>CAMGYJ010000008.1:37066620-39890280 GCA_946122785.1 Linum tenue
AAATCGCATTCCCCTGATGCGATCCCCGCGTCCCGATGCGTTGAACGCGCAGAATCATGACGCTCCACTTTTCCAGGCGAGAAATCGCACCTCACCAGTGCGATCCACACTCAGTCGCGCGGATTGCTGACGTGGCTATGCTGCAGCCCGTCAGATCGCATCTTAATCGTGCGATCCAGAAGGTCGCTGGCGACCAAACTTGGATCGCATCTTGGGGATGCGATTTACCTTAGATATCGCATCTTAGGGGTGCGATTTATGAAGGAAACGCACTCTAAGGCTGCGTTTCATTTATAAAACGCACCTCTAAGGTGCGATTCATTAAAATAGGTGCTAGTTTTGTAATTTGTTTTGGAAGAGTGCTAGTTTTGTAATTTTTTTTTTTAAAGGTGCTATTTCTGGAAAAAACTCCCTACCTTCCTTCTACTCATTTCTTAGGGCCAAACTATCATCTTCGATTCTTCTCATGCTAAAACTTTCTTTCCTTTGTCAAAAAAAAAAAAAAACGACTTTCTGCCCAATATCGTTCGTTTGATAGATCCGTAGAAACCAATTAGGCAATTACCTCGTTGCAACTAGGCTACGGTGCAATGCATATGATATTTATTTACTTATTTCCAGGCCATCAGTTTTTTAATTTGTTTTTCAGTAGATCGTTTTAACTTAACAAACCAAAATTGATACATTTTGAATGTATATATAAACAAGCAGCCTAAAAATGTTGAGAGATTCGCATAATATCATAAGAGTATTCAGAATACATATAAGAAAATAGTGTGAAAACGCTCAATACATATTATGAATATGTCTATGATGTTGTGTCAATATTTGTGCGGCTATGTTATTATATAGAAAAATCAAATTTCGAATAATGTGGATAATGGATCTTATCACAATAAACAAAATAATTTAAAAATGATTTTATGAAGAAAATACAAAATCAAGAAAACAAAAACATAGATGCACCACAGCCTAGAAGAATTGATTGGCTTGCCCTTGACCCAAGTTACTCTTTACTCCTTTTCTAAATTATAGGAGTTGGTGGAATAGCGAGGATTGACTATTGACCAGCAGATCCTTATATATTGATCCCTTTAGTCTTGTCCATACTCTAGGCTGCTGGCTACTCATTTTGCAGCTTTGGGAAAAAGAGCTTTGGGAAAAAGATTGGGGTGAAATGGCGGTGAAGGTGTACGGTTCAGCCTATGCTTCCCCGAAGCGAGTAATCGTGTGCCTTATTGAGAAGGGAATCGAGTTTGAGACTGTCCCAATCGATCTCGTCAAGGGAGAGCACAGACACCCAGACTTCCTCAAACTGCAGGTACCAGCCTCCAACTTACCATCTTGTTAAACTACTTTGGGTTCTTCTGTTTTACTCTCCGCCGTCTTAACTGAAGCTTGTTGATCTTGTTGCCGTGCCCAGCCATTTGGATCGGTGCCAGTGATTCAAGATGGGGACTACACTTTGTATGGTAATTCTGATGATCCCTAGACTCTTCCCTTGTCAGTTATGCGATTTAGTTTCCTTTATTCATCTTTCAGACAAAACATCGAACAGTTCGTGTGCAGTACAGAAATCACCATTTTTCAACTGAAAAGGTTGAAATCTGGCATTGCCCAAAGTTTAAAAGTCTCTTCGCACTCTATTTACGAATTTATTAAGACTCTTTTATATTCTGTGTGTGTGAAAACGTTACAGAATCGAGGGCGATCATAAGGTACTACTCAGAGAAGTACAAGTCGCAGGGGACTGATCTGCTTGGGAAGACCATAGAGGAAAGAGGGCTGGTTGAGCAGTGGCTGGAAGTTGAGTCACAGAACTTCCACCCACCTATCTACAACCTGACGCTTCACGTCATGTTCGCCTCTGTTCTGGGCTTCCCAGCTGACGAGCTGCTCATCAGGGAGAGCGAGGAGAAGCTTGGGAAGGTGCTGGACGTCTACGAGGAGAGGCTGTCGAAGAGCAAGTACTTGGCTGGGGATTTCTTCAGCCTTGCTGACCTTAGCCACCTCCCATTCACGCAGTACTTGGTGGGTCCAATCGGGAAGGAGTACATGATTCGGAGCAGGAAGCATGTGAGTGCATGGTGGGATGATATCAGCAGCAGACCTTCTTGGAAGAAGGTTCTTCAGCTTTGAGATAGCAAAAAAATGGCTACACTCCTGATGGGATCTTGAATGTCATGCGGGGTTATGGAGATGCTTCTCTACTTGTGTTATAAGGTTCCTAAGTAATAATGATGCTGTCGAGGTTGGAGGTCATGTGATGGTGCTCTTTGTGTGGTTTGGACTTCTGTGATTGTGTCCCAATAATAAGTGAAACCTTGTTGTGTTGTCTTTGTAACATTATATCTTTTGGGCTCATTGGCGGCGTAATCTGTTTTGCGCGTATGGTTCCACTTTTTCTGTTCTAGCTCTTGCATTAGAAGGATGTGTGATCAGGAAATCTTGGAATACCTTGATTCTGTTTATCTAGAGCAATGCAGTCAAAAGCGAGCTTTTACGTAGAAACGTTTTGGTGATCTAGAAACGTAAAATCGTAAGTTTTTAAGTTTCAAAGCGGAGTTTTTAAGTACATAAGTTATAAAAACTTAGATTTTGTGTAGAAGCGTTTTAGTGACCTAGAAACGTAAAATCGTAAGTTTTTAAGTTTAAAATCGCGATTTTGACTACATTGATCTAGAGTACCTCTCATAGCACGAGATATAGAGGCTAATTTGTAGCATATACCATTTAACTTATTTATTTACTAAATATAATCATATATTGATTAAAAACAATGATAGTTATATCCTGGAACACAACCAGGTGATTCGGGCCCAAATGTACATATTTTATCCCTCATTTCTTATTTGTTTAACTTAGTATTTCATCGTTGCTCAACATGTTTCATGCTAGGTTGTGCTTGTTTTTATTTATTTCAGGTCCTAGCACGTGTGGAAGGGTCGATGACGAGTTTTGGGATAATTGGAGGTCAAAAAGCGCAAAAACTGAAGAAAAGTCTGAAGCCCGTAACAGTGAAGTGAAGGCGTCCAGAAAACAACCGCAGTTCACAGTTGGGCAAGGCAGTTCACGGTCTCCTAAGACTGTGAACATGGACCACAAACCGTGAACACCGAGGCGTCCAGCGAGGTTCTAGAAGTTACTGACGCAAGGCAGTTCACGGTCTTTAAGACCTTGAACTCGGGCCATTGACCGTGAACCCAAGAGAGTGAAGCGGTGTGTTTTGGATGACACTGAGTTCACGGACCCGTTTAGGTTTTCACGGCCGTGAACTGGCCAACGCGTCCATGAACTGCTCACTTTCGGGCAAATATGAAGACAACAACGGGGAGAGAAGAAAGGGGGGGTTGATTTTTGGAGAGAAATTCAATCCTCTCTAGGGTTTTCCCAAAAACACCAAAGGGGAGTTCTACAGAGAGAGAGAGAGAGGGTGCTAGAGTGGTCTTAGAGTATCATTGGAGGCTTGGGTGAATCTTGAAGACAAGGATTCAAGCCTAGAAGAAGGAGAAGAAGATCTTGAGCTCAAATTTGTAATTTCTCTCTTCTATATCTAGAAACTCACTCTTTTCTCTTCGGTGTTGTAGATCGCTAACTAATACTTTGTAATTACTTGTTTAGATTGAATGATTTTGTATGGGTTTGCATCAATTTGAGTATTAGAAGTGTTTTCATGGTGATTGTGCTTTCCAAATCTTGTGTGCTTGCCTAACCTAGATTAGAGGAAAACCACACCTTTTTAAGTAGGCTTGACAAGCTTGGTTTTTCCAGACACTTTGTGCCTACTATCTAGGTTAGAGATGAGCACCCCCCTTGACTCAAGTTTGCATCTAGGTTGGCCGTGCTTAAGCCGCTCAAGCTCCGGTTTGAGGGAGAGACCTAGGCAACCCCTAGAGACTGAGTGAGAGGATCGATTCCATGACAAATCTATCTCTAGTGAATCCATCTCGTGACAAATGGACCACTAGTTGCTCCTCCTATCGGTTCCCCTAGACATCGTGAGTGGATCGATCCCGTGAAAAATCGATCGCTAGTGAATTGATTCCGTGACAAATCAATCACTAGTTGCTCACCCTCGCGGTTCATAACCACCTACACCACACGACTCCATTCAATCCAATGAGTCATGGTAGCTAGTTAGGGGGAAGAAACTCCTGGGTGAAGCTCCCTTAGTTAGAATTTTCCTTTATTTACTTTTCTTTGCTTGTTTAGTTTGTAGTTTTCTTAGTTTGAAAACCCAAAACCGTTTTGCTAGATAACAACTTACGCGATTAAAGTAGGGGTACATGGACCGGCTCGAGTTGACAATTTAAATACTTTCTCTATACTGCACCCAGCTAGAGTTTAAAAACTTGGGCTCTATTCAGGATTAATTTGTGTTGTAGTTTCATGCGAGTCAAGTTTTTGGTGCCGTTGCCGGGGAACCGCGGTCCATTATTTTGAAAAAGATCGATTAGTGTTACTCTAGCATTTTCTATCTTGCCTTTTTGTTCGTGTTTTATGTTTTATGTTGTGTTTTTTTTACCCACTTTTCGTCTTGAAGGGTGTTTTGTGTTTGTTTGATCTTCTTTTTGTGTTTTTGTTTGTATAGGTTATGAATCATGGATCCCAATGGCTTTTACAATATGTGGGGGTATGCACAACCACCCGAATGTGGGTACCCCGGAGCATCATGGGACGATCAAAATGGGGGAAGCCGAGGATCCGGGTCCTATTACCACCCCCCTTCCAAGATGAACAAGCATGCCAATGGGGGTATCAAGAAGCTCCCTCATATGAAGAAAACTTCCCTCCTCAACCCGAGGAGAAATCCAAGTTGGAGTTGGACATGGTAGCCTTCATGGGACAATCATCAAGACCGTGTGCTACTCCACAACCAGAGCCAAAGAGAAACTGGGAGCTCATGGTGGAGCAATTTGCCCGGGGTACCGACGAAGGATGCTCCAATTCAGACCTTTCAATCGCCGACCCTATCGACTCATCCTTCCTACGGCAATCGGAGGAACTCCTTCGATGCACGAAGAGGCAAGAAGAGCTTGTTGAGCAAGCATGTGCACAACTTGCTCATAATCTCCTCCCACCATTTGAAGAAGAGAAAGAGGAGGTCGAAGAGGGAAGCCATGAGACCTTTGGAAGAATGAGCTCCGGCATGGATTTCCAACCCCTCCCTCCTCCCGGTTTGACACTAGAAGAGAAAGTGTCATGAGCTTGTGGGAGCTATCGCCTTTCATTATTGGAGGAGGAAGAGGAGGTTGAAGGGGTGTTCAATGACAACCATGTGGAGCTAGAGGAACTCACCCCAGAGAGTTCTCATGGTGAGGATGAACAAGAAAGTTGCCTTGACGAATCCCATCATCTTCCCCTTCCCGAAAGAAACTTTGAAGACCAAGACACGAGTGCGGAGAAGCAAGAGAATCCCTTCTATGAGCTTGCATGGCATCTTGCCCTCCAAACCGTGCTTGAAGACATGAATGGGAAGGAGGAAGAAGTGTTTGAAGAGGAGGAAGTGAACATTGAAGAGAAGGAAGATCTTGGGTGTTCCCATTGGGAGGAATCAAATTTTGAAGAAGGGAGGTTGAAGATGATGAAGAAGAAGAAGGTGCAAGTGGAGTCCAAGATGAGGATAAGGTTGAGGTAGATGAAGCATCCACAAGTTACGAGGGCTATGAAAGCTTTCCACCCGACCTCGACGCGCTTTGGGAGAAGGACCCATTTGCGGCCCTTTGCCAAGCCAAGGCCAAACCATTAGCGATCCCTCTTGGTGGATGCGATGGTGATAAATCGATGATGCATTACATGATGTGGGGCAAAGAGAGGAAGGAAGAAGGAAAGAAGAAGAGGTCTCGTGGGTGGAGCCTCAAAGCCACCCAAGTTCACGATCCCTCAATCATGGACTCGTCCAATGCTCGTGACTTGAGACATCACCTCACCGACGAGAAACTCAACTTCAAGAAGGTTCTTGGGTGGATCGAAACTTGAAGAGCAACCTTCCGGCTCAAGACGTTAAAGAAGCACTAGGTGGGAGGCAACCCAACCATCAATGGTTTGCATCTCTTTTCCTTTCAATAAGATGACCAATGGAGAGGTTTTGGTGGTATTTTACCGTCTCCTTAATCTTCCGGATCTCGCCCGACCTCCGATCCCGCCACTAACATTCACATCGTATCCGGTAACATCGTTCTACTTCCCTATTTTACGCCATTGAGGGCAATGTCGAGCTTAAGTGTGTGTGTGTGGGGGGGGGGGGTAGTCAATTATGCATGTGTGTGTGAATGTTTGGTGTGATTTTGAATGGTTGGGGCCCTTATGTATGCCCAAATTTGAAAAAATTTGAGGGCTCCAAGCGATTCTTGTTCAAAATGGCCGGTTTGATGGTGAATCTCGTGCTTATTTGGCATCGTTCTTGAATTGTTGCATATAGTCGAGTGCATCCTATTAAGATGACTGAGAGTGCATTAGGATTGTGTGAAGTCTTAGTTCTCATGTGTGCGTAAATGATGGAATGTCTTGACTTGGTTACTCTTCGATTACAATTGCCATGCATCGAGTTTGTGAATGTGGTATAGATGATTGGGTGGCTAGGTAGCTTTGTGAGTTTTGAGCCTTTCGTTTTCTTCTGGTGTGATAGTTCCCTCTTACCATGGTGTGTTGCATCACAATTGTCAATAGCGAGTAGGATGGAGGCATAGGATTAGTCCACGCCCAAATGTTGATTGTCCAGAAATGTGTTATCCACTAATCAACCCATTTGAGCTTTGTGACTTCGAGGGTCGTTCTTAAGTTAGGAGCTTCGTGTTTGTGAGCTTAATGGTGTTGATAGAAAGACCCCAATCCTTTCTTCATGTCTTTACATGAGTCGTCCTTGTATCCCGGAGCTCTCACTTTTGAGTTCCATTGAGGTTCTACATAGGAGGATTATGTGCGGTTCTTGATAGGAATGCAAATTGAAGTGTAGTGTTGGAGTGAGTTCTTCAAAAAGAGAGCATTGATCGTTAAATGTATAGGTGGCAATTGTTTTACTCTCTAGTACCCCCCCTAAAAAATAAAAAAAATAAAAGAAAAAGAGAAAAGAAAAAGGAATCGAAAAAGAGGTAATAAAACAGGGTAAGTAAAGTAGAGGGTGTCACAAAAAAATTTCTAAGTGTATGCTCTATGCGGAGTTTCTTGGCACTCAAGCCAATGAGACCCCCACATTGTTTTAGAACTCCTTCAATACCAAATCGAAAGGTGATAGCAAGAGAAGACTGAGGATGAGCACTTAAATGTAGTTTATGATGGGTGATAGTTCGGAAGGGAGAAGTAAGGCCTTTAGCCGATGCAAGTGGCCTTTGTTTGTAGAGAAGATTCTTAGTCGAAACCATAGAACCTTTGGGTTTAGGTTGAAGATGTAGAACCTCATGTTGTGTTTGCCACCACCCAAAAGGCCTTTTCCCCATGTCCAAGACAATTGCCAGTCGTCTGAACCCGTGTCTAAGACCTCTGGACGAGCTAGTGACGACAACTATCTCGTGAACTCTAGCGTTTAGAGGTTGCAGTCGTGGTGGTGAGATGGTAGGTATGAGTGGTGACGATTGTGCACATCTTTTGCACCAAAAGGCCCTGACCCCACTGGTCGAGAGTGAGCGATTCATTCTTGTTCTTGCATGTTCAAATTTATCCCGGTGAGGACCTATGTTGCCCCGTTGTTTGTTCCTTTGACTTGAGTTCTATGCATGGTCGGTTGTGATTCATTAGTGGCCCGGTTGAGACTTGCATTGATTGTGGATAGAATGAGAACTTTTCATTTTCCCATTTTTTATGCAATTGAATGTCATTTGTGGTGGATGCCGGAATTGTTTTAGACGGTTTGAGTGTCGATGCCCAAATAGTCATTTGAGATTCACAGCCTTGTGTCTTTTGAAATGTCCCCTAGTTATCTTTGTAGGTTGAAATATTACCTAGCTGAGAATGGTTTTCCTCGTGGGTAAGGGCGGGTCGGAAGTAGATACCCATGCCCCGCCCCACGCTACTGCGGGTCGGGTAATACCCGCCCCATCGTGGGTAAGGTCAGGTAATACCCGCGGGGCGGGTTGAATCATTAGTTGTAGATCCTTAACTAATACTTTGTAATTACTTGTTTAGATTGAATGATTTTGTATGGGTCTGCAACAATTTGAGTATTAGAGGAGTTTTCATGGTGATTGTGCTTAGTTGTGCTTTCAAAATCTTATGTTCTTGCCTAACCTAGATTAGAGGAAAACCACACCTTTTTAAGTAGGCTTGACAAGCTTGGTTGTCCTGGGCACTTTGTGCCTACTATCTAGGTTAGAGATGAGCATCCCCCTTGACTCAAGTTTGCATCTAGGTTGGTCGTGATAAAGTCGCTCAAACTCCGATTTGAGGGAGAGACCTAGGAAACCCCTAGAGACTTGAGTGAGAGGATTGATTCCGTGACAAATCTATCTCTAGTGAATCCATCTTGTACCAAATGGATCACTAGTTTCTCCTCTTAGCGGTTCCCCTAGACATCGGGAGTGGATCGATCCCGTGAAAAATCGATCTCTAGTGAATTGATTCTATGAAAAATCGATCACTAGTTGCTCACCCTTGAGGTTCACAACCACCTACACCACACGAGTCCATTCAATCCAACGAGTCATGGTAGCTAGTTAGGGGCAAGCAACTCCTAGGTGAAGCTCCCTTAGTTAGAATTTTCCTTTATTTACTTTTCTTTACTTGTTTAGTTTGTAGTTTTCTTAGTTTGAAAACCCAAAACCGTTTTTCTAGATAACAACTTACGCGATTGAAGTAGGGGTAAATGGATCGGCTCGGGTTGACAATTTAAATACTTGCTCTATACTGCACCCGACTAGAGTTTAAAAACTTGGGCTCTAGTCGGGATTAATTTTTGGTGTAGTTCGTGCGAGTCACCAGGGCTGATAATCAAAGGACTGACTCATAGTCGGGTACAATGAAAGGGCCTTTCTAGCCACCAAATGGGCTACCCAGTTACTACGTCGACCTACAAATCGAACACGAAAATCAGTATGGGAAGCAAAATAGTGCATAATTTCTTCTAGAATAACTCCCATCTTGTTATCTCTAGTATCAGCATGATTAATCTTCTCGATAACCATCTTGGCATCACCTTCAAAGCACATGTCTGTGAATCGCGGCCTAGGCACCATAAAATAGCCTCCCGAAGAGTAAGAAACTCAACCACCATAGGGTCATCAATTAATGGAAACTGGACCCCATTAACCTAAAGGATTTCACTAGCGTGGTTCATTATGAACATCCCACCTGTCGAGTGGGACCCACTCCTTATTTTCCCATCCAACATGCAAATCGTTGACGTAGCCACTCCATGAACCAAAGGATATTGCACTGGGACAGAAGGTTGGAGAACTCGGTCCACCGACAATCTGACCCACCCCTCATACTGCTGATTAAATTGTCACATCAAGGCAGGGATCCCCAAACTGTTTGCCTAAGACCACCTAGTTATGAGATCGTCAGATCCGCCAAAGGACAGCGACAACTGCCATAAGCAGAGAAGGCTGATGTACAAGAGACATCAAACTTTTCTAAAAAAGCGGGAAAGTATGACGAGGCAACCCTTGCCCATGATACTCCATAGTGGAAAGGTCCCATAGTGTGTGAGCCACTGGGCAATCTAGAAACAAATGTTCCAATGTTTCAGAAGAAGCCCAGCAAACTGGGCATCTAGGGAGCATAGGGATATCCTTTTCAATTAGAGCTTCCGTAGTTGGAAGGATTCGGTTAAATATTTGCCCGACAAACACTTTCAACTTGGGAGGAATATTAGCCTCCCATAACCGAATCCAACTGGCCCTATCCATAAAACTTTCCATGGACCTCCTTGACCCCTCTGCCTATCGATTAATACTGCAAAATGGTAGGCTGACTTACCCGTAAACACCCCATCAGCAGTATCATGCAAGATCAGTCTATCCTCCACATTCTGGCGAGGAAGAGGAATAACCTATCTGACATGACAGGTTGGCGGGTCAAACCACTGGCTAAGCTTTGCATCATACTAGCGTCCCTCCCCTGGACAGATAATCTCCGCTACCTTCGGTCCCTCCTCGTCAGAGAGCACAAAAGGGTTAAATACAGGGGAGGAAGGACGTAATTGAGGTATCCAGTTGGAATTAAGCAGAGCACAGTTTGCCCATTACCAATTTTCCAGCGTAATCCCATTTCTAATAATTTCCGGCCATAAAGGATACTCTGCCACCCACAAGAGGGGAGGGAGCGAATCATAGCCTTGAGGAAGGTGGTATGAAGAAAATATTTCCCTTTGTAAACTAGGGCTAGGAGGGATTGGGGATCAGTAAGGATACGCCACCCAATTTTAGCCAAAAAAGCCTGATTAAAATGCTCGAAGCGACGAAGTCTCATACACCCATCATGTTAGCTCTTATACATATCGCACCAGGACATCCAACGAATCCACGACTGCCCCTCAGCCATACCCCACCAAAATCTTGCCACATGTTTATCCAAGAGCCGACACAGGGAGATATGCAATTTGAAATAGGACATAACATGCAACGGCAAAGCCAAAGTGAGTGATTTAATAAGAGTTTCTGATAAAGCACCAGGGGGTGCTTTGTTTTTAATCAGAATACGCAGCCAAGAACACTCGAACGATAGATGATGGATAGGTAGAATTCTCGCTACAATCGAGGTGATTAATCGATTGATAAGAGAACTTGCTCAAAGATTCTGGAATCCACACAGAATAGCTTCACAAGGTTCTTGTAATTAGCTAAGGAATCCACTCAAAGCTAATGACAATGGTAAACTCTCGAGATGCAACTCAAAAACTCAAACACTCGGTTTGTTGTTTAATTTAATCAACTCTTATCTACTTTACAACGAAAAATAGAAAGGTATTTAAAGGAAAATAAACCTAATAGAACTAGGAAACCATTAAGGTAAAAACCTACTCTAAAAAGGACTCAAAATTCGGGTTTAAACTTCCTTTCTTGAAGCACAAGTAAGCTGCCAGCAAACAGTCCAAAATCAGCTTTCGTACTAACTTCACGCCTTTCAATTGAGGCCTTCCAGAACTCCGATCTATCATCCAATTCCTTCCCATGGTAGATAAACATACCTATTTTCATGTTGTGGAAGCCTCTGGACTCGAATCAGCTCCATGCTCCTCGAATTGAGCTCCAAAGTAGACTTCACAAACACGTTTCCAGCTCGAACAAACTCAGTTGTGGGTGAAAACGAATGGGTATCCTTACACCTGGAAGGATGCACACTCGCTATGAGGAACCTTTCGATGAAATCGAGTGTGTTTCTCGATTGATAACCAAGATTCATCAAGTTTTGATCGCAACCAAAACTAAAACAAACTCACAAACTCTCAAGTTTGGTAATTGGGGTAAAAATTCACGTAATCGTATTCTGCCTCAACTCATACACACATCAATCCTTTGAGGTTTGGAATTCAAGGGGTTGGGATCATATAAGTTTCCTTAGCAGCTCATGATAATGTCCTCTACTTCCATCCCTGGAGTCGCTCAAGCAACTTCTCCTCCAAATAGCGAAACGTGGGCCATTTTAGACTGGGCAATGAGCGTAGGCAACTCTAGATATTTTTTGTGAACCCCAATAGCACCGACACCCAGAATCTAAGCCAAGAACTCTTGGTCTAGCAGAGTAATATTCTTACTAAAACAAGCTATTGACTTTAGCCAAGTTCACTCTTTGACCACTAAGCTCCTCATATTCATTCACGAACTTGATCAAGTTCTCACATTCCTAGAGAGAGCCTCTCGGGAATAGATAGGAATCATCAGCGAAAAATAGGTGCAAGATTCGGGGAGCTCGAGGAGCCGCCTTAACTCCTTCCAGTTTTTTTTTCTTCATAAATAGTTTTCCTCATGAGTGCCACAAACCACTCAGTGCAAATCACGAACAGGAGAGGAGAAAGTGGATCCCCCTGCCGGAGTCCCCTGGAAGGAGTAAAGAATCCCGAAGGGGTGCCATTCATGAGAATCGAGAACGACATTGATATGAGTCACTCATGTATCCATCCATTCTAGGTGGAGTTAAAGCCCATCTTGTCCAAAACGACAAGTGGAAAGGGCCACTCTACTCTATCTTAGGCCTTTCCATACCAACCTTCAGAGCCATGTACCCTTTCTTACTCCACGTTTTGATTTTCAAGTAATTCATTAACTCATGCCCTAGAAGGACATTCTCAACTATTTGACGTTCCTGAATGAATGCATTTTGCCCATTTGAAATGATTTGGGGGTAAGAAGCAAGCAAGTCTTTCAGCCATTATCTTGGTGATAATTTTATACACAAACTAGCACAAACTGATCGGCCGAAGATGCTTCATGGTTTCCTCGTTATCCACTTTAGGAATTAATGTCAACCAAATGTGATTAAAGGTACGGAGTATTTTGCTCGTTGCAAGGAACGAACAGACATGAAGAAAATGCTTTTTGGGTGGTGTCAAACATAGCATGAGGTTCCACATATTCACCGGAAACCAACAGAAGGTCCTATGGTTTCAATTTGGACCTTCTCCTACAAGCAACGACCACTAGAATCGGCCAAAAAACAAACTTCCTCAATTCTAAACCACAAGCAATCCTTAATGACATTCAAGCACACTTTCTCATCTCTCTCCTAGCAGCCTTCTATTTATAGATCCCCATAGTCACTTTCATGGCAGCAGTTCAAGACCGTGACATCGAACCAAAACGCAGCGTTTTGGTCGATTTTAGTTCGACTTAATGGTCTCTGTAAAATTATTACGGTCAAGCGACCATGATAACCCTTACGCCCGCGAGACGTGCGGAATGGTTTTGGATCACACAATTTTCACGCCTTGGACATTTCTTCACTTTTTGGCGCTTTTCGACCTCCAATCGTCTCGAAACTCATCCTCGAGCCTTCCACACATTCCAGGACCTGAAATATAAAAAAAAATAGTACAACCTAGCGTAAAATAGGTCAAGAGACGGTGAAATACAAAGTCAAACTCTCAAAAAATGAGGGGTAAAATGTGTACAATTGGACCCAAATCAATCCTCCGGGAGGTGGTCCACTCAATGGGCCTTAAAAAGGGAGAGTGAGGTCGGATGGTGATCAAGGTGGATCTGGAAAAAGCCTATGATCAGCTTAGTTGGAGTTTCCTCCGCAAAACCCTTGAGGAGGCCGGATTTCCCACGGACTTCATCATCGTGGTCATGCATTGTGTAACGACAACTTACATGCAGGTTTTATGGAATGGGTTGCAAACAGAGCACTTCTCTCGGTCCATTTGCCTACGCCAAAGCTGCCCCATCTCCCCATACATATTCATGCTGTGTATGAAATTCCTAAGCACGTCATTGATGCGACAATTGCTGAAGGGCGATGGAAACCAATAAAGACATCACCACGATGTCGCTCCACTTGCATCTCTTTTTTGCTGACGATCTTATTTTGTTTGCAGAGGCTACAGTTCAACAAGGAAGAGTCATCCTCGATTTCTTGGATAGATTTTTCCTGGCCTAGGGAGAAATGGTGGAGAAGGGCAAGCCAGTGGTGTATTTCTCCGGCAACACGAACCGCACCACTAGTGGAGATATCATTCGCAACCTGGAATTTCGGCGACCCGTGACTTTGGAAGTTATCTAGGAGTCTTAGTTTTACATGGTCGGGTCACAAGAGATACCTACAAGTATAGTTTGGACAGACTCGACAAGAAGTTAGTCGGTTGGAGAGCTGAGTCCTTATCCTTTGTTGGGGCGTGTCACATTGGCGACGTTGGTTCTTAACATCATGTCAACGTACGCCATGCAGACAATGTTACAACCTCAATTGATATGCGACGAGATTGGAAAATAGATCCGTTGTTTCAGTTGGGGATCTAATGCAGACAAACAAAAGGTGCATTTGGTACACTGGGAGCAAGTTTGCCAATCAAAAGAGGAGGGAGGTTTGGATCTTACGAAAGCTCGTAAACCGAATCTTTCTTTTCTTTCAAAACTTGTGTGGTTATTAATTAAAAGACCAGATGACCTTTGGGTAAAGGTTTAACAGGCTAAATACTTCAAAAATAGATGGAGGTGCGATGACTGCAAAATCGACAGCCTAATGCTCCACCTTGTGGCATGAAATCAAAAAAGCCTGGCCGATATTGGTAGAAGGCATGGCCATGTGCGTGAAGGACGGACAAAGCATGGGTTTCTGAACTGATCGGTGGCTTGATCCAACACTACTCCTTATCAATCACGTCCACAAAGATGCGTAGGCTATCGAACCGACTCTCCTTGTGGCGGCTTTCCTTGATGAAAGTGGTAAGTAGAACGAGGCCCTGATACATTCCTTATTACCGTGAGAGAATGTATTTCAAGTTTTGGGTAGTCAAACGACGAGGTATGATGCAGGAGAAGATGTCTCCTTCTGGGGACCCGAATCAAATGGGCAATTCCAAGTAAAGTCAACGTATACTATCGCTTGTGGTTGTGATTCTATGAGAGCGATGGATGGTGTTGGAAGGGACTAGTGTGAACGTCACACTTTCTCTAGCTTGCGGCAAGGAGAAGCTTCTCACCAATGAAGAATGACATCAACAACACATCTGCACCAACCGTAGTTGTATCCTCTGCAAGGAGAAGCTTCTCACCAATGAAGAATGACATCAACAACACATCTGCACCAACCGTAGTCATATGCTCACACATCGGTCTATATGGATGCAGGACATCCATCTTTCTAACCACCAACTTTTATTCGGACTACCCCTACAGGAATGGTTACTGGAGTATCTTCACCACCCCGACTACGGCCTAAGTTCAAGACTTATCTGTTGGTCGCTCTAGAAGATAAGAAATTATCGGGTCTTCGACAACAAATATGTCACCACTAAGACCTTCTTACAGCGAATCGGAGATTGGATCAATATCGCGAGGACAGCTCTGGATAAGGAATGGCTCATCCATATGCCTATCCTAACCATAAGAACGGAGGTTGAGATCTCCTGGAAACCGCCGCCTCCTAAATGGGTCAGTGTCAACTCAGACGGTTTCACTTTTCATAGCACAGGCCACGCTGATGTTGGTGGCCTACTCAGAGATCATACAGGATGATGCTTAGTGGCATTTGCTTGCAACTTGAGTTACTGATCCATAACCCAAGCGGAGTTGAGAAGTGTTCTTGAAGGTCTTCAGTTGTCATGAAACCTTGGCTATCTTCGTGTTCGGGTTGAGCTGTATTCGCGATGTGCAATCCAACTGCTAGTGAACAGGAGCAGTGACACTAATCACCATACTGCCATTGTGGATCGATTTCAGGAGCTAGTGAGTCATGGCTGGAAAGTTACCATCTCTTATATCTATCGAGAGGCCAACAATTGTCCTGACTACTTAGCAACCATGGCAATTCTCTGTTGTCGGGGTTGCATGATACCACTTTTTCACTTCCTTAGCTATATAATCTCCTTTTATATGACTCTTAGGGGATTTTCAAACCCTGTTTGGTGTTGAATGAAAGTTAAAAGGCACTGCATCCATTTACCAAAAAACAAATGAAGTTTTTGAAGACATAGATATTAGGATCACCTGAACGATAGTCATATTGCAAACGTGGAACAAATAAAAAACACACTCAAGTTTACCCATTGTTGCCACATTTTGGACCTAACATACTTAAGTCTTTAACCAATCATAGAGGTATGACTCGTTTTATACAACTATACTCGCCAACACACAAGTTGGGTAAGGTAATGGTTATAAGCTTAGCTAACAAGTGTCAACTAGGTGAGCTCCTAAAAACGAGATATTGTCACTTTTACAAAATAATAGGCCTCTCAATCATCTAATCAAGGAAGAACACATGCAAAAATATACCGATATGAATTGACCTAGGGCAAATGCACATAACATACAATCTCATGCATCCAAACCATGAATAAAAGGATTAACAACTCTAATTGAACACAATTAGGCCATAAGTTATAAAATACCATTAAGTTAAATGCTAACTCCAAGGTTATGGTTTTGGGGATAAAGCCCCAAGTATCTAGAAGACTACCCCATAAAAGGGGGAAGGAAAACTAAAGAGAGATAGAAGAAAACAATGATCTAAAGACCTTCACTGGTTGGGAAATCTTCCTTATAGCTTCCTCCTTCTTCTCCTCTTCTTCACTCGATAATCCACTTCTCTCTTTTATCTCCCTCTAGGTTTTCTTTGTTTCCAGGTTGTTTATTCAGCGATTCGGGTACCTCCTATTTATTGATTTTCATAAACACGAAGAAGATCATGGGCAACTAATGAGAGTTTGAAGCCACAATCTTGAGATTATGGCTCGTGATCTTCTATACGCACTCGCCTTTGGTTGTACTGGAGGGGATATCGCAGGTTGGAGTTCACCATCTCCATCTGGAAGTCATCTTACAACATTGATTGATGCACAACCTTAAAAGCCTTGAGGGAATCTTCCTAGTAATACCGTGAATAATCCAAAGAAGGAGGATGTCAGAGACATTTCTATAATCATAAGGGCATCTCAAGCGTGTCTGCGAAGGGAAAAATAAGATGAGCAAATTCTGAAGAGGATGGCCCCCTTTGAAGAAGACACTCGATACCATTCTCTCTTTTAGAATTTGTTATGAGGTTTGCCAGGTTAAGATATTGCCATACCATTATCGAGAGCATCATTGCTATGAAGAACACAAAGGATAAAATCAAGACACTTCTTGAGAAAGATGAGAAGAGCGATTGAAAAGAAATGACCATCAAATCCATTACCCATTTCTCCCATCATCCTCTCCAAATTTACTCCACCATATTCAAACTTCTACTCACTAAATCCATCTCCAAACTCAAAAGAAAACCCTCAAACTCTGCAAAATCCTTACCCATGCCCTAATCGTCAAAGTCTAATGGAAATTTTCAAAAAGAAATCGATTAACCACCCACGGAAAAAACAAGGTTGATGAAGCATCTTCTTCTCACCAACCACCATCAAATGATCCACCTCGTGTTGATTATATGGAGGTTCCTCCTCCAAGGCAGTCATATGCTCACACTCGAAGAAATGAGCATCAAAGGGCTAGAAAGGAAGCACCCAACGAGAAAGATGAGATGACTTCTAAGACAAAGAACTAAGAATCTAGATACATATTTGTTCGCATTTCATCAAGTGTGAATAGTGTAAGATTATCAATGAGCAGCAGCTGATTAGAAAGCCAAAGTGTGCATAGCCAGCAGGATGCTAACATTCTAGATGATGAGGCAGAAAATTCAAAAGAGGAGGAGTTGGATATTAATGAGCCGCCAATGGAGCATCTTCATCGACTACTTCAGTTTCCACCAGGCTTATATAAGACAAATCTCGAGTAGTGGATTGGATCTTGATTCGGGCCCAAATGTACACAATTTACCCTCATTTTTTATATGTTATGCTTAGTAGATCACCATCCCTCGACCTATTTTATGCTAGGTTGTGCTTGTTTTGTTACATATTAGGTCTTAGCACGAGTGGGAAGGTCCGAGACGAGTTTCGGGTCATTCGGAGGTCAAAATGAGCAAAAAATGGAGTTTGAGCCCTTTTCACGGGTTGGAGCTTCAGTTCACGGTCTCTAAAACCATGAACTGAAAGCCCAAACCGCAAAGTGACTTATTTCCAGCACGGTTCTACAGGTTACTGGCTTCAAGTCAGTTCAGGGTCCCTAAGACCGTGAACTGAAAGCCCAAACCGTGAAGTCGCCATTTCACTGTCTTCATGACCATGAACTGATCAACGCGGCCGTGAACTGAGGTCTAAAACTGTGAATTGGGCCCTGTCGAGCAAATATAAAGACAACATTGGGGAGAGAGAAATGAGAGCTGTTTTTTGGAGAGGTATTCGATTCTCTTTCTAGGGTTTCAACCCAAATCACCAAAGAGAGTTCTAGTGACAGAGAGAGTGCTTGAGTGATCTTGGTGCTTAATTAGAGACTTGGGTTGATCTTGAAGACAAGGAAAAAGCCTAGAATAAGAAGAAGATCTTGGCTCCAATTTGTAATTTCTCTCTTCTCTCTCTAGAAACATTCCATGTTTGATTGATGATTTTACTTAATTAATGGATGTTTTCATGAATGACTTGAGTTGGGTTTCCATTTTCATGTATTGAGCTTTTGACCTAGGAGGGAGAAAATCTCCTAAGAGCCCATTATTGGCGTCTTCGGATCACTCCTCACCCCATATTTTCCGGGTAATCCCCGAGGGAGTCGATTGGTTCGATCTCCTACAATATAGGGGTGCCCTAGGTTGAATAGAGCTTCTACCCATCCACCACATCAGCGTTTCGGGTCTGTCCCGAGTGAGTTCTTCTCCTAACGGTAGGATAGTGGGTCGATCGAGCTAGGAGGTACTCAACATCGATCCAAAGGTCGGAAATAGGGGGATTTAACCCAAGAGAGCTTCCAAAACTTGTAAATAGCTAGGTTAGTTATTTTAATTCTTCTAATCACCATCCTAGATTGGCTAGATAACGAACCCTAAACCTGAAGTAGGGTAAGCCTAGATCCCCGCGGTATGATAAATTTTTATTGCTTGCTTGCCCTATGCTACACCGGGTAGTCCGTTATAATTGGTCGGGGATTGGGATGTTGTAGTTAGAACGAGTCAAGATTTTTGCGCCGTTGCCGGGAACTACTCTAGGTTGTTTGAAAAAGGATTGCCCCGTTACTTTAGCCTTTTTGTTTTTTTCGTTTGTGTTTCGTTCACCCACTCTTCGCTTTGAAGGGTGGTTTGTCTTTGTTTGATTTTCTTTTTCATGTTTTTGTAGTTGTAGGTTGAATCATGGACCCCAATGGCTTCCACAACCTGTGAGGATATCCACAACCACCCGAATGGGGGTACCCCGGTGCTTCATGGGAAAACCAAGAGGATGGAAGCCAAGGAACCGGTGTCTATGATCAATTTCCCTTCCAAGAAGAACCATACCAATGGGGATATGAAGAGGCTTCCCCATACCCAGAAGATTTCCCTCCACAACCCGAAGAGAAATCCAAGTTGGAGTTGGCCATGGAAGCTTTCATCGGGCATACCTCAAGACCATGTTCCACTCTACAACCGGAGCCGAAGAGCCAATTGGAGCTCATGGTGGAGTGGTTTGCTCGAGGAAACGATGAAGTGTGCCTGAATTTGGATCTCCCCCAACCCGAAGTGAAGTCTGAGTTGGAGCTTGCCATGGAGAAATTTGAAAGAACAAGTTCTAACACGGATTTCCAACCCCTCCCTCCTCCCGGTTTGACATTATAAGAGAAGGTGGCACGTGCTTGTGAAAGCTATCGACTCTCATCATTGGAGGAGAATGAGGAGGTATAAAGGGCGATCATTGACAAGCATGTGGAGAAAGAGGAACTCACCTCGGAGAGCTTCCATGGTGAGGATGATCAAGAGGGTTCAATTGATGATTTTTACACCTTTCCCTTTCCCGAGAGCAACTTTGAAGACCAAGTCACGAGGGTGTAGGAGCAAGATAATCCTTTCTATGATCTTGCATGGCATCTTTCCCTCCAAACCGTACTTGAAGACATGAATGGGAAGGAGAAGGAAGAGGTTGAAGAGGAGGAAGTAAGCATTGAAGAAAGGGAAGGTCTTGATTGTTCCCATGGGGAGGAACAAATTGAAGAAGACAGAAGGGAGGTTGAGGTTAAAGTAGAAGGAGCAAGTGATGTCCAAGATGAGGACGAGTTCAATGTGGATGAAACATCCACAAGTTACAAGAGCGACCAATGCTTTCCACCGGACCTTGATGCGCTACTCGAGAAGGACCCATTTGCGGCTTTTTGACAAGCCAAGGCCAAATCATCGGCGATCCCTCTTGGTGGATGTGATGGAATTCAAACGATGATGCACTACATGGTGCGGGGCAAAGAGAAAAATGAAGAATGAGAGGTCTTGTGGGTGGAGCCTCATGACAACTCAAGTTCACGAGCCCTCAATCATGGATTCATCCAAATGAGGTTCTTGGGTGGACCGAAACTTGAGGACCTCAACTTCAAGGAGGTTCTTGGGTAGACCGAAACTTGAGGAGCAACCGTCCGACTCACGACGTTAAAGAAATGCTTGGTGGGAGGAAACCCAACCACAATCGGTTTGTTTTCTTTTCGCTTCAATAAGACGACCATTTGAAGAGATTTTGGTGGTGTTTTGGACGTTGCCTTGCTCTTCTGGATCTCACCATACCTCCGACCCCGACCACCAACATTCACATCGTGCTCGGTAACATTGTTCTACCTCCTTGCTTTACGCCATTGAGGGCAATGTCAAGCTTAAGTGTGGGGAGGTAGTCTTTTATGCATGTATGTGAATGATTGGTGTGATTATGAATGCTTGGAGCCTCGTTGAATGCCCAAATTTGAAAAAATTTGAGGGCGCCAAGCATAACAACTTCTACTTTTGCATGATCATAGTGGCAGCTTTGGTGTTTTGGTTTGAATCTCGTGGTTATTAGCATTGTCTATGGATGATCTGCTTGTGATTATGTGCAACCTATTATGATGATTGAGACTTGTATTAGGTTTGTGCATAGGTTCATTTCTCATGTGTTAGTGAACCGACAGATGTTTTGAATCGATTTGAGCTTAAACGAGGTTCCACATGAGTGATTTATGTATGGTTTTGCTAAGAAGTGGAGTGTGGAGGTAGTTCATAAAAGTGAGAATTGTTCCTCAATTTTAAAAATGTAGCATGTTTTTAGCTCTCTATAGCCCTCAAGGATAGGGAAAAGAAAAGGAAAAAAAGAAGAAATCAATAAAAGGGCAAAGAAGAAGAGAGCGGCCACCAAAAATATAATAAATGTTGAACATGCTCTTAGACGTGTTTCTTGGCATACAAGCTATAGAAACACATACATGTTGATGACCTCTACACTCTTGTGCTTAAAATTGAATAGCAAATGTAGCAAGAAAGTATGTGTGACTTGGTTTGGTGATTGGTTGGGGTTTGGAAAGAAGGGAACTGCCATTTTTGGCCGATGCTAGTGGTCGTTGATTGGTTCTTAGTCGAAACCATAGAACCTTGTTGGTTTTAGGTTGAAGATGTGGAACATCATGTTGTGTTTCACACCACCCAAATAGCCTTTTCCCCATGTCCTAGACCCTAGCCAGTCATTTGAACTCGTGTCTAAGACCTCCGGACAAGCTAGCAACGACACTCATCTTGTGAGTTCTAACATTTAGAGGTTACCGTCATGGTAAAGGGACGTTAGGATTGAGCGTGAATCTGCACATCTTTTGCATCAAATGATCCTGACCCCACTGGTCGAGAGTGACTGATTCATTCATCATGTTTTGTTCATTACTTATACCCCGGTGAGGACCTAGGTTGCTCGATCGTTCATTTGTATGATGTGATCTTCATGCATGAGTGATTGTGATTGGTGAGTCGTCGAAGCAGGTTATGTGTTGGTTGATAAATAATGTGAGAACTCTTCATTTGCACAACCTTAATATAGTTGAAAGTCGTTTGTGGTGGTTGCCAAGATTACTTTGCTTTTGTCCATAGGTCGTTTGTTATCCTTCTGCAATAATTAATCAACGTCAAAATTTTCCTACTCAATGAGCCATACAGAGCCCGACACGAGTCGCACCACCACCAAATAACCAAGACCAGAATAATTATGGGTGCCGGAAACCCATCCAAATCTATCATATCCCTATCACATACACCAAACTTCTCCCTTAGCTAATTCAGAGTAACCTAATTTCCCCAATACCATGTGAAACTATGAAACCTCCTTATCCAAATTGGTACATAACAGACCAGCATTGTGCTTACCACTCAGGAGTAGCGGGACACTCAACTGAAGATTTCAGATTGCTCAAGATCAAGGTTCAACAAATGATGAATACTGGCTGGTTAAAGTTCGAAGAAGAGCCAAACATCCAGATGTCAACAATATCCCACTGCCAACTCATGGGAATTAGTAGGCAAACTAAAAGGCAAAGCTCGATTTAAGGACGGGGTTGATCCTGTCTAGTAAATAAAATATCGAGATAATTTTCCATAGCAAAATATGTATCACTTTTGCTTTTATCATCATAAATAAAAGGTCTCTCACATTTCGACCTCTTTCGGAGCATTGTGTGAACATTATCAATCTTAATTTAAGAGTTTGCATCAATACTTTTTATAAAAATAATGAATGCCTTCTTATAAAAAAAAAAAAATAATGAATGCCACTCGGATTCTTTTTAAAACGAATTTATTTTCTACCAAAATGAAAGCCATCAAAATCTGGTTTTATTTTCAAGTTAAGCCATGAGAGTGCCATGCCAAGAAAATGTGAGCACCCCACTGGTGCTGAAATTTGGGACACTCCACTGGTGTCGAGCGATTATTAGCACCCTGCTACTCTCAATATTTTGAGCACCCACTGGTGTTAAAAGTATACGTGTTTGAAATCGAGAGATAAACACCCTACTGGTGTCCATAAATTATGTGAGTTAATAGTCAAAAGGTGTAATGAGTATACGACATCATGCTACTTGTAGAATCTCATCACCACTATAGTCGAATTTTGCCAACAAATTGAGGCTCAATCTCAAGATGCATCAATGAGGGCCTTCAAACAAGAAACTTCCATGATAAGAAATTCGTTATAGCCAAAATCACATCATCCAAGTTAATCATCATTTTGAGAGAAAGTCAGAAGCTGAAACTCCATTGTAATCAACATTTAGAGGTCAAACAAGAATCTAGACAAGTCCATAGCAAGAGTGCATTCTCACAAAACCTCAAACCTCGACTCTTGAAACCATAATTTCAAATGCTGGGGGGCAAAACCAGCTGAAGATACATTCCCGGAAAAATGCCCTAATCAACCAGTATTTTTGAATAAGACTTCGTCAACAAAAGATCAGGGTAATAGTGGGGGCAAAACAGAAATCCCTCCACAAGAAACTTCACAAGGATAAAGTCAGCATTTTGCATATCTGCCACTCATCCAAGTAAACAATGTTTTCAGACGAGAAGACTCTTTCCTTCGGAGATATATCATACGAAAGCCTCTTTTGTGGGAGACCAAAAACATCCGCGACGAACCATACAAAGGTTTCCTAAATCAATCACACCAAGGCTTCCATACTAAGTAAATATTCACAAGGAACACAGTTGGCCATAAGCATAAAAGAAGACATCTCAAGGTGACCAGAATCTTAATGGTAGCTGAAGTGTCGTAAACTTAAAACACTTATAGGGATGAGTGAAACTGAAATCAAGAGTGAGAGCGAGGGCTTGCTGATATTCTCATAATGAAATCAAAAGTGAGGGCGAGAGCTTACTGATATTCGCTGTGCTTGGCTTACACTTTTTTACTAGAAAAAACCAAATTTAGCGACATTGCAATTACCACGCAAAAATTGCTTTATCCATTTTGTACACACTTCTCGAAAGCAAAGTCTTGATATGGCTTTCTGTTTTACTTCTCTAATAAAGGTTTTCACACATGATAGCATTGCGTCTTAAGTCAAGATTGATGAAGTCACTCTTTGTTCCGGAGAATAGAAAGGGAGTAACAGATCTTCGGGGGAAAAATTGTTGCACTATGGAAGAAAGGGGAAGTATGAGTACCCAAGAATCGGCTTAATCAACTTTTCACTAATGAGTTGACGAAGAAATTTCGATGAGTATGAGAACACTAAAATCTCATTAAGTCAACCAGCAAATCGTCTATCCTTCATCAGCATAGTTAGAAAGGAGGATGCAATATACCACACATACCAAGAGATACACAACTCTGAAACATGTGGGCCAAAGCCTGGCCGACGAGAAGGATGAAGCAGTACACATCCTCACCTCACCCCACAAAGTCACTCTAAGCTTGACAACGAGAGGATTAACGCAACATATATCATCAATTCACCTTACAAAGAATATCTTTGCACAACAACCATCAAAAAGTTATATTCAAGACAACAAGTTCAAAGTCTCTTCCACATGAGCATGACCTAAGGATCGAGTTGATTAAAAGGAACTGATAGTTATTGGAAGATGAACAATTTAAAGAACCTCGGGTTAAAACACAAAAAAAAAAAAGCAAAAAAAAAATCATTATCAAAATCATTTCGATACTCGCTGGATAACATCATTATACGTCAAAGTGACTTGCTATGCATCACAAATATTTTCTGAATTTCTAAAATATTCGTATAAAAGCAAGTGAAAACTTTTCATGCAAAATACCACTACGCACTTACATTACTTCCTCATTGTTTAAATTGATTTCTGTCACAAACAATTTGAGTACAATATCATTTACCAAATCGTTAGCTTGATCTTTATCGCTGACGTTTTCCTCATTGTTCTATTTGATTTCTATCTTAGACAATTTGAGTACAATATCCTTTACAAAATTGTTAGTTTGATCTTTATCACTAACATCTTCTCATTGTTTGATTTGATTCCTATCACAAGCAGTTTGACTGTTTGAGTACAACGCCCCTTACAAAATTGTTAGCTTGATCTTTATTGCTGACACTTTTCTCATTGTTCTATTTGATTTCTATTATAGACAATTTGAGTACAATATCGATTACAAAATTGTTAGTTTGATCTTTATCACCGACATCTTCCTCATTGTTTGAATTGATTTATATCACATATAATTTAAGTAAAATATCCTTTGTTAGCTTGATCTTTATCACTGGCACTTTCCTCATTGTTCCATTTGATTTCCATCACAAACAATTAAAGTACAATATCCTTCACAAAGTTGTTAGCTTGATCTTTATAGCTGACATCTTCCTCATTGTTTGAATTGATTTCTATCACAAACAATTTTAGTACCATACAAAATTGTTAGCTTGATCTTTATCGCCGACATCTTTCTCATTGTTTGAACTGATTTCTATCACAAACAATTTGAGTACAATTACTTTTACAGAATCATTAGCTTGATTTTTATCGCTGACGTTTTCCTCATTGTTTTGTTTGATTTCTATCACAAACAATTTGAGTACAATATCCTTTGCAAAATCGTTAGCTTAACCTCTATTGCTGGAATCTTCTCATTGTTTGATTTGATTTCTATCACAAATAATTTGAGTACAAGATCCTTTAAAAAAATGATTAGCTTGATCTTATCATTGACATTCTTCACATTAGTCAAATTAATTTCAATCATAGACAACTTGAGTATATCGTTGTTACGAAATGATTAGCTTGATCTTATAGTTGTCATTTTTGTCATTTTATCAACTTGGTCTCTACCACAAACAACTTGAGTACATCGTCATTGCAAAGTGATCAGTTTTATTTTATCGTTAGCCCTTTTTCCAATCATTTCAATTTCTATCACAAAGACTTGATTATATCGTTATTACAAAATAGTTAGCTTGATTTCATGGCTAACATGTTTTAGCTTGATTGATTTGCTCCTATCACAAACAACTTAAGTAAATCGTTGTTACCAAATGGTAGTTTGATTTTATCCCTACCATTTTCTTATTCAGTTTGGCTACTATCATCTTAAAAATTTGGATACGTCGTTATTACCAAAGATCAGTTCAATTTCTACTTCTGAGATTTTCACATTTCAAAATGTGGTGTCTTTATCGAAACGTAGTATAACTCTTTTTACAAAGATATATACAATGGACGGCAACTGTAGACACCACATTTTGTCCTGATAAAAAACAAAAAAACTTGTGACTTGAATTTGCACAACAAAAGAGAATTTAGCTATTCGAGAGTGATAATGCAGTCTTTCGTTCCAATTTCGTGTGAAAGCATTTGAGTTCGATAACAGGGATTGAATTCAAAAGGAAACATCCCAGAGTATAGGATTCAAGAATTAGAAATTTGGTACAATCATTAAATATCATTACAAATTTACAATACTTTGGTATACAAGAATTTGAAATTTAGCCTATAAAAGAAGAGTTAAGCCAAGCCCAATACTTCAAAGACTTTTAGACGTGGATTTGCAAAAAACAAAGGTAGCAGTTAGTTGAAGCACAAGGGCTAGTTTTCAGATCCAAACTAAAGAGCAGATCTGATTAAGCCCAAGTCCAAAGCCCAACTCGGCCCAAGGTTCAAGACAGACTAAATTCAAGCCCATTTTGAGCACAGACGAACACATGTCGGCCCATACTCAAGCCCACAACTGCACGCCCAACTCGGCCCGAAGCCACTAGATAACCCTATCCAAAACCGTCCCTGACAAGTCAGAACCGACCAAATGTGGTAGAGGTCTCACAATTGGCCCCAAAATCGACCAACCACCAGGAGACACGTGGCGCTTTCCTTTGATATTAAAGAGCTCTTTGGGCTCTTAGTTTGGGGAGGATGGAGGGGAAATTTTCTAGAAAAGACTGATAGACCTCTTCTTTCCTCATTGAGAGCATTGGAGATTACAATAGAAAGAGTATTTTTCAAGCAAGAATTGCACCAGGTTAACTTTGTAACTGCTACTCTTTACATAATGAAATTTTGCTTCGTACTTGGGTTCCTTTATTTACAATTTCATCTATAGTATCATACTGCTATACTAGCTAATAGATTTACTCATTTCCATTGAAGTGGTTCATGTGTTATCGTTGTCTCCCATCTACTCGTATTGATTAAGCACTATACACTACATAGTCTGATAATGTTTAAATTTATTTACTCACTTTCTATCTATAATGGTTATAGTGGTTAATCGCTCTTCCTTTAGATATATTGTTTGTGCCATATATCTCTCATTTTGCAAAGAAACATAGCTAATAACAAACACAATAAGCAAAAAGAAATTCCATATCCATCATACCATAACCAAACCCGACAATTAGAACATCACCAAATTGAGAAGGTCATAGAAATGATCTAAAACCCTTTTTACATTTTAAAATCTTATAGATTAGTATAGATTCAGATCCAAAATTACTATAGCATAATAAACTTCACATTCACAAAATCAACTATCAACCATAGTTCAGTAAGTACTGCAAGCAATGGCTGCCATTTATAGATGCCAAAAGTAACCATCTATATTTTCATTTCACAAATATCCATTTTTATTACTTAGATTAGGTAGAAGAAAATCCATGAATTTTAAGCTTTAAACCAAAACACAATAAAAACAGTACGTATCATCAAAAGCTCAATCCTATTTAGCCTTATTTTCTATCAAAAACTCAGAATCTAATTTTGTTTTGAAAACCGTTAGATCAGAAATTTCATAATTATCATACATTCATACCTTTCGTCTTCCAATTGCTACCCTTCAACCATTACCATACTAAGC
The DNA here is from genome assembly GCA_946122785.1 of Linum tenue. Lineage (NCBI taxonomy): Eukaryota > Viridiplantae > Streptophyta > Magnoliopsida > Malpighiales > Linaceae > Linum > Linum tenue. The sequence continues at coordinate 37,093,859 of CAMGYJ010000008.1, forward strand.
CAAGTTGGTAAAAATCTACCATTCAAAAATCATTCGAACTCATACATAACCATTTTTATTGAAAATCCAGATCTGTTGGTTATCTTAAAAATTGCATACCCATTTTTTAGTTTAACCTACCCTAATCACACTAAGCCGAGTTTAGGATATCCTTACCCAAACTTGTTCACTCCCAAATCCTGCATCATAACCAATTTAGAAATCAGAACCAGGGGGACAAAAATTCCCCGAAATCAGAAATAATAAAGAAAAATATCACAATCCCATTTTTAAAATAAAATCAAAGAAAAGTCATAATAAAATAACAAAAACAAGAACCCTGCTTAATGCGAAGTTCGCCGTCCTGTCCCCGCTACTAGACTCGTCGCTAGTGAGGCCTAAAGCCTGCGCCGCGTACCCCTCTCCTCTCATCAATAACCAACCAAAACCAAAATAAAACGTATAAGAATAAATATAAAAATAAACAACAGATAAACCAAACAAAGCTAAGTGAAAAACCATATCCGAGCCTACCATCAATCCTCCCTTGGCTGGACTAATCCAATAGCGCGAAAGCTGGATCGTATTCTGGTGAATGAAGACTGGCTGGATAGACTACCATACTGTGTAGCAGAATTTCTCCATCCATCATTCTCTGATTATAGTGGAATGCTGATCAGGCCTTGTATTCCCAGGAGGAGCTTCCCAAAACCTTTCAGGTTTTATGATATGTGGACTCAGCACCCTTCTTACGAGAGAATTCTAAAGGATATCTGGAGTCAAAGGTTTTCAGGGAACAACACTGAGGACAATCAAGCAAAAATTCACCATGCTGAAACTGGAACTCAAGAAACTTAATAAAGAGCACTTCTCTGACATTTCATGAAGGGTTAAGGAAGCTAACTCCAGCCTTAAAGAAGCACAGATTCATGCTCGGGAGACTCCCTCTACTATTACTTTTGATAGAGTTCATGACCTTACTTGTGAGCTGAGTAGACTGAAGTTGGCAGAAGAGAGTTTTTACAAGCAAAAATCTTGTATCCAGTATCTTACATTGGGGGATATGAATTCTGCATTTTTAATAAATCAGTGAAGATACGGCAAGCTTGGAAGCAATTAAGAAAGCTGATTAGTGATTCAGGAACAGAGATCACTGATGAGGAAGAGATAGCATCAGAAGCAGTCACGTTTTATCATAGGCTCTATGGATTGATCAACACAACAGTGCAACCCGATGGTACTATTATTGCTGCTTATATTAAGAGGTACATCAGTGAGCCTAATCAAGTTAAGCTCTGTGCGGAGGTGGTAAATGAAGAAATTTGGTTAGCTTTATTTGCTATGGATCCATCAAAGGCCCCTAGCCCTGATGGATGGACAATGGGGTTTTATCAGAAGCATTGGTAACTGATTGGTGAGGATATCTGTGCTGTAGTTAAAGAGTTCTTTAGAACTAAGCAACTACCAAAATGTATTAATACAGCTTCTCTCACCTTAGCACCAAAGATACCAAATGCAGATAAGTTAGCTGCTTTTAGACCAATTGTGTGCATTAATGTTTTATACAAAATAATTGTTAAGGTTCTAGCTAACAGAATACAGATTGCTTTGCCTGAGGTGATAAGTAAGAATTAATCGGTCTTTATCAAAGGGAGAAGTATTTTAGATAATATCTTGATGGCTCAAGAGATTGTGCACAACTACTCGAAGAAAACCATAGCTTCTCGTTGTGCGGTTAAGATAGATTTGCATAAGGAGTTTGATTCAGTAATCTGGGAATACCTTTTCTGCGTGATGTCACTTATGCATTTTCCCATAGATTTTATTAATTGGATTCGGGTTTGCCTTAGCTATGCTCATTTCAGCATAAGTCTCTATGGTTCATTATTTGGAATTTTTCAAGCTCAGATGGGGGTTAGGCAGGGAGATCACCTCTCCCCCTATCTCTTTGCTATTTCACTTGAACCCCTTTCAGGAATGTTGGATAGTGCTGCACAGGCAAAACAGATTCCATATCATCCTTAGTGTCGATCAATAGATCTCACTCATCTTTGTTTTGCTGATGATCTATTGATATTCACTGAGGGATCTGCAGTAGCACTGCTCAAGGTTCGAATGATTTTGAATAATTTCAGCTTATTATTGGGCCTGAGTTGTAATCCAAAGAAGTGCGAGGTATTGTTTGGGGGAACACCTATTCAGTTTAAAGATAATGCTATCCCTTTCTGGTTTTGTGGAGGGGAAATCTTTCATCTGCATGAAATCTTTCTGGTTTTGCGGAGTCCAAAGAATGTGCGGTGCTGTTGGACAAGATCACGGCTCAAATTCGATCGTGGCATGCTAATAAGCTTTCATATGTGGGCAAGCTTCAATTGATATCCTCTATTCTCTACTCTCTTGTTCAATTCTGGATGAATATCTTTATTCTGCCAAAGAAGGTCTTGGACCAGTAAATAAAATTTGCTCATATTTTCTTTGGCGAGGGAACAGGTCGTGCGAAAGTGGCCTGGGATACTATTGCAGTTTCAAAGAAGGAGGGAGGAATGTGACTGAAGGATTTGGGCAGCTGGAATGTCTCTTGTGTTGCAAGACTTTTATGGCTTCTATTGATGCAGAGTGGAAGCTTTTGGGTTGCGTGGATCCAGAGATATAGGCTAAGGGGGAGGTCAATTTGGGACTTGCCTTCTTCTCAGACTGGATCGTGGATATGACAAAAGCTTTTGGCTATTCGCAGCTGGTTCTAGTTTCGGTTTTCAACTACTGTAGCTGTCGATGTAACTTGGGAAGGAAAGGTGATGACACGGTTTTCTATCCGGCCTTAAAAACTTAAAGTTGAGTGGTGGCAAGTGATATGGAATAAGTTTGTGATTCCAAAGAATATAGTTATTAGGTGGTTGATAATTTTGAACAGAATCACTACCCTGGACAAGTTGAAACAATGGGGGAAAGTAAATAGAACACATCTATTTTGCAAGTGTTCGTTTTCATTGCAAGTTTTTACAGCCATCTTTGGCTCGAGTCCCTGTCCTAGCTCGTGGGAGAATTTACTACAGTGGATATGCAGAATTGTAAAGAATGGAGCTAAAGGACTGGTGCAAGGTGTTATTTGGTGTTGGTGTCTCAGCGTTGTTTAGAGGGAGCGCTGCACTCGTATATATCAAGGCAGAAAAAAGATTCCATATTTATAATACAACAGTTAGTTGACGATTTTAGCTATTATGCTATGGGAAACTTTGCTTTCCTTACAGAAGTTAGGTTGATACCTTATTTCAGCTGTCTGTTAACCTTTTGATAGATAGCTTACTTGTTTCTGGTTTACTATTGTAAACGAATCAGTGGAGCAGGTCTGTTGCTCCTGAGTTTTTGCGGATCCTGGTTTTCTAGGTGGTCCTTAATGAAAGGTCGATAATTACCGGGGGAAAAAATCCTCCCTCAACCTAGGGGTCTCCTCCCTGTTTCTTTTCCCTCGTCCTAAACCAAGCCCCAAAAGCTACAAGAAAACGAAATAAAATTAGCCGAATTCCAATAAAATCACCTAAAATGAATCAAAAAGCCATGCGTGTCTCGATTTTACCTAGATGAAAACCCTCTCGATTGATTTAGTTTGATACGAGCGGTCTCCTTGGGTAGTATAAAGGAGAGAGAGAGTTTTTTTTTGGTTGGAGACGAGGAGAAGAAGAAGGAGATGGCGGCGGACCCGTTGAGGAGGGGGGGTTTGTTTAGATTCCCCTGGAGCAAGAGGAGGCTAGGGTTTTGATTTCGTTCAATGAAGGGTGAAAGATCTCGTTATTTGTTGTTTTTTTTTTGTGTTCGTCTGGAGAGAAAGGTGAGCAGAGGAAGAATTGAGAAGTGAGAGAGAGGGAGAGGTTGCGTTCTTCCTCCTTTCCTTTCCATTTTGTTTCTTTGTGATTTCTGGAGAGAAGGTGAGAGACGAGAGAGGTGAGAGAGAGGGTGGCGCCGCTAAGCTTAGGGTCTGCTGTTTAGGATTTCTTAGAGACTTTATATACCCCGACGGATTGAAAGACTGAACTACCCCTAGGATTCCTTAGAGACTTTATATACCCCGTTCGCCTCATACGAGCGTTGTAAGCGACGATCAAAACCTTCTCCGCTACAGGCCTATCATGCTTATTTTCAAACTCGTTCCATCTTATTGTCAATATTATTAATAAGAAATTATTAGAACAAAGAATCTCTAAGGTAGATTAATTTTGTTTCTTTTCTAATAAGTCAAATATCTCTTCAAGATTACTGTCGCAACCCCAACAGCTTGAACTTGCAAGAATTAAGCGACAGGGGCACCGATTTTCACCTCATCGTGAAGACTTTGGTTCTGGATTTCAGACCACAGTGAATGAGTTTCTCATGGTTTGGGAGGAATAAAAGTTTCCATACCAGTTTTTAAACTTATTATAGGGATGCTTGATTCGATGAAAGCTATAAGGTAACTTCTCCTACAAGAGTACAAGCACTCTAAAATTCTCACTTTGGAGAACGTACCTCCCCATGTGCAGGTTTTGATGCTATACAATTTTCCCGATTAGTGCACTTCATCATGCTAGGTCACCCAAATTATCTTCATGTTACATATGTGATCATATAAATAGGTGTTAGCCTTAATGAAATGCCTAATTATGTCGAGGAAACATTATGTATCAAAAATCTAGAGGAGGGGACCACGGAAATAACATTGATCGATAAAACTTGTGTCGCCCTTTAGGCATGGTCAAGGATGAGAAGATCCAGATAGGACCCTTCGTGTTTCTCTCCAAAATTTGTAGTGACCGATATGGATAGAAAGAAAGATTACTCTATCCTCTTTGAGTGGCCTTTCTTAGTCACGTCCGATACACTAATCGATATTCCCCAAAATTGAATCATGATGATAATCGATAATGCAGAGCATATCATAGATATATCTACAATGGTTGCTATGGAGGGCATCTCCTCCAACAAATCGAGTCCTCCTCTGGTAGAATCAAATTGTGACCCTTTGGAAACTATTATGCATGCCTAACAGAAACTCCTACGAGTCTCCTTTCATGACTCAGGATATGCATCCCAATCTTTTCTTCGAGTTACCTCTGCCACGCAACTAGGGATCATAGGAGAATGGACAATGGAGCCTCATTGGTCATATGAAAAAAATTCTAATGGTCTTGCCTAGCTCGAATGCATAAAAGAGAGAGTGCTAGATGAGAGACAACCTATTTGTCTAACTTAAAGACAAAACAAAAGTACTGCCATGAGATAGCACGTGTTTTTCTTTTCTTTTATAGGATTAGCTTTGAGATTTGGCCCATAATTAATAAATTTGGTTGGCCATAGCTTAGGGGATGCACTTTATCTCACAGATTTGTGGCATGACATAAGGCTGGTACTCACTTGTTGTCTCTGCTTATTAAAGGTATTCCTAAGCCTATGTTATATATCAATCCCTTATGCGCTAAAAAGAAGATGTGCTTTGTAGCCTTGAGAACATAAATCATTATCCAAATCAGAACTAAACCACCCACCTAAAATGGCAGCAAAATCAGCATAATGAACACCATTTTGTCAACAGGACTTTCAACTTTAATCTCTAGTTCTTAGCCTCCATTTTTCCATACCTTCTTTCCCATCCACCCCTGGCCATGATTCCATAACCTTGTGCCCTTTTCTGCCTTCCAACACTCCCCAAATTAAAATCCATTGTATCACCCATTGCCACCATATAGCCAACCACTCACACCACTAAATATTAATCGTCCTTCACCGCATCTCCTTACACTAATATCTTTAGTCCATTCTCTCTTAAATGCATGGGATGTGGCTCATGCCATTTATTAGCCTCTGGACCTTTGTGCTTCATGTATACATTTTGTTTATGCTTGTTATAAATTTGCTCGTTTGCTTACAATTTCTATGTTTTGAGGGTATCTCTAATTTTTCTATGCATTAACGATGGAGTTAGGATAATGTTTTAAGGAAGTTTGCATAATTTAAAGTCACATTCCTGGAGCGGTGTGTGTCTACACTTGACGTTTTTTGTATTCACTCTTTTGAGTTCATAGATGAGGGCTCGGGGGTCTCCACTATATCTTTACATACGTGAGTTCCTTGCTATGTGGTGGATTTCCTTCCATTCTCCTTTTTCTTCCTATCTTTCACAATGGTTGGAACTAAAGTGCAGGGTGATCGTATTCGATTGTATCTAATGATTTTCAGTTTTGAAGTACTCCTCAAGATGATACGTGATATGTGGTTTTGGCACACCCTAAGGAGGACACTCTTTCTTATTAGGACGTGAGGATGTTGCCACGAATCCTCAATGTAACAATGGAAATCAATGATCAACCAAAGATTGTGTTCGTTTTTATGAAAACTTGCATCCTCAATGTAACTATCTCCTTGCTCCATTCATGTCTCCTAGCATTAGTTGCTTCATGCTCCGTCATTTGAGCTAGAAGAACCTGTGCTACGAGACATAGCCTCCTCTTTCCTCATCTCTAACTACTCGACTTTGAAACATTCAAGAGATCCGGTAGGCAAACTTTTCAAAGGTGGTTGTCATAGGTTGAGGAGATAACACATTTTATCTCTTCGATTTCCTTTTTCTTCCCCTTTGGTTAAGTGACAAAAATCAAGAGGAACTATTAGGTTATACATGAATCATTCCAAATATCGAGGTATATTTGTTCTACTCTTTCTTGTTGCTTTGCTTGGCCAATGAGGATATTCTATTATTTCAAATGTGGGGTGGGTAAATATCAGTGTTGTTAAAACTGAGCCAAACTGATCGGTCGGACCGGTAAAATCGGGACTCGACCACCAGTCCGGCTTGGAACAACAAAATAAACGTAGTGGTTGAGCCGATCGGCCGCCTTTCGGTTCGCACGGTTAACCAAGAGAACCGGCCAGCCGGCTCATTCATCCCTCCTAATTATTTCGTCTAATTTTCGTGTTACAGGGTCTGTTAACAAGGTAATTATCATAAACACATCGATTAACTTCCTTTGCTTTATTCGAACGGGTTTCAAGGTATTAAATATGGGTGCCGTTTGTCATTCTAAATTTTGTATTGTCCACATATATTGACTTTTTTATAATTAACAACTTGATCTCATTTTAGCAATTAATTTCTTGGTAAGTATAATTACGTTTATCTAATTATTGCTTACCTTTTTCATTTCATTTCAAAAAAAGGGAGCTTTTTAATTCGATGTGTTATGGGGTGGAGGAATTACTAGACATATTTCCATCATAATATAGTTAATCTTCCCGCTTTTTTCAGCTTGCCTCATTCACCCTCTCACAACTCTGAAGGAATTATTGGGTGTTTAGTTTCTTTATATTTAAATTTTGGTTAATAAATTGCCAATTAGGATTTTTCATTATTAAGTCACCTTAGTAATTTTGTTTTAACTTCAAAGATAATGTACTCAATTTTGGATATATGATTTAGTGTGTTATTATGTGTGAAATATTTATAATATTTTTTTATGAGGTATCGGTTCAATAACGATTTTTAACGATTTACTACCGGTTAAACCACTAAAGTGTGAACCACTTGTTATATCGGTTTATACTCCGGTTCGGTTTTGACAACATTTGTTAATATACTGCACTTCAATAATCAACCTCAACTTAATGTTCACACATATGGGAGACGATTGTGTGAGCATTGAGGAATATAAATTTTTAAATTGTTTGAAATAATACCACACTCTCCAACGAAATTCCAAAGTTCATATTACTTTTAATTGCTAGTCTTTGCGTTAATAGGTGATCTAGGGATGTGAATGTAGTAGCTATGAAGGATTTCGTCATCATGAAACTAAAAGACCATTTAAATTTTTATATAAAGTGCTTATCACTATGCTTAGTGAGTTTTTATACTCTTCCAACGAGTCTCCTGATCTTAAAAGTTTAATGGGGTTGAATTGTATCTTTAAATTCATTCGAAATCCTACATAACAAAGATATATAAAATAAGTTACCTTTACAAATAAAATGTGGGGTAAAATCCATGTGTGAGGCAATCACTCATTCCGGAAAGGGAAGAGGAATGGTTCAACTAAGCATTGGTTCGCGATCGTACGATGTTATTTAATTAGTTAATTATCTAGTACACTCCCTTGTTGAGTAAAGTGTCGTTTGAAAATTGCGCTTGGTTACTATTAGAGCTTCCAACACTCCTCTATAGCATTTACTCGCATACAAATCGAGGAAAAGGAGTTAAGCAAAGCCCTAATACGAGTGCTAAGGTGTAGAAGTTGCTTTTGCTTGTTCAAGGTTGCGATGTACCAATGTACAAAGCCATATATATCCATTTGTGCTACAAAAAATTCTAAAAACTAGCATGCTACTCTCATAAAAGAGAGAACATAAAACTCGCAATGTCAAATAAAGGTAAAGAAGTGGTTAATCGTCAAAATAAAGCTTGCAGGAAGCTTCAACCAAATAAGAGCTTGTGATCGAAAGATATTGGCCAGATTGTCCTTATGAGATATACACCTCATTGATGTAGTCTAATGATGTGTGAGGATTGACCTTATAAACTGCTTATGGTCTGCTACCTACGATCGAAAATCACGTGCCATCGTAGAGGTCTAGTGAGCTATATGATTATGAGTGAAGGTTGCTTGGGGACAAGAAAAAATTCTAGTTTGTGGTTATTTGATGACACAAAAATGGTGCTATTTTAGGCCCCTTTATAATAGCTAGAATTACATGGTTTTCACATCTTTATTGCCACAATAGCTTTTATTTGATTATTAATCACTCAAGGTGTATTTTAGTAGTATTAGGGCTGCTTTTACTATTATGATGAACTTTTGGTCGGGTTTAATGTGCTTTCAGGTCATAGCATCCAAGTAGCCACCTTGTGTGGAACATCAAGGCCTGACTACTGGGAGTCAAAATGTGTGATTGGAGCAAGCCCATAAAACAACAGCGAAAAACATTAGACCATATCCCAAAATGATGCCTTGGCCGTCATTTTGGAGGGACTTCTGATCAAGCCCGATTCATAAGTAATATCCATACGTGTTGGCCAAGCTAGAAGAGACTTTAAGGAACTTGGAAAACACGTCAATGCAGAATATTCCTCCTAGAAAACTTTATGCAGAGGATTATAAATAGACCCCTAGGTGGTGGACGTTTGTTAGCCAATGATAGGTGCCGACGTGCAAAAGGATTGAGAGGCCACAATAACACGTTTCTTATAGGGTCTCAATCGAGAGATCAGGAATGTGGTGGAGATACAACCATTCGTCGAGTTGCAAGATGTGGTGTCAATGGCTACCAAGGTTGTACGACAAAAAAATAACAGCCTTGGGAGAAGGTATCTATCTCCCTCGAATGCACCAAGACCAAGTGTGTCTACTACTCTAAACCCTCGGCTAGACATGCCCAAGCCACAAACACCAAAACTAGCAGCCAATGTCGAAGCTCCGAAGAAAGGCAAGAAAGTTCAAGTGGAGGCATCCAATGTTTTAAGTGTCATGGAAGAGGACACATTGCTAGTCAATGTCCAAACATAAGGGCACTAATTATTTTCGAGAATGGAGAATACGTGCTTGAATCATATGAGGAAGAACATGTAGATAAAGAGACTTCAGATTCTGAAGTAAATGAACTATTGAAGATGGAAGCACCTCCGCGAATGCTCAAAGTTGATAGAATAACTCTAAGTGTCCAACCCAAGGAGGAGTCTGAGCAAAGGGAGAACTTATTCCATACAAGATGCTTGGTGGATGGAAATTTGCTCTCTATGGTTATTGATGGAGCAAGTTGCACAAATGTGGCTAGTGCAACCATGATGAAGAAGCTAGGGCTAAGTACACTGAAGCGTCCAAAGCCCTACACTCTTCAATGGATCAATGAAGATGGACCTATCAAGGTCACGAGGCAAGCTTTGCTGAAGTTCAAGTGGAGGTTACAAAGACAAGGTCATATGTGATATGGTACCAATGCAAGCAGTCCACGTCCTACTTGGAAGATCATGTCATTTTGATCAAAACACATAACATGATTGAGTCACAAACAAGTACAAGTTATCGCATACATGTCAAACATTTGTGTTAAATCCTCTATCCCCCAAAAAGTATATGAAGATCAACTTCAAATGCAGTAGAATAGTGAAAGAGGGAAGAAGTCTAAAGCCACGACTAAGATTGAGAAGAGTAAAGAGTGTCGTGGATTCTAAGTCATTGATGTTAGCTGGCAAAGGTAAGGTAAATCAGGCAATTAATAATCGTGAACCTTTGATCATGATCATCTACGAAGGCATGCTACTCAATTAAGAGTGGAGTCAAAATATTCTACCTAGGGAACGAGTAGTCTTAGAGGAGTTTGATTATGTCTTTCCCGAGGAAGCACCAAAAGGTCTACCTCCAATCTAAGGGATAGGGCATCAAATCAATTTCCTTCCTGGAGCTACAATTTCAAATGAAGCATCTTATAGGATGAATCCGGAAGACACTGATATGATCACACATAGCTTCTTTTACAAGTTTGATTTTCTCGACAAAGAAGCAAACCAAATTGGCACAAGAAGGGGAAGAAATTAGTTAAGTATAGAGGCAGTCTCATGGTGCCTACTTTGGGATTCAATATCTCACAAATGGCTCAATGGAAATGCAAGGGGAAGGATTGGTATTGAAGTTCAAGAGTTGGAGTATAGGTTTGAAGGTTGGTTTTCTCCTGGACAAGTCCTTAAAGTCACTTTCAAAAGCTCTCAAGATGCTCCGAGGCAACCGGAAAACTATCTAAAATTGGCTAAGTATGGGAACTAACCTAGTTTGAGTCCTTATTCGTGCTGGGGGAAGAAGAGCCGAAGCAAGAGGGCTTTGGTACATGAAAGGAAAAAAATTTATCTACAACCTAAAGGAATTGGATGATTAAGGGCATACCTCAAAGACTTTGAACAAACGTATGCAAGATCATATGGAGTCTAGCAAAACTGTCTCGCATTTTAAGTAATCTACTTCCTTATCGGATTAGGATTTCTACTCTTACTTTGTTTTGAGTTTTTTTCGAATTCCTTTGTGTTTAGGTTATCTTTTAAAGATTGTAGCTTAATTTAGTTCTATTTAACACTGTTTTTAAAGCCGACCCGAGCCGGTCGGTCGGACGGTAAAACCGGCACCCGGACGCCAGCCCGGGTCGGAACTTCCAAATAGCCGAAACGGTCAGAAAGGTCGGTTTTTGAGCAGTCAAAATGGTTAACCATTCAAACCGCTTGAAACATTTGGCCGGTTTTTTGTTTCTAACTGTCTGGTAATAAAAAAAATCTGGGTGCAATTGCGTCGCCTGCGGCGATTTGCCGACGAAACAACCCCTGCCGGCAAATCCATCGTCTTCTCCGGCAATCGAATCGTGGCAGAACATCTAACATGCGACGGTGTTGCTGTTAGGTTACCATTCACCGCTCCCTCGGAAGTAGAGAAGAGGCACCGACGCTACCGGTCTCTGTCCTCCACCTTTCTCCCTTCATCGCCATCGCTGGAGGAGTAAGTGAGAGTGAGTCCGGCCGCCATTTGGGAATTGAGAGTCTTCCACTACAACAAAATTGGCCTGTTATGAAGAGGCAATTTTGTCATATTAGATAGCCATTTTGTCATATTATGTATAATATGACAAAATGTGTTGTCACAAAGGTTTGTCATTTTATCACCGTCAAGATAGATCAAATATGACAAAACATTAAAACAAGTTTGTCACATTTGCTTTCAGTATAGTCGAGGTTCTGTGTAGTCTATTGTGACAAACAAAGATGTTATGACGACATATTTTGTCATTACAGTTGTCATAATCTGGTGATTTTGGTAGAATTTTTCGTCATATTACACTGTTATATTTTGTCATAACTTTATATTATGACGTTTTATTGTGACGACTCTATTTTGTAATAACTGAATATATGACGAATATAATTTGTCATAACTGCATATTATGACGAGTATAGATTGTCAGGAAAGATGGTTTTAACTCATTGTTTCCTGCATTGCAACCTGATAATGGAAAGATTACCAAAGATCCAAAACATTACAACCATTTCCATAGCAGTCTAACTCCTTGTTCACCATAACCAAACATTCCAAGTTTTCTACCATGACACAAAACATTCTAACTCCTTTGTGGATCTTGGGCTCTCCTTCGGTCCATACTTCACCTTTTTCTTCAGGACCTTCTGAACAATCTCACGGCTTGATACAAGCTTCCCCTCTGCCTTTGATTCTATCCAAATGGACTGCATCTCCAGCTAGACATTGAACAAAAATGTTAATAATATAGGTCACATGGTTTGCTATGAACTAATCATATGAAACAAGGCAATTCATGACAATGAATTCACATAGTTTTGCCTAGGTTGTTCGGAAAATCCTATCTATCAAACCCAGCAGCTGAAATCTATCACAGGTTGAGACAACCCTGTTACCACACAATTCGACCAAATGTGTTCCTCGTCACAAATTGCTAAGTCAGCTCATACATTTATCTTCAAGCACCTATAAGCAATTGCTTTAACATCAATTCCTGCACAATCAGTGGTAAGAACACCATAACCCATTTACCTGGAGACCCTTCTTAGCTGCCTTCCCTTCCCTTCTTATTGAACTTTCTTTAACTTCAATGATCCCATCCATTGATTAGCACAATTCACACTCTTCACCTCGAACCCAACCTATAATTCCCAACCAACCAAATTAACTTCTACTTACACAAACCTAGTACTTGTTAGAAACCCAAAGTAACTAACCCTCTATTTCCCTTTTGTACATCTCTCTGCATCTCTCCCTATCACCCATCAAGAACCCCACGTATGTCCAGGGAGAGAAAAGAGACATTTACATCAAAATTGTGACCCATCTTATCTAAATATAATATATTAAATTCACTAATGGAATGGGTAATTTGTGTGTTAGGTGGGGAACTTAAATTCCTTAGCTTTTTGAGGAACACCAGCTTCTTTTTAGAGATAAAAGCTTAGCATAACACCATCAGTAGTAGTTATCTATCTACTACAGTACTCTTACACATACTATGCATAAATGAAAATTGATTAAAGGCACATACCTAATCCTCCACAAACTCAAGCTATTGTTGAGGGAGTTCCAGAACCAAAAGCATTTTAGAATGGTGATTTAAGATGCTACCAACCTCTTGGCCTCCCTTCAATTGTCATGCTCCTCCACTTCCTCAGATAATTCAATGGCTTCATCTATTTCTGAAGCCATTTTCAATTAACCTGAATAACATAACATACCAAAATTACCACTAGTTTATAGACATATGAATAAAGGGATGCACACATCAAGCCACTGTTCACATTTAGCAAATCCAAAATGCAAAAACTCCACACAGAACAAGGCATGCTGCATATAATGACCACAAAGACTCCTTACAAATCAAGGGCACCGATCTCTGTCTTCAAAAGCTTGGAAGGATTCAAACACAAACAGGTCTAGAAAACCACAATTTAACTCAAGCTATTTTACACTAAAAGATAAGCAAGCAGACTTGAGAAGCCTATTTCCAACCGACTCTGCTATTTGAATTCTAGTTAAAGCAAGATTCCACCACATCTCAGAGAGAAATATACAGAGGGAAACTCAGGCTATTTGACTTCGAATTAAAGCGAGATTCCATTACATTCTTCTATCGTAAACACACCCAATATACAAAAAAAATCCCCAGAACCAAAGATGAGACAAGTAAATCAAACCCAGATGAACGAAATCTCAGAGAGCGAGATACAAGGGAAAAGAAGAACCGAGAAAACATAGAGGGGGCAAGATCTAGAAGAGAAGAGATGGGGAAACCTAGAGACCAGCACGAGAGAGACGAGAGGTGGTTTCTTCTTCTCTCAGTCCTTGTCCTTGTTTTCAATTTCTGAAGGTGGGTCTAGAGTTTCCAGAGAATCCACAACCACAGGGTTCGATGGTCGGGAGAAGGAGAAGTTGGCGGCGTCGGGGTCGATGGTCGCTGATCGAGAATCGGTAGTGTCGGTAGGCGGCGCGTCGGGATACAATGGTGGAACTGGTCTGGAGGTTGGAGAAATGACAGGCTCGTTAGGTCGAACTGTCGATGGATGAAGAGAACCCGTTTGGGTTTGTTTTGGTCCCATTTGATAATTTTTTTTATTATTAATTTTTTGGGAGTAATGAAATTTAGTTGGGGAGAGAAATTTCAAGTTTTGGGCGGGCTGAAAATTTGGTTCTAAAAATTGGGAGGGATTGAAAAGTAGATAGTTAAAAATTGGGCGGGACCGAAATTTGGGTGGGAAAACTGAATTGTGTGACGATATAATTTGTCACTTTTGTGTCCTTTACATTTCTATATGGGATGCCTATTTTGACAAACTTAATTGTGACACGAACTTTTTGTCACATTACTCACTTTAAATGATGAACTATTCTGACAACAAGAAATTTGTCACTTTTGAGTCTCTTACATCCCGATATGGGACGCCTATTTTGACAAAATTAATTGTGACACGAAATATTTGTCACATTACTCACTTTAAATGACGACTTATTCTGACAACAATTTTTTTTGTCACATTAGGCATACCAAATAGGACATATATTATTTTTGTCATATCATCGTACCTATTGTGACAAACAGAAAATGACAAAATAAAAATTTTGTCCTAAGAGGCCGAATTTGTTGTAGTGTTCCCTGGAACTTTAGAGAAAAGACAGAAGAGAGATGAAATTGGTAAGTGCGAGAGGACGACCACCGTTGAAAATTGAGAAAGGAGAGAGAGATGGAAAAAATGAACAAGGAGAGTGAGAGTGGTTGCAGCTGAGGGTGGGTGGGGGTTAGGGTTTGCTATTTAGTTTATATATATACAAATGGTAATTTACTAAGTGGTACTTACAACTAAATTTCATTTTAGTCATTAAATTATTAAATTGCTACTTTATGTGTATACTACGTATGATATTATTGTTTATAAGGTACCGATTTTTTAACGGATTTTTAACGGTTCAATACAGGTTAGACCACTAAGGTCTACTACGCATAACATTACCGGGTTATGCTCCGGTTCGGTTATGACAACATTGCTATTTAAGGTCTTCTATTTTCATTGTAAACTCAGACTTTGTTGATTGATTACAAACTTTTGAGTTTTGGTTCATTGAGCTTTTGCTTCGTGAATTATTGAGTTGCTTAGTGGATTCTAGTCGACTTGTGTGCTTGTATTGATCAAGTAAACACATTGATCGTGTCCAGCTTCTACCCTATATTTATCGAGTCTTCTTCCACGTGAAAGATTGCATGAAAGTTTCATTATCAAGCAACCCAATCACCACTATGTTTTGAGTTCTTGATCGAAGGCTTCAATTCGATCTTTGAATTTGAAAGAATGCATGAGTTTTGATCACAAAGACCCTATCAAGGGCTTATTAGACACTAATGAATTCCAAAGGCAGATTACTGAGCTTATGGAGAGGGCATTTTCGTGAAAACATGAGCCCTTGTATAGGCCCAGCCATTCTCGTGCCTAAGAAGGATCGAACTTGGAGGATGTGTATTGATTGTCAAGAAATCAGCCAAATGGACGAATTACATGGATCTAGCTTAGTTTCGAAGATTGATTTGAGGTCAGGTTATCAACAAATTCGTATGAAGGAAGTAGATGAATGGAAGAATGCTTTTAAAATGAAGCATGGTCTGTATGAATGGATGATTATGCCTTTCGGATTAACTAATGCTCCGAGTGATTTTATGAGGTTGATGAATCACGTGTTGAGAGCTTTATTGGGATGTTCATGGTTACTTCAACGATATTCTGATCTACTCAAAGAGCATGGAGGATCATCTAGAGCATCTACGAGAGTTATTGATGACTTTGGGGAAGGAGTAGCTCTATGCCAATGTAGTGTATGTTTTGTACCTCAAGTGTGGTATTTCTTGGTTTCATGGTTAGTTCTAATGGAGTTGAAGGTGATGAAGAGAAGGTGAAGGATATTCAAGTGTGGCCTACCCCTACTAATGTCAATGAGGTGAGGCGCTTTCATGGGTTGGCAGGTTTATATCGACGAGTTGTGCCAAATTTCAGCACCATAACCGCACCATTGACTTCAATAATCAAGAAGGATGTGGCTTTCTATTGGGGAGAAAAGCAGGATAAGGCATTCTAGCTACTCAAGTACAACCTTACTAATGCTCATGTTTTGATGCTACCTGATTTTAACAAGATGTTTGAATTGGAGTGTGATGCATAAGGAATGTGAATTAGAGTTGTGTTGATGCAAGATAAAAACCTATTGCTTATTTTAGTGAGAAGTTGAGAGACTATACTTAATTATCCTATCTAAGACAAAAAGCTCTATGCATTGGTTTGAGCTTTGGAGTCTTGGAAACATTATTTGTTGCCAAAGGAGTTTGTTATTCATATTGATCATGAGTCTCTCAAGTATTTGAAGGCCCAACACAAGTTGAACAAGAGGCATGCTCGTTGGGTTGAGTTCATCGAGATATTTTCATATGTGATCAAGTAAAAAGAAGGCAAGGAGAATGTAGTTACTTATGCATTATCACAAAGGCATACGTTGATCACAACCATGGATGCTAAGTACATTGGTTTCAAGCAAATCAAAGAGCTCTATGAAGGGGATTTCGATTTTGGGGAGATCTACAAGTTATGTGAGAAGCATAAAGAAGAGAAGTTCTATAGGAGTGATGGCTATGTCTTTCGTGGGAACCAATTGTGTGTTCCAAGAACATCACTTTGAGAGCTTTTATTGAAGGAAAATCAAGGAGGAGGATGATGGCTCACTTTGGTTTAGCCAAGACTTTGAGTAGCTTACAAGAGCACTTCTACTGGCCTCACATTAAGGGAGATGTAGAGAATTTTTGTGCTAGATGTGTGGACTGCCGCCAGGGTAAATTTAAGGTGCAATCAACTGGATAGTACACACCTTTGCCTATACCATATGCACCATGGATCGACATCTCAATAAACTTTGTATTGGGGTTACCGAGAACATGAAGAGGCATAGATTTTATTTTTGTGATGGTGGATTGTTTTTCTAAGATGGCACACTTCATTCCATGCCAAAAGACTGATGATGTTGTTAATGTGACCGATTTATTCTTCAAAGAGGTCGTGAGATATCATGGAATGCCACGTACGATTTTGTCTGATCGAGATGCAAAGTTTTTTTCTATTTCTGGATGACGTTATGGAGAAAAATAGGGACGAAGGTATTATTTTAAATGACTTTTTATCCTTAAACAGATGTACGAATTGAAATGGTCAATCATACTCTATCCCAAATGCTTCAAGTAGTGATGAAGAGCAACAACAAAGTTTGGGAAGATTGTCTACTACACATGGAATTTGCTTACAATAGAGCAATGCACTTGACAACCAAGTACTCACCTTTCGATTTGTGTATGGATTCAATCCATTTACACCTTTGGATTTGGTGCCATTACCATTAAGGGAGCAACTGAACATGGATGGAGTAGATGTGAACTGTTAATGCTTTATGCATCTTCTTTCTGTGATTTAATGAGATGATTTGATCATTAGATGCCTATATCATTTGGTGTCTATATCATTAGAAGGTTTAGTCATGTGATTCTTATACCATTCGATGTGTTAGTTCTTTGATGCCTTATCATGTGATGCTTATATCATCTATTATGTGCTACTATGGTATTGTTTATAATGCCATGTTAAGTGAGAGGAAACTACTCTTTGGTCATGTGCTATTGTCTTATACATGTATAGAGTGAAATGATCAACCAACCACGCTTGTATGAGTTCAATGCTTCATACCCAAGATCATCAATGTTATAGAACATTACTATGGTTCATAGAGGCCCTAAGTAGTTAATGTGTTATCATTGCTTTCTTTTTGGATTGATTAGTTAATGACATGAAGCAAAAGCACGAATTAGCTAGTTGTAGTTCCTTTTTCATGTGGCGAAAGCTCGATTAGGAATTCTTTAGTGGAAGGCATATAGTTACATGATAGAAGAGGCATCGATGCATATCATTATTGAGATTGACATGTATGATCATCTAGAATGACCTTTCTTATCAATTTTGCATCCTTTACTTATCTTGTCATTTACTTTATGCTTTACTTGTTTATGTTTATCTCGGAAAATCACTAAACATAGTGAATTCTGCTATTGTGTGCATTTTTTTTTTAGCATAAGTGATCAATTATGAGTTGTTATTAGAAGACCTTGCGGAATACAATACTAAACATATCTAGTGATTCTTTTTACTTTGATGCATTACTACATGCCCATTAGAACCATTAACATGTTGGAATTTTAACATATTTTAGGTGGCAAAAAAGAGAAAACAATTGCATGGAAAGATTGCATATGTGGAAAGAATATACATTCATGCACAAGTTAAATGCACTAGTAGGCCAGACAAAAAACAACCTGATAAACAATCACTCACGATTCAAGAGTTTTGTATTTAACTCACAAACTAGAGTACGCCATAACATGTCGAAAACTTGTTCTTTGTTATTATTTCAATAAACTGAAATAATGCTGAACTTACAAATATATAGACTAGAAAACCTAGGGTGAAAAACTCACAGATACCAATAAACTTTTCAAATTGGGACACGGATACCACCAAACTACAAATTGGATGTCGGGCACCACTGAAGTTTGTGGATAGTGCCCACTACTTTTAATTACCTTTTAGTACCCCAGAACTTTTAAAAACACTCAAAATAATATAAATTCAATAAATATCATTCCAAAATTAGAAAACCAACTTATATGCACAAGATTAATAGAATGGCTACTGAAAATATTTTAATAAAACTAGAAAAATAGGAAAAATAATGAATGAATATTAAGAAAATATTATAAATATACTAGAAGACAATAATAAACAACTGAGATCAATATTAGAATATCAATGTAATGAAAAACAGAAAGAAATATATCCTGATTTAGAACTAGCTAAGGATACCATTACTAATATTATAGTGGACATAAAACAAAGAGAATTAGCAATTGGAAAATGAACTTCAAATTCAAAGGAAGTAATACTACTAGAGGAAGATCTTAAAGAAATCATAATCAAACTTCAGGAAATCATAATTAAATTGGAAAATAAAAGATGCATTACAATTGACGATATGAAAAAATATTTGGAGGAGTATAAATTAGGCAAATCGAGTTCATTAGCAATCATGGCACCCTACAAAATTCTATGACTAATATTGATGAAAAAATCAATAAACTAAATGATTTACTAGCTGCAATTACAATTGAATCCGAACTAGTGATGGAAGAAAATATAGAAAATGATAAAATCGTCCTTGACTATAGTAGTGACGAAAACCCCTATACAAATTATACAACTGCAAGTTATACAAAAAATGAGACTGAGGATCAACTTGAAACATCATGAAAACGAGATTTCAATGACGATAGAGATGGACAATTATTTTTTGATGAATACCTATATAAAAATTCATATACATCCGTAAAGGGGGAGGATGGAGTAAAATACCCCAAACTTACTAGTTTTAACAGTCCTGATATTTTAGATCTTGATTGTTGTTCTAATCCATTAAAAGAGCTTGAAGACTGGAAAAATAGAACATGATTATTAATACAAACTAATGAAGATCTAAAGAAATTAGAACCTAGCGAAATGTTTAATTTCTAAATATATAAAACCACTTGAGCGGTTTATCATTATCTAAATAACATGCATATTCCAACGAAGACGCTTTTATATGGAACAACAGATGATACAAATACCTTTGAAAAAGCTTTAAATTCAATAACTTATGAATTTTTAGGAAGACATCCTTGAGAAAATAAACCAAAAACAACCATAAGCCAACAAGCTATTTGACATTTAACTAATCATAGAATCTGCCACATGTGTTTTTTAGAACCATTTATTTGTGAATTTAGAGCACACTATTATCAGGTTATCCCTTCAATTAGAAAAGACTTAGATAAATTATTCTATGCTAAATTATCACCAATAGTTTCTGAAAAAGTCGAAGCTGATCTTTAATGAGTCTTTGTCAAAAGATGAAATACCAGATACATCTAGGAGGACGAATATTAATATTACAAGAATGGCATAAAAAAGGTTGTAATGAGGAAAAATTAAAGAAACAAGCTAAAATTAAACTCTGTTGTGAAGAAACAATGAATAGAATTGGGAAATATGGTTGTAATGGTGATCGCAAAATTATTAAGAACAGTAATAAATATAGAAAATTTTAAAAAAAATGGTGAAAAATACCTTATTAAGAATATAGGAAAAATCGGTTTACAAAACCAAATAAATATTTCAGAAATAGAAAACAATTTAAACAAAAAACGAAACAACAAGAATATTATACGAAAGGAAAAACCAATTGTAGATGTTGATTGTGTAATGAAGAAGGACATTACGCAAATAAATTTCCTAAGAAAAATACTAATATTAGAAAGCAAGAAGTCCTTAGATTAGCTTACGATTGTGGCTTTGAACCAATTGAAGAAACAGATTTTGAACTATCCCATATAGAAATTATTGAATATATTAACTAAGAAAAATCTTAATGCAACATTTATTAAAATTAAAATAGAAGAGAAAAACTTTCTAGCATACATAGATACAGGAGCAACCGTATGTTTTGCTAAGAGATCAATCATTAAAAAATGGGATAAACTAGAAAAACATCTAAAAATTATGGTAGCATATAAATCTATTCATGAAATCTTGTACGTAAAATAGTATGTACCAATAATTATTGAAAAATATATCTTTATAGCCAAAACAATTTATCAACATGACTCAGGATTAAATATAATAATTGGAAATACCTTTCTAAAATTATATCAACCTTTCATCTAGAGGATTAAACCTATTAGCCTTAAATGTTCTAAAATGAAAACCCATGAATCTAAAATGATCGCAACCAGATTAATCACTAAAAATGAAGTATTAAAAATTGTATTAAAAATTGTACTTCAAAATCATAAAAATATATTAGAATATATACAAATTACCTATGTTATTATAGAAGATACTCTAGAACAGGTATGTAGTGAACATCATTTAGATAAAAATAAAAATAACAATCAGTAACTTATTGAAATAAAATTAAAAGATCCCACAAAAGAAGTAAATGTTTCAAATAAAATTCAATATACTCAACGACATGTTGAAGAGTTCCAAAGAGAATGTTCAGAACTACTTGAAAAGTAGGGCTGGTAACTGGTTCATCGGTTAACGGTTTAACCAAATACCGAACCGGTAACCGACAGGTACCTGTTATACCGTCAACCGACAATATCGGTAGGCGGTGGCAAAATAACACCACTCGGTATACTGAAGTGTTAATTAACTGGCGATTATCCGGTAATACCGGATTACCGATACTCAACATAAATCCGACGAAAGCCCATCTCTTCTCTCCATTTTCCCTCTCGTCCCTCCCATAGACCCACAGCCAAAGAACAATCTGCCGCCACCAGGATCTCCTCCTCTGCCCTTTTGATTTCATCCGCTCGTCAAATCCCTAGAGAATATCGCCATCTCTAGCCACCGCATGCCGCCGCCACTAGGCCTCCTTCTATGGCTCGTTCACATGCAATAGATCTCGTCAGCGGATCTGGACAAGGCGATGCACGGCGGACCAGGATGATTCGAAGAAGGCAAACCCATGCGAACTCACCAATCAATGAAAGCCGATGAGGAAAGAGATGAACCCATCGAGATTTGGACTCCACCTCTGATTCATCATGTTCGGAGGGATCACTGCCAAGGTAGATCTCTATCGCCGCCGCTATCCAGTCGCTCTCGTCGTCGCCCAGTCGCTCTCGCCGCCTCCCAGACGCTATCGCTGCCGCCTAGGGATGGCAATGGGTCGTTTTGGGGACGGAGAGTGCATATCTGTTACCCTACCCAAATTAGTTCGGGTTTTACCCATACCCACATAAGAAACAGGTAGAAAATCTAAACCATGCCCATACCCATTCGGGTTTCGGGTATCCACGGTTATCCATGGGTAATAGTTTCTCTTTATAACTCTAACCAATATGTTAATGTTCACACGTATTCTCACGTTATGTAAGACGAGAACTACGAAATAATTCACTAGAATGAAGAAAATTAATTAAAACAACACAATTTCATAAAAATATTATATTTATATGCTAAATATAATATATTTTAGAGAAAAATATTGATTATTTCTAGAAAAAATACATATGCATGTGTATAATCGGGCGAGTTCGGGTTGGATAGTGAGAAAACCATGCCCACCCATTACCCATAATATTCGGGTTCTGGTTTTACCCATACCCAATTAAGTCGGATTCGGGTGGATATCCACGGTTATGGATATTTTGCCATCCCTACCGCCGCCGGCAGCAGAGTCCAAGCGGTAGCCGTCGTCCTTTTCGTTCTCCACAAGCTGCCTTTCTCCCCGTTTCTAGATCTGTTAGTGAGAAAAAAGGAAACTTTTTTTCGTTGAATAGAATAAGAAGAAGAAGGAAACTTGAAAAGTGTAATGCCCGTCTGGGAAAAAACGGAAAGAAGAACTTAATTATATGGTTAACCGGTTGCTAATCGTAAGCCGGATAGTTGGTTAGCCGATTAACCAGTTTCCTCCCGGTTATGGTAATCGGCAGCAGTTTGGGGATAGTCGTTATACCGATAATCGGTTACGGTTAAACGGTAACCGACCGATTACCACCTCTATTGAAAATGGTATATTACGAGAAAGTACAAGTCCTCATAGTGCTCCAGCCTTCTATGTAGAAAATAATAATGAAATTAAAACAGAAGAAAGTAGAATGGTAATAAACTATACAAAATTAAATGAAGCAAACAATAGGAGATAGTTATAAATTACCTAGAAAAGATTAAAATGACATACATGGTTTAGTAGTTTAGATGCTACATTAGGATATTGGCAGCTTCGACTACATTAGGATATTCGAGGAAGACACGGTTCGGGCAATTGCGGCTATTCCCCTGCCTATTGATCCTGTTCCTGATCGCTTGGTTTGGATTGGGGAGGCTTCGGGTGTGTATTCCGTTAAGTCGGGGTACCATTTAGCTTCTCAATTTCGGCGAGAGAGGGAATTGGTGAATAAGCAAGGGGTGGTTCCTTGGGACCGTGGATTATGGAAGAGGGTCTGGTCCGCATCCTTGCCTCCGAAATTGAAGTATTTCATTTGGCAACTGGTGCGTCGGGTTTTGCCGACAGGGGAGGCACTCAGCGTGAGGGGGGTGGATGGTGTGCGCGACTGTCCGGTGTGCGGGGAGGAGGAGGAGTCTCTTGAACACCTCTTCTTCCGCTGCAGGGTGGCTCAGGGGGTCTGGGGAGGCACTGGTCTTAATGGGGTTCGTGAAAGTTTTCCCCAGGATCACATGGCAACTTTCTGGAGACGGTTCCTCGAATAGGATAATTTGGATGGTCAGGTTTTAATGCAGGTTGTGGCCTTGTTTTGGCGGATTTGGAAGGCGCGGAATTGGGTGGTGTTTGACTTTACTCTATACACCATACTTGTTTTGCTTTCTCAATTTCGTTTGCAGGTGGTGGAATGGGAGGTGGCGAATGAGGCGCGTCCGGTCGTGGATGGTGGTAGTGGCATGACCGGGCATTCCGGGGGTCTTAATCAGGTTCTCAGGCCGGGCCTTTGGGTGGTTCGGGTTGATGGGGCTGTGAGATGCGGGTCTCATGGTGCTGGGGGTTGGGTGTTACAGGATCCGTTGGGAAGAGTGGTGACTGCGGAGGCGAGGCTATACGAGTTCATTGAGGATCCTTTCCTTGTGGAATTGTTGGCTTTCAGGGATGCGATGCGATGGTGTCTTGCACGGGGCTTGACAACGATTCTTTTTGTGGGGGATGCTAAGGTCGTCATTGACAAGATGTTGGCAGGATTGACCGGAGATACCCGTGGAGGGACGATTCTTGAGGAGATGATGGTGCTTCGTCAATCCTTTATGCATTTCTCTGTCCAGTTTGTTGGTAGGCGTTGTAATAGGGTTGCCCATTTGGTGGCACGAAAAGCCCTTTCTTTGTTCCCTTCTTTAGTTGGGTTAGATTTTGTTGCGTGGCTGTTTTCGGTCATTTGAACTCCTTTGTATCTGACTGTTTTCTTGGTAATACGAGCGATCGTTTTGGTAAAAAAAAAAGACTACATGAAAATATCAAACCATTAACAGCTTTTTCATGTCCGCCACAAAAGCACTATGTATGGAATGTTCTTTCATTTGGATTGAAATAAGCGCCAGCTATTTATCAACGATTTAAGAATCATATTTTAGATGGTTTTCAATCATTTTGTTTAGCATACATTTATGGTTTTACAAAGAATAAAAGAAAAAGGTCTAATTATTTCAAATAAGAAGTCAAAACTTCTTCAAAAGGAAATTGAATATCTTGGTATGAAAATTAACAATTTTGGTGAAATTGAGTTGTCACCAAGCACAAAAGAAAAAATTGATAAATTTTCAAATGAACTTGAAAATAGAAAAAAATTCAACAATTCCTTGGATGTTTAAATTATATTAGTGAACAGGGTTTTTTAAAAGACTTAGCAAAATAAAGAAAACATTTATTGAAAAAGATTTTCGACAAAATCCCTTGGTCATGGATGATCAAGATACAAAACTAGTTTTATTAATGAAAGAAAAAATGTCAGCATTTACCAAAATTATATAACCCTTGGGAAAAAGATTTGCTAATAATTCAAACAGATGCCTCCAAGGATATTTGGGCGGGATGCGTGTTAGCTATACAAAATGGCAAGGAATTACAAATGGACAATTTTGGTAATATTAGAATGGACAATAATGAGGCTATTGTCTCTTGCTCGAAGCCTAAAGATTATCAGTCTACGAACACTATTACTGGATCTTCAGATTCTCAATTATCAGTTCCTTTCAACAGTGATAAATATTCTAAGAAATTATGTAAATATATTTCTAGAACATTTACCACCACCGAACAGAACTATCATATCCATGAATTAGAAACATTAGCTTGTCTCTGAGCATTAAAAAATGGAAACTTGAATTATTAGTCGACAAGGTTTGAACTTCAAACCAATTCCAAATATGTAACAGGTTTTTGGAGGTACAAGCTACAAGCAGATTTCAACAAAGGAAGATTAATCAAGTGGCTATAACAACTCCATCATTATAATCCTTATCTGAAGTATATCAAGTCCAGCAACAATCCATTCACCGACACACTAACTCGAGAATTGAAGGATTTATAAAAACCTCCATCAATCAGCTTAAGCAGAAGCAGGAAAAGAGTACAGCACTGGAACAACAATTTCTCCTTTGTAGGGGGGAGGAAGAAGCAATAATTCAATAAATCAATGTTATTCAGAAACAGTTAAAGATCGACTACATCAACGCTAGTACTCTATCAATTAGCTCCGCTAATGGACAGTCATCAACACCCACCATAGAATTTGTTGAAAAAGAAAAGCCAGCATCAACACAACCATCTACTACTACCAGCAATAATACACAAAAGACGACACGATGGGCCGACATTGTTGAACAAGAAGAAAAAGAAGGAAGAGATTCCCACTATAAAGATGAGGACAGAAAAGGCAGCAATTGGTATGTCGTATTCAATGGACCATATCGAGGAGTATATCACAACTGGGCCATCGCTAGCCAGCACATCAACGACAAATTAGTCCAACATCAATCATTTAAAACAAAGGAAGCAACCGAAGAAGCATTTAGAAAGTCATACAAGGTGAAGGCAATGAAAGAACCAGTCAAGAATCAAGAGCAACAATCGCAGAAACTTATCATGAAGATACCCACTATCAAGAGCATCCCAACCACCAAAGAAAAAGAAGAACAATTAAAACCAGTCTTTCAGAAGTTCGTATCCAACTGGGACATGATAATCAACTACAAAGAAAAATACACAACCATGGGTTTTTACCCCGTCAGTCGAGGAGGACCCAAAGCAGTTTTCACATAAGAAGCATCACCATAACTCTCTTTTGAGTTCCATCAATATGGATTAATCGACATTATCTACACTACAACCATGGAAGTATTTGAATACTTCCCACAAAGAATGAGGAACGTAATCATAAGATATCTTGAGCTATTCGCCAAGAAATGAGAAATATTTGTCAAGTATACAAGCAGGTACCCCATATTTGATAAAGACAAGCTATTAGTCAGATCAAAGGCAGTTATTCTTATGGGAGTATCAAACCATGATTATCCTAACAGAGATGACCTATGAGATTATGAGAAGAACCCAGACTACCTAATAAAGGGTATTCTAGCAGTATGCATAGCATTAACAAAGATTGAACCAGAAAGTCATATCAAAGTCAATTACAGCAGCCCCGATGCCATCATCACTAGCAAAAGTAGAGGAAACATGACCAAAGAAGAATGGACAATTATAACAGATAAAATTAAAGAATTTACTAAAATTAATGGAAATCTATCAGCTCTTCCCATCCAAATCAAGAAACAGCTGTGCAATGCACTTACTATCTATGAGGACCACTTCTGTGAGTGGTGTGCATCAACCGACGAAGACTATCAATGGACCAGCAGACCAAGACTGAGAGAAGCACGTTAAGAAAGAGGAACCAAACAAATATGAGATAAAACGACAAGAAAAAGGTTGGCTGACTCCTTTAAAAAGTCGTGCATTATTGTATTTTATCAGCTTTATCTTATCGTTTCACACGCTTTCTTTTAACGTGTTAGCTTTACGTCCCTGTCTCACAAACGTAAGCAATGCGTTTTTGTATCTCCTCTCAGCTCTATATAAGACCAAGAGTTTGCAATGATAAAGGCAGAAAGAGTTTGGCCATAAAATTGCATGTTTACTCTCTCCCTCTAGCTTGCTAGTTGTAAGGCTTGGATCCCTGATCCTGGAGGCCACAAAGATCATCAATATAATCGAATGCATGGAGAGCAGCAGCAATCATCAAGCGATCATCAAAAAACTCAGGATTTCCTCGAAAGAACAAATCAGGTATGACTGATAAACCTACCTCAAGTTATTTTGACTACTTAAAAAAAACGATGATGAAAACTACTTCTTAGATGGTATTGTAGACATTTAGAAAATTCGAGAAAAAAACTAATTTTACTATTTCAGAGACTCAAAACTTTACCATTAAGTCCTTTTTATCAAAACTCTTTGATAGATAAAACGTTACTAAATATGGGAAAATGATAGGAGAAGTAGCAGCCCCTATTGATCAAACTAAAGGTGATTTTCTAATCCAAGTAATAAATAGGGAACAAATTAGGAAAAGACTAGCTAAATAAAAATCGGAAGAAAGAAATAAAATAGCTTATATTCATATTAGTACAATTCAAATTATCCTAAAATCAACCATGAAAATAGGAATTAATGCACCTATGGAATTAGAAATTCGTGATAATAGACTCCTCAATGAAGAAGAAAGCATTATTGCAAAGGGAACATGAAATTTAGGAGTAGAAATAATTAAATTTGACATTAATCTACAACAAGGATTAAGTCTATTCGATGGTAACCTTGACTCCTCTATTATTATAAAATAACCAAGTTAAAATAGACTCTATTAAATTTGACATTAATCCATTTTCGGTAACTTATCAAATAAATTATGCATTAACAAACAACCATCACAATTTAACTTTCAAAAATAAAAAAGTAATTACTATAGAAGATTTATTTAAACCCTTAATCCAATTAGAAACCCCACTAAAAACAGTTAAAATAGAACCTAGCCGAACATCAATACATCAAGACCAAATAAGGATGATTATAACACAATCAGAAAGAATTAGACACATCCCAGTAATCGAGCAAAATTTAGAACAAGAAGAAACAACTAATAACCAAGTAATAAATAAGTTAGAAAAACTACAACAGTCAGTAAAAAATCTAGAAAATAAAATATAATTATTTCGAGAGATTTAATTGGATTTATGTTGGTATCGGAGCTTATGAAAGAGAATTTAAAAATGATGTTTTTAATAAGTTCAAAGGATTTATTGTATAATAAAAAATTAGAAGGATTAACTTTAAAATTTGGAAACAGAATATTCCGAGAATATTCCATTAAATTTAACAGAGATGGTGTCAGGTGCACATTTTAACGAGTTCGATGGCGCGGCATATGCCCTAGAAAAAGTTCAGTGGCACGCATCCACAAATTCTAATAATTAAATGACATCTGAAGTAATTCTCCCAGAAAACCTAATAAGTAACTCTAACACTATCTGAACCCTACTACTCCTCCTAGGCCTTTCAGCCATGACCTAGCCCACTCCTAATCCACTACCTTCTAGGTAACTGATAGACCGTTATTTACACATGTTTTTACCCCCGTTCTTACACCGTTTGAGGTATTGATTCTCGTGTTTTAGGCCGATTTCACGCTAGGTTGTGCTTGTTTGTGATATTTCAGGTCCTAGTACGTGAATGGAGGCTTGGGAGCGAGTCTGGGGTCGATTGGACGAAGATCGGACGAATGGCGAGATTTCAAGGAAGCTGCACGGGCAGACCATGGCATCGCACGGCCGTGCGAAGGACAATCCAGGCCGTGCGGAATTCTGCGAGAGCATGCACGGGCAGGCCAGAATTCTCACACGGCTGTGCCATTGAGCACCTTGGCCGTGTGGTTTTTGCCGAGGCCGAGCACGGGCTGGATGGGAACCCTACACGGCCGTGCACCCTGGCCGTGTGAGAAGCCTAAGATCGAACTAAACCATACGCCGCATTTTGAGCCGCACGGCCAAAGTGGTGCTCTGCATGGCCGTGCGGCCTGGCCGTGCGAGTCGGGAAATCCTGGTTTTAGAACCTATTCCGAGCCAAAAGTGGGAGAATCGAGTTTTCAGAGCAAAACAGAGCCCTAGAGAGAGAAAGTACGAAGAACACATCCTAGAAGCTATCTTAGAGCTGGGTTTCACCGAATCGAGCTTGGAGATCGTCATAGGATTGGAAATCATCGGCCCGGAGCAGATTTTCCTCATCGTTATGAGTATGACTAATCCGATTACTGTTTTCTCTCCTCTCTCTATAGGGTAGAACCCTTCTCTCACTTGGGTATGAAGAACCCTAGTTCCTTGTGTTAGGGATTTGATTGTAATGACTTGGGATGATGTTACTGTTTGATTTTAATCGAATGATGCATGTTTATTGAATTGATTGGAGTCTGATCAGCTTTTCTCAATTTTTGCTGCAACCTGAGATAGATAGAATCTGATTAGGTTGTTAGAGCCTCTTCATTCGATAGTAGGAGATTGGCTATACGAGAGTTAGCCAGTTTACTGCTTTGTACTGGAATTCAATTCCAGTAGTGGAGTTCTGTGTTCATAGCCTCAGCTTTCTATCCCGGTGAAGACTAGTCGTCTGCCGGGTAGTTAGACTGAGAGGGCTTGGTCAGCTTAAGAGATTCCAAGCTACTGTCGGATCTTCCGCAGTCTAATCAACAGTAAATCAACCCAGGGAATTACAATTGAACCTAACTAAGGGTTAGGGGGACTCAATCCCGAGTGACTCTTTCCTGACTTTGAAAACCGAACAATTTACTGCTTTCTTGTTGCTTTTGCTTTTCACAACAATCACTCGAACCAGTTTGCTAGCTAATAGAGGATCACGGAGTAAGCATAGATCTAGACCCCGGGTTGATAATTGAACTTGCCTGTTACTGCATTCCCGGACTGCGATTACACTTGGTCGCAGTTTGGTGTTGTGTTTTGGCGTGTCAAGTTTTTGGCGCCGTTGCCGGGGACTCCTCTAGATTATTGGGGAAACGTGAGAATTTGTTACTCTAGCTTTTATTTACTGCATTTTATCTCTTCCACCTGTGTGCCTTCACGGGTTGCTTCTGCTGATTGTGTGCAGGTAGTGCATGACCCGTAGCCAGTCGGGAGAACTACTACCATTAGACCAGGAGCTTGAACGAACTTGCAGGAACTTCAAGCGGGCTCTAAAGACGCGACTGGCTGCGGAGGAGGCGCTAACACAGCTGCAGTTAGAAGAAGAGGAAGGAGAGATGGGTGATCCAGAGAACCGTGCTGTGATCCCCGTGGAGCAGACCATGGGATCCTACTGGACCGCTAGGGCTGCAGACATGAGGTCACCCATTCAACACCCTCATGTCCCAGCCAACAACTTTGAGGTGAGCACCTCAGTGATCACCATGCTGCGCGGTTCAGTGGTGTTCCGTGGTAAGGAGGGAGAGTGCCCTCGATCACATCTCAGGCGATTCCACGAGCTCATCGATGAAATCAAGATCAATGGGGTACCAGCAGATGCCATCCAGCTAAGGTACTTCCCTTTCACTCTGGAGGGGCAGGCTAAGGAGTGGCTAGACACTCGACCTCCGGGCTCCATCACCACGTTCGCCAACCTGGCGGACAAGTTCCTCACCCGCTACCATCCTCCATCCAAGACAGCTGATCTGCAGAAGCAAATTACACATTTTCTCAGGATGAGGATGAGACCATTAGGGATGGTTGGGAGAGATACACCAGCCTCTTTCTCAGGTGTCCCAATCATGGTTTCAATGATGCATTCAAGGTGGGCACCTTCTATCACGCCCTCTTCCCGGAGGACAAGCAGCTGATTGATTCGGTTTGTGGCGGGAACATGCTGACAAAAACCCCGCCACAGCTGAATCAACTCTTTGAGGAGATGGCGGAGAACGGGTACGACTGGGGCACTGCCAGGAGATCGAGACGAGCACCTGGACGGGGTGTGCATGCTGTGGGCACCCAGTCCTCTGATTTGGTGCAGGTGGTATCGAAGCTGGTTTCAGCTATCGATCGTTCTGGTTTGATTGCAGGTACAGGACAGCCGCAGGCGATGCACTGCCAGTGGTGTGAGAGCTCTCATCACACCGTGGAGGACTGTCAGGCGATGAGGGAGTCATCCACTCCCCAGGAGCAGGTGGACTTCATCGGGAATGCCAGGCACTTTGACCCCTACAGCAACACCTATAACGAGGGGTGGCGCCAGCATCCTAACTTTTCTTGGGCTGGGCCAAATCCCAGACCACCAGCTCCCCAGGGACCCCCCGGTTTTCAGAGGCCTCCATACCAGCCCAGACAGGGGCAATTTCAGCAGCCACAGCAACCACTCTACCCGCCCAGACATGGGCCAGTTCCACCTCAGTCGCAGGCACGACCATTTCCAAGGCAGGGGCAGCACCTGCAGCTCCAGTACAGAGTGACCCGATGGCAGAACTGAGAGATCTGGTGGGTTCTCTGGCCACCTCCAGTGAAAATAAATTCAATAACATTGAGCAGTTCATGGAGAAAGCTTCAGGCAAGTTCTTGGAGCTAGAAGCTAGTCAGAGAAACACACAGGCTGTGCTGCGAGATATACAGACCCAGCTTGGTGGTGTTGCCCAGGCTGTTGCTCGGAGGACTCCAGGTACCTTGCCTGGTCAGACCATCCCTCACCCGCAGGACCAGGATGAAAACGTGAGTGCCATCACAACCAGGAGCGGCAAGGTGACTGCCGATCCACCTGTTCGGGCAGGAGAGAGAGAGACCCCTGCTTCAGCACTTCCAGCTAATCAGGAAGAAATGGAGAAGGAGGTTGAGGTGCCTGCTCCTAAACCGCAACAAGTGGTGAAGGAGTATGTACCACAGCTTCCCTTTCCTACTCGGTTGCACAAGGACCGACTGGAGACTGAGTTTGCCAAATTCATGGCAATGCTGAAGCAGGTGAATATTAGCATGCCCTTCGTGGAGGCATTATCGAAGATGCCCAAGTATGCCAAGTTCATGAAGGATCTCCTCACCAACAAGAGGAAGCTTGGGGATCTGTCTACGGTGATGCTAAACGAGGAGTGTTCTGCCATCCTGCAGAACAAACTACCAGAGAAGCGAAAAGATCCAGGGAGTTTCACTATCCCTTGCATGATTGGTAGTTTGCATGTAGGGAAGTCCTTGGCGGATTTAGGCGCTAGCATTAATGTCATGCCATATTCACTGTTTAAGAAGCTAGGCCTAGGTGAACCCAGTAATACTAGGATGAGCATCCAGCTTGCTGATAGATCTATTGTGCATCCTAGGGGTATAACAGAGGACTTGATAGTCGCAGTAGGGCCATTTTCATATCCTGTTGATTTTGTGATTTTGGACATAAATGAGGATGTTGATGTGCCATTGATACTGGGTAGACCTTTTCTCGCCACCGCCAAGGCGCTGATTGATGTTAATGATGGAAACTGATTTTAAGAGCTGGGGGTGAACAAATCACTTTCTCTGTTTCTGATAATATGAAACACCCCCAGCTCCATGATGATCTTGATTACTGTGATGTTGTTGCTGATTTTGAGACCACACTCGCCATCACGAGTGCGGGTACTGATGATTTCCTTGAGCGTTGTCTTTTGCTAGGGGAACAGGCATCACAGGATATGCAGCTGGAGGAGCAGCTTGCGGAGCTGGACGAGGCTGCGAGCGAGGGGCGAGAGATGCCATTCAAGTCGATCCCCATCTCGCCCCGGCTCGCTACATCATTGGAGGAGCCACCAGAGTTGGAGCTTAAACCCCTCCCATCTCATCTGGAGTATGCATTTCTCCGGGAGGGGAATAAGCCTCCGGTTATTATTAGCTCGGATCTGACCCCCGAGCAGAAGAGCAGGCTGGTGGCTCTGCTGCAGAAGTATGCCCGGGCCATGGCATGGAAGATCACCGACATCAGAGGCATTAGCCCATCCTTCTGCTCTCACAGAATCTTGATGGAGGATGAGGTTAAGCCAGTCAGGCAGCCGTAGAGGAGATTGTCTCCTAACTTGGAGGCGGTGGTCCGGGCAGAGATCGTGAAGCTCATGGATGCAGGGATCATCTTTGCTATATCTGATAGCAAGTGGGTCAGCCCCACTCAGGTGGTCCCGAAGAAAGGCGGGATGATTGTGGTCCCGAATGAGAAGAAGGAGTTGATCCCGATGCGGACCGTGACCGGATGGAGAGTCTGCATCGATTACCGGCGCCTGAACGACGCCACCAGGAAAGATCATTTTTCCCTACCTTTCATTGATCAGATGCTGGAGAGGTTGGCGGACCATGAGTTCTATTGCTTCCTAGATGGCATGTCTGGTTACTTCCAGATTCCTATTGCACCGGAGGATCAGGCGAAGACCACATTCACTTGCCCCTTCGGCACTTTTGCTTACCGGAGGATTCCATTTGGGTTGTGTAACGCACCGGCGACCTTCCAGAGATGCATGCTGGCTATCTTCGACCGACTGGTTGGAGAGATCATGGAAGTCTTCATGGATGATTTCTCGGTATATGTTGACTCCTTCACTCACTGTCTCCATAACCTGGAACTCGTTCTGAAGAGGTGCGAGGAGACTAATCTGGCACTCAGCTGGGAGAAGTTCCATTTCATGGTTCGTGAGGGCATCGTGCTCGAGCACAAGATCTCCAATAAGGGGATTGAGGTAGATCTCGCGAAGATTGAGACGATCAGTCAGCTACCTCCTCCCGTTTCTGTGAAGGGGATTCGCAGCTTTCTGGGTCATGCAGGCTTTTACCGGCGCTTCATCAAAGATTTCTCGAAGATTGCCCTGCCGTTGACCAAGCTGCTGGAGAAGGATGCGCCATTCCAGTTCACTCCCGAGTGCACAGTTGCATTTGAGACTCTGAAGGAGAAGCTTACCCATGCCCCTATCATGGTGACTCCTGACTGGTCTCTTCCTTTTGAGCTGATGTGCGATGCGAGTGACTATGCAGTCGGAGCAGTTCTGGGTCAGAGACGCGAGAAACACTTCCAGCCCATCTACTACGTGTCGAAGACCTTGAACGATGCACAGGAGAACTACACCACCACAGAGAAGGAGTTCCTCGCTGTGGTGTATGCGTTTGACAAGTTTCGACCCTATCTGGTGCTCTCTCATGTGGTGGTTTACACTGACCACTCGGCGATTCGTTATCTGATGAGCAAGGCTGATGCCAAGCCTAGGCTCATCCGCTGGATCCTGCTGCTGCAGGAGTTTGATATCGAGATCCGGGACAAGAAGGGAGCCGAGAATGTTGCTGCAGATCATCTTTCACGGTTGGAAGCCCCTCCGGTGGACAACTTCGAGGAAGAGATCAACGACTCCTTCCCGGGTGAGCGATTGCTGGCGATGACCCTGGTGGACAGCGTGGCCCCTTGGTATTCTGACTTTGCCAATTATCTGGTGGGCAAGCAGTTACCCAAGGGGATGGCTACTCATGCGAAGCGCAAGTTCTTCTCCGATCTGAAGCACTACTTCTGGGAGGATCCTTACCTCTTCAGAATCGGAGCAGATGGAGTGATCCGGCGCTGTGTCATGGAGCATGAGATGGGAGACATCCTGTCTCAATGTCACGAGGGACCTACTGGAGGTCATCATGGCGAAACCCGCACAGCGCGGAAGGTGCTACAGTCGGGCTTCTATTGGCCCTCGCTCTTCAAGGATGCAGACACCTTCGCACGCCAGTGCGACCGCTGCCAAAGGTCAGGTAACATTTCTGCCCGGGATGAGATGCCCCAACATATATCTGTTATTTGTGAAATTTTTTATGTTTGGGGTGTCGATTTCATGGGCCCATTCCCTCCATCTTTTGGCAATCTGTACATTTTGGTTGCAGTGGACTACGTCTCGAGGTGGGCAGAAGCTCAAGCCATGCCCACCAATGATGCAAGACGGGTCTGCTCATTTCTGAAGCAGCTGTTCTCCCGGTTCGGGACACCTCGCGCCATTATTAGTGATAGAGGAACCCATTTTCAGGGGCAATTCACTAAACTCCTCGCTCGCTATGGCGTTAAGCATCAGGTGTCGGTGGCCTATCATCCCCAGTCAAATGGGCAGGCCGAGCTGACGAACCGGGAGTTAAAACGCATAATTGAAAAGACAGTGGATCAGTCCCGCAAGGATTGGTCCACCAAGCTCGATGATGCTCTCTGGGCGTATAGGACGGCCTATAAGAACCCGATTGGCACTTCTCCCTATAGGCTTGTCTATGAGAAGGCGTGCCATTTGCCGGTAGAGCTAGAGCACAAGGCCTTCTGGGCCATTAAGCTGCTAAACATGGATTTGAGTGTTGCAGGTACAGAACGTAAGTTGCAGCTGCTGGAGTTGGAGGAGTGGCGTTACCACGCCTACGAGAACACCCTGCTTTACAAATAGCGCACCAAGCGTCTTCACGACGCTAGGTTGAGGGGCTCGAAGGAGTTTCAGGTAGGTGATCGTGTTCTTCTCTTTAATGCACGCCTGAAGCTCTTTCCGGGCAAGCTCCGTTCGAGGTGGTCGGGTCCCTTCACGGTGACCCAAGTTTTCCCGCATGGTGCGGTGGAGATCAGCAATGCTCAAACCGAGGCATTCAAGGTGAATGGCCACCTCCTAAAGTTGTACTTGGGAGGTGCTGTCGAGCGCGCAGAGCTGCTGATCAAGCTCGAGGACCCTTAGTTCCTCTACTGGCGTCCAGCTAAAAGACGGTAAAGAAGCGCTTGTGGGGAGGCAACCCCACCGAGGTTTGCATTTTCTTACTCTTTTTCCTTTGATTTTGTGTGTTTTTGAGTCTTGAGACGTTGATCCAGAGTCAAGTGTCGTTTTTGAGTGAAAACAGGTTGATTTCGGGGCTCCAGCATGTCGCACGGCCAGGTCCTCAACTTGCACGGCCGTGCGGAAATCCCCCCTTGGCCGTGCGAGCTCTCGGTAAAAAGCGCACGGCCAAAAGTGCACATTGCACGGCCGTGCAGCTCAGCCTGGCCTGGCCATGTGGCCGACACGGGCGCAAATTGTCTCGCACGGCCGTGTGGAATTTTCACCCTGGCCGTGCGAGCTCTCGCTAAAAATCGCACGGCCAAATGTGCCAGGTGCACGGCCGTGCGAAGTCCTCGGCCAGGCCGTGTTGGCCTGCACGGGCAAAAGCATCCACTGCACGGCCGTGCGCGCCTGCCCGTGCGGCCGAGGCATGGCCTATATATTTGGCCTGCACGGCCATTCTGGTCAGAAATCCCAAAAATCTCGCCGGAATCCTCTGCCCTCGCCGGAAAACCGCGACAAAACCACCCTTTTTCGATTTTTTCGGCCACTTTGGGTCATTTTTTCACCAAACCAACAACAAACCCACCCTTTCTACACCCAACGCGGCCTATCCCTCGATTTTGAGCGAGTTTGGGCGACGTTTTAGTCGCCGGAGGCGATTTCCGGCGAGACTCCGGCGAGGCTCCGACGAGCACTTCCGGCCAGTTTTACGGCGTTTCGTCGCTTCCATTGCCTTCCCCTCATCATCCCCTACACCTCTACTTGAGTGTCCAGGTTTGATTTTGCCCCTAACTATGTTAATTGTGGAGAATTGAGTGTGTACGGTGTATGTTAGAGAACCTTCTTGAATCATGTGCTTTTTGTGAAATTGATTGAGGGGAATGCATGGGATGTGAATGAATTGTGTTGGGAAAAGTTCCCTTTGCTTGTTTGAGCCCTTGTGTGCAAGAATTTGGCCAATTTCATGCTTAACTTAATAGTGCACACAAGGTGTTCGATGAAATGCCTGTTTTCCTTGCCATATTGTGGCCACCGGTTGGGGCCCTTAATGATGTAGTTTGAGGGTGTATTTGCTATGGATGTGAACCTTGAGTTGCCTATTTTCTCGTGAATGTGCACCCCCACCCAGATTATGCTTGATTTATCGAGTTTTTTACCCCCGAACCATGGATGAAACCATGGTTAGGCTGTTTTCTGTTCTTAAGTGTGGGGGTGTGCTTGACCTTTTTCTCTTGGCTCTTTTGGTTCCACTTTGGGTTGTTGTTTTGCAGGGCAATGGCGAAACCTAATCTCCAGCACCCGTTCATCCGGGATCTAAGGAGGGGCCCCACCGCAGAGCGCTTCAAGGAGGTCCTGGAAACCCCGTTTGGGTCACACCATTGCTGGTCCTAAACGGGAGTTTCGGCGATTGCACTGCTACGAGCAGCTCTCCGCCGCCGTCGCCAACACCACATGGCGCTGTTTGCTCATCCTCTGCGAGAAGGTCTACTACGAGCCCGTGTGGGAGTTCTACACGACCTTCAAGCACAATTCCACGACCGATTGGCAGGACGGTACAGCCGTCCAATTCAGGCTGGGCGGTGTCCCCCGGTCCATGAGCTACCACGAGCTGGCCGAGGCTCTCGACCTCGACCTCGACGACCGTCGGCACTACATCACCGAGGCCAATGATCCGCCGGAGGTGGACTTCGGGAGGCTGTACACCAGCCTGGCTCGGCCAGGCCAGACGCGTCCCTTCCGGGCCGGGAGGATGAAGGCATCCACCCTGCTGCTCGACAACCGACTTCTCCACCACCTGCTGGCGAAAGTCTTACACCCCTGCAGCAGCCAGTGCCAGCGCCATCACGAAGAGGATCATGTACTTCATCCATTCGATCCGCCAGCACAACCATCCTCTCCACCTGGGTTCGGTGGTGGCCAAGACCTTCGAGCAGACTGCTACAGAGCTGAAGAGCCTCCACTGCGGCCCCCTCATCACCCGCCTGGCCACCTTCTTTGGCCTTTCACTGCAGGGGTGCACCGAGGAGGGGGACACCCTCATCTTTGGCAGCAAGACGATCGGGAAGATGCTGCTGTTTCCGGAACCTCCGATCCCCGCGGAGCCCAAGCCAGAGGCCCAGCCAGAGGGCTAGGAGGGGCAGGCTGCTGATGAGGTAGATCTCAAGGAGGTGGATGCTGCTGCTGCTACTGATGATCCACCACAGACTGACTTCCATTACGGGGGTAGCAGCTCCGCTTTCCAGGGCCAGGATTACTTCTCTCATCAGTTCGAGCAGCTGCGGATCCAGAACCAGCTGATCCTCGACCAGCAGATGCAGTTCCATCATCAGTACGCGGCAGACCAGGCCGAGTACCGGAACAGGATGGCTGCTTATGACGAGCGGCTGAACATGATCCAGACTCAGCAGGGCGTGACTCTCGCCCACATCGAGCAGGAGAAGCGCCGTTCACGGCGCATGCAGGAGGTTCAGCAGCACCTGCTCCAGCTGCTCCCGGGCGATCCACCTGTCTGGAGGATTCCCTGGGAATGACTCCCCTCCACATGCCCCAGCTGACGGTGATGATGGTGCTGCTGGCGCTGCTGATGATGACGCGTTCATGAACGACATCGACCTCGACGATCTTGGCGACGAGTAGGCTGTACTCGTTGCCCGTCTCAGTGTGTTTTCTTTTTCGTTTTAGACTTTTGTGTGTTTGCTCCATGTGGGTGCTTGGAGCCTAGTCCGCTGTCCGAATCTTACGATTTGAGGGCTCCAAGTACTGCTGTTTGATCATATTGGCACTGTGTTTTGATGGATGAATTGATTGGTTTTCGGATTAATGCATGACAACTTGTTTGCGACTAGGACAACCTATGACGAGGACTGAGATGTGCAGTAGAACGATGTAGGGGTTCAGTTTTTCAACTGTTTGCTTGCCAACTGTGACTTGATCTGATTACTTGTTCTTGACAGTCGTTTATGCATCTAGTTCAGGGTATCAGAATGTGAGATAGAGCATATAGGTAGCCATGTGAGATTTGAGCCTGCTCGTTTCCTTCTTGTGCGATAGATCCCTCTTCCATGATGGGTAGCATTCACGTTGTCACTAGCTAAGATGATGGGGGCATAGGATTAGCCCACGCCCAAAACTGACTGTCCTGATGTGTCATATCCCCTAATCAGCCCCTTTGAGCCGTGTGTCATCCTTTCTTTTGGTCTATAATGAAAAAATCACCCTTGTTGCATCTTTTAGAAGGTTCCACAGAGTGGTTTTTACATATTCTCTGCTGTTTCTGCTAAAGTCTATGTGAGTGTTGGAGGCAGTGCTTAAAAGTTGGGCAGGTGTTTGAAATTTATGCAGAAGTGGTGGCTCTCTTAAGAAATGAAAAGAAAAATGAAAGTAGAACAAAGAAAAAAATTGAAAGCAAAAGAGAGCCACTACCAAAAATCTGAATAATGCCCATTAAGTAGTGTTTCTTAGCAGTCTGGCTTGGAAATGCTGATGTTTATGCCTCCTTCGCTCTTGTACTCTTGAGATGTTGAGTAATGCAGACTAGCAGATAGAAAATACCGGTTTGTTTGACTGTGATTGTGTGTTTGGAAAATGTGGGACCTTTTGCTATGAATACTTCCACCACCTAAAAGGCCTTTTCCCCATGTCCAAGACCCTAGCCAGTCATTTGAACCTGTGTCTAAGACCTCCTAATTAGTTAGTGGTGACACCCCATATGTGAACTCTAGCATTTAGAGGCTGCCATCATGGTGAAGAGATGATAGGGATTGAGAGAAATAGCATGCGCATCTTTCGCATCAAATTGTCCTGACCCCACTGGTCGAGAGTGAGTGATTCATTTTCATTTTCTATATGCTCTTGTACCCCGGTGAAGACCTAGATTGCTCGGTCTCTGTTCTGATGTCTTGAGTTGGATGCATGAGTTGACTATTTTGAGTAAGTGGTTGAATCAAGTCTAGGTTGGCCAGTGAACCGAAGGGAGACTCTTCCTTTACTCAATTTGCTGCACTCAAATGTCCTTTGTGGTGGTTGTCCAGGTTGCTATTGAGGTTGTTCATGTATTGATGTTTGAAAACCAGTGCGATTCACGTGTTCTGTGCCTTTATGACTTGTCCCCAATGTTGGTTGATTGAAATATGTAAGCTTACCTGGTGTCTGACTTGGTTTGCTTGGGGACAAGCAAACAGTTAAG
Organism: Linum tenue; assembly: GCA_946122785.1. Lineage (NCBI taxonomy): Eukaryota > Viridiplantae > Streptophyta > Magnoliopsida > Malpighiales > Linaceae > Linum > Linum tenue. The sequence goes on from CAMGYJ010000008.1 coordinate 37,133,505, forward strand.
TGTGGGGGAGTTTGATAGACCGTTATTTACACATGTTTTTACCCCCGTTCTTACACCGTTTGAGGTATTGATTCTCGTGTTTTAGGCCGATTTCACGCTAGGTTGTGCTTGTTTTTTATATTTCAGGTCCTAGTACGTGAATGGAGGCTTGGGAGCGAGTCTGGGTTCGATTGGACGAAGATCGGACGAATGGCGAGATTTCAAGGAAGCTGCACGGGCAGACCATGGCATCGCACGGCCGTGCGAAGGACAATCCAGGCCGTGCGGAATTCTGCGAGAGCATGCACGGGCAGGCCAGAATTCTCACACGGCCGTGCCATTGAGCACCTTGGCCGTGTGGTTTTTGCCGAGGCCGAGCACGGGCTGGATGGGAACCCTACACGGCCGTGCACCCTGGCCGTGTGAGAAGGCTAAGATCGAACTAAACCATACGCCGCGTTTTGAGCCGCACGGCCAAAGTGGTGCTCTGCACGGCCGTGCGGCCTGGCCGTGCGAGTCGGGAAATCCTGGTTTTAGAGCCTATTCCGAGCCAAAAGTGGGAGAATCGAGTTTTCAGAGCAAAACAGAGCCCTAGAGAGAGAAAGTACGAAGAACACATCCTAGAAGCTATCTTAGAGCTGGGTTTCACCGAATCGAGCTTGGAGATCGTCATAGGAGTGGAAATCATCGTCCCGGAGCAGATTTTCCTCATCGTTATGAGTATGACTAATCCAATTACTGTTTTCTCTTCTCTCTCTATGGAGTAGAACCCTTCTCTCACTTGGGTATGAAGAACCCTAGTTCCTTGTGTTAGGGATTTGATTGTAATGACTTGGGATGATGTTACTGTATGATTTTAATCGAATGATGCATGTTTATTGAATTGATTGGAGTCTGGTCAGCTTTTCTCAATTTCTGCTGCAACCTGAGATAGATAGAATCTGATTAGGTTGTTAGAGCCTCTTCATTCGATAGTAGGAGATTGGCTATACGAGAGTTAGCCAGTTTACTGCTTTGTACTGGAATTCAATTCCAGTAGTGGAGTTCTGTGTTCATAGCCTCAGCTTTCTATCCCGGTGAAGACTAGTCGTCAGCCGGGTAGTTAGACTGAGAGGGCTTGGTCAGCTTAAGAGATTCCAAGCTACTGTCGGATCTTCCGCAGTCTAATCAACAGTAAATCAACCCAGGGAATTACAATTGAACCTAACTAAGGGGCTAGGGGGACTCAATCCCGAGTGGCTCTTTCCTGACTTTGAAAACCGAACAATTTACTGCTTTCTTGTTGCTTTTGCTTTTCACAACAATCACTCGAACCAGTTTGCTAGCTAATAGAGGATCACGGAGTAAGCAGTAGATCTAGACCCCGGGTTGATAATTGAACTTGCCTGTTACTGCATTCCCGGACTGCGATTACACTTGGTCGCAGTTTGGTATTGTGTTTTGGCGTGTCAGTAACTCAAAAGGAAAAGGGTTTCACCTACACACCCACCTACCACTCCACCATTCGGCACATGCATTCCTTCCAAGCTAATTACATAAACCATTAACCTAAAACAAATTGACAACTACTAAATGGAATAATGTACTACCCTCCCTTTATCACCTAATCCGTCGGACTGAGCTTCCCTTCACGTGTGCGAGCTCTCATCACAACTCAATCCAATTCGGTTTGGAAAAATAGGAAACTCACAGCGAGCTACCCTTTCCTTTTCCCTTTCCCTTTTACTTTTTACTTTTACTTAACATGGGGATTCTGGTATTGAACTTGGGACCAATTCTTTTGGATACTATTAGCATCATTTTCATATTTTTATGCAATATATTAGTTTGAAAATGATTGATGAATGCTCAAATGTGTGCTTAATAGCTCTTAGAATCACTTTTACCAATTGATTCACTTTGGATAGTGTTTTGTGTATTTACCGGCCAAAGCATATTAGCGGGAGACATCAAGGTACGGTTGCAGAAAATAAAAAAAATGACAATTGGAAATCAAGCTCAAAATAGCGTGAAATTTATTAGGCCTAAACCCACATGGCACATCGAGCATCATTTCTAGAAGGGCGCAAATCAACCCATAAATGTGCTAGTTTACTTTAATTGGAGGCTAAGCTGAGGATAAGCCAAAGGGATTCAGCCAGAAGAGTTTCATTCCTACTTTCTCTCCTAAAAACCTTATATAAAATACTATAAATAGATCCTCCCGACCACCATTCCAGACATACGTCATACATGGTAGTTACCCTACTCACAGAGTAACTCACAGTTTAGAAACGATAAGAAAACTCGAGGGTAGAACGACGGAAAAAAATGGTATAATATACGCCATTTTACTATTATGGTTGCTATTTTTAGGACTTTGTGAATCTCGTCTTTCAACTAATGCCTTTTGATATGATCCTAATTCGAGAATCCTCCCAAATCGGACCAAACACCAGAGTTGCACACGTCGAACTTTTTAGGGATTTTCTTCTTTCTTCAATGACACGAAAATTAAAGATAAATGCGGAATCGATCAAACAAATCCGAACTCGTGAAAAGGGCCAGAAGGTATATGAAACCTTCCAAACACCTTCCAAACAATCTCAAACCCGTGAAAGAGGCCAACCGATATCGTCGATGCTCGCCACAACTATACGCGTTCTCTAGTTGATAAGAGACCACTCAATTCTCCAGAATCCTCAAATGAGAGATTACGCGAAACCATTCACTTGAACTTGAAAAAACTCTATTTGATTGCTGAAAACTTGAATGAAAAATACAATAGTTTGGCCACCTTATATAGGCAACGAATTTTCATCCAAAACTACTAAGGATAAACAAATCCTACTTGAAAAACAAAAACAAAAACCTTAACAAACAAGTAAACAAAGTCCTACAAAGAAAAATAAACAAATTTAATTTGACTTTTTCAACCCTTAATTCCAGCCTTAAAATCCTATCTCACATGGTCTGTGTTCACACCTAATATTCCTTTCACACTTGTATCCCTTTCACACCTTCTGTTCACACCATGGGGGAATTCCTTCCTTCTGGGCCAAATCTTATACTCCTTCTTCCAAGCCCATCTTCTCATGATTTTGATCCACGAATTGAAGCAATGGGATGAGCTTACCTCTATGCAAATCCATGTCCATCAAGAATGATCCCATTTGATCCTTGTATCGTTGTACTCGGACCTTCATTTTTGGACCACGAGAATTATATGTTATGCCAATCGATTTCACATCAACAAACTCGTAAGCGTTTCTTGTAGTGCCTTTTTCACCCACCTTAAATTCTCTCAAGCTCTCTTTAAACCTCTTAAATCGTTTCTTAACCCATGATCCATGTAGAGATATAATTTGATGCACCTTGAAGGACAAGCTTATCCACAAACTCTTGAAGTCTTTGTCTCTCTCTAATATGAGCCTCCTTGCATGACACTTTATCTCCAATAACAAACGCCACGTGTTGAACAATCACTCCATCATCTCCCATTTCAATTAGCTTGCTTTGAGAAGAGCTTGGACCATGCTCAAAGTCAGAATTTGGTGTTGTGTGTGTACTTGGTGTATTGAAGATTCCCATGGAAGAATTTTGGTGATGTAGAATGACATCTCCAATAACAAAATCTACTCCAATAGGTGTTGACTCGTCTCCTTCCTTCATGTGAATTTGGTGATAACCAGACCTTAGTTCAATCTTCGAAAACATGCTAGAACCATGTAACTCATCAAGCATGTCATCTAATCGAGGAATAGGATGACGATACTTAATAGTTATTTGGTTAACTTCTCAGCTATCAACACACATCCTCCATGTATGGTCCTTCTTAGGCACGAGGATGACAAGAACCGCACAAGGACTCGTGCTTTCACGAACATGTCCTTTCTCCATAAGCTTATCAATTTGTCTTTGCAACTCCTTTGTCTCCTCCAGATTCATCCTATAGGCTGCCTTGTTTGGAATGGTAGCCCCAGGAACAAAATCAATTTGATGCCCCATGGATTGGTGGTAATCATTTTGGTGCTTCTTCGGGAAAGACATCCTCAAACTCTTCTAGTACCACTTTGCCCTAGGTGGTACCTCTTGAACTAGCTCTTGGTTGAGTGGCAATCCCTTGTATAAGACGATGATCATAGGAACTCGATCATGGAGAGCCTGCTTCATATCCCCTTGTCGAGCTAGCATCAATACCTTGGACTCCAATCTACTCAAACACTTCTTTGCAACCTTTGACGATTGAGCCTTCTTCTCCTCTTCTCGCATTTGTAATTGATCTTCGTACACTTCGCTAGGAGATAGGGGCTTCAATACGATCTTTAAACCTTGGTGCTTCAATGTGTATTTGTTGGTAATGCCGTCATGTTGAGCACTTCGATCAAATTGCCACGACCTCCCAAGTAAGACATGTGTCGCTTGCATATGCACTACGTCGCACGTCACCTCATCCTTGTACTTGTCGATGGTGAACTTCAGTAAGGCTTGCTTAGCCACTTTAATCGAGTTGTCTTCATTGATTCATTGAAGAGTGTAGGATCTTGGATGGATCATTGTTTTCAACCTCAATTTCTTCACACAACTCGCACTTACCACATTGGTGCAGCTTCTTCCATCAATCACAACCAAAAGGAGCTTTTGATTCACCATTCACCTCGTATGGAAGAGGTTCTCACGTTTCTCCAACCCTTCTTTTAGTTGAATATTCAAAACCCTTCGAGCTACACATAACTTTCCCGGCGGTATCTCTATCACAATAGTCTCATCGGCTTCAGAATCGGATGAGTTCTTCTCCTCAATTGCTTCCTCTTCAAATAATACACATACTCGCCATTTTCTAGTAGAATCAATGTCGACTTATTTGGGCATTGGTTCGCCATATGACCTCATCCATGGGTCTTAAAACATTCAATCCCTCCAGTAGATGAACCCTGATTGTTGCTAGGGTTTGGTGCCTCTACCTTTTGCCCGAGTTTTTGTGCTTCTTTTGTAGGAACACTCGGCCTAGGTTTAGTTGGAGGTGTTGGTGCAGGTCTCGTAGCACTTGTAGTGGGTAGAAACCTCCTAGTCTTCTGTTGCCTCTCCACCTTGCTACGTATAGCCACCGGGTCTTCTACTTTCACAAATTGTTGAATTTCTACAACATTACGAATCTCTCGGTTAAGACCATGTAGAAATCGAGCTATGGTAGCTTCCCTATCTTCATGAATGTCAACTCGAATCTTCAAACCTCGTAGATCATCATCATCCCGGTAAGCGCCTCCATCATACTCGTACTCTTCATATCGTTCCTCATCATAGAAGGGATAGTCTCTTCTTGTGCCACGAAACCCTCCCAATGGCCTATGTCGACGAACATACTCGTACATGGGACGTTGAACAGGTCGTCCCACCGTTCTTTCTTCTCGCTGATCTCTAGAATTTGCGTTGTCATTGGGTTGGGGCTGCTCTTGATCTTTATATATAGGTTGCTCTTGTCCACGCCTCTCTATTGCTGTGATCTTCTCGTCGGGTGCTGTTTGGTGTTGAAGTATGGTCGCCAATTGTGTAGACATTTGTTCCATCATTTTCGCCAAGTTTTGAATCTGATCCTCCATGATTTCTTGTTCAAGAAGACTCCCATGAATACTCTCTCCAAGATCTCCTTCTTGCCGCACAAGAAATTTTAAAAAATGTCCAAGATTTGCTTTTTTGACTTTCAAGATTTCCAAGAAACCTTGTCATATCCCTTGCGTTTGAACCGAGCTTTTGATACCACTTGATATGATCTTAATTCGAGAATCCTCCCTAATCGGACCAAACACCAGAGTTGCACACGTCGAACTTTTTAGGGATTTTCTTCTTTCTTCAATGACATGAAAATTAAAGATAAATGCGGAATCAATTAAACAAATCTGAACTCGTGAGAAGGGCCAGAAAGTATATGAAACCTTCCAAACAATCTCGAACCTGTGGAAGAGGTCAACCGACATCGTCGATGCTCGCCACAACTAGACGCGTTCTCTAGTTGATAAGAGACCACTCAATTCTCCTGAATCCTCAAAGGATAGATTAAGCAAAACCGTTCACTTGAACTTGAAAATTCTCTATTTGATTGCTGAAAACTTGAATGAAAAATAAAATATTTTGGCCTCCTTATATAGGCAACGAATTTACATCCAAAGCTACTATGGATAAACAAATCCTACTTGAAAAAGGAAAACAAAAACCTTAACAAACAAGTAAACAAAGTCCTACAAAGAAAAGGAAATTTTTTTTGACTTTTTCAACCCTTAATTCTAGCTTTAAAATCCTCCCTCACATGGCTTGTGTTCACACCTAATATTCCTTTCACACTTGTATTCCTTTCACACCTTCTGTTCACACCATGGTGGAATTCCTTCCTTCTGGGCGAAATATTCTACTCCTTCTTCCAAACCTATCTTCTCATTATTTTGATCCACGAATTGAAGCAATGTGATGGGATTCCCTCTATGCAAATCCATGTCCATCAAGAACGATCTCATTTGATCCTTGTATCATTGTACTCAGGCCTTCATTTTTGGACCACGAGAATTTTTTGTTGTGCCAATCAATTTCACATCAACAAATTCGTAAGCCTTTCTTGTAGAGCATTTTTCACCCACCTTAAATGCTCCCAAGCTCTCTTTAAACCTCTTAAATTGTTTCTTAACTCATGGTCCATGAGTAACGGCATGTGGGGTGAGCGGGGTCTCATCATCTTCCTTACACCATGTACTCATGAGTGACTAGTTTGTTAGTTGTGTAGGTTTGCGAACCTAGAGGTTCTTTTGACAATGTAACATTCGATTTTTAAGATTAAACGAATCTCATGCTTTGGGTTAGTGAATTGGGGACTGGGATTCACCCATTAGGGGTTAGGGTATAGTATCATGTCCCAAATAGGGCTGTCACCCGGTCGGTTTCGGTTTAACCGAAAACCAAAATCTCGGTTTTTGGTTAAACCGCGACCTGACCAGGTACCACCGGCCACCGACCGACCCAGGGGCCTCGGTTATCCGTAAACCGACCGGGCGGTTTCGGTTAAGGCACGGTTAAACCGGCGACACCGAAAAAGGGAGGGGCGGTTCGGTCTGCTGTACTAACCGACCGCAGACCGCCAAAAACCGACCGGTCGACCTACACAAACCGACCGCCAGAACCTAAAAACCGACTGCCAAGATCGAAAACCGACCCTAAACCGGTCAAAACCGACCGGACAGCAAGGGAAAAAACCTAAAATGGCCTAAAATTAAAATCTCAAACCTACATTTCAATTCGTTTTGCACTGAAAATACATCTAAATTAGCAACTTAATGTCTCATATTCATTAATTCAACAACATAAACTCCACAAATTACAATAAGTCCTCTAGATAACAACAAATCAACAACACATCATGGAACAATCTATCATCACTTATCACCGGCCTTAGAAGAACCAATATCTGCATAACCCTGTTCGTTCAATACGGCCCTCAAGTCATGACCATAATCGTCATATCCATCTTTCTCATACTCTTCCTCCGGTGCATCTTATTCACCCTCCTGCTCATTCTCCACTGGAATGTTGAGGCTTGCATCTGTATTGCCAACATTGCCAGTATTCGTTGCACTTTCCATTCTAATTTGGAAAGTGACATTAACTAAGTAAGAAAAAAAAGGAAAACAAAGTGTTAGTACTTTCCAAAGTATTAGTACATTGAATTAGGTGAAAATAAGACAAAAAACTGAACAATAAGAGAGTTTGAGAAACTCGCTACTTTCCAAAGTCAAATTCTCTTCATCATCTTCCTTGTCGTCAATCTCCCTGGATCAGGGATACCTTATCCAATCCTCGGCACAAATCAATGCCTCTACCATTAGGTCGCTCAAAGAGGACCTGAATGGACTGAGAATCCGCCCGCCACAACTGAATGTTGCCTCTGAGGCAACAGAAGAGATATGAACAGCTAGTACATCCTTAGCCATCTCAGCAACAATCGGATAGATTCCAGAGTGTCGAGACCACCAATCCAAAATGTCAAACTTTGCATCATCACTCTCTTCATTGATACCATCAGTTTGACATTTCAAATAGATGTCAAGCTCAGCAGAGCTACCTCCTGTTTCCAGCAGAAGTGCTTCCCTTTTTCTCTTTCTAAGCCTCTCCTCCAATATCTTAATCCGATCACCAACACCATCAACAGAACCCTCATCAACAATGTTATCATCAGTGGTAGGCTCAGATGCTAACTCTGCTCCATACTTCCTCTTATAAATCTCAAACATCTGCCGCATCTCCCTTTTAATCCTAGTCTGAATTTGCCCTCCTTTGAGACTTCCATAAATCATTACCAACACTTCAGACACAAGATCAAGTTTACTTCTAGGATCAAGCACACACGCTATATAGATTAAATGATTCACCCGAGGATTCTCCTCATTCATGACAGGTGTGTCAAACCAATACTTTCGTACCTTTTCTTCAACCTTTTCTGCCATCCTTTTGAGCTCTTCACGCGGATCATTCTTCAATTCTTGAATGATGTCATAAATTGGAACAAGTTTCTTGAAGAAAAGATGGGTAGTCACATATTTAGTTCCTGTACAAATGAGAATAGAATACAGGAAATTAGACTTAAACAAATCAAAATTGACAAATGTTCAAATTAAAATAAAAAAATTGTCAAATTTCACTTACCCGAGACTAGGAGGGTAAAGTCATTAAAGACCTTCAGATACTTCATCAACTTTCTAATCAGACTCCAATCATGTTCAGTTGGAAGACCACCTCTTGCATCAATATAATCCCTGAAGGAATGGTCATGTATACTTGTATACAAAGTGGTAAACACTCCACCAAACCTCTCTGCTGCTTCTAACATGATATAGGTGGAGTTCCACCTGGTCGGTACATCCAAACACACCAATTTGGTAGAATCCAACTCCAAAAATTGCATAGCAGTCTTGAACCTTGCCAACCTAGCTGGCGATGAACTCACCCACTTCACACAGTCCCAAATTCTATCCACAGCTCCTCCGATTACTTTCAATCCATCCTGCACTACCAGATTAATGATGTGTGTGACACATCGAAACTTCCCATCCATCAAATCACATCCCCACGCCTTTAATTTCATTCTCATGCAATCACTAACAATATCATTTGTAGATGCATTGTCCATGGTCATGCAGAACAAATTCTTCACCTTCCATTCGTCAAGAATTTCTGCAAGCTTCTCTGCAATATCCTTTCCTGTATGACTTGTGATGGGAACGAAGGAGATCACCTTCTTCTGCAACTTCCAATCACCTCCAACAAAGTGAGCAGTCACACACATGTAATTTTTGTTGTTGTCAGAAGTCCACGTGTCTGTGGTGATTGAAACTCTGCCTTTGCTCTTTGATTCAAAAAACTCTATCAAGTTCATCTTTTTCTCCAAGAATATATGAAAGCAAGCATCTCTTATACCTCTCCTCCCAGGTATCTTAAACAGTGGCTGAACCGTATGCATAAACTGCTTAAACCCGTCTCTTTCCACAAAGCGAAAAGACAACTCATCCATTATAATCATCATGGCTAAGGCATATCTTGCTTTTGCTTGATCAAATTTCCATAAAGCACTTACTTGACTACCATCTGCGGCCTGCAAGTTCAGAACAGTCTGATCCTTGGATGCTGCAACCTTAGCCAAACATGTCCTCCGATGGTTATTCATTGCAAAAGTGTCGTTCCTGGATGGATGTGCTTTGATCTTAGTGTGACAATGCTTGCACTCTCCAAACGGATATTCATCCACCGCCACCTTCATAAAGTCCTTCCAGCAATCAGCTGTACCTGCTGTCTCCAACCATTTCCCTAGATTGAAGGGATCTAGAGAAGCTTTATTTGGAGCCGGATTAACCGTTTCTGATGAAGGAGCCTCAGTAGCAGGTGTACTTCCACTACCGGCATGGGCGGGAGTCGATGCAATTGATGCTGATGCCGACGGTTCAGCAGACTGAACAGGCCGACTCCCTGTACGTCCACCACGACCCCGATTCTGAGTAGGAGGGGCTGAGGCACCCGCACCACCACGACCTCGAGGAGCCGGAGGTCTCCCACCACGAGAAGCAGTCTCAGCGGATGGTGCACCTCGTCCGCCACGTCCACCACGTGGAGCCGGAGGTCTCGCCCTACATCAACATTCAACAGTTACACAAATTTAAAATCAGTCATCATTCATCAATCAAAATCATCATTCAATCATCAGCATTCATCAATCAAAATCATCTCCATCATTCAATCATCATAATTCATCAATCAAATTCATTGTCCATTATTATTGTGGGCTCCCACTCCAGAGTTATCCCAAAAGAACCCCACACCAGTTGCCTCTCTCTCTCTCACGCCAACCATTGAGCCTCCTCACCAACTTGGCTATCAATCCCCTTGACTCTTCCTCACACATGGACCAATTTATATAATCTGATAATCATACTACACTAGTACACTCTCCTCTACTGTCTACTCTATCCACAATTCACTTCCATCTCATCTCTTCTTCCTAGCTTCCTCCATCCATGGCGGCTTCTCCACATCCAAAACTCTTCCCACCATGGCACCAACTCTTCCTCATAATCTCCCTCTCCATCATCACCTCCTCATCACAATCCCACACCACATACATAATCCACAAGACCACCTCACCGCCATGCCCAAACCACCACACCGACCAGGCGACCACCAAATCAATCAACATTCAAAAATAAAACATCAATTTCTATAAACAATAAAGAATAAACATACATAAGGAGCTGGCGAGCTGCTGCCTGCTTGCTAGACTAGAGGCGGCGAGGTGGAGGGGGAAGAGGAAGGGGAAGATTGGAGGGTAGCGCCGTGGCGGCAGACTGGCGAGCGATTGGAGGTTGGCGGCGATTGGAGGGTGGCGGCGATTGGAGGGTGTCGGCGGCGATTGGTGTCTGGCGGCAATTGGAGGGTGGCGGCAGAGTGGCGAGGCGACTGGAGGCGCGGCCGGCGATGGCGGAGTCTTGCGATGGCGGAGTCTGTGCGACGGGCCGACGGCCGACGATAGGGAGGCTGGGGGAGGGTGACGATTTTGCGCAGTCGAGAGGAATAAGAGGGACGATTTCGCGCAGTCGAGAGGATGAAGAGGGACGAGACTCGAGAGTGTCTAGGGTTGGGGTCGTTTTCGCACAATACAAAACGGCGGCGTATTACTCGGTCGGTTAGAGCCGGTTAGCCGGTTAATCGGACTCGGTTACTCGGCTAACCGGTTGCCCACACCCGTGTTCCGCCAACCGACCGTGACTGTTTATTTCCGGTTTTCGGTTAGCCGCTAACCGGCGGTTAACGGTTAGACCGGCCGGTTAGCCGCTAACCGGAAACCGAATTGACAGCCCTAGTCCCAAACTCCGATTAATTCTTTGTCTAAATAGCAAAACTCAATGGGGTGTACGGTAGACTAGCATACGCCCGGAGGTACGCTAGCCTTTGCCATATATATATATATATATATATGGCTCATCCTAGCCTGCGATAGGCGTACGCTTACCTTACCGTACGACCTTCGATTTTTTATATTTAGACCACGAATTAATCGGAGTTTAGGGATATACTCTAACCTCTAATGGATGCACCCCTAGTACCCAATTCTCTAACCCATACAATAATATACGTTTAATCTTAAAATGAAAATCAACCATTTTGATTCATCAAAATTATTAAAGTACAAATAATATGTGGGAACACATGCATATAGTGTACGTCAGACGTATGCTAGCCTTCACTACATATATCATATATATTTGGATCATCTTTATTATGTTTATTTTATTTTGATGTATGCATTTGAATAGATGTGAGAGGAAGGAAGCCTTTATGTACTTTTGCATCAAATGGAAGCAATATTTTTGCTTAAGTGGCATAGGCAAACCCTACAGATGGCTGAATAATAATATTAAAAATGAAATGCTCCCAAGGTCCTATACTTCATTCACCACCTTATATCGATGCATCTTTAGTGGTTTCTATTATATTTTCTACGAATTTCCTGACTATTTGATCAATGTGCTTATTTTAGACTTTGATTGTGTTTTGTATTATTTTACATTTTTTGTTATTATTTTATTCAATTCATGATAAAATATAATCAAGAAAATTTTGATGAGATAATTGAGCAAGGAGACCGAGAGTTGGAGGCCCAATAACAACGGCCACTTGAAGCATCCAATCGTCGCTGGCTTAACAAAGCCTAGTTAAATTCCAATTCAACACGGAGTTTATCTAAGAGTCAAGTAAAGTAAATCCGAGGAGAAGAAGAAAGGGTGGGCCCAATTGTTGTCCCTCCGCCGCCAATCAAGAAGTTTTTGGAAGTTTCTTTTCTTCATCCCTGAGTAAAAAAGGCCTCGAGTTGATGTAGTAAACAAGTGATAATTCCTAGGATGTCCTAACCAACTTATATTACAATGATGATGCAAAGAAAAGTAAATATAATGTGGGTTGTGGTGCCCTTGGTGGAATTCTATTCAAACTAATGTAAGTAAATGGAAATTAATGCAAGACGAGAAAGCAAGTAAGTAAAAGGATTGCTTAGGTAGTGTACTCTAGATGATCATGCATACTAACTCATTAATGAGATTCTTCTATGCATCATCTATTATATGCACTACCTTACACTAAGATCATTCCCTATCTGTGCATATGCTTCTTATGATAGGAATTTGACTAGCTAATACGTGCTTTCACTTTATGTCATCACCTAATCAATGAAGAACAATGAGGGTAGGATATCACATGATTAAGTGTGGGCCTCTTAAGCCAAAATTGATGGCCTATAGCATTGATGATCTAAGAATCAAGCATTGATACTACTAAATGTATAGATGGTTTGGTCATTCCATCTATACTCGAAGAACACCAATGTGTTATCACTACAGGGTAATTTCTTAACATACTAGATAATACTACGCACAATTCATATAGTAGCATACAATAGAATAATAAGCATCGATTAACTAAAGAAAACAAAGGCAATAACATTGAATGAACGAGCAATAGATGATACAAGCATAAACCCACTCAAGCATCGATGCTAGAGACATTGAACACAAAAGGCATATCATTGAATCATATAAATTAGTAAATAAAGCATCACAGAGTCCCATCCCTAACAATTTTAAGCTAAGCATAAGAGAATAGGACGACATCACCAATCAAATAGGCATCGATGGTGACAACTCCTCGTTGAACTCTGACAAGGTTTCGCCTCCTCTCTATGAATTTCTAACTCGTGTCCCTCGAACAGAGTGCTAGTAAAAGGTGTGTATAAAGCTCTAGTCAAACTTCGATTTTCTTGTCTTTTTCCGCCTTAAGTGGCCAAAACCTTATTTGTCGGACTTTAACACAAATACCTTCAACTTGTGGACGAAGTACACTGGTTCTTGAAGCTTTTAGAGAACTAGGGAACTAGCGGCAGGTCCGTGGCGGTTGGGGTCGATGCCCTTTTTCCTTTTGGTCTTGGTTCCTTGGGCCACATGCAATCTCTCCTCCAAATTTAGTTGCATTTTGACTTATAGAAACCCTGGTTGGACCTCGATCAATGTTGGGCATGCTGCACTACCAGATCTCTTATTGTGGGCATAAAGTCAGCATACGATGTCCAAATCCATCTCTGCTAGAGTCCACGTGCTTGTAATTACATCCTCCTTCTGATCCATAGGATCTATTGGTGATACATATTCGTCTTGAGTGCATTATATCCTCGAAATGCATAAAAAATCAAAAGGTGTAAAATAGTACAAATACACACTCTAAGGTCTATCACAAGCACATTATCCACTAGTTATGAATTCCATATGAAACATAATAGAAACCTATACAAAATAAATATGCATAGATAGAAGGAGAAAATGTATAAAATATGACAGTGATAAACACTCTACATTAAGTGTCACCAGAAATACCCCACACTTAAAACTTTATTTGTCCGCAAAAAACACTACTCACAATCATACAACTCAATGAACACTAAAGAATCATCACTTTTTCTCGATCTTAGGTGGTGGATCATAAGTGACATACAACTCAATGAACACTAGAAGCTCTTACACCTCAATTTGTGTGGAGGGTCAATGAAATTACGGGGTGCCGAAAGCTTTATCCGTGCTCTTAATAACACATCCTCAAGTTGGCTATCAATTCAACATGTGGAAATTTTACATGTACTAGAGAGGAGCTAGCATCACCGTGTAGGACTTCCTCGCTAAAGCTTAACTAGTATTTCTTCCAAAATCCAATTTTTTTTAATAAAAGATGTCTCACATGTTGGGCTTGCCCCATACTGTATTTCTCAAGATATCATGGAAAATTTTGAAAGATACCAATATGTCTTAACAGGTATACGTTTGCATTTTATATAAGATACAGTTCACCCTTTTAAAAACGGGAGACTCCTTTGCATAATCAGGAAGCCATGAATGAATCAAACAACATAGCATTCAAACACATCAAATGTTCAATATATCCCATAGACTATTGATTGATTCAATCCGTGCAGATTGTTGTCAATGGTTAGAACGTGTCAACAACTACCCCATCCTAACCCAAGTTTAACTAAAGATGGCATTGTCATATAGTGGTGATCAATGTCGTATTTTACTCGGATCTTGATACCCTAGCCTACTTCCCACCTAGTTGCTAATTAGTTAATCGGTTTTGGAGATTTGAGTCGAGGACTTGAGGAGATAACTAGACTAGAGATTGATCAAAGCTAAAAGCAGGTACTTCGGGGAACTAATCCTCCCCCTACTTAGGGTTACTATGCATGGTTATCGAATATGGTGAGTGAGCTCTTTTCCATGGGCTTTCGTGGTTATCCACACGCCTCCGAGTACACCTCCCCTAAACCCATATATAGTCACCTCGATCTAGACTATCGTATCTGGGGCAATAAGCTCATGGCTCATTTTGATGGACACTATCCACCGTCCACGTCGAGGTTTCATCTTGGGTTGTATCTTGGAAGGCTAACCTACGACACAGGTTTGGCCGCGTTGACTACTATAGGTCCCTATTCATACATCTATCTCTATTTGCTTGATGATGCATACCCGTCTAACCCTAGAACTCCATACCCAGTGTAGAAGCATAAAGTAGTATAATAGAGAAGATTAGGGTGACTTACCCAAACACAATCAAGGATAGAATAGCAATAGATTCAACTAGATAAACACATTCATTCATTCCATCCCTAAATATTCAATATTCATACATACATACATACATACATACATACATACATACATACATACATACATACATACATAATAAACCCTAGATGATGAGATCGCTGGATGACTTTGCAGTCTCGATCCACGATTCACGAGCGCGATCTTTCCCGCGATGAAATGATGTTGTGGCCGTGATTTGACTGGTGAAAGTCTATGCTTCTCCTTGGCTCCTTCCTGGCGAATTTTGAGCCCTGATCACTCCAATTCGTGGCCTTAATCTGGGGCTTTCGGGCCGCGATCTTCAGCTTGAGTTTGCAGTCTATGTTCCTGGCTGTGATCTTCAGCTTTCAGGACACGATCTTCAGCTTCATGCCCCCTTGCTACACTTGTGACCTTGTTTTGGACCTAATTCGCATATATCGTCTAATACACTCTAAAATCACATTGAATTCACATAGGAACGAAATGGGGATGCAATCGACAATGTTCAAGCAATTATGCACATGACTTGGCACGAAACAAACCTCGATATGAGGGTTAAATTACTAATTTATGGACAATGATCATGCTTGTATGGGATGACTAAAAGTCATTATATGGAAAACATCATTAGAATTTTTGAAAAATTTCACATAGATCATAACTAAAGATTTTGAAATTGAATGACTAAAGATATGTCATGTATCAAGCATAATCAAGTAGCACGTAGCACACAATTCCACCCCACATTTTAAAATGGACATTGTCCTTAATAGACTAATTTCACATATATATGTCATGTATCAAGCATAATCAAAAGCAAATGCTTCAAATCCTAAATTCAAGGTAGAAAAACAAAGGGAAAGTGATAATCCCATCATTTTTCAAAGATCATGGTCTCATCAGATGGCCAGCCAAATTCAGACATCCTTTCATCATCATATGGTTGTGTTGATCGGTGTTGGATCCAAGGGATGTGGATCGAATCCATTTTGTTATATGAACTACTGAAATCCCTCCGATGCTTTGTATTCCAACTCCTTGATATTCTCTAGCAACGTATTGGCTCTTGTACTGGCTATCGTGAGTGCCATTTGGGCTAGCTTCACATCCGAAGTTGGTGGATCTTCTTTCAATGTATCTCCTCATACTAGGTCTTCATCGTAATGATGATAGGTTGCATGTAAGGAATCCTCATATAGAGATCCTGATCTTATCATGATCTATACCTCCGGCTACGTCTCTTCATTCTCCTTGAAATCATCATCAGTGATGGGTTGATTTGAATCCTCATCTTCAATAGACCCTGCTACTTGATTAATGATCTCTCCCACTTAGAGTATGATCTCTCCTTTTGGTGACTAATCATGGCACTGACAGTGCTAGTGGTAGCACTACCAATGAGTAGTGATAGCTACCACTACCATGTACCCGATGGTGGTGGTACGAAATGATATTAGTACGCTATCACTACCAGGTACCAGATGGTAGTGGTACCAAATGATAGTGGTTTCCTACCACTACTAGCTACCAGATGGTAGTGGTACCAGTGGTAGTTGTAGCATACTACTAGCGTACTGACGGAGTGGTAATTTTTTCCATGTGTCCGGAGCGATTTTGATTTAAAGGATTTTGCTGGAGGAAGTCTATCTGTTGGAAAGTCAGCCGGTCGGAGTGGAGTGGCTATTTGAAAAAGAAGAGAGAGATAGGAAGAGAGAAAAATGTATTTATTGTAGAATTTAAAAAATCATGTACTTAATATGGGTTTTTAGTTCCCAATATGTAATGAATACAAAAAATTATTTAATTTGTTTTTTTTTTTGTCATGCCTAAAATGTCTTTGGTTGCGAATCTCACAATCTCCTTAAAGGAAGTGAGCTTATCCCGCCCATGGACAGTGAATATCCTATATGTGGTTTGCTTCCATGGGAATCTCTTCGTTGAATCATCACCGAAAAAAGTAGACTTCTTCTCCACCATCTAGTAGTTGTGGCTATATTTGTAACAAATGTAAAAGTTGTGGTTATGGAAATATATTTTGCCTATTAGTTATGAAGTAGTGCGTCATGAACGAATTTGTGGGATCCACATCACTAGTTTATTTTCTTTCTTTCCACTTCTTTAGTCCATGCCTGAGTGAAAGCTAACTTAGCTCTCTAATGCCACTTTAGAGCTAAGGTTGCACCGAAGGGTTCATTCTATGATAGTATTCGTTGAGTTGAGTTGGGTTTACTCTAACAAAACTCGATGGATATTTTAACGAATTTTTTTATTGGGTGCACTAGTTGAGTTGGGTTTGAGTTTAGAAAAATCTTGTTCGAGTCAACTTATTGTCATCTTTAGGAATGACAATTTTGTCGATACCATGGGTATTTTACTATTGAACTCAATTGGGTTGGATATGAAATCCAAATATATGTTAATGGGTAGAGTTTGATGGGTTTATAACTATACCCATTTATTTGGGTTGATAGTTTTTTAATCCATGGATTTGGGTTTGTACCTACACTCATATACTAGATCTTTTGATTTAGTACCTACATTTAATTTTTTCTTCGTAATGTTGATAAAAATTATATTTTGATACCTTAACTTTTTAAATTTTACAATAGATTCAATTTTTATATATGTAGTTAAAACACCCTCAAATAAATAGAGATTTATATCCAACCCATATCGATTTAGATTATGCCACACATCTTGGAGACATGGACAGTGAGTATGCTATATGTGTTTTGCTGCCATGGGAATCGGGATGAAGTTGTTTTGGCGTAGTGAAAATAATGAAATACGATAGTTATGAAGTAGTGAGTGATGCTGTCAAATCAGCCTATCATCTCGTTGTGTTGATTGATAAGCAGCAAGGGAAGTGGAGCCCTTCGGTCAGTTGGATGGATAGGCAGAGCTGGATCCGATTGTGGACCGCTTCGATTCCTCCCAAGTTTAAGATCTTTTTATGGCAGATCCTGCATCGTTTTATCCCAATAACGAAAGCACTCATTGAGAGGAAGGTTCATGTGCATCCTTGGTGTCCGGTTTGCTGGGCACCTAGGGAAACCATGGAGCATCTCTTCCGGGAGTGTCCGGGTGAAAGAGCTTTGTGGGATCTTGCTGGTATGGAGCATCTTTGTCAGGGTACCCCACGACATATGTTCCTGTTGTTCCTTCGGAAATTGTTTGCCCTTCTTTGTAAGGTTTATCAACCGTGAGATTATGCTATTGACATAGGGTATATTTATACCCATAATATTACATGATACAGACTGAACAGGAAGACTAAACACAACTAGGAGAAGTAAACAGTATACAAGTGTAACAAGGATTACTAGAACTAAACGGACAAAGACTTGTCCCTAATACGCCCCCGCAAGATGGAGGCGGCGTCAGCTAGCCCGATCTTGGAACACAACAAGCGGAAGCGCGTAGCAGGGAGGTCTTTAGTGAGCGCATCAGCAAGTTGGATAGCCTTAGGAATGTGGCAAACTTGAAGTTGTTTATACTGGACCAGCTGACGAACAAAATGGTAGTCTATTGCAAGATGCTTCATTCGGGAATGAAAACTAGGTTGGAACTGAACGCAATAGCACCCATATTATCAGAATAAAGGACAGGCGAAGAAGATAGTGGCTGATGGAGCTCAGTAAGCAAGTTCCGGATCCATTGAAGTTCAGATGTGGCTAAGGCGATAGCACGGTACTCGGCCTCGGTGCTGGAGCGAGCAACAGTCCGTTGCTTTTTAGACTTCTAGGAGATGAGAGTATCACCCAGTAGACAAGGAACCCGGAAGTGGAAGTGCGATCATCCGGATCACCAGCCCAATCCGAGTCCGCAAAAACACGAAGAGAAAGAGGTGATGACAGCCGACGAATGTGAATGCCAACAGTGCTAGTACCTGCAACATAGCGCAACAGCCGTTTCACATGCTGCCAATGAACAGTGGTAGGGGCATGCATGAACTGAGAAATCTTGTTGACCGCAAAGGCCACATCTGGACGAGTGGTAAGCAAATATCGCAACGCCCCCATGACCTGGCGATAGAGAGTGCCATCGGCTGGATCTGAACCATCAGCAAGCATGAGACGAGCAGTCAACGTAATGGGGGTGGCCGCAGACTTAGCATCATGCATCTGAAACCTGTGTAGAACATCTGTAATATACTTGTGCTGGGAGAGGAGAAAGCCAGTAGAAGTAGGAAGAATCTCAATACCGAGGAAGTAAGTCGCAGGACCCAAACTCTTGAGAGAGAACCGAGAGGCCAGTTGAGCCTCAAAGGTGCGTAGAAAATCGGGAGAGTTGCCAGTGAGGAGTAAATCATCAACATACATAAGAAAGTATGCAATAACCGAACCTTGACGATAAACAAAGAGAGAAGCATCCGAGCTGGTCTTGCGGAACCCACAGTCTTCGAGAAAGGCACTTAAAGCATCATACCAGGCTCGAGGAGCTTGCTTTAAGCCATAGATAGCCTGTCGCAGACGACAGACATGATGAGGATGATCCGGATCAACGAAACTAGGGGGTTGAGACATGTAAACAACCTCTTGCAGCGGCCCTTGCAAGAAGACATTTTTAACATCAAATTGAGATATAGACCACCGTTGAGACAGAGCCAAAGTGAAGACAATCCGAATAGTAACGGCTTGAGAACGAGGCTGTAAGTCTCGCCAAAGTCAACCCCAGGGCGTTGATGAAATCCTTTGGCAACTAGACGGGCTTTGAAACGTTCAAGGGAGCCATCTAGATTTTGCTTGATGCGATAGATCCATCTGTTGCCAATGATGTTGAAGTGAGGAAGTCGAGGGACTAAGTCCCAAGTGTGGTTTGAGCGTAAAGCATCAAATTCCTTATGCATAGCCCCGCGCCATTCAGGAGATCGCATGGCTTCTTTAAGAGTACGTGGAAGGTGAAGAAGAGAAGCCTGCGAAGTTGAATGAGCTGCAAAATACTTAGGGTTAGGCTTAAAAATGTTATGACGAGCACGAGTAATCATAGGGTGCTTAGCTGGGGAAGATGGAGCCGGCGGTGAAGGGGCAACGGGTGGGGAAGGTGCCGGTAACGACATTGGGGAGACCGGAGGAGGAGAGTCGGGCGGTGGCATAGGCGATGGTGACGGCGCTGGTAGTGGCACGTAGGAGATGTAAGGAAGGGTGGCAGTGAGCCAGGCAGGAGACTCGACGGATGGAGAAGAGCAAACTGACACAGAAGGGATACCGGGTAACTCATTTTCAACAAACACGACATGACGAGATAGATAGACACGATTGGTGTGAGGGTCAAGACACGTATATGCACTTTGTTGGTGAGAATAACCAAGAAAAATGCATGGACGAGAACGAGAGTGTAGCTTGTGAGTACTGTATGGACGCAACCAAGGGAAACAAAGACAGCCAAAGACGCGAAGTTTAGTAAAATGTGGTGGTTCATTAAACCATTCTTAAAACGGAATACGACTGCGTAAAGCAGATGACGGAAGACGATTTATGAGATAGACAGCAGTGGTGAAAGCATAGGACCAGTAGGAGAGAGGCAACTTAGCATGATGCAGAAGTGACAAGCCTGTTTCAACAATGTGACGATGTTTCCTCTCAGACAGGCCATCATGTTCAGGAGTGTAGGGCGGGGTAAGAGAAGGTGAGTGATGCCACTGGACACTAACGACTGTTTGAGTTTTTGAAATTCACCACCTTCATCTGTATATAAGCGCTTGATGCGGGTAGAAAAATAATTTTCGACCAGTTTTTGAAAAGCACAAAATGTAGAGAGGACATCAGATTTGTGACGAAGAGGGTATATCCAGGTATAGCGAGTAAAATGATCAACTATAACTAGATAATACGAAAACCCATCAACAGAAGTAACAGGAGCAGGGCCCCATACATCAGAAAATATTAAATCCAAAGGACGAATACTAGACATACTAGAATCAGAAAACGACAGTTTATGACTCTTACTAGACAAACAGGACGTACAGGTCGACAAAGTGGACTTAGGAAACACTGGAATAGAATGAGTGTGGATTAGGCGAGACAAAGACTTGGAGGATGGGTGACCAAAACGATGATGCCAGCAATCTACGGAGTTCCGAGTAGTAACCAGCGCCCACCGCACAGCCTGCGACGCGCCTGGAAGCTCATATGTGTCGCCTTTATTCCTTCCGGACAGCAGTGGCGCCCCCGTGCTTAGGTCCTTCACAACAAAAGAATCAGCAAAGAATTCAACCAAAACCGGGTTAGTACGACATAGTTTAGCCACCGAGATTAAACGTTTCTTGAGAGCTGGAACACAAAGAATGTCTCGCAAGGTAAGAGCCTTGGAACAAGACAAATGAAGAGAAGATGAGCCAATGTGGGTGATACGCAAACCTTTACCATCGCCGAGATAAACCTCGTCCGGCCCGTTGTAGTCAGAATAAATTCCAAGATTGCCGAGGTCGGGAGTAATATGGTGAGTGGAAGCACTGTCCATTAACCATGGTTCCGAACGAGGAGCATAGGACGAGGAGGCACCAGTAGTGTGATTGGCTTGGGCTGGACGTTGCTCAGGGAACAGTTGAAAGCATTGACAAGCAGTGTGGCCTGGACGCTCGCAGTATTGGCAGTAAATGCGAAAACGAAGTTGATCCCTACCAGAGTCAGACGAAGAGTTCGACCAAGAGGAGGGGTGAGGAGCAGGGCCAGGGCCACCTGTTGGAGGTCGACCGCCACCACGGCCAGAGGAGCCACCTCGTCGACCACGATAAGTCCCGCGGCCGCGTTGCGTGGCAAAGGCAGTAGCAGGTTGACGGGTGACCTTGAGGTCAGCTTCAAGAGAGATGAGACGGTCCAGCAGATCCTCCAAAGTGGGAGGAACTTCGCGAGCACAGATACCAGCAGCGAACTCACGATAGTCATCACTAAGATCGCGAAGACACACTATGACCAGTTCGTCGTTGAGGACAGGAGAACCAGCAAGAGCCATCTCAGAGGAAATAAAACGAAGAGACTGAATGAAAGTAACCACGTCTCGGTCTACCTTTTTCTCAGCAAGCATATGATCCCGGAGTGTCATGACGCGAGAGCGGGAGTTATTTGCATAGAGGCGAAGGAGAGAAACCCAGGCGTCGGCAGCAGTGGCAGAAGCACTTATGAACGGAAGGACAGCTTCCGTGACAGACGCTAGGATGCCATTAAGGAGGAGCTCATCTTGTCGAAACCATTGAACGTAAGCAGGGTTCCGAGTTTCAGCACCATCAACAGTAATGGTAGCGGTAGGAGGCACGACAGTACCATCGAGATAGCCGATGAGGTCGAGGCAATGAAGCAGTGAAAAAAGTTGGGCGCACCATGATGGGAAGTTGGCGGCAGTGAGCTTGAGCGGAAGAGATGCGGCTGGGTTGAACGTGACCAGCGCAGGCTCAGCTGTAGTTACCGCAGGAGAACCCCCATAACAGACAGAACCTTCAGACATGGCGGCGAACAAGAGACGAAGCAACAAAGATGACGGTGATGTTAGGGTTGTGGATCGAGGGCTGTTAAGCAAGAGGCTCTGATACCATGTAAGGTTTATCAACCGTGAGATTATACTATTGACCTAGGGTATATTTATACCCATAATAGTACATGATACAGACTGAACAGGAAGACTAAACACAACTAGGAGAAGTAAACAGTATACAAGTGTAACGAGGATTACTAGAACTAAACGAACAAAGACTTGTCCCTAATATTCTTCACAGCCCTCAGCAAGTAATGGGCCTTGTGGCGGTGCTTTGGCGGATATGGAAATCCCGGAACTGGGTTGTTTTTATGGCAAGCAGTTTGGGATCCTTGCGTTGTTGCGGCAGTACCACCAGCAAGTACATGAGTGGTTAGCTCTTCCAAAGGATGGGATTGTGCAGGCTTCGCGTGCTGGGAGTGTGGGAGTGAATCCTGTTTCTCTAGGTTCATTGGTCTATTGATGGGATGGAGCGACCGGACTGGGTTCCCATGCGGCGCGGGGGGGGGGGGGGATAGTTCTCCTGGGTCATGATAGGGCGGTTATTACTGCTACGGCTATTCACTTCCCTGGCATGGATGATCCTCTGCTGGTTGAGCTTTTGGCCCTACGGGAGGTGATCACTTGGTGCAAACAGATCCTCTTGAACGTATGGTTTGAGGGATATGCGAAGGTCATCATTGATAAACTTAACAAGGTCCAAGATGGTGATAGTTGAGCGGGAGCCATCTTCCGTGAGGTGGCGAGCACTTTGTCTGAGAATATAGGGTTTAAGATACAATTTGTTGGTCGGTGTAGTAATAGGGTAGCCCATCTAGTGGCTCGTAAGGCCCTTTCTTTGTACCCGACCGTGTGTCACTCGTTTGATTTTGTAGCCTGGTTTCGTTCTAGGATATAATGATCGAGGGTAAAATACCTCGGGTGCCACTTAAGTTTGAGAATTGGAGTAGGCATACCACTTAAGTTTGAATAGGGCGTCGGGTACCACTGAACTCTATTATATGTGCACCCGGTACCACTTAAGTTTATTGTTAAGTGCATTCCGTTAAAGTTGACAGTATATTCTTGGAATATTCCATTTTCTAAATTTCATAACTGGTCCTTCTACTTTGCTTATTTAAAAAAATCATTTGGACTTATGAAAATATCATTTTTTATTGTTTAGTTAGAATCCTCTTTTGAATACTTGATAGTAAACCAATTTTTGAATATAAATTTTAGAATCAGTTATCATTATGTGTTCTAATAATTGAATTATTCTATGAATGTTGTAACTAAACAATGTTGTAGCTTTTATATTCATATTTTCTTTTCTATATTTTTTATCGAATGTTGTAGTTTTTATATTTTGTTTATTACTTGGTTACTTTTCATCTCTTTTCGTTCTAAATTTTTTCAATTAGTGAAATATGTTTAATTCTTTTTTATTGTGTACCATTTAACCTTTTTATTTTGATGTATTGATGATCGATTAGGTTCTATTTTAACTATTTTGTTTAGGTAAAACTATTTTATCTATTTCTAATAGTGCTTCTAATTGAATTAGGGAGTTTAAATAGATATTCTAATATTAATTTTAAATATTTATTAATATTATATTCTAGCATATTTATTATTCTTCTCGATATTCGTTTATTATTTTTACTAATTTATCTATTTTATTGAAAAAATTTGATTAGTCATTCTAGTAATAATATGTTTAGAAGTTTTTCTAATAATTATATTAGATAAAACTTGTTGAAATATAGTTTTGGGTTGGATTGAAAAGTAGACGGATGCACCTTTTGGCAACTTTAATGGTACCAGACGCCCGATTCATACTTAAGTGGTATGTTTACTCCAATTCTCAAATTTAAGTGGCATCGGGGGTATTTTATCCTAATGATCTATTAGTTCAATCAATATATCTGATTATTTTTAAAAAAATAGTGATTGATGAACGAATTTGTGGGATCACATCACTAGTTTGTTTTCTTTCCACTTCTTTAGTCCATATCTGTTTCTTCCCTTTCTTTATTCACCAACAGTTATCTCCATCTCTCTTGGCTTGTCTCCATTTAATCTATTTTTTTGTTAATAAAAGAGAGGATTAGTACAGGCGAAGGAAGGATAAAAGAAACAGAGAGATTTTGCAAATGATTTTGCATCTTAATGATCACCTCACATACAGTTTATATATAATCCACTCATATATGCCGCTCGCTCGTACATTAGTTAATTTTATCCCTAGTCACTACTCACTACCAAATACCAATAGTCCAACGCTGAGAAGGAGAAGAAGAAGAAGATGCGGGTGGGAGTGGCAAATTGGCAGTGGCCAATGGGGAGATTATGGGGTGGGTGAGGGGGAGTGGGAAAACGACGACTAGTAGGCAACTTGAAAAGAAAAGGATCAAATCCAAAATCCACCTCAGCTGGAGCTATTGGTGGAATTCTCCCACCCAAAGGATAGGTGGTGGGATCGCTAATTTGTACCTTTTCGGCCTTTTTCTGAAAACTGGATACGTGGCTGTCTGTTGTCGGCTTAAAATTTGAGCGGAGAAGAAGCGCGTACTACCAGCAGCATGGACCTGACAGCTGCCTCGTTGGCTGAATCCTCCTTCTCGAACTATTCACTATTCAGCACATGCATTCAAAAGCCACAATTAATTCCGTCCAAAAATAAAAGACGCCATTAATAAATGTAACGACGAAGATTCAACTGTCGGAGTGAATCCGATAGGTAACGCTTTTTTTTAGTTTCCAATGAGTTTTCAGCTTAGGTTACAGATTTATTATTACGATTTTTTCTTCCATTAAATTTTACTTACTCTATACATTTTATTTTAAGTCGGAATTCAACCATTTTTATAGGCAATGCAGTCAAAATCGTACTTTAAAACTTAAAAACTTACGCTTTTATCTTTTTTGGTGACCAAAACGCTCCTACATAAAATTGTGATTTTCCCTTGCAAATGTAGTCAAAATATACGTTTTAAAACTTAAAAGCTTACGGTTTTACGCTTCTAGGTCATCCAACCGCTTCTAAGTAGAATCGCGCTTTTGACTGCATTGCTTATAGGTACCATTTTATACTTTATACTATGATGGCAAAACTTGGTAGTATTATATCATGGTGGTATGAAAGTGTATCATGATAGTATGAATATATCATAGTTTAGAATGATTGTATACATAATAATAGGAATATACTAATCATCATTTCTCACATTTTACTACTATCTACCATCAATTACCACTCTATACTAGGGTGATATATTTGATCCTGAATTTTTTCCTATAAATTTGTAGATCACAATAGATTATGATGAACCTGTTCCACTTGTGCAAAATTTTCTAAATTTAACTTAAAAACGAAGGTGGTGCATAGTGTTATTAAGTGGTACCTGGGTGGTTAAGAGTAGTTATGGGTGGTATAAGAAAACCTCACGAAATATATTAAAATATGAATATGATTTTGTAAATTACAATGAACATATTTCATATGTGCAAAAACTTTTAAAATACAGGTTAAAACAAAGAAGATAGGAGCCGATTAAATAAGTTTAGAAAAAAAGTTTAATCCTACCTTTTAGGTCTTGACCCACTAAAAATTAAATGAGACAAATTGATTATGCGCAATTGTTATGCACCCTACTACTCCAGACCACTTATATGTAGATGGATTCAACATGTTAAGTTGTTTCGGAAAGTCATTTTTCTGTGTTATATTAAGGATAATTTCAAATGACTAGCAAGAAAAGTGCAATTTGTGTTTTGTTAGTATTTCTTGCTAAGGTGAAAAATACTTTATCATCCATATTAGTAAATATAATTTGGTCCATCGTAATTTAAGTGAATATTTTTTTTCTTTTGTTTTATTTGACTAAATTACACAATGGGTGACTTGGGACGGGCGGGGTGGTGTGATTTTAGACGAGATATCTCAACTCCGGGAGTTATTCACAGGT
Organism: Linum tenue; assembly: GCA_946122785.1. Taxonomy (NCBI): domain Eukaryota; kingdom Viridiplantae; phylum Streptophyta; class Magnoliopsida; order Malpighiales; family Linaceae; genus Linum; species Linum tenue. The sequence continues at coordinate 37,160,080 of CAMGYJ010000008.1, forward strand.
TTTTCATTTGGGTTTCGAGGCAGGGAGAACAATCGAGCGGCTCATTTGGTAGCCAAAAAGGCTCTTTCTTTGTTTCCTGCAGGTGTTTGTGGTTTTGATTTTCGGATTTGGTTATTATGTGGGTTGTAAACATTGGTATCTATTTCTCTTGGTAATGCAAGTGAGCTTTTGGCAAAAAAAAAAAAAATACTAAATTACACAATGTGTAGCTCTATCTATCATTTTTTACATTTATCCAATAAATATCATGTTTCTTAATTACTTACTTTAAATTCATATCATTGCTGACTACCAACCATTCGGTTCGTCCTAAGTAGGACCGCAAATAAGTCGAGTCGAGCTTTACCCCAATTTGAGCTCGTCTTGTTAATAAACGAGCTGAGTTCGAGCTCGAGTCGTTTATTAACGACTTGAGTCAAGTCGAATTCGAGTTAGCCTTGTTAATTGAAATCTTGTCTAAGTATTTCAACATTAACTAATTTCATGTTATACTTTGTTGATATCATATTATTTAGTTAATAAATTTTAACTAGTCCAAATTATGTTATTTCATAGTACCAAAATCATTTATGATGCATAATTCCTTTTTAAAATTAAAATTAAGATATATTTTCTCACATACTCAACGTGTTAAACTACATATACGGTGAGATATATAAGGTAACAATCCTATGAAGTAAAATCCAACTCATAAGATATTAGATCGATTCGCTCATAAGTTGGTAATCGAGTTGGCTCTCTACCCACAATGTTAAGACATCTCATGAGTTCTAAACGAGACAACTCACGAGTTGAGCTCAACAAGCCACCGAATCAAGTTAGCTTGCGATTTTTACGAGCTGAACAAAGTGAAGCTCAAATTCGGCTTGTTAATAAACGAGTTGAGTTTCGAATACGCTGAACCGCTCGTCTCATTTGCAGCCCTAATCCTTAGTGGCAATCAAACATTATCTGTGAACCTCAAGCTAAGAGACTCAATTAAAAAACATAGAAAATAAAATTATATCTTTTTACTGTTCCGCCACCGCCCCATTAACTCCAATACTATGGAGGCAATTTGAAGAGTGCATCCCTCCAATTACAAAGGTTGTATTTTCTACTGTTAACAGTCCTGGGGGCTGTGGCTGGAAAGTCGGCACAAGGGTTTCAGGAGTAAACATTTAGGAGTAAATTAGTAATGATTGAATTGTGTATCAAGGTTCTTAATCTTAAGTTTAGTGATAGGATCCGGTCTGGTCTCTAAAGGGAAGGCATGTCCGAGTCAGAGGAGGTAGAAATATGCTACAGAAAGCATCTAATCTTAGCAGGGCAGACGGCCATCAATTTGGATTACAAATTAAGCAGACGGACGTGGGGGCAGAATCTACAAATCTCTTGTGTTTTTTAATCGTAGCAAACTTCCCAAAAATGAAAAAGATTAGAAGAAAAAGCAAACAGCCTATATTCAATGATTGGCCCGCTTCAAACTCCTACAACTCAGGAAGTCCTGCTAGCGAAGTCAGCTGCTCTTTTAGAAGGTGGACCCATAAGTGCCCGACCATAAGCTGCAGGCAATGAAGCGAACTTCTTTGCTTTCCCTACATAGGCCCGCTTGGTGAAGTTGTCATAATCGTTCGCTTCAATGGCGTCTAATATCTGCTTATAGAGCAGTAGAGATGCCCACACCGGCCATCTGCTCGCCCCGTTTAGCTCCCCAACACCCTTTTCCGCCTCATCGAAGAACATCCTTGCCCGCTTGATCTGCCCTTTCATGAAACTCCTCCATTTTTCCGTCACCTTACCCTTGAATATGTCCTCGTCGGAGAGCCCGGCTTGCCTCAGCTCGTCCTGCGGCAGATAGATCCTTCCTCTCCTCGCACTGCCAAAAGAATAACAGGGAATATTGGATCAAACAGATGGCCACCAGCTTATAGAATGACTGGCTGTCTCATATGTGGACGCATAGAAGAACTCTGTTTTCAGCAAGTGATGGAAGCATTAACGAAAACAAAGGAAAGCTTACTCTTCTCCAACATCTCTTAGTATGTTAGTTAGCTGGTTGGCGATCCCTAAGGCCAATGCAGCATTGTAAACACTCTCGGTGGAAGCTTTTGATTCAGGGGAGATCCCCATTACAGGAACGCTCATTAGGCCGACTGTCCCAGCAACATAGTAGCAGTAGAGGTAGAGCTCGTCGAAATTCTGGTATCGCGATTTCTCCAAGTCCATCCGCATTCCTTCAATCATGTCCTTGAACGGCTGAAGCAGGAAAAGAGGGCCAGGGTCATTCAGTTATAGATAACATGAAAGATCCTAACAAGCAGAAGCAAAGGAGTGCGTGATCCAAGTAAATAGAAACCTATCTACCTGAATATCGACAGGGTATTTCGAGACTGTATCTGATAGAGCAGCATCAAACATGTCATATGGGCGGCCTTGAAAGAGATCATTCAGTCTTGTCTCCCATCTATCGAGAGCCTTGGGTGTGATGTGAGTTGCATTGGGCCCGTCCACCAGCTCATCAGTCCTTCTGCACCAAACTTCACAAAAACACAGCGAACAGACAGCACGTTCAATTTCTTGTGCTGGAATAACTAGTTATTCGGCCGCCATAACCAATCCAAGTAAAGCCTAGACAGACACAAACAGTTGGCAGATTGAGACAAGAAGAAGCAGGAAGCAAAATGGGTTTCGATGTAACAGTTAAAATGGAGAAGGACAAACAATAACAGCGACGAATGAGAATGACATATGAAAATGAGTATTGACCTCCCAACTCATGATGACAAGGAAACGAGACAGAGCTCACATACCATAAATTGCCCACACAGCTCTTCGCCGCTCCGGTGTCATCAACAACGTTCCTGCAATGATGTATCGAATTTGAGAGCAAACTTCAGTACTACAAACATCTCGTTTCTGGTTGTAAAACTTTTACAGAAGGGAAAGAGGAGCCTGGAACTTGAAAAGAGGTGGTTGAACAATCGTCATAAATTAGTATTATCTCAGTGGGCCTGGCAATGGAAAGGGAGCTGAGCAGAACGTATCGTTCCTCTTCCCTAATCTCAAGCAGATTGATTCTCTCTAGCAAACAGAGGGAATCTCTGAGGGGAGACTCTTGTTGTTATGCAAACGACCCAACGAGGAGTCACCCAATTATTTAAAAATAAACAGAAAGGGTTTGACGCTTTCAAGACCGAAATTGAAACACCGGAAAAAAGGAAAAGTAGAAGAGTTGTTTGCAAGGTTCAACACAGATTGTATCATCACCGGAAGAAAGATAAACCAATCACAACTGGAACTGTATCAAATAGCTAATAATACTAAATAAACAAATAAGACCTCGCAGACTCTATTCCCCCGCCAAGTTAAAAAAAAATGAAAACTCAAGAACAGAGAAAGGAAGGGGCGGAGAAACGGAAGGGGGCAATTACCCAAGTAAAACGTTTTGGCGTACTCAGCGCAGACCTCGCCGCACCGATCGTAAGCTTCGTTGAGAAGATCCCAATTCGATTCCGTTCCGGCCACTGCCTCTTCCTCCACCGCCCGTCTCTGCAGCTCCTTCACCAGCGCCGCCTGCTTTAGCACCACCTCGTACACCTTCTCTTCCGAAGATCTTGCCGGGCTCGCGGCAACGGCGGCTGCGCTCGAGTACACAGCAGACGCCCTGCTGTTCGAATTCATCAACGACGACCCAATTCTCAGCCTCTGGCTCGTACCGCCACCGCTGGCGCCTCTGGGCCTGATTCCCAGCTGTGAAGCCACGCCGCCGCCGGTTCCGGTCCTGGGTATGAGACCCACCAGAGCGGAGGAAGTGACGGCATTCTCTTTGGGACCAACAACCCAAAGGAGAGCGGCGGCGGCCATGTCGAAGGAGGAAGAAAGCGAATGTGCTATGAGTAATCGTCGATCTGGCCGGCGAGTTTGGGTTATAGCTTCTTTTTGTGTGTGTGGTTGAGGAGGAGATAGATGGTGGACAGTGTGGCACAAAGAGAAAGAGAGTGTGTGGAAAGTACAGTTTGTTTTGGAAGAGAGAGTTGTGAAGGAAATTTTCCTTTCTCCCCTCTCTTCTCTTTGCTGCTCTGTTTGTTTGTTTATTCCAAAATTTTCTCTCTTCACGCTGTGTTTCCTGCTTTTGCTCGACCGTTTGGCTCTGGCTAATAAATGAGTGAATGGAGGGTGTGGTTCTCTGATTCTCTCCTCAACAAAAAATGAAAAAAGAATTGAGGAACAAGATCAGAAGGAATGTGTGATGGATAATGCGTTTGGTGTTTCCCGTCCCTAATTTTTATTTTATTAACGTTTTTTTCTTTGTACCAATACGTACACGTATTCTTTCAGAATCCGGCTACTAGGCTACTCATACGTGTTTTGTATGCAAGAATATGCGGATCCTATTGAAAATGAAATACGGCAGATGGGTTGGCTACTTGGCTTTATGGTTGTTACGAGTTACCAAGATGATATTGCTAGTCGGTACAATTGGTTTCAACCAGTATCGATTACAAAATTTGGTGAATTTTATTCCGTAGAAAGAGATGGCCAATTTCGATCTTTGAATAAAATTGTATTATGTAGAAAGATATGACCAATTTCGATCTTTGAATAAAATGACGTTATTTTGGTGAATTTAATTAAAAAATTAATTTTGATTTGTTTTTTAAATTTGAAATTTAAATGTTATGTTATTTGTTGGATTCAATTATGAATGTTTAGATGTTTATGTTATTTATTGGACTCAAATATAAATATTTGAATGTTTGTTTTAAATGTTGCATTAAATTATGATTTTTTTTATTTTTTTAATGTTGTATTTTATTTACATATGAATGTAGATTTTAAAGATATTGTATTCAAATATGTTATATATGTCCCTAAATTCATTTAGTGTTAATGATTCCAACTTCCCTACATGTTTTGCTAAAATCGTCATAAATTTATGATTGGCACGGGGTGGATCGGGGACGGGTAGTTAGCTTCCGTTACCCATCCGTCAAGGCTGACGGATTTCCCCATCCCCGTCCATCCAGCTTTGACGGGTTGAGTTTGGCTACCGTCTCCGTTCCCATCCGGATCCGGGTAACCCACGGATCACCACGAATCTGGAATCCTAACAGAAAAAAACCTGAAAAAGACATGTCTACATTCCTAAAATTCAAAGTACCTTGCTGTTCAAGACAATAAATTCAAAACACAAAAGGAAGATCTAGGGATGTAACCCAAATCCCAGCCCCCAGCACCCAAATCTTCATAATTCAAACAAAAGTGATAGGTTGCAGCAAGCAAACAAGTTGCTGCAACCAATTTCCCACCACCCAAAACCCCTATAACATGTTCCTCACTACATCTACTGACTAGTGTTCAGGTTCAAAAGGAAGAGTTTGAAAAAAAAGGCAGTCAGCCCTAATAACATCATCCATAAATCATACTAAAACCTATACTACTAGCACACGAGTTCTGATTCAGGCCTAATTGTACACTTTGTATCTCCAATTCTCTTTGACGTTTGTTGTAGTTGAACTCCAAAAAGGTTGGTTTTGCGCGAGGTTGTTTTGTGTTTCAGTGTGTTTCAGATCCTAACAGGTAAAACCAAGCCCAGAGTCGAAAGTTGGAAGAAAAGGAGCAAAGACCGGGCAAAGAGGTGGAGACAGCCAATGTTCACGGCCTGGCGTTGGAGTTCACGGTCTCAAAGGGCCGTGAACTGGAGCAAAGACCCGTGAACCGAGGAGCGTCCAGAGAGGGTTTGCAGGTTACTGACGCCCAGGCTGTTCACGGTCGCTAAGATAATGAACAGAGGCCACTGACCGTGAACCCGAACCATTGAAGCGGTGCATTTTGGTCTCAGCACTGAGTTCACAGACACGTTTCAATGTTCACGACCGTGAACTCAGGCCATGAACTGGGCGCGATCTCAACTTAAAAGGCCAGTTGAAAGAAAGAAGAAAAAGGGGGAGAGAGACCTAGTGTGAGAAACTTCTCCTTCTTCAGATTTTAGAGTGAGAAAGTGACGAACCAAAGAAGAGGAAAAGCTAGGGTTTCATCTCCAAGCAAGGTTTTGGGAATTCCTCCCCCAAAGGAGGATTTCTTCAGCACAAGGAGCCAGGCTTGCATCTTCTTGATGGTTTCCCTTTCCCTCTCTTCTGTTTTCCCTTCTTCTAGCATGGAGTAGTCTATTCTTTCACTTGGGTGTTTTTAAACCCTAGCTACAATTATGTGAATGCTTGTATGAATTGAATGATTTGTGTGTGATTGTGTTTTAATGTGAATGTGGAAGTATTATTCAGAAATGATTGTGTTGTGTGAAAGCCTATCAATCTAATTGCCATTCTAACCTAGCTTAGAGAAGAGACTTCCTTAGGTTAAGAGGCTCAATTTGAGATGGGTGTTCTTGGTAATTTCATGCCTTTTAGGATAGTTTAGAGAGGAAACCTCCTTAGGTTAAGAGGCTCAATTTGAGATGGGTGTTCTTGGGCATTTCATGCCTCCTATGCTAGTTTAGAGAGGAAACCTCTTTTACCCAAAGAGGCTCGATTCGAGCTGTGTTTCCTTGGGCATTCAATGCCTCCTAAACTAGTTTAGAGAGAACCCTCCTTAGCCTAAGAGGCTCATTTCGAGATGGGGTTTCTTGGGCATTGAATCGCACGAAATTACACCACGAATTAATCCCTACCAGAGCTCAAGTTTTTAAACTCTAGCCGGGTGCAGTATAGAGCAATTATTTAAATTGGCAACCCGGGTCTGTCCATGTGCCCCTACTTCAATAGCTTAAGTTGTTATCTAGCAAAACGGTTTTGGGTTTTCAAACTAAGAAAACTACAAACTAAACAAGCAATAAAGAAAAATTATAACCAAGGGAGCTTCACCCAGGCGTTGCTTCCCCCTAATTAGCTACCGTGACTCACTAGATTGAAACAATTGCTATGGGCAAGGTAACCGCGAACCGTAGAGGGATGCAAATGTGGTCGTAGACCACAATCTCAATTGCTAAACCGAGGTAAACATTATAGGCCGTGTCACTCGGCACTCTCGGTTTAGGCAATCGATGGTTGACTTACTCCCTCACTAAACTCAAGGGTTGCATGGCTTAATCGCGCTTAACCAATTTGTCTAATTAAACATTGAGGTTGCCCTAAATTAACCTAGTTAGGTGGCTTAAAAAGCTAAAGGAGAACCAACTCGATAGAGTCTCCCTTGGAAGTGGGATTTTCCTCTCTAAGCTAGGTTAAAGTGGCTTATTAGATTGCAAAGCACCAACATGCACAAACCTAAGGATGCTAAGCACAATTATGCACAATTCTTAGGTTGCTAAGCACCAACATGCACAAACCTAAGGATGCTAAGCACAAAACATGCACAACCCTTAGATTGCTAAGCACAAGCATGCACAATCAACATGAATAATACCCCAATCATTGCATGAACAATACCCAATGACAATCATTCAATCTAAACAAGTAATTACAAAGTATTAGCTAGGAATCTACAACACCCAAGAGAAAAGAGTGAGTTTCTAAAGAGAGAGAGGGGAGATTACAAGGAAACCTCCAGATCTTCTTCTTCTTCTTCTTCTTCTTCTTCTTCTAGGCTTGAATCCTAGCTTCCAAGCTTGATCAATGCCTTCAATTAAGCTCCAAGATCACTCCCTCTCTCACTAGAACTCCCCTTTGGTGTTTTGCGTTGAAACACTAGAGAAAGAAAGTGTTCCTTCTCCAAAAAACAAATCCCCCTTCTCTCTCCCCACTGTTGTCTTCATATTTGCCCGAGAGTGATCAGTTCACAGAGGCGTTGGCCAGTTCACGGCCGTGAACACCTAAACGCGTCCGTGAACTCAGTGTCGTCCAAAACACGTCGCTTCACTCTGTTGGGTTCACGGTCAATGGCCCCAGTTCACGGTCTTAGAGACCGTGAACTGCCTTGTCGTCAGTAATTTCTGGAACCTCGTTGAACTACTCGATGTTCACGGTTTGTGATCCATGTTCATGGTCTCGGGAGACTGTGAAGTGCCTTGCCTGGCCGTGAACTGCGACTATTTCCTGGACGCCTTCACTTCACTATTACAGATTTTAGACTTTTCTTTGGTTTTTGCGCTTTTTGACCTCCAATTATCCCAAAATTCGACCTTGACCCTTACACACATGCTGAGACCTGAAATGTATAAAAAAATCACAATCTAGCGCGAAATATGTCGAGGAACGATGAAATGCTAAGCTAAACGAATAATAAATGAGGGGTAAAATGTGTACATTTGGGCCCGAATCACTCCCCCACGCTTAGACGTTTGCTTGTTCCCAAGCAAACCATTCTCAACTCAGGTAATATTTCAACCTACAAAGATAGCTAGCGGACATTTCAAAAGGCACAAGGTTGTGAATCTCAAATGACTATTTGGGCATCGACACTTGAACCGTCTAAAAAATTCCGGCATCCACCACAAATAACATTCAATTGCATCAAAAGTGGGCAAATGAAAATTCCTCACTCTATCCACAATCAATGCAAGTCTCGACCGTGCCATTGATCACAACCGACCATGCATATAATCAAGTCAAAGGAACAGACAACGGGGCAACATTGGTCCTCACCGAGATAGATATGAACATGCAAGAACAAGAATGAATCACTCACTCTCGACCAGTGGGTTCAGGACCTTTTGGTGCAAAAGATGTGCACAAACATCACCACTCATCCCTACCATCTCACCACCACGGTGGCAACCTCTAAATGCTAGAGTTTCATGGAATGGTTGTCATCACTAGCTTGTCCGGAGGTCTTAGACACGAGTTCACATGACTAGAAATTGTCTTGGACATGGGGAAAAGGCCTTTTGGGTGGTGGCAAACACAACATGAGGTTCTACATCTTCAACCTAAACCCGAAAGGTCTATGGTTTTGACTAAGAACCATCTCTACAAACAAAGGCCACTAGCATCGGTAAGAAGCCTTACTTCTCCCTTCCAAACTATCACCCATCATGAACTACATTTAAGCGCTCTTCCTCGGTCTTCTCTTGTTATCACCTTTCAATTTGGTAGTGAAGGAGTTCTAAAACAATGTGGGGGTCTAAATGGCTTGAGTGCCAAGAAACCCCTCCTAGAGTATACACTTTGATTTTTGTGGCACCCTCTACTTTATTTAGCCCGTTTTATTACCTCTTTTTCGATTCCTTTTTCTTTTCTCTTCTTTTTTCTTTTTCTCCTTTTTGAGGGGGGTACTAGAGAGTAAAATTTTTGCCACCTATACATTTAATGACCAATGCTCTCTTTTTAAGAACTCACTCTAGCACTACACTTCATTTTTCATTCCTAGCAAGAACCGCACACAAACCTCCTATGTAGAACCTTCTTCGATTTCCTTGTCTCGGGGATCCTCAAGAAATTCCTCTTCTTTTTCTACTACTTCCTCCACAACATCTTCTTTCCTCATCTTTCCTCGCTCTTCCGCAAGCAAGTGTTGAATAGCGAGTCTCCAAGCTATGTTTTCGATTGACTCGACACTCATCTCCTCATTGAGAACTTCCTCTTCAACGCTTGGGGTAAAATTTGTAAGAGTGGTGGCTTCCTCAAGAGGACATTCCAAGTCTCGAGCATCACGCTGGCCATCCGTGATAACTTCCGACCGTTCCAATTCATCCTTGAGGCTTTCCTCTTCATCTTCCTTTTTTCACCCTATTCGTTCTCCTTTCCTTTCATGTCTTCAAGCACGGTATGGAAGGCAAGGTGCCATGTGAGATCAAATAAAGGATTCTCTTGCTCCTCCACACTCGTGTCTTGGTCTTCAAAGTTGGTCTCGGGAAGGGGAAAGTGATGAGATTCGTCAATGCAACCTTCTTGTTCATCCTCACCATGTGAGCTCTCTGGGGTGAGTTCTTCTTGCTCCACACGGTTTTCATTGCTTGCCCTTTCAACCTCCTCGTTCTCCTCCAATAATGAGAGGCAATAGCTTGCACAAGCCCGTTCCACCTTCTCCTCCAATAATGAGAGGCAATAGCTTGCACAAGCCCGTTCCACCTTCTCCTCCAATAATGAGAGGCGATAGCTTGCACAAGCCTGTTCCACCTTCTCCACGGCAAGCTCCAACTTGGACTTCGCTTCAGATGGTGGGAGATCCAAGTCCGAGCACCCTTCATCGTTGCCTCGAACAAACCCTCTCCACCATGAGCTCCAATTTTCTCTTTGGCTCCGGTTGTGGAGTGGCACATGGTCTTGAGGTTTGTGCCATGAAAGCCTCCATGGCCAACTCCAACTTGGATTTATCCTCGGGTTTTGGAGGAAAATTTTCTTGATATGGGGAAGCCTCTTCGTACCCCCATTGGTATGGTTGTTCTTCTTGGAAGGGGGGTTGGTAATAGAACTCGGATCCTTGGCTTCCCCCTTCTTGTTCACTCCATGAAGCTCCGGGGTACCCCCATCCGGGTGGTTGTGGATAGCCCCACCTATTGTAGAAGCCATTGGGATCCATGATTCATAACCTATACACACAAAAAAAACACCCTTCAATACGAAGAGTGGGTAAACAAAACACAACACAAAACACAAACAAAAAGGCAAGATTTAAAATGCTAGAGTAACGTGTAACACTAAGCGACCTTTTCATGATAACAGACCATAAGTTTCCCCGACAACGGCGCCAAAAACTTGACTCGCACGAAACTACACCACGAATTAATCCTGACTAGAGCTCAAGTTTTTAAACTCTAGTCAGATGCAGTATAGAGCAAGTATTTAAATTGTCAACCCGGGCTAGTCCATGTACCCCTACATCAATCGCTTAAGTTGTTATCTAGCAAAACGGTTTTGGGTTTTCAAACTAAGAAAACTACAAACTAAACAAGCAATAAAGGAAAATTCTAACTAAGGGAGCTTCACCCAGGAGTTGCTTCCCCCTAACTAGCTACCGTGACTCGCTAGATTGAAACGATTGTTATGGGCAAGCCAACCGCGAACCGCAGAGGGATGCAAATATGTTCGTAGACCACAATCTCAATTTCTAAACCGAGGTAAACATTATAGGCCATGTCACTCGGCCCTCTCGGTTTAGGAAATCGGTGGTTGACTTACTCCCTCACTCAACTCAAGGGTTGGACGGCTTAATCGCTCTTCAAAAATTTGTTTAATTCAACATTGAGGTTTGCCCTAAATTAACCTAGTTGGGTGGCTTAAAAAGCTAAAGGAGAACCAACTCGATTGAGTGTCCTTTGCAAGGGGGATTTTCCTCTTTAAGCTAGTTTAAAGGGGCTAATTAGATTACAAAGAACCAACATGCACAAACCTAAAGATAATAAGCACAGTTATGCACAATCCTTAGGTTGCTAAGCACCAACATGCACAAACCTAAGGATGCTAAGCACAAAACATGCACAACCCTTAGATTGCTAAGCACAAGTATGCACAATCAACATGAATAATACTCCAATCATTGAATTAAACAATACCCAATGGCAATCGTTCAATCTAAACAAGTAATTACAAAGTATTAGTTAGGGATATACAACACCCAAGAGAAAAGAGTGAGTTTCTAAAGAGAGAGAGGGGAAATTACAAGGAAACCTCCAGATCTTCTTCTTCGTCTTCTAGGCTTGATTCCTAGATTCCAAGCTTGATCAATGCCTTTAATTAAGCTCCAAGATAACTCCCTCTCTCACTAGAACTCCCCTTTGGTGTTTTGGGTTGAAACCCTAGAGAAAGAAAGTGTTCCTTCTCCAAAAACCAGCTCCCCCTTCTCTCTCCCCACTGTTGTCTTCATATTTCCCCAAGAGTGATAAGTTCACGGACGCGTTGGCCAGTTCACGGCCGTGAACACCTAAACGCGTCCGTGAGCTCAGTGTCGTCCAATACGCGCCGCTTCACTTTTCTGGGTTCACGGTCAATGGCCCCAATTCACGGTCTTAGAGACCGTGAACTGCCTTGTCGTTAGTAACTTCTAGAACCTCGCTGGACTGCTAGATGTTCACAGTTTGTGGTCCATGTTCACGGTCTTAGGAGACTGTGAACTGCCTTGTCCAACCATGAACTGCGGCTGTTTCCTAGATGCGTTCACTTCACTATTACGGATTTCAGACTTTTCTTCTGTTTTTGCTCTTTTTGACCTCCAATTATCCCAAAATTAGACCTCGACCCTTCCACACATGCTAGACCTGAAATGTATCAAAACAAGCACAACCTAGCATGAAATATGTTAAGGAATGATGAAATTCTAAGTTAAACGAATAAGAAACGAGGGGTAAAATGTTTACATTTGTGCCCGAATCAGGCATTCAATGCCTCCTAAGCTAGTTTAGAGAGAACCTTTCTTAACCTATGAGGCTCTATTAGAGATGGGGTTCCTTGGGCATTTTATGCCTCCTACTTTAGGTTAGTTAGAGGGCAAACCACCTATTTCGCATTAGCACTTAGGGGTTGGTTGTGGGTGGCTGTCCGAACTCCAATTCGAGGGTGAAGTCTAACCATTCATTAGTTGATAGGTTGAGAGGGTCACATTAGTAGCTGGATCGTATCCCATTCCTCAACCTAGAGGCTAAGAGGGTAGCTTTGGCTGCTTGTTAGACTTCCCTGCTGTTTATGACCCCCTAACCACACACGGTCTTTTGATTCTTCAAGTCATATTTGTTAGCTAGGGGGAGCAACACCCGGGTGAAGCTTTCTCAACTAGAGTTAAATCCATTTTACCTTTGCAAAGCAGTTTAGTTTTAGACCTTTGTTTTCACCAAAACTAATTTGTTAGATAATGTTTCAAACAGTCAAAATAGCGGTACAGGGACCGGACCAGGTCGATATTTAAACATACGTGCCCTATATTGCACCCATCTAAGGTTTATACTTGGACCTTAGGTGGGATTTTATTGTGATAGTCAGAGCGAGTCAAGTTTTTGGCGCCATTGTCGGGGACTTCGGTCTGTTTTTGTGAAAAGTTTGTTTGGTGTAAATCTAGCTTTTAATTTCTGTTTTGTTAAGTTTTGAAGTGTTTTGTTGTACTAGACGTGTTGTGTTCTTTAAGTGTGTGTAGGGAGGTGCATGACCCGGAGCAATCCGGCTCCTTTAACACCACTGGACGAGGACATCAATTGGACTCTCCGAATTCTAGCTCGAGAGAAGGAGCAAGCGGAGGCAAGAAGGAGAAGTGAAGAAAGGGGACAACAAGTTGGTCCCAAAAATTGAAGTAATTGAAGGAGGAGTTGAAGTTGAGATGATGGGAAATCAACACCGAGCGGCTAATCCGCTTCCAAACCCAAATGGAGAAGAGGGAGCCGAGGAATGGCCAAGGACTATGGGCTATTACATGGCTCCACAGGCGGTGGATATCCAATCTCCCATCTTACATCCACCTGTGGCCGCCAACAACTTTGAGATCAAGCCCTCTCTCGTGACGATGATTCAACAAAATGCCTACTTCAATGGGCTTGCCCATGAATCACCATGAGAGCATGTCCAAAGGTTTTTTGAGCTAGCGGGAAGCTTAAGATAAATGGAGTCTCCAAGGAGGCATTGCTATTGAAGCTCTTCCCCTATTCTTTGGCGGGGAAGGCACTCCGATGGCTCAACAACCACCCGACTCTATCCATCACCTCTTGGGATGACCTACTCAACAAGTTCATGACCCGATATTGTCCTCCTTCCAAGACGGCCAAGTGGAGGAAGAAGATCACTCACTTTGAGCAAGAGGAGGATGAGACATTGAGGGATGCATGGGAAAGATTCTTCGACTACTTCCTCCAATGCCCTCACCATGGATTCGAGGAGTAATTTCGGATAGAAACCTTCTATGGAGGACTCATTCAAGATGACAAGATCCTCATTGACTCTCTTTCCAATGGAGGTTGATGAACATGAACACTCTCAAGTGACCAAGTTGCTCGAAGATATGGCTCTTAAGGGATATGATTTGGGCTTGACAAGAAGTGGGAAGAGAAGCACCGATCGAGGAGTGCGAAGTGTGGGAGCAAGTGCTCCACTTGAAGCAAAGTTGGACAAGTTGATCGAGGCGATCCTTGAGGACAAGAAGCAAGGGAAGAGAGCGGTGATGCCTTGTGATTGGTGTTCGAGCACCAATCACAAAATTGTGGATTGCCAAGGGATAAAGGAGTCAAGTACCCCTAAGGAGCAAGTGAGCTTCGTTGCCAATGCTAGAGGGAACAACCCTTATAGCAACACCTACTACCCCGGGTGGCGCAATTATCCAAACTTTGCTTGGTCTTCCCCGACCAATCCAAGACCTCCAGGTTTCCAAGGTCCAATGGGAAACTATCAACCTCGGCTAACATTCATCCAACAAAGGACTCAATTTCAAAACTTGAACTTTCAGCAACCATACCGAGCACAAGGTGGTCAAGGTTTTCAATAACAACAACAAGTTGACAAGTTCTCTAAACTTGAAGACCTTGTGACCACCTTTGTGAGTAAAAGCTCTCAGAAGTTCAAGAAGATTGAGCAATTCATGGATGTGGCAATATCCAAGTTTACCTCGATTGAGGTGGGACTCCGAAGTCATCAAGTTAGTCTCCAAAACTTGGAAGTTCAAATTAGCAATCTTGCCAGGATCCTCACCGATAGGCCAAAGGGAGCCCTACCCTCTCAAACCATTTCTAACCCCAAGGATCAAGCCGGGTGCAATGAAATTTTCTTGAGGAGCGAGTAGGTGACCCGGGAGGTCGTTGCCAAAGAAGTGAATGAGAAGGAAGACCCTCTACCCGAGGGTGAAGAAGAGGAAATCTCGGGGGAAAATAGAGGAGTGGCAAGGAAGGCATTGACGACGCCACCACCTGTGGCTGACTACAGGCCACCCCCACCTTTTCCCATGAGAGTGCACAAGGAAAGATTGGAAGAAAAATGTGGAGATTTCAGGGAGATGTTCTGAAACCTCCACCTCAACATTCCCTTCGTTGAAGCAATGGCCCACATTCCAAGGTATTCGAGATACCGCAAGGGGTGTCTCTCCAAGAAGCCAAAGTTCGAAGACCTCGCCAATGTCACCCTAGGCGAGGAGTTCCCAACCTTCATCCTCAACAAGTTTCCAAAGAAGCAACCCGATCCAGGTAGTTTCACTATACCTCTTTGCATCGGTTCTCATCACATAGAAAATTCCTTGGCGGACTTAGGGACCAACATAAATGTGATGCCATATAAGTTTTTCAAGAGGCTAGACATAGGTGAACTAAAGACTATGAGGCTTAGTGTCACATTGGCTGATCGTTCTGTCATTAGTCCTAGGGGCATAGTGGAGGACGTGTTAGTACGAGTGGAAAAATTCTGTTATCCGATGGATTTTGTGATCCTGGATATAAGTGAGGTTTCTGAGATGCCACTCATACTAGGACGCCCTTTCCTAGCCACCACCAAGGCATTAATTGATATAAATGAGGGAACTTTGATTCTGAGAGATGGTGAGGAGAGAATTACTCTTGGAATTGATCCTAAGCCCAGGAGTGAGGAAGTGGAACCGGGTGATATGAATGCAAGTGGAGGGAAGACTTGCAAGGTGAAGCCCACTATTATTGTTGGTTCTTGTGATGATGTGAAGCAGGAAAGCAAGGAGGGCATCTCGCCCAAAGAAGGAAGGAAAGTAGATTGGAGGGAAAGGATAAGTCGTGCTAATGCCTAGTGGAAGGAAAAGGGCAAACCAAATGTCATCGACCAAGAAGGCCAACCCATGTAGATTAAGTTGGGAGGCGACATGCCTCGCCCCGAGATCGTGGCGGATCCACTCTCGGCGACATCACGTTCAAACGCGTGATAGATCCACAACGTCAAGCTAGTGACATTAACTTCGCGCTTGTTGGGAGGCAACACAACATAGGTTTATTTTATTTTCCTTATTTTCATTTTTGTGTGTCGAGTGAAGAGTTCAAGTGGTCGAGTGGTATCCGGGTGCCATGTTTTTGTGATTGCGTTGTTTCCAGTTGTGTCGTGATTGATAGTAGGCACGGTGGAATAGGCCGAGTAATTTTTTTTCCGAAGTGCCCTATTTTCACTGATGTTCATGGACGGATAGCCCTGTTCACGGTCTTACAAGACCGTGAACTGTCAAACTCGTCCTTGAACCAGGGTGTTTCCACGTGTGTCAAACCCATCGACCGACCTGAGTTCACAGACGAATTGCAGTGATCACGGTCTTAATGACCGTGAACTGGCAAACGCGTCAATGAACTTCAGGGTCTGCCTATAAAAAGGCCGTGAACGGTCTTCTTCACTTCACGACACAACATCTCACCGGAATTTTCAAAACTAGCCGGAAAATCGCGCAAATCCAACTGTTTTTGCTCATTTCCTCCACTTCTGGCGAGCCAAATCCAAAACTAAGCATAGACCCATACTTCCTTCATCAAAAGTGGCCTTTGTTGAAATTTTGGGAAGATTTGGGCCAAATATTTTCCGGTGAAGTTGCCGCCGCCGAGCTTCCGACGAAGCTCTGACTTGAGTCTCCAGGTCAGTTTTCAGCTCTACCATATTTAATTTGGGAGAATCGGATTAGGTAGTGAAGTGAGGAGAATTTTAGTGAGTTGAATGTCGAACATATAATTAGGGCATTGAATGTTGTTTCTTGAGCTTATGTGAGCCTTGGTGGTTGGTAGCCAAGTGCTAATTGTTGAATGATGAGAAATGTTTTGCTTGAGTGCTGGTTGGTAGCCACCACCGTAACATGGTTCGAGTTTGAATTTTTGTGTGAGATAATCCGTGACCACCTAGAACCATGCATCGGTGTTCTTATGCTTAATTGTTTTTTATTAGCATGGATCCGTACTGGAGATATAAGTGTGTGTGGGGGGGGTGTTCTTTTTCCTACAAATGAGCTGAGATTAACGTTTATTTCCACGTATGGTGCATGTTGGTCGATTTTGCAGGATGCTGAACGTGGAGCACAAGTACATCAGCTACCTGATGAACCACGCATGGTTTGGAGGCAAGTTCGCCTACCAGAGGGACAGCCCGATTGGGCAACATTGGCGGCTAGACCTGGACTTGTTTAACATGTTCAGGTGTCGAGCCGCAATGTCAGGGGTCGTCTGTTACCCCCAGTGGCGCCTACTGCTCTCTATGGACGAGCTCATCTACCACGAGCTTTGCGTGGAGTTCTACTCCACCTTCGCTCACGTCGTCCCCACCGGCAATAAGAGTCGGCTATACGTGGATATGCTGGGAGGTCAGTCGCGAGTGCTGACCTATGATGCCATTGCCCAGGCCATGGGGCTCGACCCGACATACATGACAAAGTGACAGTACATAGCCGACTTCCACGTCAAGGCTGCATTCCGGGCCCTTAGTCGTCTGAGCAAGAGCACGAGGAGTATGTGGCGAGCCACACCAATGCGGTGAAGCTGAGAACCCCTTGGAGGATCTTGCATACCCTGCTCACCCACTTTCTCGTCCCCAGCCTGCAGTCTGGCCACCTAATCACGAACAGAGTGTTGGTTTCTCTCTTCTCCATGAGGCATCCGGCAAAGCCGATCCACCTAGGATCGCTGATTGTCACCTGACTCGCACGAAACTACACCACAATAAATCCCAACTAGAGCCCAAGTTTTTAAACTCTAGTCGGGTGCAGTATAGGACAACTATTTAGATATCGACCGGGCCGGTCCGTCTACCCCTACTTCGGTTGTTGAAATCATTATCTAGCAACAAAGTTTTGTTTTAAAGGTTTGCTAATGGAAATAAAAGAAGGCAAAGGTAAATGGTTTTGGGAACTCTTTTGAGGAAGGATCAGTCGGTTGTCGCTTCCCCCAAACTGCTACCATGATATGTAAATTGGAACGATTGCTTTGGGCACGGTAATCGCAAACTGCAGATGGATGCATATATGGTCGGAGACCACAATCTAAATTGCTAAACCTAGGTAAGCATGAACGGTCGTGTCACTCGAATCTCTCGGTTTAGACAATCAGTAATTGACTTACTCCCTCACTCAACTCAAAGGTCGGACGGTTTAATTGCAATTACCTGATTTGCTTAAGTCAACATTGAGGGTTGCCCGAACTTAACCTAGTTAGGTGGCTTAGAAAGCAGAAGGAAAACCAACTCGATTGAGTCTCCCTTGGAAATGGGATTTTCCTCTCTAAGATAGGCTAAGGTGGATAATTAGATTGCTAGCACCAACATGCACAAACCTAAGGGTGCTAAGCACAATTATGCACAATCCTTAGGTTGCTAAGCACCTAAATGAACAAACCTAAGGATGCTAATCACAAAACATGCACAACCTCTAGGTTGCTAAGCACAAGCATGCACAATCATGATAAATAATGCCTCAATCATTGAACAATACCCAATGACAATCATCCATACACATAAAAGAAAACTACATGGTAGAGTTAGGGTGTCACAACACCCAAGTGAAAGGAGGTCTACTCCATGCTAGAAGTAGGAAAAACAAAAGGGAAAGAGGCGGAAACCATCTTGGAGGATGCTCCCAGTCTTCTTGGCCCTTGAGTTGAGCTTTCCTTGGAGGAAATCTTCCCAAAATATGCCTTGAAGCAAAACCTAGCCTTATTCTCCCTTTGGTTCTTGTTTTTTTTTTTTTTTCCAAGGCAAGCCCAAAGGGCATGGGACAAAGACTCGACACGATTACAAGACCGACTGAACTCAACGCGATAGTCTATAAGCAACCAGACTATCGATGAAAGAGCCTGATAAAGCCACTACATGGGCAGCTCTGAAGAAGCTCCGAGGAGCAAAGACACGACACTGACGAGAAAAAAACAAAAACAAATATCCAACATCTCCAAGATAGTCCCGTCAGGGAGTGTAGTTTCCTCCAACAGAATATGCAGAATGACCAACATCGGGTTGCCACAAAAAGCCACGACAAAGAAACCAAAATTGTATTAGATATCTTCGACAAAGCTTGCTTAAATACTCTAAATTTTCTGTAAAAGCGAATAAAATCGTACTATCACCTGATAGATCGATGAAATTTATTTCAGTTACATAAATTCCTTTCATACCATATGAGCACCTGCAAAATGAAAAAAAAAAAAAAAACACGACTATGGTGCTAAAAATATCTATCCTAAAAATTAAAAACATGCAGTATAATCTGCACTCTCGAATATACATCGCCAATGGTGTGATACAACACTCAACGTAAATCAAGACAACAATTAAGGAGATTATAAAATAGCTTTTGAAAAACCATTTAAATAAGTGAAAGCAGTTTAAATTCAATAATTACCTTGATCTCCAAAATCAGGGAAGATAAAAGCAATTTTATACGAACTCAATGATGTTAATAAAATTGGGGAAGAAATTAACTAAATAATAGACCCGCAGTCCGCACGATGAATGAGATACAGGAAACAAAAAAGGAGTCAATTAAGAATAAAGTAATTACAAATAATTAGCAATGAAGTTAAAAAAATTTAAACTTACCCATAAGTGATATACCTGCATGTACCGAGTTGCCGTCAGAAGCCCACAATTAATGGAAACATTAATTAGCAAATTCATTATAAAGGGTAAAAGGATGATAAATGTAAATAAAATTTAAAATTCACGGAAGTTCATGACAAGCTAATTTGAAAATGAGTAACCCCAATTAATGGAATGGAAAAGATTGAATTCAAATATTCAATGCATGCGGACAGAGACATAATTAAGTATTTAATATTGAATTCAAAAGGGAAAGACTATGATTTCGGGGCAGTTACCTCAATTAAAGGAATAATAATAGAAAATGTCGCCCGCGAAATGAAATCCGATCACCGGGAAAAAAATCCGGCAAGGGACAGAGGGCGATCCACCAAATCTGTTGGTCACACATGCGAAAATTTCATCCCGGGGTGAATCTTGCCGGAAGAGGTGTAGAGTCCCTCCGATTCCATGCTTACTCTAGGAGAGTAGGAGTCCCGATAATAGATTGTTCACAGGGAACAATATAGCCTTATGGCAAGAATCCGAGTTCCACCGAGGTGAACTATAATATTCAACCCGAAAGATACTAAGATAGTAATCCGGATTATGAAAATTGTTTTGATCATCTCCCGAGCTGTCTAGCTCAACATGCTTTTTGGATGGTACATACCGATTGAGGATAGAAGCGACGGAATACAAATCTAGGAAAGGCACAAAACTGAGGAGTAAAAACACAGGAATAGAGGTACTTACCGGAATCACCGAAGGCGGCGTCGCAGGGGCATCCACAAGGCTTTTAGATTTTTGAAGAAGGCTTCTCACACAATTAGTGACCGTGAACTCACCTTGCGTCAGTAACCTCCATTTTGGCTCTGGACGCCTCACGATTCACGGTCAAGGGCTCTTCCTCGGTTAGCCATGAACTGGCCCTTTTCACCTCTTCTCCCGGTTTTTGATCCTTTTTCGCCCTACTTTTGACTCTGAGGCTGGTTTCACCCGTTAAAACCTGAAACACACTAAAACACGAGGCACCTAGCGTAAAACCAACCTTTTAGGAGTGAATTTGGCACAAACACCTAAGTAAAACGGGGGCAAAACATGTACAATTAGGCCCGAATCACTCCCCCACACTTAGACGTTTGCTTGTCCCCCAGCAAACCATTTCACACAAGGTAATATTTCAACCTACACAACTACTTTGGGGATAACTCAAAGGGCACAAAGTTGGAATTATCAATGGCTATTGGCAATCAATACATGGACCGTTGCAAGCAATACCGACATCCACCACAAACGACATTCGAAGCCACAAAAAAGGGCAAACGAAAAGTTCTCACCTTGTTCATGGATCAATGCAAGTCGCAACAAGACCACTTATCAACCACAACCGACTATGCATGGAATTCAAGTCCGAGGAACAAATGGAAAGGGAACAAAAGTCCTCACTCGGGTATGATATGGCATGCAAAACAAGAATGAATCACTCACTCTCAAGACCAGTGGGATCGAGACCTTTTTGGTGCAAAAGATGTGCACAATCATAAACTCTCGGGCCTATCGTCTCAATACCATGGCGGTACCTCTAGATGCTAGAGTTCACAGGATGGTTGTCACCACTAGCTCGTCCGGAGGTCTTAGACATGGGTTCAGATGACTAGCAATTGTCTTGGACATGGGAAAAAGGCTTTTTGGGTGGTGGCAATCATGACGTGAGATTCTACATCTTCAACCTAAATCCGAGGGTTCTATGGTTTCGAATAAAACCCCGCTTTTCAACCCAAGGCCACTAGCATCAGCTAAAATCCTTATCTCTCCATTCCAAACTATCACCCATTGTGAACTACATTGAACCTCTCTTCCTCGGTCTACCCTTGTTAGCACATTAAGGTTTGTTAGTGAAGGAGTTCTAAATCAATGTGGGTGTTTCGATGGCTTGGGTGCCAAGAAACCCCTCCTAGAGCATGTACTTTGGTTTTTCGTGGCACTCTCCACTTTTTTTACCGCACTTTATTACCTCTTTTCTTTTATTTTTTCGAGGGGGCTACTAGAGAGTAAAAACACTTGCCACCTATACATTTAACGACCAATGCTCTCTTTTTGAGGAACTCACTCAAACACTACACTTCATTTTTCTCATCCCTAGCAAGGACCGCACATGAACCTCCTATGTAGAACCTCTATGGAAACCCAAAGGCGAGAGCTCCGGGACACAAGGACGACTCATGTTTAGACACGAAGATAGGATTGGGGTCATTCTATTAACATCATTAAGCTCACACCCACGAAGCTCCTAAATTGAGAACGAACCTCGAAGTCACAAGGCTCAAAGGGGTTGACTAAAGGATGACACATTTCGGGACAATCAACATTTGGGCATGGACTAATCCTATGCCTCCATCATACTTACTAGTGACAACTTGTGATGCTACACACCGTGGTAAGAGGGAACTATCACACCGAAAGAAAATGATCGGCTCAAAGCTCACAGGCTATCTAGTTACCCAACCATATATTCCAATTCACAAACACGATGCATGGCAATTGTAAGCAACAAGTGATCAAGTCAAGACATCCATTCATTTATGCACACCTAAGAACTAAACTTTTCCCCTATCCTAATGAACTTCTCAATCATCATCATAGGATATACTCGATCACATGCAACAAATGAAGATCAATGCCAATAAACACGAGAATTTCCCACCATCCGGCCACTTTGCTCATGCAAACATTGCTTGGAGCCCTCAAATTTTTGAAATTTGGGCATACATTAATCACACTCAGACAAGCGTACTAGTAAACTACCCCCCCCCCCCACCCCACACTTAAACTCGACATTGCCCTCAATGGCGTAAGAAAGGGGTAGAATGATGTTACCGTTTGGGCTTGGTGAGTGAAAGTTGAAATCGAACCAGAGTAGGATAATTGAGCTTCAAGGAGAGACAAAAAATACACACACAATTGAGAAACATACACCATGCGCTTATTGAGCTTCTGGCGAGGGGATCGCCTGCTGCTGGTGGTGGCTGTTGTGCAGGGTGATGGAGCGCTGGGCGGCAGCGGCCGGGTGCATGAGCAGGTGTGGTTGCTCAGCTTCTGGCGGGACCTCGGGTCAGGACTCAGTACCTCGATGTACAACATTGGGTGAAAGGTGCGCAATAAGCGCATGGAGTGCAGAGTGCCCTCGTCAAATCTCTGGGTGCGCCCTCATTCAAGCACCCTGTAAGGCTGGTATCGAAGTATCTAGCAAGGCGGGTGATGTATGGACCCATTGACGTGACATAACGACGGTTTCCCCCATTGGCCCTGGCAAAAGAAGTGGCCATGACTGAACCCAGGTCCAGAGTGCTAGACCGGTCTGCCATGCAAGAACAAGCCTATAAGATTCTCTCGGTTATCTTGTTCGGGTTGTGGTAAGCCGGGTAGTGGGAACAAGCCAGGAGTGCAACCATGACATGCCACTGGGGCTGGAGTGTTTATTCCGTTGTGAGGGCCGACTTGAACTTTTACCTTCGGTACTTTGGAAGGCAAAACTTCAGAAATGCGGCATTCATGTCAAAACTTCGGATGGCATCTTCCTCCCACTTGTCCTCATGTTTGACTTCCACTCCGAGGGCTCTGGCTAACTCATCATAGCTCAAATTGCGAAGTTCCCCTCCCAATCGGAACTCGACCCGACGTACTAGATGACCGAGTAGGCATAGGCTCTTGCGTATGGTGAAGGTGCGGAAAAATTTGATGCATAGCTCCCCGTAAGTGTCATCTTCAAGATCAAGGGCTTGGCACCATTGTTAAAAATTCTTTCAAATTGAATTTAATTAGAAAAGGTTGGTTTTGAAAGCAGTTTTCTGGAAAAAATTTAAAGGAGGTTAAGAGGTCTTTGAAAAGAGGGGGTTCTATCGTTTAAAAAGGGGTTTTAGACTGAGAAAGGTCGTCTAAAAAGGAATTTTTTTTATAGGTTTTCCAAGGTAATTCGACGAAGTAGGGATTTCTTCGAGTAAGGAACCGTGGAGTCATCTTTTCAAGGTGAGTGTAAAGTTGGTAAATTCTACGCCGAGTTTTAAGGTTAACCTTTATGAGTTCAAGCTTTCAGTTACGAGTTATAATTACTCGAGGTGGATGTTTGAGGATTCTTTTTTCCTTGACATTTGAACTAGGAGAATTGAGAATGTATGAGGCATATGGATGTATGTTAAGGTAATCCATCGCCTATTGAGGGTGAGGTAATTTCATGTGAAGTGATGTGCATTTGAGGTACCTCACTGCCTAATGAAGGTGAGGGTGATTTTTATAATATTCAAGCGAGTATGTGTGTGTGAGTGAGTGTTAGTAAGGAAAGGGAACCCCTGGGTGGTTAGATCACTACTAGCCGGCGGTACGATACATAGTAGTTGATCAAGCATGTCACCTGATGGAGAATCAAAACGCGGGCTATTTCATGTGAAGTGATGTGCATTTTGAGGTACCTCACTACCTAATGAAGGTGAGGGTAATTTGTATGATATTTAAGCGAGTACGTGTGTGTGTGAGTGAGTGTTAGTAACGAAAGGGAACCCCTTGGTCGTTAGATCAGTACTAGACGGCGATACGACACACAGTAGTTGATCAGGCATGCCACCTGATGGTGAATCGAAACGCGGGCTATTGCCTAGGAGGTTATGAAACCAGACTGTGATACGCGGTGGTCATAGGATAAGGAGTTGTCTAGTTGAGTTTTAAGGTGGAGAGTAATGTCAACACGCACAAATTCATTTAAAAGGACAACGTTAAAGGAAGGGAGTAAGAAAAACCCCCACAAAGAAAAGGCAAAAGTTTAAGTTTATTATAGTGTTGAGTTCTTTGTAGCAGCGTTGACTGATTCCTTCTCAATCACCAAGTAGATGAAGGGTGATAAGAATTCCGAGCTCGTGAAAGTTAAGGTTCTTTTGTCAAAGTCGCGCAACTTCAATCTTATTAGGGGTTTTCTGATATCTTCTCTCACTCATCCTGGCCGTGGCATTTGTCTCCTCTGTTAGAATAAGAAGTTAGAGGACTAAATTGTAATTAGCTGAGTTAGGGTTAGTAGCCGAACATATATATGGGGTTGTGTAGCCGAGCCATGTAAGTGATTCAGACGTAATATACAAACTGAAGCTTCCGTTGTGCCGTGGACTAGTCCCAACGATCATCATTGGGGAAACCACGTAATCTCGTGTCTTGTGATTTTCTTGATTGCGTTAGTGTGTTTGACATGGTATCAGAGCCTTTCGTCTATTGCGTGTGAGCTATTTGTGTCCGGGTGCCTTTTTGTGTGTGTGTTTGGTTGTCGATCTTCATCCTAGTTGGTCTACCTATGCGTGTGCGGTGCTCTTGTGTTTTTGGTAGCTCGAGTTGTTGGTGATTTGTGAGTTCGTCGGTTTTCATGGAACGCTCGAAGAATGATACGATTTCGGTCCGATTTAATGGTAAGAACTTTGCCCTATGGGAATTCCAGTTCCGTATCCACATTCAAGGTCGACGATTACTTGCTTTTCTGGATGGATCTGCTAGCGAACCTGCTGAGGAACCAATAATGCTATCGTGATTTCTGCTCTTGTTGGCTCGATTGATCCCGGGATCTCCTTGAGTTTGCGCGGGTTTAATACAACAGTTGATATGTGGACGCACTTGACGAAGATCTATTCCAAGGCTAGCGCATCCCGCAAATTTGATGTCGAACATGATCTGGTCGTGCTCAAGCAGGGTGATAGGGACATCGGTTCTTAATATCAAGAATTCGTTACCTTGTGGACTGAGCATGACTTGATCATGTGCTCGTTGAGCTCTTCAGCAGCCTCGGCGGACGTTCTTCAAGATCGCTCCAGCTCACGTGCTATGAGGTTCCTCATGAACCTACGTCCAGAGTTCGAGAGCATTCGTGCGTCTCTTCTGCATCATGATGTATCGTCCATGGAGGAGGTCCTTGCCGCCTTACTCAGGGAGGAAACCAGGCTGCGGAGCCAAGCCAATTTGGAACATTCGCGCCACTGATCCTGGAGCTGCCTTTGTTGTCCGTCCGGGAAAACCTCAGTTTCACCGCACGATCAAAGTTGAGATAATCTGGAACTTTTGTAAAGAAGCAGGTCATATCCAATTTCACTACCCCAAGCGCAATACGTGCAATTATTGCAAGTTAGATGGCCATCTTATTCAAGTCTACCCAACTGTTGCTCATCGTGGTCGATCTCGTGCTGGCGGGCAGCGAGTTGGGTAGGGCCGGGCTTCGCCTGGGAGTGCTAATGCGACGATGGTGACGGGTACTGGGGCTACTAGTTCGTCGCAGGCTGCGGGCTCTTTCTTAACTCTTGATGATGTTCGTCACTTGGTGCAAGAGGCATTGAAGGATGCTCTTCCTATGGCCTTGACATCGGCATTTGCTACTGGTACGCTTTCCTCCTCTCCTTCTCATCCATCTTGGCATATTGATTCTGAAGCTTATAACCACATGACAAGTTCTTCACGGATATTTCGGAGTATTGATAACTCACGGCGTTGCTTGGATTTACAAGTCGTGGATGGGTCTCAGATGTTAGTTGCCGGGGTTGGTCAAGTTGTTCAGCCTAGGATCGCTCTCCCTAATACATTATTTGTGCCTCAACTCGTGCCCAGTCTTGTCTCTGTGGGTCATTTGGCAGAAGATGGTTGTCGTGTCATATTTGATGGATTTGTGTGTACTGTGCAGGACACGAGGACGGGACAGGAACTAGGGAGAGGGAGTAAGAAGGGAAGGATTTTTCTACTCAACTATTACTCTCGTTCGAGGGATGGGGATGCTGGTAAGTCACGACTAGAGAATGGCGGTGCCTCGTCTCAAGTTGTCGAGCTGACAGCAGGAAGTCGAGCCCTAGAAGGATCGAGTAGTAGTATTTCAGATTTATCTGGTTTTTGGTTAAATGTCAAACTGGGATTTATGGCATTTTAGATTGGGACATCCTCATTCTGTTAGATTGCGTACTATGTTTCAGAATAAATGGTTATCGGGTGGATGTGGGAATGAGCAAAAACATGAATGCACTCATTGTTTGCAAGCGAAAATTGCTCAACAATCCTTTACGTCGAGTGAAACAATTTATTCTGCATCGTTTGATCTTGTTCACACTGATTTGTGGGGTCCTTCTCTGGTGACATCTCATATGGGATTCCGATACTTTGCCTTGTTTGTTGATCATGCGACACAGTATACCTGGGTCTTCTCTCTTCGTCGGAAGTATGAACTATTTACTATTGCTCAAGAGTTTCTTCAGATGGTGTCGACTCAATTTGGGAAGACGATTAAGATAATGAGGTCTGATCCTGGGGGAGAAATCACTTCCCATCCTTTGCAATCCTTACTCCGGGAACGGGGTATCATGACACAACAGTCATGTCCCGGAGTTTCACATAAAATGGGTTGGTTGAAATAAAGCACTGTCATATCCTTGAGCTTACCAGAGCAATTCTACTTCAATCGCAGGTCCCGACTAAGTTCTGGGTGGAAGTCGTACACAAATCGCCAGATCAAACCTACATTACAACAAAAGAGCCCATATCAGGCTCCTTATTCTCGGATTCCAGATTATAGTTGGCTGCGTGTCTTTGGGTGCGCTTGTTATGTTCTTTTAGCACGTCGATAATGCAATAAGCTGATACCCAAAGCAGTCCCGTGTGTGTTTATTGGCTATAGCGATAAGCATAAAGGGTACGTGTGTTATGATGTCGAGAATCGATGTGTCCGCATATCCTGTCACGTGGTATTCCTTGAGCATGTACCCTATTATGCTTCTGCTAGTATGTCTCCATCGGACTTGGACTTCTTACGTCCCTTTGAGTTTCCATCAAATGATAATTCTCCAAGTGATGATGGAAATAATGATGATGATGGACAAGGCGTGGACACAGAGATGAGCTCTCCATCCACTACGTCCTCCATTGGCAGCATCACTTCGTCTTCTTTCTTGCAGCAGTAGCAACTCGTCCTCCTCTTCCTCGCCTGGTCATGAGTCGACCAGCTCCTCCACATCCTCCACCTTGTCGTCCTCTCTTCAGGAAGAGGAAGAAGTCGCTCCACTGTTGCGTCGATCCAACCTTGCGACTAAAGGTATACCTCCCCAACGTCACTATGATTTTGTGGCTTTTTCCATACATTCTGTTGTTCCAGTCACCTATAAGCAAGCTAAGGGGATTGATCATTGAAGCAAGCTATGGATGTTGAAAAAGACGCTCTCGATGCAGCTCAGACGTGGGAGCTTGTTTCTCGGCCAATCGATGTTTCTGTCAATGAGAGCAAGTGGGTTTATAACATCAAGATGCTTCCGGATGGACAAGTAGAGCAATTCAAAGCAAGGGTGGTTAATCAAGGTTTTCGCCAAGAGTATGGAGTAGATTATGCGGAGACCTTTACTCCGGTGGCGAAAATGCAGACTGTTAATAGTCTTTTAGCTGTGGCGGCAATGAGGAAGTGTCCCCTTATTCAATTGGATGTGAAGAACGCATTTCTTCATGGTGATCTCAAGGAAGTTATTTACATGGAACGTCCTCCAGGTTACACTAAGGGTGGATGATATGGTGGTGAGTGGAGACGACATGGAGGGTATTCAGGATATTCTCGTGTTCTGCGCTCGGCCTTTAATTTCAAGGAGTTGGGCGATCTATCCTACTTCCTTGGATTAGAGATTCATCGTTATTCAGCTGGAATCCACGTGGGACAACGAAAATATGTGATTCATTTGCTTGAGGAGGCACAGATGGAGAGTGTATACCGTGTGCCACCCCCATGGAACATGACCTTAAACTGTGCAAGACAGATGGTGAAGTACTTTCTAATGGTTCTGTATACCGAAGTGTAGTGGGTAGTCTAATTTATCTCACCCATACTCGTCCAGACATTTCATATGCAGCTCAGGTTGTTAGTCAGTTTATGACAGCTCCGCGTACCTCACACTGGATTGTAATCCAGCGGATCTTGCATTACCTTTGAGGAACAGAAGATGTGAGCTTATTATTCCCAGTGGGCGGTGAGGCAGTAACAGAGGCCTATGTAGATGCTGATTATGAAGGCTATCTTGATACGCGAAGATCCGCCTCTGGCTGGTGTTTGAAGGTGGGTGACTCATTCGTTTCCTGGCAGTGTAAGTAGCAGGATAGAGTGTCCAAGTCTTCAATAGAAGATGAGTATCATTCGATGAGTGAGGTCACATCTGAGATTGTGTGGCTTAAGCGGCTACTGGCAGAGTTGGGAGTGATCCTCCGCACCCTAATGCGTCTTCATGTGGATAATACCAGTGCTATTCGCATAGCTACTAACCCGGTGCTCCATGACAAGACAAAACATATAAAAGTTCATGTGCACTATATTAGTCAGCTGGTTACAGAAGGTGAAGTGGAGCTTGCTTATATAACTTCAGAGAATCAGATGGCTGATTTATTAACCAAGGCGGTGGCGTCTGCTCGTCATTGATTTCTAGCACACAAATTGATGTTACGTAAGCACCATCAATTTGAGGAAGGGTGTTAGAATAATAAGTTAGAGGACTAAACTGTCATTAGCCAAGTTAGGGTTAGTAGCCGAACATATATATATGGGGTTGTGTAGCCAAGCCATGTAAGTGATTCAGACGTAATATACAAACTGAAGCTGCCGTTGTGCCGTGGACTAGTCCCAACGATTGGGGAAACCACGTAATCTCGTGTCTTGTGATTTTCTTGATTGAGTTAGTGTGGTTGACATCCTTGACTAGAAACAAGCCGGCCTCCCCAGCACCGAGCAGCCGCCTTATGTTCTTCCCGCTGTCGAATCCATCTCCATTCTCCGATCGCATCGAACAGCAGCTCCACCTCACCCTTCTTACGTGACTGGAGCTGGCGGCAGCAACAAGAATGAGAGACGGGTACAAGACGCCAGTGAGAAGAGCATGAACACAACAACATCGAGCAGCAACCAGCAATTCCCTCGACGCTGTGCGGCCAGAACTCGTCGCCACCGTTCCATCACCGTCCTTCGACTTGGACGTACAAAACCACCGGAAAGAAAAGAGGTGCAAACCAGGTTTCCATAGCTTGTCATTGAGTAATAGAGAGGTTCGGAATCCATCTATGGAGTCAGAATCGTCATTGGAGGTCTGTACATGCCTCATTAGAGCCTCACCGGTGCGTCGCCGAAAAAACCAGAAGCGTCAAACTCAACCATCCTTCAAGTGGTGGGTATCATTGCGAAGAGGGCGATCCCCGGATCGTCGCCGTGTCGACGATATCAAATTCCGACGTCGGACGAAGGAGAAACGAGCATCAGAAGTTTGGAGTGAAAATCGGTCAAGTTCAGGTACTTGCATGGCAATTCGAAAATTTTATGGACCGCAATTGTAATTTTCCTCAGAGGTCAAAGTCATTGGTGTTGACCGGTAAATTACAAAATCGGTACCTGGTATTTTGAGAATCGATGGAATGTTTATTTTGGCCATAACTCGATCAATTGACGTCCGATCGAGGAACCGTCTGCGCGTATGGAAACGTGGAAGAGAGAAGAATATTATAGGAAGGATTTTGGAAATTTCAGAGTCTAATCAGAGTCTTCTTTTTAAGGTGAGTGTAAAGGGGGTAAAATATTTTTCGAAGTCTTTTAGTTTATGTCTTTTAATTCAGTTATGTTCGTTAATTTTAAAGTAAGCGTGATTTTGTGTGTGAGGCATCCCACCTCCTATTTAAGGTGGAGGCACATGTTGTGCTATGTATATGAATGTATAGTTGTAATTTGTGGTTAATGGTAAGATGAACCCCCGGGCGGTTGGACCAATACTGGATGCGGTAGATGGTCGGATCACTACTGGACGGCGAGACGTAACGCACTACCATTGCCAATTTGGGTATGCAACTGGACGGCGAGACGTAACACAATTGGCATACTAGGGTAGGACACAGGACGACGAGACGTAATGCGGTGGTCCTAGTGTTTTGTGTTTGAGTTAAGGATAGAAGTCGAGAAATTCTATGAGTTAATGTTGAGATAAGTTATGAAGGATTAAAATATTAAGGATGAAAGAGAGAACAACTTTAATGAAAATGGAAGAAATTTCTAATAATGTGTTAGAAAGGTTTTCTTAGGCAAAGACCTTAGGAAGTAACGACGAAAATGACCCCTTCTCACTCCCCAGGTTGAGGATGGGTTAACGCTCGTGGTTTTCAAGAAGAGGCAGGACGAGGTGAGCAGTCGTACCAGCGTGGACAAGGCCTCAGGGAGCTCAATGAGGAGTTAGATTGTGTTTAGTTAGTTAGTTATGTTTATGAGTATATCTGGAGGTTCAAGGGTTAAGCTTTATTAACTATGTATTTGAGGTTGCCCACATGTTTAGGGCATTACATTTGATGTTTTTCTTGGAAATGATTAAGTTGTATTTGGATTTTGAGCTTTTTTTTTAACCGGCTCCGGAGCCATGAGTATTTCGGTTTGGTAAAAAGGATCAGGTCATTTCAGTAAAGGATAGGGCGGTAATACCCGTGCAATCTCAACATGAAATCGGGAGAAGGCTCGAACAATTCAAGGGTAGCAACTCGACCACAATCAAGAGGAATACCTAATTGATAGAGCTCGCTCGAATGCTAGAGATCCACCAACAAACAATCAAGAGGAAAAACTCAATGAACTGAAAAGGATTTTTTTCCTATTCAACATAATCTCCCTCCGAGCAGAGTTTAAAACCCTTTAAATAGGTCTGAAAATAAAACTAATGAAAGTACATAAAAGGAAAAAGAATCCTAAACAAAAAAGTAATCATAAATCGTTAGTCCAAAATAACCTATCGACACCATTAAATACCCTATCGGGTATTGGCACCCTCACAATAAGGGAGTCCTTCTGATCCAATTCCCCTATTGCGAACCTCAGACCCCTATATGGTATTTTAACCCACAAGTGGGGATCTTTTGTTGATCATCATACGATCTTTAGGTTGCTCATTTGGTATCCAGGAAGCTTTATACTTCTCATCCAATGCCTTTACAATCTTTAACAAGACTTTTACTCTCATTCCCCACACCTAGCTTCCCTCGAATGTTTCCTAAACAAAACGAGTAAGCTCCCAATGTAGGTACCATGGACTGTTTCTCAGACTTAGCCAAATTTCCAGAATCTTCTTCCCTTGACCTAGTTTATTCTTTTAACATCAATGGGAATGGTTTTGGATCACAATCGAGGATCACATCAAAGGGTTAGAGGGCGAGTAGTTCAAGAGGAGATTGCGCGAGATGAGCAGCATTGTTGAAGATGTCTCAGGAGGGGTCACAGTAAGTACATAGTGATAACGACGTAATTGCACATGTTTGCACCCCTAGTTCTTATCCATTTGCAGGGCATAGTCGTGTGTTTTTGGCCTATTTTACGCCGGGCTGTGCTACTTTGTCATATTTCAGGTCCCAAACGTCGAAGGAAAGGCTAAGCACGAGTTTTGGGGCATTTGGAAGTCATTCGGTTGAGCTGGGGCCAAAGCACGGGTAGGAGGCCTGAAGAGCACGGCCGTGTACACCAAAAAGCACGCCAGTGTTTTTATTGCCGAGAGCTGATCTGATGAGAAGGCAAAAGCACGGGCTGGACTAAACCAAAACACGGCCGTGTTCCTGGACCGTGTTTTTACTGCCGAGACTTGATCCAAGAGGCTCATGTGCTGGCCCAAAACACCAGCGGGAGTGACAGAAAACACGGCCGTGTCCAACTGTAGGCACGACCATGTTTTCCCCAAGATGTGGGCGTGTTTTTAACACGTGGCAAGGGCACGGGCGGGAAAAAGCAAAGCACGGCCGTCCCCTCGACCGTGTTTTGCCCAGGTTCGGCCTTATTAGGCAGATTTGAGCCAAAGGTGAAGGGGTTCCGAGTTTTAGAGAGACAGAGCGATTCCTAGAGAGAGAAAGCGACGAACCAGAGTTCCCAAGTGCCCTAGCTTGATCTTCATCACCATTGGATCCCGGATTGCGCTTGGAGAAGATCCGATTGAGCGCCAGAAGCAAATTATCATCCTTTACAGTATGGTTTCCGCATCTGAGCTAGATTTCCCATCTCTCTATGGAGTAAACTTCTTATTCACCTGGGTATGAAGAACCCTAGATTTGTATGTTAGGTTTGATTGTATGAACCCAAGTACAGATTCTATAATTTGTTTATGTTCAATTGAGGCTTGATTTATTGAATGGCATGAATCCTGATCAAATTCCTGTTGTTTCTACTTTAACCTAGAAAGAGAATATCTGCCTAGGTTGATAGAGCACCCTTAATTGAAGGTAGTGAATTGGCGACTTTAGTCGAGAAGCCAATTCACTATTATGTACCGAATTCACTTCGGTAGTGGAGGTTTTGTTCATTAGGGCCTCAATCTATTTACTCTAGTGGAGGCTAGTCGCCCGCTGGAGACTCAGATTGAGAGGGTCTGAGACCTTTAGTCGAGACTTTAGGCTGTTTAAGAACCTCTCGTAGTATAACTATCACAGAAATTGAACTTTGTAAATTGCAATCCGGCTTAACTGCAGTCTAGGGGGAACCATATCCGGGTGACCTCTCTCGACTTTAAAACAACCGTTAAACTTGCTTTGTTTGTTTGTTAATTTGGACATGCACTAAAGCTTCACCGCAAGATAACAAGAATTCACTGAGTAGTCATCACATCTAGGACCCGGGTTGACATTAAAACCTGAACCCGCTATACTACGCTTTAGGAAGTGGTTACACTTGGCCATTTTCTAGAGTGACAGTAGGAGTGAGTCAAGTTTTTGGCGCCGTTGCCGGGGACGGCTAGGTTGTTGACGAAACGTGAATTCTGTTAATTTAGCTTTTCGTTTTCGCCTTGTTTGCTTTGTCACACTTGTGCCTTCACGGGTTTGCTTGCTTGATTGTGTGCAGGTAGTGCATGACCCGTAGCCAGTCGAGAGGTTTACTGCCATTGGATCCGGAGCTTGAACGAACCTATCGCCAACTTAGGAGACAACAGAGAGCTAGACTGGCTACGGAGGAGCGCATAGACGGCCACTTACACAGTGATTATGAGGAAGAGTACAAGATGGAAGGCGAACATAACCCACCCCAGGTTCCCCCGGTGAATCAGTTCTTGGGGAACAACCCCATACCCCAGGCAGATGGGGTTCATCATCATCCACCGCCGCCGGGTCCCACCTTGGAGTACTACTACACTCCACGGATTGCTGATATACGCCCTGCCATCCTCTACCCGCCATCCCAGCGAACAACTTCGAGATCAAGCCATGCTGGATTCAACTCATTACATCCTCTATCCAGTTTCATGGCTTGAAGGATGAGGAGGCAAGGGTGCATCTTTCCTGTTTTCTACAGCTGACGAACGGATTCAAGCTAAACGATGTCCCTGATGACGCAATCCGCCTTCACCTCTTTCCCCATTCTATGGCGGGGAATGCTAAGAGCTGGTTGGAGACCCAGCCCCCATTGTCCATCACCTCTTGGGACGATCTGGCTGACAAATTCGTGCACCGGTACTATCTGGCATCGAAGACCACAGAGATCCAGCGGGAGATCACTCACTTCCGCCAAGAGCCAGATGAGTCACTTCGTGATGCATGGGAGTGGTACATGGGATTTTTCTGGCAGTGTTCCCATCATGGCTTCAGTGATGCATTCACCGTGGGGAACTTCTACAGTGCCCTCTCTCCAGACAGCCAGAGGGTGATTGAGTCTCTATGCCCGGGAGGGGATATTCTTACTAAGACTCCACCCGAACTGAACCAGATGATCAGTACCTTGGCGGCCAGAGATCATTCCTGGGGGCAGGGCAACAGAGGCAGGAATTCCCGGGACCGTGGTGTGCACGCCATGGAGGCCAGGTCCAGGCTCGGGCAGTAGGTGGCCGAATTAGTACAAACATTGAAGCAGCCCAACAGTCTTATTCTAGGCAGAGGTTTGGTCGGACCTCCAGTAGCTCAATGTCAGTGGTGTGAGAGCTCGAATCATCTGGTGGAAGACTGCCAGGCTATGCGGGAGTCCTCTACCCCCCAAGAGCAGTTGGACTTCATCGCCAATGCTCGGCGCCTTGACCCATACAGTAACACATACAATGAGGGGTGGCGCCAGCATCCCAACTTCGCTTGGAGTAGCAACACCACTAAACCACCTGGTTTCCCAGCACCAGCAGGTGGCTTTTAGCAGAGGCAGCCTTTCCAGGCCAGGCAGGGGCCACCCCTTCAGCAGCAGCCCTACCAGCCTAGGCAGGGGCAGCCATTCCAGCAGCCCCATCGTCAGTATGCCAAGACAGCAGCAGCTCCAGCTCCCGATAATCAGATGACCGAGCTGAAGAACATTTTGGCGGCATTCATGACTACCAATCAGGCGAATTTCACGAGGATGGACCAGAACATAGCCTCACTAGAGGCAGGCCAGAAGAACCAGGGTGTCATTTTGCAAGATTTACAGAACCAAGTTGGTGACATAGCTCGCCAAATTAATACCCGGGCCCCGGGAACTCTACCTGCCACTACCATCCCCAATCCACGGGAGCCGCACCAGCTGCTGGATGCCATTTTTACCAGGAGCGGTAAAACCATATCCGCTGCTCCTACCCCGGTTAGGCAGGAGGAACCACTACCTGCTTCAGCACTTTCAGCCGACGATGCAGAAGTGCGGGTGGAGAAGGAAGCCCCTGCTCCCAAGCCACAACCAGTGGTTAAGGAGCATGTACCCCAGCTTCCCTTCCCCACTCGCCTATACAAAGACAGGCTGGAGGCTGAGTTTTCCAAGTTCATGGCAATGTTGACACAGGTCAACATCAACATGCAGTTCGTAGAGGCACTGTCGAAGATGCCCAAGTACGCTAAGTTCATGAAGGATCTTCTCTCCAACAAGAAGAAACTTGTGGATCTCTCGACAGTGCTGCTGAGCGAGGAGTGTTCTGCTATCCTGCAGAACAAGCTTCCCGAAAAGCGGAAGGACCCAGGGAGTTTTACTATCCCTCTTACTATTGGCAGCATGCATGTAGGCAAGTCCTTGGCGGACCTAGGCGCTAGCATAAATGTCATGCCGTATAAGTTGTTCAAAAAGTTAGACTTAGGTGAACTTAGCCCTACTAGGATGAGCATCCAGTTAGCTGATCGCTCTATTGTGCATCCTAGGGGTATCATAGAGGATGTGCTTATCAAAGTAGGCGCATTCACATATCCTGTTGATTTTGTTATTCTGGATATAAATGAGGATGTGGATGTGCCTTTAATTCTGGGTAGACCATTTCTTGCCACCGCCAAGGCACTTATTGATGTTCATAGTGGTAAACTGATCTTGCGTGCTGGGAATGAACATGCCACTTTTTCTGTTCCTGAATTGGATCACTGTGATATGGTTGTTGTCACAGCTATGCATGCTACTTCTGACCAGGTGCACGAGTCTGTCGTGCATCCTTCTGCACCTCTCATTTTGCTGGATCCTCCTCTCACTCCTTCGCCACCACCCCCTCCAGCCTCACCGCCAAATAAAAAGCTCAAAGAGGAGTGGCGCCCGAAGCAGCAGGAGGCTAAGCCTGCTCGGAAGAAAGGTGGAGATCACTATGATCTGGTCCCACCTCCTACATCACGACCACCCTGGCCATCCGAGTACTCACTCGCCTGCATCTTGCCGGATGGCTAGGTCGAGCTAACCAATGCTGGTGGTTGCACCCGTCGGGTACATGGCCACCATCTGAAGCTGTACCTCAAGAGCGATGTGCATCCGCTCTTGGAGGCACCAGTTCCTGTACCCCGCCGAGTATCCACCATGGGCGTCCAGCTAAAAGACGATAAAGAAGCGCTTGTGGGGAGGCAACCCCACCATGGTTTGCATTTCTACCCTTTTTCATTTTCATTTTTGTCGGTTTTTGAGTCTTTGAGTCTGTCTGGAAAGTATTTCGTGCCTCGGGCGGTTCGTTTTAATATGTGCCTGGGTAAATTTTAGAGCCGGGGCACGAATGAGTTTTGGTGGTTTGAAATTGGGATGTTGAAAAAATGCAGAGGTGGGCTCGTCAGTAAAAACACGGGCGCCAGGAGAGCAAAACACGACCGTGTTTTCTCTGCTGCCCGCCCGTGTTTTCATCTTTGGGCAGATGTGCTCTCGGCAATAAAAACACGGGCGCGGAGCATCGAAAACACGACCGTGTTTCAGCCCGCCCGTGTTTTAATCCCTCCTATAAAAATTGATTTTTGGCCTCCCCCCTCCCTCAGAATCATTTTTTCAAATTTCTCACCGCCCCCCCCCCCCCCTCGCCGGATTTTCGGATTTCCTGCCTTCTCCTCCGGTTTTTCGGCCATAACTTCCCCTCCCGACCTCCAAATCACAAACCGCGACCACCCCCACGCTCCTGGCATCGAGGAGCACAATCCCTAGAGGTTTGGGTTTATTTGGCCGAGGTTGGGTCGCCGGCGGCGAGTTCTCCGACAAGTCTCCGGTGGGTCTTCCGGCGACTTTGGGGTGTTTTCTTCCCTCTTCTTCACCTA
The DNA here is from genome assembly GCA_946122785.1 of Linum tenue. NCBI lineage: Eukaryota > Viridiplantae > Streptophyta > Magnoliopsida > Malpighiales > Linaceae > Linum > Linum tenue. The sequence continues at coordinate 37,196,859 of CAMGYJ010000008.1, forward strand.
CCTTGCGGTATCTACTTGCGTCTCCAGGTGTGTTTTCCTGATCTCATGCTTTATTTTTGGAGAATCGATACCTAGAGTTTGGTGAAGAACTTGAGATTGTGGCATGATTTGAGAATGATTTGGTAGGCCAATGGCGCTCTTTGCTTGTTATGTTTTTGTCCCGGGATTTCAGTTCCTCGGCCTACCATTTGCCTGTTGGTTTGGTATGCGTGCTTGTGTGGCTTCTGTGTGATAGATCGATTATTGGATATTTGAGATGACTTTGGTGTTTGTTCCACCGGGGGCCTAGTCCACTGCCCGGATCGCTCGATTTGAGGGCCCCCGGTGTGTTTGTTTGTGTGATTCTCGTGGTGATTGGTATGTTTGTTTCACCGGGAGCCTAGTCAACTATCCATATCTTTCGATGTGAGGGCTCCCGGTGTGGTTTTTGGCTAACATTGACCATGTTCGCTTGTGTGCCATTTGTACATCCTTTTGCTTTTCAGGACCATGGAGGCCTACCTCGACCAGTTGAGCATCACACAACGCCACCTGATGCGGACCATCCGTACCCGCCATATCGCCGAGCACCTGTATCTCGACTTTGGGGTGTTCGAGGCACTTCATGCCTGGCCGCATATGGAGGCAGTTGTTCGCGCCTATGGTTAGCGGCGCCTTCTCTGCCTCGCCGAGCCGACCTACCAGAAGCTCATCTGGGAGTTCTACGCCTCCTTCCGCCACACCCAGAGGAGGTCGGCCGACCATGCTGATGCGGTCCATTTCACACTCGGCGGGGTGGAGCACTCCATCAGTTACTGGGAGTTGGCCACTGCACTTGGGCTCAACTACCCGCACCCCAGCGACCTCCCCATGTACGTGGAGGTGACCGATCCCACCGAATTTGCTGACCAGGCCTACTTCCAGCGCATCTGCCTCCCGAACTATGCGGATGAGCAGTACATCGCCAGCCAGACGTGGGCCACTCTCCTCCGTCCGGAGTGGCGAATCCTCAACCACCTGCTCATTAGTTCCTACACTCACAGTCGGGGCTCGTCCAACCGGGTTACCCTCCGGACCCTGTTCTTCATGCACACGATGGGTCGCTCTGAGGACACTATTGAGCTGGGCTCGGTGCTCGCCCGGACATTCACCAAAGCCTCCGCCAGCCAGGATCGCCACCTTGTCTGTGGTCCAGTGATCACAGCCCTAGCCCGCTACTACGGGGTCGACACCACTGGAATGACCATGGTCCGAGCACCGACCCCATTCAGCGAAGCCACCCTACACCTGCACCTGCCGGAGACAACCAGCCAGAGTCGAGCGCTGCTGGGGGGCGTCGGGTTCCCCGTCGTACTGTATCTCGTGCCCAGGCCCCCACGAGCCCCTCCGCTGCTCCCGGGTCTCCCGCCCCCGCGGTCTCCATTTCTTACCAGTTGGCGGCCATCGCTCAGCAGAACGAGCGCATTTTGGCCGGCCAGAAGAGCATTCACACCCGCTTCGATCATGAGCGGGACCGCGACCGTCGTCTTATGTCCGGCCAGCACTACATATGTCTTATCTGGGCCTGGACCCGAACGCAGTCCACCACCCCTTCGTGCAGTCCCTGGGGTATGAGGACGAGTACCCCCCACCCACCGGCGATGGTGGCAATGCATTCTAGTGGCGAGAGCTGGTTCTGCACTTGATTTCTTTTCTAGACTGAGACTCCATGTTTTTGTTGTTTCTTTTTGTTTGGTTCTTATGGATTGTAGACATGGAACTCCGGTTTTTTCACCCAGTGTGTGTCTTTTGATGACTTTAGCTCGGTGCCTTGGCCTTGGACTGGTCTGCCTTCCAGTCCTCGTTCCTGATCTCATTTCACGGTAACATCATTCCCCTTCCCTCTGCTCCATTGAGGACACTGTCGCATTTATGTGTGTGTGTGGGGGGGGGGGTTCTTTGTATTCATTGGAACGTATATTTGTGTGCTTGGAGCCTAGTCCGCTGTCCAAATCTCGAGATTTGAGGGCTTCAAGTACTGCTATTTGCTTGATCATATTGGCACTGTGGATTTGATTGGTGAATCGAATGGCTTTAGAATTAATGCATGACAACCTGATTATAACTAGGACATCCTATAATGATGACTGAGACGTGTAGTAGAGTTGTGTAGGGGTTCAGTTTTTCAACTGTTTGCTTACCAACTGTGACTTGGATTGATCACTTTCTCTTGACAGTCGTTTATGCATCTAGTTCAGGGAATCAGAATGAGAGATAGAGCATATAGGTAGCCATGTGAGATTTGAGCCTGCTCGTTTCTTTCTTGTGCGATAGTTCCCTCTTCCATGATGTGCAGCATTCACATTGTCATTAGCTAAGATGATGGAGGCATAGGATTAGCCCACGACCAAATTGACTGTCCTGGTGTGTCATACCCGCTAGTCAGCCCCTTTGAGCAGTGTGTTATCCTTTCTTTCGGTCTACAATGAAAAATCACCCTTTTGCATCTTTTAGAAGGTTCCACAGAGTGGTTTTTACATGTTCTCTGCTATTTTTGCTAAATATAATGTGAGGGTTGGAGGTAGTTCTTAAAAAGTTGGGCATGTGCTTGAAAAATGTGAATAGGTGGTGGTTCTCTCAAGAAATGAAAAAAAAGAAGAAATGAATGAAAGCAAAAGAGAGCCACCACCACGAAAATCTGAATAGTGCCTGTTAAGTAGTGCTTCTTAGCAGTCTGGCTTGGAAGTACTAACATTTATTTGACCTCCTTCGCTCTTGTGCTCTTAAGAACTCGAGTAATGCAGAATGGCAGAAAGAAAGTAAGTGGTTTGATTGGCTGTAATTGTGTTGGGTTTGGAATTGTGGAACCTTGTGCTATGAATACTTCCACCACCTAAAAGGCCTTTTCCCCATGTCCATGACCCTAGCTAGTCGTTTGAACCTGTGTCTAAGACCTCCGGATTAGTTAGTGGTGACACCCCATATGTGAACTCTAGCATTTAGAGGCTGCATTCATGGTGAAGAGACGTTAGGGATTGAGAGAATAAGCATGCGCATTTTTTGCATCAAATTGTCCTGACCCCACTGGTCGAGAGTGAGCGATTCCTTTATCATATTCTCTATACTCTTTATCCTGGTGAGGACCTAGATTGCTCGGTCTCAATTCTGATATCTTGAGTTTTGTGCATAAGGTGACTATCTTGAGTAAGTGGTTGAGTCAAGTCTATGTTGGTCGATGAACAGAAGGGAGACTCCTCCTTTACTCGATTTTGCTGCACTCGAATGTCTTCTATGGTGTTTGTCTAGGTTGCTGTTGAAGTTGTTCATGTGTTGATGTCTAAAAGCCAGTATGATTCTCGTGTGTCGTGCCTATATGATATGTCCCCAAGGGTTGCATGATTGAAATGTGTTGAGCTTACCTTGTATCTGATTTGGTTCGCTTGGGGACAAGGAAACAATTAAGTGTGGGGGAGTTTGATAACGATGTAATTGCACATGTTTGCACCCCTAGTTCTTATCCATTTGCGGGGCATAGTCGTGTGTTTTTGGCCTATTTTACGCCGGGTTGTGCTACTTTTTCATATTTCAGGTCCCAGACGTCGAAGGAAAGGCTAAGCACAAGTTTCGGGGCATTTGGAAGTCATTCGGTTGAGTTGGGGCCAAAGCACGGGCAGGAGGCCTGAAGAGCACAGCAGTGTACACCAAAAAGCACGCCAGTGTTTTTATTGCCGAGAGCTGATCTGATGAGAAGGCAAAAGCACGGGCTGGACTAAATCAAAACACGGCCGTGTTCCTGGACCGTGTTTTTACTGCCGAGGCTTGATCCAAGAGGCTCCTGTGCTGGCCCAAAACACCGGCGGGAGTGACAGAAAACACGACCATGTCCAACTGTAGGCACGACCATGTTTTCCCCAAGATGTGGGCGTGTTTTTAACACGTGGCAAGGGCACGGGCAGGCAAAAGCAAAGCACGGCCGTCCCCTCGACCGTGTTTTGCCCAGGTTCGGCCTTTTTAGGCAGATTTGAGCCAAAGGTGAAGGGGTTCCGAGCTTTAGAGAGACAGAGCGATTCCTAGAGAGAGAAAGCGACGAACCAGAGTTCCCAAGTGCCCTAGCTTGATCTTCATCACCATTGGAACCCGGCTTGAGCTTGGAGAAGATCCGATTGAGCGCCAGAAGAAGATTATCATCCTTTACAGTATGGTTTCTGCATCTGAGCTAGATTTCCCATCTCTCTCTATGGAGTAAACTTCTTATTCACCTGGGTATGAAGAACCCTAGATTTGTATGTTAGGTTTGATTGTATGAACCCAATTACATATTCTATGATTTGTTTATGTTCAATTGAGGCTTGATTTATTGAATGGCATGAATCCTGATCAAATTACTGTTGTTTCTGCTTTAACCTAGAAAGAGAATATCTGCCTAGGTTGATAGAGCACCCTTAATTAAAGGTAGTGAATTGGCGACTTTAGTCGAGAAGCCAATTCACTATTATGTACCGAATTCACTTCGGTAGTGGAGGTTTTGTTCATTAGGGCCTCAATCTGTTTACTCCGGTGGAGGTTAGTCGCCCGCTGGAGACTCAGATTGAGAGGGTCTGGAGACCTTTAGTCGAGACTTCAGGCTGTTTAAGAACCTCCCGCAGTATAACTATCACAGAAATTGAACTTGGTAAATTGCAATCCGGCTTAACTGCAGTCTAGGGGGAACCATATCCGGGTGACCTCTCTCGACTTGAAAACAACCGCTAAACTTGCTTTGTTTGTTTGTTAATTTGGACCTGCACTAAAGTTTCACCGCTAGATAACAAGAATTCACTGAGTAGTAATCACATCTAGGACCCGGGTTGACATTAAAACCCGAACCCGCTATACTACACTTTAGGAAGTGGTTACACTTGGCCATTTTCTAGAGTGACAGTAGGAGTGAGTCACGTAGCTATAGCTGGAACTGTTTAGTTGATTCATTTCATGATTATGAGTATAAACTGGAGATTCAGAGTTTGTGTTTTATGGTTTATGGATTGAAGTTGGCCAACTGTTTAAGGCTTTACATTTGAATTATAAAAAATGATTTTTTTTATTTTTAAGCAATTTTACTATGCTCGAGAGCTAAATTTTTATATTTGTTGTTAAAAGGATAAGGATATCATATTTTGGTAACAAAGTCGACATTCCTTTGTTCCTTGGTGTCCAAGGAATACTGGATTGACGCTCTAAGTTTTTAAAGGTTTCCGTTTTAAAGAAAAGAAAAAGGGGTTTCAAGTTAATGGTTTGGCCAAACAAGTCAAATGTTTCTTTTGAGGATTTAGAGAATATCTAGTATACTCTAATCATGATAAGACAAATAACTGTGGTTCCAACAAGATCTTTCTTGCTTTAGAGGGTGTCATAATGATGGGCAGATGAGGGCAGATGATGAGGACCGGGTACTATTGACAGTGTCGCAGCTGCATGGAGCTGCTTATGATTGGTGGACCGCTCAAATTGCCGGTTAGGTGGACCCACCGACCATAGCCTGGACCAAGTTTGTGGAACTGTTCTGAGGCCACTACGTGACAGAGGCCTATCGGAGCGCCACGCAGAGAGAGTTCCTAATGATCAGTTAGAAGCGGGAATGTGAGGAAAGGGAGACAGTGACTGAATACACGAGTTTTGAAAAGTTGCTTGCCTATGGAGGTCCACAGTTTTAAGATGTTCGGATTCAGCTTAACCACTATCTGGAGAACCTAGGCCTGGTCTTAGGCAGGACTTGAGTGTGCATGGCTTCACTATACGACAGGAGGTTTACTAGGCAGCTCTCCAGCTAGAGAGGGTGGACAAGAGTATCTATGAGGAGCAAATGCGGCAGGGAGGGCAGGCTGGTGGCCTATAGGAGGGGCCTAGTCAGACCAAGAGGAGGCCGAGTGGTTCAGCTAGCTATGGAGGTGTTTAGAGTCAGACTGGTTCGATCCGGCCAGGCCAGACTGCTTTCATCATTGCAATGATCCCAATCATTTTGCCAAGGAGTGCCCTAGGAGGTTGGGGCAAGGAAGGGCTCAGTCTGAGCAGTTTGTTTGTGGCGGAGGAGGCATGACTCACACGGGTCATCAATTTAGCTACCAGCCAAACCGTTCCTTCCACATCCATGAAGGAAATGTTGGACGGTTCGACTGCAATGATCGAGACAAAGGCCAAAGGCCTTTAGCAGGGGGACAACTGAGACTCTTTTTGTGAGGAGAGATGTGGCAGAGGTAGCGTTGAAGGTGGTGACTGGTATGATTTGCCTTTATAGTCATCCAACTTTTGTGCTCATTGATTATGGTTCCACACATTCTTTTGTTTCCACCAAGTTTGCGAGAACCCTAGACTACCTCATGTGAAGTTAGGCCATAACCTAGAGGTGAGCACCTCAGCAGTAGATATGTTGATACAGTATATTATGTCATACATGGCTGCCCCGTTACAGTACCAGGGTATGATTTTGAGGCAAGCTTGATTTTGCTACCCTTTGATGAGTTTGTATCATCTTGGGCATGGATGGCCGTCCAAGAACCGAAAGATGGTGGATTTCTATAAAAGGGAAGTCAATATCCAGATTGAGGGTAAGGGCACAACATTGTTCAAGAGGACTAAGAAGCTGATTCTGGGAGGCTTAATCTCCATAGTGAAGGCTTTCTCAAGGACTAAAAAGGGTGTGAAGCCTACTTGTGCCATGTCAAAACGGTGCAAGATAAGAAGCTAGAGGATATACCTATAGTGAGGAATTATCCAGAAGTGTTCCCAAAGGATCTCCATGGGTTGCCACCACAGAGAGATGTGGAGTTTGATATCGAGGTAGTCCCGGGCAAGACTCCCATATCCATCCCTCCTTATTGCATGGAGCTGGTGGAGCTGAAGGAGTTGAAAGAGTAGTTGCAGGAGCTATTAGAGAAGGGTTTCATTCACCCTAACATGTCGCCCTGGGGAGCGCCAGTGTTGTTTATGAAGAACAAGGATGGCACACGAGGTTGTGCATCAACTACAGGAATCTCAATAAGGCAACCATCAAAAATCGTTATCCTCTGCCCAAGATTGACGATCTCTTTGATTAGTTGCAGGTAGCAAGGGTGTTCTCGAAGATTGACCTGAGGTCCGGGTATCACTAGTTGAGAGTAGAAGATGGCTCCATTCCTAAGACGACCTTCACCACCCGATATGATCACTACAAGTTTCTGGTCATACCATTTGTGCTAACCCATGCCCCAATAGCTTTAATGGCCTTGATGAACCCGGTCCTTCATGAGTATCTAGATGGGTTGTCATTGTGTTCATCAATGATATTCTCATTTACTCTAGGAGTGAGATGGAGCATGAGGAGCACTTGAGATTGGTGCTGCAGAGATTGAAGGAGGAGAAATTGTAGGCTAAGATCTCCAAGTGTGAGGTTTGGCTAGAGGAGATCCTGTTCTTGGAAACATATGATGTCTGGACGAGGAGTAGAGGTGGACTCCAAGAAGATAGAGGTTGTGACGAACTGGGCTCCACCAAAGATAGTCCTGAAGTGCGGAGTTTCTTGGGATTAGTTGGGTATTAGCAGTGGTTCGTGGAGGACTTTTCCAGCATTGCCAAACCTGTGACGTAGTTGTTATAGAAAGGGAAACTTTTGTATGGGATGAATGAAAGGTACCTGAGCCAATTCCTTCACCAGAGAATCAGAGATTGGTTGCCAAGGTTGGAGATGCATGACAAAATCTTTCATCGTCCAAGGAGATAGCAAAGAACACGCTTGCGAACTTGATCATCCCAAAACAATGAATCTTCAGAGTATCCGATTTGCCTCATGGACGATAATGGACTGAACTCCCCCCCACATGTCGTTCGTCACCAGCTTCATCGTCCCTTGCGGTAAAAGAGGGGGGAAGGAGAAAAGCCTCCCAAGTCCCAACCAGACTTAGCTGTGCATGAACGGGATCATTGTAAACATCAACGTCATCAAAAGCCACCACTTGATCCACGTCCATGGAATCCATCCTCACCACCAAATGTTGAATCAGGCGCTTCAAAAATCAATTGAAAAACTATACAAGAGCAAGGACAATCGCAAAAGACGGAGTCGTTTGGATGTGGAAATGTAATGCAGTAATTAGACTCAATTACCACATAATGTAGTAATTGGGCTTAAAACCCACGTTTGGGAGAGCAAAAATGGTATGGAAATTGGACCATGGAAATTGGCTTCAATTACCACATTCATGGTAATTGAGAATACTACACATCCCCCTAGTAATTTGACATTACCACGTTTTCTTACTTCTTTTTCCAAATTCCACACCATCAATTCCCACAAAACTAAACCCTATCCAAACGTGAATTTTTTTCAATTTCCACAAGTCAATTCCTTTGTTTTATAAAACATGGAAATTCTGACAAATTTCAACGTTTTAAAATTTCCACATCCAAACGACACCGAGTAGAAGATAAAATCATACATGGAAGCTCTGTATGGAGAAAATTGCAGAACCCAGGAAAAGGAGAAATTTTACAATGCTATATAGTATTGGTGCTATAGGGTTTTGCCTTTATGGTACAACTTCATATTGTACCAAGGTTGTCAACCCGCGGGTTGACCCACGGGTCGACCCAATTTGACCCTGACCCGGCGAGAAAAACGGGCCGCACGCACCCGCCGAGCCGACCGCTATAAGGTACCGGATTGGAGGTCAAATTGTATCATTTTTTTCTTTAGTTTGCGAAATGCTCCTATTTTTCAATTTTTCTTTTCGCCTAACTCAATCTTTGGAATACTAAGTTGAACATTTGAATATTTATGTTATATAAGTGTGTGTGAATTTTCACTATATGTTGGATCTAAGTACGATATGTTATTTTGGTGTAATATTATATGTTATAACTCATATGTTAGATAAGATTTGATATAATTTATGAGGATAAGTACAATATAATGACTCTTTTTATATTTCCGAGCCAAACCGGGCTAAAACGGTTGACCCATTAACCCTTGACCCACTAGCTCGACCGGGTCCGGGTCAACCCGCGGGTTGACAACCTTGTATTGTACCTATACTTTTTGTACAAATTCTTTTATGGTACAAGTTGAACTTGTACCTTTATGTGATGGTACAACTTCAAGTTGTAAAGTTGTACCATAACATAATGATACAAATTGTTTTATGGTACACCCTAAACTTATACATTTAATGTTATGGTACAACTTTAAGTTGTACATTAAAGCACCAATACTATATAGTATAGTAGAAGTGCTCAAGGAAAAGTCCCAACCTTTAGTTTTGTCACTAACCAAATACTTGAATCCTTCTGTAACCGATGCGCGGGAGATACACATGACTACTTGGCAATCCATATCCCACTCAGAGACCATGGATCGCGAGATTCTTGCGCTGAAAACTCGGTAGGGACGGGTAACAAAGCGAAACAAAACTTCAAAAACGAGAATCGAAGAATCGCAACTCTCCGAATTTAATTAATTTAATAATTGGAAAAATCAAAGGTAACAAGAGTAAGCGATGAGTCATGATTAGAAAAAGATCCAGCAACTCAAATCTGATATCCAATTCGGTCCAAAGCAAGTCACAGCCCAAGTAGCCGAAGCAAACGGGCCATAACTAGTGCAGACTGTAGAATAAGGCAAACAAAGAGAAACCCAAACGAAAAGCGAGAGCAAGAGAGGCGTCAACAGGCCGCCGTATTTAACAACCGGGATATTGCCCTAACAAGGGAAGCAAGGGTATAACAGCGCTGGTTAAGCACAAAAAAGCATAAGCATAATCAGAAGAATAAGAAGCAGAGGGGCCTTCACCTTCTTACGTCGTCCACGCGACGAAGAAAAAGTAGAGAACCTCTCATCCCGCCGGCGGTACGGTCTCACCACGGGGACGGTTCATCAAAGCGAAACGGAGGGCCTCGTTAACAGTCTGTGGTTACTCTAATTTATCGGAAAAAGCCGTAATAATGGTGAAGAAGAAACGCAAGGGCACCCAGTCCGGAGTTAGTGAACCCACCCGTATTCGAATTGGAGATATGCTCAGACGATTTCGTGCTTCAGAAGATCAAGGTTTGATTTTCAGAGACTAAATTTCTACCTTTTTCTCGCATTTCCTGTTCTTTTTAGCTTTGAAATTTCAAATGTTTGTTTTCTCTATGAGTGGGTGTTCTATAGGTTTAACTTTCCTCTTTTGCAATCTGGCGGTTGGTCATTTTTAAGTTTACGATCACGTTAGCGATTCTTAGAGGGAAATGAGAATGGCTTTGTTTTATGTATCGGTTAGCTCTCTGAAAGGTCCATAAAGCTTCAGAATTCTGGTGCGGGCTGGCATAAGTGCCTTTTCATTTCATTACCATGCAGTATTAATGATACAATATTAGTCAATTATATTCCATCCTAAGTTCCTAACTGGACAAAGGGGAATGGTCCGATGAGTGCTAGCTCTGCATGAAATCGTTGGTTGTCATTGATTTCCCTTCAAGTAGCCGTTACAGTAGTTAACGCTTGAAGTTTTCTTGAATACTGCTTGCAGTTCTCACTTTTGAAGCTGGCCTATCAGACACAGAGCGTGCTCTGGTGCACATGATTTCAAGGAAGTTGGGATTGAAATCCAAGAGTAAAGGGTGCGTTCTATGACTATTACGTTTCTGTTTCCTTGTTTAGTTTGGTTGACATGAGAACTTCTTGACATTTTAACAATTTGGCTCATTTTGTAGTTTATCTTTTACACCATTTTTCAAGGTCCCGTGAATAAGTAGAGTCTATTCCAGAGGAACTATTGTATTGGAATTGTTGCTCACAAGCTTGAACTTTTCTGTAGGAAAGGAAATGAGCGCTGTGTTTCTGTTTCCAAGAATCCAAAGAAGGAAAAGAAAAAAGGAAACAATGAAAATCTAAGCTGTTTGGCTTTTTCAGAAGGATCACAAATGATCTTACAGGATTTATTTTCACGCTACCCTCCTGAAGATGAAGACCTAAGTACTAGATTGATTCAGGAGAATAGGGGTAAACAAGAAAGGAAAAGAGGGAAAGATTCAATGTTCTCTTTGCCCTTATTAAGCAAAGATGAGATAAGAAAGAAGCTTAACTTGCTCAGTTCAATGGTGAAAAAGGATCCTCGTTTCAGACAGGTACTGAGGCCCCTGGCAGTTTAAATTTTTGCTGATTCTATTGCTTATGACTAAGGCTTAAATTTTTTGCAAGTAATTTATGCAACAGAAGAATGACAATAAGGTTCTGCTGTTTGTGCAGACTTTTGAATCAAGGTCTAAGCTCCCTATTGCATCCTTTAGCGAAGTCATCAGATCTACTGTTGATTCTAACCAGGTATATATATACTACCACTAAATCATGCACTGTCTATGTGAATTATGTCTTCACCTCCTTTTTTTCTTTTGAGTTGGCCTATGTCAGATTATAGTCAATGTACATCCTTGATATGCTATTATCCAAGTAATGTGTATGAATGTCGGTATCACGGAGTTTGATGGGGCTATACGTTGATCGTTGGTCTTGTTTCTGTATTTTAATAGGTTGTTCTCATATCTGGCGAAACTGGTTGCGGGAAAACTACTCAGGTGCCATCTCCTGCTTTGCATCTTTTAATTTTGGACTTAGGTCTGAGCTGAATGATATATCTTTTTTCCTGTTGAATGATCTAGACGGAAACTGTTAATTTATCTAAAAATTCATAAACTATGTCATTGAGTATCACTTTAGCTTATTTCTGATTTTTTTTTTTTTTTTTTTTTTTTTTTTTGCATTTGAAGGTCCCACAATTTTTGTTGGATCATCTCTGGAGCAGAGGAGAGGTGTGCAAAATAGTATGCACACAACCTCGGCGTATCTCTGCAATGTCAGGTGGAATTCTATCTTGTTACCCTAGCATATGCCAGTTGTTCCACCTCTTGTAAAACTTAAACCAAATATGCTCTTTTTGGTTTTTTTAGTTGCTGATAGAATCTCTCATGAAAGGGGCCAGATTACTGGGGATGATGTTGGATACAAGGCAAGTTTCATATATCATGTGGCGAGTAGTGTAAACTTTACATTAATTATTCTTGACAATATAACCACAAGCTGTGGTTTACCTTACCTTCGTTTTCAAATAGTTTCAACTGCTTATTGTCCATCATTGTTTTTTTGGGTTTGGTTAATCTGTAGTCACTCTCTTCTCCCATCACTTTGTTTCTCACTTGTAACAACTGTTCAACGTAATCTTCGCTTCTTTTTCTAATTTCTAGGCATTCAATTTCTACTGATTTGATTTCTGACTCACGAGTTTATTTTACTAGATTCGGTTGGAAAGTAAGGGAGGCAGGCACTCATCAATTGTGTTTTGCACAAATGGAGTTTTGCTTAGGGTGCTTGTTTCCAGTGGCACTAGTTTATCCAAGTCTTCGAGCAAGCATGATGTAGAAATGTCCGGCATAACTCACATTATAGTGGTACTCCCTCACTATCAATTTATCTGCCCTTATGTTCCTGTTTTCTTTTGTATTTGATTCCTTTCAAGGTCCTTTCTTTGAGCTAAGGGTTCATGTTTTCTTTTGTATTTTACTCAATAAGCAGTTCCCATTTGTCAAGGTGGTTTGCAATTTCTTTGGTTTGCTAATATTTTAGTTTACTCCTGTCAAGGTCCTTGATTTTGTTTTAGTTTACCTCGGCACTAAATTCAAGCAAGTTGGATCCTGTAGCTTTTTTTTTTCTGCAAGAGCTTGTGACCCCTTATGGCTTGTGGTGATTATTATTTCTCAAACACTTTCAGATAGGAGAAGATGAGATGTTCTGAGAGAGAAACATAATGGATGTGATTAGTTGGATTTGTGGAAGAATTAGCTCTGGTTTCGTAACGAAGAAAATGAAAAATGTTGATACTGTGTAACCTAAGTCGGCAGTTGACCTCTTACAACATGTCCTTGAAATGCTATTTGATTAAACTAGATAGAAAGAATCCCCACTTTGTCAATGGACTTGTTTGCATTTTTTCTAAACCTTTGTAATTCTCAAGCAATCCCAGATTTAACCATCATGTGCATACATTAACATACTGCCAGTTGTCAAAGCCTGGCCTTCTGATGATGAGATTTGCACTATGTAGGATGAAATCCATGAGCGGGATCGCTATTCAGATTTCATGCTGACGGTTATCAGGTACATCTAGATAGTTTTCTATTGTGATGGACATTTCTGTTGGTTCTTGATTATTGTTCTTAACAAGTATGCTAGTTTGCTTGGGTTAGCATTTTCTTACATTTTTTAATTATTTCCTGAACCATTTCTAATATGTGAGTCTTCTATTTTTATGTATTTCTATTTATTGATACTTAATGTTTGCTTGCAGAGACATGCTTCCTTTATATCCTCACCTCCGACTGGTTAGTTCAGATAATGCAGCTACATTCAAGTATAATTCTTCTGTATTTGAGCTTTAGCGTTTTGGAACCTATTAACGGCTTCTACCCTGAAATTTGCTTGGCAGATACTGATGAGTGCTACTCTAGATGCGGAAAGATTTGCACAGTATTTTGGCGGCTGCCCAGTTATCCGTGTTCCTGGTTTCACTTATCCTGTAAAAATTCTCCCACTTCGATTAATGCCATTTCATTTGAACTTAGATGATGGTTTGTTATATTGTCTTTCTTCCTCTCTTGTAGGTCAGAACGTTCTATTTGGAGGATGTACTTTCTATCCTGAAATCTTCAAGTGACAATCATCTTGATATTTTTTCTATCCTGAAATCTTCAAATGACAATCATCTTGATTCTGCTATTCTATCCTCCAGTGGGTGCTCTGAACTGACTGAGGAAGATACTGCTGCTTTGGATGAAGCTATTAATCTGGCTTGGTCAAATGATGAGTTTGATCTTCTCATGGATTTGGTGTCCTCTGAAGGGAACCCAAAAATTTATAACTATCAGCATTCCTTGACTGGGTTAACCCCATTGATGGTCTTTGCTGGGAAGGGTAGAGTGGGGGATGTTTGCTTGCTCCTCTCTTTTGGTGCCGATTGCCATTTGAAGGACAATGATGGTATGACGGCATTGGCATTAGCTGAGAGGGAAAACCAGCATGAAACTGCTCAAGTATTAAAAGGTCATGTCAGAAGGGCCCTGTCTGACCCCACGCAACAACAAAATTTACTTGATAAATATCTCACAACAGTCAATCATGATCTTGTTGATGTTATTCTTATAGAGCACCTACTAAAGGAAATATGCAAGGACTCTACAGAAGGTGCTATAATTGTCTTCCTTCCAGGATGGGAGGATATAAATAAAACCAGAGAGAGGTTACATGCAAACTCTTTCTTTGCAGATACATCTAGGTTTTTGATAATCTCTCTTCATTCTATGGTTCCACCGGGTGAGCAAAAGAAGGTTTTTAATCGCCCCCCTCGAGGTTGCCGCAAAATAGTCCTTTCAACTAACATAGCAGAAAGTTCCATTACTATTGATGATGTTGTCTATGTCATAGACAGTGGGCGAATGAAAGAAAAAAGCTATGATCCTTATAACAATGTGTCCACTCTTCAAACTTCATGGATATCGAAGGCAAGTGCAAAGCAAAGGGAGGGACGTGCAGGCCGCTGTCAGCCTGGAATATGTTACCATCTTTATTCAACAGTCCGAGCAGCTTCTCTACCTGACTTTCATGTTCCTGAAATCAGGAGAATACCAATTGAAGAGCTCTGTCTGCAGGTAAATATGTTAAACACTATAACATGTATCCTTCTGCATCTATTTTCTGGTGTATTGCTGTAGAAAGGGAGAGTTACTAAAATAAGATCTATTTATTGTTCTGAATTGCAGGTGAAGCTATTGGATCCCAATTGCAAGATACAGGATTTTCTGCAGAAGACTCTGGATCCGCCGATTTCTGAGTCCATCAGCAATGCAATTGGTGTTCTTGAAGAGATTGGTGCTTTATCAGCAGATGAGCAGTTGACAGAACTCGGGAAAAAGCTGGGCTGCTTACCTGTTCATCCGTTAATCAGCAGAATGCTCTTCTTTGCTGTCTTGATGAATTGCCTTGAGCCTGCTTTGACTATAGCATGTGCTGCTGACTATAAAGACCCGTTTACACTCCCTATATCACTGGATGAGAAGAAAAGGGCAAATGCTCGTAGGCTCGAGCTTGCTTCTATATATGGTGGATACAGCGATCAGCTAGCGGTGGTAGCAGCTTATGATTGCTGGAGGAATGCTAAGGAAAGAGGGCAAGCAGCAAGGTTTTGTTCTGATTATTATGTGTCCCCTGGCACCATGAACATGCTGCATGGTATGCGTAAGCATCTCCAAGGGGAGCTTATTCGTAATGGCGTTGTACCACAAGATGTCTCAAGATGCAGCACGAATGCGCATGATCCTGGCATAATTCGTGCTGTTCTTGTGGCTACTGTGTATCCGAATGTTGGGAAATTCTTGCCGCCTAAAAATGGTAAACGTGGTGTCATACAGACCACAGATGGTGCTAAAGTTCGGTTGCATCCTCATTCTCTTAATTTCCGATTATCAACTAAAAGAAGCGAGGACTGCCCCCTGGTAATATATGATGAGGTGACTCGTGGAGATGGTGGCACACATATAAGGAACTTTACTGTTGTTGGTCCACTCTCCCTTCTCCTCCTTGCTACAGAAATTGCAGTTGCTCCTGCAAATGACGATGTCGATGGCTATGACGATAAAGAAGGAAGTGATGTTGCTGACACGGATAGTGACGCTGAAGATGGAATAGAAATTGATGATGATGAGTATAATGGCAAGAAACTCATGTCTGCTCCTGATAATTCTGTGATTGTTGTTATGGACAGGTGGCTTCTTTTCCGATCGTCAGCCATCGATGTTGCTCAGATTTACTGCTTGAGAGAGCGGTTATCTGCTGCAATCTTATTCAGAGTTAGTAATTCTTCAGTATGAACTGGATTGGTTGTTAGGTGTAGAGATGAGGTTCTGTTTCTTCCACTAATTTCTTTTAACTCTGATCTGGTTTGTGTGGTTGTTCCAGGTAACTCATCCCCGAAAGGCGCTTCCACCTGCTCTTGAAGTCTCTATGAATGCAATAGCTCGTGTTCTCTCTAATGATGGGCTATCTGGGATTCCCTTGCCGATCCAATTTCACGGGATTGTCAACGGTGGAGATATCCAGAAGAACAAGCATAACGCGAAGTGAGCGGAGAGTTGATAAATCCAATTCCAGTTGGCCTTCACTGATCAACTGTTCCCTGGTCCAGAGCTTCCTAGTTCTTGTTACAGGGCTTATTATAGGCAACTGCACACTGGCCTGATCTCAGGGTAGTTCGTGGTTTGTTTAGCTGCAGTGGACAAAATCACAGTCAACACAGCGGGGAGGCGGGTTAGGGGTATCCTCTGATGCAGCCATTAAACAAACCACGTACGAAGCTCCAATAGTATGTAGCAAAGTTAATTAGGATTATGATTTTGTCAGGAAGAAGATTTTAATAGACTGTGTATTGCAGACAGTAGATAGTAATAGTACGATAATATGATGACTTGAGACATCTAAAAGATTGTAATGGCCTTTTTGTCACTCTAATAGTCATACAGTATAACTCAAACCAATGACACTTATAGGGTTCCTCTCTTACATGGTGAACGCGCACAGAGAAGGTTATTGAGTAGTATGATTGTCCTCAACACTCTCTCTTTCTATTGCGACAGGATTTTTCTTTGTTCGAAAAGAGCTATTCCGACTCGACTCTCAAGCAAAGAAAGACTTATATCTTTGCTTGTTTCGTGGTATGGACCAAAGCAAAGGTTTTGTTGCTATCGACCCCTACCCAATTAACCAAAAGTTTTCTTTCTTGCTTAAAATTAGGATGACAATGGGCCGGGTTGGGAGATAGTGCATATCCGTTATCCTACCCAATGTAGTTTGGATTTGGGTTAATACCTTATTTTGGCCTGAACTATGACCATATAATCAACTTTGGCAAGTGGTTTCAGAAATTAACATCTTGATCTCAACTATGCAGCATATTGACTAAATTGGCCCGACACATGCTTTGACCGTCAATTTGGACGGTCAACACGCCATGTCATTGCCTAGTCAGCCTAAAAATTATTAAAAAATTGAAATTCAAATTATTTTTCTAATTATTTTTATTTATTATTTTGAAATTAAACAAAAATTAAAATTCAAAAAATTTATAATAAATTTTATGTTTTATCTTTTGGGACACTTGATTTTATATTTTATTTTCATCTGCTTCTAAAATCCTGATCATGCCTTGAGTTCACCTAGGCCTAGTTTCTTGAACAATTTATACGGTATCACATTAATACTAGCACCTAGATTCGCCAAGGACCTCTCTACATGCAATTTACCTATAGAGCACGGGATAGTAAAACTACCTGGGTCCTTTTTCTTCTGCGGAAGCTTGTTCTGCAGAATGGCTGAGCACTCCTCGCTGAGCTCCATAGTGGCCAGCTCGCTCAGCCTCCGCTTCTTCGAGAGAAGCTCCTTCAGGAACTTCGCGTACTTAGGCATCAGAGATAGTGCCTCCATGAAGGGCACTTGAACATGCAGCTTCCTAAGCATGGACGAGAAGTTGCCGAACTCTGTCTCTAGCATGTCTTTGTAAATCCTGGTGGGAAAAGGGAGCTTAGGCTTATATTCAGCCACTACTGGTTGTGGCTTTGGAGCTTGAGCCTCTCGCTCCTTTTCCATCACCAGGTCTTCTTCCGGCTCTGGGGTGATTAGGGTCACCTTCTTGGCACTCTTCTGCAGTGCATCCGCAGTCACAGTCCCACTTCTCAGCATAATGGCGTGCAACCCCTCCTTATGATTTCCAGGATTCGGCAGGGGTTGGCCAGGAAGTGTGCCGGCCGGTCTGGAAGCAAGGGCATCTGCCAGGTGCCCGATCTTGGTGTCCATATCCTGCAAGAGTGCCTGCTGGTTTCTCTGGCCAGCTTCAATCTCCATGAATTTGCCTGCAGCAACTTCCATGAATTGCTCCAATTTATTGAACTTTTGGGTACTAGTGCTCACCAAGGTAGTCATTAGATCCCTCATTTCTGACTCGGGATCGCCCTGTGCTGGGACTGATGGAGGTGCACCAGGTTGCTGGTATTGCTGCTGTGGGGGCTGTTGAAAAGCCTGCCCCTGTCTTGGTTGATAAAGTGGTTGCTAATGTTGCATCTGGCCTGGGCAAGGCTGGTTTGGCTGCCTCTGGTTCGGAAAACTAGCTGCAGAAGCTTGGAATCCAGGTGGCTTCGGATTGCTGTTGCCACTCCAGGAGAAATTTGGATGTTGGCGCCATCCCTCATTGTAAGTGTTACTGTATGGGTCGTTGCGCCGGACATTGTTGATGAAGTTCACCTGCTCCTGGGGTGTACTGGACTCGCGCATGGCATGGCCGTCCTCTACAGTATGATGGGCGCTCTCGCACCACTAGCAATGCATTGCCGGTTGCTGCCCTGTCCCCAGAACTATCCCATTCCGATCGATGGCCGAGACCAGTTTAGACACAACCTGCACCAAATCAGAAGAGTGGGTGCCCACAGCATGTACACCTCGGCTTGGTGCTCGCCTCGACCTCCTAGCATTGCCCCAATCATACCCTTTCTCTGCCATCTCCTCAAAGAGCTTATTCAACTGCGGCCACGTCTTGGTCAGAGACTGGTGTGATTCATGATTGCCCCAAATCAGCTGCTTGTCCTCTGAGAAGAGGGCAAGGTAGAAGGTGCCCACCTTGAAAGCATCATTGAAACCATGATTGGGACATGACTCGCTAAAACACAACTCCTAACAATGGCCAAGTGTAACCAATGAAAGGGACTGCAGTATAGTGGCTCAAGTAATAAATATCGAATCCACGGGTCTCTAGAGTTACTATTACTCAGCTTCAGTTCATTATCTAGCAAAACAGATCAAGATGAAAGAACTAAAACTACTCTAGCAAACTACAGTTAAAGTTAATCTAATTACAGGTTGGGAACTCACTTAGGTATGATTCCCCCTAGCCACTAGCTAGATTAACGATTGATGATCTCTAACTTGTTTCACTTTCATTCACAATGCGGAGAATCCTTGACTAGACCTTGAGTCTCGACTAAAGGAACAAGGCCCTCTTGAGTCAATTGCCTAGAGGGACGTATCCTTCTCTAGAACAATCGATCAAGGCGTTCTGAACTAGACTCCCTCTATCGAATGAGGTTCTCAATCGATACAAAGCAGTGAATCAACCCTCGACTAAAGCAATCGATCCACTACTATCAATCTATGGTGCTCTATTGACCTAATCAGGTATTCGCTCTCATAGGATCAAAGCAGAATCAATAATCTCGACTAAAGCAGAATTGAATCGTGAAAACATGCATAGATTGAATATGAACTCAAGATTATCAAATCAGAGTACTCATACAATCATCCAATCAAACAAACATAGCTAGGGTTCCTCAAAACCTAAGTGAAGGGAAGTTACTCCATAGAGAAGAGAGAGACTGCAGTAAGAATCTTCAGATGATCAGTCTTCAAGTCCGGGCTTGATTCCCGAGCTCCAATGGCGAAGAAATCCTCCAAAATAGCTCCAAGAATGTTCCCAAGTCGCTCCCTCTCTCTAGGGTTCGTCCCTTGGGTGTTTGGGATCCAAAACCCAGCTCTCCTCTCCTTTGGCTCGAATTTGGGTTAAAAAACCCGATTCTGGGCAAAACACGGTCGCGGGCACAGCCGTGCTTTGCTTTTGACCGCCCGTGTTTTGCCCCGTGTTAAAAACACGCTCGAGCGCGTTGGCCAAAACACGGTCGTGCCTAAATATGGGCACGGCCGTGTTTTGATTTAGGCGCGCCCGTGTTTTTACTGCCGAACATGTTCCCCTATATTCAATGCTTCGTTTCTCCCTCGTCCGGACTCCGAATCAGTCGCCGTTTGATCTCGGACGCTCGTAGTCTCGTCCTCTTTCTTTTCATGACAAGCTTGCATGATTCTTTGTCCATAAAGTGAGGTAGAAATCCATTCTTCTCAAGGTCATGCCCGAGTTTCTGCTCCCGAATCGCCAATTGATCTCTGATTGACTTGAAACTTGGCGCCTATGCTTCACTTTATGTGCTAGGACCTGAAATATGACAAAGGAACACAACCTAGCATAAAATAGGCCAAAGACACGATAATTCAAGCTCAATCAATCAAGAAACAAAGGGGAAAACATGTGCAAATACCGAGTCATCAGGACACCTCAGGAAGAGACTGGTGTATCTCTCCCATGCGTCCCAGATGGTCTCATCTTCATCCTGGGCAAAGTGGGTGATCTGCTTCTGCAAGTCCGCCGTTTTTGACGGAGGATGATAGCGGGTGAGGAACTTGTCCGCCAGGTTGGCGAACGTGGTGATCGATCCAGGGGCCCTGGTGTCCAGCCACTCCTTGGCCTGCCCCTCCAAAGTGAATGGGAAGTACCTTAGCTGGATGGCATCGGCTGGGATCCTATTTATCTTTACTCCATCGATGAGCTCGTGGAATCGCCTCAGATGTGATCGGGGGCACTCCCCCTCTTTTCCACGGAATACTACCGAGCCACGCAACATAGTGATGACCGAGGTGCTCACCTCAAAGTTGTTGGCTGGGACTTGAGGGTGCTGAATGGGCGACCTCATGTCCGCGGCTCTGGCGGTCCAGTAGTACCCCATGGTTTGCTCCTCGGGAAGGACCACATCATGGTCCTGTGGGTCACCCATCCCTTCCTCCTCGGTGATTTGCAGCTGTGCTAGCGCCTTCTGCGCAGCCAGTCGCACCTTTAGAGCCCGCTTGAAGTTCCTACAGGTCCGTTCAAGCTCTTGGTCTAATGGTAGTAAATCTCCCGACTGGCTACGAGTCATGCACTACCTGCACACAATCAGCAAAAGCAACCCGTGAAGGCACAAAGGTGGAAGAGAGAAAATGCCGTAAAGTAAAAGCTAGAGTAACAAACTTTCACGTTTCCCCAATAACCTAGAGGGTCCCCGGCAATGGCGCCAAAAACTTGACACGCTAAAACACAACACCAAACTGCGACCAAATGTAATCGCAGTCCGGAAATGCAGTAACAGGCAAGCTCTAATTGTCAACCCGGGGTCTAGATCTACTGCCTACTCCGTGAATATCTGTTAACTAGCAAACTAAGTCGAGAGGTTTGATTTTAATTAAAGCAGTAAGAAAGCAGGAAATGGTTCGATTTTCTAAAGTAAAGGAAGAGTCACTCGGGAATGAGTCCCCCTAGCTCCTTAGTTAGGTCTCAGTTGTAATTACCCTGGGTTGATTAACTGTTGAGTAAACTACGGAAGATCCGATAGTAGCTTGGAATCTCTTAAGTTGACCAAGCCCTCTCAGGCAGGCTAACCAGCAAGCGACTAACCTTCACCGAGATAGCCCTCCCAAGTCATTACAATCAAGATCCCTAACACATGGAACTAGGGTTCTTCATACCCAAGTGAGAGAAAGTTCTACTCCATAGAGAGAGAGGAAAACAGTAATAAGAGTAGTCATACTCATAAAGATGAGGGATAATCTGCTCCGGGATGATGATCTTCACTCCTGGGGATGAAATCTGGGCTTCAATGGTGAGAAATCCAGTTCTGCCCAATCACACGGCCAGGGCACACGGCCGTGTAAAATCCCCAGCTGCCCGTGTGGAAGTGCAAAACGTCGCGTTTCACTAAAGTGGCTTCAGTTGCACTACATGGCCAAAACCACACGGCCGTGTGAAATTTTAGGCGTGCCCGTGTGAGCTCCCTGGACTTTCCACACGACCACAAGGGGTCCCATACACGGCCAGTGCGATTTGCTCGTGCAAAGTGGTGCCACACGGCCAAGTCACACGGCCGTGTGGAATTTTAGGCGTGCCCGTGTGGAATTTCCAACTTTTCGTCAAACGTCCCAACTTCGTCCAATTGACCCCGAACTTGTGCCCAAACCTTCTTTCACGTACTAGGACCTAAAATATCACAAACAAGAACAACCTAGCGTGAAATCGTCGGCCTAAAACACGAGAGATGAGACTCAAACGGTACAGGAATGGTGGACAAAAACATGTGTATATATCAAGTCATCAGTAGGTAGCAAGGTGTTGATGGTTTAGAGTATATATGGTATTGATTGGTTAGTGTATAAGGTGTTATTGTTGTAGAGTATATGGTATTGATTGGTTCGGGTATAGGGTTTGGTTTAGGGTTTAGGGTTACAATAACATATACCAAATCAGTAGATTAATTTTGCTAAACGAAAAAGCTAGTTAATCTACAAAGCCATTCTAAAAGCACATCCTCATCTCCCGCCGTCAATTCCTAAACTTTTCCTTTAATACGATAGTGAAAGAGCTTCAATCCATGCTGCGGTGTGTCACCAATCAGATTTCGCCGTTTTCGGAAATTCACATTTGCCCATAACCTGTGATGGCGTTACCAAGGCCGAGGCAGCGGTAGGGAGTGTGATTTTCAGTAAATGGGAAGGGCTGGAAAGGCAAAGCAATTTTACGAGTCCATTTATAAATTCTTTAATCGGAGAAGGAGAGACCATACTCCGAAACCCGAGAGGCACTCATCTCCTGCTGTTGTTCGTTCCTCCTCCTCTCAATCCATGAAAAGACCCCTTTCTCCCATTTTCTCGATATGAAACTCTGAAAATCAACCCCATCCGCCTCTTCATGCTCCTGTCCCATGCTTTATTTTCGGGTGTAGTGGTAATGATGAGACTGCGTATTATTTTAGATCTCCGTTCCTTTCATTATGTCATTGTTAGATCATGACTGTTAAACTAACTCCTTCGTTTTTTTTTCTTCTTTTCTCTCCATACAGGGTCTTTGTTAGAGGCAGGGAGGGGAGCAATGACAATAAGTCGCCATCTGAATATCGCCGAAAAAATCATCATATGTTGTTACGATTCCATAATAGGTGTTGTGGAACCCTACGTCATATGGTGGTTTTTTTGTGCGACATTGACACGTACATGTTGATTATGCTCCGAAAATATATACAAGAGGGGAAAGTTGCCATATGTATAGTATAAAAGTGGGAGGGAAAGTATATTGTTTTGTTTTTCAAGATTTGTATTTTTAGTGTTTAAGATCTTAATAGATCGGTGAGGGATCTTTCACTCAATAAAAATAATGTAGTTTATTTCTTGATTACTGACTCCATATTCAGAAGCCTTTTACTATTGGGCCAACATTATTTTTTTCGGATTTCGAACTCTGCTCTTTTGTCGCCGCATGCTCTTGTCATTTCACGCCTAAAATAATAAAATGAAATGGAAAAAGGAAAATTTTCATTTCATAATTTTAGTAGCCAATATTAAATAAATTTATAAATAAGTAAAAAATGCGATATAATAATTCAATAAAAAAAACGAGCGAGAAAAATTATTCAACTAAAATGTTGCACATGATTTATTTAGGGAGCAGCCTCCATATCGAATTAAATCAAATCCATCCGAACTAAATAAAACTACACCGTAGAAGGCTACTAGTCTTCTTATAAACCAGCAGTCTTCTTATAAACCAAAGAGACACATAAATAAAATGACACCGAGAAAAGGCAGCAGTCTTCTTATAAACCAAACGACGCCGCTTCAAGCTGACAGTGGATAAGGACTTCCATCTTCACTTAATCCTAATCCGAATAGGATAAGGACTTCCATCTTCACTTCAAGTTTTCAACACTGATCAAATAGTTGCAGCCCTTCCGAAGAACTCAAGTGTCCAAAACTCTGGTCCTTAGGTTGCTACTTCTGGTAACAGGCCTCTTCTGCAAAATCGATAACGACGATTTTAGTCGTACAAAAATATTGGATGCAACTTCATTGTGTAGACACGAACAATTATATTTTATTCTTACCCTAGGTTGCTCGTAATCGTCGTCATCGTCATTTTTATTATCGTCATTTTCATCATCGGATGGCCCAGACCCAGTACACTTTCTTGCATTATGATTGGTAGAACCGCACTTACTGCAATGCTTTTGCCTTCTCTTCGGTACTGTTTCCGACTGATTTTGAGTGATGGGAGGATCAACATCGGTGTCATCGCCACCGCCACCTTCTTCCGAAACACCAGCATTCGGGGCATCACCGTTTGAGGTCGGCTTCACATAGCCAACAGGATGTAGGCATCGGGTCCTATAGTGGCGCCATTCCCCGCAATTACTACACTGTCGTGGTTCTCCTTTCTTCCTTTTAGATTTTTTAGCCCCCGAACCTTTAGCTTTGACCTGTAATGGATGCAACAAAATATCATTCGCCTTCGGTCTATTAATGTCGGGTAGGTACTGCAAAAGAAAAAACTGCAAAATCCGATCCAATTTATCGTAATCGATTAGTTAACATGTCCATCATGTCCAGCTTTTCACATAATGATTGAATTTCCTCACGAGCAATTTTGAAGCACTCACTAGATTTTGCCCCTTTTAACATTAGTTGTAAGATGTTTTGTTGAATAGTACCATACGTGATTGACACAATATTTTATAGAAAGTGAGTAAAATTAACGTTCACCTAGCTTCGAACCAGTATTAAAAAAAAAATTAAAAGTGATAGTCATGGCAAACCTCAATGCGAAAAGTTGCGATTCATCTATTATGTCCGGTTCCTCCAAGCTCTCTAGTGTCTTCGGCTTCTTTGACCATCTTCGATGTACTAGGCCTTCCGGAAGTTCCAATATGCTCTCTTCTTTCAGTACAAAAATCATATGACGGCATGGTATTCCCATATAATCATAGTGATTACAACTACACTCCATTGCAAAGGGTTCAACTATGTCCGTGACTTGAAAAACCTTATCCATGCCAGACACCTTGACCTGTACACACGCTCAATTTCCGATCGCTCTGACTCCACCCTTATGCAACATGCCGACTTTTCAACCTCGTGTCTGAATAAGAAGAATGCGTTCTTTGAGAAAACCGCCGCTCCACTCTTCTGAAGTGAGACTAAGACATTGCTTGTGATGGTTCGTTCTCGATGAATGGATTCAAAATCAGCATGACCCTCATTCTCCCTCATATCCCTAGTCCAACGATCAAAGTGAATAAATAACTCAAGGAGATTTTTATCCTTCTCGATATAATTGGCAAGTTGAGAGTTCAGTCCTTCACATCTTGATGTTGTACTCAAGCCTACGATGAACTTCGCACGCAAATATGCAAACCCCCATTCATGTCTTTGCTCAAATAAATTGGAGACCCAATTGTTGTGCTGAAGGGAGCATGCCTCAACCACTGATTTCAACTTTTCTTCGAATTCTGAAGGTTCCCAATCAGCTGACACAAAATGCTTCCATCGGGGCAAAAAAGTAGGATGATTCTTCACATTTCTGATTATAGTCTTGTCTATATGCCAGGAACATAGACGATGTCTTGCATCGGGATATACTTTATGAATAGCATTACGCATTGCTTTATCCCTATCTGTAATAACAGTCTTGGGATCTACACCGCCTAGCCTTATTTTCAAAGCTCCCAACACCCAAAATATAATTTTCCTCTCTCTCGTTAGCCAAGAAAGCACATGCAAATATGCAAGTTTGCGAATGGTGGTTGACACCTAAAAAAGTACAAAATAAGTTAGATTATGCAAACTGCTAGGATTATTTTAGCATGCTCGGGATAATTCTATGTGAAAAGGAAAAGTACCTAAAAAATCACGAGATGCATCTGGTAAATGTTCCTTTTGTAAGTAGCATCGAATGACAGTAATTCTCCAAAGCATGCATAATCAGCAACAGAAACACTATCGGCCCACAAGATGTTAATAAGCCGGTCGTCATTCTTCTTTAGTTCAATAACGAAATGATCGTCCGCGCTGCATTTAGCTTGTAGGTAGGCTAGGGCTGTTGCGGCATCACCTTCACTGATTTGTTCTTTCCTCTCTTTGTCCACATAAATATATGCATCCTTCCTCGTGTACCCCAAACTGTCGTAGCCTCCTGTTTCTGATACAGGCAGATTCACAATTTGAGAAGTTTTCATACCTACAGCTCTTCTAAAATTTATCGCTGCTTTGACTGCACCACTCATACGATGTTTCCCTTTCATATAGTGTCTATATTCTCTAGGGATCGTTTCATGTGTGTGTACATCATCAAACTGGTGCACATACCACTTCCCGTCGACCTTGTCGTGTTTAACACGCATCTTGGCTCTGCAGTTAAATATGGTCTCCCCTCTTGCTTCTCTCTTTCGTTCTGTGCTTTTCATGTGCCTCTTTCCCTCGCTAGAGCATACATAGTCACGCCATATCATAACTTGGTTCTTATCACGACCAATGTCTGATTTTCTGATGTCAAAGCCTTTGACTAACCCGCAGTCCATGTAGAAATCATAGGCTTCTTCTGTATCATCGAACTTCATTTTTTTAATATCTTCAGGCTATAGAAATATGAGATCGGCGACATTATCTTCCTGGGTGGTGTGACTGGCTCCGACACCATCGCTTTCTTGGACTGGCTCCGACGCCAATAGTAGGATTGCCTCCGACGTCAATGGTGGGTCTGCCTCCGACGTCATTGTCACTGTGGGAAATTTTGGGGAACCAATGATGTAGATTACAAAACCCTACCGGGAATGATGGCCGAATTAATGCTTGAATGGGGCACTTAATAATTATCCCCATTAAACCGAATCATAACATGATTTGTGATATCTTATTTTTTTGGTAGGAACGATTTGAACTTTCTATTCTTTATCTTAGTGATTTCTTTACCATTTTCAGAAATAACGAAAATATTTAAAAATGAAAAGGAATGCTTAGTAAAGGCAAACGCCAACTGACTCTATCTGTGTACTACGTGTATGGGGGAATGATCAAATATTAATATAAGCGAATATTTACTAATAGCACTCAATTTTTTATTCAATCGAAGAAAAAAATATTTTTATTTTTAGGTTTAATAACTACCCATGTTTAATATGCCGCCACATTTTATCCCTGTAACCTTGTATATATAATTAATCTTCAGCGGTAGAGCAGTGGTTCTATATCCTTCTTTGCCGCAATTTTGAGTAAATACTAAAGCTTAGGGCACAACATGGAAAATAGGAGGATTACTCGCTCTTCGTCCAAGCTTGTGGTATGTCTAATTGCTCTTTAACCATTGAAATTCATTCTAGTTAATTTATTAATCGTAGGTTCACTGTCATTGAAGGAGACCGCCGAATTTGTGACTCCAACAAAGAAACCAAGGCTACCCAAAGGTGTAAGCACTCCATCCACTCCTGCTTCAGTCATCGTTTTTATTTTGGACGATGAATCTGACTCTGAGGTAACACCAAAGAAGCCAAATGGAAAAAGTATTTCTCTAAGTTCTGTTGACAAGGTAATAAATGTGTCCTATTTGCCATTGAAGTGTTCTTTGCCGTTATTCCGTCAGACATAACGAATGCATTTTGACTCGTGTTTATTTGTGGTCCTTATTCCAGGTTGTTTTGAAGTTTAAGCTACCTACTGGTATGGAATATGATGATGAGCAAATCCAGCTTGCTCACTATATATTTTTAGCCAATCTGCCACCTAACGAAGTATTGGTCAAAACCTCAAACAACTCTTGTACAGGGAAGTCATTGTGGTTCTTAAGCCCTCGCTCATTCGTAGATGCTGAAGTAATCAACGGAACTCCAAAATTTTGTTTTGTTTGTCCACTATCAATGCTTTCTACGTAGAATTATTTTGTAACAAATCTATAGTATCATGAAGTGTTTTTTGTCCATGTTATATTAGGTTATAACAGCGGTGGCCTGTCACTTGACTCTAGAAGAGTTGTGGACAAATTCTAAGGACGGAAAGGAGTGTGCTATCTGCCTGCTGAACTACAGGTTGTGGTCCGATTAAGCTTAAGATTAATTTCCTCTCACCAAAAAAATACAACACATGTTTTTTTAACGTGAATGATATTATGTTGACAAAATTTCAATTGTGCAACTACCACATGGACAGCAACTAGTGATTTCATGTGGAATAACACCCAAGATGGCATTAGACCTATACAAATCAAAATTCCTTAGTCGAACCAATATGGTGAACAAGGTAAACTGTTCGTCTTAATAAGTATTACATGGTTTGCAGTTTATTTTTTTTTAATACGTGTTGACAATATCTGCATATGTAGGTATGTGTTCCGATGAGAGATAATGCCCATTGGTACTTGGCTGTCATTAATTTGGACAAGGAAGAAGTCCATATCTTGGATCCACAACCAACTAAAGACCGCAATTCCTTTCGACTACAATACAAACAATGGTAAATTTGTGACATTGTGCTGTTATAACGCAAAAAAATGTAAATAGCTCTTTCTAAATACAAACGTTTCTCAATTTGTACAAATGAGATTTATGCAAGCCTTGTGGAAGATTCTCTATCGTGAACTAGGTCCGGGATTGTCGCCACCAAGGATTGCGGAGTTTTCGTACACAAATCCTTCAAAGGATCAAGAACAACTACATCGGTAAGTATGCCCATTTTGTGTGATATTAAACGGCGGCTTATCAACTTGTTTATCATGCAATGCTTTCATTTTATGTAGGTCTGACAGTGGAGTCTAGGTCTGCATGTGGATGTATGCCGCAAGCTGGGACTCCTCTTATATTTGGGTAAAGACAATTCTAGTCCTCATATTCGAAAACCACACTTGATTGTTATTTTTGAATCATGCGTTAAGCACCATGTTTGTTGATGTTGATAGCCATGCACTCAAGTGAGGAGGATGCAGATCGCTTTGTACCTTGTTCGAGAGCCCACGAACTACATAAGGCATATGGTGCTCACGGAAGCAAGAACAGTTGCACCTCAAGTTGAAGATGCAGTCGAAGAGTACAAGAAAGCCCATGAAAGGAGGAAAAAGGAAAGAGAAGAGCACAAGGAAACCCAGTCAAAGAGCCCAAGGACAACCTGATTTTGTGTTTTTTTTTTCAAGATGATGGACAATCATGTTATGTTTTTTTTTTCAAGATGATGGACAACCATGTTATGTTTTGTTTTTCAAGATGATGGACAACCATTTTTGTTTTGGTTTGGTGAATGCTTTCTATATTTGTTTTTTGGTTACAACATGGTTTATTTTTTCGTGGAAACTATATTGACTTTTCGAACAACCATCCCTTCCGAATCGAGTCTCAAAGTATCTAGCTTTAACCTGGCTGCTACCTTAGCCAACAAGTGGCAATTTCCAGCTTTCCAGTTACACTTTTGCACAACCTGAAAGGGGCCTTCTGGACTTGATCTCCAGCTCCCAAGTAATCCCTGGTGTTCACAAATATCCTAGGTTCAATACAAATCAATAAAATCTCATTTTCATCGAGCCATGCGTGACGAACAGGCTTCCAAAGTAAGCTACCCGAAATGGCAAAGGGACTTGACCAAAACTCCAGCTTCCAACTTGTGAGTGAGGTTGCTTCTGTTTCAAGCCATTGTATCTTGTAGAGAGGTTTAATTGAGATCACATCATTCCACTTCGTTCCCAATTGCCCTCGTCTAATTAAATTTGCATTCATGTATAATTAACCCAAAAAGTAAAACTGATTGGCTCCTAATCAGCATAATTAATCACCAAAACCCGTACAAGGCAGATAGAAAATTCTTAGGTAATTAATTTAATGTTCCTAGGATATGGAAAGGCTTTCATTCCTTCAATTTCCACCAATGATGTATGCACTCCCCTTTTAGTGAGAGAATTCATTGTATTAATAAATACAATAAAAAGGCTTACATAATTAATGGATTCTTTATTGTGTATAATTAAAAGGGTATTTTACTATAAACGAAGCATGATAGATTCACCGGGGGGATAAAAGAAGCACGAGTCTTGATGAAAAGGGGAAAAAAATCAACATAGATAAAAAATCATTATAATCAAGCCATTTAAAATCCATACTATTCACGCCTATCATCATCACTATACTTGTGACCAAATATAAATAAAACCATAATTTTGCAAAACCATTAAAAATTGAAAATGAAATAAGTAACACATTCTTCGACCTAATTGGAACTGCTTAGAACAAAAGCGGATTAAAATCTCCCCCAATGAAATTCATTTGCAATTTCATAGGTAGTCCCTACTTCCACTTCTATAATTTTGAGAAAACACCACTTCTCAACTTCATCCTCTCTACAACAATGAATTCCAAATGCAATTTCAATGAGTGGGACCAACATATTAATTTACCACTACTAAACAATTTATATATCATCTCCATCATCTAAAATCTTTAAAAAAGAGTAAAAAAGGGCCCATCTGCGGGTCCATTTGAATTGCAAGAAGCATTGCACATTATGCAAATTTGCACCCTTGCAATAGCTTCTCACATCATAGAAATTTAAAGATGCAATTGCACCTCCTTGCCACATCATCTTGCAAGTCACAAATATTGCACCATTGGAGATGACCATTACTGCATCTCGTCACCTGTCTTAGGGAACCTAGCCATGGAAAATTCAAAAAATACTGCATGCATAGAAAAATCCAGGTCTAGACAATTCAAAAAATAGGAGACTTTCCTAGTCAGATGATGTACTGGCTCCCCTCAGTACCTGACAGTTTTGAGTGTTGGAGAATAAAGGAAAAGACAAAAGAATGGAAAGAAAAACCAACAAAGACTTAGTAAATTTGTTAACAGAAGACATCCATTGATGGCCCCTTTGGTGCTCCAACGCTCCACCCCGCCCTGCATCAATCGACTCTCATGTAAGCCGATGACGTTTGCTTGAGGAGGCCTCAGGGGTCTCTTGATGCTCCATATGCCGATTCTCAATAAAAGTATTGGTCAATTCGGCTATACGGTACACCGGCAAATAAGCGCACTGGTCCTCCTTAACATAAACGCCCATATCCATCCCAACCCTTTCAAGAAAGGTGGTCACGAAGGTGGCATAGGGAAAGGCAGTATACCAGTTTTCCCCTTTGGGAGCAGCCTCAACCATGTTCAGGCACATGAGAGATGCGAGGTTAACATGAACACCTCTTTGAGCTTGCACAAGGATAAACAAGTCAAGTTTACGAATAATGGAATGACCATGGTACCTTGAAAGGAATCAGTTGACGATCAACCAGTGGAGGAATCAAAGAGGATATGGGAGGAAAGAAGCCTGGATGCGCCCCTTCATGAGTTTCGCCAGTTCAACTTCAAACTCAAAATCATACAGCCGCCCAAGATTGCTTCTGCTCTCAATGGGGTGTCCTCCAGCAGGAAGATCAAGAATCTCAGAAAACTGATGAGGCTGAAAGCAGACTCTATGTCCCAGGAAGATCGACACCAGATGAGAATCACAGGGACCAAAAAGTTTTAGATTGTGGTAGAACTTCCTCACCACATGGGGGCAGTAACTTGTGCTTCCTCGACTCCGGAGATCAAAGAATTTTTCCCAGCCAAGATTTTTTATTAACGTCTTCACTTCTGGAGGGAAAGGACTTAGGTGGATGAACTCGTACTCGGCCACAATTGCGGTTTTGCTTGTAAATGAAAGATAGTCACCAAGACTGGCGGTGGATCGGCAGTCTTCGTTTGATAGAGATAGTATCCTCATTTCCGCAAACGATCTACTTTTGTTTGCCATGGAGTCTGGAGGAAGAAGGAACAAGGGGAAGGTGAAGATGGAGGAGAGAGAGAATGTAGGTGTAAGAAAAAGTGATCGTGTGGTTGAGTCTGGAGATGTGAGTGTGATGGAGACGGTTGTGTCTAGAATGTCAAGAGTTAGAAGATTACGGAAGATATGTAATGATGATGGTAACTCGTGTAGGTTAAACTAGGGTAAGTCATGCTAGTTAAACTAGGGTTGGTACACGAATTGATACAGCAGGAGAAATGAAATGGGCTCGCACGTTCCAGGCCCACTTTTGAATATTGCATGGATCATGTACAAGCCCACTTTTGAATGTTATTTAAAAGCCCGCAAAAATAAATGATTAGACCCAGTCTAACTAAAATTAGTCCTAAACGCACCGTTAATACATAAACACAAATTAAGGAGACCTCTCCATCCGATTCGAATCAAATTTTGTCTTCTTCATCTCCTTCCTCAATCCTCTGGGCGAGACGAACACTACATATCAGTGAACCTTAATTTCACCGAGAGATAGAAGTTTCGAGAAAATGACAGTAACGGTAAGACAAGATGACAAAGCACTAGCGACATGAACCCTAGGGTTAGCAAAATGAAAAGTCGCCGTAATCGTGTTAGAAAGAGATAGGCGAGGGGAAATAAAATGGCGAAGAACAAACAAGACAAAATAAATTGGGAAATTTAAACTACGTCGAATGTGGATGCAAGTAATTAGGATTCAAAAAGATGATTAAGTTGGGGAGTTCAAATTGGATGGAGAGCTTCTCTTGGAACTGTGAAGGGGCATCCCTCCAAGACGAGAGAGGGATCGTGTAATTGGTTAGGGAGACTTGAAATTGGTTAGGGCGGCAGTGGGTCTACCCAATTGGGTTTGCAGTCTTAATCCATTTAATTTAATAGGGGCAGTTAGTTGGATTAGGATGAAAACAATCTTAACGCGTAAGGAGGCTTTTTGTAATTTGTTTAGTTATTTAGTGGCGCAGTCAGGTTCAACAAACGTGAGCCGTGGAGATTGAGCATGAATGGTTAAGATCGGCCAAGGTACCCGTACCCCGGATTTTGCCCTGGGCACCGTAGAAGTCACCATATATATATACTAGTTTTGTGCCTGCCCGATGGACGGCAAGTTTAATTTGTTTGTACATTTACTTCTATTATATGTCATTTTCTCAATGGTATCAGACTCCTAATTTTTCATATTTATTTATTATTGTTATCTATTATCCGTGTTTCATCAGATATGAGGGGCACTTTGAAAAAAAAAAGATATGAGGGGCGTTACATTTACTCCAGGTTTTAATCATGATCAACAATAATGTCAAACAACGTTGTAACCTATCATTGCTTGGAAAATAGTATTCATACCATCTAATCTTTGATTGGACCAACAATTTTCAACTTCATAAGTTATACATGGTTTAAGCTAGCGCATGCCACCTTACCGTACTCATATCGAGTTTTGCTATTTAGACCATGAATTAACGGAGTTTGGGACATGATACTATATCATAGTCTCCAATGGGTGAATCTCAGTCTCTAATTCTCAATTCAAATTGTAAGATTCATTTAATACAAAATAATAACCAATGATTGTTATTTGTCAAAATATAGGGTTAATATATTTGTATGGCCTGAACTTTGCACATAATAAACATCCTGACCAATCTTTTCGATCTTTAACATCCTGACCCAAACTATACATCAAAGTAACGAAATTGGCCAAACCCGATGTTTGACCGTTATCTTGGAGGGTCAAACGCGTTGACTAACGGTAAACGCGCCGTCACTGCCAAGTCAGCAACTTTCACTTAAATTTTTTAATATTTTTCACCTATTACCATTTTCTTTTTCTTGGTTCAAAATGAAATTAATTTTTTTCTTCTTTTGGTTCAAAATGAAAAATAAAAATGGTAATAGATGGAAAATATAAAAAAAAATTAAGTGAAAGTTGCTCACTTGTCAGTGACATGACACGTTGACCGTTAGTCAACGCGTTTGACTGCCCAAGATAACGGTCAAATATCGACTTTGGCCAATTTCATTACTTTGATGTATAGTTTGAGCCAGGATGTTATAGATTGAAAAGATTGGCCAGGATGTTTATTATGTGCAAAGTTCAAGCCATACAAATATATTAACCCCAAAATATATTCAAGTGCAACTAATAGGTGTGAACGAAGGTGTATATTGCACCTCGAGTATACGCTAGCCTTTTCCACCATTATATTATAGTACAACCAAACTTTCTATGCTTCTATATTACCTTCAACATTTTATAAATGATATTAAATCTAAATATTAGTTATAGAGATACTTTCTCTTCACTTCACATTATCATCCAATATTAAATGTGTGACTGATTTGTAATTGGAATTGTGTGATAACTTAATACAAACATAAAGGCGCCCTGTTGTGAAATTAGTACAATAGATGAATTTACAGGACATTGGTCAGTGTATGATCCTGCGTTGGTTTTACAGGACACCGATCCTTGTACGTCTCGTGCTGTTACACAGGATATCGGTTAGGGTATGATCCCGTAGTGGATTCACATGACACCAGTCTAGGTACAATCCACGGTGGTATACATGACATCTAATGTACTACCCGGGGAGTGTATGACTTGGCAAATTAAGAAGTAAAAAACACTTAATCAACCTAACCATGCATGTGATTAAATCCTTGTATAAAGATTACTTATGATGTGGTTAAGTGATGACTTCCTATGACGTGATATATGAAATGTCCGTGTCGATGATTATGGTTATGTGATGGTTTTCTATGGTGTTTTAGACAATGATTTACCATTAGATGGTGTGATGTTTTGCTATGTTAGGACGGGGTTAAATGGTGAAGTCGATATGATGTGATACTTGATACATACATGTTTATACAATGAGTTATCAAGAGGCTAGGTGATGGTCCTTATGTTGTTAATGTATGAATTCTTTGAGTTTGAGATGATGAATGTGGGATGGCATGTGGTGATGAATGGATGTTTATTCGACTTAAAGAGATATAGCATATCGGATGTATCTTGATAGTTAAGTTAAGCGAGTAAGGGCTGAGAGGTGGGTGACGGGAAACTGAATACTCCATATTTTGCCATGGTTAATGGAAGGGTCAATAAGTCCTTTCGAGCTCTACTCTTAAAGGCAACGGAGAAGAATTATATCATTATCTTATGAGTCGGGTTATCTGGCGAGTATAACTGTTAACTAAAAATACTAATAGTAATATATGTATTAGGGTGTCACATTAAGTAAGGATTAAAATAGTTATTTACATCTCAACCATTATATACATCCAATAGCTTAAGATTCGTTTAGAATTTTTTTTTTAATTAAGATGCTATGCATCTGAACATGACTGAAAGTTGCAAATGTACACTCTAGGAAAAAGAAAAGAATTGATGTCAAACAATAAAAAGAGAAAAGAAAGAAATTATAATTACATCAGGAAAAAAGTAAAGACAATGTGTTCTATAATTGTGCATGGAAGAAAATTCAATGACGTTCAAAAATTTGAAAATAGAAGGAAATTGGAATCGCATAAAAGAAAAGATAATGATATCATTAAACATGCGAATGTAAAATTCATTCCCTAAAGAAGATAAATACATATATGTATATGCACATTACTTTTCTTTTAACTTCTTACCAATTGAGCATGGACATATTTAAGTCATATAACCATAATTCAATTTTGAAAAAGATACCAAAATTGTCCGCTGATATTCTTAAACACATGAAATTTTTGTGTATCACTTAATTGAATTATGTTGATATATTTCATTAATCTTAAAATATGTGAACATCGCACATGAATAAGTTATTATGACTTTTTGACTTAGCAAACCATCATTTCTCACTTCAGCTATTATCTCTTAATAATCTAGTAAGAACACAAAAAATTGATATTTTTCTCTTACAACGCGATAAGAATGTATTAGCTCATATATTTATAGTAGTTGTTTTCTAACAAATTGCAACATAACTGTATTGGTTCACATATTTATAGTAGTTCGTATAAAAAATGTTAACTGTTTTCGTGTTCTAGAATACGAAAGAAGGTTGTTCTTTGCTTTTTAGTTTTTATTTTTTAATAATTGGGTACTAACTAAATTCATGCTTTTTTAGATTTTTAATTATTTTTTTAAACAATAAATATTATCAAACATAATATAAACTTAAAATAAAAATAGGTCATTTTTAGTTGTTATTGTGTAATGTATAGAAGTCACTCATTAAATATAAAAGAGAATTTTATGTGTTGTACCTTTTTTATAAAATGAGTATTAATCTTATTGTGATTAATTCTATAAAAGTGATTTTATTCTATTGGTTTAACAATTTAAATGATTATAGTTTGAGCTTCTAGGATGCATGATTAAATCTTAGTTATGGTGATTGATATACATGTTTTGTTGTGATCATTAGCATAAAAAATACTTTATCCTACTAGTTGAACACTTGAAATGATGATAGTTTGAGCTCATAGGTCATAGGTTCAAATTGTGGTCATGATGATTGTTACACATGTTTATTTAGTTTTATTTTAATGTAATTAATAACTTAAAAATGTTAAAATCGTAAATGACATGTAAAATTGTGAAGCTTTCTTTGTCTTACGTGGCAAAAACTTTATCCACAACGGCCATAATATATGTTAATATATATGTACTCACAAAAATATGGTGACTACTTCGGTGCACTCACAAAAATGAGTGTGTTCAATGCACCCACCTCAAAAACTAGTATTAAGGTGTCGGGTTTTGTATTTTAATTTGTAGAATTAGTGTAATATGTTGATATAACATATGATAACAACTAATTAGCCGATTACCCTAAGCCCTTGGCTTCCAATTTTGAGTTCTATCCCTAAACCCCAAATTGTAAACCCTAACCCTAAAACTCTAAACTCTAAATCCTTCAAATTAAAGTAAATCTTTAATGGTTTTTGTGCAAATTCACGTGCGTTATTGTTCATCACATCATAAGTGATGATTGACATCATTTTGACATAAATCACATGTTTAAAATGACAGTTATGAAGCGAGTGCACTGAATGCATCCAAAAAAGTGAGTGTACCGAAAACGCTACTATATATATATATATATATATATGGGTCAGACTCGTGCGTACATATATATATTAAACAAAATGACCGAGCGGCCCTTGTGATTATTTTCCCCTTCCCCAGCAGCAAATCCCTTTCTCCCCACGATCAATTCCTTCCCCAAATTTCCCCACCCAACAGCGCCGCAAGAAACCCCTCCCCTCCCGCACACGACCTCACCAGCGCGAACCAGAAGCAGCGAACAGCAACCAACCGCCGACTCGCCCTCTTCATACCTCATCACCACAAGCAATGGCGTCAACCCTTCCTGGCACATTCACCAGAAAAGAAAACCCAGGAAAAAAAATTCGACCATTATTCAAAAGATGTGTACGGTTGAGTAGATGGAAATCCGAGGATCGTCAACGTGTTGACAAAATCAAATTCTGACGTCGGACGAGGGAGAACCAAGCCTCGGAAGTTTGGAGGAAGATTTGTCAAGTTCAGGTACCATCTCGGTAATTAGAAAAGTTAGAGGATTGAATAACCATTGCCTTGAGGATAGAGACAGTGGACGATAATACGTAACTCGGTGAACCCTAGTGATAGGTATATGAGTAAAGATAGAAGTAGAGAACTTCTATAGTCTAGTAAGGAATAATTATTTAAGAGCAGAAAGCGAGAACGACTTTCGTGCTAGGAAGGAACGACGAGAATGACCCCTTCTCACTTACCAGGTTGAGGAAGGGTTTACGGAGGCGGATTCCGAAAAGAGGCAGAGAGAGGCGAGTAGCCGCAACAGCATTTGACAGGGTTTCAAGTAGCTCTTCAAAGAGTTAGAGCTAGAGTTACTTTCATTATATTTGAGGTTTTGAGTTTGGATGGTTTTGTTTACCATGGACTTGGGTCGCCCAACTGTTTAGGGTATATCATTTGAATTTCTTGTGGAAAATACTTGGATTTATTTATTTTATTGAGATTTTGGGACTCTATTTTGGTTGGCTCCGTATCCATGAGTATTTCAGTTTGTTTAAAAGTATCGGGCCATTTCAAATAGCCTCTTGAGGAACCCCGTTCACCCTGATCTCTTCCGTCAACTCGTAAATTGACTTGACATGTGCATGTGCATCTTCACTCATCATCCCATTGAATTGAACCGCACTTTGAAGCATCAAAATTGTGCCCGGCTTTATCTCGTAGTTATTGTTGGGCAACGTCGGATGAAAAATAGGTGATTGAACTTTTTCCACACTTGGCCTAGAGTAAGAACTCATTGTTCTTGGCCTTGGTGGCACTTTAGCTTGAGGCTCCGCCATTGGTTGAGGTTGAGGTCTTGCAACTCTTCTTAGATTTCGAAGGGTTTTCTCGATTTCATAACCAAGAGGTAATATTTCCAAGAAATCCCTTCTTCGCATATAACGATGCTACAAAATACAACCTCAACAACCCGTGACGTACAAAGTTGGATAAAAAATTAAACAACAAAATAAATAGAAAAAGAGCATAACACGTAAAAACAACAAACAAAATGAAACAAACACACAAAATAGAACACAAACACAAAACAAAACAAATAAAGCAAGGTAAAGACTAACTAACAACTTAATGGTTTTTTACTAGTTACCAAAGGCTCCCAGCAACGGCGCCAAAAGGTTTGATCACTTGAATTCGTGTAGGTTATTGTCAGAGGTTAGCACATATAAAAAATTATCCCATCCTAGGCCAAGTTTAACCTAGAACGACATTGTCGTATAGTGGTAATCAAGTTCGTATTCTATTCGAGTCCCGGTACCCTAGCCTACTTCCCACCTAGTTGCTAATTAGTTCGGTTTTTGAGATTTTGAGTGGAGGATATGAGAAAACACTAGTCTAAAGATTTATCAAAGCTAAAAGTAGGTACTTCGGGGAATTATCCCTCACCCTAGCTTAGGGCCACTATGCAAATATAGTTACTTAGGGTCATCGAATGTAGTGAGTGAGCTCTTTTCCGTGGGCTCTCGTAGTTATCCACACGCCTCCGAGTACGCCTCCCCTAAACCAATATTCCAGTCACCTCGATCTAGGCTATCATACCTGGTGCATTAAGCTTATTGCTAATTTTAATGGACACTATCTACCGCCACACTGAGGTTTCATCACGGGTTTCATCTAGGAAGGCTACCTATAGCAGGGGTTCGGTAGCATCGGCCACTATAGGCCCCCATTCACACATCTAACATAAACTCGCCAGTTGGCGCTTACCCATCTAATCCTAGAACTATGTACCCAGCACGGTAGCATAAAGTAGGCTAAGAGGGAAGATTAGGGCAAATGACCCAAGCTTTATCATTTACGAAAAAGTTTCATTAAAATGAACTAGACAAACACTTTCATTCAAACTCTAAAATATCCATATATACATAGTAAACCCTAAAACTATGGTTTGAGGTTTATAACTACTAGTACCTTAGAGGACTACTCCATAAAGGAGGGAAGAAGATACATGGTAGAAATAGAAGAAGACTTGGGGTTGGAGAAGATGCCACCTTGCTCCTAGCTCCTCTTCTTCTCCTTCCTTTAGCTTCTCTCTCTTCTCTCTCTCTAGAATCAAAACATTTCTCTCAAAATCATATCTCTTAAAAAGGAAAAAGGGGTCTTGTAATTATAGTCATTCTAGACTCGTGGATGTTCGTGGCCTGAGGAATGGAGATCGCAGGTGGGATCTTCTGAGGATTGGCCGCGATCTCAAGACGACATCATCATAGCCTTATGAAGGGGGAAGATCGCGGGCTGACTTTACGGTCGCGATCCATGAGTCATTGCCTCGATCTTCCTCGTGGCAACGTGAACGTTGGCCATGATGCGACTGGGGAAAATCTCGGCTTCTCTAAGTCTCCTTCCACGCGAAGTTCGCTCCCTAGGCCTTCAAGATCGCGGTTGCGATCTTTGGCTTCTGGTCCGCGATCTTGAGCTCGTTTTTGCGGCTTGTGATCCCGGCTGTGATCTTTGGCTTATAGGCCACGATCTTCAATTCATGCTCCTTCTCTACACTTGTGACCTTGTTTTGTACCTAATTCGCACATATCGATTAATACAACCTAAAATCACATCGAAATTAAATAGGAACGCAATAGGGATGTATTTGATGATGTTCAAGCATTTAAACACATGAATTGGTACAAAACATACCTAGATATGTAGGGTAAATAACACCAAGTTTGGTTCACCGCCATTCCAAGTCTAGACAAGGATTTTTATTCTCCGTCGATTGTGCCCAACTCGCAAATCCAAATTCATAAAATTGAACTCACAAATCTAGCAAAGCTTTGTTATTACAATTTGTTCTTCATTCACAAACCCAGAAAATCATTCACAATGCCAGAAAAGTTTCGCAAACCCAGAAAAGCTTTGCTAACCCATCAATTACAACCCTTCCAAACTAACCAAATCGAGAATTTCTCATGCTCCTCCTCAATCCCAGAATTAGAACCCCCAAAAAGTAACAAACACACAAAAAAAAAATACATGCATCAGAATACTTCTCCCACCATGGCCGCTAGGCTCGCATCGGACCTTGTACTCGTCGATCTCCAATCGGCGTTATGCTCGTCAATCTCGGCCTTAGGCTCGTCAATCTTTTCCTTCGACACCATCTCCTCCTTCTTCCATCTCCTTCCCTCAGCCCCCGCCTCGCTGAAACCCCTTCCCCTGCGGAAGCAAAACCTGCAAAAACAAAAAAAAAGATTAAGCTAGACCGGTCCAATCAATGCTCTCGCTGGAACTCTCAGCAATCGCCGCCTCTCGATCCGCCCGTCACCTCTTGAGCTTGGCGCCATCATCGTCTCTCGATCTCTCCGCCTGTCACCACTCGATCTCTCTGCCTCTTGCCTCACCTGATCTCGCCAATTGTTGCCCTCTCAATCTCTCTGCTAGTGTTGTTGGTTATCGCCAGAGGAGGCAGCTAGTGACGGTCTTTTTGAGAGAGGAATGAAGATATGAAGGCTTTGTTTTCTTTGAGAGTAGAGGAGCAGGTGAAGGGTCGTTTTTTTTGGAGAGAACGAAGAAGGGGAGAAAAGAAGTAAAGTTGAAAAGAAGGGGATTTTTTATGGTGAGAAGGGGAAATTTTCAAATTTTAAGGGGGCAAGTTTTGGCAGAGTATGAAATTTTTGGAGCCATAAATTTTGTTTAAAATTCAAAATCACTAAAATGGTGTCGATTAGACTGAAAATTGGGATCTAAAAAATGGGCGGAACTGAAATTTGGGTTTGTGGTGGTGAATGTTTTTTTGTTTTTTTATGCTTAACACAAGCAAATCTGACAAAATGTCTTTTGTCAAAAAAGAAACCACTATATTATGACGAACATGCCTTTTGTCAAAGTTGGAACCACTATATTATGACAAACATGCCCTTTTTTTAGCTCGTCGTGGGATTATTGCTATCTATTGTGACAAAAATAATTTGTCATTTAACAATTTAGGGAATGATCTGGGACTATATGAGATGGGCTTCCAGGGGGATCAATTCACATGGACTAATAAGCGGATGGGGACAGCCTGTATTTGCGAATGACATGATCGGGCCTTATGCTCCCAATCTTGGATAGACCAGTTCCCGGAGTCTTTGATGAAGTATCACACGGACCAAGGGTCGGATCATAGAGCACTTACATTATCGGATAAGCCTTTCACGCGACAGAGTCGGCCTCTCTTCAGGTTCGATGCACGTTGGACGGAGAACCCAGAAGTCAGGGCAATGGTTTTGTATGTGTGGAATGAGACAGTCCACGGATCCCCCGTGTATAGGCTTTGGGCTCGTTTGAAACGCCTTCATTATCTCTTAGTAGACTGGTGTAGGTCTGGTACTACTAATTCCCTACGGAACATCAAAACTCTCCAGACTGAGATTGAGCAGGCAAAACACCTTCATCCTATTGATTAGGATAGGGTTTAGGACCTGGAAATGGAGTTGAGTCGCCAGTGGGAAATCGAAAAGATTTATTGACAACAGAAGTATCGAGTCCGGTGGTTAAAAAAGGGATAGTAATACTTCTTACTTCCACACCGTCACAAGGGCAAGGTGGAAAAGGAATTTTGTGACCGGATTGAGGAATGAGGATGGTGATTGGATCACTTATGAGAAGGGGAAAGCGAATATTTCTGTCACTTTCTTCCAGTTTCTATTTACCTCCAAATACCAGGTAAAAAGTATGGAAGCTTAGGTCGAGGGTCTTCCTATTGCTCGGACAGTAACTGAGGATATGAATGCAATTTTGACCGCTGAAGTTCTGGCGTCGAAAATCCGACAGACAGTGTTCTCAATCAGTTCCACGCAGGCTCCGGGTTTGAATGGTTTCACTGGGAAATTCTTTCGTACATTCTGGGATGTCGTTGGTGAGTCAGTGGTGGAAGTTTTCTACTCTTTCTTTAGGATAGGGTAGATGTTACGAACCTTCAATCACACCTGGCTAACGCATATTCCCAAAGTGGATAATGTGGAAAATATGCGCCAATTGAGACCTATAAGCTTATGCCAATTCGTTTATAAAATCATTGCCAAAATAATGTCTGAACGATTGGCCTGTTTCTCCCCAAGATAATCTCGCCAGGGTAAAATGCGTTTATTCATGAAAGGCAAATTGTGGATAATGCTCTTATTGGACGCGAATTGATGCATTAGTGGGCAATAGGTTAATCTGGCTAAATCCGCGGTGTGTTTTAGTAAGAATATTTCGCGAGTGGATCAAGAATCCCTGGCCCAGAGACTGGTGTAGGCGCGGTAGGAGTGCATGATAAATATTTGGGTTTACCTACCTTGGTTGCCTAGTCCAAGTTGGCTGCGTTTCGTTGCCTGGAGGAGAAGTTGCTGGAATGTTTACAGGGTTGTAAACATAAGGTGCTCTCATGGACGGCGAAGGAGAAATTGATAAAATCAATTGCATCCCGAGGGGTGAGGCTGGAGGCTTGAGTCTCTTGTGCAGATGTTTCCCTCGGACGTAGTTCGTAGTATCACGACAATTCCCTTACCTCGTGGAGGAGTAGAGGATAAGTTGATTTGGTTTGACACTTGTGATGGGGTGTTCACTGTTAAATCCGCTTATCACCTTGCGGTTTTGCTGGATAGACGGGTAAAGGAGTGGCGACCCACAGTTACCTAGATGGATAGAACGAGTTGGATGCATATATGGTCGCTTAAGATTCCGCCTAAGTTAAAACTGTTTTTGTGGCAAATTCGCAACCGTATCCTGCCTACTACTAAAGCTTTGATTGAGAAACCGGTCCAGATTTTGCCTCGATGCCTGGTGTGTTGGGCGGAATCAAAAATGATGAACACCTCTTTTGGGAGTGTCCAATCGCTGCAGCCCTCTGGACTCACTCAGGATTAGAGCATCTAGGACAGGGTTTGCCGTGCCATAATTTTCCAAATTTCCTTAGGAAATGTTTGCTTAGGATGATCCAGCCGGTTCAGATTATGGCTCTGGTGGCGCTTCTGTGGCGGATTTTGAAGTCTAGAAACTGGGCTGCCTTCGAAGGTAAGCAGTTTTTGATTCCTCAGCAGATGCGTCGGTACCATCAGCAACTCCATGAATGGGTGTCCATACCGGAGGATAGGTTGGTCCAAGATCGGGTGCCTTTGCAACGAAATCTGGGGGAGGTGGGTTCTCCTTCTATCGTCTGGATGTGGGATGGTGCGGTATGTGCTGACTCACATTCAGCAGGAGGGATGATCTTGAACGATGATGGAGGGTCTATGGTCTTATCCAGAGGCATGATTTTCAAGAATATTGTTGACCCGTTTATAGTAGAGACTATTTTCCTCCGTGGAGCTATTCAGTGGTGTCAGGCTCTCGGTCTTGCTCAAGTTTGGTTTGAGGGAGATGTGAAGGTGCTCATTGATAAAATTAATGCCACAGATTCTCAAGGTAGCCGTGTTGGTGAATTATTCTAGAGATTCTGCTTATGATGGCTCTAAATACGGGTTTTCGTGTTCGATTTATGAGTCATATTAGCAGTAGGGTAGCCCATTTAGTGGCTAGAGCGACCATTTCTTTGCCTCCGACTTCTTGTCGATTGTTTGATTTTCTTTTCTGGGTTGGTTCCAGGGTGTAATCCTTGATCTTGTTTATCAATAAATATGATTATCTTTTGTTAAAAAAGGGAGGCATAATATGGCAAATGCTACTCTTACGATATAGTTTTTCACTTTTGTGTATCTTACATCCCGATATGGGATGCCTATTGTGACAAACTTAATTTTAACACGAAATGTTTGTCACA
This sequence comes from Linum tenue, assembly GCA_946122785.1. NCBI lineage: Eukaryota > Viridiplantae > Streptophyta > Magnoliopsida > Malpighiales > Linaceae > Linum > Linum tenue. The sequence goes on from CAMGYJ010000008.1 coordinate 37,240,650, forward strand.
TTACTCACTTTAAATGAAGACTTATTTTGACAACAATTTTGTTGACAAAGTAGGCATACCAAATAGGACATATATTATTTTTGTCATATCACAATACCTATTGTGGCAAACAAAAAATGACAAAATAATATTTTTGTCCTAATAGGCCGAATTTGTAGTAGTGCAACCATTCGTCGAGCTTGATAAATTGCTGACTATGGCAAGTAAGGCGGAGAGGCAACAGAAGAGGAGGAGGATCTTACCTTCCATCGGCTCCACAAGACATACTCAAGCTACCACAACAGAACCTAAGCCTATAAAGGAATCACCAAAACCGGCGGCCAAGGTCGACATCTCAAAGCAAGGTGATTCGTCAGGTGGTATTCATTGCTTTAAATGTCATGGGAGAAGGCACATTGCGAGCCAATGTCCGAAGAAGAGGGCGTTACTCCTATTGGAAATTGGAGAGTATGTGTCTGACGCAAAGGAAGAAGCACCTCCAGGCAACCTACTGGAGGTAACTGAAGAGTGGCCTACGTAAGGGAACGAGAAAACTTGTTCCATAGTCGTTGTTTGGTCAAACAGAAGCTATGTTCATTGATGATTGATGGATTAAGTTGCACGAACGTGGTGAGTGCGATGGCGGTGAAGAAGTTGGGGCTGAGTACATTGAAGCATCCCAGACCCTATAGTCTGCAATTGGCAGATATGAAGATGAAGTTCTTTGTGAAGTTTTCACATGGAGGAAAGAAGATCATGTTGAAGCCACTTTCTCACGACGAGGTCTATGAAGATCAAATCCAAATGCAGCAAAGTAGATAGAAGAAACGAGAGTCTACCAAGAGGTCGATGATGGCACGAAGGGAAGATATGATCATGGGTGATGAAGAAGATCATCTTCGAGGTAAGTTGATTCAAATTCCAGATTATGGTGACATTACTGATCACATCGACTTTGTTGTGGGAGATGAAGTACCGGCAAAGGAAGTTCGACTTAGAGAGAGACAATGACTTCAAGAGTTCGTCGAAAAGCTTTGCATTCAAGGTGCATACTCTAGTTCATGGTTGATGGAGTCATTCGAGGGAGTTTATATGAAGCCACACGATTTGAGGATAAATATTTTTCAAGAGGCAGGGAATGATGCAACTCGGATCACCTCACATGTCGTCCCTCGAGTTTGAAGGACATACAACGATCGTGCACCGAAGATGAAGGCTCTAGTGGATCGAGAAGGCAAAGAGAAGAGTCTAATTGACCAAGAGAGAGCACTTCTACTATGCTATATAGCATTGGTGCTTTAATGTACAACTTGAAGTTGTACCATAACATTAAATGTATAAGTTTAGGTTGTAACATATAGGAATTTGTACCATTATGTTATGGTACCAATTTACGGCTTGAAGTTGTACCATCACATAAAGGTATAAGTTCAAGTTGTACCATAAAAAAATTTATACAAAAAGTATAGGTACAATCTGAAGTTGTACCATAACGTTAAATGTACAATTTCAAGTTGTACCATAAAGACAAAAACCTATAGCACCAATGCTATATAACATTGTAAAATTCCTCGACCAAGAGATGATCCACGTAGGAGCTAGAGCTGTTTAAGGGTCGAGAAGTGTTGACAATTCGAGTTGGGGTTGTTCCATGCCAAATCCACGGCCATGGAGGAGAAATCCCCTACCGTAGAATTGACGATTAGACCGTGGATTATGTCCAGGGCAAGAAGACCAAAATCCATGGCGAGAAGCTCTAGCTCATGCAAATGTAGAAGTTACTTTACTTGCATTCAACTAGGCTCCAAGCACTCAAAATTACACCAATCATTCACACACAAAATCATAATAGAATACCCCCCCCCCCAACACACACACACACACACACACTCTTAAGCTAGACATTGCCCTCAATGGCGTAAAATAAGAAGATAGATGTGAATGTTGGTGGACGGGATCGAAGGTCGGGCGAGATCCGGAAGGGCACGGTAATATCCAAAGGTTGTCTTATTGAAGAGAAAAGAAACGAAGCGACGATAGTTGGATTTCCTCCCACCAAGTGCTTCTTTAATGTCATGAGCTGGACGGTTACTCTTCGAGTTTTAGTCCATCCTAGAACTTCCTTGAAGTTGAGGTTTCTGTCGGTAAGGTAATATCTCAAGTCACGAGACGAGTTCATGATTGAGGTCTCGTGAAATTGAATAGTCCTGAAGCTCCACCCACGATACCTCTTCTTCTTATTTCCTTCTTTCTTCTCTTTGCCCCATACCATGTAGGACATCATGGAATAACTACAATCACATCTACGAAGAGGGATCGATGATGGGTTGGCCTTGGCTTGGCAAAGAGCCACAATTGGTTCCTTCTCGAGTAGTGCATCATGGTCAGGTTTAAAGCTTTTGTAGCACTTGTAACTTGTAGAAGCTTCATCCACCACGACCTCGTCATCATCTTGGACACCACTTGCATTTTCAACCTCAACCTCTCTTCCTTCTTACTCAATGTGTTCCTCCCCTTGGGAACAACCAAGATCTTCCTCTTCTTCAACACTTACTTCTTCCCCTTCAATTTCTTCTTTCACCATCCCATTCATGTCCTTAAGCATAGTTTGGAGGGAGAGATGCTATGTAAGAACACTAAAAGGATTATCTTGCTCCTCTACCTCGTGACCTGTTCTTCAACGTTGTTCTTGGGAAGGGGAAAGTGATGAAAGTCATCAATGCATCCTTCTTGGTCATCCTCATCATGGGAGCTCCCTGCGTTGAGTTCCTCTTGCTCCATTCAGTTGTCATTGATCGCCCCTTCAACCTCCTCTTCTTATTTTCACGGTGAGAGGTGGTGGCGTGCACAAGTTCGTGCAACCTTCTCTTCTAGTGTAAAAATTGGAGGAGGGTGGGGTTGGAAATATGTGTTGGAGCATGGTCTTAAAAGTTCTCCCTAGAAAGCTCCAATTTGGATTTCTCTTTGGGTTGTGGGAGATCCAAGTTTGAGCATCCTTCGTCAGTGCCTTGAGAAAACTGCTCCACCATGAGCTCCAATTAGCTCTTTGGCTCCAGTTGTAGAGTGGCACATGGTCTTGAGGAATGTCCCATGAAAGCCTCCATTTCCAACTCCAAGTTGGATTTGTCCTCGGTTTGTGGAGGAAGTTTGCTTGGTATGGAGAAGCTCTTTGATATCCCCATGAGTATGTTCGTTCTTCTTGGAAGGGAGGTTGATCATCGAACCCCGTTTCCTGGCCTTCACTCTCTTGATTACTCCATGAAGTTGTTGGGTACCCTCCATTCAGGTGGTTGTGGATATCCCCACATATTGCAGAAGCCAATGAGATCCTTGATTCAACCTACAAACACAAAAAGTACAAAAAAAAAAAAAATCAAACAAACACAAACCACTCTTCAAGACGAAGAGTGGGTCAACAAACACAAAACAAACAACAAAACGGCTAAAGTAACGACCTAAGCCTTTTCCAATAACCTAGGATGTTCCCCTGCAACGGTACCAAAAACTTGACTCGACTTTAACCTACGACCGGGTGTAGCATAGGGTTAGGATGTAAGAAAATTATCGAACCACGGGCCTCTAGTACCTTACTTCGACTTAAGGTTTCATTATCTAGCCAACCTAGAATAGTGATTAGGAAAACTAACCCAAGTAACCTAACTAACCACTATCCTTGCTAATTACAAGTTGTGTAGCTCTCTTAGCTTCAATCCCATAGTTCCATCATTCGGACCGACATTGCATACCATCCTATCTCGATCGACTTAATTTCTCTACCAATAGAAGATAGACTCCCTCGCAGGAGCGGAGCCAAGGGGTTTGGGTGTCTCCCATGACACCCTAAATTTTGGGGAAAATGATTATCCAATCTCGGTAGTACTTTACGTATGGGTAGGAAAAAATATATAAGTGGTAGATTATGTGACTTAAGCATAGAACACTACTCTTATTGGTAAACATGTTTCCATTAGACTACAATTCATTTGTTGTTGTATTTTTAATACAAGTCTCATAGTAAAAATGCTATTTTTCCCATTTTTTCAAAATCTAACATTGATGATTGAACCCAATTTTAGGCTTCCCTTATTCCCTTCATTCTATCATATTATTGGTTTACTTGCTTCTGAAAGTTATTGATTTTAACAAGTGCAACTGCAAGTTTTGAAATAACATTTTCAGCTTTGGGATACTTTAAGAACAAGTTTCAGAATCGAATAAGCGATCAATTCTTGAATAATTGTATAGTAAGATAGAGAGATTTGTTGAGTTGTGCAGACACTGAGTGTATTTTACAACTTTTTCTAAAAATGAAAACAAGTCATGGACTTTTGTTATAACTTGTACTAGTTCGATATTTTCTTATTTAAGAATTTTTAAATTATTAAATTATTAATTTAATTTTTGAAATAGTACACCCCTAGATAAAATTTCTGGCTTCGTCACTGCTCCAACGGGTATTGACTTGGAACGGCGTAACGACGAATTGTTAGTGTTCTATTCAACCTAGGGAAAACATATGACGTCAAGCGATCGATCTAATCGATTCCCTCGGCGATTAATCCGGAACAACATATGATATAAATGACCATAATTTCCAAGAATGGTCCAAAAGGGGATTTTCTCCCTCCTAGGTAAAAAACCCAATTTACATGAAATGGAATCAACACTCATGCAATTCATGATAAACATCCATCAACTAAATAAAATGAGCAATCAAACATAGGATTCATCACATACATCAACATCAAACCAAAATCTAGAACTAGGGTTCATCAACCCAAGAGAAGGAAAGTTAATTCATAGAGAAGAGGAGAGAGAATACATTATATGCTTAGAATATTCAATCTTCATCTTCTTGGGGGTGTTCTTCAAACTTCAATGGTGATTTGATCCTCCAAAATAGCTCCCACAACCATCGTAGGTCACGCTCTCTCCCTTTCTAGAATAGCCCATTCGGTGTTTTGGGGTAAAAAACCAGCTCCCCCTCTCCAAAACCCGTTGTTGTCTATTTATATTTGTAGCAGGCCAAGTGTCATGTTTTGGGCTATCTTCATGGTTTGGGTGTTATTTTCACTCCCTCCAAGCCGTGAAGTTTTACAATGACCACGAGATGAGCATAAACTACTCGAAAGTGGCCATGTTCATGGCTTGGGGGAGATTTTCACTCCCACAAGGCATGATATCTGCCTCTTGCCTGTTAAAATTGCCCAAGCTCCACCTTTTGGCTTGTTTTGACCTCCGAATGGCCTGAAACTCATTCTCGACCTTCCCGCACATACTAGGACCTGAAATGTGACAAAAGAAGCACATCTTAGCATAAAATTGGTCGAGAGGCGTCAATTACCAAGTTAAACAATCAAGATATAAGGAGGTAAAAGATGTGTAATTATGTCCGGATCACGACCAAGGGGATCGGGGGAGCTCATAACCATGATCTCCAGCTGAATCCCACGAACTTGGTGAACTCTGCCGTTGCCCAAAGTTTGGGCCACATGAAATTTTTCACATGGCAGCAAACTTATTCTCACGGTCTAGCTTGTCGTGCCTATGACTCTGAATGTAAGTTCTTTTGGTCTTCATGTTGGTTTCTCTTGGAGATCACTGTCATGGTTAGAGTTTACGACCGTGAACAGTGGCATTAAACTGGGTCACGTTCGTAGCATGAGTTTGAGTCTTTTTTTCCATTGTCTTTTGATCCTCTAAATGACCTCTGATTGGCAGGAAACTTGGGACACTCATTTCTTATCATGCTAGGATGTGAAATTAAGAAAGAAAACACAACCTAACCTAGAATAGGATGAAAGTGAACAAGTTTCAAGCTAAATGGCCATATGATAAAAGTCATGCTAAATTTTAGGCTATGATGCTTTCAAGAAAATACAGCACTAAATCAATCTCAAATAGCCAAAGGTGATATGAAAGAAAATGTTAGATAACTATAATTTAGGTGTTATGAGTCCCTATGAGGAACTAGTTCATTAGTTGTATACGTTGTCAAATTCTATAGTTTTGAAGACTTTGTAACCTTTTATTCTTGGCGGTAAAATACCTCGGGTGCCATTTAAGTTTTGGAATTGGGGTAGACATACCACTTAAGTTTGAATAGGGCGTTGGGTACCATTAATGTCGCGAAAATGTGCATCCGTCTGCTTTTCCATCCAACCCAAACTTTTAATTACTTTTGATACCCAAAACTTTTAAAAACATCCAAAACTATATTTCAACAAGTTTTATCTAATATAATAATTAAAAACCTTCTAAACATATTATTACTAGAATGACTAATCAAATTTTCAAAAAAATAGATAAATATACTAGAATATTATAATAAATATATTAAAATAATATTAGAATATCTATTTAACCCCCTAATTCAGTTAAAAGCACCATTAGAAACAGTTAAAATAGAACCTAATCGATCATTAATACATCAAAATAAAAAAAAGGATAAATGGAATAAAATAAAAACATTGTTTAGTACAACATTCATGGAATAATTCAATTATTAGAACATATAATGATTATTGAAAATAATTATAATGATAATTGATTCTAAATTTTCAAAAATTGGTTTGGTATGTAGTATTCAAAAGAGGATCCAAACTAAATAATAGAAAATGATGTTTTTATTAAGTCCAAATGATTTTTTTACAATAAGAAAAGTAGAAGGACCAATTCTGAAATTTAGAAAACATAATATTCCAAGAATATTCTGTCAACTTTAACGGAATGTACGTAGCTGTAAATTTAAGTGGTACTAGGTGCACATATAATAGAGTTCAGTGGTACCCGACGCCCTATTCAAATTTAAGTGGTATGTCTACCCCAATTCTCAAACTTAAGTGACACCCGAGGTATTTTACCCTATTCTTGGTACTATAGTAATATATGATTTTTTAATATCTTCTATGGTTGATTTATTGTCAATGGATTTTGTGCTTACTCGAAGCTACAGATGCTACACAAACTGACTTTGTGTCTGATGTGGCTGGACACTGACGTCCTTCACAATCGATCATCAAGTGATTGAACTCTGTGACACCTCAAGGGAGAATCTGTAGGGTCCTTGTAACCTACTAGATTTGGTAAATGTCATGATGCAAGGTAGGAATAAATCTCGCAAGAATCAAATAACTCATATGTTGTCAATATCAAATGAAGCAAGTCTAAAGGAACTCAGGGGTAGCCTATGCAACGCGTCAACGCCTTCCTCTCTTGTTTTCTCATTCAAATAGTTTTTTGTTCTATTCAATATTTTTTATTATTTCCATTTGTGTTCATTTTTGTGTCTGTTCGCCATTATTTTTTCGTACTTTTTTGTAGTATATAAGTCAGTATCATTTTCCAACACAAAAGAAACAGAATTGGCGGCCAGTGCACCGATGGAGCTTCTAATAAAAAGCACCTCATAACTCTTTCTCTTAACCCTCTCATAAACGAGTGTTCATAAGTGGAAAGCAACAAGCTCTCTTATGAACCTAAGACTCCAAGCCAATCAATTAACGAACAACAAGCTTCTACTCAACTAAGGTGCTTCTTTGTTGAATGGTATGTTATTCTAGGACTATTTACTATTTGCTATCTTGTGTAATTCTAGTATTCTTCCGATACGGTAGCATATTATTGTTCGTACAAAAAAATCTATTCCAAAATCTATTTTACAAAGTTAAACCACAATCGTATCACCAAAACCCTTATTACAAACTTGTTTGATATAACCTCCGATAAACTCACATACGACATAGATAGTAACATTGTCAACGCTCGAAAAGCAATTAATGGAGATCCATTGCCTGATAATACAACTCGTCCCTTCCTTTCGGAACCTTCCGGTAAATGCTTCCACAAGTTCCAGTACTGTGGAACATCAGAGTTTAACAAGCAGATTCCAAAAGCACTCTGAAAGGTCAGAGTCAAGCTCGCTACAAACAAAATTAACAAAGTAGTGCTAGTTTGAGATGTTAGCTGATAAGATTTCGCTTTTCTGCACTCCTCCTTTCAGTATTGTTCATCCTCGCTAGGTCTCCTCTTCTTCGGTGTCATCCGCAGTGAGAAGATGGTTAAGTGCTACTCGCGGGCGTTTTGTCACAGGATGCACTGCAGCTTCCCCTTTATCTCCCTCGGGTTCAACTTTCCTCTTAACCCCTTCTTCTTGCCCCTCCTCATCTTGCTCACTGGCAGCAGCAGCAGCAGCTTCGGGATTGGATTCGTCTGGTTTATCCTTTTCAGCCAATGGCTCGGAATCTGACTGGCCACCAGCCTTCATTTTAGGATTTGTGTTCTCTGTCTTTGAGGAACGTTCGGATTCTTCGAGGAACAAGCGTATATCCTCTTTTTCCGCAATATCTAGAGGGGTCCTTCCAGCCTTCGTCTTCACGTTAAGGTCTGCACCTTTTTTAATCAAATACTTGACTAGCTCCAGGTGTGAACCTTGGACAGCGTAGTGGAGTGGAGTAAGTCCCTTTCTCGTGAATGCTTTGATGGAAGCTCCTGATTGAACCAAACTGCGGACAGCCTCTAAATGACCCTTTTGGGCCGCAAAGTGAATTGCTCCCATGTCATCCATGGCAGCAGCACCAACATCAGCCTTATGCTTGCAGAGATAACTTACTACCTGTGCATGCCCTGCCCATGCTGCCAAATGCAAGCTATGATGTGTGAGTCAAGGAAACAGCATTGCAGTCTTTGTTTTAGGAACAAGTTTTATTTCCCTAAGTTACAGCAAGCAAGAAAGAGGACAGCCTTAGGATAACAAGTGATGAATTCTCATGGAAGGAAACGCAGACAAAGAATAAATGATAACTGTTAATACGAAGATAAATTCCTCTATCAAAACTACCGAATGTGATTCCAAGCCAACCCCTTTCATAATAATCCCACCAACCATTCTTCGACCTTTAAAGCAAACAAAGAAAACATTTCCTCTACTAAAGAAAAACCTAACTCACACACGTGAAGGCAGACATTTATCTTCAACGCAATGCATATGAATTTTTCAATGGCAGGACCCAGCAAGCCAAGAAAATAACCTACTATCAAGCAGCTTTATCATAATCCAACAGAAAAGAACAGCCGAACTAACTAGCTTAATAGCAAAGTTTTCCTAAACGCATTCAATTTGAACAGACTATGTATGTAAAGAGGAGAGAATGCCATGGCAACTGGATACAGAGATAGCAAACATCACGGTTCTTTTTTCTCAAGCCGCAACTCGGTAAGAAATTGGGGACTGTGAGCAAAACAGTTTTGACCTGGATCATGATATCCCCCTAAACTTCACCTCTACGACACAAATAATTGACAAGCTTCGCTACGCATACAGCAGTCAGAAAACCTAGGGTTTGGAATTTCTCTACTAAATTGAGCAAGTGCCTGGAATTTAGGCCACAAAGTTCCACAAGAACAAGTATGACGAGAAGCATAAACCAGAAAACTGAGAAAGCGAAATTGGGAGCATCAAGATGCTCAGGCGGGAAGGATACGGGGTTCTAGAGTGCTTATCTCTAGTGTTAACAGCCAGCGGATTTGAGCCGAGGAGTAACTGAAGTGCAGTAAGATCACCGGACCTCGCCGCCGCATGAATGTCTCCTTCCCCGCCACCACCGCGGCGACTGCCTCCACCGCTCATCCTTTTCCTTTTCTTTTGGATCAGTAGCTCAGAGTATTCTTCGAGACTACACAGCTCCGCTGTTCTGCTTCCCTTCTTCCGCTTCAAATTAAATTTGGGCTATCTTTTTCATAATTAAATTTGGGCTCTTAGTTTTGAGTAGGGATGGCAACAAAATCCGAATCCACGGGTACCCACACGACCCAATTCGGTCAACGCGGGTAAAACCAGTGTTGACGGGTTTTGGGCCGGGTTTGGGTTTAAACCCGCTACACTATTCACCGGGTTGGGTTGAGTTTGGTATTAGTTAACCCGCCTCATGAGTACCCGTCCACACATATAATTACTTTCCCAGTATATTTAATATTCTAAATAATATATCTCTTTAAACAACTAATATTATTTATGTTTGTGGAGACATGTATAATTTGTTCTTTCTAATTGTTTAGAATGAAGTTGATATTATGGAGTGGAGAGTGAATAAACTTATTTGACGAGGAAGAAGATTTCAATTAATCTTGTTGTTTATAGATGTTTATCTTTAATTTTGAACAATTTATATTGATCATTTGCGGTTTGCTTGTATGTTCTAGATTGATGTTTTTGTATGAATAATTTGTATGAGAAAATTTATGTTAAACTTTTATTTTGAAAAAAATTTGTTATTGTAAATTTTTTACCACAAAAACCCACGGGTACCCATGAACCCGCGGATACCCAGCGGGTTGGGTTGGGTTTGAGTTTTTCAAACCCAACGGGTTTTACCCCGGGTTTTTTGGCGGATAAACCCATGGGTTTGGGTTTGGGTTTGACAAAACCCGCCCCCGACCCATTGCCATCCCTGGTTTTGAGGAAGGTTAGAAAATTCAGATCACAAATGGTGAGAATTAATAATTTTTTTATTTTTATAGTTTTTTTAATAGGTTGTTATTTTTTTCTAATTTGGACATCAAATTTTTTTAAATAGATTGAACAAGTTCGCTGTGATCCACAAAATGAAATTCATTTTCGATATCTTTCGAAGGAAAAAAATAACACCACTCGTTACCACATTGTATTACCTTCGTTTTTAACTCGAATTTTGAAATTTTTTGCATAGATGGAATGAGTACATCGTGACTTATAGGATCTACAAATTTTTAGAAAAAAAATGCAGGACTAAAATGTATCACCCATATGGTAACTGGTGGTAAACAATAATGAATATGGTAAATGACAGTTCGTGTATTCTTATTATCATGTATTCAATCATTATACGCTTTGATATGTTTAAACCACTATGGTACACTTACATACCACGTGGTATAATCTTTTGTAATACCACGCATTACCATCATGGGATAAACTAGTTATAAATGTTTATTTTTTTATCCAAAATATACCAAAGTGGATATCATTTTGAAAAGCACAATTAATCTGATTTATCTGTCTAAAAAAAATATATTACTACTTAAAATGAAAGAGATATAGCTTGTTAAAATTTATAGGGAAAAAGTTAGAGACTTTCCATAAATGATGATATTGCACTGATATGACTGATTATGCATGGTTATGCACCCTTAAGTTATACAAGAGATCTGCTCCTCATTCTCCCACCGGTAGTGGGAATGGCAATGGGGCACATTTTTCTGGTATCTCAATGCTTATACATATTCGGTGACAAGTCAAATTCAATGTAGTTTATTTTATGTTGGCGCGCGTAGGGGCAAGCAACACATCGTTCTAGCTTTTACATGGTATCAGAGCTGCAACTTTGATGACTCAATGGACATTCCTTTAAAACAACAAGCATCGGAGGGGGGGAATGGGTTCTCTCTCGCTGCTCTGTAGAGCCCTCTGGGTATGTTGATGGCGTATTCTAGTGCTTGCCGGAGGATTTATCGGTTCTTCCATGGAGGATTTCTTTCATGCCTGGCAATCGTCGACCTGGTGGTGATGGGAACAGGACGCCGGAAGGGCGGCTTCCGATTGGATTCCTCTGACCTCTAACGACCTAATGAGAAAAGCCCATCTCGGTCGAATAGATACGAACTGTCGTCAAGTTCTTAGAGAGGATAAAAAATGTAAGTGATCTTGTATGTATCATACCTTGAAGACCTTACTCAGTTGGGTCTGGATATGGTCAACGATGATGCGTATAAGAAATGGAAAATTCAAAAACATGTAGGTTGGTGATTCTTAATCCCGCTATCGGAGGAGATAGAAGGAGGGCCAGTTCAGGAGGTTATCCTGAATGATACATCGCCACTGAGTCCTAATAGGGAGATCGACTTGGGAAAAATTCCACCGGTGACTCAAGTCTCGCCGGAGCCCAAGGCAGTGAAATAGAGACCTGGCAATGGGTTTCCATTTGGTATGGCATGTGCGGGCAGACAACATCTTTAAACAGTTTGCCTTTAAAATCGTTGCATGTGATAATGCTGGAGGCGTGTCCTCCAACATCACATGTTCGGCCGGAGACAGGGGCGCCTGAAACAGAGGAGTCTATTCTAGCCCTCGCAACTACCAAACCGGTTAGTCTCTCTAGTGTGAGTGAATGGCCGGTAGATGCCACGATGTTTTGATCTAGCGACGTAGTCCGGGGTATCCACAAAACGTTAATTTCGTCTCTCTTTCCAAGTGACGAGAGCCGAAATCGCATGAGATATCCCCTTGTTTTTTCGGCAAAAATAGAGGAAACTAATACCCATCGGATATTCTGGAAACAATATTATTTTTTTCGTATCAGAAACAGACTTGGGAGTGACGTGGATCAATTGAAGTGAGTGTCTGCGGGTTATAAATTTCGTTGCTCCCGACCCTATATTCTCACAACACAACTTCCAAGAGAATCGGGCGGGGTGACATTGAATTGGACCGGACACCCAATCCAAAGCTCATATATGAGTTGTCCTTTGATTGTTTCTTCGATCCCTTCCCAGGTTACTATGGTTGATAGGCTTTCCTTGCTGATTAATAATCCTTATGTTCCTCGTCGTTTGATTGCCCCGGCGAATAGCTATGCTTATGTGGTGACTAGTGCATGCGATTTCATCATTACAAAAGCTGCAACTCGTAATCTCAAGAGCCCATGTAAGTACAGGCCTGAGTCTGCTCGAAATATATTATTTCATGGCGATGAAAATCCCTTTGATCTCTAGTGTCTTGGATTTGTGTATAATCTTAGGGAACCGGTGGGCGGATCCGTCGCCAGAGAAGCATACCAGCAAAGGAATCGAAACTCAGGTACAGCTCGTTGGGATGTTGTAATGACATTTGGTTCCATAAGAAAGGGTTCTTCGATCTGTTCCAGGGATTATTTGGAGTTCGCTCTTCCCAATGAAGCCTATAAGAATTGGGTGTTGCAGAGGACTCCTTGGATTATCACGGATAAGATCCTACACTTGCGGAGCTGGACTCTTAACGTCTCTACTCGTAATTATAATGAAATGACGCTCGCTCCTTTCGGTGTTCAGCTATGGGATGTGAATGAAGATTGTTGAACCCCTAAGTTTGGACGGACAATGGTCGAATCGGCCATTGGTAGAGTCCTTGAAGCATGTGTTTATGCCTCCCATGCTAGGAAAACAATTTTCATCAAGGTGAAAGCTATCATCGATTTCACTAAACCCCTACGCTCTCATATCATGGCTCTGAGTGAGGAAACTGGTTCCTTCTGGGTCAGATACCCAGTTTTTGTTTCTACCCAGATTTTGTTTCAAATGTGGTCGTGTGGGACATTGTTTCCAGACATGTGCTTTTGACCCACCACAAGGGAAAGAGCGGTTAGGGCCACATATGTCTACTAAATTTCTTAGGGAGAAGTTTTATGGAAAAGAGGATGACAACAGATCATTCTATGGTGCCTCCAGGTCAGTTTGGATCAATCCGGAGGCTGCTGGAAAGAGGAGTGCAGGGCAAAGTAGTAAGCAGCCGAAGCAGAAAGAGATAGCCGAGATGATACTGCCTATGAAGCATGCAGTTGCCTCGGCTAGGATATCGATGCAAATAGGGGACTCCCTATACAAGGGAAAACACAAGGAGGACAAGAAGAGTGCAGGAAGAAGAGTGCTAGGATATCGATGCAAATAGGGGACTCTCTATTCGTATTAATGAGAATGATATTTCTTCTGTGGTTGTGGTTGTGTATATCAGTTGCAACGATGCTATTCGGGCGACGCATTTGAACCATTTACAAAATCTCTGTGAAGAAATCCAATTACCCTATGTGGTGATAGGTGATTGCAATACCATTTTCGCGGGAGATGAGAAAGATGGTGGGAATCCTTGGAACTCGACCCGCTCCGTTACGCTAAGGGATTTTGTGAATGATCTTGGACTACATGATGTGGGTTTCCAGGGGGATCAATTCACTTGAAACAATAAACAGATGGGGGCGTGTCTGTGTTCAGGAAAGACTTGATCGGGCTTTATGTTCTCAGTCTTGGATGGACCAGTTCCCTGAGTCCTTGGTGAAGCATCACACAGATCAAGGGTCGTACCATAGGGCTCTCCTCCTATTAGATAAGCCTTTCATGCAACAGAGTTGTCCTAGCTCCTTAGTTAGGTTCAAGTTGTAATTTTCTTTGGTTGATTCACTGTTGATTAAACTGCAGAAGATCCGACAGTAGCTTGGAATCTCTTAAGCTGACCAAGCCCTCTCAAACGGATTAACCGACAGACGACTAATCTTCATCAGGATAGAATGCTAAGGTAATTAACACAGAACTCCACTACTGGAAATAGATTCCAGTACAAAACAGTGAATTGCGTGACTCTCGTACAATCAATTCACTCCTATTGATTGAAGAAACTCAAGTAACCTAATCAGATTTTATCTATCAAAGGTTGAAGCAGAAATCAAGAGAAGTTTATCAGGATTCAATTGACTCAATAAACACACTTCAATCGATTAAAACCGATCAGTATATCAATCCAAAAGTCATTACAATTCAAATCCCTAACACATGTAACTAGGGTTCTTCATATCCAAGTGAGAGAAAGATCTACTCCATAGAGAGAGAAAATAAAATAGTAATCACAGGAATCGTACTCATAATGATGTATAAGATAAGCTCTGAGATGATAATCTTCACTCCAAGGCCAAAATCCAAGCTTGATTGATGAAACTTAGCTCCAAAATCGATCCTAGGGTTTGTTTTTTTTTTTTTGTCCTTTCTCTCTCTAGAACTCTATTTTTGCTCTGAAATTCGATTCCCCTATTTTGGTTCGAAACTGCCATCTTAACCTTATACCGGCAAAACACGGGCGTGTCTTTCTCATCCCGCCCGTGCTCTTCTAGGTCACATGGGAAAACTTAAATTGATGTGGGAGATACACGCCCGCTCCAAGGAAAACACGGTCGTGCCGAATGAGGGACACGGTCGTGCTTCAGCCGCGACGCGCCCGTGTTTTGCATTCTTCAGAAGCAGTCACAAATCAACTCTCGGCATAACAAACACTGGGGTGGTACACGATCGTGCTTTGGGGCAATGGCGCCCGTGTTCTACCCTTGTTTCGACTTGACCTGCGCACTAAAAAGAACTTGCATGCTCCTTAGTGAACCACGACCGTGTTCTTGAGTAAGGTTGTCCGTATTTTGCTCCAGCTTCACTGAATGACCTCCAAATGACCGAAACCTGCGTTTATACCTTCCTTTAACGTCTGGGACCTGAAATATGACAAAAGAATGCAACCTAGCGTAAAATAGGCCAAAAATACACTAGGCAAATGAGGGTGCAAACATGTGCAAATACAACGTTATCAGGTTATCCATGGTTCCCCCATGTATAGGTTATGGGCTCGTTTAAAACGCCTTCGTCATCTCTTATATGACTGGATTAGGGTTGGTACGACTAATTCCCTATGAAACAATAAAACTCTTCAGACTGAGATTGAGCAGGTAAAGGTCCTTCATCCTATTGATTGTGATAGGGTTCGAGACCTCGAAACGGAGCTTAATCGCTAGTGGGAAGCTGATAAGATCTACTCGAAACAAAAATGTCGATTCAGGTGGCTCAAAAAAGGTGATAGCAATACTTCATATTTCCACACCATCACAAAGGCGAGGAGAAACAGGAACTTTGTGGCTAGGTTGAGGAATGGGGATGGTGAATGGATCACCGATCAATGAGAAGGGGAAGGCAGATATTTCTGTTGATTTTTTCCAGTTTCTCTTTACCTCGGAGAATCATGTAGATAATATGGAGGCCCGAGTGGCTAATCTACCTATTGCTCGGACGGTAACTGAGGATATGAATGCGGCTCTGACCGCTGAGGTTCTGGCATCGTAAATCTGCCAAACAGTCTTCTCGATTGGATCCACCCAAGCTTCGGGTTCGGATGGGTTCATTGGCAAATTCTTTCGCGCGTTCTAGGATATCGTTGGTGAGTCAGTGGTGGAAGATGTCTGCTCCTGTTTTTGGACAGGGTGGATGTTACGAAGCTTTAACCACAGTTGGCTAACGCTTATTCCCAAAGTGGATAATGTGGAAAATATGCGTCAGCTGAGACCTATAAGTTTATGCCAATTCGTGTACAAAATCATTGCCAAAATTATGTCTAAACCATTGGATCGGTTCCTCTCCCAAATAATCTCGTCGGGACAGAACACGTTTATTCGTGAAAGACAGATAGTGGATAATGTTCTCATTGGCCACGAATTGATGCATTACCTTAAGATAAAGGCTAAGGGTAAGAAGGGGTATATGGCTCTGAACATTGATATGGAAAAGTCCTATGATAGAGTTTAATGGTCGTTCTTACTTGCGGTTTTAGGGAAAATGGGATTTAATATGACTTGGATACGATGGATTGAGGAGTGCTTGTGTTCCTCTTTGTTTTCTATTCTTATGAATGGTACACCAGCTAATTATTTTAACTCGACACGAGGACTTCGGCAGGGAGATCCTTTGTCTCCCCTCCTCTTTGTCATATGCACAGAGGGGTTCGCAGCGCTCTTACGTAAAGCCATTGAGGAGAGAAAGCTAGCAGGCGTCCAAGTTAGTCCTAAAGCCCCTCATGTATCACATCTTTTTGTGGATGATTCATATTTATTACTCAGAGAATCGATGCACGAATGTGAAAATCTGCTGGAGGTCCTGAATGAATATGAGGAGCTTAGTGGGAAAAGGGTCAACCTGGCTAAATTCGTAGTATGTTTTAGTAAGAATATTCTGCCTGTGGATCAAGAAACCCTTGCTGTCCGACTTGCTGTAGGAGCGGTTGGAGTGCATGATAAATATTTGGGCTTACCTACCTTGATTCAACAGTCCAAGATGGCTACTTTTCATTACCTGGAGGAGAAGTTGTTGGAACGGTTACAAGGCTAGAAGCAGAAGTTGCTTTCATGGGTGGCCAAGGAGACGTTGATTAAATCCATTGCATTCTCTTTGCCGCTTCATGTTATGTCCTGCTTTAAGATCCCTCTTTCTCTCTGCCGCATTCTGGATAAACATGTTGCTAGATTTTGATATGGAGTGGAAGGGGGCCGCACTGGAGTTAGGTGGATGTCCTAGCGTAATTTGTGTACGAGTAAACATGATGGGGGAATGGGATTTTGGCGGTTCGAGCATTTTAATCAAGCCCTTCTGGCTAAGATTGGATGGCGGATCCTCATTGAACCAAATTCTCTCTTGGCCCAGATATATAAAGGGAAATACTTTCTGAATGGTACATTCCTAACAGCGACTGCGTGGTCTCGCCCATCATGGGGGTGACAGAGTATTCTCCATGGCCGCCTCCTCCTCCAACAAGGACTCTGGAGGAAGATTGGGAATGGACTTCAGGCCTCTATCTAACTTTTTGGTTGGGTCCCGTGTACTCATCCTCATCCTCCTCCGTGTAATCCTCATGTAATTTCGGAGGGCAATGACCCAAAGGTGGATGAGCTTATAGAACCTGGGGGGAACTTGGTGTCATCAATCGCTTCAGCAGATGTTTCCACCAGTCGTAGTACATGCCATAAAGGCGATTTCCTTGCCACGTATGGGTATAGAGGATAGATTGGTATGGCATGACATGTGTTATGGTGTGTTTACGGTTAAGTCTGCTTATCACTTGACAGTTTTGGTGGATAGACAAGTTGGGGAATGGCGTCCCATGGTGAATTGGATGGATAGGGCAAGTTGGATGCAAATGTGGGAACTCAAGATTCCGGTGGCAAATTTTCAATCTCATCCTGCCTACTACTGAATCTTTGATTGAGAAAAGGGTCAAGGTGTTGCCTTGATGCTCGGTGTGTTGGGAGAAATCTGAAACGATGGAGCACCTCTTGGGAGAGTGTCCAATCGCTACAGCCCTCTGGACAAATTCGGAGCATCTAGGGCACGGGGTGCCACGCCAGACATTTCCTTTGTTCCTTAAAAATTACTTGCTTAGGATGAACTAGCCGGCGCAGATTATGGCTCTGGTGGCACTCCTGTTGCGTATTTGGAAATCTAAAAATTGGGCTGCCTTTGAGAGCAAGCGGTTCTTGATTCCTCAGCTGATGCGCCAATCCCATCAACAACTCCATGAATGGGTGCCCTTATCAGAGGATCCCTTGCAGCAAAATCTGGCGGTGGTAGATTCGACCACTGTCATTTGTATGTGGAATGGGGCGGTACGTCCTGACTCACATTCAGCGGGAGGGCTGGTCTTAAAGGATAGAGGAGGGGTTGTGGTCTTAGCAAGTGGAATAATTATTGAAATATTGTTGACCCTCTTGTGGTGGAGACTATTGTCCTTCGTGAAGCTATTCAGTGGTGTCAGAGTCTGGGCATTGCTCAAGTTCGGTTTGAAGGTGATGAGGTGCTCATTGATAAGATTAATGCCAAGGATGGCAATGACAGTTGTGTTGGGGCTATTATCCAGGAGATTTTTGCGTATGATGGCTTTGAATAGTGGTTTTCAGGTTCGATTTGTGGGTCGGATTAGCAATATGGTAGCCCATTTAGTGATCCAGTTACTGCTTTTGAAGTTAAGGAGGTGATATTTGGGTTTAATGGTGAAAAAAATTCCAAGGCCTGATGGATACAATGCTAGATTCTTTCAGGCCTCTTGGGGCTCATTGTAGCTGAAGTGACTTCCGCTATTCAGAGTTGTTTCATGCTTGAAAAGATTCCTCGAGAGGTAAATGCTACTATAATTGCTTTCATTCCTACGGTTGAGAATCCGTATGATTTGAAAAGTTTTAGGCATATATCCTGCTACAACATAGTCTACAAATGCATATCTAAAATAGTTGCAAATAGATTTAGTGCCCTTCCCCCTAGTCATCAATAAAAACAAAACTGCTTTTGTTTAGGGGAGGGTTATTAATGAGAATATACTCATAGCTCATGAATTAGTGCACAAATACTCTAGGAAGAATATTTCAAGTAGATCATCCTTGAAAATTGATCTTATTAAGGTGTTTGACTCAGTGAATTGGTGTTTTCTCTTCACTGTGTTGGAAGCTATGGGAATACCTATCAATTTCATTGATTTGATAAGGATGTGTGTCACTAGCCCTATGTTGAGTGTTGCATTTACTGGGGGACTTGTTGGATACTTCCTTGCAAAACAAGGTTTGAGGCAGTGAGATCCTCTTTCCCCCTACCTGTTTGATGTTGCAATGGAGTTCTTCTCCTATCTCCTCGATCATGAAGCTAGTCTTAGCAGATTTCCATTTCACCATACGTGTGAAAAGATTGGCCTTACTCACCTTTACTTTGTTAATGACCTATTGGTCTTCTCTGATGGTTCAAACTACAGTATTCAGAGATTTTTGGCTACATTTCTTAAACTTTCTGGTCTTCAATCTAATCCTAGTAAATGTGAAATATTTTTTGGGGACTGGAAAAGGAAGAAATGGTGGCTATGGCAAGAAGGTATGGTTACAAATTGGGAGGATTCCCTGTGAGATATTTGGGAGTGTCACTAGTGGCTGGGAAACTCATAGTTAATGTTTGCAGATCATTAATTGATCGTATTACAGCCAAAGTTCGGGGATGGAAGGCTAAATCTCTTAACTATGCTGGCAGGGTAGAGCTGGTTGGTTCTGTCTTGTACAACATGACACAGTACTGGATGAGTGTCTTTATGCTTCCAAAGACGGTTATAAAAGAAGTGGAGAGAATTTGCAGTAACTTTTTTTGGTCAGTAGGATTTGGGGTGAAGTTAAAAGCAAAAAATGGCTTGAAAGTATCTAACTTTTTCCAAAAAAGGAGGTCTTGGTTTGAGGGACCTCTCTATCTAGAATTATGCGTGTGTTTTTGGAATTTTCACTTTAATTTGAAAAATGAGAAATTAAAGAATAACGCTCTTTAATATTATAGAACTAAAACAAAAAAATTGATATGTAAGACCATAAATATATGAACTAACATACTTATATTATGATTTACTAGAAAACATAATGAATTTTGTGTGCTTACTACAGTAGACGGACATAATATAATTAAGGGTATGCCTACTATGACATGCATGTCACCGTGACATGGACTTTTCGGTCGACCTAATCCTGAAGGCGGTCGACCGAATTGACTAATTTGTGCAGCACGAGAAAGCATTGCGGTCGACCTCAATGACCACGTGGTCGACCGCACTTAGTTTAAGTTGTTATTTTTGGTGGAAATCACGCATTAGAGAAAATGATGGCGAATGCTACATTAGGTCGACCTCACCTTAGACGTGGTCGACCACTTCGACACGTATAACAGCAACCGCGAACAATCTTCTTCACAAAGGCTCTAAATCGGAAAAAACCTAATTCAGACTTTTGGTGGCGTTGAAGGGGACTTATATTCGTATTTATAGAGATTTAGGACATGAATTGACCAATTCATGTCCTAAATCTCTATAAATACGAATATAAGTCCCCTTCAACGCCACCAATTCGTTTTCTTGTCCAATTGTGGAACATTTTTGCTGTTGGAATCCTTATCCAATACGGATACGGTGTGCATGCGATCGACCTCTTACTAATGAGGTCAACCTGATAGGTGCACAAGGGTCGGCCTATGAGGTATTTGGGTCGACCTTTCGTTCTGTTATACCACCAAAGAGGTCGACCATTTTATGTAGACGGTCGACCGCGTCTCTGAACCTCACATAACTGAATTTGTCAATTCGGTCGACCGCCTTGTGAATTAGGTCGACCGAAAAGTCCATGTCACGGTGACATGCATGTCACCATAGCAAAATCCTATAATTAAGTGAGACTATTGTCTTGCAAATTTACGACCACACTCATGTATTCATGTGACATTTTCCTACACCATAGGATTACCCAACTATATTGACATAGTATTGTCATGTGACACGATAATAGATCACATTTATATTTGTAAAATTATTGTTGATTGTTGTGAAATTTATCACCATAATAGACCGTATATATCTAATGTATCATCTCGAAAGATCGAATTCGACATCCATCACTTATTAAAATCGATATTACTACTTTTCACTATTCCAATTTCTTTTTGCTTTGCTTTTTATTTTTTGACATTGTCCCTTTCTTTTCCTGCCATCCAGAATACTTATTAAAGACTATGTCTTTACCTGTTTTATAATACAATTTTATTTACTTGATATTCCTTTTGTCTTGGCATAATTCATTTCATTTTCATGGATCCATTCAATTTTATCAATTAGATTGTGTCTTATTCGTAATAAGTAAATTTAAAGAAAATATTAAAATGAATAATAATTATGATCAACAAACTAATATTCATTTCAATATATTTTGTTTAAAATATTTTCCCATCATGTATAGCCCCCATGGTATATGACGCATCCATTAACATGTTTTTTATTCAAAAAATGAGAGTGAATATCATTTTGTGTAGTATTATTAATTCAAATTTTCAAAGCAAACAAATATAAATCCAAGTTGAAATGAAAAGATATAGACCGTTAAAACTTAAAAGATCATGGAGTTGTTATGTACCCTACACTACACCTGACAATCTACACAAAAATGACCTTTTATCTTCCACATTATTTAAAGAAGAATTCAATTACCTTTTATGTATTTGACTTAGGTAACCAGAGCGTGGAGCGGGAGCGATAGCGTAAGAGTGTTAATTTTTTAAGAACTCAAAATTGATAGCGTGAATAGAGCGTCAATATTAAATTAATTACTTTCTAAATATATTTAAATAAAATCTAGTAGATAAAATATAAAAATAATTATAAATGTATAGTAATGTACCCAACCCAAGTTTAGAAGACCAAATTACAAAAGAATATCATTCTTTGCCCAAAAACCTCTTTCTCTCTCTACCTTTCCCTTTCTTTGCCTTCTCTGTAACCCGATGAATCCCTGATTCCCTATCATCTATTCTATATGTTGTTAGCTTCCCTTCAATTTACCCATCAAAAGTTAGTAATCGATTCCTTTCTCATTTGCTCTCTCTGTTCTTCTGCTTCTTTCTATTTCCCATTTCTCTCTTTCTAAACTTACAAAGTGGAAGGCAAGAAAGCTCCCTTGAAGCTACTCATTCGGCATGTCCCTTTCTGTTCTGACTCTTCAATCTTCCTTTTTAAGTGAAAGAAAAAAAGTAAAGGGAGAAGAAAGTGTCTCCTCTCACCCACTCATTCCCCATTTGTTGACTCCGATCAAGAGGTTTTTTTTTTTAATCAAAGAATTTGGGTTTTGCATGTTGGCAAACTGTTCGAATTTTTTTTTAAAAAATTCAAGTCATTTGGTTATTGGTTCATATTTGTTCCGTTTGTTTTGTTTGATTTTGCAGGGGATTGCAAGGATCTGGTTGTGGCTAGCCAGAGGTAGGGATGTTCCGCCGATCAGAACGAGATGACCCCCATAATACCGGCCTCTCTCTCTTTCTCGCGACAGTGATGAAAACGGCCAGATCTGTCGTCGCCGCCTCTCTCCCACTGAATATTAGTGATGTCTCTCCTCATCAATGAAATTCGTGTTCTCTCTCAAGTAATTCGCGCTCCAAAAAAATAGTAAATATTTGTGCTACATCCCGAATTCGCGATTCAGCGCTCCAAAGCGGGAACGCTGGGCCTAGACCCACGAATTACATAAATTTTGACTTCTCCCACCCTACAACTGTTCACAAAATATTATTTTATTTATAATCTTTTCCTCCAATGAACACCGTCCCCTTTATGTAGACATATGTATTTTGACTTTGTTCGCGTCTTTATTGTGCATGAAACTGTTAGAATTCCATTGCACTCAACATTTTACTTCTACTTTTGGCGTGGAAATTATTGAACAACTATGGCGGACACATTTTCATAGATATTTTTACTTCAACTTAGCTCAAGTCGCCATCATTCCGAAATTCATTGGGCATAGATACCTCATTCAGGTTTACATAGTCTCAAATTCCATTTTAAATAGTAAAACTTCATTATCCAATCAAACTTTATCAGTTGTTTTATGCTTATCACAAGCTGAGTTATGTGATGTATTGAGAATAATGTATATTTATTATCCAAACCTTTTCAAAATTCTTTTATTTTATCCAAATTTATCGAAATTCTACTAATTATCCAACTGTTACCCCACTGTTAAATGTTCTGTTACGTTTATTGACTCAATAGCATCAGTCCGAGTTGGAAGCCAACGTGGCGGTCTGAGAGGGCATATGTTTATAAATAAAAAAGGTAATGTCTATTTATTACCCAAACTTTTTCTAAATTCTTTTATTTTATCCAAACCTATTGGAATACTATTTATTAACCAAACGTTAACTCACCGTTAACAATTTCGTTAATATTGCTGACTCAACATCACGAGTCTGAGTTGGATGTCAACATGGCAGTCACCATCCCATTATTTATTAATTTAAATTTAAAAAATTAATTAAATCATAAAATAGATGAGAAAATGAAAAAAAACTCTTCTCCTACATATTCCTCAACCTCCCATTCCTCATTTTCTTCTTCGTCCCTGACAGATCGACGAACCCAACGAGCTCATAAGACCACCATCCCCTCCATCGATCAACCCCTTCATCCACTCCATATCACCCTTTGACCACGTCGTTGCTGGTAGAAGAAAAAAGGATGACATTCGACGTGGCAGCGACAACGACGAGTAAGAAGTCATCTCCACTTCGCACTAGCTCCGCTCTTCCCTTCAACTTCCTTCCGATGCAAGGATTAGAACAATCATCCCGTTTTGTCCTAGTGCCCGGTATGGCTAGCAAACCACGCTGTCGATGACTCCCGATTCTCCAATCGAACTCACTTTCTTATCCTCCCAACCTACCTGACTCGTCACTGCCTTCGATTCTCACCACGCTGCCTCGATCACCTGCTTCTTTGCGTTCCTCCACAAAGATCTTTTTTTTTTGTTTCTAGGTTTTCGGATCTAACAGATCCTTTGATAGAGGAGGCGATGGAGGAAGGGGAAAGGCAGAGAGCCAAATTAAAATTAAATAAAAATTGATGAATTTCTGAGGCTGATGATGGCATGAATGCTGAGTTGGAGCTCCGTTAGTGAATAATTAACGATAACAAAATGAAAGTCCAGACTTTGATCAGTTACAATACGTTTGGTTAATAAATAGTGTTCCAATAAGGTTTGGATAAAATAAAAGAATATGAAAAAGGTTTGAGTAATAAATAGACATTATTCTTAAATTTATGATAAAATACATTTAAATATGAATTTCTGACGTGGATGCTTACGTGGAGCTCCGTTACAAAAAAAAATAACGGTAAAAGAATGAATGCCTAGACTTTGATAAGTTACAATATGTTTGGATAATAAATAGAATTTCTATATGTTTGGATAACATAAAAGAATCTTGAAAAAATTTGGATAATAAATAGACATTACTCATTTATTAATTATAATGAGTATGAGGGAACTCAATTGCATGATGCAATGAGAAAGTTCAAGCCTCTATAGTTGTAATAATGATGGATAATATAGCTACAAGAAGGAACATTACAGTTATTGCCATGCCCTTTTTGTGTCATTTGTTAGAATTAATATTGGATGGTAATGTCAAGAGAAGGTAAAGTGTCTCCATAAGTAAAATATTGTTTTGATATTATTCATAAAGATTAAAGGTAATGCAAAACTAGAGTTGTATAGTTTGGCGGTGTACGACAGCAACTACACATTTATTAGATGCTCATGAGATGCAAATATTTAACTCTTATGTTTATCTAATCCATGTTTATTTTGTGGGTGCTTACCAAACATGCACTCTTGACCTCCTTCAAGTAAATGTCAATGTTTTTATTGTTATGTAAAAAAATGAAAAGTATCATCCCGAAAAAATAATTCAACCACTCCAAACGCCTCATTTTGTTGTAAATAAAGAAAACAAACTTTCTGTCCCATGACAACCCCATCAATTCATTATGGTTTTATTAACATCAAATAACAAAGTTGCAAAGCCTTATTCAAATTGTGTTAAGATCTGTAATGGTTCTTCGGATTTAGTCATGTGGGGTAGTAAGATCGATCAAAGTTTGAATGATGAATGTGGGTTATACCTACTTTAAATAGAGGAAAAGTTTACCACCATTTAGCATTTAGATAGTCTACTGCATTGGCCCCAAAGACCTATGGTCCAAAAAAAAAAGGACAAGGAGGTCCACAGTAGTTGCCTCTTGGATAAGCATGCATGACCTAGTTTTCCTCAACCCTAGGCACTAAGGGCATGTCCCTCAATCAGTCTTAACAAGCACACTACCAGATGGTATAGCCCAAATCGTAGCAGTTACATAAGAGTCAAAGGATTCATAGATCACCCGTTGATGAAAGGGTAGATCCCGCAAGTAAAAGGAATAACGGACTCTGTAGTGTTTTTCAAAACATGGGAATCCCCAGGGACACATGGATGGTCTGATAAGTCCAATAGACCATATCCATTTGATCAAGCACTCTAGAAACCATAAGGCATCCCATCTTATAATAAGTATCAGGCCTCCAGCCCTCATCTGGGCAACACATTCTATCTCCACTAATTTAAATTTATTCTCTCTCATCCCTTTCTAGGTTTTCCCTTACTAAATTGATCGTCGGAGGGCAAATTCAGGCTACCAAATGTGGGCTTTCCAATGTTTTGCAGTTCAGCCAACCGAAAGCCAACCAAGGGTAACCTAAAAACCTACCCATACGAATTCCTTCTCCAACCATGGTTTCAAACCCAAATTCTATTGCTTTGATTCTCCCACAGAGATCAACCCCAAACGATATCATCCAAAACAATTGGCGCCTACCTTAAGGTCACACTAAGAAACAAAAATCCATAAAAAAATACCATTTAGAATATCTTCCCTTATCCTCCATAAGCATTGACCGCATGATGTCAGATATAAAAAACCAAGCCAGGGGTAAAACTCTGATTTTTTAGAGTCGTTCTTTAGCTATTCACTCAAGGCACGTTGACTATGTCGACATTATGCATATGTTACGTTTTAATTATACATGTTATTTCCCTTTATTCTTTGACTGTTTCTTTATACTTTGTGTTGGAAACTCCCTATCCTTGGCCTATTTTACGCTAGATTGAGTTTCGAGCCATTTGGAGGTCTAGACGAGCCAAAAAGTGAAGGAAAACCCAGAGTCATGAGCCAAGGAGTGACATTCATAACCAGGTAGTAAAAGAGCAACAGTAACAAAAAAAGACACAACCATTTTGAAAACCATGGGCCTCTTGTTTAGATTCAAATCATTGGACCCAATGAATTTTCAAATCCAACATTTTCATTCAGGATTTGATTATGGTAGGCAAAAATTTCAGACCCATGTGTTAGAAATATTGGGGGGGGGGGTGTTTAAATTTAATTAGGATTTGGTTAATTAGAGATTTTAGCCCTATTTATCGTTTTATTTAAGTTATGACTATGGATGTTAATTTTGGGGTTTTTTCGAGAAACACCACAATTAAACTATAAAATTACAAAAATACCACTCTTAAAATTTTCAGAATTACCACCATTTCTTACAAACTTCCACATGGGTAAACGGTTTGAAAATCAGTAGCCTGGTAGGGAGGCAGTTTCAATTAGCGCCATAAAACGCAAGCTGAAGGGGCGGTTCTATGGCTGACCTAGAACGGACAGCTTGTAGACTCTAGGTCGGCAAAAGGAACCGCCGCATTACCCAGCAGTTTGCATTGACGTCACAAAAACTGCAGGCCAGGTGGCGGTTTGTATGATCCCCTCGACAGCCAACATGTCGGCATGCAGGGGGTTGCAGATGTGGGGTTGCATGTTAGGTAACCCCCCTCCCCCAAGCGGTTTTCAGTGGACCGTAGGGTGTAGTGGCAGTTTTCACTTGACATTTTGCCCATAAAAGGCAGTCCCGGAAACCTCAACTCTTCACCCCTCTCATTATTCTTCTTTAAATTTCTGTTTTGCTCCCTACTTTGTTTGAGTATTTGTTATTAACGTTACTTTGTAAGTTTGTTTTGTATACTTTTTATTGTGATTTGTGATTTTTAAATGCTTATCATTCAAAAACGTTTCATCTGTATGTCTTTTACAAATTTTACAGTATTAATTTAGTTACGGTTTTATTGCAGATGGCATTCTAAAAGTTCGCGCTTGGGTTACGCTGGAATGGTTAAACGGAAGAGACTGAAAAGGGGGTCCGTTACGTCGGTGGTGCTTTTCAGAAAGTGAAGGTCGCTACAAGACCGAACATTGAAGAGCTCCATCAAATGTGTACGGTTACTTGCATGGAGGGCACGAGGAGGAACTTGATGCCATGCTCGAATTTTTGAATGTCAATAACATTTTCAAATCAGAGATGTTTGTTTACACCGAGGCGTTGGAGGTCTTCTAGAGATGGCCAAACATCTGGTATCCACGGTGGGGGTGGAGGATATGAAGATCATCCCTAACCTTGATCATCATTCCTACCATGAGTACCAAGAAGGAGGTGGAGCTCATCATCATCAATCCTTACCATCATATGAGGAAGAAGTCCAACGGTACCATGACAACCAGCAAGAAGGATACTAGTACCAACCCGAGTACAACTTTCATGCAGGCAGCGGTAGTTATCACAGCTACCATTACAGAGCTAGATGAGATGGAAGATGCGCTACCAGATCCAGTTAGTGACCCTGATGATGAAGAAGAGGTGGGCAACATCAGTGCAGACAACTTCGACCCTCTTGAAGATGCTAATGATTCAGGCCCAGATTCAGACTCAGCTGATGTGGAGGTGCCCCGTGAACACGTGCCTATCACGTACTACATGGACATTCCATATGAAAGTTGAAGTTGTGTGTCTCCTTTTGCTATCTCTCCACCAATGTTGTGATGATTTGATGGTCAATATTTATGCCGACAAAATGCCTGATCGAATCCAACTTTGCCCTTTTGAGATAGGGCAAGATAGCATCGTTATATGGGAACATATTGCTCGTACCCCTATAATGGACAATATGGTGTGCATCCTATCGAAGAAAATTATAACCATAAGTTTATGATTTATAAATACATAAATCTATTATAACAAACAATTTAAATTAACAAAATTAATACCATTTCCAAGATATATACATAATTTCATAAAATAAACATATTCAATTAAATAAAATGAAGAGCATTTGACAGATATACACATAAATCAATTAAACCAAATAATTGAAATTACCAATAAGAATTTTGTACATATACACATAAATCCATTATATTATTTTGTAAATAGTATTGGTTGTTTTCAATAATTTAATCCAATACAAGTATACTCGTTAGTCTCATATGAGAGATATACATCTCCGTAGAAACACAACATTTTTTACATAAAAAGGGGGACTAGAAGATCGCTTAACACCCAATTTTCCCAGGAAATGAGAGGATCACGATGATCGTTTAAGACCCCATTTCCTTAGGCATGCATCTCTTTATAAAGAGTCTAAGTAAGTGGCACATTGTATTAGCCCAAATCATTGAAAATAATCAATACAATTTACATTTAACAAATTTACTTTATAAACCACTATGAACATTAACATCTCTTGAACGATAGTTAGGTTGGTCGTATAGCACGCTTGCATCACTCGGTCCTTGATCAAGATAATATCTTTGATCATATTATCCACGTCATCCCCAACCTACGATAGCATAGCAACAACATAAATTAATTAGTATATAGATTAATTAACAAGAATTATAACAACAAAAAGAAAATAGTAAAATGAGTACGCATCGCTTGATTTTCATCATAAACAATGCCCTCTTCTTGGTAGCAACTTTCCGTTTTTTAAGGAAGGCAGACAAAGGTTCGGCGTGCTTTGAAGGAAAACTAACCAATGAAATATTTTCTGATGGTAGTTCGGACTTAGCCGTAACCAACATACCACTATTTTCTAGGTTTTGGGTGGAGCGGGGTATGGATAGAGAGATCATCTTAGAGAGAGAGAGAGAGAGAGATGGGGTTTTGGTGTGAATAAATGGAGAGGGAGGGGGACTTTATATAGCAGCCGGACCGCCTGTTGGGGGCGGTTTGATCATTTTACCGGTGGTTTGCTTCTTGGATTTTTAAAATGAAGGCTTCCCTGAAACTTGATTTTGTAAAACCATAAATATATGACGGTTTGAGTTCATTATGGACTTGAAAAATAACATTGTTTGTTTCATAGATTTCATGATGGATTTGGTTAATTAGAATTGTATGAATAAAGTGAAATTGACATATATTGCCCTCATTAATATCAAAAGAGAAAAGAAATAGGAAGGGCAAATTGGTCATAAATGATGGGTTTGGAAGTCCATGATCAATTCCCACCTAAAGTGGTGGAATTTTAAATTCCGTGGACCCCACGAATTTGGAACCTTAAATTTTATGGGCTCCACCGATTTGTTGCCCCTAAATACATCAAGCAAACAATGGAATTTGGACACAGTCCATGATGGATCCAAATTCCATCACCAAATCCATCATGAAATTCCTCAAGCAAACGAAAACTGATAACACCGTATTTGCACATGTTTTCCCCTTCATTTTTTGATCGTTTAGCTTAGTGAAGTGTCATTCCTTGGCCTGTTTTACGCTAGGTTGTCTTCTTTTGTCATATTTCAGGTCCTAGTACGTAAATATGGCCTTGGGACAAGTTTCGGGACATTTGGAGGTGAAAGAAGGTCGGTTGCGAAAACGGGCAGCAGAGCTGTTGAAAAACACGCCCTCAAACACGGCATATGTTGTGAAAAACACGGCATTGTGCTAGAGGCCGTGTTTTTCCTTTGCACTTCACAGAATCGTCATTCAGAAACCCGACCTCTTTTGATTAAAACACGACCGTGTTTTTAGGCTTAGAGGCCGTATTTTTGCACCTGTGCAGGTTTTATTGGGGAGGAGCTCATATTTTGAAGGAGACAACCTTTTGAGCAGAAAACAGAGTTCTAGAGAGAGAAAGTGCGAAGAACAAACCCTATGAGCTATTTGGAGTGGATTTCTCACCCTTGAAGCGCAGATTGCATCCCCAAGAGTGAAGATCGACATCCCAGAGCAGATTATCCCCATCTTTATGAGTATCACTGCTCTGATTTCTATTTTCCTCTCTCTCTCTCTATGGAGTAGAACCCTCTCTCACTTGGGTATGAAGAACCCTAGTTCCATGTGTTAAGGATATTGATTGTAATGACTTTTGGTTTGTGATACTGCTTGATTATAATCGATTGAAGTGTTTTGATTGAGTCAATTAAAGCTTGATCAAGTTTTCCTTATTTCTGCTGCA
Source organism: Linum tenue (assembly GCA_946122785.1). NCBI lineage: Eukaryota > Viridiplantae > Streptophyta > Magnoliopsida > Malpighiales > Linaceae > Linum > Linum tenue. The sequence goes on from CAMGYJ010000008.1 coordinate 37,270,872, forward strand.
ACCTGAGATAGATAGAATCTGATTAGGTTGTTAGAGCTTCTTCAATCGGTAGTAGTGAATCGATTATACGAGAGTTAGTCGATTCACTGCTTTGTACTGGATTCCAATTCCAATAGTGGAGTTCTGTGTTAATTGCCTCAACGTTCTATCTCGGTGAAGACTAGTCGTCTGCCGGGTAGTTTTTCTGAGAGAGCTTGGTCAGTTTAATAGATTCCAACCTATTGTCGGATCTTTCGCAGTTTAATCAACAGTAAATCAACCAAAGGTAATTACAACTTTGACCTAACTTAAGAACTTCGAACCATTTCCTGTTTTCTTACTGCTTTAGCTTAAGGTCACATTCACTCAACTTAGTCTTGATAGATAATAGATAATCACGGAGTAGGCAGTAGATCTAGACCCCGGGTAGATAAATTGAACTTGCCACTATTCTGCATTTCCGGACTACGATTACACTTGGTCGCAGTTTTGTGTTTTAGCATGTCAAAAATCGTGCCCCCCCCATCAACGGTTTTCATATTTCAAACGAAAACAGCATCAAGGGAGCGGTTCTTGCATCCAAGACGCGGACCGCTGATATGGCGCACGGTCCGCCGTCAGATCGCGCCTTCAATCGACGACTCCTGAGACCGCCACGTGGCCAAGTGGTTTGTCTGCCGCCCTAATTGAAATCGTCGCCCCACCAGGCAGTTTGTATGCAAACTGTGCCTTGCCCAAGCGGTTTGTAAGAAATGGTGGTATATCTGGGATTTTTCTGAGAAGGGTGATATTTTTGTAATTTTATAGTTTAATGGTGGTATTTTTGGAAATTTTCCTTTATGTGGGGGGTTTTTTAGGCATAATTGGCCACTTTGGAGTAGGAGATATATTTGGGTAGTAAAAGAGAATTAGTTAGCCTTTATATCATGTAATGATAGATTGTTTCCATTAAGCAATGACAAGATGAAGCTAGCAATTCAATATTAAAGGAGAAAATATGCGTTAACTACGAAATCAATTTTCTCTATCTATAGCTCAAGAACTTTGTAAGCTATTCAGCTATAGTTCTATGAATTTGTGAGCTATGTTCTTGTCATTAAGTGTTGAGTAAGTTATAAATCATTTTAACTGAAATGAGGAAGTATTGTAGATCATTATTTCATTCATCATGCACTGCAAATAGCTTCTTCTTTTTTTTTCAACGCCTAGGCACGCTTAATTTATGCCTAGGCGAGTTAGGCGCTAGGCAAAGTATCAACGCTCGCCTTACGTCTAGCGCTTTTTTGAATCTTGATTTTTCCTAAGACCTAAACTCCTCCCCTCTCCTACTCTCTCTACCGTCCAACCCCTTCCCTCCCTCTTAATGTCGATTATTTTCCCGCTTTCCCAATTTCTTGTTCCCAAATCCTCCCTTCTCTTCCTAGCCCTGATTGATCGGCCAATCTAAATCCCCAATCTCCTTTCTCAATTTTACCAAACCTCTTTATTTCATGTAGTGGTATAAGAGAGATTAGAGTTCATCACAACTCTCAACCAGGAACTGGACCGAAGAAATTAGATGGCACCAAACCGAATCAAGAACTGTAGCGGAGAAGGCAGTGGGAAAAGCCGCCCAGTAAAATGCAGAACAAGGAAGAATAGTGCAGGAGAACCCTACGCAGGATCCTGATATCGCAGAACACAATGGAGTTTATCCGGATATGCCTGACTTGGAAGAACTAACTGGCCTAGACAACGTCAAGGAAGTTCTGAAGGCCATGGAGACATGCCGGTTGTGTGAGAATCTAGCACAAGCCCGTTAGGGAGCCATAAGGAGCACCGTCAGGAACCACGAACACGACCGAGAATGCCAATGGAGTGGGGGAAGGTACGTTAGCCTTGACGTCGAAGGAAGAGCTGGGCACAAACAACGGAAACAAGCGGCACGGTTTTTGTAATGGCCACTAAAGAAGGACTGATAGACCGTCATTTACACATGTTTTTACCCCCGTTCTTACACCGTTTGAGGTGTTGATTCTCGTGTTTTAGGCCGATTTCACGCTAGGTTGTGCTTGTTTGTGATATTTCAGGTCCTAGTACGTGAATGAAGGCTTAGGAGCGAGTCTGGGGTCGATTGGACGAAGAACGGACGAATGGCGAGGTTTTTGGGGAGCTGCACGGGCAGACCAGGGAGACGCACGGCCGTGCACGTGAGCAAGATGGCCGTGCGCTTTATGCCGAGGCCATGCACGGGCAGACCCTGAAGATTGCATGGCCGTGCACCCTGGCCGTGCGAGTCGGGAAATCCTGGTTTTAGAGACTATTCCGAGCCAAAAGTGGGAGAATCGTGTTTTGAGAGCAAAAACAGAGCCCTAGAGAGAGAAAGTACGAAGAACGCACCCTAGAAGCTGTCTTAGAGCTGGATTTCATCAATCGAGCTTGGAGATCGTCATAGGAGTGAAAATCATCGTCCCGGAGCAGATTATCCTCATCGTTATGAGTATGACTAATCCGATTCTTGTTTTCTCTTCTCTCTCTATGGAGTAGAACCCTTCTCTCACTTGGGTATGAAGAACCCTAGTTCCTTGTGTTAGGGATTTGATTGTAATGACTTGGGATGATATTACTGTTTGATTTTAATCGAATGACGCATGTTTATTGAATTGATTTGAGTCTAATCAGCTTTTCTCAATTTCTGCTGCAACCTGAGATAGATAGAATCTGATTAGGTTGTTAGAGCCTCTTCATTCGTTAGTAGGAGGTTGGCTATACGAGAGTTAGCCAGTTTACTGCTTTGTACTGGTGTTCTTGGCGCCAGTAGTGGAGTTCTGTGTTCATAGCCTCAGCTTTCTATCCCGGTGAAGACTAGTCGTCTGCCGGGTAGTTAGACTGAGAGGGCTTGGTCAGCTTAAGAGATTCCAAGCTACTGTCGGATCTTCCGCAGTCTAATCAACAGTAAATCAACCCAGGGAATTGCAATTGAACCTAACTAAGGGGCTAGGGGGACTCAATCCAGAGTGACTCTTGCCTGCTTTAGAAAACCGAACAATTTACTGCTTTCTTGTTGCTTTTACTTTTCACAACAATCACTCGAACTAGTTTGCTAGATAATAGAGAATCACGGAGTAAGCAGTAGATCTAGACCCCGGGTTGATAATTAACTTGCCTGTTGCTGCATTCCCGGACTGCGATTACACTTGGTCGCAGTTTGGTGTTGTGTTTTAGCGTGTCAAGTTTTTGGCGCCGTTGCCGGGGACTTTCTAGATTATTAGGAAAGGCAGAAGTTTGTTACTTTAGCGTTTTTCTTTTGTTTTCCGCCCTTGCTTTTCACTTGGGTGTTTTTTGTTTTTGTTGGTGCAGATCTGAATCATGGACCCTCATGGCTTCTCCAATCATTGGGGGTATCCACCACCATCCGAGTGGTATTACCCCGAGACTCCATGGAGTAACCAAGGAGGAGAAGACTATGGAGTCGGGTTCCAGTACCAACCCCCTTTCTACGGAGGACAACCAGACCCCTGGGCATATCAAGAACAACCTCATTACCAAGAAGAATTTCTCCCACAACCAGAAGGGCCATCGGCGCTGGAGTTACCCATGGCGGCCTTCACGGGCCAATCTGCAGAGCCGTGCTACACTCCACAGCCAGATCCAAACTATGAATTGAGGCTTCTCGTGGAGCAGTTTGCTCGAGACACTGAGAGAGCATGCTCCAAGATGGATCTTCAAATCCAAGCCCTTGCCTCGTCCGATCCCTCATTTCTCCATGACATGGAGCAGACTGTTCAGTGCTCAGCCAAGCAAACAGAGTGGGTGAAGCAAGTTTGCTCACATCCTGCTCAAGATCACCTTTCTGCTACTACGCTAGAAGAGGTGGAGAATGACAAGGGCAACGGGGGCGTTGAGGAGCATACAGAAGTTATCACGGAGAACTTCCATGATAATCATGATCAGGAAAGTCCTCTGGTTGCAGATCACACTGTTCCTCATTTATGCTCTAACATGTTGGGCCTGTGCGAGGAGATGCATGCTGGTCCCATTGAAGAAATTGCCTGGCGACTTGCTCTCCAATCTGTTCTAGAAGAAGAAGAGCGAGTAAGGATGAGGAAGGAAGTTGTGGAGGATGAAGAAGAAAGTAAAGAAGAGGTAGTTCTTGATCTTTTCCAAGGGGAGAGACCACATTTTGAAGAAGGAAGGGGGGTTGTGGAGGCAATTGGCGTCCAGGCTGAGGACGGAGTTAAGGTGGAAGAGGCCTGCACCGGCCATGAGTTACATGTGATATCTCCACCAAACTTCGAGGAGCTGCTTGGCAAGGACCCATTTGCAGTGTCTCTTTGCCAGACCAAGGCCACATCGACATCGGTCCCTCTTGGTGGACGCGATGGTGGCCAATTGATGCTGTCTTATCTGGTTTGGGGCAATGAGACGAGAGAAGAGAAGAAGAGGTCTCGAGGGTGGAGACTTCATCTGCATCAAGTGCACGAGCCTTCATCACCTGCCACACCACCTGCTTGTGACTTGAGACTCCACCTCATAGATGAGAACCTCAACTTCAAGGAGGTTCTAGCATGGACCGAAACTTAGGAGCCATCGTCCGGCTCACGACGTGAAAGAAGCACTTGTTGGGAGGCAACCCAACCAGTCGGTTTGCATTTCTTTCTCTATTTCTCCTCGGTTGAGTCAGTTTTGTTATTTGATTTTAGAGTCAATAACTCAACCTTTGTGAGATTTTGTGTGGTGTTTGTGTTCTGATTACTCTCTCTTCCTGGAATGCACCGCCTGCCCCGTCCATCATCATTCACCCTTGATCTGGTAACTTCGTTCTACCCTCCTTATCTTTCCTCCATTGAGGACAATGTCGTGCTTAAGTGTGGGGGGTGTTCGATTAATGTATGCGGGTGAATGTTTGGCTGTTTGTGTGCTTGGAGCCTAGTCCACTGTCCAAATTTCGATTTGAGGGCTCCAAGTACGTGTTTCCTTGCAAAGTGCCTGCTCAGTATGCTTTGAATCGACAGTCTCTATAGTAATCTGCAACCTAGGGAGGTAGTGTAGCACTATGGAGGATGTTGAAGTATAAGATTTTTCCTATCTAGCTCTTTGATGTGCCAGTTGATTTTGTCAATTAGTGGAGCTAGGACCGTTGAATTCATGTGGTAATGGTGACTCTATGTGGATTGTGTTTTGGACTCGTGTATCGAACAGGGGTGCTCATATGGAAATGGGAAGCAGTTGGTCCTCCATGTCAAAATCATTAAATCTTAAACATGGGGTAAGCCCAACGTGTGCGGCACCGTTCATTGCACAAAATCGGGTTTTGGAAGAGATTTTAGTGATCCTTAGTGGGGTACTCCTACAAGGTGAAGCTAAGTTGTCTCTAGTACAAGTAAAACTTCCACCCGTTGAACGGTTTGCCTACTTGAGGATGTGTTTTTAAGGGCACGGATAGAGCTTCCGACCCCCCTTAATTTCATTGACCCTCCACACGAGTTGAGGAAAAGGAGTTAAAAGAAGTACCCTGGCGAGCGCCAGGTGTACAGAAATTGCTCTTGCTCGACTAATAAGGGTCGACCGTGCAAAAGACTGCAGTTGGAACCCCTGCTAAGTGAAAGGAAAAAAAAAACAAGGAAAATGTGAATGAAAGTGCAAAAAGGGGTTCCAACGGTGAAATGAAGTGAAAGAGCACCCCGGTACAACGAGTCCTTGGTTGTGAATGGTGTGAGTCCCTTTATCCATGAACTGACTGTCTTACTTCTACTTTTTCTCATGATCCAGGCTTGAGTCTAGTACTCGCACTGAGAGAGATAGGGGAACGTCTTAGAAAGACCAGTTTGACCTCGTAAGCTGCTATATGATCTAGGAAATCCACTACCGACGATCGGGGTTGTATGTTGCTATAGAGCTCTGGAGAGTTGCATTGGTTTGAGTTAGGTTTGCTTGGGGACAAGCAAACAGTTAAGTGTGGGGGGATTTGATGACTCGGTATTTGCACATGTTTTCCCCTTTGTTTCATGATTGTTTGAGCTTGAATTATCGTTTCTTTGGCCTATTTTACGCTAGGTTGTGTTCCTTTCTCACATTTCAGGTCCAAGCACATAAAGTGAAGTATAGGCGCAAGTTTCAAGTCAATCAGAGATCAATTGACGATTCGGGAGAAGAAACTCGGGCATGACCTGAAGAAGAATGGATTTATACCTCACTTTATGGACAAAGAATCATGCAAACTTGTCATGAAAAGAAAGAGGACGAGACTACGAGCGTCTGGGATCAAACGGTGACTGAATCGGAGGTCAAACGAGCTCAAACGAGATCAACGAAGCTTAGGAGTGCATGCTGGAAATTGTGCACGGCCGTGTGAAATTCTGCACGGCCGTGCGGGTTTCCCAAGGGGTCTGCACGGCCAAAACCTCAATTTGCACGGCCGTGCAAGTAGGGGGTGCGAGTTTCAGCGGGTATAAAAGCTGTTTTGCGATTTTTGGAGAGGGAGAGCTGGGTTTTGGATCCCAAACACCCAAGGGACGAACCCTAGAGAGAGAGAGAGCGACTTGGAAACATTCTTGGAGCTATTTTGGAGGATTTCTTCGCCATTGGAGCTCGGGAATCAACCTTGGAGATGGAGATTGAAGATCTAGATCAGATTTCTGCAGTCTCTCTCTTCTCTATGGAGTAACTTCCCTTCACTTAGGTTTTGAGGAACCCTAGTTCCATGTGTTAGGATCTTTCTTGTATGAAGTTTTGGATGCTATATTGTTTGATTATAATCGATTGAGGCATGATTTATTGAGTCAATTGAATCTTGATCAAATTCTCTTGATTTCTGCTTTAACCTATGATAGATAGAATATGATTAGGTTAAGAGAGCTTCCTTGATTGATAGTGGTGAATTGGTTGTGCGAGAGTCAATCAATTCACTGCTTTGTACTGGAATTCATTCCAGTAGTGGAGATCTGTGTGAATCGCCTTAGCAGTCTATCCCGATGAAGGCTAGTCACCTGCCGGGTATTCTGTCTGAGAGGGCTTGGTCAGCTTAAGAGATTCCAAGCTAATTTAGGATCTTCCGCAGTTTAATCAACAGTAGATCAACCAAAGGTAATTGCAACTTGGACCTAATTGAGGAGCTAGGGGGAATCATACCTAAGTGAGTTCCCAACTTGTAATTAGTAGAGTAGTTAGTAGAGTAGTTTAGTAAATCAATCATTAATCTAGTTTGCTAGATAATGAACTGAAGCTGAGTAATAGTAACTCAAGAGACCCGTGGATTCGATATTTATTACTTGTGCCACTATACTGCAGTCCCTTTCATTGGTTACACTTGGCCATTGTTAGGTGTTGTGTTTTAGAGTGTCAAGGACGCGCAAGTCAGGGGTCCGACGAACCAAATTCTACTCCTGGGCTTCTTCCCACATCGGCGAAGGTACCAGACTACAATATGGAAGGATTAGAGGATGATTCGATCCATCTGTTCCCATTGCCCAAATAGGAGAAGCGGTTGACTGATGGAGGTGTAAACGAATAGGCCGGCCGCATGTGGGCCCGTGAAATGGATGAGATGAGATTTCTAGGCCACATGCAAGCTAAGCTAAGGCGAACAAAGGAGATGGACTCTTGGGCCAACCCAATAACCTAAACCGGGTTGATAGAGCATGGGTTGCATTCGGTCGAGCCTAAATTGGTCGGATTGACTTAGGGTCGACTAGGGTTTTGTCAGAAAGAACATACCCAAACACTGGTCAGGAATGAATCGAACCTTAGGGGGCAGCATGAGCCGAGGGGACTCAAACCGGACCACAGAGCAAGGGTGGAGGTGATTTTGTTGGGAACTATCCGTCGTGGAAGACACTAGGACTGGACAAATGTCATGAGGGGCGCCATCTGGATATTGGAAAAGGGTCTGGAACTAGGACGGGAGGTTAGTTCGAGGAAGAAGAGTGGGCATTCTCTCAATCAGCCGGCCGAGGCTAGAGGAGCCACCACGATACATTGGGTTGTCAAGGAGGCTACGAGGCAGGAAGGTATGGTGGGTATAGTCTCGTACTTATGATGGAGATGGTGAGTTGGTTTTCAAGGCCAAACCACCGACCATTGAGTTTCCAAAGTTCGGTCGTTGTATGCTGCTAACAGGTGGTTCAAGAACCACCCCACTAAGGCGGAAAGGAAGGCACAGCTGGCATCCATCTACTTAGAAGGAGATGCCCTACAATGGTGGGAGTGGATGGAGCAGTCATATGTTGAGGCGAAAACCCTAATAACAAGGCCAAGATTCCAGGAAGAGCTCAGGTATCAGTTTAGGAAATGAAAAGGGTGGCCAATGAGCTAGCTAAGCTGAGGCAGACCTGGATGGTGGCAGAATATTGATTAGAGTTCCCCAAATTGGGGAACATGTGTAAGGGTGTGTTGGAAGAGATGGTGTTTTATGCATGACGGGTCAATGACATGAGATCGCAGCTGTAGTCAAGATATTTGAGTCTAGCTCTTTGAGATCCGCCTTTCGACTTGCAGGTCATAGGGAAAATGAGATGATGAGTTGGAGGAACACATATGCCGCTATTAAAAGCCTAGCGGAGGGATTAGTGTCACCATAGTTGCCAGCAATGGTGGAGGTACGACAGGAGGAACAAGCGCATCGACGACCATTGTGATAGCAACCCAAGGTGGCTTGACTCGGACCCTGAGCTTCCCCAAAGGGATTCGTCAGGTCGTCTCCTGTTGAGATCAAGCAGAAGAGGCGAGAAAGGAAATGTTTCAACTGCAATAAGAGGTTCATGTTCAACCATCAGTGTGTGAAACCTGATATGATGATGATGGTGGGACACTAGGAGGATGAAGTAGAGGAGTGGCCAGAATAGGATGTCAAGCCCAAACAGGAAGAAGAAACCTAACCTTGAGGGCAAAGTTGTCCTTAATTATCGTTGGCAAAATATAATTTCATAGCCATAACTATTCTCTGTTGACAAATATAGCCAAATTTTGAAAAATACACTCGTATAGACACTTTTGAAAACTTGCTTGGAAAATTTAGCCATTTCCGTTTCAAACATTAATGGAAAGATAGACGTCGTCAGTAACCCCTCTGTGGCACTGAGGTGGATGCCACGTGGTTGCCACATCATCGTCAACTGGACATCAATTTGCCACGTCATTTTGGGAAGAATAAGCTATTGTTTTTATTTTTACCTTCTTTATTTTTACCTATTATCCCCCTCCCACTCGTCCATTGTCGACCATTATCAATCCACCACCTATTCTAGGTTTTTGGAGGAACACCCTCTCTTACCCATCGCTATCGCCTTCTCTCTCTCTCTCTCTCTCTCTCTCTTTCCCATCGGCGGGGCCTTCTCCTTCTCTCCTTCCCATCGCCCTCACTTCTCTCTCTGGTTCCCGTCGTCAATTTCTCCATTTGCATACCACAAATCGGGTTATTAGAGTTTGTGGTATGTCGCGCAAGGTTGGGCGTAGAAACGTTGGTAGGGATTTTGCCGATTCTGGGTCAACGAACATCAAAAGTGCAGGTGTTTTCATTTGTAAGTGCAAAGTCCCTGCTTTGGTTCAAACTTCTGGGACCGTGTTGAATCCATATAAACAATTTTATGGTTTCCCTAATTGGATGGTAAGCAAATCGTAGTTTGTATGAACTTTTTTATGATGTATTGTGGCTAAGGAATGACAATGTTGCAGGATCCGAAAGGTGGGTGCAATTTTTTTCGTTGGGTGGAGTCCAGTTATGATATATCAGAGGCAAGAAACAATGAGGTTGACGGTATGATGATGAAGTTGGAAGAGAGGTTAAGGTTGGCCGAATCAAAGGCAGTGAGGAGGAAGAAGGATAACAAACTTCTGGAGGAGGAGTTACGCAATTGGATGAAAATCGAGAAAGATAGAATAGTTGAAGCTCGGAATTTGCATCATGAAATGCGAGTGAATAGATATATGCTCAGTTTCTTCTTGGTTCTGAATGTCTTACTGGTTGTAGTTCTATGCAAGCAGTAAGTTTGTATCGATGGTATGTAATGTGTAATCAGTAGCTAACAATGGTAGGGTATTGTGTTTTGTTTGCAAGTTGAATTTTAAAGTTGGCATGAAATGGGGTAAACATTTTGTTGTCTTTACAAAAGATAGCATGGAACAATAGACTCTAACATAATCCTTGCAAAATATAGGACTTCTGTAATAGTCTAGAGCACATAATAACAAGCATCTTAGTGCCCAACAGTATGTTTCAAGGTTGAACATCACCCTAACATAGAGACTTTCCTTCAGCTACACCTACAAAAAAAACTTAAAACTTAACATAAATCGTAGTAACCGAGTTAGATGAGTCGACCAAAATAGCCACTAACAAGGTCCTTGTTAGTGCTAGTACAAAAACACGACTCATGAAATTAACTTCTCTTCTAAGGTTGTGTTGGTGGCGGCTGGCTCCCTAGCAGATCCACCTCAGTAGGTTGGTGAGACGATCGAGCTGAAGGACCATTCACAACATACCTCTCATTTGCCACATTCAGCTACAGTCATGAAGAAGCAAAATGTCTTATTGGTGAGGACACTTGTTATTGACCCATGAAATATTGGTCTAACTAAGAAAAAAACATTTACTCACCCTAACATATTGATTACATGTGTTCTCATCAACATAAACACCAATTCCTCTGGTTGCTTGGCGAAGCTCCCTTTCAATCGTAACTCGATCACCAACATTCAACCTCACACCCTAAATGACAAACAAAACAGTCAACCTAACATTCATCCACACTAGTCAACCTAACATTCATCTACATCTTACCATAACACTTACTTCTATCCCCACTTCCCTGTTCAACGGACATGTCCTTGCATTGTGTGTGGAAGAGCCACACTTGGAGCAGTGGTTGCCTCTCCTATGCCTTGGTGGATTCTGACTCTGTGGAACAGTAGTGGCAGCAGCAGCTCCACTCCTTGGAGTGGTAGTGGTAGCAGCAACTCGACTCCTTGTCATACGTGTATTCAATCCCTTCAATCAAACAAATAGGTCGTTTTAAACAAGAATAATGAAGCATTTTAAGGGAGAACGTAACTACAAATAAGCAGGTTTATCACGTTTCGAGCAGCAACAGGTGCTGGGCATAACCTTGCATTGTGCCCTTCAGCTCCACATTTAGAGCAATGGATCAGGTTACCCCTCCGAGTTACCTCTTCACCAACCCTACTTTTCTGTGATCTTGTTTCCAACTCCACACCTGCCGTTCTTCTGTTCTTTTTAGGGCGGCCTGGCATTTGTCTCTAGGAGGGTATACATCATACCCAACAGCTTCAGGCCATGCTTGTCTACCATCAAGACAAGGCATCCCAACCTTGTAGCAAACCTCCATATTCATAACTAGATAAGAAGGATGAACGTAATCAGCCCGATCCTTCCTCAAGTGGTTGATTGCAGAAACTGCATGGCAACTTGGCAACCCACTCAACTGCCAATAACCACAACTTCACTCTTTCATATTCAAGTCTACTGTGTAACCTTCAGCTCCCATTTTGACTTCACATCTCATATTCTAAGCATGCCTAGCTACACACAGCCTAGCAAACTCCTTCTCCTTCTCTAAATGTTTCCTAATTCTAGAACACAGAACATCAGTACTCTCATGCAACATATTATACTTAATCACCACTCTCTCCATCATATACCCCCTAATCCCTTCAAGCATGTCTATAATACGAAATCCTCTATACTTTACAATGTTGCCATTCCAGGTCTCACATATGTTACTCTCGACACTATCACACTTAGGAACAGTAGAAAAGAAAGCACGAAAAAATTGTGTCGGATCAGCATCCATAAAGTCTTTAAATGGTGTTAGACAATCTTCATTACCTTGAATATACTTTATCTCTTGAGTGGCCTTCTTCCAGTCAGACTCATTGCACGCATACACTGCCTTCTAGAATAATTTTCGAATCTGGTCAGTCTTGTTCTTGGCTTTCCAGTTGGCATACACATACCTAGCACATTTTCGATGCTCAACTTCCGGTAGAATTGATTGTATCGCTTCAACGAGGCCCTAGACAAGTGAAAATGCATTAGTTTACAAACCATGAAAAACATGTTAAAGTCAAACACATGAAAAGTGACTATACCTTTTGTTGGTCTGATATAACAGTCCACCCTCTTCCATCCATTAATCCCAGTTCTTCAGTTAAAATTGTAACAAACCATGTCCAAGAGTTGGTATTTTCTCCTTCCACAACCGCCCAGGAAATTGGAAATATCTGGTTGTTCCCATCTTTCCAAATGCTGTGAGAAGCATCCCTTTGACCTCCCCTTTAAGAAAAACAGTCGTTGATACCAAATATAGGTCGACAGCCCAAAAGAAATCCATCCTTCAAACAGGAAAGACCAACATATAAACGCTTGAATAAGCACCTATCCTCGTCTGGGTGCGGATCTACTTCCAGTTGGAAACGACCTTCTATATCTCTCTTCTTTAGCTCAGCAACATACCTCCTAATCAGGTTATACTCATCACTCAAGGAGCCACTTAATATCTTAATAGCCTCTACTTTAGCTCTGTAGCAAGTTCTCCTCTACACCTCCATGTTGTGCTTTAACTTCACCTCAGCCATAATCTGTTCCGGAGCCCACTCTGGGTTAATTCTGAATCTCTCTAACATATCTGAGGCTATCCACTTTGTTGTGACTTGGTTAATTGAGAGACTGCTTGCACATTAGTGTGGCAGCCCCACTTTCCTTATCATGAAGCATTTATTCTTGGACCAGCTTGCATACAACCTCCATGGATAGTTGTCATCCTCACACTTAACCTCTCTCCTCGTAGGGTTGCTCCGGATCCATCTCAGACATGCACCATGTGCTATAGCTTGTCTCACAACGACATCTTTGAACTACTCTACCCCATCGAATTTCATTTTACACACAAACTGGAGCGTCTTGTGGTCGCAAAGTGGATCATACCGTGGTGCATCATCGTACAACTCACCACCCTCCTCATTTGACAAGTTGCCCCTTACATGATCGTAGTCTTCTGACAATCTGTAGTTCGAATGCTAAGAGCCCTCCTCATAACCTTCTTGAGGTGGCTGAGGTTGTTCAGGTGGCTCTGTATTCTGGTGGGGAATGGAGTGGTGTGAATTCTCACCATCATCTTCTCCTTCCTCCTCTCCGTTGTCAGACTCATCTTCTTCGAATTCCTCAAGCTGGCCTACCTCTTCACCACCACCAGTCAGTCTTGCAGTCACTCTCCTTTTCCTCCCTTCACCATATGCACGTAGATTAGCTCTAGCCTCATGATATTCATCATCTGATGTCATTGTGTCATCAGATTCATAAACATGATATATATCATGCGCAACGGATGCAGCTCCAATATTGTTTGTGCCTAGCGAAACCTCATCATGCCCAATCTGATTTGGGTCATTTTCGCCTACCGATTCATCCCATGAGTATTCCATCTATTAAGATAACAACCTTTTCATCATTATATACTATATTATTACATAACTAATATTTAATAAGCCCTAATTGGAACAAACCTAATGCTCTAGAATAAACAAATCGCATACAACAGGCTATCCACTAAAGAATTGCGAATCAAATAACCAATTTCAAAGAACATTTGTCGTCACTGCAAACTGACTGTTGTATCCAATGTTTTGAGCTTCTTACCGTATGATTCAGGGGCAATCTCCCCACAAAGAGAAGATGTGTGGTCCCTTCACGAACTTATTGTGCCGCTCTCCAAGCTTTACAAATCGCCAACACCTATAAATAGATACCAACAACTGCACTTTAATCAACCTCATTCCAGAATTAACATTCAAACACTACAACCCCACTCTTGTCTTCACTCACCAGCCACCACAATCCAATTAAACGAAAGTCTCAAAACGCGAATCTAAAATTAGGGTTCGTCGGCCTCGCGTCCCGATTCTGGGTTTGACGAATCAAGCAACAGGGTGCGGCGAAGGATTAGGATTCACCGTCGTCGTCTATTCACCATCCGGATGATTCATGGTTTCCTCTGTCTTCACCGGGGATGGAGGAGCGATACGAGGAGACGTCGTTCACTGTAGCGACGGAGAGATGGCTCGGGCCATCGGGGTGTGGTCTTCGATCGATTGACTTCGTCGATCTGGAGTGATGGGGGAGCTGTTTCACGAGAGAAGAAGGAGAGAAGAGAAAGGGTAAAGTGCTTTTGAAATGGTAAACAGGATCGATTAATTGGTAAAGTTAGTTTTAGGGTTTTAACTTTTTTTTAAGTAATGAAATAAGATACAATTTCCACTTGTCATGCCACTGATAGACCGATAATTATACATAGTTTCCACCCCTATTTTGAAGCTGTTTGTGATGAGGAATCTCGTGTTTTAAGCCGATTTCACGCTAGGTTGTGTGTTTATGTCATATTTCAGGTCCCGGCGTTGGAATCGAGGCGGAGAAACGAGTTCTGGGTCGAAAGGAGCAAAGTTGGGACGAATAGGCTGAAGGAGGAAAATACCCGGTCAGGTGGCCAAATACCCGACAGGGTATTCACCACTTTTGGGCGCCCGAGAAGCAGAGAGGGGCCCGGGCACAGCAGCAAAATCCCCGGTCGGGGATTATGGCGATTGACCGGGGATTCTTCCCTTAAGCGAAACGGTGCGCTGCAGAGATACCCGGTCGAAACCCAAAATACCCGACCGGGTATTTCGACCGGGTATCGCGACCAGGCAGCTGATTTAAGGAAGAAGAAGGCCAACATTGAAGGGTTCCGAGTTTTTGAGAGAGAAATCGATTCCTAGAGAGAGAAAGCGACGAACCAGAGTTCCCAAGCGCCATAGATCGATCTTCAACACCATTGGAGCCCGGTTTGAGCTTGGAGAAGTGCGATTAAACGTCCAGGAGCAGGAATCCAACTTCACAGTATGATTTCCGCGTCTGAATCTGCTTTTGCTTCTTTCTCTATGGAGTAGTTTCCCCATTCATCTGGGTATGGAGAACCCTAGATTTGTATGCTAGGTCTGATTGTATGAACCCAAGTACAGAGTTTGTGAATTGATTATATTCGATTGAGGTTTGAATGATCGAATGACTTGAATCCTGATCAAATTCCTGTTGTTTCTGCTTTAACCTAGAATGAGAATATCTGCCTAGGTTGATAGAGTACCCTTAATCGAAGGTGGCGAATTGGTGACTTTAGTCGAGGAGCCAATTCGCTATTCTGTACCGAAGTCAATTCGGTAGTGGAGGTTTGGTTCATTAGGGCCTCAATCTGTTTACTCCGGTGGAGGTTAGTCGCCCGCTAGAGACTCAGATTGGGAGGGTCTGGAGACCTTTAGTCGAGACTTCAGGCTAATTGAGAACCTTCCGCAGTATAACTTTCATGAAAACTGAACTTGGTAAATTGCAATCTGACTTAACTGCAGTCTAGGGGGAACCATATCCGGGTGACCTCTCTTGACTTGACAACAAACCGTTTACTTGCTTGTGTGTTCTGTTTGCTTGAGTTGCACTAAAAGTTCACCGCTAAATAACAAGAATTCACCGAGTAGTCATCACATCTAGGACCCGGGTTGACATTAAAACCCGACCCGCTATACTACGCTTTAGGAAGTGGTTATACTTGGCCATTTTCTAGGGTGACAGTAGGAGTGAGTCAAGTTTTTGGCGCCGTTGCCTAGGACGGCTAGGTTGTTGAAGAAAAGTGATTTCTGTTACTTTAGCATTTTCATTTTTGCATTGAGTTTTTGTTTTTTCCCACTTGTGCCTTCACGGGGTTTGCATTGCTTGATTGTGTTCAGATAGTGCATGACCCGTAGCCAGTCGGGAGGTTTACTGCCGTTGAACCCTGAGATTGAGCGCACCTGCAAACAACTTCGGAGACAACAGCAAGCTAGACTGGCTACGGTGGAGCGCCGAGACGGCCAATTGACCAGCGACTCCGAGGACGAGCACGAGATGGAAGGCGATCAGAACCCGCCTCCTCAGAACCAGATCCTGGGGAACGACCCAAACCCCCAGGGAGCTGGCCTCCATCATCCACCACCACCGGGTCCCACCTTGGAGTACTACTATACTCCACGGATTGCTGACATCCGCCCGGTCATCCTCTATCCGCCCATTCCTGCAAACAACTTCGAGATCAAGCCATGCTGGATTCAGCTCATCACATCATCTATCCAGTTCCATGGTTTGAAGGATGAGGAAGCCCGGGCACACCTTTCCCGTTTTCTGCAGCTGACGAACGGGTTCAAGCTGAATGGTGTTCCGGATGATGCAATCCGCCTTCATCTCTTCCCCCATTCTCTGGCGGGGAATGCTAAGAGGTGGTTGGAGACCCAACCCCCATTGTCCATCACCTCTTGGGACGATCTGGCTGACAAGTTCGTGCACATGTATTATCCGGCATCGAAGACCACGAAGATTCAGCGGGAGATCACTCACTTCCGCCAAGAGCCAGATGAGTCACTTCGTGATGCATGGGAGCGGTACATGGGATACTTCTGGCAGTGTCCCCATCATGGCTTCAGCGATGCTTTCACAGTAGGGAACTTCTACAGTGCCCTCACCCCAGACAGCCAGAGGGTGATAGAGTCTCTATGCCCAGGAGGGGATATTCTCACTAAGACTCCACCCGAGCTGAACCAGATGATTATTACCTTGGCTGCCCGCGATCATTCTTGGGGGCAGAGCGGCAGAGGCAGGCATTCCTGGGACCGTGGTGTGCACGCTATGGAGGCCAGATCCGGGTTAGAGCAGCAGGTGGCTGAGTTGGTGCAGACATTGAAGCAGCCTAACAGTCTCCTTCCGGGCCGAGGTGTAGCTACGCCTCCAGTAGCTCAGTGTCAGTGGTGTGAGAGCCCGAATCACCTGGTGGAGGATTGTCAGTCTATGAGGGAGTCTTCTACTCCCCAAGAGCAGGTGGACTTCATAGCAAATGCTCGGCGCCTGGACCCATACAGCAACACCTACAATGAGGGATGGCGCCAGCATCCCAACTTTGCCTGGAGCAGCAACACCAACAAGCCACCTGGGTTTCCAACACCAGCAGGTGGTTTTCAGCAGAGGCAGCCCTTCCAGGCTAGGCAGGGGCCACCACCACAGCAGCAGCCCTACCAGCCTAGACAAGGACAGCCATTCCAGCAGCCCCAGGGCCAGTTTGCTCAGCCTCCAGCAGCCGCAGCTCCCGATAATCAGATGGCTGATCTGAAGAATATTTTGGCGACATTCATGACCACCAGCCAGGCAAATTTCGCGAGGGTGGACCAGAGCATAGCCTCTTTGGAGGCAGGGCAGAGGAACCAGGGTGCTATTTTGCAAGATCTACAGCACCAAGTCGGCGTCCTAGCGCGCCAGCTTACTGCTCGGGCCCCGGGGACTCTACCTGCCACCACCATCCCCAATCCACGGGACCCGCACGAGACCGCACATGCCATTTTCACCCTGAGCGGCAGGCCTACATCCGCTGATACTGCCCCGAACAGGCAGGAGGCACCACTACCTGCTTCAGCACTTCCAGCCGGTGATGCAGAAGTGCGGGTGGAGAAGGAAGCCCTTGCTCCCAAGCCACAACCAGTGGTGAAGGAGCACGTACCCCAGCTTCCCTTTCCCACTCGCCTTCACAAGGACAAGCTGGAGACTGAGTTTGCCAAGTTTATGGCAATGTTGAATCAGCTCAACATCAGCGTACCATTTGTGGAGGCACTGTCGAAGATGCCCAAGTACGCGAAGTTCATGAAAGATCTCTGTACTAACAAGAAGAAACTTGGGGATCTCTCGACAGTGCTGCTGAGCGAGGAATGTTCTGCCATCCTGCAGAACAAGCTGCCCGAAAAGCGCAAGGATCCAGGGAGTTTTACTATCCCTCTTACTATTGGCAGCATGCATGTAGGAAAGTCCTTGGCGGAGCTAGCATTAATGTCATGCCATATAAATTGTTCAAAAAGCTAGACCTAGGTGAACTTAGCCCTACTAGGATGAGCATTCAGCTAGCTGATCGTTCCGTGGTGCATCCTAGGGGTATCATAGAAGATTTGCTTGTTAATGTGGGTGCATTCACATATCCTGTTGATTTTGTTATTCTGGATATAAACGATGATGTGGATGTGCCTTTGATTCTAGGTAGACCATTTCTTGCCACCGCCAAGGCACTGATTGATGTGCATGATGGTAAACTGATCCTGCGTGCTGGAAATGAACAGGCTGTTTTTCCTGTGACTGAGTTTGATCATTGTGCTATGATTTCTGTATCGCCTGTGCATGCTATTTCTGATCAGATACACGAGCCTGTCGTGTATCCTTCTGCACCTCTCATTTTGCAGGACCCGCCTATCATTCCTTCGCCGCCACTCCATCCAGTCTCGCCTCCGAACAAAAAGCTCAAGGAGGAGTGGCGGCCGAAGCCGCAGGTGGCTAAGCCTGCACAGAAGAAAGGTGGAGACCACTATGAGCTGGTCCCACCCCCTGCACCACGACCACCCTGGCCATCCGAGTACTCACTCACCTGCATCTTGCCAGATGGCCAGGTCGAGCTGACCAATGCTGGTGGCTGCACCCGTCGGGTGCATGGCCACCACCTGAAGCTGTACCTCAAGAGCGACGTGGATACGCTCTTGGAGGTACCTGTTCCTGCACCTCCCTGAGTATCCACCATGGGCGTCCAGCTAAAAGACGGTAAAGAAGCGCTTGTGGGGAGGCAACCCCGCCATAGTTTTCATTTATTTGTTTTGTTTCGAGTCGGATTGCGATTTGGTTTTGTTTTGGTTTGTTTCCTTTGTTCTGGATGATGTTTATTGGGCTGACATCGGACCTAACATATTCTGGTTGAGCTCTTCTGTTCCCCTTGAGCTGTGCTGTGTTCCCGACTGGTCCATCTCCAGTCTCCTGCAGTCCGTGCATACCGGTAACATCGTTCCCCTTTCCTTCCCTCTTCTCCATTGAGGGCAATGTCGATCTTAAGTGTGGGGGGATGTTTATCTTTTGACTGCATTAGCTCTGTTTGTGTGCTTGGGGCCTAGTCCACTGTCCAAATTTTTTAATTTGAGGGCTCCAAGTACGTGTTCCTTGCAATTGCCTGCTCAGTATGCTTTGAATTGACAGTCTCTGTAGTGATTTGCAACCTAGGGAGGTAGTGTAGCACTATGGAGGATGTTGATGCATTCAAGAAGTCTCATTTCTTCTTCATATTGTGTTGGTTGATTGAGTGAATTAGTGATCTTAGGACCCTTGAATGGTGTGGTGTCGTGGACTCTCTGCCTGTCATGGACTCTTGTATCATGTTTTGAATGTAACAGGTGCTCGAAATGTGCTTTAAAATAACGTCTCCCGTGCGAATAGGGCGAAAGTGTGTAAGGGGAGACGGGAATCCGTTCCCAATTTCCACCTACTACCTCCAGCCCCCTTACATGTCTTTCCCCCGCACGAGGCTCGAGACACCCGCTCCTGGCATGGCCGGTAAGAGCCGGGCTCCCGCAAAACCTTTGCTAGGTGGGAGCCCCGTTTTCTGCAGAAACAGGTTGGAACCCATGGAAGCGAAAAAGAGAAAAACAGAAAAACAAGCAAAAAGAAGAAAGAAAAGGGTTCCAACCATGTTCACAAAGAAAATCGAGCACCTTGAATTAATGTGAGTCCATGATCTTTTGTTTGTGAGAGTCTCTTCATCCACGATTCATTCGTCCTCTGTTCACTATTTGCCATGATGCCGACTCGAGACTAGCGTTCTCGCCGAAGAGGCTATGAGATGACTTGTGCGTCGGTTGACCTCGTAAGCTGCTAAATGATCTAGGAAGTCCTCTACCTACGATCGAGGTTGTTTGTTGCTATAGAGGTCTGGAGAGCTGCATTGGTTTGAGTTAGGTTTGCTTGGGGACAAGCAAACGGTTAAGTGTGGGGGAGTTTGATAGACCGATAATTATACATGTTTCCACCCCTATTCTGAAGCTGTTTGTGATGAGGAATCTCGTGTTTTAAGTCGATTTCACGCTAGGTTGTGTGTTTATGTCATATTTCAGGTCCCGGCGTTGGAATCGAGGCGGAGAAACGAGTTCTGGGTCGAAAGGAGCAAAGTTGGGACGAATAGGCTGAAGGAGGAAAATACCCGGTCAGGTGGCCAAATACCCGACCGGGTATTCACCACTTTTGGGCGCCCGAGAAGCAGAGAGGGACCCGGGCACAGCAGCAAAATCCCCGGTCGGGGATTATGGCGATTGACCGGGGATTCTTCCCTTAAGCGAAACGGTGCGCTGCAGAGATACCCGGTCGAAACCCAAAATACCCGACCGGGTATTTCGACCGGGTATCGCGACCAGGCAGCTGATTTAAGGAAGAAGAAGGCCAACATTGAAGGGTTCCGAGTTTTTGAGAGAGAAATCGATTCCTAGAGAGAGAAAGCGACGAACCAGAGTTCCCAAGCGCCATAGATCGATCTTCAACACCATTGGAGCCCGGTTTGAGCTTGGAGAAGTGCGATTAAACGTCCAGGAGCAGGAATCCAACTTCACAGTATGATTTCCGCGTCTGAATCTGCTTTTGCTTCTTTCTCTATGGAGTAGTTTCCCCATTCATCTGGGTATGGAGAACCCTAGATTTGTATGCTAGGTCTGATTGTATGAACCCAAGTACAGAGTTTGTGAATTGATTATATTCGATTGAGGTTTGAATGATCGAATGACTTGAATCCTGATCAAATTCCTGTTGTTTCTGCTTTAACCTAGAATGAGAATATCTGCCTAGGTTGATAGAGTACCCTTAATCGAAGGTGGCGAATTGGTGACTTTAGTCGAGGAGCCAATTCGCTATTCTGTACCGAAGTCAATTCGGTAGTGGAGGTTTGGTTCATTAGGGCCTCAATCTGTTTACTCCGGTGGAGGTTAGTCGCCCGCTAGAGACTCAGATTGGGAGGGTCTGGAGACCTTTAGTCGAGACTTCAGGCTAATTGAGAACCTTCCGCAGTATAACTTTCATGAAAACTGAACTTGGTAAATTGCAATCTGACTTAACTGCAGTCTAGGGGGAACCATATCCGGGTGACCTCTCTTGACTTGACAACAAACCGTTTACTTGCTTGTGTGTTCTGTTTGCTTGAGTTGCACTAAAAGTTCACCTCTAAATAACAAGAATTCACCGAGTAGTCATCACATCTAGGACCCGGGTTGACATTAAAACCCGACCCGCTATACTACGCTTTAGGAAGTGGTTATACTTGGCCATTTTATAGGGTGACAGTAGGAGTGAGTCAGCCACGTAGATGAACCGCGGCCACGTTACAAACATTCGTTAGTCTAGTCAGCAGTCGTAACATTCCTGTTAAAGTTTTGGAAGGAATGGCTATACTAGTGTATTTTTCAAAATTTGGCTATATTTGTCACAACTCGAATAGTTATGGCTATGAAAGTGTATTTTGCCATTATCGTTTTGTTTAAGTGATGACTATGAATGTTTATTTGGGAGGATTTAGACATAATTGACCTATTTGGGGTAGGAGAGATTATTTGAATAGTAAAAGAAGAATAATTAGCCTTTATATTCTATAATGGGAGATTATTTCCATTCAACAATAATTTGTTCCCGTGTCTTTGATGGTGATGTCTTTGGGGATCATGATGTGTTCTGTACTGGTATTGTGGGCATTAAGCATCGGTATAACCTCATTCGAGACACCTTACTGGACATCTGTTATAGGTCTGGGATTTCTATCGAAAAGGAGGTTGATATCGGTTTGGCTGATAGGCATGAGGACCCCTTCATCCTGCGGATTTGCTGCTTTATTCCTGGAATAGGGGGCGAGATGTGTGTATTGATCTGACTGGGTCTTCCCTTTGACTCAGACTGGGATGAACGCTTTTGTGCCCGGCCGAGTTGTAGATGATGCCGCTCGCAATGCAATCAAAATCGCGTTTTAAAACTTAAAATCTTACGGTTTTACGCTTCTAGGTCACTAAAACGCTTTCGTTTCCATGTAAAATCTTAAGTGCATGAAATCGGACAAAATTGCGTTTTAAAGCTTAAATGCTTACGCTTTTACGCTTCTATTTCACCAAAACGCTTTGCGCTTCTATTTCACCAAAAAGCTTTGCGCTTTTACGTTTTTAGTTCACTAAATGGATATTCTTTTCATGAAATTAATTATAAAAAGTATATTGTAAAGGGAAAACACCAACAATATGATAAATTTTAGATGAAAAGATACATATCAGGTACTTGGATGCATTCTCAACTTCAGTAGAGTAATCTAATTCACTAGCTAGGCCTTTCCCAAATTTATTAACATAGACAGGAAGGTGGCTTATTGTTAAGATCTATGTTTATAAACTTATTGTTAAGATACTATGAGTTGCTCTACTTTAGACGTGAACTACAAGTATTTATTAACTTATCCAAATTCTGTGCACTCATATTTTACATAGTATATATCGTACTCAACAGATTTTTAGTTATTTTGCAGTATGCGTAAAAAACTTATGCTTTTACGTTTTGATTCTGCGCTTTACGATTTTAACCCTTTTCCGCCTCTAGGTAGAATCGCGCTTTTAACTGCATTGGCCACTCGGCGAAAGTGTGCTAAGTATCAGGACTTGTGCATGGCTACTGGTTACGGGTTCCTGCCTTTTTCTTTCTCTTCGCTGGGGGACTTGGATTCGGATGTTGTGTCTTTGCTTAAGCGCATCCAGAATTCTCCGTGTCTCTGAATGCGGGGGCTCGGGCCAGTGGTGGATCTAGAAATTTTTAACAGGGGTGTCCTATTCAAAAAAAATATATATATATATATATAATTCATAAATAAGAAAAATATCGGACTAGTACAAATTTTAACATAAGGCCACGACGGGTTTTTCTATTCTGAAAAAGAATAAAAAATAGGCTTGGTAAATTGCTCAACAAATCTGTATATCCTACTAGACAATAGTTCACGAACTGATCGCATATGAATTTCTAACCTTGTTATTGATGTAACTCAAAATTGAAAAGACTCTTTCAACTCTTGTTGTGTAACCCACAAAATCAAGTCAAATTAAGGGTAGCCCGTCATTAGTTTAATTGTTAGGTTTTGCAAATAGTCGGGGATAAGGAGTAAATTTTTACTATTATGTAGTGTTTAAAATAGAACAACAAATGAGTTGCAACTTAATGAAGGACAATGTTGAAAAAATATAGTATATTCTAAGTTTGAATAACACAGACTATCGCTTTTTTTTTTTTAAGTATACGCAAACTACTACTGAGGATAGTATTATCATTGTATGCGTGTCCCGAATCACTAATTATAATTTTTTTTATCCATATAAAACTATTATCGGGGGTTGAATAATTGTATTCCCAAATTTTAGGGGTGTCCCGGGACACCCCGGGACACCCCTAAACCCTCATGTATCTGCCCCTGGCTCGGGCGGCCGCGTACATTTTCACTAAACTTAGCTTTGCTGTCGTCAAGAAGGTGGAAGCCCACATTTTATCTAAGCTGCCCACTAATTTATCTAGACCTTTTATTTTTATTCCACTAGAACTATAATTATAAATGCAAAAAACAAAAACCCATAATCTTCCTAATACCCAAATCTCCTACTCTCTCTGTCGTCCAAACCTTTCCCTCCCTCTGGCTTAGGATAGGGTGAGTAACCCTTTGTTACTCACCCGTGAGTAACCACTTTAGGACCGTAGATCTGGGCCGGGCTGATCGTGTGGCTGTGGTTGATGCGGTGATGGTCAGGGGCATTTTTGTCCGGTTTTTGAATTTTATTTCTTGTCTTTTTCTACTTTTTTAGCATTTATATTATTACTTTTACGGAGGAAAGAGAAACCAAATTTTTCTCTTCCTCCCTCTTTTCTCTTTCCCTTCCTCTCTTCCTTCTCTCTTCCAAACTCCTTTTCCCATATCTAGATATGTTCCTTTCTTTGTTCTTTATTTTTTCCTTCAACAATTGACAAAGAAAAATTGCAACATCATGCCTCAAAATCTGGTGACGCTCCAAATCCTTCTTTGCAGCTGCTTCTTCCTTATGTTCTTTCTTTTCTCGGCCTCAAAATAGATGACGTTTCATATTGACCAAGAGGGGACGGATCTATGTGAGTTAAGTTTGCATGTTTTATATTTTAGTATTTGTTTGTGAATTTTCAATTCCGATCTTCCTCCTCTTTTTTTGTTGCATTTGGTGTTCTTGATTGCGGAGGAGAAATGAGAGGAACAGAAGACGAGTTTTTTTGACTCTCCCTCCTTCTGTTTTTCTTCCTTTTATGTAATATATATTGATATTACCACACTATATCATATGGTAATGTGTGATAACTAAATGTATCTTTATGGTCACGAGTTTTATCATGGTGGTAGTGGGTGGTAATCGACTCCAGTTCTGAGAAAAAAGAGTTAGAAGACAATGAAGTTGGAGAAGAAAGTGAAGAGAGTCGTAATTGTATATATATACCGAGATTACTACACTATACCATATGGTAATGTGTATATACCACACTATACCATATGGTAATGTGTCTATACCATATGGTAATGTGTATATACCATATGGTAAAGTGTCTATACCATATGGTAAAGTGTGGTAACGAAATGTATTTTTATGGATATCGTGTTTTACTATGGTCGTAAAGGGTTGTAATTAGATTTATATTATTTTTGTATGGTTTTACCTTCTCATACCATGTGGTATTGTATGGTAATTACAATTAATTTGTGTTCATTCGATTAACCATGTTCTACTATGGTGGTATTGTAATGGTAGTTAGATTTACCATATGTTGATATTACCACACTATACCATATGGTATTGGGTGGTAACGAAATATATATTGATATTACCACACTATACCATATGGTATTGGGTGGTAACGAAATATATATTGATATTACCACACTATACCATATAGTATTGGGTGATAACGTAATATATATTGATGTGACAAATTTTTTTCATACAATATGGTATGGTCAATACCAGTCATTACCATATGGTATAGACTGGTAATAACTGACAAATTTTTTTATGTCTGAAAAATATCAAAGTGGATATCATTTTGAAGAACACAATTAATCTGATCTAACTGTGCAAAAAACATTAAATTCCGACTTAAAACGAGTGAGAAATCGTCCGTTAAAGATTAAGAGAAGGAAAATTAAAGGTTGTTTGAGGAGAGAGAATGCGCTGATGTGATCTGGTCAGCGCGTCAGAGACATCATTAAATAGGGGGTGCAATTTTACCTTAGTGCCCCTCCGTGTTTAATTTAAATAAAAAGAAAAAGCTGACACGTGGGGGCCAGGGGAAGGGATTACTGATGGAATGGTTACTGAGGTGATCCGTCCCCCTCCCTCTCACAGCTGAATATTTCTCCTATCTTCCCAACTCTTCCGAGGTAGGCCATTCACTGATTGATCCACCAATCTGAATCCCTAATCTCCTTTCTGAATTGCCCCAAACCCCTTTATTTCTTGCACCATGGTACAGTAGCTTTTAAATACATCATATATTCGAAACTTAAAACCCTTATTTTCAAACTAAAAAAGACGGTTAACATATCTGCCTAGCACTCCGCTCATATAAGCAATAATATACAAGACAAGATATACCATGATGCGAAAAAGACCTAGGGAGAAAATTGACAATCGTGCAATCAGTACGTTTTCTCCGCCAACAATACGACGTAAGAGAGTTCACACTTGAAAGATGGGTGTTTCCACCACGTACCGGAAGTTACTTGGTTTTATTTGAACTCTCCAATCTCAAAGATCCTGGCAGTACCATCGTCTGAGGCAGTAGCCAGAAAATCATGGTTAGAGCTCACTGCCAAGGACTGTACGCAGCTGCTATGCCCCTTGAATGTTTTCACCTTGTCTCCAGATCGGCCGTCCCATATAACTACATCCCCATCTCCACATCCGGCAGCCACGTACCTCGTCATGCCTATCCATGTTAAGCAGGTCACTTCACTCTGCATTATCAGCACGTAACATCCTTACAATTAGACCGGGTTTGCCAAAGCAGATCACACACAGATCACCAAACGTAAACAAACTGTAAGAGATAAGAGGAAGATAAGCAGACCTCATGATTGCATATGTTACGAGCATCCGAACGTTCCAAATCCCAGATAACAAGTTGCTGATCTCTGCCTCCAGTTGCCGCCCAAGGGAAACTGGTCCAATGGATTCAGGAGGATGTTGGATTAAAAAAGAAGAGAACGAAAATGAAGATTCCTTTATTTTACATATATTTATCACAACCAAAATGTTTTATAAGGTCAACTAGCTTGTACATACAAAGGGTGAAGCTTCTTGTCATTGACATACCTTGATGAACGTGACAGAGCAATGCATGAAACTGAATCTGTGTGTCTAGACAAAGTACTGACCACCTGTCAATTAAGAAAATACTGAAAATGGTGAACCATTGTGTGCTAACAGGTGGAATGAAAATTTCATTAGAGGTATGAAAAAATTGCCCTACCTTCCCAGTCACTATGTTCACAATTTTCACAGAACCATCCTCAGAGCCAGTAAGAACAAGAGTGGAATCAGAGCTAATAGCCAAGCAATTTAATCTTGCAGTATGATATGGATGGCCTAGCAGGAGAGAATTTTTGCTAGTCAGGTCAAAGAAGTGTCTAACTGAAAAAAGCAAGATAGAGTGAAATACTGGAGTCCAGAGAAAAGAGGCCACAGATAGAGCCCAAGAAGAAGTCTCCTAAGCATCCAAAACAGTGACATAAGCGTCAGTTACTACAATAGCAGTCGAAATATTTTCTTGTCATTGGATATTACTTTCAAAAGCAATAAGTTTTAGTGTGCCTGTGAGGACATCAGAGATCAAAAAGTAAGCAAACAATAAATCTCAATCTGAACATTTGCATATGTTACCTTTTATGACATATACACTCTCCCCTGTTCTTGGATTCCATATTCGCAAACTCATATCATCCGAACCAGTGCAGACGGTTTTGCCTTCATCAATCAAAGAAAAGGAAGCATAATTCAGAGAGGCAACTCCTATACCAAGCAAGGAATTTTTTATTTATTCAATAATTAAATATAAAAAAAAAAGCAGCATGAAGAATATCCGTATACCATCAGGTGTGAAATCTCCACAGGTAACTGGTTTACTGTGGCCAGGAAATACTTGGAGGACAGCACCTCTATCCGCGTTCCACATCCAAGCAGTGCCATCATTTGAGCCCGCCAAGACTAGATGACCTCTAGGATGCCACCTGACCCACTGTGAAACTAAGTAACACAATTAGTCTCACTACAAATAATAATTAATAATAGCAAGTATGCTATCAGATATACAGAGTTAACACACCTCAAACCCGTCTGCATGTTCCTCCGTTTGCTCACTCACAGCAGGCCCTTCAAGCGTACATTTATGATTTCCAGATGTATCCCAGACATTAACTACAGAATCAAGGCCCCCGGATGCAAGAAACTGTCCATCGCTACTAAATGCCAAGCTAGTAACGGTATCCTTATGACCTTCAACAAATAATAATGAAAAAAGGTTCAATGACGATAGTGTAATGGATAGACTATGATCTGATAAATCCACAGATCATGAACCAAGATAAAGTATCAGTCAAAGGGGACATGGAGGTTAAGCAATTCATGCACTATGTATATACCTCCCATTTCAGCAGCCCAATCTCCTTGTCCTATCTTCCAAAGAAATCCTCTATCATCACCACCCCCAGTTGCTACCAGCAAAGGATCTGTTGGGCTGCAGGCAACTGCATAAAGTTCAGCTGCACAAACAGAGAAGCATGAAATAAGAACTCAGTGATCAACTACAACCACTTATTGCATGGCATAATCCATAAACTCATCCAAAGAGAGTTTGCATGACAGAACGCATGACAGAAAAAACTTGAAATTAGCTAGATTTTTCAACAATCCCCCTTACACGTGTGGCCTGTGAACGTGTGCATAGAATCATCCAGATCCTCTGATAGCAACAACAATACAAGAATTGTAGTTAGAACCAAACCGACCAACTTGTAGATTAAATTTAGATTGTAGTAAGAAAAATTATATCATAGCAACTGAAGCCCAGTAAGTAAAATTACCGTCAAAATCAGCCTGTTCATCGTCTTCATCATTGACATCAGGAAGATCTGCAAGCAAGTGATTCATAAACAAGAAAGCAGAGTAAAATACTGGTAACAGCAACACACATTAGGTCAACAAAGCAGTACCTTCATCATCAAGGGTAATCTCATGGATTGTGTCAGCATCATGGATGTAGATCTCTCCATCATCACTCATGTCACCATCCATCATCTTCCTGGATGAGTAAAACATGTAAGCAACGCCAAACTTCTAGGTGGAATACACTTCACCACAAGCCAGAAGATTATTGAACTGAACTTAGAAACAAAAATATAATGCAAACAAGGAACTTTTTCTATAACTCCTACTTCCAAGTGAATTCCCATTTTCCCGACATTTTTCAGTTTGAAGCAGAAGCACCACCATCACCGATGAACATAATGAGAAGTTGCCATTAAATCATCCAGATTTTGTCTACCCAGCATATCCAAAGAGCATAACATTGCGAGATTTTGCTGTTCCGTGAACTCACTAGCAACAAATCTTAAGCACAAAAGGTCCCAAAACTTAAAGGTGCAATCTGCAGGAAGCATGGATTATAGCCAATGAAAGAATTGCTCTTGCTGAACAACTTTAGAGTAGGCTTAACGAGAAAGATGACAAAGCAGAAACTTTTGATGAGTCTCTGTGGCAAGCTACTGCCGAGTTGGGGGGAGGAGAAAGAAGTAGAGGAACATGGAAGTAGATTGGAAGGCGTTATTGAGAAAGATCAATTAGAAGAAACGGCGGCGGCGGCGAACTTACGAGCTTTTGGGATGGAGATTGAGATTGAGAGATGATAACTTACGAGCTTGCGGCGGCGAACTTTGAAGATAGGGGATGAATTGCAGTACCCGCTGATGGTTGCGCGGAGGAGAAGGGAGGTATGGAGGGCTTAGGGCCAGGGGAGAACTGAAGTGAATGGAAGCGAGAAGCCGAGAACCGTAGGATGCCGCCATAAATCTCACGTTTAGGTTTCTGTTGGACGTGCAAACAACCCATGGAGAGCCCAGATAGAGGTTCAAGACGGCCCAGATTGAGAGAGGGCGAGGAGTCCAAACTGCTCAGTTATGTGAGCCCAGCCCAAGGCAGCTGAATTTTGGACGGATAGCATAACAATCTAAAATAGTAAAATTTGGAAGAGATGCTAACATTTATGAATGTTAGTACTTTGTACTGTAGATTAACTCAAAGTCAATTAAAGATATTTATCTAAGGGGTTAATTGCAAGATTGGTCACTGAGATTCCTAAAAACGTTCATGTTTAGTCACTGGAAATATTTAATTCCAATCATGGTCACTAGATTTTATAAAACAATTCAAGTTTGGTCACTCTCCGTTAGTTTCCGTCCATCTCCGTTAACACCGTCAGTTAACTGCTGACATGCCTAACATAAATGCTGATTCATCCTATTTTAACCCGCCACATCATATAATCCGACCTGCCACTTCAAAACTCGCCACGTCAGTTTTTCCAAACCAAACCCAACCCTTCCCAATCCGTGATCTGACCCTAAACCCTACCACCGGCTCCCCGTCTACTCTCCATTTCCATTTTCCAACCAATGTCCCCTTCAATCTTCCGGCCACTCACCTGTTCTCTCTTTCTTCGTGGATTGATGTTGGTGGATCCGATTGACGGCGTGCGGCTGTGATGATGATTAAGAGTGGCGGAAAGAGGGAGGCCAATTCCTCGATGGCATTCACAACACTGGTGCCTTGTCCTTCTATTCCTCATCCTCAATCCTCACCACTAGCAGAGACTTATCGGCAAAGAGTGGAGATGACGAGGATTCCTCTCCCAATCGAATATGCAGCAGCAGAGCAAGATTTTTCCCCTTTTCTGGCTTTAAAGGGATACGACAGAGGCACATATCTGATGGGGACAGAGCCCAGAGTCATCTTCCCTCTGGAGTTCAAGAGCCAACTCCTCGAGCTGGCTCCGCGTTGGAGTTCGCCGTCGAATGAATTCGGCGATGAAGGCGGCTCTTGGGTTCTTCCTTTCTTCTAGCGTTCGTGAGAGCTAGAGGCGGCGTTGCGGTACTTCTCCAAGGTGTGATCCAAGCAGCTCTCTTTTCCTTCAAATTTTCCCACCGCCGCCGACGTCGTTGTTGCTCAAACATCATCGTCGATGAAATGCCCCTTCCCCCGGCGAATCGAAGGCGTTGGCTCTCTCAATCCAGATCTACGGCCGTCGTTGTTTCCTTCTTCGCCATCTTGAAAGTCCCCAACCAGACCTGTGATGCGCTCGATGGTCTACTTCGTCTCGATCCCGCCGAACGAGGAAGTTGAACAGACATCAGCATGTCGGTGGTGGCGGAGAGGGAGGAGGAGAAGAAGAGGTCGTCTTCTTGCAGCAGTCAACATTAAAGAAGAAGAAACAAGAGTGCTTCTCGTTTCCTTCGAAGAAATTCATGGAAGAAGAAGAAGAAATATGGCAGTGTTTGGTAGATCTGGAGAGGACGGTTAGGGTCAGATCACGGGTTGGGAAGGGTTGGGTTTGGTTTGGAAAACTGACGTGGCGGGTCGGATTTTATGATGTGGCGGGTTAAAATGGGATGAATCAGCATTTTTGTTAGGCACGTCAGCAATTAACTGACGGTGTTAACGGAGATGGACGGAAATTAACGGAGAGTGACCAAACTTGAATTGTTTTATAAAATCTAGTGACCATGATTGGACTTAAAAATTTTCAGTGACTAAACATGAGCGTTTTTAATAATCTCAATGACCAATCTTGTAATTAACCCTTTATCTAAGATAACTAATTCTCTTTCTTTCATTTTATCTTGGATTTCATATGCTTTTGCATAGAAAATCATTAATTGGAATCTATAATATGAAATGCAATTAGATATATTTTTGAGAAAAATTTATCTGAATGCGCTAGGTAGTTATTTACATGCATTCAAGAAATTTTTATGCATTTGCATGGAATGCATTTGATATTTTGTGGTGGACATTCAAGTAATACTGGTATACATTAACTAGTTATTCGTATGCATCGATAAATTGTAGTTTGATGTCCATCGTGTTGTTTATGCTATGTATTCGCTAGTTGATAAATTGTAACTGATATGCTTTTCAAAGTTTATGTTATGCTTAAAAAATTTGTATCGATTTTAGCAATTTTCGGTATGCATTCAAATCTTCTAGTATTTGTTATTGGATTTTTTGTATACATCCATATCAGTATGACAAATGCATATTACTATTGCTTGATTACAATAGTAACTATAAATACAAAATGCATCTTATATTGTAGATCATAATTAAACTGATTTTCCTTGAAAATTTTTTGAAACTCAAGCCAAAACAAATATGATAGAATATATGTTAAAAATAATTGAGAATTATTTATAAAGGGAGGAGATATTATCATAATAATTCGGATGTTATCTCATTAGATTAATCTAATAGTAGAGATTTATTAATTTCTATTCCGCAATTATTTTTTAACTGATCACATATTTTTCCGGTTAACTTGGATTTTAATTATGGTGTACAAAATAAGATCCACTTTAGTATATTTTGAGAAAAAAAGTATGTTGGTGAGAAATTTTGGCACCTAATATTTGGTCGGCTGAGCTAGACTTTAGGGAATGTTTTGAATAAAGAGATTCATTGGAAACAACCTCCCCCAACCCGATTCTCATAAATTAATTATTGATGGTTTGCGGCAAGCTGGAGCATATGTTGGGCGAGTAACACCAACAAACAATCAGTCTAAGATAGGGTGAATAACTCTTGGTTATGCGCACTTGCTTAATCAGATATAGAGCAAGGAGAACACTTCGACATCGACAAAGACAACAAGAGCCAAAAAAAAAACAATGGTCCAAGGAGAAGAAAAAGTCATCCACCAAACGATATTCGACTAAGCTCATTGTTCCTTAAATGGAACTCACTTCAATATTTGACGATAAAAAAGCTAGCCAAAAAAATTGAAATGAAAACGGTCATACTCTAGATGACCCAACTACGAGTGCACTTCAATAGGTTGCTCAATGAAGATCCCAACACGACCATGATGATGATACAATTCACCTTGAATTATTACTGTTCTCTCTCGATAATGATGCACAAGAGTGGCTAGACTAATAACCACACAACTCAATCATAATGTAGAATTATATTGATAAGAATTTCTTGGCAAAATACTTTCCACCAAGCAAAACGATGAAGCTATGAAACGACATCGCCTCCTACACCCAATAAGATTTATGAATCTCTCTACGAAACATGGGAGAGGTTCAAAAACACCCTCGGAAAATGCCCTTACTAGCTACATATGCAAACTTCTACAATGGGCTCAATTTGAAGACGAAACAATCCATCGACGCAGTAGGTGATGGCACCGAGAGTGCTTTGGGCTAGTGGTGGCTGGACCCATTGGTAAACTGCCGCCAATTCCTTCTCTGTTTGTGCTAAGTTTCCTCCAGTGGGCTCCTCTTGGGTTCTAGTTAAGACTTCCAGAAGACTTCCTCTCGTTTAGGCTTCATATAATAGGTGAAAACTCCCTTGATCTTCTCAAACATGCTCCATTGATCCTCAATCATCATCCAAAGTTCAATCAAAAGTGTTATAGGTTGTTTTTTACCTTGAAAATCACATAAGCATTCCAAAAAGTCATAAAAAGATACAAAAACACAATTTAGGTCTAATAATAGCATATTGATCAAATAATTATGATTTCCACATGAATTCAAGTAAAAACTTCTAAAGATGCATTGATAGAAGGGAAAATGTATCAAATATGGGAGTAATAAACACTATAAATGGAGTGTTATCATAGAGTAATGAATGAAAACGTTAAAAAACAATTTTGTGACAATGATTTGTAATCATTTGTTATAATAAAGAGTTAAATTCATATCACCCATTCCCATTAAAAATATTTAAAAATTCAAACTATATCTCGAATTTCATATGCTTTTGCATAGAAAATCATTAATTGGAATCTATAATATGAAATGCACTTAGATATATTTTTTAGAAAAATTTATCTGAATGCACTAGGTAGTTAGTTACATGCATTCAAGAAATTTTTGTGCATTTGCATGGAATGCATTTGATATTTTGTGGTGGACATTCAAGTAATACTGGTATACATTCACTAGTTATTCGTATGCATCGATAAATTGTAGTTTGATGTCCATCGTGTTGTTTATGCTATGTATTCGCTAGTTGATAAATTGTAACTGATATGCTTTTCAAAGTTTATGTTATGCTTAAAAAATTTGTATCGATTTTAGCAATTTTCGGTATGCATTCAATCTTCTCGTATTTATTATTGGATTTTTGGTATACATTCATATCAGTATCAGACAAATGCATATTATTATTGTTTGATTACAATAGTAACTATAAATACAAAATGCATCATCTTATATTGTAGATCATAATTAAACTGATTTTCCATGAAATGTTTTTGAAACTCAAGCCAAAACAAATATGATAGAATATATGTTAAAAATAATTGAGAATTATTTAGAAGGGAGGATATATTTTCATAATAATTCGGATGTTATCTCACTAAATTAATCTAATAGTAGAGATTTATCAATTTCTACTCCCCGATTATTTTTAACTGATCACATATTTTTCCGGTTAACTTGAATTTTAAATAATTTTCTATGAAATATTATATTAATTATGGTGTACAAAATAAGATCCACTTTAGTATATTTTGAGCAGAAAAAGTATGTTGGTGAGAATTTTGGCACCTAATATTTGGTCGGCCGAGCTAGACTTTAGGGAATGTTTTAATAAAGAGATTCATTGGAAACAACCTCCACCAACCCGATTCTCATAAATTAATTGTTGATGGTTTGCGGCAAGCTAGAGCATATGTTGGGCGAGTAACACCAACAAACAATCAGTCTAAGATAGGGTGAATAACTCTTGGTTATGCGCACTTGCTTAATCAGATATAGAGCAAGGAGAACACTTCGACATCGACAAAGACAACAAGAGCCAAAAAAACAATGGCCCAAGGAGAAGAAAAAGTCATCCACCAAACGATATTCGACTAAGCTCATTGATCCTTAAATGGAACTCACTTCAACATTCGACGATAAAAAGCTAGCCAAAAAAATTTAAATGAAAATGGTCATATTCTAGATGACCCAACTACGAGTGCACTTCAATAGGTTGCTCAATGAAGACCCCAACACTCTCCTCAAGAAATTCTTATAGCTGAGTAACACCATCGACCATGATGATGATACTATTCACCTTGAATTATTACTGTTCTCTCTCGATAATGATGCACAACAGTGGCTAGTCTAATAACCACACAACTCAATCATAATGTAGAATTATATTGATAAGAATTTCTTGGCAAAATACTTTCCACCAAGCAAAACGATGAAGCTATTAAATGACATCGCCTCCTACACCCAATAAGATTTATGAATCTCTCTGCGAAACATGGGGGAGTTCAAAAATACCCTCGGAAAATGCCCTTACTAGCTACAGATGCAAACTTCTACAATGGGCTCAATTTGAAGACAAAACAATCCATCGACGCAGTAGGTGATGGCACTGAGAGTGCTTTGGGCTAGTGGTGGCTGGACCCATTGGTAAACTGTCGCCAATTCCTTCTCCGTTTGTGCTAAGTTTCCTCCAGTGGGCTCCTCTTGGGTTCTAGTTAAGATTTCCAGAAGACTTCCTCTCGTTTAGGCTTCATATAATAGGTGAAAACTCCCTTGATCTTCTCAAACACGCTCCATTGATCCTCAATAATCATCCAAAGTTCAATCAAAAGTGTTATAGGTTGTGTTTTACCTTGAAAAGCATATAAGCATTCCAAAAGGTCATAAAAAGATACAAAAACACAATTTAGGTCTAATAATAGCATATTGATCAAATAATTATGATTTCCACATGAATTCAAGTAAAAACTTCTAAAGATGCATTGATAGAAGGGAAAATGTATCAAATATGGGAGTAATAAACACTATAAATGGAGCGTTATCATAGAGTAATGAATGAAAACGTTAAAGAACAATTTTGTGACAATGATTTGTAATCATTTGTTATAATAAAGAGTTAAATTCATATCACCCATTCCCATTAAAAATATTAAAAAATTCAAAATATATGTCACTCATTCCCATGGATACATTGAAATCCATCAAAGTACAATGTATGGACGGTTTATACAGACAATACTTTGTTTATAAACATATGTCACCATTAGATGCATTTCTTTGTTAGAGTATTTTTTTTTATTTTCTCATGTTTTCAATACGTTCTAAGCATACTCGAAGTATTTTGAGTATTTGTCTTGATAGTTCAAGGTCAAATATCAAACAAAGCACACATCATTACTGTAAATGACATATACAAATTATATAACCATCAAACTTTGCAGGACAATAGGCGGAGAATTGTGCTAGTTGGTAAATGGTATGGAATAGCTTGGAATCAGGCCTTGACATTAGAAACAACAATTTTACAACCGTTCATAATAATTTTTACCTTTGGTAGTCGGACAATACTTCGGCCATTTTGGACCAAGTTAGAGAGGACATCCATTCCCATACATCTCATTTACATTACCTAGTCTCCAACCTACGTGCATAAAACCCATGTATTTCATCCCATTGATACCCTATAGCGGGTAAGTTGAACAAAAGGGAGAGAGAGAAATCTTGCTTGTCTTCCTTTCATACATGTATTATAAGTGGGTATGTAATGAGATTGCAGGAATAATTTCTTTCAACAATGGTGGCTTCTATATAATAAGCAGAAGTTATAAGAAAAAGTAATCTTTTCAGTGGTTTAATAGTTTATATGTGATCATCATTAACAATGTAATTATTTTTCATATTAAGTGGTCCATTTATGGCTTCATAAAGGAAAAGGAAAAGTCGAGAATCATCAAGACAAAAAGGCTTAGATGGGAATTCATTAAGGGCACTCTGATTGAGATCGACCTCCCAAGCACATTGATCAGCATGATTATGCTCTGTGTTGAAAGGAACATAATGAGGATTAATTGAACGGAAAGCTTACAAACATGATAACACCTTCTCGAGGTACCAGACAGGTAGACCCACATCACTGTATCTCTTCATGCTATGCATGGAGAGGCTAGTTTATTGTATTGAGCTAGCTGTTGCTAAAAAAGAATGAAAATCATTGTCGCTTACTCCCAATGGCCCTAAATTATCTCACCTTTTTTTCGCAGATGATCTAATTTTGTTTGTAGAAGCAGGAAGCAAGCATATTGATGTCATTCGTAAATGTTTGGATGAATTCTGTGCTAGTTCAGGACAGAGAGTTAACTTGCACAAGTCTGTGATGTTTGTTTCTCCCAACATTAGGCCAGAGAAATCTCAACGGCTCAACAACAAAGCCAACATTCCTTGCACGGCTGATCTGGGGAAATATCTAGGCCTCAACGCTATTCGTGATTGGGTCACCAAGGGCACATACAAGGAACTGGGACTACGTATCCTTAACAAGCTTGCTTTCTGGAAAACAAGACACCTCTCCCTCGTTGTCGGGATGACAATGGTGAGATCAATTGCTTCTTCGATGGTTGTGTACCTTATGTTTCGGAATTGCTTCCAACTTCTGTGTGCAGGTCGCTTGACAAAATCAACATGCATTTCATAGGGGGGGGGGGGGGGAGAGGAAGGGAAAGCCAAGTTTCATCTCGTTGCTTGTGAATAATTGACTCTACCTCGTAATCAAGGGATTGTCGGCAATTGGCCTACCAAATTAGCAAACCAGGCAATGCTTGCTAAAGTGTGCTGAAAGCTTATAACTAAGGAAGACTCATTGTGGAGCAAACTCTGTTGGACGAAGATGGACACAACAGAGATGGACTTGCTATTCTTAAAAAAAAAAATCAAGGGAAGTTCACTAGCTTGGAGAAGCTTTGCTTCTACTATCAATGTCATCAAAAAGAGTTTTTCTTTTAACATTACGAATGGGAGAAGCACTTTTTCTAGCTTGCACCATGGATCGAGCAGGTACCACTCATTGAGCTTGCAACTGCTGAGGTTCCGGAAGAGCCTAAACATAAGAAGGTTGCTAATATGTGGGATGGAGCCGGGTACGGATGGAGAGTCCACGAGTTTCAAGACCTTCTGCCGCAGCATTTGGTGGATAGAATCAGAGTTACCATTGTCGATCCACTAGCGATGGAAGGAGATCAAATTTTTTGTAGCTTGACGGCAAATGGACACTTCACAGTCAGCTCTGCTTTCAAAGCAAGCCAAGGACACCAATCTACGGATGATCACTCACTCCGGAAGCGCATTTGGAAGCTTCAAGTACCTGAGAGAGTGCGTGTTTTCTTCTAGATGGCAGCTCAAGGAAAATTGACTACCAACAACATTCGGGAGATCAGACATTTGACACTATGCCCGACAGTGCAGACTTCACCGTCACTGTTCACGGCCATGATATTAGCAAGCAAACGGTGATCTCGGCTGAAAACACACAATTTTTAGCTATTTTCACGGTCACAAGATGATTTTTACGGTGTTAGCCTGTGAAGTTTGCATAGCTTGAGAGATGCACTATAACTGCTGGAATTTGCACTTCACGGTCTGGGGGTTTGACTCCCTTAGGGCGTGATAATTGCCTCCAGCCCATGAACCTTACACATGCTCTACTTTTTGGCTCGTTTTGACCTCCGAATGACCCCAAACTCGTCCCCAACCTTCCCACATGTACTAGGACCTGAAATGTGACAAAAAAAAGCACAATCTAGCATTTTGACACTAATGTTGTCAACACAACCGTAACTATAACGGTTCTAAGGTAGCGAAATTCCTTGTCTGGTAAGTTCTGACCCGCACGACAGGCGTAACGATCTGGACACTGTCTCGATGAGAGGCTCGGTGAAATAGACATGTTTGTGAAGATGCGGACTAACTGCACCTGGACAGAAAGACCCTATGAAGCTTATATGGTAAAGATGGCTTGGAGAGGGTGTTGTCACCATACCTCCCATCACTAAGCACCTCTTAATGATGTAGATTCGTGTGTAACGCGTACACTGCTACCATATTGTGATTTTCCAATTTTCTTTTTAGTCTGCTATTGTACTCTCTTCTGCCAGACTGCCACCCGAGGCCTACAGTTTATTGTCAAGGATAGAACGCCACTTCATGAACGAGTTAAGGCAGAAACCCAAACATCAGCCGAAAACTTCTGAGCACGGGAGAGACCGAATATTTATAATCCGAGTCTGTCTTTCTTAACCCTTCCCATTAATATGGATGATTATGTTCAGAGTTTTGACATGAATGTCCAGTGCCAAAGATTGTAAAACTGAAAAACAAGGGACAAAGGAAGAAAGGTAACAGCTTGTACATGAAACCATTGGTGAAGGTGGAAAGCAAAGTGAAGGGATTCTAAGAGAGTTGGCCTTCTTTTCATCTGTCTTTGTTCAAGTTCTCCCATTGCAGGCAGCAGCTATAGAACCACCATTGCTGTGAACCTGCTGCTGCTTCTTTTGCTGCTGCAGATGACTGTTTAAGCCCCATATTCGAATCGTACCATCATCACTGGCTGATGCCAACATGTGTGGATTCACAGGATTCCAGCTGACGCAGTTTACGGATCCCGAATGCCCTGGCAATGTCCCTATCAGCTCCCCTGATCCTCTATGCCATATATATACCTGGAAAATCATCAACATGAACATAAATAAAAATCTCGGCGATTATTATGCTGATAAGGACGACTCTGACAATGATGCTTCACAAAATGCAGAAAACTTCCAGGCTCTAATTGCACCCCCTTCTAATCTACAACAGCAGGCTTTGCAGACAAAGAGAGCCTGCATTCCTCACCAAAATACTTCTCTTGAAAGAAAGTAAAAGATTCCACATTCTCAACATCCTTGCCAGACATAAACACTTCTGTTTTACACAAGTTAATCGGAAGTTAAAAGAACCTCACGTTCATAACATCGATAAGCATGGAGCATGATGACCGGTAAAGAAAAAGGAAGTTGCTCTAAACTAATGACAAGCTACTTATGTTTAAAATAAACAAGTGTATGCGTAAAGCAAGCGTGAAATTTCATACCTGTGAGTCTTCACTGCCACTGGCAATAAAAGCTTGTTCAGATCCTCCAAAACAGGATTTGATGACAAATCGGGTACGCTTGTGACCTTTGTACTTGGCAACAAGATTGATATCACCATCTATGTTCCACAGATGGATTTCCTGACCCACAAGGTTAACCAACAAGTACCTATTATCCCTTGACAACGAGAATGAAGTTATGGTTTGGTCCTCCTCAATCACTCTCTCAGACTTTGCTTCCCTATCAAGTATGAGAATTGCAGTTTCCTTGGATATGGACATAATCTCCTTTCCGTCACTAGTGATTTCCAAATCTGAAATTCTGAGAGTTCGTTGACCTTTCCAACACTCTATCTCCTTCCCATCCAATCCCCACACGCTAATGCTCCTATCATTAACACCAGAAAATATCCATTTCCCATCTGGGGACCATCCACAGGAAACTAGGCCAACCCCAGCTTTCTCATAAACATGGAGGCATTCACCAGATGCAACATCCCAGCATCTAACAGACTCCTCAACACCACAGGTGAGGAGTTTATGATCATCAGAACTCCATGAAACAGAGGATACGGGTTTATGATGGCCAGAAAGTTTATGCTTTAAAGAAACTTCACCATTTGCACTGACCTGGTAAAAAATAAGGCAAAATAACATTAGTACTAAACAAGGAAGACAGAAACATCACAAGAACATGGATTGAAAAGCATAAAACTATTGTGCATGGCTCCTGCAGGCTACATAGTGGGTAGAGTTCATAAACAGATACAGACATTAAACATCAGCAAATGACTAACATATTATGGTCCTAATTTAGCTTAAGGAGATTCAGAAACAACTGCTTCCAAAGATATGTTTTGCCTTGTGACTGATGAATTTCCTTGACCATGATCTACCACAAAATATTGTGACAATGTGAACATTGTCCAAGCAGATAACTTTCCATCCTAATACAACACGGGTAGCCCCGTGAGATCTTTTATTGCTTAATCAGCTCATTCCATAGAGGAAATTAATAAATAACGAGAGAAAAGCTTACTGTCTAAAGCAGAACAACTTCTCAATATCCATTTGAAGAAGCGATGACTCTACTGGACTTCATTAGACACATGAAGTTCAATATCAACATGGACACTTCTTTATGAAACGAAGTCATCACCAAAACATCAACGGGCAAAGCTCCACAAAAATGCACCAAACATTTTCCAACACCAAAATAAATAATTTGTACCTCCCATATGATTGCTGACCGATCATTAGAGGAGGAAGCCAAATACTTCCCATTATGAGAAAATTTCAAGAACCAGACTTCATCAGAGTGAGCTTCTAATATCTGCCCAGAAGGAAATAAGGGTAACTGCTCAATGAAATTGTGCAAGCAGATGTACATAATTAGTATTTGAATGGTCTAACAAACAGACAAGTAAAGTATCAATCCTATTCTGATCCATATACAAATTTTTGGTTGAAATTACACAACCATAGTCTACTGCAGAGAGTGAACTAGCTTAACATACATATTATATACAGCAATAGGAAAACATTAAACAGATGGATCTGGATGTTTTACATGAAAAACGACAGCCTTACGTAGAGGGTATTGTCCCTGCATATACGACCACACAACTTGACTGTAAAATGTTTGTGGCTGTACTTTCTTAACCACTCATGCCCTTCTTCACTGTGGTTATATCTTTTTAACTTTAGTCTTCAGTAGAACAAAAGATACATAAAAAAATATGCAGGAGCAATTGCCTAAACAAATTCTTTGCAAAACTGAAACTACTGATTGTAATTAACATTCTAAGAATCTCTAGTCTTAATAATGGATGCATGTCTCATGCTCGAAACTGGTGTCAAAAGAAGGTTCCTTGTTAAGGGACCGGCTGTCGGAATCAAATCAAACTTGTGTAAGTTATTTATATTTGAAATTCGTTTTGGGACTAACATAAGAGTTCTTTTCCTCTTACTCTATCCCAAATCTCAGGGAAGCTTTCTCAGCCCAGGCATGCAATATAAAGAAAAACCCAACAAGCTCACCGAATGTTATCAGTTAAATGATTCCAATAATGGAATACTATGACCAACTTTAGACAGCCGACAACCCAAAGATTTATTTGCAGTTGACACCACAACTACATTCATAAACAGACCTGCTTTACTTTCACCTCGAATATATGTGCAAACTGCAACCTTATAAAAAAATTTTGTGCAAACTGCAAACATGGCCAAAATGTTCACATAGCCTAGATCAGTTTAACATCTAATTTCCAGTACCAAGGAAAGCATTTCTCATCTAGGAGGGGAACTGTAGCCTTATAAAGCTCATTGCATTTACTAATTGTATGAGATGGAAAAATAGTTCATACAGAAGTACAATTCCTGTAAATATGTTCAAACCTGTAGTGTTTTAGATGGAATCTGATCTCTTCCACATTTATGATCGGTGTACAATGACATTTCTCTGTCCAATGAGTTGTGGAAGACACATGCATCTCGCTGCAGGGTAAGAGCCTGCTCAACTAATTGCTCTAACCGCCTTTCTGGTACCATAACGGTTGGGGGGAGAAGCTCTTGCAATTCCTGCAGCAGCTTTGGCCGAGACTTGGCCCTCAGATTAGCCTGATTAGAAGACCCCGCCGATGGACCCTGTGAGAGAGACACAAGGTTGGAAGAAAGTTCCCGAAGCTGATTGCTACTAGCACACAAAGGAGCAATTTCAGTCCTCAAAGTTTTCAGAGCATCCATGACTTTTTCCGCATCCAACAGCTCAAAAAACTTCTGCTCCAATATCAGAAAAGAGGCCGACTTAATAGTACTTTCATCCTTTAACCCAATGCTACGCAATGTAACAACACTTCCACCCCAATTGCCATCAAGAATCTGGTTCATAAACATATTCACCGCAGAGGAATGTAAGGGTATGCCTGACTCTTCTTCTAGATGGGCACCGCTCTTCTTGTATCCAAGAGAATACAAGGCTTTCACTATTATCTGGACGAATTCAACTTTTTTAATGACTCCTTTTGAACCAATGACCTCCTCATCATCTTCAGATTGCAGGAGGCGGGCCATCAAGTCTCTTGAAGACCCAACACTTGGCTCTGATAGCAAAGAACCGTTTGGATTACCTTTCAACTCTCCACAGGCTAATTTCACACGTTTTGATGCTGGTTCATCGTCTTCTACACCTCCCATGAAATGTGCACCTCAGCCCATATATCATACAAGTTAAGAAGCACAAATCGATTGCTGGAGGGTATGAAGCAACTGTCTGACGAATCACAAGGGGCGACTTCCTACCAAAGCAAACAGAAAAAGATCATCAATACATAGAAGAAATAGAAACTATCCCTTAAAAACTGAAAATGGGCATAGCAACAGATCATCGATTCAAGAAAAAGATTTCCCAAGACTTCAACTCGGAGCACCGACCTGGTAAACTGATGGAGGATTCCGATCCTGATGTGGACAAACTTCCTTGAGAAATCGTCCTCCTTCCTCCGTCCCTAAAGGACGAAGCTCCAAAGCCACTGCCTTTGGCTTCCTCGTTCTCCACTGCTCTTCCCCAAGCCCTTTTGCTCCAAAATTTACTTTCCGTCCCCTAACCCAATCCAAATCTCAACCGCCGGGTCTATCTATCCTCAGTTCCTCACCAAGAATCCTTTTCTTATTTTCTTTATTCATCAAATCGCTTAGCCTCTGCTGGATTGTCCCACCGATTAACTCCGCCGAATCACTACCCAAATCCTACGACTTTCTTTCCCCTCTCTGCCTGTCTCTCTCTTCCTCTCAATTCCTTTCTAGGCCTCTGGAGTGCTTCTCTCATCTTCCATATATATTCACGCCGTTGCTGTGCTGCGTGTTGTGTTGGCAACCTCTGGACTTGAAAGCTGCCTTTCTGCCTGCCCAAACATTTTAACTAAGGGGTCGTTTGCTTCATGGATTTAAAAATGAGGGTTTTGTAATTTAAAAACACAAGGATTTATCAAGGATTTGAGGCATCATGGATTTGTAACAATCCTTTGTTTGTTGGGATGTTTTTATCATGGATTTAAAGGTGTGGGATTTACTACTTGAAGTCAAAAATTACATTACTGCCCTTTTCTATATGTTTGACATGTTTATGATATGTACACAAAACAAGGACAAAACTTCAAAATTACCTTACTATCATTTTCTATATGTTTGACATGTTTATGATATGTACACAAAACAAGGACAATACATACTAATAAGCATAATGTTGCCACATGGACAATAATAATAAACGAGAAAATTCCGTTTTAACTTTTAACGTAACATAATCAATTACCAATTCTTTGTCCTCCTTTTCAAAAGTAACATATAACAACATATATTAGAATCGGGAGAACAAAGAATTACATGTTCCATGAAAAGGTCAAAGAAAACTAGAACACAAGAAATGATATAAAAAATCTAACTCATGTTTGCACATTAATTGAATGTTTATATTATTCATTTATTGTTAATTATAATGTATAATAGTTAAATTTGAGGGCAATCTTGGAATATTAAAAGTGCATGAGGGTATACAGGTAAAATCTCATCAAGGATTTATGCCATATTCCAAATCCCACATCAACATGTGGGATTTATAAGTCCGTGGGGTCCACGGATTTGGACCCTTAAAATCCGTGGGCCCCACAGATTTGGTCTCCAAAAAAGGTGCAAGCAAACAACGGATTGTACCTAAATCTAAAATTGCGTGGCTAAAATGATACAAACATAAACGTTTTAATGACCCATTGACGAAATTCATCAAAGAAAAGGAAAATAAACGAACATTTTTTTTATATATATTATAAATTATAAATAGATGAGCATTCTAACTTTCATTCAAAATCGATGGGATTCTGAAATCCCCTAATCGTTATGCAGCAACCAGTACATAAAAGCACTAGCTTTTTACCCGGCCCGTTGGCCGAAGAGTTTCATTTTATCGTTGACATTAATTCAATTTATCTATATCTTTAAACTATTTTAGACCTTCTAAATTTATTATATTTTGTATTGATAAGTGAGTACGTGGTGTGTCTATATATTGAAAATTCTCAATACTTGGCACATTCACTTATAATGTTTGAATTCTCTAATCATAAACTATGTCACAAAGGTATACCACGTCTCATGTACAATTTTTTCTATCTTATATGAATCCACGTTGTTCAGATGAGGACATCTTAGTTAGAGTTTCTTTGTACATATACTTCATTATTGGATAAATTTCTTCATCCCAATTAAAAGTTGACACTTTGGATGTTCATGAAGTTTACTGTAAGATCTTATTTATATTTAGTCTCTTATACAATATGTATCAATTGGTAATTTCTGAAATTTAATTTGGACTAACTGAGACTCATTGTCGTTGTTTATATATTATTTTAGAATCTCAATCCAAGATACTCACATACGGATTTTGATCTTAATATGGTGCATTAGTGTATAATTTTACAACTTGTAGAACCTTCATTTTTCTAAAATTCATTTATGTTTGGTATTTGTTTAGAAATAAAAATTTCATTACTTATACTAATATATGCATTTTTCTGTATGGCCACATTTATTGTTGATATATAGCATATATATTAAAAAGAGTTTAATTATTTTTAAGTGTAAGTAATACTTGTTTTTTACCG
This sequence comes from Linum tenue, assembly GCA_946122785.1. Classification (NCBI taxonomy): domain Eukaryota; kingdom Viridiplantae; phylum Streptophyta; class Magnoliopsida; order Malpighiales; family Linaceae; genus Linum; species Linum tenue. The sequence continues at coordinate 37,315,589 of CAMGYJ010000008.1, forward strand.
GGATTTGTAAAATGTTAAGAAAATAAGGGGAAATATGAACAATTGTAAAAGAAAATAAGGGATGGAAGTACACATTATAAGTGAGAGAAAAGTTATTCTTACTTATCATCTTCATTTATCCAATGAAGTGATCTATTCTTGCTCCACTGAATTTTTATCAAATTATTTTATTTCGTAAATATATTATTAGTTATGCATGTGTTTTATTGCAAAAAAATGCATGTGTTTGCTAAGAAAGATCATACCGATGATCAACTTCTCTAATCTTGCCTCATTTTCATGTGAATGTTCATGAAGTCTCCTAACGATCTTATGTTAACATATGTCTATCAAGAGACCCAAATTTAGTATATTATATAACATAATAAATACATTTTATTAACCAAATCTTTCAAAAAAAAATCAAAATACAAAGTATTAGCCAAACGTTAACTCCCCGTTAGCATTTTTGTTAGTAATGTTGACTCAACAACATGATGATGAGTGGGAAGAGACACGTGACGGTCTATAATCCAATTTAATATTTTAATTAAAAAAGAGTTACAAAATTATTAATGATAACAAAAAATGGTTAATATTTTGATGTGATACAAAATATTTGGCTAATCATTTGTAATTCGAAAGGTTTGGTTAATAATTTAAAAAAAAAACTGAAAGGTTTAGATATTTAAATGTTATTTACTCTATATGTATCAATTGCTAAGTTGTCTCCTCCCACATTTTGTCACGACCGCTATTGAAGTTCTATACCAGATCTGCTTTGTCCAATCCTCACCTTTGTCCACCAATTCAAGACCCATATAGTAACATCGCCAGCTGAATTTTAAATTGTCCTCATGCACCATTTCTCACATGCGCCATCAAATTGTTGACATAGTTAGTCTCGTCTACCCGGGTACCTCCACTCTCTATTGCATTTAACACCCTTATTTGGTTTGCTTTCCTTCACTCAAAATTTCTTCTCCTAACGAAAAATCAAAAGGTAATGGCCTAACACGTGCTTAGCATATGACGTAAACTGAAAATTTACTTAATAAGATTTATTCAAATATTTTTGTTTAAACAATCGCGATACATGTCAGCCTCCAAACATTAGTATACTACTGCTACACATATATACTACAAAAGGTACAAATGAATTATTAAATAAAAACAAAAGGAAACATTAAATGAAGATAGAGATAGCTACATAAATTGAGCTTTGTGTTTGTAAAAAAAGTGTCAACCATGATAATTTGTAAATTGTTCAAGTGCTTATGTGGCAACAAACTATTGTTGAATTGCCATAGATAGACAGATAGATAGATTTTAAACCTTTATTTGATTAATGCATAGGTCAGTGGTTGATGAACACATGATGTTTAACATACAGTTTAGCAAAGATTCATCTAACTTTCACATGTATCATTTTTTAATGTATCTTGTGTCTCATCTTAAGATTTGAAGTCAAGTTCATAAACAATCATACCGAAGTCATTTTGAAAATTTTGATTTATAATCCTTGAAAATTTATTACTCCAAGTTTGAAAATTAAATTTCTTAACATATAACGTAAAACTTCAGTAGAGTTTGCTCAATTAACACGATCTAGAGAAAAAATGCAAAATATTAGTAATTTGAACCTAGGATACATTGTAAATTATTGCACCTATGATTCATATGTCTTCACTTCATTAGAATGAATAAGGTTTTTGTTTAAGAAATATATTTTATTGCTTGGTCAAGTTTCTATTCAAAGGTTTCTTGTTTTCTCTCTTTAATTTCCATCTTTATTTTGTCTCGATAAAATGTTAGGGTATGCCTACTATGACATGCATGTCACGGTGACATGCACTTTTTGGTCGACCGAATTGACTAATTTGGGCAGCACGAGAAAGCGTTGCGGTCGACCGCCACGACCACCTGGTCGACCGCATTTAGTTTAAGTTGGTATTTTTGGTCGACCAGAATAAAACCTCGGTCGGCCATTTCGTTGGCGTCAGAAACAACATGGTCGACCACCTAATATATAGGTCGACCACTTGATGGCAGTCATTAACAAAATGGTCGACCAGATAAGGAAAGAGGTCGACCAGATAGAAGATAAGTGTTTTATCAAAGTGTCCAATCATTTGACGTAAAATGAAGATCAAGTGTTGGTTTCTCGGTCGACCTAATCCGGTACGAGGTCGACCGAATACAAGAAAGTCAACCTATGCCCCGTGTCTTTTTTGCTTATGTATGTCGATTTGTGTGGTTAATTTAATCGTATAAATTATGTTTCAAACCATCATAATTAGTCATTAATAATTATAACAAGGACTCATCAATTCATAGCATAACAACTAAAAATAAAACACACATAAAAATAGCATAATTGTTCACACATAAAAATAAAACTAAAAAAACCATCATAGCATAATTGTTCACACATAAAAATAAAAATAAAAAAACAACAGAATAACAATCAACAATCGTTTTGAAAACTAAAACACACAATATAAAATCTCCTCTCTCCTACTCATCTCCCCCCCTCTCCCTCATCCACATTTTCTTCATTTTCTTCATTGGTGGTGGTAGCATGATGGTGGTCGTATGTGGTGGGATGCATGTATCTTCCGCTGAAAGATCGCCACTCATTTCGCATCTCATTCACGGTCACCTGCATTGTGCTCATCTGGGCGGTCATTTGCCCCATGTAGTCGTACATGCCAGTCATCTGGGTGGACATCTGGCCCATGTACTCGTACATGCCATCCATGCGCTCCCACACACGCTGTAAGGTGATCGGTGGAGTTGAAGTCTGTGCCTCCCTCATTGGCTCGTCTCGAGCTCCTTCATCACCATCATCATCCTCATCATCATCATCATCATCACCAGCACCACCATGAGCCATGTTTGCTCTGACATACTCACCATTACGCAGCTCAAAGCCCATCTTTTTCAGAGATGAAACAGTATAGAACTCCTGCCTTGAGATCCTTAACCCCACCTCTTCACTTAAATTCACATTAAAATGCTCAAATATCACAGTGAGGATCATCCCATAGGGAAGATTCCTGTTTGAACTCTCTGCAGTAGTAAGCATGTGGTTAAAGATCAAGTATGGCAAGTTCACCTTCTCGTTTAACAGTAGGTTGGTGAGGAGCTCCATGTCGAAGTAGGTGACTGTCTCCCGATGTCCACCCTTTGGCAGAATGTTGTAGGAGAGCATGTGGTGAAGAACTCTGGCTTGAACTGTCAGGTGGTTACTCGATGGCCTATTGCGCCCCTGAGCATCTTCCTCTTCATCAAGACCACATACCGTCTGGATTTGCTTGGCTCTCGTGAAATGCGTTTCATTCCAAGCACCGTAAGAATTGATTCTCCTCCCATCGTTTGGAGCCTCCAGTACTTGCGCCAACACATTCTTGCTGATGCGCATCACCACCCCATTCACATAGGATTTGAATGTGTGAATGGATCCATTTGCATTGCGCTCGTAGACGATGTTGTTGTAGAAGTATTGTACCATTTTTGGGTAGTATGGTACATTGAGTGATATGACCTTCAGCCACTCCTGGTCGATGAAGGGTCCCAGAAACCCGTAATTCTCGAAATGAGAATACGCATCCGTGGTCAATGGCCTTCCCGGAGCCACCCTGCGGTTGTGCATGCTCTTCTCTTCGTAGTTCTCACTTTGCTCCTTCGTCTGGAACAGATTGGGATTGAACTCTTCCCATTCCGAACTTGAGGCAGCAGCTTTTTGTGCCTTTCTTTTCTTTCTGCCGCCAAACATCCTGCGATCAAACAAGCAAGAATACACATTAGTCCAATTTTCGAAATGAACAATACGCGGTCGACCACTCCATAAAGCGGTCGACCACAATTAATTTAAAACGACAATGGGTCGACCTCAGAAGAATCACAGGTCGACCTCAGTTAGTTTAAAACGAGAACAGGTTGACCTCAGAAGAAGCATAGGTCGACCTCTGCTAATTTAAAACGAGAATGAGTAGATATAAACCCGTAAAAATTCAAGTACAAAATTGCTTTCATAGGTCGACCTCAGAACCATCATAGGTCGACCTCGGCTAAAGTGAAACGAGTACAAAATGGCCCAAATGATGGTACCAATTGAGTGCAAAACAGATCCGGTCGACCTCATAATTAGAAGAGGTCGACCAGTTTTAGTTTCGCACAAATTCAAAGACAATGGGACAATAACTCGCACTTTTGCCTTCATAGGTCGACCTCAGAACCATCATAGGTCGACCTCGGCTAAATTGAAACGAGTACAAAATGGCCCAAATGATGGTACCAATTGAGTGCAAAACAGATCCGGTCGACCTCATAATTAGAAGAGGTCGACCAGTTTTAGTTTCACACAAATTCAAAGACAATGGGACAGTAACTCGCACTTTTGCCTTCATAGATCGACCTCAGAACCATCATAGGTCGACCTCGGCTAAATTGAAACGAGTACAAAATGGCCCAAATGATGGTACCAATTGAAAAACAGATCCGGTCGACCTCATAATTAGAAGAGGTCGACCAGTTTTAGTTTCGCAAAATTCAAAGACAATGGGACAATAACTCGCACTTTTGCCTTCATAGGTCGACCTCAGAACCATCATAGGTCGACCTCGGCTAAATTGAAACGAGTACAAAATGGCCCAAATGATGGTACCAATTGAGTGCAAAACAGATCCGGTCAACCTCATAATTAGAAGAGGTCGACCAGTTTTAGTTTCGCACAAATTCAAAGACAATGGGACAATAACTCGCACTTTTGCCTTCATAGGTCGACCTCAGAACCATCATAGGTCGACATCGGCTAAATTGAAACGAGTACAAAATGGCCCAAATGAGGGTACCAATTGAGTGCAAAACAGATCCGGTCGACCTCATAATTAGAAGAGGTCGACCAGTTTTAGTTTCGCACAAATTCAAAGACAATGAGACAATAACTCGCACTTTTGCCTTCATAGGTCGACCTCAGAACCATCATAGGTCAACCTCGGCTAAATTGAAACGAGTACAAAATTGCCCAAATGATGGTACCAATTGAGTGCAAAACAGATCCGGTCGACCTCATAATTAGAAGAGGTCGACCAGTTTTAGTTTCGCACAAATTCAAAGACAATGGGACAATAACTCGCACTTTTGCCTTCATAGGTCGACCTCAGAACCATCATAGGTCGACCTCGGCTAAATTGAAACGAGTACAAAATGGCCCAAATGATGGTACCAATTGAGTGCAAAACAGATCCGGTCGACCTCATAATTAGAAGAGGTCGACCAGTTTTAGTTTCGCACAAATTCAAAGACAATGGGACAATAACTCGCACTTTTGCCTTCATAGGTCGACCTCAGAACCATCATAGGTCGACCTCGGCTAAATTGAAACGAGTACAAAATGGACCAAATGATGGTACCAATTGAGTGCAAAACAGATCCGGTCGACCTCATAATTAGAAGAGGTCGACCAGTTTTAGTTTCGCACAAATTCAAAGACAATGTGACAATAACTCGCACTTTTGCCTTCATAGGTCGACCTCAAAACCATCATAGGTCGACCTCGGCTAAATTGAAACGAGTACAAAATGACCCAAATGATGGTACCAATTGAGTGCAAAACAGATCCGGTCGACCTCATAATTAGAAGAGGTCGACCAGTTTTAGTTTCGCACAAATTCAAAGACAATGGGACAATAACTCGCACTTTTGCCTTCATAGGTCGACCTCAGAACCATCATAGGTCGACCTCGGCTAAATTGAAACGAGTACAAAATGGCCCAAATGATGGTACCAATTGAGTGCAAAACAGATCCGGTCGACCTCATAATTAGAAGAGGTCGACCAGTTTTAGTTTCGCACAAATACAACAGAAATAAAATAGATTGAAAGCCAGATGTGGTCGACCACGAATATGAAACGGTCGACCTCATCTGGCTAACAGAAGGAGAAAATCCTTCTTTTCAAGCTATAGATGTAAATAATATCGTAGAAAAACATCACAGGTCGACCTCAATAGCATCATAGGTCGACCTCAGTCTATAAAACAAAAGGAAAAGTCGATTGAAAGCCAAATGCGGCCGACCACGAATATTAAAAGGTCGACCTCATCTGGCAAACAGAAGGACAAAATCCTTATTTTCAAGCTATAGATGTAGAGAATATGGTAGAAAAACATCACAGGTTGACCTCAATATCATCATAGGTCGACCTCAGTCTATAAAACAAATGGAAAAGGCGATTGAAAACCAGATGTGGTCGACCACGAATATGAGAAGGTCGACCGCACCTAGCGTACAGAAGGGAAAATCCCTCTTTTCAAGCTACAGATCTAAATAACAAGGCCATAAATAGTAGAAAAACATCACAGGTCGACCTCAATAGCATCATAGGTCGACCTCGGTCCATAAAACAAAAGTACAATAGATTACAAGCCAGTAGCGGTCGACCACGATGATGAACAGGTCGACCGCTTCTGACGAACAGAAGCAAAAACCCCTCTTTTCCATCTTTAGATTTTTTGAAAACAAAAGGAAGAAGACAAGAATCAACTCAAATGAAAAAGAAGACTGAAAAGCATTACCTTGTTCTTCTTCTAAGTGACGAGGATGAAGGTTTCTTTGAGTTTTTGGAAAATGGAGTTTTTGGAAATGGGAGAAGAAGATGAAGAAGGGAAAGGAGAGGAAGAATGAGTGGATGTGGTGGGATAGGGTTCTGATTGTGGTGTAGAATGAGTGGGGGAGGGTTTCTTAAATAGAGGATGGAGGGAGGTTTGGGTGGATGGTCTGGTCAACCGATTTGGTCGGCCGAATTAAATGCGCGGTCGACCGCACTAACTTGTTCTGTCGACCGCGTATGGTCCGGTCAACCAGAAATGTTATGAGGTCGACCGTTTATGACAAATTGTTTATTTCAACCCACAATCAATTAACTCATAAATTATTAAGATAATTCGAAGAAAATACAATGCAATCACTGTTATTAAAAAATAAATAAACTCCTAAGATCCTTTTTTGGGACTTTGTTTCGGGCACTTGGGGCGAAAATGACCATATTTCCCACATTTCGAACACTTTCTTAAACTTTTGCCCGATGCAGTGCGTGCTGACTTGAATGTCCCCTTGGTCTTCCCAATTTTTGGATCTATCACACTTCGAAGGGGTGCTGGAGGGTTTGCCGGTGTGGTGTTGTCTTCTCTCTCCTTCGCGAACTCAATTGCCCATTGAGTAAGGTCGTCCAACGTCTTAGAGACATGATTAAAAGCAGATTCGCTACCACACGCGATGTCACATAAACGCTTACACTTTAGAGCCAATCCTCCATGTCTTATCAGTCGACCAACTCTCTCTCCCACATCACCTCCAACTCCAGGATGACGATTTAGTGTCTTCGCATTTTGGGTCCATCGAAGCTTGAACCAAGACGAGGGTAGTGCTGTGTATCCCATATTTTTTATTACTGTAAGCATGTGTCTGCATGGAAACCCCTTAGATTCAAATAATGCACACTCGCATTTTAGATCTTGAGTGGATGTAGTAAATGTTAACCACCTTATCCGATCTGGGTTCATGTAGTTCTTCAGTATGAATGTCTCTGTCCCATCTGATTCATTTCTTCTCTCCGCTAATACATAAGAAGCTTCATTCTCTAGTTCAGTCTTGAAGATAGCAAATGTACGATGAGTGTAGATACTTTCAGCTTGCATTTCCCAAGTGCGCAGGGCATGCTTGCAGACCAACCTCGTGTGCCTAGAAGAATAATCATCCTGCGCCTCCGTGAAACGCATCCCCTCCAGTGCTTCATCAATGCCCTGAACAAAACGTTGCAAGCTGTATTGAGTTCCCACATACCCATTTATCCAATGGTTACATGACTCAGATCGCGAGGTTGATTGGAGTCCACCGAAATAAATATCCTTCAAGTATGCCTCTGCCCACAGTAATTTGTCAGCGTACAAATCCTGCAACCACTTATTTGCAGACAAGCCAAGCTGACTAATCAAAAGCTCCCAACGCCTCTCAAACTCCTCAATCGATATTCGTGCTTTCGCCAAGTAAGTGAATGCGCTAACGAACTCCTTATTATGAACGGCCGTTGTCGCATTTGTCTCAATTTGCCAAATACAAAGACGGTGAGGCACTCCAACCAGAACAGTAGCAATGGCACCATGCATAGACTTGTCTCCGTCTGTGATCACTGAAGTGGGCATCTTAGATTTCATACACTCCAGAAAAGTATTCAACAACCAAACATAGTTGGGGATTGTCTCGTTATCCAACTGGGCAAAACCATATATGATGTTACGGTGGTGGTGATTTACACCAACCATCATAACAAATGGTCGATTGTACTTGTTGCGCTTGTAGCATGCATCGAACGCCAAGACATCCCCAAAAAAATGGTAATCTGCTCTAGATGTGGAGTCCGACCAGAAGAGATTGCCTAATTCACCTTCATCGTCGGTTGTGTACTTGAAGAAGCTGCCCGCATTAGAGGTATGTTTACTTTGTAAGTAACCCAATGTTCGGTTAACATCTCCTATTAGATCGTCGTCAACTATTCGGGATTGCTGAACAGCATTGTCCAAATCCTTTGGAGTGTACCCCAGATTCTCATATCCTCCAACTTTATTCTTCATGAACTGAACAATGTTGCGTTGTTTTATTCCTAAGTGTCGCATCCCTATCGCCAGAGCCTTGTCTCCTTCACTCACATTTCGATGAGACCGAAGGAATTGAGTTTCTTCTTCATTGCAGCAACGATGTGAGTGCTTCCTCTCAAACTTAGAAACAACCCACATTTTCTTATTCCGATCAAAGCGTACAGTATACGATGCCTTGCAAGAATGTCTTGTCATCTTACGATGTTGTCGAGTCCGACCTTCTTTATCTATATGCATCTTATCTCTAGTCCCCTCTCTCGAACATACCATTGTCCTCCCAATTGCTACTCCTAGACGACTCCTCCGAAGATCTCTACGTTGAACGCTAAATCCTTTCGCTTTAGCATAGGAATCGTAAAATTTCTCTGCATCTTCTAATGTTTGGAACTCCATGGAAGGAATTTGTTGTTCATATTCAGTAGCTTCTTCATCATCCATAAATTCTTCTTCTGCACCCTCGGTTTCAATATCATCCCCAACCACTTCATCATCGGTATTATCTGTATCATCTGAATTATCCATAGCTCCTTCTCGAGCATCATTAGGTTCCTCATCGAAGTTAACCTCATCATCATCTCTATCATCTGTATCATCTCTGTTATCCATCCTGCAACGATCGGAATACGAACTTAATGTCAAAACATACACAATTAGCTCTCGTCAGGTCGACCTGAATGAACTGTACGGTCGACCTTATTACTAAATAACAAACATGCGGTCGACCTAAATTTACTGAAAGGTCGACCTAATCCTATAATTACGAAACTACGGTCGACCGGATGGTGGGGGTGGTCGACCGGATGGTGGGAAAAATTTAACCACATACAACCATTAATAAGCATATACGAGCCATACCTTAGCAACGAGGTCGACCACTTATTGTTACGGACCGGAATAAAAATAAACCGCCACCAACACCCGATCACAATAAGAGCGATGAGATTATAACTTCACTCCAACAAATTGTAAGATTTCGTGGTACGATTAATGTCTGGAGACTCCCATCTATTTATAGATAATTTAGACGAATTCCTTATCCAATTGGTTCAAGATATATAAAATCATAATTCGACAAGGACAAGTACACAAATTCCTAATTGTACAAGGACAGGAATCATCACGGTCGACCTCCTTGCACAAATGGTCGACCGTCTTGGGTAAATGTGAAACAGGTCGACCTCTTTACACAAATGGTCGACCGTTGTTTTTAAATGTTAAACAGGTCGACCTCTTTACTGAAATGGTCGACCATTGATTATAAATGTGAGCACAGGTCGACCTCTTGACAAGAATGGTCGACCGTACTTTATTAAGGCCAAACAGACGAGAATCCATACTTATTTTACATGGTTTTTGACTTTGCTACGGTATCATAGGTCGACGTTAAGCTTCACGAGGTCGACCTGTGCTCTGCCTTTGGGTATGCCCGCTTTGAGTATGTGGTCGACCACTTGTTCTAGACGATTGAAATCGTAAATTCAGTCACATCCATAATTGTATAACAAATCTAATAAACGATAAACATTCAAAATCCAAAATGACACGATCTCGCAAATACAAATTAAATGTATGGTCCAAATAATGCAACATTGCAACTTAACGACTTCATTTCTTTGCTTTTTTTCTTTGAACTCTGTCTCTCTTTGCCTCGTTCCATGCATTCATCTACTACATGCTTGAAAAGATTTTCTCGTGCACGGTTTTCAAAATGTGTAGCCAGATACCATAGAATCTCCTTTCGAGCCGGTAATTTGTGTTCTTCTCCTATCTGCATTATGCCATGTAAGATTTCGTTACAACTAAAAAAAGTGTAAATTATACTAGTTATTTGTTTGACGATATACTCACCACTCTATCAAAATCCTTGGATCCATAGCGCATCCACTGCATGACGTGCACACCACACTCAGTACTATTCCTTTGCCGTTGAACTGGTAGCTCATCAAAATTGAAATCTCCAAAATTTGGTACTACTACATTGCTCGTGCGCTCTGGTTTCAAAATATCATCCAAAGTGGACAACTACACACAAATAACGAATATTTTAAGCTTCTAGCATACTACGTAACGCTTAGTAGTCAGAAAATTATAGGAAACACTTACCAATTTCTTGCATAGTTCTGATTTACGCCTACGATTCGCCTCACTAGTTGAAGGTAGACTGCCAAGCAAAAATGCAGTTTTTTGTTGGACATTAACGAGATACAGAAACCAATGACATGCTTCATCGTCAAGAACTGGCATAAATATCTAGCAACGAAACACTCACTATATGTTATAAACAGCGAATACAAACAAATGCACTTTCAAAATTTAATGATATAGGGACATTGACTAGACTAACCTTCTGGCATGCACTGACATTCGGCATAAAGTCCACGCCATCATTCATCAACTTGTTACGAATTTGTCTGGTCTTCATGTTAGCGCGTACCATTTTCTGCACCATGTTTTAGTTGAGATGAATTGACATGGTACAATATAAATAACTAGGTTATGACAAATAATTTGACATTACGGCTCTTACCGAAAACATATTTGGCAAATACCACACATTTGGCTCTTTCACATCATGTTTTTCAGACATTGTTAGTGCCCTTGCACGCAAATCCACTACCTACCATCCAACAATCAAACACAAAATCATCGTAAATCGTAACATAAATAGTGCATAATTCATACGAAAGTCATAGTAGTATAGTACTTACTGATGAGCAAACCCAGCTTTTCTCGCTAATGACCGAACTCAAATAATGTCGTTGCACGTTTTCAGAAAAAAAGTCTACAACGGTCAAACTGCAAAAAACAAGATAACAGAAATGTCAATTGTGATTTGCAATGTACAGGTCGACCTGTACAGAGTCACGGTCGACCTTATTGGACAAACGGTCGACCTAATAGGAAAAACGATCGACCACACATACTAAAAAAACGTCTTACTCGTCCCAATTCTTGTCCCCAACCTTCTCTTTAGTAACAACATAATACAAGTCTTCAATTGGATTTTGAAGATTTTTGGTGAATCCTTCTAGACCCTCCACTTTCATGACCTACAAATCATAGTTAAAATTAAAGTAACATATGAACACAAACACACATTATAGATGAATATGTAACGTAAACTTACCCCGTGCTTTTCGAAAGGACTCTTAGATTCATCTTCATCGCTATCATCACTAAATAATCCCTTTCTTACAAATTGATCCTTCTGTGGAGTGGTGTAGGAGTCACTTTCATATCGCGGTCTCTTGTAATTAGGAGAGGAACCCTTGCGGCCATTCTTTGTTTCACTCTGTCAAACATATAAACAAAACAGATTAGCACTAATGATAGTAATACTAATATCTTCAATCACATATGAATATACTTGGATACCTTTAAAATGTGCTCTTTCAATAAATCGTCTATGCTCTGGTAGCAATTTTCAGAGTCATCATGGTCTTCCTCCTCTTTACCAAAGTCAAATTTCTTTCCTTTACCATTTCTTCCGCCATTCTCCATTCGTTCTGCACTTATATCTTTGATAGCACCTTCTAGCCTCTCAAACCCGTCATGCATCATCCCAGTCATATCTGTCATTCGAACTGACAATTGCTCGACTTGTGTTTGACACACCACCAGCTTCTCTTGTGTGGCTTTCAACAATTTCATGATTTCACCCAAATCTTGATGCAGTTTCTCATCATGCGTCATCGTCTAAACAATTTAAAGAAAAATTAAAATCATAATTCAAGTACAAATTTCTACAATTGACCAAAAAACAAAGACGTGGTCGACCTGACAAAGTATTAGGTCGACCTGGAAGACAAATAGTGACTACCACAACTCGTCAGGTCGACCTATGTTATTCCTAGGTCGACCTATCCAGCAGGAAAATAACAATTACCAACAAAAAGAAAGTTCAAAATTAAACCGAAAAAAGAATAGGTCGACCAGATATCTGGCGCGGTCGACCTTTTCAAGCACAACATAGTCATACAAACAAAGCCAAAGTCGACATTCAGGTTGAATAACCAAAAAAACATATACGGTCGACCTTGAAACCCATTAGGTCGACCAATTGGGTTACCTCGCAAGTACAGAAGTCCAAGTGTTGTGGCCTAAATTCAAATACGAAGAATTGTCTCGTCAGGTCGACCTGGTTGACGTCCCGGTCGACCGAATTGAATTCTGCACCCAACAATATATCAAGTTAGCTAGTGGAAATCACGCATTAAAAAAGAAGACGGCGAATGCTACATTAGGTGGACCTCACCTTAGACCTGGTCGACCACTTCCAACACGTACAACAGCAACCGCGAACGATCTTCTTCACAAAGGCTCTAAGTCAGAAAAAAACCTAATTCAGACTTGGTGGCGTTGAAGGGGACTTATATTCGTATTTATTGAGATTTAGGACGTGAATGGGTCGACCCAATTCGTTTCCTTGTCCAATTGTGGAACCTTTCTGGTGTTGGAATCCATATCCAATACGGATACGGTGTGAAGGCGGTCGACCTCTTCATAATGCGGTCGACCTGTTAGGTGCACAAGGGTCGGCCTATGAGATATTTGGGTCGACCTTTCATTCTGTTAGACAACCAAAGCGGTCGACCGTATTAGGTAAGAGGTCGACCGCGCCTCGGAACCCCACATACATGAATTAGTCTAACCGGTCGACCGCATGTTGGATTCGGTCGACCGAAAAGTCCATGTCACGGTGACATGCATGTCACCGTAGCAAAATCCAAAATGTTATTATGTATGTATGTGTGTTTGTATAAATTGTTCATTAAAATATAACATATTTGTAAATTATTGTAAAAGTGAGTTAAAAATTTACTTAGTGAGCTTTAATAAGATATTTTTTTGGTTGAGAAAAAAGTTATATGTGTGACTCAAAGACATTAGTCTATTGTTGCGTACATCGATTCAATGCAAAAGTAAAAACAAAAATATAAAGGAAGTATTGGAAAAGAAAAATAAATATTAAAAAAGTTAGAGGTAACAAATGTAATATATGTCACTTTACATACATTATTTATTATTGTGTACATTGATATAATACAAAAAAGGATAAAAGAGAAATGAAATATTAAATGAAGAGAGAGATAGCTCCATAAATATATCAATAATTATTTTTCTTTTTGTAAAAATATTGTCCATCTTGGCAATTTGTGAACTCTCCAAGTGCTTTCTCTTTGTTTCGATCAATATATCTTATCTTTTGACAAAAAAAAAAAGAACTCTCCAAGTGCTTAGGTGGCAAACAGTTACTTTTGAATTGCCATAATATTATGTATAGATAGATAGATAGATAGATAGATAGATGATCTAGGAACAAAATGAAACCCCCAGGTCTAAAGAGTGGCCTCTATAAGCTAACTAGTTTAGTGACCGGCCGTTAGCCTGTGGTATTAGTGGTCTTCATGATGATATGTATGTCTGTTGTCAGGTTTTAATTCATTATTAGAAAAATCAAATCGATCAAGGTTTTAATTCATTGTTAGAAGAATCAAATCGATCAATGGTTAGGACAATAGAACCGTCAAATCAGTTATAATAATGGTTTGGTTTACTTTCTTGGACGTTTAATTATGGATCAAACAGTTTTTCACTGTACAACTTGAAACCAGATGAACCACCCTAGTTTGACTGGTCCATTGATTCGCTATTTTAACCATAATTAAAAAAATTAACATAAACTAAGACCATCTTAACATAATAAATTTATTTATGCTTCCTCTTCTCATTTCCCAACCTCATTGTCTGCTCTACATGGTCGACTACCAACTGTCACCCTAATTTCTAACGTGAATTAAAAGAATTATGATTTCTTTTGTGAGACGGTTGAACACTTTGTTAGATATTTTGCTGATAAATGATAAGAATTTGAAAAAATTTCATGGTCAATGATAAATTCATTCTTACATTAGTGTATCACTAATATACATGTTTTCCGTGTTATAGATCATGAACGGTTCAATCAACGGTTAACTATCGTTTAACCACTAAATCCTAAACCACTGACTCTTCCGGATCAGCATCCGACCCAATTATGAAAATAGAGCTTTATATTATAGATCATGAATAGTTCTATCAACAGCTAGCCAACGGTTTATAAAGGTGAACCACTGAACCCTAAACCACTAAATTTTTTCAGTTCAACGTTCGATCCAGTTATGAAAACATAGGTTTTATTGTATAAGTCTACCGTGAAATAGGGAGAGCCAATGAAAGTACCAAGTGGCAGGAATGATATGAAGTGAAGCATATAATATGTTTTGTTGATTGACAAGTCAACACACTTATTCCCGCTCTCTATAAACATGAGAGATAGCAACGTCCCAGTCTTTACAAAGCAAACACCGAAGGCGATCGATCAACCACAGCTGCATGATGGTGATTGGAGTCTGTCGAGCACTAGATGAGTTGAACGACACATTTGGAGTCGAGCTCCGTATGGACATGTCTATAACCCATGTCTCAAGCCAGTTGAAATCCTTCTACTCTGCCTCTCAACTCCGTCCGGGTAATAGAGCAAATCCCCAGGTTAATAGCAAATGTCGTAGGGATGGCAAAAATATTCGAAACCATGGATATCCGTCCGAATAAGACATAATCGATTAAGGTAAAACCCGAATTCAAGAGGTTTCCCGTGGGTACGGATAAAACCAGAACTCGAATATTATGGGTAATGGGTGGGCATGGTTTTCGCACTATCCAACCCGAACCCGATCGATTATGTATGCAGCTTAGGCATCCTAACAGACCGATAACCTTGTTCTTACATGACACGATCAATTCGATCATGTACTCACCATTTATTTTTATTGTTCAATTATTTGACAACGTGAAAGGACCAAAAGCTCTATCCTTCCTCTCTATCAATCAAAGGGACGGAAGGGCGGAGGCCTTTGGTGCCCTGCACTTAAGAATTACATCTATATATCAACACTGGTTTATTAAGAATACTCTATAAAAGACGAACAAGGGCTTGGCCTAGTGGTTTCACGTTATTAAGAATACCACTAGCCTAGAACTTGGAGGTTTCACGTTTGAATCCCTTAAGTAGTACCTTAATCACAAAAATGAAAACTCTATCTCCCTTATAAAAAATAAAAAAATACTCTAGAAAAGCACTTCAAGTTCTTGATTCATCGTCAGAGATGGCTTAGAACCAACAGTACATTATCTAATCGATGTTTCCGCTCGAAGACTTTATCTGAGAGTTATCAATATTTGTCAAATATGTTCCTATCTAACGGAACGCTACTGGAGGCATTCAGGGAGAACCAGCTAGCTCTGGGTTCGAGTGGCATTTCACCCCTAACCACAACTCATCCGCTGATTCTTCAACATCAGCCGGTTCGGACCTCCACTTAGTTTCACCCAAGCTTCATCCTGGTCATGGATAGATCACCCAGGTTCGGGTCCATAAGCAGTGACAATTGCCCTATGAAGACTCGCTTTCGCTATGACTCCGTTGGGGTTAAGGTTCTAAAATTTCATAATAAAAAATTTATCACCAAAATATAAATTTTATGTAATATTTTCAGCAAATAAATTAAATTTTAGTTATTAAAATTGTGAAAAAAATAAAAACATAGATACTAAACTATAATGTTCCAAGAATCTTTGAATACAACCAGTGAATCCGCCAATCCTCCATTTATCAAAAAATTCAATTCATTTAATTAAATCCAATTCATTAGTGTGTAATAAATTAAATTCAAATCGCATCATCTACTTAGCATGTAGTAGTCATTAAGAACTTTGCTATGATGTTTCTCTTTTTATCTCTAGAACCCTTTGTGGTTTTCCTCTCCGAACCCTCAATTGATTCACTCTCAGAATCCTTGATCGGGTCCATTAAAGCTCCAGAATCTACTCCTATCTTCCCAACCATTCACTTCAAAGCTAAGATTTGGAGTCAAAACTATTATAATATTACTTGCGATACATACTCCAAAATTGAGAAAAGCATATAGAGAGAGAAGATCTGGGAGCTGCCAGATCCAAGAAAGCATCAACATCCATTGCTCATCTTATACGAGCAAGGAACAGGCGCCCATGTTATCAAATTCACGCAACGAAGAACATGAATAAAATCTAGGAATAGGGCAGAATTAAAGTGCAATCTCACACCTTGGAGAAGGCTCTATCAATATAAGGATAGAATCTCGACCATAATCAAGGGAAAAACTCAATTGATACAGAGAAAAATTCATAAGCCTAAAGCTCAATGAACCAAAATAAACTCAATATTCTTCCATGTCTTTAATGCCTGACCTAAAACTCGAGTTTACGCCTTTATGCAAGCCAAAGAAGCAAAATCAAATAAAAAACCTGAAAAAGAAAAGAATTTAAATACATAAGGTAATTTTAACCAGTTAGTCGCTATTCCACGGTGTGTCTTCCTTTTCCACGGTCGTGCAATTGATGTCCTTGGTCGGTTAACTCTTCTGTTCCAATCCATGGTCTAGCCTTATGTTCCACGATCATGGAATTAACTTCCATGACTGTGAATTTTGAACTGGTCACCATACAATCTTCAGTCTTCATCTTGGAAGATAATCGATGGGAGTTTGGAGTTGGACATCAAATTATGAGTTCAATTTAAGATCGTGAAGACGTTAGCCGAGAAGATTGAATCTTCCTGGTCACCATACGGTCTTCACGATCTTTAATTGAACTCATAATTTGATGTCCAACTCCAAACTCCCATCGATTATCTTCCAAGATGAAAATACAAGCCTCCAAAGTAGGTACCATCATACTATTTTCACACAGCCATTTTCAGCTCATCATTCCTCCGCGAATTAATCACCATTTTGAATGCTTGGGAATTGACATTATTGATGGCTAGCTTGCTCACATCAGTCTCTTCCCCTTGGAAAAGCTTTTCCCTCAAAGCTTGTGGGCTTCTGCAAGAAATTCATCATTACAATAGTTGTCAAAAAGATAGAGATAAGCCATCTGCTCTTTTTCCACCGTGATCATCTCGTAGAAATCTTCATCTTCCTTCTGCGGTTCTGGACAGTTGGTCGACGATTCAATCCCTTCGAGTTTCTTTTGCTCTAGAGTGCCTAGTGTTGGAGAAACCACTTTGTTGCCTTCAAGAAACTCGCCAGAAGCAGTGGTCTCATCGAATCGTCTTTTAACTCGACATCGACTTCATAAGAACTCAAACTTTGTTGCTCCACCGAAGGACAAGGGTGGTTATCCCTGGTGGGCTTCTCGTCATCCAATTACAGATGAATCTTGTCGAATTGAACTTAGAAGGTTGCATTAAATTGCACCGTGATGCACTGTGATAGTTGGTGTTGTGAAAGCCGAGCCGGTCGAACCGGTAAAATTGGGAGCCAGCCTCCAGATCAGCTCAGATGAGAGGAAAAGCCACCACTTAAAGGTCGGTCCGCCGACAACCGGTCGAAACGATTAACCTTCTGAACCGCTTGAATCGTTCGTCAGGTTCTCAGTATCGCCGCCCCAACCACTAGTTCAAAAGCTCTCATATCGCCCACGACCCCAGCTGCCAGCGCTCTAGGCCTTCCCTGACGCCATTCTCATTGTGCATGCCCCCCTGCAAACTAGACGAGCTGCTGCTTCTACTTAATCGAATCCAAGATTTCTACCCTACCCCTCTATCTCCCATTCGATACGCTTTCCCCTCCAGGCTTTGCCACTGCAAATTGGTATCACCCACCACAAAGCCAAAGCGCAATATGGATATATGGATTTGTGTTTCAGAAAGACAATATTGTTTGGTGGAATCAGAGGGAGAAGAGAAAGAAAGGAGATAAATGAGGATGGAAGTGATAGAGAGAGGTGTGAATGCTGCTCAACTTGTATTGTTCTCATTAATCAAAGCTATTTATAGTACAAGTAATAACCAACATGCTCAATTACAGGAGGGATTTGCAACGGTGGGTTGCTGAAGTTCAGGAACAGAAACAGAGTGAAGGAAGGAGGGAAACAGAGTGAGAGACGTGGGTTGTTAGCCCAGGTGTATCTGTTATCACGCCCCCGCAAGTGTAGCCGGGGAGAGGCGGAACTTGTCACAGAATTTGGTAAAGGAAATGCGTGGCAGTGGCTTGGTGAGAACGTCGGCCAACTGGTCGTGTGCAGGAAGGTAGTGAACACGAAGTTGTTGCTTTGCGACGCGATCACGAACAAAATGGAATTCGATCTCCATATGTTTGGATCGATGATGAAAGACCGGATTGTGTGCTAGGAAGGTGGCACCAAGATTATCACACCATAGTACGGGAGACTGTTGTAGAGGGTGACCAAGTTCTGTGAGCAGAGATTGTATCCAGATGACTTCAGAAGCGACAGTGGCGAGAGCACGATATTCGCACTCCGTAGAAGATCGAGCGACTGACTGCTGTTTGCGGGTAGACCAGGAGATAAGATTGGATCCGTAGAAGACTGCAAACCCGGTGATGGATTTGCGATCTTGAGGACAAGATGCCCAAGACGCGTCGGAGTAGCCGTGAAGTGTGGATGTGGTAGAACGGCTGATGCAGAGACCGCGATTGAGTGTACCTTGTAGGTAGCGGAGAATGCGTTTGACTGCAGCCCAGTGGGTGTCGGTGGGAGCATGTTGATATTGAGAAACATGATTGACGGCGAATGATATGTCGGGGCGGGTGAAGCTGAGATACTGGAGGCCGCCGACAATGCCGCGATAGAGACTCGGATCGGCGAACTTTGGTGAAGTGTCAAGAGCACTAGTGGTCACAATATCAACTGTAGAGGGTGTGGAGATGGAGTTGGCGTCCTCCATATGAGCACGCTGCAGCAACTCTAGAATGAATTTGCGCTGACTTAGAGTGATGCCAGTGGACTGCCGCTGAACTTGGATGCCGAGGAAGTAGGCCAGGGGACCAAGATCGCGGAGAGCAAAGTGTTGATGGAGGTGTGACAGTAGACGGTCGAGGAGAGACTGATCAGATCCTGTAATCACAATATCATCAACATACACAAGCATGTAAAGGTAAGAACCGCCAGAGTTGTAGATGAACAGGCAGGGATCAGTCTTGGAGGCAGCTAGACCGAAGCCGTGAAGAGCCTGAGCGAGGCAGCGAAACCAGGTTCGTGGGGCTTGGCGGAGCCCGTAAATGGACTTGTTGAGGCGGCAGACATGATCTGGAAATTGGGGATCGACGAAACCAGCAGGCTGTGTCATGTATACTTCTTCAGTTAATTTGCCGTGGAGGAAGGCGTTGGAGATGTCCAGCTGATGGAGCGGCCACCCATGAGTGACTGCAAGTCCAAGCACAAGACGGAGAGTGGCTGGTTTTAACACCGGACTGTAGGTCTGGGAGAAATCAAGGCCGGGAATCTGTTGGAAGCCCCGAGCGACGAGGCGCGCTTTGTGCCTCTCAAGGGTGCCATCGGGATTAAGTTTGTTGTGCCAAATCCATTTGTTGGTGATGAGATTGCAGTTGGGAGGCCGCGGAACCAGATCCCAAGTCTTGTTGCGGAGAAGAGCGTCACGTTCCTGTTGCATAGCGGCATTCCAGTGGGAAATTTTGAGAGCTTGGGCGACAGAGGTGGGCTCGTCGTCGATGATGGCAGCATATGTTTTGGGTTTGAGATGCCCTGTTTTGCCACGAGTGATAATTGGACTGCGGGTGGGTTGGGTAGAGGGACGAGGGGAGGTAGTGAATCGGGGTCGAGGTGGGATGGGTTTTGGTGGAGGTAATTTGGTGGACGAAGACGGGACGGCGGAGGAAGATGGGGGAGAAGCAGTGGTGGCAGGGGGGTCATTGTTTGGCAGAGGAGGGGAGGGATTGAGGGCTGAAGCGTCTGTGGAGAGGGGAACAATGGGAGTGGGCTGGTGGGGAGAGGAAGAGGAAGTGGGCCGAGGCCCAGTAGGAGGGGCCAATTGGGTGACGTGAGAAGGTGGGGAGGGGTTTGGGTTGGGGTGTGAGGAAAATGGGTCGGGTGTAGGATATGGTAGGGATATTGGTGGGCTGGAATGGTATGTTGCAGTGGAGGTAGATTCCAGTGGGGAATTTTGAGAGCTTGGGCGACAGAGGTGGGCTCGTCGTCGATGATGGCAGCATATGTTTTGGGTTTGATTACCCTGTTTTGCCACGAGTGATAATTGGACTGCGGGTGGGTTGGGTAGAGGGACGAGGGGAGGTAGTGAATCGGGGTCGAGGTGGGATGGGTTTTGGTGGAGGTAATTTGGTGGACGAAGACGGGACGGCGGAGGAAGATGGGGGAGAAGCAGTGGTGGCAGGGGGGTCGTTGTTTGGCGGAGGAGGGGAGGGATTGAGGGGTTAAGCGTCTGTGGAGAGGGGAACAATGGGAGTGGGCTGTTGTGGAGTGGGCTGGTGGGGAGAGGAAGAGGAAGTGGGCCGAGGCCCAGTAGGAGGGGCCAATTGGGTGACGTGAGAAGGTGGGGAGGGGTTTGGGTTGGGGTGTGAGGAAAATGGGCCGGGTGTAGGATATGGTAGGGATATTGGTGGGCTGGAATGGTATGTTGCAGTGGAGGTAGATTCCTGTGGGGAAACATACGTCGGATTGGAAAATGAAAAAACTGACTCATCAAATAGGACGTGGCGACTGACATAGAGGCGACCAGTGGAAATGTGAAGACAACGATATCCTTTGTGAAGTTTTGCTATAACCGAGAAAAACACAAGGAAGAGAGCGAGGAGAAAGTTTATTGGGAGCGTAAGGGCGTAACCAAGGATAGCAAAGACAACCGAAGACACGTAAATTAGCCATGTCAGGAGGTCGTTTGAAGAGGACAGAAAATGGGGTGTCATTTTGTAGAAGTGGTGTTGGGGTCCGATTTTAAGATAGCAGGATGTGTCAAAGGCTAGTGGCCAATATTTGTGAGGAACATTGGCATGATGGAGCATGGCGAGGCCATTGTCAACTATGTGACGGTGTTTCCGTTCGGCACAGCCATTTTGTTCAGGAGTATAGGGGCAGGAGGAACGATGAGCGATGCCATTAGAGGATAAATAAGTAGTTAAGCCTTGATATTCACCTCCCCAATCGGATTGAAATGTTTTGATTGGGAGGCCGAAATATTTTTCCACAAGTTGGCGGAATTGAATGAAGACACTAAGCAATTGAGATTTATATTGAACAAAATAAATCCATGTGAATTTGCTATAGTGGTCATAAAACAGAATGTAGTACGATTGAGAATCATAGGAAAGTGTAGGTGCGGGACCCCAAACATCACTACACACAAGTTCCAAAGGCGAAGTCGCTTGAAAAGAGGAACGAGGAAAAGGCAATTTGTGATTTTTACTAATCGAACAACCATGACAAAGGGAAGATGGACTAGGAGCAAACTTTATTTGATTGGTGTGAAGCACTTGTCTGACAGCACGCAAATTGGCGTGGCCCAATCGTTGATGCTAAACATCAAGGGATGCAATAAAGGAGTGAGGAGCAAGATGACGACCAATCTCTAGGGGAAGGGAGTAGAGACCTTTGATAGCGAACCCGCGATGCAACTCATGGTTGGTGCGACGATCCTTGATGACAAAGAATTGATCAACAAATTCGATAGAAATTGGGTTAGAACTGGTGAGAGAGCTAATGGATAGAAGATTATATGGGGCATCTTTTACACAAAGAATATTATTGAGAGAAATGGAATGATTAGAAAGAGAAGCGGTGGATGAGCCAGAGTGAGATATGGGAAGGGTTTTACCATTGCCAAACAGAACTTGGTCGGTGCCATTGTACTCGGAATGGTGTACGAGATTGTCCAAATCCGACGTAAGATGGTAATTTGTCCCGGAATCTAAGATCCACTGTTGAGGGTGGGGAGGTTGGGCGGGTGATTGGGCTAAATGAGAGTTTGGGCCGTGGGAGGGGTACTGCGGGCTGGGGCAGGTGGCCCTGAGATGACCTTTTCCACCGCAGTTGTGGCAAATGGGAGGGCTGAGTCGAGCCTGGGCCTGATGCTGGGAGTGAGGAGCCTGGGCCTGATGGTGTGAGTAAGATGGGCCGGGGCCCAAAAGACCTGCAGAAGACACAAATGAATTAGGGTAGCGGCCTACACCGCCTCCACGGGGATACGGACGGCCACGGTGTCTGTCGCCGCGTCCACGGGTAGCAGCGAAGGCTGAAGGGGAAGCCGAGCGAGACTGGTACTTCTGGAGCTGCATTTCTTCACTGATTAGCAGGGCATGAAGATCTTCGAAGGAAATCGGCTCATGACGCGCCTCGATGTGCCTGGTAAAGGGCCGATATTCCTCGCCTAGACCATCCATGATGGCGGTGACCAGTTCATCAATTTTTACGGGAGCACCCAAGGCGGCCAGCTGATCCGCCGTCTTCTTGGCGTCTTGAAGATAGTCGTGAATCTTGGTGTCGCCACGATTGAGCTTGTGAATCGAGCCGCGAAGCTGTCGGATTTGAACGGCGGAACCCGAAGCATAGATGCGCTCGAGCGCCGACCAGGCATCAAAGGCTGTGTTTTTGTTGATGATGTTGGGCAGGACAGCTTCAGAGAGGGAGAGCGAGATCCACATGAGGACCATCTGATCGCGTTCATACCAGGCGGAGTAGGCGGGATTGGACTGGCCGTCAAGTTGTTGAGGCGGCGCCGGGGATGTGCCATCGACATGCCCCATGAGAAGAAAGCACCGGAGTAAGGGGAGGAGTTGAGTAATCCAGAGTAGGTAATTGGTTGGGGAGAGTTTGACAGTGAGTTGAGGGTTGGATGGAAGAGACATAGTGGGGGATTGAGAAGAAGAGGAAGAGGCGATGGTGGTGGAAGAAGCAGAGGAATCAGTAGACATGGCAGCGAGATGTCAAAGGGAAAAAAAGGATCAGACTCGTTTGAGTTTTAATGGCTCTGATACCACGTGAATGGTGCTCAACTTGTATTGTTCTCATTAATCAAAGCTATTTATAGTACAAGTAATAACCAACATGCTCAATTACAGGAGGGATTTGCAACGGTGGGTTGCTGAAGTTCAGGAACAGAAACAGAGTGAAGGAAGGAGGGAAACAGAGTGAGAGACGTGGGTTGTTAGCCCAGGTGTATCTGTTATCAAGAGGGAGACATTCTCAGTTCCTTTTTTATCTTTATTGCTTCTCGTTCTTCCAGAAGGGGTTTTAATGGGTGTAAATATGTTAACTTAAAATTACTAAATGATAAATGAAAAATTAAATTTTACTTACAACCACTAAATTGTTAAATATGTGATATTTGGTGTATATATTATGTGTCTTCTACTTAAAATATTTTTGTTTATAAGCAACGGTTCATAAATGGTTTTTGGCTGTTTAATACTAGTTAAGTGGTGCTTTGTAATTATTGGAACATATGTTTGTGTGCTTGGAGCCTAGTCCACTTTCCAAATATCTAGATTTGAGGGCTCCAAGTACTGATGTTTGCATGATCATATTGACATTAGGGTTTATGTGGTGAATCGATTGGCTGTTAACATTGATGCATGACAACTTGTTGGTGACTAGGGCAACCTATAATGATGACTGAGACGTGTAGTAGAGTTGTGTAGGGGTTTAGTTTTTCAAGTTTTTGCTTATCAACTGCAACTTGGATTGATCACTTATTTTATTTTACAGTGGTTTATGCATCTAGTTCGGGAAATCAAATGAGAGATAGAGCATATAGGTAGCCATGTGAGATTTAAGCCTGCTCATTTCTTTCTTGTGCGATAGATCCCTCTTGTATGATGTGTAGCATTCACTTTGCTTCTAGATAGGATGATGGAGGCATAGTATTAGTCCACGACCAAATCGACTGTCCTCGTGTGTCATATCCCCTAGTTAGCCCATTTGAGCCATGTACTTTCTTCCTTTCGGTTTACAATAAAAAATCACCCTTATGCATCTCCTAGAGGTTCCACCGAGTTGGGTTTTGCATGTTTTCTGCTGGAAATAAGATGAGGGTTGGAGGTAGTTCTTAAAAATTGGGCATGTGCTTGCAAGGATAAAAAGATGTGTAAAAGTGGCAGTTCTCTCAAGAAAAAATAAATAAATGAAAACAAAAGAGAGCCACCACAAAAATCTGAATCATGCTCATTAAGTAGTGTTTCTTAGCAGACTGGCCTAGAAATGCTAATATGTTACGACCTCCTTCACTCTTGTGCTCTAAAGAACTTGATTAATGTGAAATAGCAGAAAGAAAGTAAATGGTTTGAATGAATGTTGTTGTGTTGGTTTTGGAACTGTGAAACCTTGTGTTATGAATTCTTCCACCACCTAAAAGGCCTTTTCCCCATGTCCAAGACCCTAGCCACATTCTGACTAATTAGTTGTCATACCCGATATGTGAACTCTAGCATTTAGAGGTTGCCATCATGGTGAAGAGACGTTATGATTAAGAGAATAAGCATGAGCATTTTTTGCATCAAACTGTCCGGCCCCACTGGTCTAGAGTGAGCGATTTAGTCAAGTCTAAGTTGGTCGGTGAACAGAAGGGATACTCTTCCTTTACCCGATTTTGCTAAACTCGAATGTCATATGTGGTGGTTGTCTAGGTTGCCTTTGAGGTTTTTCATGTGTTGATGTCTAAAAGCCAGTATGATTCACGTGTTGTGACTCGTTCTAACTACAACATCCCAATTGACGGCCAAGTTTAACCGCTGACAGGGTGTAGCATAGGGCAAGCAATCAATAAGATTTTATCATACCACGGGGACCTAGGCTTACCCTACTTCAGGTTTAGGGTTCGTTATCTAGCCAACCTAGGATAGTGATTGATAGAATTAAACTAACTAACCTAGACTAACCACTAACCAAGCTATTTACAAGGTGGGGAGCTCTCTTGGATTGAATCGTCATAGGTCCGTTCTTTGGATCGATGTTGGGTATCCTCCTAGCTCGATCGACTCAACTACACTACTGTTTGGAGATGGACTCCCTCGGGAATGACCCGAAATGGCTAATCGATGGATGGGTAGTGCTCTATTCAACCTAGGGTCTCGTATAATGCTAGGAGACCAGTCGAATCAACTCCCTCGGGGACTACCCGGACAATGTACGATAGGAGTGACCCAAAAACGCCAAAAGAGGGATCTAAGGGGATTATCTCCCTCCTAGGTCAAAAGCTCAATACATGAAAATGGAAACCCAACTCATGCCATTCATGAAAACATCCATCAATTAATTAAAATCATCAATCAATCATGGAGTTTGTCACATACATCAACATTAAACCCAAATCTAGACCTAGGGTTCTTAAACCCAAGAGAAGAGGGTGATTTTCTAGAGAGAGAATGGAGATATTACAAAGAAACCTCTAGATCTTCTTCTTCTTCTAGGCTTGATTCCTTACATCCAAGCTTGATCAATGCCTTCAATTAAGCTCCAAAATCACTCTCTCACTCTCTAGAACTCCCCTTTGGTGTTTTGGGTTGAAACCCTAGACAAAGAAAGTATTCTTTCTCCAAAAACCAGCTCCCCTTCTTCTTCCTTCTGCTGCTGTTTTTATACCCATGTAGAGCCCATTTCGCGACCTCTATTCACAGCCGTGAACACCTTAACACGTCCGTGAACTCAGCGTCATCTCCAAAACGCACCGCTTCACTCTCCAGGGTTCACGGTTTGCACTCAAAGTCCACAGTCTTAGAGATCGTGAACTGCCTGGTCGTTAGTAACCTTTGAAACCTCTCCCTCTGAAACCTCGTTGGACGCCTCGGTGTTCACGGTTTGAGGTTCCAGTTCACGGTCTTGGAGACCATGAACTCCAATGCTAGACCATGAAATGCGGCTGCTTCATGGACGCCTGCGCATCACTGTTACGGGACAATTGCCACGTTCACTTTTCGGCACTTTTCGACCTCCAATCGACCCGAAACTCGTCCTCGACCTTCCCACACGTGCTAGGACCCGAAATGTATCAAAATAAGCACAACCTAGCGTGAAATATGTCGAGGGATGATGAAATGCAAAGCCAAACTATCAAGATATGAGGGGTAAAATGTTTAGAATTGGACCCGAATCATGTTGTGTGCCCATATGATATGTCCCCAAGGTTTGCATGATAAATGTTTTGAGCTTACCTTGTATCTGACTTGGATTGCTTGTGGACAAGCTAACAGTTAAGTGTGGGGGAATTTGATAGCACCATATGTGCACATTCTTGCACCCTTATTTCTTAATTGTTTTAGCTCGAATTTGTGGTTCCTTAGCCTATTTTACACTAGGTTGTGTTATTTTGTCATATTTCAGGTCCTAGCAAGTAAAGGGTAGCATAGGCACAAGTTTCGGGTCAATCAGAGGTCGTTTGGTCACTCAAAAGCCTCTAAAAAATGAATACTTGCCGTTTTTTGTACCTGATCCATAACCAGGCTCGGCATAAAAAATACCTGCAGTATTTTGTGAATTACGGCATTAATTTGGGGAAGGCTGCTCGTATTTCTTCCTCAACTCTACTTTTGAGAGGCTTTTGAGTGACAAACCACCTCTGATTGACCTGAAACTTGCACATATGCCTCCCTTTACTCGCTAGGACATGAAATATGACAGAATAACACAACCTAGCGTAAAATAGGGCAAGGAACCACAAATCCGAGCTAAAACAATTAAGAAAAAATGGTGCAAACATGTGCAAATATGGTGCTATCATTTAGAGTGTGAGCCGATTGCTATACCGGTTCATACTCCGGTTCGGTTTTCACAACATTGGTAATAGTTCTGAGACATTAACCTTAAGTTGTGGCTCTACCATTGCTTGTTCTTCCACGAATGCTTCCATAAAGTCTTATTTTCGCCACTGTGTTGAACCGGGGCTATGAAACCACTTGATACGAGCACGGAACCCGCAACCATAGTTATGCTCTAAAACCACTTGATACGAGCACGGAACCCGCAGCCATAGTTATCAAAGTCACGCAGCTAAGAACATGAATAAAATCTAGTGAAATGTCAGAATTGTAGTGCAATCTCACACATGGAAGAAGTCTCTATCAATAAAAGGGTAGAATCTCGACCATAATCAAGGGGAAAACTCGATTGATACAGAGAAAAAATCACAAGTTTAAGGCTAAACGAGCCAAAATAAAATCAATATTCTTCAATGTCTTTAATGTCTGACCCAAAACCTGAGTTAAACCTTTATATAGGCCAAAGAAACAAAAACTAATAAAAAACTTGTAAAGGAAAAGAATCCTTAACAATGAAGGTAATGTTAAAACGTTAGTGGCTATTCCACAGTCTGTCTTCCTATTCCACAGTCGTGGAATCGATTTCTTGGTCGGGGAACATCTTCTCTTCCAATCCACGGTCTAGCTTTCTGCTCCACGGTCGTCGAGTTGACTCCCGTCATCGTGGATTTTGAACTGGTCATCATACAATCTTTAGGCTGCTCCTTTGGTGTCCAAGAAGCCTCAATCTTCTCACCAACTGCCTTCACGATCTTTAATTGAACTCCAAACTCCCATCGATTATCTTCAAAGATGAATATACATACCTGTTTCCACACTAAGCCACTTTTAGCTCGTCAGTCCTCCGCGAATTAATCACTATTTTAAACGCTTGGGAATTGACATTCTTCATGGATAGCTTGCTCACATCATCATCACTGTCAGAATTACTCCCGGAAGGAATAACCTTAGTCACAACATAGGTAAGGTATTTGATGTGACAAAAGTAAGCAACCTTCCTTCTTTTTATGAGATTTTCGAAGCTTTTCTCCAACTAAACAAAACTCGAACAAAGGATAAAGATGGAACACGATCAAACATATTCAAACTCGTGTGAAGGGCAAATTGGTATACGAAACCAATCAAACAATCACCCCACACGTGAATAAGGCCAACCACTATTTGGTAGAAGCTCACCACAACTAGACGTGTTCTCTAGTTGATAAGAGACATGTGAAACTCCTGGAGGCTCTCGGTAGAAGCTTGCACAAAGAAACTAGTTCGTATGAACTCAAATTTTGAAAATTTATTGATCGAAAAGTTGATGAATTACAATGAGGAATTCAACCCCTATTTATACTCTCTAACACTAATCCAAATTTTAAAAGGAAAACTAATAAAAGACCAAATCCTACTCTTAAAAGGAAACAAAAATCCTTAACAAACAAGTAAAAGACTAAGTTAACACACTTCCTAGATCTAGCCTTCAAATTTGCCCATGCCCTTGTCTTCACACATTGGTTCCTTCCACACCTTGATACTCTACACACCTAGGGCTCCCCTCTTCTTCCTTGGCCAAATTCTCTCCTCCTTCCAAGACCATTCTTCCTTCATTCTGGTCCAAGAGTTGTAGCAATGTAATGGCCTTCCCACGATGCTGATCTACGTCCATTTGAGCAAAGTGATGATCCAAATGTGCAACAAACTCCTCCCTTAACCTCTTTGCTTGTAATCGTATAATTGGACCTTCTTGTAATGAAATGGACTTAGTTTTGATGACCTCATCAGTCCCTCCCTCTTGAAAAGGATTTGAGCTCAAATCCGAATTGTCCTCCAAATATGGTGTAAGATCATAAACGTTGAAGGTTGCACTTATCCCATACTCTCCTGGCAAATTGATTTTGTAGGCATTGCTCCCAACCTTCGAGATCACTTGGAAGGGACCTTCACTTCGAGGTAACAACTTGGATCTCCTTTGATAAGGAAACCTTTCCTTTCTCATATGAACCCACACCCAATCTCCAGCTTCAAATGAACGAGGCTTTCTATTCATGTTGACGTTCTTCATGATATGCTCTGTTCTTCTCTTAATGTTCATTCTTGCCTTCTCGTGGAGATTCTTTACAAATGCTGCCTTCTTGGCTCCATCCACGTTAACTTGCTCCTTCAATGGTAGAGGTGTCAAATTCAATGGTGTAAGTGGATTGAACCCATACACGAGCTCGAAAGGCGAATGCTTTGTGGTTGAATGCACAGCTCGATTGTAAGCAAACTCGACATGTGGTAGACAATCTTCCCAAGTTTTGATGTTGCTCTTGATCACTGCTCGTAGAATTTGGGAAAGGGTACGATTGACCACTTCAGTTTGTCCATCCGTTTGAGGATGACAAGTCGTCGAAAACAGAAGCCTTGTGCCGGGTTTACTCCATAATGTCTTCCAAAAATAGCTCAAGAACTTCGCATCTCGATCAGACACGATGGAACATGGCATTCCATGCAATCTCACAATCTCCCTGAAGAACAAATCTGCTTCGTTGTTTGCATCATTAGTTTTTTTATGGTATGGAATGAAGTGTACCATTTTTTGAGAAACGATCCACCACCACGAAAATTGAATCTCTACCGTTTCTTGTCCTTGGCAATCCTAGCACAAAATCCATCAAAATGTCCACCCATGGTGCATAGGAAATAGGTAGTGGCGTGTACAACCCAGATGGGTTTTCACTTTTGATGTAGCATGTTTTCACTCTACACATCTCGCACATAAGTTCTTCACATCTCCTTTCATGTGATCCAATAGAAGTGCTCTTGCAAACACCTCAACGTCTTGGCTACACCAAAGTGAGCCATCAGTCCTCCTCCATGATTTCCCTTCAACAAAAGCTCTCAAAGTGATGTTATAGGCATGCATTGATTACCATGAAAAGATAACCATCACTTCTATAGAACTTTCCTTCTCCATGCTTCTCATAAGCCTTGTAAATCTCTCCAAATTCGAAATCCCCATCATAAGAAACCTTGATTTGCTCGAATCCAAGGTATTTAGCATTAATAGTAGTGATCAACATGTATCTTCTAGCAATGCATCAACAATCACGTTCTCCTTACCTTGTTTGTACTTGATCACACAGGGAAACGACTCAATGAACTCCACCCAACGAGCATGCCTCTTGTTCAATTTGTGTTGGGTCTTCAAGTACTTACTCATGATCGGTATGAATTACGAATTCTTTCAGCCACAAATAGTGCTGCCATGTCTCGAGGGCTCGAACCAATGCATAGAGCTCCTTATCGTAAGTAGGATAGTTAAGCATAGATGCACTCAACTTGTAACACCCTACCCTATACGTATTACCTAATCATATTGTTCGTACAATTGCAGCGGAAATAATCTCGGGTGTTACATTAATTATCAAAATTTACCCAAATAAAATTTCGACATGAATTGTTCGCGTAATGGGCTAACAGCTCTTGTAACTAAACCTGCAAAATAATTCATCAGAATCCCTACATCCATAGACATACACATATACACATAACCATATTTATTGGCTTTCATAGCTATACTTACAGTTTCATACTACACAACCACATACCATACTGATACAAGTCATAATCGTCACAACTTACACAATTACAAAAATATACACATATCATCAACTTTTCACACCTGTGGATATCTCACACTACAACAGAAGCTAGTATGCACATGAAAGACGTTCTCAAAACAATTTTACAAAAAGGTGTGGATCACTGGCCAAAATCCCAAGTAGTCGTCCAAGCACAGAATAGTTGAAGACCATATCTCATCTTGCCTTCAACTCTAGCTCCTCTCTCACCTAACACTTATCTACTGCTGCTGCTGATGATCTGCTTACACATAGCATAAGCAGAGAAGAAGAATAAAAGAGGGTCAGCTCATAGCTGAGTGACAATCATTGGATCGTGAGTTCATAACAAAGCATACCCCTACCATACATCTAGCAATCAAGCCAAAACACTAGGATCGGACCTCAGCTATCCTCATATCCCAATAGGCAAAAGACTCAACCACCTTGACTTATGCATATGCATCTTATCATGTTTTAATCATAGGCGCCTGGCTACTCCCATGCTAATAACTCTCCTGGGAAACATACCCCACATCCCGTCGGATGTAGTCATACATACCCCAACATCCCGTCGGATGTGTTCATACATACCCCACACCACTATGGGTGTAGTCATACCCCGACACCGCTCTGGGTGTGGTCATATCTCGTAAGAATTCTTCAGTCACCACCACATGAGAGGTGTGACTATCATACATATCATAATAGAGTAATAGCATAGGGAGCCCTAATTACTATGTAGTTGACCGTGAGACCACAACACTCATATTTGGTATCCTTATACATGATTCATATCTCATCTTGCTTAATCATCATTCGTTACTTGCACATGTACTTGACCTGGCCATAATTGGCTCAACATAGGTAAATCAGGAGTCGTATAATTGCACTTCCTCGGGATGAACCCTCGTGCAAGTCATCCTCCTTAAACATCATAATATCACCCTGGGAAGTTTATTCCCCCACTTATGGATCCAAATACAACCATAATATCACATCATGTCAAAACACCTGATCGAACAACCATGAAGTCATATCAACGGTTAAGCCACAAATGGCAACATGTATGCAATCATCAACATTAACAAGGTCCATATCGGCTACGGCAAGTCAATAATATCATACAACAATCCATGGTTCATCATATAGCATAAAAGTCCATACACCCCTAATCATGTCATTCTAATTCACCTAGGTCAATTCTAAGCATCAATATAATTACCGTGATACGACAAACCCGGTATGCCGTGCTAATCCCTCACCAGTTCTAGTCGTTCAAACACCGGTTTAAGCTTCCCGTACAAAAACGTCAATTTCACGAACGAACCCCGAATTAAAATCCGAGACCGTCCTAATATCCCCTGCAGTATCCCCGTCAATATTAGTTCTAGGCTTCGAATCAAATTCTTGATAAAAACACATCAAACCCTGGCCGGAGCTAAATTCAGCGATTTGGACTCTGACCTAAATAATTGCTGAAATTCAGGGACTAGAACTAGAGGATTGATTACTTCACTGCAGGAAGCTCGTATATGAAATATGGGCTCAATCCGGCTTCCGGATACTCCGAAACCCTAATTTGACTTATCGGGAATTCAAGAAATTCCTGAACGAAAAACTCGTTTTAAAGCTCTAAATCGATAAATCACGATGTATGGATGAATTTGACATTACTTATGGGATTTTTGGATCACTTTAGCTCAAGAATTGAGCTTTGGAATTTTCCACAGAAGCTTCCATGTGCGCGCTCTGGTTCTCGTTTCCTCTCGGTTCAGAAATGGAAAAGATGATGATGGTGGGAATTAATGGACGGGGAAAAGGTTTTTATATATATATATATATATATATATGGGGAGTTCTACGGTACCTAGGGTGAAATTCGGGGTACTGCATATCTTGAGTAAGAAAACGCTATCAAGAACTTGACTTGACTGATCTTTCGGACATGATACTATACTCTAACCCTTAAAGATCAAAATCTTGGTCTTAATTCTCTAAATCTTATACCCCAAGATCAATTTAATTAGAAACAATAATTGATGGTTATGATTCATCCAAGTATAGGCAAACAAATTAATGCATCATCTTAGAGTTTATAACTTATGATTTAGATAATTAGGACCTAGGGTTCACTCATTAAGGGTTAGGGTATAGTACCATGCCCAAAAATCTTACAAATTCGAGGTCTAGATAGTGTTTTCATACTTAAGGTATGTTGTACCCCGGATTTCACCCGGGGTACCGTAGAAGGCACTATATATATATATATAGATTTTACCTAAGGTACGATAGAAGCCACCATATATGGGTGGTTCTATCATACCTTGGATAAAATCAAGGGTACGGTATACCTTGAGCAAGAAAACACTTTATGGACCTCGAATTTACCGGAGTTTGACATCTGGTATTATTCCCAAACCTTAAAGATGAAACTATAGGTCTTAATTCTATAAATCTTATACACTAAGATCAATTTAATTAGAAACAAAAATCGACGGTCATGATTTGTCAAAATATATGCAACAAATTACATGGACAATCTTAGGGATTAAGCTCTATGATTATGAAAACTAAGACCTAGGGTTTACTCATTATGGGTTAGGGTATAGTATCATGCCCAAAAAATTGGTTAATTCGAGGTTTAGATAGCGTTTTCTTACTCAGGGTATATCGTACCCTAGATTTTACCTAAGGTACGATAGAAGCCACCATATATATATGTATATATATATATGGCCCGACCGCTTATTGTTTTTTATATTAATTATATATATATATATATTATACGTATACTTATCCGATCGATTGATAATCCAATTTTCGTCGAAATACTACCAAAATACTCGATTTTAAATCGTGAAATTTTCTAGCGATCGAAATATGGGTTTTGTCGGAATGGGATGTTACACAACCTCTCGCTAAAGTAGGCAATATGTCTCTTCTCTTGCATCAATACGGCTCCAGTTACCAATCCAGATGCATTACACTTAACGTCAAATGCTTGCTAAAATCAGGAAGCATCAGAACATGAGCATGAGTGATTTTGTAATTGAGGAGCTCGAGGTACAGAACATGCACTTCTTGAGGTTGGCATAGAGTTGCTCCTTTCTCAAGGTCTTCAACACCTCTCGCAAATAACCAAGATGTCCCTTCATGCTTTTCGAATAGATAGAATATCATCGAAGTATACAACCACGAACTTCCCAATAAAAGCTCTTAATATGTGGTCCATCAACCTCATGAATGTGCTTGGCGCATTCGTGATACCAATGGGCATCACCATCCATTCATACAATCCATGCTTCATCTTGAAAGCAGTTTTCCATTCATCTCTTTCCTTTATTCAAATCTAGTGATAGCCTCACCTCAAATCAATCTTCGAAAACATGCTAGAACCATGTAGTTCTTCAAGCATATCATCCAATCGCGGTATAGGATGACGATACTTGATGGTAATCAAGTTGACTGCTCGACAATCAACACACATTGTCCATGTACGGTCTTCTTTGGCACGAGAATGACAGGAATTGTGCAGGGACTCATGCTCTCTCGAACATGTCTTTTCTCCATGAGCTCATCGACCTGCCTTTGCAACTCCTTCGTCTCCTCTAGATTCGTCCTATAGGCTGCCTTATTTGGGATAGTAGCCCCAGGAACGAAGTCGATTTGATGCTAAATCCTACGAATTGGAGGTAGACCCTTTGGAGCTTCACCGAGAAAGACATCTTCAAATTCCTCCAATACCACTCGTGCCCTAGATGGTATCTCTCGAACATACTCTTAATTGAGTAGAAATCCCTTGTAGATGATCATGATCATGGACTCATGATTGTTCATAGCTTGCTTCACGTCCCTACTTCGTGCTAACATCATTATCTTGGATTCTATGGCACTAGATCCACCTTGCTTCTGGTCCACGACACTAGCTTCCTTCTCCCTATTTCATTGTAATTGTAATTGATCTTCATAGACTTCCATGGGTTTCAAGGGCTTCAACACGACCTTCTTCCCTTTATGCATCAATCAATATTTGTTAGAGACTCCATCGTGTTGTGCGCTTCAATCAAACTGTCATGGCCTTCCAAGTAGGACATATGTAGCTTGCATAGGTACCACGTCACATAGGACCTCATTCTTATAACCTCCAATCTCAAATTTCGAAAAATATTGTCTCAAAAATTTAATTGACCCATCCTCGTTGAGCCATCGAAGCTTGTAGGGTTTGGGATGCTTGATTGCACTTCACCCCAACTTATTAACCGCAATGGTGCTAATGGCGTTAGTGCAACTTCTGCCATCAATCACCATGGAGAGTAAATTTCCATCCACTACACACCTCGTATGGAACAAGTTCTCTCTTTGCTCGAGGTCTTCATTGGACTGCACGCTTAAGATCCTCCTGTTAACAAACAAACTTCTGGGAGGTGCTTCCATCTTGATTGATTCGTCGATCTCCGAATCTGATGTCTCCTTTGCGTGCTCCTCTTCTTCAGAATCCGAATCATACTCCCCATTCTTTAGAATGAATAGAGCTCTTCAATTAGGGCATTGGTTGGCCATATTCCCTCTTCCATGACACTTGAAGCATTGGATGCTTCGACTAGAGTCTGTGAGTTTGTCTCTTGGTGCTTCAACCTTGGTTGCTGGGTTTGGTGCTTCTGGCTTTGTTATGGCTGGCCTAGGGTTTGAAGTCGAAGGAACTCTTGGCTTTGGTGCACTTTGAGGTGGCACGAATCTTCTCCCAACGTTGCTACGTTGTTGTTTCACCATTTTGGCCGCCATTGCAACCAAGGGGTCGTTTGGAAGTTTTGATTTCAAATGGTGTATTGATCTAATTCATGTATTTGTGAGATTAAGTCGTTTTTTTGGTTTATATAGAACTAGAATACATACATTTACTTTTTGGAGGCCCCACCACAATCACTCAATATTGAGGGATTTACAATCTCTACTTTTTGTTGAGATTCTTCACAATCACTCAATACTAATTTTTTACCTTTGAAACAAAAACACAATCTAAACCTCCAAACAAGATATTTACCTAATACATCAATTGATTCAATCCATCAAATGATAATACACTAATTGTCCCAATACATCAATTTGAAGAATTACAACTTCCAAACAACCCCCAAGTCATACAAATTTGCATAGGGGTGAATTTCCACCACATTCTTCATCTCTCGATTAAGATCATATAGAAATCATGCAACAGTGGTGTCACGATCCTCTTCTATATCTGCTCTAATCATAAGCATCTCCATATGTTTGTAATAATCTTCTACGCTCTTGTAGCCTTGTCGTAGAAGTTGTAGGGCTTGATGCATCTCCCTACGATGAGAGCTAGGGACAAAACGATCTCGCATAATGGTTCTCATCTCTGCCCACGTCTCAATAGGAGGCTACCTATTCTTCCTCCTCTTCGTGCTTACTTGATCCCACCATATGATAGCATAGTTCGTAAACTCGAGGGCTACCACTTGCACTTTCTTTCTTTCAGAGTAGTTGTTGTAGTAAAAGATAAATTCCATCTTTCGTTCCCAATCTAGGTAAGCTTCGGGATTAGTAGAGCCTCTAAAAAATGGAATGTTGACCTTGATGTTCTTCAAATCATCATCTTCATCAAAGGACGAGGTCGTCTAACATGTTCATACAAAGGCAGCTGCACAAGCCTCCTTTCTCGCCGTTCTTCTTCTTCTCTCCTGGATCTCTCGGAATTAGGGTTTGGTGGTGCTTCTTGTGCAGGAGCTTGAGGAACGAGTAACCTTGCTTCGACAGTTGCAAACCTTGCATCCACGTCTGTAGCTTATGTAACTAGGGTTTGCTGAATTGCCTCCAATTGTGCCATCATTACCTTCATTGGGTCATCCATTCTTGCGACACAAGTTAGTTTTCTTGCGATGAAACCCAACAAGATTTCTTCAAGAACACGTAAAGAACTCCAAGAAACCTCTTCTTCTCCGATGCGTTTAAACCAGGCTTCTGATACCACTTGATGTGACCAAAGTATGCAACCTTCCTTTTTATGGGATTTTTTAAGCTTTTTACCAACTTAATGAAACTCGAAAAAGTATAAAGATGGAACACAATCAAACAGATTCCAACTCGCATGAATGGCCAATTGGTATACGAAACCAATCAACAATCACCCACTTGTGAATAAGGCCAATCGCTATTTGATAGAAGCTTGCCACAACTAGACACGTTTTCTAGTTGATAAGAGACACGTGAAACTCCTGGAGACACTCAACAGAAGCTTGCACAAAGAAACTAGTTCATATGAACTCAAAACTTGAAAGTTTATTGATTGAAAAGTTGATGAAGTACAATGGGGAATTCGGCCCCTATTTATAGACTCTCTAACACTAATGCAAAACTTAAAAGCAAAACAAATAAAAGACCAAATCCTACACTTAAAAGGAAACACAAATCCTTAACAAACAAGTAAAAGACTAAGTCAGCACACTTCCTAGAATCTAGCCTTCAAATCCGCCCATGCCCTTGTGTTCACACCTTGGTTCCTTCCACACCTTGATCCTCTACACACCTAGGGCTCCCCTTTTCTTCCTTGGCCGAATTCTCTCCTCCTTCCAAGCCCATTCTTCCTTCATTCTAGTCCACGAGTTGTAGCAATGTAATGGGCTTTCTAAGATGTTGATCTACATCCGTTTGATCAAAGTGATGATCCAAATAAGCAGCAAACTCCCCCCTTAACCTCTTTGCTTGTAATCGTGTAATTGGACCTTCTTGTGACGAAGGACTTAGATTTGATGACCTCATCAATATTAGATGGGCAAAAGAAGTTTATGGGAAAGAGACATAACATTAGAGATCTATTTTCCAAAGCGATGAGAGATCTCCACAATCTTCTGAGAAGGAAAGTCAATATAGTATCCGACATCAACCTTTAGTTGAGTAAAATACCTTTATCTACCTCAACCCCCCCCCCCCCCCCCAATTAATGAGACATGGATAAAAAGGGGAAGCTAGATTTAAGAGTCCCCCTCATTTGCTACTCGAACTGGCTTCTAGTGGAAGGAAAAAAAAGAACAGACTTGCCAAGCTCTCTTACCTTCTCCAAATTAACAAAAGAGCAATTATCCCTGGCTATCTGAGCTAATGGAAAATTCCAAGATTCATTCTCCAACCCCAGTAGCAATCTCCCTATCCTACACCTTCAACTGCAGCCAAGTCCCCTGGAGAAAGCAAAATGTCTATATAGCTGGGATGCATAAGGACTAAAAGAAAGAGATCTGTAGCTACGACGAGAGGAGCATGGGAATATGCCCGAAGGAATTTTGGCGAGATGAGGACCATGAATGGGAATCGAGAAAAAAAATATTTAACTACACATGTCCGACAACAGTTCTCAAAGAACTCAAAGCTAGATTTGCTTCTTCTTCAGTGAACACTCCTAAACAGAGAGATCGACATAGTGAAGGATATGGGGGAACCTCCCCGTCTCTCCCTCCCTCTCTTCTCACCAGAAATGGTGGGTGCAACAACCATGACAGCTTTGGGACCATAACCACCCCCAACGAATCCTTCTGTAGCACTCCAAATCATTCCTTCTCGCCAGTTTCATGCCCAATTTATGTTCGTTCACATCTAAAGGCCTTTTCTCGGAGAGGGAAGAATATTCACGTGGGAGGAACATCTCCCCTAGGTAGGGATGACAATGGGGCGGGTTTGCCTAAACCATCCCCATGCCCGCTTTCAAATATCCAAACCCATACTCGTGCGCGTGGGGGGGGGGGGGGGAGGGTGTTCCAAACCCATTCCCATACTCGTGGGTTTCGAGTACCCATGGGTAATATCCGTCCCATACATCCAACATGATAACACCTAAAATTTTATCTATAAATTTTGAATTATAACACTAAGCGCACCTACTATAGCATGAAATCGACAAAGAGACAATCATTCTTAACACTGAAGCATCTTATCCTAAAACATTCATTAATCTATAAGATAGAATACAATGTAATCCAAATCATTATTCTCTTACTCTAATACATCTACTAAGTAATAACTAACTAACATAATCTTGTTAACAAGTGAAGCAATGAAAGAGTGAAGGGAGAGTTGAGGGGGGGAAATTAGATTTTGATTTGGGTGGCCACCCAATAACATTTCTACTAAATATTGTATTGAGTTATCCTCACTATTATAGATAAGTTAAAATTTAACCAATATATTTTTTATATGTAAAAAAATTATCCTAATGGGGGGTATGGGGCGGTGGAGGCTAAAACCATATCCATCTCATATCCATCAAATGTTTTCCGGGTTTTACCCATACCCGCCCCATACCCGATCAAAGTGGGGCGGTGGATCTTGATATGGTCAGAAGTTTTGACATAATTGAAAATAATAAAGGAAGAGAGAAGACGGGAAGAAGGATCGAGGAGGTTTTTATGGTATGGACTTTAATCTCTCAGACCCGCAAACCGGAGCTATATTATCCTGTGGGGTTGGGCATGCCAATACTGCAAAGGTGTACGTACTCAACAAAGGAAGCCATAAAGGTCTTAGAAAAAGAAAATGACAATAATTCAAAGAAAAGGAGTGGGGATGTGACTTTTGGGTCAAATTTAGGGAATTTTTTCTTCCATCAAGGGAGATCACAAAAAAAATTGCCCCACTTTTCTGTCAAGGTGAAAGCCCTATCAATCCTCTTAATGCTAGAAGAGAGTCAATGGACGTAAGTAGAACAAAATTGCGAGAGATGACAAGTTGGATTTTTTTTTTTTTTTTTGAAGAAGAGGACCAATGGGAGCAGCTGCTACATTTTAAATCAATGGCAAAGGTGGCCTGCCTTAAGCCACCAAGAGTAGAATGAGTTTTATTGGTTGAAAATATCGAAGAATTGGGAAAATGATGTGATCCTGCTCACACCAGATGACATTACTCGAACTCAAATTAGATCTCTACATGGAACATGGGTCAAGAGACGATTTAAGAGGGTTAAAGAGAGCTTGAGAGCATTCAACGTAGGAGAAAAGGGTTCTACATGCAAGGCTTACGAGTTTGTTGATGCCAAGTCGATTGGCTTATTATATAACTCTCGAGGTCCAAAAAATGAAGGTCCGAGGTTGACGGTACATGGATCAAATGAGATCGTTCTTGATGGAGATATTCATACAATTCGTGGACATGGATTTTCTTAGAGGGAAGCCCATCACTTTGCTTCAATTAGTGGATCTGAAAAAAGAGAAGATGGGCTTGGAAGAAGGAGAAGAGAATTTGGCCTAGAAGGGAAGCCCATGGTGTGAACACAAGGTGTGAAAGGAATGAAAGTGTGAATAGAATCTAAAGTGTGAGAGAAATAAAGGGGGAGGATTTTTAAGGCTATAATTAAGGGTTGAAAGAGTCAAACTTGTTTCATTTTCCTTTAAGGATTTGTTTTACTTGTTAGTTAAGGATTTTAGCTTTCTTTCTTAGTTTTGGATTGGATTTTCGTTGCCTATATACACTCATTCTCCGGGAGTTTTCACGTGTCTCTTATCAACTAGAGAATGAGTGTAGTTGTGACGAGCATCACCTATATCAATTGCCCCTTCCCATGAGTTGATGTCCAGTTGGGATTGTCCGATTGATTCCGCATCTATCTTTAATTTTCGAGTTCAAGAAAGTCGAGGAATTCAATAAAATTAAGAAAGTTGGAAAATCAAGAAAAGATCATTGAAGCTGCGTACTTTGGTTGTATCATCTGAGCTCGAGGGTTCTCGTCGGATTTGGATAATATCAAGCGGTATGAGAGCCCGGTTCAAACGCAACGGAGAAGAAGAGGTTTCTTGGACGTCTTGTTGTGTTCTTGAAGCTTCTTGAAAGTAATCTTGAAGAATTCTTGTTGGATTTTGACACAAGAAACACTACCTTATGCTGCAAGAATGGAGGATTCAATGAGAGCAGTATTGGTGCAATTGGAGGCAATTCAACAAACACTAGCCTCCCAAGCCACAAATGCTGTTGTTTGCGCCTAGAAAGTGCAAAGCGGACTTTGGTGGGGACTTTGAAGAGATCACGCTTTTCCTTGAGTTTGGAAGGAGAAGTGCTCAATGACTCTAAGTTAGAGTTGGAGACTTCAATAAGCTAGAAGCTTTGTGGGCAATATTTATTCGTGGTCTCTACTACCCTGTTGGGTTTTTTCTACGACCAAAATGGGAAGCTCCCCATCCTAGATTTGGACAAGCTTCTAAAATGCAATGGACTTGATATTGGCACAATTCCCATCATTGGATCGGGGGGAAAACACTTAAGCTCCATAGAGACTCGTGGGTCCATCCTCTCCATTATCAAGGGCATAAGATGTCTTCACACCATAATCCTCCTTCACGCGTCAAAGATTTGATAATGAAGATGGGAAAAGCTGGAACTTTAGCCTTATACAGAGACACTGCACGCCTGAGGTTTTAGAGGCTATTTCAAAAATTCACATTGGCCTAGAGGAATTGCCGACAAGTGGGTTGGAAATTTTCTTCGAATTGAGATTTTACTATCCGATCTGCTTACCATAGGTTAAGGAACCATTTCCAGGATCACATGCACGTCAATCACCAAGATCTTAATATGCATGCTTTAGATGACCATTGCAAGTGGCTTTTGTACTTCAAGCTCCCTCCAAAGATCCAATTTTTATGGGAAAGTGTATCCGGAATGCCTTTGCAGCCATTCTCAACCGTCACCGCAAACAGTGTGCGCCTACTCCAAGGTGCCAGTTATGCAACACAATAGAAGAATCCACGATCCATTGCCTCTTCCTCTGCCCACATGCTACACCAACATGGCATAAAGTTGTCCCATCGTTCTCTCCTCCCCATAGCTCACCTAGTGGATATTTTCCATGCGAGATCAAGAAACACAAACCTCTATCCGATAGAACAACTTTTGTGTCTAGAGACATATGGAAAGCTCAAAATGAACGTATCTTTTGTAGTGCCATCTTGTCTCCCACGACAAACTTGATCTACGCCCTTCGTGATGCGGCTAAACCTCATTACTAGGGGTTGACACCCTATTTGGTAAACCGAACCAAACTGGAAAAAACAAAACTAAATAAAACGGGAACCTAATTAATTTTATTTGGTTTGGAATTCAGAAGCCAAACCCCCATATTTCGGAAACTAGGTCTCCACGAACGAACCCAAATTCCGAACGACTGACATGATAAACCAAAAATAATAAACTCACAACAAAAGTAAGTCCAATATCCTCACATCGACACATCCCAACCACTCTAGCACTCCATCATAGACCAACCCCCAGGAACCCGAACCCTATTCTACATCAACGACCCTCCATCTCCTTCAATTCAATGTCGCCACCACCGAGAGATGGAAGAAAAGATGAGGAGATCGAACTCACTCCTCTGGGTCTTCCCTATTTATTCTTCTTCGTGCTCATGATCTCTCCTCAATTTGCCCAAATCCAACTTCCAGTGACTCATCTCTCATCTCACTGACACTCACTCCAGAAAATTATATAAAGGTAAAGGAAAGGAAGAAGGCTAAGAAGAGTTGTCAACTGATCTCACAACGATTTTAACCGCGGAGGAAGCCGTTGACCAATGCCCCCTCTATTCGTTCTCTTCTCCTTGATCAGATCTTTGACGACGGAGAAACAGGTCGTCGGTGCGGTTCTTGATGGCAGAGGGAGTGACACGCTAAAACACAACACCAAACTGCGACCAAGTGTAATCGCAGTCCGGGAATGCAGTAAAATGGCACGTTCTATTATCAACCCGGGGTCTAGATCTAATGCCTACTCCGTGAATATCTATTATCTAGCCAACTAAGTCGATTGATTGTTGTTTTAAGCAAAAGCAGTAAGAAAGCAGGAAATGGTTCGATTTTCTGAAGTCAAGGAAGAGTCACTCGGGAATGAGTCCCCCTAGCTCCTTAGTTAGGTTTCAATTGTAATTACCCTGGGTTGATTTACTGTTGATTAAACTGCGGAAGATCCGACAGTAGCTTGGAATCTCTTAAGCTGACCAAGCCCTCTCAGTCAAACTACCCGGCAGACGACTAGTCTTCACCGGAATAGAAAGCTGAGGCTATAAACACAGAACTCCACTACTGGAATTGGATTCCAGTACAAAGCAGTAGATTGACTAACTCTCGTATAACCAATCTGCTACTACCGAATGATGTAGCTCTAACAACCTAATCAGATTCTATCTATCTCAGGTTGCAGCAGAAATCAAGAAAAGCTGACCAGACTTCAATCAATTCAATGAATCATGCATCATTCGATTATAATCAAGCAGTATAACAATCCCAAGTCATTACAATCAAAATCCCTAACACATGGAACTAGGGTTCTTCATACCCAAGTGAGAGAAAGTTCTACTCCATAGAGAGAGAGGGGAAAACAGAATACAAAGCAGTCATACTCATAATAATGGGAAGCATCTGCTCTGGGATGATGATTATCACTCCTTTGATGATCTCCAAGCTTGATTTGATGAAACCCAGCTCCAAAACCACTCTTAGGATGAGTTCTTCGCACTTTCTCTCTCTAGGGCTCTGTTTTTGCTCCAAAAAGTCCATTCTCTCACTTGTGGCTCGGAATTGGGTAAAAACCAAGATTTCCCGACTCACACGGGCAGGCCACACGGCCATGTGGCTTACCCAGTTGCCCGTGTGGCTTCCAAAATGCGGCGTCTCAATTAATCGAACTTCAGGCTTCCCACACGGCCAGGGTCACACGGCCGTGTGGAAATTCCACCATGCCCGTGTTTGTGCTCGGCCAAAACCACACTGCCACATTGGTGGCTTGCACGGCCGTGTTGTGTCTCCATCATGCCCGTGTTTAGCCTCGCTAAATCCCACACGGCCACATGGGTGACTTGCACGGCCGTGTGGGTTTTAGGAGTGCCCGTGTGGCCTCCTCAGCGCCTCGCCACGCGTCTGATCTTCGTCCAATCGACCCCAAACTCGCTCCCAAGCCTTCATTCACGTACTAGGACCTGAAATGTCACAAACAAGAACAACCTAGCATGAAATCAGCCTAAAACACGAGAATCAACATCTCAAACGGTGTAAGATTAGGGGCAAAAACAGTTGCAATTATCGGTCTATCAGGGAGCTTTCCTCCTCTTCAATGCACTACAGGAAAACTGGTTTCTAGTCACGGTAACTTATTCACGGTAATTTTTCCTGTGTTCAGAAGTATGCTAATAGTCACAGTAAAAGTTCCTGTGTTTAATTGTATAGTTCTAATCACAGTAATCAATTTCCCTAATTTTTAGTAGAAATTAACCGTGTTTAATTGTTAGTCACGGTTAATTACCGTGAACAATGTGACTAATAATTACTCACGGTTAATTACCGTGAACAATGTGACAAAATTGAAAATTAAAATTAGGATGAATTAAAAAGATGCACAATGCGATTAACAAATTTAGATACAAACATTTGGTGAACTATGTAAAATATGGATTGGTGGATTAAGTAATGTGTTATATAGTTTGGGTTGGGGTATTAATATATTATTAATGATATAGTTTGTCAAAAAATTAGTTTTCCATAGTGATGGACTGGAAAAATATCTCCCGCCTACAAAATTTTCCCTATCAAAAGTTTGGCTCCATATCCTAAAATTTTGGCTCCAACAATTCCTAAAGTTTTGGCTCCAATGAAACCTAATTTTTTTGGCTCCAATGAAACCTGCAATTTTCGGCTTCTCCCGCCGAGTTTTTTGGGGTTCTCCCGCTGCTAATTGGATTTAGGGGTTCTAACGCCAAAATTTGGGCTTCTGCAGTTTTACCAAATAAAATAGGAAAGAGCAATGACAGAAAGCTCTTTTGC
This sequence comes from Linum tenue, assembly GCA_946122785.1. Lineage (NCBI taxonomy): Eukaryota > Viridiplantae > Streptophyta > Magnoliopsida > Malpighiales > Linaceae > Linum > Linum tenue. Next base: position 37,360,233 of record CAMGYJ010000008.1, read on the forward strand.
GTTCCCAACCTAAGAAAAGCCTCCATCTCTTCATTCTCATCTCTCCTTGTCATAATCAAAATCTGATTTCCCTGTTAATCATCGGTTCAAATCCTTTCCTTCTTCCTCCTTTATCGAGTTTCTTCTCTGTAGACAGAATCCTTCATTCTTCCCCTGCTCCTGCCACTCCTGCAGCTGAGGTATGCTTAATTTCCTCCCTTTCTTTTATGTTCTGGTCGCATGCAACCGGTACTACCAAGGGTTCTCTTTGTACACGAATTTGGGGAGGGATTAAACTTTGCATCTAGAAGGATTCTGTCACATGCAACTAGAACTACCTAGGGTTCTAATATAGTTCATAAAAGATTATGCAGCATGCTTTAAACTTTTGTTTGTATAAATGGTAGGTAAGGCTTTAAACTCCTCCATATGCTTAATCTCCTCCATTCCATCGTATATCTGTTTGTATAAATGGTAGGTAAGGCTTTAAACTTTTCTTCCTTAATGGACTGAATCCATCTAATTAAATAAAGATGATGCAGCAGTAGCATATATAGTGTACTGATATAGTTCGTTGAATTGATTTAGTTTGTTAAAGATGATACAATTGCCTTCTTGTTATTTTGTTGTAGAATTGATAATGAAGGGTGATCAGAAACTTAAGGTGAACCGTAGTAAGAAGCTTAAGGTGAAGGGTGGTCAGAATCTTCAAAACACTGGTCAATCTCGTGACCGTGATGGTGTTACCAAAAAAATTCCAGCAAAATATGTTGCCCCTGGCTCACTTGGGAGGAGGGTTCCAAATCGACCAACCTCTTTCTCCAGCCTAATAGCTTCATCTTGTAAGTACTTTGTGTAATTTTTTTCACATTGTTCAGTTCTACTGCAAACTACTTATTTCTAACCTTTAACTCTGTTTTGCAGCTTCCCAAAGGGAAACAAAACCGCCTATTGCAACTGGCAACATGGCCCCTGCTGCAAACATGGAAGATCCACATGATGAACCTGCTGCAAACATGGATCCTGCTGCAAACATGGTTTCTAATGAAGAATCGACTGAAAGAGGCAAGTTTATAATTATGTATTTCCAGACTTTTCATTTATAGTTTATTTTTTAATTGAAGTTGTCAAAATTGAGCATTTGTTGATGTTGTTTTTTGAAATCTCTTGACATTGCAGCTAGACAGAAAAATGTACGAGGGAGAAGCATATGTAAAGCTGTTGCTAGACTTAGGCGTGGTGAGAAGCTGCATATTGCCTTCTACAACAATCGTGGTGCTGGCCCAAATAGAGCAACTTGGTCAAGCTTTATAGGATTGGTTGTTCGAAATCCCCAGATTTGTTCATTCAAATCAAGAAGATGGAAGTCCAAAGGCCGGGCAGAATTTGAGCATATGTGGGCTGCACTTACGGTAAGGAACAATATGCAATTGTGCCTTACGAGTCTTAACTGCCAAGCTATTCATATAATCATTTTTACTGTTTAAAGAGACCTAATGTTAATAATACAATGATTGCAAGAATATTTCTATAATCCTAATATGATAGAGTATAAGTATCATACTTTACTTCATATGAGGGATCGTTGGAACAAATGTAGGTCTGTTTTGTATCGTAAATATGCAAAACCATGTGGCTGTGAAGAAGATGCTCTGAAAAATAAACCAGATGAAGCAGGTAGCCAAGAAGATTGGGAATGGTGTGTGAAACACGTTTCTACACTGCTGAGTTTCAGGTTACACAAATTTTCTCATAGGTTCTAGGAATATTGACTTCATATGATTTACTGATGAGTATTTCTAATTTATTTCCTCCCGCTGCAGAAATTGAGCAAGAACAATGCTCTGAATAGAATGAAGAAAACTATGAATCATCATAGCATAAGCAAGCCTAATCGAGAGTATTTTTATGAAATGGTAAGCAAGCTATAACTTTTTCATGTGAAATAGAATTGTTGTGTATGTTTTTGCTGCTGTTACATTTTCCACTACTGCAATCTGCATACTGCTGCTGCATTTTGTTTCTGTTTTTGCTGCACCTGCTGCATTTTGTTTTTGTTCCTGCTACTGCATCTGTTCATGATGAATTATGATGTTTGAAAAGTTGGCTTTTTGGTTAATTAATTTGAATGATGTTTCTAGGGTGGAAAAGATGGGACTCCTCCGACAATAGATAAAGTGTTCTTTGAGACACACAAGAGCAACGGTGAAATAAAAGAACATGCAGCAAAAGAAAGACATGTAACATTGGTTCTTTAAGTTTGAAGTTATGTTCTTTATAGATATACATACATTGTGGTTTATGATTGTTAATTGTTTCATTTGATAGGCTGGACTTGTTGAAACCTGTGAAGCTAATCCAGAGTTAGATCCAATAGAGTTGGTAGAGAAGTTCTATGGCAATCAAAATCATGGACACATAATTGGTTTTGGAGGTGGATTGAGGCCTAAGGACTTGAAGGGTTCAGATGCATTAAGCAGGGCAGAATTGGCAAGCAAACTAAGGGACTCTAATGGAGAGAAGGCAGACATAGCAGCTATAATAGCAGAGCAGGCTAGAACCATGATGGAAAGGATGGATCAAAGGTCTGGCAGTCCGGCCACTAATCAAAATGGTCAATCTTAAGTATGTCTCCTTTGCTTTACGTCATATGAATCTGATGACCAAAATGTGTTGCTCTTCTTTTGTGCTTTATGTTTGATGTGTGTCTCAACACTGATTCTGTGCATTCTTATTGTTCATGGCAGGTATGGTAGTGTGGAGTTGGCTTTGATGGGATTCATGACACCAGTATTTTGCTGAGATTTTGTTGTTAGGAGGAGTTTTAGATATTTGTTGTAATCTTGTGAATGATTTTGGATGGGTGTCATGTAATAGTTGAATAGTTTTTGGGATGGTTAGAAATATCTAAAACTCTTCTGACTACTGATGCAGTATATATAGCATCTAGAACTATTGTGGCTACTGATGTAATATTATGGATGTATCCTTTAAAAATTTCTGTAAATCAATGTTAAATGTTGGGTACAAGTGAATGCAAGTTTCTGCTTTTTAGTTATATTGTATAAGTGTATTAGTGCATCAAGTGAATCGGATCCCATTCCCTTCCAGCAAATGTGAGTTAGTGCATCAAGTGAATTAGAACACATTCCAGCAAAAGTGAATTAGATCCATTCCAGCAAAATTGAATTGGAAGGGAAAAATTAAAAATATGAATACATGTAGACTCGAACTCGGTTGTTGAATAAAGATAGTAAAAGTAAACTATCTATCTAACCATCTTTCTAAAAGATTAATTATTATCAATTAGTGCATCAAACTTTGTATTAGAATGCTTTCTGTTTCAGCCCACGTTAGTAACCAGCCCATGGACGTTATTTTGTTCCTTGTACGTGGACAAAACTTTAAACATTCGTAATTTTGTACTCAGATATCCGATTGAGGTAATTTTTTTTATTTCATATAACTTTTCGAATTCTACGTAGCTGCAAACCGCCGAAGGGCCCGACTTTAAAAAAATGCACTTTAGTGATCTAACCGAAGAATTTTGTGATTTTGTCAAACTTTGAAGAGCTCTAGTTTTTCGATTAGGAATCCGTTTGATGTTTTCTTTTTTTCCTTTTATAGAGGTTTTTGAGTACTACATTCTACACTTATGGTAATGTTTCAAAAGAGACCAGCAAGCATTGTTTTAAGATTTGGGTAGTCTATTAATTATTTATATGAATATTATTAGAATCAAAATATCTCAACGCACTCTTGTCTGGTCTATTGGTTTAGTTCTTGAAATTTAATAAAAGTCACCACGGTTTGAAACTTGGGAAAGATTTTTTCACTCGTTAATTAGTCACTTTTTCCTTCTTGTCCTCTTGTGTACGATGCCTTTCTCCCTTTCTTCACTCATACCCTAATTTTCACTTTCCCCTTTCTCACCTTCATTCTCTTCCTTCGTTCCCTAATCTGAACACCAGCGGAGGGAGTGTTGTGCGAGCTTCACTCATACCCCAATTTTCAATTGCCCCTTTCTCCCTTTCCCTCTCTTCCTTCGTTCCCTAGTATGAAAATAAGAGTGTTGTGCGAGCGGTTCAAACTTTTTTCACCTCTTTCACCTATCTGCTCGTAGAACCAGCCCCAACCCTAATTTGAAAACCAACAAAGTGACGTGGAGGGGTCGGCGGGTGTAGCTGTGGAGCGCGTCGGCGGAGCTATAGCTGTGGAGGGTTGCTACGGGTACGGGTTGGTGGCAGCTGCTGTGAAGCGGAGCTATAGCTGTGGAGGGTTGCTACGGGTGCTACGAGTTGCTATGGGTACGGGTCGGCGGTTGCAGCTGTGGAGCGGAGCTTTTGGGAATTTCTCTATTTAGTTGTAAGGCAACAGTCTCCTTGTCCGAATTCAGCAAATCCAGGTGTGTTTTTCTGCCTTCTATAGGTTAGGTTTATGTCATTCCATGTCCTTACGTTGAATTAGAATATGAGATTTCTGTTTTGAATTAGGTGTAATGGCACCAAGTAAAACTTGGATGCTTGTCGACAATAGGCTCAGTGAGGATTATAAGAATGGAGTTTCAGAACTTTTAGACTATGCATTTCAAAGGAACAGGGGCAGGTATCAGATTCGATGTCCATGTGTTAAGTGTTGCAACGGAAAGTCAGGAACACGTGAGACAGTAGCTGCACATTTGGTCACTTATGGAATCGTCCCAAATTATACTTTTTGGTGCCATCATGGAGAACAATTGGGTGAGGCATTTGGACCAGCAGTTGAAAATGTGAATGATGCTTATGAGAACGAGAATGAAATGCATCATGTTTTGAGGGATTTGTATCCTAACATTGATATCGATGAAGAAGAACTTCATGTGGATTTTGAGGAAGCATACAATGAGTCACCCAATGATGAAGCAGATAAGTTCTATAGATTGCTAAATGACTCTGAGCAACCTGTTTATGATGGTTGTAAGAGTTCAAAATTATCAACTATAGTGAAACTTCTGCACATTAAGACTCTTGGAAGATGGAGTAATGAGCCATTTAACATGTTGCTCAAGCTTATGAAAGAGGATCTCTTACCCGAGGGATCATCTTTACCATATTCATATTATGAATCAAAAAAGATCATACAGGATCTTGGCCTTTCATACACAAATATTGATGCTTGTGAGCAAAGCAGTCAAAATCGGGATTTTAGCTAAAATCGAAAACAGGGGTAAAATCGGAATCGTAAAATCGAATCGTAGAATCGTAGGATTTTAAGTACCATATAGAAATTAACATATAATAATATTAATAAGGCAAATCATTAATAAAACAAAGAAATAAAACATTTAAAATGATAATTTTCAAGATTAATATTCCAAAATTAATATTTTAATTGTTATTTAATGCGTAACTCAAAATAATTTATGAGAAAGGGATAGAGCTCATGGGGTTTGCCTCTTGTTGTTTAGGTAGTTTAACTCAAAGTAGTATTCCGACATCATCTACTAAGCATGATTTAAAACTAAGAATAAGTGAACTCCTATAAAATAATTAATGTCATTGGTTAGGTACTAGTATACTCATTAATCAATTAATTTTTTAATAATGATGTTAATTCTTATGTATTTATAATATTATGACAACGGTTTTCCGATGAGTTAAACCAGGGGAAGGGAAAAGGGTCGACCGAATCCTAATTTGTTTTTTTTTTCTTTTAAAATTTTCATTTAATAGGAAAATATCTTAGAAGATCCCCGTCATTGGCCTTTTCGCCGAAACAGGTCTGCTTCTTTTGAATTGGCTCAAACCGCCTATTTTGTTCACATAAGATCAAAATCCCGATTTTGGTACGATTTTACGATTTTAACGATTTTAATCCCGATTTTGAACGATTTTAAGGTCCATCGATTTTATAGTAAAATCAGGATCGGAATCCCTAAGTAAAATCCTAAAATCCTACGATTTTACGATCAAAATCCCGATTTTGACTGCATTGCTTGTGAGCATAGTTGCATGTTGTTTTGGAAGGATGATGCACATCGTGATGATTGCAAGGCATGTCATGCATCTAGATGGAAAGTTGACAAGCGTAGTGGGGAAGTCATGACTAAAGTCAATGGGAAGAAATTGACAAAGAAGACTTTACGTTATTTTCCACTAAAACCACGACTTCGGCGGTTATATTTGTCAACAAAGATAGCTTCTCAAATGACTTGGCATTATGAAAACAAGAGTGACAGTGATATAATGCGACATCCATGTGATTCTTTAGCATGGAAGTCATTTGATGGGCTTCATCAATCTTTCTCAGCAGACCCTTGAAATGTGAGGCTTGGTCTAGCTAGTGATGGCTTTCAACCTTTTGCACATTCTAAAACTCCCTATAGTATCTGGCCAGTGGTTTTAGTTCCATACAACTTACCTCCTTGGATGATAATGAAGCCCTCCAACTTTATTCTATCCATGTTAATTCCTGGTCCAGAAAGTCTTGGAGATGCTATAGATGTATATCTGCAACCGTTGATTGAGGATCTCAATGATTTGTGGAAAGAAGGCATCACTACTTTTGACTCATCGAAAAGACAGAACTTTCAATTACATGCAGCCTTATTGTGGACTATCAACGATTTTCCAGCATATGCTAATTTATCAGGTTGGAGCACTAAGGGAAGGTTAGCTTGTCCTGTTTGCAACAAAGATACCAGGTCTGATTGGTTATATAATGGAAGAAAGTTTTGTTACATGGGTCATCGGCGTTGGCTTTCCAATGGGCACAGATGGAGGAAAAACAAAGACTCTTTTGATGGGACAAGTGAGAAACAAGGCCTGCCAAGAGTCTTCTCAGGAGATGAAATACTTGATCAAGTTCAAGATCTTGAGGGTATTTGTCTAACAAAATGCCCTACAGTAAAGGTGAAGATATCCCATGAAGAAAGAGGAGACAGCTGGAACAAAAAAAGTATCTTTTTCGATCTTCCATATTGGAAAACAGTGTTGTTGCGTCATAATTTAGACGTGATGCACATTGAGAAGAATGTATGCGATAATGTGCTTGGGACAATCATGGATTTGAAGGGAAAGACCAAACATACTATGAAAACTCGTCTTGACTTGGAGGACATGACATTAAAACCAGAATTACATCCTATTCAAGAAGGTGGGAAGTTGGAGATGCCACGAGCAAAATACACATTGCTGCGATATGGTAAACGTAAGTTTTATCACTTTCTAAAGAACATGAAGGTTCCTGATGGCTTCTCTTCAAACATATCTCATTTCATAAATGTAGATGAACATAATATATCTGGTTTAAAAAGCCATGATTGTCATGTTCTTCTACAACATCTTATTCCACTTGCCGTACGTGGTCTTTTACCGAAGGATGTCTGTGACCCTCTTATTGAATTGTCAGAGTACTTCAGGAGCTTGTGTTTGAAATCACTTAAGGTGCAAGAGTTGGACAGAATCAAGGCTAAGATTCCAGTGACTCTGTGTAAACTAGAAATAATATTTCCGCCTGCATTCTTTGATGTTATGGTGCATCTTCCAATGCATTTGGCTGACGAGGCTATGGTTGGGGGTCCAGTCCAATTTAGGTTGATGTATCCTATAGAGCACTACTTGCATGATTTGAAGTCATATGTAAGAAATAGAACAAATCCTGAGGCTTCCATTGCAGAAGGCTATATAGCTTCAGAATGTATGACATTGTGCTCTAGGTACTTGAATGGTATCCAAACAAAGTTCAATAAGGTTGACAGGAATTGTGTTGGAAATGATGTGAAAGATTTTCTTGAATTCTCACAAGTCGGACGATTCTTGGGTAGTCATGATAATGTTCATAGCCTCAGTCCAAAGGAATTAGAGCAAGCCCACATTTATGTGATGAAGAATACAGAAGAAGTGCAACCATTTTTCGAGTAAGGTTTTCATTATTGTTTTACCTATCTCTTTGTTTGTTCAAGCTTAATTTATAATTATGTTATTGCACATTGTAGAGAATTTGGTCATCTTTGTGAGCATGATTTGTTGGGAGGAAACTATAAGGAGGATGATGCAATCTTCATTTCTTGGTTCATGCAAAAGGTAAGCTCTTTTCCTCCTAGTTAATATCTAAGGCATGGTAATTTTAATTTGCACAGCTTGGTAATATCTACCTTTATGTTATGAAAAAATATCAAAACCTTTATTGCAGGTTGCACAGCTTGGTAATATCTACCTTTATGCTATGCAAATTCCTTACCATGTCCTAAATGGTTTTCGTTTTCACACAAAGGATTATGACAAAAGTTTAAGGACTCAAAATAACGGAGTCGTTGTAGTTGGTGATGACGGAGTCGATGTGAATGCTATAGACTACTATGGGGTTTTAAGAGAGGTCATTGAGCTGAAATTTCTTGGAGGAAGATCATTAGCTTTGTTTAGGTGTGATTGGTGCGTTGTTTATGATAAGAAAAAAGGGTTGAAAGTGGATGAACATGGTTTTGTGAGTGTTAACCTGAATAGAATGTTGAAGACAAATGAGCCATTTGTTCTTGCAAGTCAAGTGTCCCAATTATTTTATGCATAAGACAATGTTAATAAGAACTGGCACTTGGCTGTTGACACGCTAAAACACAACACCTAACAATGGCCAAGTGTAACCAATGAAAGGGACTGCAGTATAGGCAAGTTTAATTATCAACCCGGGGTCTAGATCTACTGCTTACTCCATGATTCTCTATTATCTAGCAAACTAAGTCGAGTGATTGTTGTAAAAAGTAAAAGCAACAAGAAAGCAGTAAATTGTTCGGGTTTCTAAAGCAGGCAAGAGTCACTCGGGATTGAGTCCCCCTAGCCCCTGAGTTAGGTTCAATTGCAATTCCCTGGGTTGATTTACTGTTGATTAGACTGCGGAAGATCCGACAGTAGCTTGGAATCTCTTAAGCTGACCAAGCCCTCTCAGTCTAACTACCCGGCAGACGACTAGTCTTCACCGGGATAGAAAGCTGAGGCTATGAACACAGAACTCCACTACTGGCGTCAAGAACACCAGTACAAAGCAATCAACTGGCTAACTCTCGTATAGCCAATCTCCTACTATCGAATGAAGAGGCTCTAACAACCTAATCAGATTCTATCTATCTCAGGTTGAAGCAGAAATTGAGACAAGCTGATCAGACTCAAATCAATTCATGAAACATGCGTCATTCGATTAAAATCAAACAGTAATATCATCCCAAGTCATTACAATCAAATCCCTAACACAAGGAACTAGGGTTCTTCATACCCAAGTGAGAGAAGGGTTCTACTCCATAGAGAGAGAAGAGAAAACAAGAATCGGATTAGTCATACTCATAACGATGAGGATAATCTGCTCCGGGACGATGATTTCCACTCCTATGACGATCTCCAGGCTTGATTCGATGAAATCCAGCTCTAGGACAGCTTCTAGGATGTGTTCTTTGCACTTTCTCTCTCTAGGGCTCTGTTTTTGTTCTGAAAACACGATTCTCCCACTTTTGGCTCGAATTAGGCTTTAAAACCGACTTTCCCGAGTTGCACGGCCAGGTGCACGGCCGTGCACAACACCATTCTGGCCGTGCACCCTCAAAACGCACCGTATCAATTATTCGGCCTTCATCCACCTTGCACGGCCAGGCGCACGGCCGTGCAATCTTCAGGGTCTGGCCGTGCATGGCCTCGACATGAGGTGCACGACCAAATGGCTCAAGTGCACGGCCGTGCAGCCTCCTGGTCTGCCCGTGCACTCCCCAAAAAGCTCGCCCTTCGTCCGTTCTGCGTCCAATCGACCCCAGACTCGCTCCTAAGCCTTCATTCACGTACTAGGTCCTGAAATAACACAAACAAGCACAACCTAGCGTGAAATCGGCCTAAAACACGAGAATCAACACCTCAAACGGTGTAAGTATGAGGGTAAAAACATGTGTAAATGACGGTCTATCAGCTATAAAGGTGCCACCCCGAATCCATATTCTTCTCCTCCTTGATTGCTCCAGGGAGTCTCGGGGTAATACCACTCGGATGGTGGTGGATACCCCCAATGATTGGAGAAGCCATGAGGATCCATGATTCTGATCTGCACCAACAAAAACAAAAACACCCGAGTGAAAAGCAAGGGTGGAAAAGAAAAGAAAAACGCTAAAATAACAAACTTCTGCCTTTCCTAATAATCTAGAAAGTCCCCGGCAACGGCGCCAAAAACTTGACTCGCTATGACAAAACACCTAACAATGGACAAGTGTAACCAATGAAAGGGACTGCAGTATAGTGGATCAATAATAAATATCGAATCCACGGGTCTCTAGAGTTACTATTACTCAGCTTCAGTTCATTATCTAGCAAACCAGATTAAGATGAAAGAACTAAAACTACTCTAGCAAACTACAGTTAAAGTTAATATAATTACAGGTTGGGAACTCACTTAGGTATGATTCCCCCGAGTCACTAGCCATATTAACGATTGATGATCTCTAACTTGTTTCACTTTCATTCACAATGCGGAGAATCCTTGGCTAGACCTTGAGTCTCAACTAAAGGAACAAGGCCCTCTTGAGTCAATTGCCTGGAGGGACGTATCCTTCTCTATAAAAACTGATCAAGGCGTTCTGAACTAGACTCCCTCTATCGAATGAGGTTCTCAATCGATACAAAGCATTGAATCAACCCTCGACTAAAGCAATCGATCCACTACTATCAATCTATGGTGCTCTATTGACCTAATCAGGTATTCGCTCTCATAGGATCAAAGCATAATCAATCATCTCGACTAAAGCAGAATTGAATCATGAAAACATGCATAGATTGAATATGAACTCAAGATTATCAAGTAAGAGTACTCATACAATCATCCAATCAAACAAACATGGCTAGGGTTCCTCAAAACCTAAGTGAAGGGAAGTTACTCCATAGAGAAGAGAGAGACTGCAGTAAGAATCTTCAGATGATCAGTCTTCAAGTCCGGGCTTGTTCCTCGAGCTTCCAAGGCAAAGAAATCCTCCAATTCCACTCCAAAAATGCCCTCAAATCGCTCTCTCTCTCTCTCTCTCTCTCTTTGGTTCGTCCCTAGGGTGTTTGGAATCCAAAACCCAGCTCTCCCTTGCAAAAGTGCACAAAACAGGCTTTTAACAGCCTGCGTTCGCGATCCCCGGTCAGAATACCCGGTCGGGTATTTAGGGAACCGGTCGGGTATCAACAAAATGCTTCGGGTCACTATTCTGGGCAAAAGGGAAAATACCCAGTCGGGTATTTTTGGTTCACGACGGGGGGGCCTTCTGATGCTGCCAAAAATCCCCTATCAGATGGCCAAAAATACCCGGTAGGGTATTATGGTCGGGTATTTTGAAGTTCCGAGTCCCCTATCTTTGATTCTTCGTTTCTCCCTCGTTCGGACTCCAAATCAGGTGTCGTTTGATCCCAGACGCTCGTAGTCTCATCCTCTTTCTTCTCATGACAAGATTACATGATTATATTATCACAAACTGATTATATTGAAACTTGCGCCTATGCTTCACTTTATGTGCTAGGACCTGAAATGTGACAAAGGAACATAACCTAGCGTAAAATAGGCCAAAGAAGCGATAATGCAAGCTTAAATGATCAAGAAACAAAGGGGAAAACATGTGCAAATATCGAGTCATCAAATCCCCCCACACTTAATTGTTTGCTTGTCCCCAAGCAGACCTCTATAGCAACAAACAACCCCGATCGTCGGTATAGGATTTCCTAGATCATAAAGCAGCTTACGGGGTCAACTGGTCTTCTAAGACGTTCCCTATCTCTTTCAATGCGAGTTCTAGATTCAAGCCAGGATCATGAAAAGAAGTAGAAGTAAGACAATCACTTCATGGACAAAGGGACTCACAACATTCACAACCAAGGACTCGTTGTACCGGGGTGCTCTTTCACTTCATTTCACCGTTGGAACCCCTTTTTCTCACTTTCATTTACATTTTTTCTTTTTTTCTTTCATTTGGTGGGGTTCCAACTGCAGTGTTTTGCACGGTCGACCCTGATTAGTCAAGCAAGAGCAATTTTTGTACATCTGGCGCTCGCCAAAGTACTTCTTTTAACTCCTTTTCTCAACTCGTGTGGAGGGTCAATGAAATTAAGGGGGGTCGGAAGCTCTATCCGTTCCCTTAAAAACACATCCTCAAGTAGGCAAACCGTTCAACGGGTGGAAGTTTTACTTGTACTAGAGACAGCTTAGCTTCACCTTGTAGGAGTACCCGATTTTGTGCAATGAACGATGCCACACACGTTGGGCTTACCCCATGTTTAGGATTTTGATTATTTCGACATCGAGGACCAACTGTTTTCCATTTTCCACATGAGCACCCTGTTCGATACACGAGTCCATAACACAATCCAAATAGAGTCACCATTACCACATGAATTCAACAGTCTTAGCTCCACTAATTCACAAAATCAACTGGCACAGCAGAGAGCTAGATAGGAAAAATATTATACTTCAACATCCTCCATAGTGCTACACTACCTCCCTAGGTTGCACATTACTATAGAGACTGTCAATTCAAAGCATACTGAGCAGGCAATTTGCATGGAAACACGTACTTGGAGCCCTCAAATTTAAAAATTTGGACAGTGGACTAGGCTCCAAGCACACAAACAGCCAAACATTCACCCGCATACATAATCAAACATCCCCCCACACTTAAGCACGACATTGTCCTCAATGGAGGAAAGATAAGGAGGGTAGAACAAAGTTACCAGATCAAGGGTGAATGATGGTGGACGGGGCAGGCGGTGTATTCCAGGAGGAGAGAGTGGTCAGAACACAAACACCACACAAAATCTCACAAAGGTTGAGTTATTGACTCTAAAATCAAATAACAAAACTGACTCAACCGAGGAGAAAAAGAGAAAGAAATGCAAACCGACTGGTTGGGTTGCCTCCCAACAAGCACTTCTTTCACGTCGTGAGCCGAACGATGGCTCCTAAGTTTCGGTCCACCCCAAAACCTCTTTGAAGTTGAGGTTCTTGTCAATGAGGTGGAGTCTCAAGTCACGAGCATGTGGTATGACAGGTGAGGGAAGCTCGTGCACTTGATGCGGATGAAGTCTCCACCCTCGAGACCTCTTCTTCTCTTCTCTCGTCTCATTGCCCCAAACTAGATATGACAGCATCGATTGACCACCATCGCGTCCACCAAGAGGGACCGATGTTGAAGTGGTCTTGGTCTGGCAAAGAGACACTGCAAATGGGTCCTTGCTAAGTAGTTCCTCGAAGTTTGGTGGAGATATCACATGTAACTCATGGCCGGTGCAGGCCTCTTCCACCTCAACTTCGTCCTCAGCCTGGACGTCAATTGCTTCTTCAACCTCCCTCCCTTCTTCATGTGGTATCACCCTTGGGAAATGATCAAGAACTCCTTCCGCTTCACTTTTGTCATCCTCCACAACTTCTTTCTGCACCCTTTCTCTCTCTTCTTCTTCTAGCACGGATTGGAGAGCAAGTTGCCAAGCAATTTCTTTCATGAGATCTTCTTGCATCTCCTCACTCATGCCCGCCTCTTCAATGCTCGGTGTGGGATGTGGGAAGGGGTGGTCGGCTACGACAGGACATTCTTGATCATGATCTTCACGGGAGCTCTCCGTGATAATCTCTGTTTGCTCCACAATGTCCTTGTAGCCTTCTTCTTCCTCCTCCTCTTCTAGTATGGTAGCAGACGGGTGATCTTGAGCAAGTTGTGCACAAACTTGCTCAACCCGCTCTGGTTGCTTTGATGAGTGAGAAACATTCTCCTCCGATTCACGGAGGGATGAAGAGTTAGGAGGAGCAAAGGATGAGAAAAGGAGGTCCATCTTGCGATTGCGTCTCTCGGAGTCCCGAGCAAACTGCTCCATGAGAAGCCTCAATTCATAGTTTGGATCTGGCTGTGGAGTGTAGCATGGCTCTGCAGAATGGCCCGTGAAGGCCACTATGGGTAACTCCAGCTCCGATGGCCCTTCTTGTTGTGGGAGAAATTCTTCTTGATAAGGAGGTTGTTCTTGATATGCCCAGGGGTCTGATTGTTCACCGTAGCAAGGGGGTTGGTACTGGAACCCGAATCCATAGTCTTCTCCTCCTTGATTGCTCTAGGGAGTCTCGGGGTAATACCACTGGGATGGTGGTGGATACCCCCAATGATTGGAGAAGCCATGAGGATCCATGATTCAGATCTGCACCAACAAAAACAAAAACACCCAAGTGAAAAGCAATGGTGGGAAAGAAAAAACGCTAAAATAAAAAACTTCTGCCTTTCCTAATAATCTAGAAAGTCCCCGGCAACGGCGCCAAAAACTACTCGCTATGACACAACACCTAACAATGGCCAAGTGTAACCAATTGAAGGGACTGCAGTATAGTGGCTCAAGTAATAAATATCGAATCCACGGGTCTCTAGAGTTACTATTACTCAGCTTCAGTTCATTATCTAGCAAACCAGATTAAGATGAAAAAACTAAAACTACTCTAGCAAACTACAATTAAAGTTAATATAATTATAGGTTGGGAACTCACTTAGGTATGATTCCCCCGAGTCACTAGCCAGATTAACGATTGATGATCTCTAACTTGTTTTACTTTCATTCACAATGCGGAGAATCCTTGGCTAGACCTTAAGTCTCGACTAAAGGAACAAGGCCCTCTTGAGTTAATTGCCAAGAGGGACGTATCCTTCTCTAGAACAACCGATCAAGGCATTCTGAACTAGACTCCCTCTATCGAATGAGGTTCTCAATCGATACAAAGTAGTGAATCAACCCTCGACTAAAGCAATCGATCCACTACTATCAATCTATGGTGCTCTATTGACCTAATCAGGTATTCGCTCTCATAGGATCAAAGCAGAATCAATCATCTCGACTAAAGCAGAATTGAATCCTGAAAACATGCATAGATTGAATATGAACTCAAGATTATCAAGTAAGAGTACTCATACAATCATCCAAACAAACAAACATGGCTAGGGTTCCTCAAAACCTAAGTGAAGGGAAGTTACTCCATAGAGAAGAGAGAGACTATAGTAAGAATCTTCATATGATCAGTCTTCAAGTCCGGGCTTGTTCCTCGAGCTTCCAAGGCAAAGAAATCCTCCAATTCCACTCCAAAAATGCCCTCAAATCGCTCTCTCTCTCTTTGGTTCGTCCTTAGGGTGTTTGGGATCCAAAACCCAGCTCTCCCTTGCAAAAACGCACAAAACAGGCTTTTAACAGCCTGCGTTCGCGATCCCCGGTCAGAATACCCGGTCGGGTATTTAGGGAACCGGTCGGGTATTAACAAAATGCTCCGGGTCACTATTTTGGGCAAAAGGGAAAATACCGGTCGGGTATTTTTGGTTCACGACCGGGGGGCCTTCTGATGCTGCCAAAAATCCCCTATCAGATGGCCAAAAATACCCGGTAGGGTATTATGGTCGGGTATTTTGCAGTTCCGAGTCCCCTATCTTTGGTTCTTCGTTTCTCCCTCGTTCGGACTCCAAATCAGGTGCCGTTTGATTCCAGACGCTCGTAGTCTTGTCCTCTTTCTTCTCATGACAAGATTACATGATTATATGGTCACAAAATGAGGTAGAAATCCATTCTTCTTCAAGTCATACCCGAGTTTCTCCCCCCGAGTCGCCAATTGATCTCTGATTGACTTGAAACTTGCGCCTACGCTTCACTTTATGTGCTAGGACCTGAAATGTGACAAAGGAACACAACCTAGCGTAAAATAGGCCAAAGAAGCGATAATGCAAGCTTAAATGATCAAGAAACAAAGGGGAAACATGTGCAAATATCGAATCATTAGTATGGATTTCTTGTGCTTTTTGAATCTCTCCTATTGCTGATTTTGTTGTCAGGTATGAATATTATTCTAACATTAAATCTTCTATCTTATTTTTATTTTGCTACAGAAGAGTGTTCTGTCCAGTTGTCATTATGGAAGATTGTCTGGTTTTGCTATCAACTTCAGGTTAGTATCTTTTTTCAAAGCTCTTAACAACAGGAATAATTTCTATTAGTTGTGACAGTGAATGAAATTTTTCGTTTTGTTTTGTTACATGGGCAAGATGGATTTGGATTACAGTAAACTAAATATAAGGATTTGTATGATGTTAGAAGATACTATATATACTATGATGTTAGAGGAGTAGTGTACTTGTTCTAGGCAATGAATCATAAGACCCTTTTGTTTTTTCAGATTATGTACTTATGATATTAACGGTGTTGGGGATGAAGTTTCCAAGGAAATGGAGTTTGTTGGATTCGCCTCTCAAGCTGGAACTGTGTCTCAGATCCGCCTTTTGCAGCTTCCAAGTACATGGTGTCTACACAAGAAGCACATAACTTATTGTTGATTATTATGATGTTAGAAGATACTATTTGGAACTCTTTTGATTATTGTTTATAAGACGATGTTCTATTTACACTTATTGTTTGACAGGAAATTTCAATATAACTAATTTTCATAATTAGTGGCTTGTATCTATCCATGAAAAGACCGTGACTAGTGGTTTGCTAGTAGTCATGAGAAAATACAGTGACCAATGATTTGTGATTAGGCACAGGAAATACCATGTATAGCAGTGTATATTTAATCATGGGAAAACCAGGCACTACAAGTTGTAATTACCGTGATTAATGATTGCCATCTGGTCAAGAGAATTGCTTTTGTCACTGTAAATATCGTGATTACTGATTCACATCTAGTCAAAGGAACCATTTTGCCACCGTAAATACCGTGATTAGTGATTCACATCTAGTCACGGTAAATGAATTTATCACCGTAATTACCGTGTTAAAAGGTGTAGATCCCATGTCTAAATGACTTATTTTCTCTAGTGTTGTGCTCTAATTCTATACATTAGTCACTGGGAATCCCGTGACTAATACATACATATTATCACAGGAAATTATATCGTGACTAGTGTAATCAGTCACAGTACAAAATTCCCGTGACCTTTACAATTAGACACAGGCGTATATATTACGGTAATTTTACCGTGTCTAAAACTAGTAAACACGGGAAACACACTTTCAAACACGGGATTCACCGTGATTAAATGGTCCTTTTCCTGTAGTGATGTGTCGCCCGCAACCACATGCAGGCGATGCTACCAGAGACTTTGTTGTCATTGTTGCTTATCGGAGTCTTCAACATCAATGGCGGCATGCTCTCCCCGTGAAGTGGCAACGTGCTCTTTCCCTCAACATTCATGGCAATTGAAAATAGGGAAAGAAAGAGAGAGAAAGAGGATGCAAATAAAGAACGGCCTGGGAAGAGAGTGGGATGGGACAGAAGATGGGGAGAGAAGGTTGGGTTTTGTTGGAAGGAATTTTTTTTATATAAAAGAAAAGTCGGAATGAGAAGTTTCGGGTTTTTCGGGTTTACTGAACCGAACCGACATAAATTTCGGTTCAGACTGGCCGAACCAAAATAAATTTCAGTTCGAATTTGGTTTGAGGTATGGGGAATTCAGGAACCCGGTATGCACCATTGCGGTTCAATTTGGATCGAACTGAACGGATGCCCACCCTTACTGATTACACACAGCCACACTCTTTCCCTACTTCTCAGCCTCATATCATTTCATCTCTTTATTATCCACCGAGGACACTTTATTTATAGTGTTTGTCACCCCATTCTTGCTACATTTTTTTCCTTCTATCAAAGCATCTCCAGTCCTTCCACTAATATTTCTTATCTAAATCATAACTATTTGATCAATGAGTCTTTATTACACCAAGGTTATGTTTCTATACTCATTGAGGCTGTTGATGTGACTTGAATCGGACTATCAGCCGCTACGACTGGTAATCGGGGGTCTCGCTGACCGGTCAGCGAGTGGGCTCCATGGGCAACGCCCCCGGCCCACGGTGTATGGGCTCAATATTATTTGGGTTCGGGTTCTGGGCCTGGTCTGTAACCGTTTCCTTTGTCAGATTGGATTAGGTTTAGACCCACATGGAGAAGTACTATAAATACTTCTCATACTCCTCTGTAATCTGTAATCTCCTCGATATAGTGAAACTGGCTCTCTCTCGCCCGTGGACTAGCTAACACACATCGTGTTAGTGAACCACGTAAATCGTGTGTCTGTGTTCTTTCTATTCTCGCTTTCGTATTCTTGCTTTGTCGATTCCGGCGATTTCCTGATCCGTAGCAGCGCGTTTATAACAAGTGGTATCAGAGCCGCGGCTGGAAATCAGGCTAGGGTTTTCGATTCAGAAGAATGACGTCGGTGAACATGAAGATCGAAAAGTTCACGGGGAAGAACAGCTTCGCTATATGGTAGATCAAGATGCAGGCTTTATTAAAACAGCAAGGGCTGTGGGGGCCGCTGTCTGCAAAACAGAAGAAGGCAGCAGTCGATGATGATGAGTGGAATACCCTTGAGGAGAAGGCCCACTCGACCATCATGCTATCGTTGTCTGATGACGTCATCATTGAAGTCGCTGCTGAGAAGACTGCCGCGGGCTTGTGGTTGAAACTAGAGAGTTTGTACATGACTAAGTCTCTAACCAACAAGCTGCATCTCAAGCAACGGTTGTTCAGCTTGAGGATGCAAGAAGGTATGCCTTTGAGGGAACATCTCGAACAGCTTAACTCTATTTTGCTGGATCTGCGTAATATAGATGTTCAAGTTGATGACGAGGATGCTGCCCTAATCCTGCTGGTTTCTTTGCCGAGTTCATATGAGAATTTCGTTGATTCTTTTATTGCTGGTAAAGAAAGTGTGTCGTTGGAGGATGTCAGGTCTGCTATTCATACGAGAGAGATCAAGCATAAGGCGTCTGGTTCTGGTACAGGTGGTGAGGCTTCGAGTTTGGCTGTTACAGGTGGAAAGGGAAAGAAGAAATCTGGTAAAGGGAATTCGAACAAGAATTCCAAGGGTCCCGGTCCACAGCCAGGTGATGCTTGTCACAACTGTAAGGAAGTGGGGCATTGGAAGTACAACTGTCCCAAGAGAAGAGGGCAACAGAAGAAACAAGGTTCAATTGCTGTGGCAGAAGTGGACAACAGTTCTGAAGACGATCTCGCCTTGGCTGTAGATGAGAAGGCACATCGTGGGGATGTGTGGTTTCTGGATACTGCAGCCTCATACCATATGTCTCCAAACAGGGATTGCTTCACAACCTACGAGCAGATAGATGGTGGTAACGTGGTCATGGCTAATGGAGCTGTCTGCAAGGTTGTTGGAATCGGGTCCATAAAGGTTCGGACACATGATGGTTCGTTCTGTACCGTGAATGATGTCAGGCATGTTCCACGAATGACAAAGAACCTGATCTCCTTGAGTCTACTCGACAGCAAGGGCTTCAGCTTCAAAGGAAAAGGTGGAGTTGTGTATGTCTGCAAGGGTTCGAGGAAGGTACTGAAGGGCGTGAAGCGTGGGACCTTGTATGCATTACAAGGGTCTGTGTTGTCTGGTTCTGTTGCAGTTGCATCGTCTCAGGTTCAACAGGAAGATATGACCACTCTCTGGCACATGAGACTGGGGCATATGAGTGAACGGGGGATGCAAGTTCTATCGAAGAGGGATCTTCATTGCGGGCACAAGGTGCAGAATTTGGAATTCTTTGACCATTGTGTGTTTGGGAAGCTACATCGCAGCAAGTTTCCAAAGAAGGGTATCCACCGGACAAAGGGGATACTGGATTACCTCCACTCCGACTGTTGGGGCCCTTCACGAGTTGAATCCATTGGAGGCAGCAAGTATTTTCTGTCTATTATTGATGATTATTCGAGATTTACTTGGATTTTCATGATGAAGCAGAAAAGTGAGGCTTTCACGAAGTTCAAGCAATGGAAGACATTGGTGGAGAATCAGACCGGGAAGAAGATCAAGAAGCTGCGAACGGACAATGGTCTGGAGTTCTGCAATTCTGAGTTCAACGAATTCTGCAAGGATGAAGGGATTGCCCTTCATCGGACTGTTAGAGATACACCCCAGCAGAATGGCATTGCAGAAAGGATGAACCAGACATTGTTGGAGAGAGCACGGTGCATGCTCTCTAATGCTGGACTAGAGAGAATATTCTGGGCAGAAGCAGTGAACATGGCGTGCTTCCTGATCAACCGTGGACCTCACACAGGTATCGAGTTGAAGACTCCTTATGAGGTGTGGTATGGTAAGCCTGCTGATTACTCTTCACTGAAAGTTTTTGGGTGTCCTGTTTATTATCACGTGGATGAGGGTAAACTGAACCCAAGGGCAAAGAAGGGTGTATTTGTGGGTTACGGAGATGGAGTTAAGGGATTTCGAGTCTGGTCACCTTCTGAGCATCGAGTTATACTTAGTCGAAATGTGATATTTGATGAGAAGTCTATGTTTAACCCCATGTTGAAGGTTACTGTTCTTGAAGGTAGCATGAATGTTGATAAGCAGGTGGAGCTGCAAACTCTCAATGAGAGTGAGTTTGAGCACCAAGGTGGAGAAGATCAACATGATGAGGATGTCTCTGCAGAGCCAGAAATTTGAGAGTCCAGTGCTCAACAGTCTATTGCTTCCGGTAGACCGAAGAGAGCGACTGCAGGAGTACCTCCACAGAGGTATGGCTTCGAGGACATGGTGGCGTATTCATTTCAGGTTGCTGAAGAAGTGGATGCAGGAGAGCCACAGTCCTATAGAGAAGCAGTTTCGGGTGGCGAAGCTGATCAGTGGCTTGCCGCAATGGGAGATGAGATGGAATCCCATGACAGGAATCAGACTTGGGAGCTAGTCAAACGACCACAGGGAAGGAAGATTGTGACAAACAAGTGGATCTACAAGAAGAAAGAAGGAATCACTTCTAAAGAGGGCATGAAATTTAAAGCTCGGGTGGTTGCACGAGGCTTCTCGCAGAGGGAAGGAGTTTACTACAATGAGATTTTCTCACCAGTGGTCAGACATACTTCGATCAGAGTGCTACTAGCAATAGTGGCACATTATGACTTGGAGCTCGAGCAGCTAGACGTGAAGACAGCTTTCCTACATGGAGAGTTGGAGGAAGAAATTTACATGACTCAGCCAGAAGGATTCGAGGTTCCGGGAAAAGAAGACTATGTTTGTAAGCTGAAGAAGTCCTTGTATGGACTTAAGCAATCTCCGAGGCAGTGGTACAAGAGATTTGACAGTTACATGCTTGAGCTGGGCTACAACAGAAGTCCATATGATTGTTGTGTATATCACAGCAAGGCAGAGGATGGTTCAATGATATATCTAGTTCTGTATGTGGATGATATGCTCATAGCTGCGAGGTCAAAGTCTGATATCCAGAAGTTAAAGGGGCTTCTCAGTGCTAAGTTTGAGATGAAGGATTTGGGAGCTGCTCAGAAGATCTTGGGCATGGAGATTTACAGGGACAGGTCGAAGAAGAAGCTTTTCTTGTCACAGAAGAGTTACATCCAGAAGATACTGTCGAGGTTTTGCATGTCTTCAGCAAAACCCTTAAATACTCCTAGTGCTTCAAATGTTCATCTATCCTCAGCGTATGCACCACAGTAAGAGGCTGAGAAGGAGTACATGTCGAGAGTCCCATATGCTAGTGCAGTAGGTAGCTTGATGTACGCTATGGTATGCACTAGACCTGATCTTGCACATGCTGTTAGTGTTGTCAGCAGGTTTATGATACAACCTGGGAAGGAGCATTGGCAGGCTGTGAAGATGATCTTCCGGTACCTTAAGGGTACACCTGATGTGGGGATTAGCTTCGGGAGGGATACAGAGTGCTTGGTGTATGGGTATTCTGACTCTGACTATGCTGGAGATGTTGACACGAGGAGATCGATGACCGGTTATGTATTAACTCTTGGGAGTTTTGTAGTGAGCTGGAAGGCAACTCTGCAGTCGGCGGTAACATTGTCTACTACTGAGGCAGAGTATATGACGTTGACAGAAGCGGCTAAGGAGGGAATATGGTTGAAGGGACTGGTTGGTGATCTGGGTCTACATCATGATCAGGCAGTGGTGTATTGCGACAGTTTGAGTGCAATATGCTTGGCCAAGGATCAAGTCCACCATGAGAGGACTAAGCACATCGATGTGAGGTATCATTTCTTGAGGACAGAGAAGAGGATTAAGGTGAAGAAGGTTGGCACCGTGGATAATCCTGCTGATATGTTCACGAAGCCGGTTCCACATGGCAAGTTCCAACACTGCTTGGACTTGCTGAATGTCTTGAGTGGGTGACTCCGCCCTACGGGGCATTGATGGCGAGAGAGAGAGAGAAGGAGCAGAGTACATCAGAGATTTCAGAGGAAGAGGATTTAAGTCAAGGTGGAGATTTGTTGATGTGACTTTAATCAGACTATCAGCCGCTACGACTGGTAATCGGGGGTCTCACTGACCGTTTCCTTTGTCATATTGGATTGGGCTCAATGTTATTTGGGTTCGGGTTCTGGGCCTGGTCTGTAACCGTTTCCTTTGTCATATTGGATTAGGTTTAGACCCACATGGAGAAGTACTATAAATACTTCTCATACTCCTCTGTAATCTGTAATCTCCTCGATATAGTGAAACTGGCTCTCTCTCGCCTGTGGACTAGCTAACACACATCGTGTTAGTGAACCACGTAAATCGTGTGTTTGTGTTCTTTCGATTCTCGCTTTCGTATTCTTGCTTTGTCGATTCTGGCGATTTCCCGATCCGTAGCAGCGCGTTTATAACAGAGGCCTTCTTGGTATGTTTTTAATGGTTTTCAAGTACGAGGAAGCCTAAAGAAGTTTGGATCAATCATGGGAGAAACCTGGAAGACCAAAGGAGCTATAAAGAGAAGAATTTGGAGCTTTCGTGATAAATATGAGGCCCAATGATGGAGAAGTCTACTAGAAGTCGTCATATAAACTCCAGAGAAACCCTTAGGAAGAAGACGACCAAGCTGATTCACAAATTAGCGACGGCCCAACATCGATTCCAACCACTACTGGAGGTGGCTTGGTCAAGACGTGTTCAAACTGCAATGGAGGATCGTCCAAGGTTCAAGGAGCTTAGCCAATGATGAAAACAAGCGGCAGTCCCAACCACCGCTAAATCCTAAGCTTCGAGAAGCCTTCTTCAAGAAGTTACTTAGTCTACAAGGGGTAGGATACCTTTCCTAGTCTGGTTATGATAGTTTTAGCCGAGTTCCTTCCTTATAAATAGAGGACATGACTCATTAGTTCAGTAAGGCTACACAAACACACCATAATATATGTACTATACTCGAGTAAGAGCTTAACTTTCGTAGGAGAGAGTGAAGCTAAGGAGATGTTGTCATCATCAATGGTGGTACCCTGATTAAGCCATAATTACACATCTTTTACCCCCTCCATATCTCGATTGTTTAGACTTGGAAATTTTCATTCCTTGACCTATTTTACACTAGGTTGTGCTTCTTTTGTCACATTCAGGTCATAGTACATGTGGAAGGGTCAAGACCGAGTTTCAAGACGGATGGAGGCAAGAATGATAAGAAATTGAGCAAACATGGTAACATGGCCAGCAACGTGATTGTGTTCCCTAATTGTGTTCGCCACAACCAGCTGGACACGTCGGCGCTATAGGTAAAAGGAAACTTTTTGTCAATCGACGAACATGGCCTCAACACGACCATGTTCATAGCTCATGTTAGAAGTTGAGTTTTAGGAGCCTTCTTGCATCTTGTGAGCACATATAAAGATCACGGTCACCCAGACCGTGACAATCAACGAAGAGGATGTGACGTCGACTTAAGATGGTCCATTGCAATGACTACTGAAGAACACGATTAGTAACACGCCCGTGTTCCCTGACCGTGTTGGTTTGCTTCACTTTCCTCAGCAGACGATCAAAACGGAGTGCTTTGGGGAAGTGAACACAACTAGTCAACACAGTTTTGTTTCATGGTCGTGTTCAAGCTGATACTGCAACTTTGGGAAGAAAGGGGGAGCTTGGATTTTCTTTCGGTTTCTGAACCGAAGCCCCCAAAGAGTCATTTCTAGAGAGGGAGAGTGATCTTGAATGATCTTGGAGCTCAACTGGAGGCTTGAGTTGATCTTGGATTCATTGGTTCAAACCTAGAAGATGAAGATCTTGAGCTATTTTGTAATCTCTCTCTTCTCTCTCTAGAATTAGCCCTCTTCTAGGTTGAAGAACCCTATGTCTAGATTTTGGTTTATTGTTGATGTATGTGATGAATCATATGTTTGATTTCTCATTTTATTTAGTTTTTGGATGGCTTTCATGTAATGCATGAGTTCTACATGTCAATTGAACTTTTTACCTAGGAGGAATAAAATCCCCTTAGAGCCCATTATTGGCGTATTAGGGTCGCTCCTATCATATGTCATTCCAGGTAATCCCCGAGGGATTCGAGTCAATTTTCTTGGCGGTATATGAATCCCTTGGTTGAATAGAGCACTACCCATTCACTGCTACGCCATTCCGGGTGAATTCAGAGGGAGTCAATCTCCTAATGGTAGATGAATTGAGTCGATTGAGCTAGGATGGTACGCAACATTGGTACAAATGGAACTAGGGGGATTCAAGCTAAGCTAGCTCCAAACTTGTTATTAACTAGGGTAGTGTAGTTAGGTTAGTTGGCTTAATCACTATTATAGGATAACTATATAATGAAACTTAAGCCGAAGTAAGGTACATCTAGAGATCCATAAGTTGATACTTTTATTACTTGTTTACCCTATACTACACTCAGTCGTCGGTTATGCTTGGCCGTCGATTGGGATGTGTAGTTAGAGTCGAGTCATAACCTCCTTCTCTTCTATGTAGCTAGTTTGAAATTAATTGTATGAGGATGTGCACTCATTTATCTTTATATGAATGAATGATAGGATTTTATTTCATGCTTGTGTTGATCTATATGAATTTTGATGCTCATTGTTTATGCATTGATGCTTATGTTTCTACGCCTATATGATGATAATTGTTGTTGATCTAGTATGAATGCTTCTTTATCATTGATGCTTGTGATTCTATAGTACGCTACTATATGCATTATACCTAGATTGATAAGAAATTACATGTAGTGATACCCAACTGATGCTACACGAGTATAGAGGAAATGGTCAACCATCTATACCTCGAGTATTATCAATGCTTGATGTTTAGATTAGGGGTGTCAAATCGGTTTAGGGTTTCTGGGTTTAACCGAAGCCAAAACGATAGTTGTGTTGCTGGTTCGGGTTTTTGGTTTGAACTCGAATGGGTGCTATACTGGTTTTGGTTTCATTGCAACCCGAAACCCGATAAGTACCTGAAAAACCCCAAAGTGTTGGTTTTGCCTCCCACGATCTCAGTTACGCGTTTTGGCCTTTTGGGTTTTGCTGCAAACCTTTCGACTTCAAGGCTTCGCCGCTTCGATAGAGAGAATGACTGAGATGAGGACCTTGGTGGTTTTGCCTCCCACGACCCACCCATGAGTTCACGACATGCCCTGCCATTCCATCGCCAGTGAAATCATCCCTCCCTTCGAGATCGAAGCTTTCCCTATCGGGCGGAGCATCTAGATAACGCATCTCTTCTTCGATATGGTTTTAGGATTTCCCTGATTTTGATTCTTCCGTTAATTTCATTTTTGACAGCCTTGATAGATTGCTTCTGCTCTCCGACCTTCGCTATCGATTCACCCGGATTCGGGTAAGAAGAAGATGATATGAGCCCGCATGGTTTACTGAAGAAGAGACGATTTTCTTGCTACAATAACTCCCATTTTTCGACGATGATGAAATTGAAGAGACGAATTTTTTTTTTGGGTGGGTACTAGGTAGATGGATAAGAAATGGGAAAGTTAGAGAGACAGGGAGGGAGGTGAATGGTCAAGGAAAAGAAGGCGACATTTTTGGAAAATGTAAAGTAATTATTTGTTGGGATTTATGGGGAGAGAAGGAAGAATTGAGAAGGAGAGAGGGAGGGAGGGAGGGAAGCATAATAGGACGAGGGATCTGATGGTGGGTGAAAATTGAACAACTAAAGGGATATTTTATGGCATTTCGGGTTCTAGTTTGTTCTTTCTGGACCTGAACCTGATAAGGAGAATTTCGGATCTCGGTTACCTAAAAATCGAAACCTTTCTTATCGGGTCGAGTTAGGGTTTTAGTTAAGCGGGTTTCGGGTGCAACAATGATTGGGTTCGGATTACCCGACCCAATCCGACAGCCCTATATTAGATCACCGATGCTATAGACTATCGATTATGCATTAGAAAACCTCATGGAATAGGAATGTAGGCATCCCATATGATTTTTTATAACTACAATCTATATCGCATCAAGTTTTTGCGTCATTGCTGAGGATTTATAATCACATATAAAAGCATCTAACCATCTTGTGTTTAGTTTTGAGTTTCTTTTGTTTTGCATATTGTCATATGAGTCTTGTAATTACTAGAAGAAAAACCAAAAGCATAAAGATCTTACAAGAGATCATCCAAGAATGAGGTGCGTCGAATTCACCCATCTTGAAAACGAAGGAAGGAGCATCTAGCTCAGGAGAAGATGAGCCCTCAGACCCACCAATTTTGAGCAAAGCTTGGGAGAGGAAGGAAAGATTGTCGAAGACAACTTTGATTCGGAGGAAGAATGAGCATCTTCAACTTCTTTAACAATTAACACCATCAATGGCTAGAGAAAAATGATAAAGATAAGTGGCCATTCCACCTAATCTTTATGAGTATTCAAGGCCAAGAGCATCCAACATCATCTCAAGCATTGTTGCGCCAGCAACGACCATAAAGATTCGAACCCAACTTATCCAGATGGTGCAACAAGCTGGGAGATATAGAGGAAGGGATGATGATGATGATGATCTGGTGCAACACTTGATGAGATTCTTGGAGATCGTCAATTCCATACCAGGAGATTATGCTACCAAAGATTGAATCCGACTATGACTTTTCCCATTCTCTCTTGGATGAGGAGCAAAGCAGCGGCTCGACGACCATCCACCATGCACCTTCACCGCATGGGAGACCCTTGCTCAAACATTCATCGAGGATTACTTTCCACCATGAAAGATTGAAGAGTTTAAAGACGAGATTACTCGATTTCTACAAAATGAAGGAGAGACTTTCTACGATGCTTGGAGGAGATTCCTGGGAGTATATAAAGGCATATGCCCCCATCATGGATTCATGCTGGATCATATTGCAAAGTACTTTGCCAAAGGCCTCGATCAAGACACCGCAATGATGGTAAACTAGTCGGACTATGGAGATTTCACAACAATGATGGTAGCGTGACTCACCAAAACACAACACTCTTCACAATGGCCAAATATAACCACTGCGAGAGAATGCAATAAAGTGGGTTCGGTTAAGTTTGTCAACCCGGATCCTAGGTGTATTGCATGCTCCATGAATGTTCTATTATCTAGCTGTCAATTTGTGGGGAAATTGTGGAAAACAAAGTAGCAGAGAAAACAAGTAAATTGTTTGGTTTTCAAATGCAAGAAGCGTCACTCAAGTATGTGTCCCCTAGCTTCTCAATAGGTCCAAGTTGTAATTGCTTTATTATTTTCAAAATGCAGCGCTTCTTCAACCGTGAACCAAGAGTCATGGATGGGGACTCAAGTCACGGGTGTGACCGTTACTTAGGCAGCGACTCACGATCGTGGCCGTGACTTGATCTTGGAGCTTTGTCTCCCCGCTGTTGAGTCACGGTTTGGCTGAGGATATCATGGTTATGACTGTGACTTTTCCTCCTTGGCCATCCTTCATCATTTGATTAGTGACTCTCGATCCGTCTCTTCTTCATTTGGTCCACAGGTTGCCCTAGAGACTTCTTCCACGACTAGGCCCTGAAATATCACAAACAAGCACAATCTAGCGTAAAATCGACATTTAATCTCAACAAAACCTACCCCAAACAGTCCAAAAGTGGAGGGGAAAACATGTGCAAATGTCGTGTTATCAAATACCCATGCCCCGCCCCATGCTATTTGGTATTTCTATGCCCCGCCCCATGCTACTGCGGCTCGGGAAGTAAAACCCGCGCAGGTACGGGGCGGTGCAAATGGACCCACTCTCATATGTTATTTGAAAAAAATACATGCAAATTTTACTTGTTACGATACAACGAAGGGGAAAACCTTTTATGAATGAAAAATAGTGATAATAGAATGGATAATTGAGTCTAACAAGTTAAAAGATCGACTCTAACTAGTTAAAAAAAGTCGAAATATGTATAAATACGGTAAGAAATTGAGATATAATGGGTCAAGAACGGGGCATGGCATGGCCGTACGGGTCGAAAGTAGATACCCATTCTCACCTTACACTACTACGGATCGAATAATGCCCGTCCCATCGCGAATCATGTCGGGTAATACCCACGGGATGCCAAATGAAAGTACTCTTATAAAAAAGTTACTTTTAGGGGTCGTTTGGAAATTGTGATTCTTCAAATTGATGTATTAGGTCAATTAGTGTATTATCATTTGATGTATTGATTCAATGCATGTATTAGGAAAATACTTTGTTTGGAAGAGCAATGATGAAACAAAAAGTAGGGTAGACAATCCCTCATTAACAATCTCACCTTTTAGTAGAGATTTATAATCATTCATTTTGAGTGATTGTAGGTGGGCCCAACAAAAAGATAATGCATGCATTCTAACTCAAAGTGAACCAAAAAAACGACTTAATCTTATCATTACATGTATTTGCTAAATACCTCACTTCAAATCTCAACCTCCAAACGACCCCTTAATATTTCTATTTGGTATTTCTAAGTCCCAACAACCCTAGCATAAATAAAATTCTTTCACATGGTGGTAGAAGAAAAAATATCATTGCCAATTGCCATCCACGTGTCGGCAGATCGCGAGCAGATTGTTCCTGGTTAATATCACCAAGCGCGCAATAGATCCGCGTCGAATCACATCTATAAATAATACAATGGCCCGCCCCAGCTCAGGCGTCGAATTATTTACTCACACACCACACGTCCCATAAACCGACGCAACCACAACAAACAACCCTTCTCCTCTCTCTCTCTCTCTCCCCATCGGAAACGTTTTGCGTGTGCCCTTTTCGTCCCTCGGATTTTCTCGGGAAAATTCAATTCGCGGCGGATTTCCTTCCAAGATCTCTCCTATCCCCTTGATCTCCCTCCGATCGCTTCCCGTCCGAGCCTCCTGTTTTCTTTTCGAATTTTCCCGATCTTCTCCTTTTTCCCAGCCGTCGCTTTTGCCCTGAGATCGAGAGCTGCGGGAAAACACAGGAAAAGGACGAAGCGATACAGATATTTAGGGGGTTGTTTGGTAAATTGGGACGAAGCGAAGGGTAGGATCGGCGAGAGAAGGACTTCTGCATGAGCTGGTCAGGGAAGCTGGGTTGTAATATAGTATCGTTGTCCTCTTCCAATTCTTCAGGCCACTTCATTACGTGCCTCTTGATTTTTACTCTCCATTTTTCTCCTCAATTGCCCGCTTCCCTCTTCAAATACGAAAACAAATCCATACAGCCGTTACCTTTTAGTTCTAGTACTAAGCTCAATCGTAGTAGCAGTAGCAGCAGCAGTACCTGTTGTTTGGATTGTCGATCGCGTGTGGAGAAAAATGGAGTCTGGATCGAAGAGTAATCGCAATCAATTGCGCAGAGGTTTGTGTGTGGGTTGTCTTTTGCTCTGTTCATTATAAAGTTAGGTCGCGGCGCAGTCCTTTCTCTGGTTGGGAAAAGTTTAGATCTTTTTCGAAGATTTTGTATGTACATGTGCGTGTCGGCGGTGGAAGCATTATGTGGACAGCTGACGAGTGCTCTTTCATTGACGTATAAAATATTTTGGGGGGGTTTTTAAATATGATTTTGTAAAAGAACTTGGCTTTTCGTTTAGCGCGGCTTGGGAGTAATGATGACTAATCTTGGCAGCGTTTTTATTTTATTTTTGTTGATGTTGGTGGGCTTATAGGTCTTTGTCACTCAAATGATGTGAAGCGAAAGGGAGCTGCTTCACCTTCAGTTATTGTGATTGGTGGTGGCATGTCTGGACTTGCTGCTGCTCGTGCTCTACATGATGCCTCGTTTCAGGTAAAACTGGGTTCGGCCGATCACTTCGTTACAGGCCTAATTACGTGCTACTTATGCACATGATGTGGGAGATTGGTTTGAGTTATTTTATCCATGTTGTTCATGAATTCTATGAGCTAAGCTAGCTTGAATCGAGGTTGTTTTCTTGAGGTGTTTGGTGGTGAAGTGGTCGTGCTTATCCCTTGTTAAGTTTGTCATTTTCTTCTTCACTCGTACATTTTTGGTCAGGTTGTTGTGTTGGAATCACGGGACAGACTTGGTGGACGAGTTCACACCGACTTCACATTTGGTTTCCCTATTGACCTGGGTGCATCATGGTGAATACTAACTAGTTCATTTCTCATTTTTGTTCCGGACTGATTTCATTCTTTTCCTGGAGTTGGGGGATAAGAGTTTTATTTTGATTATCACTCTGCAGGTTGCATGGGGTCTGCAATGAGAACCCTTTGGCTCCGCTGATTGGGAGATTGGGGTTGCCATTGTATCGGACTAGCGGTGATAATTCCGTGTTGTATGACCATGATTTGGAAAGGTACAACAACTTTTCTTCTTTTGTTGCCTTCATGCCTGTTACCTACTGTTCTTCTGATTCTAAAATGCTCTGCTGAATATAAAATAAAGCATCTTTAATTCATTTAGTTTTTAGTTGGTTGAGCCTTTCTACTGTGTTAAAGAAGGCAGTATCGTAACTGTACTCGATCATGTAATGCACATGCAGTTATGCACTCTTCGACATGGAGGGGAATCAAGTTCCCCAAGAATTGGTCACCGGGGTAGGGGAAGCATTTGAGAAGATCTTAGAAGAGGTATTTGGTTCTTACTCTTTGTGTGCGGCGTTACAACATTTGAAATATCTCAACTATCTTTTGAACTGTTGCTTCCTAATATCCTACTTTCTTTCTTAAATTCCTAAGTATGGATTGTGCCTTAATTTAGCCTATAATACCTCAGGGGTGCCCATCCCTTTGTGTTGTGCGTTCTCTTTGCCCGACTGTTGTCTTTCCCCTGCATTTTGTTTGCTATTATGCTCCTGAGTACAAGAAAATGTGCTATTCCAACTTGCTCCAAGATAGAAGTTGGTATTTTTTTTTTTTTTTTTATCTTCTCCTTGGTGGTTAATGGTTATGTCTCTTCGTGGATGCAGACTAACAAAGTAAGAGAGGAACACAAGGAAGACATGTCTATACAACAAGCTTTTTCTATTGTTTTCGAAAGAAGACCAGACCTAAGGTTTGATCTCTTCCAGCGTATCAGCAAATTGGCTTTAGACTTATTACTGGGATGTTTTCTTTCTCCCCTTGTATATCCTGTAGAGTGGACAGTAACATAACTGTTCTATTCATATGATCATGTTAATGCAGGTTGGATGGTGTTTCCCATAAGGTTCTTCAGTGGTACCTTTGCAGAATGGAAGGTTGGTTTGCTGCAGATGCAGAGACCATCTCACTTCAGTGCTGGGACCAAGTAAGTGCTGCATCATTAAACTTGGCCCTCCGTTGCTCATCTTGGATGGTGCTTTTTCTGTCATCAAGATGCTAGGCATTTTTTGTTTTATGAACTTACAAAAGACAGAAACAAACAAGATGCTTTACATTTGATAATATTGTATTTTTTGCTTATTTCCTTGAGTATATTAGATTAGATTGTCTACTGAAAGGTGATTGTTGTACAGAGCTGTGCCTCTATCACTGGGAAATAATTACGATATCTAACTGCAACAATTTGGTCTGTTTCTGGGTGGTCAATGAACGAGTTGTAAATTCAAATAGTTTGGAATCTGGGTTCTAGTATGGCTCTATATACAATTATAGGAGAGATATAGTTTGAATAATTGATAATACTATTGATTTGCATGGAAAACACTTAGCTGGCGGAGTATGTTGCTAGTATTGGTTGTTTTTTGATGAAATAAGATATCACCGATTCATTAAAAAACACAATTTGGTGTGTTGCAGGAAGAACTGCTCCCCGGTGGACATGGGCTCATGGTTAGAGGTTATGTTCCAGTGATAAACACTCTTGCCAAGGGACTTGACATCCGTTTGGGCCATAGGTGTGCTAGTAATTACTGCAGTATTATGTTTCCTTTTTCTCCCTCGGGCATGGCATGCATGTATTGTTGGCATAATGTTCCCTAGCCAGTAGCCCCACTATCAATCTGTTCTAATTTGTTCTGGTGGTTGCATGGTTGAATTCATTCTTCCTGTTGCTTGTTTTATTAGGGTACGAAACATCACAAGACGTCATAATGGTGTGAAAGTCACAACAGAAAATGGGAGGACATTTGTGGCAGATGCAGCTGTGGTTGCCGTGCCTCTTGGGGTGCTGAAATCGAAGTTGCTAACCTTTGAACCAAAACTACCAGATTGGAAGGAGAATGCGATTAATGACCTTGGAGTGGGAATCGAGAACAAGATTGCCTTGCACTTCGACAAGGTGTTCTGGCCGAATGTGGAGTTCCTAGGGGTGGTGGCAGAGACATCTTATGGCTGCAGCTACTTTCTAAACCTTCACAAGGCTACTGGTCACCCTGTGCTTGTGTACATGCCAGCTGGGCAGCTTGCTAGGGACATTGAGAAAATGTCTGATGAAGCTGCTGCTAATTTCGCATTTTTGCAACTCAAGAGGATCCTTCCTGATGCCTCTACCCCGGTATCCCGCCCATCCCCTCTTTATTCTCTACTACAACAGTACTTGTCCATGGAATTGGAACTCTCTTAGACTCTTGAGCCATTTGGACAATGTATTGCTACCAACAGTAACTAATTTTTTTTGACTTGTATGCAGATTCAACACCTGGTTTCTCATTGGGGATCAGACATAAACTCGCTTGGTTCCTACAGCTATGATTTAGTGGGGAAGCCGCATGATCTGTATGAAAAGCTGCAGGCGGCAGTAGATAACCTATTATTCTTTGCAGGGGAGGCAACTAGCTTGAGCTTCCCAGGGTCGGTGCACGGTGCCTTCTCCACTGGGCTTATGGCAGCCGAAGAATGCAGGATGCGGGTCTTGGAGCGTTACGGAGAGGTGGGCCAGCCTGTTGAGGATGCATCGGCACAGATTCCCATCCTTATTACGCGTCTGTGAAGAAAGAATGCTAGATTTGCAGATGGTTGAACACGTTTATATCATTATTATCATTATTATTAATAGCAGAAAACCCCAAAATTTGTGGCGGGGGCCCACATAACCTATTATGTTTTGTGGCCTATTTATTAGATACGGAACCTTATATACACTATAAGCATAAACTATATATTTATTTATTTATTTATTTATTAAGGAAGTCGCATTAGTATATTTGTATATAATTTTTTAGTTAAATTTTTTCAAAAATATTAGCTTAACTATTAGGAATATTTTTTATTAGAAGTATTCATAAAAAAATTATTAGAAATGTTTTTTTATTTTGAAAGTTCTTGAAAAAATACTAAAAAAAATATTTTTTTTTAATAAAATGGATTTCTATTATATTAAATAATATTTTTTCTACTTTTGTTATTTTTAAAATGATAGAAAAAAGATAAATTATATTATGATAAAGATAATTTTGTATTATCGATCTCTCTCTTCTCTCTGATTCTCTAAACCCTAAGCAATCGCGCGATGGCGGCCATCGCTGACGGTGCGGCTGCAGTTGGCGACGGTCGTCAGTGGGTGTTACTGCTTGGAATCCCTGAGGATAATCGACTAGACTACTACGAGCTGGAGTTTATGAATGGTTCGCTAAGGATTCCAAGGGAAGTAGTTGAGGAAGGGGCTAAGCGTTGTGAGAACTGTTTAGTCGGCCAATTCATTAATCGACCGGCTTCGATTTCTTCGATAAGGTGTTGGGCGAACTGGTT
Organism: Linum tenue; assembly: GCA_946122785.1. Classification (NCBI taxonomy): domain Eukaryota; kingdom Viridiplantae; phylum Streptophyta; class Magnoliopsida; order Malpighiales; family Linaceae; genus Linum; species Linum tenue. The sequence continues at coordinate 37,394,002 of CAMGYJ010000008.1, forward strand.
GTGGGGCAAGGATGGTGTGGTAAAGGCGTCTTGGATGGGAAGACGACTGGTGTTATTTCAGTTCCCTTCGGCTGATATCTGTCAATTGGTGTTTGAAAACGGGCCTTGGCATCACCGGGAAAACCTACTGTTTCTTCGGAAGTAGGAGCCTGGGATCAGTCCCCTTAAGATTGACAACTCGGCGCTACCATTGTGGATTAAGCTCTCCAATTTGCCAACGGAGCTTACTTCTAAGGAAGGGTTGAGAAGAGTGGCTAGCTCGCTGGGGAGACCATTATGTATGGACAAATCTACTACTCAGGGTCGAAAAGTGGGCTTTGCTCAAATCTGTGTGGAAGTCAAGGCTACTGCAAAGAAGGTATCCAAGCTGAATGTTACACCAGATGGTTTACCAGAAATTTTTATTGATGTAGTGTATTGCCATATGCTGAAAGTTTGTGAGAAATGTGAATGTTTTGGGTATAGTTGTGCTAAGGTAGTAGAAGAACCGCAGGAAGTATGGATTAAGCAGAATCCAGTGATAGGGGAGGTTCCAGAAGTGGTGAATTCGAGTCTGATTGAAATGGCTGAGGGGATGGAAGTTCAGAATCAGGAACAAGAAGTACATGAAAATGAGGCTGAGCACAGGGCAGGGAAAGAGGTTGAGGCGACTCTGACAGTGGCAAAAACTCCTTCTCCATAGTGGTTTAGTGGATAATGAAGGGTTTACCTTGGTGGGTAGCAGGAAGCAAAAGCAAAAAGTGTGGATAGGTCCTGATTCTAGCAGTAAGGGGATTCAAAGCTATTCAAATAGAAGCACAGCTAGGTGGGAACTAACCCTAGCTATATATGGCGAAGCATTATGTCGGCGAAGGAATTGGTGAAGGAAGGAAGAAGGTGGAGGGTGGGGGATGGAAGGAGCATCAGAATTTGGTGGGATAGGTGGATACCAGAAGCGGCGGATTTTAAAGTGCAAACAACAGTCACAAGTCTGGGGATGAATGCAAGGGTGATCGATTTGATTGATCCAACAACTCGTTCATGGAGAAGTAATCTATTACAACAACACTTCCAACCTATTGATCGAGAACGGATTAAATCAATCCCCATCCCTGTTCGACCAAGTCCAGATAAGTGGTGTTGGGACAAAGGAAAAACTGGGAACTATGTTGTGAAATTGGGATACCATGAATGGAGAAGGAAGCAAATGGGTGATCAACCAGAGCAATATGAGCCAATTGATTGGAAAAGGATTTGGCATTTGGAACTCCCCCCCAAAGTAAGAGTTTTTGTGTGGAGATGGGGATCTAACATTCTGCCAACAGGAGGATACCTAGTAAAGCGAATACCAGAGGCGGAGGATGGATACCCATTTTGTGGACTGGTTGAAACTCAAGAACACATAACTAGGGAATGCGATTGGACATGATACTCAGTTGGAATATCAGGGGATTCAATTCCCCTGATAAGCACTCAGCTGTTCTTGAGCAGTTGAGGTTGAAAAGTATTGATATAGTAGGGTTATTAGAAACTAGAGTTACAAAAGAAAATAGTAAGAAAATAATTGAAGGAGTTTTTTCTGCTTGGCAACATATAGATAACTATGACAAATCAAAATCAGGTAGAGTTTCGATTTTTTGGAGTGCAGGTCTGAAGGTTACTCGTATAGAGGAAGGGGAGCATTTCTTACAGATACTGGTAGAGGATACTAAACCATACGTAGCGGTCTTTGTTTACATTCCGAATAAAGAGGTGGAGAGGAAAAGGCTTTATCAGGAGTTGTTGTTGAGAAGAGATGATAGCATTCCCATGGTTTCATGGGGGGATTTCAATGCAATAGCTGAGATTAATGAAACATCTTATGTGCAGGAGATAACCCAGAGTATGCAGGACTTCAGAGGTTGGATAAAGGATATGGAATTGGTAGATCACAAGGTTGTAGGAAACTGGTTCACATGGTGGAATAAGCAGCAGGCAAATCCTATTGCTCGTAGGATTGATCGAGTGTTTGTGAATGAGGCATGGCTGGAGCAGTTCATAGAAAGTTCAGCTCACACAAATCCTCCAGGGGTATCAGACCATTGTGGATTAATTTTGAACACTGATCCAAAGCTGAAAACACTTCCTAAGCCGTTCAAGTACTTTACCTTTTGGCAATCTCATCCTAACTATGTCAATATAGTAGAACAAGCATGGGCCAAGGAGGTGGAGGGGTATCCTCTTATATTTTCTATGGGAAATTGCAGAGTGTTAAGCAGGCTCTGAAGCAGTTGAATAGAGTTGTTTATTCAGATATTTCTAGAAGAGTGAAGGAAGCAGTAGTGGTATTGGAATCTGCTCAAAGGGAGGTATTGCTTAATCCCACTGAAGAGTTAGTGGCAAGGGAAAAACAGTCGTGTGTTGAGTATCTTGAGCTTAAAAAGGCAGAAGAACTATTCTATAGGCAGAAGGCAAGGACACAAGCTATACAGGAAGGGGACTCTAATACTGCCTATTTCCATAAAATTGTGAAGATTAAAACTCAAAGGCAGCAAATCACTCGAATGATGAATGACAGTGGTGAAGTTAAAACAGACGTGCAGAGTATTGGTGAGATTGCGGTGGAGTTTTATGAAAAGCTGATTAGTTCTGAGGATCCCAATGTGGAGACTCAAGCTGGTTCTTATTATCAGGATTTAATCCAGCACAAATTATCTGATGAAGAGAAGGATATGTTGATGAGAGGAATTACTCGAGCAGAATTTAAGCAGATTTTCCAGACTCTTGGTAAGGATAAGGGCCCAGGGCCAGATGGATTTCCAGTTGAGTTCTATAAAGCTCACTGGTCTCTTATTGGACCTGAAGTTGAAGAGGTAATTCTTTCTTTTTTTCTCTACTCTATTGTGAATAGTACAATATTTACATTGGTAGCCAAGATTCCTAACTCTGAAAAGATGAGGGATTATAGACCCATATCTTGCTGTAACACATTGTATAAGGGGATATCTAAACTGATAGCCAATAGAATTGCTTTAGTGCTCCCTAGTGTGATTAGCAGATCTCAATCTGCTTTCATTAAAGGGAGATCTATAAGTGATAATATACTTATGGTGTCAGAACTGGTCAGAAACTACCATAGGAAGAATATTACTCCTAGGTGTGGGGTGAAGATTGATATAATGAAGGCATTTGACTCAGTGAACTGGAAGTTTTTGTTTCATATTATGGAGGCCATGGGGTTTCCCTTGGGTTTTCTTAAACTGCTTGTTGCCTGTGTTACCACTCCAACTATCAAAGTGGCAGTTAATGGTGGGCTGTGTGGGAATATTAAGGCAAGTAAACGGCTGAGGCAGGGGGACCCTTTGTCCCCCTACCTGTTTACAATTGCAATGGAAGCTCTCGCCTGTTTGACTAGGAAAGCAGTGACAGAGAACCAGATTCCTTACTATCCTAGTTGTAAACCTCTTAATGGTTACCCATTTGTGTTTTGCGGATGATTTAATGATGTCTACTAATGGGTCAATAAGAGGGGTTGCAGGCATTAGAAGGTTAATGGATAGCTTTTATAAGATTTCTGGACTGAGATGCCACCCAGCTAAATGTCAACTTTTTTGTACTGGAATCCCAAAGGAAAAGATGACTGCAATATCTGAGTTTACTGAATTTCCTCTTGGTACACTTCCAATGAGGTACCTTGGAGTTCCACTTATCACAGGCAAACTCACTAGGCAGGACTGTAAGGTTCTGGTGGATAAGATAACGCAAAGATTGAGAAGTTGGAGGTCAAAGTTATTAAGCTATGCTGGGAAAATTCAACTTATATCAACTGCTATCTCAAGCACGCTTCAGTACTGGCTTAACATCTTCTTGCTGCCTCAATATGTTATCAAGGAGGTGGAGAGATTATGTAATGAGTTCTTGTGGGATTCAACTGAAGATGGAAATAGAAAAAAGGAAGTAATGGCTTGGGATAAGTTGGAAACTCCTAAGAAGGAGGGGGGGGGGGCTGGACATCAAGAACTTTAGTGTATGGAACAAAACTTGTGTTTTGAGGCATTTATGGGAAATTCTTACAATGGGTGGGTCTCTTTGGGTTGCATGGGTATCTAGATACAGGTTGAAAGGTAGAAGTATTTGGGAAATCCCAGCTGCTTCTGCAGGAACTTGGATCTAGAAACGTCTATTGAAATGCAGGTCTATTGCTTACCCATTTGTAACTGGAAATGGAAGCTGTATACTATGGCAGGGGGAGCAAATGAAGAGATTTTCGGGGAGAAAACCCCAGAAGTGTAGTGGTGGAGGTTAGTATGGGCGAAGGAAGTCATCCCTAAGCATGGTTTGATTCTGTGGCTTGCTATTCACAGGAGGCTGGTAACCTAGGATAAGCTGTTATCTTGGGGCAAGAACGTTTCTGGTTGCTGTTTATTATGCCCAGGTGGTATAGAGAGTAGAGATCATATTCTGGTGCACTGTCCTTACTCATTATTTGTGTTGAAGCTGTGTAGGAAAAGCCAATCACCACCAGTTGCAGGGAGCTGGGACGAGACAGTAGCTTGGTGGGAAAGGGAATGGAAGGTGCAGAATGCTAAGTCACGATTATGCAGAGCGTTGTGGAGTGCTGCTATGAGTCATATCTGGCGTGAGAGGTATTCCCGAATGTATGGGTCTAAAGTGATAAAAGATCCTGCTACGTTGGTAAGGTTGATACGAGAGGAAGTAGTCTATCGAGTGTGTGAAGATCCTGCCCTTCAACTAGAGTTTGATAGTTTGCAGAAGCTCCGATCGAAGATTCTGCATACTAGGGTTAATATTCTAGTTTGGCCCGAAGTTTAGCGTAAGTGACAGTTCTATCCCCAATTTTGACTGTTATGACCTACCTTTAAAATTATTGGACAGATTTGGCCCGAAACTTGTGTTGACTATTAATATTAACGGTCAAACATTTATTCCGTCAATAACTTAGTATCCAGCATTGAAGTGGCAGTGATGTGGCTTCCAAGTTATTTTGATTTCAATTCTTCTGTCATTGGCAAAGAAGCAGCAAGAGGCAAGCCGACCTGAATCCGTCGTAGGGGAATAGGGAACTCTGACGACCGTCTGCAAAACTCTAACTTTGTTTGCATTTTTTGGCGGTCAGTTAATCAATTAAAAAACCCCTCTGCATCCCTCTCGATCCCTCTGACCCTCAAAATCTTCCCTTTCCCGGCCGACCCACCCTTCCTGTAATTTTACACACACAAATAAGAAGAGGAGAAGAAAAAGAATCCGAGCTCTTCCCATTTTCCAAACCACCAGATCCCTCGATTCTCCTCTCATCCATCGACTGGCGACTGGTATCATTCAGCGACAGCCTGCGGAGAGAAGAGCCAGAGCAACATCGACGGCGGCGGCAGGACTAGGCTCTAGCCGGAAAAGGATAATCGAAGTAGAGACCTAGCATGGACGTCGAGGCAGTGAACGAGCATGGAGGTCCAGGCGGCGGCCGAGAAGAGATGTCGACGAGCTCCATGCCCCAAGCTGCACCCTCGCGCTCCTGCACGTCACAACAGAGGAGAAGTCGCGTGGCTCATCTCGTTCATCGAGGAGCTGTAAGGGTCGAAGTCAAGTTGCAGATCGTTTGGTCAGGGATGATCTCGGAAATCCCCGACTGCTTCGTCATCTCCGACGTGGTCGCCGTGGGGGAGCCTTTGAAGCTGCTTTGACTTCCTTGGACGCGGTGCGGCGCCGATTGTTCGTCGAGGAAGATGAAGCTGCCGCTGGTGTTTAGATAAGGAGACAACATTTGGATTTAGGGTTTGGTAGGGGCTTTGGTGATTGTTGGATAAGAGGGGATTTCTTTAATTTGTTAAGTTTTATTTTTAATTGAATTATAAATTAAAATAATATTATTTGATGATGTGTCATGTCACATCAGCTATTTTTTACTGAGTCAATAACATAATAGTGTTTGACTGTCAATATTAACGGTCAAAGAAAATTTCGGGCCAAATCTGTCCAATAAATTCTAAAGTAGGCCATAAACCTCTTATTTAAGAAATGGGGTCAAAACTGTCACTTACGCTAAACTTCTGGCCAAACTAGGGCATTAACCCTTTATACTATACAAAAACATTTTTAAGCTTTTCAAAATCTAAACTTTTTAGAGGTGTTTGACCCTGTTTCAAATTTTGAAGTAGAAAAGTACTTCTAAAATTCGTGCCAAATATAAGCATTAACCATTTAGCCACATCGTCATGGTTGGATAGCATGGTTGGACAAAAACTTAAGAAAATTATTAATATTTTGCATTTTGAAATATTTTGCATTTTTTTAAATATTTGACGTTTGAAAGGTTTTCTTACTAAATTGTATTTATATTTTTTATTTATAGAAAAAGATAATTTTATTCATCCTAAACTATCCAAGCACATGACAAAAAGTATTAGAATCACTAAAAAATAAGATATAATATTTTCAATTTTGTTCCTATGTATACTTTTGAGCATCAGCTACCTTTTTGACAATTAAGGTTAGCACCATGCAAACCATGCTAATCACCCTTCATCAGTTTCAATTATAACTTTTAATTCCACAATTGATACTAGTAAAATGATAAATTTGTACAAACTACCTGTTTATGCCACGTAACTATGCGCCCTGCCTCTTCACAAGTGACCCTCCTGCACGCTTCTTCCTGCGCGCAAAGGAACCCCCTTGAGCCCTGGATGGGGCTCGTTAGCACTCCAACGGCCAAGTCAGTATCATTTTTCTAGAGAGAGAAGTGAATAGTAATTTTAGAGAGAAGTTCCAACATGAGTAAATGAGGTTCACCAACTCTCCTATTTATACTCGGGGCTTGGCCGACCAACATCCTTCCCCTCCGCCTTTCGCCAAGACCGCATTTAATGCGCCGTACGGTCAGGTCTGAGTTCACGGTCCAAACAACAACGCGGGTTTGGTAAAATTGATGACTCGGTTGGAGGGTCGAGCAATTCAATATCACCGTGAAGTTGCAAACTTGACGCGAAATCGAACAGTGTCGTAGAAGAGAGAACGACATTGTTTAATGAAAAGCCACATTGAGTCTTGGTACGTGGTTGTGAATTCGAAAAGGCCAACAGTGTCGTGGAAGGAGAATAAAAAATCATAGTGATGAATATCTGGACGACGTTGTGAGGCTACGAGATCAACGATGCTGCGAGTTTTGACGGTGTTGTGTAGTCAACGACGCCGAGAGATCAACAATCTAGCGGTGAGTACACGGTGGCGAAGGGTGATACAACAATGTTATTTAAATCGATGGCGGTGCCGTGATTCAAACTGTGGTACAAAGTTGATGTGTGTGCATGTGACTTTTACACAAAGAAGATTGGAGAACACATGTGAAGCAGTTGAGGACTAGAACTTTGTGAAGAAGCATGGAAAACATGGTAGACAAATGTGATGCGGTTTCACAACGTGAAGACTACGAAAGTGATTTTGATAAAAGCATCGGAGCAAGGAGAGAGAAGGGGACAAGCAAATCAACACAGAATAACTCTGTCAAAATTTACCTTTTTTCTCTGTAACTCCTTCGCGGAGCTCTCCTTCCAGGAAGGATCTCCATAGTCGTAGTCGTAGCGTAGTCGCGGAGCTCTCCACAGGAATCTCCATAGGAGTAGTTATAACGTAGATTCCCCCAAAAACTCAAGCACCCACGTCTTGATTTTCAGAAATCAGAGGTGCATCGATCAAATCAACACCGCCCGGTGGATATTTGATGATCATCTTCATTTTCAGAAGTCAGATTTGCACCGATCAAATCAACACCTCCTCGTGGATATTTGGCAGTGGTCTTGATTTCAGCAATCAGTGATGCATCCGATCAAACGGCACCGCAAAAGTTTTCACAGCAAAACAATCAAATCGACATCGCCCGAAGCAATTTGGCACCGGTGGTGGATATTTGGTTTCGCAAGGAAACAAGCAGTATGTAAAGTTTAATTACCATTTCAACCCAAAATACGTTATTGCTGATTTTCCCAACACATTTTTCGGTACGGTTTTGCAATCCTTAATCTACAAATCCTTGGGTTAAGAAAACCCTAACATAGACTCGCTTGTTTACTCGCCCAGTAATACTGAATAATAATAAACCGTAAAACACATAATATGCAGGTCCACTTATAAGGTCTATGAGAAGGGTTTGGAACTTAGACTTGTAAACAGTTGTGTCTGTTCCAAACCAGACCATATATACGGTTCATACTCCAAACCGAGAGATTGAAGCATAGACGAAGGATGCTCCGATCCAGGCAACCCACATTGAGCAAAAAACCAAACAGTTTACTTAGCACTAAATATTACGACACACACAACATCACAACCCAAAATCCAAGTAAATAACACAAAGTCAAAGCAACGTGATGAATAATTAAGAAATTAGCTCTTAACTAAGGTTGTTGACCAGCAACTTTGGAAGGCGACGACTAATGGACCCAATTGCAAACTTGAAGCAATTATTATTAGCAAATTAAATTTGTTTATAAAAAATTACTAGATTTAGGTCCGCCTGTTGGACTGATAAATTTTGTTAATAGTATAAATAAACATAGTAATTGTCCGAAGAAACGCATATCTTGTTTCATATCCTTAAAATTTCAAAACATTAAGTTACTGGAAATATGATACTGGTATAATTTTAAACAAACTAATCAGATTTATTAACTAAAGTCATTACCTAAAGTAAAAAAAAGTTATGCAAGAAAATCAAATCCTATGAAATCAATGAAACCACACAATTTGCTCATCATAGTAAGAACTATTCCAAATTTTATTTTGGATTTCTTGTGATTGCTCCGCCTCCTCCCTCTAAAGCATCGTCATCTCCACCCATTATAATGCCTTCGACTTCCTTAAGGAAATATTTATCTTCACAACATGTTGTTCCTACTTTCTTTCCGTTAGAAGCCCATCTTTAATAGTAAATTATTTGGAAACACAAAAAATTAAGTGCAGTAGAACTTACCTCTTATGAACATTTAATGAGATTGTTTCTTTCCCCTAACGCAAACAACCCAGAGACCAACAACCAAATATGATAATTTATAGATTGAAAACTTAATGAATAATCTATAGACGTTAACTATTCTCCAATACATACGTTTCTTTTTTCTTATATATCTGTAGATTTAATTGTCCAATTTGTAAAAATGACTTAGGAAGATTTGAATTTTAGTCAAAGTCAAGTAAGGCACGTGAGACCCACTTTTTTAACAATGTAACGAAAAATTATGATGAGATACTATTAGCTAGAAATTGTCGCATAGATCGGGTATCGTTATAGAAGAAATGATTGTACATAAATTCTATTGTATATGATGTCATATACTATAGACTATAATAATTTTTTATTCCAAACATATCAAAATGGATATAGTTTTGTATAGTATAATTATTTTGATTTGTAGTTAAAGGATTACAATTATAATTATAACATATGAAATATGCTTAATTGAAAACGAATAAGGGAGTGGTTATGCATGTTGATTATGCACCTTTTTTATTCCAGCGGCTAATAATAATTTCAATAAATATATATAGAGATGAATTATATGGTTGGTGCTTTCATTTGAAAAATAAAAAATTTATGGTACAAATTGAACTTATATCTTTACGTTATAGTCAAATTCAGTTTATTTTTGTACTTTTTCTTGGAATTCATTTACCGTGCAAACTAAACGTGTACCTTTAACATTATTGTAATGTTTGACCTATATACTTTTGTACATCATACTTTATGACACATATTGAATTTATACTTTAATGAATTGGGCAGGGATAATCATTCCGGTTGCAAACACCAACAATTTGAAGTATAATAGATGATATCATATATATATATATATATAGTGACTTCTATCGTAACTTGGGTAAAATCAAGGGTACGACATACCTCGAGTAAGGAAATGCTATCTAGACATCGAATTAACAAGTTTTTTTGGCATGATACTATACCCTAACCCTTGATGGTTGAACCCTAGGTCTTAGTTTTCTGTATCATAGAGCCTAACCCCTATGATTGTGCATGTAATTTGTTGCATATATTTCAACGAATCATGACCGTCGATTTTTGTTCCTCAATAAATTGATCTTCATGAATGAGATTTATATTAAGTGTTTGAGTATAGTATCAGATGTCAAACTCCGGTCAATTCAAGGTCTAGATATCATTTCTTACTCAAGGTACGACATACCCCGGATTTTACCCGGGGTAGGATAGAATGGTCTATATATATGACAAAGGTTATTGTACGTCTGTCGTATGCTATACATTTTCAATTATAACTTTAAATTTGAGAGTTGTAGACAACATGGTTTAATCTAACTTTATTTGTTTGTATAGCGAGGGAGCTAGATTTTTGGAATGTATACTTAGAAATTACTCAAGGATATTGACAATATGAAAGAACTGTCACCTCCCCATCCCATCCAAACTAAGAGCATGAAGTGAAATTTTCAGATCAAACTCACTGATTACAACATCGCAAACCACATAAGTGGGTACATTGTTTTGAAGATAATGAAGGACCAAGAAGAGCAATCTCAAACAAATTCATGACATGTACTTGGTAAATTTTAAAGTTCTTGAAAACTAAGTTTCAAAATTTTGAAAATGTTGCCATTAAATTTTTGCATTCAGTGAAGTGCAGGAGAATAAGGAAGTGTATGCTAATAGCAGAGGCAGTGAATTCAATAATGAAGATAATGACGTTATTGAGATAAATGAAGAAATTATTGATGGTGGATATAGAAATTTCAAAGATTGGAGGAAAGATTGAACGTTGATAATACTTGTGATTTAGATTAGGTGATATTCTACTATCGTAGAAAATATATTGTTTTTATGGCGGAGCCATAAAAAGGAAATCCAAAAAAGAATTTGCAATAATTTCTAACATCAAAGAGCAAAACTGAAGCGCATTTTGAATATCAAGTTCTTTAAAATCGGTTCTCTGCTTGAGTTGTGGTGTTTCCTTTTGATAAGGACTTTTGTCCATTAATGATTAAATGAATTCCTGTGTTTGTTATGTCATATGTATAAGTAATTTAATTAATTAAGGAGGATAATTATATCATTCTATTAAAAATAGTAAATACTTGTGAAATTCATTTGGAAATTCCATCTCAATTCCTCGGAATCACTATAACACAAAAATATTTCATTGCAAAATGATTTTTTCAAACTTATTGTATTCATTTATACCCAATAGTTTATTAAGAAACTAATTGGTTGCAACATAAAATGTATCGATCGATCTCATCCAAATAATGACACCTCCATTGGAACGCAGGTAGGATCCAACCAGCGTTGCATCACCACCCTAAAGAATCACTTCCCATCTCTAGATAATACTCATCAATGCACTCCAGGGAGCAGGAACAGCAAACAATGAAATTTTTATCATTTTCTAATATTTTTATAACAACTTATACAAATACCTAGTGTTAAAACTCATGCAAGCCAAACAGTCACTACTAAGTACTAACAATAAGCCCTATGCCAAGGGTTATGTAGCAAGGGTTGACGAAACCCTTGCTATTTTTTTTCGCAATTCATTGTAACGGCAGTTTGTTGCAGGGGTCGAAAAACTCCTGCTAGTGGATTGAACTAAATCTAATCCCATCTTCCAATTTGCTTCCGAAAAATAGTCTTGTTTGCTGATTCCGATTTTCCTTCTTCCCCAAACGAAAACCCATAGTTGATAATACGAAATTCAAGGCAAAGAAGCTCTGATTTTTCTTCTTTTCTTTACAGTCCCTGTTCGCTGATTCCACCGAAACGTGAAAGAGAGGATGGAGAGAGAGCTCGCTGATTCAGTCGGAGCACGAGAGACAGGAAGGAGAAAGAGCTCTTTGATTCTGCCTCAGCGAGAGATACACGGATCTCTCTCTGTCTCGCTCCAAACGACGCAATTTCCAGGCCTCTCCCTCGCTCCTAACGCGCGATTCTCCAATCACTCCCTCGACCTAAGCGGTGCGATTCTCTGTTCTCTCCCTTGCCCCAAGGGGTGCGCTTCTCTGATCTCTCCCTCACTCCGACGCGATTTCACGATCTTTCTCCCGCTCCGGCTTGTAAGGTTACCTCTCTCGCACTTTTCGTGACTATTGAGTGATTTTAGGTTTCGACGCCCTACATATTATAGAATTGATATATATCATTATATGCTAAAATTTACACCAATGAGAAGCTTAAGGAGATTGTGTTGGGGGTCTCGTCTGGTTACACTTGACCTGATGATATCGGTGGTTTGGTTGCCTGCTATGAATACAACTATACATCGACTGTTTGGAAAAGAATAGTAACACCATACACTTTGACACCATTGTTTATTGAAAAACTTAGCCATTAACTTCCCTGGCTAATGAGATTGATTAATTGAGTTGGTGCTGATGATCATTCTACTATTTTCATGTTTCAGGGGTATTTCTTTAGCCTTGAGGTAATAATACTTCTGGGACTCTTGAGGATTCATGTTTTCTTATTAGGAAGATGGATCCATTTTAGTTACTAGTGGAATGATGATTAAGTGCTTGGAATCTTGATAATCACTTAACCTACAGACTATATGAATAATTTTGTAAGGCAGTCTACTTAATGACGGATTCCTTCAGCGAGTTGATTGAATTGTGTGGCTCTCTGAGATATTTTACAAAGGAGGAATGTGTGAGTAAAGGGGAAATGGAGCTGGAGCTGGACGATGTCCTCTTGGTTCGGGAAGGGTTTGATCAGAAGAAAAAGTATGTCAAAGGGAAAGCAGCTTCCCACTTGTTAAAGCAGCTTGAGCTTGAGGTTTGATTTACATACTCTGCTTGGCTATCATTTTATTTACATTTCACCTCGAATTCTAAACAAATGAGGGCTTTGGTAGAGATATAATATGTGATTGCATGCAATATGGAGTCGGATCAACAATAATTTTAACTGCTATGGTGGAGCAGCATTATCATTGCACAAATGAGGACTTGCCCTTGTGGGAAGTGAGTGCATGAAGGAATGTCATGTGATGTTGCAGTGCGCTATGCGGAGATACTTGTGGCAAAATTTTGAGATGTGGTTCCATGGGTGTCATGAAAGGTTCCACCGAGGGCAGTGTGCTGAGACCTGCAGAATGGTTGTCTTCAAGTCATGTTGTTGTGGAAGCTTGAAGAAGGAGGTAAAATCTAGTTCTAGAGTATATGCTGTAAATATTTTGATCTTCTTCATTTTGCTAAAATGTGTCAGACCTTTGAATTTCAGGTTTGTGGGAAGAGATTAAGGTCCAAGAATCACTAATGCCCTTCCGCTTGTCATAGGTATGATTTGTTGTATGTAGCTCCATTAGATTATAGAACAAGACTTGGAGTTGCACTGGGGTATTTTGTCCGCCATAAGCTTGCTTTCAAGCTATGCACTGAATTTATATTTGCAACAACATTCACATCTATGTGATGGGCTACTTATGCGATTTAACATTTCTAGGGACCAAGAGCCAAATTGCTTTCATATTGCAGCTTTGCTGTCGTTTGCTTATCATGATTTTCTTATTCTGTAGAGGTCCCTATGCCCCTTGTCCTGTGATGGTTCCAATATCATGTGCTTGTGGTCAGACACGATTTGAGGTGAGCTTTTTTAATCGTCCTGACCCTGTTTGATACTAGGAGGAAGTTGTTTATTCAGTTACTGGTTGAACTGATTTCTAAAGCTATTGTCTGGACATGATGTTTTAAATTAGTATTTGCCTTCTCTTTATTATGCTAAAGGATGCAACAATAGCTTCTCTATTCTCCGATTTTTGCTAGAGTTCCTTGCATTGATTTTCCACAAATGCAAATTTATTGGTGGTCGTGGATGTGTTTCTACTTGCCAGGTTCCTTGTGGAACGGAGAAGGACCAAAAGTCTCCCAAATGTCCAAATTTGTGTGAAATTCCTCCTCTGTGCAGGCATGGGCCCAAAATCAAGGTATTATTAGTAAATGATTTATCTCAGATTTGGACTTTGTGCAGCTTTTTCATTGTTTTTAACACTGTTGAAACCTTATGTTATAACCATTCCAGTGATTAGCCGTTGGAGTTGGTTTTTGAAAAACCTGCTATAATCCGGACATTATTTGAAAAATCTGTTATACTCTGCTTGGCCATTATTTGGAAAACCTGCTATGGTGGAGCAGCATTAGCATTTTCATGGTTTGCAGTTGGTTTTTGTTTTGCACCGACTCCTGAGCATTTAACCATTTAGATGATATAAACAAATGCTCTTCTCAACAGATTTTTGCTGGCCAGCCTTGCTTTGGACGTCCATGGTCCTGTGTGAGGATCAGATATCATGCAGCCTCCTTGACCATATCATCACCGTGGCAAATGGAGAAGTAAGCCAATCAATTCTACCTCTAACTCTTTTCTGCAACTTGCTCTCTTCTTGATGCTATAGTGGTTATCAGAATGGGGCAAAAGGGTTCATATCGGTTTTGGATGCGTCTTTGCTTGACCATTCAGTTTAACTTACATAAATGTATATGTCAAGGGGATGGCAGCGCAATAATTCATAATTATTAAGGCTTCACTACCATATGCTCTTGCTGGTATGTTCCCTAGCTTGTCTAAGGTTGGTTTCATGTATCTTAATGATTGAGTATGAACCATCTTTTGCAGGACATGTGCCTATAATCAGGAATACAAGAGAAGTGTCTCCTGAGTATTCCCAAGATACCAGATATCTTTGCATCCATTACCCATACAGAGGAAGATATTACTACATCAGTGTCATCTTTCTATGAGGCAACAGGGACTCCATCAGCTGTGACCCCAACAAGAAACCGGGCTTCTTACCCCCAAAACCCAGAGGAGATAAGGACAAGGACCAACTTTGCCTCACAAGCATCGGTATCATTTGCTCTAGATGGATATAAGACAAGATATTCTGGCATTTCTTGATGGTAGGATGATGCGGGGAGACTGAACACTAAAGAATGAATTGGAAAGTGGGGATGGTGCAAGGCTTAGAAGTTGGTCCCCAGCACTGAGTATGCTTCTGAGCTTCACACCTGGGGTACAGGTCAGCATCCGCAAGTAGATCATTAGGTTCTTATGAGTACTTACAATATTATGAGTATTAGACCGTGTTTCTTTGGATTACATTTGAATATTTTTAGTTATTGCTATTTGACAATGTAAATAATATTATCTCGGATCATGAACCATGGAATGAATCATGAAATATTGATGGGTAGTGTATGGTATGATTTGGCTACCAAGAATGATATTTATAGAAAAATTAGCAACAAAAAAGCTTGGTTATGGATTTGTCTATAGCGACCAGAGTATTTGCAACCAAGTTCTAGTCACTAATCTTGGTGCTTCTCTTTAGTGACGGTTTTGAGGTGCTTCAAAATGTTTATCGGTCTCTCTTTAGTGACAGCTTCGAGTTAGTCACAAATAGTATTGGCGACGAATAAAGCATGGGTTTTAACCCTTGCTAGTTATCACAACAAATTTAGTAAGGGGTTTTAACCCCTGATACAAACATCTCACTATTGGATTTTACACTTAAATGTAGCAAGGGTTTCAACCCCTGCTACAACACTTGGATGGGACTTTCACCGTGGGTTACTAAAAACCCCTGATACACGTAGCAGGGGCAGCATAGGTGAGGGTTTATGCAGGGGTTGGTACCCTTGCTAGAACTTGTAGCAGGGGTTATAACCCTTGCTATAGGTAAAATAAACCCTTGCCATAGTACTTTT
Organism: Linum tenue; assembly: GCA_946122785.1. Classification (NCBI taxonomy): domain Eukaryota; kingdom Viridiplantae; phylum Streptophyta; class Magnoliopsida; order Malpighiales; family Linaceae; genus Linum; species Linum tenue. The sequence continues at coordinate 37,409,701 of CAMGYJ010000008.1, forward strand.
TTTTTTTAGTGAATGTGAACTATTTTTACATGACTTCTTACAACCACATTAATAAATTACATGATATTATAGAACTCATGTAATTTAAAATACATGATTGGCAAACGGCCATTTGTTAAACGATGAGCTTCGTTCAATCATGTGCAACCCTTAATTAATTATTAGTTTTACTAAGTCATCATTAGTAAAGGATAAAACTGGGTGGAATGAACAATCAGTATTTCCTTTTTTTTTTTATTATTTCTGACACAATCATTATTTCCTTCTATAGTGATACTTAATTACTTATAAGCTAGACTTTTGGCCTTAACAGAAGAGATTTATTCTAATTTTCCGGACCTTATTGTTACGATACATATTATTTAATTTACATTTTTATTGACCAATATGGTCAATGAATAAACAAATATGGAATATAACTAATGATGTCATAGATTTAGGGCTTCCACACAAATGAGAAATAAGTGGGCAACTTTATCTCGAGTTGTTTAGCTGGCTCATCAGTTGCCATTTTCTTTTATTTATTTATTTATTCATAAATGACTAGCTAATAATTGTTGTTAGGTGTGAGGTGAACATGGAAGTGGGAAAGATGGAAGAAGCAACAGCATTATTAGTAAATAAAACACAGGAAACACAAAATACAAATGGCAAGAAACACCATGTATGGCCTGTGCCATTAGTCATTTGTCAATGGCTTATCTATATGTTCTGTTACGGATTGATTCCAGTATTCCCAAAATTTTCAAATCTCCTTCCTGAAAATCTGTTTTTAGGTGCTCTTCTTTATATTCCTAATGTAGTAATCTTGACTTTCATTCCTTCCCTCCTAATCAATTTTGCCCTTGTATGGGGTGAAAAAGCTCCGGGTTGCGTCTGGGGGCGTTACATTAGGTCTGTTGATCTCATCCTTGTCATCCTTGTCTCTCTCATCTCTGGGTATTGTTGTTCTGATAATCATATTGATCTAAATGTATTGATTGTGTTTGTATTGATAGCATTGAACATTCAAATCCATATGTTTATTAAATATCGATGGAAGGTTTTGGATTATGGTGTACATGATCTACTGGTGACAATAATGATGCAATTATTTATTTTCTGCAATGTGGGAATGCTCCTTCATGGAAAGTCAACCCTACAAGATTGTGGATTGGGATTTACTATTGCATCACTGCTCATCACAATGCTGCCTTGCGGAGTTGCTATTTTTTACACATTCTCTTCAGATCCAGTTTTAGATAAACCTGAGGATTTTCCAAAGCCTTTTCCTAAATAGACTGCATTCTCCTGTTGAGAGCCATTTTATTAGTATTTAATTACAGATGATCATGAGTATAATACATTTTCTATTGGGCACACTTAGCTTAGTTGGCTAGCTTTGATCACAAGTTCATGTGGGAAGCATATGCCCCATTGGCCATTGCTTTTGGGAAGATCGATAATTTTTTTTTTGGTATTTCATTATAGAAGTTGTATTGACAGCTCAAATAAATTATTTTCTTTTGCTTTTTTTTCTTCTGCTGGACTTTTATTTTCTTTGCTAATGTTGTAGGAAGGGATGTTTTTCATCAACATACCCTAGTGACAATGGTTGCATTCATTTAAAATTTAAGCTTATATATTGTTACATTATAAAGAATTTTGACCTCAACCTTATAGAAAAAAAAGTTAATTATGTATGAATTCTTAATATAATTAATAAATTTTCTCCACATTTCATCATTAATGACTCGAATGTTGTTGCTGATGTGGCTACCACGTCACCCAATAATGTTCTATCAATTCAAAATAAAATTCAAGAAAAATAAATGTCTATAATTCACACTCGCTGCCATTGCATGAGGCTCATATTGAAAGCTAGACTAGTTGGGCTGTGTAGAAACATTTAGTCCAAGAAAAATGTCATGGGTGGTTTGAACAGACATGTATTAGGAGGAAAGGGGTAGAATGGGTATTTCAATATTTATACATGTGTTATTTAAGACTGGATGAGAGGTGTTGACCCATTCTTTACATGCAATTATAATGACATATATTAAAAATCTTGATGTTAGATGAAAACAACAAAGAAAACAATGCTTCTGAAATAAAAAGAAGAAAATGACATGAGTGATGGTCTCTAATTATTTGCGAGATGAAACTTTGCACTGAGATGTAGCATATTAGTATGTAGACGAGTCAAAGTTTTTTTTTTTTTTTTTCGAAAAGATAGTTTGTATTAAACAAGAACACAAAGTTACAAGGCCTGTGATCTAAGCCACCCACAAAAATCAAACCCATTACAACCCGCAGGAAACAAAGACAGGGCCTTCTTAGCCACCATATGGGCTACCCTATTGTTCTGTCTACCCACAAATCGCACCCTAAATCCTGGGGACATCAAAAGAAGCCGGCGAATTTCCTCAAACAGAGCACCACCAGCAGCAGCACAAACATCCCCAGCATTAACCTTGTCGATCACAATCTTGGCATCCCCCTCAAACGTAACAGCCTCCAAGCCACGATGTTGACACCACCGCATCGCATCCCGCAACGTTGACAATTCCACAAGCATCGGATCTTGCAGACCGGTGAACATCAGCCCGTGTGCCGCAAACACCGCTCTCCCTGCCTCTCGTAAGACCACCCCACCTGCCAAAGTAGAATGCATATATGAGTAAATATTAACAATAATTTGGTCAAACGATTGATGTGTTAGTTAGGTAGATTTGGATATTTCTATTGTTAAAATAGAGGACATCGCAAGCAACATTAAACCAATCAAAATATCGGAAGCCCAATCCGTCCTCAAGCTTACTTTGGCATGCTTCTGTCCATGAGAGCCATCTAATCTCGTTCTCTTTGACTTGCCCAGCACACCAAAATCTTGAAAGCAGGCTATTGCATCGCCGACAAGTCAAAGAAGGTAGATGGAATGAGGAAATCGCATATATTGGCCCTGCTGAACTGACTCAACCCGATTGCACCACTTAGAAACTACCAATTAAGGCCCAAGTATAAACCTTAACCGAGTGTCGTACAGGGCAAGTATGTTTAAATATCGACCCGGGCCGGTTCATGTACCCCTACTTCGATTGTTTGTAACATTATCTAGCTGTTGGTTTTGTGAAAACGAAGATCTAAAGCTAAAGTACTTGCAAAGAGAAATGGTTTTGACACTAATTGAGAAGGCTCCACCCGGGTGTTGCTCTCCCTAGATGGAAATTACGACTTGATGGATCCAATGGCCGTGTGTGCTGAGGGGGTTGTAAACCGTAGGAAAGTCTAACAAGTAGCCAAAGATACCTCTTATTCTCTAGGTCGAGGAAAGATGATACGATCCAAGCCACTAATGCGACTCTCTCAACCTATTGACTAAGGAATGGTTAGACTTCACCCTCGAATCGTAGTTAAGACGGCCACCCACAACCAAACCCTAGGTGCTAATATGAAATAAGAGGTTTGCTCTGCATTAACCTAGCTAGGAGACAATGAATTGCCTAAGAAAACCCAGCATTCAAGCCTCTTTCAATGAAAGAAGGGGGATTTTCTCTCTACCTAGGTTAGAATGGCAATTAGATAGATAGGCTTTCACACAACACAATCATTCATGAATAATACTTCCTCATTCACATTAAACACAACCACAACGCAAATCATTCAATTCATACAAGCATTCACATAATTGTTGCTAGGGTATACTAACACCCAAGTGAAAGAAGGAACTACTCCATGCTAGGAGAAGGGAAAACACAAGAGAGAAGAAGGAAAACCATCAAAGAGATGCTAGCCTTGCTCCTTATGTTGAAGAGATCTTCCTTTGGGGGGGAGGAATTCCCGATTCCTTGCTTGAAGATGAAACCCTAGCTTCTCCTCTTCTTTGGTTCGTCACTTTCTCACTCTATAAATCTAAAGAAGAGGAAAAAGAAGTTTCTCACTATAGGTCTCTCCCCCTTTTCCTTTGGCTCAACCTCCTTTATATACCCAGATCAGGCTCATTTCACGATCTTAGTTCACGGCCGTGAACTGAAAGCACAGACTGTGAACCAACGATGAAACGCGCCGCATCACTAAACTCTGTTCACGGAAGGAGGTCTGAGTTCACGGCCTTATGACTGTGAAATGGCTTGTGTCTAGTAAAACCCTTCTGTGCTCTGGATGTCTAGCATTTCGCGGAGAACGCCTCCAGTTCATGGTCTTAGTGATCGTGAACTCACCGCCTTAGTGACCGTGAACTCACAGCCCAAGCCGTGAACTACAGCTGTTTCCACCGTTTGACCTGATCTTTCGCCCTTTCGTCCAACTTTCGACTGCGGGGTTGGTTCCACTTGCCAAAGCCTAAAACATACCAAAAGAAGGCACAACCCGGCGTAAAACCAGACCTCTCAGAGTAAAAATGCTTCAAACGACTAAGTAAACCGGGGGTAAAAAGTGTACAAATGAGCCCGAATCACTCCCCCACACTTAGACCTTTTTTTGTTCCCAAGCAAACCATTTTGAACCTAGGTAATATCTCAACCTAACAAGATGACTTGGGGACAAATCAGAAGGCACAAAGCGGTGAATCTCAATGACTATTTGTGCATCAACACATGAACCGCCTCAACAATACCGGCATCCACCACAAACGACATTCGATTGCATAAAAAATGGTCAAATGAAAATTTCTTACCCTGTTCACGAATCAATGAAAGTCTTGACCGGACTACTCACCAACCACAACCAACCATGCATAGAACTCAAGTCCAAGGAATAGCCAACGGGGCGACATAGGTCCTCACCGGGGTAAGATATGAAAATGCAAAACAAGAATGAATCACTCACTCTCGACCAGTTTGGTCAGGACCTTTTTGGTGCAAAAGATGTGCATAATCATCAACGCTCAGCCCTTCGTCTCTCCACCACGGCGGCAACCTTTAAACGCTAGAGTTCACGAGACGGTTGTCATCACTAGCTTGTTCGGAGGTCTTAGACACGGGTTCAAATGACTAGCCATTGTCTTGGACATGGGGAAAAAGCGTTTTAGGTGGTGGCAAACATGACATGAGACCCTACATTTTCATGATTATGTTTATTTCCGACTCTTTCCAGTGAGTATTTTCATAATATGATAATTTTATAAATTTTATGAAATTAATAGAATGCTCGTATCTAAATTTTATAATTTTTGGACATGTATTTGTATTTATAAAAATTGAACGATTGTTGGTTTTAATAAATTAAAATACTGTACGAATTTGTTTTGATGATTTGTTAATTTTCCTTGAAACTAGGAGTATGGTTGGATGTTATAAAATTATTGGTCAGAATTACACGCGTTCATATCTTGGTCGTAAAATTATTCTATGGTAAACTTTAATATGAAAAGGGATTTTCAACGTTTGATTTATGGTTAACAATTTTGATTAATGATTTGAGTTACCCAAGGTCAGAATTTGGAATTTTTAAGTGGAAAATATATTATGATAAATTTAATGAGGATTTTGAGAAGTTTATTCAAAGGGTTATTGATTTTATTGATATAAATTAAGAATTGGAAATGTTGGAAAAATATCCTGTTTTGAGGAAATTATTTTAAAGAGATTAAGGGCCTTTTAAAAGGATTTTGGGACTAAGCAATTATGGAGAGAAATTTCCTAGTACGTTAAATGAACTAACTTGAGGAATTCCGGCTAAGGGAATACATTTTTTGGTTAATAGGATTAAGGAAGCAATCGCGTTAAGGGACTCCGCATCCAAGGAATTAAAGTATCGACACTTGAGAGGTGTGTGGTTTAAGAGGGTAAATCCTACGCCTGTATTTTCAAGTATTTGACTTACAAGTTTTAAGTATGTGTGTTTATGTGAATTGTATGCCTATGATTGATTTATGTCGTGATTGATAAGGCATGTTTTATTTGTGATATTATCTGCGATGCTTTATTTGAGTTATGATTGTGAAGTATATGATTATTTGAGCTTTCAGTATTTACTTGAAGCTTTTATATTTATGTTTATTTAATGAAGGTTGTTGATCTTTAAGGATCAACATTTAAGAGGTATTTCACTCCTAATTAAATTAGGGTGAAAAGATTTAAATGTATTTCACTCCATGGAGGTGAATGCTAGCAATGCTCCCAAAACATGAAAACACAGAGACTTGGCACGGTGATACCCCAAATTCCACGCTTGAACTCTTCACACACACACAATAAGAGAAAATTATGGAAAAGAAAACAAACCGTCATTGGGTTGCCTCCCAACAAGTGCTAGTTTAACGTCACTAGCTCGACGTTGCGGATCTATCATTCTTTAGTGCATGAAGCCACCGAGAATGGATCCGCCATGGTTTTGGGGCGAGGCTTGACACCTCCTTGCTTTATTTCCTTAGGGTGGCCTTCTTGGCTCGACATCTTCGCCTTACCCTTATCTTTTGGTTGGGAGGAGGCTTGATGAAGCCCATCCCTCCATACTCTCTTCTTCTTTCCTCCGGGATTAGCACCCACCTTGATTTCCTGCACCTCATCATCAAATGGAACATACATACTAGTGAAGTTTGTCTTGAGAGGCTCACCTCCACTTCCATTCATACCACTCGATTCCAATTCTTTCAACACATCATTCTTAACCTTAGGATCAATTGAAAGAGTAAGTTACTCATCCCCATCTCTCAACACCAAAGTTCCATCATTAACATCGATTAAAGCCTTGGCAGTGGCAAGGAAGGGACGTCCTCGTATGAGTGGCATATCCGCATCTTCATTGATGTCGAGGATAGCAAAATCCGTCGGATAATAGAATTTGCCAACTCTCACTAGGACGTCCTCCACAAATACCGTAGGATGAATGACAAAGTGATCTCCCAATGTGACACTAAGCCTAGTGGGCTTCAATTCACCCAAATGAAACTTCTTAATAAGCTTGTAAGGCATCACATTAATGCTTGCTCCTAAGTCCGCCAAGGAGTTTTCTATATGATGATTTCCGATGCAAAGGGGGATAGTGAAACTACCTGGATCCGGTTGCTTTTTAGGCAACTTGTTGAGGATAAAGGCGGATCACTCCTCGCCCAAGGTGACATTGGCGATGTCTTCATATTTCAGCTTCTTGGCGAGAAGCCCTTTGAGGTATTTGGCGTACCTCGGCATATGCATATGCCCTCCAAGAATGGAATGGTGATGCGCAATTTCCTTAGCATCTCCATGAATCCTCCACACTCCACCTCCAATCGATCCTTGTGCATCGTTGTGGGGAAAGGAAGAGGAGGCTTGTACTCAGCCACTTGTGGTGGCGTTGGCAATGCCTTCTTTGGCTCTTTTTCCTTTTCTCCCAATTCTTCAGGATCATTGGCCAATGGAGGTGTCATCTCTTCTTTGTTCACTTCCTTAGGAACAACCTCTGGGGTAACCTTTTCACCCCTTAAGAGAATTTCATTGCACCCGGCATTTTGGTCTTTAGTGTCAAAACCCTATTTTCACCTCCAAGTTTTGAAGGCTTGCTTGATGGCTCCTTAATCCCGCCTCAAGTGAGGTAGACTTAGTTGTTGCCACATCCATAAATTTCTCAATCTTCTCTAACTTTTGAGTGCTCCTGCTCACAAAGGTGGTTAAAAGGTCTTCATGTTTTGCAAATTTATCGGGTTGTTGGAATCGTTAACCTCCTTGATCTTGAAACGATTGTTGGAAGTTAAAGCCTTGGAATTGCGGCCTCTATTGAATGAAAGTAGGCCTTGGTTGGTAATTTCCTGTTGGTCCTTGGAAACAGGGGGTCACTCAAAAGCCTCTCAAATGTGGAGCTGAAGAAGAAATACGGGCAGCCTTCCCCAAATTACGGTCGTAATTCAAAAATTACTGCCAGTATTCCCAAAATTACGGTCGTAATTCAAAAATTACTGCATGATGGCTCAGGTCCAAAATACGGCCAGTATTCCCGAAAATAAGGTCGTATTCCTCAATGTCTAGACCGTAATTTAACTGCCGAAAGAAGCCTTGGATGCACTGAGACTTAACCAAAACGCGCATTTTGGGCAAAATACGAGCAGGGAAGAATTACAACCCTATTTCGCCCAGAATCATGTTGAAAGAGGCAGATTCGAGCCAAAGAAAGGGGATTCGACTTCTTGGATCAGAAAACAAAGTTCTAGAGAGAGAAAGTGATGAAGAACAAATCCTAGGTGCTATTTGGAGTGAATTTCGAAAAAAATCCCAAAGTACACATGTTTTTAAAAAAAAATTCTCAAAATACACATGTTTTATGAAATATTCCCAATCTACACATGTTTCGCCTTCACCGTGGCCGTCAGAAGCGGTGAACAGTATCACCGCGTCGGTCGAATGCGGTGAACGCTTCACCGCAATCATCGACAGCGGTGAATATAAACTGGCCATTCCCCGTTGGCCTCCCATGCGGTGATGGCTTGATTAATTAATTAGCTGGTTACTTAATTGGAGGCGAAATAATGAGAGGCGAAAGCTTGAGAAAAGCCGGTTGGGAATCAATAGTATATGCGCCGACCAGATAAATGAAATTCAACCTCGGCTGGATTTGGGGAAAAATCCCTGGGTTGGTATCAGATCCCTGGGGAAAAGTTTCTGGCCAATTTCGCGTGGTCGCAGTTGCCAACGAGACACTCCGCGATGCGAGTGTTGCGGAGGCGTTGAGATGCTGCCCGACTTCTTCTTCTCCACCATCACCCCCGCGTCCTACTACTGCTGATTTGGGAAAGGAATGGGAGCCCTAGATGGATGGTTGGAGGGTGAGATTGGTATTCCTTTCTCTGTCTCTCTTCTCTGACCAACCCTTTAGGTTGACGGGTGGAGGATTAATGGTAAAAAGCAAACAAGTTTTTGGCTATTACCACCAATCATGGGTCTACGTATTTATTGTGCATTTTATCAAGTAATCATCAGGCCATCACCGTTTGGCACATAAATAGCCATGAAGTTTTCACTGCGTTCGACGATTGCGGTGAAGCGTTCACCGTGTCTGACGCCCGCGGTGATACTTTTCACCGCGTTTGACAGCTGCAGTGAAGCCCAAACATGTGTAGATTAGGAATATTTCATAAAACGTGTGTATTTTAAGAATATTTTTTAATAACATGTGTACTTTGAGATTTTTTTTCGTGAATTTCTCACCATTGAAACCTAGATTGCATCCCTAGGAGTGAAGATTGACATCCCAGAGCAGATTATTCGCATCTTTATGAGTATGACTGCTTTGATTTCTGGTTTCCTCTCTCTCTCTCTCTATGGAGTAGACCTTTCTCGCACTTGGTTATTAAGAACCCTAGTTCCATGTGTTAGGGATCTTGATTGTAGTGACGTTTGGGATTAAATAGTGATTGATTTTAATCGATTGAAGAGTGTTTATTGAGTTAATTGAATCCTGATCAACTTCTCTAGATTTCTGCTTCAACCTGTGATAAATAGAATCTGAATAGGTTGGTAGAGCTTCTTCAATCTATAGGCATGAATTGATTGTACGAGAGTCAGTCAATTCACTGATTTGTATTGGAATCTATTTCCAACAGTGGAGTTTTGTATGAATTGTCTTAGCAGTCTATTCCGGTGAAGGCCCGTCGCCTGCCGGGTATTCTGTCTAAGAGGGCTTGGTCATGTTAAGAGATTCCAAGCTATTTTCGGATCTTTCGCAATTTAATCAACAGTGAATCAACCAAAGGGGAATCACAACTTGAACCTAACTAAGTAGCTAGGGGGACTCATTCCAAGTGACTCTTCTCTTGCTTCAGAAAACCGGACAATTTAATGCTTTCTTTCTGCTTTAGTTTGAATTCACCTTAACTCACTTAGTTCCGCTAGATAATAAAATTTCACGTATTAGGCAGTAGATCTAGACCCAGGGTTTATAAATTAAACTTACCCACTATTCTGCATTTCCAGACTACGATTATGTTTGGTCGTAGTTTGGTGTTGTGCTTTAGAGAGTCGGGTGGAGTCATGTTCATCAATTTCCCTTGACATAAGGAGTCGATGAGGATCTTTTCGTCTTGGTGGAGATCGCCATTGAAGGTCTGAATCTGAAATTGCTCCTCGAATCCATGATGTAGGCATTGGAGGAAGTAATCGGAGTACCTTTCCCAAGCATCCCTCAATGTCTCATCTTCCTCTTGCTCAAAATGGGTGATCTTCTTGCGCCACTCTGCCGTTTTTGAAGGTGGGCAATACCGAGTCATAAACTTATTGAGCATATTGTCCCACGAAGTGATCAAGAGAGCCGGCCTATTGTTGAGCCACAGAGACGCATTCCGCGCAAGAGAGTAGGGGAATAGCCTCAACTTCAAAGCATCCTCGGGGACACCATTGATCTTCAAACTCCCTGCAAGCATCCCTTGGAGACTTGTGGCTAAGCCCATGGAATAGGGCATTGTTTTGAAGCATGGTGGCAAGGGCGGGTTTGATCTCAAAATTGTTGGCGGCCACGGGTGGATGTGGAATGGCGGGTTAAATATACGCCGACCTTGGAGCCATGCAATAGCCCATGGTCCTCGGTTTGCTCTTCCGCGGCCGCTCCCTGAGCGGGCTAATTAACCGCCAGTACAGTACAGGGCAAGTATGTTTAAATATCGATCCGGGCTGGTTCATGTACCCCTACTTCCATTGTTTATAACATTATCTAGCGGTTTGTTTTGGTGAAAAAGAAGATCTAAAGCAAAGGTACTGGCAAAGAGAAATGGTTTTGACACTAATTGAGAAGGCTTCACCAGGGTGTTGCTCCCCCCTACCTAGCAAGACTTGATGGAGCGAATGGCCGTGTGTGGTGAGGGGGTTGTAAAACGATAGGTAACTCTAACAAGTAGCAAAAGCTACCCTCTTAGTCTAGGTCGAGGAAAGGGGATACGATCCAAGCCACTAATGCGAATCTCTCAATCTATTGACTAAGGAATGGTTAGACTTCACCCTCGAATCGGAGTTAGGATGGCCACCCACCACCAAACCCTAGGTTCTAATACGAAATAGGAGGTTTGCCCTGCATTAACCTAACTAGGAGACAATGAATTGCCTAAGAAAACCCATCATTCAAGCCTCTTTCATTGAAAGAAAGGGGGGGGGGGGGTCTCTCTATCTATGTTAGAATGGCAATTAGATTGATAGGCTTTCACACAACACAATCATTCATGAATAATACATGCACATTCACATTAAACACAACCAAAACAAAAATCATTCAATTCATACAAGCATTCACATAATTGTAGCTAGAATGACAGGTATTTCAAAACAGTTCATTTTTGGATGAATATTTTAGCATACTTTTAACTCTCTAGGCGTGGTATTGTACATGATTTGAAACTACTTCACTACTACCAAAATAGCAATACATATTGATGCATAAAAATATTTCATTGGCCATATTGAAAAGAAAAAGGCAATGAAACACATCTCATATGTCCAATTGATTATCATGTATTTACGTCCATTTTATATTTTAACACACCCAAATTCCGTGTAATTTTTTATCCCTAAGTTAAGATATATTTGTATCATATACTTCTGTTTTCATGTGGACTCCTAACTCCTTCACCAAAGTACTTAATTTTTTTTTATGGTTAATTGAGTACTTCAAATGTTAGTATAGTCCGTAAATCCTATCTTCATTTTCAGTAAATTGATCTTTATGTTTACTAACTTTGTAGGGAGTTTGATAAGAAAATCAGAGTTAAGCGGAACATTTTGGTAAGACACATGAAAATTTGATGTTCACATCCAACATGTTTGAAATTCATGTTGGTAATTATTTAAATTTGTTTTTAAATCTAATTATTATCAATATCTACGTAATCTATAGTCTGGTTGGTCCGGAATTTAATTTATTCCGTACTATAAATTTTTTCACTCTCTAGATGGTGCCAAAGATGGATATTTTATTCGGTTATTCCCCATTTATCATGTTGGTTCAAACCTTATTGCAGTAAATTGATCTTTATTCCTTACTATAACTTTTTGCACTCTCTAGGGAAGGATTCATGCGAATGATAGACAATGAAACTCTGAAATAAAGATAGTCAAACATTAACCGTCCTAATACTCTCTGACCACTGATAATATGAATTTGAAGGTCAAGGCTATGGTGAAAAATGTCTGGCAACAGGAAATCCAGGGCACTCTTATGTTCTGGCTTTGGGAGAGACTTAAGAAACTCCATAATTTCCTTTATGATTGGAATAGGGCGGGTACTACCAATTTTTTTCGCAACATCAAAACCCTCCAATCGAAAATTGATCGAATCAAACTAATTCACCCAATTAATTGGGACGAGTTCAGGGTTGTGGAAGCCGAATTGAGCATACAATGGTAGGTAGAAGAGATTTATTGGCAAAAAAAATTTAGGGTCTGTTGGCTTAAGAGAGGAAATAAGCATTGGTCGTATTTCCATACGGTAGCGAGAATCCGAAGAAGTTGAATTTTGTTTCTGGTCTGCGAAATAATAGTGGGGAATGGATCACTAAGGAGAGGGGAAAGGTTGACATTGCCATAGATTTTTATCAAACTCTCTTTACCTCGGAAAATCAAGTGTTGAATATGGACGCCAGGATCCCTGATCTGCCAATTGCTCGTCGTGTTACGATGAAAATGAATGATAGTCTTACTCGAGAAGTACTTCCCAGTGAAATCCATAAAACGGTAGTCAATGGGATCTAAGAAGACACTTGGCTCAGACGGTTTCACTAGGAAATTTGTCAAGACCTTTTGGAATATTGTAGGGGACTCGATGACTGAAGTAGTTGGCTCTTTCTTTAGTACGAGCAAGATTCTCCAAAGCTTTAATCAAACTTGGCTGACCCTGATTCCTAAGTTGGATAATGTTGAGAACATGAGGCAAATACCGCCAATAAGCCTATGTCAGTTTGTGTATAAGATCATAACCAAAATTTTGGCTGAAAGGCTTGGCCGTTTCCTACCTCAGGTCATTTCGGAAGGACAAAATTCTTTTATTCGTGAACGACAAATTGTGAAGAATTTCCTTCTCGGACATGAGTTAATGCACTCTTTGAAAATCAAAACTAGGGGTGAGAAAGGGTAAATGACTCTAAAGGTTGACATGGGAAAAACCTACGATATAGTCGAACGGCCGTTTCTCCTGGCGATCTTGGACAAATTAGGATTCAACTCTAACCGAAAAGGATGGATACAAGAATATCTTTGATCAGTGTCCTTGTGTCCTTTTAAGTCCTTATGAATTGCACCTTGTCAAGGTTCTTTGTCCCCTTAAGGGGTCTTCATCCGCGGGGGGGGGGGGGGGGGGGGGGGGGGGGTCACTATCCCCTCTTTTCTTGAAAGGGTTTGGGGTGCTCCTTCGGAAAGCATTTTCAGAAGGGAAGCTAGAGGGGGTTTAAAGTTTCCCCTAGCCACGGTTCTCTCATCTGTTTGCTGCAGACAACTCTTATTTATTCCTCATAGGTTCTTTACAGGAATGTGAGAGTCCAAGATAAATATTAGGGATTTCCTGCACTGGTTGCCCAATCGAAAATGGCTACATTATGATATTTGGAGGAAAAGTTGCTAGATCGACTTCAGGGGTGGAAGCAAAGGACTCTATCTTGGGAAGCTAAGAAGACATTGATCAAATCAGTTGCTTTAACTCCGCCATTGTATGTTAGGTCCTGCTTCAAGTTACCTCTCCCTCTTTGTCGCCTCTTGGACAATCACGTGGCAAGGTTCTGGTGGGGTGTATTAGTCAATATGTGCAAATTAGGTACAAAACAAGGTCACAAGTGTAGAGAAGGAGCAGGAATTGAAGACGTGGCCTAGAAGCCAAAGATCACGGCCAGGATCACAAGCCGCGAAGATGAGCTGAATAATCGCGACTCAGAAGCCAAAAATCCTGACCGTGATCTTGGAGGCCAAGGGAGCGAACTTCACATGGAAGGAGCAGAGAGTTTCCCTAGTCGCATCACAACCAACGTTCACTTTGCCCGTGAGGAAGATCCCCGCCACGACTTGCGGATCGCGACCACATAGTCAGCCCGCGATCTTCCCCCTTCAGAAGGCCATGACGACTTCCTCTTGAGATCACGACCTATCCATAGAAGATCCCGCCCGCGATCTCCCATCCTTAGGCCTCGAATTTCCCCGAGTCCAGATTGCCTATAAATAGAAGACCCCCTTCCCCCTTTTAGGAAAGCTGATTTTGAGAGAAATTCTCAGGTTCTAGAGAGAGAAGAGAGAGAAGCTAAAGGAAGGAGAAGAGAAGGAGAAGGAGGATCTAGGAGAAAGAAGGCATCTTCTTCAACCCCAAGTCTTCTTCTATTTCTACCATGTATCTTCTTCCCTCCTTTATGGAGTAGTCCTCTAAGGTACTAGGGGTCCTAAACCACAAACCCTAGTTTTGGGATTTACTATGGGGTAAATTGCAAGGTTGGTCACTTAAAGTGCTAAAAAAATTCACGTTTGGTCACTAAAAGTATTTATTCTATTCGTGGTCATTGAAAGTGGTTAAACGTTTCAGGTTTGGTCACTCTCCGTCAACCTCCGTTAACACTGTTAGTATTTTGATGACGTGGCTAACAGAAATGCTGATTCACTCATTTTAACTCTCCGCCTCATAAAACTCGACCCACCACATCAGCATAATCCGCCACATCAAACAACCCAACCCAACCCATAACTTGACCCTTCCGTCTCGACCCACGAAACCCAAAAAAATCGAACCTTCAATCCTCCTCCTTCCGCCGTCAAATCCTTAACACCCTCAATCCTCCAATCCACGAATTTCCATGACACAAAACAATCTCCCGAGCAGTTCCCTCCCCCCTCCGGCTAAGCATCTCAACCCAAATCCCTTGAGCGGGTCAAGGTCGAGATATTATCAAAATCCCTTCCCCTCCATCAACCGATGCGGGGGAATATAATCGTTGTCAAGTACGGCTACACCGGTGACTGAATTACGCGCTCCAGTTCTTGAGCAGCAGGTGGAGGAGAAAGCCGAGGAACCTAAGGAGGGAAGGAGCTCATTGTGGCAGAAGCGAAATTCCACCGAAGATGGTTCATTAGTGTTCGAAAATGGTGAGTTCTCAAGCACTCGGCTCTGAAAATAGAATACCCGAGATCTAAATTCAGAGATTTCTCTCTAGCTTTCTGATGGTAACATCTGAATCCCAGTACTCCATTTTTAGGTTCATCTTTGCCCATTTTTGGGTTTTGTTTGTGTTGAATGTTGGATTTGGTCGATCGTAGGGAAGATTGAGTGAGCACTCTAGGCGGCGCCTATGTTTGCAAACAAAGTGTAGGAGAACGGCGTCAAGACTCAAGGCTACGATGGTGGAAGGCGGAATGGCAGGCGACGGTAGTGGTGGCTGGGGTTGGGTCGAGTCGGGTTGGGTTAGTGGTTGGATTAGGTTGGTTTATGCAGAGGGTCTGCCGTGAAGGGTTAAAAAAGAGTGAATCGACATTTCTGTTAGCCACGTCAGCAAAAATACTAACGGTGTTAACGGAGATTGACGGAGAGTGACCAAACATGAAATGTTTAACCACTTTTAATGACATGAATGGAATAAAATACTTTTAATGACCGAACGTGAATTTTTAATACTTTCAGTGACTAACCTTGCAATTTACCCATTTACTATGTATATATGGATATTTTAGGGTTTGAATGAATGAATGTGTTTGTCTAGTTGATTTTAATGCCACTCTTTTCAAAATGATGATGCTTGGGTAATTTGCCCTTATCTTCCCTCTTAGCCTACCTTATGTTACCGCACTGGGTCGGAGTTCTAGGGTTAGACGGGTATGTGCCAACTGCCGAGTTTATAAAGCACAGGCCGAAACAGGGGAAATCTAAGGGCATTATTTGAATGCTACCGCGGGTACATGCGAAGAAATGATCAAAAGGGCTGGCTGTATTTGCCAGAGAATTGGGAGTTCCTATCATAATGCACGACTACTTAACAGGGGGATTCACCGCTAATACTAGCTTGGCTCATTATTGCCGAGATAATGGTTTACTTCTTCACATCCATCGCGCAATGCATGCAGTTATTGATAGACAGAAGAATCATGGTATACACTTTCGTGTACTAGCTAAAGCGTTACGTCTGTCTGGTGGAGATCATATTCACTCAGGTACCGTAGTAGGTAAACGTCGAAGGGGAAAGAGAGATCACTTTGGGCTTTGTTGATTTACTGCGTGATGATTTTATTGAAAAAGATCGAAGCCATGGTATTTATTTAACTCGACGATTGGGTCTCTCTACCAGGTGTCCTGCCCGTGGCTTCGGGGGGTATTCACGTTTGGCATATGCCTGCTCTGACCGAGATCTTTGGAGATGATTCCGTATTACAATTTGGCGGTGGAACTTTAGGTCACCCTTGGGGAAATGCACCCGGTGCCGTAGCTAATCGAGTAGCTCTAGAACCATGTGTACAAGCTCGTAATGAGGGACGTGATCTTGCTCGTGAGGGTAATTCAATTTTTCGTGAGGCTAGCAAATGGAGTCCTGAACTGGCTGCTGCTTGTGAAGTATGGAAGGAGATTCAATTTGAATACGAAGCAGTGGATACCTTGTAATATACTAATTGACATTTGTTCCCTTAATTGAATGAATTGCAATTAAACTCGGCCCAATCTTTTGCTAAAAGGATTGAGCCGAATACAAAGATTCTAGTTCTATTCTATATTTTTTATAGATACATACTTAACTAGATATACAAGATCTTAAATACAAAATAGAAAACGAAGCGATTTAAACCTTTCTGTTGTTGTCTTGGATTCACTGTTAATTCTAAGTATCTCTAGGTGTATTCTTTTATATCCTGCATATGGGTCGAAAAGGTATCACAACATTTCGCCCTAGGGCAGGATAGGGCGTTAAGATTTTTCAATTCAATTGAAGGGAATGATAAAAAAAATATCAAATTTACCTCAAGATGTGGTAACTTCTAGATTGTATCTCCTTTTTTGGAGACAATTTCAGCATGAAATGAATAAGGAGAATCGGAGACCAACATTCAATTCGTGATTATCCTGCGGTACCATTCAGATGCGATGAGAAGCAACATACATAGGGCGGCGACATCACTTGTATCCTCTACGGAAGAAGTTCCCCTTTAAATTCTACGGGAATTAATCCCAGGGCTTCTTACCTTTCGGGTTTTAGGCAAAATCCGCATTTGATTAAAGAATGTCCAGTAACTATTCTCTTTCTTTTATAAAACACAGTACTCGCTAGGGCTGCAAACGAGCCGAGTCGAGTCAAGTTTTTGCTTAGTTTGAGCTTGGCTCGTTTATTAATTTTTCAGCTCGAGCTCGGCTCGAACTCGAATTCGGCTCGAACTCGAATTTTGATAATCCAGCTCGAGCTCGGCTTGAATAAAAATAATCTAGCTCGAGCTCGACTCGGTAGAGCTCGATAAATGCTCATTAACAGAGCTTGTCAAGCTGAGTACAAGCTCGGCTCAAGATGAGCTCGATTTAAAATCATTTTTGTTGGAAAAATGTATAAACATAAGAATTTAAATGATAAAAAGAACACTAGAAACTATAAATAACATCTAAATTTCATACACATCTGTATTAGAAGATAATGTTCATGTTTAAAAGAGTAATTCATCCTTCCACAAGCTCAAAACAAGGCAGCTCGCAAGCTTAGCTCGACAAGCCACCGAATCAAGCTAGCTCGCGAGCTTATAAAGCTGAGCATGGTCTAGCTCAGGCTTGGCTCGTTAACTAACGAGTTGGCTCGCGAGCCGGCTTGTTAAATAACGAGTCGAGTGTCAAACGAGTTTTTTTCCGAGCGGCTTGGCTCATTTGCAGCCCTAGCGCTCGCTTACACTTGAGCACACTCCTATGCTTGTTGCTTATTGGCCAGACTTGTTCCGTTATTTCCTGTGATCGTTTGGTTCAGGTACCTTAGACCGGCCTATGTAGTCTCTTTCTTTTCAGTAGCTGACAGAATATATCTTGAATCATTACGCCTTTCATGTTTCATGTGCAGAAGTCTACCAGACTTAGTGATTTCATCAAAATGATGCACGTTGAGGGCAGGCCTTCTTGGATGACATGGCCTAGGGTATTCGCTTACCTCCAACCTAATTCTTTCCCATTTCCCTGCTTGAGGTTTATACTTTTAGGTTTTTTCTGACTTCCGTCATAAGCTTTAGGACTCCTTCAGCTAGGTTATACAAAAAGGTAGGCTTGACTTCCATATTGGTCGATTTAGCCACTAAACTACCTCAGTAATTAGGATTTACCGTTCCTGCGTAGCTTCTGGGATTTAGATTCCGCCTGCTTGTGGGATAAGGTCTTTCTCTTGGGTTTAACTACCGGTTGGGTTAAGTCAATGGACTCAACCAATCCATTTGAGTTGTCTATGGTAACTTGATCGTCTATGTACATTGAACCCTTGTTTTCGAAAATCTCTTAAGAGAAGAAAACAACTAGCAGAGGGTGTGGAAGTGTCATACCTTCGTGGATTAATCGACTTTCGTGTACTGATTCTCATCGAGATTGTGTTTGTGTTCAGCGAATGTTTGAATCTTTCGCCAACAGATATTTTCTTTTGTTTTAGGACAGGAAATAGGTCACGCGTAAGGGAACGACGTAAGTGGAAGGGCTTACCCCCTAAGAACGAATGATTTACCCACTCCCTAAAGCTGCTCCTATTCAAGACAGTGAACTCTGCTCGTGCTCAATTACATCGAGCCTCGCCTACTACTAGAAGGGATGTCACATATTAGCTCTTATTGTCGCAGGTTAGCTGTTTACCAATTTAGAAATGAAGGAATTTCTGGTGAAGATGTCCCAGATCTCTGCTATCACTGGAATTGTTTGCTGTTGGTATGCATTATTATTTAGCGCCTGGATAATGACGGAGCTATGCTCTATTTTATTCCCTCCCTCCCCCCTCTATCGCTGCCTATCTAGGTGTTGGCTTTCTTTAACATCGCTTCCTTTTTTCTAGGTTCCGAAAGTGCTTATTCCCCCTTGAGGGGGACTGTATTCAATACAAGAGGATCAGACTTGAACACTCGACTCTTCTTCCCGGTAGTCTCAATAGGATAGACTGATACCTTCTTCAACGAATCAAGGAGGTTTAGCCGTCATTCTCTTTGTCACAAATCCAGATGCTATTCCAAGCGAATGAAGAAGGCCCTAGGTAATAGAACAAAACAAGCAGCTATCAGTTAACGTAGAAGACCGAAAGACAGCCTTTGACGCTTTAATAAAGTAATCCTACTGGTCACGGATGGTCTAACTAAAGAACATTGTATAGGAGCTTATCTGCTTGCGCAGGAGATCATTAGGTTAGTAAAACGCTCTAGACACTTACACACAACGCTCTATTTGAAGCTGTGTGTAAGTGTTGGTGGCGGGAAGGAACTGTAATGACCCTAAAGAACGAGTGGCTATCGGCTTTTCTTCGTGGAAAGTATGGAACTCTATCCTATCCTTACGGCAGACAGCCTCTGATTCTCGTTCCATTCCTACCTTGGCATTATAAGGCCAGCTTGTATGCCGTGTAATGCCCATGTTGCTCGAAATGCCAAATCAAACAATCTGGAGGGAGTCGAAGACTTATGGGAATAGCTAAGACTTGCTGAAAAGACGGATTGCCACTTCCTCCATCTTAGCCTAAACCAACCTTCGCCTCCTATTTCTTTTTTCAAAACCTTCTTGGCCAACTTTGGTTCAATGGCTTAGAACGACAATTCCACTAACGCCAAGTAGCAGGCGAACGACAAGTGAGGTAGGCTTAGAACGAACGACAAGAAGGAGATATCTAATCGTTGACCTCAAATTCCTATGCCTTAGCTCATTCCAGAAAGCCGTGCAAGACGCTAAAAGCGCATTCGGAGCTAAGGTTGGAGAATCTCTTCGCCGCAACACCTTTTCCAAACAGTCTAGTGAAAACAAAAGCCTTTCCCTTCTCCCATCAGCCTATCCCCTGCTCTTCCACCATCTATAAATAGCTGGTAATTTCTCGCTGCCTTTGGATAATAACTTTCCCTTCCACCAGAGAAAATTGGGAAAACTAGCAAGAAAGGGCCCCTTACTATATAGATAGGGAGGGCGTCCGATCGAGGAAAGTTTTCGCTCTCCCAGAAACGGTGAGGAAAGTAGATTTCTTTTCAATTGAAATAGGGCGAACGCGGGCAACAATGCACTTCAGTTACGATATTTCTAGCCATACATTGGGGCGCCGCTTGATCGTATCTACAGAGTCACCCCCTATTACTTCATTCCATTGATATGGATAGGAGTTCACCGGTAGGGTCCGATTAGCCGGACCTGCTTCCTCCCCCAGGGAAGCAACAGGCCTACCAGGAGGTACAGCTTCCGACGGAATCTCCGACGTGCCCGCTGGCCAGGATTCCGCTATAACGTCCAGATCGAACGTCTCCCCTAGCTCCGATGACGCGTTTTCCTCTTCCTCCCCACCAGTCGTCTTTGCCCCGAATTCGCCCTATCCCCCCTCTAGTGGTATTTTATTGATAGGTTCCATAGGAACTGGACGATCCTATTTGGTCAAATACCTAGCAACAAACTCCTATGTTCCTTTCATTATAGTATTTCTGAACAAGTTCCTGGATAACAAGCCTAAGGTTTTCTTATTGATAATAGTGACGATATTGATGATAGTGACGATATCGACCTTGATACGGAGCTGGAGCTTCTAACTAGGATGAATGCGCTAACTATGGATATGATACCGGAAATAGACCGATTTTATATCACCCTTCAATTCGAATTAGCAAAAGCATTGTCTCCTTGCATAATATGGATTCCAAACATTCATGATTTGGATGTGAATGAGTCGAATTACTTATCCCTCGGTCTATTAGTGAACTATCTCTCCAGGGATTGTGAAAGATGTTCCACTAGAAATATTCTTGTTATTGCTTCGACTCATATTCCCCAAAAACTGGATCCCGCTCTAATAGCTCCGAATAAATTAAATACATGCATTAAGATACGAAGGCCTACAGTGGTCGAGGCGACTGAACCCCTGCTATAGGTAGCCTTCCTAGATGAAACTCGGGATGCAACCTCTGTGCGGACGGTGGATAGCGTCCATTGAAATGATTCATAAGCTTAATGCCCCAGATACGATAGCCTAGATTGAGGTGACTGGAACATGGGTTTAGGGCATACTTGAAGGCGTGTGGATAGTCACGAGAGCCCACAGAAAAGAGCTCACTCACCACATTCGATGACCATAAGTATCTATATATGCATAGTGACCCTAAGCTAGGAGGAGGGATAGTTCCGCGAACTACCTGCTTTTAGCTTTAATCAATCTTTAGACTCAAAACCTCAAAAATCGATTAACTAATTAGTAACTATGTGGGAAGTAGGCTACGGTCCTGGGATCTTAGTAGAACACGACCTTGATTACCATTATACGACAATGTCGTTCTAGATTAAACTTTGCTTAGGATGGTATAGTTGTTGATACGTGCTAACCTCTTACAATAATCTGCACGGATTCAAGTGATCAACAACTCTATGAAAGAAAGAAGGACTTCGATCCCCCAAGAGAAAGCAACAAAACTCTTGATTATTGCCAATAGAAACTTTATTCTGCCATCTGCAATTCATCAGACTTTTCCAACAGTCCTGAAACAATTTAATACTCTCAACAGATGCTGAAGTAAAGGTTTCAAGTTGAGCCCCTAACAGAAGTTCCTCTGCCTCTTTCACTTGCTTTGCAAACTCACCAAATAACTCCTTATTAAACTTTTCAATGCATGCTTTACTGTCTTGTGCTTCACTTAAACCACTGTCATGAGCGATCATGTAATTCACAGGCCAAGCCTTCTCCACTATCGCAAGAAATATGGATGGTACGACCAAAATTTAAAATATTTGAAGGGATTCGGTAGGGTTTTACTGGAGGATAAGTTGTAACCGAAATTCCGCAGTGATCCAAAAATGTGCATACCATAGCTTCCATTTTACAATCTGGGAAGTCATCAATCCATTTCTCATTCACCATTGCTCTATCTAATTTCTTTGCAAGTGGTCTATGCTTATGCCGATTACTCCATGTATCCTATTGTTTGATAATCTAGTAACTCCATTCTATTAATCCATTCAATAAAATCATTCATACTAGGTGTGATGCCACTATGAATTGATGCTTCTCCAAGCTTTCTAATTGTGTTGAAGTCTCCACTCACTATCCAAGCACAACTGTCTACTTTCATTTGACTTATCTCTTGATGTGTAGCTTTCCTCTCACCCTCATCATTTGAAGCATATACTGCTATAAAGAAGAACAACTTTGGGTTATAGGTAGACTATGCCCCTCTACTATGATGTTTTTATCAAACATGCCCCTCTACTTTTTTTAAATCAAACATGCCCCTATACTTTGGAAAATTTATCAAACATGCCCTTATGTTAAAATTTCCATTGAAAAATCGTAAACCACGGTTGAACCAAGATTTAGATGACCCGATCGACAAATGAGAGGAAAAATGTAAGTTTTGACCTCTGATTTATATATCTAGGTCTCGTTAAAGTGAAATTATTAGAGGTATTTGGCTATTCAAAATATACGAAAGATTCTAAAGTAAAATTGTTACGGACATTTTAGACATTTGTGTCACCCAAATCAAGGTTAAGATCTTTTGGATGAAAATTTTAACAAAATGACATGTTTGATCTAAAAATAGTAGAGGGGAATATTTGATAAAACAACATAATAGAGGGGCAGATTATACCTATAACCCAACGACTTTCCATCTCCATCCTGTGCTACTGCAGCAAAAAATTATTACAGGTTTCAATACTATCAAGCTTACTCCGACTACCAAAACAACCTAATTTCCCCGGATCTGACGCCTCATAACTTAGATGTCTCTCCCAACCTTCAAAACAGCTTGTTGCTTCAAAAGATTCGCCTCATGCACTCGTGTTTCCAGAATCGCCACAACACTCACTTCCTTTCTACGTAGGAATTGTTAGAAACCCCACCGTTATGAGGGCTTATTAAAACCTCTTACATTCCAACTGAGAATTATCATATGGAAATAGAGGACTTAGACCCCCTCGTCTCAAATCATGATTGAAAAGGAGAAATGACGAACCAACATTAGAGATGGGATTGTGAGTTTGAGATGAGTACCCAAAATTGACAAATTTGCACCCCATGCAACCAAGCTCAATGCTTATACATTCTACCACGAACCTACGTATGCATGGAATCAAAATTGGCTCACGTCAAATGGTAGAGTACAAGCTTGCAGCTCAAGCAGGCTAGTCCATTACTCGGCATCTCTTGTGAAGCAGGTTGGTCCAATCGAGGAAGTTAGTAGATGAATTAAATGCGTATTCCAAGCAATCACGGTGATCTTGTTTGTGCACATGTAGCTTGGGTAGAGAGAATGATCTAGGAGTGTGTTGATGACAAGCCATTATGGCTTGAGCACAGATGCCTAAGTGCGGGATGGAACAAATAGGGTATGGCACATTTCTTAGAGGCAAAATTTCGAACTTTGAGGGCATCCGCTTCCCACACTCCTCTGATC
Organism: Linum tenue; assembly: GCA_946122785.1. Taxonomy (NCBI): domain Eukaryota; kingdom Viridiplantae; phylum Streptophyta; class Magnoliopsida; order Malpighiales; family Linaceae; genus Linum; species Linum tenue. The sequence continues at coordinate 37,433,157 of CAMGYJ010000008.1, forward strand.
TCTCGGGGACTCCCATTACTTCAGAAATCTTGTTGAAAGATAGTCTTCGACGCACACTTCCCAAACGAAAATCAACGAAGAGAGTCGTGTCCCATTGAAACACCTAAATTGGGGTAAATAAAAGTAGAGAGGTGTGTTTGATGACCTCCTTCACTACTAGGTTCGAAATGTGGATAGCAAGATAGGTTGGAGAAGTGTGCTTGAATGCAGTTCGTGATTGGTAGTGGTTTGGAAGAAGGGAAGGGTGGTTTTTGACCGCGAACTGGAAGCCAAAACCGGGAACTGAGTGAAAAATAGGGTACTCCCAACAATTTTTGACTCAATCTATCCCATTGTGCCCCTAATCCGATTACACCACATCCCAAAACATGAAAACACAGAGACTTGGCACGGTGATACCCCAAATTCCACGCTTGAACTCTTCACACACACACAAAAAGAGAAAATTATGGAAAAGAAAACAAACCGTCATTGGGTTGCCTCCCAACAAGTGCTAGTTTAACGTCACTAGCTCGACGTTGCGGATCTATCATTCTTTAGTGCATGAAGCCACCGAGAATGGATCCGCCATGGTTTTGGGGCGAGGCTTGACACCTCCTTGCTTTATTTCCTTAGGGTGGCCTTCTTGGCTCGACATCTTCGCCTTACCCTTATCTTTTGGTTGGGAGGAGGCTTGATGAAGCCCATCCCTCCATACTCTCTTCTTCTTTCCTCCGGGATTAGCACCCACCTTGATTTCCTGCACCTCATCATCAAATGGAACATACATACTAGTGAAGTTTGTCTTGAGAGGCTCACCTCCACTTCCATTCATACCACTCGATTCCAATTCTTTCAACACATCATTCTTAACCTTAGGATCAATTGAAAGAGTAAGTTACTCATCCCCATCTCTCAACACCAAAGTTCCATCATTAACATCGATTAAAGCCTTGGCAGTGGCAAGGAAGGGACGTCCTCGTATGAGTGGCATATCCGCATCTTCATTGATGTCGAGGATAGCAAAATTCGTCGGATAATAGAATTTGCCAACTCTCACTAGGACGTCCTCCACAAATACCGTAGGATGAATGACAAAGTGATCTCCCAATGTGACACTAAGCCTAGTGGGCTTCAATTCACCCAAATGAAACTTCTTAATAAGCTTGTAAGGCATCACATTAATGCTTGCTCCTAAGTCCGCCAAGGAGTTTTCTATATGATGATTTCCGATGCAAAGGGGGATAGTGAAACTACCTGGATCCGGTTGCTTTTTAGGCAACTTGTTGAGGATAAAGCCATAAAGGCGGATCACTCCTCGCCCAAGGTGACATTGGCGATGTCTTCATATTTCAGCTTCTTGGCGAGAAGCCCTTTGAGGTATTTGGCGTACCTCGGCATATGCATATGCCCTCCAAGAATGGAATGGTGATGCGCAATTTCCTTAGCATCTCCATGAATCCTCCACACTCCACCTCCAATCGATCCTTGTGCATCGTTGTGGGGAAAGGAAGAGGAGGCTTGTACTCAGCCACTTGTGGTGGCGTTGGCAATGCCTTCTTTGGCTCTTTTTCCTTTTCTCCCAATTCTTCAGGATCATTGGCCAATGGAGGTGTCATCTCTTCTTTGTTCACTTCCTTAGGAACAACCTCTGGGGTAACCTTTTCACCCCTTAAGAGAATTTCATTGCACCCGGCATTTTGGTCTTTAGTGTCAAAACCCTATTTTCACCTCCAAGTTTTGAAGGCTTGCTTGATGGCTCCTTAATCCCGCCTCAAGTGAGGTAGACTTAGTTGTTGCCACATCCATAAATTTCTCAATCTTCTCTAACTTTTGAGTGCTCCTGCTCACAAAGGTGGTTAAAAGGTCTTCATGTTTTGCAAATTTATCGGGTTGTTGGAATCGTTAACCTCCTTGATCTTGAAACGATTGTTGGAAGTTAAAGCCTTGGAATTGCGGCCTCTATTGAATGAAAGTAGGCCTTGGTTGGTAATTTCCTGTTGGTCCTTGGAAACAGGGGGTCACTCAAAAGCCTCTCAAATGTGGAGCTGAAGAAGAAATACGGGCAGCCTTCCCCAAATTACGGTCGTAATTCAAAAATTACTGCCAGTATTCCCAAAATTACGGTCGTAATTCAAAAATTACTGCATGATGGCTCAGGTCCAAAATACGGCCAGTATTCCCGAAAATAAGGTCGTATTCCTCAATGTCTAGACCGTAATTTAACTGCCGAGAGAAGCCTTGGATGCACTGAGACTTAACCAAAACGCGCATTTTGGGCAAAATACGAGCAGGGAAGAATTACAACCCTATTTCGCCCAGAATCATGTTGAAAGAGGCAGATTCGAGCCAAAGAAAGGGGATTCGACTTCTTGGATCAGAAAACAAAGTTCTAGAGAGAGAAAGTGATGAAGAACAAATCCTAGGTGCTATTTGGAGTGAATTTCGAAAAAAATCCCAAAGTACACATGTTTTTAAAAAAAAATTCTCAAAATACACATGTTTTATGAAATATTCCCAATCTACACATGTTTCGCCTTCACCGTGGCCGTCAGAAGCGGTGAACAGTATCACCGCGTCGGTCGAATGCGGTGAACGCTTCACCGCAATCATCGACAGCGGTGAATATAAACTGGCCATTCCCCGTTGGCCTCCCATGCGGTGATGGCTTGATTAATTAATTAGCTGGTTACTTAATTGGAGGCGAAATAATGAGAGGCGAAAGCTTGAGAAAAGCCGGTTGGGAATCAATAGTGTATGCGCCGACCAGATAAATGAAATTCAACCTCGGCTGGATTTGGGGAAAAATCCCTGGGTTGGTATCAGATCCCTGGGGAAAAGTTTCTGGCCAATTTCGCGTGGTCGCAGTTGCCAACGAGACACTCCGCGATGCGAGTGTTGCGGAGGCGTTGAGATGCTGCCCGGCTTCTTCTTCTCCACCATCACCCCCGCGTCCTACTACTGCTGATTTGGGAAAGGAATGGGAGCCCTAGATGGATGGTTGGAGGGTGAGATTGGTATTCCTTTCTCTGTCTCTCTTCTCTGACCAACCCTTTAGGTTGACGGGTGGAGGATTAATGGTAAAAAGCAAACAAGTTTTTGGCTATTACCACCAATCATGGGTCTACGTATTTATTGTGCATTTTATCAAGTAATCATCAGGCCATCACCGTTTGGCACATAAATAGCCATGAAGTTTTCACTGCGTTCGACGATTGCGGTGAAGCGTTCACCGTGTCTGACGCCCGCGGTGATACTTTTCACCGCGTTTGACAGCTGCAGTGAAGCCCAAACATGTGTAGATTAGGAATATTTCATAAAACGTGTGTATTTTAAGAATATTTTTTAATAACATGTGTACTTTGAGATTTTTTTTCGTGAATTTCTCACCATTGAAACCTAGATTGCATCCCTAGGAGTGAAGATTGACATCCCAGAGCAGATTATTCGCATCTTTATGAGTATGACTGCTTTGATTTCTGGTTTCCTCTCTCTCTCTCTCTATGGAGTAGACCTTTCTCGCACTTGGTTATTAAGAACCCTAGTTCCATGTGTTAGGGATCTTGATTGTAGTGACGTTTGGGATTAAATAGTGATTGATTTTAATCGATTGAAGAGTGTTTATTGAGTTAATTGAATCCTGATCAACTTCTCTAGATTTCTGCTTCAACCTGTGATAAATAGAATCTGAATAGGTTGGTAGAGCTTCTTCAATCTATAGGCATGAATTGATTGTACGAGAGTCAGTCAATTCACTGATTTGTATTGGAATCTATTTCCAACAGTGGAGTTCTGTATGAATTGTCTTAGCAGTCTATTCCGGTGAAGGCCCGTCGCCTGCCGGGTATTCTGTCTAAGAGGGCTTGGTCATGTTAAGAGATTCCAAGCTATTTTCGGATCTTTCGCAATTTAATCAACAGTGAATCAACCAAAGGGGAATCACAACTTGAACCTAACTAAGTAGCTAGGGGGACTCATTCCAAGTGACTCTTCTCTTGCTTCAGAAAACCGGACAATTTAATGCTTTCTTTCTGCTTTAGTTTGAATTCACCTTAACTCACTTAGTTCCGCTAGATAATAAAATTTCACGTATTAGGCAGTAGATCTAGACCCAGGGTTTATAAATTAAACTTACCCACTATTCTGCATTTCCAGACTACGATTATGTTTGGTCGTAGTTTGGTGTTGTGCTTTAGAGAGTCGGGTGGAGTCATGTTCATCAATTTCCCTTGACATAAGGAGTCGATGAGGATCTTTTCGTCTTGGTGGAGATCACCATTGAAGGTCTGAATCTGAAATTGCTCCTCGAATCCATGATGTAGGCATTGGAGGAAGTAATCGGAGTACCTTTCCCAAGCATCCCTCAATGTCTCATCTTCCTCTTGCTCAAAATGGGCGATCTTCTTGCGCCACTCTGCCGTTTTTGAAGGTGGGCAATACCGAGTCATAAACTTATTGAGCATATTGTCCCACGAAGTGATCAAGAGAGCCGGCCTATTGTTGAGCCACAGAGACGCATTCCGCGCAAGAGAGTAGGGGAATAGCCTCAACTTCAAAGCATCCTCGGGGACACCATTGATCTTCAAACTCCCTGCAAGCATCCCTTGGAGACTTGTGGCTAAGCCCATGGAATAGGGCATTGTTTTGAAGCATGGTGGCAAGGGCGGGTTTGATCTCAAAATTGTTGGCGGCCACGGGTGGATGTGGAATGGCGGGTTAAATATACGCCGACCTTGGAGCCATGCAATAGCCCATGGTCCTCGGTTTGCTCTTCCGCGGCCGCTCCCTGAGCGGGCTAATTAACCGCCAGTACAGTACAGGGCAAGTATGTTTAAATATCGATCCGGGCTGGTTCATGTACCCCTACTTCCATTGTTTATAACATTATCTAGCGGTTTGTTTTGGTGAAAAAGAAGATCTAAAGCAAAGGTACTGGCAAAGAGAAATGGTTTTGACACTAATTGAGAAGGCTTCACCAAGGTGTTGCTCCCCCCTACCTAGCAAGACTTGATGGAGCGAATGGCCGTGTGTGGTGAGGGGGTTGTAAAACGATAGGTAACTCTAACAAGTAGCAAAAGCTACCCTCTTAGTCTAGGTCGAGGAAAGGGGATACGATCCAAGCCACTAATGCGAATCTCTCAATCTATTGACTAAGGAATGGTTAGACTTCACCCTCGAATCGGAGTTAGGATGGCCACCCACCACCAAACCCTAGGTTCTAATACGAAATAGGAGGTTTGCCCTGCATTAACCTAACTAGGAGACAATGAATTGCCTAAGAAAACCCATCATTCAAGCCTCTTTCATTGAAAGAAAGGGGGGGGGGGTCTCTCTATCTATGTTAGAATGGCAATTAGATTGATAGGCTTTCACACAACACAATCATTCATGAATAATACATGCACATTCACATTAAACACAACCAAAACAAAAATCATTCAATTCATACAAGCATTCACATAATTGTAGCTAGAATGACAGGTATTTCAAAACAGTTCATTTTTGGATGAATATTTTAGCATACTTTTAACTCTCTAGGCGTGGTATTGTACATGATTTGAAACTACTTCACTACTACCAAAATAGCAATACATATTGATGCATAAAAATATTTCATTGGCCATATTGAAAAGAAAAAGGCAATGAAACACATCTCATATGTCCAATTGATTATCATGTATTTACGTCCATTTTATATTTTAACACACCCAAATTCCGTGTAATTTTTTATCCCTAAGTTAAGATATATTTGTATCATATACTTCTGTTTTCATGTGGACTCCTAACTCCTTCACCAAAGTACTTAAATTTTTTTTTTTATGGTTAATTGAGTACTTCAAATGTTAGTATAGTCCGTAAATCCTATCTTCATTTTCAGTAAATTGATCTTTATGTTTACTAACTTTGTAGGGAGTTTGATAAGAAAATCAGAGTTAAGCGGAACATTTTGGTAAGACACATGAAAATTTGATGTTCACATCCAACATGTTTGAAATTCATGTTGGTAATTATTTAAATTTGTTTTTAAATCTAATTATTATCAATATCTACGTAATCTATAGTCTGGTTGGTCCAGAATTTAATTTATTCCGTACTATAAATTTTTTCACTCTCTAGATGGTGCCAAAGATGGATATTTTATTCGGTTATTCCCCATTTATCATGTTGGTTCAAACCTTATTGCAGTAAATTGATCTTTATTCCTTACTATAACTTTTTGCACTCTCTAGGGAAGGATTCATGCGAATGATAGACAATGAAACTCTGAAATAAAGGCAGCGAACTTGGAGGCCAAGGGAGCGAACTTCACATGGAAGGAGCAGAGAGTTTCCCTAGTCGCATCACAACCAACGTTCACTTTGCCCGTGAGGAAGATCCCCGCCACGACTTGCGGATCGCGACCACATAGTCAGCCCGCGATCTTCCCCCTTCAGAAGGCCATGACGACTTCCTCTTGAGATCACGACCTATCCATAGAAGATCCCGCCCGCGATCTCCCATCCTTAGGCCTCGAATTTCCCCGAGTCCAGATTGCCTATAAATAGAAGACCCCCTTCCCCCTTTTAGGAAAGCTGATTTTGAGAGAAATTCTCAGGTTCTAGAGAGAGAAGAGAGAGAAGCTAAAGGAAGGAGAAGAGAAGGAGAAGGAGGATCTAGGAGAAAGAAGGCATCTTCTTCAACCCCAAGTCTTCTTCTATTTCTACCATGTATCTTCTTCCCTCCTTTATGGAGTAGTCCTCTAAGGTACTAGGGGTCCTAAACCACAAACCCTAGTTTTGGGATTTACTATGGGGTAAATTGCAAGGTTGGTCACTTAAAGTGCTAAAAAAATTCACGTTTGGTCACTAAAAGTATTTATTCTATTCGTGGTCATTGAAAGTGGTTAAACGTTTCAGGTTTGGTCACTCTCCGTCAACCTCCGTTAACACTGTTAGTATTTTGATGACGTGGCTAACAGAAATGCTGATTCACTCATTTTAACTCTCCGCCTCATAAAACTCGACCCACCACATCAGCATAATCCGCCACATCAAACAACCCAACCCAACCCATAACTTGACCCTTCCGTCTCGACCCACGAAACCCAAAAAAATCGAACCTTCAATCCTCCTCCTTCCGCCGTCAAATCCTTAACACCCTCAATCCTCCAATCCACGAATTTCCATGACACAAAACAATCTCCCGAGCAGTTCCCTCCCCCCTCCGGCTAAGCATCTCAACCCAAATCCCTTGAGCGGGTCAAGGTCGAGATATTATCAAAATCCCTTCCCCTCCTTCAACCGATGCGGGGGAATATAATCGTTGTCAAGTACGGCTACACCGGTGACTGAATTACGCGCTCCAGTTCTTGAGCAGCAGGTGGAGGAGAAAGCCGAGGAACCTAAGGAGGGAAGGAGCTCATTGTGGCAGAAGCGAAATTCCACCGAAGATGGTTCATTAGTGTTCGAAAATGGTGAGTTCTCAAGCACTCGGCTCTGAAAATAGAATACCCGAGATCTAAATTCAGAGATTTCTCTCTAGCTTTCTGATGGTAACATCTGAATCCCAGTACTCCATTTTTAGGTTCATCTTTGCCCATTTTTGGGTTTTGTTTGTGTTGAATGTTGGATTTGGGAAATGGGGGTTTTCTTTTCTAATGATTGAGAGATGATGGTCGATCGTAGGGAAGATTGAGTGAGCACTCTAGGCGGCGCCTATGTTTGCAAACAAAGTGTAGGAGAACGGCGTCAAGACTCAAGGCTACGATGGTGGAAGGCGGAATGGCAGGCGACGGTAGTGGTGGCTGGGGTTGGGTCGAGTCGGGTTGGGTTAGTGGTTGGATTAGGTTGGTTTATGCAGAGGGTCTGCCGTGAAGGGTTAAAAAAGAGTGAATCGACATTTCTGTTAGCCACGTCAGCAAAAATACTAACGGTGTTAACGGAGATTGACGGAGAGTGACCAAACATGAAATGTTTAACCACTTTTAATGACATGAATGGAATAAAATACTTTTAATGACCGAACGTGAATTTTTAATACTTTCAGTGACTAACCTTGCAATTTACCCATTTACTATGTATATATGGATATTTTAGGGTTTGAATGAATGAATGTGTTTGTCTAGTTGATTTTAATGCCACTCTTTTCAAAATGATGATGCTTGGGTAATTTTCCCTTATCTTCCCTCTTAGCCTACCTTATGTTACCGCACTGGGTACGGAGTTCTAGGGTTAGACGGGTATGTGCCAACTGCCGAGTTTATAAAGCACAGGCCGAAATAGGGGAAATCTAAGGGCATTATTTGATTGCTGCCGCGGGTACATGCGAAGAAATGATCAAAAGGGCTGGCTGTATTTGCCAGAGAATCGGGAGTTCCTATCATAATGCACGACTACTTAATAGGGGGATTCACCGCTAATACTAGCTTGGTGATGTCGCTAAAAGCGCATGCAAAAATAATCCAGAAAGTAAAACTTACTGGAGTCGTATTTCCCTAGGGTCTTTTCTATTGCTTACTCAAGTATTGATATTCCAATGTAAAATGAATTAAATGGTTTAATTAAGACAATGATTTGGAAAAGTTGTTTGGATTAGTTTCCCCCTCGATGTTTCATCCCGAATAAACTCAATTTAATTAACAAGTTTTAATACAAATTTCATCCCATCGTAATTTCTAAAATTGAATTCATGCAATTTCTTATCAATAAATTCGTTCAGCTTCCAATTACTAATCTCGGTTTTCATGTCATATTAAATAATTGAAAGTTGATAGATGAAGACCCAAATTACACTCAAGATGGACCACACAAATTAATCCCGATTTCTCATGAATTTTACCTGAATGGTTCTTGTATTTGGTGATCAAGGAATCGGAGCGCTGTTTCTAGACGACTCTGTCTTCCAACAATTTCCTAAATGGAAGATTTCTCTTATCATCCGGGAACAAGATAGACAAACGCAAAATATGTTAATTTTCCATAAATCCGTTAGTCAAATTGTGTTAAAAGAGTTGGGATCTTTAATTTCATCGAGGGTTCCACCATTCCAAACAACGTGTTTTTTAGTTCATCATTAAAACGGATGGAGGGCGGAAAGATATAGTTAACTCAAGTGAGATAACCAATCGTATAAACCTAACCCCACTACCACAAATAAATATAAATATAAATATAGCACAAATTGGACGAAAGGGCGGAAGGACTTAGCTAACTCAAGTGAGCTAACTAATCGTATAAACCAAACCCCACTCCGAAAATATAAATATGGGGATACGGAAGGAATTAACTAACTCAAGTGAGCTAGTTAATCGTATAAATCAATTCCCCACTTAAAAAGTAAATATGGGATTAAGGCGGTAGACCGTCCCTATTTAACCCACGATAATAATAGCATGAAAATTAAATGCATAAGAGTATAAATATAATCAAAACCTTAATGTAAACCAAGTGGAAGAAACGAGAATAGAGTAAGTACGTTATACCAATAAATCACCTAGAAGTTAAATAAACTTCTTATGGTAATTTACGAATGTAACATATTACCGCTAATCTCAAGAATTGGAACCATTATCGTATAAAGCATATGACTTTGGATTGAAACACAAATATTACAACGAAGATTTGGCAGAGTTTCGACAAGGAAGAAATGAAATGGAAATAGCAAGAAGAGAAAGGATTCTATCGTCCAAAAAAATGAGTCCCCCAATTTGCCTCTGTACGCTGCTTTTTATAGAGCAAGCTAGCTAGTCCAAATAAATCAACAAGAGCCCTCCTTTGAAGTTTACAGTTGGTTGCCTTAAATTGTTGCACCTAACAGCTGCTTGCTTGAGCTAGTTGCTTGGGGAGGAGACGTGGCCTCCGAATTCACCAGCTAGCTTTTCATTCTCCCACCTCACCGCAGCAAATTAATGGCCACAAGGAGACCAGCTTGCTTCCAAATTGTCGTTCTTACTCCCACTTGAAGAGCTGCTAGCTTCAGCACCCTGCTTGCTTGGAAGCCCCGTATAATTGAGCTGCTAGCTTACAATAATGGACCAGCTTGCTTTTCCAATTTGGACCAGCCTGCTTGAGCTGCATGCTTGCGGAGAAGACGTGACGCGTCCAGCTGCTAGCTTCCAAATTACCCATCGCCGAGACCAATTATTAGCCAGCTGCTTACTTTAACTTTGTGTCGAGGGACACTTCTCTCAAGCAAGCTTGTTCTTTTAATTCAGCTACTTGCTTCCTTTTAATTCAGCTACTTGCTTCTCGAGTGTTACCATTCCATGGACAAAATTACTTGCTTGCTTGTCCATTAAATTAAGTTGCTTGCTTGCATTCTTTCATTTGTGGCGGATACTTGCTTCTCTTGAGCAGCTTGCTTTCTCGGGTACAAACAACTCAAAAGGTCAACTTGCTTTCGTGCCCACACTCAATTCCATGCATACGTACTTCATTCTTTTACAACTTCGATCAGTCATTTCTCATTTTCAATGCTGATTTGAGACGAGTTGACCATTTTCTCTCCTACATGTCTCTGAATATCCTGAAACATCAAAACACACAAAACCAAGCGTAAAACTGGAAAACGACTGAACTTATTTTGTTTTACAAGCTAGTTGGATACTTAAATGTGAGAATAAATATGTGTATTTCTAGGCGTATCAAATTCCCCCACACTTGAGTCTTTGCTTGTCCTCAAGTAAAGCACATAAATCCCGAGTTCAATCGTAAAACCTGTTTCATGTTATTCAGAACTCATAAACACACATGGTGGAAAATCAGGTGAATCACAAGTAACAATCAAAACCGACACACAAAATATTATAATATGGATGTTGGCAACCATCACAGACGACATTTGATCATAACACTCCTGTGACATGGGAAACTCTAACTTAGATGCAAGAACTGCATGAAATACGGATTAGTTCTCATCATTTTCAACTGTTCAAACATAGGAATCACCAAGCATAGCATGAGAGATAGAGCACGTAGGATCTCACTTGGAATTTTTAGAGATGATTGAAAGTCTCTTGCACTCGTCCAGTGGGGTCAGGTTATAAATGTATGAAAAAGTAGAGATAACTTTTACATACATTTTAAATACACTCTTCCTACCATCTCTCTGCCATGAACATGTCATTCGAGTATTCAAATTTTGTGTTACCACTGACTTGTCCGGAGGTCTTTAGAATGGGTAACATTGTGGATGAGGGCATGGAAATGTGAAAGTTCATTTAATCTGGTGGTAAGTTCAAGGTTCCACATTTTCATACCAAAACCATGACCTTGCTGCTTCTTTATTAGGATGATTGGAATGGGAGAAAGCATTTTGAGATATTTTGGAGTTTGAAAGTAGCCGAATTTGGCTTTTGAAGAACAACTCCTTTTTGTAAGTGCACGAAATTGATGGCCAACTCCTTTTTATTTATTATCGTGCATATGTGTATGTTTCATTTTTTCTTATAGAGTGGCCAAAATTTATTTTCAAGAACAACACTTTTAGAAACAATTTCTCCCAATTTCCAAAGTCATTTTTTTATGTAATAAGCAGAAAGTCATTTGTTTAAACCATTCTGATGGAACCTTGAAAAGAAGGGTTCAAATTAATACGGCTTGAAGAACAAGGATTGGTTTAAAACAGGTTGTCACCGAACAAATAGGCTCGTCTCAACGGGGTTTGACTAGGGGATATGCAGTTTCGGGTAGTCATTTGGGCAGTGGGGTAAACCTATGCCTCCATCATCCTCATCAGTGGCTTCACGACTCAAATTTTTGCAATTATCAAGCATATTTATCATGCAGAGAGGGATCTAAACACACAAGAAAGAAACGATCAGGCTCAAATCTCACTTCGTTTCCTAAATGCTCGGTTTCTCATGCTATGCTTTCCAATGACTATGCAAAGACAATCAAAGATGACAATCGACCAATTCAAGATTTCATACAATGTTTTTTTTTTTTCTTTTTTTTTTTTTTTTGCCATCTAAGGAAGAGTGACACGAGACAGATTCATTTTAACCCCTCAGTCATCATAATAGGTTGCTTTATGTCCATATTATAATATTCATGTATCAATAGTAATTATCACGAAATTCAAATCAAAACCAAAGATACCCACTATTAAAAACACAAAAGAAAATCCTTTTTTAGTTTTTTTTTTAAATCACAATTCTTTTTCATAGAACACAGGTAATACAATTATGAAATTCACGCCACACAATACACCCCCACACTTAAATTGGACATTGTCCTCAATGGACATGAAAAAAACAAGTGAGGGAACACACAAACACTTTTTTTAAACAAAATCAAAACACAAAAAAATCGAATATGAAGAAATCACAATAAATAAGGTTATGAAAATGCAAACCGAGTATTGGGTTGCCTCCCAATGAGCGCTTCTTTACCGTCGTGATAGCTGGACGATGTGGAGCTTAATTTGGGGCCGAGAGGTGGATAACCTCAAGGTTGGAAGGTTGCTCCATTGCCAGGTAGGGTTTCAGTCGATGCCCGTTTACCTTGAAGGTTGAATTGTCCTCACCGAAAAGTTCCACCGTGCCGTATGGATGGACTGTGCTGATTGTGTATGGACCAGACCACCTGGACTTGAGTTTCCCAGGAAAGAGTCGAAGGCGAGAGTTGAACAGAAGCACTTGATCTCCAGCCTTGAAATCCTTTCTTTTCAATCTTGCATCATGGATTCGTTTGGTGCGTTCTTTGTAAAGGCGTGTACTTTCATAGGCATGAAAGCGAAACTCCTCCATTTCATGCATCTGGATCATCCTTTCTTCACCTGCTACTCCTAGATCCAAGTTTAGAGATTTGAGAGCCCAGAATGCTTTATGCTCCAATTCCACTGGTAGGTGGCAAGCTTTACCATACACCATCCGATAAGGCGAGGTGCCTATTGGATTTTTGAAAGCCGTGCGATATGCCCATAATGCGTTATTAAGCTTAATTGACCAATCCTTGCGAGATTGATCAACTGTTTTCTGGAGTATTTGCTTGAGCTCTCGATTTGTCAGCTCTACTTGACCGCTTGTTTGTGGATGATAGGATGTGGATAGCCGATGTGTCACCCCAAATCTAGCACACACTTTGTCAAATTGACCTTGGAAATGAGTTCCACGATCACTGATTATTGCTCGAGGTACTCCAAATCGGGTGAATAGTTGTTGGAGAAACTTCCCCACTTTTCTTGCATCATTAGTGGGAAGGGCTTGTGCTTCTGCCCATTTTGACACATAGTCAACGGCCACCAGGATGTATTTGTTGCCCAAAGATGATGGGAAGGGTCCCATGAAATCAATGCCCCAGACATCAAAGATTTCGATGGGTTGAAAAATGTGTTGTGGCATTTCATCCCGGCGAGATATGTTGCCCATCCGTTGACAATCATCACAGCTTCTAGCAAAATGGTCGCAATCTCGAAAAATAGTGGGCCAGTAGAATCCTGATTCCAATACTTTTCTTGCTGTACGATTTCCACTGTGGTGGCCTCCTGCCGGGCCGGAATGGCAATGATGGATGATATTATGTGCCTCGGTGATAGGAACACATCGACGGATTATCCCATCAGAGCCTATTCTGAATAGGAATGGATCATCCCAAAAGTAATGCTTTAGGTCAGCAAAGAATTTCTTCTTTGCTTGATATGATAGATGTTGGGGATGTCGTCCCACAGCCAGGTAATTGGCCATGTCTGCAAACCATGGTCCTTCAGCTTCTTTGATGATGACTGCGAGGAGTTGTTCATCCGGGAATGACTCATTGATTTCGACCGGATCTGAAGTAGCAAACTCAGCGCCCTCCAATCGAGATAAATGATCAGCAGCTACATTTGTGACTCCTTTCTTGTCTTTGATCTCAATGTCAAATTCTTGGAGTAGTAAGATCCATCGAATGAGTCTCGGCTTAGCATCTGCCTTTGATAGAAGGTATCGAAGTGCCTGATGATCTGTGAAGACCACTGTATAAGATAGCACCAAATATGAACGAAATTTGTCGAAGGCAAAGACAATGGCCAACATCTCCTTCTCTGTGGTGGTGTAGTTCCTTTGAGCATCATTCAAAGTTCTGCTGGCATAGTAAATTGGATGGAACCTCTTCTCTTTTCTTTGTCCCAACACAGCGCCAACTGCATAATCACTTGCATCACACATGAGCTCAAATGGTAGGTTCCAATCTGGAGCCATAAGGATGGGAGAATTGGTGAGCTTTTCCTTCAAGAACTCAAATGCCAGAAGACATTTCTCATCAAATGAGAAAACTGCATCCTTTTCCAGAAGCTTGGTCAAAGGCTGACTGATCTTGGAGAAATCTTTGATGAAGCGTCTGTAGAATCCCGCATGGCCCAGGAAACTACGTATTGCTTTTACAGAAGATGGTGGTGGAAGAGCCGCAATTGTCTCGATCTTTGCACGATCAACTTCTATGCCTTTGTTCGAGATCTTGTGGCCAAGAACAATTCCCTCTGTCACCATGAAGTGACACTTCTCCCAGTTTAATGCAAGATGTGTCTCTTCGCATCGAATAAGCACCTTCTCCAGATTTGATAGACAATGATGAAAGGAATCTCCATAGACAGAGAAGTCATCCATGAATACTTCTACAGCATCCTCAACTAGATTCCCAAAGATCGCTGTCATGCACCTTTGAAATGTGGCAGGCGCATTGCATAACCCGAATGGGATACGTCTATATGCAAAAGTACCATATGGACATGTGAAAGTGGTCTTCTCCTGATCAGCTGGATCTATCGGAATCTGAAAGTATCCAGACATGCCATCCAAGAAACAATAGAATTCATGGCCAGCCAACCTCTCCAACATCTGATCAATGAAAGGAAGAGGAAAATGATCCTTCCGAGTGGCATCATTCAAACGTCTGTAGTCGATGCAAACACGCCACCCAGTGATCGTGCGGGTTGGGATCAGTTCTCCCTTATTATTGGGAACGACAGTCATGCCTCCTTTCTTCGGGACTACTTGTACCGGGCTGACCCAAGGGCTGTCAGAGATTGGATAGATTATCCCGGCATCAAGAAGCTTGAGGACTTCCTTCTTCACCACTTCTCTCATGTTTGGATTTAGGCGTCGTTGTGGTTGTACCACTGGCTTGTATTCGTCCTCCATAAGAATTTTATGGGTGCAGAAAGATGGACTTATTCCCTGGATGTCTGTGATCTTCCAAGCAATTGCTTTTATATGCTTCTTCAGTAGAGCCACTAGTAGTTCCTTCTGATGTGGGGAAAGAGATGAGTTGATGATGACTGGCAGCTTGGAGTTGTCGCTGAGGAAGGCATACTCCAAATGTTCTGGTAGTGCTTTTAGCTCCAAGGTTGGTGGTTCATCATAAGAAGTTTTCAAGAGGGGAAGTTTAGGAAGCTCAACCACCTTCTCCGGTAGTTCTTCCTCTGAAAATTCAGATTCTTCTTTAGTAACATCTTGTTGCTCCTCAAGATACTCAGAATCTTCCCCTTCTTCTTCTTCTTCGAGATTAGTAATTGAAAATACTTCCGAATTGTCTTCCTCCGGGAATATGGTGATGCACGAAACAGATGCCATTTCAATTTCATCCTCAAATGAGTTGAGGTCATCATGAACATGAGCATATCTCATTCCATCATTTAGTCGGAAGGTGGCACTGGCATCTCCAACTCGTAGAGTGAGCCTCCCATCATGAACATCCACTATAGCTCTGGCCGTTGCTAAGAAAGGACGGCCAAGGATTAGCGAAACGTCAGTTTCGTCGGTATCCATGATCACAAAATCTGCTGGAAAGACAAATGGTCCCGCCTTCACGAGCACATCTTCTAGGATGCCACGGGGGTGTCGTGTGGATTTGTCTGCTAGTTGGATAGTCATCTTGGTCGGAGTGAGCTCGCCCAGCCCAAGTTGTTGATAGAGGCAAAATGGCATAACATTAATGCTTGCCCCAAGGTCGGCTAGACTTCTTTCCAATTCTAATTTGCCGATGA
Organism: Linum tenue; assembly: GCA_946122785.1. Taxonomy (NCBI): domain Eukaryota; kingdom Viridiplantae; phylum Streptophyta; class Magnoliopsida; order Malpighiales; family Linaceae; genus Linum; species Linum tenue. Next base: position 37,449,078 of record CAMGYJ010000008.1, read on the forward strand.
TGCAGGGTAGAGTGAAACTTCCTGGATCTTTGAGTTTTTCTGGTAAACTCTTGTTGAGGATTACAGCAGAGCATTCCTCATTGAGGACAACCGAAGCCACATCTCCCAACTTCCTCTTGTGTGTGAGAATCTCCTTCATAAATTTGGCATATTGAGGCATTTTGGAGATGACTTCAATGAAGGGGATGTTGACATGCACCTTACCCAAAAGATCCAGAAACTTTTGGTATGCTGCATCTCTAAGCTCCGTGTTCAATCTGGCAGGATAAGGAGCTTTTGGTTGGTATGGTGGCAGAGTTGGCACAGATGAGGGATTTTGGTCGGTCTTCTCGTTGTGCAAGTCGGCTTCTATTATGACATTTTTGCCTGACTTCTTTGGCAATTGTGGACTTGGTTGGGTGATCTTCATGGGTATGGGCTCGGTTTCCTTCCCACTTCGAAGGGTTATAACCTTGAGTTGCTCCTTGGGATTATTCTCCGTGTTGCTGGGAAGAGTGCCAGGGGGTCTTTCACTCAACATCTTGGCAAGGTTGGTCATTTGTAATTCAATGTTGGAGATGGATGCTTGCTGTCCCAACATGAGCTTCTCGAGCCTATCAACTCTGCTCATATCTTCAGTTTGGTTGCTAGAGGTTCCACTTGATTGACCCTGATATTGAGGTCGTGCTTGATAGCCAGGTGGGCCTTGATTTTGTGGCCTTCTATCGAAATCCTTGTTGGGATTATAGTAAGTGGGCTGGGGCCGCTGATTCGGATATGGTTGTTGTTGAGGATTTTGCCCAAAGTGTGGACGATTAACTGCAGCAGGTGCTCCGCCTTGATGTTGATAGTTGTTGTTGTTGTTGTTGATGCGATTGGTGTTGTTGAAGAACCCTCCTTGACGATTTTGTGGGTACCCCTGTCCCACGTAGTCAACCTTCTCTTTGCGAGATCGACCAAAGTTGCGGCAGTCTATACTGTTGTGATCTTTTCCATCACACCAATCACACTCAAAGATTTTAGCGACTGGTGGTGAGGTCGTGGAAGTCTTCAACTCAAAAAGTTGTTGTGTGATTGCCTCCATTTGTAGCATCATTGTTGTCTGAAAGTCAGAGGACTCTTGGACATTATTTATAGAAACTGGCCGAGGAGCAGTTCTTCTTGCCCAATTTCTTGTCTTGGCTGCTATATCCGCATAATGTATCATGGCCTCATCGGCTGTTAGTTGGGTAATATCACCATTTGCTGCTTGGTTGATGAGGATTGTTGTGGCATCATCCAGACCTTTTCCGAAGTTGTCGGCAAGTTGCTCTTGTACGAACCCATGGTGAGGGCATGAATGAAGTAATCCTTGGAATCGTCTCCAGGTGTCGTAGAGTGGTTCTCCATTTCGTTGACGAAAGTGAGATATTCTCTCCTTGATTTCATCTGTCTTCCATGGAGGAAAGTATTCTTCCACGAAAGCTTGTGCTAGATCATCCCAGGTGGTGAAGGTTCCTGGTGCTTGAGAGTCAAGCCACGCCTTTGCTCTTCCTCTAAGTGAGAAAGGGAAAAGTCGTAACCTGATAGCATCAGCTGTGACTCCTTGGTGTTGAACGGAGTCACAAATTTCCAGAAAAACTTGTACATGATGGACGGGGTTTTCATCGTCCTTTCCTTCGAACTGACCGGCGTTCTGCACCATCTGAATTGTGCTATGGCGTAGTTCGAAGTTTGCTTTGGTGATGGGTGGTCTAGTAATGCTGGAGGCAATACCAGATGCACTTGGTTTAGCGAAATCGCCCAATGTTCTTTGACGGGCTGCCATGATGGTCCCTTCTTCCTTTTCCTCCTTATAGTCTTCAAATTCTGTCTCACTATCTCCGACTTCAGAGGGATTGCTCACTGTCTCGTAGACAACTTCTTCAAGTTTTCGTTTGTAAAATCTGGTAGTCGGTCGATTCATACAAGGAATCCTGAATAAAACAAAAACACTAAAAACCCGTGAAAAGCAAGGTAGGAAAATAACACAAGGAAATAATGCTTTTTCACACAACTAGAAAATAAGTCCCCGGCAACGGCGCCAAAATTTGATGTCGCTAAAAGCGCATGCAAAAATAATCCAGAAAGTAAAACTTACTGGAGTCGTATTTCCCTAGGGTCTTTTCTATTGCTTACTCAAGTATTGATATTCCAATGTAAAATGAATTAAATGGTTTAATTAAGACAATGATTTGGAAAAGTTGTTTGGATTAGTTTCCCCCTCGATGTTTCATCCCGAATAAACTCAATTTAATTAACAAGTTTTAATACAAATTTCATCCCATCGTAATTTCTAAAATTGAATTCATGCAATTTCTTATCAATAAATTCGTTCAGCTTCCAATTACTAATCTCGGTTTTCATGTCATATTAAATAATTGAAAGTTGATAGATGAAGACCCAAATTACACTCAAGATGGACCACACAAATTAATCCCGATTTCTCATGAATTTTACCTGAATGGTTCTTGTATTTGGTGATCAAGGAATCGGAGCGCTGTTTCTAGACGACTCTGTCTTCCAACAATTTCCTAAATGGAAGATTTCTCTTATCATCCGGGAACAAGATAGACAAACGCAAAATATGTTAATTTTCCATAAATCCGTTAGTCAAATTGTGTTAAAAGAGTTGGGATCTTTAATTTCATCGAGGGTTCCACCATTCCAAACAACGTGTTTTTTAGTTCATCATTAAAACGGATGGAGGGCGGAAAGATATAGTTAACTCAAGTGAGATAACCAATCGTATAAACCTAACCCCACTACCACAAATAAATATAAATATAAATATAGCACAAATTGGACGAAAGGGCGGAAGGACTTAGCTAACTCAAGTGAGCTAACTAATCGTATAAACCAAACCCCACTCCGAAAATATAAATATGGGGATACGGAAGGAATTAACTAACTCAAGTGAGCTAGTTAATCGTATAAATCAATTCCCCACTTAAAAAGTAAATATGGGATTAAGGCGGTAGACCGTCCCTATTTAACCCACGATAATAATAGCATGAAAATTAAATGCATAAGAGTATAAATATAATCAAAACCTTAATGTAAACCAAGTGGAAGAAACGAGAATAGAGTAAGTACGTTATACCAATAAATCACCTAGAAGTTAAATAAACTTCTTATGGTAATTTACGAATGTAACATATTACCGCTAATCTCAAGAATTGGAACCATTATCGTATAAAGCATATGACTTTGGATTGAAACACAAATATTACAACGAAGATTTGGCAGAGTTTCGACAAGGAAGAAATGAAATGGAAATAGCAAGAAGAGAAAGGATTCTATCGTCCAAAAAAATGAGTCCCCCAATTTGCCTCTGTACGCTGCTTTTTATAGAGCAAGCTAGCTAGTCCAAATAAATCAACAAGAGCCCTCCTTTGAAGTTTACAGTTGGTTGCCTTAAATTGTTGCACCTAACAGCTGCTTGCTTGAGCTAGTTGCTTGGGGAGGAGACGTGGCCTCCGAATTCACCAGCTAGCTTTTCATTCTCCCACCTCACCGCAGCAAATTAATGGCCACAAGGAGACCAGCTTGCTTCCAAATTGTCGTTCTTACTCCCACTTGAAGAGCTGCTAGCTTCAGCACCCTGCTTGCTTGGAAGCCCCGTATAATTGAGCTGCTAGCTTACAATAATGGACCAGCTTGCTTTTCCAATTTGGACCAGCCTGCTTGAGCTGCATGCTTGCGGAGAAGACGTGACGCGTCCAGCTGCTAGCTTCCAAATTACCCATCGCCGAGACCAATTATTAGCCAGCTGCTTACTTTAACTTTGTGTCGAGGGACACTTCTCTCAAGCAAGCTTGTTCTTTTAATTCAGCTACTTGCTTCTCGAGTGTTACCATTCCATGGACAAAATTACTTGCTTGCTTGTCCATTAAATTAAGTTGCTTGCTTGCATTCTTTCATTTGTGGCGGATACTTGCTTCTCTTGAGCAGCTTGCTTTCTCGGGTACAAACAACTCAAAAGGTCAACTTGCTTTCGTGCCCACACTCAATTCCATGCATACGTACTTCATTCTTTTACAACTTCGATCAGTCATTTCTCATTTTCAATGCTGATTTGAGACGAGTTGACCATTTTCTCTCCTACATGTCTCTGAATATCCTGAAACATCAAAACACACAAAACCAAGCGTAAAACTGGAAAACGACTGAACTTATTTTGTTTTACAAGCTAGTTGGATACTTAAATGTGAGAATAAATATGTGTATTTCTAGGCGTATCACTTGGCTCATTATTGCCGAGATAATGGTTTACTTCTTCACATCCATCGCGCAATGCATGCAGTTATTGATAGACAGAAGAATCATGGTATACACTTTCGTGTACTAGCTAAAGCGTTACGTCTGTCTGGTGGAGATCATATTCACTCAGGTACCGTAGTAGGTAAACGTCGAAGGGGAAAGAGAGATCACTTTGGGCTTTGTTGATTTACTGCGTGATGATTTTATTGAAAAAGATCGAAGCCATGGTATTTATTTAACTCGACGATTGGGTCTCTCTACCAGGTGTCCTGCCCGTGGCTTCGGGGGGTATTCACGTTTGGCATATGCCTGCTCTGACCGAGATCTTTGGAGATGATTCCGTATTACAATTTGGCGGTGGAACTTTAGGTCACCCTTGGGGAAATGCACCCGGTGCCGTAGCTAATCGAGTAGCTCTAGAACCATGTGTACAAGCTCGTAATGAGGGACGTGATCTTGCTCGTGAGGGTAATTCAATTTTTCGTGAGGCTAGCAAATGGAGTCCTGAACTGGCTGCTGCTTGTGAAGTATGGAAGGAGATTCAATTTGAATACGAAGCAGTGGATACCTTGTAATCTACTAATTGACATTTGTTCCCTTAATTGAATGAATTGCAATTAAACTCGGCCCAATCTTTTACTAAAAGGATTGAGCCGAATACAAAGATTCTAGTTCTATTCTATATTTTTTATAGATACATACTTAACTAGATATACAAGATCTTAAATACAAAATAGAAAACGAAGCGATTTAAACCTTTCTGTTGTTGTCTTGGATTCACTGTTAATTCTAAGTATCTCTAGGTGTATTCTTTTATATCCTGCATATGGGTCGAAAAAGTATCACAACATTTCGCCCTAGGGCAGGATAGGGCGTTAAGCTTTTTCAATTCAATTGAAGGGAATGATTAAAAAAAAATCTAAAATTTACCTCAAGCTGTGGTAACTTCTAGATTGTATCTCCTTTTTTGGAGACAATTTCAGCATGAAATGAATAAGGAGAATCGGAGACCAACATTCAATTCGAGATTATCCTGCGGTACCAATCCGATGCGATGAGGAGCAACATACATAGGGCGGCGGCATCACTTGTATCCTCTACGGAAGAAGTTCCCCTTCAAATTCTACGGGAATTAATCCCAGGGCTTCTTACCTTTCGGGTTTTAGGCAAAATCCGCATTTGATTAAAGAATGTCCAGTAACTATTCTCTTTCTTTTATAAAACACAGCACTCGCTAGGGCTGCAAACGAGCCGAGTCGAGTCAAGTTTTTGCTTAGTTTGAGCTTGGCTCGTTTATTAATTTTTCAGCTCGAGCTCGGCTCGAACTCGAATTCGGCTCGAACTCGAATTTTGATAATCCAGCTCGAGCTCGGCTTGAATAAAAATAATCTAGCTCGAGCTCGACTCGGTAGAGCTCGATAAATGCTCATTAACAGAGCTTGTCAAGCTGAGTACAAGCTCGGCTCAAGATGAGCTCGATTTAAAATCATTTTTGTTGGAAAAATGTATAAACATAAGAATTTAAATGATAAAAAGAACACTAGAAACTATAAATAACATCTAAATTTCATACACATCTGTATTAGAAGATAATGTTCATGTTTAAAAGAGTAATTCATCCTTCCACAAGCTCAAAACAAGGCAGCTCGCAAGCTTAGCTCGACAAGCCACCGAATCAAGCTAGCTCGCGAGCTTATAAAGCTGAGCATGGTCTAGCTCAGGCTTGGCTCGTTAACTAACGAGTTGGCTCGCGAGCCGGCTTGTTAAATAACGAGTCGAGTGTCGAACGAGTTTTTTCCGAGCGGCTTGGCTCATTTGCAGCCCTAGCGCTCGCTTACACTTGAGCACACTCCTATGCTTGTTGCTTATTGGCCAGACTTGTTCCGTTATTTCCTGTGATCGTTTGGTTCAGGTACCTTAGACCGGCCTATGTAGTCTCTTTCTTTTCAGTAGCTGACAGAATATATCTTGAATCATTACGCCTTTCATGTTTCATGTGCAGAAGTCTACCAGATTTAGTGATTTCATCAAAATGATGCACGTTGAGGGCAGGCCTTCTTGGATGACATGGCCTAGGGTATTCGCTTACCTCCAACCTAATTCTTTCCCATTTCCCTGCTTGAGGTTTATACTTTTAGGTTTTTTCTGACTTCCGTCATAAGCTTTAGGACTCCTTCAGCTAGGTTATACAAAAAGGTAGGCTTGACTTCCATATTGGTCGATTTAGCCACTAAACTACCTCAGTAATTAGGATTTACCGTTCCTGCGTAGCTTCTGGGATTTAGATTCCGCCTGCTTGTGGGATAAGGTCTTTCTCTTGGGTTTAACTACCGGTTGGGTTAAGTCAATGGACTCAACCAATCCATTTGAGTTGTCTATGGTAACTTGATCGTCTATGTACATTGAACCCTTGTTTTCGAAAATCTCTTAAGAGAAGAAAACAACTAGCAGAGGGTGTGGAAGTGTCATACCTTCGTGGATTAATCGACTTTCGTGTACTGATTCTCATCGAGATTGTGTTTGTGTTCAGCGAATGTTTGAATCTTTCGCCAACAGATATTTTCTTTTGTTTTAGGACAGGAAATAGGTCACGCGTAAGGGAACGACGTAAGTGGAAGGGCTTACCCCCTAAGAACGAATGATTTACCCACTCCCTAAAGCTGCTCCTATTCAAGACAGTGAACTCTGCTCGTGCTCAATTACATCGAGCCTCGCCTACTACTAGAAGGGATGTCACATATTAGCTCTTATTGTCGCAGGTTAGCTGTTTACCAATTTAGAAATGAAGGAATTTCTGGTGAAGATGTCCCAGATCTCTGCTATCACTGGAATTGTTTGCTGTTGGTATGCATTATTATTTAGCGCCCGGATAATGACGGAGCTATGCTCTATTTTATTCCCTCCCTCCCCCCTCTATCGCTGCCTATCTAGGTGTTGGCTTTCTTTAACATCGCTTCCTTTTTTTCTAGGTTCCGAAAGTGCTTATTCCCCCTTGAGGGGGACTGTATTCAATACAAGAGGATCAGACTTGAACACTCGACTCTTCTTCCCGGTAGTCTCAATAGGATAGACTGATACCTTCTTCAACGAATCAAGGAGGTTTAGCCGTCATTCTCTTTGTCACAAATCCAGATGCTATTCCAAGCGAATGAAGAAGGCCCTAGGTAATAGAACAAAACAAGCAGCTATCAGTTAACGTAGAAGACCGAAAGACAGCCTTTGACGCTTTAATAAAGTAATCCTACTGGTCACGGATGGTCTAACTAAAGAACATTGTATAGGAGCTTATCTGCTTGCGCAGGAGATCATTAGGTTAGTAAAACGCTCTAGACACTTACACACAACGCTCTATTTGAAGCTGTGTGTAAGTGTTGGTGGCGGGAAGGAACTGTAATGACCCTAAAGAACGAGTGGCTATCGGCTTTTCTTCGTGGAAAGTATGGAACTCTATCCTATCCTTACGGCAGACAGCCTCTGATTCTCGTTCCATTCCTACCTTGGCATTATAAGGCCAGCTTGTATGCCGTGTAATGCCCATGTTGCTCAAAATGCCAAATCAAACAATCTGGAGGGAGTCGAAGACTTATGGGAATAGCTAATAGGGGTGTTCAAATGGTTACCGTGGTTATAACCGAACCAATTAAGCCTAAATTTCATTAACCATGAAATAAAATGTCTTAACCAAACCGTCCAAATTAACACGAAAACCAAATTAACCAAACCAAAGTATAATTGGTTTGGTTAATCGGATAATCGGATTAACCGAATAAAATTACATTACATGAAAACATATCATCATCATTCGAGTTAATATATCATTCATCATATCTGCACCTAATATAGTTGACTTACAATAACCCCCTTAACATAAATACATACATATACCCTCGGTCAAGAAGTTAAAATCTCTTCCTACAAAACCGTTAAACTATACATAGTTTGAGGTGAGGTGATTATCACGTAATCCAAAAGAAAGTCTAGTAGCTGTTCAAAAAACCTCCACAAAAAGAGCTACTGCCAATATGCAATGCCATGCCTACGTTAGTTAGTTCCCACCTGCTTGAAAAATCAACAAAATAAACATAATTAGTTATCATTACATATAGCACTTGATAGAAAGAAGAATAAGATTAACAAATACCACTCAAATAAAATCAAGAAGGCATCATGTATTCATGTGGTGATTATTTAAATATGCACTTTTGTTGAAAATGCATATTGTAGCACTATTCTCATATTGCAGTTGTAAGTAGTAACCACTAACTATGCTTTCTCCTTCTCCCCCACTCAATAGCGTAGAGAAGTGGCAGGGGCAGAGAGTCTCGTGTGCAGCTGCTAGCCTGCTACTGCCTTAGTGTTTTTTTTCTTTCTTTCTTTTGGTTTGAGAATAACAACAGTATATATTTATACCTGGAATGGTGGGCATCAGTATCATTGTCAAGTTCTATCTGTAGTGCCACTGATCGTAACATCACTTAAAGCTGTAAATTAAAATTGACAAAACATGAATAAAATTTTTAGCACAAATTACCAAATGAATAAGCATAAATAAAAAGTAAGAGGTGGAATCTCGTTACCTTCTTCTAGCTTTTCCAGTTCCACTGTATTTTCTTCAACGCTTGTGTTCTGTGGATACGATCTCACCCAATTCTGGCCACAAATGAGAGCTTGTGCAATCAGTGGAGTTAAAGAACTCCTGTGTTCATCAAGAACTCGGCCACCAGTGCTAAAAGCAGATTCGGAAGCCACAGTGGAGATGGGTATGGCTAGAACATCCCTAGCCATACAAGCAAGGATTGGAAATCTAGCACTATTCATCCTCCACCAGTTCAAAACGCTAAAGTCTGCAGCCTCTTCTTCAGCTTGCTCCATTAAGTACTTATCCAACTCATTTCTACTCAATTCAACGCCGGATTCTAAGTTTCGTTGCTTGAACCGGGACTTCCTCATCAATTTTTGCCTCTCTGACTCTGATGTACTCCCAATACCACTTGAGCTGGTTCCAAACTCAACAACTAAGGAACCTGGAATGTGGACAGGTACTTCACTTGGGACTTGATTCATTTTCCTATATTCCTCGTACATTTCATACATTTCCTCTTTAACCCGCTTTCCATATTCTTTTCCTGCTGCCTCTCCATACATTTCACCAAGAGTAAACACCAAATACTCCAATTTCTCTCTAGGATCAAGCACAAAGGCAATATAAATCAGTTTGTTCATTTTGCCAAAGTCTCCCCAATACTTATTGTACTTGATCTTCATCTTTGAAGCCATATGACGCAAATCAATATCAGAACCAGATTCCCATTTATGTAACATCCCTTGAATAACACTCAAGTCATGAAAAAATGAGCAAGATGTCACATATGAAGAACCAGAAACTTTAAGAGTTAAATCATAGAAATGTTCCAAGAAGGTCACAAGCTTTCTAGCATTCTCCCAATCTAGGGAAGTTGGAGGCCCTCCAATTACTCCATCATCTTTCTGAAGCAAGTCCAAAGTGTAATACCCATCCATTCCCTCATACCTATCAAATGCCCTTTCGAATTTTTCAGCTGTGTTCAACATTAAATAGGTGGAGTTCCACCTAGTCGGCACATCCAAACAAAGCAAGCTCTTCCCTTCTATGTTTTCAAGTTTAATGCACTCCTTAAACTTTTCCAGCCTAGAAGGAGATGACCTTATGTACTTGACAGCCTCTCGAACTCTTCTTACCGAAGGATGATGCTCCTTTAAACCATCACTAACAATTAAGTTGATGATATGAGCAGCACACCTCATGTGCAAATATTTTCCATTTGAAATGGCAGTTCCTCGAACAACAAGTTTCTCTCTTAAATACTCAACTGCCACATCATTTGCAGAAGCATTATCCACAGCAACAACAAATACTTTCTCAATACCCCAGTCACGTAAGCACATTTCAATACGTTCTCCTATATCCCTACCCTTGCGAGAAGAAATAGTGCAGAAATTCAAGATCTTCTTCTTCAATATCCAATCATCATCTATGTAATGGCCAGTAAGAGTCATGTAGTTGATGTTTTGCAAGGATGTCCAAGTATCCGTAGTTAAAGATATTCTTCCACCAATTTTCTGAAGGGATTGTCTCAACAAATCCTTTTCATCTGAAAACAGCTTAAAACAGTCCCTTGTAATGGTAGTTCTTGAAGGCATTTGAAACCTAGGACATGCAATTGCCATCACATGCCTAAACCCTTCCCTATCCACTACTCTAAAAGGCTCTTCATCGATAATAATCATACGTGCTACAGCCTTTCTAATTGCCTCTTGATTAAAGCTCCAATTACTAAGTTTCCCACCCCCATCTTGACCAGGTTTCAAGTTCAGCAGCTGCTGTTTCGGAGAAACCACTCGTTCATTGCAGGAAAGCATATGAAATCGTAAAGGGCTAGTTCCATCTTTTGATGTATCAGCAAAGTAAACCTTACCACACAAACCACACTTAGACACCACATCATCACCCTCTTTAGCTTTTGAAAATTGGGCCCAAACATCTGACCTTGCCTTCATTGGTTTTCTTCTCTTTCTCTTCAGTTTGGCAGTAGGTGGTATAGGAGCACGATTGACAGCTGGTATTGTTGTTGCATTCTCAGTACCACCGGCGACTGGATTTAAACTTGGACATGCTTGCGGTGATGCGCCGACAGTAGCATCAGCAACAACACCATCGGTCAATTTCCTCGGTTCAGAAACCTGGAATTAACAAAGCTACATTAATTTTTTTTATTGTAAACGTGACCTAAAAATCTACCAGGTCACTATAACTAACACACACATAGGGAAACATATACATAACCACAAATGAAGCACACACAAAGTTAAAAGATGGAGCTCACCTGCTTACAGAAAAAGAAGGGGAAAAAAGATGGTGCGACATTCATCAATTCAGAAAACAAGTTTAGAGAATAAGAAACAAAGAGACCAACAGCCTACATGACTCAAAAGCAAAGTGCTCCAAGAACCCAACTTAAAGCATCTACTATCTACTAGGAAAACAAGAAAAGTAGATAAGCAAGGACTAAAACAGCAGCACAAAACCCTAATAGTGGTAAGACAACACAGAGTCGTAATGACCCATAGAAACACAGAAAAGAGAAGTGATGAAAGATTGAGTGTTGGCTTACTGTGCAAGAGGTGGATTTTGATTTAGATACCATTCTCGAAGAGTTATGAATGGAAATATTTGTATTCGACTGTCTCTCTCTCTCCTTCTCCCTCTCAATCTAGGGTTCAATGTTCTGGGGAGTGGAAATTGGATATGGGGATTGAGGACAGAGGGAAACGAAACGTTTGGTTTTGTTTGGTGTTGAGAGAGGCCCACTTGATGGTAGTGGAAACTGGAAAGTGGAGGTTATCATATTATTATTAATTATTTATTTGGTTAATTGGTTTCATTGGTTAGCAAAGTTGAAACCAAACCAAACCAGTTAAACCAAATAAGCTAACTTATTTAACCAAACCAAACCAATTATCCAAATTAACCGAACCAAATTAACCGAATACTACCGGTTAATATGGTTACCACGGTAACCAATCCGTTTGAACACCCCTAATAGCTAAGACTTGCTGAAAAGACGGATTGCCACTTCCTCCATCTTAGCCTAAACCAACCTTCGCCTCCTATTTCTTTTTTCAAAACCTTCTTGGCCAACTTTGGTTCAATGGCTTAGAACGACAATTCCACTAACGCCAAGTAGCAGGCGAACGACAAGTGAGGTAGGCTTAGAACGAACAACAAGAAGGAGATATCTAATCGTTGACCTCAAATTCCTATGCCTTAGCTCATTCCAGAAAGCCGTGCAAGATGCTAAAAGCGCATTCGGAGCTAAGGTTGGAGAATCTCTTCGCCGCAACACCTTTTCCAAACAGTCTAGTGAAAACAAAAGCCTTTCCCTTCTCCCATCAGCCTATCCCCTGCTCTTCCACCATCTATAAATAGCTGGTAATTTCTCGCTGCCTTTGGATAATAACTTTCCCTTCCACCAGAGAAAATTGGGAAAACTAGCAAGAAAGGGCCCCTTACTATATAGATAGGGAGGGCGTCCGATCGAGGAAAGTTTTCGCTCTCCCAGAAACGGTGAGGAAAGTAGATTTCTTTTCAAATGAAATAGGGTGAACGCGGGCAACAATGCACTTCAGTTACGATATTTCTAGCCATACATTGGGGCGCCGCTTGATCGTATCTACAGAGTCACCCCCTATTACTTCATTCCATTGATATGGATAGGAGTTCACCGGTAGGGTCCGATTAGCCGGACCTGCTTCCTCCCCCAGGGAAGCAACAGGCCTACCAGGAGGTACAGCTTCCGACGGAATCTCCGACGTGCCCGCTGGCCAGGATTCCGCTATAACGTCCAGATCGAACGTCTCCCCTAGCTCCGATGACGCGTTTTCCTCTTCCTCCCCACCAGTCGTCTTTGCCCCGAATTCGCCCTATCCCCCCTCTAGTGGTATTTTATTGATAGGTTCCATAGGAACTGGACGATCCTATTTGGTCAAATACCTAGCAACAAACTCCTATGTTCCTTTCATTATAGTATTTCTGAACAAGTTCCTGGATAACAAGCCTAAGGTTTTCTTATTGATAATAGTGACGATATTGATGATAGTGACGATATCGACCTTGATACGGAGCTGGAGCTTCTAACTAGGATGAATGCGCTAACTATGGATATGATACCGGAAATAGACCGATTTTATATCACCCTTCAATTCGAATTAGCAAAAGCATTGTCTCCTTGCATAATATGGATTCCAAATATTCATGATTTGGATGTGAATGAGTTGAATTACTTATCCCTCGGTCTATTAGTGAACTATCTCTCCAGGGATTGTGAAAGATGTTCCACTAGAAATATTCTTGTTATTGCTTCGACTCATATTCCCCAAAAACTGGATCCCGCTCTAATAGCTCCGAATAAATTAAATACATGCATTAAGATACGAAGGCCTACAGTGGTCGAGGCGAATGAACCCCTGCTATAGGTAGCCTTCCTAGATGAAACTCGGGATGCAACCTCTGTGCGGACGGTGGATAGCGTCCATTGAAATGATTCATAAGCTTAATGCCCCAGATACGATAGCCTAGATTGAGGTGACTGGAACATGGGTTTAGGGCATACTTGAAGGCGTGTGGATAGTCACGAGAGCCCACAGAAAAGAGCTCACTCACCACATTCGATGACCATAAGTATCTATATATGCATAGTGACCCTAAGCTAGGAGGAGGGATAGTTCCGCGAACTACCTGCTTTTAGCTTTAATCAATCTTTAGACTCAAAACCTCAAAAATCGATTAACTAATTAGTAACTATGTGGGAAGTAGGCTACGGTCCTGGGATCTTAGTAGAACACGACCTTGATTACCATTATACGACAATGTCGTTCTAGATTAAAATTTGCTTAGGATGGTATAGTTGTTGATACGTACTAACCTCTTACAATAATCTGCACGGATTCAAGTGATCAACAACTCTATGAAAGAAAGAAGGACTTCGATCCCCCAAGAGAAAGCAACAAAACTCTTGATTATTGCCAATAGAAACTTTATTCTGCCATCTGCAATTCATCAGACTTTTCCAACAGTCCTGAAACAATTTAATACTCTCAACAGATGCTGAAGTAAAGGTTTCAAGTTGAGCCCCTAACAGAAGTTCCTCTGCCTCTTTCACTTGCTTTGCAAACTCACCAAATAACTCCTTATTAAACTTTTCAATGCATGCTTTACTGTCTTGTGCTTCACTTAAACCACTGTCATGAGCGATCATGTAAATTCAACAGGCCAAGCCTTCTCCACTATCGCCAAGAAATATGGATGGTATGACCAAAATTTAAAATATTTGAAGGGATTCGGTAGGGTTTTACTGGAGGATAAGTTGTAACCGAAATTCCGCAGTGATCCAAAAATGTGCATACCATAGCTTCCATTTTACAATCTGGGAAGTCATCAATCCATTTCTCATTCACCATTGCTCTATCTAATTTCTTTGCAAGTGGTCTATGCTTATGCCGATTACTCCATGTATCCTATTGTTTGATAATCTAGTAACTCCATTCTATTAATCCATTCAATAAAATCATTCATACTAGGTGTGATGCCACTATGAATTGATGCTTCTCTAAGCTTTCTAATTGTGTTGAAGTCTCCACTCACTATCCAAGCACAACTGTCTACTTTCATTTGACTTATCTCTTGATGTGTAGCTTTCCTCTCACCCTCATCATTTGAAGCATATACTGCTATAAAGAAGAACAACTTTGGGTTATAGGTAGACTATGCCCCTCTACTATGATGTTTTTATCAAACATGCCCCTCTACTATTTTTTTAAATCAAACATGCCCCTATACTTTGGAAAATTTATCAAACATGCCCTTATGTTAAAATTTCCATTGAAAAATCGTAAACCACGGTTGAACCAAGATTTAGATGACCCGATCGACAAATGAGAGGAAAAATGTAAGTTTTGACCTCTGATTTATATATCTAGGTCTCGTTAAAGTGAAATTATTAGAGGTATTTGGCTATTCAAAATATACGAAAGATTCTAAAGTAAAATTGTTACGGACATTTTAGACATTTGTGTCACCCAAATCAAGGTTAAGATCTTTTGGATGAAAATTTTAACAAAATGACATGTTTGATCTAAAAAATAGTAGAGGGGAATATTTGATAAAACAACATAATAGAGGGGCAGATTATACCTATAACCCAACGACTTTCCATCTCCATCCTGTGCTACTGCAGCAAAAAATTATTTACAGGTTTCAATACTATCAAGCTTACTCCGACTACCAAAACAACCTAATTTTCCCCGGATCTGACGCCTCATAATTTAGATGTCTCTCCCAACCTTCAAAACAGCTTGTTGCTTCAAAAGATTTCGCCTCATGCACTCGTGTTTCCAGAATCGCCACAACACTCACTTCCTTTCTACGTAGGAATTGTTAGAAACCCCACCGTTATGAGGGCTTATTAAAACCTCTTACATTCCAACTGAGAATTATCATATGGAAATAGAGGACTTAGACCCCCTCGTCTCAAATCATGATTGAAAAGGAGAAATGACGAACCAACATTAGAGATGGGATTGTGAGTTTGAGATGAGTACCCAAAATTGACAAATTTGCACCCCATGCAACCAAGCTCAATGCTTATACATTCTACCACGAACCTACGTATGCATGGAATCAAAATTGGCTCACGTCAAATGGTAGAGTACAAGCTTGCAGCTCAAGCAGGCTAGTCCATTACTCGGCATCTCTTGTGAAGCAGGTTGGTCCAATCGAGGAAGTTAGTAGATGAATTAAATGCGTATTCCAAGCAAGCAGCTCAGCAAGTGGAAGTCAAACCAAGCAGCTCAAGTTAGCAGCTGGTACAAATGGCTCACGTCTCACAGGCGTAGCTAAGGTGGAACTATGTCACAAGTGTAAACGGAAGAAGCAAGCTGGTCTAAAAAAAAAACTAGCACGTCAATTAATTGGAAGCAAGTTGCTTGAATCAAATGTACAAGCTTGCTTCCATGAACGGCCAAATTAGATGGGAGCAAGCAAGCAGCTCAATCACTCGGGGAGTAATGAGTTCTTGAAGGAAAAACTCACCAACTCTCTTATCCTTATGGCTCCAGATTGGAACCTACCATTTGAGCTCATGTGTGATGCCAGTGATTATGCAGTTGGCGCTGTGTTGGGACAAAGAAAAGAGAAGAGGTTCCATCCAATTTACTATGCCAGCAGAACTTTGAATGATGCTCAAAGGAACTACACCACCCCAGAGAAGGAGATGTTGGCCACTGTCTTCACCTTCGACAAATTTCATTCATATTTGGTGATATCCCATACAGTGGTCTTCACAGATCATTGGGCACTTCAATACCTTCTATCAAAGGCAGATGCCAAGCCGAGACTCATTCGATGGATCTTACTACTCCAATAATCCGACATAGAGATCAAAGACAAGAAAGGAGTCACAAATGTAGCTGCTGATCATCTATCTTGATTGGAGGGTGCTGATTTGCTATTTCAGATCTGGTCAAAATCAATGAGTCATTCCCGGATGAACAACTCCTCGAAGTCATCATCAAAGAAGTTGAAGGACCATGGTTTGCAGACAAGGGCAATTACCTGGTTGTGGGACGACTTCCCCAACACCTATCATATCAAGCAAAGAAGAAGTTCTTTGCTGACCTAAAGCATTACTTTTGGGATGATCCATTCCTATTCAGGATAGGCTCTGATGGGATAATCCGTTGATGTGTTCCTATCACCGAGGCACATAATATCATTCATCATTGTCAATCCGGGCCGGCAGGAGGCCACCACAGTGGAAATCATACAGCAAGAAAAGTATTGGAATCAGGATTCTACTGTCCCACTATTTTTCGAGATTGCGTCCACTTTGCTAGAAGCTGTTAGGGGTGGGATTCGGTCCGTAAACGGTAAATTGTTTACCGAATTTACCGGTTTTGGTATTCCGAAGTTGGTCAAATTGGTTACCGATTACCGATACCGGTTTGTAAACGGATTACCGATTACCGAATTACCGGTAAACACAAACCGGTATTACTGAAATACCGTGAGAAGCGATTTCGGGCGGTTTTTCAGTCGGTTTACCAAATATTTACCGAACCGAATTTCTGAAAGTGTGGTGATGTTGTAATATTTTGATTTTTTTGAGTTTTTTCATCATTTTTTTAATTAATAATTTATTATTAACTCTTATTTACAATATTTTTGAGGCCTATACTTACTTACATTCATGTATGTAATATTTTATATTTGTGAATAATGATGTATATGTTATATGTTAGTGGAGTAGGAAGGGGGGATTTCGGTATCGGTATTACCGATTTACCGTCGGTATTTCCGATACCGTGTCCGGTAAACCGACTCCCCCAACTTCCCGCTCGGCTGCCGATACCGCCGGTTACCAGTTCGGTAAAACGATAAACCGTTTACCGGATTACCGTTTACCACCCCTAGAAGCTGTGATGATTGTCAACGGATTGGCAACATATCTAGCCGGGATGAAATGCCACAACACATTTTTCAACCCATTGAAATCTTTGATGTCTGGGCATTGATTTCATGGGACCCTTCCCATCATCTTCGGGTAACAAATACATCCTGGTGGCCGTTGACTCTGTGTCAAAATGGGCAGAAGCACAAGCCCTTCCCACTAATGATGCCAGTAAAGTGGGGAAGTTTCTCCAACAACTATTGACCCTATTTGGAGTACCTCGAGCAATAATCAGTGATCGTGGAACTCATTTCCAAGGTCAATTTGACAAGGTGTGTGCTCGATTTGGGGTGACACATCGGCTATCCACAGGTGTGGTCAATTAAGCTTAATGCGCATTATGGGCATATCGCACAGCTTTTAAAAAATCCAATAGGCACCTCGCCTTATCGGATGGTTTATGGTAAAGCTTGCCACCTACTAGTGGAATTGGAGCATAAAGCATTCTGGGCTCTCAAATCTCTAAACTTGGATCTTGGAGTAGCAGGTGAAGAAAGGATGATCCAGATGCATGAAATGGAGGAGTTTCGCTTTCATGCCTATGAAAGTACACGCCTTTGCAAAGAACGCACCAAACGAATCCATGATGAAGATTGAAAAGAAAGGATTTCAAGGCTGGAGATCAAGTGCTTCTGTTCAACTCTCGCCTTCGACTCTTTCCTGGAAAACTCAAGTCTAGGTGGTCTGGTCCATACACAATCAGCACATTCCATCCATACAGCACAGTGGAACTTTTCGGTGAGGACAATTCAACCTTCAAGGTAAACGGGCATCGACTGAACCATACCTGGCTACCACGACGCTAAAGAAGCGCTCATTGGGAGGCAACCCAATACTAGGTTTGCATTTTCTTAACCTTATTTATTGTGATTTCTTCATATTCGATTTTTTTGTGCTTTGAATTTTGTTTAAAAAAAAATGTGTTACTGTGTTCCCTCACTTGTTTTTCATGTTCATTGAGGACATTGTCCAATTTAAGTGTGGGGGTGTATTGTGTGGCGTGAACTTCATAATTGTATTTACCTGTGTTCTATGAAAAAGAATTGTGATTTAAAAAAAAACTAAAAAAAGGAAAGTTTTTTTTTGTGTTTTATATAGTGGGTATCTTTGGTTTTGATTTGAATTTCGTGATAATTACTATGGATACATGAATATTGTAATATGGACATAAAGCAACCTATTATGATGACTGGGGGTTAAAATGAATGTGTCTCGTGTCACTCTTCCTTAGATGGCAAAAAATTGTATGAAATCTTGAATTGGTCGATTGTCATCTTTGATTATCTTTGCATAGTCATTGGAAAGCGTAACATGAGAAACCGAGCATTTAGGAAACGAAGTGAGATTTGGAAATTGGGAGAAATTGTTTCTCAAAATGTTGTTCTTGAAAATAAATTTTGGCCACTCTATAAGAAAATGAAACATACACATATGCATGATAATAATAAAAAAAAAAAGAGTTGGCTATCAATTTCGTGCACTTACAAAAAGGAGTTGTTCTTCAAAAGCCAAATTCGGCTACTTTCAAACTCCAAAATATCTCAAAATGCTTTCTCCCATTCCAATCATCCTAATAGAAAAGCAGCAAGGTCATGGTTTTGGTATGTAAATTGTGGAACCTTGAACTTACCACAAGATTAAATGAACTTTCACATGTCCATGCCCCCATCCACAATGTTACCCATTCTAAAGACCTCCGGACAAGTCAGTGATAACACAAATTTGAATACTCGAATGACATGTTCATGGCAGAGAGATGGTAGGGAGAGTGTATTTAAAAGGTATGTAAAAGTATCTCTACTTTTGCATACATTTATAACCTGACCCCACTGGTCGAGTGCTAGAGACTTTCAATCATCTCTAAAAATTCCAAGTGAGATCCTACATGCTCTATCTCTCATGCTATGCTTTGTGATTCCTATGTTTGAACAATTGAAAATGATGAGAACTAATCCGGATTTCATGCAGTTCTTGCATCTAAGTCAGAGTTTCCCATGTCACAGGAGTGTTATGATCAAATGTCGTCTATGGTGGTTGCCAACATCCATATTATAATATTTTGTGTGTTGGTTTTGATTGTTACTTGTGATTCACCTGATTTCCCACCATGTGTGTTTATGAGTTCTGAATAACATGAAACATGTTTTACGATTGAACTCGGGATTTATGTGCTTTACTTGAGGACAAGCAAAGACTCAAGGGTGGGGGAATTTGATACACCAAGTAATATACATATTTATTCCCACATTTAAGTATCCAATTGGCTTGTAACACAAAATAAGTTCAGTTGTTTTCCAGTTTTACGCTTGGTATTGTGTGTTTTGATGTTTCAGGATATTAAGAGACATGTAGGAAAGAAAAGAGTAAACTCGTCTCAAATCATGATTGAAAAGGAGAAATGACGAACCAACATTAGAGATGGGATTGTGAGTTCGAGATGAGTACTCAAAATTGACAAATTTGCACCCCATGCAACCAACCTCAATGCTTATACATTCCACCACGAACCTACGTATGCATTGAATCGAAATTGGCTCACGTCAAATGGAAGAGTACAAGCTTGCAGCTCAAGCCGGCTGGTCCATTACTCGGCATCTCTTGTGAAGCAGGCTGGTCCAATTGAGGAAGTTAGTAGCTGAATTAAATCCGTCTTCCAAGCAAGCAGCTCAGCAAGTGGAAGTCAAACCAAGCAGCTCAAGTTAGCAGCTGGTACAAATGGCTCACGTCTCACAGGCAAAAGAGGTTAAGCACGTAGCTGAGGTGGAACTATGTCGCAAGTGTAAATGGAAGAAGCAGGCTGGTCAAAATAAAAAAAAAAAGCTAGCACGTCAATTAATTGGAAGCAAGTTGCTTGAATCAAATGTACAAGCTTGCTTCCATGAACGGCCAAATTAGATGGGATCAAGCAAGCAGCTCAATTACTCAGGTGTAATGAAGGAGAAGCAAGCAGCTCAAAATTAAATGGACATTACCGGGCAAAGAAATGGAAGGTAGCTGGTGAAATAGAAGGCCACGTCTTCTCCGCAAGCAGTTGTTAGATGCGGCGATTTAAAGGAAGCAGCTGTTAGCACAAATGTGGGCTCTTGTTCATTTATTAGGACCAGCTAGCTTGCTCTATAAATAGCAACGTACCGAGGCAAATTGGGGGACGGATTTTAACGATAGAATCCTTTCTCTTCTTGTTGTTTCCATTCCATTTCTTCATTGTCGAAACTCTGCCAAATTTTCGTTGTAATATTCGTGTTTCAATCCAAAGTCATATGCTTTATACGATAACGGTTCCAATTCTTGAGATTAGCGGTAATATGTTACATTCGTAAATTACCATAAGAAGTTTATTTAACTTCTAGGTGGTTTATTGGTATAACCTACTTACTCTATTCTCGTTTCTTCACGCTGTTACTATCGTGGGTTAAATGGGGACGGATTACCTCCCTACTCCCATATCTACCTTTCAAGTGGGGATTTGGTTAATATGATTAGCTAGCTCACTTGAGTTAGTTAAGTCCTTCCGTATCCCCATATTTATATTTTCGGAGTGGGGTTTGGTTTATACGATTAGCTAGCTCACTTGAGTTAGCTAAGTCCTTCCGCCCTTTCGTCCAATTTATACTATACTTATATTTTTTTTTTTTTGGAGTGGGGTTAGGTTTATACGATTGGTTACCTCACTTGAGATAACTATATCTTTCCGCCCTTCGTCCGTTTGAATGAAGAACTAAAAAACATGTTGTTTGGAATGGTGGAATCCTCAATGAAATTAAAGATCTCAACTCTTTTAAAACGATTTAACTAACGGATGTATGACAAATTAACATATCTTGTGTTCGTTTATCTTGTTCCCGGATGAGAGGAGAGACCGTCCATTTAGGAAATTGTTGGAAGACAGAGTCGTCTAGAAACAGCACTCCGACTCCTTGATCGTCAAACACAACAACCATTCAGGTAAAATTCATGAGACATCAGGATTGATTTGTGTAGTCCATCTTGAATGTAATTTGGGTCTTCATCTATAAACTTTCAATCATTTAATATGACGTGAAAACCGAGATTAGTAATTGGAAGCTGAACGAATTCATTGGTATGAAATTGCATGAATTCAATTTTAGAAATTACGATGGGACGAAATTCGTATTAAAACTTGTTAATTAAATTGAGTTTATTCGGGAGGAAACATCGAGGGGGAAACTAATCCAAACAAATTTTCCAAACCATTATCTAATTAAATCAATCAGTTCGTTATATATTAGATGACTAATACTTGAGTAAGGCAACAGAAAAGACTCTAGGGAAATACGACATCAGTAAGTTTCACTTTCTGGATTATCTTTGCATGCGCTTTTAGCGACATCAACTAGCTTTAAAAGCGACCCCCGACCGGCCCCCTTCTCTCTCCTCTCATTTTTTTCAGAACTACCTCTCTCTTCCTTGTCTCTTCCTCTCCTGCTCTCTCGTCGGGGCAACTTTCTTCGTCAGAATTATGTTGATCCCGTCTTCGTTTGACCTCTGAATTAAAATACGTTCGCACATCTCGGGGCGCACCTTTGATAGACCAATAATTACACCTGTTTTTACCCCTATTCTTAAGCCGTTTGAGAGGTTGATTCTCGTGTTTTAAGTAGATTTCACACGAGGTTCTGCGTTTATGTCATATTTCAGGGCTCGGCGTTCGAATCGAGGCGAAGAAACGAGTTTCGGGTCGAATGGAGCATGCTTGGGTCGAAGTGTGTTGGAGGAGAAAAATACCCGTCCATGACCAGAAATACCCGGCTGGGTATTATTTTGAGAGGACCGAGGAAAAGTGGTTTTTGCGTCTGAGAAACAGGAGGGGTCTCGGTCGTGAAGCATAAATCCCCGGTCGGGGATTATTAGAGCAGACCGGGGGATTTTTCCCTAACCCGACGCGGCGTTTTGAAAATGCCAGGTCTCAGCCCAAAATACCCGACCGGGTATTCTGGCCGGGGATCGCGGCAAACAGGTTCTTAAGGGAAAAGAAGGCCAAAATAGAGGGGTTCCGAGTTTTAGAGAAAGAAAGCGATTCCTAGAGAGAGAGAGCGAAGAACCAGAGTTCCCAAGTGCCCTAGCTTAATCTTCATCACCATTGGAGCTCAACTCACACTTGCAGAAGTGCCGATTAACGACCAGGAGCAGATTCTCATCCTTCACAGCATGATTTCTGCATCTGAGCTTGCTTTTGCTTCTCTCTCCATGGAGTAACTTCCTCATTCATCTGGGTATGGAGAACCCTAGATTTGTGTGTTAGGTCTGATTGTATGAACCCAAGTACATATTCTTTGATATGATTATGTCCAATTGAGGTTTGAATTGTTTAATGGCATGAATCCTGACCAAATTCCTGTTGTTTCTGCTTTAACCTAGAAAGAGAATATCTGCCTAGGTTGATAGAGCACCCTTGGTTGAAGGTAGGGAGTTGGTGACTTTAGTCGAGGAGCCAACTCACTATTCTGTATCGAATTCACTTAGGTAGTGGAGGTTTTGTTCATTAGGGCCTCAATCTGTTTACTCCGGTGGAGGTTAGTCGCCCGCTGGAGACTCAGATTGAGAGGGTCTGGAGACCTTTAGTCGAGACTTCAGACTGTTTAAGAACCTCCCGCAGTATAACTTTCATTGAAACTGAACTTGGTGAATTGCAATCCGGCTTAACTGCAGTCTAGGGAAAACCATATCAGGGTGACCTCTCTCGACTTGAAAACAACCGTTTAACTTGCCTTGTTTGTTTGTTAATTTGGACTTGCACTAAAGTTTTACCGCTAGATAATAAGAATTCACTGAGTAGTCATCACATCTAGGACCCGGGTTGAAATTAAAACCCAAACCCGCTATACTACGCTTTAGGAAATGGTTACACTTGGCCATTTTCTAGAGTGACAGTAGGAGTGAGTCAAGTTTTTGGCGCCTATGCCGGGGACGGCTAGGTTGTTTAAGAAAAGTGATTTCTGTTACTTTAGCATTTTTATTTTCGCATTGACTGTTTGTTCTTTCCCACTTGTGCCTTCACGGGTTTGCATTGCTTGATTGTGTGCAGGTAGTGCATGACCTGTAGCCAGTCGGGAGGTTTACTGCCGTTGGATCCGGAGCTTGAACGCACCTGTCGCCAACTTAGGAGACAACAGCGAGCTAGACTGCTACGGAGGAGCGCATAGACGGCCACTTGAACAGCGATTCTGAGAAGGAGTACGAGATGGAAGGCGAACACAACCAACACTAGGGGAATCCTCTCCAGGTTCCCCCGGTGAATCAGTTCTTGGGGAACAACCCCATACCCCAAGCAGATGGGGTTCTCCATCATCCACGACCGCCGGGTCCCACCTTGGAGTACTACTACACTCAACGGATTGCTGTTATCCGCCCGTGGTGTGCATGCCATGGAGGCCAGGTCCGGGCTAGAGCTGCAGGTGGCTGAATTAGTGCAAACATTGAAGCAGCCCAACAGTCTTATTCCGGGCAGAGGTCTGGGCGAACCTCCAGTAGCTCAATGTCAGTGGTGTGTAAGCACAAATGATCTGGTGGAAGACTGCCAGGCTATGCGGGAGTCCTCTACTCCCCAAGAGCAGTTGGACTTCATCACCAATGCTCGGCGCCTTGACCCATACAACAATACATACAACGAGGGGTGGCGCCAAAATCCCAACTTCGCTTGGGGTAGCAACACCAATAAACCACCTAGTTTCCAAGCACCAGCAGGTGGTTTTCAGCAGAGGCAGCCTTTCCAGGCTAGGCAGGGGCCACCACCACAGCAGCAGCCCTACCAGCCTAGGCAGGGGCAGCCATTCCAGCAGCCCCATCGTCAGTATGCCCAGCCTCCAGCAGCTGCAGCTCCAGATAATTAGATGACGGAGCTGAAAAATATTTTGCAGGCATTTATGACCACCAGCTAGGCAAATTTCACGAGGATGGATCAGAACATAGCCTCACTGGAGGCAGGCCAGAGGAACCAAGGTGCCATTTTGTAAGATCTACAGAATCAAATTGGGGGCATAGCTCGCCAAAACACTACCAGGGCACCGGGGACTCTGCCTGCCACCACTATTCCGAACCCTCGTGAGCCTCACCAGCAGTTGGATGCCATCACTACCAGGAGTTGCAAGAGCATATCTGCTGCTCTTGCCCAGCCCAGGCAAGACGAGCCACTACCTGCTTCAACACTTCCAACTGATAATGCAGAAGTGGGGGAAGACAAAGAAGCACCTGCTCCCACGCCACAGATAGTGGTTAAGGAGCATGTACCCCAGCTTCCTTTCCCCACTCGCCTACATAAAGACAAGCTGGAGACTGAGTTTGCCAAGTTCATGGCAATGTTGAAGCAGGTCAACATCAACATGCCGTTCGTGGAGGCACTATCGAAGATGCCCAAGTATGCCAAGTTCATGAAGGACCTCCTCACCAACAAGAAGAAACTTGGGGATCTTTCGACAGTGATGCTGAGCGAGGAGTGTTCTGCTATCCTGCAGAACAAGCTGCCCGAGAAGCATAAAGACCCAGGGAGTTTCACTATCCCTCTTGTTATTGGCAGCATGCATGTAGGAAAGTCCTTGGCGGACCTAGGCGTTAGCATAAATGTCATGCCCTACAAATTGTTTAAAAAGCTAGACCTAGGTAAACCTAGAGCTACTAGGATGAGCATTCAGTTAGCTGATCGTTCCATCGTGCATCCTAGGGGTATCATTGAGGATCTGCTTGTTAATGTTGGTGCATTCACATATCCTGTTGACTTTGTTATTCTGGATATAAATGAGGATGTGGATGTGCCTTTGATTTTGGGTAAATTTATACTGCGTGCTGGTGATGAACAGGCTACTTTTTTCTGTGTCTGAGAATGGGAAGCACTCTCATTTGCATGATGACATAGATTACTGTGATGTGCTTACTGATTTTGAGACCGCACTCGCAATGACGAGTGTTGGTACTGACGATGCTCTTGAGCCTTGTATTTTGCCAGGTGAGCAGGCATCGCAGGAGCCGAAGCTGGCAGAGCAGTTGGCCGCGCTGGAGAGTAGCCCATTCCTGGAGGGCGACAGGTTGTTCAAACCGATCTCATCCTCACCCCGCATCACCACCTCCTTGGAGGAACCACCAGAGCTGGAGCTTAAGCCCCTCCCTCCTCATTTGGAGTATGCATTTCTCCGGGAGGGTAATAAGCTGCCAATTATCATCAGCTCGACCCTCACACCCGATCAGAAGGACAGACTGGTGGCCTTGCTGAAGCAGTACGAGCGAGCTCTAGCGCGGAAGATCACAGATATCTGGGGGATCAGCCCCTCCTTTTGCTCTCACCGGATACTGCTGGAGGATGAGATGCGGCCAGTGAGACAGCCGCAGAGAAGACTGACACCGAACCTGGAGGTTGTGGTTCAGGCAGAGATCGTGAAGCTGATGGACGTGAGGATCATCTTTGCCATTTCCAACAACGAGTAGGTCAGTTCCACCCAGGTGGTACCCAAAAAGGGTGGGATGACCGTGGTGCCTAACGAGAAGAATGAGCTCCTCCGGATGTGCACGATGACTGGGTACCATGTCTGTATTGATTATAGGCATCTCAACGACGCCACTCGGAAGGACCACTTCCCGCTGCCATTCATTGACCAGATGCTGGAGAGGCTGGCAGGGCACGAGTTCTACTGTTTCCTGGATGGGATGTCCGAGTACTTCCAGATTCCCATTGCACCGGAGGACCAGGCGAAGACCACTTTCACCTGCCCCTTCGGCACATTTGCCTACCAGAGGATCCCATTCGGGCTGTGCAATGCCCCGGCCACCTTTCAGCGATGCATGCTTGCCATCTTTGACCGTCTGGTCGGCGAGATTATGGAGGTGTTTATGGACGATTTCTCGGTTTATGGAGACTCATTCTCTCATTGTCTCCATAACCTGGAACTCGTCCTTAAACGGTGTGAAGAAACGAACTTGGCACTGAGTTGGGAGAAGTGCCACTTTATGGTTCGAGAAGGCATAGTTCTTGGGCATAAGATCTCCAAGATGGGATTGAGGTGGACAGAGCAAAGATTGAGACTATCAGCAAGCTGCCTCCTCCTACATCTATTAAAGGGATCCGGAGCTTCTTAGGCCATGCAGGGTTCTACAGGCTGTCATCAAGGATTTATCGAAGATCGCCCTGCCCCTGACTAAGCTTCTTGAGAAGGATGCCCCTTCTAGTTCACTGATGCATGCACATCGGCATTCTCGACCTTGAAGGAGAAGCTCACCCAAGCTCCTATCATGGTTGTTCCTGACTGGTCCCTACCATTTGAGTTAATGTGCGATGCCAGTGACTTTGCTGTTGGAGCTGTCTTGGGGCAGAGGTGCGATCAACACTTTCGACCTATCTACTATGCCTCGAAGACCCTAAATGATGCCCAGGAGAACTACACCACTACGGAGAAGGAGCTGCTCGCAGTGGTGTTTGCCTTCGACAAATTTCGTCCTTACCTGGTCTTGTCACATGTGACCGTGTATACAGATCACTCCGCGATTCGATACCTGATGAGCAAGGCTAATGCCAAGCCTAGGCTCATAAGATGGATCTTATTACTGCAGGAAGTTCGACTTTGAGATTCGGGACAAGAAGGGAGCGGAGAATGTTGCAGCCGATCACCTCCCCCGGTTGGACGCACCCCCTGCGGGCAACCTCGAGGAGGAGATCAACGACTCCTTCCCAGATGAGAGACTGATGATGATGTGCCTGGTGGAGAGAGTCACCCCCTGGTATTCCGATTTTGCGAACTATTTGGTGGGCCAACAGCTGCCCAAGGGGATGACAACTCACACCAAGAGGAAGTTATTCTCCGACCTGAAGCATTACTTCTGGGATGACCCTCATCTCTTCAGGATCGGAGCCGACGGGATCATCCGTCGCTGTGTTATAGAGAGTGAGATGGAGGGTATTCTATCTCACTATCATGAAGGACCTACTAGCGGTCACCATGGAGGAAACCGCACGGCGAGGAAGGTGCTCCAATCGGGCTTTTACTGGCCCACGCTCTTCAAGAACACAGACGCCTTCGCACGCAGGTGCGACCGATGCCAGAGGTCAGGTAACATTTCTGCCCGTGATGAGATGCCCCAGAATGTGTTTATAACCTGTGAAATTTTTGATGTCTAGGGTATCAACTTCATGGGCCCCTTCCCTCCATCTTTTGGCAATACCTATATCCTGGTTGCTGTTGACTACGTCTCTAGGTGGGCTGAGGCGCAAGCTTTGCCCACTAATGATGCTAGACGTGTGTGTGGTTTTCTGAAGCAGTTATTCTCCTGGTTCGGGACACCTAGAGCCATCATAAGCGATCGATGCACCCATTTCCAGGGCCAATTTGCTAAGTTATTGTCTCGCTATGGTGTGACTCACAAGGTGTCCGTGGCCTATCACCCTCAAACTAGTGGCCAGGCCGAGCTGACGAACTGGGAGCTCAAGCGTATCCTGGAAAAGACAGTGGATCGGTCCCGCAAGGATTGGTCCACCAAGCTCGATGATGCTCTCTGGGCGTATCGCACTGCCTACAAGACACCAATTGGTACTTCACCGTACCGGCTTGTCTATGGAAAGGCATGCCATTTGCCCGTGGAGCTCGAGCACAAGGCCTTTTGGGCCCTTAAGCTACTCAACTTGGATGTTAGTGTTGCAGGTACTGAGCGCAAAATGCAGATGCTGGAGCTGGAGGAGTGGCGTTACCACGCCTATGAGAACACCAAGCGGTACAACGAGCGCACTAAGCGCTTGCACGATGCACGGTTGCGGGGTCCGAAAGAGTTCCAGGTTGGTGATCGAGTTCTCTTTTATAACTCTCGCCTGAAGCTCTTTCCCGGAAAACTCCGTTCCCGGTGGTCTGGACCATTCACGGTCATACAGGTGTTCCCGTATGGGACGATTGAAATTGCCAACCCGCAAACTAGTTTAAAGTGAATGACCATCGTCTCAAGCTCTACCTAGGAGACGAGGTCGAACGTGCGGAGTTGGTAGTGGAACTCGTGGACCCTTAGTTCCGCCATGGGCGTCCAGCTAAAAGAGGGTAGAGAAACTGCTTGTGGGGAGGCAACCCCACCATGGTTTGCATTTCTTTTTCCCTTTTTTCTGAGTTTTTGTGTCGTATTGAGTCAGTTGCATGTCTGTGTTGAAGTTCGGTCGTCTGTTATGCCTCGATTTGGTGTTGTCGTGCAGGAGAGGTCGAAAATTTGGGGGAATGAGATTTTTGGTCGGAAGGGGGCAAATCCCCGGTCGTGGGCCAAAATACCCGACCGGGTATTTTTGGTCCACGATCGGGACCCCTTCTGCTTCTCGGGGTGAAAATTTTCAAATCCCCGACCGAGTATTTTTGGCTCAAGGCCGGGGATTTCCTTGCACTCGACACGCCGCGTTTTGAAACCCCCGGTCGTGGAATAAAAAATACCCGTCCGGGTATTTTTGGGGCCTGACCGGTATTTTTGCTATTTAAGCAAACCCCAGGTCAGTTTTCTCTCTCTACCTTCATTTTTTCCAAATTTTCCCTCTCCTCCTCCCTCAAAACCTCTGCCCTCTCTCCTCCCTTGTCCGCCGCCGGCCGCCACCCCTCCTCCGCCGGCCGCCGCCCCTCCGCCGTCGGCGACCGTTACCGCCACCTCCGTCACCCATCTGGAGTGGGGCGTATTCGAGCAGCTCCACTGCATACAGGAGCTCTCCGCCGCCATCAGCCACCGGGATTGGCGGACACTGTTGACCATAGAGGAGCCCACTTAAACAGAGTTGGTGTGGGAGTTCTACACCACCTACCAGTACCACTCCAAGGCGCCCCGGGACTCATACTCCGTTACTTTCAGGCTGGGTGGCCACCCCCGGGATCTGACTATTGATGGGTTGGCCTACGCCATGGGGATCGAGTACCACCCGTACTCACGCCACGAGGTGGAGATTCCACACCCGACGGACTGGAACCAGGACGAGTTCTACCGCCGGATAGCCAGACCCGCCTATGCGCAAGACTTCTTCGACTCCGGACATACCTCCGTTTCCACCATCAAGCCGCAGTGGCACATCCTGAACCTGCTCATCACCCGCTCAATCGTCCCCTATGCTACTAGGTCGCACAAGATTTCGAAGCGCGTACTCTATGCCATGTACTCGATGAGGGACCCGGAGCACATGCTCCACTTGGGTTCTTTCGTGGCCACCACCTTTTCCCGGTGCCACGGGAAACCCAACCATCTCTACTGTGGTCCCCTGATCACCCGTCTGCCGCGCCATTTCGACATCAGCTTCCAGGGACTCACGGATTTTTCTACACGGGGCGGCTCCACCCCCCTTAGCCGGGATGTGCTCCACAATGCACTCCTCCTGACCACTGATGGCACCCGCACATGGGTGGATGGCCTTTTGATGCCCCCTGAGGAGGATGAGGATCTCGATGAAAACGAGGAGGACGCTGACTACTTTGGCGAGGAGGAGCAGGACGATGATGATGATGATGGCGGCGCCATGGATGCCGATGAGCCGGAGCCCCCGCTCTCTCCACCAGGTGACCTTCAGCCACGACGGAGATTAGAGAGAGGCGAGCCCTCCTCCAGTCCTTCTTGTCCATTGATGGCTTCTGGCCCCTAGTGGCATGTTTTGTGTGTTTTCTGTTTCTGTCAGGTGCAAACTGTCTTGTGTCGGTTTCGTTTTTTTCTTTTTATTTTTGATGATGTACTATTGGGCTGACCATTGGACCTAACGTATTGTGTTTGAGCCCTCTTGTTTCCTTTAGCTGTGCTTGTCCTGACTGGTCCTCTCTCTCCAGTCCGCTTCACTCAGACTGGTCCGCTTCCAGAGTTCTGCAGTCTGTGCACACCGGTAACGTCGAAGCTCAACTCAGACTTGTCCGCTTCCAGAGCGACGAACCAGAGTTCCCAAGTGCCCTAGCTTGATCTTCATCACCATTGGAGCTCAACTCACACTTGGAGAAGTGCCGATTAACGACAAGGAGTAGATTCTCATCCTTCACAGCATGATTTCTGCATCTGAGCTTGCTTTTGCTTCTCTCTCCATGGAGTAACTTGCTCATTCATCTGGGTATGGAGAACCCTAGATTTGTGTGTTAGGTCTGATTGTATGAACCCAAGAACAGATTCTTTGATATGATTATGTTCAATTGAGGTTTGAATTGTTGAATGGCATGAATCTTGATCAAATTCCTGTTGTTTCTGCTTTAACCTAGAAAGAGAATATCTGCCTAGGTTGATAGAGCACCCTTGGTTGAAGGTAGGGAGTTGATGACTTTAGTCGAGGAGCCAACTCACTAATCTGTACCGAATTCACTTCGGTAGTGGAGGTTTTGTTCATTAGGGCCTCAATCTGTTTACTCCGGTGGAGGTTAGTCGCCCGCTGGAGACTCAGATTGAGAGGGTCTGGAGACCTTTAGTCGAGACTTCAGAATGTTTAAGAACCTCCTGCAGTATAACTTTCATTGAAACTGAACTTGGTGAATTGCAATCCGGCTTAACTGCAGTCTAGGGGGAACCATATCCGGGTGACCTCTCTCGACTTGAAAACAACCGTTTAACTTGCCTTGTTTGTTTGTTAGTTTGGACTTGCACTAAAGTTTCACCGCTAGATGATAAGAATTCACTGAGTAGTCATCACATCTAGGACCCGGGTTGACATTAAAACCCAAACCCGCTATACTATGCTTTAGGAAGTGGTTACACTTGGCCATTTTCTAGAGTGACAGTAGGAGTGAGTCAACCTTCGCCTGAAATTTCGCCCACATCGGGAGAGTTTCAATTTTTCTGGCCGCCCCCAACCGCCATCGCCGCCGACTTTCCGGCCAGCTTCCGGCGACTTTCCGGTGAGCCCTCCCGATCCATTTTTTTAGCATTTTTCGCATCACTCGCCCTTTGCTCGCGTCCCTCTACGGTCTTACTTGTGTTTCCAAGTGTGTTTCTTGCTCCATTTGCTCTTTTTTTTGAGAAATTGGATTGTAGATGTTAGGACCGAGAACTATGATTTGCCTGGCAATATGTGAATTAGAATAGGGTGAGGGATACCGTGGATATGATTGGCGCATGCATGTGTGATGCCCGCTTGGTTGAATGAGTCATCTGTTACCTGATTCTTGCTTGAGTTGTGGTTGGTTTACTTGCAACCCAACCGTTTGTGCTTAATTGTTTGCCGTAGGTGGTCCTTGAGTGTGGGGGAATGGTTGAACCCATGCTTGCGGTCCTACGAGTATATTCTTGGCTCCACCTTTGGTTAGTTGATTTTGCAGGATCATGTCTCTGGACCATCCCTTTGTGCAGGGCCTGCGTCTGCACCCGGACTATGATGCCCAGTTCGACCGGGTCATACATGGGGTGCTCCAGCGCCATCACCATTTGGAGTGGGGGGTTTTCCACCAGCTCCACTGCCTGGACAAGATTTCCAGCGCCATTAGCAACCAGCACTGGCGAGTTTTGCTGAGCATTTAGGAGCCCACTTACACGGAGCTGGTGTGGGAGTTCTACACCACTTTCCGGTACCGCCCCAAGGCGGCCCAAGACTCCCCTACTGGTGTCACCTTCCGTCTCGGCGGGCACGTGAGGGAGCTGAGCATTGACGGGCTGGTCCATGCACTGGGGCATTTAGATCGCCCATCCTCAGGACTGGAACCAGACCGCGTTCTACCGCCGCATCTCTCTTCCCGCCTTCCAGTAGGAGCATTTCGATGCTGGCCAGACATCTGTCCCCAATGCTCGGTCGTCTCCAACGCCACCGGATCCCACAAGATGCTTAAGTGGGTGCTCTACGCCATGTACTCGATGGGGCGCCCGGATCACATGCTCCATTTGGGTTCTTGCGTGGCCACCACTTTCTCAAGGTGCCACGGGAGCCCAACTACCTCTTTTGTGCCCCCCTGATCACAAAGCTGGCGCGCCACTTCGAGATCGAATTCACGGGACTGACCAACGCCACAACCCAGGGCGGCTCCTCCCCTCTCACCCGGGAGGTGCTCCACCACGCACTCCTGCTGGCTTCTGCAGGAGGGCGATGCTGGGTGGATGGGTTTTCCATGCCTCTCGAGGTGGATGAGGATAATGATAATGAGGAGGAGAAGGAGGAGGGCGAGGACGAGGACTACACCGGCGAGGATGAGGGCGATGATGATGATGGTGTGGCCTGGGACGCTGAGATGTCGGAGCAAAGCCCGTCCTCCTCCGGTCCTTCTGTTCCGTCGATAGACTTCTTCAAGGAGCAGTTACACCAGATGGAGCTCCAGTTCAGCAGATTAGGGTCCAGAAACAGCAGATGATGGCCATTTGGTCCAGTTCTACCAAGGTATTCGGCCCACCAGGCTTAGTACCACTCTCGGATAACGGTTCTGGACGAGCGCCTAGACCGGATGGAGACTCAGCAAGGAGTCACCAGTGCTCGCATTGAGCGGGAGCGGGATCACCGGATGATAGAGTTCCAGGAACACCTGCTCCAGTCCTGCCATCCATCACATGAGCACCACTGGACCACCCGGTGGGACCACTCACCACCCCCACCACCACCGACTGACGGGGTTGACAACGTCATGGATCATATTGATTTCAGTGAGCTCGAGTAGGCTATACTCGATATCTCGTTTGTGTTTTCTTTTGTTTTAGTTCGGAGTGCAAACTGGTTTTTTGCTTGGTTTGTTTTCTTTTCTTTTGGAGGATGTACTATATGGCTGACGACTTGACCTAACGTATTTGTGTTTAGGTGCTTTTGTTCCCTTTAGTTGTGCCTTTGCACCGAATGGTCCCATTTACAGTCCTCTTCACTCCGACTGGTCCACCTTCCAGTCCCACTGCAGTCTGATCATATCGGTAACATCGTTCCCCTTATCCTTCCCTCTTCTCCATTGAGGGCAATGCCGAACTTAAGTGTGGGGGGATGTTTCTATTTGACTGCTTAGATCTGTTTGTGTGCTTGGAGCCCAGTCCACTGTCCAAATTTTTAAATTTGAGGCCTCCAAGTACTGTTCCCTACGATAACCTGCTCAGTATGCTTTGAATTGACAGTCTTTACGGTGATATGCAACCTAGGGAGGTAGTGTAGCACTATGGAGGATGTTGAAGTATAAGATTTTTCCTATCTATCTCTCTACTGTGCCGGTTCATTTTGTGAACTAGTGGATTTAAGAATGTTGAATTCATGTGGTATTGGTGACTCCTTTTAAATTGTGTTGTGGACTCGTGTATCAAAACAGGGTGCTCATGTGTGAATTGAAAAGCAGTTCGTCCTCCATGTCAGAATAATTAAAATCTTAAACATGGGGTAAGCCCAACGTGTGTGGCACCGTTCATTGCACGAAATCGGGTTTTGGAAGAGATTTTAGTGATCCTTAGTGGGGTACTCCTACAAGGTGAAGCTAAGCTGTCTCTAGTACAAGTAAAATTTTCACCCGTTGAACGGTTTGCCTACTCAACGATGTGTTTTTAAGGGCACGAATAGAGCTTCCGACCCCCCTTAATTTCATTGACCCTCCACACGAGTTGAGGAAAAGGAGTGAAAGGAAGTACTCTGGCGAGTGACAGATGTACAGAAATTGCTCTTGCTCAACCAATAAGGGTCGACCGTACAAAAAAATGCAGTTGGAACCCCCGCAAAGTGAATGAAAAAAAAATGTAAAATGAAAGTGCGAAAAGGGGTTCCGACGATTGAAATGAAGTGAAAGGGCACCCCGGTACAATGAGTCCTTGGTTGTTGAATGGTGTGAGTCCCTTTACCCATGAACTGGCTGTCTTAATTCCACTGCTTCTCATGATCTTGGTTTGAATCTAGCACTCGCATTGAGAGAGATAGGGGATGCTTAGAAGACCAGTTGACCTCGTAAGCTGCTATATGATCTAGGAAACCCTCTACCGACGATCGGGGTTGTTTGTTGCTATAGAGGTCTGGAGAGTTGCATTAGTTTGATTTAGGTTTGCTTGGGGACAAGCAAATGGTTAAGTGTGAGGGCATTTGATGGACCATTAATTGCACATGTTTATACCTCCATTCTTGAGCCGTTTGAGAGTCGATTCTCGTGTTTTAACCCGATTTCACGCGAGGTTGTGCGTTAATGTCATATTTCAGGACTTGGCGTGGACATGGAGGAGTGGAAACGAGTTTCGGGTAAAAAAGGAGGACACTGGAGTGAAGGGCCGCTGGAAGAAGAAAATACCCGACAGGGTAAATTGCAAAAGGAGGTCGGGATACACATTTTGAACGCCAGAATTATAGAAGGGGTCCCGGCCGGATAGCTAAAATACCCGATCGGGTATTCTGAACCTCGATCGGGTATTTCCCTTTCCCCACTGCACTGTGTATTAAAATACCCGGCCGGGCAGCTGAAATACCCGACCGGGAATTCTGACTGGGATCGCGATCTACTCCCTTTTGAGGGAAAGAAGGCCAATTTTACAAGGGTTCCGAGTTCTAGAGAAAGAAAGAGATACCTAGAGATAGAGAGCGACGAACTAGAGTCTCCAAGCGCCCTAGATCGATCTTCATCACCATTGGAGCTCGACTTAAGCTTGGAGAAGTGTCGATTGATTACCAGAAGTAGAATCTCATCCTTCCAAGCATGTTTTCTGCATCTGAGCTAGATTTCCCTTCTCTCTCTATGGAGTAAACTCTCTCACTCACCTGGATATTAAGAACCCTAGACTTGTATGTTAGGTCTGATTGTATGAACCCAAGTATGAATTCATTGATATTGATTATATTCAATTTAGCTCTGAATTTCTGAATTACATGAATCCTGATCAAATTCTTGTTATTCCCTCTTTGACCTAGAAAGAGAATATCTACCTAGGTTGATAGAGCCCCCTTGATTGAATGTAGTGAATTGACAACTTTAGTCGAGGATTCAATTCACTATTCTGTACTGGATTTACTCCAGTAGAGGAGGTTTGGTTCGTTAGGGCCTCAATCTGTTTACTCCGGTGGAGGTTAGTCACCCGCTGGGGATTCAGATTGAGAGGGTCTGCAGACCATTAGTCGAGACTGCAGACTATCTAAGAACCTCCCGTAGTATAATTATCTTTGAATTGAACTTGGCGAATTACAACCTGGCTTAACTGCAGTCTAGTGGGAACCATATCTGGGTGCCCTCTCTCAACTTTGAACCATGGTAAAGGAAATCGTACAGGGCATCATATCGGATTCCTTTCTGGTAGGGTATTTTGTGGTACGACCGTGGATCAACCGTTTCGTACCGGTAAATACCGTTTTTGTAATAATAAAATATATTTTTTGTCAAAAAACCGTGCTGCCAAAATCAGGGTATCGTCTCGGAGTAATACCGGATGTATCGGAATATACCGGATAATAAATGAATAAATACAACTAGTTAGCAAATTAATAGAATAAAGAAGAAATTTTAAACAATAATTATTTTTATAAAAAACTTTCCATCATTTAATAGATTATTACGCGTGCGTTGTCAAAAAAAAAAAAGATTACTACGCATGCACTTGACCTCCCTTCCCCCCCCCCCCCACCAAGTCTGAGTGATTTACGAAATAAATTGCGTACTAAACCCTTACCCTTCTGAGCAACCGACTCGAGAAGAAAGAGAAAACCACTTTAAAGCCCCCTTTCCCCATCTACCATCTTCTGTTCTTCCTCCCCTCTCTCTCTAGCCTCACCCCCTCTCTCTCTCTCTCTCTCATATCCTCACCAAAACTCCAAAAGGCATCAGATCGCAAAACCAATCTCACCACCACTCCCCGCGCTCAAAGCAAAATCAAAGGCAGTGCCTATTGATCTCTCCAATCGTGGCCTTGTGGGTCTCCAATTGCCACTCTCCACTTGCCAGAGGAGAAGAGAAGAGGCGCGGTGGCACGGAGGAGCGGTGAAGCGTTGCAGGGATCGGCTAGACCTTTCTCCCGTCTCCACTTTGATCTCTCCGGTCGCGGGTCGTCAGTCGCCACTCACCAGAGGAGAAGAGAAGAGGAGGGGCGGCGCAGAGCAGAGCTTGAGAAGAAAGAAACGATGATGCACTCGTTTGATTAGAGCTAGAGTTTTGATTTTGGGCGTTTGTTGTTTGGACACCAATTTTTTTTTTAGAACGACAACGTTTTTTTTTGGATATAGAATACCGCCGGTTAGAACAAAACCGGGCGGTTTCTTGCTTTGTGCCGGTTAACCCGGAAAAACCGGCCGACACGGTAAAAAGTCCCTTAACAGCCTATCGTTTCGTTTTTGGTCCGGTTCCCGGTTGAACCGGCCGGTACGATCCGGTTTCCTTGTCCATGCTTTGAACACAACCTTTTACTACTTTGCTTGCTTGTTTGATTAGATCTTCACTACACTTAAACCGCTAAATAATAAGAACTCACGAAGTAGTCATCATACATAGGACCCTGGTTGACATTTAAACCTAAACTCGCTATACTACGCATTAGTAGGTGGCTATACTTGGTCACTTTCTAGTGTGACGGTTCAGGCGTGTCAGTCTTGGTACGTGGTTGTGAATTCGACAAGGCCAATAGTGTTGTGGAAGGAGAATAAAAAATAATAGTGATGAATATCTGGACGACGTTGCGAGACTGCAAGATCAACGATGCTGCGAGTTTCGACGGTGTTGTGTGGGGAACGACGCTTAGAGATCAACAATCTAGCGGTGAGTACGCGGTGGCGAAGGGTGATACAACAATGTTATTTAAATCGATGGCGTTTCACAAATGCGATGCGGTTTCACAAATGTGATGGTCGACAAATGCGATGCGGTTTCACAACGTCAAGACTACGAAAGTGATTTTGATAAAAGCACCGGAGCAAGGAGAAAGAAGGGGACAACCAAATCAACACAGAATAACTCTGTCAAAATTTACCATTTTTCTCTGTAACTCCTTTGCGGAGCTCTCCTTCCAGGATGGGTCTCCATAGTCGTAGTCGTAGTCGCGGAGCTCTGCATAGGAATATCCAAAGGAGTAGTTGTAACGTAGATTTCCCCAAAAACCCAAACACCCTTGTCTTGATTTTGAGAAATAAGATTTGCACCGATCAAATCAACACCTCCCCACGGATATTTGACAGTCGTCTTGGTTTTAGCAATCAGTGGTGTGTCCGATCAAACTGCACCGCAAAAGTTTCCACAGCAAAACAATCAAATCAACATTGCCCGAAGCAATTCGGCACCGGCGGTGGATATTTAATTTTGCAAGGAAACAAGCAGTATGTAAAGTTTAATCACCATTTCAACGCAAAATACGTTATTGCTAATTTTCCCAACACATTTTTCGGTATGGTTTTGCAATCCTTAATCTACAAATCCTTGGGTTAAGAAAACCCTAACGTAGACTCACTTGTTTACTCGCCCAGTAATACTGAATAATAATAAACCTCAAAACACATAATATGCAGGTCCACTTATAATGTCTATGAGAAGGGTTTGGAACTTAGACTTGTAAACTGTGGTGTATGTTCCAAACAAGACCATATATACGGTTCATACTCCAAACCGAGAGATTGAAGCATAGACGAAGGATGCTCCAATCTAGGCAACCCACGTTGAGCAAAAAACAAACAGTTTACTTTTAGCACTAAATATAACGACACACACAACATCACAACCTAAAAACCAAGTAAATAACACAAAGTCAAAGCAACGTGATGAACAATTAAGAAATTAGTTCTTAACTAAGGTTGTTGACCTAACAACGACTTTGGAAGGCGACGACTAAAGAACCCAATTGCCAACTTGAAGCAATTATTATTAGCAAATTAAGTTTGTTTATAAAAAAATTACTAGATTTGGACCCGCCTGTTGGACGGGTCAATTTTGTTAATAGTATAAATAAACATAGTAATTGTTCGAAGAAACGCATATCTTGTTTCATATCCTTAAAATTTCAAAACATGAAGTTACTGGAAATATGATACTGGTATAATTTTAAACATGCTAATCAGATTTATTAACTAAAGTCATTACCTAAAGTAAAAAAAAGTCATGCAAGAAAATCAAATCCTATGAATTCAATGAAACCACACTATTTGCTCAACGCAGTAAGAACTATTCCAAATTTTTTTTTGATATCTTGTGATTGCTCCGCCTCCCTCTACAGCATCGTCAGCTCCACCAATTAGAATGCCTTTGACTTTCTTAAGGAAATATTTATCTTCACAATATGTTGTTCCTACTTTCTTTCAGTTCGAAGCCCATCTTTAATAGTAAATTATTTGGAAACACTAAACATTACTCGCAGTAGAACTTACCTCTTATGAACATTTAATGAGATTTTTCTTTCCCCCAACACAAACAACCAAGAGACCAACAACCAAATATGATGATTTATAGATTGAAAACTTAATGAATAGTCTATAGACGTTAACTATTCTCCAATATATACGTTTCTTTTTTCTTATATATCTGTAGATTTAATTGCCCAATTTGTAAAAATGACTTAGGAAGATTTGAATTTTAGTCAAAGTCAAGTAAGGCACGTGAGACCCACTTTTTTAACAATGTAACGAAAAATTGATGATGAGATACGATTAGCTAGAAATTGTCACATAAATCGGGTACCGTTATAGAAGAAATGATTGTACATAAATTCTATGGTATATGATGTCATATACTGGTAGACTATAATAATGTTTTATTTCAAACATGTCAAAATGGTTATAGTTTTGTGTAGTATAATTAATTTGAATTGTAGTTAAAGGATTATAGTTATAGTTATAACATATGAAATATGATTAATTGAAAACGAATAAGGGAGTGGCTATGCATGTTGATTATGCACCTTTTTTATTCCAGCAGCTAATAATAATTTCAATAAATATATAGAGAAGAATTATATGCTTGGTGCTTTCATTTGAAAAAATAAAAAAATTTATGGTACAAATTGAACTTAAATCTTTAACGTTATAGTCAAATTCGGCTTATTTTTATACTTTTCCATGCAATTCATTTATAGTGCAAATTAAATGCGTGCAAATCATTTGTAACCATTTTCAAATTGTAATGGTGCATATGAAACTCCCAAAACTAAATATGCACCTTGACTTACACTAAATTCTCAGTATCATGGCTTTGAAACAAAATCTATATATCCCCACTCACAAAAATCCATCCTTTATTCATTTGCTTGCTAAAATGCTATTCCAAGAGCAAAGAAAAGTAAATTTTCTATGTCACAATTAGAGACTGTTTGGTATAAAATGAATCGATAATTCATTTCATTGTAAAATAAATTACCCTGTAGAATTCATTCTCAAATGAAATCTTGTGTTTGGTATGTCATATTCAAATCTTTAAAAATAAAGTAATACCGAGTAGAATTCATTGTCAAATGAATTCTTGTGTTTGTTATGTCATATGTATAAGTAATTTAATTAATAAAGGAGGATAATTATATCATTCTATTAATAATAGTAAATACTTGTGGAATTCATTTGGAAATTTCATCTCAATTCCTCGGAAATCGCTATAACTAGTTCCAATTCCGTAGAATTTAAAATTTAGAATTGAAAATGAATTCTTTCAAATACCAAACATAAAAAGATGGACTTTGCTACGGTGACATGCACTTTTTGGTCGACCTCATATAGGATTAGGTCGACCTAATCTGTTATTTCAGTGTAAAAACAGTTTCATGGTGCCTACTTTGGAGATTCATATCTTACAATTGGCTAGATGGAAATGGGAGATTAAAGGCTTGTTTTGAAGCTGAAGTGTCCCTCTACACATTAAAGTACTTGGGAGCTCAATAGAAAGTCCACAAGACCATTTTTGAAACTGACTAAAAGGCTATGCCAAAACTGGGAAACTGCTTGAAAATGGCTAAATTAAACTTACCCACTATTCTGCATTTCCATACTATGTTTATACTTTGTCGTAGTTTGGTGTTGTGTTTTAACGAGTCAGGTGGAATCATGTTCCTCAATTTCCCTTGACATAAGGAGTCGATGAGGATCTTGTCGTCTTGGTGGAGACCGCCATTGAAGGTCTGAATCTGAAATTCGCTCCTCGAATCCATGATGTATGCATTGGAGGAAGTAATCGGAGTACCTTTCCCAAGCATCCCTCAATGTCTCATCTTCCTCTTGCTCAAAATGTGTGATCTTCTTGCGCCACTCCGCCGTTTTTGAAGGTGGGCAATACCGAGTCATAAACTTGTTGAGCATATTGTCCCACGAAGTGATCAACAGAGCCTGCCTATTGGTGAGCCACAGAGACGCATTCCATGCAAGAGAGTAGGGGAATAGCCTCAACTTCAAAGCATCCTCGGGGACACCATTGATCTTCCAACTCCCCGCAAGCTCAATGAACTTTTGAACATGCTCCCTTGGAGACTTGTGGCTAAGCCCATGGAATATGGCATTGTTTTGAATCATGGTGGCAAGGGAGGGCTTGATCTCAAAATTGTTTGCGGCCACAGGTGGATATGGAATGGCGGGTTAAATATACGCCGGCCTTGGAGCCATGCAATAACCCATGGTCCTCGGTTTGCTCCTCCGCGACCGCTCCCTGAGCGGGCTAATTAGTCGCCATCTCGGCTACACTTCCTTCCTCTTCGGAATCAACCACTTCCTCAACTACAGCTTCCTCTTCTAACCTCCTTTGTGCCTCCGCTAGTTCCCTCTCACGAGCCAAGTGTCGGAGAGTGCGGTTGAGATCCTCGTCTAGTGGAGCCAAAGATGTCGGATTACACAGGGTCAAACACCTCCCTAAACACACTTAAAAGAACCAAAACACTTCTAGCACAAACAAGATTTTCACACACAAAACAAAAATTAAAACATAGATTATCACCAAACAATATTTTCAAAATAATGAACCATTGGCTCCCTGACAACGACGCCAAAAACTTGACTCGACCCGAATGCACCACTTAGAAACCCCCGATTAAGGCCAAAGTATAAACCTTAACCGGGTGCAGTACAGGGCAAGTATGTTTAAATATCGACCCGGGCCGATTCATGTACCCCTACTTCGATTGTTTGTAACATTATCTAGCGGTTGGTTTTGGTGAAAACGAAGATCTAAAGCAAAAGTACTTGCAAAGAGAAATGGTTTTGACACTAATTGAGAAAGCTTCACCCGGGTGTTGCTCCCCCCCCCCCCACCTGCTAGCAATTACGACTTGATGGATCGAATGGCTGTGTGTGGTGAGGGGGTTGTAAACCCGTAGGGAAGTCTAACAAGTAACAAAAGCTACCCTCTTAGTCTCTAGGTCGAGGAAAGGGGATACGATCCAAGCCACTAATGCGACTCTCTCAACCTATTGACTAAGGAATGGTTAGGACGGCAGCCCACAACCAAACCCTTGGTTGTAATACAAAATAGGAGGTTTGCTCTGCATTACCTAACTAGGAGACAATGAATTGCCTAAGAAAACCCAGCATTCATGCCTCTTTCATTGAAAGAAGGGGGGTTTTCTCTCGAACTAGGTTAGAATGGCAATTAGATTGATAGCCTTTCACACAACATAATCATTCATGAATAATACCTCCACATTCATATTAAATACAACCACAACACAAATCATTCAATTCATACAAGCATTCACATAATTGTAGCTAGAATGACAGATGTTTCAAAACAGTTCATTTTTGGATGAATATTTTAGCATACTTTTAACTCTTTGCGCATGGTATTGTACAAGATTTGAAAATACTTCACTACTACAAAAATAGCAATACAAATTGATGCATTAAAGTATTTCATTGGCCACATTGACAAGAAAAAGGCAATGAAACACATCTCATATGTCCATTTGATTATCATGTATTTACGTCCATTTTATATTTTAACACACCCAAATTCCGTGTAACTTTTTATCGCTAAGTTAAGATATATTTGTATCATATACTTCTTTTTTCATGTGGACTCCTAACTCCTTCACCTAAGTACTTTAAAATTTTTTATGGTTAATTGAGTACTTCAAATGTTAGTATAGTCTGTAGATCCTATCTTCATTTCAGTAAATTGATTTTTATGTTTGCTACCTTTGTAGGGAGTTTGATAAGAAACCAAGAGTTAAGCGGAACATTTGGGTAATACACATAAAAATCTGATGGTTCACATCCAACATGTTTGATATTCATGTTGGATATTATTTAAATTTGCTTTTAAATCTAATTATTATCAATATCTACGTAATCTATAGTCTGGTTGGTCCGGAATTTAATTTATTCCTTACTATAACTTTTTGCACTCTCCAAGTGGCGCCAAAGATGGATATTTTTGTCGGTTATTCCCCATTTATCATGTTGGTTCGAACCTTATTTCATTCTATCTCATATTTGATAATTTGTCTAATTTAGGTTATTTGTAAAAGATTGAAGAAAAACTTCTTATCAACACTGTAAATTGACAAGTATATAATGTGTCATTCAGTCTTACTCTCTCATATCTAGATTTTAAACTATACACAATTAGTTTCCATACTCGGTAGAAATACGAATACCAGGATGATGAACAAAATATTCCTTTACGGAAGGATTCATGCGAATGATAGACAATGAAACGCTGAAATAAAGATAGTCAAACATTACTCATCCTAATATTATCTTATCACTGATAATCTGAATCTCAAGGTCAAGGCTATGGTGAAAAATGTCTGGAAACAGGAAGTCCAGGGCACTCTTATATTATGGCTTTGGGAGACACTTAAGAAACTCCACCATTTACTGTATCATTGGAATAGGGCGAGTACTACTAATTTTTTTCGCAACATCAAAACCCTCTATGGAGACCCTTCATGGAAAGAGAGCTCCGCGAAGGAGTTACAGAGAAAAAAGGTAAATTTTGACAGAGTTATTCTGTGTTGATTTGGTTGTCCCCTTCTTTCTCATTGCTCCGGTGCTTTTATCAAAATCACTTCCATAGTCTTGACGTTGTGAAACCGCATCGCATTTGTCTACCATGTGCTCCATGCTTCTTCACGAAGTTCTAGTCCTCAATTGCTTCGCATCTGTTCTCCAATCTTCTTTGCGTAAAAGTCACATGCACACACATCAACTTTGTACCACAGTTCGAATCACGACACCGCCATCTATTTAAATAATATTGTTGTATCACCCTTCGCCACCGCGTACTCACAGCTAGATTGTTGATCTCTCGGCGTCGTTCCCTACACAACACCGTCGAAACTCGCATCATCGTTGATCTTGCAGTCTCGCAACGTCGTCCAGATATTCATCACTATGTTTTTTTATTCTCCTTCCACAACACTGTTGGCCTTGTCGAATTCACAACCACGTACCAAGACTAACACGCCTGAACCATCACACTAGAAAGTGGCCAAGTATAACCACCTACTAATGCGTAGTATAGCCAGTTTAGGTTTAAATGTCAACCCGGGTCCTAGATATGACGACTACTTCGTGAGTTCTTATTATTTAGCGGTTTAAGTGTAGTGAAGATCTAATCAACCAAGCAAGCAAAGTAGTAAAAGGTTGTGTTCAAAGTTGATAGAGGGCACCCATATATGGTTCCCGCTAGACTGCAGTTAAGCCAGGTTGTAATTCGCCAAGTTCAAATTCAAAGATAATTATACTGCGGGAGGTTCTTAGATAGTCTGTAGTCTCGACTAAAGGTCTCCAGACCCTCTCAATCTGAATCCCCAGCGGGCGACTAACCTCCACCGGAGTAAACAGATTGAGGCCCTAACGAACCAAACCTTCTATACTGAAGTAAATCCAGTACAAAATAGTGAATTGACTCCTCAACTAAAGTCGTCAATTCACTACCTTCAATCAAGGGTGCTCTATCAACCTAGGTAGATATTCTCTTTCTAGGTCAAAGCAGGAATAACAAGAATTTGATCAGGATTCATGTAATTCAGAAATTCAGAGCTCAATTGAATATAATCAATATCAATGAATTCATACTTAGGTTCATACAATCAGACCGAACATACAAGTCTAGGGTTCTTCATACCCAGGTGAGTGAGAGAGTTTACTCCATAGAGAGAGAAGGGAAATCTAGCTCAGATGCAGAAAACATGCTGGGAAGGATGAGATTCTACTTCTGGTAATCAATCGGCACTTCTCCAAGCTTAAGCTGAGCTCCAATGGTGATGAAGATCGATCTAGGG
Organism: Linum tenue; assembly: GCA_946122785.1. Lineage (NCBI taxonomy): Eukaryota > Viridiplantae > Streptophyta > Magnoliopsida > Malpighiales > Linaceae > Linum > Linum tenue. The sequence goes on from CAMGYJ010000008.1 coordinate 37,493,387, forward strand.
CGCTTGGAGACTCTGGTTTGTCCCTCTCTATCTCTAGGTATCTCTTTCTTTCTCTAAAACTCGGAACCCTTGTATAATTGGCCTTCTTTCCCTCAAAAGGGAGCAGATCGCGATCCCTGTTCATAATACCCGGTCGGGTATTTCAGCTGCCCCGCCGGGTATTTTGAAACACAGCGCAGTGGGGAAAGGGAAATACCCGATCGAGGTTCAGAATACCCGATCGGGTATTTTAGCTATCCGGCCGGGACCCCTTCTGTAATTCTGGCGTCCAAAACGTGTATCCCCGACCTCCTTTTGCAATTTACCCGGTCGGGTATTTTCTTATTTCAACGGCCCTTCACTCCAGTGTCCTCCTTTTTGACCCGAAACTCGTTTCCACTCCTCCATGTCTACGCCAAGTCCTGAAATATGATATTAACGCACAACCTAGCGTGAAATCGGGTTAAAACACGAGAATCGACTCTCAAACGGCTCAAGAATAGAGGTATAAACATGTGACATTAATGGTCTTTCAAATTCCCACACACTTAACCATTTGCTTGTCCCCAAGCAAACCTAATTTAAACTAATGCAGCTCTCAATATCTCTAAAGCAACAAACAACCCCGATCGTCGGTAGAGGATTTCCTAGATCATATTTCACCTTACGAGCTCAACTAGTCTTCTAAGACGTCCACTATCTCTCTCAATGCGAGTGTTAGATTCAAATTAAGATCATGAGAAGCAGTGGAATTAAGACAGCAGTTCATGGGTAAAGGGACTCACACCATTCAACAACCAAGGACTCATTGTACCGGGGTGCCCTTTCACTTCATTTCAATCGTCGGAACCCCTTATCGCACTTTCATTTTACTTTTTTTTTCATTCACTTTGCGGGGGTTCCAACCGCAGTTTTTTGTACGGTCGACCCTTATTGGTTAAGCAAGAGCAATTTTTGTACATCTGTCACTCACCAGAGTACTTCCTTTAACTCCTTTCCTCAGCTCGTGTGGAGGGTCAATGAAATTAAGGGGGGTCGGAATCTCTATCCGTGCCCTTAAAAACACATCGTCGAGTAGGCAAATCGTTCAACGGGTGAAAATTTTAGTTGTACTAGAGACAACTTAGCTTCACCTTGTAGGAGTACCCCACTAAAGATCACTAAAATCTCTTCCAAAACCCGATTTGTGCAATGAACGGTGCCACACACGTTGGGCTTACCCCATGTTTAAGATTTCAATTATTCTGACATGGAGGACGAACTGCTTACCATTTCACACATGAGCACCCTGTTTCGATACACGAGTCCACAACACAATTTAAAAGGAGTCACCAATACCACATGAATTCAACGGTCTTAAATCCACTAGTTCACAAAATCAACCGGCACGGAAGAGAGATAGATAGGAAAAATCTTATACTTCAACATCCTCCATAGTGCTACACTACCTCCCTAGGTTGCATATCACCGTAAAGACGGTCAATTCAAAGCATACTGAGCAGGTTATCATAGGGAACAGTACTTGGAGGCCTCAAATTTAAAAATTTGGACAGTGGAATGGGCTCCAAGCACACAAACAGATCTAAGTAGTCAAATAGAAACATCCCCCCCCCCCTCCACACACTTAAGTTCGGCATTGCCCTCAATGGAGAAGAGGGAAGGATAAGGGGAACGATCTTACCGATATGATCAGACTGCAGTGGGACTGGAAGGTGGACCAGTTAGAGTGAAGAGGACTGGAAATGGGACCATTCGGTGCAAAGGCACAACTAAAGGGAACAAAAGCACCTAAACACAAATACGTTAGGTCAAGTCGTCAGCCCAATTGTACATCATCCAAAAGAAAAGAAAACAAACCAAGAAAAAAACCAGTTTGCACTCCGAACTAAAACAAAAGAAAACACAAATGAGATATCGAGTATAGCCTACTTAAGCTCACTGAAATCAATCTGCTCCATGAGGTCGTCAACCCTGTCAGTCGGTGGTGGTGGGAGTGGTGAGTGGTCCCACCGGGAGGTCCAGTGGTGCTCCTGTGATGGATGGCAGGACTGGAGCAGGTGTTCCTGGTACTCTATCATCCGGTGATCCCGCTCCCGCTCAATGCAAGCACTGGTGACTCCTTGCAGAGCCTCCATCCGGTCTAGGCGCTCGTCCAGAACCGTTATCCGAGAGTGGTACTCAACCTGGTGGGCTGAATACCTAGAACTGGACCTGATGGCCATCATCTGCTGTTTCTGGACCCTAAACTGCTGAAACTGGAGCTCCATCTGGTGGAACTACTCCTTGAAGAAGTCCATCGACGGAACAGAAGGACCGGAAGTCCATCGACATCTCAGCGTCCCAGGCCACACCATCATAATCATCGCTCTCATCCTCGCCGGTGTAGTCCTCGTCCTTGACCTCCTCGTCCTCATCATCATCCTCATCCACCTTGGGATGCATGGACAACCCATCCACCCAGGATCGCCCTCTTGCAAAAGCCAGCAGGAGTGCATGGTGGAGCACCTCCCGGGTGAGAGGGGAGGAGCCGCCCTGGGTCGTGGCGTCGGTCAGTCCCGTGAATTCGATCTCGAAGTGGCGCGCCAGCTTTGTGATCAGGGGGCCACAAAAGAGGTAGTTGGGTCTCCCGTGGCACCTAGAGAAAGTGGTGGCCACGAAAGAACCCAAATGCAGCATGTGATCTGGGCGCCCCATCGAGTACATGGCGTAGAGCACCCACTTCGGCATCTTGTGGGAGCCGGTGGCATTGGGGACGACCGAGCGGGTGAGGAGGAGGTTGAGGATGTGCCACCTCGGTCGGACAGTGGAGACAGATGTCTGGCCTGCATCGAAATGCTCCTGCTGGAAGGCGGGAAGAGCGATGCGGCGGTAGAACGCGGTCTGGTTCCAGTCCTAAGGATGGGCGATCTCAATGCCCCAGTGCATGGATCAGCCCGTCAATGCTCAGCTCCCTCACGTGGCCGCCGAGACGGAAGGTGACACCAGTAGGGGAGTCCCGAGCCGCCTTGGGGCGGTACCGGAAAGTGGTGTAGAACTCCCACACCAGCTCCGAGTAAGTGGGCTCCTAAATGCTCAGCAAAACTCGCCAGTGCGGGTTGCTAATGGCGGTGGAAATCTCGTCCAAGCAGTGGAGCTGGTGGAAAATGCCCCACTCCAAATGGTGATGGCGCTGGAGCACCCCATGTATGATCCGGTCGAACTGGGCATCGTAGTCCGGGTGCAGACGCAATCCCTGCACAAAGGGATGGTCCAGAGGCATGATCCTGCAAAATCAACAAACCAAAGGTGGAGCCACGAATATACTCGTTAGGACCGCAAGCATGGGTTCAACCATTCCCCCACACTCAAGGACCACCTACGGCAAACAATTAAGCACAAATGGTTGGGTTGCAAGTAAACCAACTGCAACTCAAGCAAGAATCATGTAACAGATGACTCATTCAACCAAACGGGCATCACACATGCATGCGCCAATCATATCCAAGGCATCCCTCACCCTATTCTAATTCACATATTGCCAGGAAATTCACAGTTCTCGGTCCTAACATCTACAATCCAATTTCTCAGAATAAGAGCAAATGGAGCAAGAAACACACCTGGAAACACAAGTAGGACCGTAGAGGGACGCGAGCAAAGAGTGAGGGATGCGAAAAATGCTCACAAAATGGCCCTGGAGGGCTCACTGGAAAGTCGCCGGAAGCTGGCCGGAAAGTCGCCGGCGGCGATGGCGGCTGGGGGCAGCCGGAAAAATTTTAACTCGCACGATGTGGTCAAAATTTCTAGCGAAGGTGCACCCCGTGAAGTAGATCCCAAATCCGCGAACGGATTTTAATTCGGAGGTCAAACGAACACGGGATCTACATAATTCCGATGAAGAAAGTTGCTCCGACGAGAGAGCAGGAAAGGAAGAGAGATGGAAGAGATAGGTAGTTCTGACAAAAATGAGAGGAGAGAGAAGGCGGCCGGTCGGGGGTCGCTTTTAAAGCTAGATGATGTCGCTAAAAGCGCATGCAAAGATAATCCAGAAAGTGAAACTTACTGAAGTCGTATTTCCCTACAGTCTTTTCTGTTGCCTTACTCAAGTATTAGTGATCTAATATATAACGAACTGATTGATGTAATTAGATATAGTTATCTCAAGTGTGGTAACCAATAGTATAAACCTAACCCCACTCCAAAATAAATATAAGTATAGTATAAATTGGACGAAAGGGCGGAAGGGCTTAGCTAACTCAAGTGAGCTAGCTAATCGTATAAACCAAACCCCACTCCGAAAATATAAATATGGGGATACAGAAGGACTTAACTAACTCAAGTGAGCTAGCTAATCGTATAAACTAAATCCCTGCTTAAAAGGTAGATATGGGAGTAGGGCGGTAGTCCGTCCCCATTTAACCCACGATAATAACAGCGTGAAAATTAAACACATAAGAGTATAAAAGTTACCAAAACCTTGTTGTTGACCAAGTGGAAGAAACGAGAATAGAGTAAGTACGTTATACCAATAAACCACCTAGAAGTTAAATAAACTTCTTATGGTAATTTACGAATGTAACATATTACCGCTAATCTCAAGAATTGGAACCGTTATCGTATAAAGCATATGACTTTGGATTGGAACACAAATATTACAACGAAGATTTGGCACAGTTTCGACAAGGAAGAAATGGAATGGAAACAACAAGAAGAGAAAGTATTCTATCGTGAAAATCCGTCCCCCAATTTGCCTCGGTACGTTGCTATTTATAGAGCAAGCTAATCGGTCCTAATAAATGAACAAGAGCCCACATTTGTGCGAACAGCTGCTTGCTTTAAATCGCCGCATCTAACAACTGCTTGCGGAGAAGACGTGGCCTTCTATTTCACCAGCTACCTTCCATTTCTTTGCCCGGTAATGTCCATTTAATTTTGAGCTACTTGCTTCTCCTTCAGTACTCCCGAGTGTACATGGCACGGGCATGCTTCGAGCCGATTTATTTCATGCCGTGCTTGGCACGGCCCGACAGTTTTCGTGCCGTGCCATGCAAGCCCATTTGTCAACTTTGCTAGGCCCAGGCCCGGGCACAGATTGAATCGTGTCGTTCCTATTCGTGCTCGTGCCATGCTAGTATTCGTGTTTAATGAAAAGGACGAAAACAAAAGAGAGAATGAAAAAGAAGGTGAAAATTAGACGGGGGAAGATAGTATTAACCGATAATGTTTGAGAAAAGTAACAAATAGGGGGGAAAAGAAAATTGAAAGTATAGCGAGTGTGATTTGGCTTTGTTTAACTCTTTGTCCATTTTTACTAATGTTAGTAATTACGTATATATCTTTATGACACTTCTAACAACAACAAATAATTATTTTTCTACTTGTGTTTTGTAATATTTGAACCTATAATTCTTTTTATACTTATTTTCTATCAAATAAATATTATTATCGTGCCATGTCCATTCTTATACTAAAAAAAGTCTCTAAAATATTAGGCCCGACACGGCCCACTTATATACCGTGCTGTGCCCGTGCTTGTGCCCGTCCCCATGAAGTTTAGGCCGGCACGGCCCATAAATTATTCGTGCTTGTGCCGGGATGGCCCATTTATTTCGTGCTCGTGCCGTACTCTAACCGTGTTGTGTCGTGCTAGCCCGTAGGTGGCACGGCCTGGTGCCACTTACACCCCGTCTAATTTGGCCGTTCATGGAAGCAAGCTTGTACATTTGATTCAAGCAACTTGCTTCCAATTAATTTACGTGCTAGCTTTTTTTTATTTGGACCAGCCTGCTTCTTCCATTTACACTGGCGACATAGTTCCACCTCAGCTACGTGCTTAACCTCTTTGCCTATGAGACGTGAGCCATTTGTACCAGCTGCTAACTTGAGCTGCTTGGTTTGACTTCCACTTGCTGAGCTGCTTTCTTGGAAGACGCATTTAATTCAGCTACTAACTTCCTCAATTGGACCAGCCTGCTTCACAAGAGATGCCGAGTAATGGACCAGCCTGCTTGAGCTGCAAGCTTCTACTCTTCCATTTGACGTGAGCCAATTTCGATTCCATGCATACGTAGGTTCGTGGTGGAATGTATAAGCATTGAGGTTGGTTGCATGGGGTGCAATTTGTCAATTTTGAGTACTCATCTCGAACTCACAATCCCATCTCAAATGTTGGTTCGTCATTTCTCCTTTTCAATCATGATTTGAGACGAGTTTACTTTTTTCTTTCCTACATGTCTCTGAATATCATGAAACATCAAAACACACAAAACCAAATGTAAAACTAGAAAACAACTGAACTTATTCTGTGTTACAAGCCAATTGGATACTTAAATGTGGGAATAAATATGTATATTTCTAGGTGTATAAAATTTCCCCACCATCTCTCTGCCATGAATATGTCATTCGAGTATTCAAATTTGTGTTACCACTGACTTGTCTGGAGGTCTTTCGAATGGGTAACATTGTGGATGGGGGCATGGACATGTGAAAGTTCATTTAATTTGGTGGTAAGTTCAAGGTTTTACAATTTTCATACAAAAACCATGACCTTGCTGCTTTTCTATTAGGATGAATGGAATGGGAGAAAGAATTTTGAGATATTTTGGAGTTTGAAAGTAGCCAAATTTGGCTTTTGAAAAACAACTCCTTTTTGTAAGTGTACGAAATTGATAGCCAACTCTTTTTTTTTTTATTATCGTGCATATGTGTATGTTTCATTTTTCTTATAGAGTGGCCAAAATTTATTTTCAAGAACAACATTTTGAGAAACAATTTCTCCCAATTTCCAAAGTCATTTTTTATGTAATAAGCATAAAGTCATTTGTTTAAACCATTCTGATGGAACCTTGAAAAGAAGGGTTGAAATTAATACGGCTTGAAGAACAAGGATTGGTTTAAAACAGGTTGTCACTGAACAAATAGGATCGTCTCAACGGGGTTTGACTAGGGGATATGCAAATTCGGGTAGTCATTTGGGTAGTGGGGTAAACCTATGCCTCCATCATCCTCATAAGTGGTTTCATGACTCAAAATTTTGCAATTATCAAGCATATTTATCATGCAGAGAGGGATCTGAACACACAAGAAAGAAACGATCAGGCTCAAATCTCACTTTGTTTCCTAAATGCTCGATTTCTCATGCTACGCTTTCCAATTACTATGCAAAGACAATCAAAGATGACAATCGACCAATTCAAGATTTCATACAATTTTTTGCCATCTAAGGAAGAGTGACACGAGACACATTCATTTTAACCCCTCAGTCATCATAATAGGTTGCTTTATGTCCATATTACAATATTCATGTTTCAATAGTAATTATCACGAAATTCAAATCAAAACCAACAATACCCACTATTAAAAAGACAAAAAAAAACTTTCCTTTTTTTAGTTTTTTTTAAATCCCAATTCTTTTTCATAGAACACAGGTAAATACAATTATGAAGTTCATGCCACACAATACACCCTCACACTTAAATTGGACATTGTCCTCAATGGACATGAAAAACAAGTGAGGGAACACACAAACACAATTTTTTTAAACAAAATTCAAAGCACAAAAAAAAAACGAATATGAAGAAATCACAATAAATAAGGTTAAGAAAATGCAAACCGAGTATTGGGTTGCCTCCCAATGAGCGCTTCTTTAGCATCGTGATAAGCTGGACGATGTGGAGCTTAATTTGGGGCAGAGAGGTGGATAACCTCAAGGTTGGAAGGCTGCTTCATTGCCAGGTATGGTTTCAGTCGATGCCCGTTTACCTTGAAGGTTGAATTGTCCTCACTGAAAAGTTCCACCGTGCCGTATGGATGGACTGTGCTGATTGTGTATGGACCAGACCACCTGGACTTGAGTTTTCCAGGAAAGAGTTGAAGGCGAGAGTTGAACAGAAGCACTTGATCTCCAGCCTTGAAATCCTTTCTTTCCAATCTTGCATCATGGATTCGTTTGGTGCATTCTTTGAAAAGGCGTGTACTTTCATAGGCATGAAAGCGAAACTCCTCCATTTCATGCATCTGGATCATCCTATCTTCACCTGCTACTCCAAGATCCAAGTTTAGATATTTGAGAGCCCAGAATGCTTTATGCTCCAATTCCACTTGTAGGTGGCAATCTTTACCATACACCATCCGATAAGGCGAGCTGCCTATTGGATTTTTGAAATCTGTGTGATATGCCCATAATGCGTCATTAAGCTTAATTGACCAATCCTTGCGAGATTGATCAACTGTTTTCTGGAGTATTTGCTTGAGCTCCTGATTTGTCAGCTCTACTTGATCGCTTGTTTGTGAATGATAGGATGTGGATAGCCGATGTGTCACCCCAAATCGAGCACACACCTTGTCAAATTGACCTTGGAAATGAGTTCCACGATCACTGATTATTGCTCGAGGTACTCCAAATCGGGTGAATAGTTGTTGGAGAAACTTCCCCACTTTTCTGGCATCATTAGTGGGATTGTGCTTCTGCCCATTTTGACACATAGTCAACAGCCACCAGGATGTATTTGTTGCCCGAAGATGATGGGAAAGGTCCCATGAAATCAATGCCCCAGACATTAAAGATTTCGATGGGTTGAAAAATGTGTTGTGGCATTTCATCCCGGCTAGATATGTTGCCAATCCGTTGACAATCATCACAGCTTCTAGCAAAGTCGACGCAATCTCGAAAAATAGTGGGCCAGTAGAATCCTGATTCCAATACTTTTCTTGTTGTACGATTTCCACTGTGGTGGCCTCCTGCCGGCCCGGAATGACAATGATGGATGATATTATGTGCCTCGGTGATAGGAACACATCGACGGATTATCCCATCAGAGCCTATCCTGAATAGGAATGGATCATCCCAATAGTAATACTTTAGGTCAGCAAAGAACTTCTTCTTTGCTTGATATGATAGGTGTCGGGGAAGTCATCCCACAGCCAGGTAATTGGCCATGTCTGCAAACCATGGCCCTTCAGCTTCTTTGATGATGACTTTGAGGAGTTGTTCATCCAGGAGTGACTCATTGATTTTGACCGGATCTGAAATAGCAAACTGAGCACCCTCCAATCGAGATAGATGATCAGCAGCTACATTTGTGACTCCTTTCTTGTCTTTGATCTCTATGTCGAATTCTTGGAGTAGTAAGATCCATCGAATGAGTCTCGGCTTGGCATCTGCCTTTGATAGAAGGTATCGAAGTGTCCAATGATCTGTGAAGACCACTGTATGGGATAGCACCAAATATGAACGAAATTTGTCGAAGGCGAAGACAATGGCCAACATCTCCTTCTCTGTGGTGGTGTAGTTCCTTTAAGCATCATTCAAAGTTCTGCTGGCATAGTAAATGGGATGGAACCTCTTCTCTTTTCTTTGTCCCAACACAACGCCAACTGCATAATCATTGGCATCACACATGAGCTCAAATGGTAGGTTCCAATCTGGAGCCATAAGGATGGGAGAGTTGGTGAGTTTTTCTTCAAGAACTCAAATGCTAGAAGACATTTCTCATCAAATGAGAAAACTACATCCTTTTCCAGAAGCTTGGTCAAAGGTTGACTAATCTTGGAGAAATCTTTGATGAAGCGTCTGTAGAATCCCGCATGGCCCAGGAAACTACGTATTGCTTTTACTGAAGATGGTGGTGGAAGAGCAGCAATTGTCTCGATCTTTGCACGATCAACTTCGATGCCTTTATTTGAGATTTTGTGGCCAAGAAATATTCCCTTTGTCACCATGAAGTGACACTTCTCCCAGTTTAATGCAAGATGTGTCTCTTCACATCGAATAAGCACCTTTTCCAGATTTGATAGACAATGATGAAAGGAATCTCCATAGACAGAGAAGTCATCCATGAAGACCTCTACAACATCCTCAACTAGATTTCTGAAGATTGTTGTCATGCACCTTTGAAATGTGGTAGGTGCATTGCATAACCTGAAAGGGATACGTCTATAAGCAAAAGTACCATATGGACATGTGAAAGTGGTCTTCTCCTGATATGCTGGATCTATCGGAATCTGAAAGTATCCGGACATGCCATCCAAGAAACAATAGAATTCATGGCCAGCCAACCTCTCCAACATCTGATCAATGAAGGGGAGAGGAAAATGATCCTTCCGAGTGGCATCATTCAAACGTCTGTAGTCGATGCAAACGCGCCAACCAGTGATTTTTCGGGTTGGGATGAGTTGTCCCTTGTTATTGGGAACGACAATCATGCCTCCTTTCTTCGGAACTACTTGTACTGGGCTGACCCAAGGGCTGCCAGAGATTAGATAGATTATCCCGGCATCAAGAAGCTTTAGGACTTCCTTCTTTACCACTTCTCTCATGTTTGGATTTAGGCGACATTGTGGTTGTACCACTGGCTTGTATTCGTCCTCCATACGAATTTTATGGGTGCAGAAGGATGGACTTATGCCTTGGATGTCTGTGATCTTCCAAGCAATGGCTTTTATGTGTTTTTTCAGGAGAGCCACTAGTTGTTCCTTCTGCTGTGGAGAAAGAGATGAGTTGATGATGACTGGCAATTTGGAGTTGTTGCTGAGGAAGACATACTCCAAATGTTCTGGTAAAGCTTTTAGCTCCAAGGTTGGTGGTTCATCATAGGAAGTTTTCAAGAGAGGAACTTTAGGGAGCTCAACCACCTCCTCCAGTAGTTCTTCCTCAGAAAAATTAGATTCTTCTTTAGTAACTTCTTATTGTTTCTCAAGATGCTCAGAATCTTCCCCTTTTTCTTCTTCAAGATTTGTAATTGAGAATACTTCATAATTGTCTTCCTCCGGGAATATGGTGATGCACGAAACAGATGCCACTTCAATTTCATCATCAATTGTGTTGAGGTCATCATGAACATGAGCATATCTAATTCCATCATTTAGTCGGAAGGTGGCACTTGTATCTCCAACTCGTAGAGTGAGCCTCCTGTCATGAACATCCATTATAGCTCTGGTCGTTGCTAAGAAGGGACGACCAAGGATTAGCGAAACGTCAATCTCATCGGTAACGATGATCACAAAATCTGCTGGGAAGACAAATGCTCCCGCCTTCGTGAGCACATCTTCCAGGATGCCGCAGGGGTGGCACGAGGATTTTTCTGCTAGCTGGATAGTCATCTTGGTCAGAGTGAGCTCGCCGAGCCCAAGTTGTTGATAGAGGCAAAATGGCATAACATCAATGCTTGCCCCAAGGTCGGCCAAACTTCTTTCCACTTCTAGTTTACTGATGATGCATGGTAGAGTGAAACTTCGTGGATCTTTGAGTATTTCTAGTAGACTCTTGTTGAGGAATAGGGCAAAGCATTCTTCATTAAGGACAACTGAATCCGCATCTCCCAACTTTCTCTTGTGTGTGAGATCTCCTTCATAAATTTGGCATATTGAGGCATTTTGGAGATGACTTCAATGAAGGGGATGTTGACATGCACCTTACCCAAAAGATCCAGAAATTTTTGGTAAGCTGCATCTCTAAGCTCCGTGTTCAATCTGGCAGGATATGGAGCTTTTGGTTGGTATGGTGGCAGATTTGGCACATATGAGGGATTTAGCTCGGTCTTCTCATTATGCAGGTCGGCTTCCATAATGACATTTTTGGCTGATTTCTTAGCGAATGTGGACTTGGTTTGGTGATCTTCATGGGTATGGGCCCGGTTTCCTTCCCACTTCGAAGGGTTATAACCTTTAGTTGCTTCTTGGGATTATTCTCCGTGTTGCTGGGAAGAGTGCCAGGGGGTCTTTCAGTCAACATCTTGGCCAGATTGGTCATTTGTAATTCAATGTTGGAGATGGATGCTTGCTGTCCCAACATGAGCTTCTCGAGCCTATCAACTCTGCTCATATCTTCAATTTGGTTGTTAAAGGCTCCACTAGTTTGACCCTGATATTGAGGTCGTGCTTGATAGCCTAGTGGGCCTTGATTTTGTGGCCTTCTATCGAAATCCTTGTTGGGATTATATTAAGTGGGTTGGGGCCGCTGATTCGGATATGGTTGTTGTGGAGGATTTTGCCCAAAGTGTGGACGAATAACTGCAGTAGGTGCTCCGCCTGGGTGTTGATAGTTGTTGTTGTTGTTGAGGCGATTGTTGTTGTTGAAGAACCCTCCTTGACGATTTTGTGGGTACCCCTGTCCCACGTAGTCAACCTTTTCTTTGCGAGATCGACCAAAGTTGCGACAGTCTATACTGTTGTGATCTTTTCCATCACACCAATCACACTCAAAGATTTCAGCTACTGGTGGTGAGATTGTGGAAGTCTTCAACTCAAAAAGTTGTTGGGTGATTGCCTCCATCTGTAGCACCATTGCTGTTTGAAATTCATATGACTCTTGGACATTATTTACAGAAACTGGACGAGGAGCAGTTCTTCTTGCCCAATTTCTGGTCTTGGCTGCTATATCTGCATAATGTGTCATGGCCGCATCAGCTGTTAGTTGAGTAATATCACCATCTGCTGCTTGGTTGATGAGGATTGTTGTGGCATCATCTAGACCTTTTCCGAAGATGTCGGCAAGCTGCTCTTGTCCGAACCCATGGTGAGGGCATGAATGAAGTAATCCTTGGAATCCTCTCCAGGCGTCATAGAGTGGTTCTCCACTTCATTGGCAAAAGTGAGATATTCTTTCCTTGATTTCGTCTGTCTTCCATGGAGGAAAGTATTCTTCCACGAAAGCTTGTGCTAGATCATCCCAGGTGGTGAAGTTTCCTGGTGCTTGAGAGTCAAGCCATGACTTAGCTCTTCCTCTAAGTGAGAAATGAAAAAGTCGTAGCCTGATAGCATCTGCTGTGACTCCTTGGTGTTGGACGGAGTCACAAATTTCCAGAAAGACTTGTACATGATGGACGGGGTTGTCATCGTCCTTTCCTTCGAACTGACTGGCGTTCTGCACCATCTGGATTGTGTTATGGCGTAGTTCGACGTTTGTTGTTGTGATGGGTGGTCTAGTAATGCTGGAGGCAATACCAGATGCGCATGGTTTAGCGAAATCGCCCAATGTTCTTTGACGGGCTGCCATGATGGTCTTTTCTTCCTTCACCTCCTTATAGTCTTCAAATTCTGTCTCACTATCTCTGACTTCAGAGGGATTGCTCACTGTCTCGTAGACAACTTCTTCAAGTTTTCGTTTGTAAAATCTGGTATTTGGTCGATTCATAAAAGGAATCCTGAAAAAAAAAGTAAAAACCCGTGAAAAGCAAGGTAGGAAAATAAATAAAATAATACAAAGAAATAATTCTTTTTCACACAACTAGAAAAAGTCCTCGACAACGGCGCCAAAATTTGATGTCACTAAAAACGCATGCAAAGATAATCCAGAAAGTGAAACTTACTAAAGTCGTATTTCCCTAGAGTCTTTTATGTTGCCTTACTCAAGTATTAGTGATCTAATATATAACGAACTTATTGATTTAATTAGACAATGGTTTGGAAAAGTTGTTTGGATTAGTTGCCCCCTCGATGTTTCATCCCGAATAAACTCAATTTAATTAACAAGTTTTAATACGAATTTCGTCCGATCGTAATTTCCAAAATTGAATTCATGCAATTTCATACCAATGAATTCGTTCAGCTTCCAATTACTAATCTCGGTTTTCACGTCATATTAAATGATTGAAAGTTGATAGATGAAGACCCAAAATACATTCAAGATGGACCACACAAATCAATCCTGATTTCTCATGAATTTTACCTAAATGGTTCTTGTGTTTGGTGATCAAGGAGTCGGAGTGCTGTTTCTAGACGACTCTGTCTTTCAACAATTTCCTAAATGGAGGGTCTCTCCTCTCATCCGGGAACAAGATAAACGAACACAAGAGATGTTAATTTGTCATACATCTGTTAGTTAAATCATTTTAAAAGAGTTGAGATCTTTAATTTCATTGAGGGTTCCACCATTCCAAACAACGTGTTTTTTAGTTCTTCATTAAAACGGACGAAGGGCGGAAAGATATAGTTATCTCAAGTGAGGTAACCAATGGTACAAACCTAACCCCACTCCAAAAATAAATATACGTATAGAATAAATTGGACGAAAGGGAGGTAGGACTTAGCTAACTCAAGTGAGCTAGCTAATCGTATAAACCAAACCCCACTCCAAAAATATAAATATGGGGATACGAAAGGACTTAACTAACTCAAGTGAGCTAGCTAATCGTATAAACCAAATCCCCACTTAAAAGGTAGATATGGGTGTAGGGTGGTAGTCCGTCCCCATTTAACACACGATAGTAATAGCGTGAAAATTAAACACATAAGAGCATAAAAGTTACCAAAACCTTGTTGTTGACCAAGCGGAAGAAACGACAATAAAGTAAGTACGTTATACCAATAAACCACCTAGAAGTTAAATAAACTTCTTATGGTAATTTACGAATGTAACACATTACCGCTAATCTCAAGAATTGGAACCGTTATCGTATAAAGCATGACTCTGGATTGAAACACGAATATTACAACGAAGATTTGGCAGAGTTTTGACAAGGTAGAAATGGAATGGAAACAACAAGAAGATAAAGGATTCTATCGTGAAAATCCGTCCCTCAATTTGCCTCGGTACGTTGCTATTTATAGAGCAAGCTAACTGGTCCTAATAAATGAACAAGAGCCCACATTTGTGCTAACAACTTCTTGCTTTAAATCGCCGAATCTAACAACCGCTTGCGGAGAAGACGTCCTTTTATTTCACCAGCTACCTTCCATTTCTTTGCCCGGTAATGTCCATTTAATTTTGAGCTACTTGCTTCTCCTTCATTACTCGAGTGATTGAGCTGCTTGCTTGCTCCCATCTAATTTGGCCGTTCATGGAAAAGCAAGCTTGTACATTTGATTCAAGCAACTTGCTTCCAATTAATTGACGTGCTAGCTTTTTTTTATTTGGACCAGCCTGCTTCTTCCATTTACACTTGCAACATAGCTCCACCTCAGCTACGTGCTTAACCTATTTGCCTGTGAGACGTGAGTCATTTGTACCAGTTGCTAACTTGAGCTGCTTGGTTTGACTTCCACTTGCTTGGAAGACGCATTTAATTCAGCTACTAACTTCCTCGATTTGATCAGCCTGCTTCATAAGAGATGCCGAGTAATGGACCAGCCTGTTTGAGCTGCAAGCTTGTACTCTTCCATTTGACGTGAGCCAATTTCGATTCCATGCATACGTAGGTTCGTAGGTTCGCGGTGGAATGTATAAGCATTGAGGTTGGTGGCATAGGGTGCAAATTTGTTAATTTTGAGTACTCATCTCGAACTCACAATCCCATCTCTAATGTTGGTTCGTCATTTCTTCTTTTCAACCATGATACTTATCCTACATGTCTCTCAATATCCTGAAACATCAAAACACACAAAACCAAGCGTAAAACCGGAAAACAACTGAACTTATTTTGTGTTACAAGCCAATTGGATACTTAAATATTGGAATAAATATGTATATTTCTAGGTGTATCACTAGAATACCCGGCCGAGGCTCAAAATGCCCGGTTGGGTATTTTGAGGCCGTCGTCGGGTATTCCGCAACGCAGTGTACCACGTTGGAGGAAAAACCCAGCCTTGAAGCCAAAATACCCGGTCGGGTATTTCCCTTTTCTGCGCCCAAAATCAGAAGGGGTCCCGGCCGCGATGCCAAAATACGCGGTCGGGTATTTTGAGTCATGCCTGGTATTTCCCCCTTTTCGTCCAAAAAGCAATTTTTCTCTTTTTCTTGAACTCCCCTGCACGAAAACACCAAACCGAGGCAGATCGGACGACCTAACTTCATCACAGACGTGCAACTGACTCGAACACACGACAAAACAAAGGAAAAAGGGAAAAAGAAATGCAAACCGTGGTGGGGTTGCCTCCCCACAAGCGCTTCGTTACCGTCTTTTAGCTGGACGCCCATGGTGGATGCTCAGAGCGTGCAGGGACATGTGCCTCCAAGAGCGGATCCACATCGCTCTTGAGGTACAGCTTCAGATGGTGGCCATGCACCCGACGGGTGTGACCACCAGCAATTGTCAGCTCGACCTGGCCATCCAGCAGGATGCAAGCGAGTGAGTACTCGGATGGTCAGGGTAGTCGTGGTTTAGGAGGTGGGACCAGCTCATAGTGGCCGCTAGATTTCTTTCGATCAGGCTTAGCCACCTGCGGCGTCGGCCGCCACTCCTCCTTGATCGTTTTATTTGGTAATGAGGCCAAAGGGAGTGGCGGCGAAGGAGTGAGAGGGGGACCCTGCAAATTGAGAGGTGCAGAAGGATACACAACAGGCTCATGCACCTGGTGAGAAATAGCATGCATAGGCGAGGCAGCATGCATATTATTATTAGTGATAGAGAAATTTATCTGCTCATCCCCGTCTCTCAAGACAAAGTCCCATTACAGACATCTATGAGGGCCCTGGCGGTGGCCAGGAAGGGCCTTCCTAGAATAAGGGGCACTTCTGTGTCTTCATTGATGTCTAAGACAACAAACTCCACAGGAAAACAAAATCCGCCAACCTTAACCAGGAGGTCTTCCACTATGACCCTCGGATGAACCACATATTGGTTAGCTAATTGAATACTCATCCTAGTTGCGCTAGGTTCACCTAGGCCTAGTTTTTTGAACAATTTGTGTGGGATGACATTGATAATAGCACCTAGATCCGCCAGGGACATCTCTACATGTAATTTTCCAATGGAGCATGAGATAGTAAAATTACATGGGTCCTTCTGCTTCTCTGGCAGCTTGCTCTACAAAATGGCTGAGCACTCCTCACTCAGCATCACTGTCGAGAGATCCCCAAGTCACTTTTTGTTGCTAAGGAGATCCTTCATGAATTTGGCATACTTGGGCATCTTCGACAGTGCCTCCACGAACGGCAGGCTGATGTGGACCTGCTTCAGTATTGCCATGAATTTGGCAAACTCAGTCTCCAGCTTATCTTTGTGTAGTCGAGTAGGGAAGGGAAGTTGGGAAACATGCTCCTTAACCACTGGTACTTCCTTCTCCATCTCCACTTCTTCATCGTCGGCTGGAAGTGTTGAAGCAGGTAGTGGCCCCTCCTGCCTGGCTGGGGCAGGTACCGCCAATATTGTCTTGTCACTCCTAGTAGTGATGGCATTCAACTGCTGGTGAGGCTCACGCGGATTGGGGATGGTGGTGGCAGGTAGAATTCCAGGTGCCTTGGTATTGTTCTGGCAAGCTATTGCTCCAATCTGATTCTGGAGGTCCTGCAATATGGCACCTTGGTTCCTCTGACCTGCCTCCACTGAGGCGATGCTCTGGTCCATCCTGGCAAAATTCGCTTGGCTAGTAGTCATGAATGCCTGCAAAATGTTTTTCAGCTCCGTCATCTGGTTATCTGGAGCTGCTGGTGGCTTGGCATACTGGCGATGCGGCTGCTAAAATGGTTGCCCCTGTCTGGGCTGGCAAGGCTGCTGCTATGGAAATGTACCCTGTCGGGCCTGGAAGGGCTGCCTCTACTGAAAACCACCCGCTGGTGCTGGGAAACTAGGTGGTTTAGTGGTGTTGCTGTTGTTACCATGCCAAGAGAAGTTGGGATGTTGGCGCCACTGTAAGGATCAAGGGGCCAAGCATTGGCGATGAAGTCCAACTGCTCCTGGGGTGTAGAAGACTCCCTCATAGCCTGGCATTCTTCCACCAGATGGTTCGAACTCTCACACCACTGGCACTGTGCAACTGAAGGCTCCGCGAAACCTCTGTCCGGAATAATATTGTTGGGATGCTTCAATGTCTGAACCAACTCGGCCACCTCGCGCTCTAGCCTGGATCTAGCCTCCATGGCATGCACACCTTGATCCCGGGTACTCCTGCTTCTGGTGCTCTGCCCCCAAGAGTGATCTCTGGCAGCCAAAGTACTGATCATCTGATTGAGCTCGGGTGGAGTCTTAGTAAGAATGTCCCCGCCTAGGCATAGAGACTCAATCACCCTCTGGCTTTTCGGAGAGAGAGCATTATAGAAGTTCCCCACTGTGAATGCATCACTAAAGCCGTGATGGGGACACTGCCAGAAAAATCCCGAGTACCGTTCCCATGCATCACGAAGTGACTCATCTGGCTCTTGGCGGAAATGAGTGATCTCCCTTTAAATTTCTGTGGTCTTCGATGCCGGATAATACATGTGCACGAACTTGTTGGCCAGATCGTCCCAAGAGGTGATGGACAATGGGGGTTGGGTCTCTAGCCACCTCTTTGCATGCCCCGCCAAAGAATGGGGGAAAAGGTGGAGACGGATTGCATCATCTGGTACACCATTCATTTTGAACCCATTTGTCAGCTGCAGGAACCGGGAAAGGTGCACCCTCAACTCTTCATCCTTGAAGCCATGGATTTGGATAGAGGATGTAATCAGTTGAATCCAGCATGGCTTGATCTCAAAATTATTTGTTGGAATGGGCGGATACAGGATGACAGGGCTGATATCAGTGACCCGTGGAGTGTAGTAGTACACTATAGTAGGACCCGACGGGGGTGGTGGATGATGGGCCCCATCTGCTTGGGGACTCCATTGTTGGCCAGGACTTGATTAACCGGAGGAACCTGTAGGGCATCCCCTGGGGCGGGTTGTGCTCACGTCCATCTCGTACTCCTCCTCAGAATCGCGGCTCAAGTGGTTGTCGATGCGCTCTTCCACCCTAGTTAGTCTTGCTCGTTGTTCTCTACTAAGCTGGCGACAAGTGCGTTCTAGCTCCGGGTCCAACGGTAGTAAACCTCCTGCGGGCGACTAACCTCCTCCGGAGTAAACAGATTGAGGCCCTAACAAACCAAACCTCCTCTACTAAAGTAAATCCAATACATAATGGTGAATTGACTCCTTAACTAAAGTCGTCAATTCACTAACTTCAATCAAGGGTGCTCTATCAACCTAGGTAGATATTCTCTTTCTAGGTCAAAGTAGGAATAACATAAATTTAGACCTCAATTGAATATAATCAATATCAATGAATTCATACTTGGGTTCATACAATCAGACCTAACATACAAGTCTAGGGTTCTTCATACACAGGTGAGTGAGAGAGTTTACTCCATAGAGAGAGAAGGGAAATCTAGCTCAGATGCAGAAAACAGGTTGGGAAGGATGAGATTCTGCTTCTGGTAATCAATCGACACTTCTCCAAGCTTAAGTCGAGCTCCAATGGTGATAAAGATTGATCTAGGCTGCTTGGAGACTCTGGTTCGTCGCTCTCTCTATGTATCTCTTTCTTTCTCTAAAACTCGGAACCCTTGTAAAATTGGCCTTCTTTCCCTCAAAAGGGAGCAGATCGCCATCCCCGGTCATAATACCCAGTCGGTTATTTCAGCTGCCCGGCCGGGTATTTTAAACGCAACGCAGTGGGGAAAGGGAAATACTTGATCGAGGTTCAAAATACCCGATCGGGTATTTTAGCTATCCGGCCGGGACCCTTTCTATAATTCTGGCGTCCAAAACGTGTATCTCCAGCCTCCTCTTGCAATTTACCTGGTCGGGTATTTTCTTCTTCCAGCGGCCCTTCACTCCAGTGTCCTTTTTTACCCGAAAATCGTTTCCATGCCTCCATGTCCACCCAAGTCCTGAAATATGACAATAACGCACAAGCTAGCGTTAAATAGGCTTAAAACACGAGAATTGACTCTCAAATGGCTCAAGAATGGAGGTATAAACATGTGCAATTAATGGTCTATCAAAGACTCAATGTGGGTTTTCATTAAACAATGTCGTTCTCTCTTCTACGACACTGTTCAATTTCGTGTCAAGCTTGCAATTTCACGGCGATATTGAATTGCTCGACCCTCCAACCCAGTCATCAATTTCACCAAAACCGCGCTTTTGTTTGGATTAAACAACGTTGATTTATGCCTCTTCGACAGTGTTTTCAACTAAGAAATGTCGTTTCAGGTACCACGGCGTTGTACACCATGAAACGACAACGTTTTCTACTACGCGTCATCGTTTATGTGCAATTTCTCGCGACATTGTTTTTACTAAACACTGTCGTTTCTTATTACAGCAGTGTCATTGGGGCTTGACTTCTCGTGGTGTTGTTTTAATTTACTAAACACGTTGTTTCTATTCCCTCACAACGATGTTGGTCACGCCACCAACAGTGTTGTTTTAGATCCCTTAAAAAAACCTCTCCTTCTTCAATAAGGAATAAAGAGCACTCCTTTTCCAACCCCAGCACCAACACCAACACTGCAAAGCCGCTCACTACTGTGGCATTGTTGAATCTTACTCACGGTGCCGTTTAACCCCTCCACGACGTTGCTTGTCTATCAATGATGTCGTCTTTATCATGCGGCATCGAATTAAATGCCAAGACTCATTATTACGGCATTGACTTTTGACCAAAAATATTTTAGGTGTAAACAATGCCCCCACAACTTAATTTATAAAGTTGCGAGTGCTTCTATGCTTTTCTCTAAACCATAGTTTGTTAATGCTTTAAGAGTATCCTCGTCTACTTTCGAAGTGTTTGGTAAGCTATATGAAAAGGAGGTATTTGAATTATAAGAATTACTAAAGAAAGGTGTAAAGAAGGATGTGAGGAAAGAGGGGGTCTAACTCCTCTATTTCCATATGATAATTCTCAGTTGGAATGTAAGAGGGTTTATAAGCCCTCAAAACGGTGGGGTTTCTAACAATTCCTACGTAGAAAGGAAGTGAGTGTTGTGGCGATTCTGGAAACACGAGTGCATGATGCAAAATCTTTGGAAGCAACAAGCTGTTTTGAAGGTTGGGAGAGACATCTAAGTCATGAAGCGTCAGATCTGGGGAAAATCAGGTTGTTTTGGTAGTCGGAGGTAAGCTTGATAGTATTGAAACCTGTAAATAATTTTTTGCTGCAGTAGCACAGGATGGAGATGGAAAGTCGTTGGGTTATAGGTATAATCTACCCCTCTATTATGTTGTTTTATCAAATATTCCCCTCTACTATTTTTTTAGATCAAACATGCCCCTATACTTTGGGAAAATTATCAAACATGTCATTTTGTTAAAATTTTCATCCAAAAGATCTTAACCATGGCCAAACCTTGATTTGGGTGACACAAATGTCTAAATTGTCCGTAACAATTTTACTTTAGAATCTTTCGTATATTTTGTATAGCCAAATACCTATAATAATTTCACTTTAACAAGACCTAGATATATAAATCAGAGGTCAAAACTTACATTTTTCCTCTCATTTGTCGATGTCGGGTCATCTAAATCTTGGTTCAACCGTGGTTTACGATTTTTCAATGGAAATTTTAACATAAGAGCATGTTTGATAAATTTTCCAAAGCATAGGGGCATGTTTGATTTAAAAAAAATAGTAGAGGGGCATGTTTGATAAAAATGCTAAATTACACGTTTGGTCACTCAAATTATACAAATCTTTCACGTTTGCCACCCGAATTACTTTTCTTTCTTATTCGCCACTAACTTTACGAATCGTTTCATAGTTCGTCACTGGCCGTTACACTCCGTTAAGTTTGTCCTACGTGGCAGTCAACTATAAAGTTTGACCGTTAACTAGATAACGTGGAAATTAAAAAAAATTTCTTTCCACCTTATCATTGCACTTTTTTTTAATTTCCACGTCATCTACTTAACGGTCAAACTTTATAGTTGACTGCCACGTAGGACAAACTTAACGGAGTTTAACGGCCGGTGACCAACCGTGAAACGATTCGTAAAGTTAGTGGCGAATAAGAAAGAAAAGTAATTCGGGGGGGGGGGGGGGAAACGTGAAAGATTTGTATAATTTGAGTGACCAAACGTGTAATTTAGCCTTGATAAAAACATCATAGTAGAGGGGCATAGTATACCTATAACCCAAAGTTGTTCTTCTTTATAGCAGTATATGCTTCAAATGATGAGGGTGAGAGGAAAGCTACACATCACGAGATGAGTCAAATGAAAGTAGACAGTTGTGCTTGGATAGTGAGTGGAGACTTCAACAAAATTAGAAAGCCTGGAGAAGCATCAATTCATAGTGGCATCACACCTAGTATGAATGATTTTATTGAGTGGATTAATAGAATGGAGTTACTAGATTATCAAACAATAGGATACATGGAGTAATCGGCATAAGCATAGACCACTTGCAAAGAAATTAGATAGAGCAATGGTGAATGAGAAATGGATTGATGACTTCCCAGATTGTAAAATGGAAGCTATGGTATACACATTTTCGGATCACTGCGGAATTTCGGTTACAACTTATCCTCCAGTAAAATCCCTATCGAAGCCCTTCAAATATTTTAAGTTTTGGTCATACCATCCATATTTCTTGGCGATAGTGGAGAAGGCTTGGCCTGTTGAATTTACATGATCACTCGTGACAGTGGCTCAAGTGAAGCATAAGACAGTAAAGCATGCATTGAAAAGTTTAATAAGGAGTTATTTGGTGAGTTTCCAAAGCAAGTGAAAGAGGCAGAGGAACTTCTGTTAGGGGCTCAACTTGAAGCCTTTACTTCAGCATCTGTTGAGAGTATTAAATTGGTTCAGGACTGTTGGAAGAAGTCTGATGAATTGAAGAAGGCAGAATAAAGTTTCTATTGGCAATAATCAAGAGTTTCGTTGCTTTCTCTTGGGGATCGAAGTCCTTCTTTCTTTCATAGAGTTGTTGATCACTTGAATCCGTGCAGGTTATTGTAAGAGGTTAACACGTATAAACAACTATACCATCCTAGGCAAAGTTTAACCTAGAACGACATTGTCGTATAATGGTAATCAAGGTCGTGTTCTACTCAGATCACAGGACCGTAGCCTACTTCCCACATAGTTGCTAATTAGTTAATCGGTTTTTGAGGTTTTGAGTCTAAAGATTGATCAAATCTAAAAGCAGGTAGTTCGCGGAACTATCCCTCCCCCTAGCTTAGGGTCACTATGCATATATAGATACTTATGGTCATCGAATGTGGTGAGTGAGCTCTTTTCCGTGGGCTCTCGTGATTATCCACACGCCTTCAAGTATGCCCTAAACCCATGTTCTAGTCACCTCAATCTAGGATAGCGTATCTGGGGCATTAAGCCTATGAATCATTTCAATGGACGCTATCCACCGTCCACACAGAGGGTTCATTCCGAGTTTCATCTAGGAAGGCTACTTATAGCAGGGGTTCAGTCGCCTCGACCACTATAGGCCTTCGTATCTTAATGCAAGTATTTAATTTATTCGGAGCTATTAGAGCGGGATCCATTTTTTGGGGAATATGAGTCGGAGCAATAACAAGAATATTTCTAGTGGAACATCTTTCACAATCCCTGGAGAGATAGTGCACTAATAGACCGAGGGATAAGTAATTCGACTCGTTCACATCCAGATCATGAATGTTTGGAATCCATATTATGCAAGGAGACATTGCTTTTGCTAATTCGAATTGAAGGGTGATATAAAATCGGTCTATTTCCGGTATCATATCCATAGTTAGCGCATTCATCCTAGTTAGAAGCTCCAGCTCCGTGTCAAGGTCGATATCGTCACTAGCATCAATATCGTCACTATCATCAATATCGTCACTATTATCAATAAGAAAATCCTTAGGCTTGTTATCCATGAACTTGTTTAGAAATACTGTAATGAAAGGAACATAGGAGTTTGTCGCTAGGTATTTGACCAAATAGGATCGTCCAGTTCCTATGAAACCTATATATAAAATACCAATAGAGGGGGATAGGTTAAATCTGGGGCAAAGACGACAGGTGGGGAGGAAGAGGCAAACGCCTCCTCGGAGCTAGGGGAGACGTTCGATCTGGACGTTATAGCGGAATCCTGGCCAGTGGGCACGTCGGAGAATCCGCCGGAAGCTGTACCTCCTTGTAATCATGTTGCTTCCCAGGGGAGGAAGCAGGTCTGGCTAATCGGACCCTACTGGTGAAATCCTATCCATATCAATGGAATGAAGTAATAGGGGGTGACTCTGTAGATACGATCAAGCGGCGCCCCAATGTATGGCTAGAAATATCCTAACAGAAGTGCATTGTTGCCCGCGTAAACTCTATTTCATTTGAAAAGAAATATACTTTCCTCACCCTTTCTGGGAGAGCAAAAACTTTCCTCGATCGGACACCCTCCCTCTCTATATAGTAAGGGACCTTTTCTTGCTAGTTTTCCCAATTTTCTCTGGTGGAAGGAAAATTTATTATCCAAAGCCAGCGGGAAATTACCAGCTATTTATAGACGGTGGAGGAGCCAAGGAGCTATTTATAGCAGGAAATTACCAGCTATTTGTTTTCACTCGACTGTTTGGAAAAGGTGTTGCAGCGAAGAGATTCTCAAACCTTAGCTCTGAATGCGGTTTTAGCGTCTTGCACGGCTTTATGGAATGAGCTGAGGCATAGGACTTTGAGGTCAACGATTAGATATCTCCTTCTTGTCTTTCGTTCTAAGCCTACCTCACTTGTCGTTCGCCTGCTACTTGGCGTTGTAGAATTGTCGTTCTAAGTCATTTAACCAAAGTTGGCCAAGAAGGTTTTGAAAAAAGAAATAGGAGGCGAAGGTTGGTTTAGGCTAAGATGGAGGAAGTGGCAATCCGTCTTCTCAGCAAGTCTTAGCTATTCCCATAAGTCTTCGACTCCCTCCAGATCGTTTGATTTGGCATTTTGAGCAACATGGGCATTACACGACATACAAGTTGGCCTTATAATGCTAAGGTAGGAATGGAACGAGAATCAGAGGCTGTCTGCTGTAGGGATAGGATAGAGTTTCATACTTTCCATGAAGAAAAGCCGATAGCCACTCGCTCTTTAGGGTCATTACAGTTGCTTCCCGCCACCAACACTTACACACAGCTTCAAATAGAGCGTTGTGTGTAAGTGTCCAGAGCGTTTTACTAACCTAATGATCTCCTGTGCAAGCAGATGAGCTCCGATACAATGTTCTTTAGTTAGACCATCCGTGACCCAGAGGATTACTTTATTAAAGCGTCAAAGGCTGTCTTTCGGTCACCTACGTTAACTGATAGCTGCTTATTTTGTTCTATTACCTAGGGCCTTCTTCATTCGCTTGGAATAGCATCTGGATATGTAACAAAGAGAATGACGGCTGAACCTCCTTGATTCCTTGAAGAAGGTATCAGTCTATCCTATTGAGATTAGCAGGAAGAAGAGTCGAGTGTTTAAGTCTGGCCCTCGACGTGCATCATTTTGATGAAATCACTAAGTCTGGTAGACTTCTGCACATGAAACATGAAAGGCGTAATGATTCAAGATATATTCTGTCAGCTGCTGAAAAGAAAGAGGCTACAGAGGCCGGTCTAAGGTACCTGAACCAAACGACCGCAGGACATAACGGAACAAGTCTGGCCAACAAGCAACAAGCATAGGAGTGTACTCAAGTGTAAGCGAACGCTGTGTTCTATAAAAGAAAGAGAATAGTTACTGGACATTCTTTAATCAAATGCGGATTTTGCCTAAAACCCGAAAGGTAAGAAGCCCTGGGATTAATTCCCGTAGAATTTGAAGGGGAACTTCTTCCGTAGAGGATACAACTGATGCCGCCGTCCTATGTATGTTGCTCCTCATCGCATCGGATTGGTACCGCGGGATAATCTCAAATTGAATGTTAGTCTCCGATTCTCCTTATTCATTTCATGCTGAAATTGTCTCCAAAAAAGGAGATACAATCTAAAAGTTACCACAGCTTGAGGTAAATTTGATATTTTTTTTAATCATTCCCTTCAATTGAATTGAAAAAGCTTAATGCCCTATCCTTCCCTAGGGCGAAATGTTGTGATACTTTTTTGACCCATATGCAGGATATAAAAGAATACACCTAGAGATACTTAGAATTAACAGTGAATCCAAGACAACAACAGAAAGGTTTAAATCGCTTCGTTTTCTATTTTGTATTTAAGATCTTGTATATCTAGTTAATTATGTATCTATAAAAAATATAGAATAGAACTAGAATCTTTGTATTCGGCTCAATCCTTTTAGTAAAAGATTGGGCCGAGTTTAATTGCAATTCATTCAATTAAGGGAACAAATGTCAATTAGTAGATTACAAGGTATCCACTGCTTCGTATTCAAATTGAATCTCCTTCCATACTTCACAAGCAGCAGCCAGTTCAGGACTCCATTTGCTAGCCTCACAAAAAATTGAATTACCCTCACGAGCAAGATCACGTCCCTCATTACGAGCCACGGGATTAACTACGGCACCGGGTGCATTTCCCCAAGGGTGACCTAAAGTTCCACCCCCAAATTGTAATACGGAATCATCTCCAAAGATCTCGGTCTGAGCAGGCATATGCGAAACGTGAATACCCCCCGAAGCCACGGGCAGGACTCCTGGTAGAGAGACCCAATCGTCGAGTTAAATAAATACCATGGCTTAGATCTTTTTCAATAAAATCATCACGCAGTAAATCAACAAAGCCCAAAGTGATCTCTCTTTCCCCTTCGACGTTTACCTACTACGGTACCTGAGTGAATATGATCTCCACCAGACAGACGTAATGCTTTAGTTAGTACACGAAAGTGTATACCATGATTCTTATGTCCATCAATAACTGCATGCATTGCAAGATGGATGTGAAGAAGTAAACCATTATCTCGGCAATAATGAGCCCAGCTAGTATTAGCGATGAATCCCCCTGTTAAGTAGTCGTGCATTATGATAGGAACTCCCAATTCTCTAGCAAATACAGCCAGCCCTTTTGATCATTTCTTCGCATGTACCCGCGGTAGCATTCAAATAATGCCCTTAGATTTCCCTTGTTTAAGCCTGTGCTTTATAAACTCGTCAGTTAGCACATACCCGTCTAACCCTAGAACTCCATACCCAGTGCGGTAACATAAGGTAGCCTAAGAGGGAAGATAAGGGCAAATTACCCAAGCATCATCATTTTGAAAAGAGTGGCATTAAAATCAACTAGACAAACACATTCATTCATTCAAACCCTAAAATATCCATATATACATAGTAAATGGGTAAATTGCAAGGTTAGTCACTGAAAGTATTAAAAATTCACGTTTGGTCATTAAAAGTATTTTATTCCATTCATGGTCATTAAAAGTGGTTAAACAGAATTGTCAATTCACTCTTTTTTAACCCTTCATGTCAGACCCTTTGCATAAACCAACCTAATCCAACCACTAACCCAACCCGACTCGACCCAGCCCCAGCCACCACTACCGCCGCCTGCCATTCTGCCTTCCACCATCGTAGCCTTGAGTCTTGACGCCGTTCTCCTACACTTTTTTTGCAAACATCGGCGCCGCCTAGAGTGGCCACTCAATCTTCCCTGCGATTGACCATCATCTCTCAATCATTAGAAAGAAAACCCCCATTTCCCAAATCCAACATTCAACACAAACAAAACCCAAAAATGGACAAACATGAACCAAAAAATGGAGTACTTGGATTCAGATGTTACCATCAGAAAGCTAGAGAGAAATCTCTGAATTTAGATCTCGGGTATTCTATTTTCAGAGCCGAGTGCTTGAGAACTCACCATTTTCGAACCCTAATGAACCATCCTCGGTGGAATTTTGCTTCTGCCGCAATGAGCTCCTTCCATCCTTAGGTTCCTTGGCTTTCTCCTCCACCTGCTGCTCAAGAACTGGAGCGCGCAATTCAGTCACCGGTGTAGCCGTACTTGACGACAATTATTTTCCCCCGAATCGGTTGATGGAGGGGAAGGGATTTGGATAATATCTCGACCTTGACCCGCTCAAGGGATTTGGGTTGAGATGCTTAGCCGGAGGGGGAGGAAACTGCTCGGGAGATTGTTTTGTGTCATGGAAATTCGTGGATTGGAGGATTGAGGGTGTTAGGGATTTGACGACGGAAGGAGGAGGATTGAAGGTTCGATTTTTTTGGGTTTCGTGGTTCGAGACGGAAGGGGCAAGTTATGGTTTGGTTTGGGTTGTCTGATGTGCCGGATTATGCTGATGTGGCGGGTCGAGTTTTATGAGGTGGCAAGTTAAAATGAGTGAATCAGCATTTATGTTAGCCACGTCATCAAAATACTAACGGTGTTAACAGAGGTTGACGGAGAGTGACCAAACCTGAAACGTTTAACCACTTTCAATGATCACGAATAGAATAAATACTTTTAGTGACCAAACATGAATTTTGTAGCACTTTCAGTGACCAACCTTGCAATTTACCCCATAGTAAATCCTAAAACTAGGGTTTGTGGTTTAGGACCCGAAGTACCTTAGAGGACTACTCCATAAAGGAGGGAAGAAGATACATAATAGAAATAGAAGAAGACTTGGGGTTGAAGAAGATGCCTTCTTGCTCCTAGATCCTCCTTCTCCTTCTCTTCTCCTTCCTTTAGCTTCTCTCTCTTCTCTCTATAGAACCAGAAAATTTCTCTCAAAATCAGCTCTCCTAAAAGGGGGAAGGGGGTCTTCTATTTATATGCAATCTGGACTCGGGGAAATTCGAGGCCTAAGTAAGAGAGATCGCGGGCGGGATCTTCTATGGATAGGTCGTGATGTCAAGAGGACGTCATCATGGCCTTCTGAAGGGGGAAGATTGCGGGCTGACTATGTGGTCGCGATCCGCAAGTCGTGGCGGGGATCTTCCTCACGGGCAAAGTGAACGTTGGTTGTGATGCGACTGGGGAAACTCTCTGCTCCTTCCATGCGAAGTTTGCTCCCTTGGCCTCCAAGATCATGGTCAGGATTTTAGGCTTCTGGGCCGCGATTATTCAGCTCATCTTTGCGGCTTGTGATCCTGGCCGTGATCTTTGGCTTCTA
Source organism: Linum tenue (assembly GCA_946122785.1). NCBI lineage: Eukaryota > Viridiplantae > Streptophyta > Magnoliopsida > Malpighiales > Linaceae > Linum > Linum tenue. Next base: position 37,521,972 of record CAMGYJ010000008.1, read on the forward strand.
GGCCACGATCTTCAATTCCTGCTCCTTCTCTACACTTGTGACCTTGTTTTGTACCTAATTCGCAACATATTGACTAATACACCCCACCAGAACCTTGCCACGTGATTGTCCAAGAGGCGACAAAGAGGGAGACGTAACTTGAAGCAGGACATAACATACAATGGCAGAGCTAAAGCGACAGATTTGATCAATGTCTTCTTAGCTGCCCAAGATAGGGTCCTTTTCTTCCACCCCTGAAATCGATCTAGCAACTTTTCCGCCAAATATCAGAATGTAGCTATTTTCGATTGGGCAACCAGTGCGGGAAATCCCTAATATTTATCTTGGATTCTCACAACCCCGACCCTCAGGATTTGAGCTAGGAACTTTTGGTCTGGCGACGATATTTTTAATAAAACAAACTGGTGATTAAGCCAAGTTAACCCTCTTGCCACTAAGTTCCTCATACTCATTCATAACCTCAATCAAATTCTCACATTCCTGTAAAGAACCTATGAGTAATAAATAAGAGTTGTCTGCAACAAATAGATGAGAGAACCGTGGCTAGGGGAAACTTTAAACCCCCTCTAGCTTCGTGTCTGTAATTGCTTTCCGAAGGAGCACCCCAAACCCTTTCGTGCAAAGCACAAACAAGAGAAGGGATAGTGACCCCCCCCCCCCCCCGGGGGACAAAGAACCGTGACAGGGTGCAATTCATAAGGACTAAAAAGGACACTGATAAGAGATAATCTTGTATCCATCCTTTCCGGTTAGAGTTGAATCCTAATTTGTCCAAATCGCTAGGAGAAACGGCCATTCGACTATATCGTAGGTTTTTCCCCTATCAACCTTTAGAGCCATGTACCCTTTCTCACCCCTATTTTTGATTTTCAAAGAGTGCATTAACTCATGTCGGAGAAGGAAATTCTTCACAATTTGTCGTTCACGAATAAAAGAATTTTGCCCTTCCGAAATGACCTGAGGTAGGAAACGGGCAAACCTTTCAGCCAAAATTTTGGTTATGACCTTATACACAAACTGACATAGGCTTATTGGTCGTATTTGCCTCATATTCTCAACATTATCCAACTTAGGAATCAGGGACAGCCAAGTGTGATTAAAGCTTTGGAGAATCTTGCTCGTACTAAAGAAAGAGCAAACTACTTCAGTCATCGAGTCCCCCACAATATTCCAAAAGGTCTTGAAAAATTTCCTAGTGAAACCGTCCGAGCCAAGTGTCTTTTTAGATCCCATTTTTCTACCGTTTTATGGATTTCATTGGGAAGTACTTCTCGAGTAAGACTATCATTCATTTTCATCGTAACACGACGGGCAATCGGCATATCAGGGATCCTGACGTCCATATTCAACACTTGATTTTCCGAGGTAAAGAGAATTTGATAAAAATCTATGGCAATGCCAGCCTTTCCCCTCTCCTTAGTGATCCATTCCCCACTATTATTTCGCAGACCAGAAACAAAATTCAGCTTTCTTCGGATCCTCGCTAACGTCTGGAAATACGACGTGTGCTTATTTCCTTTCTTAAGCCAACAGACCCTGAATTTTTTTTGCCAATATATCTCTTCTACCTACCATTGTCTGCTCAATTCGGCTTCTATAACCCTGACCTCGTCCCAATTAATTGGGGGAATTAGTTTGATTCGATCAATTTTCGATTGGAGGGTTTTGATGTTGCGAAAAAAGTTAGTAGTACCCGCCCTACTCCAATCATAAAGGAAATTATGGAGTTTCTTAAGTCTCTCCCAAAGCCAGAACATAAGAGTGCCCTGGATTTCCTGTTGCCAGACATTTTTCACCATAGCCTTGACCTTCAGATTCAGATTATCAGTGGTCAAAGAGTATTAGGACGGTTAATGTTTGACTATCTTTATTTCAGCGTTTCATTGTCTATCATTCCCACGAATCCTTCCCTAGAGAGTGCAAAAAGTTATAGTAAGGAATAAAGATCAATTGACTGCAATAAGGTTTGAACCAACATGATAAATGGGGAATAACCGAATAAAATATTCATCTTTGGCACCATCTAGAGAGTGCAAAAAGTTATAGTACGAAATAAATTAAATTCCGGACCAACCAGACTATAGATTACGTAGATATTGATAATAATTAGATTTAAAAACAAATTTAAATAATTAACAACATGAATTTCAAACATGTTGGATGTGAACCATCAAATTTTTACTGTGTCTTACCAAAATGTTCCGCTTAACTCTTATTTTCTTATCAAACTCCCTACAAAGTTAGCAAACATAAAGATCAATTTACTATAAATGAAGATAGGATTTACGGACTATACTAACATTTGAAGTACTCAATTAACCATACAAAATTTTAAAGTACTTTATAGAAGGAGTTAGGGAGAAGTATATGATACAAATATATCTTAACTTAGGGATAAAAATTACGCAGACTTTGGGTGTGTTAAAATATAAAATGGACGTAAATACATGATAATCAATTGGACATATGAGATGTGTTTCGTTGCCTTTTTCTTTTCAATGTGGCCAATGAAATACTTTTATGCATCAATTTGTATTGCTATTTTGGTAGTAGTGAAGTAGTTTCAAATCATGTACAATACCATGCCCAGAGAGTTAAAAGTATGCTAAAATATTCATCCAAAAATGAACTATTTTGAAACACCTATCATTCTAGCTACAATTATGTGAATGCGTGTATGAATTGAATGATTTGTGTTTTGGTTGTGTTTAATGTGAATGTGCATGTATTATTCATGAATGATAGTGTTGTGTGAAAGCCTATCAATCTAATTGCCATTCTAACCTAGATAGAGAGAACCCCCCCCCCCCCCCCCATTCTTTCAATGAAAGAGGCTTGAATGATGGGTTTTCTTAGGTAATTCATTGTCTCCTAGTTAGGTTAATGCAGGGCAAACCTCCTATTTCGTATTAGAACCTAGGGTTTGGTGGTGGGTGGTCGTCCTCGTATTCGTGTCCAATTCATTGCCATTCTAACCATTCCTTAGTCAATAGGTTGAGAGATTCGCATTAGTGGCTTGGATCGTATCTCCTTTCCTCGACCTAGACTAAGAGGGTAGCTCTTGCTACTTGTTAGACTTACCTACTGTTTTACAACCCCCTCACCACACACGGCCATTCGATCCATCAAATCGTAATTGCTAGCTAGGGGGGAGCAACACCCGGGTGAAGCCTTCTCAATTAGTGTCAAAACCATTTCTCTTTGCCAGTACCTTTGCTTTAGATCTTTGTTTTCACCAAAACAAACCGCTAGATAATGTTACAAACAATGGAAGGAGGGGTACATGAACCGGCCCAGATCGATATTTAAACATACTTGACCTGTACTGTACTGGAGGCTAATTAGCCCGCTCAGGGAGCGGCCGCGGAGGAGCAAACCGAGGACCATGGGCTATTACATGGCTCCAAGGCTGGCGTATATTTAACCCGCCATTCCACATCCACCCGTGGCCGCCAACAATTTTGAGATCAAACCCACCCTTGCCACCATGATTCAAAACAATGCCCTATTCCATGGGCTTAGCCACAAGTCTCCAAGGGATGCTTGCGGGGAGTTCGAAGATCAATGGTGTCCCCGAGGATGCTTTGAAGTTGAGGTTATTCCCCTACTCTCTTGCGCGGAATGCATCTCTGTGGCTCAACAATAGGTCGACTCTCTTGAACACTTCGTGGGACAATATGCTCAACAGTTTATGACTTGGTATTGCCCACCTTCAAAAACGGCGGAGTGGCTCAAGAAGATCACCCATTTTGAGCAAGAGGAAGATGAGACATTGAGGGATGCTTGGGAAAGGTACTCCGATTACTTCCTCCAATGCCTACATCATGGATTTGAGGAGCAATTTCAGATTCAGACCTTCAATGGCGGTCTCCACCAAGACGACAAGATCCTCATCGACTCCTTATGTCAAGGGAAATTGAGGAACATGATTCCACCTGACTCGCTAAAACACAACACCAAACTACGACCAAGTATAATCGCAGTCTGGAAATGCATAATAGTGGGTAAGTTTACTTTATCAACCCGTGAACTTTTATTATCTAGCGGGACTAAGTGAGTGAAGGTGAATTCAAACTAAAGTAGAAAGAAAGCATTAAATTGTCCGGTTTTCTGAAGCAAGAGAAGAGTCACTCGGGAATGAGTCTGCCTAGCTCATTAGTTAGGTTCAAATTGTAATTCCCCTCTGGTTGATTCACTGTTGATTAAACTGCGAAAAATCAGAAAATAGCTTGGAATCTCTTAAGCTGACCAAGCCCTCTTAGACATAATACCCGACAGGCGACGAGCCTTCACCGGAATAGACTACTAAGGCAATTCATACAAAACTCCACTGCTGGAAATAGATTTCAGTACAAAGCAGTGAATTGACTGACTCTTGTACAATCAATTCACTCCTATAGATTGAAGAAGCTCTACCAACCTATTCAGATTCTATTTATCACAGGTTGAAGTAGAAATCAAGAGAAGTTGATCAGGATTCAATTGACTCAATAAACACTCTTCAATCTATTAAAATCAATCACTATTTAATCCCAAACGTCATTACAATCAAGATCCCTAACACATGGAACTAGGGCTCTTCATACCCAAGTGAGAGAAAGGTCTACTCCATAGATGGGAACAAAGATGGGAATAATCTGCTCTGGGGTGTCAATCTTCACTCCTAGGGATGCAATCTGGGTTTCAATTGTGAGAAATTCACTCCAAATAGCTCCTAGGGTTTGTTATTTGTCACTTTCTCTCTCTAGAACTTTGTTTTTTGACCCAAGAAGTTGAATCCCCTTTCTTTGGCTCGAATATGCCTCTTTCAACCTGATTCTGGGCGAAATACGGGCTGGAATACGATCGTAATTCTTCCCTGCTCGTATTTTGCCCAAAATGAGCGTTTTGGTTAAGTCTCAGCGCATCCAAGGCTGCTCTCGGCAGTTAAATTACGGTCTAGACACTGAGGAATACGACCTTATTTTTGGGAATACTGGTCGTATTTTGTACCTGAGCCATCACCAGGCGCAGCATAAAAAATACCTGCAGTAATTTGTGAATTACGACCATAATTTTGGGAATACTAACAGTAATTTGTGAATTACGGTCGTAATTTGGAGAAGGCTGCCCATATTTCTTCCTCAGCTCCACATTTGAGAGGCTTTTGAGTGACCAAACGACCTTCGATTGACCCGAAACTTGTGCCTATGCCTCCCTTTACTTGCTAGGTCCTAAAATATGCCAAAATAGCACAACCTAGCATAAAATAGGCCAAGGAACCACAAATCCGAGCTAAAACAGTTATGAAACTAGGGTGCAAACATGTGCAAATACGACGTTATCACCACCCCAAGTGACCGAGTTTCTCGAAGACATGGCAAGTAAAGGGTATGATTGGGGCTTGACAAGAAGGGGAAAGAGAAGTAACTCAAGGGGAGTGCAAAGTGTAGGAGCGAGTTCCCCGCTTGAATCCAAGATTGATCGTTTGATTGAGGCACTCTTAGAGGACAAGAAGCATGGGAAGAGGCCGGTGATGGCGTGTGATTGGTGCTCAAGTACCAACCACGAGATTTCGGATTGTCAAATGATGAAAGAATCAAGTACCACCGAGGAGATAGTGAGTTTCATTTCCAATGCTATGGGGAACAACCCCTATAGCAATACTTACAACCCGAGGTGGCAAAATCATCTAAATTTCTCTTGGTCTTCTCCGACCAATCCAAGACCCCCCTGTTTCCACGGACCAATAGGAAATTACCAACCAAGGCCTACTTCAGTTCAATAGAGGCTGCAATTCCAAGGCTCTAACTTCCAACAATCTTTTCAAGCTCAAGGAGTTTAAGGATTCCAAAAACGTGATAAGTTTGCAAAACTTGAAGACCTTGTGACCACCTTTGTGAGCACGAGCACTCAAAAGTTAGAGAAGATTGAGAAATTTATGGATGTGGCAAAAAAATAAGTTTACCTCACTTGAGGCGGAATAAAGGAGTCATCGAGCAAGCCTTCAAAACTAGGAGGTGAAATTTGGAAATCTTGCCGGGATCCTCGCCGAGAGGCCAAGGGGAGCCCTACCCTCTCCAACCATTGTTAACCCCAAAGACCAAAATGTCGGGTGCAATGCAATCTCTTAAGGAGTGAGAAGGTTACCCCGGAGGTTGTTCCTAAGGAAGTGAACAAAGAAGAGATGACCCCTCCATTGGCCAATGATCATGAAGAATTGGGAGAAAAGGAAGAAGAGCCAAAGAAGGCATTGCCGATGGAACCAAAAGTGGCTGAGTACAAGCCTCCTCTTCCTTTCCCCACAAGGATGCACAATAATCGATTGGAGGTGGAGTGTGGAGGATTCATGGAGATGCTCAGGAAATTAGTGAAGATGTGAATATGCCACTCATACGAGGACGCCCCTTCCTTGCTACCGCCAAGGCTTTAATCAATGTAAATTAGGGAACTTTGGTGTTGAGAGATTGGGATGAACAACTTACTCTTTCAATTGATCCTAAGGTTAAGAATGATGTGTTGAAAGAATTGGAATCGATTGGTATGAATGGAAGTGGAGGTGAGCCTCTCAAGACAAACTCCACTAGTATGTATGTTCCATTTGATGATGAGGTGCAAGAAATCAAAGTGGGTGCTAAGCCCAGAGGAAAGAAGAAGAGAGTATGGAGGGATAGGCTTCATCAAGCCTCCTCCCAACCAAAAGATAAGGGTAAGGCGAAGATGTCGAGCCAATAAGGCCACCCTAAGGAGATAAAGGAAGGAGGTGTCAAGCCTTGCCCAAACACCGTGGCGGATCCACTCTCGGTGGCTTCATGCACTAAAGCATGATAGATCCGCAACGTCGAGCTAGTGACGTTAAACTAGCGTTTGTTGTGAGGCAACTCAACGACGGTTTGTTTTCTTTTCCTTATTTTTCTCTTTTTGTGTGTGTGTGTGAAGAGTTCAAGTGTGGAATTTGGGGTATCACTGTACATGGGCGCTGGGCCGTGCTTGGGCCGGCACGGCACGGGCACGCTTCGAGCCCATTTATTTCATGCTGTGCTTGGCACGGCCTGTTAGTTTTCGTGCCGTGCCATCCAAGCCCATTTGTTAACTTTGCTAGGGCCGGGTACGGTTCGAATCGTGTCGTGCCTATTTGTGCTCGTGCCATGCTCGTATTCGTGTCCAATGAAAAGGACGAAAACAAAAGAGAGAATAAAAAATAAGGTGAAAATTGGACGGAGGAAGATAGTATTAATCGATAATATTTGAGAAAAGTAACAAATCAGGGGAAAAAGAAAATTGGAAGTATAGCGAGTGTGATTTGGCTTTGTTTAATTCTTTATCCATTTTTACTTATGTTAGTAATTACGTATATATCTTTATGACACTTCTAATTCTACTTGTGTTTTGTAATATTTGAACCTATAATTCTTTTTAATTTTAATTTTCTATCAAATAAATATTATTTTCTTGCCATGTTCGTTCTTATACTCAATAAAGTGTCGAAAATATTAGGCCCGACACGGCCCACTTATATACCGTGTCGTGCCCGTGCTCGTGTCTGTGCCCATGAAATTTAGGCCCGGCACGGCCCATAAATTATTCGTGCTCGTGCCGGGGCTGACCCATTTATTTCGTGCCCGTGCTCGTGCCATGCTCTAACCGTGCCGTGCCGTGCTAGCCTATAAGCGGCACGGCCCGATGCCCACGTACAGGTACCACCGTGCCAAGTCCCTGTGTTTTCATGTTTTGGGATATGGTGTAATCGGATTAGGAGCACAGTGGAGTAGATTGAGTCTAAAATTGTTGGGAGTACCCTGTTTTTCACTCAGTTCACGGTTTTGGCTTCTAGTTCGCGGTCTTACAAGGCCGTGAACTGGTGCCTCCGTCTGTGAATTGAGTGTGCTCCCCATGTTTTCAAAACTCAACGTTCAACCCCCAGTTCACAGTGTGGGGGTTATGTTCACGGCCTTAGTGTCCATGAACTGATTACTTCGTCGTGAACTGAGGATTATGCCTTTAAAAGGGGCGCGAACGAATCAGATCACTTCATGACCGCCCTTTTCGCTGAAAAATTCAAAAGCTCGCCAGAAAATTATGATTTTTCGACTCTTTTTGTAGATCTCGGCGTCCTCCGACCTCCAAACCAAAAAAAAATTACATACCCTTTATCCTCTCACCTGGGAGCACCTTCGCCTTTATTTTAAGGAGATTTGGGTGTCGTTTTATTTATCGGCAAGACTCCAGCGAGCCTCTGACGACTTTCCGACGAGGCTCCAGTGACCCCTCTGCGGCTAGTTTTCTTGCAATATTTTTGGCTCCCTCATCCTTTCCTCACTTCCACCTGGACCCTACTTGAGTCTCCAGGTTTGTTTTCTACCATTTCCTTATCAATTGTGGGAGAATCGGATTAGGGTGTGAAGTGAGGTAAATTTTTGTGAATTTATGCTTGAATTTAGGAATTAGGGCAAGGAATTACCAGAATGATGTGTTTGATTTATTTTTGATGTTGCATGAACTTAATTGAGCCTTGGTGGGCATAAATTTTGGTACAATTTGTGTTTGAATGCGAAACTTGCCCACCAAGTGCAAAAAATATGAATGAATGTGGATCATTGCTTGTGGTTGATGGTTTGAAGCCATCGGGCATGGTTAGGATTTGTTTTCCTGTGTGGATAATCCGTGAATCACCTAGAAACATGCCCCGATGAGCTTTGTGTGCGTTCGAGCTTAGTTTTCTGAAAGCCAGTCTTGTGAAAGCCTTCAAGGCATAGGAACGTAGTGGAAGCCTAAATTTGGGGGAAATATTTTCTCAACTTGATGTGAAACTGACAGTTATTTCCACGTACGGTGTATATCTTGGGTGTTGTTGTATTATGGATGACCTGAGCCACCCGTACTTGATAGAGCTTAGAAGGTGGCCGAAAGTTGAAAAGGAAGCAAATTTTTGGGCACAGGCTTGGACTGGAGTCCACTAGAAACTCGATTTCACACAGTTCGATTGTCTTCACTGTGGAGATAGCATGCAAGAGGCAATGGCGCACCCACAATGGCGCCAACTTCTCTAGTTGGACGACGACATCTACGGTGAGCTGTGTGTAGAGTTCTTAAGCACATTCTGCATGATGAATGATTCTGACATAATGGTACACGACTCTCTTCGTTGATTTTCGTTTGGGGAGTGTGCCTCGAAGACTGCCCTTCAACCAGATTTCTGAAGTAATGGGAGTCCCCGAGAGATCAGAGGAAGTGTTGGAAGCGGATGCCCTCAAAGATTTCGACATGCAATCCGCTTCCAAGAAAATTTTCCACCAATAAATGCGCCATCTGTGCTCAAGCCGCAATGGCGTGTCATCAACGCACTCCTAGATCATTCTCTCTACCCATGCTACATGTGCACGAACAAGATCACCGTGAGAGCATTGCTAGCATTCACCTCCATGTACGACCCCTCCAGTCACCTTCACCTTGGCTCAGTTGTGGAAACCTCTTTTAGTAGGGAAATTAGTGGCAATCATAGCTACGTCACATTTTTGGGTCCCTACATCACCCACCTGGCCCGACACTTCAATGTCAACCTAAGATGCTGCAAAAAAAGCCATGAAGTTTCTTCGAGTTTTCGCTCCATTTCACTACATAGAGGGAATCTCCCTGCTGCCAGGGGTTTCTCCCCAGGAGCAGCCACCCACCAAAGCTCTCGGCCGCCGGCGGCGCACCGCATCACCACCTTCATCAGCTGTATCATCCTCATCATCATGGGCCATACCCTCTAGAACCGGACTACACCTCGAGGAGCTAGTGGATCACCTCAAGGCACATTATGTGGGGCTCACCACTCGGCTTTTCCGCACCGCCGATCTGGTAGAGAGGATGGCTCGCCGCCAAGGCGTCCTCTCCAATGATGAGGAGTGAGCTTTCCACGATGAGTTAGCCATCGTGGGAGACACGTTGCAGATCCGATTTCATTCGCCCCACTTCTCCACTTGCAAACTTTTTTATTTGGAAATTTTGAGGGCTCCAAGCAATGCATGATCAAAATGGTCAATAGGTGGGTGAATCTCGTGCTTATTTGGCATTGATCTTTGAACTGTTACATTTAATCGAGTGCATCTTATTATGATGAATGAGAATGCATTAGGGTCGTGCTAAAGCTTAGTTCTTATGTGTGCTTGAATGAATGGATGTCTTGACTTGGTTACTTCTTGATTACAATTCCCATGCATTGAAATTTTTTGAATTGGAATAGATGATAGGTTGGCTAGGTAGCCATGTGAGTTTGCGCTGATCGTCTTTTTCATGTGTGATAGATCCCTCTTGCCATGGTGTGTAACATTCACTGTTGTCACTAGTGAGTATGATGGAGGCATAGGATTTAGGGGTGGGCATTGGGTGGGTCGGGTGGATTTTGACCATAAAATGCACCCACCCGCGCTTAAACGGATTGATAATTTTTAACCCACCACCCACCCACATTTAGTCTCGGGTTGGGTCGGGCGGATGGTGGATGATGCGGGTGGGTTTGTGGGTTCACCCACATCACAATGTATATAATATAAAGGAGTCAACTTGACATGATAATAGGTGAAGATAATCATCGAGGGAAACAAGTAGTTGAAATAGGGCGAAAAATGCCGAATTAGTTTTTAAATTGGATAGAAATTCTATTAAGAAAGAGTTTTCTACAGATTGAGACGATTATTAGGTGCAAAGAACTAAGGAAAATAATTCCACAAAGGAAAGAGCGGTGATCTAGGCACAAGAATTAGAGGAAAAAGTAAAGGGAAGAAGAGGGGATCTCTATTTGGAAGGTTGGCTTTGAGGTTCAAACTCCAGGAGTAGTCCGAGTTTATATCTAACGTCTCCACTCTCCTCTCTCTAGCGCCAACGACTTTGATCTTTTTGCTGTTTGGTTGAGTGGGTCACCCGCACACTCACCCACAACCCACCCACCACCCGGCGGATGGCTCCCAGCGCAACCCGTCACCCACCCACAAACCCACCCACTTAACGAAATTCGGGTCAAATGCGGGTGGGTCGGCCCAAACCCGCGGATGATCCGCCCGCATGCCCAGCCCTAATAGGATTAGTCCACGCCCAAAAGTTGATTGTCCCAAAACATTTTATCCCCTAGTCAACCCCATTGAGCCGTGTGAGTTTGGGGGTCATTCTAATTCTAGGAGCTTTGTGCTTGTTGAGCTTAATGGTGTTTGAAAGAACGACCCCCACCTATCCTTTCTTCGTGTCAAAGTGTCTCGTGATTTCTCGCTTTTGAGCTCCATTGAGGTTCTACATAGGTGTGTTTGCACGATTCTTGCTAGAAATGAGAAGTTAGTGTTAGAGGAAAGTTCTTAATGGAGAGCATTGTTCATTCAAATAAGTGGCTTGTGTTTAGCTCTCTAGTGCCCCCATCGAAAAAAAAGAGAAAAAGAAAGAAAGAGCAAAAAGAAGAAAGGAAACGAAAAAGAGGTAATAAAACGAGGTAAATAAAATTAGAGAGTGGCCACAAAAGTCTAAGTGTATGCTCTAGAAAGGGTTTCTTGGCACTCAAGACATTGAAACACCTAAATTGTTTGATGACATCCTTCACTACTAGGTTCGAAATGGGTGGGTTAGATCAGATTGGACGGGTGGGTCGGTTTGCGGATGTGTTTGTTCATCCCTAATGCTCACACATTCATTCCAACTTCCAAATTTTGATGCATAGAAATTGTGGTCAATGAGTAATCAATCCAAGTACATCCAATGGTTCGCACACACATGAGAACTAAACACTTTCGCCAACCTAATTCATATCTCAATCATCATCATAGGTTTCACTCAATCACAAACAAGTCATCCATAGAAAATTCTAATAACCACGAGATCCTCCACAACCGGCCACTATGAACATGCATTCACATCCATTTCACCCGCCAATCACAAATATCTCCCCCACACACTTAAGCACGACATTGTCCTCAATGGAAAAAGGGTAGGGTGAAGAAGTTATCAAACATTTGGGCAAGTCAAATGCGAACATTAGACCGGGATAGAAGATGAGTTAGCTTCATAAAGAAACAATTCAACACAAAAACAAGCACACACATATTCGCACAAGGCAAGGTTATTACACAATAATAGTATTTAACATCTCGATTAACACAGAAAGAACACAATAGTACTAGTTAAACACATGAAAAGAAAATAAAAAAATGTGTGAGCATTACCCAAATTAACTTACCAAAAACAAGGTATTACTCCCATTCTTCCATTTACTAATAGCCTAGATGAGTTTCCCAATGAATACAAGTTGCAGGGGGAATGATGTCCAAGACAACCTTGCAACATAGCTGTAGTATAATAACAAGCACAAAGAGATGATCTCGATCCTCTCTCCCACCTGGGCACAACACACACGATTCATCCACAATAATCCCCCATCCCGTCAGCTTACTTTTTGTGACAACTCTATCTTTCACCACTAGCTAGACAATCAATTTATGTTTGGGAATAATGAATCTGTCCCATACTAACTTATGTAAATTAACTAGTGAGAAGAATCTCTTATATCATTCCATACTCGAGAAAAAAATATTTCTCCATGTGCATATTATTTTAGCAGAGGGTGGAATCATTACCTCTAATGAAACGGGAAGCAAGGACCCTACACTTGAGTATGCGTTTCCATATCCAGGATCCAGCAGAGGTTCGTTTTAAATTCCATATTGTCTTGCTCTTCATTCGATACCTCTTGATCCATGCGATCCAAAGATACCCCTGTTGTGCAAGAATATTCCAGATATGCCGCAGAATAGAAGCTTGATTCTAGGACTTAAGTCTTTGATCCCTAAGCCCCCTCCTCCTTTGGCATCGCTACATACTTCCATGCTAAGTTAGCCCTTAGTCTCGTTCCAAATTCACCAACTTCCCAAAGAAATTTGTTGCATAACTTAATTTCACTTAGAACTTGTTGGGAAAGAAGGGGAATCTGCATCCAGTATTGCATTATGCTTGATATCACTAAAGATACCGGTTGAACTTTGCCTGCATAGCTTAAAAATTTAGCCCCCCCCCCCCATCTGCGTAGTCTTTTTGTGATGCGATCAATTAAGACTTGGAAATCCGTCCTTGTTAGCTTCCCTGTGATTAATGGAACTCTGAGATAGCGAACAGGCAATGATCCCAAAGGAAAACCAATTGTTTCAAAGATAAACTATTTTTCAGAATCAGAAATCTCCCCACAGAAAACTTGGCTTTTGGACTGATGGAATTTAAGCCCAGATACATAGTAGAATTCTCCAAGCAGCCTAGTGATTCCAGCCACACCACGAGCAAAACCAATAGTAAACAAAAGTAAGTCATCTGCGAAACATAAGTGTGATATTTCCAACTGCTTGCAGGGGGGGTGATAGGGCATCTGTTCATCATCAATAGCTTTCTTTAACAAGCACAAGAATATTTCCATGGAGATGGTGAAAAGGTAAGGGGGATAGAGATCCCCTTGCCTTAAACCTTTGCCAGTAGAGAAATATCCAAACATATTCCCATTCAGTGTCACACTTAAAATAGGAGTGGTAACTCAGAAACACACTAATGCGCAGAAACACACTAATGCTAAGAACTTTGGTGGAAACCTCAGGCAATCATGACCTTTAATAGAAACTCCCAATTTAACGGAGTCAAACGCCTTCAACAACTCATCTAGGAGTGATAACCGATTTATGATAATCTTTAACAAATTCAGAAGCCACAATGGTGTGGGTTCAGTTACTAGAGTTACCCATTGAATTTATCAATAAAGAAGTGGTAATACGAATTGCGGTATTGGGAACCCTATTAGGGTCGATCGTGCTAAAGAGTTGGGTGCCCTTGGGAAGCTTGCGCGGGTATGTGTTGAAGTAAATTTGACGCAGCCGCTATTATCACAATATCAGATCGAGGGCATCACATATATAATTCTTTTTTTTTATAAAAGATAATCATATATTGATTCAACGAATAGATAGTTACATCCCAAAATTCAGCCAGGTCCGGAAATTAAAGAAACGAATAATAGTCGGGTACAATGAGAGGACCTTTCTAGCCACAATATGGGCTACCCTTATCCCAGAATGGGTGTTAAAATATGCACGATTTCTTCAAGAACAGCATCCATCCGGTTATCTATGGTGTCGGCCCGATTAATTTTGTCGATGATCACTTTGGCATCGCCTTTGAATCTGGTGTCCGTGAAGCCGTGTTCCAAACACCATAAAATAGCCTCTCGGATTACAAGCAATTTTACCACCACGGGTCTTCAATTAACTGAAATTGAACCCTCTTAGTCATAAGGATATCCCTAGCCGGTTTCAAAGGAATCATCCCGACTGCCAAATGAGACCCACCCTTAGTGGCCCCATCCCACATACAAACAACCCTAGTAGCTCGCACTGGACCCAGTTGTTGTATCACAGGTAGAGTAGCCTGAGGAGCTCGGTCTATCGACAAACTTACCCATTCCTCATATTGCTTATTAAACTAGCGCATCAACGTATGGATCCCAAACTATTTGCCTTCAAAGACAACCCAATTACGAGACCGCCAGTTCCTCCAAAGGACGGCAACAACCGCCATGAACAACGCCGGTTAATTAATCAAAGCCAACAACCTCTTAAGAAAAAGAGGAATGGTTTGACGAGGCAATCCCTCCCCCAGATACTCCACTCCGAATAGTCCCAAAGGGCACGCGCCACCAGGAAATAGAGAAATAAATGTTCCATCGTCTCAAAACTATCCCAGCAAACCGGACATCTGGGAGGCACATGGAATTTTTTTTATCAATGAGGGCTTCAGTAGTTGGTAGGGCTCGATTGAGGATCTGCAGAAAAAACTTTCAATTTTGGGGGAATATCAGCCTCCCACAAACGAATCCAGCTGAACTTATCCATCCAAATAGTCGTAGACCTCCAACGACCCCTCCTCCTATCAAGTGAGACAACTAAATGATAGGCCGACTTGACCGAGAAAACCCTGTTAGTTGTGTCATGCCAGATCGGCCTATCCTCCACATTCTGACGGGGAAGAGGAATAGCTTTGATGGCACGGCAGGTAGACGGGTCAAACCATTGGCTAAGTTTGAGGTCACACCAACGACCCTCCCCTTGACAAATAACCTAAGCTATTGGCGTGTCACCCCCATTTGGTAAGACATGAGGATTATACCTAGGGGAATCAAGCTGCAGCCGAGGTATCCAGTTGGAATGAAGCAGTGAAGCAGACCGACCATTACCAATTTGCCATCTTAAGCCCATCTCCAATAATCGTCGCCCAAACAAGATGCTCTGCCAAGCCCATGAAGGGCGAGAGCGAGCCGTAGCTTTGAGGAAGGTCCCAGTCGGGAAATACTTTCCTTTGTAAACCTGGACAAGAAGAGACTGAGGTTCAGTAAGGATACGCCATTCAATTTTGGTCTAAAAGAGCCTGATTAAAATGTTCGAATCGGTGAAATCCAATTCCCCCATCATGTTTACTCCTGCATATATTGCGCCAGGACATCCACTGAACCTTTGAATGGCCCTCTTCAGCACCCTACCAAAACCAGGCCAAATGTTTTCCCAAAAGACGACACAGAGAGATAGGTAACTTGAAATAGGATATCACATGCAACGCCAACGCCAAAGCCATTGACTTAATCAAAGTTTCCTTAGCCGCCCAAGATAATTTCCTTTGCTTAAGGTTTGCAGAATTTGTGCACTAATTGTGGTAGCTACAGATCCCCAAAAGAAAAATGTAAATGCCGCAATGGTGATCAGGAGGAGATGGATACGAATGTGGAGAATGCTCCTACCAAACGGGATCCTAACCCCCACCCAAGGCAAAATATATGGTGAATGGATGGTTGTGGATAGATGGGGAAAACGCCTAATGAAGAGGAATGCAAGCCGAGTGGAGGAAAGAGGTAGAGAAGAGGGTAACCGGTTCAATGCCGTGAGCGAGGATTCCATGCATGCGGGGGACAACGTGGCTCCAAACAAAGTAAGCGAAAGTGCTAAAAATATAAAAAAGGGAGAAGGGCGGCCAAATGGAAAGACCGAGAAACCGATCCCCACTTTTGAAGAGGAAAAACGAGAGATGGTAGTTGAGACCATTCAGATGGTACAAAATACAAAGGTTTCTAGCCAGGGTGGGTCCAGCTCTCTTACCCATATAGGAGGGCCGGAGGAACGGTTTCCTCATGAAGGGGTGGTACAGAGAGGGGGTCTAGGTAAACAAAAACATAGTTGTGTGCATAATAAGGTGAAGGGAAAGGGCGGTCAAGGCAGAAAGACTGGCAAGCCGCTGGAGGGAGGATGGAAGATGCAAAAAGAAGTATCCGGAATGATGCAAATGGTTAATGCTGAAGATGCAGGGAACATATCCCTTTCGGACCAAAAAGAAGTCGTGTGCTGAGAAGCACACGTGCAGTTAAATCTTTGAGGTCACTGTTGCGACGGACTTCCCCACAAGTTGTGTTTCTAATGGAGACATGACAACTATCTCAATAAAATGAAATAACAAGGATGGATCTGGGTTACAAGAACGACAATAGTTTCCCTGTACACTCCTCCAATGGAGGGAAAGCAGGGGGCTTAAGTATGTGATGGACAGATGAGGTTGAGGCTACTGTGATGTCAAGCTCTCTACATCATATGGATATGAAGATCGAAAATGAGGCAATGGGTACGTGGAGATTTAGTGGTATTTACGGATGGCTAGAGGGGAGGGATAAGGAACAAACCTGGGAGATGATGAGACACCTGACATCGCAATGGAAGGGACCATGGTTGTGTGGGGGTGATTTCAACCAGTTTCTATCTGATGAGGAGAAGAAAGGAGGTAATATGGCGGTTGAAGCGGACATGCAAGCTTTTTCGAATTGTATAGCGGATACAGGATTGAGAGACATGGGTTTCACTAGCTACCCCTCACGCGGGAAAACAGGCGCCGCGTTAGGGGTTATATTGAGGAAAGATTGGATCGTTTCCTAGCGAATGATGAATGGCGAGCAAAGTAGAATGACGGTTGTGTTGTTCACCTGGATAGCACCCGCTCGGACCATAGACCCATATAATGTGACACAGAGGGTGAGGAAGATGAAGAAATAAAATGGGGGTGGTCTTTTCCTTTTGATCCTCATTGGATCAATCATGAGGACTGCTCGCGCATTGTTGGAGAGGAGTGGAATTCGGTTCTGAGCAATAATATTTTCCGCAAGTTTGAGCAGGTTGGTGTGAGATTGACTCAATGGAGTACGACAGCTCTACCTGATTTCTGAAAACAGAATGAGAAGATACAGAAAGCCTTAAAGGCTATGGACCATTGGGAGAAAACTCCGATTATGGTATAACAACGCACTAATCTTCTTAGGGAGTTAGATGAGATTGAATGTGATGAAGAGACCTTTTGGAAGCAGAGGTCCCGTGCAGACTGGCTTAGGGAAGGAGACAAAAACACAAATTAGTTCCATTAAAAAGCATCAGCGAGAAGAAATCGCAACACAATTAAAAGGTTGCGTGATGAGGCGGGACAGTGGTGGAATGGTCATGAGAGGGTAACTTCTTGCTTGTGGGAGTACTATAATCGCCTGTTTAAAGCTGGGGAGCGGCCCACCTTCACTTCTGTACTTAATTTGGTTGGTCAGAGGGTGTCACCGGAGGAAAATGCATCACTTACCCGACCATTTCAAAGTGAGGAGCTTTACGCGGTGCTCCGGAAAATGGGAAAAAGGAAGGCCGCGGGGGCTGACGGCCTCTCGATGTTGTTTTTCATACGGTTTTGGAATGTAATTGGGGATGATGTAATGGCGGCTTTGACACAGATATTAGAGACAGAGGAGATGCCAGCGGAGCTTAATTTAACTTTGATTGCTTTCATTCCTAAGGTTAAAGATCCCACCACGCCTAAGGAATTCCGGCTAATCAGTCTCTATAATGTGATGTATAAAAGACTTGCGAAGGCCATTGCCAATATGCTGAAAGGTTTGCTGGACTTGATTATTTCACCAGAGCAAAGTTGTTTTTGTCCCGGGGAGAGTCATTGCAGATAATATAATTGCAGCTTTTGAGTGCATCCATATGATGAAGATTAAATCAAAATTAAAGAAGGGATTCCTAGCAGCAAAAACATACATTGGTAACGCATATGATCGGGTTGAATGGTGGTTCTTGGAAGAAATAATGAGGAAGATGGGTTTTGCAGAACTGTGGATACGACTAGTGATGATGCGTATAAAGTCAGTGACATATGCGGTGCTGGTGAATAGACACTGATCAGGGGTTATCCAACCATCCCGAGGCCTCGGACAGGGAGACCCACTATCCATGTATATTTTCTTGCTGGCGGCAAAGGGCCTATCGTCGTATACCTCAAAAGCAGTGCAGGAGAAGAGAATTCATGGGTTGTATGTAGCTCGAGGTGC
The DNA here is from genome assembly GCA_946122785.1 of Linum tenue. Taxonomy (NCBI): domain Eukaryota; kingdom Viridiplantae; phylum Streptophyta; class Magnoliopsida; order Malpighiales; family Linaceae; genus Linum; species Linum tenue. The sequence goes on from CAMGYJ010000008.1 coordinate 37,540,348, forward strand.
TCTGGTGATCTCACACTCTTTTTTGCTGACGATTCTATCTTTTTGCTAGAGATACAATACAGGAGAGCTTGGAGTTGCGTAAATCCTACCTGACTATGAGAAGGAGTAAGGCCAGCTCGTTAACTTGGAGAAATCATAGGTTTTTTTTTTTTGTTCGAGTGTTAAGCCATATCAACGGCTGCAGGTGAGCTCAGTACTGGGTATGCGAGCAGTGGAGAAGCATAATAAATACCTTGGACTGGTCACTGAGGTTGGAAGGTCAAAAAAGGACTTCTTCACGTACTTGAGGGAGCGGGTTAGGAAGAAACTATCAGGCGGGAAGGAAAGAGTTATGCCGGTGGCAGCTAGGGAAGTGCTAATCAAATCAGTCGCCCAGGCTCAACTAACATACATGATGTCTGTTTTCAAGGTTCCAAAAGGGATTATTGATGATATTCACAAACTGATAATGAGGTTTTGGTGGGCCAAGAAGGGAGAAGAGTAAAGAATTCCGTGGGTGGTCAGGGAAATGTTGATTGGATTAAAGATGCATGGCGGCATAGGTTTCCATGATCTGCGCGAGTTCAACATAGCCCTCTGTTATAAATGCGCTACTACGGATCGCGAAATCGCCGGAATCGAGAAAACAAGAATATGAAAGCGAGAATCAAAAACACGACACACGATTTACGTGGTTCACTAACACGATGTGTGTTAGCTAGTCCACGGGCGAGAGAGAGCCAGATTAACTATATTGAGGAGATTACAAATTACAGAGGAGATGAGAAGTATTTATACTTATCCATGTGGGTCTAAACCTAATCCAATCTGGCATTGCCGACGCACTCCCACCGGGGCGTTGCCACTGGACCCCACTCGCTGACCAGGCAGCGAGACCCCTGACTATTCCAGTGGTAGCGGCTGATAGTCCGATTCAAGTCACATCAATGAATATCCACCTTGACTTAAATCCTCTTTGTCTGAAATCTTTGATGTACTCTGCTCCGTCTTTCTCTCTCGCCATCAATGCGCCGTAGGGCGGAGTCACCCACTCAAGATATTCAGCAAGTCCAAGCAGTGTTGGAACTTGCCATGTGGAAGCAGCTTCGTGAACATGACAACATGATTATCCGTGGTGCCAACCTTCTTCACCTTAATCCTCTTCTTTGTCCTCAAGAAAGGATACCTCACATCGATGTGCTTAGTCCTCTCATGGTGGACTTGATCCTTGTCTAAGCATATTGCACTCAAACTATCGCAATACATCATTGCCTGATCATGATTTAGACCCAGATCACCAACCAGTCCCTTCAACTATATTCCCTTATTAGCAGCTTCTATCAATGCCATATACTCTGCCTCAGTAGTAGACAATGTCACTGCCGACTGCAGAGTTGCCTTCGAGCTCATTACAGAACTCCCAAGAGTGAATACATAATCGGTCATCGATCTCCTCGTGTCAACATCTCCAGCATAGTCTGAGTCAGAATTCCAAGACACCAAGCACTCTATAACACTAACAACATGTGTAAGATCAGGTCTACTACATACCACAGCGTCCATCAAGCTACCTATTGCACTAGTATATGGGACTCTCGACATGTACTCCTTCTCAGCCTTTGACTGTGATGCATAAGCTGAGGATAGATGAACATTTGAAGCACTATGAGTATTTAAGGCCTTTGCTGAAGACATGCCAAACCTCGACACTATCTTCTAGATGTAGCACTTCTGTGACAAGAAAAGCTTCGTCTTTGACCTGTCCCTATAAATCTCCATACCCAAGATCTTCTGAGAAGCTCCCAAATCCTTCATCTCATACTCAGGACTGAGAAGCCCCTTTAACTTCTAGATATCAGACTTTGATCTCATAGCTATGAGCATATCATCCACATATAGAACAAGATAGATCATCGAACCATCCTCTACCTTGGTGCTTCAAACTTGGTGCTCAAACTCACTCTTATTGAGAGTTTGCAGCTCCACCTGCTTATCAGCATTCATGCTACCTTCAACAACAGTAACCTTCAACATAGGGTTAAACATAGACTTCTCATAAAATATCACATTTCTACTGAGTATAACTCGATGCTCAGAAGGTGACCAGACTCGAAATCCCTTAACTCCATCTCCCTAACCCACAAATACACCCTTATTTGCCCTTGGGTTCAGTCTACCCTCATCCACATGATAATAAACAGGACACCCAAAAATCTTTCACTGAAGAGTAATTTGCAGGCTTACCATACCACACTTCAGGAGTCTTACACTCGATACCTGTGTGAGGTCCACAGTTTATCAGGAAGCACGCCATGTTTACTGCTTCTACCGAGAATCTTCTCTCTAGTCCAACATTAGAGAGCATGCACCGTGCTCTCTCCAACAATGTCTGGTTCATCCTTTCTGCAACGCCATCTGCTGAGGTGTATCTCTAACGGTCCGATGACGGGAAATCCCTTCATTCTTGCAAAATTCGTTGAAATCAAAATTACATAACTCCATACCATTGTTCGTTTGCAGCTTCTTGATCTTCTTCCCGGTCTGATTCTCCACCAATGTCTTCCGCTTCTTGAAACTTCGTTAAAGCCTCGCTTTTCTGCTTCATCATGAAATCCATGTATATCTCGAATAATCATAGATAATAGATAGAAAATACCTGCGGCCTCTAATGTATTCGACTCGTGAAGGACCCCAACAGTCGGAGTAGAGGTAATCCAGTATCCCCTTCGTCTGGTGGATACCCTTCTTGGGAAACTTTTTGCAATGTAGCTTCCCAAACACATAATGCACAAAGAATTCCAAATTCTGCACCTTGTGCCTGCAAGGAAGATCCCTCTTTGACATAACTTGCATCCCCCGTTCACTCATATGACCCAGTCTCATGTGCCAGAGAGTGGTTATATCTTCCTGATGAACCTGAGATGATGCAACTGCAGCAGAACCTGACAACACATTTCCTTGTACTGTATACAAGGTACCACATTTCATGCTTTTCACTACCTTCCTCGAACCCTTGCAGACATACACAATTCCACCTTTTCCTTTGAAACTGAGGCCCTTGATGTCGAGTAGACTCAAGGAGATCAGGTTCTTTGTCATTGTGGAACATGTCTAACATCATTTATGGTACAAAACGAACCATCATGTGTCTGAACCTTTATGGACCCGATTCCAACAACCTTGCAGACAGCTCCATTTGCCATGACCACTTTACCACCATCAATCTGCTCGTAGGTTGTGAAGCAATCCCTATTCGGAGACATATGGTATGAGGCTGCATTATCTAGAAACCACACATTACCACGATGTGCCTTCTCATCTACAACCAAAGAAAGATTGTATTCAGAACTGTTGTCCACTTCTGCCACGACAACTGAACCTTGGTTCTTCTGTTGCCCTCTTCTTCTGAGACAGTTGTACTTCCATTGCCCCACTTCCTTACAGTTGTGACAAGCATCACCTGCTGTGGACCGGGACCCTTGGAATTACGGTTCGAATTCCCTTTATCAGGTTTCTTCTTTCTCTTTCCACATGTGACAGTAAAACCCGATGCCTCACAACCTGTACCAGAACCGGACTCCTTATGCCTGATCTCTCTTGTATGAAGAGCAGATCTGACATCCTCCTACGACAAGCTATCTTTACCATCAATAAAAGAATCCACAAAATTCTCATATGAGCTCGGCAAAGACACAAGCAGGATTAGCAAAACATCTTCATAATCAACTTTCACATCCATATTGCGTAAATCTAACAAAATAGAGTTAAGTTGCTCCAGATGTTCCCTCAAAGGCGTACCTTCTTGCATCCTCAAGCTGAACAACCATTGCTTGAGATGCAGCTTGTTGGTTAGAGACTTAGTCATGCATAGACTCTCTAGTTTCAGCCACAAGCCCACGATAATCTTCTTAGCAGCGACTTCAATGATGATGTCATCAGACAACAATAGCATGATGGTCGAGTGGGCCTTCTCCTCCAGGGTATTCCACTCATCGTCATCGACCTCCGCCTTCTTTGGTTTCGCAGACAGCGGCCCCCACAGCCCTTGTTGTTTCAATAAAGCTTTCATCTTGATCTGTCATCGTCATCCCCGTGAACTTCTCGATCTTCATGTTCACCTACGTCATTCTTCAGAATCGAAACCCTAGCCTGATTTCCAACCGTGACTCTGATACCACTTGTTATAAACGCACTACTACGGATCCAGAAATCGCCGGAATCGAGAAAGCAAGAATACGAAAGCGAGAATAAAAAACGCGACACATGATTTATGTGGTTTACTAAAACGATGTGTGTTAGCTAGTCCACATGCGAGAGAGAGCCAGTTTTACTATATCGAGGAGATTACAAATTACAAAGGAGATGAGAAGTATTTATACTTATGCATGTGGGTCTAGACCTAATCTAATCTGGCAAAGGAAACAGTTACAGACCAGGCCCAGAACCCGAACGCAAATAACATTAAGCCCATACACCGCAGGCCGGGATCATTGCCCCCGCACCCCAACCGGGGCGTTGCCCCTGGACGAACTCACTGAACGGTCAGCGAGACCCCCACATTCTAGTCGTAGCGATTGATAGTACGATTCGAGTCACATCAACACCCTCCTCGCTTCCCAGTTATGGAGTCTCTACCAGCGCCCGCAGTCCTTGATATCACTCCTAATGCAAGCCAAGTACCACAAGAATGTTTCTATTTTGGATGCAGCGGTGGGTTATCGACCCAGTTATATATGGCATAATTTGATGGGAGTGCAATATTTTCTGGTGAGCGGCCTGGCGTGAAAAGTTGGTAACAGGGAGACGGTGAAGATTTAGGGTGATCGTTGGATCCCGTCAACGCCTGGACACTATGTTACATCCGCACCAATGGAGACTTTTGGTGGATTCGGTGGTTTGAGAGCTGTTCGATGAGGATGTGGAGCAATGGGATCTTCCCTTACATGAAAGTTGTTTCCCAAGAACAATGGCGGAAGCCATTCTAAGAATCCCATTGCGAAACTTGGATGAACAAGATCGACAAATTTCGGCTGTAAGTCGACATGGGGATTACACTGCGAAGGAGGGGTACAGGAAATGGCTTGAGGACTTTCGGATACAAAAGTGAATCCAACTAGTTTGAGAAAAAGGAATGAGGCGGAAGCTTTGGTCAATGAACATTCCCCTAAAGGTTAAGTTTTTCATGTGGCGTTTCATACTTGATTCCTTGGTGACACGCTAAAACACAACACCTAACTGCGACCAAGTGTAATCACAGTCAGAAAATGCAGAATAGTGGCAAGTTGTATTTATTAACCCGGGGTCTAGATCTACTGCCTACTCCGTGATTATCTATTATCTAGCAAACTAAGTCGAGTGATTGTGATTTTAACTAAAAGCAGTAAGAAAGAAGGAAATGGTTCAAAGTTCTTTAGCAAGGGAAGAGTCACTCGGGAATGAGTCCCCCTAGCTTCTTAGTTAGGTCACAGTTGTAATTATCCTGGGTTGATTAACTGTTGATTAAACTGCAGAAGATCCGACAGTAACTTGGAATCTCTTAAGCTGACCAAGCCCTCTCAGTCCAACTACCCGGCAAACGACTAGTCTTCACCGGGGTAGTAAGCTGAGGCTATGAACACAGAACTCCACTACTGGAATTGGATTCCAGTACAAAGCATTAAATCGATTAACTCTCGTATAATCAATCTACTACTACCGATTGATGAGGCTCTAACAACCTAATAAGATTCTATCTATCTCAGGTTGCAGCAGAAGTCAAGAAAAGATGATCAGACTTCAATTGACTCAATGAATCATGCATCAATCGATTAAAATCAAACAGTATAACAATCCCAAGTCATTACAATCAAGATTCCTAACACATGGAACTAGGGTTCTTCATACCCAAGTGAGAGAAAGTTCTACTCCATAGAGAGAGAGAGAGAGAGAGAGGAAAACAGTAATCAGAGTAGTCATACTCATAAAGATGACGATAATCTGCTCTGGGATGATGATCTTCACTCCTGGGGATGCAATCTGGGCTTCAATGGTGAGAAATCCACTCCAAATAGCTCCTAGGGTTTGTTCTTCGCACTTTCTCTCTCTAAAACTGTGTTTTTGCTCCAAAAAGTCGACCCTCTCCCCTTTGGCTCGAATCTGCCTCAAAAACCCGATTCTGGGCAAAATACGGGCTGTATTTCACCCAAATTACTGATGAGGGCAATTACGGTCGTAATTACCCAATTACTGCCAGTATTTGTGGAATTAGTACCGTAGTTCATTTTTCTCTTGCCCGTAATTTGATCTTCGAAGGCATTCTCAGGGATTTGGCTCGGATTTGCCCGTAATTGGGCAGGGGATGCCCGTATTTCTTCCTCCGCCCCTGTTTAATGCTTCGTTTCTCCATTGTCTAGACTCTGAATCAGTCGTTGTTTGATCTCAGACGCTCGTAGTCTCGTCCTCTTTCTTTTCATGACAAGATTCCATGATTATTTGTCCATAATATGAGGTAGAAATCCATTCTTCCTCAGGTCATGCTCGTGTTTCTTCTCCTGAATTCCCAAATGAATTCCGATTGACTTGAAACTTGCGCCTTTGCTTCAATTTACATGCTAGGACCTGATATACGACAAAACAACACAACCTAGCATAAAATAGGCCAAGCAACCACAAATTCGAGATAAAATGGTCAGGAAACAAGGGTGTAAACATGTGCAAATACGATGCTATCAAATTCCCCTACACTTAACCGTTTGCCTGTCCCCAAGCAAACCAAGTCAGATACAAGGAAAGCTCAACACATTTCAATCATGCAACCCTTGGGGACATATCATATAGGCACAAAACACGGAAATTATAATGGCTTTTAGACATCAACACATGAACAACTTCAACAGCAACCTGGACGACCACCACAGAGGACATTCGAGTGCAGCAAAATCGGGTAAAGGAAGAGTCTCCCTTCTGTTCACCAACCAACCTAGACTTGACTCAACTAGGGATGGCAATGGGTCGGGTTGGGGCGGGTTTTGTCAAACCCAAACCCAAACCCAAACCCATGGGTTTATCCGCCAAAAAAACCCGGGGTAAAACCCGTTGGGTTTGAAAAACTCAAACCCAACCCAACCCCCTGGGTATCCGCGGGTTCATGGGTACCCGTGGGTTTTTGCGGTAAAAATTTACAATAACAAGTTTATTTCAAAATAAAAGTTTAACATCAATTTTCTCATACAAATTAATCATACAAAAAACACCTATCTAGAGCATACAAGCAAACCGCAAATGATCAATACAAATTGTTCAAAATTAAAGATAAACATCCATAAATAATAAGATTAATTGAAAGCTTCTTCCTCGTCAACTAAGTTTCTTCACTTTCCACTTCATAATATCAACTTCATTCTAAACAATTAGAAAGAACAAATTATACATGTCTCCACAAACATAAAGAATATTAGTTATTTAAGGAAGATATATTATTTAGAATATTAAATAACCGGGAAAGTAATTATATGTGTGTGGTGGGTACGCATGGGGCGGGTTTACCTAAACCCAAACCCAACCCAACCCGGTGAATGGTGTAGCGGGTTTAAACCCGAACCCGGCCCAAAACCCGCCAATACGGGTTTTACCCGCGTTGACCGTGTTGGGTCGGTGGGTACCCATGGGTTCGGGTTTTGTTGCCATCCCTAGACTCAACCACTTAATCAAGACAGTCAACTCATGAATAAAACTCAAGACATCAGAATCAAGACCGAGCCATCTCGGCCCTCACCGTGGTAAAGAGTGTAAAGAACAAGGAAATGAATCGCTCACTCTCGACCAGTAGGGTTAGGACAATTTGATGCGAAAAATGCGCATACATATTCTCTCAATCCCTAACGTCTCTTCACCATGACGGCAACCTCTAAATGTTAGAGTTCACATAAATGGGTGTCATCACTAACTAATCCGGAGGTCTTAGACATAGGTTCAAATGACTGGTTAGGGTCTTGGACATGGGGAAAAGGCCTTTTAGGTGGTGGAAGTATTCATAGCACAAGGTTCCACAGTTCCAAACCCAACACATTCACAGCCAATCAACCCACTTACTTTCTTTCTGCCATTTTGCATTACTCAAATTCTTTAGAACACAAGAGCGAAGGAGGTCACAATAATGTTAGTATTTCTAAGCCAGACTGCTAAGAAACACTACTTAATGAGCATGATTCAGATTTTTGGTAGTGGCTCTCTTTAGCTTTCATCGATTTTTTTCTTCTTTTTTTTTCATTTCTTGAGAGAACAACCACCTCTGCACATTTTTCAAACACATGCCCAACTTTTTTAAGAACTACCTCCAACCCTCACATTATTTTTAGCAGAAACAGCAGAGAACATGCAAAAACCACTCCGTGGAAAGGGTGATTTTCCATTATAAACCGAAAGAAAGAAAGTGACACGGCTCAAAGGGGCTGACTAGGGGGTACGACACACCAGGACAGTCAATTTGGTCGTGGGCTATTCCTATGCCTCCATCATCTTAGCTAATGACAACGTGAATGCTACACATCATGGAAGAGGGATCTATCACACAAGAAAGAAACGAGCAGGCTCAAATCTCACATGGCTACCTATATGCTCTATCTCTCATTCTGATTCCCTAAACTAGATGCATACACAACTGTCAAGAACAAGTGATAAATCCAAGTCATAGTTGGTAAGCAAACAATTGAAAAACTGAACCCCTACACAATTCTACTGCACGTCTCAGTCATCATTATAGGTTGTCCTAGTCACAATCCAGTTTTCATGCATCAGTGTTAACAGCCATTCAATTCACCACATAAACCACAGTGTCAGTATGATTATGCAAACATCAGTACTTGGAGCCCTCAAATCTCGAGATTTGGACAGCGGACTAGGCTCCAAGCACACACATATACGTTCCAATAAAGACAAAGCACCCCCTCCCCCACACTTAAGTTCGACATTGCCCTCAATGGAGCAGAGGGAAGGGGAACGATGTTACCAGGAAATTATGAGCGGGAACGGTGACTGGTAGGCAGACTAGTCAAGAGCAGGGACTGGAAGGGGGCCAGTCCAACTGGCACAAATCTGGAGTCATGAAAACACACACACTGGGTGAAAGAAACTATAGTTCCAAGTGGAAACCGAAAACAAACAACATAAAAACAAATCATGGTGGGGTTGCCTCCACACAAGTGCTTCTTTATCGTCGTGAGCCGGACGGTGGCTCCTAAGTTTCGGTCCACCCCAGAACCTCCTTGAAAGGTTCTCATTAATGAGGTGGAGTCTCAAGTCACGAGCATGTGATGTGATAGGTGATGAAGATGGCTCGTGGCCTTGAGGAAGATGAAGTCTCCACTCTCGAGGCATCTCCTTCGCGTCTGCTCTTGTCTCATTGCCCCAAACCAGATAAGATATATTCAATTGACCACCATCGCATCCACCAAAAGGGATCAATGTTGATGTGGTATTGGTCTGGCAAAGAGACACTGCAAATGGGTCCTTGCCAAGCAGCTCCTCGAAGTTTGGTGGAGATTTCACATGTAACTCATGGCCGGTGCATGCCTCTTCCACCTCAACTTCATCCTCAGCTTGGACACCACTTGCTTCTTTAACCCCCCTTCCTTCATCAGAATGTGGTCTCTCCCCTTGGGAAAGATCAAGAACTTCCTCTTCTTTGCTTTCTTCCTCATCCTCCACAACTTCTTCCCTCACCCTTTCTCGCTCTTCTTCTAGCACAGATTGGAGAGCAAGTCGCCATGTAATTTCTTCAATGAGATCATCTTGCATCTCTTCGCTCGGACCCAACATATCAGAGCGGAAATGGGGAAAGTTGTAATCTACCACCAGAGGATACACTTGATCATGATTATCATGGGAGCTTTCCGTGACAACTTCTGTATGCTCCTCAACATCCTCATGATTGCCTTCTTCTTCCTCTTCCTCTACTTGTATGTCAACATAAAGGTTTTCTTGAGAAAAATGTGCACAAGCTTTCTCAATGACCTCTATGTGCTTCTTTATGCTACGAAGGGTATCCTCTGTTTCACGAGGAAAAGAGAAGTCAGTTTGGGCCATGGCCTGGATATGAGGATCCATCTCGAGAAAGGATCTCTCAGGTACTCGAGAAATCTGCTCCACAAAAAGCCTCAAGTGATAGTTTGGATCTGGCTTTGGAGTGTAGCATGGCTCAGCCGGATGGCCCGTGAAGGTTGTGGCTAAATCAAGATCTGATGGCCCTTCTAGTTGTGGGAGGAATTCTTCTTGATAATGAGATTGTTCTTGAAATACCCAAGGGTCTGATTTTTCTTCGTAGTAGGGGGGTTGGTACTGAAACCCGAATCCATAGTCTTCTCCTTCTTGGGTGAAGTCTCGTGGTAATACCACCCGGATGGTGGTTGATACTCCCTAATGGTTGGAGAAGACATGAGGATCCATGTTTCAGATCTGCACCCCAAAAAAAAAATATAACGCCCAAGTGAAAAGCAAGGGTGGAAAAGAAAAGGAAAATGCTTAAGTAACAGACTTCACGTTTCTACAATAACCTAGGGTCCCCGGTAACGGAGCCAAAAACTTGACACGATAAAACACAACACCACTCTGCGACCAAGTGTAATCGCAGTTAGAAAATGTAGAATAGTGGCAAGTTCTATTTATCAAACCGGGGGTCTAGATCTACTGCCTACTCCATGATTATCTATTATCTAGCAAACTAAGTCGAGTGATTGTGATATTAACTAAAAGCAGTAAGAAATTAGGAAATGGTTTAAAGTTCTTTAGCAAGGGAAGAGTCACTTGGGAATGAGTCCCCCTAGCTCCTTAGTTAAGTCACAATTGTAACTACCTGGGTTGATAAACTATTGATTAAACTGCGAAAGATCCGATAGTAGCTTGGAATCTCTTAAGTTGACCAAGCCCTCTCAGTCCAACTACCCGGCAGACGACTAGTCTTCACCGGGGTAGTAAGCTGAGGCTATGAACACAAAACTCCACTACTGGAATTGGATTCCAGTACAAAGCAGTAAATCGATAAACTCTCGTATAATCAATCTACCACTACCCGATTGATGAGGCTCTAACAACCTAATCAGATTCTATCTATCTCGGGTTGCAGCAGAAGTCAAGAAAAGATGATCAGACTTCAATAGACTCAATGAATCATGCATCAATCGATTAAAATCAAACAGTATAACAATCCCAAGTCATTACAATCAAGATTCCTAACACATGGAACTAGGGTTCTTCATACCCAAGTGAGAGAAAGTTCTACTCCATAGAGAGAGAGAGAGAGAGAGAGAGAGAGGAAAACAATAATCAGAGTAGTCATACTCATAAAGATGAGGATAATCTGCTTCAGGATGATGATCTTCACTCCTGGGGATGCAATCTGGGCTTCAATGGTGAGAAATCCACTCCAAATAGCTCCTAGGGTTTGTTCTTCGCACTTTTTCTCTCTAAAACTCTGTTTTTGCTCCAAAAACTCGACCCCTCCCTTTTGGCTCGAAGCTGCCTCAAAAACCCGATTCTGAGCGAAATACGGGCTGAATTATGGTCGTAAACATGGTATGCCCGTATTTCACCCAAAACGCGCGTTTTACTTAACTCTGATGAGGGGAATTACGGTCGTAATTACCGAATTATTGCCAGTATTTGTGGAATTACGATCGTAGTTCATTTTGCTCTAGCCCGTAATTTGAGCTTTGAAGTTTTTCTTAGGGATTTGGCTCGGCATTGCATTTACGGGCACGGCGGAGGCAATTACGCCCGTAATTGTGGAGGGGATGCCCATATTTGCTTCATTTCTCCCTCGTCCAGACTCTGAATCAGTCGTCGTTTGATCCCAGACGCTTGTAGTCTCGTCCTCTTTCTTTTCATGACAAGGTTCCATGATTATTTGTCCATAATATGAGGTATAAATCCATTATTCTTCAGGCCATGCTCGTGTTTCTTCTCCCGAATTGCCAAATAAATTCCGATTGACTTGAAACTTGCGCCTTTGCTTCAATTTACATGCTAGGACCTGAAATACGACAAAACAACACAACCTAGCGTAAAATAGGCCAAGCAACCACAAATTCGAGCTAAAATGGTCAGGAAACAAGGGTGCAAACATGTGAAAATACGATGCTATCACTTGGCAATGGGAGACCATATGATCGTGAAAAGTAAGAGGAGGGGGATGCATGCACTTTCTGTAATCTCCGAGAGACATAGGTTCACTTATTCTCTGAGTGTGCGTGATCCATTCGTTTGTGGCGTGCTTCCCATGTTTCCCATTGTTTTGAATTACGTGGAACATCGAGCTTTATGGAGTGGTTTTAAAGGTTATCAACCACAACAGCCGATCGGGAGCTGGAGGATTGGTGTGTGCTCTTATGGATGCTATGGAAGGAAAGGAATGCTCAATCATTTAATGGCGTAAAGATGGAAGAGGAGGAGATTGTGCCTAGATCGATAAGCTGGTTGGACAAATACCACCTACATCAAACCCGAGGCCAGTTGATAGAAGAAAAAAATCGTGAAGTAAAATGGAAGAGGCCAGATGAGGGGTAGATAAGAGTTAATGCTGATGTGGGAGTAATTGAAGGAGGCATCTACCTTGGTGTTGTAGTACGGAATGTCGCAGGAAAACTCCTTCTAGCAGCAGCAATGAAGTTCCCAGGTACCTACTATTCAGAGATGGGGGAAGCCATTGCGGGGGAATTTGGATTGCAATTAACGCATCAACATCATCTTGGGCGACCGATTCTTGAGATGGATTGTCAAACAATTATCCACTCAATCCGAGAGGCTGATAGGGTTCATACAGAGGTGGGAATCATATGCTGAAGTATCCGACGACTTCTTAACGAGACTGGAGGAGGAAGCTACCAAAATGCATGCAGCGAGGCGAATAAAGCAGCTCATCTTATGGCTCATGTTGAGATGGAATGGATTGTAGCGGAGGTCTGGTTCGACAGGCCTCCTATGATATTGCCTGATGAATTGAGTTTGGTAATGTAATGGTACCAATTAATCAATAAAGCGGCACTCAGATTTCCATAATAAAAAATAGTTAATAGTTGTTGTGTTCATGCACAAAAGATAAGAGAGCACCGAGCGAGCAAGCATTACCTTAGGTGGATCGTCCTGCAAACGATGGCGGCGGGCTGGACATCAGAAGGGCAGCTGAAGAGCTGATTGGGGTCAGAAGGAAGCGGCACTTTCCGGTTCCTGAAGCTGGCGATGAAGACCTGCAGCAACGAGCCCACGGGGCTCCCCTTCGGCTTGGACTTCACGTAGTATAAAGCAAGTCGGAATCAGGAAGTCCACCACCCAGTTGTTTGTGATTTCCTGAACGATGGGTATGACTATGAGTGACGCAGTGGCAGAGAGGGTGAAGGAGGCGTAATTCCAGCTGATGAACCTCTCTTTCCCTCTCTGCCCCTGCCTCCGTCGTGAGGTCGTACTGGCATAATGTACTCTCTTATCAAGGAAAATAAGAAACAGATCAAAGAAACCTCTCCAAACAAGGTGGTGTGATCCGCGACGACGTTGTTAGTCTTCCGACCTTGTTTTCACTCAACTTTATTAGCAACATGGTTCCTTTTTAATGTCCAACATTACTAATAGTGCGAAATTTAATTTTAGTTAAAATAATTTTGGGTGTCAACCCCTACAATTTGGTTTTCTTATAAACCAAATTGTTGAATTGGTCCTAAAAACAACTTTCTAGCTACTTGACTCTGAATCCACAAAGAACTGAACGAGATGTAACAAGTTGACGAGGATTTTAACTTTTACTTCCAGCCTTCCTTACAACGCGGTGGGGTCAAAACGTCCGCGTTCATTCATTTGCAATGCTCTTTACCAACTTCATGCACTCTAGACCCCTTGAGTAAACGAGTCGACTCGAGATTGAGCATTCAAAAAGAACAAAAATACCTAGTACACAACCATGTGCCTCCGCGATTAAGCGGCATTCTCTTTTTTTTTTTTTTAAATATTTCTCTTACTCATAACCCTTTGGCTTCTCACGCAAACAACAACCCTGTTCCTGCGATTCTTAACAAGCCCTCAACTTGCTATGCCACTACGACGGGAACGGATCTGGTCAGTAACTTTGTAGTGAGTAACCATGCATAACTCAATCACCATCTGTTACATCAGCGCCCCTTCTCTCTCCTGGAAAACCTTTAATTCCCCCCTTAAATCTTTAACGGCCGATTTCTCACTCAGTTTAAATCGGAATATAAATGTATTTCACATTTAGATAAGATTAATCGTGTTCTTCAAAATGATATCCACTTTGATATAGTTTTCGAACAAAAAAAATTGAGTCATTTTTTACCTATCTATACCATATAGTATTGACTGGTATTGAAAATTTGAAATAAGAGCATATCATATGGTATGAAAAGAGTATTATGGTGGTATGAACATACCAAGACTGTAGGATGGTTGAATAAATAATAATAGGATTGTACTAATTGTCATTTGGGACTGATTAGAGCCTAACTGTACGCATTTTATCCCCGTTTTTCTTGGGCGTTTGTGGCATTTGTGCTCCTAAAAGGGTGGTTTTACCCTAGGTTTCTTGTGTTTTAGCGTGTTTCAGGATCTAACAGGTGAAACCAGCCCCAGGAGTCGAAAGTTGGAAGAAAAGGAGCAAAGACCAGGAAAAGAAGTGATTTCAGAGGTTATTGACGCCAAGTGAGTTCACTGCCACTAAGACCGTGAACTAGAGCTGTTTCCCATGAACCCGAGCAAGTGAAGCGGTGCGTTTCGACGCAACACTTTCAGTTCACGGACACGTGAAGGATTTCACGGCCGTGAACTTGGCCTGATCCCTGTATAAAATGTGAGCTGAAAGGAAGAGAGAAGGGAGAGCCCAAGTGTGAGAAAGTGTTTTCTTCTTCGGATTTTAGAGAGAGAAAGAACGAACCAAAGAAGAAAGAAGGCTAGGGTTTGCTCCAATTGGTGAATTGGGAAGAATCTCCCCAATAGAAGATCAACACAAGCTCAAAGGAGATTGGAGGCATCACCATGATGGTTTCTACCTCTTTCTCTTGTATTCTTACCCTTTCTAGCATGGAGTAGTTTCCTTTTTCCATTTGGGT
This sequence comes from Linum tenue, assembly GCA_946122785.1. Classification (NCBI taxonomy): domain Eukaryota; kingdom Viridiplantae; phylum Streptophyta; class Magnoliopsida; order Malpighiales; family Linaceae; genus Linum; species Linum tenue. The sequence goes on from CAMGYJ010000008.1 coordinate 37,555,410, forward strand.
GTTGTGAAACCCTAACTATTTGCCATGTAGTTGTTATGTGGATTGAATGATCTTTTATGGGTTTTGTTTAATTTAATGAATGAGGTATTTTTCATGATGATTGTGCATGTTCATGCTTGGCAATCCATTTGGCCATTCTAACCTAGGCTAGAGGGAAAAAAACCCCTCTTTCAAAGGAGACTCAATTGAGTTGACATTCCTTGGCATTTTCAAGCCACCTACCTAGGTTAATGTAGGGAAAACCTTTATCTTGAATTAAACAATGAGGTTAAGCGCGATTAACCCGTCCAACCATTGGGTTGAGTGAGAGAGTAAGTCAATCCTCGATTACCTTAACCAAGAGGGCTACTTGAGTAGCTAAAATGTATCCCTTGGTTTGGCAATCGAGAGTGTGGTTTACGACCAGTGTTGCATTTCCTAGCGGTTCGCGGTCACCTCGCCCATAACGGTTCATTCGATTCCACATGCCATGGTTGTAGTTAGGGGGAAGCGACAACCGAGTGATCTTTCCCATATAGAGCTTTCAAAACCATTTACTTTCGGTCTGTTATCTTGAAATAGTTTTTTGGTGTTAATCTAGCTTTTAATTTCCAGTTTTGTATGCATGATTGTTTTGCTTGTGCTAGACTTGGTTTTGTTTTCTAAGTGTGTGTAGGGAGGTGTATGATCCAGAGCAATCCGAAACCTTTGATACAGTGGGACGAGAACATCAACTAAACTCTGCGACTCCTAGCATGGGAGAGGGAGTTAGAAGAAGCAAGGAGCAGAAGTGAATTAAGGGGACAACAATTTTGTCCCGGTGCTAGTGGAGTAGAAGTTGAAGAAGTTGAAGGTGAACGTGATATTGGAGTGGAAATGGCGGAGAACCAACGAGAAGGGGAGCCGCCAAAGCTCGCAACCTAAACGATGTGGCGGCAGAAGAGGAAGCCCTGAGGACAATGAGGTATTTTGTGGCCCCACGATCGGCGGACATTCAATCGCCAATCTTGCACTCGCCCGTGGTGGCCAACAATTTCGAGATCAAGCCGGCCCTCGTGGCCATGATTCATAACAATGCTTTTTTCCACATGCATGCAGGCGAGTCACCGAGGGAACATGTGCAAATATTTCTTGAGCTCGCGTGGAGTTTCAAGATAAATGGCATGTCGGCGGATGCTTTGCAACTGAGGATTTTCCCCTACTCACTTTCGAGGAGGGCACTTCGATGGCTCAACAACTGATCGCCTCGTTCAATCACCTTGTGGGATGATCTTCTCAACAAATTCATGACCCGCTATTGCCCGCCTTCGAAGACGGCCGAGTGGAGAAAGAAAATCACCCATTTCGAGCAAGAGGAAGATGAGACCTTGAGAGATGCTTGGGAAAGATTCTCCGATTACTTCCTTCAATGACTCGATATTTGCACAGGTTTTCCCCTTTGTTCCTTGATCGTTTAAGCTTGCATTATTGCTTCTTTGGCCTATTTTACGCTAGGTTGTGTTCCTTTGTCACATTTCAGGTCCTAGCACATAAAGTGAAGCATAGGCGCAAGTTTCAAGTCAATCAGAGATCAATTGGCGATTCGGGAGAACCAACTCTGGCATGACCTGGAGAAGAATGGATTTCTACCTCACTTTATGGACAAAGAATCGTGCAAGTTTGACATGAAAAGAAAGAGGACGAGACTACGAGCGCCTGGGATCAAACGGCGACTGATTCGGAGTCCGGACGAGGGAGAAACGAAGCATTGAATATAGGGGAACAGGTTCGGCAGTAAAAACACGGGCAGAAGGCCTTCAAAACACGGCCGTGTTCTGTGACCGTGCTTTTACTGCCGAGAGCAAATCCGAGTTTGGCAGACATGAGCTGATTACACGGGCAGGGCCGAGACAAAGCACGGGCGTGTTCTCCCAAAGCACGGCCGTGTTCTCCCTAAAGCACGACCGTGTTTTCACCAACATGTGGCCGTGTAATTAACCCTAGCCAAAGCACGGGCGGGCTGAGGCAAAGCACGGCCGTGCCCTCGACAGTGCTTTGGCCAGTGATGCCCTTTTAGGCAGATTTTCAGCCAAAAGAGAGGGGATTCGAGTTTTAGAGAGACAGAGCGATTCCTAGAGAGAGAAAGCGACGAACAAGAGCCTCCAAGCGCCCTAGATCGATCTTCAACACCATTGGAGCTTGGTTTGAGCTTGGAGAAGTGCCGATTCAACGTCCAGGAGCAGAAATCCATCTTCACAGTATGATTTCCGCATCTGATTCTGCTTTTGCTTCTCTCTCCATGGAGTAGTTCTCCCATTCATCTGGGTGTGGGAAACCCTAGTTCTGTATGTTAGGTTTGATTGTATGAACCCAAGTATTGATTCTATGATATTGATTATATTCGATTGAGGTTTGAATGATTGAATGACTTGAATCCTGATCAAATTCCTGTTGTTTCTGCTTTAACCTAGAATGATAATATATGCCTAGGTTAATAGAGTATCCTTAATTGAAGGTAGTGAATTGGTGACTTTAGTCGAGGAGCCAATCACTATTCTGTACCGAATTGCATTCGGTAGTGGAGGTTTGGTTCTTAGGGCCTCAATCTGTTTACTCCGGTGTAGGTTAGTCGCCAGCTAGAGACTCAGATTGAGAGGGTCTGAAGACCTTTAGTCGAGACTTCAGACTGTTTGAGAACCTTCCGCAGTATAACTTTCATAGAAACTGGACTTGGTAATTACAATCCGGCTTAACTGCAGACTAGGGGGAACCATATCCGGTTGACCTCTCTTAACCTGAATACAACCGTTTAGTTGCTTTGCTTGCTTGTTAGTTTAGAACCTCACTAAAGTTTCATTGCTAGATAATACGAATTCACTGAGTAGTCATCACATCTAGGACCCGGGTTGACATTAAAACCCAAACCCGCTATACTACGCTTTAGGAAGTGGTTACACTTGGCCATTTTCTAGAGTGACAGTAACAGCGAGTCATGTTTTTGGCGCCGTTGCCGGGGACGGCTAGGTTGTTGAAGAAAAGTGATTTCTGTTACTCTAGCTTTTCTTTTTGCTTTGTTTGCTTTGTTCCACTTGTGCCTTCACGGGTTTGCTTGCTTGAGTGTGTGCAGATAGTGCATGACCCGTAGCCAGTCAGGAGGTTTATTGCCGTTGGATCCAGAGCTTGAACGCACTTGCCGCCAACTTAGGAGACAGCAGCGAGCTAGACTGGTTACGGGAGAGCGCATAGACGGCCACTTGACCAGCGATTCTGAGGAAGAGTACGAGATGGAGGGCGAAGACATCCCACAACCGGGGAATGCTCGACAGGCTCCCCCGGTGAATCAGCATCCACCACCACCGCCGGGTCCCACTTTGGAGTACTACTACACTCCACGGATTGCTAACATCCGCCCGGTCATCCTCTATCCACCCATCCCAGCAAATAACTTCGAGATCAAGCCAGGATGGATTCAGCTCATCACATCCTCTATCCAGTTCCATGGCTTGAAGGATGAGGAAGCCCGGGCACACCTTTCCCGTTTTCTGCAGCTGACGAACGGGTTCAAGCTGAATGGTGTTCCGGATGAGGCAATCCGCCTTCACCTCTTCCCCCATTCTCTGGCGGGGAATGCTAAGAGGTGGTTGGAGACCCTGCCCCCACTGTCCATCACTTCTTGGGACGATCTGGCGGATAAGTTCGTGCACAGATATTATCCGGCATCGAAGACTACTGAGATTCAGCGGGAGATCACTCATTTCCGCCAAGAGCCAGATGAGTCCCTTCGTGATGCATGGGAGCGGTACATGGGATACTTCTGGCAGTGTCCCCATCATGGCTTCAGCGATGCTTTCACAGTGGGGAACTTCTACAGTGCCATCACCCCAGACAGCCAGAGGGTGATCGAGTCTCTATGCCTAGGAGGGGATATCCTTACTAAGACTCCACCCGAGCTGAACCAGATGATCAGTACCTTGGCTGCCCGCGATCATTCCTTGGGGCAGAGCAGCAGAGGCAGGCACTCCCGGGACCGTGGTGTGCATGCTATGGAGGCCAGATCCGGGTTAGAGCAGCAGGTGGCTGAGTTGGTGCAGACACTGAAGCAGCCTAACAGTCTCCTTCCGGGCCGAGGTGTAGCTGCGCCTCCAGTAGCTCAGTGTCAGTGGTGTGAGAGTCCAAACCATCTGGTGGAGGACTACCAGGCTATGCGGGAGTCCTCTACTCCCCAAGAACAGTTGGCCTTCATCGCCAATGCTCGGCGCCTCGATCCATACAGTAGCACATACAATGAGGGATGGCGCCAGCATCCCAACTTCGCCTGGAGCAACAACACCAATAAACCACCTGGTTTCTCAGCACCAGCAGGTGGTTTTCAGCAGAGGCAGCCTTTCCAGGCTAGACAAGGGCAGCCGTTCCAGCAGCCTCAGCGTCAGTATGCCGAGCCCGCAGCAGCGCCAGCTCCCGATACTCAGATATCCGAGCTGAAGAACGTTTTGGCGGCATTCATGACCACCAGCCAGGCGACTATCGCGAGGATGGATCAGTCCATAGCTTCCCTGGAGGCAGGCCAGCGAACCCTGGAGGCAGGCCAGAGGAACCAGGGTGCCATTCTGCAGGATCTCCAGCACCAGATAGGGGACTTAGCTCGCCAGAATACTACCAGGGCACCGGGGACTCTGCCTGCCACCACTGTCCCCAATCCTCGCGGCCCTCACGAGACTGCCCATGCCATTTTCACCAGGAGCAGCAGGCCTACATCAGCTGATCCTGCCCCGACCAGGCAGGAGGAACCACTACCTGCTTCAGCACTTCCAGCCGGTGATGCAGAAGTGCGGGTGGAGAAGGAAGCCCCTGCTCCCAAGCCACAACCAGTGGTGAAGGAGCACGTACCCCAGCTTCCCTTCCCCACTCGCCTCCATAAAGATAAGCTGGAGACTGAGTTTGCCAAGTTCATGGCAGTGTTGAAGCAGCTCAACATCAGAATACCATTTGTGGAGGCACTGTCGAAGATGCCCAAGTACGCGAAGTTCATGAAAGATCTCTGCACCAACAAGAAGAAACTAGGAGATCTCTCGACAGTGCTGCTGAGCGAGGAATGTTCTGCCATCCTGCAGAACAAGCTGCCCGAAAAGCGCAAGGATCCAGGGAGTTTTACTATCCCTCTTACTATTGGCAGCATGCATATAGGAAAGTCCTTGGCGGACCTAGGAGCTAGCATCAATGTCATGCCATATAAATTGTTCAAAAAGCTAGACCTAGGTGAACTTAGCCCTACTAGGATGAGCATTCAGCTAGCTGATCGTTCTGTGGTGCATCCTAGGGGTATCATAGAAGATTTGCTTGTTAATGTGGGTGCATTCACATATCCTGTTGATTTTGTTATTCTGGATATAAATGATGATGTGGATGTGCCTTTGATTCTGGGTAGACCATTTCTTGCCACCGCCAAGGCATTGATTGATGTGCATGATGGTAAACTGATCTTGCGTGCTGGAAATGAACATGTTGTTTTTCCTGTGACTGAGTTTGATCATTGTGCTATGATTTCTGTATCGCCTGTGCATGTTATTTCGGATCAGGTACACGAGCCTGTCGTGTATCCTTCTGCACCTCTCATTTTGCAGGTCTCGCCTATCATTCCTTCGCCGCCACTCCATCCAGTCTCGCCTCCGAACAAAAAGATCAAGGAGGAGTGGCGGCCGAAGCCGCAGGTAGCTAAGCCTGCACGGAAGAAGAGTGGAGACCACTATGAGCTGGTCCCACCCCCAGCACCACGACCACCCTGGCCATCCGAGTACTCACTCGCCTGCATCTTGCTGGATGGCCAGGTCGAGCTGACCGATGCTGGTGGTTGTAACCGTCGGGTGCACGGTCACCACCTGAAGCTGTACCTCAAGAGCGATGTGGATCCGCTCTTGGAGGCACCTGTCCCTGCACTTCCCTGAGTATCCACCATGGGCGTCCAGCTAAAAGACGGTAAAGAAGCGCTTGTGGGGAGGCAACCCCATCACGGTTTGACTTTCTTTCTTATGTTTCGAGTCGGATTGCGATTTGGTTTTGTTTTGGTTTGTTTCCTTTGTTCTGGATGATGTCTTATTGGGCTGACATCGGACCTAACATATTCTGGTTGAGCTCTTCTGTTCCCCTTGAGCTGTGCTGTGTTCCCGACTCGTCCATTTCCAGTCTTCTGCAGTCCGTGCATACCGGTAACATCGTTCCCCTTTCCTTCCCTCTTCTCCATTGAGGGCAATGTCGATCTTAAGTGTGGGGGGATGTTTATCTTTTGACTGCATTAGATCTGTTTGTGTGCTTGGAGCCTAGTCCACTGTCCAAATTTTTGAATTTGAGGGCTCCAAGTACGTGTTCCTTGCAATTACCTGCTCAGTATGCTTTGAATTGACAGTCTCTGTAGTGATTTTCAACCTAGGGAGGTAGTGTAGCACTATGGAGGATGTTGATGCATTTAAGACGTCTCATTTCGTCTTCATAGTGTGTTGGTTGATTGAGTGAACTAGTGATCTTAGGACCCTTGAATTGTGTGGTGTTGTGGACTCTCTGCCTGTCATGGACTCTTGTATCATGTTTTGAAAATAACAGGTGCTCGAAAATGTGCTTTAAAATGACGTCTCCCGTGCGAATAGGGCGAAAGTGTGTAAGGGGAGACGGGAATCCGTTCCCAATTTCCACCTACTACCTCCAGCCCCCTTACATGTCTTTCCCCCGCACGAGGCTCGAGACAACTGCTCCTGGCATGGCCGGTAAGAGCCGGGCTCCCGCAAAACCTTTTCTAGGTGGGAGCCCCCGTTTTCTACAAAAACAGGTTGGAACCCTTGAAAAAAAAGAGAAAAACAGAAAAACAAGCAAAAAGAAGAAAGAAAAGGGGTTCCAACCATTTTCAAGAAGAAAATCGAGCACCTTGAAAAATGTGAGTCCATGATCCTTTTTTTTTTAGAGTCTCTTCATCCACGATTCATTTGTCCTCTGCTCACTATTTGCCATGATACCGACTCGAGACTTGCGTTCTCGCCGAAGAGGCTATGAGATGACTTGTGCGTCGGTTGACCTCGTAAGCTGCTAAATGATCTAGGAAGTCCGCTACCTACGATCGAGGTTGTTTGTTGCTATAGAGGTCTGGAGAGTTGCATTGGTTTGAGTTAGGTTTGCTTGGGGACAAGCAAACGGTTAAGTGTGGGGGGATTTGATGACTCGATATTTGCACAGGTTTTCCCCTTTGTTCCTTGATCGTTTAAGCTTGCATTATTGCTTCTTTGGCCTATTTTACGCTAGGTTGTGTTCCTTTGTCACATTTCAGGTCCTAGCCCATAAAGTGAAGCATAGGCGCAAGTTTCAAGTCAATCAGAGATCAATTGGCGATTCGGGAGAAGAAACTCTGGCATGACCTGAAGAAGAATGGATTTCTACCTCACTTTATGGACAAAGAATCGTGCAAGTTTGACATGAAAAGAAAGAGGACGAGACTACGAGCGCCTGGGATCAAACGGCGACTGATTCGGAGTCCGGACGAGGGAGAAACGAAGCATTGAATATAGGGGAACAGGTTCGGCAGTAAAAACACGGGCAGAAGGCCTTCAAAACACGGCCGTGTTCTGTCACCGTGCTTTTACTGCCGAGAGCAAATCCGAGTTTGGCAGACATGAGCTGATTACACGGGCAGGGCCGAGACAAAGCACGGGCGTGTTCTCCCAAAGCACGGCCGTGTTCTCCCTAAAGCACGACCGTGTTTTCACCAACATGTGGCCGTGTAATTAACCCTAGCCAAAGCACGGGCGGGCTGAGGCAAAGCACGGCCGTGCCCTCGACAGTGCTTTGGCCAGTGATGCCCTTTTAGGCAGATTTTCAGCCAAAAGAGAGGGGATTCGAGTTTTAGAGAGACAGAGCGATTCCTAGAGAGAGAAAGCGACGAACAAGAGCCTCCAAGTGCCCTAGATCGATCTTCAACACCATTGGAGCTTGGTTTGAGCTTGGAGAAGTGCCGATTCAACGTCCAGGAGCAGAAATCCATCTTCACAGTATGATTTCCGCATCTGATTCTGCTTTTGCTTCTCTCTCCATGGAGTAGTTCTCCCATTCATCTGGGTGTGGGAAACCCTAGTTCTGTATGTTAGGTTTGATTGTATGAACCCGAGTATTGATTCTATGATATTGATTATATTCGATTGAGGTTTGAATGATTGAATGACTTGAATCCTGATCAAATTCCTGTTGTTTCTGCTTTAACCTAGAATGATAATATATGCCTAGGTTAATAGAGTATCCTTAATTGAAGGTAGTGAATTGGTGACTTTAGTCGAGGAGCCAATCACTATTCTGTACCGAATTGCATTCGGTAGTGGAGGTTTTGTTCTTAGGGCCTCAATCTGTTTACTCCGGTGTAGGTTAGTCGCCAGCTAGAGACTCAGATTGAGAGGGTCTGAAGACCTTTAGTCGAGACTTCAGACTGTTTGAGAACCTTCCGCAGTATAACTTTCATAGAAACTGGACTTGGTAATTACAATCCGGCTTAACTGCAGACTAGGGGGAACCATATCCGGGTGACCTCTCTTAACCTGAATATAACCGTTTAGTTGCTTTGCTTGCTTGTTAGTTTAGAACCTCACTAAAGTTTCATTGCTAGATAATACAAATTCACTGAGTAGTCATCACATCTAGGACCCGGGTTGACATTAAAACCCAAACCCGCTATACTACGCTTTAGGAAGTGGTTACACTTGGCCATTTTCTAGAGTGACAGTAACAGCGAGTCATTGATCGAGGTAATTCTTGAGGATAAGAAGTAAGGGCAGCGAGCAGTGGTGTCTTTTGATTGGTGTTCAAGCACTAGCCATGAGATAAAGGAGTGCCAAGCAATGAAGGAGGCAAACACTCCGAAGGAACAAGTCAATTTCTTGGCAAATGCTAGGGCTAATAACCCGTGTAGCAATACTTATAATATCAGATAGAGGAATCATCCTAATTTTGCTTGGTCATCCCCGACTAATCCGAGACCCTCTGGTTCTCAATGCCCCACAGGAAATTATCAACCTCGGCCAACTTTCATCCAACAAAGGCCTCAAGTCCAAAACTCGAGCTTCCAACTACCATACCAAGCACAAGGTGGTCAAGAGTTTCAACAACAACAACAACCCGACAAGTTATCAAAGCTTGCAGACCTAAGGAACACCAAGTTTACCTCGGTTGAGGCGGAATTCCGAAGTCCTCAAGTGAGCCTTCAAAGTTTGGAGGTTCAAATCGGCAATCTTGCCAGGATCCTCACCGAGAGACCAAAGGGAACTCTACCTTCCCAAACCGTGGCAAACCCCAAGGACCATGCCGGGGTGAATGAAATTCAATTGAGAAGTGGGAAGGTGACTCCGAGATTTTTTGGCTAAGAAGTGATTGAGAAGGAAGATTCCAACCCGAAGGATGGAGATGAAATGCCCTCGAGGGGAGAGAAAGAAGTGGCAAGGAAGGCATCATCGACACAATCTCCGGTGGTTGAGTACAAGCCACCCCTTCCTTTCCCCACAAGGATGTACAAAGAGAGGTTGGAAAAGGAGGGTGGAGGTTTCATGGAAATGCTCCGAAACCTCCACGTCAATATTCCTTTCCTTGAAGTAATGGCTCATATGCCAAGATATGCAAAGTACCTCAAAGGATTCCGCACCAAGAAACCAAAGTTTGAAGCCCTCGCCAACTTGACTCTTGGCGAGGAGTGTCCGGCTTTCCTCCTCAACCACTTGCCCAAAAAGCGCTCTGACCTAGGTAGCTTTACTATCCCTCTTAGTATTGGTAACCATTATATAGAAAATGCCTTGGCTGATTTAGGAGCTAGTGTTAATGTGATGCGCTATAAGCTTTTCAAAAAGTTAGAAGTAGGTGAACTCAATACCACTAAGCTTAGCATCACTTTAGCCGACCATTCGGTCATTAGACCTACGGGCATTGTGGAGGAGATGTTGGTGCGAGTAGGCAATTTTTGTTATCCGACGAATTTCATGATTCTCGACATAAGTGAGACGCGCGGCATAATAGGTCGTCCCTTCCTCGCCACCGCCAAGGCATTGATAGATGTTAATGAGGGAACCTTAATGATGAGGAATGGTGAGGAGCGGATCACTCTTGAAATTGAACCTAAGGCTAGAAGAGGATGTGAAGGAATTGGTGTCGAATGATTTGAATGTGAGTGGAGGAGAGCCTCTCAAGGTGAACCCCACTATTACTTGTGTTGCTTGTGGTGATGTTAAGCAGGAAGTCGAGGAGGGTACTAAGCCCAAAGAAAGGAAGTAGAGAGCTTGGAGGGAAAAGATGAAGCAAGTTTTGCCCGAAAGAAGGAGAAGGGCGAAGCTAAGGTGGTTGCCCAAGATAGCCACCTCATGGAGCTTAAGTTAGGAGGCTACATGCCTCACCCGAGAGCGTGGTGGATCCACTCTCGGTGGCTTCACGTCCCAAGACGTGATTGATCCTCAACCTTCAAGCTAATGACGATAAGTTAGCGCTTGTTGGGAGGCAACCGAACGGAGGTTTGTTTACTTTTCCTTATTTTTGTCTTTGTTTCAATTGAAGAGTTCAAGTGGTCGAGCGGTATCCCCGTGCCAAGTTTTGTGGTTTTGCGTTTTAAGGTTGTGTTGTGATCGTTAGGAGGCACGGTGGAATAGGTCTAGTCAAAAAAATTTCAGAAGTACCATGTTTTCACTGCAGTTTACGGACGGATTGTTGTGTTCACAGTCTTATAAGACCGTGAACAGGCAAACGCGTTCGTGAACCCGACAATTCTGCATATGCACCACCTGTCGACCAACCCCAGTTCACGGATGGATTTAGGTGTTCACGGTATCTAAGACCGTGAACTAGCCAACGCGTCCCTGAACTCCATGCGTCGCCTATAAAAGTTGCGTGAACGGCGACTCTACACTTCAAGTCCCAAAACTCGTCGGAAAATTCGAATTATAGCCGGAAAACCGCGAAAATCCGACAGTTTTCAATTTTTCATCCATTTCCGGCGAGCAAAACCTTAAACCAGCTGCATATCTATTCTCCCCTCATCATAACCGGCTTGTGCTAGGATTTTGGGGAGATTTGGGGCATTTTTCCTCTGGCAAATTCGCCGGCGGCGTATATCCGACGAGCTTCCGACGAAGCTCCGGCGACCACTCTCTGGTCTATTTTTCGGCCATTTTTATCCTTCCTCGCCCACACCTCACTTCCTCCTACGTCCTACTTGAGTCTCCAGGTTGGTTTTTCAGCTCTACCTTATTTATTTTGGGAGAATCAGATTAGGTAGTGAAGTGAGGATAATTTTTAGTGCCTTGAATGTTGAATCTAGAATTAGGGCAAGGAATTGGGTGAATTAGGTTGATTGAATGGTCAAATGATGTTGCATGAGCCTAGTTGATCCTTGGTGGGCATGTGTTGATTCGTATTGCTTTTATTTGTAGAATTTGCACACCAATTGTTATTTTGTGCATGAATGCTTGTGTGGTGGATGGTAGCCACCGTGGTATGGGTTGGCGTTCGAATTTTTGTTTTGATAAACCGTGAAATATGCACAACCATGCCACGGTGTGCTTGAGCTTAAATGTTTCAATCCGTAGTGGAAATATAAGTGTGGGGGGAATTTTTTTTCCTCCCAATGAGTTGTGATTGACAATTATTTCCACATATGGTGTGTGTTTGTTAATTTTGTAGAATGCTTAACTCGGAGCATGAGTACATCAACTACTTGGTGCATCATCCACAGTTTGCCAACAAGTTCGCCTACCAAAGGGACAACCCGATTGGGCACATTGGCGGTTGGACCTGGACATGTTCCACCTGTTCAGGTGGCGAGCTGCGATGTTCGGGGTCGTTTGTCACCCACAGTGGAGCCAGCTCCCGACGATGGACGAGCATATCTACCACGAGATCTGCGTGGAATTCTACTCCACCTTCTTCTACGTCGTCCCGGCCAGCAAGAAGAGTCGGCCGCACGTGGAGTTTATGTTGGGAGTTCAGCCACGAGTGCTAACCTATGATGCCTTCGCTCGGGCCGTGGGGCTCGACGCGACACATATGACGATGATGGAGCTGCAGTACACCATCGACTTCCACTACCAGGCAGCATTCCAGGCCCTCTGCCGCCCCGAGCATGAGCATGAGAAGCTTGATGGGAGCCGCACCAATGCGGTGAAGCTGAGGACCCCTTGGAGGATCCTCCACACCTTGATCACCCGATCGGTCGTCCCCAGCATGCAGTCAGGCCATCTGATGACGAACAGAGGGCTACTTGCTCTTTATTCTAGGAGGAGTCCAGCGGAGCTGATCCATCTGGGATTGCTGATTGCCACCTCTTTCGTCCGGTGTCTAGGGCGGAACAGGTTGGACACCATGCACATGGGGGCATTTCCACGTGGACTTGGCACAGTGCTCCATCTTTGGGAGGAAGGAGCCCTTTCCAGTGGCGACCTTGTATAACTAGAGGCTGGTATTCCAGGGAAATCGAGGTGTTGAGTACCTCGATGGACTCCGACCATCTGTATTCATGAGAGTAGCAGTTGATCCAGTCCCATTGGAGCCTGATCCCGAGGTCCCATCTCTAGATCAGCCACCAGAAAGTGACCCCCTCGTCCAGAGGGTGGATCGCCTCGAGACAAGCTTTGTGTGACTGACTTCTCGCCTCGAATGGCAGACCGACCTCCTCGAACTGATGGCTCGACACCAGGGCCTCCATCCAGATGATGGAGGTCTTTACACCCACAATAGGTAGCCGATGAGTGAGACATGTGGCAGAGACTGATTTCTTTCTCCCCTCTTCTCCACTTGGAACTCTGAACTTGTTTTGTTATTTCTTTTTCTTTTGTGTGTTTGTGACCATAAACTACTACTATCACATTGTGTATTGTAATAACCTTGCCTCGATCGAGTCGTATTGTGTTTGTGTGTGTGTTCTTTTTTCTCTCCTTGAAGCTCCAAATCTCCTACCCCGGAAAAAATTCCAACTTTCACTCTCCGAGCAAAGTGGTAACATCGTTCTACCCCTATCTTACGCCATTGGGGGAAATGTCGAGCTTAAGTGTGTGTGTGTGAGGGGGGGGGGGGTAGTTTATTATTATGATTTGAGAGTGTGATTTGATATGATCCCAATCGGGTCCATATTCACGTTAGAAGTGTATGATCAAGAAGCCATTTTAAGTTCTAACCAATTCTAGAAATTGTGCCTAAGTGTTTTGACGAGTTCAGGTAACCCGGTTGGTAAGCTTCGTCGTCACTCCTAGATCAATGAAAATTGGGTTTCGAGGGTTTGTTTGAGAGATGGAATGTTGCTCTAGAATCAGGTAAGCTCGGGCGTTCGTGATCAAGCTAGGAGGGTCAAGTTTAGAGCCTCTCAAATCACTATAATCGAGTAGGCTGGGTGATGATCGAGTTGCGATCTTTATACCACATCAATCTACAGGTTTTCTACTTCAAATACAAGGGATTGGATGATCAAATTGGACCATGGAGGGCTTTGAACGAAAGGGTGCAAGATCATTTGAAGCCTAGGAGAAACTGTCTTGCAAGCAACAGAATCCCAATCCTTCTCGGATTAGGATTAGGGTGCTGTTTGAGTTAAGCTTGTTTTCGTGTTTGATTTTGATTCCTTTTCATAGTAGAGTTGTAATTGACTTCGTTAATCGTTGTTAGGATTTTCCTAGGTCTATTTAAGTCGAATTGATTCATTGTAATAGTGAGTTTTTTGACGTCAATAGAATTACAAACTTCAAGTTTGGTTCACGAGTTGCTGCTTGTGTTTGAGAGTTGTTAGAACGAGTTCTAAGATCTCATTGCTGTATCGATCGAGTCATCCATCCTTGATCGTGGCCAGCCTCGTTTTGATTCTCGTCGAGCCTTCGTCCTAAGTGTACGATTGCACAAGAGAGCTATACCGCCTTTCAATTCAGTGAAAACTTATTTGCGTCTCGATTTGGAGTTGAATTCGACTTTTGAATCAACATCACCCCTACAGGGGCCTATCAAGTGGTAATCAGAGCCCGGTTCATACACAGTGGGCAGGACGAAGAACCTCGTTGGGGGAACCGCGCCTTGGACACGATCAAAGGGCTCCGTCGCCGACCACCCTGAAGCTGTAAACCAAAATTAAGAGGAAGAATCAGGGCTTGAAGGCGAGTTTGCATATGAAGAATTCACAATGGCGGGAAAAACCGTTGACATAGAGGAGTTGATGTTGATTTGACACGAGCCTAAATCAATTCAGGCAGGAGATTACTTAGAGGATTGACGCAATCGTTCGGCCGGAAAACAGAGAGCAAGAAGGGGACGCTCGTGACGACGAAAATCCCAACGACAATTCGGCATTGATAGAGCGGATTGAGGAGCTGGATCGGCGATTAGTGGTTGGTGAGCCCAACCGTGATCCTCATCGACGAGGGAATCGAGACGATGAGCCTATAATCCCACCTGGGATTAAGCTAACGATACCGGCATTTCAGGGAACTGTAAACGCGACGACATATTTGGACTGGGAATGAAAAATGGTCTTGTTTTTCCAGTGCAGCCGTTACACTGAGCAGCAGAAGGTAAGCCTAGATACTTACGAATTCACCGACTACGCTGCTCAGTGGTGGGAGCAGGTTCGCGTTCGACGACGACAAAATTTGAAACCGGAAATTACAGACTGGGAAGAGCTGCGGAGGGAGATGCGGGATCGTTTCGTGCCTGCTTATTATCGATGACAGCTCCATGAAGCTCTGCAATAAGTTCGACTATGAGGACGGTGCGTGGAAGACTATTTCCAAGAACTCGAGCTACTTCTGGTGAGGGCCGACGTCAGGGAGGATAGAGAGGCGACAATCGCCCGCTTTCTTCATGGTCTGAATCGTGAGATTCGGCAAGAAGTAGAATTGAGGTCCTTTGTCACCCTGGAAGAGGTATTCCACCTCGCCATCAAAGTAGAGAAGCAGTAGAAGACGATGGTTGGCCGGAAGTTCACTCCGATAGCAAAACAGGCCGTAAAGGCAACCCCTGAGCCCCAATCGTCTCCAGCACGGCTTGACCCGTCAAAAACAGCACCATGGAACACTAACTCCAGCCCTCCTGAGCGATCGGGATGAATTCAGTGCTTCAAGTGCCATGGAAGGGGCCATAAAGCAAACCAGTGCCCAAATTTGAAGACCTTGGTGATGAGAGATGGGGAATACGTCTCCGATGAAGAAAAACAACCCTCCGATGATGAGGAAGTAGACGAAGAACTTGAGATGGAAACACCTCCACCGCTTGGAAAACTAATAAGAGTAAATCGGAGGGCTCTCACCATCAGTACGCTTGCGGATTCTGAGCAGAGGGATAACTTGTTCCATACTCGCAACATTGTCAATGGCGAACTACTCTCCGTCGTAATCGATGGGGGAAGTTGTATGAATGTGGTAAGCTCTGAGGTAGTCAAGAAGCTTGGTATGCACACCAACAGGCATCCAGAGCCATATAACTTGCACTGGTTAAATGATTACGACGCCATTAAGGTCAACAAACAGGAACTAATCAAGTTCGCAATAGGTTACTACGAGGATAAGCTTCAATTCGATGTGGCGCCGGTGCAAGCCGCTCATCTGCTACTTGGACGTCCCTGGCATTTCGATCGTGGGGTATGCCACTACGGGGATACAAACTGCTACAGATTCAAGCACCATGGTCGGACCTTTTTGCTGAAACCATTATCGTCGACCGAAGTGCGAGAAGATCAACGGCAATTAGAGGCCAGTCGACAGCGACAAGTGGAGGAAATTGCTGGAACACGAGCTGAAGAACCTCACGACGTCAATTTCGTGGCTCGATGATTCATGCTCACCGGTTACAAGAGGCAGAAGGCTCCTTGTGGGTTTCTAGAAATTGAATTTTGGTCGTGGCGGGAAAGAAGGAATCCTCGTTTCGGCGAAGGTAGTGACGAATCGAAGCTTGCAACCGGCCTAGGATCCTAATTCCGAGCCTTACGAATCTAATGGTGGGAGTGAATTGAGCTCTACTTCCCTGGAAAGGAAAGACCCAACCTCAAGCATGAAGAACACTGCTACTATTCTTCAAAATCGCGAGTCTCAGTATTCATTTTCAGATCCCATTTGGGACCACTTTTGTGCGCGATTCGAGCTAAGCAGGAGCAATGTGATGAGGGCAACACTTTTTCAAGGGAGAGGGCCTGATATGGTCCCAATCGGGTCCATATTCACGTTAGAAGTGTATGATCAAGAAGCCAATCTAAGTTATAGCCAATGCTGGAAATTGTGCCTAAGTGTTTTGACGAGTTTAGGTAACCCGGTTGGCAAGCTTGGTCGTCACTCATGGATCAATGAAAGTTGGGTTTCGAGGGTTTGTTTGAGAGATGGAATGTTGCTCTACAATCAGGTAAGCTCGAGCGTTCGTGATCAAGCCAGGAGGGTCAAGTTTAGAGCCTCTCAAATCGCTATGATGGAACTGGAGTTCTGCCAGAAAATGACTAAGTGTTGGAGCGTGTTTGAGAAGGCAACTTGGGGGCTTGATTCGAGGAGGCTGGGTGATAATCGAGTTCCGATCTTTATACCACATCAATCTACAGGTTTTCTACTTCAAAGACAAGGGATTGGCTAATCAAATTGGACCATGGAGGGCTTTGAAGGAAAGGGTGCAAGATCGTTTGAAGCCTAGGAGAAACTGTCTTGCAAGCAACAGAATCCGAATCCTTCTCGGATTAGGAGTAGGGTGCTATTTGAGTTAAGCTTGTTTTCGTGTTGGATTTTGATTCCTTTTCATAGTAGAGTTGTAATTGACTTCGTTAATCGTTGTTAGGATATTCCTTGGTCTATTTAAGTCGAATTGATTCATTGTAATAGTGAGTTTTTTACGTCAATAGAATTATAAACTTCAAGTTTGGTTCACGAGTTGCTGCTTGTGTTTGAGAGTTGTTAGAACGAGTTCTAAGCTCTCGTTGCTGTATCGATCGAGTCATCCATCCTTGATCATGGCTAGCCTCGTTTTGATTCTCGTCGAGCCTTCGTCCTGAGTGTACGATTGCACGAGAGAGCTATACCGCCTTTCCATTCAGTGAAACCCTGTTTGCGTCTCAATTGGAGTTGAATTCAACTTTTGAATCAACATCACCCCTACATGGGCGTATCATGATTGATGCTTGGAGCCTTGATGTATGCCCAAATTTGAAAATTTTGAGGGCTCCAAGCAATGTTTGCATGATCAAAGTGGCCGGTTTGTGGGAAAATCTCGTGTTTATTGGCATTGATCTTAAATTGTTGCATGTGATCGAGTATGTCCTATGATGATGACTGAGAGGTCCATTAGGATAGTGCAAAAGTTTAGTTCTCATGTATGAATAAATGAATGGATGCCTTGACTCGATTACTTGTTGATTACAATTGCCATGCATTGTGTTTTGTGAATTGGAATAGATGGTTGGGTGACTAGGTAGCCATGTGATCTTTGAGTTGATCGTTTTTTTCCTCTATGCTTAGAGATCCCTCTTACCATAGCAAGTAACATCACAGTTGTCACTAGTGAGTATGATGGAGGCATAGGATTAGTCCACCCCCAAATGTTGATTGTCCCGAAATGTGTGATCCCATAGTCAACCCCTTTGAGCCTTGTGACTTTGAGGGTCGTTCTCATGTTAGGAGCTTCTTTGTTGTGAGCTTAATGGTGTTGATAGAACGACCCCAATCCTTTCTTCGTGTCTATACATGAGTCCTCCTTGTATCCCGGAGCTCTCTCCTTTGAGTTCCATCGAGGTTCTACATAGGAGGATTGTGTGCGATTCTTGCTAGGAATGAAAAATGAAGTGTGGCGTTGGAGTGAGTTCTTAGAAAGAGTGCATTGGTCGTTAATTGTATAGGTGGCAAGTGTTTCTGTCTAGTACCCCCCTCATAAATAAGGAAAAATAAAAGAAAAAGGAACCAAACAAGAGGCAATAAAACGAGGTAAATAAAGTAGAGAGTGCCACGAAAACCAAAGTGTATGCTCTAGGAGGGGTTTCTTGGCATTCAAGCCATTGAGACCCCCACATTGATTTTGAACTCCTTCATTACCAAATTGAAATGGATAGCAAGAGGAGACCGAAGAAGAGTGCTTAAATGTAGTTCATGATGGGTGATAGTTTGGAAGGGAGAAGTAAGGCTTTTGGCCGATGCTAGTGGCCATTGTTTGTAGAGAAGGTTCTTAGTCGAAACCATAGAACCTTCAGGTTTAGGTTGAAGATGTAGAACCTCATGTTGTGTTTACCACCACCCAAAAGGCCTTTTCCCCATGTCCAAGACAATTTCCAGTCATTTGAACCAGTGTCTAAGGCCTCCGAACAAGCTAGTGAGGACAACCATTCCGTGAACTCTAGCATTTAGAGGTTGCCGTCGTGGTGTTGAGACGATAGGGCCGAGTTTTGATGATGGTGCACATCTTTTGCACCAAAAAGGTTCCGACCCACTTGTCTTGAGAGTGAGTGGTTCATTCTTGCTTTACATGTCATATCATATCCCGGTGAGGACCTTTGTTGCCCTTTCGTTTGTTCCTCGAACTTGAATATTATGCATGGTTAGTTGTGGTTGATGAGTGAACTTGTCAAGACTTGCATTGATCCATGAACAAGGTGAGAACTTTTTGTTTGCCCGTTTTTGGTGGCCTCGAATGTCATTTGTGGTGGATATCGGTATTGCTTGTAACGGTTCATGTGTTAACTGCCAATGGCCATTGAGAATTCCAACTTGGTGCCCTTTGAGTTGTCCCCAAATTATTTTGTTAGGTTGAGATATTACCTTGTGTTAAATGGTTTGTTTGGTGACAAGCAAACGTCTAAGTGTTGGGGAGTGATGCGGGCCTAATTGTACGCATTTTATCCTCGTTTTCCTTGGGCGTTTTTGGCATTTGTGCTCCTAAAAGGGTGGATTTACGCTAGGTTTCTTGTGTTTTAGCGTGTTTCATGATCTAACAGGTGAAACCAGCCCCAGGGGTCGAAATTTGGAAGAAAAGGAGCGAAGACCAGGAAAAGAAATGATTTCAGGCCAGTTCACGGTTTCCCTTGGGATTTCACGGTCTATTAAGACCGCAATCTGGAAGCAAAAACCGTGAACCGCGATACGTCTAGTGCGTTTTCAGAGGTCACTAACGCCAAGTGAGTTCACGATCACTATGACCGTGAACTGGAGCTGTTGCCCGTGAACCCGAGCAAGTGAAGCGGTGCGTTTCGACGCAATACTCTGAGTTCACGGACGCGTGAAGGATTTCACGACTGTGAACTGAAGCCGTGAACTGAGCCCGATCCCTGTATAAAATATGAGCTGAAAGGAAGAGAGAAGGGAGAGCCCAAGTGTGAGAAAGTGTCTTCTTCTTCAGATTTTAGAGAGAGAAAGAACAAACCAAAGAAGAAAGAAGGCTAGGGTTTGCTCTAAGTGGTGAATTGGGAAGAATCTCCCCAAGAGAAGATCAACACAAACTCAAAGGAGATTGGAGGCATCACCGTGATGGTTTCTACCTCTTTCTCTTGTGTTCTTCCCCTTTCTAGCATGGAGTAGTTTCCTTTTTCCATTTGGTTGTTGTGAAACCCTAACTATTTGCCATGTAGTTGTTATGTGGATTGAATGATCGTTTATGGGTGTTATTTAATTTAATGATGAGGTATTTTTCATGATGATTGTGCATGTTCATGCTAGGCAATCCAATTTGCCATTCTAACCTAGGCTAGAGGGAAAACCCCCCTTTCATAGGAGACTCAATTGAGTTGGGATTCCTTGGCCATTTCAAGCCACCTACCTAGGTTAATGTTTGGCAAACCTCTATCTTGAATTAAACAACGAGGTTAAGCGCGATTAAGCCATCCAACCATTGGATTGAGTGAGAGAGTAAGTCAATCCTCGATTGCCTTAACCAAGAGGACTACTTGAGTAGCCTAAAATGTATCCCTTGGTTTGCAATCGAGAGTATGGTCTACGACCATTGTTGCATTTCCTAGCGGTTCACGGTCACCTCGCACATAACGGTTCATTCGATTCCATGTGCCATGGTACTAGTTAGGGGTAAGCGACACCCGAGTGATCCCTCTCATATAGAGCTTTCAAAACCATTTACTTTTGCTTTGCTTTACTTTAATTCTTGTACCTTTCAACCAAAACCAATACGCTAGATAATGTTTCAAACAATTGAAGTTGGGGTACATGGACCAGCCCGGGTTGATATTTAGACATATTTGCCCTATATTGCACCTTACTAAGGTTTATACTTGGGCCTTAGGTAGGAATTAATCGTGATATTTGGGACGAGTCAGGGACTTTTAACATTGTGTACCACAGGATACCACCCCGTACCAGGGTGGTATTGTGTGATATTTTTTTAGTCCTCTATTTTGTTCACCCATAAATTTTTAGATCGAATAGATCATGATGAACTTGTTCCTTCTATGCAAAATTTTTAAAAAATGACTTAAAACAAAGAAGATACCATATGGTATGCATTTGGTAACCAGAGGCAATAAATTTTTTTTTTCTCAAAAAATGTTGAAGATTGATCTCATTTTGTAGAGCACAACGACTCGTTTCATCTGTGCTAAAAAAATTGAAATCCAAGTTAAAATGAAAAAGATATGAGCTGATTAAGAAAACAAAGAAAAATATTTAAAAAAACTCTTTAATTCTCCATCTTTAAATGTGGATTTTCTGATTCAAGAGTTCAAATTTAGTTACTAATGAGTGTATAACCTAGAATATCCCTACTGGATAAAACCACAAAACGGCTAATTTGGGCAATCATTTTTCTTCTCCAACAAGGAAAAATAGAGCAATCCCTTTCCAAGCCCAACAAAACTATTGGCGTCCAAAATATCTTTCCTTTATCTATGTTAAATAAACTTGTTAAAATGGTCCTTCTTAAACATTGGTCAAGAATGATCAGAAGATTTCTAAATTAATAAAAGGAATTGATGAATTTGCTTGAATAGCTCGGTCATATTTCCACAAGCCACCACTCAGGAAGTTGTTTTGGTTAACCAACGTAGTTACTGCTACACAATCTCAAGGTTGTTGAGTCCACAACGGGACGCTGTCAAGTTCTCAACACCGCCGAACTCACAGCATCAAACCTGTTTTGGACAAAAATAACGACACAGTGACGCTGGATTGAACTTTAAACAAGATTAGCCCGCTTGACATGTCTAAACGATTTCATTTGCCAGCATTGTTGATAGTTTATAGCATTAATTATTTTTAGCTAAACAACCTGGGAAATCTAGCTCAGACTAGTTGAATTCACGTTGTACTCTCAACCTTGTTGTCCTTTGGTAAGCAATTACCCACCGATCACAAACTGGTCAAGACTCAATTGCCATTGAACCGCGACATAGTTAGCCTTGCGACCTTATATTTCAATAAATCTATTAATTAAATGTCTAACATTTGATTTTAGTTAAAATAATTTTGAGTGTCGGAGCATAAAATGTTTTAGATTTTTAATTTCTAACTGAACAAAAACTTCAATTACTAAAATCAACATCCAAACACAAAAAGATAATCTAGTTTGAACAATCTACATGTTCGAGAAAGACTCAACATGACAAAAGATGTGCTAAATACATGGCAGTAATAAGAAACTAGCAAGTTTAAGCCGTAAAACTAGAAATAGAAGTAGTTCCAAACCCAATAAGAAAGATAATCGGAATAGTTGTCCACTCTCCGTCAACATTACAAACAACAAAAGGTAGTGTCTCTGATCTCGTCAACTTAACTTCACTTGATTCATCACGCCAATCCCACCGTAACCTAAACCACATGTAAACAAACAGCAAAACCACAAGTTAGAAAAGCATGCACATAAACACTATGCGAATAATTAGTAGGGATGGCAACTTTCTTCACACCCATGGGTTTCTTACTATCCAATCCAATTGGGTTGGGTATGAAATCCAAATAGATGGATATGGGTAGAGTTTGATGGGTTTGTACCCATGCCCAAATACAAATTACAGTTTGGTACCCAAACTTAATAGATATGCATATTTAGTACCTAAATTTAATTTTTTTTTGCATATAAGTCTTCAAAATATCGATGGAAAATT
The DNA here is from genome assembly GCA_946122785.1 of Linum tenue. NCBI lineage: Eukaryota > Viridiplantae > Streptophyta > Magnoliopsida > Malpighiales > Linaceae > Linum > Linum tenue. The sequence goes on from CAMGYJ010000008.1 coordinate 37,577,410, forward strand.
ACGTGTTGGTACCTAAATTTTTTTTGTCTTACATTTTGGTACCTAAACTTTTCAAGTTTTACAAATAGGTCCAATTTTTGCATGTGTAGTTAAAACACCCTCAAATAAATGGATATCCATATCCAACCCATACCCATTTAGATTATGGAAGCAATATTCATACCTTACCCAAACTCATCTGTAAACCCCCAAATCCATATGCACTTCACTCATACCCAACCCATTATCAATGGATCTACTTGGGTTTGGGTATAATTACCCATGGATGGATAATTTGTCATCCCTAATAATTAGATATCCATATAGATACATAAACATTGATGGCTAGCTGCAACACAGAATACAGACTGGCCATGAAGCCTGGGACACTATATTCGTTACGAACTGATTATTGAGTTTATGGTTAACAGCAAATATATATACATAAGCACCATAAGTGCATGTCTTGGTTGTTTGGAAGGATTTGGTATTCGTGCATTGCTGGCCTTCCGAATGGAATTTACCAATGCGAATCAAAGAGAATGACAAAGCATGGTTGCCCGAAAATTAAATTAGGAATGGTGGTGGGGATCCATCAGGGTTTAATCTAGCAAAATATTAGATATCCATATAAACATTCATGACTCTCCAAGAATCGGGAGTTTGAAAAAAAGCATTACCTGGTAGAAATCAAATCAGGACTGGCCAGCACCCTGAAGTCGATTGCTTAACTCGGCCCTCAAATCCTGGTTCTCAGTCCTCAATTCCTCAATCTCACGCAAGAGGTCCTGCCGCTCCGCCGCTGTCGCTGCCTCTCGCTGCTCCGCTTCATCTCTCCCGCGAGCCAGAGCCGTCTGTCTCTTTTTTTCTTCAGCGTGCTCATCAAGGTCCAAGATAGGGTCAGTAACCACTGGTTACTGACCCATCAGTAACAACACGCGGGCCGTAAATTTGGGGAGGGAGAAATCGTGTGGATGGGCTGGACGCTGGGTGGGGAGGGGCATTTTTGTCCGTTTTCGTATTTTTAATATTTTATTTATTCCGCATTTCAATACTGGCTTTTCAATGAAAGAGAGAGAATCTTCCTTCTCTGCAACTCAACTTTATTTCTTCTCTCTTCCTTTTTTTCAATCTCTTTCCATAACCTTTCTCTTTCTCTATTCATTCTCTCTTACTTTTTTCTCACAATCTCCTTTTCAAATCTAAATCTGCTCTCTTCCTTCTTCATTTTTTTTCTCTAGCATAAAAATTGTAGCCACTCTCTTTCATTGCATTTCTTCTCTTTATCAACTCGTTGGACTCAATTCCGATCTTTCTCATTTTTTTGGCATTTTGGTGTTCTTGACTGAGGAAGAGGAAATGAGAGGCATCTGAAGACGATTTTTTTCTCTCCCTCCTTCTGTTTTTTTCCTTTTAGATAATATATATTGATATTATGACTCTATACCATATGGTATTGGGTGGTAACGAAATATATATTGACATTACCACACTATACCCTATGGTAATTTATGGTATTGCGTGGTAACGAAATATATATTGATATTACCACTCTATACCATATGGTATTGTGTGATATTACCACACTATACCATATGGTATTGTGTGGTAACGAAATATATATTGATATTACCACTCTATACCATATGGTATTGTGTGATATTACCACACTATACCATATGGTATTGTGTGATATTACCACACTATACCATATGGTATTGTGTGATATTACCACACTATACCATATGGTATTGTGTGGTAACGAAATATATATTGATATTACCACACTATACCCTATGGTATTGGGTGGTAACGAAATATATATTGATATTACCACACTATACCATATGGAAGGAGGGGCTGATAGTAGGGCTGGAAGTTTGGTACCGGTATTTGGTATATACCGAATACCGTACCGAATTTGTCTATATTTGGTATTACCGAATACACGAATTATTTTGTGGGATTGGGATTGGGATTGAGTTTCAATTGTTATTCGGTATTAGGGATTACGGGATTGGGATCGGTATATACCGAAATACCGATCAATACCGAAATATAAGCTAATGTGTATTTTATCCTCTCAACTAGACTCTCTCATTCACTACTATGCGACCCTCAACCACCAATAGTGTCATTTAATTATACATAGATCATTACATCACTATTTCACACTAGTATTAGTCGTCTCTCAACCTCAAATTCATCAAATTAAAGATTACTAATTATAAAAACTTGAGATGTTAGCTCTAGGCAACTCAAGACTCTTTGTTTAGTCTCTTTGCCCTAAATTAAACAATAAAATCTAATTTATATATTTAATTATTAATAGCAAAGATAATTAATTTTGTATTTGATAATACCGATTGGGATACCGAGGTACCGATTGGGATACCGAAATATTTAGGGATTGGGATTGGGATTGATTTCAGGGTGTAATTCGGTATTCGGGATTTCGGTATTTGGTATTGGGATACCGATACCGTACCGATTTCCACCCCTAGCTGATAGGCTCCGGTCAAAAGTGAGCATCAATAATAAATAGGAATAAGTGCAATTTTACCGTACTACCCTTTTCACATTTAAGTTAAATAAAAAAGTGACTGACACGTGGGGACCAAGGAAGGGGTTACTGATGGGTTACTGACCCATCAGTTACTGACAAGATCTGGACCCGCTCATCAAAACTCGGAAAACCAAGCCTAAGATGACAGCCGCCGTGATAACGATTTGATCTCTGAGTATGTAATCAGAGAATGATGTAATGAATAGGAATGATGAAAATGCCGAACAAATGAAATGAACAGGGGATTAGGGATTTTGACTCGATAGTCAATTTTAGCAATCAATCCGGTTTGAACATTTCGGTCAGAACCCGCAATTCGCTTTAGTAAACGGACAGGAGTTGGGTCGAGTGGGCTTCACTAAGTCAAGCCCAAAGATCATAGAGACTGATCCAGAACCTGATATAGTCTCGGCCCAAGCTCGGAGAAGAAAGAACCGAGTAGATCGTCTTCTTCACCAAGCCAGAGCACTCTCGAGCCAGAGCAATGCAGAACAGAGTGTATGGAGGAAGAAGAGAGCAGCAGAATGTAAAGTACACAGCGAGTTTTTAACTCGGTTCGCCACAGGGCTACTCCTCGTCCCAGGATAGTACCACTATCCTGAGAGACACTTTGATTTTCTTTATATGACTCAAGCAACGAACAAACAAAGACAATACAGACTCTGGTGAGAAAATCAAAATGTCACAAGACTAGACCAGAATTCACGCAGGAATTCTTTACACCCTTTGATCAAGCTGAACCTATTCCTCAGCTTGATTCAAAGCCACTGATTCCCAAATCCAATCCCTAGCCCTTTGCCACAAAGGAATTCCTGTTTGCTTCAGTGCAGAGACCTTCCCCTGCTGCTCCTTTAAATAATCGTTGTAATAGCCGTTGTTGTTTGAAATTGTGCAGAAAGGGTAAGTCGAGCAGCTGGCCCTTGAATCGTGGTTGATTGATCTGCTCCCCCTTGATTTGTGATCTGGCAATCTCCCAACTTGATTCTTACCACCTCAACAATCTCCCCCTAAGTTGGAGATTGCCAATTGTCCGCTTGAAACCTGCAAAATTGGAACCACCTTTCCAGGCAAGCAAAAAGTATACAGTCTAAACAGTTCAAGCATATTCTCAGCAAAGTTTGAAAGAAAATCCACCAAGCATTTAGCAATCCAAAGATCCACCAAGCATTCACCAACCATCCAGCAAGTGTTCAACAGAGTAAACTAGAAAGGTTAAACAATCAGCTGGGAAAAGGCACGTCCCGCAAACCAAAGATCTGAAACGCAATATCAAAAAGTTAATCGGATCCATAAGTCTCTTGAAGGTCAGCCAGCACATCACTTAATGAAGGTAATTCAGAATCATCGTTGTCTCTGCTGCTGCTGTCACTGCTACTGCTGCTAATCCACTGAACTTCTATATCCTGATTTGGTTGCTCTTCTTCAGCAGGTTCCTCCACTGGTTCTTCTGAGTCTGAGTCAGAATCATCCGAGTCAGAATCATCTGAGTCAGAGTCAGAGTCATCCTCCTCCTCAACGGCAATGGCAATCTCGTCTAGGACGTCATCAGCAGTGATGAAAACGGTGGGAGTGGTAGAGCGGAAGGGGTCAAGTGAAATCTCTAGACGAGTGATAAGACGAGTAAGCAGAGGGCCAAAAGGAAGATGACCAAGGTATTCGAAGTACTGGAACATGTACAGATGTCCAAAAAGCAGATGCGAGTAATCAAGAGGGACATTGTTCACAGCATGTTGGATGACCCAGAGATCTAAAGGAGTGACTCGATCTAGAAGAACAGTCCTAGGAAGGAAGCGATGAGTGAGGAAAAAATGAAAGGTTCGGATGGCAGGGAGCAGGAAGGTGGTGGGAAGAATGAGCAGAGCATCAGGAGTGTGACCAGTCAGATGCACAAACTCATGCTCGATATTGAAGTTGAACAGCACAAGCTCAGACTCATGAGCTAGAATTTCACCAACCTGAGGAATAGCAAGCAGACGCCTAAGATCCTCAATGGGAATAGTAACCAGATGGCCATAAATCAAGGTTGTAAAGGTATGAGTATCTAGGCCAAAAGAACGAAAGTTTGAGTAAAAAAGACGAACAGCTTCAGGGAAAATATGCTCCAGGGTTTCATCAATCAGAAAATACCAACCTAAATTATGAATAAGTTGAGTGAAGTCGAGACCATACTCAACTAGACCAGCAAAAGGGATTTGATATGTGGGAATGATAGAGCGACGAGCATAAGAGACTGCATGTCTATGAGCATTGGCAGGGACAGGATCATGAAATAGAGTACCTGTGTAGGTGATGGAGAATTCGAACACCATTGTGAAATCTAGGCTAGACTACTAAGACTCAAAACAATCGATGAATGACTGGAGACAGACACACAGACCTACAAATAGCATACCACATAGCAAAGAAAAGGAAAACACACTAAAGAGGAAGAAACAAAAAAGGAAAATAAAAACAAAAAAAAATAAGGAAAAGAGTATGCAATCCGAACAGATTCTCCAGATTCTCTAGAGATCGAAGCCCTAGTTCATAGCAGAGGAAAGTGAATCGTTCAGCATTTAATGGTTTAGTAAATAAATCTGCCAGTTGGAACTCAGTTGGAATATGATTTAATTGAATTAATTGTTGCTCGACTAATTCCCTAATAAAGTGAAACTTAACTTCTATGTGCTTAGTTCTGGAGTGGTGGACAGGGTTTTTGGACATACATATAGCACTAGTGTTATCACAAAATAAAGGAATAGTCGAGGTATTAATTTTGTAGTCCAGAAGTTGATTTTTAAGCCAAATAAGTTGAGTACAGCAGCTTCCTGCTGCAATGTACTCAGCTTCTGCAGTGGAGAGAGCCACTGCTCCCTGTTTCTTATAGGACCAGGAAACTAGTGAAGTACCTACAAATTGGCAAGTCCCTGTGGTACTTTTCCTATCAGATACACTTCCAGCAAAGTCAGAATCACTATATCCTAGTAAATTGAAGCTATCAGGATGAGGATACCACAAACCTACCTCAGGGGTTCCTTTCAGATACCTAAAGATTCGTTTTACAGCACTAAGATGGCTTTCCTTAGGGGCTGACTGAAACCTAGCACAAAGGCACACACTGTGTTGGATGTCCGGTCTACTGGCAGTTAAGTATAGCAAAGATCCTATCATGCCTCGATATTTCTTTTCATCAACTGATGTTCCAGAGGGATCTTTGTCAAGTTTAAGATTGGTGGCCATGGGAGTAGGGCTAGAATTAATTGAGTTCATGTTGAATTTTAGAAGCATTTTCTGGAGGTATTTAGATTGGTTAATAAAGATACCAGATGAGCTTTGCTTAACTTGTAATCCAAGGAAAAATTTTAACTCTCCCATCATGCTCATCTCAAAAACAGACTGCATGGTTTCACAGAACTCAGTGCACAGTTTAGGATCACTAGAGCCAAACACTATGTCATCTACGTAGACTTGAACAATAAGAATGTGACTGGACACATGTTTGATAAACAGGGTCTTATCTATACTCCCCTGAGTAAACGATTTTTCAATGAGAAATGAAGAAAGACGTTCAAACCAGGCTCTAGGAGCCTGTTTGAGACCATACAGAGCTTTGTTTAACTTGTAAACATAGTCTGGATGTTCAAAATCTATGAATCCAGGAGACTGAGCTACATAGACCTCTTCATGTATCAAACCATTTAGGAATGCGCTTTTCACAGCCATTTGATACAAAGGAAATCCCATAAAACTGGCAAAAACACATAAAAGTCTAATGGATTCTAGTCTTGCTACAGGAGCAAAGGTTTCATCAAAGTCCACACCTTCTTCTTGAAGGTAGCCCTGAGCAACTAATCTTGATTTGTTTCTAACCACTACATTTTCCTCATTAGATTTATTACGATAGATCCATTTAGTGCCAATAACAGTAACATTTTCAGGTCTGGGGACCAAGTCCCAAACGTTCAAGTGCTCAAATTGATTTAATTCCTCTACCATAGATAGACCCCATTCTTCATCTTGTATAGCTTCTTTCCAGTTTTTTGGTTCAAATTGAGATACAAAAGCATATTGGCCAGGAGTGTACTTACCTCTAGTTTGAAGACCATCACTTATTTTACCAATGACTTGGCTCTCGGGATGTCTCTTCTAAATATGAGGGGGGGGGGGGGCTTTTGGTACCTCAGCTGTAGTTTCAGTGTTTTCAGAGATCTTAACTTGAGATTTAATCACTTGAGACTTTTCAGCATTAACCTGCTCACTGCATGAATCTTGATAAGAGGAGGTGAGTTCACTTAAATCAAGAGTCATTGAATTATCTGAATCAGTTGCAACAGTTTCATTGAATATGACATGAACTGATTCCTCTACCTTTCTAGTTCGTTTATTATAGACTCTATATGCTTGGCCTTTAGTTGAATAGCCAAGAAAGGTGGCAGGATCAGATTTAGCATCAAATTTGCCTAGAGTATCTCTTGTATTTAGAGTATAACAGGGACATCCAAAGGGGTGGAAGTAAGATATTTTAGGATTTTTACCTTTTAGAATTTCATAGGGAGTTTTGTTTAATTGTTTTCTGATTAGAACTCGATTTATAACATAACAAGCAGTATTAACTGATTCAGCCCAAAAGAATTTAGGTAGTTGATAATCTAAGAGCATTGTTCTAGCACATTCTATCAGAGTTCTGTTTTTACGCTCAACAACCCCATTCTCTTGAGGTGAGCGAGGAGCAGAAAAGGTATGGACAATTCCAATTTTGTCACAAAAATCTGCAAATTCATCAGAAATGAATTCTCCCTCATTGTCGCTTCTTATGATTTTCAAGGATTGTTTATGTCTAGTGACAAAAGACCTGAATTTCTCAAAAGTCTCATCCTTGTGAGTTAAGAAGAATACCCAGGTGTACCTAGAGTAATCATCAACCAGGACAAATACATAGTTTTTGCCTCCTAGGCTAGTGACATTACAAGGACCAAACAGGTCCATTTGAATTAATTCGAAAGTTTCAGTGGTAGTGATATCAAGTTTTGGTTTAAAACTCTTTCTTTTGTGTTTTCCAGCAGCACATGCGTTGCAAAAGAATTCTGCTTTGTCTTTTAGCTTAGGTAACCCTCTAGCCAGATTAAATTTAGATAGAGTAGACAATTTAGACAAACTGATGTGTCCTAGTCTTTTATGCCACAGGAATTCGGATGATTGAGAGGATACTTGAAGGCATTTAGCATTAAGCATGCTTGAGTTAGTCAATTCAACAACATACATGTTGTTGACTCTTTTTCCTATCAAAATAATCTTATTTTCATTAATTTGTTCCACAGAGCACTTATCATTTTCAAACATGACTCGATTTCCATTGCTACATAGTTGGCTTATGGAAAGAAGATTATGTTTTAATCCATCTACCAGAAGAACATTATTTATCATAGTTAAGGAACTGTTTCCTATGCATCCAGAGCCGATAATTTCACCCTGATTGTCATCCCCAAAGGTAACTTTTCCTCCACGTTTCATTGTTAAAAAGCTAAAGAGATGTTTTTTACCAGACATATGATGAGAACATCCACTGTCAAGGTACCATTTTGAATCAGCTATGGAGAGAGAAGAATTCTGACCTGATTTGAAGTTCAGTTCTGAATCATTTATCTTACCAAAGGCCATGAAAGCTTCTTCTTCTCCTTGATCTTCTTCTTCTTCAGATTCATAATCAGTCCAGGTGGTAGCCTTCATTGCCCGTTCTTTTGCCTTTAAGGTGAGTGGGCAGTTAGCCCTGATATGGCCAGGCTTCCCACATTTGTAACAGTCTTGAGATTCCTTTTCTTGACTGCCTCATTCAAAAGATCTGGTCTGCGGGGCTCGCAGCCTATTTTGAGAAAAGCTTTTGACTTTGTCAAAAGGGTTAGAACGATTATAAGAGTTCCTTTCATTTCCCTTTTGTTTTTGCTCTTGTTTATACTTTAACATCCTATGAAATTTGCTACTGACCAGAGCAAATTCCTTCTCAAATTCTTCTCTTAATTCAGAATCAGACTCATATTCTGTAACTTGAGACTTGAAAGCTAACGATTTCTTTCTTTTTTCATCATCTTTGTTAACCTGTTTGAGGACATGTTCATGACTCAGCAGAGACCCTACAAGTTCATCTATGGATAGGGTGTTCAAATTTCGAGCTTCTTCTATGGCTGTTCTCTTAGGAAGCCATTCTTTAGGAAGTGATCTTAGAATTTTCCTATTTAGGTCTTTAGCAAGATAGGTTTTTCCTAATCCTTTTAGTTTGTTAATCAGAAGAGTAAATCGAGAGTACATTTCATTAATTCCCTCACCTGGAGCCATGTCGAAACATTCATACTCGTGGACCAGAAGATCGATTCTGGTTTTCTTTATATTTGATGATCCTTCGTAGGTGCTTTCCAAGGAGCTCCAGATTCCTTGAGCAGTTTCGCAGTGTTCCACCTTATCTGCCTCTTCGGGTGACATGGCTGTTTGCAGGATGTGCATCGCCCTTTGATTCAGCTGAGCGCTCTTCTTTTGAGCCGCTGACCAGAAGTTTTGTTGATCAGCATCCATCTCGAGCGGTCCGTCGCGCACAACGATCCACAGCTCTTCGTCAACTCCCCAGAGAAAAGTCTTCATTCTCTTTTTCCAGGCGGTGTAGTTTGCTCCCGTGAAGACCGGTGGATGATTGTACGAAGCATGACCGAAATTAGTGGAGGCCATTACACTGGATCTTCCCTTGGCAGTAGCAAGCTTCGATCAAGGACCTGCTCTGATACCACTTGTAATCAGAGAATGATGTAATGAAGAGGAATGATGAAAATGACGAACAAAGGAAATGAACAGGCGATTAGGAATTTTGACTCGATAGTCAATTTTAGCAATCAACCCGGTTTGAACCTTTCGGTCAGAACCCGCAATTCGCTTTAGTAAACGGACAGGAGTTGGGTCGAGTGGGCTTCACTAAGTCAAGCCCAAAGATTATAGAGACTGATCCAGAACCTGATATAGTCTCGGCCCAAGCTCGGAGAAGAAAGAACTGAGTAGATCGTCTTCTTCACCAAGCCAGAGCACTCTCGAGCCAGAGCAATGCAGAACAGAGTGTATGGAGGAAGAAGAGAGCAGCAGAATGTAAAGTACCACTATCCTGAGAGACACTTTGATTTTCTTTATATGACTCAAGCAACGAACAAACAAAGACAATACAGACTCTGGTGAGAAAATCAAAATGTCACAAGACTAGACCAGAATTCACGCAGGAATTCTTTACACCCTTTGATCAAGCTGAACCTATTCCTGAGCTTGATTCAAAGCCACTGATTCCCAAACCCAATCCCTAGCCCTTTGCCACAAAGGAATTCCTGTTTGCTTCAGAGACGAGACCTTCCCCTGCTGCTCCTTTAAATAATCGTTGTAATAGCCGTTGCTGTTTGAAATTGTGCAGAAAGGGTAAGTCGAGTAGCTGGCCCTTGAATCGTGGTTGATTGATCTGCTCCCCTTGATTTGTGATCCGGCAATCTCCCAATTTGATTCTTACCACCTCAACATGAGTATGGTCTCCGACCCCGGCATCCACACCATGCCGCCGGTGGTGCTATGAAAAAACAAGAAAGGAATTTATTTATTTATTTAGCAGCTGGACATGGAAACTAATTAGACAAACATGGAACTTACGCGAGCCACATCCACGGAGCTCCGAACACCACTGGGAAGTTGCAAGCTTGGGCAATTGAGACACAGTACACACAATAGAGCAGCATATAGTAGGATCCCACCTCAGTCAAGTTGACGGCGTAGCCGTAGACCCACATTATCAGCTCGACAAAGAACATTCCAAAGCCTGAGTCGGCAAATTTCCACAACGCCCCATTCCAAGCCCTATCTGGATCCCGGAAAAAAATGATGGAAGCAACAAGCCAGTGCAGCATTATACCTGCGGCAGCTCCGATGACGAGCCAGTAGTCCGCTCCAGTACTTTTAGTGTTGTTCCCCTTCCAGATCCCCAAAAATGCGATGCCGCCGCCAGCAGCAGTGGCTACGTAGGACCAGCCGAGTGTGGCGTGAACCGAGGCCACCCAGTTCCTGAGTGGAGCGGTGGTGGTAGCGACCCAGCTCCTGAATGGAGCGGTGGTGGTGGAGACCTTGTTCCAGGAGGCGGAGGCGGAGGCGGACGCTGTTGCAGGTTACTTGTCCTTTCTTCCACGGTGGTCGATTGTTGTGAACATGACAATGCTTTGTTAATTGTTACCTCTTGTATTTTCTTACTTGGAAGTAGGGCAGCCGTCAGCTGAGTCGCGTTTGGGCTCACCTCGTTACAAAAGGATTCGAATTCAAAGTTTACCAAAGTTTTGCTCAACCTCAGTTCTTCGAGCTTGACTAAACTTCGACTCATCATCAATGACACGAATCATTTAGGACCCTAATAAATAATTGAGTAAGGAAAATTCAACTTGCGTCACTTCTCGCTATATATTCCCACTAATTCTACAGGCTATTTTCTTTTAGCTAGAGCAACATTGGATAGAGTGTTCTATATCATATTTACTCATAATTCACATTTTTCACTTCTTTGAAATTATTGATGAAATCTAATGTAGCTCAAGAATTAGTGTAGGTCTTCATCTCTAAAATAGTTTTATTTCATCAATTAATCATGTTATGCATCATATCCGTTAGCTTGAGAATATGATTATTTTTTCTATATAAGTCGACAACATAACACACCTCGTGTGAAAATTTCCCAATTTTAGTTACAGAAAATATATTACATTCTTCAACACATCTGAAGAGTTTAGATCGAATTCTAAAGTAACTAAGAGGGAGTCCATGGCAAGGTTAATAGTTCTCGCTCATCTACTTTTAATGGCAAGGATAGGCTATTAAACACCGTTGTGGCTAGTATCCGTTTCTATGTCCGTGTGCGAGGAGGAAAGAAAGGGTCGAGGCCCCGTTGTTTATACCAAATTTTGTTTATAATAATAACTAGCTTATAACCCGGCTCGTTGGGCATAATGTTCATATTTAATTATTTATATTTTTATATTATGAGTTGAAGTCTATCAACTCGTTTAATTTTTTTACAATCCTTCGATCGAGACGATGCATAAAAAAAGTATATATATGTCGAACACTTGAAGAAATATCGTCATCATTTAAGAATATAAAATGGTATCATTGATTTCATTTTCGTAATGATAATATTATATTAGTTAGTTGGTTGGTTGTCGAGAAAGATAGAATATAAAAGCTCACTGGAATTACCAGTTACCACACGACCCATATATAGTTTGAAACTGAATATGAAACCTCACAATCCTACATAAAGGGTTCAATGCTCTCCTTTAGGAACAATATGCCACTAATAGAAAAGAAATGGAGAGTTTTTGGTTCAAGTCAACTATGTACTAAAAACTAAGCTAAGAGGGAACCATCAAAACTTGAGAGCACACGACAAAATTAGGGTTACCTTCAATATACTAATAGACTTTATCAAAGTCATAAGACAAAAAATTAGACAATCCTTATCTACCTGTTTCAGTAAGTTGAATAAAGAATCGACCTGCTTCAGCAAATCAATTAATGATTCCTCGTTTTAAGATAGAAATAAGTTGCGGTAGCTGCAAAAACCATAAACCTAAAGAGTCAATAGCCACCACTCTCCGTTGAACGACCAATTTTTATCCACTCTATCTTCAATCTCAAGATGCATATGTTTCAACCAAACATTCACTTTTTAATTTTCCTTCTACAACTCCATTTCTGCTACTTGGATGGACCTTCTCTTCGTTGCCCTCAATTTCTCTTCCAGTTGGAATTCTTGTCAACTCGCTCTTCAACTCCTCAATCTTCTTCTTGAGTTTTGTCAACTCATCCTCCTTAGGGGCAGTTGTAACAAGTTCGCTAAAACTAACACTCATCTCTAATTCCATCAATATGTTCATCTCCACCTTGTCTGCCTTCACCAGTTTCAGTCCACTTCCATGCCCTTCAATACCCTCTCCACTATCATTACTATCCTCATCATCTCTCACTTCTCTCTCTTTAACTGCTCTAGTTTCGCTTCCATATCGTTCAATACCCTCTCCAACTCCCTCTTCTCTGCCTTCACCTACTGCAGTGGAGCTTTACCTGCTACCAAATCCAAACACTATTCCCCCCCCCCCCCCCCTAACGCAACACTTCCATTCTCAAACTCAATTCCAACTCTTCTACTTGACGTTCAAGTCCATAACTACTTGATTAAACTCCATTCTATTCACCATGGAATGATGTCGGATTTGAAATCTTCTACTTTCCCAGTCTAAATCCCGAAGAATTAAACTGTAGTGCCGAGAGAAACCAGAAGATTAATTTTTAAATGCGCTCTTGTACTGGGAAGTGAAAGGGCCAACCTATTGCACGATAGAGGGACTTTCAGAGGAAGTTAGAAATAGATAAGAACAAAGATAAAAGAACACAAAATTTAAATTGAAAAATGCAATGGCACAACAAGTAGTAAAAGAAATAGTTTATTCCATGTTAGCCAATTACAAATTTACCTAAGCGAAATTAAGGAGAGAGCATGAATTTTAAAATGGATAAAATTACATGAAATTCTACTATGGAAATTGAAGTATTAAGCACCATAAAAATACATACGGTATACTTAGTGGGCTTGTTGATCATGATGTAAAAGTCATTCACTTTCCAGAGTTTTACTTTGTGTATGTTTAAGTATTCAAATAGCAACAACAAATTCATTTAGTGTAATTGGTTAAGATTATTGTCTATTTTTGAAGAGACCCATGTTCAAATCTTGGTATTGATATTTTTTTTATTTGAAATAAATAATTAATTGTAATGACAAAAATGTCCTTTCTACTTTCACTCTCGTTGCAGGAAATTCGAAATGGAGAAAATTATACAAAACTCTACTATATATTAATGGAGGATAATAATAATAATAATAATAATAATAATTGACATTCTTATTTTTTTATAATAATAAAACCATGTTAAATTTGATAATAATAAAAAAACCATGTTAAATTCTTTGTATGTGAGATTAGAACCTTGGTCATTTTGAACAAATACAAGAGTTGTAACCAATCAAACTAGATAGATTTTATGTATCTTTTCAAATTTAAAACTGGTAAATTGCAAGTTCGGTCGTTGGAATTACTAAAACATACATGAGGGTAAAATTGAAAAATTGCAGGATGTTTTAATGGTTAGCCAACCCAGTAAATTTCCGATAAGTACTTATTGATATTCTCAAATATAGAGGGATTCCAGTATTAAATATGCATAACGTTTAAATTAGTATTAATATTTGAAACTACTATGAAGCAATCATACTCATCTCTTTGTACAAACTATATGGGATTGGTTCTTTGAAAGTTTTAGCCCAGTAAACCGCTAAGTTTAAAACCTCTTTCTAATCCGGCATAATTGGGTCCAATGAACATTAGACGAGGTTAAGTTTAATATGTTGATTCATTTCACCTTTTTATGTGTTAATGAATTTGTTAGGCAAAGACATGTCTACATATCCCTCTACATTATATGGCAGAGTTTCATGAGATTTTCTCCATTTTGAATTTTCTGCCTTCTCATTAATTGTAGATAGAGTTATAATAATAATTGACATTATTAGTTTTTAAAATAAAAAATTATGTTAAAATCGTTGTCTGTGATATTTAAACTTCTTTCTAATCCAACACTATTTATCCTTTTGAACAAAGCAGTTAAGTTCTTTTTTTAAACATGGAAGGGTATTTTTTTTACAGTAAAATCTTATTTTATTCCACCAACCGAAACAAAGAAACAATATTACACTTTTCACATAAAATCAGAAATTAGATCAAGAATACTAATCCAATCATCCGGAAGAGAAGATTTAGCAAGCGTACGAGCAACCCAATTAGCTTTAACATTAAGTTTACGAGGGACCGCTATGACCTTAACTTGTGGGTTCGCTTTTAGAATTGAGATCATTGATCCAATCCATGGTGCTGCTCGCCATGGCAAACTTCCATAATCGGGATTCAGGGCTTTGACAAGCACTTGGTAGTCAAATGGTACTACACATTCAGTGCCATATTCTTGAGCTAATTTGAGACCTTCCGAAAGAGCTTTTGTTTCGGCTTCGAGCGGGGTGGAACAAATGAGGGTATCAACTCGCCCATCACACACTTTTCCATGGCGGTTAATGACCACAACACCATAAGTCGCCGATTGGGAGTCGCTTAAGAACGAACCATCACAATGAATCATCAATTGTGATTGCTTAGGCGGTGGAGAAGTTGATGAGTGGGATCCCCTGAGTTGAAGAGAAGTAGAGACAAGCGGGGGCATCTTTGGGCATGTCGTCAATTCAATGAATTCCTTATAAGTTTGCATAATAACGTTTGGATGACAAGAGATCTGATTCTTGAAGACACATACATTCCTTGCCTTTCAGATATTCCAGCAGAGAAAGATGACATGTGTCAGAGTTCTTGGTTGCATAGCATCCTTGATGTTGTACAGCCAGTCCATAAAAGCTGTAGCCTGAGATCGAATAGGAAGGTTCGGGAAGATAATGTTCCATGACTACCTTGCACGATTGCAAGAGAAGATGTAGTGGAATTCTGACTCAATGGGGAACTGGCACACTTGGCATGTTATGTTGGGTGAGCATTTCCTATGGAAGATTCTCTCTTTTGTTGCAAAACCATTCCTAGAGCATCTTCAAACAAAGAATTTAAGTTTGGAGAGATATTCAGACTCCACATCCATTTCCATTTCTCCACACTTCCCATCTCTTTGAGGCTCAGTTGAGGAAAAGTGAACTACATGGTCAACCGACATGACGGAGAAATTGCCTTTTTCATTTAATCTCCAGGACCAGAAGTCCTTGGAATCCGAATCCCCAATAGGAACTCTCAAGATAGCCTCCAACTCAGAACTAGAGACTTGCCCTTGGATTAAGTCAGAATTGCACTTCTTACCCTTCGTATCAATGCAAGTATTGACTCTCATGTGATTCTGTGGTCCACTTTGAATGCTTGCTTTAGGAAGGAATGAGATCCATGGGTCCTAATCAATCCATGTATCATCCCCTGATCCAATTACTCTAACTGCTCCCAGATTAATGACATTCTTAGACTCCCAAAGACTAGCCTAGATCCACGATGGTCTGCTTCCTTTTTTTGCCAAAAGGAAGTTCACCGAGGGAAATAGAGTTCTTTAAGGAGGCGACTCCACAAGGCATCTGGATTGATAAGAAGTCTCCATGCTTGTTTGGCAAGAAGGCCAGATTGAAATCTCTAAAACTTTGGAAACCCAAACCTCCTTCTGACTTTGGGGCACAAAGAACTTCCTTTCTACACTAGTGTAGATTACTCTTTTCCATCGTTCCTAACTAGAAGAAATTGCTTGAGAAGTGAATCCATTTTCTTCGTTAGGGACAGTGGAAGAAGGAAGAGACACATGATGAAAGACGGTATAGCCTGAATAACGAATTTGAGAAGGACTTCCTTCCCTCTGTGAGAAAGAAGCAGGCTCTTCCAAGCTTCCCCCATCTTTTCCATTCTCTAAATAAGGAAGTGGAAGGTTTCTTTTTTCGATTTTCCCCATTCTGTCGGGACTCCAAGATATCTGGAATGGCAGTTAGATGTTGCAAATCCAATGTGAGAGATTAGGTCGTTCTTTTCCTCTATCGGAACATTTGCACTAAAGAAGACATATGATTTGTTAATGTTTATTTCTTGTCTAGTGATTGTCCTATAATCATTGATCATGTCCAAAATTCTCCCTGGCTCTTGAATGCTAGCTTTCCCAAAGACTACTGTGTCATCTGCGAAGAGACAATGAGTGAAGGTAGGGCATCTCGCATTCAGCTTAATTCCTTTATTGCGATCTTCCACCACTGCCTTGTCAATAAGCAAAGTGAGAGCATTTGACATCAAGATAAAAAGAAAGGGAGATAGAGGATCTCCCTGTCTAATGCCTCTTGAAGGGAAGAATGTCTTTGAGGCTTCC
This sequence comes from Linum tenue, assembly GCA_946122785.1. Taxonomy (NCBI): domain Eukaryota; kingdom Viridiplantae; phylum Streptophyta; class Magnoliopsida; order Malpighiales; family Linaceae; genus Linum; species Linum tenue. The sequence goes on from CAMGYJ010000008.1 coordinate 37,593,929, forward strand.
CCATTGACAACACCGAGAATCTAATTGTACGTATACATGAACTAACCCATCTACACCACTTCTCATCAAACCCATATTTAGTAAAAATAGTTTCAAGGCACTCCCAATCAACCATGTCATATGCCTTCTTCATATCAAGTTTAAGCTTCATATCAATTCTATTACCCAGCTTGTAGTTCTTGAAATGATGAAGAGCTTCATGGACAATAATAATATTATCTTGGATAAGGTTCCAGTCGGTGGATGATGTCTGAAGTTCTGACAAAAGCAAAGGATTCCATTTCTTCAGACGGGTAGCCATGATTTTTTAGATAATTTTGTACCTGAAGTTGCAGCAACTAATGGGGCAAAATTGGCCAATGCTCTCTGGATTCGGATGATCAACTTTGGGAACCATCACAATGAGCGTATCATTCCATCCTTCAAGCATATTAGTTGTTTCAAAGAAATCCTTAACTTCTCTGCAGAGGGTTTCACCCACAGTATCCCTATATTTACTGAAGAATTTTCCAAAGAACCATCTGGTCCAGGGACTTTCCTTGCTCCGAGATAAAAAAAATAGCTCTCCTAATTTCCTCATTGTTCACTACCGCACAGAGATCATCATTCATTTCTTCTGATACCATTATTGGGAACCCTTGAAGGATGTGTGAAAATGAAATAGGAGACCTAGCCTTGAAACGATCTTTGAAAAACCCCACTGACATCCCCTTCAATGTAGCTTCATCTTCAACCCAAATTCCCAGTTCATCCTTTAGGTGGAGAACCCGATTTCTATGTTTTCTGTGAATAGTGCTAGAATGGAAGAAAGATTTGTTTTGGTCACCTTTTTTATGCCAATTTACTATGGAGCATTTTCTCCAGAAGGCTTCCTCTTCAAGCCAAATACTTGTCAGTTTCGTAGTGAGGCTCTTCTCTTCCTCCACATTCTCTTGCGTCCGTGGAGGATGTTGGAGATTCTCAATCCTGGCACAATCTCATTCTCCCTCGGCATACTCTTCTTATGGAAGTCATTTGACCATTCCTTCAGTTCTCTCTCATACTTGTTGAGCTAATTGCTAGACGGAACACCTGGATCCCATTCCCTACAGACAATCTCCTTTCCCTCTTCTTTATCCATCCATCGCTCGTCAACCCTGAAGGGGGTTCTTCGTACACCTTGAAAGTGTAGATCAATTCTAATTGGACAGTGATCAGAATCCACCATTTTTTCGTGGAAGACAACTTCTTCCCCAAACTGCGCTCTCTAGGAGGGTGAGCACAACACAAGGTCCAACCTCACTTTTACCAAGTTTGGTCATGTACGCTTATTGGACCAAGTGAAAGGGTTGCCTTTGAATTCAATGTCAATGAGAGCTTTGTCGAAAATGAACCTCATGAAAGGTTCCACATTTTTGTACCTAAGAGTGCATCTCCCCTCTTTTTCATGTTCATAGATAGCAGCATTAAAATCACCTACAATGACCCAGCTATCCTCTCTACTACTCCGAAGGGAGCTCAAGTGCTCCCAAAAATCCCTTCTACCAACAGTTGTAGTTGGGGAATGAACAAAAGTACAAAAGAACTTCCTCACCCATGTCAATACAAACACCCATATAGTACTTGTCACTACTTAGTACATTAATACTAATACCCGCCTTCCATCACAATGCAAAGCCCCTAGATGAGTTGACAGGTTCGACATCCTCTCTATTGGGGAAAATTTTGAGACTTCTCTATGTTCCTCTACGAATTCTTCATTCTTGCTTGTTTCCATAAAAAAAAAACAATAGAAGGATCATGACATCGTATAAGAAGTTTTGCATAACTTCTCGTAAGGGTTGGCCAAATCTCCTACAGTTCCAACTTACAATACCCATGGGAGTCGAGGTGTCTTATGGAGAATCACCGCTGCCATTGTTCCACTATCTTCTTCCTCCCCGGTGACTTCATTAGTTGTGTGAGGCTTATATTTTTTCGGCCCCTTTCTATTACCTCTCATAACTCCTCATACAAAAACAGAAGTTAATGGGCTTAAATTAAAGCAAGCCCTTTCATTTAATTCAGCCTGAGCCCCTCTTGGGCTTTGGTTCGAAAACCCCTTCCTATTTTTCATGGACCGACATACTTCTCCCTCCAGCTCCTCTTGTATGTGCTGGATATGCATTATGGACTTGCATGTGCTGTTGGTTGGGCACATCCTCCATTATTTGGTGGGCCTGGAGGCTGGGTTGGCAAAGTCCAAGCAAAAGATTATAACCCATTTGATTCCTCTGCTCATTTTGTCTCTGCCTCCCTTCTTCATTGTCTATCCTCAGTCCTCCCTGGAGAGGCGTAACCACCGTTTCCATCTCGAGTGACAGATCCCTTCCTCCCATCTCATTCATGTATCTCCCTTTCATACTCCCACTTTGACCTCTATCTTCCACCCTAGCTTCCTCCTCCAGCCGGCAAGCAGTAAATCCAGGAGGATTAAGAGATTGTCTCCTTCTTCTTATCTTGCCGACAGTGGCCCTGCTTCTGTCAATCTTTCTTGTACTCACTTGCTCCTCCTGAACGGAACCATTCCATGATTGTAGATATCAGCTTTCACTAACTCAATGGTCTTGAAGGAGCAATTGTTGCATCCTCGGCATGGGCACCTAACTCTACCTTGACCATCAAGACATTACATGGCACATTGTATAAAAGCATCAACACCACGTACATACTGAGGACAAAATCTGTCCTTCAGTTTCAACCACGACCTATCCATTCTCCTAGTGCACTTAAAGTGAACTAACCTGAACAACTCAAAGTGCCTTTGCTAGCAAATTCTCACTTGCAATGGAACTACAACAGTTCACAACTCCAACAGAAATGCCCAGCTGGTGCAGGAGAAGGAGGATTAAAAGTAGTAGAACTTGGGGGAAAACAAATGCAAACATGGTTAGTTAGGGCCAAATAGGCTGCTGGACACTCCCCTCACCAGAAACAAAACCGAGATAAGCACAGTAATGATGTCCAACTAATGCTTTCAGTCATGGCGATGTTAACAAACAACTAAAGAAGGTTGCAACCTCACAAGACCTAATTACTAACTCACACATTGACAAGCAAACAAAAAAGAACTCGCAGAATTTGAATGTCAATTAGGAACGAGTAATCACTCATAATTTCACAGATTCATGCATTCAGGGGAAGAAAATGAGAGGGGTACTAACCTTGGGTTCGAATATCCTCTTTCGTTTATCTAAGGACCTGCTCCAAATATATGATTCTGGACGATTGAGGATCTCGAAAATTGTTGGAGATGCTTCCGCTGGGCATGCAATCAGACAAGGGTTAGGGATTGGAAGTCAAGCGCACAATCTGTTTCCTTCCCTCTAGGGACGGAATAGAGCATGCAACCGAAGCAAGGAAACCTAGAAACTGAAAAACAAACGAACAATCAAACGGGAGGTTGCGAGGATTCTTACATGCACTGACGAAATTGGATGCGGGGACGGCGATGGATGAGGTCTGCGCGCGGGGACGGCGGTGGATGAGGTCTGGGCTTGGGGATGGCGGTGGATGAGGTCTGTGCGCGGGAACAGAGAAAGGAAAGAAAGGGGGAAGAGATCAATCTAGGGATTCAGATAGGTGATTGGGCGGAGAATGAAAAAAAAAGGGGGGAAGAGATCAATCTGCGCACAATCTCCTAAAACGAAAGGAAAGAAAGGGGGGAAGAATGAAAAAAAGAAGCGCCCAGAATTCCCTCCATGAACGATTGAGTTTTCTTTTCAGTATGAGAATTTGAGATATTTCTTCTTCTTCGCTCCATAATATCCCGCCATTCGTCGATAATTTCACTTAATTAGTCGTTGATAGGTAAATAACACCTATTTTGACTGTTCAGCATTTCGTCATAAGATATTTTGACAAACTACTCGTCACAACCGTAAACTATTCTGACTACGTGTATTATGACAAGCCGGTTGTCATAACAAGATAGTCATTCTAACCCGGGAGCACCATATTTTGACAACATACTAATGACAACACGTATTTTGTCATAATAACACCTTATTTTGACAGAATATTCTGTCAACTCTGATTTTATCATAATAGGTTGTACTATTTTGACAAATAATAGGATTGTCATATTAAATATCTTATTATGACAAATCTATTATGACAAAAAATTATTTTGTCGTAACTAACCAAAATTCTTGTAGTGGCTACACGAACAAAAATAATTACTACAACTATGATTGTAATACTTATAAAACATATAATTAACATGATGCTACATGATTTATGGTCATGGTTAGGACTCCCAAAATAGCTTAAATTGGTTGGATTGAACTCGAACAAAATTCTTTAATATTTATTAAAGTGATACATCGACGATCATGATTCCTAAAACATGAAAAATGCATTGTATGTCAAGTTGCTTATAATCACATCTTCCTTCCTCGAATCCATCTAATCAAATAATTATAAGTCTATGTGCTTTAAGAATGTATGCTGGATGGGAAGACAATTATATCCAAGTGGCAACTCTCTCCATGGAAACATTAATTTATCTACTTATAGCTAAACGAACATCAGCCGCAACCATAGAAACTAAAAGTCCTCAAACAATTATATATGAGAAGAAGTTGTAGTTTATACCATCCAACCCGTGTTTGATTAGAGCTATATTCAAATATCTTACTGCTTTAGAAATATCTTAATTAATCAAAGCTCTGTAAGATCAAGTTTGTAATGAAATTGGAATAATCTCATTGTGTCCGTGTGAGACCACCAATCGTACCCAAAAGGAAGAAAAAGAAGAAAATGGAGAATAAGTGAGTAACAAAGAAAGAAAATAAAATAAAACTCATGGCAGAGGCGCTAAAGGCTATGAGGATTGAGGAGGTAGGCAGGAGGGGCATATGGAGAGTGCTGGCGGCAATAAATCATAATAGCATTCCCTGAGTCCATCAAATCAAGCCCAACGAAGATAAATTATAAGCTCAATAAAACAGGCCCAACCAATCATATTAAGATTGGCCAATGCTACAGTGTCGCTGTAAAATGTGCGGCACTGGTGACGCTGTTTTTTATTGGTCCACATGGACGATGATGTGGCACGGGTTGAGTAAATTATAGCCGACCCAAACCAGGCACTCTTGAAACCGGCCCAATCACCCAATTGAATGGCAAAGGCAGTTTCGTGAAATCCTATTTATGTGGTAAAAAGTTCCGTTACTTTAATTCCTCGATTGGTTTTGCTTTTTCCATTAATTCTATTAACGCTTAACAATCATTTGTTTTTTTACAGGAACAAGAAAGGGGAAAATGAGAATCAAACAAAAACACCTCGTTGTCTTCTTACTCTCCATTGCCAGCAGACTGTTAAAATTACTTCCAACGATTTTGCCGTCGCTAATCCAATCTCCACTCTTTCCCTCCACTATTGTTTCCCTCCGCCTTCATTTATTCTGTAAAACAAAAATGTTCGAGTCCTCCGTCCCGACTAGCCCTTTTCTCCCTCAAACAGCTCCATCGAGGCGCCGACACAGCACCAGACGATCCCACGTCAAAGAAAATGGTAATCGTCCTCCCTCTGCGTCGTCCCCTTGCTCTGCACCCCTGCTGGAAACGTCGAAACTGAATATAAAGTTACTTGGTGGCTGGCGACAAAGCAACAAGCAAGCATGAATCCTCTTAATTTCACGTTATACTCTGACTTGCCCAGACAGGGAATTAAGAACTTGTTGATGATTGTTTTCATACAATTACAACTCTAGTTGGGACAACACAACAAACAATATAAAGTACGTCCTGTTTGTTGCAGTTTGAGAAACTTCTATCATGATTTTCAGTAGAACAAGAATCAGAAGAGAGGGTAAACAGGAAGGGAGGGGGGGGGGGATTACAAACGCGGCCGCTGGGAACGCCGCCATGGGTTGGACGATTGATCTTTCGCGGTGAGTGAATCAGCGACGTGCCTATTCCTTTGCAGCTTATGCATCAGAATGGGGAATCGGCGAAATCACTCTGCTCAACCGTACGTCGGCGTCGCTCCGGCGATCTCTTGGTTGCTCGTCTGGGAAGAAAGGAAAGAAAACTAGTTTGAAGCCTGTTGGAGGAAACCAGCGGGAAGACGGAGATGTTTGTGTCCGTTGGGTACGCTCCGTTGGGCAGACTTCGGTTTGGATTCTGATGGGTTATCAAGTTTAGACTCAGACGGAAGAAACCAACCATTCCACATCATAATCCACGTGTCTCAAGGAGAAGCAGCGTTACCGGTGCCTCAATTTTTACAGCGGCATCGTAGTATTGGCCATTAAGATTGGGCAACAGTAACCGGTATTCAACTTTATATATATTAGTAGGGATTTCCTACGGTAACTTTAAGGAATGTAACTTGAATTTTTTACCTGCTATAGCAGGTTTCACAGGTCGCATTACGTAAAATACAATAGACATTGCGTAATGGTTACGTAACATATGGTAATCTTACGTAACAGTTGTAAAAGGTCCATTACGGAAGCCTTACGTAATAGGATGCGTCTTTACGTAATGAGCATTAACCTCACATTACGTAAAATGCTAAGTCATTATGGAAGCCTTACGTAACGCTACTAATTTAACTGTTACCTAAGAAATAACTCTCAACCTTTACGTAATGGAAGGTCTTTTTACGTAATAAGTATTAACCTCACGTTACGTAAAGTGCTAACATTACGGAAGCCTTACGTAACGCTTCCGATTTAATTGTTACGTAAGAAATAACTATCGTTCCGTAACCTTTACGTAATGAATGTGTATTTTACTTAACAGTTGGAAAATGTCATTACGGAAGCCTTACGTAATAGAAGGTCTCTTTACGTAATGAGTATTAACGTCGTGTTACGTAAAGAGCGAAGTCATTACGGAAGGTTTACGTAATTCTTTCAATTTCACTGTTACGTAAGAAATAACTATCGTTTCGTAACCTTTACGTAATGGATTTGTATTTTACGTAACAGTTGTAAAAGGTCATTACGAAAGTCTTACGTAATAGAAGGTCCTTTTACGTAATGAGTATTAATCTCATGTTACGTAAAGTGCTAAGTCATTACGGAAGGCTTACGTAATGCTTCTAATTCAATAAGAATTAAAAAAAGAAAGAATTAAATAAGAAAAAACAATTAAATGCAAAAAAAAAGAAAGAATAAAGTTGAGAAAGGTAAGTGGCGTTGGTGGTTACGGCAACCCTCTGTTGTCATTAATTTTTTTATATATTTATTTTTTTTATTTTTTTAATTAGTGATTTAAAATAAGTTTGGTCGATTTTAATGGCTTAGATCTATACAAGTTACCTAACTTTAAATTATACTCAAGTTATATATAACCTTTTTTTTTTGTTAAAACCATATATATAACCTCTGCAGACTGCAGATAACGATTTCTTTTGTGTTGTTTTTCCTCTCTCTTTTCTAAGCGATATATTATATGTGCTTGCCTACTCAGATTTTGGGAAAAAATCCAAAAGTACCACTGTTTAAAAAAAAATTCCAAAAATACGACCCAACCCAAAAAATTCCAAAAATACCACCTTTTTCAAAAACCGCCACCCCACCCAGCGGTTTGGTCGAAAACCGCTCGTCGGGGGCGCGGTTTTGGACCAAACCGCGGGCCTAGGGGGCGGTTATAAAAAAAAAAATTGGACCAAACCGCTGGGTGGGGTGGCGGTTTGGCCCAAAACCGCCACCCCAACCAGCGGTTTGGTCCAATTTTTTTTTTCGACCAACTCCTAACTTCAGTCGAAACTTCAAACGAACGTAACTTTGCACTCGGGTATCCGATCGTAGCGATTTTTTTTTATTTCGCATAACTTTTCAAGATCTACAACTTTTACTAGGATGAAATTTTCAGAACAGGAACTATTTGTGGATATACGGGACCTTGAGAATAACTTTACCTTTACTTTTCAGAAATCCATGTACATTTTGAAATTATGATTATATTAAAAGTTGTAGATCTTGAAAAGTTATGCGGAATAAAAAAAATTCATGACATTCGGATTTTGGAGCACAAAGTTATGGTCGCCCAAAGTACTGTCAACTTTGGATGAGGAAGGATGAGGAAGCAGAATCCTTGTTTCCCAGTACTGTCAACTTACCTTCTCCTAGCATGTCTAGGTTACATAAGAGCCATTGTAAACACTTGAAGAAGGCTCCATGTGCCATTAGCCACTAGAGCAGAGATCTCGCGGAGCATGGCCTCCCACCAATGGGCATGGCGAACGGCCTCATTGAAGGTGCGGGGCTTATCGTGACTAGTGACGGATGCCAAAAAAGCTCGATAAGTGGGTGTCATACGTGAGTAGGACACATGAGCTGAAAGAGGATAGCGAACTGCATGAATGGTAGTATCATACATGTCCAGGTGCTTTGGGCGCGTACGAATTCGATCGCCACGACGAAGTGGGGCAGTAGCAGGAGCAGGGGCCGAAGGAGTGGTGTCGGCATGTGAGGAAGGTGGTACAACCATGAGAGACGAAGGTGGCGTGACCATTTCTGGATGGGAGGTCTCGTCAACTGGGAGTGAGGAGGAAGCTTGAACAGGAGTGACTTCAGGAGGGGTGACCACCTCTCTTTCAATAGAGGAAGATGCCAGCGGAGTGGCATCATCATCGATGGAGGGAAATTGCAAGTGATCTGGCGGAATCCAATGGAGAGAAGTAGCGGACGGAGAGCGAAAAGGAAACTGGTCTTGAAGGAAGTGGACGTCCCGGGAAACAAAGAGCTTCTTGGTTGCTAGATCATATAACCTGTAGCCCTTCTGACCAGACGGGTAGCCCAAGAAAACACAGGCGCGCCCCCGATCAGCAAACTTGTGAAGATGGTGATGGGTGTCTTTAGCGTAGACGAGGCACCCAAAAACCCGAAGATGCTGATACTTAGCGGGGGAAGAGAATATAATCTCAAAGGGAGTCCGTCCGCTAGTCGTGGTAGGAAGCCGGTTCAGCAAATACATTGCTGTGAGAATGCACTCTCCCCAGAATTGAAGAGGGAGCCCGGCATGAAAGCGCACTGCACGAGTGGTTTCCAGGATATGTCTATGCTTTCTCTCGACAACCCCATTTTGTTGGGGCGTGTCGGTGCAACTAGTCTGGAAATGAATCCTGTGGCGCTCATAATAGTCACGTAAGACGATAGACTGGAACTCGGTCCCATTATCGATCTGAATGCGTTTAACTCGACTGTTAAACTGAGTAGCAACCATCTCACAAAACATCATCAAATACCATCCAACCTCGGACTTGAATCGTAACAAATAGACCCAAATCCCACGACCGAAATCGTCGACGATATTAAGGAAGTAGTGAGCGCCGCTAAGAGAGGGAACATGATAACCGCCCCAGAAATCCAGATGTATAAGATCAAAACATGCAGATGTCTTTATTGAACTAGAACCGAAAGGAATCCAAACTTTTTTTGCACGATAATAAGAATGACAAGGATCTTTAACCGATCAATAATCAAACTAGAAGATAATAATGGCTTGAGCTGCACCATCTTCGGGAGAGAAGGATGACCCAAGCGCGAATGCCAGACCTCCGTGGACACATCATTGCCACCAGCCGCCAGAGCCAGACGTTCTTGACGATCAAAGAGACAGAGATAGTATAACCCGTCACGGAGAATCCCCTTCCCAATCACGTTCTTAGATCGTAAGTCCTAGAGCAAAAAAAAAAATCACGGAGGAATATCAAAGCCACATCATGCTCTATAGTCAACCGGCTAACTGAGAGTAGATTAAAGTGAAAGTCTGGAACATAGAGAACCCGGTCCAATTTGAACCCAGCAGATAACTCGACGGAACCCACTTTCAAAACGGGCACGCTAACCCCATTGGAAATTTTGACAGGACGGCTAGAAGTATCAACTAAGCTACTACTTAACATAGATTCATCATGCACGATGTGCTCATTACAGCCCAAATCGATTAGCCATTCAGAACCAGAAATGAAAATACCTGCCATGTTGGATGCGGGGGACTCGGCTGGCTTAGGAAGCGAAAAAGAATGCCCGAAGTTGCTCGAGCTGCTGCAAACTGAGAACTGAGACTGGACTCTCGGATTTGACTTGAGAAGCGCGCGGATGTGGAGCATCTCCTTGACCACGACGCTTGTGGCCACCACCAGAAGAACCTTGGTCATTCTTGTCACGACTGGGATATCCAATAAGCTCATAACAAGTGGCCTTAAAATGACCTAACTTTCCGCAATGGAGACATTTCGGTCTGCCCCCTTCTCAAGGCTCAGAAGAATTCGAGCCGACATTAAGATCAAGTACAGAGTCGTTGCGTGTGTTGAAGGCAGCAGCCTCCACCTGCGGCCGACGCTTTTGAGTGAGCAGTCTTTGCTGTTCATCGTTTGAGACAAGATTAAATGCTTCGTTCAGAGAAGGAATGGGTTTGGTAGCAAGTACCTGTGTACGAATTGTACCAAAACTATCATCGAGACCCATGAGGAAGTCGAACAACCGTGAGCTCTCATCACGCTCTTTTGTTTGATGCTCGAGACCACAGGTACAGAGACCGCACGTGCATTTGGGTAAGGGAGATATAGACTGCGCTTCCTCCCAATGTGTACGCAGCCGAGTACAGAAGGCTGAGACACTTAGCTTTTCTTGTTGAAGAAGACTTATGAGACGACGCAGCTCATAGGCGTGAGGCACGCTCCCCTGGCCGAAACGTTCCTTGAGGTCGAGTCGTATCTCCAGGGATGTCGCTGCATAACGGATGCTACCACAAACTTCCTTGTCCATAGCATCGCGGAGCCATCCTTTGACAACGGCATCGCACCTCGTCCAGACTCGAAGCTCAGGATCAGAAGTATGTTTCGGAATCGTCCCATCGACAAATCCAAACTTGTTGCGAATGACTAGGGCGTCGGTCATCTCAATGACCCATTCGCCATAATTCGATGACGTGAGAGGTTCGCCGATCTGCAAAGGACTTGCAAGCTCTGACGGATGAAGATAGAACGGAGAGGACGAATCCTTGTCTTTCCCGAAATTGGGAATCGACTGACCAGACGAGGAGGAATTCTTGGATTCGTCGTCGCCCATGATGACAAAAGAACTCGAGACAGCTGGACCTACTGCTCTGATACCATGAGAAATAGTATGGAGTGCGGAATATTAAAGGAGACAACGATATAAAGTGATTCATTCTCATAGAGAGTGAGGCTTACATCCACAGAACGAGAGACTTTTCTTATTGAGTGATTACGCCAAAGGCCTTACAAGAGATGTATTTATACCCTTCTCAACAGATGACAACAAGGGTTTACAATGGCTCTTACGTAACCTAGAGATGCTAGGAGAAGGTAAGTTGACAGTACTGGGAAACATGGATTCTGCTTCCTCATCCTTCTCGGCTGTAGCTAGGTTGAGCAATGGGCCTTCGTGGACATGCTGGGATGGATCAGCTACTCGGCCCAATAATCTTGAAATTGTACCTTTAACGTTATGGTACAACTTTAAATTATACCTATACTGTTTGTACAAATTCTTGTATGGTACAACTTTAAGTTGTAAAGTTGTACCATAACATAATGGTACAAATTCTTTTATGGTACAGTCTAAACTTATACATTTCATGTTATGGTACAACTTTAAGTTGTACATTAAAGCACCAATACTATATAGCATAGTAGAAATGTTCATAATTGTTTCCAAAACAACCATAGAGGAAGGATGAACTAATTCAATAACCAATTTAAAAGAACTTTGCAACAACGAAACAGAAACAGATCAAGGCTACATGTTTGCCTAAAAAAAATTCATCTCTTACAATTCTTTTTAATCCTTTAAACCCCTTAAATATCAACAGCCAATGAAGTCAGAAACTCGATACCAAATAGCTGAAAAGGTCGGAAAAGAAACAAGCACAAAAGAAAAAGGAAAAATACACGTGAGCCATGTATCACATTAACATACAGCAACATGAAGCAACCCAGAAAGAAGCTGAAGAACACAAGCAACCCCTTTTGTCATATGAACCACCACCAACACAAACACCGGAGTTGCCTCGCAGGAAACCCAAGGCAAAACGTCGGGCGAGAAAGACTATGAAGAAGACATTCAAAGCAACTGAATTACTCACAAAGCTTCTCCCCACGGGATCTGTTCTAACCTTCCAAATAATGTCCCCGATTCTCACAAACCAAGGGAAATGCCAGAGTGCAATAAGCACATACATGGCTCTCTTCCTCCTCGTCCTTTGCGGCCTTTCCTGCTTCCTCCAGTGCTTGGCCGATAGCTTTAGGGACGCCAAGGGAAAGGTCAGGTATGGGCTTGCGACATTCAGTGGGTTGTGGGTGATGGATGGATCCGTGAATAAGCTGTCGTTAGCGAAATCAAGACAATATAGGTTGAGGTTCCTCGATTTTTTCCACGCTACAGTGAGTGTTGTGGTTTTTGTGGCCGTGGCGCTGTTCGACAAGAATGTTATGAGTTGTTTCTTTCGTGAGCCGACGGAGGAAGTGAAAGAGTTGCTTTCTACATTGCGTTTGGGAATTGGGTTGGTTAGCAGCTTGTTGTTCCTTGCTTTTCCAACCAAGCGCCATGGAATTGGCACCCCTCTCTCCCAAGAATGAATGGACTAAAATAAAAATGGGCTTTCCATTCTTTTTTTTTATGGCGTTTGGTTTGCATTTTCTCATGCTGTTTGATATAAAGGTTGTAACCAACCCAATGTCATTGATCTGTTCTCTACTAGCTTCTATTGATCTATTCAATATTAGAATCTGTTACCACGATTAACAAATTAACAACTTGAGACCGGTCAAATTAGAGCCTTTGACTAGGAATTACATTATAGAGCATAATTCCCAACAAAAACTGTTAGAAATCGAACAGGAAAAATTAGGATTACCGATCTGGCTGAGTCGCGGACTAGGTCGCTCTCTTTAAGACGTTCGCGGCACTACCTTCGTTGCGCACGATAGACTATCAGCCGGTCGCCTCCAGGATAAAACATGCACTCTAATTTTGTTGCTCATCGGTTTTGTGCGAAAACCGGAGCTCTTTCAACTCACTTGCTTTCTCGTGTTTATGCCTCCAAAGTTCCATAGGGAACGGCCCCACTCCCACATTCACATAGGTGAGTCTATCAGAAGTACCCCCAAAGTAAAGTACTTCACTCCACATAGAGTATAGATCTCATTAAGAGTTTAACTCAAACTCCAAGGCTTTGGGATTCATGCTTCACTATGCATGAACTTTTCGCATACTACTCATGACTTGTTATTACCCATTGAACCCATTTCTTGGGATCTCCAGTCTATTGGGTCGGGTTACCATCCCTTGTAGCCCGTGGTTCGGTAGGCATAAGTCTCATACCCTTGGTGGTACTTTGGAATTTCTCTCTAGATAATCCTTTCGTCAAAGGATCAGCTAGATTCTGTTAGGACCTTACAGGATCTACCCTCATTACTCCTATCGTTAGGAGTTCTCTTACAGTACTGTGCTTATGACGAATTTTTCGTCTTTTTCGTTCTAAAACCGGTTCCCTTCTATTGCAATAGCTGCGGTGCTATCACAATTAATCAACTACCGGAGGGATCGGTCTTTCCCATAAGGGAATCTCTAGTAGTGACCCTCTCAATCAACTTTCCTCTTTACTAGCCATTGCTAGTTCTATCATTTCTGATTTCTTAGTTGATTGAGCCAGGATCATTTACTTCTTAGACTTCCAAGACACAGCTTCTCTATCGATGTTTAAAACACAGCCTCTTGTTGTCTTGGAGTCCTCTATAGGGTATTCTAATCCGCATCACTATACCCTACCAATACAGCAAAACCTTTGATAACAGATACCAAGGTTTTTCTGTTCTTTTAAGGTGTCTCGTGACCCCTTTCAATAGCATTTCAATCCTTCATACTAGGACAATCAGTAAGCCTGCCAAGTACCCCGCACTAAATCGGGTCTCATGTTTATCAGCTGCCTCTCGTAGGCTGTAAATGCTAGTATATTCTAACTTTCTTACACCGTCTTAGGTGTTCTTTAAATATTTAGACTAGCATCATTAAACATGTATGCAGGTGTACATCTTGTATTTTCCTAGTTATTAGGATCTCTAAGCATAACATTTGTTTCATTCAGATCCGTCACATTCAAAATTCTCAACCATCATGGTTTTTCAATATTGACATCACGAGTCTTTGTACCAAAGATCGACATGTCATTCATAATGCAAGTTTCATTCTCGAATGTTTACTAAATGCACTTTTCACTTTCACAAGTGTCATTCTCAAATTTGTTCTAAATGCACTTGTCACTTTCACTTTTAAAACTATGAGAGAGAATCTGATTATTCATGACACTAATTCTAAGTCTATTTCAAATCATATAATGATTTGTCTAACCATAGACTCCGTAAGCATGTTCAGGAACAATAACCCTATAGATTGTCCCATGTAGATTTTCCTATCTAAATCACCATTCACAGAAACAGTTTGAACAATCCATCTGACACCCAACACTAACAATCAAAACATACATGGATGTTATTCTACATATGGTGAATAGATAACAAGAAAACCAAAATTTTTCCTTTTCGCCTAAAGCCTTAGCTATTAGGCGATCCTTATACTCATAAACTAAACCAATAAGTTTCACTTTTCTTTTAGGAATCCATTTATTACCTTGGCTTCATTGCCAGGAGGTAATTCTCAAAGATGCCATATATTACCCAAGGCTTGACAACCAAGAGGTAACTCTACAAGATTCTAAGTCTTACTAGACTCCACAATTTCCATTTCGTTAATAATGGATTCTCCCACAAATTTGCATCTTTATGGAAGTTCGAACTTCTAGCAGACTTGTAAGATCTTTCTTAGAGTGTAAATAACAAATTCAAAACCAAAATCCTTGAGTGATTTATGGTTCATTTGTCTCTTATGAGTTTATACTCATATTCATCACCCCCACTAGTTCCATTATTTCTAATAGTAGGTTAAAAACAACCCCTACTATTTCTTGATTTTAAATGAAAGTCTATTGGCATCAATGGATTCCATAATAAACTGAGTACTCAAGTTATGAGGTCTATGTGTTTTTCTGTAACATATCCAATAAACACACAATCATATGCTTACTTTTAATCATATTGCACTGATTCTCTAATTCTAACATTAGATAGCCAAGTAATCAGAGCAATCAACAATTATGTCAGAAAGCATTTCAAATCATTCCAAGTAAGCAACTCATCATGTATACCCATGTCAAAATAATGTGATCTTAGCTATTCAATTCTTCTATAATGCATGACATACGCGTAAGGATTCATCATATTAACTTTTAAAACATATCATCGTATGCATGACCAGTAGATTCAGCAGTGGCAATACTTTCTTAACCACTAACCAGCCACCATTTTTCAGAGTTACCGGCAAGGTTAATCTCTGCTCTTTTCACAATCAACACGACCATCAATCCTTCTTTTCAATCGAGTGAACCCTAGAGCCAATGTTATACTTGTTCATACACTTTCGTGTTATAGGACCTAATTTCCCGCAACTATTGCAGAGGAATAAAGCGTCATTCTTAGAGGATTGGCCGATGATCCTTTGGTTACCACAAGGGGTACCATTCTAATTGGTGTGAAACTGATTCGGTTTTCTATTATGATTCTTGAACCTTTTATGTTCAATCTCGCACAAATGGCACCTTTAGTACTGACAACCAGTACTTCTTCCATGAAACTAATATGGGCATACAACCCATTTCACTAGCATATTTATCATAGAATATGCATTCATATATGCTTTAGAGTATTGCTAACATTCACAAGATTTCTCGTTCCATGCATAGAACCATTCTAATATATCATTCATTAATGACTCACAAAAAATGTTTCAGTTCTTACTTTTTTTTTAGAAGTAATTGACCTAACTCTTAGGTCGAGTTCTTTCCTTATGTCCCAGTCAAAGCATTATTTCCTCTCGTTCAATGTCTGATTCCCCTCCACTTAAGCTCAAGATTTTGATTCCTGGAAAAACTTGGGGATCGGCCGGCTGCTCTTTTAGACCATCTTATATGCAAATTCTGTTTTGCAGCGGCGATTTAAGGAGCGAGGCCCCTGAAAGAGACAACGAGGAATAGCCTCTTCCATTTACTTGGCCTAGTTTGGAATTTAACTGGGCAATGAAATGATCCAGCTTGCTAAGGACGAAATCCACTTAAGGTCGAAGCAAATCTTTGCCGTTCTGGCAGGAAGAGTCACCCTTGTAAACCTCCACAGATGAGGTTATAGCTTGATCAAAGCTCCGTGCCTCCACCTAGGCAAGCTACCTGCAAAAAAATGAACACAAAAATAGTCCCGGTCCAATAGGCCCAGGTGCCACTAGTGACACCTCATCAGCAGCTGCAATTCGATAGTCAAACTCCATCAAAAGCCCAAGCATGAAGAAGGTCGTTGCACCTGCAAAACAACAAACACAAAAATAGACCCAGCCCAATAGGCCCATGAGAGTGGCCCAAGTGCTCGAATACGTATTGGTTCCCGGCAAAACCCGGGAAAGCCAAATCCTGGCGTCCCGCTGGAATGGGATAGTGGCAAAGCCACGTGTCTTCAACCCTGCTGCTTCTGGATGAACAAGTTTCGGGAGAGTTATCGACTCCACCGCCATGAGGAAGAATGGTTATCCATCCACCGCCCCACCGCCACCGACACAGACTGCCCAGAGAGCCAGAAGGGAGAAGAAACGTCACGGCCGGAATTGCCGATCTCCGCCAACCCCCATCACCCTAGGATCGCCGCCTCCTTCTTTTCTCCTCGCCTGCAAAACAGAGGTCACCCGCCACTTTTGTGTACACAAATCTCGCCATCATTATCCACTCGGCCGCCTTGAAGAAGAGTCCTGATCCATCCACCGCCACTCCGCCAGGGAAGTCTGACGAGAGAACCACGGACGAGCTTCTGCTTAAACCCTGTAGTTAATGCCAACATAGCCCCTCCAAAACTCCGACGATACTCTTCGCTCCCCTAAATTGAAAGCTAAAAGAAAAAGGGGAAAAGGCCGCCTTTTTTTTATTTTATATTCCTGTTCAGATTTGGAGAACTAGATATTTTGCGTCTTCTTGTGGCAAAGCAAGCCCTCTTGTTGATGGTTCGGTCTTTGGTTGACCATCATTCGTTCCTTTTATCCGTGTTATAAAGTTATATTGTATCTAGCGAGGAAGCTATAGTATTAAAAAAAAAGAACATGTCGACAAAATAAGAGATGGTGTTGATTGTTTATATTATGAGAAGAGGAACGTGTATATAATCAATGTTAGTGTAGTGTTTAATGTTATTTGTGTGAAGTATGATTTTTTAAATTTTCATTCTTGTTTTGATGTAAGCATGTTTCTGATAAGCAGGTGTTTCTGAGCTTGCGTTTCTAGTTGGCGGCTCTAACTTTTAGTGGTGAAGTCATTAGTTCGATTGATTATTTTCCTTTTTGTTCTTGGTTTCTGCTTCTACTAAACTGGTTCCTAGAGCTAGTAATCATGTGTAGACCTTAGTTGGCTTAGTGGTTTCTTTATTCTCTTCAGGGTTTTGCAGGGGCTTGTAATGCGCCCTTCTGGTCATTTATCATAACCAGAAAGATTGATGTGGTCTTCTTACCTCTTTTTTTCTAGACTCAAAATTGTTTTGTTTAGGGAGTTCCTGAAATTAAGGCTTTTGAGTGCTTGGGTGCTTTTTACAAGGTTACTTGTTTGGTTTGCCCTTTTAGGGCCTTCTTTGTTTGCTCATTTTGTAGGTGGCAATTCAAGGATGGATGTTTCAAAACAGAATGCTTTTGTAGGTCATTTTGATTTCGACAGACCTAATCAGGGTGTCTTTTGGTGTTGTTATCGCGCTTGCTTTTGGTGGGGCATTCTCAGTGCCAGGATACTTGCAATGGGACTTCACTGCAGGAGAGCTTTGATCAAGCTTGGAGCTACACAGTGGTGTGCTATTTTGTTTTTTTTTTTAATTTTGCAGACTTGCAATGGGACTTCACTTCACGGTGGGAGAGCTTTGATCAAGCTGTAACCTCAACTGTGGAGTTTTACAAGGGTGACTCTTTCTGCCAGAACGGCAAAGATTTGCTTCTCTGCTTCGGTTTCAGCATGGTTAGTTCCTTGATTCTTACCTTTACAGGATAAGAATTTTGGATACTGCCTATGCCGTATAGGTATTTAAGAGCTGCCCATTGCGTGGCGAAAAAGGCTCTCTTATCGATGATTCGGCTATTTGTCGATCGTCGTCCCTTCCTCTTTTTGGTTTATTTGGGTTGCCCGAAAAGGCTTCCAATTCGTATCTATTTGTTCCCCTCGGGAATATCTTTGACAACAAAAAAAAAAAAAAAGCCTTCGGTTCTCCACTTGCACCGTCCAAATCAGTTATATTTGGGCCTGAACTTCAAGTAATTCAAAGCCCATTCAAAAGCTGGGTCGGTGAGGTGGAAGGATTAAATTGCTCTGTCTGTCTCCACGAAAACCTTCCATCCAATTCTGCCTTCCCACCCAGCGGCCATCGTACAACTCCTTGTCTCCTTCCCAATACCACCTCTTCACCTTCTGCCACCATTCCCCTATACAAAAGGAAGCCGAAACACAAAACATATCCTTTTTCCCCAAACACCACCAGGCGGATTAGCAAGAAAAGAAAGAAAAGGTACAAATTCACTAATTAAGAGAGGTCAATCTCCCCGCAACTTTCATTATCCTTCTTGGCTCCATCATCTCCAGGAGAAGCCGCATCGTAGATGCAGCGGTAATACTCGATACCTGTAGAGAAAGAAAGAAAAAAAACCGAGCGGTAATATATATCGTGACATTCATGAATCCCATCACTGGCATCGCGAACCGAGCGATAGTTGGGGAAATTAAAATTCTGAGGAGGGTGGCACGATATGACAGCCCACGATGGAATGCAATTACGAGGGTTTACTTCAGCCCATAATCAGAATCATGTACGGTTAACATGAACCGAGCGTCTTAAAATTGTTAGAAATCAAACAGGAAAAATTAGGGTTATCGATCTGCCTGAGTCGCGGACTAGGTCGCTCTCTTTAAGACGTTCGCGGCACTGCCTTCGTTGCGCACGGCAGACTATCAGCCGGTCGCCTCCAGGATAAAACAGTCACTCTAATTTTGTTGCTCATCGGTTTTGTGCAAAACCCGGAGCTCTTTGAACTCACTCTCTTTCTCGTGTTTCTGCTCTCTGAGGCATGTTTAGAGGGTATGGGGCGTCTCCTATTTATAGGAGCAGAAAA
Source organism: Linum tenue (assembly GCA_946122785.1). Classification (NCBI taxonomy): domain Eukaryota; kingdom Viridiplantae; phylum Streptophyta; class Magnoliopsida; order Malpighiales; family Linaceae; genus Linum; species Linum tenue. Next base: position 37,613,164 of record CAMGYJ010000008.1, read on the forward strand.
CCCAGAATATTCCCTCTTTCTTTGGGAATAAGTCATATTTTAATTAGGGAGATAATTACTCTCATAATTAAAATATAATCTATTAAGACAATTATTCTTAGTTATCTCCATAATATTCATTTTATTAATTATCCATCTTATTTATGTATTATGAGGAAAATACTGGATAATTAATTAGGAATTTTATTTATAACTTTTCAAGGCTATTCATCCCAAAAAAAACTATCGATCATGGTTGTGCAAGTTTGTAATGGAAGAACGTACAATATGGTAATCTTCTTCTATATCTTTATCCTACCATTATTATATGGAGATTCTCCATCAAAACATACTCTATTCAAAATTTCCAGCCTTATGAGAGTTTGTAGGAAGGATATTTTTGTCATTTAAATTATTAAAATAAAATAATTTTAGACTCCTAAATCAATAATATTTCATACAAGAACAACACTAAAAAACGAAGCTATTAAAGCATAAATAATAACATCACATGAGATATTATTGACCAGCAACATTAAATATATAATAGATTCCTATTTCCGTCAATATGTTAAAAAAAGAAGCATGAATGGTGTTAGTTTATATATTACGTCTGCTGTGGAGCTTTTTTATGATGAATCCTATAAAAAAATTCAAGTTTTCCTAATTTTTTTACCCATTATATTTTCATTAATTCACCGATGTTCGGTCATGCTTATCTCTAACTATTTTTACTCATTGATAGTAAATATGTCCAAATAAAAGGGTTAATTACAAGGATGGTCACTGGGATTACTAAAACCGTTCATGTTTGGTCACTGAAAATATTTAATTTCATTCATGGTCACTAAAATTAGTTCAATAGTTCAAGTTTGGTCACTCTCCGTTAGTCTCCGTTAGTTTTTGCTGATGTGGCAGTCAACTATTATAGTTGACCGTTAAATGAGTGACGTGGCCATTAAAAAAATAATAAAATAATAAAATATAAATATTTACAATTTCCACCTCATTTTACAACTATTAAAAAATAAAAATAAAACAAACCTTCTCCACTGGAGCTCGTCAATTGCTGCAGCGTGAGGCCCGCCCCGCCGCCGGACGCTGGGGCATTGTTCAAAGAGGGAACCGACGTAGACTGCCACATTAGGGAGCTGCTGCAGTTCATCATCCAAACATTGCGCCACTGTCTCAGTAAGGCAATTATTTTCAGCCTGTTGAGGTTTCAGATTGGCTTCCACTGCATCATTCTCCGGCCCGCCAATGAAATCCATCTGAATTGGCCTTACCATGGAATCTCTGTCGCCTTTTTCTTCTAGAGGCGCCTCAGAACCCCCATCATCACTAGTTTCTTCCTCGAACAGCTCCCGAAGCAACTCCTCGGCAAGAACCTCCTCAGTGCAGCAGCTAGAGATGTCATCTAATTCAACTATCTCAGGCTTCTTCATCACAGAAAACAGAGCACCACCTTTGGAACATAAATTGCCTTCATCATCGACTCGAGAAGCAGAATCAGGGCCTTGCTTCCACTCCATTTCCGTCGCTTCAGAACTCTTGTCATCTTCCTCCATACTTGCATTTCTCCCCATCTGTTCTTCTTCTCCATAACTGGCGCCGCCAAATTGTTCCTCTGGGTCGGGAATTTCATCGATCAGGTTGTGCTCATCAACTAGCCTTGTGTCTTCCTGCGTTGAATCAACCTTTGTGCCCTCCTTTTCTGAATAGATTTCAATGAAGAAGTCCGCTTCGTCCTGAGAACTATCTGAAGAACCCACGGGTTTCATCGGAAACAGAGATCCCAACTTTACACTTGTCTGCGCCTTCAACGAGCGTCGTTTGGCCTTCAAGAAGCAGTTGAGCGGCTGGCGATGATGGCCATTAAGGGAATAGTAAGTGTTGGGACAAACCTCCTTGTTTTATTTTTATTTTTTAATAGTTGTAAAATGAGGTGGAAATTGTAAATATTTAAATTTTATTATTTTATTATTTTTTTTAATGGCCACGTCACTCATTTAACGGTCAACTATAATAGTTGACTGCCACATCAGCAAAAACTAACGGAGACTAACGGAGAGTGACCAAACTTGAACTATTGAACTAATCTTAGTGACCATGAATGGAATTAAATATTTGCAGTGACCAAACATGAACGGTTTTAGTAAACCTAGTGACCATCCTTGCAATTAAACCCCAAATAAAATATTTTAACCTTTAGTTTGAAAACAAATGTGTGGGATTTTAAACTCTTGGGTTAGTAGCTACGCCAATTAAGAATCTTTAATTAAAATTTGATGAAATGAAGGTGAAGAAGAAAGTCTATTGATGGTGGAGTAATGAATTCGAAAACAGTGATAGTAAGTAGTGACATTGTTGAGCAGAAGGGATAGATTATTGATGCTGGACAGAGAGGCTTCAATGATGAATTTGAAACTACAATTGTTGTCAGAGATGATGATACATGTGGTGAAGCAATAGCAAATAAGTCTTAAAGAACAATAACAACAATTTCTTACAACACGAAGTAGATCGAAGTGTAGTTTGATAAATTTTTTTAATAGTTAGTTCATTTCCATATGTTCTATGTTATATTTTCAGTAAGAACTTCAATTGATAAACCGGTTAGCATATCAGAAAACTCTATCATGTAAGTCCTTTTTTATTTTTTCATTAATTGAATAGTTCAAATCTTTTGACTTTTTATATCAATAAAATATATATTGCTTCGTACAATTACAATTGTGGCTTAAGTGTTTGAAATAATGCATCTTGCCAACGGGTATGGTACTTTTATTGATGAACGGTTAGCATATAAAAAATGTTATGATGTATGTTCCTTTTTTATTTTTTTTTTTCATTAATTGAGTAGTTCGAATTTTTAAATTTTTTGTACCAATAAAAATATATCTTGCTTCGTACAATAAAAATTATTGCTAATATGTTTGAAATAATGCCTCCGGCCAACGGGCCGGGTTCGAATCTAGTCTACTATAATTATAATACGCCGAAGGGAAAAACGGGAGCCCCATTTCAAATTTCCTGCAACGAGAATGAAAGTAGGAAGGACATTTTGGTCTTCACAATTACTTTTTTTATTCATTAAAAAGACACGTACTGGGATTCGAACCATGACCATTTTTAAGAAAAGCAAGGATCATAACCAATCACACTAAGTATCTACTATAATTATAATACGCCGAAGGGAAAAACGGGAGCCCCATTTCAAATTTCCTGCAACGAGAGTGAAAGTAGGAAGGACATTTTGGTCTTCACAATTACTTTTTTTATTCATTATAAAGACACGTACTGGGATTCGAACCATGACCATTTTTAAGATAAGCAAGGATCATAACCAATCACACTAAATACATTTGTTGTATCTTTTTAAATTAAAAACATATAATAGCAGGGAGGAAAAAACCATCCCCCCATTTCAAATTTCCTGCTCCGGGAGCGTTTGTAGGAAGGGTAGAATAGGGAGTGTCAATTTTTTTCTCTTTCCTCTGTGGAACGGGCCAACTTACCGTACACATGCGGATTTGAACGGGTCTAGGAGTGTCAATTTTTTTCTTTAAGCCCTTTTATTTCTTCGTGGTGATAAAATATATATGAAAAGGCAAAAATAATACTTCTCTTTATTGCTAAAAATAAAAAATTTAACAATAAACTAATGCATGGTATCTAATGGCCTAACCGCTAACCATACAATAAAAGAGTTGAATGGGCCTGACCTACACGGGATTTGGCCAACAAGTAAAACAAATGAACATAATTGGTTTGATATTCTAAAACAAGCTATTTTCTTTGGCATAATATATATTATGCTATTATTTTATATCTTAGTGGCTAAAATATAATGTATTTTAAAGTTATTCAATGGTTCAACCTCGACCAACCCAATTAGTCCAATTTTTATAATTTCAAATATATATTATATAATTACTTGATATCATAATGATTAAATTATAGTGTATTTTATAGGGAATCGTTTGATATTTGTTAGTAAAAAACTAAACAGAAATATCTATTTGGTTATTTTAAACATTAAAACGATCCTAAACATTTTCAGTTCCTTTTGAATTTCTATGGTTTTATTCCCGAATAAGTGATGTGCAAATGGCGAATTGCAGTCATCTCTTGTATTTCACTACCTTTTATTTTCAAATAGAAAGTTTAAAAGTAAAGAATAATTAGAATTTGGCATGAGTCGGTCAAACAGGCTGAATTTCAAGTTTTGGCCCGTTTTGATCAAGCCTAATTTATAATCACATGGTTCCCTGATACTCGATAAAAATCTCAATCCAAACCAGTTTGGCAGGTGAGTCCGTGTTTACCACCATTTTCTAGGGATACGACAACAGCGGTTCCTATCCCAAATCGTGTTGTTCGTTCTTGATTTCCTTAGATTTTATCATGGCCTGACAAAAACCAGAAAGCACAATGACGCCAAGATGAAAGTTTTATAAAGCAAATTAATCGGCCAACGGGCCGAGTAAAAACTAGCAACGATTGTGAGATGTTCATTTCCCGAAAACCGACGGGATAAGACGCTTTTTTATTCAATTTTCTGGAATTCAGTTTCTCTAAAACTTACTCCACCTCATCATATTACCAGAAACAATATTGTTTCACAAGGTAACAGGTACTTGATTTTGGTTGATAAGGTTGATTTTTGATTCGTTGCATCATTAATTATTCATGTCTCTTTCCTACTAAAATTCACTATTTTTATCACGTTTTTCCAAAAAAAAAAAAACTATACAACAATAAGCTATACATCCCATTACATTATCAAATTTCATACCTCACCTTTCTCCGACCAACTCCGACCAACTGGCGGGGGCCACACTAGTAATATAATATAAACTTTCTCAAATAAAGACTTCTCCATTTCAAATTTACTCTTCACTCATGCTTCCACATCAGCACCCCACTCAACCAATCGTTATCTGTTCTACCAAAAAATATTATTTAAGAATATCCTAATTCAATATGCGACTGAATGGTTTTCCTTTTTTACCAGGTTAGTGTCTAATTGTTTATTAAACGAGTCTCTCCTTTAATTTTGTTTTATTTCTAATCTTACTTTCCAACTTTATACGTGTAGTCTGTAGTGTAACTTAAAGTTTAATCCAACTCTAAACTTAAAAATTAAGAGTTCAAACCCTCAAGTTTAAAATTATTACAAGGATTGTAACAACACACCGGAGATTGTATCGAAAAAGTAAGTGGTAGGATATTTTATGCTAAAATTATGATTCAATTATTTTATACTGCTAAAAATGCATATCTATTTAGGTTATGTTAGTAGGTTTTCTCGGTCGGACTGCTAATATGATACATTTCACAAACACCAAAATATTATTTTAGATAAAAATGTAATTGAATAAAGAATGAAAACAATAAGCAATAAAATATGAATATATTTGATATGACAAAGACTTAATTCTTAAAGGAAAAATAATTAATCATATATATATGGTGACTTCTACGGTGCCCAGGGCAAAATCCGGGTACGGGTATCTTGGCCGATCTTAACCATTCATTTTCAATCTCCACGGCTCACGTTTGTTAAACCTAACTGCGCCACTAAATAACTAAACAAATTACAAAAAGCCTCCTCCGCGTTAAGTTTGTTTTCATCCTAGTCCAACTAACTGCCCTAATTAAATTAAATTAAATGGATTAAGACTGCAAACCCAATTGGGTAGACCCACTGCCTCCCTAACCAATTACACGATCCCTCTCTCGTCTTGGAGGGACGCCCCTTCACATTTCCAAGAGAAGCTCCCCATCCAATTTGAACACCCTAACTTAATCATCTATTTGAATCCCAATTACTTGCATCCACATTCGACGTAGTTTGAATTTCCCAAATTATTATGTCTTGTTTCTTCTTCGCCATTTTATTTCCCCTCGCCTATCTCTTTCTAACACGATTACGGCGACCATGTCTATTATTGTGTTCATCAAACTTTTCATTTGCAAAAGAACCCTTGAAAGAGGTTTGCTAACCCTAGGGTTCATGTCGCTAGTGCTTTATCATCTTGTCTTAGCGTTATTGTCATTTTCTCGAACCTTATATCTCTCGGTGAAATTTAGGTTTCCTGATATGTAGTTTTCGTCTCGCCCAGAGGATTGAGGAAGAAGATTAAGAACACATAATTTGATTCGAATCGGATGGAGAGGTCTCCTTAATTTGTGTTTATGTATTAACGGTGCGTTTAGGAGTAATTCTAGTAGGACTGGGTCTGATCATTGATTTTTGCAGGCTTTTAAATAACACTCAAAAGTGGACTTGTACATGACCCATACAATATTCAAAAGTGGGCCTGGAACGTGTGAGCCCATTTGATTTCTCCTGCCGTATCAATTCGTGCTCCAACCCTAGTTTAACTAGCTTTACTTACCCTAGTTTAACCTACACGAGTTACCATCATCATTACTACATATCTTGCGAAATCTTCTAACTCTTGACATTCCAGACTCAACCGTCTCCATCACACTCACGTCTCCACACTAAACCCCCACGATAACTTTTTCTTACACATACATTCTCTCTTTCCTCCATCTTCACCTTCCGCTTGTTCCTTCTTCCTCCAGACGCCATAGCAAACAAAGGTAAATCGTCTGCTGAAATGGGGATACTATCTTTATCAAATGAAGACTGCCGATCGACCGCCAGTCTCGCTGACTACCTTTCATTTACAAGCAAAACAACAATTGTGGCCGAGTACGAGTTCATCCACCTAAGTCCTTTCCCTCAAGAAGTGAAGAAGTTAATAAAAAATCTTGGATGGGAAAAGTTCTTTGATCTCCGAAGTCGAGGAAGCACCAGTTACTGCCACCATGTGGTGAGAAAGTTCTACCACAATTTACAGCTTTCTGGTCCCTGTGATTCTCATCTCGTGTCGATCTTCCTGGGACATAGAGTCTGCTTCCAGCCTCATTAGTTTGCTGAGATCCTCGATCTTCCCGCCGAAAGACACCCCATTGAGAGCAGAAGCGATCTTGGGCGGCTGTACGATTTTGAGTTTGAAGTTGAACTGGAGAAACTCACGAAGGGGCGCATCCAGGCTTCTTTCCTCTCAGATCCTCTTCGATTCCTCCATTGGATGATCGTCAAGTGCTTCCTTCCAAGGTACCGTGGTCATTCGATTATTCGAAAACTTGACTTGTTTATCCTTGTGCAAGCTCAAAGAGGTGTTCCTGTTAACCTCGCATCTCTCATGTGCCTGAACATGGTTGAGGCTGCTCCTAATGGGGAAAATTGGTGCACTGCCTTTCCATCTGCCACCTTCTTGACCACCTTTCTTGAAAGGGTTGGGATGGATATGGGAGTTTATGCTAAGGAGGACCTGTGCGCTTATTTGTCGGTGTACCGTATAGTCGAATTGAGCAATACTTTTATTGACCTTCGGCATACGGAGCATCAAGAGACTCCTGAGGCCTCTTCAAGCAAACTTCCTCGGCTTACATGAGAGTCGATTGATGCAGGGCAGGGTGGAGCGTTGGAGCAGCAAAGGGGCCAGCAATAGATGTCTTCTGTTAACAAGTTTCCTAAGTCTTTGTTGGGTTTTTTTTCCAGTCTTTTGTCTTTTCCTTAATTCTCCAGCACTCAAAACTGTAGGTACTGAGGGGAGCCAGTACATCATCTAACTAGGAAAGTATCCCATTTTTTGAATTGTTCAGACCAATATTTTTCTATGCATGTAGTATTTTTTGAATTTGCCATGGCTAAGTTCCCTAAGACAGGTGACGAGATGATGCAGTAATGGTCATCTCCAATGGTGCAATTTTTGTGACTTGCATAATGATGTGGCAAGGAGGTGCAATTGCATCTCTAAATTGCTATGATGTGAGAAGCTATTGCAAGTGTGCAAATTTGCATAGCATCTCCAATGGTGCAATTATAGTGACTTGCAAGCTGATGTGGCAATAAGTTGCAATTGCAACTTTGAATTGCATTGATGTGGGGTTTTCATTGGGGAGATTTTAATCCGCTTTTGTTCTAAGCAGTTCCAATTAGGTCGAAGAATGTGTTACTTATTTCATATTCAATTTTTAATAGTTTTCGAAAATTATGGTTTTATTTATATTTGGTCACAAGTATAGTGACGATGATAGGCATGAATAGTATGGATATTGCTTGATTATAATGATTTTTTACCTATGGTGATTTTTTTCCCTTTTCATCAAGACTCATGCTTCTTTTATTCTCCCGGTGAATCTATCATGCTTCGTTTATAGTAAAATACCCTTTTAATCATACACAGTAAAGAATCCATTAATTATGTAAGCCTTTTTATTGTATTTATTAATACAATGAATTCTCTCACTAAAATGGGAGTGCATACATCGTTGGTAGAAATTCAAGGAATGAAAGCCTTTCCATATCCTAGGAACATTAAATTAATTACCTAAGAATTTTCTATCTGCCTTGTACGGGTTTTGGTCATTAATTATGCTGATTGGGAGCCAATCAGTTTTACTTTTTAGGTTAACTATACATGAATGCAAATTTAATTAGAAGGGGGCAATTGGGAACGAAGTGGAATGATATGATCTCAATTAAACCTCTCTACAAGATACAATGGCTTGATCAGAAGCAACCTCATTCAATGGTTGGAAGCTGAAATTTTGGTCAAGGCCCTTTGCCATTTCGGGCAGCTCACTTTGGAAGGCTGTTCGTCACGCATGGCTTGATGAAAATGATATTTTATTGATTTGTATTGAACCTGGGATATTTGTGAACACCAGGGATTACTTGGGAGCTGGAGATCAAGTCCAGAAGGTCCCTGTTCAGGATGTGCAAAAGTGTAACTGGAAAGCTGGAAATTGCCACTTGTTGGCTAAGGTAGTAGCCATTAACATACAAAACCAATATAGTTTCCACAAAAAAATTGCCACTTGATGTCCGAAAAGTCAATATAGTTTCCACAAAAAAACAAACCAAACCAAAACCGAACCAAAAAACAAACAAAACCAAAAACCAAATTTAAAAAGCATTCACCAAACCAAACCAAAAACGGATGTCCATCATCTTGAAAAAAAAAAACATAACATGGTTGTCCATCATCTTGAGAAAAAAAAACGCAAAATCAGGTTGTCCTTGGGCTCTTTGACTGGGTTTCCTTGTGCTCTGCTCTTTCCTTTTTCCTCCTTTCATGGGCTGTCTTGTACTCTTCGACTGCAGCTTCAACTTCAGGTGCAATTGTCCTTGCTTCCGTGAGCGATCTGCATCCTCCTCACTTGAGTGCATGGCTATAAACATCAACAAACGTGGTACTTAAAACATGATTCAAAAATAACAATCAAGTGTGGCTTTCTAATATGCGAACTAGAATTGTCTTTACCCAAATATAAGAGGAGTCCCAGCTTGCACCATACATCCACATGCAGACCCAGACTCCACTGTCAGGCCTACATAAAATGAAAGCATCGCATAATAAACAAGTTGATAAGCCGTCGTTTAATACACACAAAATGGGCATACTTACTGCTGAAGTTGTTCTTGATCCTTTGAAGGATTTGTGTATGAAAACTCCGCAATCCTCGGTGGCGACAATCCCGAAAATTGTTGACGATAGAGACTCTTCCACAAGGGTTGCATAAATCTCATTTGTACAAATTATTAAACGTTTGTATTTAGAAAGAGGTACTTACATTTTTTTGTGTGTTATAACGACACAATGTCACAAATTTACCATTGTTTGAACAGATTGTAGTCGAAAGGAATTGCGGTCTTCATTTGGTTGTGGATCCAAGATTTGGGCTTCTTCCTTGTCCAACTTAATGGCAGCCAAGTACCAATGGGCATTATCTCTCATCAGAACACACACCTACATATGCGGAAATTGTCAACACGTATTAAAAAAATAAACTGCAAACCATGTAATACTTATTAAGACGAACAGTTTACCTTGTTCACCATATTGGTTCGACTAAGGAATTTTGACTCTATAGGTCTAATGCCCTCTTGGGTGTTATTCCACATGAAATCACTAGTTCCTGCCCATGTGGTAGTTGCACAATTGAAATTTTGTCAACACAATATTATTCACGCTAAAAAAACATGTGTTGTATTTTTTTGGTGAGACCGTGAGAGGAAATTAATCTTAAGCAAAGAAAACATGTGTTGTATTTTTTTGGTGAGAGGAAATTAATCTTAAGCATAATCGGAGCACAACCTGTAGTTCAGCAGGCAGATAGCACACTCTTTTTCCGTCCTTCGAATTTGTCCACAACTCTAAGGTGCGGTTTTTGCCACGTCAGAATGAGAACCGCACCTCCAAGGTGCGTTCGGTGTTTGGTGGGCAGCGGCCTTGCAGACCGTAGGATTGTGTGACGATCTAGCGGGCAGGAGCAACGCCACGTCAGCGATCCGCACCGTGGATCGCAGAACGCAGCGAGGAGGAGCGGTTTGGTGCCTTGAATCACGGAACGCATCGTTCCAGAGTGGTCAGCGCCTCGGGACGCGGAGACCGCATCGGAAGGGTGCGTTTTCTCCTCTGGCAAAATTACCCCCCCCTTCCCCTCTCATTTCTTCACACCACAACCCATTCTTCCTTCTCTCTCTAGAATTTATCTCTCTAAACCCTCCCCTCCCAAAAGCCTAGGAAATAGTGGTCTGTTGGTTGTGGCTAAGTCCGATCTGCCATCAGAAAACATTTCTTAGGTTTTTTCTTCAAAACCCGCCGACAAGCGGTACGTACTCATTATCCTGGTTTAATTTTTGTTGTTGTTATAAGCTTTTTAATTAATCTATGTACTAACCTCATTGTTATTTTCTCGTAGGTTGGGGAGGACGTGGATATATACAACCAACGGTATTATCTCGAGCAAGGACCATTGGATCCAACCGACTAGTACGACCAACCCAACCATCGGTCAAGGGATGTTTGGAACGATCACCCGGTACATACAATTCTTCACAATTTGTCCTTCATTTATTTTGTTAATGTATTTAGTGGAATATTAAATAAATTTATGTTGATTTTTTAATCGTGTTGGTTGTTTTCAATAATTTAATCGAATACATAGCGCCACTTACTTCGACTCTTTATAAAGAGATGCACGTCTAAGGAAATGGGGTTTTAAGCGATTATCATATCCTCCCATTACCTGGGAAAATCAGGTATTAAGAGATCCTCGGATCCCCCTTTTTCTGTCAAAAAGACTGCGTTTCTAAGAAGATATAGACCTCTTCTATGAGTCTAATGAGTGTTGCTCTATATTCGATTAAATTATTTAAAATAACCAATACGATTAAATTATTTACCAAACAACCAATACGATTTATTTTTATGTGTACAAAAAGAATTTTATTAATTTCAAACATTTGAATATGTATGTTTCTATTTAAATGATTATTCATTAACAATGTTATTTATGTTAATTAATTTAGTATGTTTGTCTTACGATAATATGTATGTATCTCTTTAAATTATTATTCATTTAGAATGTTATTATGTTAATTAATTTAGGATGTTTGTTTTATGATAATATGATCATATGAAATGTCTTTTATGATAATAAAATTCTGCTTGAAGTTAAATAATTTAATTTAATTAATTTAGTTATAAGAAAAAAACCCTTACTAATATATAATAATTAACGTGTAAATTTTCGCTAGGAGGCACAAACAATACTCCGTTACAGGGGTACCACCAATGTGCTCCCATTCCACCCAGCTATCTTGCCCTTTCTCAAAAGGGCACGGTTGGACTCGATTAGGCATTTCAACGGCATCAAAGTTGATCGCCAACTCATCACCGCATTAGCCGAGAGATGGAGAAAGGAGATTCATTGTTTCAACTTTAGAGAAGGAGAGGCCACCACCACGCTAAAGGATGTCGCCATCCTAACCCATCTGCCCATCGACGGCAACCCGGTGTGCGTGAGTGATCATCCCCCCGAGGATCATGACGGTATGCCCGGTTGGGTTCATTTCATCCACAGTCATTTGGGAGTGAAAGTACCGGTGAAGGGGTGCGTTGATGCGACCGATTGCATGCCACCAATGAGGAAACACCAAGTCTCAATTACTTGGTTGACGAAGTATTTTAGAGACCATTACGAAAGTCATCCCCTAACCGAGGAAAGTCCGGAGGATGAGAAGGAGAGATATGCTCGTGTCTACCTCATAGGCATGATCGGAGGAGTGTTCTTCTCGAAAAAAATCAAGCAATATCCTTAGTTGTGGATGGCTTAGGATCATCTTCGGTATTTGGGAGGAGATGGGGGAGTATAGTTGGGCATCCGCTTGCCTAGCTATGATCTACTACAACTTGTGCAATGCGTCTCTAAAAGCTGTGAGGGAGGTCGGCGGCGCAATGTTCATCGTCCAATTTTGGGCTTGGAAGCATATGCCATGGATTGCACCGGTCCAACGCCCAGACAGGGATTGGCCAATCGATCATCCCCTAAGAGGTGAAGCTTATGGTACAAGGTAAACTTCTCATACCCCATCATGTTTTTCATAACACAATTTCCCTTGTGTTTTAGCTTATTGTAGTTTCATTATTGTCTTATTAATAAGGTGGCTCGGACACACAACATGCGACAACCTTGCCCAACACAAGTTGGACGAGTATCGGAGGAGGTTTGAGCGACTTTGGGAAGGAGAGGTAACTTCTATACTTCGATCCATTTATATCTTTTTTCCATGGGACTACATGTATTTTTCTAATTAATTAATCTTACGTTACTCATTTCTTTCTTGTAGATCATCTTCGATCCATACCCGGAGAACATCGTTCATTGGCATCTCCAGCAAATCCTCGGTCATATCGGGCAATGGTGCACGAGGGTCCCTCTAATTGTTTTGGGACCATGGTGTGGCACTTGTCGGATCGATGCCTCCGTCAGTTTGGTCGGGAGCAGTGCATTCCGTTGGAGGTCCCCGATAGTCAAAGAGCCTTTCATGGCCGAGATGGTCGGCAAGGTTCTCGCGATTGGCCCACAAAGTTGGCGAAATTCATCTCGATTTGGGAGGGTGCGGGCGATGGTGCATTAGTAAGTATATTCCGTATAAACAATTAAATTTATTACTTGGTTCCTAAATCTTTTTCTTACTTTTTTTTTGTGATTTAGGCTGATGGGATCGAGCGGATCAAAGATATGACCACCTGGAGAACTGAGTTGGGCAATAAGATGTGAGCTTCATCAGGAAGATGGAAAACAGTCTACTTAGTTATATCAGAGCTCAGGGTTGGGATCATCGTAGATATCCGCCCGCCCCCGCACCCCCACCACCTCTGGTACAACTTGATGTCCCCGATCCCCCACCACCATACGAGAGAAAGAAGAGCAAGAGGGTTCAGGAAAGGCCCAACGTGCCCGACGTAACGCCATATGGGGGGTGGAAAGTGCCTCCCCCATTGGTTGTGACACATGGTGCCGGACCGAGTTCCACCCAAGGTGCCGGCCCGAGTTCCACCCAAGCTCCCCGCCCGACCTCTGCCCCATCTCCCCGCCCGACTTCCGCCCAAGATCCCCACCCGACTTCATCCCAAGATCCCCGCCGGACTTCATCCCAAGAGTTCTGCCCCTCCTACCACAACGATCCCCATCCAAGCTCATACTACGATCCCCGCTCGACCTACCATCAATCCCCTCCGAGTTTCCACCAATCCCCATATGATCCCACCCCGATCTCATACAACGATCCCCGCCAAACATACTACGATTCCCCCGCCCTTTCTACCCCCCATCTCCCTGCCAAACATCATCTGGGACTTGGCATGATGGCTCCTCCACGACGGCCCACCACGAGTTCAACCCATTGACTCGCCCTCATCAGCAGTGGCCTCCTACTCCTCACCGTATGAGCGCGGATGTCGCCCGCTCGACCCCGGAAGCGCCGCTTCCCCACCGACATAGCACCGACGAGCGCCACCCTACCTCGGCCATTCGAAACTTGCCACCGCAACCACCTATTTTTACTCCATCCGGCAAACGTACAAGGAGCAAGAAAACCGTGGGTTCTGGTGAAGCACGTGGACTTCCTTGAGATGTATTTTGAGTTTATTTTTATTTCTATGTACTTGGAACTATTCCCCTTATTTTAGTTTATTTAATTGAGTGTTGTTTCAATTTGGGTTTTATTTCTATGTACTTGGAACTATTTCCCCTTATCTTAGTTTATTTAATTGAGTGTTGATCAATTTGTTATTATAACGATTCCTTGGAACTATTCCTCTTCACTTGATATAATCCCAATTCGTTCAATCAACAATACACAATTAAATACAACGTAAGAGTTATAACTAGCTTGAAGAATGATAATCGCAAATTATGTCGCATTAGCTGAGTCCAGCACATCAGCACCCGGATTTTGCGGACCAATCGGTCCTGGACACCTTCGTTTATCATGTCCCGGAACTTTGCATATTGAATATCGTCTTGGGCCTCGTGGTGGTCTTCCACTTTGATCCATTTCGTTATGAATTCTCTTTTTCCTCGGGCGACCCGGTTCACGCCTCTGTCTGAACGGCGGGGTGATCAATTTTCCTTCGTACAGCGGCCAATAAGCTTCATCAGGCAATGCACGGAAACTCCGTCCATAGGTGTTTTTGAGTGAGTCTATATTGAAGAATGGACTAACGAAGTGACAGGGGTCTTTGCTCTTGTTTTTAATTACGGCCATTGCATGAGAACAAGGCCACCCTCTCCCCTGATACTTCTGGCATGAGCACTCACCAACTTTTGTCCTGAAATTGACCAAAACTTCATGGCGGTGGCCTCCCCATCTACCATCCTCCCGATGTCCGGTCGTCACGCTATACTCGCCATTTTCCCGATTCATAACGGTTACACTATGTGGACTGCTCTTGCGATTGTCATTCTCCATTACTTCCATGACTTTATAGGCATGGAACTTTCCCTGTGCCTCGTTTGTCCTTGCCCAGTGGAGTCGGTTGACTAACCATGCATTCGTTTTCCAAAAAGTCATCTCCACAATGGCAGAGATTTGCAGCATGAACGACCTTGTAGACAGAGTTGATACTCTCACCTGAGTTCGTTGTGGCAATACCCCATCTTGTCCCTCCATCTTTATGAAATGTCCACATGGATAGGTCGTGTCCATCCAGCCATTGTGCCCCTTCAGGGAATAGCTCGCGCATCTTCTGCATCTTCTCCAGAAATTTTTTCTCTTGGTTGGCAACCGGTGAGGAAGACACAGAAAAGTAGTACGTTAGTCTGAGTTTGGCAGTTTAGTACAATTCGAACAACCCGGAGGAACTCTCTTTAGACTCTTAGGAGAGGTATACATCTCCTTAGAAACACAGCCTGTTTGACAGAAAAAGGGGGGATCCGAAGATAGCTTAATACCCAATTTTCCCAGGAAATGGGAGGACCATGATAATTGCTTAAAACCCCATTTCCTTAGGCATGAATCTCTTTAGAAAGAGTCTAACAAGTGCACCACTCTTCTGATTAGACGATATTGTTAGCTGACAAAATTAAACGGCTAATAGAGAACTTACCAATCCACCACAAATTATCAGCAAGCTTCTTCCGCTTGAAATGATGGTTCCAGTTGCTCTTGAAGTGTCGTATGCACCACCTTTGGGACCACTTCCAGGCTGGATCTAAACCTAAGATGGCAGCTCTAATGCCGGCCTGCCGATCAGAGATTATTGTCAGGTTCGTCCTCCTGTGACGTGGATTTGAATTTGCCGGAAAAACCATCCATAGCTATCAGCATTCTCTCCCTCAACAATGGCGAAGGATAAAGGAAAGACTTGTCTATTTGCATCCGCCCCACTGGCAATCAGTAGAGTGCCCTTGTACTTGCTGATAAGGAATGTACCATCCACTTGGATCACAGGGACACAGAAGCCAAAACCATCAATAGATGGCTTGAATGCCCAAAAAAGTCGTCTGAAATGCCGCTTGTTACCTGGCTCTGGGGGTTGTATCTCTTCATCTTGGTATCGAGGGGAGAAAACCGTGCCAGGGTTAGACGCCTCCAATGCCAAAATTAACCTGGGAAGGAATGCATACGATTCTTCCCAATCACCAAAGACGGCGTCCAGAGCTTTTGGCTTTCCATGCCACGCCTTCTTATAGTTAATCGTATAACCATAACGACTTGCAATTTCAGCGATTATGACTTTCACCTTTAGGTCTGGATCTTGCTCAATTAGATGCTTGATAGCTGCAGCAACCACCCTGGATTTCAACTGTCGATGGCCTTGGGAAGTTATGGATGACACACATGTGTGTGTGTTCACCGCACGGGATATGACCCAGTGGCCGTGTCTCTCGCTGTTGATGGCCCGAATCCTAACATTGCACCCCTCGTGATGATTACGACATCTGACTATGAGCCTTTTAGTGTTGGAATGAGTTGTGTGCCATTCAAAATGCCGAGTCATTGCTTCAACCTCAATGGCGTGCGGCACCTCCTTCTTCGAGCCAAATTGTTGGCCCTTCATAAACCCAGTGAGTGGACCCCATATTGGGACCTCTGGCGGCTCCCTGTCGCTGTCGACCATCCAATTGTCGTCTGGAATGTGATTGTAGTAGGGGACTGGTACACAGTCATGAGCCACCTCATCATCATTAGCTGAGTCTGACTCTGGTCCTGAATCATCAGCATCTTCAAGAGGGTCGGAGCTGTCTGTACTGACGTTGTTCTCTCCTTCTTCATCGGAGGGGTCACTGACTGGTGCTGGCAGGGCATCCTCCATCTGATCCAGCTCATGAAAGGCACCTTCATCAGCTCCATAATGGTAGTTGTGAAAACTACCGCTGCTTGATTGGAAGTTGTACTGAGGTTGGTTGGGGAGGTCCGGTTGAACTTCTTCTTCATATGACGGGAAAGATTGATGATGACCTTCACCTTGCTCTTGGTACTGAAAATAGGAATGTGGATCATGGTAACTATGGTAGGGATGATCGCCATATAATTCACCTCCACCATGGATACCAGATGTTTGACCGTGTCCAGAATAACCTCCAACGCCTACGACTGGCTCGGCTTTGGAAAGATTGTTGGACCTCAAGAATTCGAGCATGGCATCTACCTCATCCTGAGTAGTTATGAGGTATTCCTCATGCCACAATGACCCACTTTCTCTGTTTGGATATCGGTACACCATACGATCAACTCTTCTCGTGCCATCCATGAAAGTAACATTAGTGCACATTTGATGGAGGTCTTCAAGCAGCGGTCTGGTAGCGACCTTTATCTTCTGAAAATTGCCACCGACGTAGGTGACCCCTTTCCGGTCTCTTCCGTGTAACCATTCCACCGTAAGCCTAGCGTGAACTTTTGGAATGCCATCTGCGAAAAAACCGTAGTTCAGTTAATATCATAAAAATCAAAAATAAAAAATAACACTAAAAAGTAATACAAAATAACTTACGAGTTAATGTTAATCGCAAAACTACTAAAGAAATATAGAGCTACAACAGAAAATTGCAAAGGGAGAAGGAGAGGTGTGAAGAGAAATGGTTTTCCGGGAAGCCTTTTATAGGCAAAATCACTGATGAAAACCGCACCTTAGAGGTGCAGTTTTCGTCTGCCATGCAGGACCATGCAGACCCACGTCTGTTGTTCTGCATGGCATGTCGGAAATTAATTGACCAAAACCGCACCTTGGGGGTGCGGTTTGAGTGGCAAAACCGCACCATGCAGATGCGGTTTTGTTTGGGAGAAGCAAACCGCAGCTTCATGGTGCGGTTTAGATAGGCCAGGCCTAAACCGCACCTCGGCCAAGCGGTTTCTGTAGGTCAGACCTAAAACCGCTTGGCCAAGATGCGGTTTTGGTGCAGGATTTTAAACCGCGCCATACAGGTGCGGTCCATAAAAAAGGGTGCTATTAGTGTAAATTTTTTCGACAGGGTGCTATTTTTGTAATTTTTTTTAAAAGGTGCTATTTCTGGAAAAATTCCTAGGAAAAAAGCAAAGGAAATTTAGATTTTTTATTTTGTTTTTTAATGAATGTAATAATGAGGTGGAATGTATGAAGTTTATTTTTTTTATTTTTCATAATTGTTTAGTTGCCACGTCACATATTTAACGGTCAACTATAAAAGTTGACTGCCACGTAAGCTAGAGTTAACGGAAATGGACGGAGAGTGACCAAACTTGAACTATTTAACTAATTTGAGTGACCAAGATTGGATTTAAATATTTCTAGTGACCAAACATGAACATTTTTTGTAATCTCAGTGACCAACCATGCAATTAACCCTATTTTTTAGGTTATATAAGGAGTGCCCATCACATAATACTCTCTCTACTCCTTCAATTCCTACCAAATCTAAATTACATATACTTCTTTCTAACTCCAAATTCATATATAGCAATAAGAACTTCAAAAAATTTTCTAAGATATGGCTATCCCGTTATGAAACTCCCATTTGTCATTGCATTATAGTAATTTTTTCTTCTTTTGATCTCAGGATTATACATATATGATTGTAGGAGCAGTGGAGGATGTAAGTTATTCATGGTGCAGTGAGACAAGCTGCTATGTTGTTCACTTTATACTACAGGATCCATCGACAATTGTGGAAGCCATTTTCACTTCTTCTAACCTTATAAGGAGGGATGACAACTTTGCCCATATCCATGAGTTTCTTACGATCTAATCCAATTGGGTTGGGTATGAAATCCAAATAGATGGATTTGGGTAGAGTTTGATGGGTTTGTACCCATACCCATTTACTTTGGGTTGAGTTGGGTTTATATCAAATGGATTTGGGTTTGTACCCATGCCCAAATACAAATTATATTTTGGTACCCAAACTTAATAGATATGCATATTTAGTACCTAAATTTAATTTTTTTTGCGTATAAGTCATCAAAATATCGATGGAAAATTACGTTTTGGCACCTAAATTTTTTGGTCTTACATTTTGGTACCTAAACTTTTTAAGTTTTACAAATAGGTCCAATTTTTGTATGTGTAGTTAGAACACCCTCAAGTAAATGGATATCCATATCCAACCCATACCCATTTAGATTATGAAAGCAATATTCATACCTTACCCAAACCCATCTATAAACCCCCAATCCATATGCACTTCACCCATACCCAACCCATTATCAATGGATCTACTTGGGTTTGGGTATAATTACCCATGGGTGGGTAATTTGCCATCCCTACTTATAAGAATCATTTCAGATGTTGTCAGTCATGAGGAAGTGACTGCCACAAACAACTATGTGGAGTTACTGACTTCTATTCCTGGAAATCACTATGAGATTCTTCTTGAAGTTGGAGTTTGGAACTATGCGGCCAATCAATGTGATTTGGTACTGGTGAAGCTTTTCAAGGTTTAGGGTCCATCCCACCTACATGGTTGTTGGTATGGAGAATGTCAATGTTGTTTTTGTTGGAAATGTGAATGAATAGCTTTGAAAGCTATAGAGTCTCAAGTGGAAAAACTACCACATTGGTAGTTTTACTTGGTGAAATGTGTATAAAGATAGGAGCCTCTCTCCTAAGGGCATGCCCCTTGGGGTGACCCACTTTTGTGGGAGAAGGAGGAACTAACGGACCACCACATAAGACTATATACATATTTTTTGAAGAAATTCCGAACGAAATTAATTATCTAATAATTAATTATTAATCGGTTATTCTGGGGAATATTCTAGGGATAATCGATTAAAAAGGAATATTCGAAGGATAATCCCGCAGGATTTATCTTAACCGACGGTTTTAATTAAGGAAGTAATTATCTTCCTTAATTAATCCGACTTATTCCCCAAGCAAGAGGGTATATTCCTAGGGGTTCAACTCCTATATATAACCGCCTTCCTAGCTCCTCTAATTAGACCACAACGAGCATAAAACACAACAGAGAGAGTGTTAAGAGAGCTCCGGTTTTCGCACAAAACCACGAGTATTGAGAGGAGCTGTTTTATCCTGGAGACGACCGGTTGATAGTCTGCCGTGCGCATCGAAGGCAGTGCCGTGAACGTCTTAAAGAGAGCGACCTAGTCCGCGACTCAGCTCCATCGGTAACCCTAATTTTTCCTATTCGATTTCTAACAATTTTAAGACGTTTGGTTGCTGTCGTATATACCGAACATGATATCGATTTGATCTCGACCGATTATGCCGTTCATGGTCGCTCTATTCATCGGATCTATTTCTTCCGTCTGCCCCTTTCGGTGGAACCGACTGCTTTTGAGAGCTAAGTGGACGATTATGAATTCCTTTTGCTTGTTAATTGTCCGCTTTTGATTCGGTTTTAACTAATCCTTCCGTCTGAGTAATGGATTCTTTAGCACCATAGAGAGAAAGGGCAGGATACTTAGACGGAGAAGGAGCAAAACTTGGATTAATTGCAGCCACTCAATTTCCATCTTAGGGTTTTGCTTCACGTGATGAAGCTTGTTGTACTCCATGGATGAGTTACACTGGACAAGTGGCGGGTTGCATTTGTGATTGGAGGAGAGAAAAGAAGGGAGTGATTCTGTGCCCTTCTCAATATAATTCCGCGAGTGGTTTTGTGCACGGAATCAATTGTCCATTAATCATTCCTGTGCAAATTGGAATTGATTGTTTTTCCACAAGTACCACCAGGCTCGAGATTTATTTTATGCCCTTAATTTTTTTGCGGCTAATGGTGTGCCACGGGAAAAGTACATGTCAAGTGGTATAATGCTTCTGTTCTCAAATCCTAAGCCTATTTCACTATGTTTTGTTCTCGAACAGGAAAATGGTGGAATCTAATACCCTGGGTGATTACATATCCACCGAGAGGCACAATTCAGACCTTCCTACCAGGCCATTATTCTATCGATGGCCTTGTTGATTCGTTGGTCCAATTAATGCTATGGGCAGGGAGGCTAAGGACGTTGTTACTACTGGCCGGTGGAATAAATGGAAGTGGAACAGAGCAATCCACAATTTAAAGATGTCCCAGGTTTGGGTTGTTTGTGAACGACTTTGGGCTATTGCGACAAATCAAGGCCTAATTCGTATGCATGGCCAACATGGAAGCTGTATGTACCAGGTATTTGTGGTTAGTTCAGAAGGCAAAGACTTCTTGAAAAAGAGGTATTCCTAACTTTTCACTTGAGTCATTAATTAATAAATGACAAATTATAATCTATGTCATATGGATATATGCATGGAATTGAGAATCCGTGTGAATGCTAGACAGGAATACTAGAACTAATGCATGTTTATGTTGACATTGAGATGTGTTACATCAATGATTAGAATATGGAATTTGAATACATGATTTGGAATAAAATGGTTTTATCAAAATTCATATATATGAAGAATATATGGGAATAGAATGGGTTAATTGCCCATAGTGACGATATTGTAAGAAGTACTGTTTGTCAGTACTACATGAACCAAAAAGGTTGCTCTGAAACAGTAAAGTTTCAAGAATGAGAGTAGCAAGATCCACACCAATTAGAATGGTACCCATCGTGGTAACCATAAGATTGTCACACAATTCTCTAAGAATGAAGCTATGTTTCTCAATTAAATTTGAGGAAACTAGGTCATATGACACGAAAGTGTTACAACAAGTTTAACATAGTATTGTGTTAACTTGATTAAAGAAGAGGATTTGGCAATAATAATCGCTTAGGTGATGACAAAGGTTAGCCTTAATGGGAACTCTGGAGAATGGTTGTTGGATACTAGCGCCCCAAGGCATGTCTGTGATAGACGATCTAAGATGGATTCTTTTTTGGGACGTGTGTGTTCTTGTAAAGAATTAGAATATCTAAAGTCACATTTCCATATTATTCTCGAACGCTTGAGATAAATAAAAATTTTGTATCCAAGCAAAATGACCCATAAAATATGTGGTTAGAGAATCAGAATCAATAGATCTGATTTATGTTGATATGGGTAAACTTGATGGAAAAGACCATTTATTGCTCTTTAGAGTGCTCTGATTGTCTAACTAGTTATTCGAAATAGTTTGAAATGCCTAGTTGCATTATGATTGCACTGATTATTTGATATGTGGCATGCATGTGGTAGCGTTAGAGAATCAGTGACATGATAACTAGAAGAGCATATGAGTGTGTAGGTTATTGTAAAACACATAAGCCTATGAAACGAAATACTCATTAGTTTGTGAAAACCATTGATGCCAACAGATTCCATTTATATTAAGAAATAGTGGGGGTGATATCCTGCCTACTATTAGAAAAAATGGATAACTAGTGGGGGTGATGAATCTGAGTATGAACTCAGAAGAGACAAATGAACCATAAATCACGAAAGGATTTTGGTTATGAATTTTTTATTTACACCCTAAGAAAGAAAGATCCTACAAGTCTGCTAGAAGTTCGAACTTCCATAAAGATGCAGAATTGTGGGAGAATCCATTATTAACGAAATGGAATTATTGGAGTCTAAACTTAAAATCTTGTAGAGTTACCTCTTGGTTGAAAAGCCTTGGATAATATCGATAGAATCGAACAAGATTTGGCATCTTTGAGAATTACCTCTTGGCAATGAAGTCATGGGTAATAAATGGATTCTTAAAAGAAAAGTGAAACCTATTGGTTTAGTTTATGAGTATAAGGATCGCCTAATAGCTAAGGCTTTAAGCGAAAAGGAAAAATTGTAAATTTTCTCGTTATCTATTCACCATATGTAGAATAACATCCATATATGTTCTGATTGCTAGTGTTGTGCGTCAGATGGATTGTTAAACAAGTTTCCGTGAATGGTGATTTAGATAGGAAAATCTACATGGGACAACCTATAGGGTTGTTATTCCTGAACATGCTTAGGGAGTCTATAGTTAGATAAATCATTGTAAGATTTGAAATAGACTCTAAAACGATGGCATGAATAAACTGGTTCTCTCTCATGGTTTTAAAAGTGAAAGTGACAAGTGCTTTTAGTACAAATTTGAGAATGAAACTTGCATTATGAATGACACGTCGATCTTTGGTACAAGGACTCGTGATGTCAATATTGAAAAACCATGATGGTTGAGAATTTTGAATGTGAAGGATCTGTTTGAAACAAATGTTATGCTTAGAGATCCTAATAACCAGGAAAATACAAGATGTACACCTGCATACATGTTTGATGATGCTAGTATAAATATTTAAAGAAAACCTAAGACGGTGTAAGAAAATTAGAATATACTAGCATTTACAGTCTGCGAAAGGCAGCTGATAAACATGAGACCCGATTTAGTGGGGGTACTTGGCAGGCTTATTGATTGTCCTAGTATGAAGCATTGAAATGCTATTGAAAGGGGTCATGAGACACCTTAAAAGAACAGAAAAACCTTGGTATTTGTTATCAATGGTTTTGCTGTATTTGTAGGGTATAGTGATGCGGATTAGAATACCCTATAGAGGACTCCAAGACAATAAGAGGCTGTGTTTTAAACATCGATAGAGAAGCTATGTCTTGGAAGTCTAAGAAGTACACGATCCTAGCTCAATCAACTAAGAAATCAGAAATGATAGAGCTAGCAATGCCTAGTAAAGAGAAAAGTTGATTAAGAGGGTCAGTACTAGAGATTCCCCTATGGGAAAGACCGATCCCTCCGGTAGATGATTCATTGTGATAGCACCGCAGCTATTACTAAAGAAGGGAACCGGTTCTAGAACGAAAAGAGATGGAGGTTGAGTTAATAACTCTTAATGAGATCTATACCCTATGTGGGGTGGAGTACTTTACTTTGGGGGTACTCCTGATAGACTCACCTATGTGAATGTGGGAGTGGGGGCGCTCCCTATAGAACATGGGAGGCACAAAGTTGCTAGAGCGTTCACTAAACCAGGATAACGTGCATGGCCATAAACGCACGGGCTAAGAAGAGAACACAACTCAATGAAAAGATCTGGTGTGCTACACTGTCTGAGATAGGGTTCAAGACTACGAGTCACCCTTATGAAATCGGAAGTGTAACCACTACGCTAAGGTTCAAATCTTCGCGATACCTTAGCTTATGCCCGATCTTATGGAACTGTTGATGGTCAGAGATAGTTTCAAAACTATTCAAGTGGGGGATTGTTGGAAATGTGTATGAATAGCTTTGAAAGCTATAGAGTCTCAAGTGGAAAAACTACCACATTGGTAGTTTTACTTGGTGAAATGTGTATAAAGATAGGAGCATCTCTCCTAAGGGCATGCCCCTTGGGGTGACCCACTTTTGTGGGAGAGGGAGGACCTAACGGACCACCACATAAGACTATATACATATTTTTTGAAGAAATTCCGAACAAAATTAATTATCTAATAATTAATTATTAATCGGTTATTCTGGGGAATATTCTAGGGATAATCGATTAAAAAGGAATATTCGAAGGATAATCCCGCAGGATTTATCTTAACCGACGGTTTTAATTAAGGAAGTAGTTATCTTCCTTAATTAATCCGACTTATTCCCCAAGCAAGAGGGTATATTCCTAGGGGTTCGGCTCCTATATATAGCCGCCTCCCCAGCCCCTCTAAATAGACCACAACGAGCATAAAACACAACAGAGAGAGTGTTCAGAGAGCTCCGGTTTTCGCACAAAACCACGAGTATTGAGAGGAGCTGTACTATCCTGGAGACGACCGGTTGATAGTCTGCCGTGCGCATCGAAGGCAGTGCCGTGAACGTCTTAAAGAGAGCGACCTAGTCCGCGACTCAGCTCCATCGGTAACCCTAATTTTTCTTGTTCGATTTCTAACCGTTTTTGTTAGTTTTATAATTTAAGCTTGGAATAATTGGGTTCTTTGTTTGCGAAAGAGTTAACATAGTTTCTGTTGGGTGCTTTCTGCGAACATACTTAAAGACATGTTTGTTTGGTGTTTTCTTTTTTATTTATTTATGTTTATCGGCTGTCATGATTTTTCTTTGCCACCAAATTATGATGTCATTATTTTTCCCAAGATGACAGCTTAGATTCAATCTGAGGTAATTAGTAACATCAGAATATTTACTCAGTACCCTACACTGAATTTTCCAGAGTATACATCAGGATTTTGAGTTAATCAGTTCATACTTTATAGCGTTGTTTCCGCCTTCCTTATAATAAAATTTATTTTGTAAGTGTTTCAATTCTAATCTTTATGATTCTATAGGTGGATTTGCTATAATCATTTCGTACTGTTAATCTAAATTAAAATACTAAGTGTAATAACTAAAATTTATTAGTTGAAAAGTGTTTTTCGAAAAACAAGTAATTGAAGTATTTGTATAATTTTGCGAAAGAATACCTTATTTGAGGACAAAGTACAAAAGGCATTATCTGCTTTCTTTACAAAGTTGTTATTGTCAAGTGCAATGATTACTTGCTCTCACGTTCAATTAGGATAATCATGGATCAAACTTGTAGAATACATTGACTAATTATATATCATTTACCAATTCAATTTGTTGACGAATCTAGACCATGAAAAACATTCAATTTCTTCTAGATAGAACATTCAGTAGGTAAAGGCACAACCCAAATGTGCATCCTATAAGATACATATACATACACAATCTGTTCACCCAATGGACCGAATGTAAACTAGTTACGTAATATATATTGTGAACTCACTGGATCCATCCAACCCCCCTTTCTCCTCAATCACCCAACTCACCTACATCTATCCAACTTGAACCCGCCCGATTATACACATGTGTATGTATTTTGTCTATAAATAATCATTATTTTTCTCTAACATATTTAATATATAAATATAATATTTTCATGAAATTGTGTTCTTTAATTAAGGGTTAATTCTCTAAATATAGTATTTTTTTATTTACCATCAATATAGTGAATTTAAAAGTATTTACAGGAATATTGTGTTTTGAAGGGGGGAAGGCAGCGACGGCGCCCGAGACTCAGAATATTGTGTTTGAAGGAGGGAAGGCAGCGACGGCGCTCAAGACTCAAGTTTTGGCGCTATTTGAAATTTTCAAAAATTTCAAGTAGCGCCAAAGCCTGAGACTCAGGCGCTGTTGCAAGCTTTCTTTTCTTTCTTATTCTTTTCCTCGTTACTCCCTCTCGCAGATACCACACACTCGCTGACCCTGCCCTCCCTCCCTCATCTCCAACCCAGCGCCGACGCCAAGAGGAAGTGCGACGACGCCGAGAGGAAGAAGGCACCGCCTCAGTCTCAGGCGGCCGCACTCACTACCCGACGAGGGCGCCAAACCCAGAGTGCCGTCGCAAGAACAATCCGCGCACAACTTCTTCTCCCCGCCATGTCCGACGACGACGAGCAGCAGGCGCCCGGCAGAGGAAGGGGCAGAGGGCGGCGAGGGCGTCGTGGTGGCGGCGAACGTTACAGGAGTAAGTGGATCCGAAATTATTTGGGGGCATGGTCACCATCGTATTGACGCAGTTTGGGCAAACGAGGTAAGTTTCCAAACTATTTCTATAGTTTTTATTAGCTGAATAATAGAATAGAATAGAATTAAATTAAATTACTAGTAGCATTAGAATAAGTTTAGTTTAGATATATAAATATAAATATTAGGTGAATTGAATTAATATAAGTTTTGTGCATTAATTATTGGCTGGTGATCGATCTTACCACATTCGTCATACGGGCAATTTAGTGCGATACCATCCACTTTACCTGCCGTATCTCGCCGATGCGGGCTTGTCTAGTGTTCTGCCACTAGCCCCTCTTACCGGTGATCCGGGTTTGATTACAGCGCTCATAGAGCGTGGCGACCCGAGACATCGACCTTCCACATGCCGTTCGGTGAGGTGACGATCACCTAGAGTTGCGACACTTACCGGCTAGCGATCGACGGTGATGCCGTCTTAGTAGACATACCAGACGAGGACTGGTCGGCTATGTGTCTTCGACTGTTAGGACGAGGTCCTACTGTTCTTGGTGGTGGCGTCATCCGGATTGCTTGGCTCAGAAAGACTTTCGATCAGCTACCTCTTTCTACATCACCCCAGACGACAGAGCAGTTAGCAAGAGCGTATGCGCTATCTCTGATGGGAGGTGTCTTGTTCTCCGATCGGTCCGGAGGTTCAGTTCAGCTGTAGTACCTACTTTTGGTGGAGGATTGGCGCAGAGTAGGGAGGTTTGCCTGGGGAGCAACTGTGCTATCCTACTTGTACCGTGAGATGGGTAGATCAGCGCTGCAGATGACGACATCTTCTTCACTGGGTGGTTATTTTGGTGGATGGTCCGCCTTGCTGATGATCTGGACGTGGGAGCGGTTTCCTCATACATCACCACTACATGCGGAGACGAGTACGCAGATTACTCAGGACGCAGTGCCACGTGGCCTTCGATGGCTTCCGGCCCACACCCATCAGCATGGAGATCAGTTCTACGTGTACAAGCTATGGTTTGACGAGTGCATGACATTCGTGGTTAGTATATAACATTTCGTTTTATAGAATAGTTTGAATTGATTTGTTATAGATTTAGCAGTAATTATGTGACCAATCCTTGTGTGCAGTGGCGTCCGTACTTTCATAGAGGTCAGGACTACAACGGTACTGTGATTCAGTCTGACACGTTTCGAGCAGTAGTTCCGCTGATCTGCTTCTCATCGCAGATGTGGCATCATCCAGATTGCGTGCTCGGACAGTTTGGGATGATTCAGGACCGGCCTCATCCTCCACATTCCGCGGCTAAGATTAGGTTTTTTCTTCGTCAGGGACAGCATGGGCCATCACGTGGCCAGCAGTTCATACAGGCAGCCAATGAGTCGATTGAGTTGTGGAACCGTCGACATGAGTTCATCGCGCGGATGAGCTACACTGACGTACTTTTAGCTTACCACTCGGAGCATCGAGAGTGGTATAAAGATGTCACTAGAAGTTCAGGCACACAGAGAGTTGCTGCACTGAACGCAACAATGAGTTTTTTTATCAATTAAAATTTGCGTTTTAATTGTTTTTAGATGTGTAGAATTTCTGATATTTTATATTTAATTTGCAGTACGACTGCATGGAGCCAACAATAGGCATTGGAATTACGCCATATGAATCAACATATGATAATTCCTCGTCCTCTTCATTACCCTGCAAGTAAAAATATGGAGGATAATTAGGTTGTTCTCCTCCCTCCTCCTCGTCGTCCTCCTCCTCCTCCTCCTCATCCTCATCGTCTTCCTCCTCTCCGTCATCACCGTCATCATAGTCATGATCGGATGGCATGCTCCATGTGTCATCTTCTTCCTCTTCACCCCGATCCTCACTGAGCTCAGCATGTATCTCAGCACCCAAACAATAAGGATTTTGTGCCATAAAATTCCAAAGCACATTTAAACTATCATAATCGACAATAGGCATTGCATAATGAAATAAAACACAATTCTGCCATTCTAGAAGACAGTAAGTGAAACTTGTAATCACAACACTATCTTGTACTGTTTCGTCTCTACGCCGTATTCTCCGATTTAGATTGTCACAAAGTTTCTGATAGTTCACCCTGGATGGAATAGTCATCTGAAAACTTACACCACCAACGAAATGGACACCCAGATTGTCCTCTACTTTCTCTGATTTCCACCGAGTAGCTAGTTCAAATCTTCTAAAACCACTACATAAAAAACAAACTCACTAATTACTAACTGGACAAAATCATTATGAAGAATACATTAAAAAAATAAATACGTCTCTTACCTATTATTAGCCATCTTCCCAGCAACCAGACAGCAACACTAGAGCTTATTTCGGAACTTCTTTCAGTTTTTTGGTGGTGAAGAACCGAAGGAAAGGTGGAGTATATATGGTGATGGTGATGGTGATGCTGGAGTGGAAGAAAAGAAGGCAGCGACGAAGCCTCAGTCTGGGGCGCCGCCGCTTTTGCTTTTTATTTAAGCGCCAAAGCCCCATTCTCGGGCGTCGCCGCTGGATTTTATTCATAAAACAACACCTAGCGGCAGCGCCTGAGTCTAAGACGTGAACTCTTTCAACATACCAAAAAAACACAATATTCTTGTAAATAGTTTTTAAACCACTATATTCGTGGTAAATAAAATAAAATATTTAGGGAATTAACCCTTTAATTAATTTTCTTCATTATAGTGAATTATTGTCGTACTTTTCCTCTTATGTAAGGTGAGTATCTGTCATGAACCAGTTGCTCCCAATAACTCGAGTTGTTGGGAGAAGGTTATGCTGGATCTTATACCACTCTCTAACACGCCCCCTCAAACGAAAGCCAACCCACGGGCTTGAAGTTTGCACAGGCCCACCATACCATGTGCTTGAAAGACAACGGTTAATATTGGGGGTCGTGGAGATTCGAACACATGACCTTTCGGTTCTAGGCTCTGATATCATGTCATGAACCAGTTGCTCCCAATAACTCGAGTTGTTGGGAGAAGGTTATGCTGGATCTTATACCACTCTCTAACAGTATCCTCCCACATATCTAAGTACATTCTTGCTTGGGAGGTACTCAATTTAGTTTTCCCTGCTTTCCCGCAAAGCAAGGAAGGATGTTTTAGTCTTTTCCTCCCCGATTCTCGATGCATAGCACATATCACTCGGGCTTTCATATTTTGGCTCCTGCAGACCACTAGAGTTGTAGAATTTAATTCAACAAAAATAGTTGTAGAATTTATAATTCGAAGTTTTTTTCCCCATGGAAACTATTATATGGGGGATTTGTGTGCTGCGTATTTTTTAAAAAAAAAAAAAAAATTGTGTGCTGCGTATTCTTAAACCAACTATGGGATTTCTTAGCTGCATTTTTACATATTAGCTCATGCTATATGAATTGGCCATATCACTTGCATTGTTATCCCATAATCATACTGTGGGCATACCAGTTGGCCTTTTCATTTTTTCCCCCTCTTGCAGTCCAAGTTTAGCGATTACAATATCACAAATTCCATACCTGGGTTAACAATTTTGAAGATAATTCATGATGAAAAAAAAGGATGGGCTAAGCTTGAGGGACCTATTATCTTAATAGTCTACAAAGCTTAATAACAATATTTGTGTCTAAAAAATGTATATTATCATGAAAATTTCATTTTAGTAGATGATTATGTTTTGTGTTTAGAATTTGCTTCACAGAAAATGCAAAAATAAAAAGCTTTTATTGTTAATGAAGATAGTGGAGTTAATGATGAAGATTCTTGATGATAAAAGAGTGATAGCAGTTACTTTAGAATACCTATAATATTGTGTCAATAAGTTTATATGAGTTAATATACCCTTGCGTAAGTCTTGGATTTTGAATTTCAATAAAAATCAACATAGAAGGCAGATGTTAGTAGTCATTATGAAGGATGCTCATTTTCAAGAATTGAATATTTTGACTTTCTTATAATAATATACTATAGGGATTTCCTATGGTAACTTGAAGTAAGGTAACTTGAATTTTTGTACCTGCTATAGCAGGTTTCACAGGTTGTATTGCATAAAATACAATAGGCATTACGTAATGGTTACGTAACATATGATAATCTTACGTAACAGTTGTAAAAGGTC
This sequence comes from Linum tenue, assembly GCA_946122785.1. Lineage (NCBI taxonomy): Eukaryota > Viridiplantae > Streptophyta > Magnoliopsida > Malpighiales > Linaceae > Linum > Linum tenue. Next base: position 37,643,507 of record CAMGYJ010000008.1, read on the forward strand.
ATTACGGAAGCCTTACGTAATAGAATGTGTCTTTACGTAATGAGTATTAACCTCGCATTACGTAAATTGCAAAGTCATTACGGAAGCCTTACGTAACGCTACTGAATTAAATGTTACGTAAGAAATAACTGTCGTTTCGTAACCTTTACGTAATGGAAGGTCTTTTTACGTAATGAGTCTTAACCTTGAGTTACGTAAAGTGCTAAGTCATTACGGAAGCCTTACGTAACGCTTCCGATTTAAGTGTTACGTAAGAAATAACTATCATTCCGTAACCTTTACGTAGTGAATGTGTATTTTACGTAACAGTTGTAAAATATAATTACGGAAGCCTTACGTAATAGAAGGTCTCTTTACGTAATGAATATTAACGTCGTGTTACGTAAAGAGCTAAGTTATTACGGAAGCCTTACGTAACACTTCTAGTTCAATAAGAATTAAAAAAGGAAATGTTAAAATATGGAAAGACAACTAAATGTGAAAATAGGAAAGAAAAAATTGAAAAAGGTAACTTGGGTATGTGGTGACCGGCAACTCATGTTGCCATTTATTTTTATAGTTATTTTTTTATTTTTTATTTTTTTAATCAATGGTTTAAAATAAGTGTAATCAATTTTAACGGTTTAGATCTATGCAAGTTACCTAACTTAAAATTATATCCAAGTTACTGTAGGAGATCCCTATACTATATCAACATTATCTACAACAAATTTGGCGTTCTTAATGGTAAAATATAGGAAACAACCTTGCTATCTATTTTTGAAAATCGATATCATTGTTAGTTAATTAGGATGACATTGATATATAATCATGGCAAGAATATAAGAAAAGAGTTGATTGCTGAAATTTCAACTTTGTTAATTATTGTTATCATCACATTACAACCGGCCAACGTGCCGGGGTACAAGCTAGTAAGTGTGAATGTTAATATATTGGTTGGAGTTATAAATAGAAATTATTATTCATGATAACCGTGGATACCCAAGCCCGAACGAGTATGGGCATGGTTTTGATTTTCTACCCGTTTATCATGTGGGTATGGGTATGGGTAAAACCCGAACTACTTTGAATAGGGTAACATATATGTATTATCCGCACCGACCCGACCCGACCCATTGCCATCCCTAATTATTATGTCCGCTGTACCTTTTCGAAAAGTAGTTTAATGGTTGAGCTTTTAAAGAGTACTTTTCAAAATAAGCAAATGAGTGTCAGTATTCATAAAAGAAAATATTAGAAATGATTTTAGTATAAGAGTTGATGTAAAATTACTAATTTTTTTTTTATTTTTTAATGTAAAATATGAATAAAATTTTTTAAAAATAAAAATTAATAAAATGGTTTTTAAAATGATAGAAATGAAAGATAAATTATATTTTTCAAAATAGAATTAAATATGATAAGGATAATTTTGTATTTTCAACAAAAAATTTCGCAGAAGCTCGGATCGAAATTTCTTCTTTTATGCTATACCGAAACACTTTTCAGCTTTGCAAAAGCCAAGCTTTTAGAGGTGTTTGGCCATTTTTCACCTTTTGAAGCAGAAAAAAATACTTCTAAAATCCGGAAAAAAATATAAGCATTAACCATTTAGCAACATCGTCATGGTTGGATAGCATGGTTGGACAAAAATTTAAAGAAATTATAAATATTATTAATTTTGAAATATTTTGCATTTTTGAAATATTTGACGTTTGAAAGGTTTTCTTAATAAATTGTATTTATTTTTTTCATTTATAGAAAAGGATAATTTTATTCATCCTCTAACGATCAAACACATGACAAAAAGCATTATAATCACTAAAAAATAAAATATTTTCAATTTTGTTACTATGTATACTTTTGAGCATCAGCTACCTTGTTGACAATTAGGGTTAGCACCATGGGAACCATGCGAATCACCCTTCATAAGTTTTAATTCGAAAATGGATACTAGTAAAATGATCAATTTGTACAAACTACACTTTAGGGTTAGCATCTTGGTTTTGTCACGATGATCAATTTGAACAAATTAACTACACTTTACCGAGTGAAAAATGGACGTTTGCTATGAATACAAACTATACATGTTACGAATTATGAAATAACATAAATCTAGTAAAATCATGCAGAAAAAATATATAATTAAAACCCGCCCAAGAGTGGACTCAATACTAGTTTATATATATAATTGTTTTGATGCATGCTAGCCTCATTCTAGCTAATAGCTAAAGCAACCCTTTCATGAGTTCTGAATTAATCTTTAATTCTTTATGTAAACAAAATGAGAAGAAAGAACAGGAGCTAAAAGATTTCATAAAAACAAGAAGTAAAAGCTGTGAGAGAGTAACAATGTACATTTGGTACGGTGACTGAAATTTTCTTTTAATGGAAAATTTTCTTTTTTTTCTTCACTTACTCTATTTCTAGGCTAAAAACCACAATATACATTTATGAAAGCTCAACCAGGAATATAGAATTATAAAGACTCGCCACCACTACTATACTCTCTTTTACTTTCAAACATATTATTCATAATCATACATACATGGTCTTTTCCTCAATATGACTCTTTAGCCCTCTTGAAAGTTTCTCTCTCTCCCAACCATATTCACCTCCAAAAACCACACAAAAATAGGGGGCATATTCAGAATCAGAGGACTGTGATGGGCTCTTCAAAAGTGGGTAGATAACACTGGTGAAGAAAGTTGTCGATAGTTGGGTGGATTGATGAAGCCATCTAAACGAAAAGAAGGAGGAATAGTTGAGAGTGGTTAAGCATAACTCAAAACCATTGCTAAACTATGGAGGAGAGAGTGTGGAGAAGAGATAATTAAGTATACCTACCAACCAGCCAGGAAACGGTCAGTCAGTAGATAGAAGTGAAACTCTCAATGGGGTCAGATTCGTCGAGCATGGATGCAGCTTGGAAGCAGTCAGCAGCATCAGCTGTTCGCCCATCATCCCTATGCACAATCCCCAAGTAGTACCAGGCCTTCCGATTCGTGGGTTCAAGCCGGAGTGCATCAGTGAGGATGCTTCTCGCTACAGGTTTCGAAGCCTCGGATTCCCTCTTGGATAGCAGGGCCGCAACCAGTATGATTCCAGGGACATAAGATGGCTCCATCAGGTGTCCACATACGTAAGAGCACAAGGCGGCCTGTAACTCTCCACGTGCTTCCAGCATCATGCCTTCCGTTTGAAGCAGCTCCGGAGAGTACTTTTTCAGTTCTCTCGCTTTCCCCAGGCACACCTCCACGTCTTTCCACTGAGAAAGCCTAGAATACAAATCGGCTAGACCATGCCAGACTTCATATTCGTTCACCTTGTCATCCTCAGCCTGCCACCGTAGTACGACATAAACAACACTTTATTATACATAATAACAATTTCATTATCTCAGATTGTTTTTTTTTTTTTTTTTGTATTACCTGAGAAACACTTATGACAGGGCCAAAAGACTTCCTCTGTGCTTGGATCAACGCAAGCAAATAACTGTAGGTTTCGATAGCTTCTGAAGGGAGAGACTGTGCAACTTTGAGTTTTGCCTTCAGCCTGAGCAGTGGTCCTTGCTCCCATTTTGCGGTCTCATCCAAAGCAGCATCAGTGACCACCGTAGCCTCCGAGAATCGCTGCTGAGCAGATAGTATGAGAGCCAACAATCTCCAACCCTTTGACATGGACCCACCAGTCACGTCAATGTATTTCTTAGCATAACGCAGAGCAACGCTCAGGTTGCGTTGCTCTGCATGTTGAACACCCAGGTCGAACACCAGATCCGGATTGCTCGGCTCCAAGGAGGCTGCAACCTCTAACGATTTCAAGGCTTCGGCCTGCAACCGAGACCGTTCGAAATCAGACGAAGAAGCTTTAGCTTGTTTGGCCAAGCACAGTCCCAACACATGGACGGCCACACCTTTGAGGTTCTGCTCGTCGTCATCAGCACCACCCTGTGCTTTCACAGTGGCTGCTCTCTGTGCATACTCCACTCCCTCCGCAGCAAGATGAGAATCCTCGCTGCATATTTTGGCAGCCAGCAACAACGCCACTACGTGGTCTGGCCTCTCGTGCTTGTGGAGAGACTTTCTCAGTAGGTTCAACGCGACTCTGTTCTGTCCTGCCCCACTGTAACAGAGAGCCAGAGTGTTCCACCGTTCGACGCGATGGAGCACACCTGGCAGCGTCTCTTCAAGCTCCTTCCCTAAGACACAAGTTTGGTTGCAGATGGATAATGCAAAGCTAAGATGCTCCATAACCGACGGGTCCCATTTCGTCTTGCCAAGGCTGTATTTCCTGACAAGGATAAGCAAAAGCAAGACGGCCTCTTCCAGGTTATGTTTGGGTACGTAAGAACCTTCAACCTGAGATGTCAAACTCGGGGAGGCAGCCTCCACTCCACTGTGCAGCAGGAAAACCGCAAATGCTTTCTGAATCCTTGCGCAACAGTCGTTATCGAGATTCCACTGGCTTAGAAGAGCTCTTCTGTAAGCAGATATTGCTTCGGGATAGTAACCAGCTTGCTTCCAGAGCTCGGGGAGCAGCTCTACTGCCTGACTCACCGTGTCTTGCAACCTGTTATCTACCTGTACATCGGATATCCCCTGCTGGAATATCTTCTCCGTTGCATCAAGCACACTCTTACATTCCTGAGCAGCATCTGTTTCGGAAAAAAAAAAAAAAAAGTAGCAATCGATGAAAAGAGAGCACGTACAACCGCGCCCTGAAGGCAACAAGTAAGTAAGTAAGTAAGTAAGGAATCGCCCATCATTGAAAATAATACCATAGGATCGCCCAAGCTTTTGTAGGGACTTGGACTTCAAGTATATTGCTTCAAGCACCAGGCTGGCGGCATGTTGTGAGCCACTCGTCGGCGAATCACGAGGTCGGTTTTTACGGGCAGCATTATTGTCAGCTAAAGACTGCAATCTCTCTGTGGCAGCTTGGAGATCGATGCCATCATAAACACCAAGAGCCCCTTCTATGTTCCCTCTCTGATACTCCAACCTCCCAAGGAGGGCTCTAGCTTCCTAAAAAAAACAAAAAAAAAAAAAAAAAAATTTGAGGACATATATAGATGGAGAATGTAGATGGAACATTATTCTAAATTGATGTACAAAGAGGTTGAAGCAATGCAATGAGCAGAAGACAATACTACTAATTCTTTCATGGAATGCTCAGTGCAACCAACAAGAAAACCAATAACATAGTCGAAAATTAAGTCGAAAGAGCCAAACCTCAAGACTTAAAGATAACCCCTCCCGTATAGAAGATTCAGCCTCTTGTATATTTCCTGCATCAAGCTTTGCTTCTACCTCGTCTACTTTCATGCAAGCTCCATTTGCACACAATTCGCGGACCAGTATTTGGTCCTCGTTGCCACTGGCTTCTACACATTGGCTCTCTACCATCTCTACTATCTTCTTTTAACTTTTTTCATAAGTTTTCCCCTTCATCACTTTCAATGCATGCTAAAACCAAATAACATGATCAATGTTGTTTTGCTGCCAAGTAGATCGAAAGATAGCATTTTAATTTTCAATTCAAAGGAAACTCCCCAATAAGTCAAATTTTTTATGATACATTCAAAATTCAATTTATGATACAAGATAAGGGCTTATGGTAACTACAAGATAACAATCTTTCTGCAACACATTGACAATGGCAATGCATCATATTCCTCAGGCAACATAAACATCGACAGATAAATCTCAAATTGAGGGAAGGAAAAAATAAAGTATTCTTATAAATAAAAATAAGAAGAAGAATAGGCTAACAATGAAGGTGACACTTTAGGTTGATTGTTTTAAATTAGAGACAATAAATAAAATAAGGAAAGCTCGTAGAACAAGGGTTCGCTAGGGATAAAGATACATAAAGAATGACAATATAATAGGGAAGCACGTCTATAGAATAACAAAATGATGATGACGACGATGATAATGATAAGAAAAACGCAATACACCAATCAACTCATTCACATCAAATGATCTTAGAAAGGAAGAAGAAACACATGAAGGGAAGATGCTGACCTCTGAAACTTAGATCTCCTTGTCGTAAGAGACAATTTCTAACTCTAGCCAGGAATGGCTGTTGGTAAACCTAGGAACGAAGGATGCAAAGCGTCGATATCAATGATCCACACGAACGAAAATAGATAGAGAGGTAAATTGTTGAGGTGCGGAGGATGCTGATAGGATTGCCGAGAAAGAGAGATTGGATCTGAATATTCTCAGTTTTTTTTTTTTGGAAATTATTAACACATAAACAAAAAATAAAATCAATTTTATATTTATATTAACGCTACCTTGTAATAGAATAGAAGTCACGGCAACAGAGGGGATCAAATTCTTATAACTAAAAGTTAACGATATACAACGGCTCAAGTTAGCGCATAACCCATCCCATCAATAACCAAATTTGGACCCTTTATTTAGAAAATTCAGATCTAAGGATGGAAAATTAAAGATCATTTTTATTTTCACTAACTTTCTTAATTGATTCATATCTTTTTCGTTTTAACTCGGATTTTAAATTTTTTTTTTTTGCACAGATGGAGCGAGTTCATCGTGCTCTACAAAATGAGATCAATTTTCAATATTTTTTGAGGAAAAAAAAATTCTGGCCTCTCGGTACCAACTGCATACCATATGGTATCTTCTTAGTTTTTAATTCGTTTTTGAAAACGTTTGCACAGCAGGGACGAGTTCATCATGATCTATTGGATATACAAATTTCTGGGTGAACAAATTACAAGACCAAAAAATACCACACAATACCACCCTGGTACGGGGTGGTATTTTATGGTATACAATGTTAAAAGTCGTAAATGTCAATTAATATACTTCTACTATCATGTATTCAACCATCCTACAGTTTTGGTTTGTGTCATACCACCATGGTACGCTTTTCAAACCATAGGTATGCTCTTATTTCAATACAAGTCAATACCATATGGTATAGACTGGTAAAAAATGGCTCAATATTTTTTTGTTCGAAAAATATATCAAAGTGGATATTATTTTGAAGAGCACAATTAATCTGATCTAACCATGCAAAAAAAAATTAAATTTTAACTTAAAACGAGTGAGAAATCGTCCGTCAAAGTTAAAAGCTTTTCAGGAGAGAGAGAGGATGCTGATGTCATGCTGATGTGGGCGGGTTACTCATAGCTACTCACCATAAGGGCTCAAGATAGGGTGCATAACCCATGGTTATGCACCCGTCAATAACCAAATCTCGACTCTTCATTTAGAAAATCCAGATCTAAGGATGGAGAATTAAAGACAATTTTTATTTTCACTAGCTTTCTTAATTGACTCATATATTTTTCGTTTTAACTCGGATTTTAATTTTTTTTGCACAGATGGAACGAGTTCATCGTGATCTACAAAATGAGATCAATTTTCAATATTTTTTTAGGGAAATTTTTTTTGGCCTCTCGGTACCAACTGCATACCATATGGTATCTTCTTCGTTTTTCATTCGTTTTTGAAAACGTTTGCACAGCAAGGACGAGTTCATCATGATCTATTGGATCTACAAATTTCTGGGTGAACAAATTACAAGACAAAAAAATACCACCAAATACCATACAATACCACCCTGGTACGGGGTGGTATTTTATGGTATCTTATGGTATACAATGTTAAAAGTCGTAAATGACAATTAATATACTTCTACTATCATGTATTCAATCATCTTACAATCTTGGTTTTTTCATACCACCATGGTACGCTTTTCAAACCATAAGTATGCTCTTATTTCAATACCAGTCAATAGGGCTGGGCATGCGGGCGGATCATCCGCGGGTTTGAGCCGACCCACCCGCATTTGATCCGAATTTCATTAAGTGGGTGGGTCTGTGGGTGGGTGACGGATTGCGCTCGGAGCCATCCGCCGGGTGGTGGGTGGGTTGTGGGTGAGTGTGCGGGTGACCCGCTCAACCCAACATCAAAAAGATCAAAGTCGTTGACGCTAGAGAGAGGAGAGTGGAGACGTTAGATATAAACTCGGACTGCTCCTGGAGTTTGAACCTCAAAGCCAACCTTCCAAATAGAGATCTCCTCTTCTTCCCTTTACTTTTCCCTTTAATTCTTGTGCCTAGATCATCGCTCTTTCCTTTGTGGAATTATTTTTCTTAGTTCCTTGCACCTAATAATCGTCTCAATCTGTAGAAAACTCTTTCATAATAGAATTTCTATCCAATTTAAGAACTAATTCGACATTTTTCGCCATATTTCAACTTCTTGTTTCCCTCGATGATTCTCTTCACCTATTATCATGTCAAGTTAACTCCTTTATATTATATACATTGTGATGTGGATGAACTCACAAACCCACCCGCATCATCCACCATCCGCCCGACCCAACCCGAGACTAAATGTGGGTGGGTGGTGGGTTAAAAATGATCAATCCGTTTAAGCGCGGGTGGGTGCATTTTATGGTCAAAATCCACCCAACCCACCCAATGCCCACCCCTACCAGTCAATACCATATGGTATAGACTGGTAAAAAATGGCTCAATTTTTTTTTGTTGGAAAAATATATCAAAGTGGATATCATTTTGAAGAGCACAATTAATCTGATCTAACTGTGCAGAAAAATTTAATTTTCGACTTAAAACGAGTGAGAAATCGTCCATCAAACATTAAGGAGGGGAAAATTAAAGGCTTTCCAGGAGAGAGAGGATGCTGATGTCATGCTGATATGGGCGAGTTACTCATAGTTACTCACCATAAGATTACTGACCTGATCCATTCCCCACCATAAGATTACTGACCTGATCCGTTCCTATATACAACCTGTCCGTAAACTTGTAATTCGGCTAGTCCATAACTTGATTAACCGAAATTGGATAGATCCGCAATCCAATTAAACACGTAACCCAATCGGCCTATATAATTATTATATTATATGATATATAGTCTTTCAATATGAAGTTTTTTATTCTAAACCTAAGTAAAATCATTTTATCATTCTATAAAGGAAATTTCAAAATATGAAATTCACTTGAAATGATGTAGTTTTAATAAAATTATAAATAAGTTCATTTGAAAAATAAGTTCTTTAAGAAAATTGCAAAATAAATATGAAATATAAAATCCGCATAGTGCCACTCTTTTTCCGTTGATTGTTGGCCTCAAGGTTCAAATATAGACTGTAGTGTATGTTCTCATTCGCACATTACCACTAAGCCAACTCCTTAAGACAATGGTTAACATTAATATATATATTATGTATACATTTAAATTCTGGTAAATTTAACTGTTCAACCAAGTTATCAATTACATATAAATAGACTAAAGTAAATTTTTTGGTAATTTGATTATTTTAAAAGAAGTTAGACATTTTTCTGTTTTCAACATTTTGGAAAGAAAAAGGAAGAAGAAAATTTTGTGTTTAAATTTTTGGGAAAAGAAAGAAAAAAGAATTTGGTGCTTTTGATTTATGTGAATAGAAAGAAACTTTGGTGCAAACTAGTTCCGCCCCTTGAATTTCTCCGAATTAGTATTTTCAAGCTATTTTGTTTTCCCTCCATGGAAAATATCTTAATTTCCACAAAAATCATAGTATGAAGGAAAATCTCAAAGAACATCCAGACTCCTCCCTCATACTCCAGTATGAAGAAAAAGAAAAATACAAATAACCTAAGTTTCAAGATATGTTTATGTTCTGAAAATTTTCTAAAATACATTCAACATGCAAATTGTGAAGGATGTTAAGATACCACATCGAAAAATCATTCATGATTCCACAATTTATCTTATTTTAAAGTGTTTCTTTACTTTGCTTATTGCAGTCAGTGCTCTTTCAATAATTGCAATGGCAACGATAGACTCAAACGTCCCTAAGTTAGTAGTTTTTGTTTATATTAAACTCACTTGCATAATATATGAATTAAAAGTTGAATAAAGATCACAAAATATTACTTTTCATAAAATTATCTACAATGACATGACGATCTTGTATTCAATCTACAATCACATAAATAAGTTTACTCTATATTTTATGTGTCAAGGTGGCGCAAATGACCCCACCTTGACCTCAAATGACTTCGCCACTACCACCGCAAATACATGTGCGCGCTCTACGACAAATCCTACTATGAAGTAGGTAGCGGAGGCGGAAGCTACGGAAACTACATGACCACCATCTCGTATCGGGCCCTAGCTCAGCTTACCTGTGAAATTGTTTGGGTAAAGAGACTTCTACAAGAACTCAATGTACATCATTCTCACCCCAGTAGAAGTCTATTGTGACAATCGATCAGCTCTATACATTGCTGAAAATCCTGTGTTTCACGAGAGGACGAAACACATAGAGATCGATTGTCACGTGGTTCGTCAATACCTTCAGTCCAAGCTCATTTCCCTTCACCATCTGGATACAAAGAACCAAATTGCAGATCTTTTTACAAAGGGTTTGAGCAGGTTTCGTTTACAATTCTTATTATCCAAGCTGAACATATAGAACCTGTATGCTCAGCTTGAGAGGGCATAACAGAGTAATCGAACCAAAGTTGATTGAAGGGATGAACCGGTCTTGGTTCCTTGGACCCACTGATACGACGTCATTCAGCTGTGCAGTGATCGAGAGGCAGAGACAAGGACGACGACGTTGCAGTTAGGCGCCAAGACACTCTTCCATTTATACTGTACAACACCACGTGTTGGCTTAGCATAGATCACTTCAATTAATCCATTTTGTTTACCATTGTAACTCTATAATTAGAACTGATAGCTAGCTGTACAGTTCTGTTCTTTCATATATACTAGAATCAATACCCGCGGCTACGCCGCAGGGACTTAAGTTGTCGTGTCGTAATAAATGGATTGACGGTGATGATAGAATGGGGGCGGTTGTATCTTTCTCCTAGGCAATGGGCTGGAGAGTTATGTATGTTCAGTTCCATGTTCCTATTAGTATGAGGTGGAGACTGTGAACGATAACTACAAACACGACGTATCGTTCATAAAACCATTTAGCAATAATTCTCCATGGGTTCTTCTCCTTATTTACTTGGTTGAGATCGAGAAGCAGTGTTCTTACTTCCATGTGGAGCCACATTTGGGTAGAAAGCAGAATTACTTGATAAACCCGTACAAAAACAAACTCTTTATGATTAGGGATGATAATCGCAATTGAAAGGTCTGTTACCTACCAGAAGTAGGACTCACAGAAGAATGTAAGCATTTTTTCAAGAAATGACAAATAGTTAGAAATTCTAATTGAATCTAGAAAGCAAGTATAATTTTTTTGTTCAAAAGTTTTGAAATTACAAATAAAATATTCGTCACCTGTAAAGTATGATTCAAGTGGATCACATCAACTGCAAAGTTCAATCATTCTATTCTAAGCATGCTGAGAATTTTAGTTGCACCTACACCTGCTATTATTCTCGAGTTTGTTCGGTGATCCATTACATGTCGGGTGAGCAAGCCCAATTTTGCCAGGAATAACAAACATACATAGTTTCCGAAACAAAGGTCAGCTTGTTAGAAGAGCAGAGAAACCAAAAGCAAGCTGGAACCGTGGTCCGTGGATATTATATATGGTAAGCTCCACCCTTTATATGTTTCATTGGCCTTCTTATATTAGATGATCATCAGTCTTCATTCTTATGGTTCCCTTCTATTCAAGTGTTCCTCAAGTGGTCTGACACACATTGCTGGTGTTTACTTTAGGGTAAAGTCCTGTGAAAGCAATCCTCCAAATCCAGTCTCTACTGCACTTCGGGCATCAGTCCCAGCAAAGATGACATTTGACCAGTTAAAACACCAAACTTCTCACTTCTCAGATTGGTGGTAAGAGGTATGGCCAAACTGTGGTCAGGAATCGAGTTGTTATGCTGGGGCAGTTGATGGGAGTCCCTCCAAATGTGAGTCCTGAGGTGAATGCAACAACAATTAAACTGGTTGTTGCTTGTAGAGGGAATTTAAGACTGGAGGCTCATTGTTCAATGAATATCATAGCTTTCTTCTTGTTTTTGGCTGCATTTGGATTTGGCTCTCATTTTAAAGCCGAGGATATGTTGGGACTGACTGGCGTGATTGGTCACCATGAAAGGGCTCATGAGTTATGTTGTTCCCTTGGACTTGCATAATGGATACCTGGTAATATACGCAGAGAATCTGCAAATTGAGCAGGTTTGTTAAGTTTCAAGGTTACATCACTTACATCCTATCCCCAAAAGTAACTGACGGTGAAGTGATAGTACAAAAGAAGAAAAGACAATTTTCTCTACAACCATAGAATTCAAACAGCAAGCAACATTATCAAGCAAACAATTAGGTAAATTTGCATCAAGCAAACAATGAAAACAAATGACCAAAATGGCAAACTCGAAATTGATGAAATGATCATGGAAAGAGAGAGAGACCCGCCATGACAATTTGAACAACAAAAATTTGCTCCACAACTCACTGAGTAATATTAAGTTTCTCCTTTCAAAGCACTTGCATAAGGCTCGCAATGTGTTGTTCAGTAGAGGAACGATTCCATTGACAAAAGTAGCAAAAATATACATAGAAGAGCCTGTAGCGGAGGAAGATAGGAAGCCAGGACATTCACTCTATCTAGCTTCCAGAAAACCTAGCAGAGTTCGTGAGATTTATGAGATGCACCAACACCAAAAAGCTACATAATAAGGTTGGAATTCAGGTTTGAGTAGTGAAATTCATCATAACAATTGCTAAAAATGAAAAGGATTACCTCTAATTTGACCATTGACCTGAAATATTAATGGAAGAAACTGAATGGCACCTCTTCTACGATGGCATTGTTCACCATATGCTGAACTGCAAAATTAGATTCGGCTACTGTGGAACAAAGACAGCACAATGAGTTCAGTATGAAAAGAAGAAAGAATCTAGCATCAAATCACCCAAAGTGGTAAAAAGCCAAACTGTGTAAGAGGTTTAAATTATGTGGCATGTTCTCAAGTCTCACCAAAGCTTCGTGCAGTCTCCAAATGAACCCAGAATTCAGAATATTAATGCATTTCAACAAAGTATAAGCAATTGATTGAACTCACCACAGCTCAAAGAAATGCCAAATAATGTTTTGACCCTCCCTTATTGACCCTCTTTGCTTCTTCTTAGCTTGCTCCAAATCTGTCAAATGCAGTGTTAAGAGTTGAGAATTAACAAACTCAAAACACAATTCGAAGGAAGCAGCGGAATTGCCACCTGCAGTGCTCTTATCTTCCTCGACCTTGCTGCTTTTATCATCTTCTTTCCTAGCTCGGAACTTGCAAAATGTCAGCCTTTCAGGCAAGTATGAAATGGGACAGCTAAACTGCAGTCATTCAATCTAACTCTAGCCTCGTATCTACTAAAATTAGATCTTGCTGGAACTCCTAGAAGGCCAGAAGTTGAGAGGTGCAAATTCATTCCTTCTCTTGCTTCCGTTTTCTGCATCAGAGAACCAAACTTTTCTTCGTTAGTCTGAAAAAATAATAAAAACTACTACTTGTCATCCAGAGCACATGGGGCAAGCAAATTGGTGTAAGTTATTGTTGGAATAAAATATTCAGATGAATTAGCATGAGATCACCTTCTTCACCTCTCCTCTCCTATAGGGATAACATCAAGATGAACTTTAAAAAGAAGCTCTTCTCCATTCTTCTTTTTCACCTCTCCTCTCCTCTCCTACAGGGCTAGTAACATCAAGATGAACTTTTTCCTAGACAAAACTCCGATGTTCTGGGCCTAAATTAATCTTGGATTTCAGCACTTCACATCTAGAAATCGACAAATCCAACAACACACTTCTAAGCATCAAAAGGGCAATGCAAATCACTACCAGAGTGTGCAGTACTTCCTCTGTCGACGGACGACTGCAGCGGTGACGGGGAGAAAGAGGAAGCAAAAGAATAGAATGAGAGTTGGAACAGAAGAGGAGGATTTGAGCAAGAAGAGAGCAATCTTCTCTACAGAGAGTGAAGTAAACCACACGGTGCTGAAAGTATGGGCGGTTGCATGAGCGAGCACGCGAGAAGGGGTCAAGGGAGTGGGAAAATTGGGGACAGTAGAATAGAACGGGGAAGAGATAGACATGACCGGGGAATGCGTGTTCTCGGTGAAACTGAGCGTAGGTACGGTACGGACACATACTGCCGACTGTGGAGTATGGGTGGTGACTTGCGGTTGCTGTGAAACTGAGCGAGGAACGGTACGGCGCTTGCTGGATTGAGGACCAGGCCGAGGTGAACGGCGAGAGGTTTCGATGGAAACTGAGCCTAGGTAAGGCACGGCTACAGTACCGCTGCCCATGGAGTATGTGCGGCGATCTGCGATTGCTGAATTGAGGGTAAGGCCAAGGGGATCTATGTACGGATGCGGGTGAAGAGATTGCGATGATCTGCGGTTGCTGAATTGAGGGTAAGGCTGAGGGGATCTGCGTACGGCTGCGGGTGAAGAGATTGCGTTGGAGGAGTTTTTCCACGATTTGGACGCTAGACGCCAAAAAATGAAACAGTGTCTAAGGTCTTTGGGTTGAAAAAGCGTATCCCCTTTCATGTTTTAACACAATAGGCCCTCAGTGGCAAAGAGCCCCTTTGCGGGTTCCCCTCCAATTTGTCTTCTACCAAATTTCATACCTGGAGTTGGTGATAAGATGCCGTATGGAGAAGATGCGAGAGCCGATCTTCCGTGTAGCGCGGAACCGAGTGTGGCGCCGGTGAGCATCTCTCTCTATATTTCTCTCTTCTTGCCTTCTAATTGTGATCTCGATTCATTGCCCTGTGAGTCCATTGTTTCCTTCCTGTTTTTGTAGGGCGCGGATCGAATGAGAGTTTCATAGTCTCTGTCTATGTGCAGGTAAAATTCAATCGCTGGGTGGTTCAGTTTATTTGTTCTCTTTGATTCAAAATGAGAATATCCATTTTTTCTTGATGTTTGTTACATTCTCTGCAAGGCTGAGAAAGAACGTACCGGGTTTGTTTCGGAATCAATTGTCTTCTCCATTTTTGCTGCTTTCATTTGTTGTGGGTTTAATGATTTTAATTGGAAAAGAAGCCTTACAAACGAATGGAATGCATATGTTTGGGTTTATCTGTGGGTTTGGTGCGTTTAGTCAGCATTGGAATCATCAAGTTCAATGAGTTAGTGCAAAGAGATCTTTTGGTTATAGTAATGCAACCTTTTATTACGTAAAAGGAGATTGGCTTATGTAATGAGCTTGTGCTCTGGTATTATTTTCTCGCACAGGTTTGTGGATTGTGAAGCCTGCCAACCACTCGAAAGAGGCTTATTGAGACACCAAGGACCTACTGCCCAATGCAAGTTTAGGAAATTCTCTAGATTATTGTTACACCTATCACATTTTTAGGTGCTTGAATTGTTGTAGTCCGCTTGAATGCTTTTATTTCTTTGTTTGGGTTTATGGATTCATAAAATAACTTACTCTTGAGGAGTCTCATAGAACAATCTTTATATAGATTTGTGTTCTTATTTGCATTCTGCAAATCTGGTTGCAATTCATTATGTTTATAAGAGATGGAAATATGGTTGTGTTTTTTTCTGCAATCTTGGTAAACTAATGAAGCTTAGGCTATGGATGACATGCCATATGTACTAATAATGTCGCTTCCTCTTATCATTCTCTTGAGTTTTCTTTGTTCAGATAGGTGCATGACAACTCAAAACATTTTCTATAGCAGATGCGACGGGGAAACTGGCTTATAGGTAGATAATCGAGACTGTCAGGGAGAAGATCGAGTTCAGTTGCTTGCAGGAAACTGTCTGTCCTGATGTATCACGAGGAAGGTGTGGAGAGGGATGAGCACATGTTCTGTGCGACTAGAATTTTTTGGCTGGTATTGGGTACCATGGTAAGGAAGAATCTATGCAGTTTGGGGTTGCTTTGCTATTACTCATGAAGGAAGTTAGTTGTAATTTTTGGGATATTCTTTGCATCATATTTCTGATTTGTGGGTTTTTGTGCATGGTAGAAGGGTTTGAGGGTCATGAGTATGGGGAAGCAGGTGATCGTAAGTAAGCTGCAGTAGTTGTTATAGCTAGGCTTTGCTTGGTTGAATATGTGGGAGAGGGAGAGGGAAAGGACGAGAGAAAAAGGTTTGATCAATCATGGTTGTTGGTTGTCTGCTACATGAATTTAAATTAATTGATACTTTCTTTTCTTAATATGTTATTGGTTTCAGAAATCATGCTATTTCAGAGGTTAACAAATGTTTTGTGGCTTACCAACTTCCAATTCAGGTCTGCAAGCTGTGAAGAAGCTCGAGTTTTTAGACATAGGTAATGTTTACCTGTTCGAGTTGACCAGCACCTTGACGTATTTTGCAATGAAGGTCATGGATGATTCATGTTTTCCGGCTCGGAAGAAGCTACTTAGGGCTCAGACGGAGAGGGAGATTCTGCCATCTCTTGATCATCCATTTTGGCCACTTTGTATTCTCACTTTGTGACAGAGAAGTGGGCTTGCTTGGTGATGGATTTCCACCATATATGTCCTTCCCCATCTGAAGCTTCTCAGAATCAGGGCCCTTCTTCTTCCTTGATTTCTCTTCAGAAACAATCCCCAACTTATTTCTCTCAACTTCTGATTCAACCTCAGAATTAGTTTAATGACCTATATATTGTTTTGCTTCTTCCATAATTGCTTTTTTTCATTTATGAGCTACGTGAATGAAGTTTACTGTGTCTTTGTGCAGGTTCTCCTTGATTTGGAGTAACTACACATGTTGTGACACGTCCCGTCTCTTTTCAAAAACCAAACCATAACTCAACCCAAAAACCGGTTACTCCGGAGCAACCCAACCACATTTTAAGATAAACAAACTGACATCATTTAAGAATTTTTAACGAAAAGCCCCAACTCTTGGGCAAAATTCTCAATCTCAAACACTTAAAATGACTTAACCAGAATCTCCAGTTTATACTAATAACCATGTAACAGAATAATTAACTAATCTAACTTGAATCCTCACGAGCTTTCCGATATCCCGACGACGCTGGTACTACTGGTCGCCTCGCCCTGCTTCTTCTCGTGATCCACTTCTGCTAGACTATCCTCAACCTGGTGAGTGAGAAGGGGTCAGTCTCGTCGTTACTTCCTAAGGTCTTTGCCCTAGGAAAACTCCTTACTAAACACATTATTAGGGGAATGCCTTCCTTAGACGAAAGTCGTTCTCACTTTCATCCTTTAAACTTTACTTAGGACCACTGCGTTACATCTCGCCGTCCGGTGTCCTACCCTAGTATGCCAACCGCGTTACGTCTCGTCGTCCGGTTGCATACAAAAACTTGGCAATGGCACTGCGTTACGTCTCGCCGTCCATTCATTGCCCGTCAACTACTGCGTTACGTCTCGCCGTCCAGTAGTGACCCCAACATACTCGATCAACTGCTGCGTTACGTCTCGCCGTCCAGCAGTGACCCGACCATCTACGTCGTCCAGTGGCCCAACCGCCCGGGGGTTCTCATACCATCAATCCATACAACATCACAAACATTCATACATAGCACAACGCGTGCCTCCACCCTTACAGGCGGTGGGATGCCTCACACACATATCGCGCATTACTCAAAATTAACTCATAATAATAACTTGAACGAAAAGCATAAACTAGAAGACCTACGACAGAGATTTTACCCCCTTTACACTCACCTCGAAAAGATGAATCCTCAATTCCTTCCTCGAAGAAACCCCTCCTTACCCGGATTTTGTTGGGGAACCCTATTAATAAGAATCCATTTCTTAGACAAACTTTCTTGATTTAAGACCCCTTTTGAATCACTAGAACTTCCTCTCCTTAAACTCCAGACCTTGAACTCATTCTAAGGGTCCTTTAACCCCCATTAAAAATTTCTAGAATTAATCCCTTCAAAAGCGACCATTTTTCTTAATTAATTTATATCTTGGACGAATTTTTCACCTAACTTGAACCTTCATAAAATTTCGAAAAATAATTTTCCCATGTCAAGCACGAGCACTTATACCCGGGAAAATTATCAAACCCTTAAAAACCCCTCGGAAAGATTTTTTTTTCTTCCAAAAGTAGGGGTAACAAGAGAGTCAAATAGAGGAGTCAAGTAAAGCGCGGGAGTCGACCAATAGTCAAATCTCGATGAGAGGGCTTTATGTGCCACAAGATGGGCGACCCTATTAAGTTGACGAGAAACAAAACAGAACGAAATCCAACTGAATTGGGCAGCTAGAACCCGAGCATCTTCAAGCACCGCACCACTTCGATCATGAGCAAAATCCTCCCCCACCATACGCCGTATCAGTTGTTGCGAATCCCCATGAAATTGGACACACACAAAACCATGAGTCAAACACCATTGCAGAGCATCCCGTAAAGCCAGACTTTCCATAACAAAAAGATCATGTAACCCTTCGTAGTATTTCCCAAAAGCAAATAGGACATTACCTGTAGGTTGAAAACCAACGTAGCCAATGCTACCACCTCGTCCCCGCTTAGCTGCACCATCAAACCAAACGGTGATTACGGTGGAGGGCAGTCCCGCCGCTGTCCGGTCGCCGTTGCCCTGTCTACATTCTGTTACAGGACCTTGCCTGGGGATGGTTGGCGCCACCTGTTCAGCTCCCCTCCATTCTTCTAGCTGCCTCTGAAACTGACGAAATAAGGGCAATGGCAAATATTGAATATGAGCATGTACAGACCAACACCTAGCTTTCCAAATCCTCCATAAAATGAAGATCACATCTGCAATTTCAGTTTTAGACAAGTTCAAGGAGAAAAATAGATGATTCCAAGCATCATCAGGGGCCATTCCGCCAAGGTGACTGCATAAGTCTTCTCTGTTCGCCAGGCTCCATAAACCGCGCGCCACCCTGCAACCAAAGAAGAAATGGGAAAAGGATTCTGGTTCCGCCGAACAGATGGGACATTCCGTGGTTGGAACCAGAGTTTTGGTGAACAAGACTGTTTGAAGCGGAAGGAAGCCACGGACAGCCCGCCAGAAGAAGAATCTCAACTTGGGCGGCACCGGCAAGCTCCAAAGAAGTTTCCAAAACCGCGATACTCGTTTGACAGTAGATGGTAACCTGTCTTTACAGTATAAACTCCAGAAGGAGAGTAATGCCAAATCACTCTGTCTAAAGTATAAGATACAGGAAGAGGAATGGACAGAATAAGATCCACACTCACAGGCATGAAAAGAGAGTTCAGGAGATCTGTCTTCCACGAATGGGATGTATGGCAAATGAGCTCGGAAACTAGTGAAGGGCAGGATTGTATACCTGGTCGTAGTTGAGGGCATGATGGGGAGATGATGGCAGCCAATTATCCTGCATAACCCGAATTTGTGTCCCGTCTCTGACCTTCCACCGCAAACCCCGCTTGAGCAGATCCCTCCCTTCCAAAATACCCTGCCAACCCAGGATGGGCGAGCACCCGCCGAAGCATCAAGAAAGTCATGTAACGGGTGATAGCGAGCCTTATAGATACGGGCGATGGTACTGGAAGGGCTGAATAATACTCGCCAAGCTTGTTTAGCTAGAAGCGCAATGTTAAACCTGTTAAAGTCCCGAAATCCAAGGCCACTTGTAAACTTGCTTTGACAGATTGCACTCCAAGAAATCCAATGTATGCCTTTCTCCTTATCCTGGCCAGCCCACGAGTACTTTGACAGCTGGCCATTGCATCTACGACAGGTTTCCTGAGGCAGCCGGAAAGCTGACATGGCATAAATTGGACCAACAACCCCAATCGCCTTGATAATAACCTCCTTCGCCGCCAAAGATAAGGCCTTTGCCTTCCAACTACTAATTTGAGCCGCCAAATCTTCCTCAATGAATTGGAAAGATAGGGATTTAGAGCGGCGGATTTGAGAAGGAAGTCCCAAATACATGTCATCAGGCTGCATAATTCCCACCCCTAAAAAGGAGCTAATTGCATGGAATTCCTGATCTGAGACATTGCCACTAACACACATAGCTGATTTATGCAGATTAACACGTTGACCACTATACATCTCATAATCAGAAAGTAATTGCATCAAGTTCGCACATTCAGGAATAGAAGCTCTGAGAAACAGGTAAGAATCATCGGCGAAAAACAAATGTGAGAGGGGAGGAGCTGACCTGTGAACTCTTAACTCATGAAGGGAGGAGGAGGCGATCTCTCGGCTGATCTTGGCAGAAAAGGCTTCCGTGTAAATGGAGAACAACAGTGGTGATAACGGATCCCCTTGGCGAATCCCCCTCTGAGGTTGAAAGTAACCATATTGAGCTCCATTGAGTAGAACTGAAAAACGAACCGTTGATACACAGGCTCTGATCCATAGAATCCACTTATCACAGAATCCAATCGATTGCATAACCTGGAAAAGAAACTCCCATTCTACTCGATCATACGCCTTTTCCATGTCGAGCTTTAATGCCATCCATTTGTCTTGTCCCCGGATCTTGGTCTTGAGAAATTGCATCACTTCCTGGCCAATGAGAATGTTATCGGAGATGCACCGCCCCTTAACAAAACCTGGCATAACCCAATAGGCCGAATTTGGCGCATGGAGTCAGCATTGGCAACTTTCGGAATGAGGGTCAGCAGTGTGTGGTTCACACTATGGAGCAGGCGGCCTGTTTGAAAGAATGATAATATGGCTTCAGATACATCCCAACCTATCTCTTCCCAAAATCTTTGATAGAATGCAGCAGTAAAGCCGTCAGATCCGGGAGCTTGACCTTTCCCAATGTTAAAAACTGCCTTTCTGATTTCCGACCTAGATACCTGCATAGTGAGTTGATCATTCATTGGCCCTGTTACCTTGAGAGGAAGATCCAAACTACATATAAAATCTGTGGGGTTCAAGCCATTCGAGGAAAATAACAATTCAAAGTAGGATACTGAGACTTCCCCTTTAGCCGATTCAGCAGTTTGGAGTTCCCCTTGCGCATCATGAATGCCAGGAATGAAGTTCTGTCGCCTTTTCCGCATTGTGGTCAAGTGGAAGAAATGAGTGTTGGCATCACCACCATGGAGCCAGTTGACTCGCGATTTCTGCTTCCAATACAACTCCTCCTGTTTGTAGGCATCAACAAGCTCCTCTCTAAGTTATTGATAATTGACCAGTCAACTGCAACAGCCTCCCTTTCAGCATCAACAGCCCCTCGTAGTTCTCGGATTTGGCGGGCTGAGTTTGTCGTATCTGCCTTGGCCCATCCAAGCAGCTCCTGTCGAACATGCTTCAGTCGAGTTTGCACCTGGAAAAGAGGTGTGCCGCCAGCAGGTTGCTGCCATGCCGAGTGGACTAGAGGAGGTACATCCGGGTTGTAATCCCATCGTCGGTCGTAGTGAAATCTTCGAGCTCGGTGGTCCTCCGTCCTCACCAATCTCAACAGAAGCATCCTGTGATCAGACCCCCTGTCAGACAGATGGTGGACCTACACATCAGGCCATAAAGCAAGTACATGATTATTCCCAAAACACCGATCCAACCGTGATTGGATATGATCATCATTTGATTGTCGGTAAGTCCAAGTAAGCCGAGGTCCAATGTACCCCAAATCATGAAGCCCTGCCTCCCCCAAGAAGAGGTTGAGTTGAGCAAGGGCTGGTGGAGAAGGGGTTCGACCTCCTTGCTTTTCACTACTAGAAAGAAGACAGTTAAAATCACCCACCACAAATACCGGGTCCGCATACAAGGAAATCATATATGAAATTTCATTCAATTGAAACTGGCGGAGGTCTTCCTCGCAGCTTAAGTGTACAAAGACTACACCAAATCTTCCTAAAGAAGGGTGCTCACATTCGACAAATAAAAACCCAAAAGACTCTACTGAAACTGTACAAACCAGACTAGAAGACCAGGCAACAACTAAGCCACTACCATTATTGGACACACTATGTACTGCTCCGAAGGGAAGCCTAGACTACCAAACTGCTGAATCACAAACTCATCATCCCTCCTGGTTTCACTCAAACACACAAGCAGCGGAGATTCTCGGGGCAAGGTCTTCTTCAGGACCGGAATTGTCAGGGGCGCTCCCAATCCCCTGCAATTCCAGGCGAGTATGCTCATGGATCGGACTGGGACCGATCAGGGCCGGTTGCCTCCACCTCCAGTTTCTCGTTGGAACTTGCCTCGTTGCCTTTTGGACCAAGCCTGGCTCTCTTAGCATTTGGCTCATGCTGCTCAGCCATTCTCTCATCTTGCTGCTGCAAATTCACCAATGGACTGGTTGGCAGGCCATCCGGAGGAGCAGAGATGTAGAGCTGCCCCAAGTGGGATGCCAGTTTGGAGGGTTGGTCACCCCCATCAAGAGCTACACCAGGTTGTGCCCGCCTACCTGACGAAGCAGCCACCATCTGATTCCCCGAGCGATTTCCGGCCAGCTTCCACACAAACCGCCGCCTTCTACGATCCAGCGTGTTTTCATTCACTCTCGGACCAAACTCTTGCGCCACCATATGCTTTCCATATCTTGGCGGTTGTCCATCCAGTTCATCCTTCCTCGAACAATTCCTATTCACATGACCAATCACTCCGCAAAGAAAACAGAATTGGGGAAGAGACTCAAACTTCACCTTGGCTTTGAAACACCCTTTCGATGGGTCTTCATGGACAGCAGAAATCTCATCCGAAAGGGGAAGTTGAAGATCCAGAGTGATCTTCGTCCTGAAGTAAAGCCCCCCAGAAGAAACTGAGCGGTGGATTGTGGCCGCCCCTGCAGGTCCCATAGCAGCCCCAAGCAAAGAACCGAGTCTCTCGGTGCAGCAGTAGAAGGGCACTCCACAAATTTGGGCGATGAGCGGTACTCTGATGAGATCAGCAGCCGTTGGTGTTTCCCATTTCCTAACCTGGATGAGGAACTTCTCAAACACCCAAGGCGTCCCAGCCAGAATCCGACGAGCAGTCGCCGAATCAGGGAGCACGAACTGAAGGAGATCCCATTCCACAACCGGCACCGTGAAATCACACTTCCAGACCCTCCCAATAATCGTCTGCAGCGTCGGTAGAGAAGGGAGCGGCCCACAAAGTCGACCAATCAGAGTTTGGTCAATCCGCTGGGCACCCGCTGCAACATCCGCATCATTGAACTGAATAGCCGCCATGGAAATGGATCGCAAGAATCGCAATTGGACTCGTACAGCAGGGGAAAAGAATTGCCAGGGAAGATGAGAAGTGAATTTCCAAACGCAAGGCGCTGAGTACCCCCTTTTATCACGATTCCGGCGAGAAAGTACCGGAACCGGCGGGGGAGGATGGCGGAAACTTCTCGTTCCATCGGCGCACGAAGGCGAAAAGCCCACCCACTCGCCCAACGTGGGAGAGAGGGGGGAGGATTGCTTTGCTTTTTTTTCTTCTAAAATTAGCCATAGATTGATTAGTTCCGGAAAGGTTTTATTTAATTAAAAAGAATATTATAAAAATTTCTAAAAATAGAAATACATCTTGAAAAATCCCCAAATAAAATTACAACGTTCTCCTAAATCTTCCTCAATTTCTAAAATTATTAAACCCAGGAATAAACACCCACAGAGACTCGAAACAATTAAAACCTCCAAAAATACGTTCTGGAAATTCCCAGCAGCTTTACTGACCACCCAAAATCTGTCACTAAAAGCCTGTAACGCCTGTTGCTACAAATCCAGAATTGCACCCTCATGGAAAATTCCAAAATTAATCGACCTAACCCAAAGGGATCGAGTTCCCTTACCTATAAAACGTGCCTAGGACTAGGTTGGATGACCCGGGACGTTGATCTCCTCGATGATCGAACCCTCAAACGTCACCGATATTAAAATACGAGATTCAGATTAGGCTATCGATAAATCGAGTTTAGAAATCGCGAAAGGTTCGTGATCCTTACCTAGAACGAAAGGGATGGGGTCGGGGTCGGGGTCAGTTGCGAGCGCCGCTTCTTCTTTCTTCCTCTTCGCTCGGCGCTCGTACTGCTGCTGCTTGGCGGCGTGGGTTTTTTTTGGGTGGGGAATTATGATGGGTGGGGAAAATAATTTGAGGGGAGAGGGGGGATTAATTAGGGATAGGGGAGTGGAGGCGCTGGCCATTTTCGCCGCCCCTCTGCTATTTTTTTCCCCTTTTATAATATAATAATAATATTATAATAAAATAATATAATATTATTATTCTTAATCCGCGATTGTAACTCTTAGTACGTAACCGTCAATCTAACCGATCACGTATAAAGGTCGAACCTAAACCTAAAGGTCGGGGTGTTACATGTTGAGGATCATATACCGAGACCTTAAGGCAAAGAACGTCTTAGACGAGAGTTAAAAATGCCATTTTCAATTTCCTTATCTCCGCATGCTGTAGTATTAGCATGCTTTTCCTGCTGCTCAAAGCACTTCAACAAGAAATATAAGTTTGGGGAAATGGTTTTGCATTGTGGGGAGAGCACCTTCACAATCCAGTATGTATTTTTCCTCTTTCCATTTTCTGTTCATATTGAGTCAAAACAAATTTGTTATTGCTCATTCGTAACAGAACCAAATACAAAGAATTAAATCATGCACATGTTCATTCTTATCATTGTTTGCCATGTTTATTCAAGGATGCTTTGGCCCCAATTTAATCTGCATCTTCATGAAACTCATATTTGTTTGTCCATTTAAAAAGGCATACCAGATCTCAACTTTGAATTGGTTTTGTCCAAGTCATAAGATTTTCATTCAAATTAGACTAACCAAGATAATGTTTGGCGATACTAATTATAGGATGTACGATGTAGCTCTGTAATTGTATATTTCGTAAGGGGGAAAAACTACATATAAGATAATTATATCTTTAGTGCCACTTAGACTACTTTTATTTTGTGCTTCTAGGTTCATGGAATTCCCACACTTTGCCATTGTATCCAGCTGCCACTGTGGATCAGACCTCTAATGGCCAAATGGTGTTGTGCAGTAGAAGTTGCATTTCAATTTTTTTTTTTTTTTTTTTTTTTTTTGCATTTGAACCCATGTTATGTGCTTATCTGGTTGACCCATGTAAGAGCACCAATTATGTTTTGTCAGCGTTCGAATGGCGCCTGCAGTTGAAACCTTATTCAACCTGCACATTATGTTTAGTTTGTGTCAGTACTCTTCAATTATCTGAATCGTTGTGCTCTTGTAATATGAATGTTCTGACCTGTCTTTCTGTCCCAGCCCATTGAAAATGATGCATGTTTCTAATGTGTTGCTGCATTGTACTTATATCGTGTGGATGGCATGACACCTATCTTTCCTCAAACATGGAAAATTATTAGCCGACTGATGTGTCAGCAACACGTCTGCTTTAAATTTAGCATTAATAATCTGATCCTCATATTTTGATTAGTAGATTGAATGCCCACAAAAAACTACAACATCCTACATTGACCATAAACTAAACTGTCTTCCATTCATCATGACTCTGCAACTTAAGTCCCTGCGGCGTAGCAGCGGGCATTGTTTCTAGTCTACTATAATTAGCACCTACATTCGGTGGATGGTTGTGTTTAGGGGTGGCAGATCGGTTTCCGGTTAGCGGCTAACCAGCGGGTTTAACCGCTAACCGCCGGTTAGATACTAACCGAAAACCGGTCGGTTATGAGTCACGGTCAGTGTTCGGCAAGACTGAAGGGTTCTCCGGTTAGCCGAGTAACCGAAGGCAGTTAACCGAGGTTAACCGGCCGACTGACCCACAACCGAAAAATGTAAAAAAAAAGGATGAATAAAGTGGTTAAAAGTAAACCGACCCCCAAACCCTAAATCGACCTTCTATTCCATTCCACCCTCACCTCCACAGACACCCTGCCTCCTCCGCTCCCCATCCTTCCACCGCCACCACAACTTCCTCTTGGCCATCGTTCCTGGTTCCGCCGGCGGGAGACAGATCGCCGTCGCGACGACGGAGACGACAACGGCGACGAAGAAGAACAACTTCGTCCGCCCTCTTCTGACTCCGAGCCGGCCATGCAAGAGGCAGAAGAAACTTGCTCCGCCCTCTTCTGATTTGCTTTAAGATTTTGAAATTTCCTCTTTTTCTTTTTTTTCCCTCGATTTTTTCCTAATTTGGCCTTTGAATTGGATTTCTCTTCTTCAGGGGATATTACCGATGTAGCACATCCAAGGCTTGTATGGCCCGGAAACAGGTGGAGCGGAAAAGATCCGACCCGGGAATGTTCATCGTCACCTACACGGCGGAGCACAGCCACCCGGCTCCCTCCCACCGCAACTCCCTCGCCGGAACCACCCGCCACAAGACTTCTCCGACCGACGAATCGGAGAAGCCCTGTTCCGACGTCAAGCCGACCAGTTCGTCTCCGACGACCCCCGCAGAGGACGACGATCAGCAGCAGCTCCTCCTCCAAGGCACGGCGGCGGCGGAGAGCAAGGAAGTGGATTTGGAGATGATCGAGGACGAGGAGGACAACGATGAGTCGGGGAACTGCGGCGGGTTCTCGCCGGATGCTCCGGACGACGATTTCTTCATGGGTTTTGAGGAGCTCACGAGTTTGGCTACGGGGGATTGCTTTTCCGTGCCTTTCCCGACGGGGTTTGGGTTCCCTAGGCTCGCCACCGCCGGGAGTTTCTGAGACTTTGAGTGATGCGACTCGCGGCTCTGCTTTCCTGCAAATCTGTTTCCATGGAGAAAGAAGGTGAGAGAAAGAAGGTAAGAGAAGAAGAAGGAAGGAGAGAGGAGAGATATCTGGTGGAGGAAGGAAGGGGAGAGGAGGAGATAAGGTTCGATATTAGTGGTGCAGAATTTTTGGTTTCTTAATTTTTTTTTTTTAAATGTATTTTTTTCGGTTGGCCGGCTAACCGAGCCTAAAATCGGAACCGACCGGTCGGTTGACCGGCTAACCGTGACCTCTCTTCGGTCGGTGGTCGGCAGCTATAGAGGGTGGCTCGGTTTAACCGATAACCGGGTTTTCGGTTTTCGGTTAAACCGAAACCGACCGACTGCCACCCCTAGCTGTGTTGACTACACACCTGAGTATTATTTTGCAGTGAAGTTAGTTATGAAAGCGAAGGTAACGATATTGCATGTGTGGTCGTCTATCAAACGTCAACACACAAAACAACACCACAAGATCCAATTTAAGCCTTTAACTTGTGTGTTTTGATGCAGGAATGCAGCATAGTTAGAAACTAGTACGTAAAGTAGCTAGCTTGTGCAGCAGCATTTTTGAAACTGTGAAACGTGCCTTGTAGAGGGGTTAGGTCCGTTCCAATGTCTCCCCCAACAACCAGTCTTCAAGTATATTCAGTGAGTCAAATTTGCGACTTCCCAAAACAAAATCATGCATAATATAGTATCAGAACTTGGCTATATAGGCTGTAGCTCTCAGTAATGTCAACAGCCTCACCACCAACTACCATTCTGTATTTCTCTTTCGGTAGTGACAAGGAAGGGACGTTCGGCCGTTGCAGTTTCTATATCAACTCATATTAATGTTGTTTTCCTGGAACCAAGTAACCTTCAGCATTTGTCACCACTAACATAACATGGCATCCCCTGAGTACGAGCCACTGCTCTCGAATCTCTACTCTAGCACCTCCAGCATCCCGCACTTATCTTCGGATGCCATCGAAGAGCTTCTTCTGCACCAGAGGCAACAAATCACATTCAGGTGGTGGTCTCGCCTCTTCGCTTGGGAGTCAAGGCTGCTCTGGCTCTTATCAGGTTCCTCCATCGTCGTCTCGGTATTCAACTACATGCTCAGCTTTGTGACCCTCATGTTCACTGGCCATCTGGGTGCCTTAGAGCTCGCTGGTGCCTCCATTGCCAGTGTCGGAATTCAAGGCCTTGCCTATGGCATTATGGTACACACTCTTTTAACACAGTCTCCTCCGTTTCTGCCTTCCTTTTTCTGAATTTTTTTTTCCCAATTTGTTCAACTAATCAATCATTCAATCAATCAATCAATCAAATTTCAGCTTGGGATGGCGAGCGCAGTGCAGACAGTGTGCGGGCAAGCGTACGGAGCGAAGAGGTACTCAGCAATGGGGATAATATGTCAGAGGGCGGTCCTGCTCCACTTAGGAGCAGCAATCCTGCTCTCAATCCTCTACTGGTTCGCTGGGCCGGTCCTGCGGGCGATGGGCCAATCGGACAGCATTTCGGAGCAAGGGCAGGTGTTCGCCAGGGGGCTCATCCCGCAGCTGTACGCATTTGCGGTGAGCTGCCCGCTGCAGAGGTTCCTGCAGGCGCAGAACATAGTGAACCCTCTGGCGTTCATGTCGGTGGGGGTTTTCTTGCTGCACACGCTGCTGACGTGGGTCGCCGTCGATGTGGCTGGGTGGGGGCTCCTTGGCGCCGCCCTGACGCTGAGCTTCTCGTGGTGGGTGCTGGCGTTGTTGAATGCTGGGTACGTGGCTTTCAGCCCTCGCTGTAAGGAGACGTGGACGGGGTTGTCTGTCAGGGCTTTTACGGGGATATGGCCTTACTTGAGGCTCACGCTTGCTTCTGCTGTCATGCTTTGGTTTGTTTTCCTCCCGTTTGGTGTTATCTTCTTTGGTTTGTTAATTCTTGAGGCTGACTTGGCGATTGCTTTCCATGACAGCTTGGAGATATGGTACAGTCAAGGGTTAGTGCTAATATCAGGTCTTCTGTCAAACCCAACAGTCGCCTTAGACTCCATCTCCATTTGGTAAATATAAATGCCGACAAGAATACACTCTCTTTTTGCTTCCTTCCATCAAATGGGGGATATACATAATGAGAAGAACCCTTTTTGCAGCATGAACTACTTGAACTGGGATATGCAGTTCATGCTGGGCCTAAGTGCAGCTGCAAGGTACCCGCTCCTTTTTCTCTGCCTCCTCTGTTTTTCTATTAAGTAGTCTTTTGAGGCTGAGCTGCACAAGGTAGCCTTCACAATAATTAGAACTTAGAAGTCGAATTCTACACCCATCCGGTTTGTTCAAAGTGAGGGTTTAGGCCTAACATCTATTGGGTTTAAATTGATTAACACATGGATGGATGAGTTTACATCATTTAACTAGGTTCAAATAAGTCAAACTCAGCTACTAGGATAAATTGGTTGGACTTCAGTTATTTTTGTCCATTACCGGCAATGCTTTGGTGTCAAAACAACCAACGACATTGTTTGGTCAGTTACATCGCCGCAACTCTACCAACGTAGTGGTGCCAAGCAACAATGTTGCTTCATCGATAACAACGTTGCAGTGCGAATAACGTGTAAACCACAATAAACAATATCACAAGCATAGAGAAGCTTTTCCATATGGTTCCATTCCATGGAAAGCAACGGTAGCTGCAACAATGAAAAGATATCGCGGTGTGGAGCCATGGTTCAATCGAGCTGGCCCGGGGTGGGAGTTCATTGACCCATGATGCCATATCATGTACTATTTTTGTTTTTATGTGGTGTTATGTCATGATTCTGTAGAGTTTCATGGTCACTCATGGGGGTTGCAACCCTATTGCCGTGGCAGCAACATTGTAGCCCGAGCGATGTTGGGGGCTCAACAACGACCTTGTGGGTCGAACTATGTCACGGTACGGAGCCATGCGATGAGCCCTCAAAAACTTTTGGCGATGAAGTCAGGGCACGATCTCGTTGGTTTGACATCATATATAGTACCGTTGTGGGCTAGTCTAGTTGCAAGCTATTGTGAAAACCATTTGACACATGGAATGGTTTCGACATTACAGTCTTGCAAGCTCAATTTGCGGTAACCACGTCATGTAGTTAACAATGAATTCATGTAAAGATAAGTGGAAAGCATCAAATGCAAAACGTTGAACGCTAAAACTTCATAAAGGAGAATGAAGAACGTGGACGATAAAGTGTAAACAAAGTGGTCTCAACTTTATCTCTGAGACTCTCTAATTATGGAGTTCTCATTGCATGAAGGGTATTCCCTATGTATAGGAGTAGTTGTAGGTACAAAACTCTCTAATAATTTTCATATGAGTAAAAGTTGTAACTTAAATATAAATTCTACCAAACATCAAACAATATGGTTTGAACATTTTTTGAAGAAGTGTGAATCGAATGACTTTCATTATGATTTTAGAAGTCAAAAGTGTAATAAATCCACATAGAAATTTCCACAATAATAATATGGAGAGTAGACTTATCACAGGGTAACCTTAAATGATCCAATTAGTCAAACTTGAGTGAGATTAAGATGGATGGGAAACCTCCCATTAAATTACTTGTCCTCGAAAAATAGCATTTACTTTCGTTAGTTGTGGACCCAAAGTAGAAGCAAGTAACTATTGTATTGTGTTGTGACTAATAAATGAATGCAGCGTCCGGGTGAGCAATGAGCTGGGAGGAGGGCATCCGAACGTGGCGAGGCTAGCGGTCGGGGTGGTCAACTTCACCAGCATCCTCATCAGCACGCTCTTCAGCGCCGTGGTGTTGATCTGCAGAGTTGGGCTGAGCAAGCTCTTCACCACCGACTCTCAGGTCATCGACGCAGTCTCCAATCTCACTCCGCTGCTCGCCATCTCCGTCTTCCTCAACGGCATCCAGCCTATCCTCTCCGGTAACACCTCTGCTGGAAATACCCTTTTTTCCCCTCTTGTTCTGCTTATAATAAATGTGTGTGTTTGTTTGGCACGCAGGAGTGGCGATTGGGAGTGGGTGGCAAGGCGTGGTGGCCTATGTCAACTTGGCTACTTACTACATCATCGGCCTTCCAATTGGATGCGTGCTTGGCTTCAAAACCTCTTTGGGAGTTGCGGTAACTAACTAACTAACCCATCCTCCTCTCTTTGCAAACTGTTAATTAAGTCCTCTAGCCTAATTAACCAATGATACAAATGACCTGATAAAATAATACGGATGACAACAGATTCGGATGGGATCGGCTTGCCGATATGTAATTCCTGAACTGTTGTGCATGGCGATATAATATGACATACTAAAATTAATCCATACGTGGTTCGGAAAAACTCACATGTATCATTTTCGAACAATTATAACCAGAAAAATTTATTTGATCTAAATTTTTTGTTAGAATGTCGATGTCAATTGAAGTTTTTTTTTTTTTACATTGTTTGTAAAAATTTGAGTGAAAATAAGTTATATTTGAGATCTAAAAGATCATTAATTATAATGTTTGAGGGATATGGATGAACAAAAAATTTAAGTGAGTATAGAAATAGTTAATTTATAACACATATTTAGATGGGCTAGAAATTAAAGTAATGATTCAACGAAAAAAAGAAATTAAAGTAATGAGTATTTTTGTGATCTATTATTTTTCCTTAAGTGCTTTATTGTTATTTTTGTGATCTATCATCTTAACAATTAGTAGTTTTGCAGGGGATTTGGTGGGGAATGATCATAGGAGTTGTGTTGCAAACAATAACGTTGATTATTATCACAGCAAAAACAAACTGGGATGCTGAGGTAAATAAACTTTTCCTTAAGTGCTTTATGAACTGACAATTTATATTCTTTGCTTTCTTTCTCCTTTCCCCTTCATTTGTATTTGGGCAATAAATTTTTGATTCTTCCATTTCATAGGTCGCAAAAGCGGTTGAAAGGCTGAAGAACTCTGCCAATGAGGAGAACCTGGACCTCGTTGAAATTTAGAATTTACTAGAGATTTGCTTTTTTTCCTTGCAAGGACCCCGACCGTTTCTTTTCTGTGTTCGATTTGGCTTCTTTTTTTTTTATGTGATCAGCGTAACACCCGGTCATATAATTTGTTTACAATACCTAAACTACCCTTCGTTGGTTATGAATAGCCTAATTAACCCTAAGCTGAACCCTTCTGATCAGCTACTAGTCTCTCTATAATATATAGTAGTATTTCAGGAAATTTTGAACATTTCAATTGCTCTCTCCTTAATTGTAGCTAGGGGTAAATTTATAGTTCAGTTTAGAAATTAAATATCTTCTTACAAGAAAAAAATGTCATTACAAAGACATGAACTCGAGCCTTTTAGATTGATAGTCAATATCCCTAACCAAATGGACTACAACAATGTTTATGTATTTTTTGAATTAAAGAGAAAATATACTGAAATATCTCAAAATCATAGGACTATCTGTTGGAATTAATCGATATATGTAATTTCCTGGAGCCTCATCGCGCTAGATTATCAAAGGTTGATAGAATTACCTGAATTCCATGTTGTTGATCGCCAAGAGCTTGATGCGGAATCTGGAAGACGATCTACAGCCGGACGATACTTCTTGGAGCACAATCTGAGAGGTTTTGTGATCTTCCTCAACCAAGCCTCCTTAGACCACTAACGGGAATCCTCTTATCTTCGTGATGGAGAGAAGAAGAGAGTGTTTGGTCTTGGTGTATTGTGGCCCACAACCTCAAGCTCCTTTATATACTAGTCACCATGGGCTCCCATAAGACCCAAGGTGAACAAGTATTGGGTTTCCACCCATTTAGGCCCATATCAATACAAGATGTCTTTGGGCTCCTAATTGGATCACTTTCAATTAGCCCACATAACCAAATAGCTCATATAATTGTAAAATATGTGGCCCATATCATAATAGGAAATAGAATTTCCTAACAATCTCCCACTTGGGCTACATATTTTTCTTGAAACAATTATATCACAAAATTCTTTAGGCGCGCAACCGTATGCTATTTGTACTTAGACATCTCCTAAAACAATTTGGTCCACCTCCTGTATCAATTATGGAACCAACGCGGCTTTAATCATAATATGATAATGACTAAACCACCATGATCACCATACCAATACACTCAATGACACAGATCAAATATGGATGAGTGGCATGAAAATTACATGCAATGTGATCTAGAACATGCCTATTTTCAACTGGTCCAACTTTAGTCCTTAGTGAGATCAACTAAAATTCCTTCATACAGTGTGACCACTGTACAACTGAAGAGACTTTAAATTCCAAAATAGACTCTGGAAAACCACCACTTTATTCTGCAGAATTGATTTAGTCATAATCTATTGAACTACTTAAATGACTCCCACTAAACCAAGGTGTCATCCGGAATAACACTCATGCGAGCAATATGCTCATGAAAATCTTTATGTGTCAAATCATTGGCTAATGGATAAGCTAGCATTAGTCATGTCCTTAATGTTCAATAGAAACTTGTCTATTTTGAACTTTATCTTTAACCACCGGGAACTTGATGTCAATATATTTGACTTATGAAATCCGTGGTAATGATAGTTTATCGCTATCAAATCATTGTCTGGTTGACCTTTAATGACTTACGAAAGTCATTCTAGTGACAAAAACTTTGCAACCATAATAGGAAGTCTCAAGATATGCTTTGAACTCTACCCAACGCTGAAGGGTAACCTGATGTAGAGTTTATGCTACCTTGACATCCTGTAACATTAGAGTCAGAATACTTGATGATCTCTAAATTATCTGATCCCTAACAAATTTGCATGAATTCTTTTATCAACTTTAGTAAACGCATTACACGTTTGAATCCTTCTAGTGTTTCATTCATAGATCAATCAAATATTTGCCAAAGACTCTTACTAGAAATGCTTTATTGGGATGAGAATAAACTAAAGTATACATTAGTTCTTTAATGCAAATATGCATGTAAGAGATTTTGTATCTTAATTTCTTATATATAATTGGGGCACTGATTGAGACCAAAACTGTCTCCCTTAGATACAACACATCTCCTGGTTTACTAACTTATTCTACTTGCACCTTAACTAGAACAACCATGATGTATAAAACAGGAAAATGAATTTACTCCAACTGAACTTAAGATGTACACAATCATCTTCAACATTAGGCCCTGTTTAGCATAGTTTCCATCCTGTTGTGTTTTACACAGGTTGTGCCAACAAGAAAGCAACAGCAACAGCTACACAACGGAAATCAACATCATGTTTACTTCAAAAAAATGAAAACTCTGGAACAATGAAAACCAAAATAAAAATTGTGTTCGTTTTCGTTGTTCTCTTGTACCAAAACAAACAAAAAAAAACCAATTGGTTGGGAAATAGGGAGAGCTGAAGACCGTCGGAGATCGGAAGCTGCCGGCTGTATCTCGTCCTCACCAACATCTACTCAGCCGCTGCCGCACTTGGGGAAATCTCGAATACAATCTCCCAATTCAAATCTGATCTCCTTGTCTTCCTGATCTGCTCCTCTTCCATAGCTTTTCCTTCCGATCTCCTCACTTTTCACTCCACTTGTTTCCAATCCCAAGGGAAGATGAGAGAGATCTACAGTGGGGGCGGGAACACGAGAGAACGAGACGGCGTAGGGGGGCAGGATTGAGTTACGTCGGGTGAGAGCTTGACGGCGCGGGGGAGGAGGAAGAAGATGGTGGTGGCGACTGGCCGGAAAGGGAGCACGCCAGCCCCGCAAGAGGAAGAAGAAGATGCTGGTGCGGCGGTGGAGTAGGGTTTGGGGGTTGAAAAAAAAGAACAAGATTTTAGTAGTAGGTAGGATTTGAACGGTGGGCTGTTTTAATGAAATCAGCGGTGATACTAATGAGAAACCCGTGTTAAACAGGTATTGAAAACAGATCCGAAGCTATAAAATATGGTTTCTTTAATTTGGGCCTGGTTGTGTGAATCTGTTTCACAACAAAAATAAAAAACCCAATTAAACATGTTTTTTTTTCTCGGATTTCACAATTTCTAAAAACACAACAGAAAACAAAAACAAGCAACAATACTAAACAGGGCCTTAGTCTCTAAATCTGAATGAGCTAATAACATGATAAAAATTGTGATATCAATAATGAGATGCTTATATGAGCCACCATTGCCATTATATTCCTTAAAGAGTCTTTCAAATATGCCAGAGAGAAAGTCTCTTTGAGCCAACACTTTCCTTATTAGTAAAACATTAGAGACCAACATGCCTTATATCTCTCATTGACTTCACCACATGGCATCAATCCACTTTTCATAACTGTTCATGACTTGACTAAAATTGAATCATTAGTCAACCTGATGTCATGTATATATTCTTTGAAGAACAACTATATTGTTAGCTAGAATCGTTCATCTTCTACTTTGTGGATATACTTAATGGCACTTCTTGAGTGTGTTGAGTTTGTGTGGTAACAATATTCCTTATGTTTCCTTCCCCCCAAAACTCAAAATACTCAAGAAATCTCACATTTCTCATTTAAAAAAACTTCTTGAGGTGGGATTATAAAACTTGTAGCCTCGAGAGTACTATTGAGTAGCCAACAAAGTACAAGTTAATTCTTTTATCCATTATACCTTCTTGTACCGTACAAGGTGTTTCCTAAGTTGGACAACCCTAAATGTGCAAGGACCTTATTGCACTTATTGGTTACATTAATTATCTTCTGGATACTCAATTTAAGGATGTACGTTGTAACCTTGGATACTCAATTTAAGGATGTACGTTGTAACCTTTATGGCTTTTATCCAAATGGAGTCTAGTAAGTAGAAATACTCCTCACCATATCCTTAAGAGTTCAACGAAACTATAACATCCTTAACTTTCTGATAAGATCCCGAGCTCATGAAAGCCTAGGTTCTTTTATCAAAATTGCGCAGCAATAACTCAAGCTCAGATAGCTCAAATCGATCTTCAAAAAAACATAAAAATTAAAGAGATACGTGGGGATAGATACTCGCCACAATCAAGTGTGATCGCTTGATTGATAAGAGTCTTGCTAAGCTCTTCTGGAATCTTCAACAGAAATACTCAAACAAGGGTCTTGCCCTAGCTATGGAATCCACCAATAGCTAAAAACAATGAACCATAAGCACGACGGCTCCATGGGGGAAAAACACCTCGATGTAAAATTCTTATTCAACAAAGTCCCCTTCACACAGGCAATTCCTCCTCTATTTATAGAGGTTACAAACAACGTATCTACCCTTATTTAAAGCTTAAGAATCCTCTCTATCAAATAAGGAATGCAAATACCAAAAGGGAAAGGAAATAAAGCAATGATCCGCCCAAAAGGGAAAGGAAATAAAGCAAGGATCCGCCCAAAAGGGAAAGGAAATAAAGCAAGAATCTGCCAAGAACCCACCAAAAGCAATGGCTTAGTCCTCAAGTAATTCCTTTCTTCCTTCTGCTGCGGGAATCACATCACTTTCTATTTGTTCCTTTATTGAGAATTTGAGGTTTAGTGATTGAGTTCAGTCTCATCTCGTATCTTCCCTCCTCTCCTTTTGTGAATATTAGTACTCACCTAAAACTTCATGGAGGAAGATAAATTAAACCAAGTGTTGAGTATGTCTTTTGACACCTCCAAAATATAATACACTTGTACATTTTGCCTTTACACTTTATGGATTAAATTACCTCAATAGGCAGCTTACTCCGGATCCTTTTATGTTTTGGCAAAAACCTGTATTATTACTTCAATCAACCTCAGAGCCATCTCAGTATAATAGCCCCATAATTATTCATCGAATAGAGCGCTTAATGATCATCATGCACACTGAATTGGATATATCTCTATTCGCTATTATTAAATCTCATTGAGATTTTCCGAAGTAGAATAGGGATTGTTCCACATAAAAGCGCAAGATCAATGCCCATATATCGAGAATAATTATCTTGAATTTACTTTAAATTCTTTAGATTCATTCCATTTAACATAAGAGTTCACTTTAATTTTGACATAAATGTTTAAACCAAAGCACGAAAAACTATATTGAGATAAAAGAAAACACACATCAAACCATGTAATTAATCAAGACAATAACATTATTCAAATTCGGGGACCCATCATAAGATACCAAATGCAACATTAATTATTAGTCTTAATACAATGATCAAATACTGATAATAAGTTCTGTCAAACAACAGTCTATCTTTGGCCGACTGTTATTCACATGAACAACAACTTTATAATTATCACGTATTTACCATTAATATGCTTGATTATTTTGGTCAAATAATGTCGTCCTTTGGGTCGAGCACTACCCACATAAAATAACCTTACACGTACATCCATGTAATCTAAGTTAAATAACTTTTCGCAAGTAGAGGTTACTTTGACATCATACTGCTAAAATTAATTTAATTAAAATACTGGACAATTCTCGCATAATCACAGAATTCCAAATAAGTGATTAATTATCCTTAAGAGAGAATTACAACAATAATTATAAATAAAGGTTTACTCCATCTCAAGACACCTTGCACTCCATTAATATTTTATCTTTTGACAAAATATTAACTTGTAAGTGATGTATTATGACACAATAATTAAACGTTGATGACAAGAACATGCGAAACAATAAATCTACCTTTGGGCTGATTTAAAATTCACACGTGAACCGAATAATCACCACACGTTTATTACTATTTGTGCACATATGATTTTCTTAAATATTCACCTATCTTTGCCCTTTGGGCTAGTGAATATATATAGTTCATATGCACAAAAATATAAACCTTTACTTTATAGAGATTAAAATTGTCAACCGACCCCAAAATTTGGTTTACTTAAATGAGGCTTATATTCCTCGAGAACAACTAGTCTTGTTTATAAAAACTACAAGGCATGAAACACACAAAATAACTGTAAGTGCATTTTAATGATCCAACGACCATCAAGTAAGATAAAATATTGACGACAAGTCATGTCAAATAATAGTTTGTCTTTGGACTAACTATTCTTCACATAGAAAAATAACTTGAGAGTCATCACATATTTATCATTAAGGTGTGTTTTTATTTGGCCGAATAATGTATGTCTTTGAGCTGAACACTGTATGCATAAATAACCACACACTATGTATTCAAGTATTTTTAATTAGATTATTCTTCAGAACAAATGTTACTTTGGTAACATGAAGTGGAAAATCAAAATAAAACAAAACTAATTTATTTGTATCATATATACTCATTATATGTACACCAAGCAACAACATGTTACATATAATTAATTAAACCTTCTGTGTTGCCAACGGAACCCTTAATGGACTATTAATAATATAATAATCCTTCCGCCAACCGTTGACATAATATCTTTGATCATTATGTATTCCTTCTGTTTCCACAAGGATTAATAAAGAAAGCTTATCATTAATTATACAATAATCAACAAGTCTTTTCAAACATAAGCTTTCTTCATTTCGTAACCCAAAGGAATGCATAACGTAAAATAAAACTTGAAACATAAAGTTTCCATGTAAGATAATGGTTGATTAAAGACAAAATCATCATTATCTAATATTTCATCAAAAACTCGGAAACCAACATGCAATCATAATAATTAAAACCATCAACTCGTAGAGTTAATTCCGTAACTGTAAATTTTTTTATGATGAATTAAGGGACGGGTTAGCATGCTAACCCTTTAAGGGGTTGGTTTTTTGACACCCCCTTTTAAGTGGTCAATTTTTCATTAATTATTGACAAGTATTAATGAAAGTAAACATAATAAATGTTCTGTTATTAAATACAAAGTAAGCATTAAATACACCACATTAATTACCACTTTATTGGTATTTGTACCACTGCACTGATACTCAGATATGACATTGCTACCAGTGCACTGATATCGCTACCAGTGCAGTGGTATATGTACCAGTACAGTGGTACAACGTATCAGTGCAGTGGTATATCTACCAGTACAGTGGTACAACGTATCAGTGCAGTGGTATATCTACCAGTACAGTGGTACACCGGAGAAGTGTGGCGGTCGGAGGAAGTCTGGTGGTCGGAGACTGCTGAAAAAGGAAAAATAAAATATAGTGAGAGAAATCCTAATGTGTATTTAATGTGTGTATTTAATTCCTAATGTGTATTTAATAGTGAGAGAATTCCTAATTAATATGGTACATTTAATTCCTAATGTGTATTTAATTTGTGTATTAAATTCTATAGTTGTATTTAATATACTAGGGGTGTCATTTTTCCAAACCCTAAGGGGGTTAGCATGCTAACCGACCCCATGAATTAATTATTTATCCATCCTTCTTGTTCTTCCGTAACTCTCAATCGGAAGACACTATATATAATTTAACTCCGTAGCCTTCAGCAACATAACAATAATTATTGTTGTATTGAAACCTTTCATGACGGAACAATACAATCAACTGAAAGATAACAATTATTAACCTCCACCAAATCTTAAATAATACCCATCCTTATTATCGGAACCTTAATGTATTATAACCCAAATAAAATTCCAAACGTTGATGGCTTGATGCATTCATTTATTTCCAATTTCTGGAGAACAATCTCCATTCCACAAGGAAAACAGCATGAACATGTGGTAATTATAATTGTAACCGAGAAGAATTAAACAATAATCATAACCCCCATAATGATAACAATTAACCCGTATTGCCCGAACTGCCATAGAATTTTATCCGGCAAAAACAAACAATTCTAATGCTTAATGGCAAATGAAAGATCACCACAATACGTCAACAAGGAAAAATAATTGATCTTGGAAACATGCAGAACCCAGGTCACCAAGAAAAGAAAAAAAGAGTTTAACCACAAGGCTTTACGCACAAGATAAAAGAGCCAAGTGGGAGTTATTATCAAGAAACTGGATATGATTGGCAACTAGGATTTCCGACCCCAGAGAAAATAATATAGCCACAATTTCCTTTGGAAACTAATTATTCATTAGGTTTTTTTCTTCTTCAACATATGAACCTGATCCAGTGATGCCAATAGCAATTAGCAAACACTGATATTCAAATGAAACCCAAACAACAAGAATAATATACATGAACACACGTATATAGCATAAAACCCCAATAATCTAACAGAGATGTAAGGCTCTGATACCACTTGTTGGAATTAATCGATATATGTAATTTCCTGGAGTCTCATCTCGCTAGATTATCAAAGGTTGATAGAATTACCTGAATTCCATGTTGTTGATCGCCAAGAGCTTGATGCGGAATTTGGAAGACGATCTACAGCCGGACGATACTTCTTGGAGCACGATCCGGGAGGTTTTGTGATCTTCCTCAACCAAGCCTCCTTAGGCCACTAACGGGAATCCTCTGATCTTCCTGATGGGGAGAAGAAGAGAGTATTTGGTCTTGGTGTATTGGGGACCACAACCTCAAGTTCCTATATATACTAGTCACCATGGGCTCCCATAAGACCCAAGGTGAACAAGTATTGGGTTTCCACCCATTTAGGCCCATATCAATGCAAGATGTCTTTGGGCTCCTAATTGGATCACTTTCAATTAGCCCACATAACAAAATAGCTCATATAATTGTAAAATATGTGGCCCATATCATAATAGGAAATATAATTTCCTAACACTATCCACCGTAACAATCAATCATCGAATTAATTAATAATTATAATTATTTAGAAAGTGAATCATCATGATATACCTAGCTTTCTGAATCTACTAAGTGAGTTCCTCTAATCACACAATTCTTCACCAAGAATCAAATAGTACATTTTGAGTTTATGTATGTCTTATAACTTTTCATTTATTATGTTACATGACTTTGTAGTTTGTAGGAATATAAGGATTGTTTACAAAAGTGTTATACAAAATTCTATTTCAAAACATAAAATTTAACATTTGTGATATATGGTTTTGTAACGAGACATTTTCAATGCTATAAGTGAATGACCAAATATCATTGGCTAACAATTTTCCTAAAGGTTGACAATTATAAGCTTAGAATTGAAAGATTAAATACCATCGACAAATGAGCCAATTCTCATTGGCTAAATTTAACAAACAATTGTATGTGTATATACATTGGAAATTCTATGGTACGCTCGATGGATTGAGGATTATTGCATCTCCTTAGTTAAATAATGTAACACCCCAAAATTTGGGTTATGATTCGACCATAATACATAATCGGTTGGGTGACAGTTGCGTACTAAAAGTTGCAATCGCGGATTAGTAGTAGTAGTAATCATCATCAT
This sequence comes from Linum tenue, assembly GCA_946122785.1. NCBI lineage: Eukaryota > Viridiplantae > Streptophyta > Magnoliopsida > Malpighiales > Linaceae > Linum > Linum tenue. The sequence continues at coordinate 37,684,253 of CAMGYJ010000008.1, forward strand.
GATGAAAAATTTTTTTTGCATAAAGCGGACCTGGGGACGAGCCGCCGAGCGGCCCTCTCTATTTCCCCAGCCCCGTCAATTCTCCCCAGAACCCTCGGCCAAGAAATTCCCCAAATCCCCTCAACTTTCCCCGACCCTCTCTCCCCTCAACTTTCCCCCGACCTCTCTTTTTCCCAAGCAAAACAAAACCCGACCCTCTCAGTACCCCTTTTCCCCAAATCCCCAAATAAGAAAACCTCAACCCCGCCAGTTGTAAACCCCAACCCCGCCACTAACCCCCAAAGCGCCTCTTCAATTCTTTCCTCAGAAACCGCCGTCGTTGTCCCTGCTTCTCAACGCGGGCGCGGCGAGAGGAAAAGAAGAAGGAGTTGCAGTCGATCCCAATCCCGATCCCCATTCCATCCCTCTCGTGTTTCTATGTAAGGATCACGAACCATTTCGCGATCTTTAAACTCGATTTACCGATAGTCTAATCCGAAGCTCGTATTTTTATTAGCGGTGACGTTGAGGGTTCGATCAAGGAGGAGATCAACGTCTCAGGTCATCCAACCTAGGCCTAGGCACGTTCTAGAGGTAAGGGAACTCGATCTCTTTGAGTTAGATCGATCGATTTGGTGATTTTCGTGAGGGTGCAATTCTGAGGTTTTAGCAACAGATGTTCAGGCTTTTAGTGATAGAAGTTGGGTGGTCACTAAAGCTGCTGGGAATTTTCAGAAACTTGTTTTAAATGTTTTAAATTGTTTCGAGCCTTTATGGGAGTTTGTTCTTGAGTTTAAAATTTTTATAAATTGTGGGAAGTCTAGGAGATGGCTGTAATTTAATTTGGGGATTTTTGAAGATGTATATTTAATTTTAGAAATTTTTTGAACATTTTTTTCGTTGAATCAGTTTCTTTATTTCTCAATGAAAAGTAACCAATACAACGAAGAGGGAATGACTCCCGAAAAAGCACTCAACTAGCTGAAACTAAGAAAAAACTCGCTTGCACTCAAAACTACTACTTACATTTCAAAAAAGCCTATAAGTAACCAAGATGAACAAGACTATCCCGAACCCCTCTATCCCCGTGAGATATGAACAGCAAGTCAGCTCGAATAAGATCAGCAACAATTCCTGGGGACCTACATAAGGCTCCATGTACCACTCGACATCGTTCCTTCCAGATATACGATACTGCAATACACCACAGCAGCGCATGCCACTGTCCATGAGAACCTCTGCTAACAACTCATATGATAAACTGGATCATCGCATCCCAAGTCTGAAAATTCTGACGAGGGACATGAAACTGCTCATAGAGCCTTTGAGAGAAATTGCAGTAGAGGAAAAGATGTTCACGATCTTCTACTCTAGTGCCACACAATGGACAGGCAGGATCCTGAATTCTTCCCCACTTCATCAACTTGGCTCGAGTGGTGATAGCATTTCGCATTATCAGCCAAGCAATCAAACTAAACCGAGGAGGACAATATTTGCTCCAGATGAGCTTATACCATCAAACTTTAGGCCCCTTCTTGCGCAAAGTTTCCCAAACTCTCTTAACTGAGTAATCTTGCATTTCCTGCAATTCCCAAAATACAATCCCATTCTGTTGTTGCATCCATGGCGCAATAACATCACGCAGCTTCAGCAGCCTCCTCCAAACCCAGGAACTACTGTAATGCACTTTCATTGACCAAATATCGCCATTCTTACACTTATATGCTACCATCCATGCCACCCACAAGGCCCCAGCCTTCATAAGAAACAACCAGAGCAGTCGAGCAGCACAGGCTTGATTCCAGGCAACCAAATCCCTCAATCCAAGTCCTCCTTCCCTCTTAGGCAGAGCCACAGAGTCCCATGCTACCTTTGCCCTACCCATAGTATCTCCATGCCATAGAAATTGAGAGCAAACCTGCTGGATCTTCTTTAATGCCTTCTTGGGAAGCACAAAAAGTTGCATCCAATACTGAACAACTCCAAGTAAAACTGAATTAATAAGTTGCAGCCTACCAGCATATGTGAGTTTCTTGGCACGCCATGATTTGATTCTTTTTGTTATCTTGTCCACCAGTATATCAACTTCTGTAGAAGAGAGCTTACCAGACATCAGAGGAAGTCCCAGGTATCTGACAGGTAGAGTACCCTCCTTGAACCCAGAAAGATGCAAAGCATTGCTTTTATACTTTATAGCCTCACCTCCAAAATATATTTCACACTTTGAAGGATTACTCTTGAGCCCTGATAGCTTATAGAACCTGTGCAAGACCTCTTTAACCTGGAGGATTGCTTGAGCAGAGCCAGTAGTAAAAACCAGAATATCATCCGCAAAGCATAGGTGATTCAATGAAACCCTTTGGCACTGAGGGTGATAAGGGATTCTACCATTTTGACTTGATGCAAGCAACATATTTGATAATCCCTCCATAGCAATGGTGAACAGGTAAGGTGATAAAGGATCACCTTGTCTGACACCCTTCCTAGCTCTGAAGAATCCACATAAGCTGCCATTGATATTAAAGCTATAATGGGCAGTTTGTAGACAAGCCTTGATCCATTTCATAAATTGGTCAGGAAACCCCATTGATTGCATCATAAGAAACAGATAATTCCAGTCAACTTAGTCAAATGCCTTCATGATGTCAATTTTAATTGCATATCTAGAAGACATATGACTTCTATTGTATCCACTCACAAGCTCCTGAGCCAACAAGATGTTGTCCATAATACTCCTACCCTTAACAAAAGCTGATTGAGTATTACCAATAATCAACGACATAATTTCACTAATGCGCCTTGCAAGTATCTTGGCTATTATTTTATAAAGCAAATTCACACAGGAGATAGGCCTATAGTTCTTTAAGGTATCAGCATTTGAAATTTTAGGGATAAGAGACACGGCAGTAGCATTCACTCCACTAGGGAGATTATCTGTTTTGAAGAAATAGAGAACCCCATTAATGACATCCTCCCCAATAATTGGCCATGTCTTCCTATAAAAGCCTGCTGAAAACCCATCTGGCCCTGGCGCTTTCTAAGGATTCAAACTGAATACTACACTTCTGACCTCCTCTGCTGTAATGTCTTTAATCAGGTTATCACATTCATGATCAGGTAACCTTTGTCTAACCAACTGGTCAACTTCCTCTCTACTCGGTTGAATCTCCATATTAGCTTCCCCCAGGAGTTTTTTTGTAATATCCCAGAACCTCCTCTACAATCTGCTCCACCTGATACAATTCCACTCCCGAGTCTGTAACCAACTTCCTGATAGCCCGTTTAGAATTTGAATCTTGACAGCCTGATGGAAGAAATTGGAACTCTGATCTCCCACCTTTAACCAAGAAACTCTTGATTTTTGCCAACAAAAACTTCCATATGCTGAAATTATGTGATCATAATGATCCTTCTTAAGGGAAACAGCTTCAAAATTTTCAGAGGTAGGATCCTGATATGCTACTGCTTGAGCACGCACTAATTCACCCTCAGCCTCCCTGACCTGTTCCTGTAAGTTATCATACACTTCCTTGTTAAACCTCTTTAAAGCTTGCTTAACTCAACCCATTTTTGTTTGAACAACCTGAATAGGAGATCCAGAGACATCCCCCTTCCATGCTTCTTCAACTATGCCCAAAAAGAGAGGGTGCTCTGCCCAAAACTCAAAGTACTTGAAGGGTTTGGGCAAAGACTTGATAGGTGCCTCTGTAGATACCAGAATTCCACAGTGGTCAGAAAATGGGGCAGGGATAGCTTCCATAGTGCAATTTTTGAACTGCTCTATCCACTCAATATTAACCATGCCTCTATCCAAACGTCGAGCAATAGGTTGCCGAGCTTGCCTATTGGTCCAGGTAAACTGTGGCCCTGTTGTTCTATAGTCCACCAATTCTATCTCATCAATCCACTGATTGAACTCCTCCATACTTGAAGTAGAGGACCTTTGATTTGAAGTCTGTGAAAATCCCCTCCAATTATCCAGGGATAGCCTACCACTTTCAACTGAGTAATCTCATTATAAGTTTGTACCCTTTCTGCCTCATCATTAGAGGCATATACTGCTGTAAAGAAAAAGGAATCCTTATTTATATCTTCTATCAAGCAATGAATAAAATTCTTTCTTGGTTTTAGTATTTGTACCTTCACAGCTGGATCCCAAAACAACCATACCCTCCCCAACTTTGAATCGTAACAGTTGAGACATCTCTCCCACCCCACAAAAACCTCTTCTACAACTTCCTCTGCTTTATTTGCCTGCACTCTAGTTTCAAGGACTGCTACTACATCCACTTTGCTTCTACGGAGGACGTGCATCAAGTCCCTCTGCTTGGAGGTTTTATTAAACCCCCTTACATTCCAGAACAAGAAAATCATTTCGAAGTAGGGGGTTTCCCCCCACCTCTCTTCAAATCTTTCTTAACTTCTTTTTTCTTTGGAGCTTCCAGTATCTTACTATCCCCCTTCTCTACCTCCTGATCATTCAGTTTCCCTAAGACATCGAAAGATGAGCTTGAAATTTGAATACCTTTAGAACTGTCCTGTGAGAGGCAGATGCGAGGCTTTGCTCCATAGACTACTCGTTGAAACTCTGCTTCAGATGGCAGCTTTGGTGATGCAGAAGTAGCCACTTCCTGAAAGGATTTCTCCAAATTCTGAGGAACCACTTTGCTGCCTCCCTCCAGACCTGGAGTGGAAAATATAGCCATCAACTGAGGATCTGTATCATATAGAACCACCTCCTTACCCTTATCCAGGACCTTCTGTTGCTCCATAGTCACACCCTCAACCATATCTCTTTCCTTACTCACTGTCTGCTCGAGATTATCCTATCCCTGAACGGCATTCCCCTCATTTGGCACTGACTTTGCTACCCACTGCTTACCCTGATGATCAGCACATGAACCAGTGATGCCAAAAAGATGACAGACATGGCAAATAGGGGGTAGGTTGCAATAGGTGATACCAATGCGTATGGAGGAGTCATCATCAGGCCATAGGAGCACATGGTCAGGACATTCACTATCCACTGTGAGCTCAACCAGGACCTTGGCAAAGCCATGCCTAGCCCCCATTCGGGTTGTATGATCCATACCCAGCGGAACCCCAATCCAACTCGCTATCCTACTCAACCCTTGAAAATCATTATATTCAAGCGGAACATTCATCAAATTCACCCAAATAGGCAGAGCTTTCCTTCCCAAATCCTCAGAGCTAATACTAGGTACCCAAGGCCGAAGATACAGCAGATTATTGAACCAGAACCACGGGTCATTCTCAAGTATCCACTCGCAAACCTTCTGATTAGGCAGTTGAATGAGTAACATCTTATCATAGAGCATCAAAACCCTAACCAGTCCATCTCGCCCCCACAACTTATTAGCCCAGCGACGCATCACATAGAGTGAAGGCGGATCCTGCAAAAACTGACCAACTAAGCAATGCTTCCAGCGAGCTGCTCCTGCCTCACGAACAACCTTGGGCATCCTCAGACCGCCTTTGATAACCTCAGGTGGAATGTATGTAAGGCGATTGGCCTCAGAGATCCCAAATAGCGACGCCCAGGGTTTCGATGGAATCCCCCGAGAATCACCATTCAGTACCTCCGAAGCCGAAGTGGGTATCGCAGCACTCAATTCACTCATAAGAGAACAGAATAAGAGGGGGAAGGGATCTGCTCCGGCGCAGATGCCGGAGCCGGCACTGAGGCAGTCGCGAACCCTCAGTCACTGAGCAATCGCACTCTCTCTCTACTCTCTCTCACCGATAGTGGTATTGCAAGCCAAATTTTGAAAATTCGTTTTAATTAAATAAAAATATTTCCGAGGAGTTTATAAGGGTTTGATAAATTTTCAGGGTATAAGTACTAATGATTGATGTAGGAAAATTTTTATTCGAATTTTTAAGAAGGTTCAAATTAGGTGAAAAATTCGTCCAAGACTAAAATAATTAGGAAAAGTGGTCGGTTTTGAAGGGATTGTTTCTAGAAAATTTTTAAAGGGGGTTAAGGGACCTTGGGAGCGAGTCTCGAGGGCTGGATGTTGAGGAGAGGATGTTCTAGTGACCCAAAAGGGAATTCTAAATCGAGAAAGGTCGACTAAGGAGATGACATTCTTATTAATAGGTTCACCGAGATAATTGGGCTAGGAGGGATTTCTTCGAGTAAGGAATCGAGAAGTCATCTTTACAAGGTGAGTTTAAAGGGGGTAAATTCTACGCCTTACGTGTTCTTTCAAGAATTACAAGTCTTAAGTATTTGGGTTAATATTTTCGTATGGCCTGAACTTTGACCAAAGTAAACATCCTGGCCAATCTTTTCGATCTATAACATTCTGGCCCGAACTATACACCAAAGTAAACAATTTGGCCAAATCAGACTTTTGACCGTTAACTTGGACGGTCAAACGCATTGACCGTTAGTCAACACGCCATGTCACCGCCAACTCAGCAATAAAAAATTAAAAAAAAATTAAATTCCACCTAGCCCATTTAATTTCCTTTCTCATTTAAGACGGAAAAAAAAACCCCAAAACGCAGCGGGTTTTGAAAGTGGCGGTGTACAAAATCCCCCCGCGTTCCACCTCCGTCGGCTACAAGTGCGGGGAGTGGCTGCAGTCGGACAAGATCTGGTCGGGGCGGCTCCGGGTCGTTTCCTGCAAGGAGCGGTGCGAGATCCGGCTGGAGGATCCGAACTCGGGGGAACTGTTCGCGGCCTGCTTCGTCCCGCGGGGGCAGCGGGAGACGTCGGTGGAGCTGGTGCTGGACTCGTCGCGCTACTTCGTGCTCAAGATCGAGGACGGCGCAGGGAGGCACGCCTTCATCGGCCTGGGGTTCGCCGAGCGAAACGAGGCGTTCGATTTCAACGTCGCCCTCTCCGATCACGAGAAGTACGTCCGCAGGGAGCACGACAAGGAAACCGGGGAGAGCAGTGCCGCCGGTGCTGCCGACGACATCGACATCCACCCCGCCGTAAATCACCGGCTCAAGGTCAGGGAAATGGGAATTGGGGGAAATGAAAATCAGATTTCGATCTGAGTTGTGCGCATTTCAACCTTTCCGCATCTTCATTTCTTTATTTTATCCTTCTTTTTTTTTTAAGGAAGGCGAGACGATTCGGATAAATGTAAAGCCTAAGCCGACTAGCAGTGGAACCGGAATGCGTTTTGGGGGGTTTTTTTTTTGTCTTAAATGAGAAAGGAAATTAAATGGGCTAGGTGGAATTTATTTTTTTTTATTTTTTTTATTGCTGAGTTGGCGGTGACATGGCGTGTTGACTAACGGTCAACGCGTTTGACCGTCCAAGTTAACGGTCAAAAGTTTGATTTGGCCAAATTGTTTACTTTGGTGTATAGTTCGGGCCAGAATGTTATAGATCGAAAAGATTGGCCAGGATGTTTACTTTGGTCAAAGTTCAGGCCATACGAAAATATTAACCCTAAGTATTTTGATGAGGTGATTGTCTTTGTTTGATTGTGCTTATGGTTGATGATATGTGATTTTGTTTGAGCTATCACTACAACAAATTCGACCTATTATGACGAGGCATTTTTGTCATATTAGATACTCATTTTGTCATATTACGAATAACTAGTTTTTTACCCGGCCCGTTGGCCGGAAAATTTCATTTCATCATTTATAGAAATTAATTTATCTATATGTTTAAAAAAATTTTAATCTTCTAACTTTTTCGTGCTCACACTTCATAAGTGAGTATGCTATATGTTCATATTAAAAATTCTCAATATTTAGCATCCACCTATGATGTTCATAGGTTTCGATTCTCCAATCATAAATCATATTTTAAATGTTTATCACGTCACATTTAGAATATTAACAAAAGTTTGTCAACCAACCCACTCAAATTTCTAATATTATAAAACATATAACATTCGTGATTCTCGAGTTAGGACAAACACTCAAACAGTTATTAAGAGTCCAGATTATTGGATAGAAATACTTGATTATTGGATAAAATGTGTTTATCCCAAGGGAAACTTGACACACGCCATACTACTTACGATGATCAAATTATCTAATCTTAACTCATTTTTATGTAAATGTTCATTAAGTCTCTACTGAGGATCTTATGTCAAAATTTATCTATCAAGACAATCAAATTTAGTATCTTACACAATAGAGTAATTACAATTTATTAACCAAATCTTTCAAACTTTAAAATTATCAGCCATACCTTTCAAAATACAAAGTATTAGCCAAACGTTAACTCCCCGTTAGCATTTTTGTTAGAAAAATTTAATAGTTATACCTTTCAAAAAAACTTGTATTTTAATTAAGAAAAGATTTAAAAAAAATATTAAAAATAACAGAAAAATGGTTAATATTTTGATGCGATACAAAAGATTTGGTTAAAATATTGAAAACTCTGAAAGGTATAGCTATTAAATTTTATTTACTCAATCTGTACCTATTCTAATTCTTGAAATTTGTAGTAACCTTCAACCCATGGTTGTTGTATACATGTTGGCTTGTAAGAATCTCAAACCAAGACACTTTCACACACTTTCAAGGGTTCTCGTCTTAACATGATCCTTTAGTGTATAACGTTCCAACTTTTTTAATGTGCATTTGCAAAAAAATTCTTATTTTTTGCGTTACTTCTGGAACAAAAATTTGCATTATATATCTTAATAATTGATAAATCGTGTCAACAACTACAATGCACATAGATATAGGTGCATTAAAAACGTCGTGTCATTTAAAAAATTAAATTTTTATTTTTTTGACCAAGTTGATTTTAAAAAAATAAAATAAAACTCATAAAACATTGTGCATTTCACACTGATGAATTCTTGGATATATTATAGACACATCTATTGTTAATATCTAAACGTATATAAAGAGTTCACTTTATTTTGTAACCCTAATTAAGACCTTTCAACACACCTCGTTCAATGAAATACGAAACAAAATTTTGTGGATAGGATAACCCAATCGAAATAGATATTGCTTACTGTTACAAACTAACATTTTTGTTTTGACATTTTGATATGGTAAAATCTTTTTTATTGCCAAAATTTGGTATGGAGACACATACTCACAGCAATTCAACCAAATGACTTATTAGAATTGCCTTGTTGATCTCATGCTTATAAAGATTCTTCATTTTTAACCTAATAGCTCGGTTTAGAGTCTTCTAACTATAAAAGCTTTTAATGTAGAAGACATTCAACTATTAAACGAAAATTGTCAACTCATGTTTGATTAATTCTAGGCCAGTGGTTGATGAAACATAATGTTTATCGTACATCGTCAAAAAAGATTTCTCTAACACTCACATGCCATATAATACGTGTACATTATCAAGTTTCTATCCAGACCTTTTACTATATAATACTTGTTTTATTTTATAGATATATTAATTAGAAATACGAGTAGGGATGGCAATGGGGCGGGTTTGCCTAAACCATCCCCATCTCCATTTTCAAATATCTAAACTCATACTCGCCTCATACCCATACAGTGGAAGGTTTTACAAACTCATCTCCATACCCGCGGTTTTCGGATACCCATGGCCATGGGTAATACCCGCTCCATCAGCTACTCACCATAAAAAAAAATATGTAAAAAATATGGGTACTACTTGCCCAAAATTATGGAACTGATACATAAGTGGATCAAATTATGGTTTGGTTGCCATCAATTACATAAGTGGATGTTATATTTTCTGCACATAACATAATATCCTCAGTGGGGCAGGTTTGGGTATGGGTATGGGGATGGGATTTCAAAAGCATATTCGACCATCTCCATCAAAAAATTTGCGGGTTTTCCCCATACGTAGATTCCCCGTATTGACTTGGTCGGAGACAGTTGGGTACCTGCGATCATGGGTTTGGTTGTCATCTCTAAATAAGAGAGTGTTTAATAGCCAAAAATATAAAATAACATAGTTCATTTTTGAAAGTTGATTGATTTTCTAACAGTTATTTTCTTCATTTCCATCGTTATATTTTATTTAATCGATGAAAATATTATTTTTTATGTGTGTGTTTGTTTAAAATTTTCAATAACATATAACTTATTATTTAGTTTCATTAAAAAACAGTAGAAAATTTACTTGAGCAAGTTTAATAAGATATTTTTTGTTTAACCAAATGTGATATATCACTCTACAAACATTAGTCTTTTTCTACAAACATAGATATAATATAAAAATTAAAAAGAATTATTGAACAAAAGAAAACATCATTAAAATAAGAGAGAGATAACTCCATAAATAGCCCATTATCTTTTTTTTTCTTGTACAAAAATTGTCCACCTTGGCAACTTGTGAATTCTCCAAGTGCTTATGTGGCAAGAAGTTGGTTTGAACAACCATAATATATAGTAAGATATGACAAAAGGTGTTGTCACAAAGATTTATCATTTTATCGCCGTCAGAATAGGTCAAATGTGACAAAAATTTAAAATAAGGTTGGCACATTTGCTTTCAGTATATATGTGGTTCTGGGTAGTCTATTGTGACAAATAGAGATGTTATGACAACATATTTTGTCATTACGATTGTCATAATCTTGTGATTTAGGGAGAATTGTTTGTCATATTACACGATAAAATTTTGTCATAACTGTATATTGTGACGACTACATGTTGTCACAAGTGTTTATTGTGACAACATTATTTTGTCATAACTGAATATTACGATGAATATATTTTTTCATAACTGCTTATTATGACGAGTATAGGTTGTCAGGAAAGGTGGTTTATTTGTCTCATGTCTAATATGACAAGAGAACAATTTGTCATGCAATGTACATAATGTGACGACATGACTTTGTTGCCACATTTGACATGCTTAAAAAATTTCATAATTCGAAATTATTTCCTACATTGCAACCTAATAGTGGACCAAAGATCCAAAACTTTACAACCATTTCGATAGTAGACTAACTCCTTGTTCAACATAACCAAACATTCTAAGGTGTCCACCATGACACAAACCATTCTAACTCCTTTGCGGATCATGGGTTCTCCTTCGGTCCATACTTCACCTTTTCATCAGGACCTTCTAAAAAATCTCATGGCCTGGTACATGCTTCCCCTCTGCCTTTGCTTCTAACCAATTGGACTGCATTGTCGGGCTTTATAGTGAAGATCCTTTGCTATGAATCTTTGCAGGAGAGGAATCCAGATCGTCGACAAAGTACCCTCTATTCATCTCATCTCTACTGCCCATGATCACGTGGTTGGTTTTTTGAACAGTTCTTTGCTTAGTTCTAAAAAGAATACACACAAGATTTTTGGAGGAATCCTTTGGAAGATTTGGTTGTTTGATCCTTGTCTCTAGCAATAACAAAATGAGAAAACAACCAAGGAAATAAAAGAATAAAGAGAGCAGCCACAAGAGTTTGAAATTGAAAGAATAGGAGTTATTTTCTAGACCAAAGGCTAAAATCTCCTAGAATTTGAAAGTTTCCTCTATTACTTCTTTGCTTAAGTCCAGTAAAGTAGAATCGACAGAGAACGAATTGAGTTATGCTTGGTTTGCTATGCGATTTGTGAAACCTTGATCATTAAATTATGTCCACCACCATAAAGAAATATTCCCCATGTCCTAGACGTGAACCAAGTTACAACCCTATTAAAAGCCATCGTAACAAGTTATTGGTGTCCCAACTATAGAGATTCGATTGCATTGCAAAGTGTTAACAGCTAGTTTCATGGTAGTGAGATGATAGGTTTGAGAGTATGAGTATGAGTATGCATATGCATATCTTTTGCATCAAATGATCATGGCTCTACTGGTCGAGAGTGAGTGATTCGATTTCATGTTATATATCCATGTGAGGACGTAATTCCTCGAAATTTTGTTCGGTATGAATTAATCTATGTGTCTAAAAATCCTGGGATACTGATTGACTAGTTGTGTGTGCGAGCAGTTTTATAAGTCTGATCAGGCACTTTCACGGTCATGAACTTGCTGCATTCGATGTAATGTGCAAGGGTCGTCAAGGTTGTTGTTGTTGTTCATGTGTTGATGCCAGATAGCTATTGTGATCATGTGTTTTGTGCCTCTATGACATGTCCCAAGATTTTCACGGTTAAAACATATTGAGTTGACTTGTATCTTACTTGGTTTGCTTCGGGACAAGCAAACAGTTAAGTGTGAGAGAATTCGATAACACCATAAAAACACATGTTTATTCCCTCGTTTCTTGGTTGTTTGGGATTGGTTTCTTGCATCATTGGCCTGTTTTATGCTAGGTTGTGCATGTATGTGATGTTATGGGTCCTAGAATGTAAATGAGAGCTTAGGAGAGAGATTTCGGACAATTGGATGAAGTTCGTGACTTAGGACCAAGGAAGGAGAGGTTTACACAGTCAGAACTTGAGTTCACACGGTCGTGTAAACCCCTGAGGAGACCATGAAACTAAAGAGGAATCATCTGGGCAAGTCCATCGAGTTCACACGGGGCCGGATAAATGCAGATTTGGCTGCGTAGGGAGACAAGAGAGTTCACACAGGCATGACCACTATTTACACGGTTGTGCGTTTCCACATCAACATCGTGCTTTCCCCCTTGTCCGAGCAAGTGAAACGGTGTGTTTTGGAGTTTCCATAGTGGTGTATTTATTTACACGACCGTGTAAACTAGGGGTGTAAATTTCAACTTTGGGCACTGTTTTGCTAGATAATAAACTGAAACTGAGTAACAAGTAACTCTAGAGACCCATGGATTTGATATTTACTACTTGTGCACTATACTGCAATCCCTTTCATTGGTTACACATGGCCATTAGGAGTTGCGTTTTAGCGAGTCGATAGCCAATTAACGAATTTGCGAAGCATTTTTAAGAGTGCATTAGACCTATACTGGTATATTGGACTTTAGTGTTATGGCTAACAAGATTAATCACAGTGTAAGAAATAGATATACATAAAAGTGAATCAAAATAGTAAAAGTGATCTCAGAGCTAGACCATTTTGGTCGACTAAATTTTAAGTCATTTTGGGCTTGAGCACCAATCTTCATTTATGACTTCAACCAATTGGGCCTTGATGTCTCTCACTCGTACAAGGTGGTCCACTAAGATAATTTGACCTGAAAACACGTAGAATACTGCTCAAGGGGAAAATAGTAAAATTAATCTTAGGATCTACGAAACACACCTTGGAGCATTTATCCAGCAATTTCAAACTAATATGACAATAAAAATATGATAAAGATGCAAAATATAGTAAATACTATAAGATTCATTATTTAACCTCTCCCAGCAACTCGATTTAACGAAACTGAACGATTACCGACAAAGAACATCTAATGAAACAGGACCATCAAAAAAATAAACAAATTGAAAGGTATGAAATAAAAAAAGAATCCGACCGGGGCCAACCGTGTATAGTTACTGTGTTACATAGGGTGAATCTCTACAATCACAACACTCAACTTATAGTTTACTTTTACGTCGCATGTGTAATTAAAGTGTACATCGCAACCAACAAACCAATTTGCCAGTACTCACGAAGAAAGAAATGAAAAGCACACATCACAGTTCTAGTTTTCGCATTCCCAGCCAGCCAACTCAGCTTTCAAATCCATTCTCATTCTCTACAGCTAGATAATTAACAAAGTTTATTTTGCTAAGATTCCTGCTGTCTTGTATGTTCCAAATCAAGGTTGATCAGAAGTGCCAGATCACTAATCGCGATGAATGCTTGCAGTTTCAGGCGTGCTTACAACAACTGGGATATCCAGGCTGCTTGTTTCAGTCTCAGGAGGGGGGATTTCTCTGACATCGGCTATCCTCGACTCGGTTGCCTGAATATCCAGGCTGCTTGTTTCAGTCTCAGGAGGGCGGATTTCTCTGACATCGGCTATCCTCGACTCAGTTGCCTGAATATCACTCCACTGGGTGTCTCCAATTGTCCGGAGGTTGGCCTGATGATCCACAGCCAGTACGTTCTCTCCAGACTCGCTTAGGCAAGCTTTGTCAACATTCTCATCTGTCAAGTCCATGTCCTTGGTTTGCGCGGGACTGCGGGACACAGGATCTGAAGACTCTGTCTTCTCCTCGAAAATTTGCTTTTTATCTATTTGCTGTCTGTTAAAAATACCCAGATATCACTCAATCTCAAAATGCAGGTATTAGTGTTAGAAAAGCTAAAAGACATGCGAGATCCATTTTTCTAGAGTGCAGTTTCTAATAGTACTTATCTCCCAACTATTTGGCATTCTATCAAAATGATGCAATGCATACACTAGGGGGATAGAACTGCAATTTCAAATGTAATCAAACGCATCACAAGTATGAACCAATATGTGTTCAATTACGTGTTATTGCAAATATCTCTCCTAAACACACCCAACACACAGGCCGGTAGCCTTTCAAAAATATGGACAGCAAAGATAACACACCTTTGGAGTTTCTCCTGCAACATATTGACATAGGCTAGAAGCTCTTGCTTTTCCTGCAGAGCGGCTTGCTCCCTCAGAGCAGCCTCCCTTAATCTGACTTCAGCATCTGCTTCTGCAACCCTCACCTTCTCCTCCGCTCGTACAACAGCACCTTCTAATATCACTGCACGCTCTCTGGCTTTTGCAAGCTCACTACGCCATAGATGCGCTTCCTCAAGAGCTGAGTCTCTTTGCTTCATCAATGTGTCCCTCTCTTTACTTAGGGCACCTAATTTCTCTTCGTACTCTTTCAGCTACCGATAACAAGCACCAAATAAAATTGTAAGTAGACCCAACGTAGATTTTCAGTATCAAATAATGGAAGTTGTCCAGAGACCAAGGTCTTTGTCTCATAATCAGGTGAAGCATATATTAACTAGTAAAGAATCTTGTTATACCTTCAACTTGGATGACTCAAGCTGCACTTGTGAAGCTTTTGAGATGCGCTCAACCTCAGCAAAGACCACTCTTCTTTGTTCATCCATTGTATGTGCTGCAGATGCTGCAGCCTCTGCAGCTTCAGCTGTCTCATTTAGCTTTTCAGCAATGTCCCTGATTGTTGAATCACGAGCACGAATGTCTCTTGCCAGATTCTGCAGTTCTTCATCCTTGACTCTTAGCGTCTCCTGAATAGATGCAAAAGAAACAATTTATCTGAAAACAGAGCACACACACTGCCTAACAAAGTAATAAGTAAACTAAGTAAAACTGGAGTCACCCTGATGTTGTGATCTGCTATGCGCATGATGTTTTTTTGATAAGGGTAATATATGTTTACATTTTGTGGTTAAGTACCAGTAAAGGGATCCGAACACCTCCAGGTTCAAGGCTAATGGTACTACCACCAGACCAAGCCCTTTTTTGTTCATGCTTTGCGCATGCTGTTTAAACACCAGTACATTGTGGTTAAGAACTCATGTTGTGACATACTTCTCTTATTAGTCAACATGACTAGACGTGTAAGAAATGCTAGATTCCAAGTCCTCCTTTAGCTGAATATGCAATTGAATGTGCACTATGGGGTTCCATTTTATCTTAAAGTAGTGTTTAGATGCCAAACATAAATATAAATGAATACTATGTAGGAAATAAGGCTAAAACTGGGTATCTGAAAGATACTAAATCAGCTTTTGACAAGGAAGGGCAGTTACTAGTACCCATTATAAATCAAGAAATCCGCTCTTTAACTTGACCAACTTGCCATCTCAAGAATAGAATCACAAGGTCAAGTAAGGTGCAAGTAGCTTTCAACAAATAGTACACTATCCGAGAGACCGAGACTATACCATATTTCCGGTTTGTTTAGCCACGAGCTTCTATCAACGGAGCTTTTGGATGGCAGGTTTAAGAATCTTAAAGCAAGGTTTCAATTTAGAGTTGTGCAGTAATCTGCCCAAACAATTGCACACTGGAGTTGCATTATTAATAAGAGTGCAGACTTCAGAAAAGCATCTAAAGAAACAAACAATTAACCATTTTCTCGCTACAAATTTCATATCACGAAATACAAGCTTAGTATAACAAAAACCCGGACTTCAACTTGATCCATGGCATACTACACCCATCAAGCCAAATGCCCATATTATCCAACATTCACCTATGCAGAGAGTATAAAATAACAGTTCCCTATGTGCATACCAACAATACCATATAGGTGTCATAGATAACACAGATGAACCATCAAGCAAGAATGCTCATATCGTACCTTCATAATAGCAAGGTCATCCATTGGATCATCAGGTGGTGTATTGGTGACGATTCCAAGAGCATTTTTCAAGGAGATCTGCATTGCTGCTTCAATCTCTCTTGAACATTCTAGCGCTGTTGAATTTGCAGCAGCCACTACTGTTGCAACAGTACCTAATTTTGCGGATCCATTCCCACTCAAGGAATTTACAGCTTCTTTATGGGCTTTGAGGACCAATTGAGATGCCCTGAGCAATGGCAATCAGTGGCATACACATTTAAGTAAAAACAAAACACCGAAATATTTTATAGAAAAAATGTCCTTATCAAATTTGATATTGATAAATCCAATAAACACAAGATCCATTCAACCACTATATTGATAAACTCAAAGAAGCTACCCAAGATCGAAAATTATTTCTCTTTCATGCATCATGTCTATCATTAACAAAATAAAGCCCAGGTCAGTTATATTTGGGACAACAGCTGAAACATCTAGCCTGCTTCTGGCATTTAAAATGATAGCTCCGGATTTATAAAATCTATTGCCTCAAAAAAAAATTTCCTTGGGAAGGTTGCCTAATATTCCAAAAACAAAGCGTGGGACCAACTTCAATTTCCTTTCTCTTGACTTTCAGGCCTTCAAATGTTTGCTTCATTACCAATGTTCAAGAAGACGCTAGGCGCTATCTAGGCGAGGAGGCACCGCCCAGCGCCCAGACCGATTAGTCGTTGCCTAGGCGAGATTAAACGTTGAAAAAAAATATGTTAGATAGGCCATATTCCACAAAAACCCAAGTCCCCATATCATTATTTATCCATGCATATACACATACAACCCTTTTCCACAATCCCAAACATCCTAAGTCGCCAACCATGAAGAGAGATCTCATTGCTAGTCGATGAGAGGGAACGGCTGGCCGAATGGAAATGGGAAATAGAAAAGGGTTTGGGATTTTCACAAAAAGGCTATACTATCCCCTTTATTAGTTGTTCTGGGCGTCGCCCACCAGGGTGAAAACGCGCCTCCGAGTGCCTAGGTGCCTAGATCAATCGCCCAGGGCTAGACGGGGCGATTTCCTCCTGCCCAGCTATTAATCGCGCCTAGGCGAGAGATTAATCGCGTCTTCTTGAACACTGTTCATTACCACTATGATCTCCAAATGTTAAGCGCAGTTGAAACTTGAAATAAGATGATTACCAATGAGGTATTGACAAATAAAAATCGTAATTTATATGACACCCTAGAGCCAGAGAATTGTTTAAGTGCGGAAAGCATGTGCCACTGTGACTCTGAGCATGCATGGAGAGGAAACTACAGCATAACAGCATTAACTTCCAAAGTGCAAAATTTTCTGACAAATCAGTTTCAGAAGTCATATTGCAAAAACGCTTACTGTAAAGTTGTTACCCAAGCTCTAGCTGCACCAGGAGTCTCTGCACAAAGGAAATAGTCCTTTCTCTGTGGCGTGCCAATATCTAGGTTTTCATAAGGAAGAAACTGTAGAAAATTCCATCAACTAGATACAGAAACTTTCTAGCCTAAAAAGATTTGTAAATGATGAATATTTGTAATACCAAGGATACAGAAACAGCAGCCATCATATTTTGGAAGGCCACTGAAAGACACAGAATTTATATTGTTATTAATCAATGACATGATAATAATCTGGAATATTAGAAGAAAGAAACCCATTAAAAAAGAGCAATCTTACTGGAAGTTAACCGGGGAAATGGTAATTGTGCTATTGGCATCGAAGACAATAGATCCCTTCATAGTTGCATCACTTCTCTTGGTCCTAAGGCAAGGAAATACAGTTTAATTGAAGATCAACAAACAGCAAGGACAGGAGTGAGAGAAAGAGGGAGGAGGTAAAGAAATATGCAGGAAAGATTACTCACTTGTATTCCATTTTCCCAGTAGTTGGATCCAAAGTCACCCACCGCTCATTCCATTTTCTCAGCTAAGGAAAGCAATAATCCAGAAAAAAAGGAAGCAGACATAAGTTGTTACAGAGTCCGGGAATCAAGAGATAGCTAAGTTGTACAGAAGAGCAACTCCGAAACCCTTAAGTTGCAGAGCATGTGCATGTAAAGCATAGACACAGCACAGGAACAGGTATGAAAAATATACAGGCGCACATCTACACAATGCCTGTGACAAATACACACATTATGGGGAGAACCAAACTCTCCATACACAGTATTTTTTATGCCATAGAAAATCTTCTATCAAGCTCTACCTTTGAGATGGGCCTAGATGTTACTGAGGCAATGGGAGAAAGGAATAGAGAATCAATCCGATCAGAGGTTGAACTTTCTGAACCAGAAATTGCTAACAAATCAAATTGAACAATATCGGACGCAAAATGGGAACAAGCAAGCATTGGGAATTTTAAGCTGGGCTACACAATAAAATTAAAATCTCTTCGCAAACAAATTCTAATGACACCGGAGCTAAAAGAAGGGAGCTGCAGTCGGACTGAAACAAAAGGAGAAGAGAGAATGAGATTACAGTCTCAGATCGCTTAAGGAGAGGGCCTTGCAGCAAGTTCCTGCCCGAACCAGACGCGAGCTGCCGCTTTATCTTCTCCAAACTGTTCTCCTGCTCCACTGCCCTATGCTGCTGCCATGTTTTGTCACAATTACAGCATCCGTCAAGAACAATCAACAGACTAACTAAATTCCGACACACCAATAACCCTACTCTTAGCCGGAGTCGCCGACTTCGATACAACCGATCGAAAAATCAATCCATCATGTACATAGGAAAGATAAAATTCCAAAAGAAGAAGTGCTGATACTAAATATGAGGAGATCAGGTTGGACTAACCGGAGAAGCGCCATTGGAGGCCATGGAAAGGTGTGTGGAAGTAGCAGCAGCGCCTGCACTAAATCGAAGCAGAAGACAGAAATGGCGATTAAGCCTCAAGGGAAAGTCTCGTCCGTTCTCGCAGTTATGTTTTGTTATACGAACTTGGAAAACATCTCCAACGAAAATTAATTAAAACGCAACAGTTACGGAACTCCTCCGTTGATGAAAAGTATTATGATTATTATTATTTTGATGAACTTACTATTTTGATTGTTAACTGTTGTAGTAGCACTCTCCATCTGTTCTGTTTAATTACAACCGGAGTTCGGTTCTCAGTTAATTGTTAAGTATTTTGTACTTATCGTTAATGATATTATTTATATTAGAAGGTTAATTGTAATTATATAGTCGGTTTTTATTAACCGGATAACTGTTAAGCAAGTGATTTGACATGGTTGTACCAAAATAACCGATCAGTAACATAACCAAGACCATCTCCAATAAAGGAGTGTCAAAGTGATAGAATGCTAGATGAATTTGGCACTTTAGTTGTCAAAAAGTGGGGTTTGCTCCAATAATATAATTTAGTGTAGATTTTATCATTTTAATTATAATTTGTATATTATTTTTATGTATGTAGTAATAATGAATTAAGAAAGATATTTTGATGTAATTTTTAATTTGGATATAATTTTTTTCCGTTAAATATGATCTCATCAATTGCATTGAACTGATCCAACCCCTAAATGGTTCAGCGATCACGTGGTAGAAAAAGCCGATAGTCATCCAATTGCGAGGATGATTTTTTTTATAGAAATATGTATTTTATTCAGCTCTTATTCCATCCTTCTCAAGAAAAGAAAGGATAGCCAAAGGGGGCCTATGGACCCAAATATCTGTACTGTCCCAATTACAATTCAAATGGGCCATGGCATGGGCCGGTTCGTTTCCAGTTAGTTTTGTAAATCTCCATCGAACCGACCCAAGCCTTGACGCTCTGGTTTTGATTTCTCGGGCAAGCACTCCTCCTTCCAGCCTCATCATTTCCTCCGCCTGCATCTGGTGGATGGCATTGAGACAGTCGCTTTCAATCTCCACCATTTGCAAATTATGCTCCTCCGCCATCTCCACACCAAAAGCGATTGCGCGCAATTCAGCTAATTCCGGCGGCCATTGAGTCCTTTCGCGACGCACTGCTGCCAGGAGAAACTGTCAGTTCGCATCTCTAGCCACCACCCCCAAACCAGTTCCTTCCTCCGCTAGCACAGCCGCATCCACATTCAGCTTCACCCAGCCCTCTGGTGGTGTCTCCCAGGTATCATTACTTCCTCCCCGCTCTTCCTTTTCCTTCAAATGGTGCGATTGGAATTCCTCCCAGTAGGTTAGGGCTCGTCCCACAATTTCCCAATTGCTAGGATGATTGACAGGTTATTATTAATGAAATTTGGTTGGAGAAGTTTAGGGTGAATTCGGCTTGTACAACACTTTGGGGTATCGGGCTTAAGGATAGGGTGCATAATCATGGGTTATGCATTCATCAATAACCAAATTTGGACCCTTTATTTAGAAAATCCACATCTAATAATGGAGAATTAAAGACCATTTTTATTTTCCCTAGCTTTCTTAATCGGCTCATATCTTTTTCGTTTTAACTCGAATTTTTTTTTTTTTGCACAGGTGGAACGAGTTCATCATGCTCTACAAAATGAGATCAATTTTCAATATTTTTTTAGAACAAAAAATTTTGGCCTCTCGGCACCAACTGCATACCATATGGTATTTTCTTCATTTTTAATTCGTTTTTGAAAACGTTTGCACAGAAGGGACGAGTTCATCGTAATCTATTGGATCTACAAATTTCTAGGTGAACAAATCACAGGACCAAAAAATATCACACAATACCATACAATACCACCCTGGTACGGGGTGGTATCTTATGGTACACAATGTTAAAAGTCGTAAATGACAGTTAATATATTTCTACTATCATGTATTCAACCATCCTACAATCTTGGTTTGTTCATACCACCATGATACGCTTTTCAAACCATAGGTATGCTCTTATTTTAATATCAGTCAATACCATATGGTATAGCCTGGTAAAAAATTACTCAATTTTTTTTTCGAAAATATATCAAAGTGAATATCATTTTGAAGAGCACAATTAATCTGATCTAACTATGTAAAAAAGATTAAATTTCGACTTAAAACGAGTGAGAAATCGTCCGTCAAAGATTTAGGAGGGGAAAATTAAAGGGTTTCCAGGAGAGAGAGATGCTGATGTCATGCTGATGTGGACGGGTTACTCATGGTTACTCACCATAAAGTTACTGACCTGATCCGTTCCCGAGGTATCGGACTTGATTCTTCCCGATCAGTGGATTCTTTACCCAAATCGTTCAAATAAATCAGATTGTGGAAGCAACATTCATAGTAATTATCTATTATTTTTTAAGGCTAGAGCCTAGAAGACCCAGATTAAGGGGTACCCACATTATATTTACTTTGGAAAATTGAGATAGGTAAAGGCAGGGAAAAGTTAATCTGCTAACTTGAAGATTCGTTAGCAGATACTAACTGATATCCAAAATACATGAATTAGTATCCAAGTACTAAAATATCTAGAGAGCACAGACTAGTATTCAAAGTTTGCTAACTGATATCCACCATTAATCAACTATCATCCCAAATTCACAAACTAATATCTAGACAACACAGAATAATATCCATACAACACATAATTAATATCCATATAACACATAAGATTATCCAGATAACACATAATAGTATCCATATTAAATACTAGTTCGTTGATTGTGGATATTAGTTGGTATATGCTATCTGGATACTAGTTTGTGATGTTTAGAATACTAGTCTGTGCTATCTAGATACTCAGCAGACTTAGATATTAGTTCATACATTTTGAATACTAGTTAGTATATACTAACGAATTTTCAAGTTAGCAGAATAACTAGGCTGGTAAAGGCAGGGTTGAGCAAAGCTTAACGGGCAGGAATATGCGGACATTTCTGAAAGAGTAAAACTGGTGGAAAAAGAATTGGAGCTAGTACATCTTACACAACCTGGTTAATCTGCTAACTGGTCTTTTTGTTAGTATATACTAACTGATATCCAATAGTGTATGAACTAATATCTAAGTCTTTGTGAACTAAATAATTTGGGTAGTTGATCGGTTTGAGCTCTGATACCATGTTTTATTACTATATTTACTGATTTAATAATTTTGTTACTAGACTTACTGATTTAATAATCTTTGTTTAATTTTGTTTAAGCTGGTTATTATATCAGTAATTAATTCGGTTTTAGAGATAGTTTCTTCTAATGTTTCTGTGGTTCCAATACTTATTTGTTCTTCTACAATTTCTGAGGCAAAGTAAGTCAATTCTTGTGTGACTCTACTGATATAATTTATTGAGGTGAGATTTATAGCATCTAATCCTTCAATTAATTTATTTATATGATAGTTAGTAGGCATATTTAGATTTTATTCTCTAAGTTGCAATTTTTCTAGCTTATTTATTACTTGATTATTGGTTATCTCTTCAATTAATTTATTCACTTGATTATTGGTTATCTCTTCTTGTTCTAAATTTTGTTCTATTACTAGGATATGCCTAATTCTCTCTGATTGTGTTTTAATTAATCGTCTTTGATCTTGGGTTATCGATGGTCGACTAGGTTCTATTCTAACAGTCTTTAATGGTGCTTCTAGTTGAATTACAGGTTTAAATAAATCTTCTATAGTAACTACTTCCTTATTTTTGAAGGTTAAGCTGTGGTGACTATTTGTTAATGCATAGTTTATTTGATAAGTTACTGAAAATGGTTTGCTATTTTCTTTCATAAAATTTTCTCTTTTTAATTCATACTTTATAATGATAGAAGAGTCAAGATTACCATCTGCCAGGCTTAATACTTGTTGCAGGTTAATATCAAATTTAATTATTCCTACTCCTAAATTTCCCGTTCCTTTAGCAATAATACTTTCTTCTTCGTTTAGGAGCCTATCATCACGAATTTCTAATTCCATAGGTGCGTCAATTCCTATTTTCATGGTTGATTTTAATATAATTTGAATTGTACTAATATGAATATAAGCTATTTTATTTCGTTCTTCTGATCTTAGTTTAGCTAATCTTTTTCTGATTTGTTCTTTGTTTATTACTTGGATTAGGAAATCACCCTTAGTTTGATCAATAGGGACTGCTACTTCACCTATCATTTTACCATATTTAATAATGTTTTCTCTATCGAAGAGTTTTGATAAAAAAGACTTAGTGATAAAGTTCTGAGTTTCTGAAATAGTAAAATTAGTTTTTTCTCTAATTTTCTTAATGTCTATAATACCATCTAAGAAGTAGTTTTCATTATCATTTTTGTTTAAATAGTCAAAATAACTTGAGGTAGGATTATCAGACATACCTGACTTGCTTTTCTGATGAAATTCTGAGCCTTTTGATGATCGCTTGATGATTGTAGCTTCTTTCCGTGCGTTTGATTATATTGAAGATGATTGTGGCCTCCAGGATCAGTGGATCCAAGCCTTACAACTAGCTAGCTAGAGGGAGAGAGTAAACAGACAATTTTATGGCCAAACTCGTTCTGCCTTATTTCATTGAAAACTCTTGCTCTTATATAGAGCTGAGAGGAAATACAAAGACTTCATTGCTTACGTCTGTTAGACAGGGACGTAAAGCTAACACGTCAAAAGTGCGCGAAACGATAAGAAAAGCTGATAAAATACAATAATGCACGACTTTTTTAAAGGAGTCGGCCAACCTTCTTTTGTCGCTTTATTCCATATTTGTTTGATTCCTTTTTCTTCACATGCTTCTGTCAGTCTTGGTCTGCTGGTCCACTGATGTCTTTGTCAGTTGATGCACACCACTCACAGAGATGGTCTTCATAGATAGTAAGCTCATTGCATAACTGTTTCTTGATTTGAATGGGAAGGGCTGACAGATTCCCATTAATTTCCGTGAATTCCTTAATTTTATCTGTTATGATTGCTCATTCTTCTTTGGTCATGTTTCCTCTTGTTTTGCTGGTGATGATGGCATCGGGGCTGCTGTAATTGACTTTAATGTGGCTTTCCGGTTCAATTTTGGTTAATGCTCTGCATACTGCAAGAAGACCCTTTACTTGGTAGTCTGGGTTCTTCTCATAGTCTCGTAGGTCATCTCTGGTAGGGTAATCATGGTTTGATACTCCCATGAGGATAACTGCCTTTGATCCGATCAATAGTTTGTCTTGATCGAATACGGGGTAGCTGCTTGTATACTTGAGAAATATTTCTCGTTCCTTGGCAAATAGCTCGAGATATCTTCTGATTACGTTCCTCATTCTTTGTGGGAAGTATTCAAATACCTTCATGGTTTTAGTGTAGATTAATCCATATTGATGGAACTCAAAAGAGAGTTCTGGTGATGCTTCTTCTGTGATTACTGTTTTGGGTCCTACTCGACTGACGGGGTAGAAACCCATGGTCGTGTGTTTTTCTTCATAGTTGATTATCATATCCCAGTTGGATATGAACTTCTGAAATATTGGTTTTAATTGCTCTTCTTTTTCCTTGGTGGTTAGGATGCTCTTGATACTGGGAATCTTCATGACGAGTTTCTGCGATTGTTGCTCTTGATTCTTGGCTGGTTCTTTCATTGTCATCACCTTGTATGATTGTCTATATGCTTCGTCGGCTGTTTCTTTTGTTTTAAACGATTGATGTTGGACTGGTTTGTCGTTGATGTGCTGGCTAGCAATGGCCCAGTTATGATATACTCCTCGGTATGGTCCATTAAATATGACATACCACTTGCTGCCTTTTCTTTCGTCTTCTTCATAGTGGGAATCTTTTGTTTCTTTTTCTCCTTGTTCACCGATGTCTGCCCATCGTGTCGTCTTTTGTATATTATAGCTGGTAGTGGTGGATGATTGTGTTGCTGTCGACTTTTCTTTTTCAGCAGGTTCTGTGGTGAGTGTTGATGGCTTTCCACTAGTGGAGCTAGTTGTTAATGTACTGATGTTGATGTAGTTGATTTTTAACTGTTGCTGAATGACGTCGATTGATTGAATTATTGCTTCTTCCTCCCCCTGCAAAGGAGAAGTTGTTGTTCCAGTGCTGCACTCTTTTCCTGCTTCTGCCTTAGTTGATTGATGAGGGTTTTTATGAATCCTTCCATTCTCGAGTCAGTGTGTCTGTGAATGGATTGTTACTGGACTTGATATACTTCAGATAAGGATTGTAATAATGGAGTTGTTGCTGCCACCTGATTAATCTCCCTTTGTTGAAATCTGCCTGAAGCTTGTACCTCCAAAAACCTGTTACATATTTAGAGTCGGTTTGAAGTTCAAACCTTGTAGATAATAATTCAAGCTTCCATTTTTTCAATGTTCTGAGACAGGCTAGTGTCTCTAATTCGTGGATCGGATAGTTCTGTTCAGTGGCGGTAAACGTTCTAGAAATATATTTACATAATTTCTTAGAATATTTATCACTGTTGAAAGGAACTGATGATTGAGAACTTGATAGTTCAATAATATTGTCCGAAGACTGATAATCTTTAGGCTCTTGGCCAGAGACAGTAGCCTCGTTATTCTCTATTTTGACATTACCAAAATTGTCCATTTGTAATAATTCCTTGCCATTTTGTATTGCTAACATACACCCTGCCCAAGTATCCTTAGAAGCATCCGTTTGAATTATTAGAAAATCGTTTTCACAAGGGTTATATAATTTTGGTAAATGCTGACATTTTTCTTTCATTAATAAAACTATTTTTGTATCTTGATCATTCCATGTCCAAGGGATTTTGTCAGAACTCTTTTTCTGTAAATGTTTTCTCTCTTTTGCTAAATCTTTTAAAAATCCTTGTTCGCTGATATAAATTAAGCATCCAAGAAAACGTTGAATTTGTTTTCTATTTTCAAGTTGGTTTGGGAATTTATCGATTTTTTCTTTAGTGTTTGGTGACAACTCAATTTCGCCAAAATTATTAATCTTCATACCGAGATATTCAATTTCTCTTTGAAGAAGTTTCGATTTCTTCTTAGAGATAATTAGACATTTTTCTTTTATTCTCTGTAAAACTATCAAGATTTTTTCACGATGATCTTCTTCTGATTGATTTGTGAAGATAATAATATCATCAATGTATGCTAAACAGAACGATTGAAAACCCTCTAAGACATGATCCATAAACCGTTGGTAAATAGCTGGTGCTTGTTTCATTCCAAATGGGAGAACATTCCATTCGTAATGTTTTTGTGGTGGACATGAAAAGGCTGTTAAAGGTTTGGTATTCTCATGCAGACGAAGTTGCCAATATCTAGATTTAGCATCTAAACTACTAAACCACGTTTGACCTTTTAATCTTTCTAATATATAGTCTTTCCTAGGTAGTTTATAGCTATCTCCTATTGTTTGTTCGTTTAGTTTTTTATAGTTTATTACCATTCTTCTTTTTCCTCTTTTGATTTCATTATTATTTTCTACATAAAAGGCTGGTGCACTATGAGGACTTTTAGTCTCTCGTATTATACCTTTTTCAGCCAACTCTGAACATTCCTTTTGGAATTCTTCTACATCTCGTTGAGTATATTGAATTTTGTTAGGGACATTAACTTCCATTTTAGGATCTTTTAGTTTAATTTTGATAAGTTCTTGATTGGTATTTTTATCTTTATCTAAAGGGTGTTCACTACACACCTGGTCTAACGTATCCTCTAGAATGTTACAGGTAATCTGTATATATTCTAGTCTATTTTTGAGGTTTTGAAGTACAATTTTTAGTACTTCATTTTTTGTGATTATTCTGGTTGTGATTATCTTAGATTCTTGGTCTATTGTTTTAGGACATCTAAGGCTGATTGTTCTAATCCTTTGGATAAATGGTTGATATAATTTTAGAAAGTTATTTCCTATTATT
Organism: Linum tenue; assembly: GCA_946122785.1. NCBI lineage: Eukaryota > Viridiplantae > Streptophyta > Magnoliopsida > Malpighiales > Linaceae > Linum > Linum tenue. The sequence goes on from CAMGYJ010000008.1 coordinate 37,711,093, forward strand.
ATATCTAGTCCTGAGTCATGTTGATAGATTGTTTTAGTTGTGAAGATATGTTTTTCAATGATTATTGGTACATATTGTTTTACATACCAGATTTCATGGATAGATTTGTCTGTCACTATAATTTTTAAAGTTTTTTCAAGTTTATCCCATTTTTTATGGTTGATTTTTTGGCAAAACATAAGGTTGCCCCTGTATCAATGTATGCTAAGAAGTTTTTTTCTCTATTTAAATTTTAATAAATGTTGCGTTAGGATTGCCCTTAGTTAATACCTTCTTCTGACTCATCTGAAGAGGTTTCTGAGGTTGAAATATATTCAATAATTTCTATATCGGAAAGTTCAAAATCTATTTCTTCGATTGGTTCAAAACCACAATCATAAGCTAATCTAAGGACTTCTTGTTTTCTAGTGTTAGTATTTTTCTTAGGACATTTATTTGCGTAATGTCCTTCTTCGTTACATAACCAACATCTACAATTTGTTTTTCCCTTAGGACAATATTCTTGTTGTCTTGATTTTTGTTTAAACTGTTTTCTATTTTTGAAATATTTATTTGGTTTTCTAAACCTATTTTTTCTATATTCTTTATAAGGTATTTTTCTCCATTTTTTATAATTTCTATATTTTTTTCGAGTTTTAATGATCTTACGATCATCATTACATCCATACTTTCCAGCTCTGTCCATTGTTTCTTCACAACAGAGTTTAATTTTAGCTTGTTTCTTTAGTTTTTCCTTATTACAAGCTCGTTTATGACATTCTTGTAAAACTAATATTCGTCCTCCTAATGTATCTGGTATTTCTTCTTTTATCAAAGTTTCATTAAAGATAGCTTCGACTTTTTCAGAGACATTAGGTGGTAATTTAGCATAGAGTAATTTATCTAGCTCTTTTCTTATCGAAGGGGTGACTTGATAATAGTGTGTTCTGAATTCACAAATAAATGGTTCTAAGAAGCTCATGTTGCAGACTCTAAGATTAGTTAAATGCCAAATAGCTTGTTGACTTATGGTTGTGTTTGGTTTATCTTCTCGAGGATGTCGTACTAAGAATTCATGAGTTATTGCATTTAAGACTTTTTCAAAGGTATTTGTCGCATCCGTTGTTCCATATAACGTTGTTTTAGTAGGAATATCCATGTTGTTAAGATAATGATAAACTGCCCCAGTTGTTTTATATATTAAGAAATTAAACATTTCATTAGGATGTAATTTCTTTAGATCTTCATTAGTTTGTATTAGTAATCCTGTTCGATTTTTCCAGTCTTCTAATTCTTTTAATGGATTGACGCAACAATCAAGATCTAATATATCAGGACTGTTAAAACTAGTGGTGGAATATTTTGGTATGTAAGATTGAGGTATTTTACTCCATCCTCCCCCTTTGCGAGGTGCATACGAATTTTTATATAAGTATTCATCAAAAAATAGTTGACCATCTTTATAGTCATTAAAATCACGCTTTCGTGATATTTCAGCTTGATCCTCAGTTTCAGTTTTTGTGTAATTTGCATTTGTGTAATTTTTATAGGGGTTTTCGTCGCTACTATAATCAAGAACTATTTTATCGTTTTTTATATTTTCTTCTATCTATTCAATAGTAATTGCGGCTAGTAAATCATTTAATTTATTAATTTGTTCGTCAATACTAGTCATAGAAGTTTATAGGGTGCCATGATAGTTAATGGGCTAGATTTTCCTGATTTATGCTCATTCAAATATTCTTTTATATCTTCAATTGTAATGCTCCTTTTATTATCTAATTTAATTATTATTTTTTGAAGTTTAATAATGATTTCCTTAAGATCTTCTACCGGTAATACTATTTGAGTTGTTTTCCCCATTGCTATTTCCCTTTGTTTTATATCTACTATTATTTTGGTAATTGTATCCTTAGCGAGTTCTAAATCTGAATATATATTTTTTTTGTTTTTCATTACCTTGATATTCTAATATTGATCTTAATTGTTTATTATTGTCTTCTATTATCTTTATTAGATTTTCTTGATATTCATCTATTTTTTCCCCTAATTTTTCTAGTTTTATCAAAATATTTTCAGTAGCCATAATTTTGTCTATAAGGTGGATACTAGTTCAGCTATTTTAGATATGAGTTAGTATCTGCTAACAAAATGACTTGTTAGCATTTTAACTTTTGCACATCTTACAATCCTCTCTGCCTCATATCCCACACCTTAGTTTATTAAAGAAGCGAAAAGGTTGGGGCTAGAGTGTTTTGAAGAACGGAGAGAAAGACAAATCTTTTTATAAGTATAAATAAAAACAAAATCCGAACCCACAGGTATTCTATTCGATCCAACCCGATTAAGACGGGTAAAACCTGCGTCGACGACTTATGGGTCGGGTTTGGGTTTAAATCCGTTCACTATTTACCGGGTTGGGTTGGGTTTGAGTTTAGGTAAACAAGCTCCATGGATACCCGCCCTTCCCGGTATATTTAATATTCTAAACAACTAATCTTCTTTATGTTTGCGGAGACATGTCTATTTTTTCATTCTAATTGTCTAGAATAAAGTTGACATTATCGAGTGGAGAGTAGTGAAGAAGGTTAATTGACAAGGAGGAAAAAGTTTTCAATTAATCATGTTGTTTATGGATAATTTATGATTTGCTTCAATTTTCTTGAGTTTCCTAGATTGGTGTTAAACAATTTGTATGATTAATTTTTTGTGATTTGCTTGAATTTTCTAAAATGGTGTTATATATATGTGGATTATTTGTATTGAGAGATTGATATATGACTTTTATTTTGATAGGAACTTGTTATTGTAAATTTTTTACAACAAAAACTCATGGGTACCAATGAACCCGCGGATACCCGGTGGGTTTGAGTTTTCAAACCCAATGGAGTTTTTCACTGATAAACCCATGGGTTTGGGATTGGCAAAACCCGACTAATTGTCATCTCTAATTTTAACGCTTCCCTTTTTCATAAATCAGTTCAAATTCGGAGCCAAAACAAAATATCACTCGATTGATTGAGTCATAGGAAAATTTAGTCACATATGTGAAGGTCAATGGAGAAGTGGATGTGGAGTTTTAAAAGAATCATATTAGCACAATGGATAGTGAAATGGTACAGAAACCTGGGAACTACTACGATACCTTGATTCAACACAATGTAGATTTGGGGATTGTGAGGTTTTAATGAAGGGTATACCAAAGATGGTGATAAGACAGACAATGCATTTAAAATCGTGATTTTACTTAAAATTGAAAACCGAGGTAAAATTGAAATCGTAAATTAAAATTGTAAGATTTTAAGATTCATATAAAAATAAACACTTAAAACACGAGATAGTAATACAAATGAATATTCTGAATAACAGTGAACCACATATAACTTGATTACTTCCCAATATAATTTTGTCTGTAAAATAAACACAAATAAATCAATAGATTTGTTCTTGTACATAACATAAACACACATAAAATAGCAACCTGAAACCTCATAAAAATCATGTAATCTAGCTAGCAGGTAAGAGTAGAAAATCACATAAGATCGTTAAGATCAACATTAACATGCCTCACACATCATCATCTTCGCCCTCACTCTTTCTCTCATGCTCATAGAATCCTTGTCTATTTGCTTGAACAATGGTATCATTATTTTCAGTGTCACTTGAAATACTTCATCATTAACCAAATTTCCATGATCACAATCATCTAAAGGTTTGGAGATGAACAAAAGTTTGTAAGGGAATGAGGATTGGGCTAATTGCAAGGGTGGAGGGAAACAAACTATGAGCTCATTTTGAGTGTGGAGGAAATCGTTGATGCAAGGAATTGGGTGTTGACGTGCCGCAGAGGAAGATATGAGGAACATAATTAACAAAAATCAATTGAGGTTTTCTCGTGGGTTAGGGTTGTGTTGTTCATGATGTTGAGTCGAGGAAAGTGAACTTGACCCGGTTCATGGACTAAACCCAACATGACCATGCTGATTTTGTTCCAGTTGACATGAGATTTTATGAGATTTTAAGGTTCAAAGATTTTGTAGTAAAATCAGGATCGGAACTCAAAGGTAAGATCATAAAATCGTAAGATTAAAATCGGAATTTTGACTATATTAAAAACAAGTATTCAAAGATATGGGGAGAGATAAGGCACATAGCCCTTATGGGTCCCCTGTGGATTCTTCCTTGATCATTGGGATATTGTAGGTAAGGACATTGAAGAGGTAATCTTTAAATTCTTGTGTATTAGTTTTATGCCTTAGATAGTGAATTTGCAAGCTCCCACGATATGAAATGGCCTCTCTGTAAGTATGCAAAGTTCACAATTTCAGTGTGGATATCATGATTGGCAAACCGTGATATTTGCACATGCCCGCGAGATGTCTCTATCCTCATGGAACTTGTGGAATCCTCACGGTTTTGATGTGGATGTCACGGCTTGGCCGTGAGAATCTGCTTTAGACCGTGAGCTTTGACACTTTCCTCCATTCTATCATGTTTTGTCTCCCTCTTGTTTGAATTTTGTTCCTTTAGTCAATTTTGCCTGCTAGAATTTGAAGTACACCCAAACATGAAAACCCTAGAGTAAAATAGCTTCAAGAACGGCGAAACACAAGTCAAACAGCCAAGAAAACGATGTGTAAATATATAATTAGGCTTGAATCAGTGTACTTCCTGATGACTTTTCTTGCGTTCTCCAAAATTTTGTTCAATAGCAAGGGGAGGTGATAACGTTGTATTTTCACATGTTTGCACCCTCGTTTCTTGTCTGTTTTGGCTCGTAGTCGTGTGTCTTTGGCCTATTGTACGCGGGGTTGCGTTTCTTTTGTCATATTTCAGGTCCAGACGTACGTCAAAGGAAGGTCTAAGCGCGAGTTTCGGGTCATTTGGAGGTATTCGGTGAAGCTGGGGCAAAACACGAGCAACCTTACTCAAGAATACGGTCGTGGTTCACTAAGAAGCACGCCAGTGCTTTTTAATGCGCAGGTCAAGTCGAAGAAAGGTGAAGAAAGGAGAGCACATGTTTGCATCCTGATCAACTTCTTTTGAAGATTTCTACTACAACCAGTGATAGATAGAATCTAAATAGGTTGTTAGAGCTTCCTCAATCGATAAGAGTGAATTAATTATATGAGAGTTAATCAATTCACTGCTTTGCACTGGAATCTATTTCCAGTAGTGGAGTCCTGTGTTAATTACCTTAGCATTCTATCCCGGTGAAGACTAGTCGTCTGCCGGATAGTCTGTCTGATAGGGCTTGGTCAGCTCAAGAGATTCCAAGCCACTGTCGGATCTTTCGCAGTTTAATCAAAAGTGAATCAACCAAAGGAAATTACAACTTGGACATAACTAAGGAGCTAGGGGGACTCATTCCCGAGTGACTCTTCTCTTGCTTTAGAAAACCGGACAATTTACTACTTTCTTTCTCTTTTGGTTCAAATTCAACTTCGCTCACTTAGTCCCTCTAGATAATAGAAGTTCACGGAGTAGGCAGTAGATCTAGACCCTGGGTTTATAAATTAAACTCACCCACTATTCTGCATTTCCAGACTGCGATTATACTTGATCATAGTTTGGTGTTGTGTCGTAGCGAGTCAAGTTTTGGCGACGTTGGCGGGGAGACTAAGTTATTGGAGAAACGTGAACATCTGTTACTTTGGCATTTACTTTTTTGCATTTTTTCTTCATCCGTTGTGTGCCTTCACGGGTTGTGCTTTCAGTCTGTGTGCAGGTAGTGCTTGACCCGTAGCCAGTCGGGAGAGCTATATCTGTTAGATCAAGAGCTCAAACGAACTTGTCATAACTTCAAGCGAACTTTGAAGGCGCGAATGCCTGCGGAGGAAGCTTTGGAGCATATGAACATCAACCAGGAGGAGGACATGGGTGAACCCAATAATGGCGGGGAGCTTGTCCCCGACAAGCATACCATGGGATACTATTGAACCGCCAGGGCGGTAGACATGAAGTCGCCCATCCAACACCCTCAAGTTCCTGCTAACAACTTTGAGGTGAGCACCTCTGTCATCACCATGTTGCGCGACTCGACGATATTCCATGGAAAATCAGGCGAGTGCCTACGCACGCACTTGAGGAGATTCCACGAACTGATCGATGGAATCAAGATTAACGGGGTCCCTCAAGATGCCATCCGACTGCGCTACTTTCCCTTCGCACTTGAGGGCCAGGCGAAGATGTGGCTGGACAACCAGCCTCCGGGATCGATCTCTACATTCACCAACCTGACCAACAAGTTTCTGACCTGCTATCATCTTTCATCTAAGACAGCGGACCTGCAAAAGGAGATCACCCATTTTGCACAGGAAGAGGATGAGACCATCTGGGATGTGTGGGAGATACACTAGTCTCTTCCTGAAGTGTCCCAATCATGGTTTCAACGATGCTTTCAAGGTGAGCACCTTCTATCGGGCTCTCTTCCCTGAAGATAAGCAGTTGATTGACTCGGTATGTGGCGAGAATATGTTGACCAAGACTCCATCGCAATTGAACCAGCTCTTTGAGAAGATGGCAGAGCAGAGATATGATTGGGGGACTGCTAAGAGGTCTAGGCGAGCACCAGGTCGGGGTGTACATGCTATGGACACCCAGTCATATGAGTTGGTGCAGGTTGTGTCTAAGTTGGTCTCAGCTATCGATCTTAATGAGATGATTCCAGACATAGTTAGTAAATACTTTGTGTAATACACGTATATGTTCTCGTATGTAGTTTATCCGTTTAAAACTTTTATATATGTATTATTGTCGAGCCGTTGAATTTTCTTCCGTTCATTTTATGGCTCCCCTACTAAACACATATAAAACTCGTATAAAACATTTAATATTCATATTTAATGAATTAAAATGTTAACTTTACTATTATTTATATATTTATTTATTTTTAAAATAATTAATTTTATATATTTATGACTAATTAACGTACTATTAAACGTAACATTAGCTTAGAGATGAAGTAAAATACTCGTATATATTATATACGTAAATTTCCGGCACCATATTTTACTACCTATGATTCCAGGAATAGTGCTGCAGCAGGCAATGCATTGCTAGTGGTGCGAGAGCTCCCAAGTCCCATCATACTATAGAAGAGTGTCAGGCAATAAGGGAGTCGACTACACCCCAAGAGCAGTTGGACTTCATCGGCAATGTTGCGCGTTTCGACCCCTACAACAACACCTATAACGAGGGGTGGCGCCAGCATCCCAACTTCTCCTGGAGTGGCAGTAATCCTAAGCCACAAGTCATCCAGGGACCCCCAGGTTTCCAGAGACCGCCATACCCGCCCAGGCCAGCGCAATTCCAGCAACAGCCTTTTTATCCGCCCAGACACGGGCAAGCTCTTCTTTAGCCGCAGGTGAGACCTTTCAGCAGCCAGGTGCAGCTTCTGCAACCCATTGCAGAATGACCTGATGGCTGAACTGCGGGATCTGGTGGGTTTTCTAGCCAGTTCAAGCGCTAATAAATTCAACAACATCGAGTAGTTCATGGATAAAGCTTCCACTAAGTTCATGGAGCTTGAACCTGACCAGAGGAACACACAGGCTGTTCTGATGGATATCCAGACCCAGCTCGGAGGTGTGGCTCAAGCTATTGCGCAGAGGGAACCAGACACTTACCAGGTCATACCATTCCTAATCCGAAGGACCCGAATGCCCACTGCAATGTTGTCACTACTAGTAGCATCAAAGTGATTGAACTTGTCTAGGCTAGATAGGAGAGAGAGAAACATGCTTCAGCACTTCCATATGTTAAATAAGAAATGGAGAAGGAGATCGAGGTGCCTGATCCTGAGCCACAACCAGTCATGAAGGAGTATGTCCCTCAACTCCCATTTCTTGCCCGGTTCCATAAAGACCGCCTGGAGACTGAGTTTGCCAATTCATAGCAATGCTTAAGGAGGTCAACATCAACATTCCCTTCGTGGAGGCACTGTCAAAGATGTCTATGTACGTGAAGTTCATGAAGGACCTCCTCACAAACAAGAAGAATCTTGGGGAGCTCTCGACGGTGATGCTGAACAAGGAGTGTTCTGCCATCCTGCAGAACAAGCTACCAGAGAAGCGAAAAGTTCCAGGGAGTTTTATTATCCCTTTCATGTAGGGAAGTCCTTGGTGAATTTAGGCGCTATCATAAACGTAATGCCATCTAAAATCTTTAAGAAGATATGCCTAGGTGAACCCACTAACACTAGGATGAGCATTCAATTAGCTTATAGATCCATTGTGCATCCTAGGGGTATTGCAGATGAGTTGATAGTCGTAGTAGGGTCATTTTCATATCCTGTTGATGTTGTTATTCTTGAATTTAATGAGGATGTGGAGGTGCCTTTAATTCTGGGTAGACCTTTTCTCGCCACCGCCAAGGCTTGATTGATGTTAATGATGGTAAACTGATTTTGAGGGCTGGGGGTGAACAAATCACCTTCTCTGTTTCCGATAATATGAAACACCCCCCAGATACATGATGATTTGGATTACTGCGATGTGATTGCTGATTTTGAGACCGCACTCGCCATCACGAGTTTGGGTACTAATGATTTCCTCGAGTTTTTTCCTTTGCTAGGGGAACATGCATCAAAGGAGCTGCAGCTGGAGGAGCAGCTCGCGGAGCTAGAGGGAGCCGCATTCGAGGGGCGAGCGAAGCCATTCAAGCCGATCTCTATCTTGCTCGGGATTGCCACATCATTGGAGGAGACCCCAGAGCTAGAGATTAAGCCCCTCCCCTCTCACCTGGAGTACGCATTTCTCCGGGAGGGGAATAAGCTCCCGGTAATCATCAGCTCGGAACTGACTCTCGAGAAAAAGAGCAGTCTGGTGGCTCTGCTGAAGAAGTACGCCCGGGCCATGGCAGGGAAGATAACTGACATCAGAGGCATTAACCCATCCTTTTGCTCCCACAAAATTCTGATGGAGGATGAGGTTAAGCCAGTCAGGCAGCTGCATCGGAGATTGAATTCTAACTTGGAGGCAGAGGTCCGGGCAGAGATCATGAAGTTGATGGATGCATGGATCATTTTTGCTACATCTGATAGCAAGTGGGGTCAGTCCCAATTAGGTGGTTCTGACGAAAGGCGGGATAACGGTGGTCCCGAACGAGAAGAACGAGCTGATCCCGATGCGGATCGTGATTGGTTGGACAGTCTGCATCGACTACGGTGCCTGAATGACGCCACCAAGGAGGACCATTTCCCGTTGCCTTTCATTGACCAGATGTTGGAGAGGCTGGCGGGGCATGAGTTCTACTACTTGTTGGATGGTATGTCAGGGTATTTCCAAATCCCGATTGCACCGGAGGATCAAGCTAAGACTACCTTCACCTGTCTATTTGGTACCTTCATGTACCGGAGAATTCCTTTTGGAATCTGTAATGCACCGACGACCTTCCAACGGTGTATGTTGGCGATCTTCGACCGATTGGTTGGAGAAATTATAGAAGTCTTCATGGATGGCTTCTCCATTTATGGAGACTCCTTCTCGCACTTTCTCCATAACCTAGAGCTTGTCCTGAAGAGGTGTGAGGAGACGAACTTGGCGCTCAGCTGGGAGAACTTCAACTTCATGGTTCGTGAAGGTATCGTGCTCGGGCACAAGATCTCCAAATAGGGGATCGAGGTAGATCACGCGAAGATAGAGACAATCAACAAGCTACCTCCCATGTGTTATGTGAAGGGGATACGCAGCTTTCTTCGTCATGCAGGCTTCTACAGGCGCTTCATCAAAGATTTCTCGAAGAATTCCCTGCCATTGACCAAGTTGCTTTTGAAAGACGCACCATTCCATTTCACTACAGAGTGCACAACTGCATTCGAGACTTTGAAGGAGAAGTTTACCCATGCACCCATCATGGTGACTCCATATTGGTCTCTACCCTTCGAGCTAATGTGCGATGCGAGTAATTCTGCAGTTGGAGTTGTTCTTGGTCAGAGATGCGATAAACATTTCTAGCTTATCTACTACGCGTTGAAGACCTTGAACGATGCTTAGGAGAACTACACCACCACCAAAAAGGAGTTGCTCGTCGTGGTGTATGCATTTGACAAGTTCTGATCGTATTTGATGCTTTCTCATGTCGTGGCCTATACTGACCACTCGACCACTCGCTATTTGATGACCAAGGCTGACGCCAAGCCAAGGCTCATCCGCAGGATCCTGCTTCTGCAGGAGGTCGATATAGAGATCCGAGAGAAGAAAGGAGCCGAGAATGTTGCTGCAGATCATCTTTCACGGTTGGAAAGCCTCTCCGGTGGACAATTTTGTGGAAAATATTAACGACTGCTTCCCGGACGAGCGCTTTCTGGTATGGTGGAGAGTGTCACTCCTTGGTTTTCTGATCTTGCGAATTATCTGGTGGACAAACAGTTACCAAAGGGGCTGGCTACTCACGCTAAGCGCAAGTTCTTCTTCGACCTAAAGCACTATTTTTGGGAGGATCCATACCTTTCAGGATGGGAGCAGATGGCGTGATCCTGCGCTGCGTCATGAAGCACGAGATGGACCCACGGGAGGTCATCATGGCGGGAACCACACGACATGGAAGGTGTTGCAGTCGGACTTCTACTGGCCCTCGCTCTTCAAGGATTTCGATATCTTCGCATGACAATGCGACCCTTGCCAGAGGTCAGGTAACATTTCTTCCCGGGATGAGATGCCCCAACATAAATCTATCGTTTGTGAAATTTTTTATGTTTGGGGCATCGATTTCATGGGCCCCATTTCCTCCATATTTTGGTAATCTATACATACTAGTTGCGGTAAACTACAACCATAGAACAATCTACCGCCCCCAGGATCTCCTCCTCTGCCCTTTTCATTTCATCCGCTCGTCAAATCCCTAGAGAATATCGCCATCTCCAGCCACCGCGTGCCGCCGCCACTAGGCCTTCTTCGGTGGCTCGTTCACTTGCAACAGATCTATTCAACGGATCCGGACAAAGCAATGCACGACGAACCAGGATGAATCAAAGAAGGCAAAGCCATGGGAACTCACCAATCAATGAAAGTCGGCGAGGAATTTCAAAAATCCCCTTCACCTTCCATTCCGGCCAAGGTAAATGGAGACCCTTCGACGACGGTGAGGGTCAAATCGGAATGAATCCCCGTCGAGTTTTGGATTGCTGTAGCCGATTCATCATGTTCGGAGGATCGCCACCGCTGATTCATCGCCAGATTTGGACGAAATCGTCGGTAAATAGATGAACCCGTCGAGATCTGGACTCCACCGCCGATTCATCACGTTCGGAGGGATCACCGCCAAGGTAGATCTCTGTCGCTGCCGCTACCCAGTCGCTCTCCTCATCGCCCAGTCGCTCTCGGTGCCTCCCAGTCGCTATCGCCGCCGTAAGCAGAGTCCGAGCGGCAACCACGTCCTCTTCGGTCTCCACAAGCTGCCTTTATCCCCGTTTCTGGATTTGTTAGTGAGAAGAACGAAACTTTTTTTTGTTGAATAGAAGAATAAGAAGAAGAAGGAAACTTGAAAAGTGTAATGCGGGTCTGGGAAAAAAGGAAAGAAGAAGTTAATTATGCGGTTAGCCGGTTGCTAATCGTAAGTCGGGTAGTCGGTTAGCCGATTAACCGATTTCCTTCCAGCTACGGTAATCGGCAGCATTTTGGGGATAGTCGGTATACTGACAACCGGTTAATCGGTTACTGGTTAACCGGTAAGCGACCGATTACCACCCCTATCGGCTTGTCTATGAAAAGGCTTGTTATTTGCCGGTGCAGCTAGAGCACAAGGCCTTTTGGGCCCTTAAGCTGCTAAACCTGGATTTGAGTTCTGTAGGTACTGAACGTAAGCTGCAGCTGCTGGAATTGTAGGAATGGCGTTACCACGCATATGAGAATACTCGACACAATAAGGAGCGAACCAAGCGTCTCCACGACGCTTGGTTGAAGGGCCCTAAGGACTTTCAGGTTGGTGATCGCATTTTGCTCTGTAATGCACGCCTAAAACTCTTCTCGAGCAAGCGACACTCACGATGGACGAGACCATTCACGGTCACGGGTTAATTGCACCCGATGGCACTTAAGTGAACATAATGTTCCAGGGTTAGCACTTTAATAGATTTTGTGGCAACTAATCCCCTTATCTACGTTTCCGGTTGCAAAGCTACCACTTTCATCGACGGAAGTAACGGCAGGTACCAAATACGTAATTTTCTAGGACAAGCAGGCAGACATGTCAGCACAGCTTGCTGACTCATCTTCAATTCCGAGTGACTCATCCGAGGGCCACACCAAACGGGGCCACTAACATTCGAAGACTCTTTTGGGGGGAACCCTCTTTTGATCAGCCAACTTCTCCTCCGACCTTTCCTCTCCCTCCTCTGTACTCTGTATTAGAATTTCACAAAGACGAAATCCTTCGCCAAGAAACACGACCGCGAGACGACAGAGGGGCGGATTAGCAAGACGTTCGTGTGGCGAAAAGAAGAATAGCAAGAATAAATAAGGCCCATCCAGGTATCAATCCTTCTTTCATGCTATTATTCATTCCCCTGTTTTACCTTTTCTCGTATGAATTATGATAAGTGTGTATGAGTGAACTACATACTAGACCCTGCCAGTCATCGCCTCGATGCATTAGAAACAGACACCTGCCTTAGCCTGTCTGTTTTTGGCGACGAATTTCGCTCGTTCACAACCGAGCATAGCGACGCAGCCATTCCCCTACATAGACCTGTTGTGGTCTCATGATCTTTGTGTCTGGATCATCCGAGGGATTGCAAATAGAACAGGAAAGAACTCAGTTGGGAATCCCATAGCCTTGTATATCAACCCCGAGCGTATTGTGTGTTGTTGCTGCAAAGATGAGTCCATCCATTAGGGAAGTAGGAGATACTGATCAGATCCAAACATATGGTGAGTTGTGTGTTTTTGCTGCAATTTTCGTCAGCTAATGACATGTTTCCAAATGCTAAGTTTATTTTTGTTGATTTTGGCAGAAATCGGTGATGACAAGTTTACCATCGAGCTCCATTATAAAGGAGAGATGTTGTATGTTCTCGACGAAGACTTGTGTTATTTTGGAGGTAAAGTTAAATACCTGGACTGGATAGATCCAGATTGCTTGTCTTTGTTTGAAATGGATGGATATCTTGTTCAGTTTGGCTTCTCAGAAAGTGTCAGAATGATGGAGGAATATAGGCTGAAGAATGGTTGGGCATACTATTGGAGACTACCAGGAGAACGAATAAAGGAAGGGCTACAAGAATTGAGAAGTGACAAAGACATTATGGACATGGCTGCAAAGGTTATTCAAGTCTCTAAGTTTGTTGAGGTTTACCTGATCAATACAGAAGAATTGACTAAAGCTAACCTAGAAGCAGACAAAGGAGAAAATGAAATAGAAGTTGGCAGAGACATTTTCCAAAGCCCACTTGAAGTACCACATGATATGGCAGAGGCATTCTCCCACAACAATGGAACTGATGGTGGCATTGATGGTGGCAGCAGGGGAATGAATGAGGCAGAATATGATTTGCCCTGCCAAAACAATGCAGGGGAGGCTGAAAGAGAAGGTGACAACAGGGAACTGGTTGAAATTAATATTGATGACAATGTGGAGAGTGATCTTGAACGAGGTTTGGCTGCTGATTTTGAGGCCAGTGAAGAAAATGTGGAGTGGCAAAGCAGTGATGGGGAGGGTGGCAGCCATGACATGTATATTGATGATGTATTTGAGGTTCCTGAAGAGGATGAAGCATATCATTCAGATTACCTAGGCAGCGTCCATTCAGATGAAGAAGACGAACATCAAAGGGTTCCAACTCGTCCAAGGTACCCTGAGTTCAATCCAGAGAAAGACAGGAATGATCCCCAGTTCTATCTGCACCAAATTTTCAGGGATATAGACACTTTCAAGGATGCTGTGAAGAACTACTCTATCAACAGCAAACAACCACTCAAGTTTAAGCACAGTGACAGTAAACGAGTTCAAGTTGTATGCCAACCAGGATGTCCATGGAACATATGGGTAGCCCCAACTGATGATGGAAAGGAAGTTTAGATAAGATCATGTTGTCTAAGGCATGAGGGTTGTGTCTTGGTGTTCAAGAACACATTTGGGGATGCTAATTTCATCACCAAAAGATACATACAGAGGTTTCAGGCTGATCCGGATTGGGGAGCTGCATCAATTATGCAAACAGTTGCAGAAGACTATAATTGGACTATTTCAAGGTGGAAGGCATGGAGAATTAAATGACTTGCAAAGGATCTTATAAGAGGCAATGCTAAGGCCCAATATCATAAGCTGCAGGACTATTGTGCTCAAGTTCGTAGGACAAGTCCCGGTTCAATCTGTTATGTGGAAACAACTGAAAATTCCAATGTCTTCAAGAGAATGTACTGTTGTTTAGAACCTTGTAAGAAGGGGGCTGCTTTCTGTAGAAAGGTAATTCTGCTTGACGGATGTTTTCTGAAGACAGAATATGGAGGACAATTATTGTCTACAGTTAGTATAGATGGGAATGGAGGGAGTTTTCCTTTAGCATATGCTGCAGTCAAAGTTGAGAATGGAGACAACTGGACCTGGTTCTTAAACCAGTTGTGTCTAGATCTTGATATCTTCAAGGATCCAGGAAGGTGGACATTCATGTCAGATAATCAAAAAGTAATGATGTTTACTTAGTGAATACGGCTTCTTCAGTAGAGTAATAAGATATTGACATGTTTATTGTTTTGTAATACTATTTTGGAGGGCCTATTGAATGCTTTGGAGAGTGTTGTTCCACATGCCGAGCAGCGATGTTGTGTGAGACACTTGGTTTCCAATCTGTTTCGGGCACAAGGAGGTAACAAAAAAACCAAAGACTTATTATGGAATTGTGCTAGAGCTAGTTATGCATAAGAATTTGAGAGGTGCATGACTGAGTTTAAGGCTTATAATAAGACAGCTCATATGTGGTTGCTTGATAAGCCGTTTTCACAATGGACGAGAACACACTTCCAGCCATATTGCAAGTCAGATGTGTTGACAAACAGCATCGCTGAAAGTTGGAATAACTCTTTGGTAGGAGCTAGGACCAAACCGATCATAAGCATGTTCGAGACTATTAGGAAAATTTTGATGCATCGATTTCGTGTTAGGAAGGAAACTGCAGTGTTGAAATGGAAGGGTCATTTCTGTCCTAAAATCCAGAAAAAGTTAGACTCGGCTCAGAAAGCTAGCTTCACTTGTAATGCCATTCAGAGTGGTCCACAGAAGTTTGAGGTTTCATGTCCTCAAGGTCAGGTTGTTGTGGATGTGAGCAAGTCCAAATGCACTTGTCGGATGTGGGAATTAACAGGTTTACCTTGCCCTCACGCCATACGCTGCATTTGGCAACTCTCAAGAAGGGTAGAGCAGTATGTGGACAAGTGCTATGAGATTGGAACTTACCTTGCAGCTTACTCTGGTGAGGTGGAACCAATGGTTGGGCCAGAATCTTGGTTGCCAAGTGGGAAGGAGCCTGTGTTGCCACCAGAGCTAGTTGTAGAGAGTCAAAGAACCAAAAGGAGAAAGGGTATTGAGGAGACAGCTGGTCCTGATAAACAGAAACTCAAGTTTAAAGCTGAAAATGAAAGAATGAGTAGGAAGGGGAAGGGGGGAACCATTCATTGTAGTGAGTGTAAGCAGCCAGGGCACAATAATTCCTTCCATACAAAGGGGAAGAAGGGGAAAAACTTAGCAGAAGGTGCTGCATCAACTCAAAGATCATCAACAGAGGTGAGACTTTTATAGTTGTTTGCTTGAAATTAATTTAATTTCTCATGTTTATGTATCTGATTTGTAGGGAAGCACTCGAACTCGTCCAATGCATTTCTTAAGTCAAGCTGAAACTACTTCTTTCCCATCCCAGCAAGGCAGTCAAAGCTTCAATTCACCTTGTCTTCCACCATGACTGAGCAGTCAATCTGAGGGACAAACAATGCGCTTTGCACAATGCGAGGGAAGACTAAACAAACTTCCTATTGTTTCAAAAGGGAAAGGGTAAATGTGATCTGTTTCGTAGTTAAATGGGGTGGAATCATATAGTAAACAAACATGACTGTCAGCTGCTTTTGGTGATTATGTTACATAACTATCAGCTGGTTTTGTTTTGGTGGTTTGGTTTCCAGTACATTTTTTGTGTTCATGAACATATAAACTAATAGAAATTAAGCACACATTCTCCCTGGTTTATTCGGCTTGTCTATTTTATTGCTCTAACTAGGCTAAATGCAGCCTAGCTTTGTCCTTCGAAATATCCTGCATTTTGAAGATGGAAAAAACACTTCTTTGTCCTCTCAAAGTTACTATACCCAGTCAAAGAATGAAGTTCTTCTCAACACGGTTGGCGAGGAAATTAGAGACCAGAAAGGTTCTTCCATTAGTCATGCAAATAGATCATCTATAACATATTGACTTTGAAATCAGGATTCATATGTTGAATAAGCTAGCTGTATCAGAGGCCCCCTATCCAACAGACAGAAAAATAATACATCACCAACCATCTGAACACAGGCCCACTGCAGACTCTGCAGACTCTTTCCAGCATGCCATTACAGTCCGAAACATTGCTCCTTTAATACATAATCCGAACATTTTTCAAATTCATTACATCATCCAAAACAGGTTTCCAATTGATAAATCATCCTAAACAGGTTCCCACCTCATTACATGTTCCCAAACAGGAAATCAATCACACTCTTAGCCAACAGAGTTCCAACCACAATAAAAAAACTTTTGCTCATTTCTCTAACAAATGAGCTGTGATTGTTCCTCCTCTCCACCTCTCAGATTCTCTTGTGCAATGCAAGAACAAGGTGCTTAATGTTATCTTCAAGTGGTGGATCGATCCAACGGAAATAATTGCATGCATTTACACCCTACGAATCAAACAACAGAAGAACCAAATCCATAGTTTAGATATGGGAAAGATTTAGCATTTTCAGTTCACACCAAAATGAAATGAAGATTTAATCAGCATACCCGATAATTGGCGCAGCCGAAGAATCGTCTTCCAGGATTGGCATCAGTCACGAGGTTCGAAGAACCGCCGGTACAACGCACCAGCACATTGGAGGTGTTGCCGCCATTGTCGACTTGGAGGAAGGAGGAAGAGGGTGTAAAAAGAGACGGGTGTGTTTCGGGTGAGGAAATTTTGGGGATGGAAGGTTTGACAGAGAGTTTCCAGAATATAAGAGGAAGGGAAGAGCGGAATAACAACAGAAATAGCGGGAAAATGAGCAGGAAAGAAAGGCTCGGATGAGTCACTCGCAATTGAAGATGAGTCAGCAAGCTGTGCTGACATGTCCTGCCAGCTTGTCCTAGCAAATTATGTATTTGATACCTGCCGTTACTTCCGTCGACGGAAGTGGTAGCTTTGCAACCGGAAACGTAGATAAGGGGATTAGTTGCCACAAAATCTGTTTAAGTGCTAACCCTGCAACATTATGTTCACTTAAGTGCCATCGGGTGCAATTAACCCTCACGGTCACCCAGGTTTGCAACCGGAAACGTAGATAAGGGGATTAGTTGCCACAAAATCTGTTTAAGTGCTAACCCTGCAACATTATGTTCACTTAAGTGCCATCGGGTGCAATTAACCCTCACGGTCACCCAGGTGTTTCCGCATGGTGCGGTAGAGATCACCAATGCTAAATTTGAGTCGTTTAAGGTGAACAAACACATCCTTAAGCTGTATCTGGGAGGTGATGTAGAACACACAGAGCTACTAATCAAACTTGAGGACCCTTAATTCCTCCTTCTGCGTCCAGCTAAAAGACGATAAATAAGCGTTTGTGGGGAGGCAACCCCACCACCATTTGCATTTTCTTTCCCTTTTTCCTCTTTTGTTTTTGTTTTTGAGTCTTTGAGTCTGTTTGGAACCTATTTTGTGACCTGGAGTGGCATGTTTTTGTCTTTGGTTGTGTGTTTTCCAAGCCAGGGCACAGATGAGGTTTAGTTGTTTTAAATCGCGATTTGAATTGTGGCTGAGGCATGTTCGCCCGTGTTTTGTCTCCTTGCCCAGTCCCCCTTCGACATTAAAAGCACGGTCACGTGGGGATTGAGAACACGATCGTGTTTCTCCCCCAACGCGCCCTTGTTTTGCAATACGAGAGGAACCCCACACACGAAACACGGACGTGTCCCTCGCCCGCTCGTGTTTTGGTCCCCCCGATAAAATGTGAAATCCGGTTGGTTCTCTCTCTCCTCCATCATTTTTCAAACTCCTTCCTCTCTCCTCTCTCCTCTCACCGGAAACTCGGTCTTCTTCGCTGCCTTGGTGGTTTTTAGGCCAAATCTTTTTTCACGGCCTCCAAATTAAAACCCAAGACCACCACCATGCTCCTGGCGTTGGAGAGCACCTTCTCCAGAAGTTTGGTCCCATTTGGCGGAGGTCGGGTCACCGGCCACAAAGCTCCGACGAGGATCCCGCGAGGTCCCTGGGTTGTTTCCGGCGACGTTTCGAGTTTCCTTCTTCTCACATTCCCCGTGGTATCTACTTGCGTCTCCAAGTGTGGTTCTCATTTTATCTTGGTTAATTTTGGTGAATTGATACCTAGGGTTCTAGGTGAATAACTTGAGATTTTTGTTTGCATTTGGGTCCGTTTGGTAGTCCGACGGATTTTGTGTGCTTGATTCGATATTCCCTTGACTTAATTTCACCGGCCTACCGATTGCATGTGTAGAATTCTTCCAATTTTTGCTCAATTGGAGATTTCTTGTCAAACTGCTAATTGGATTGATGCATGTCTGTTGAGTGAATGTTTATTGCACTGGGAGCCTAGTCCACTATCCAAATCTTTCGATTTGAGGACTCCCAGTGTGATTTTACCTAACCACACCCAGTGCCAGCGCCTGCGGAACATCCGCAACCGTCACATCTCTCAGCACCTGCATCTCGACTTCGAGGCGCTCCACGCTCACGAGGAAATGGAGGCCGTTGTTCACGCCTACGGTTGGCGATGCCTCCTCTGCCTCGCTACGCCGACGTACTAGGAGTTGGTCTGGGAGTTCTACTCCGCCTTTTCCCATTCCCCAAGGAAATCGGCTGACCATGTCGACGCCGTCCAGTTCACACTCAGCGAGGTTGGGCACTCCATCAGCTACTAGGAGTTGGCCAATGCACTCGACCTCAACTTCCCTCACACTAGAGAGAGCTCTTTGGCTATTGAAGAGACCGACCCCATCGACTTTGAGGACCAAGCATTCTTTGAGCGCATTTGCCTTCCCGAGAGAGTGGGTGAGGAGTACACACCTAACCAGACGCGGGCCACTTTCCTCCATCCAGAGTGGGGGATCCTCAACCACCTGCTCACCCAGTCATACACACCCAGTCGGAGCTCCACCAACCGTGTCACCCTCCGGACTATGTACTTCATGCACTCGATGGGCTTGGAAGAAGATTCTATGTGGCTAGACTCTGTTGTCGCTCAGACATTTGCCAAGGTCTCGGCTTCTTAGGATTGCTTTATTCTTTATGGACCGGTGATCACCGCTTTGGCTCGCTACTATGAGGTTGATATCGCTGACATGACCCTGATCCGCGCCCTGACTCCCCTTGTCAAAGCTACTCTCCAGAATTAGCATTTTCTCAAGCATGATGGCCCTCTGACATGGATAAAGGGTCTCCATAAGCCACCTGCGCCTGCTCCTGCTGGGGCCGACTAGTCGGAGTCGAGTGTTGCTGGGGGACGGCATAGCCCATGTCGTGCAACTCGTCGTGCCCACGTACCGGCGAGCCCTTCGACCTCTGCCATCGGGCCTTTTGCTGCCCCCACGATGTCCGTTGCTGACCAGTTGGTGACTATTGCTCGTCAGAACGAGCTCATTCTAGCTGGCCATGAGCACCTCAACTCTTGCCTTGATCGTGAGTGTGATGGTCGTCACTGCATCATTTTGGCTCAGCACTATATGATGCACTACTGGAACATGAACCCTACTGTTGTTCACTACCCCTGACAGGCTTCCCGGAGCATGAGGATAACTACCTGCCTCCAGCTGGCAATGGTGGCGATGAGCCATAGGCTGGCTCTGATTGATCCCACATGGGATGTTGGGTTATGTACTTTTCTTTCTTTCCAGATTGAGACTCCGTGTCGGTTTTCTGTTTTTTTCTTTTTATTTAGATTACAGACTGGGAACTATGGTTTCTTTCACCCAGTGTGTGTGTTTTCCTGATTCTATCTCTGTTCCCTTTGGACTGGTCCCCTTCTAGTTCCCTACTCTTGAAAAATCACCCTTTTTCATCTCTTAGATATTCCACAGAGTGTTTTTTGCATGTTTTCTGTTGTTTCTGCTGAGAATAAGATGCGGGTTGGAGATAGTTCTTTAAAATTGGGCATGTGCGTGCAAGGATAAAAGATATGTAAAAGGGGTGGCTCTCTTAAGGAAAGAAATTTTTTTTGAATGAAAAAAAAAGAGAGCCACCACAAAAATCTAAACCATGCCCATTAAATAGTGTTTCTTAGCAGCTTGGCTTAGAAATACTAACATGTTGTGACCTTCTTCACTCTTGTGGTCTAAATAACTTGATTAATGTGGAATGGAAGAAATAAAGTCAATGGTTTGAATGAATGTTGTTGTGTTTGGTTTAGGAACCGTGGAACCTTGTGTATGAATTCTTCCACCACCTAAAAGGCCTTTTCCCCATGTCCAAGACCCTAGCCAGTCATCTAAACTTGTGTCTAAGACCTCCTGAATATTTAGTGGTGACACCCGATATGTGAACTGCATTTAGAGGCTACCATCATGGTGAAGAGACATTAGGATTGAGAGAATATGCATGCACATTTTTCGCATCAAATTGTCCTGACCCCACTGGTCGAGAGTGAGCGATTCATTTGCTTATATTCTTTATCCCGGCGAGGACCTTGATTTCTCAGTCTTTGATTCTGGTGACTTGAGCTCTATGCATGGTTTACTGTGGTGTGTGAATAGGCGAGTCGTGTCACGCTTTGGTTTGTGAACATTCGTTAGACTCTTCCTTTGCATAATCTTACTGCGATTGGTTGCCATCTGCATGGCAGTTGAGGTAGTTGTTGCTGTCGTGCATGTGTTGGTACTAGCTGTCTGTTGAGATCCACGTGTTTTGTGCCATATGCCATGTCCCCTAAATTATTTTGATTTTAAATGGTGCTAAGTTTACTTGGTGTCTGACTTGGTTTGCTTAGGGACAAGCAAACGGTTAAGTGTGGGGGAATTTGATAACGTTGTATTTGCACATGTTTGCACCCTCGTATCTTATCCGTTTTGGCTTGTAGTCGTGTGTCTTTGGCCTATTTTATGTTGGGTTGCTTTTTTTTTGTCATATTTCAGGTCCCAAACGTCAAAGGATGGTCTAAGCTCGAGTTTTGGGTCATTTGGAGGTCATTCGGTGAAGTTGGGGCAAAACACGGGCAACATTACTCAAGAACACGGTCGTGGTTCACTAAGGAGCACGTCAGTGCTTTTTAGTGCGCAGGTCAAGTCGAAGAAAGGCGATAACACGGGCGCCATCGTCCCAAAGCACGCTAGTGTTTTTTATGTCGACAGCTGATTTATGACTGCTTCTGGAAAACGCAGAACATGGGCGCATCGCGGTTGAAGCACGTTGGTGTCCCTCATTGGGCACGACCGTGTTTTCCTTGGAGCGAGCGTGTTTCTCCCACACTTGTTTAAGTTGTCCCACATGGCTTTGAAGAACACATGCGGAATGAGAAGGACACGGCCGTATTATGACAATATCGGGTTAAACTGGTAGTTTCAAACCAAAAGATGGGAAATCGGATTTTCAGAGCAAAAACAGAGTTCTAGAGAGATAAAGGGCAAAAAAACAAAGCCTAGGATCGATTTTGGAGCTGGGTTTTGGATCCCAAACACCCAAGGGATGAACCAAAGAGAGAAAGGGCGACCTACAGCCATTCTTGGAGCTATTTTGGAGGATTCTTCACCATTGAAACTCAAGGAACAAGTCTAGACATGAAGATTGAAGATCTGGAAAATTATAGTGCAATCTCTCTCTCTTCTCTATAGAGTAACTTCCCTTCACTTAGGTTTTGAGGAACCCTAGTTCCATGTGTTAGGATCTTTCTTGTTTGAAACTTTGGATGTTATACTAAATGGTTTTAATCAATTGAGGCATGATTGTTGAGTCAATTGAATCTTGATCACTTTCCTTTGATTTTTGCTTTAACCTTGATAGATAGAATCTGATTGGGTTAAGAGAGCTTTCTCAATTGGTAGTAGGGAATTGATTGTAGGAGAGTCAGTCAATTCAGTGCTTTGTACTGGAATTCATTCAAGTAATGGAGATCTTTGTGTATTGACTTAGATTTGTACTCCGATGGAGGTTAATCGCCCGCTGAGTATTTTTTCTAAGAGGGCTTGGTCAGCTTAAGAGATTCCAAACTATTATCGGATCTTCCGCAGTTTAATCAACAGTAAAACAACCAAAGGAAATTACAAATTGAACCTAATTGAGAAGCTAGAGGGAATAATACCTGAGTGAGTAACTCTAGAGACCCGTGGAGTAGTTTAGTAAATCAATCATTAATTTGGTTTGCCAGATAATGAACTGAAGCTGAGTAATAGTAACTCTAGAGACTCATGGATTCGACATTTATTACTTGTGCCACTATGTTTCAGTCTCTTTCATTGGTTACACTTGGCCATTGTTAGGAGTTGTGTCGTAACGTGTCAAGAGGAAATTTGAAGAGAAAATATATTGTACTGGCCATCCCTTGTGCTCTATCTGACTTTTTCCCTAAGCGTTGCTTGACTCTTGAGAGTCATCTGAATCAGTGTTATCTTTGAAAGCATGTGGAGATTCAAGTAGTGCCTGAATATACTATTTTTCTTTGACCATAAGTCCCAGATGATCATGATCGATGAGAACCATATATCATTTGT
This sequence comes from Linum tenue, assembly GCA_946122785.1. Lineage (NCBI taxonomy): Eukaryota > Viridiplantae > Streptophyta > Magnoliopsida > Malpighiales > Linaceae > Linum > Linum tenue. Next base: position 37,733,938 of record CAMGYJ010000008.1, read on the forward strand.
GCTCATGTTCTGATTTTGATTTATCCGACCCTTCTTCGCTACAACTCTAAGTATCAACAACTCTAGTTCTTGTCCTTGTTTCTTGTTTGGACAGTCAGCTATAAAATGTCCAGGTCTCCCACACCTGAAGCAAGTAAAAATACCACATCGATATTCAAAGCTCCTTTCTATATATATATATGGTTCTTGTGAAGATTATGCATTTTTTACCATATCTCTTATCTTCTCCTGATCTATCGGGCTTATTTTTATGATTTCTTTTGAATTTCAGATAATGAGGTTGTTTTCAGAGAAAAGAAAAAAAATTCTTCAATTTCCTCTTCATCATTTGGAATGTGAGACTTTAGAGCTAAATCTTTTCTCTTTCTAGATTGCTCATTATCCTCAATTATAAGCACATTTTCATGTGCTGTTAGTGAGCCAATTAGCGCACTTAACTCAAATTTTGCAAGATCCTTTGCTTTTTCAATAGTCGTTACTTTTGGTCTCCATGATGTAGGCAGGAGATTTACAATTTTACTAACAAGGTCTGCATTCATATATAGTTTTCCTAGAGAATCATTCATACATCTCAACTATGCTATTATATTCATTCATTTTAAACAACTCATATTCTTTCAATAATATTCTTATTCTAGTGTCCTTAAACATACCTTCACATGTGACCTCCAGTGTGTCCCATATTTCTTTTTTGAATTTGCACATTGCCACTTTGCCATATTCTTCTACACCAAGTTCACACTCGAGAATGTGTGTTGCTTTTGCATTGATATGTAAGTTCACCAAGTCCTTTCATGACTAGCCACTCATTTCATTGTCCACCATTTCTGGACCCTTTTTGAAATTGATCAAAACCTTCATGTTATAAGCTTGAAGAAAGTCTTTCATGCATCCATTCCAGAAGGCATAGCTATTCCCATTAGCTTTGGTGGTCTTGTCATTAATTGTCCGTCGACTTGACTCTTAAGTGATTGGAAACATATGGCTTAGCATTCTAACAGATGAGCTTTGCTCTTCCGGCCTTGGATCGATTTCCACGTCAGAGACCTGCTCTGATACCAATTGAACAACCTATGTAGCTAGAAAATGGTTAGTAATAAATGTAATAGAAATCAAGGAAAGAGATAAAAGGGTTAATATTCTTCCAATTGGATAGTCCAAGTGTTTGGATATAGGCCCAAGTATCTTTGAAACAAAAGGTTTACTTTAATTATATGATATATCTTATTTTAAAATGCAATTCAAGAGGATTATTCACGACACGAGTATTAACCACATTATTTTTTTTTTAATCAAGAAATGACCAAAAATTATCCCCGGTGACAATAGTTCTTTGCGCCACCCAGACGTTCAAAACCAGAGATTGGACATCGAAGGATGAAGGAGATTGGAATGATAAAGTCCAACTGAATTGGAGAAGAAGACGTCGTTAGTTGGAGAGGAAGAAGACAAACTTGCACCCGCCATCGCTATGCTCATCATTTCTATTTGCTAGTGATTACTTTTGCTTCTTTCTTCCTCCGACCCCTTGTTTTGCAAATCTCCATGATTATGGTTTCCCTATTCGTTTTCTGAATTTCTTTGCTAATTGTTTATTATGAAAGTAAACAAATGTTTCAAATGCCTAAAAAGGTGAAAGCAAAGACTATGACCTTTCCAATTGATTGTGAAGCGGGAATTGATTTCCAATCTCCTCTGCCATCGCCACTCTGCCTTACCTCCACGAGCTCGACTCAACAATATCTGATTCATCAAGCCGTTTCCAACCGTCGTCCTAAGCATGACCAGACTCTCTTTCCTCGACACCAGTTGAATTTTTTCTCTGGTCTCCGCTACCCAGTTGGCTCTTCCATCCCCAAGCTCGAATTCGATCGCCAAAAACTCTTATGTAGTCGGAGGCGATGAGGCGGTGGAAATAGGATGAGCTCTGTGCCTAATTGCGGATTAGATAAGTCCTCCTTTTCATTTCACGTGGCAAATCAATATTAGAATTTTTTTGGTTTATTTTATTTTAGTATTTATATAATTTTTGCTCTTAGCAGCTGCAACGTGTAAGTATGTTATTGTTATTCAACTTAGAGCACCATATGTGGCTCATTTTTATCCAAATCCTACAGTGGAGACCATGGGGCAAGAAATAAGTAGGATTGCAGTAGTGGTGGTAATGATGAGCCCCAAACGAGCTAGGGCTTAGTTCGTTCAGTTTGAGCTTCACGGCAATAAAACAGGGGGAACGTAGGATGGAATTTGGTCGTGCAACTTCTCGCCGAGAATTGGGGAAGAGGCTTGATCAATTTTAGGGCACAACTCGTCCACAATTGAGGGGGCTACTCAATTGATGCAGAGCTCGCTCGATTCAGGATGACTCGTAGTTATTAGTGCCCTTCGATTGACAGCAAACAACTTGCCCGGTGGTGGAGGAATTTCTGCCTGAATTTCCTCGTCGATCACGTCCCCATCAGAATTATTTATAGTTTTCACCGGGGTTTCCTCATCATCTTCCGAATAGTACTCCTCATCTCTAAGCACTAATGTCTTTCGATTTGGGCATTGATTCGCCTTGTGTCCGCGACCAAAGCATTTAAAACACTGGACATGGGCACTAGAGCCCTCATTCTTGGCTGGGGGACTGCAAACTGCTGGCTTCTCGACCTCGGCTCGTAATGCGGTTGAACCAGAGCTTGTGATAGCGTCTAAGATGGCCTTGCCGGCAGATTGAAATCACCTGCTAGTGGCGACCTTGAGCTATCTCTCCACTTTAATTGCTAAGTGCACAACTTCCTCCAGTTCAACAAATGCTCGCAGCTCAACTTCCTAGCGAATCTCGCGGTTTAAGCCATGGAGAAAGCGAGCAATAGTAACCTCTCAATCCTCCCGGACATCGGCTCTCATCATGAGCAATTCATGCTCACGATAGTAGTCTTCAAAGGAATGGAAACCTTGCCTTAATCCTTGCAACGTCTCATACAAGTCTCGCTGATAATTACCAGGTAAAAATCGGCCGCGCATAAGACACCGTAACTCCGTCCAAGTGGTCACCTCTGGCTGGAGGTTTTGTTGACGTCGGAGCTGGGTCCTTTCCTACCACTGTGCTGCATAGTCAGTGAAATCATAGGTTGCGAGGGTCACCTTCTGAAGCTCTGAGTACTCCCCGCATTGAAATAACAGGGTAATTTTACGCTCCCAATCCAAATACATGGAGGCGTTGTCCGTACCAGAAAATGATGGCACTTGCAGCTTAACGCCTCTTAGCTCGGCAACATTGTGCCCTTGTCCTACTTCAGGTGGTGGCAACTCGAAATTGCCCTGAATTTGATTCTGTTAAGGCACCTGAACTTCCCTTGCAACATCCCTCGGCTGAACATGGGTGTTTATAGTTGTTCAGATTTCGGCCAATTGCCGGGTTAAATTATCAAATTGGGCTTGGATCGCCGTATTCTGCTGTGCCAGGATTGTCCGCAGCAGCTCCGTAATGTTGGCCTGCTCCACTATGGCTAGAACGTTGTTAATCTTAGCCTTTGTCGTGGTTGCAGCAGTCTTCTTCCTCTGATCCGTTGACAGAACAACAGCAGGGTCACAATCCACTAGACCCTTCGACCTGGTCCACCTCGTTGTACCGGCACCGCCCTTCGTTGACGACATCGTGACACGCCACAGAGTAGAACCGGGCTCTGATTACCACTTGATGAGCCCCAAACCTCGAGCTAGGGCTTAGTTCGTTCGGTTTAAGCTTCGCGGCAACAAAACAGGGGAACGTAGGATGGAATTTGGTCATGCGACTTCTCGCCGAGAATTGGGCAAGAGGCTCGATCAATTTTATGTCGCAACTCGTCCACAATTGAGGGGGCTACTCAATTGATGCAGAGCTCACTCAATTGATGGAATTGATCCAATCAAACCAAGGACAAATTCACAAGATAAACTCAATGAACAAATGGGTTTATTTGATTAAAACCTGAGCGAATTACAAAGCAACTTACAGAACAAGGTAAGACGTCCTAATCCTATTACAACTCGACAAAGAACCCAAATAAAAAAGGAAAGAACTCAAATGCAAAATAGTCTAGGAATCCTAATCCTACAAGGATTCGGATTACTTGCTTCCAACGTCAGAAAATGCAGCCTCGAGATGATCTTTGGACTCTTCTTTTGAAGGCTTCCAAGCTCCAAATCACTCAACCAATTCCTTGACGTTGCACTCTGAATCCTGTATTTGGATGTGGTTCAAATCGTGGAACTCGACTCGCAACCATCCCTTCCGAATCGAGTCTCAAAGTAGCTTGCTTGAATCTGGATTCTGCCTTAGCCAAAAACTAACATATTCCAGCTTTCCAGTTACACTTTTGCACAACCTGAAAGGCAGAAAGGGCCCTTCTGGACTTGATCTCGAGCTCCCAAGTAATCCCAGGTGTTTACAAACATCCCAGGTTCAATACAAAACAATAAATTCCCATTTTCATCAAGCCATGCGTGACGACCAGGCTTCCAAAGTGAGCAACCCAAAATGGCAAAAGGACTTAACCAAAATTCTACCTTCCAACTTGTGAGTGGGGTTGCTTCGGTTTCAATCCATTGTACCTTGTAGAGAGGTCTAATTGAGATCATATCAGGTAATGACGGGAGTGGTTACTATCACGCGTTGCTGGCGAAATGATCGGTTGGATAACTATTTTTTAGTGGCGTTGGGCTTCAGTTATGCCTTAGGCCTTTGCTGGTGGTGATTCATGGGTGGATGAGGCTTTTTGGCCCATGCTGAAGGTCACGTTCTTTTATGAATTTGGGTTACTCTATTTTATGATCCTTGTCTGAGCTTTGTAATTGTATATGTTTTGTTTTGCATGAGAAGCGGTTTCGGCTTTTGGGGACCAATGAACTGGTCTCAAGCATTGGTTGCGGTTAAGTAAGAGCAAGATGAAAACTGATTTTGATGAGGTTATTTACCCAAGTTCGCTGCACTGCTTTCAGTTTCATTGGGCTCGATCCATGACTTTCTCCGTGCAAAAGGAAGAGGTTAATTAATGGATTATGCTTATTATCGAAAATGTAATACAGAGCTGCCCATATCGTGGCAAATTACCTATCATTGTCAGACCTGCAAAAGTCTTTACTTCTTATTTTTATGATTTGACCTCCAAAGGTCGTGTTTAATGTTATATATTATGTATATGCTCTTCCCTCTATGAGTATCTGTAACACCTTAGGCGAATCCCGCATCGACAAAGTACGGGAGAGATCCATGGTTCATAAGTAAGAAACCGACCTTAACTGATAAGACGCGTTTAGGGGTTGAAATGGAGGGGTTCTTGTGAGAATTTCAAAATTAAACGTGCTCGGTGTGCAGTAAAACAAGGATGAGTGACCTTATTGAATTCATCCCAAATTGAAATTTTTAAGGGTCGAGGTCCAAAACAGACATTATCTTTATTGGGAAGAGGTTTGGATGGTACGGTCTATTGGGAAAAAAAGTACCAGTATTATGAATTCATGATTATCTCTCTCCCACGAGGAATAAGATCAGGTGACTAAGGGGGGGGGGGGGTCTCCTTAGTTACTTGCCTAAGTCAATCTCAACAATTCAAGCTCATTAAAATTCAATGGCTCTAATAAATTCAATTTAATGAAGGGTAATGTAGTAATTGCACGATTCATAATTATTTTATTTTTTAGAAAGTAATTTTTAAAAAAAATTCAACACGTCTCCTCGCCTCAGCCGACCAGAATTTCCCGGCGGTCGCTGAGGATTTTCCGGAGAGAGAGAGAGAGAGAGAGAGACTTTCCGGCGACCAGTGACGGCGGAGAAGGATTTTGTATTGTTTATCATTCTTGTTTGTCATTTTAGTGACATTTTGTACGTTTAGTATGCTTTGTATTGTTTGTCGGTTTATTTTGTAATGTTTGTACGCTTTGTTATTTTGTAATGTTTGTCGGTTTCTTTTGTAATGTTTGTAACATTTGTTATTTTTGTTCACCATGTTTATCATTTTTGTCAACCATGTTTGTAATATTTGTTATGTCTAAAAAACAACCTAGTTAACTTTTGGATGAAACTCTTCTATATAGGGATGCAACCTCCAAAGTTAACCCGGATGTTTTTCCAGTTTGTATGATTTGTCGGTCTAGTTTGTCATTTTTGTCCAACATGTTTATAATGTTTGTATGTCTAAAAAACAACCGAGTTGACTTTGGGACATAACCCCTCTATATAGAGAAGAAGCCTCCAAAGTTAATCCGGTTGTTTTTTCTTTTTGTATGGTTTGTATTGTTTGTCGGTCTAGTTTGTATTGTTTGTACAGTTCATACGTTTATAAAGTTTGTAAATCGGTTTGTATGTTTTGTCATTGTAGTTTGTACTGTTTGTATGGATTGTACTGATTGTAAATCCGATTTGTATACTTCGTAATTTTTCATAATACCCAAATTACTTCTGTCATTAATTAAATAGTTATTTCAACATTTTAACTGTCAGATTGTTGTGTCAAAATCCAATTGCTGGGAGGGTGGGAGGGGGTTAATAAGCTGAAATGCTAAATGTCGTCCTACAATTACTATTTGTCGCCCTAACATTATAAGGTAATTTACATATTTGTCCAATTTAAAGTTTGAAATTGTAACCAAATCAAACAAGTCCTAATTAAAATTACTAAAACCACTCTCTCTCCACCATGTACCCAGCACATCTCCCTTCCCGTCTCTCCTCTCTGTTCCTCGCACAATCTCTCCTCTCCCGCCGGCAAACTGAAACAGGACAAAATCCCTCCTCCCTCTCCTCTCTGCCCAACGCACATTTCCCTTCTGGTCTCTCATCTCTCCCTAGTACTATCTATCTTCCTCTCCTGCCGGCGAACAGGAAAAAAGAGCACAAAACAACTACTGAACTCTCGGCAGCATCTCAGCAAGCGGAGGAAGAGAATGAATCCTGAACTCCAGCCCAGAACAAATCAGCAAACCAACACCTACCTCCCTCCCCCGCCGACTTGCTCTGCCATCTCGCGGGTGAACCAAAACAAAGCGACACACGTCTTTCCTCTTTCCCCTGCTTGCTCTGCCATTCGACCGACGAATATGATTCCATCCCGCCGCCTTGCTCACCTCCCGACGCTCCCCCTTGCTGGGCTCACATCCTGCTGCAGTTTCTCCCCGCCGACATCGCATGAGAATCACCATAAGCACAGGTAAGCTGCGGCTGAATTAAAGGCATTTCAAGAAAAACCCGTGACCAGTGACCACACTTCTCTTTTTTTTTTGTCCTTCTATATCTGGTCAAAAGCACGGTCAGCCGTGATTTACCCAGCGGTCAACCGCCTGCTTTGCTGTGCTTCGACCAATGGACTATCATACGCTTCCCTGCGTTTGGACGATCACACATTTTTTCACGTTTCGACTTGTGGTCAAACGCATGTTTCGCAGCATTTGGACCAGTGGTTAATAGGGTACTATGTTTCGACCAATGGTAAAATAAAAGATGTCACGTTTCGACCAGTGGTCAAACGCGTGCTTTATTACGTTTTGACCAAAGGTTTAAAGCATGCTTCGCTATGTTTTGACCAATGGTTAAAAAGATTCTTTCTTTCGTTTCAACCAGCGGGAAACAGAAGGTTTGAAAGGCAATGAACGTCGAACAACTGAACATGGCGAAAGGTTTCGCCTGAGAAGAAGATCGGAAAGGTAAGACCGGCAAACCCTCTTCGCGGTTGTTGAAGGGGTTGGGTCGTGAGCCAGAGGCGGGAGGGAAGGTGTTTCGTTGGCGAAACTCGCGTATTCAATGCGCACTGTTTTCAAGTAAAACACAAACACAAGGTCAATACAACCGTCAAATATCCGTCACCGAAGTTGGCGCCGTTGATTTGATCGATTAAAACAGAAACCAAAACGACCGTCAAATATCCACCGCCTGCGTCGGAGATGTTGATTTGATCGATACACACTTGACTTCTAATCAAACAACCGTTATTCGGTTCACCAACTCTCCAAACTACGTTCGAACGAGGGTGTTCGGCGAATAACCAGAAAATCGAACCAGGAGTGTTCTAAGTTACGTTACCTCTACTCCTATGGAGGTTCCTCTGGAGAGCTCCGTGACTACGACTACGATCTACAACTACTACGACTCTGCAAAGGAGGTCTTTGACAGAGAAGTTCTACGAACTAGAGAGAAAAAGATAGATTCTGCGATGGTGCAGTTGTGATTTTATTTTAATGTCTCGAGCTTCTATCTCTTCCCGATCTTTATACTGCAATCTTCTGCCCGTAGTCGTGGTAACCGCCTTCGCGCCTTTGTCTCCCACGTCTTCATTCCCGTCAACCGTGCAGGTAACTTCCTCTTTGTTGCGTGATAATCACATGCCATCGAAACCGCTCCTGTTTGCAGAAACTTGGAGAAACGACATTGAGCCAAATCCTACAACCTTGTCCCTGTAACGATGTCGTTTCACCAATACCGCGGCATCACCTTTCACTAATCGATGTCGTTTTATAATCACAACTCAATTGTCCCGACCCGGTTTGACCAACAACACCGTTAGCCCATCATACGTCGTTTTCCAGTCTTGCGCTGTCGTTGGGCTTGGCGGGCCGCCTTAGGCCGAACTCTTATCCAATGCCGCGGTGTCGTTTTACCTTTCCGCGGCATCGCTTTTCACTAATCGATGCTGACAAAACAATGTCGTTTGCCAAAAAATATTAATCCATGGAGTCGTCGCCAGTCAGCGCTCGCATTGGGCTGGGTGAATTATGTTCACCTACCCGATATGATTTTCAATTAATCGGCACCGCTTACCAGGCTCTCGCGGCATCGTTTTTAAATCCGCGGTACCGTTTTAACTCTCCGCGATACCGCTTATCTCCATGCGGTACCGATTTTCCCCTTCCAACAAGGAATAAAAATATTAATTAATTATAAACAAAAACTCCTTCCCCGACACCTACACTAAAACGCACGGCCCCTTTTATTTTCCGGCGGTGTCGTTTTCTGTGTCGCGGTACCGCTGAGCTTCCTTGCGGTACCGCTTTTCTGTTTCGCGGTATCGTTTTAACTCTCCGCGACACCGCTCGACTCCACGCGGTATCGCTTCTCCCCTTCCAACAAGGAATAAATAAAATAAAATACTCCTTTTCCAACACCAATGCTACACACGCGGCCCACCTCTTGTTTTCCGGCAAACAGTGTCGTTTCCAGTGTCGCGGTACCGCTGAGCTTCCTTGCGGTACCGTTTTTTATTTCACGCTATCGTTTTAACTCTCCGCGACACCGCTCGACTCCAAACGACATCGTTTTTTACCCACGGTATCGAATTAAATGCCGAGACTAATTAATGCGGCATTTAATTCCGGCCAAATTAGTTTTAGGTGTCAACAGAAGGTTTGCCGGCGAGATGCAGGCTGCTGGGTGCGCACAGGGTTGTCTACGACGCTGTTCATTATCACGCACTGCTTTGTGGTCGGCGGCGTTCGGTGGAGGTTGGTTCGTTGCGAGTTGTGGCAGTTCGGACGGTGCACTGTTTTGTCGTCGACGGCGATCGGTGGAGGTGGGTCAACGAGAGGAAGGCATTCCGCGGCTAAGGTTTCCAATGGAAATTAGCGGGGAGGGAGGAAGCTGGTATGGGTGGGATTTGTTTGCTGATTTGATTTAAATTTTAAAAATGGACAAAACTGTAAATATATATTGATTATAGGACGACAAATAGTAATATTAGGACGACGAATAGCAATTCCCTTAATAAGTGACTAAGTAGTAAGCGGGAACGGATCAGGTCAGTAACCTTATGGTGAGTAACTATGAGTAACCCGTCCACATCAGCATGACATCAGCATCCTCTCTCTCCTGGAAAGCCTTCAATTTTTCCCTCCTTAATCTTTGACGGGCGATTTCTCACTCGTTTTAAGTCGAAATTTAATTTTTTTTTGCACAGTTAGATCAGATTAATTGTGCTCTTCAAAATGATATCCACCTTGATATATTTTTCGGACAAAAAAAATTGAGTCATTTTTTACCAGTCTATACCATATGGTATTAACTGGTATTGAAATAAGAGCATACCTATGGTTTGAAAAGCGTACCATGGTGGTATGACACAAACCAAAACTGTAGGATGGCTGAATACATGATAGTAGAAGTATATTAATTGTCATTTACGACTTTTAACATTGTATACCATAAGATACCACCCCGTACCAGGGTGGTATTGTATGGTATTGTGTGGTATTTTTTGGTCTTGTAATTTGTTCACCCAGAAATTTGTAGATCCACTAGATCATGATGAACTCGTCCATGCTGTGCAAACGTTTTCAAAAACGAATTAAAAACGAAGAAAATACCATATGGTATGCAGTTGGTACCGAGAGGCCAGAATTTTTTTTCCTAAAAAAATATTGAAAATTGATCTCATTTTGTAGAGCACGATGAACTCGTTCCATCTGTGCAAAAAAAATTAAAATCCAAGTTAAAACGAAAAAGATATGAGTCAATTAAGAAAGCTAGTAAAAATAAAAATAACTTTTAATTCTCCATCATTAGATCTGGATTTTCTAAATGAAGGGTCCAAATTTGATTATTGATGGGTGCATAACCATAGATTATGCTGATGCACCCTAACTTGAGCCGTAGTAAGCATCCTCACTCAAACGATCCGGACTACTCCCACGACATCAGCAAAAAAAAAAAAAAATGAAAAACCGAACTGCCGTTGTAGACCACTTCCCCACGACACCATTTCCCCCACGTCTCTTTCTCCCCTCCTTCCGAGTCAAGTACTACCAGCCAACTCAGCACCATCCGCCTGGTCCAATCTGGTAAACACCAACTCGATCCTCAACATCCTCCTCCACCAAGCAGAGCTGAGCAGTTCCTACTCAGTCCACCGCACGACACTCCCAAGTCCCAATCCCACAGCTCCAGCAGCCGCGATGGGCAAAGCAACTGCCCCTTCCTCCCCTGCAGCTCCGACCTTCAACCTGGTCGGATTCTCCAACTTCGTCCGCGCCAACCCCCGCTCCGATCGATTCAAGGTCAAGCGCTTCCACCACATCGAGTTCTGGTCAACCGATTCCACCAACACCTCCCGCCGCTTCTCCTGGGGGCTCGGCATGCCCATCGTCGCCAAATCCGACCTCTCCACCGGCAACGTCACCCACGCTTCCTACCTCCTCCGCTCCGGCGACCTCCGCTTCCTCTTCACCTCCCCTTACTCCCCTTCCATCGCCCAGATGGAGAACCTCTCCCACACCGCCACTGCTTCCGTCCCGACTTTCGACCACGACGCCTGCCGCCGCTTCTCCGCCAAACACGGCCTCGCGGTCCGGGCCGTCGCTATTGAAGTCGACGACGCCGAATTCGCCTTCCGCACCAGCGTCGCTCACGGTGCCAGGCCATCCGCCGAGCCGATGGTGCTGGACGGCCGTGCCGTAATCGCCGAGGTAGAGCTGTACGGCGACGTCGTGTTGCGGTACGTGAGTTATAAGAACCCTAGCGATTCAGCAGAAAGCGGCGATTCCGATCCCGATTGTTGGTTTCTGCCCAAATTCGAGTCGGTAGACGAGGCATCGGCGTTCCCTCTGGACTACGGGATCCGACGATTGGACCACGCCGTGGGAAACGTGCCGGAATTAGGCCCAGCGGTGGCTTATGTGAAAGGGTTCACCGGTTTCCACGAGTTCGCCGAGTTCACGGCGGAGGATGTGGGGACGAGCGAGAGCGGGCTGAACTCGGCGGTGCTGGCCAATAACTCAGAAATGGTTCTGCTGCCGATGAACGAGCCGGTGTTCGGGACCAAGAGGAAGAGCCAAATACAGACTTATTTGGAGCACAACGAAGGAGCTGGGGTCCAGCATCTGGCCCTCATGAGTGAGGATATCTTCAAGACGTTGAGGGAGATGAGGAAGAGAAGTAACATCGGTGGGTTCGAGTTCATGCCTTCTCCGCCGCCCACATACTACAAGAACTTGAAGAACAGAGTTGGTGATGTGCTGAGCGACGAGCAGATTCAGCAGTGCGAGGAGTTGGGGATCTTGGTGGATAAAGACGATCAGGGCACCCTGTTGCAGATCTTCACCAAACCTGTTGGCGACAGGTAATTTGCTGAAAAAATGCTGATTGAAATCTGTTTCCATCTTTGGTATTCCATTATTAGGCTTTCCTTGATACTGGAGTGAAAGTGATTTCTTACATAGCTTGCTGGCACAGGAATTCTTTTTGTTATATATCTATCATTTGGGTTGAAAGACTTGATTGCAATGGTTAGTCTCTCACCATTGTTTTGAGCTGAAGCTTCATCGTGTTGCTTGGTATGCTTCAAGGGTTCAGTAGTTCATATGTTTTGCTTCTTTGATCGTTTATAACTCTGTGCACAGCTCATCTTTGGTAGTAGTGGTGTTTGCCTGGAGTATGAGATCTGTGGTATCTTCTGCTGCCTCTTAGCTTAACCATGGAGCAAGAGGCTATGTCCTGTATTTTTTGTCTGTTATCGCACCTCTTGTAAATATTGAGCGAGTGAGTTGGGAATTTGTTGTGTGTTTGACAGGCCGACCATCTTCATCGAGATAATACAGAGAGTTGGGTGCATGATGAAGGATGAGGCAGGGAAAGAGTTCCAGAAGGGTGGTTGTGGGGGATTCGGGAAGGGCAACTTCTCCGAGCTCTTCAAGTCCATCGAGGAGTACGAGAAGACATTGGAGGCCAAGCGACCTGCAGAAGCCGCTTCCGCATAGGTGATAGATAGTATCAGAATTTGCCATGCCATTGTTGTCATTGTGTATCATTATGAAGAGAATGCCAAACATTCATTTGTGCTGCTGTAGCTTGTATGTGTCATCTCCTTCAATCACTCTATAACTATAACTCTATAAGTGAATACCCGCTCGGTTACAGGTCGAAGTAGGCCGATCTAATCTGTGTTATTTGAAAAAAATAAAAACAGAAATAAATTTTTATGATAAAATATGAGGACAGCACTTGATGAATGAAAATAAGTGATACGATAAATGAGTGAAAATATGAATAAAGAACATTCAAAATGGGAGAAAAGGCTAAATGGAATTTAATAAGTTTGATAGACCCAGTATTCAACCGACGTCATACAATACGTTTCACCACAAATAATTTACCAACTAACAACAGAATTTTATCATGCCCTCTATAGCCTCACCTACCTGTGAGGGAGATGAGCAAGGTAAAATGTATTGTTATTTTCAAGTAATTCACTCTTTCTAATGGGTTGGTATTAAGGTTTCCTTTACCACTCTCAAACCCACCAAACTAAGCCACATGTAACAGAGTGTGACAAGGTGGCTAACAATCCCACCCACATGTCACTCACTAACACATACTAGCTAACTGTTAGCTTATTTACTTGATGGGTGGAGAATTTATCCCCAAAAGGACACAAATTGACAATAACCCCTCCAAGTTACACGAATGTATGTAGAGATTAAGGAAGTATACACTTAAGACTAACTCCAACCCCAAAAGCTATATTTAGCCTCCCAAGCTCTCAAATGTGCATATTTGCCTCCCCAAAACACCTTTTTGCTCCAACCCTAAAAGCTTCCAAATTTAGCTTCCCACATCTTTTTTTGATTTAATTTCCATAATCCATACTTATTTACAATATCATTCTTGTAATTCACTTTAATTTTTTTTATAGTTTGTTATTACTTGTGAAAACAAAATTTTCGATGTAATTTTTTTTAATTCCGAGATAATTTTTTTTTTTTGCAAAATTAGTCATTTTTTGTAGCCGTTACTTTATGACCGTTTTTTTGGACCAATCCAAATATGACCGTTTTTTTTAGCCGTTACTTTATGACCGTTTTTTTGTCGTTTTGTGCATCATATTTGTTTATAAATCACAATTCTTCATTTTTCATCAACTCACTGAAACTTCTTCCCATTTCTAAAACAAACACATTCATCATGAGTATGTCAGATAGCTCATCGTCGGGAGGAGAAGAAGAAATCGAAGAGTACGAGAGGTTTCACCACCTACGGTTGAGTTTAATCGGCCGGAGGCTGGCTGAAGGTTCATCAAGTCGACGTCAAAGTATGAGGATCGCTTCTTCGAAATTCCCTCTCCACCCTTTCCCATAATCTCGTGCTCTTTTGATTGATGCCAACCGCTCCATCTTCAGATATTGATATCCAAGATTTGCACAAGTTTACATCTTCATGAGCTTTCCAATTGGGGCCTCTCTTACTTGACATGTTTTTGTTTTGAGAGATGATAAATAGAAGAGAATGAGAGAGATTGATTTGAGAATGAGTGCAGAAAAACCATGAGAAGTTACTCATTATATAGAAAAAAAAAAAATATGACCGTTTTATGGCCGTTAAAATGTGTCCGTTGCAATGTGACCGTTTTATTGTCACTATATTACTTCTTTCAAACTAAAACGCAAACACACCCACACAAACTAAAACGCAAACACACCCACACAAACTAAAACGCAAACACACCCACACAAATAAATACAAACAAAAAATGAAAAAAAAAAGCAGCAGCAGGGACCCCGCGTGCAGGCGAGGCCCAACCGCGGGAGGCGCGCCTAGGCCGCACGCGCGCGGAAGGAAGGGCTTCCTTCCGCGCGCGTGCGGCCTAGGCGCGCCTCCCGCGGTTGGGCCTCGCCTGCACGCGGGGTCCCCTTTCCAGCTGCTATATTTGCCCCCTTTCCCCCTTCCAGCTGCTACCTATCCACCCCAACACCCCAATCTCCAAATTTGGAAGCTAAGTTATTGATGGGTTGGACATGAAAAAAGGCAAAATATAGCCTTTCTCCAAATTTGCAAGCAAGGGTTGGAGTTAGTCTTAGTCCCCTACTTACCCTCTAAAACCCCTCCACTTGGCCCATTTTGCTCACGTGAGAAAAGAATGTGAAAATTGGGTGTATGGATTTGGGATAACCTTTCCCCACTAAACAATTCCACTTCACACTTACACGTGGGCTTGAATTGGATGGTTGATGGGTTATATGACTAATCCCCATTAATGTATCTCAAGCAACCAATCTAAATGGCCACCTCAATCCCACGTGGAGGGACTCTTGTTCTTCCATTAATTCATTGGGAGATGACTCATTATGTCTAAGGTGGCACTTCTCATCTCACAAACCAGCTATCCATGCATGCCAAGCTCGTAAGCGCATGATGTGGTAATTAACAAAGCCATCTCCTACAACCCACCTCACTTTGTTCATTCTCACTTTGTTCATTCTACTGACACGTAGTCTAAGGTGGGATGGTGAAAATTAGTTTTCTCATCAGGGAGACGACAATAGCCTCCGACCAGTTGTGCCTTCTCTTGCAACGATCCCCTTCATAGCCACATCCTGACTCGGCCAGATGCGATGCACAGGCAGACAACGCCTTATCGCTAATGTCGCCCCCTTTACCCTTCTCATGGCAAGACAACCAGATGGCAGCGTTCTTCAGACGATCAACACGGTCACGACATTTCGGGTCGTGACAGGCCCGATGAGATTAATACCAACAAGCCGTCAATCCAACAAGACGAGGTGGATACACAGGATCTGCAACCCGAAGTCGGGATTTGTCAAGATGCAACTCCAAACATCAATCGAGTTGCTATCTCCAAGAATCATGATCCCGACGAGATGGGCATGCAGGATATACAACCCGAAGAAGGGATTCATCAAGATACAAATCCAAACATCAATCAATTTGCTATCTCGAAGAATCGAGGATCTCTCGATCAAGATTGAGTTGTGTCAATCTTTGGTCCGGAACTGCGCGCCCTCAACCCCACTAGTTCCCCCGTTGATTTTCCGCGAAATCATAGGATCCTCAAGTCCTCTCATGGAATGGCGCCCTGACATCAACAATTGGCACCTATAGTGGGACTTGATGAAAAGTTCCATCAACAATTTGTGTTTGCAATGGAGCCTCATGAAATTTTTTATAAATTATCATTGTCAACGTCAAACCCGCTATGAGAGATGGGGGAGAAACCTGATGTCCTGGAAGTCACAACGAGGCTGTGGGGGCACCGGTTTAGGTCCATCTTTCGTAAGACCTACGTTTTACCAAGGAAGCCCATGTCATCTACTAATTTAGTAGGCACACCTCCATCAATGAGGTCAAGGGTTCAATTCCCCGCGAATTTCTATTGTGAAAAAAAGATTCATTTTTTCACCCACACCACTCTGCCTCCCATCTCTTCCGGATCATGACGGGACAACTTTTGCATCATCATCACCAATCTGGCTGGTGAAACTCTTCCCTTCTCATGCTCCAATCGAGAAAAATCCAAGTATGAGAAAGTTTTTGTAAACTCAAAAACTATTTGGTAATCCCTCCTAATCTCTCATTTATACTTGATATCAAAATTCTCTTATGATGTTGCATAACCCAAACAATTGTCCTTATCACTCATACAAGGACAATACTAAACACACAATAAGGCCGCATCAATTGGCACTGGTAGTCTGCAATGATTGGTTGGGTCGCCTACCAAGATTGGCACGATTCTTCATGGTGCCCACCACGACTGGTGCGGCCTGCCTGTCATAAACGACACGGCTTTCCATGATCGCTCGCCACGAAAGTGCGTCCCTTCTACCATGATTGAATTGGCTCTCCAACAATTGCTTGCCCAATTTGTGTCTGTATGCATAACATAATTTACATCACTCACCTAATGATGTGTTACCAATAGAAAACTTTGGTTCAACCTTAATTTTTCTATTGGTAAGGGGGCAATTGATAGACCCAATATTCAACCGACGTCATATAATACGTTTCACGACAAATAACTTACTGACACGCTAAAACACAACACCTAACAATGGCCAAGTGTAACCAATGAAAGGGACTGCAGTATAGGCAAGTTTAATTATCAACCCGGGGTCTAGATCTACTGCTTACTCCGTGATTCTCTATTATCTAGCAAACTAAGTCGAGTGATTGTTGTGAAAAGTAAAAGCAACAAGAAAGCAGTAAATTGTTCGGGTTTCTAAAGCAGGCAAGAGTCACTCGGGATTGAGTCCCCCTAGCCCCTTAGTTAGGTTCAATTGCAATTCCTTGGGTTGATTTACTGTTGATTAGACTGCGGAGGATCCGACAGTAGCTTGGAATCTCTTAAGCTGACCAAGCCCTCTCAGTCTAACTACCCGGCAGACGACTAGTCTTCACCGGGATAGAAAGCTGAGGCTATGAACACAGAACTCCACTACTGGCGCCAAGAACACCAGTACAAAGCAGTAAACTGGCTAACTCTCGTATAGCCAATCCCCTACTATCGAATGAAGAGGCTCTAACAACCTAATCAGATTCTATCTATCTCAGGTTGAAGCAGAAATTGAGACAAGCTGATCAGACTCAAATCAATTCATTAAACATGCGTCATTCGATTAAAATCAAACAGTAATATCATCCCAAGTCATTACAATCAAATCCCTAACACAAGGAACTAGGGTTCTTCATACCCAAGTGAGAGAAGGGTTCTACTCCATACAGAGAGAAGAGAAAACAAGAATCGGATTAGTCATACTCATAACGATGAGGATAATCTGCTCCGGGACGATGATTTCCACTCCTATGACGATCTCCAGGCTCGATTCGATGAAATCCAGCTCTAGGACAGCTTCTAGGATGTGTTCTTCGCACTTTCTCTCTCTAGGGCTCTGTTTTTGCTCTGAAAACACGATTCCCTCACTTTTGGCTCGGATTAGGCTTTAAAACCGGTTTCCCCGAGTTGCACGGCCAGGTGCATGGCCGTGCACAACACCATTCTGGCCGTGCACCTCAAAACACGGCGTACCATTAAGTCGAACCTCAGCCAACTCGCACGGCCAGGATTGCACCTTGCACGGCCGTGCGTGGCCACGCACAATCCCGTGCGTGCCCACGCACAATCCCGCACGGCCAGGATTATATGTTGCACGGCCGTGCGTGCCCACGCACAATCCCGTGCGTGCCCACGCACAATCCCGCACGGCCAGGATTATATGTTGCACGACCGTGCGTGCCCACGCACAATCCCGTGCGTGCCCACGCACAATCCCGCACGGCCAAACTGGTCACTTGCACGGCCGTGCGGGTTGTGGATGTGCCCGTGCGACTTCCTCAGAACCTCGCCATGCGTCCGATCTTTGTCCAATCGACCTCAAACTCGCTCCCAAGCCTCCATTCACGTACTAGGACCTGAAATATCATAAACAAGCACAACCTAGCGTGAAATCGGCCTAAAACACGAGAATCAACACCTCAAACGGTGTAAGAATGGGGGTAAAAATATGTGTAAATGATGGTCTATCAAACTCCCCCACACTTAGCCGTTTGCTTGTCCCCAAGCAAACCAAGTCAGACACCAGGTAAGCTTACATATTTCAATCAACCAACATTGGGGACAAGTCATAAAGGCACAGAACACGTGAATCGCACTGGTTTTCAAACATCAATACATGCACAACCTCAATAACAACCTGGACAACCACCACAAAGGACATTCGAGTGCAGCAAATCGAGTAAAGGAAGAGTCTCCCTTCTGTTCACTGGCCAACCTAGACCTGATTCAACCACTTACTCAAAACAGTCAACTCATGCATCCAACTCAAGACATCAGAATAGAGACCGAGCAATCTAGGTCCTCACCGGGGTACAAGAGCATATAGAAAATGAAAATGAATCACTCACTCTCGACCAGTGGGGTCAGGACAATTTGATGCGAAAGATGCGCATGCTATTTCTCTCAATCCCTATCATCTCTTCACCATGATGGCAGCCTCTAAATGCTAGAGTTCACATATGGGGTGTCACCACTAACTAATCAGGAGGTCTTAGACACAGGTTCAAATGACTGGCTAGGATCTTGGACATGGGGAAAAGGCCTTTTAGGTGGTGGAAGTATTCATAGCAAAAGGTTCCACATTTCCCAAACACACAATCACAGTCAAAAAACCCGGTATTTTCTTTCTGCTATTCTGCATTACTCAATATCTTAAGAGCACAAGAGCGAAGGAGGCATAAACATCAGCATTTCCAAGCCAGACTGCTAAGAAACACTGCTTACTGGGCATTATTCAGATTTTTGGCAGTGGCTCTCTTTTGCTTGCAATTTTTTTCTTTGTTTCACTTTCATTTTTCTTTTCATTTCTTAAGAGAGCCACCACTTCTGCATAAATTTCAAACACCTGCCCAACTTTTAAGCACTACCTCCAACACTCAGATAGACTTTAGCAGAAACAGCAGAGAATATATAAAAACCACTCTGTGGAACCTTCTAAAAGATACAACAAGGGTGATTTTTTCATTATAGACCAAAAGAAAGGATAACACACGGCTCAAAGGGGCTGACTAGGGGATATGACACATCAGGACAGTCAGTTTTTGGGCGTGGGCTAATCCTATGCCCCCATCATCTTAGCTAGTGACAACGTGAATGCTACACATCATGGAAGAGGGATCTATCGCACAAGAAAGAAACGAGCAGGCTCAAATCTCACATGGCTACCTATATGCTCTATCTCACATTCTGATACCCTGAACTAGATGCATAAACGACTGTCAAGAACAAGTAATCATATCAAGTCACAGTTGGCAAGCAAACAGTTGAAAAACTGAACCCCTACATCGTTCTACTGCACATCTCAGTCCTCATCATAGGTTGTCCTAGTCGCAAACAAGTTGTCATGCATTAATTCGAGAACCAATCAATTCATCCATCAAAACATAGTGCCAATATGATCAAACAGCAGTACTTGGAGCCCTCAAATCGTAAGATTCGGACAGCGGACTAGGCTCCAAGCACCATCATAAATATTCCAACCGATACAAAGCACCCCCCCCACACTTAAGCACG
The DNA here is from genome assembly GCA_946122785.1 of Linum tenue. Lineage (NCBI taxonomy): Eukaryota > Viridiplantae > Streptophyta > Magnoliopsida > Malpighiales > Linaceae > Linum > Linum tenue. The sequence goes on from CAMGYJ010000008.1 coordinate 37,753,743, forward strand.
ACATTGCCCTCAATGGAGTAGAGGGAAAGATAAGGGGAATGATGTTACCGGATTGGAACACTGCTGGGGGACTGGACGTGGACCAGTCGGCGAGACTAGCATCAGCAAAACACACCGGGTGATAGAAACCATAGTTCCAAGTGGACAAACCGACAAAAACAAACGAAAGAAAAACAAACCTTGGTGGGGTTGCCTCCCCACAAGCGCTTCTTTTATGTCTTAGCTAGACGGTGGCTCCTAAGTTTCGGTCCACCCCAAAACCTCCTTGAAGTTGAGGTTCTCATCGATAATGTGGAGTCTCAGGTCACAAGCAAGTGAAGTGATAGGTGATGAAGACGGCTCGTGACCTTGAGGAAGATGAAGTCTCCACTCACGAGACCTCTCCTTCGCATCTGCTCTTGTCTCATTGCCCCAAACCAGATAAGATATATTCGATTGACCACCATCGTATCCACCAAGAGGGAGTGATGATGATGTGGTCTTAGTCTGGCAAAGAGACACCGCAAATGGGTCCTTGCTAAGCAGCTCCTCGAAGTTTGGTGGAGATATCAAGTGTAACATAGGCTCGGTGCAAGCCTCTTCCACCTCAACTTCATCCTCAGCCTGGACGCCAATTGCCTCCACAACCCCCCTACCTTCTTCAAAATGTGGTCTCTCCCCTTGGAAAAGATCAAGAACTACCTCGTCTTTACTTCCTTCCTCATCCTCCACAACTTCCTTCCTCATCCTTGCTCGCTCTTCTTCTTCCAGAATAGATTGGAGAGCAATTCGCCAAGCAATTTCTTCAATGGGATCATCTTGCCTCTCCTCGCACAGGCCCAGCATGCTACAACATAAATGAGGAACGATGGGATCTGCCACCAGAGGACTTTCCTGATCATGATCATCATGGGAGTTCTCTGTGATAAATTCTGTAGGCACCTCAACGCCCCCGTTGCCCTTGTCATCCTCCGCCTCTACTAGCGTAGTAGCAGAATGGTGATCTTGAGCAGGATGTGAACAAATTTGCTTCACCCACTCTGTTTGCTTCGCTGAGCGCTGAACAGTCTGCTCCATGTCGTGGAGCAATGAGGGATCGGAAGAGTCAAGGGCTTGGATTTGAAGATCCATCTTGGAGCATGCTCTCTCAGTGTCTCGAGTAAACTGCTCCACGAGAAGCCTTAATTGTTTGTTCGGATCTTCCAGTGAAGTGTAGCATGGCTCTGCTGGTTGTGGCAGGAACTCTTCTTGAAAAGGATATTGTTCTTGAGGTTCCCAAGGGTTTGGTTGTTCTCCATAGTAGGGGGGTTGGTACTGACATCCGAATCCATAGTCTTCTCCTCCTTGATTGCTCCAGGAAGTCTCGGGGTAATACCACACGGATGGTGATTGATACCCCCAATGGTTGGAGAAGCCATGAGGATCCATGTTTCAGAACTGCACCAACAAAAACATAACACCCAAGTGAAAAGCAAGGGTGGAAAAGAAAAGAAAGTGCAATAAATAAAAAGCTAGAGTAACAAATTCTCACGTTTCCCCAATAATCTAGAGGGTCCCCGGCAACGGCGCCAAAAACTTGACACGCTAAAACACAACACCTAACAATGGCCAAGTGTAACCAATGAAAGGGACTGCAGTATAGGCAAGTTTAATGTTGATTAGACTGCGGAGTCACTCGGGATTGAGTCCCCCTAGCCCCTTAGTTAGGTTCAATTGCAATTCCCTGGGTTGATTTACTGTTGATTAGACTGCGGAGGATCCGACAGTAGCTTGGAATCTCTTAAGCTGACCAAGCCCTCTCAGTCTAACTACCCGGCAGACGACTAGTCTTCACCGGGATAGAAAGCTGAGGCTATGAACACAAAACTCCACTACTGGCGCCAAGAACACCAGTACAAAGCAGTAAACTGGCTAACTCTCGTATAGCCAATCCCCTACTATCGAATGAAGAGGCTCTAACAACCTAATCAGATTCTATCTATCTCAGGTTGAAGCAGAAATTGAGACAAGCTGATCAGACTCAAATCAATTCATTAAACATGCGTCATTCGATTAAAATCAAACAGTAATATCATCCCAAGTCATTACAATCAAATCCCTAACACAAGGAACTAGGGTTCTTCATACCCAAGTGAGAGAAGGGTTCTACTCCATAGAGAGAGAAGAGAAAACAAGAATCGGATTAGTCATACTCATAACGACGAGGATAATCTGCTCCGGGACGATGATTTCCACTCCTATGACGATCTCCAGGCTCGATTCGATGAAATCCAGCTCTAGGACAGCTTCTAGGATGTGTTCTTCGCACTTTCTCTCTCTAGGGCTCTGTTTTTGCTCTGAAAACACGATTCCCTCACTTTTGGCTCGGATTAGGCTTTAAAACCGGTTTCCCCAAGTTGCACGGCCAGGTGCACGGCCGTGCACAACACCATTCTGGCCGTGCACCTCAAAACGTGGCGTACCATTAAGTCGAACCTCAGCCAACTCGCACGGCCAGGATTGCACCTTGCACGGCCGTGCGTGGCCACGCACAATCCCGTGCGTGCCCACGCACAATCCCGCACGGCCAGGATTATATGTTGCACGGCCGTGCGTGCCCACGCACAATCCCGTGCGTGCCCACGCACAATCCCGCACGGCCAAACTGGTCACTTGCACGGCCGTGCGGGTTGTGGATGTGCCCGTGCGACTTCCTCAGAACCTCGCCATGCGTCCGATCCTTGTCCAATCGACCTCAAACTCGCTCCCAAGCCTCCATTCACGTACTAGGACCTGAAATATCATAAACAAGCACAACCTAGCGTGAAATCGGCCTAAAACACGAGAATCAACACCTCAAACGGTGTAAGAACGGGGGTAAAAACATGTGTAAATGATGGTCTATCACTTACCAACTAACAACACAATTTTATCATGCCCACTATAGCCTCACCTACCTGTGAGAGAGATGAGCAAGGTAAAATGTATTGTTATTTTCAAGTAATTCACTCTTTCTAATGGGTTGGTATTAAGGTTTCCTTTATCACATTCAAACCACCAAACTAAGCCACATGTAATAGAGTGTGACAAGGTGGCAAACAATCCCACCCACATGTCACTCACTAACACATACTAGCTAACTGTTAGCTTATTTACTTGATGGGTGGAGAATTTACCCCAAAAGGACACAAATTGACAATAACCCCTCCAAGTTACACGGGTGTATGTAGAGATTAAGGAAGTATGCACTTAGTCCCCTACTTACCCTCTAAAACCCCTCCACTTGACCCATTTTGCTCACGTGAGAAAGAATGTGAAAATTGGCTGTATGGATTTGGGATAACCTTTCCCCACTAAACAATTCCACTTCACACTTACACGTGGGCTTGAATTGGATGGTTGATGGGTTATATGACTAATCCCCATTAATGTATCTCAAGCAACCAATCTAAATGGCCACCTCAATCCCACATGGAGGGACTCATGTGGTAATTAACAAAGCCATCTCCTACAACCCACCTCACTTTGTTCATTCTACTGACACGTAGTCTAAGGTGGGATGGTAAAAATTAGTTTTCTCAAACAACCGCAATCCCCTTCCTACTATTTATACATGGTTTAAGAGAAAGATGAAGGGGGAGGTCGGGTTCTTTGTCTTTCTTATTTTATGTGTTACTCTTACACTTGTTTATTTGCTATATGTTATTTACACTAATCGGCCATCGTGCTGAATGTTGGTTGGGAGGTAAATGTATTATTTTTATGGTTTAATATACTTGTATATTCAAAACTTTCACGGTTGTGTCAATAATATCCAAATTTTTCAGAATACCACTTATATCCATGTTTTAAAGTTGTTCTTTGCCAAATATATCCATTTCCCAATATATTTTTGGTTAAATATACTTGTATATCCAAAAACACCGTTACAGAATGTGAAGGAACTGGATATAAGTGGTATTTCGGGAAATTTGGATATTATTGGCACAACCGTGAAAGTTTTGGATATACAAGTGTATTTAACCTATTTTTATTTTATTCTTCACACGCCACCCACGCCAGAAGCAGGAGACGCCTATAAATAGGTAGCTCATTTTTGTTTTCTCGGCAATCCATCTCAAATCTAGAAAACTCACTTTCTCTGAACGAGATCAGAAAATGGGAATTCCCGACGAACTTCTTCTCGGCGAATTGGCAACTTCCAACCCCGAAATTTCTTTTTCTTTCTCCCTAGAGCCGGCTCAATATGCCGCTCCCGGTTATTTTCAAATACTGATTTGAGCTTTGGAGAAGGTCCCAGCCGACCACAACCGGCGAGTCCTTTTTTGCAGGTGTTCATCTCGAGAGCTGGAATTCAACGGCAACCAAAAGGTCAACGCTCTCCGGACTCTACAACGTTCGAGGTCGGCTATTTTAGCTTGGCATCAACAAAGTTAGTATGAAAAATTCTCTTTTCTTATTCTGCAACCCTAAACCTGACTTCCAAATACAACCAACTCCGAAACTAACAAAGCCACCACTCTCTAAACCTTCATTGGAATTTTCTTAAGGATTTTCATAGAGCAAGCCCCGACAAATTATTTTTTCGGCGCTCTTTAGGTCCTGACCCAGAAGCCCAATTTCTCTTTGTGGTATCTACTTTCTCGTACTTTACCAATTTCAACATAGATTGAAACTCTACCTTCCTCGTTTATCAACTTACTATACGACTATACCTATCTTTGTTCCCGATAAGCAAGAAAAAGGAAGCCACGCGGGAGACCCAATGTAGAGAATCGTATTAGGGCTACCTTTCCTCCCCAGTTTTATTATGAAATTTTTGTCCAAGGATTGAAATTTGGAAAAAGGGGACGCATTAGTGAAAATTATAAAGTAGAAAGGCTGCGTTTCATTTTCTCCTGGAAGTCTCTCCCAGCACTCTAATATCATAGACTTTTTGCTATAGAAAAGTGAAAAGGAAAGAAATGGGCCTGTTGGATAGAGAAGCATATCCGATCTTGTTGGGATATTCTCTAGTATTGGCTCATCATCATCCAACCCTCCTGCTACCTTGTGCATTTGTTTTGTCCAGTGCTTTGGTGACTTCCAGAGTTAACTTAAGGTGGTGTAAAATGTTGATGCCGATAAATTTTTAAACCAACGGTTCCTACTCCTTCGAAATTACCTGGACAACTAAGATGTTTCTCATTGCATAAGATTATTGTTTAATGGCGTTTGACGGGGTGTCTTCGGAGGTATCCAAAAAGTCATATACTACATGCCAAGAAAGACTCAAATTCTTAGAGGTCTTGCAAAATTCTAAAAACCAGAACCAAAAAATAGTTGCATCATTCTGACTAGTTTGAGAGAGTATAAAGGAGGATTGAATATTGAGGATGAAACTTTAATGTATGTAATGAAGTAGTGGGTAAAGATGGAGAATCCTCAACCCTCACTTGTTGTAAGACCAACTCCAACCCATTCACCTAAATTGAGGCTCGAAAATTTGAGTCCTCTTTAAAAAAGGAAGCAGGATCACCACCATGGAGTCCTTTGCTTTTCACACATTTTCTTAAGAGTCACCCAGTGCACACGTGAAGTGTCTAAACCTCCTTAGTTGGCAAGGTCCACATCTGAGAGTGTGTTTTGGCACAAAAAGATGGAAGTAAAGTTAACCCGACTTCAACTGTTTTTGAGGTGCCACCGATGATTGGTAGTACACACCATTGTGATTGTCTTGCAAGTTGTACTGGTTTGAATAGATTTGCTTGGGGACAAACAAATGCTCAAGTGTGGAGGAGTTCGATTCGGGATAAATTGTACACTTTTATACCCCTTGTCTTGTGCCGTTTGACTTGTTTAGTACCGTATTTGGAGCCATTTTACACTATGTTTGGTCTTGTTTTGGCATGTTTAAGAGTTAAGACTTTAGCAGGTAGAATGGGTGAGAGGATCAAAAAGGGATCAAAACGAAGGAAAGTGCAAGGATCACAGTTTGGCGGGAAGATCATGGGCAGGAGCATGTTCTAGGAGCCTGAAGATTGCAAAGTTCCAGGAGCATGTTGAAGCCTCGCGAGCATTGCAAGGATCACTATCCCAGACCGTGAAGTTAGCAGAGAAACCATTAAGTGTATTAATGAAACGACGCACTTTGCGCTGAGATCACGATTTTGTTACACACTTCACGGGGGTGATGTGCACCCTTGAAATATGCACTCACAAGCTATATAAAGGAGAGTGAACAGAATTTCAAGGGGGAGTTCTACAGAGAGAATTTGGTGTTCTTCTTCCACAATCTAGAGAGAGCTATGAGCAAAGGATAATTGATGGTGGATTTGACCTACCAAGCCATTTGCTGACTAGATTTCATCTCCAAGCATCCTTCCGAGCAACTAGGAAGAAGGAGAACCAAGTTTCCATGGGTTTTTCCTCTTTTACTGATTGTTGTTCTTTCTCTAGCTATGGAGTAGTTTCTCTATTCACTAGGATAATGTATACCCTAGTCTAGAATGTTGTAGATTGATGTTTGTGAACCTTTTGTGTTGATGGGTATTGTTGATTACATATTGATTGAGGTATCTTCATGCAAATTGAATGTTCTGGATCAAATTCCTCAATTTTGTGGCAAATTGACCTAGGAGGGAGAAGATCTCCTTATGGCAATTAGGGTCACTACTCAATCAACATAGAGTGTCATGAATCACTATGATTGGTAACTATGTCGTTCCGGGTTGATCTCCAAGGGAGTGGAATTGGTTGCCTTAGTCTTCTTTTTCTGCAATATGTTACCCCCCCTCCCCTCCGATTAGACCGATTAAGCGGGCTAGGATGCACTCGAATAGAGGGTCCTAGCTATTTTAGATCTTATAACGGTATATGAACTTGTCTATCGTACTAGAGTATCACATTTTCATCTCGACACGGGACTAGGGGGATAATCATATGAGTGAAGTTTTCTCACTTGAATTAAACGTCATTTTATTTGTTTGCTTGTTTAGTTAAATAGCTTTAAACAACGTTTCGATTGCTAGATACTTTGTAAATTGTTGAAGTAAGGATATATATAGATCGCCCGGGTTTGATCATTGAAATACTTGCTCTATATTGCACCTAGTTATAGGTTATACTTGGCCTATGATTGAGATTTAGTAGTTAGTAGTGAGCCAGGTCTCAAGGGGAGTGGATTGTTGAGGGTACCACTAGTGCTTAACAAGAAGTTTAGTATTTTGTTATGTTAGTTCGATTAGAGTTTCGAGTGAGAGTCTATATAATGTACTTGAGTCCTAGCGTTAGGGAAATCAATGAAACCTATAAAAAACATCGCCAATTATCCCTCATGTCTCTAATTTTTTCCAAAAACCTTAATTCCCAACTCTAAATCACCCGGTTCTGCCCAATTCTCATCTCAACCAATCTAATTTTTTTCTTCTAAACTCTATCTTATTACGTCAATCTGGGACCCAAGATCCGTACCTACAACACTAAACAATCAAGAATTTTGATCAAAGTTAAAAGAGTAAATTCTCATTTGCTAATTGCCAAACTTTTACTGAAAAGAAAATTTGGGAAACCTTTGATGTTATGATGCCACACACACAGCGCCATCTCCACTTAGCTTCAGTTTCATTTTGAAAGAAGAAAGTAGCAGAGCATTGCAGCAAACCTTTCAAAAAGGAAAACAGGATCAATCAATCCCATCAATTCAAATCATTCTACCTCTCTTTCCGTTTTCATTCCCCCGTTCTTATCCGATCCACAATAACGTAAAGAGGAACGGTGCGAACCTCTCTCACTGCAAAATATAATTTTTTTCGCCAATTCCTTAACTCTGCCTCATCGTCTCGTCTCTTCCAGGGCCGGAGTCGCAGCAGGTCAGGTCAGTCGGTCGTCAATCTTTCTGCTTGTCTCCGCGATGTTCTTTGATTATATTCCTCCATTTTGTTCTCGTAGAGCATTGTGATCTGTGCCTCAGTTCGATCTTCTGATTGACGAACGACTTACAATGCAGAAATCCTCCGAGTTCCCCAGTTCGCGTTCTACGGGAGGAAATCATCTGTTCTTCTTTCTTTTCTTGATTACGGAGGATTTCTCACTGGCTTTCCGCTTTCCCGTCTGTTCTTCACAAATCAAATCTTGTCAATAGCACAGCCATGGCTGGTTTCAGGTTTTCGTTTGTATTAATTAATTCATTGATTTATTGGTGATATTCTATTCGCATCACAAGTTGATTCAGTGACTGATGTCGGTGTGGAAAACTTGGCGCAGGAATCTCTAAAATCGAGGAGTGAAGAATTGTAGATTTTCTATCGAAGAGATGATGTCGAGATCGTACACGAATTTACTGGACCTGGCCAAGGGGAATTTTCAGAACATCAATCCTGAGAGGAAGGGATTGTCGAGGGTTATGAGCGTTCCTGGCAAGTTCTCGGACATGGAAGACGACGATGAGCCCGCTTCCTCTGATAATCCCTCCACATTGTCTGTGGACAGGATGATCATCGTCTCGAACCAGCTCCCCGTGAAGGCTGTCAGGAATCCTGATGACCAAGGCTGGAGTTTCGCCTGGAACGAGGATTCCCTGGTTCTGCAGCTCAAGGATGGTTTCTCTGAAGACATGGAGGTTTTCTATGTCGGTTCTTTGAATGTCGAAGTCGATTCCAAGGACCAGGATGAAGTATCTCAGGTTCTGCTAGACAGGTTCAAGTGTGTGCCGACATTCCTCCCGCGCGACATTTACACCAAGTTCTATGATGGGTTCTGCAAGAAGCAGCTCTGGCCACTCTTCCATTACATGCTGCCTCCTGTTGAGGAAGGCAGCAGATTCGACAGGTCCTTGTGGGAGGCTTACGTAGCAGCAAACAGGCTGTTCTCACAGAAAGTGGTTGAGATTCTCAACCCAGAAGATGATTTCATCTGGATTCACGATTACCATCTGATGGTGCTGCCAACTTACTTGAGGAGGCGGTTTAACAGAATCCGGATGGGTTTTTTCCTTCACAGCCCGTTCCCTTCGTCTGAGATCTACAGGACCCTTCCTGTGAGGGAAGAGATACTCAAGGCATTGCTCAATACTGATCTCATTGGGTTCCATACTTTTGATTATGCTCGACATTTTCTTTCCTGTTGCTGTCGGATGCTGGGTCTCGAGTATCAGTCCAAGAGGGGATACCTTGCACTGGAATATTATGGAAGGACCATTGGTATCAAGATTATGCCAGTTGGGGTTCATATGGGTCGAATTCTTTCGGTAATGAAACAAACTGATAAGGAGTCTTGGATTTCTGAGCTGAAGAAGCGGTACCAAGGTAAAACTGTGTTGCTTGGTGTGGATGATATGGATGTCTTCAAAGGGATCAATCTGAAACTGTTGGCTATGGAGCAGATGCTCAGGCAGCACCCTATCTGGCAGGGAAAGGCTGTGTTGGTTCAAATAGTAAACCCTGCAAGAGGCAACGGGATTGATATGGAGGATATAAGAACTGAAATACAAGATAGCTGCAAGAGGATCAATGGCCTATTTCGAATGCCTGGTTATGAACCAATAGTGATTGTTGATACTCCAATCTCAGTGGGCGAGCGAGTTGCTTACCACAGCATTGCTGAATGTGTCGTTGTTACAGCAGTGAGAGATGGCATGAATCTCACACCGTATGAGTACATAGTCTGTAGACAAGGCAGTGATACATGTACTAACTTCCATGGGTTGAAGAAGAGCATGTTAGTGATATCAGAGTTCATCGGTTGTTCTCCATCGTTGAGCGGTGCAATTCGTATCAACCCTTGGAACGTCGAGGCAACAGGCGAGGCAATGAACCAAGCAATTTCAACTTCCGACTCCGAACAACAGTTGCGACATGAAAAGCATTATCGGTACATCAGCACTCATGATGTTGCTTATTGGTCGAGGAGTTTCTTGCATGACCTGAAGAGAAATTGTGCTGATCATAACAGAAAAATGTGCTGGGGGATAGGATTTGGGTTTGGTTTCAGAGTGATGGCTCTTGATCCCAATTTCAGAAAGCTGTCTGGAGCTGTTATTGTTTCGGCATACAAGATGGCAAAGAGTAGAGCAATACTGTTGGACTATGATGGTACTGTGATGCATCAAAACGCCATCAACAAATCGCCGACTCAGGAAGTGATCTCCATCCTCAACAGACTCTGCGATGACCCAAACAACACAGTTTTCATTGTCAGCGGCCGAGGGAGGGACAGCTTGGCTGAGTGGTTTTCTCCTTGTAAGAAGCTTGGTATTGCTGCCGAACACGGCTACTTCCTGAGGTCTTCTTCTTCCCTTACCAGTAGCTTTTTGTATGTTAAGCTGCGTATTTATCTATCTTCAGAAAACAAGAAGGCCAACCAATAGCATCAGCGTTAACTGCACTTGGTTCCATTCCATTATGCAGCGATTTCATTAGAGCTTTCAGGATAATTTTGCAGAATTGACAGTTTCGTGTAACGCCCTGCAGGTGGACGCAAGATGGAGGATGGCAAACCTGCGTACAGAGCAGTGAATTCGGGTGGATGCAGATTGCTAGGCCTGTGATGAAGTTGTATACAGAAGCTACAGATGGGTCTTCCATTGAGACCAAGGAAAGTGCTCTGGTCTGGCAATACCGGGATTCAGACCCTCGATTTGGATCAGCTCAGGCGAAGGAGCTGCTCGACCATCTGGAGAGTGTCTTGGCAAATGAACCTGTCGCTGTAAAGAGTGGTCAGTTCATTGTAGAAGTGAAGCCTCAGGTATATGCTTCTTCCACATTTACCTATATATGCTTCTGTAATTGCTAAACAAGTTGGTTGGTTGAATTATGATACAGGAAGTCAGCAAGGGGATAGTTGCAGATAAAATTTTCACGGCTCTTTCGGGAAAGGGGAAAAAGGCTGACTTCGTTCTGTGCATTGGAGACGATAGATCAGATGAAGACATGTTTGAAGCAATTGGGAATGCACTGGCAGGGAAAGTTCTCGCCTCAAATGCCTCAGTTTTTGCTTGCACGGTTGAACAGAAACCCAGCAAAGCCAAATACTATCTGGATGACATAGCTGAAGTTGTTAGCACCCTTGAATCTCTTGCTGATGTCTCCACTACTCTCCAGTAGACACACCCACCCACCCTTTTCCTCTCATCCCGAGAACCACACTGGGACTTCATAGCAAAGCTTTGTGGGACGGAATTTTTACTCTTTCTGAGTTTTGTCAGGTTACTTCTGAACTAGAATGAATTAGCATTTGAAGATAGTAGATAGAGAGAGAGAGGGAGAGAGATCTCTTGGCATTGTTACCCCCTTTTTCTGTTTTCCTTTCTTACGTTCATTTAGCAGTTTGTGTCGATTCTTCTTTTCCCAGAAGAGATTTTCAGAAAGAATTACGTGTATAGTTGGACAATTCATAACCTTAAGATGATATTTATTTTTATCCCCTTTTCTGAAGTGTTTCATTGTTTTTTTCTAGGAAACTCGATGATTTTGCCACCTTTTATGTTATGTTAGTTCCTGTATTTTATATTTTAGAGCGTAGGATGAAAGAAATCGATTAAGAGTCAATTTGTAAGAAATTTAAACTCAAGGGGAGTCAGAGATTGAAGCCAAGAAGTGAATGTGAAGTCTAGAGTTGTAACAATTGCCTTCTATCTTATAGCTAAAGGGAATCTATAAAACAAAAAATGGTATTTTTCAAGTCCATAATGAATCCAAAACCCTCATATATCCATGGTTTTACAAAACCTTCATTTTTCAAATTTACCTTTATTGCCCTCATTGGTATGATAAGATAATGAAATTAGGAGGGGTAGTTTGGTATTAAATGATGGATTTCAAAGTCCATGATCAATTCCCACCTAAATAGGCGGAACTTTTAAGTCCGTGGGGTCCATGGATTTGGATCCTTAAAGTTTATGGGACCTACGGATTTGTTGCCCTAAATGCATCAAACAAACAATAGATTTTGGACAAAATTCATGATGGATCCAAATCACTCACCAAATCCATCAAGCAAACAAGTCCTAAGCAAACAAGTCCTAAGGGAATTTGATATCAAAATGAATTTTCTCGCTCAAGAAATTAATTCTCTAGTAGATTAATCTCATACCCGAAATCCCAAATACATCTCCAGAAGAAAAAACGAATTTTCAGCCGATAGATTAATCTAGAATGGAGATTATAAATGGGCTCGGAGTACATGGTACATTGTTTTCATTTCACCGAAACACCCCATTTAGTATTAAACCGCCAGGCCCATTTGTCTTTGGCATGGTCATTGCCTATAGGAATTCTGGAAATAGCATCAACTTCTTACGGTGAGTAGTGTTGTCAAATTACACGATTACTGTAATCAATAATCATATATCTAGATCTAGTAGTGTCAATTCCACACCCTCCTCTTTAAAAGTACAAAAAAAAACCCTTTCTCCTCGTGGGGTTATTAGAAAAAAAAAAAGAATCAGGACTACTTCCTCACCAGTAATCACCACAAGAACATTTTCCATTCCTGAAATGGTGGAATCTACTACCATCCCTAACAACGATTTCACTGTTTCTAACCTCCGATATGCATCTGAAGGCAGCATGGCAATCTCCACAGATTCTCAAGTTCTTCATAATCCTTATCGGCATCCCAGGTGGAGTATGCATGAGAGCAAACGCAACTGCTAACTTCTCACTGTGGTGGGTCAAATTGTATTCTTTCTCCTCCACACCCATATCATGCAAAACAGAGGCTGTATCAGGCACATACCCTTTCTTCTTCTTTATCTCTGCAATCAGCTCTTTCAAGTACGACTCAATCTTCTCATATTCCGGATGGTACTTGTCGGACATACAGAACTGGTGAACCTGGTTTTTTATTTCCAACCAGCTCACACCAGGTTCCTTCTTCACGTTCTTATCCCTCATCGCCTTCCAAACTTCAGAAACATCCTTCCATCTCCCAGCAGAGGCATGAGCATTCGCGAGCAACACATATGATGATGAATCCTGCGGTTGAAGCCTCAGGACTTCTTCAGCAATCCGTTGGGCCATGTCAGCTTCCTTATTGATTTTACAGGCAGATAACAGTGTTTTCCAGATGGCAGCATCTGGTTTGACACGCATTGACCTTATCATGTCCTCAGCTTCACTCAGACACCCCGACCTACCTAGCAGATCAACCATACAAGTGTAGTGTTGCACGCTAGGTTTCAGGCCACATTGCTTTTCCATCATCTCAAATAATTCCATCCCCTTTTTCCTCAATCCACAATGGCTACACGCATAAAGCAAGCTCAAGAATGTCACTTCGTTTGCCTCCAAACCTCTACCTTGCATCTCTTCAAACAAATGTATGGCTTCCTCTCCTTGCCCGTGGAAGGCATACGCAGCAATCATCGAGCTCCACAACACATCATCCCCATTTTCGTGTTCGGAGAAAACTTTCAAAGAAGCTTCCAAACACCCGCACTTGGAATACATGCCGATCAATGAACTACTCACTGCAACATCAGAACAGGCACCAGATTTCAATGCTTCGGCATGAATCTGCTGACCCTGACCAAGAATTGCAATCTCAGAGCATGAACTGATTACACTAACAAAAGTGATCTTATCAGGTCTAGAACCTGACATTTTCATCATCTTGTAAAGTTGCAAGACTCCTTCTGAATAGCCATTTTGAGCTTTCCCAGCAATAAGAGTATTCCAAGCAACAACTGTGAGAATTGGCATGGCTTTGATTACCTTTTCTCCTTCATCCAAGCTTTTAGTTCTCATGTACATATGTGCCAAAGAGCTACAGACAACCAAGTTAAACTCAAACCCGCATTTCATCACATAACCATGAACCTGCCTCCCAGCATACAAAGCTCTCAACCCAGCACAGCCTCTGAGCACGCTAGCCAAAGCAAACTCGTCAGGCATGAAGCACGACTGGTGCATTTCCCGAAAGAAGGACAACCCATCTTCATTGCACTCGAACTGGATAGACCCAGTTACCATAGCATTCCAAGTGGCAATATTTTTCTCAGGCATTTCGTCAAACACCTTACGGGCATTCGTCAAATCACCAACGTGCACATATCCATTAATCAAAATGTTACCAGACATGACGTTCCTCCTGGCCAGGGCGTTGAACCAGGACAGTGCTGCTTGTAAGTCTCCAAGTTTGGAGTACAAATTGAGAAGGTGATTGGCGACAAACTTTTCTCGTCGATACCCAGAAGTGAGGACCAATGAATGAAGCTGGTTCCCAAGGAGCAGAGACTTGGCCTGAATGCATGAGAGAATGAGGTGAGAAAAGAGAGTTGGGTCTTTCCAAATCTCCGAATTAAATCTATGGAAAGCTTCTTTGATTTGTCCTCCATAGCAGAGGCTCGTGAATTCTTGAAGCGGAATCGGCGGGGGAGGCTTTGCCGGGTTTACAGTGGAAAAACTTTGGCGGAAGAAACGGAGATACGGAGATACGGGGCCGACCCATGCCATTAGTGACGCATTCCGTATAACCTTCTCTACATGTAGGCGGGTTAATAACCAAGTTTGTCAAAACGGTTCAACCGCTGACCAGGATAGCCAAGTGGTTTATGATTTAATGGATGGATCTTGTTTAAACTTTTTTTTTTCATAGATAGGTGTATGTCATCGGTTCGGTAGATGTACAATGCAGTATGCTTACAAATAAGTAGTAAAAAAATAAACTAATGCGGCAATCGATAGTTAATCAATCCGCCAATAAAAGAGTCTTTTTAGCCACTTAAAGGACAGCCCTATCAGTATTCTAAGAAATGCAACAAATGATATAAGCGGGTACACAACACGCGCCAAAGCCGGAGGATATATAATCTACTGACGGACACTCCATTAGCAGCTTCACCAAGTGAGCCCCCGGATCCGCCAGTGAAATAGTCAACGCAGTAAAACGTCTTGTTCTACATTCCGAAGCCCAACAGCCCACTAAATAGAGTATAAACTTCTAATGTCCTCTTGCCGAAGGACGTATCAGCAGCTTCGCTGCAAAATAGAAGAAAAAAAAACCAAAGGGCCCAGCCAGGCCTACCCAAATAACTAGGAAGACAAGCCCAAAATGGCTAAGGAGCCGGAAGCTGTCCAGATTCCTAGAGAGGCAAAGATTTTATCAACTATTATAACATATAATTTTGAACGGAAGCGAACTGTAGCTAAGGAGGAGATTCTCCCCTGCGGACGCGACTAGGTGAGTTCTTCTCTATTTTGTCTGCTTGTATTCAATATGAAAGGGACGCACACTATGCTTGGGTCTTCTTCACTATTTTATCTTCTTGTATTCAATATGAAAGGGACGTACACTATGCTTGGGTCTTCTTCACTATTTTATCTTCTTACAATATGAATGGGTATCATCACATAGCTGTCCATTTCCATTCCTATAAAATCGTTCATATCTTTGAAGGGGATTCTCACAATTTTCTTCCTTTCTCGAGTCGTTGGGTGCTCTTTCGTTCTTTTTTTTTCTACTTGTTTCTTCTACAGTTGCATAATTGTTCATGGGATGGTCATTTCATGGAATTCATTGTTATTATCCCCAACCATTTCATGTGGTTTATCAGGAGCTGTAGCCTTCCTTTTTGAGTCATGACGCGACTGGTTGGGTAGGTTGAGGCTGTTGCTGTTGCTGTGGAGCTGATGCACACAATACTGTTGCTGCCATTTTTTTCACCGCCACCGCCAGGTTTACCGAAAGACAATGTTGTTGATGAATTGTTGGTGTCGTCTGTGGCAACAGCCACCACGATGGTGATTGGGCTGGGGGAGGTGGATGCGCGAGCGACGAAAGCGGCGGAGGTGTTGGCCGTGGTGACGCACTAGCATGAAGGGCACATGGTGACGGTGGTAGCATGGAGCTGCATGTAGAAAGGCTGAGGCACGTCTCGACGTGACCGGTACCTGACGACGGAGTTTAGCTGGTCGGAGTGCTTCATCACCAGGTCCTCGTTGACCACTCTTCTACAGATTGGCGAAGAGTTCGCTTTCTTCGCCGAACTCGCGCAATTTTGTTGCCTGTTTATTCATTGCCAAATAAAGTCCACTGTATCATTCAAAAAATATGCTCATACTTCTTGTGCTATGGTGAATGTACATGAAAGTTGTTGTCACTTTCGATTACCTAAATCAAGATTCAGCCACAAACTAAATATTACAGTAGCTGGATAAATATGCTAAATATTCTGGGTACTTACTCAAATCAAATTTTTAGCCAGCTACTTAGAACCTGCATGAATCGCGATCAACATCCAATTCATTGTTCAAAAAAACTCAGAAACGCTTTGGCTAAAATTTGCATGCAAAAGAGAACAACAAATCGAACTTAGAGCAAAGAATCATACGGACAATTTCCAATTTCCAACCGCCACCGATCTCCTTCCAGGGAAGCTTGAATCTAAAGGAACACCCAGGCACAGAGCGTCGACGATGGATTGTGACCCTGTGATATTTGGAGGTAGCGACCGAAGCGAAAATCAACTAAGAAATTGATTCGGATAAGAACAACCGTTCTGGTCTTTGTCGTGATGTCATGTTTGCGTGACCTCTCGATCAGATTATGATTTCTTGTCCTTCATTTCTTTCCTATTTTTCGTTTTCTGTTCTTTTGTTCGCTCTTCCCTGGCCTGTTGAGGTTAATTACTCTTGTCGATCTCTTTGTGTTTTGTTTCATTTTTACTATTTTTCCTTCCAGGTTGATAAGATCATGTCTCCTAATCTCTGTTTGTTCTTGTCAGACTTTCTTTTTGGCCCAAACATCTCTTGTAGTGAGTGACATATGAAATTGAGGTAATGATATATGTATGTATGTATTAAGATTGGTATAAATTTTGATCCCTGACTTGAGAGTAAAACTCTTAGCAATTATAACAGATTACTTTTGTCACTAAAAGGAGATATAATAAAATGAATTAATATCAATAATTTCTTTTGTTTGGCCCATGTACAAGGTTACTGGACACAATTATTTTATTCGAAAGAAAATCGTGAACTGTACAAAAAGATTAGTTAAATCCAACAAGAATAAGGGGATGATTGCACCGATTTGGTTATTATAAATTCAAGGCATGAAGATGTATAGTAGGTATCGTTCGTCAAATAATAGTTAGTAAAAGAAAGCAGAAGCGACTGTGCAGAAGAAATCGATGTAACATAAACTCTAAACTATGGTTATAACTTTTTTGTTACTATAAGAAACAAATGCCATCAGAATGTAGGTATTTTCACCTATACATCTACGACAGCAAGTGGATGGACAATCTTCAATCTATAGATGGGCAGGGCAACAACCACCCAGTAAATCAATGGTTACAGACCAAAATGGTCAAAAAGTCTTGATCGGTCAGACCAATCGAAATGTGAAACCATGCATCACATCTTCTTTCTGCTTGAATTCTCGAACTTGGGCCTTGGGGTACTAGGTGAGTTCTTCTCTATTTTGTCTGCTTGTATTCAATATGAAAGGGACGTACACTATGCTTGGGTCTTCTTCTCTATTTTATCTTCTTGTATTCAATATGAAATGGACGTACACTATTATTGGGTTCCTATAGTCAGTGTGCACTATTGTTTTCCCGTATATGCATTGTAGGAGGCTTTTGATGTCGCCTAGGTGAGCTCTTTTTTGTTTTATCTGCTTGTACTCAATGCGAAAAAGACATATACTATGCTCGGGTCCCTATGGTTGGTGTATGTTATTGATGTACAATACAAGTATTATTAGATACGTGTAATGCCATTGCATGTGCTTGTACCACCAAATAGCTGTCCATTTTCATTCCTATAAAACGCTCCCATCTTTAAAGAGGATTCTCACAATTTTCTTTCTTCCTCGAGACGGTATGTTCTCTTTTATTCAATATGAAAGGGACGTACACTATGCTTGGGTCTTCTTCTCTATTTTATCTTCTTGTATTCAATATGAAAGGGACGTACACTATGCTTGGGTCTTCTTCCCTATTTTATCTTCTTGTATTCAATATGAAAGGGACGTACACTATGATTGGGTCTTCTTCCCTATTTTATCTTCTTGTATTCAATATGAAATGGACGTACACTATTATTGGGTTCCTATAGTCAGTGTGCACTGTTGTTTTCCCGTACATATATCTATTCGACATGAAAGGGACGTGCACTATGCGGTATGAAATGGACGTACACTATTATTGGGTTCTTATAGTCAGTGTGCACTGTTGTTTTCCCGTACATGTATCTATTCGATATGAAAGGGACGTGCACTACGCCTTGGTCGTTCGTCTCTATTTTGTCTTCTTGTATTCAATATGAAAGGGACGTGCAACATGGTTGGGTCTCTATAGTCGTTGTGCACTATTGTTTTCCCGTGCATGCATTGTATGAGGCTTTTGATGTCGTCTAGGTGAGCTCTTTTTTGTTTTATCTGCTTGTACTCAATGCGAAAAAGACATATACTATGCTCGGGTCCCTATGATTGGTGTATGCCGTTGATGTACAATACAAGTATTATTAGATACGTGTAATGCCATTCCATGTGCTTGTACCACAAATAGCTATCCATTTTCATTCCTATAAAACGCTCTTATCTTTAAAGAGGATTCTCACAATTTTCTTTCTTCCTCGAAACGGTATGTGCTCTTTAATTCATATTTTTTTTATTTGTCCTTTCTACAGTTTCATGTGGAGTTAATCCAAGCAAAATGACCCATAAAATATGTGGTTAGAGAATCAGAATCAATAGATCTGATTTATGTTGATATGGGTAAACTTGATGGAAAAGACCATTTATTGCTCTTTAGAGTGCTCTGATTGTCTAACTAGTTATTCGAAATAGTTTGAAATGCCTAGTTGCATTATGATTGCACTGATTATTCGATATGTGGCATGCATGTGGTAGCGTTAGAGAATCAGTGACATGATAACTAGAAGAGCATATGAGTGTGTAAGTTATTGTAAAACACATAAGCCTATGAAACGAAATACTCATTAGTTTGTGAAAACCATTGATGCCAATAGATTCCATTTATATTAAGAAATAGTGGGGGTGATATCCTGCCTACTATTAGAAATAATGGATAACTAGTGGGGGTGATGAATCTGAGTATGAACTCAGAAGAGACAAATGAACCATAAATCACGAAAGGATTTTGGTTATGAATTTTTTATTTACACCCTAAGAAAGAAAGATCCTACAAGTCTGCTAGAAGTTCGAACTTCCATAAAGATGCAGAATTGTGGGAGAATCCATTATTAACGAAATGGAATTATTGGAGTCTAAACTTAAAATCTTGTAGAGTTACCTCTTGGTTGAAAAGCCTTGGATAATATATCGATAGAATCGAACAAGATTTGGCATCTTTGAGAATTACCTCTCGGCAATGAAGTCATGGGTAATAAATGGATTCTTAAAAGAAAAGTGAAACCTATTGGTTTAGTTTATGAGTATAAGGATCGCCTAATAGCTAAGGCTTTAAGCGAAAAGGAAAAATTGTAAATTTTCTCGTTATCTATTCACCATATGTAGAATAACATCCATGTATGTTCTGATTGCTAGTGTTGTGCGTCAGATGGATTGTTAAACAAGTATCCGTGAATGGTGATTTAGATAGGAAAATCTACATGGGACAACCTATAGGGTTGTTATTCCTGAACATGCTTAGGGAGTCTATAGTTAGACAAATCATTGTAAGATTTGAAATAGACTCTAAAACGATGGCATGAATAAACTGGTTCTCTCTCATGGTTTTAAAAGTGAAAGTGACAAGTGCTTTTAGTACAAATTTGAGAATGACACTTGCATTATGAATGACACGTCGATCTTTGGTACAAAGACTCGTGATGTCAATATTGAAAAACCATGATGGTTGAGAATTTTGAATGTGAAGGATCTGTTTGAAACAAATGTTATGCTTAGAGATCCTAATAACTAGGAAAATACAAGATGTACACCTGCATACATGTTTGATGATGCTAGTATAAATATTTAAAGAACACCTAAGACGGTGTAAGAAAATTAGAATATACTAGCATTTACAGTCTGCGAAAGGCAGCTGATAAACATGAGACCCGATTTAGTGGGGGGTACTTGGCAGGCTTATTGATTGTCCTAGTATGAAGCATTGAAATGCTATTGAAAGGGGTCATGAGACACCTTAAAAGAACAGAAAAACCTTGGTATTTGTTATCAATGGTTTTGCTGTATTTGTAGGGCATAGTGATGCGGATTAGAATACCCTATAGAGGACTCCAAGACAATAAGAGGCTGTGTTTTAAACATCGATAGAGAAGCTATGTCTTGGAAGTCTAAGAAGTACACGATCCTAGCTCAATCAACTAAGAAATCAGAAATGATAGAGCTAGCAATGCCTAGTAAAGAGAAAAGTTGATTAAGAGGGTCAGTAATAGAGATTCCCTTATGGGAAAGACCGATCCCTCCGGTAGATGATTCATTGTGATAGCACCGCAGCTATTACTAAAGAAGGGAACCGGTTCTAGAACGAAAAGAGATGACAAATTTGTCGTAAGCACAATACTGTAAGAGAACTCCTAACGATAGGAGCAATGAGGGTGGATCTTGTAAGGTCCAAACAGAATCTAGTGGATCCTTTGACGAAAGGATTATCTAGAGAGAAAGTCCAAAATACCGCCAAGGGTATGAGACTTATGCCTACTGAACCACGGACTACAAGTGATGGTAACCCGACCCAATAGACTGGAGATCCCAAGAAATGGGTTCAATGGGTAATAACAAGTCATGAGTAGTATGCGAAAAGTTCATGCATAGTGAAGCATGAATCCCAAAGCAATGGAGGTTGAGTTAATAACTCTTAATGAGATCTATACCCTATGTGGGGTGGAGTACTTTACTTTGGGGGTACTCCTGATAGACTCACCTATGTGAATGTGGGAGTGGGGCCGCTCCCTATGGAACTTGGGAGGCACAAAGTTGCTAGAGCGTTCACTAAACCAGGATAACGTGCATGGCCATAAACGCACGGGCTAAGAAGAGAACACAACTCAATGAAAAGATCTGGTGTGCTACACTGTCTGAGATAGGGTTCAAGACTACGAGTCACCCTTATGAAATCGGAAGTGTAACCACTACGCTAAGGTTTAAATCTTCGCGATACCTTAGCTTATGCCCGATCTTATGGAACTGTTGATGGTCAGAGATAGTTTCAAAACTATTCAAGTGGGGGATTGTTGGAAATGTGTATGAATAGCTTTGAAAGCTATAGAGTGTCAAGTGGACAAACTACCACATTGGTAGTTTTACTTGGTGAAATGTGTATAAAGATAGGAGCCTCTCTTCTAAGGGCATGCCCCTTGGGGTGACCCACTTTTGTGGGAGAGGGAGGACCTAACGGACCACCACATAAGACTATATACATATTTTTTGAAGAAATTCCGAACGAAATTAATTATCTAATAATTAATTATTAATCGGTTATTCTGGGGAATATTCTAGGGATAATCGATTAAAAAGGAATATTCGAAGGATAATCCCGCAGGATTTATCTTAACCGACGGTTTTAATTAAGGAAGTAATTATCTTCCTTAATTAATCCGACTTATTCCCCAAGCAAGAGAATATATTCCTAGGGGTTCGGCTCCTATATATAGCCGCCTCTCCAGCCCCTCTAAATAGACCACAACGAGCATAAAACACAACAGAGAGAGTGTTTAGAGAGCTCTGGTTTTCGCACAAAACCACGAGTATTGAGAGGAGCTGTACTATCCTGGAGACGACCGGTTGATAGTCTGCCGTGCGCATCGAAAGCAGTGCCGTGAACGTCTTAAAGAGAGCGACCTAGTCCGCGACTCAGCTCCATCGGTAACCCTAATATTTCCTGTTCGATTTCTAACCGTTTTTGTTAGTTTTATAATTTAAGCTTGGAATAATTGGGTGCTTTGTTTGCGAAAGAATTAACATAACAGACCACCACATAAGACTATATACATATTTTTTGAAGAAATTCCGAACGAAATTAATTATCTAATAATTAATTATTAATCGGTTATTCTGGGGAATATTCTAGGGATAATCGATTAAAAAGGAATATTCGAAGGATAATCCCGCAGGATTTATCTTAACCGACAGTTTTAATTAAGGAAGTAATTATCTTCCTTAATTAATCCGACTTATTCCCCAAGCAAGAGGGTATATTCCTAGGGGTTCGGCTCCTATATATAGCCGCCTCTCCAGCCCCTCTAAATAGACCACAACGAGCATAAAACACAACAGAGAGAGTGTTCAGAGAGCTCCGGTTTTCGCACAAAACCACGAGTATTGAGAGGAGCTGTACTATCCTGGAGACGACCGGTTGATAGTCTGCCGTGCGCATCGAAGGCAGTGCCGTGAACGTCTTAAAGAGAGCGACCTAGTCCGCGACTCAGCTCCATCGGTAACCCTAATTTTTCCTGTTCGATTTCTAACCGTTTTTGTTAGTTTTATAATTTAAGCTTGGAATAATTGGGTGCTTTGTTTGGGAAAGAATTAACATAATTTCTGTTGGGTGCTTTCTGCGAACATACTTAAAGACATGTTTGTTTGGTGTTTTCTTTTTTATTTATTTATGTTTATCGGCTGTCATGATTTTTCTTTGCCACCAAATTATGATGTCATTATTTTTCCCTAGATGACAGCTTAGATTCAATCTGAGGTAATTAGTAACATCAGAATATTTACTCAGTACCCTACACTGAATTTTCCAGAGTATACATCAGGATTTTGAGTTAATCAGTTCATACTTCATAGCGTTGGTTCCGCCTTCCTTATAATAAAATTTATTTTGTAAGTGTTTCAATTCTAATCTTTATGATTCTATAGGTGGATTTGCTATAATCATTTCGTACTGTTAATCTAAATTAAAATACTAAGTGTAATAACTAAAATTTATTAGTTGAAAAGTGTTTTTCGAAAAACAAGTAATTGAAGTATTTGTATAATTTTGCGAAAGAATACCTTATTTGAGGACAAAGTACAAAAGGCATTATCTGCTTTCTTTACAAAGTTGTTATTGTCAAGTGCAATGATTACTTGCTCTCACGTTCAATTAGGATAATCATGGATCAAACTTGAAGAATACATTGACTAATTATATATCATTTACCAATTCAATTTGTTGACGAATCTAGACCATGAAAAACATTCAATTTCTTCTAGATAGAACATTCAGTAGGTAAAGACACAACCCAAATGTGCATCCTATAAGATACATATATATACACAATCTGTTCACCCAATGAACCGAATATAAACTAGTTACGTAATATATATTGTGAACTCACTGGATCCATCCAACCCCCCTTTCTCCTCAATCACCCAACTCACCTACATCTATCCAACTTGAACCCGCCCGATTATACACATGTGTATGTATTTTGTCTATAAATAATCATTATTTTTCTCTAACATATTTAATATATAAATATAATATTTTCATGAAATTGTGTTCTTTAATTAAGGGTTAATTCTCTAAATATAGTATTTTTTTTATTTACCATCAATATAGTGAATTTAAAAGTATTTACAGGAATATTGTGTTTTGAAGGGGGGAAGGCAGCAACGGCGCCCGAGACTCAGAATATTGTGTTTGAAGGGGGGAAGGCAGCGACGGCGCTCTAGACTCAAGTTTTGGCGCTACTTGAAATTTTCAAAAATTTCAAGTAGCGCCAAAGCCTGAGACTCAGGCGCTGTTGCAAGCTTTCTTTTCTTTCTTATTCTTTTCCTCGCCACTCCCTCTCGCAGACACCACACACTCGCTGACCCTGCCCTCCCTCCCTCATCTCCAACCCAGCGCCGATGCCAAGAGGAAGTGCGACGACGCCGAGAGGAAGAAGGCACCGCCTCAGTCTCAGGCGTCCGCGCTCACTACCCGACGAGGGCGCCAAACCCAGAGTGCCGTCGCAAGAACCATCCGCGCAGAACTTCTTCTCCCCGCCATGTCCGACGACGACGAGCAGCAGACGCCCGGCAGAGGAAGGGGCAGAGGGCGGCGAGGGCGTCGTGGTGGCGGCGAACGTTACAGGAGTAAGTGGATCCGGAACTTATTCGGGGGCATGGTCACCATCGTATTGACGCAGTTTGGGCAAACGAGGTAAGTTTCCAAACTATTTCTATAGTTTTTATTAGCTGAATAATAGAATAGAATTAAATTAAATTACGAGTAGAATTAAATTAAATTACGAGTAGCATTAGAATAAGTTTAGTTTAGATATATAAATATAAATATTAGGTGAATTGAATTGATATAATTTTTGTGCATTAATTATAGGCTGGTGATCGATCTTACCACATTCGTCATACGGGCAATTTAGTGCGATACCATCCACTTTACCTGCCGTATCTCGCCGATGCGGGCTTGTCTAGTGTTCTGCCACTAGCCCCTCTTACCGGTGATCCGGGTTTGATTACAGCGCTCATAGAGCGTGGCGACCCGAGACATCGACCTTCCACATGCCGTTCGGTGCGGTGACGATCACCCTAGAGTTGCGACACTGACCGGTCTAGCGATCGACGGTGATGCCGTCTTAGTAGACATACCAGACGAGGACTGGTCGGCTATGTGTCTTCGACTGTTAGGACGAGGTCCTACTGTTCTTGGTGGTGGCGTCATCCGGATTGCTTGGCTCAGAAAGACTTTCGATGAGCTACCTCTTTCTACATCACCCCAGACGACAGAGCAGTTAGCAAGAGCGTATGCGCTATCTCTGATGGGAGGTGTCTTGTTCTCCGATCGGTCCGGAGGTTCAGTTCAGCTGCAGTACCTACTTTTGGTGGAGGATTGGCGCAGAGTAGGGAGGTTTGCCTGGGGAGCAGCTGTGCTATCCTACTTGTACCGTGAGATGGGTAGATCGGCGCTGCAGATGACGACATCTTCTTCACTGGGTGGTTATTTTGGTGGATGGTCCGCCTTGCTGATGATCTGGACGTGGGAGCGGTTTCCTCATACATCACCACTACATGCGGAGACGAGTGCGCAGATTACTCAGGACGCAGTGCCACGTGGCCTTCGATGGCTTCCGGCCCACACCCATCAGCATGGAGATAAGTTCTACCTGTACAAGCTATGGTTTGACGAGTGCATGACATTCATGGTTAGTATATAACATTTCGTTTTATAGAATAGTTTGAATTGATTTGTTATAGATTTAGCAGTAATTATGTGACCAATCCTTGTGTGCAGTGGCGTCCGTACTTTCATAGAGGTCAGGACTACAACGGTACTGTGATTCAGTCTGACACGTTTCGAGCAGTAGTTCCGCTGATCTGCTTCTCATCGCAGATGTGGCATCATCCAGATTGCGTGCTCGGACAGTTTGGGATGATTCAGGACCGGCCTCATCCTCCACATTCCGCGGCTAAGATTAGGTTTTTTCTTCGTCAGGGACAGCATGGGCCATCACGTGGCCAGCAGTTCATACAGGCAGCCAGCGAGTCGATTGAGTTGTGGAACCGTCGACATGAGTTCATCGCGCGGATGAGCTACACTGACGTACTTTTAGCTTACCACTCGGAGCATCGAGAGTGGTATAAAGATGTCACTAGAAGTTCAGGCACACGGAGAGTTGCTGCACTGAACGCAACAGTGAGTTTTTTTATCAATTAAAATTTGCGTTTTAATTGTTTTTAGATGTGTAGAATTTCTGATATTTTATATTTAATTTGCAGTACGACTGCATGGAGCCAACAATAGGCATTGGAATTACGCCATATGAATCAACATATGATAATTCCTCGTCCTCTTCATTACCATGCAAGTAAAAATATGGAGGATAATTAGGTTGTTCTCCTCCCTCCTCGTCGTCGTCGTCCTCCTCCTCGTCCTCCTCCTCCTCATCCTCATCGTCTTCCTCCTCTCCGTCATCACTGTCATCATAGTCATGATCGGATGGCATGCTCCATGTGTCATCTTCTTCCTCTTCACCCCGATCCTCACTGAGCTCAGCATATCTCAGCACCCAAACAATAAGGATTTTGTGCCATAAAATTCCAAAGCACATTTAAACTATCATAATCGACAATAGGCATTGCATAATGAAATAAAACACAATTCTGCCATTCTAGAAGACAGTAAGTGAAACTTGTAATCACAACACTATCTTGTACTGTTTCGTCTCTACGGCGTATTCTCCGATTTAGATTATCACAAAGTTTCTGATAGTTCACCCTGGATGGAATAGTCATCTGAAAACTTACACCACCAACGAAATGGACACCCAGATTGTCCTCTACTTTCTCTGATTTCCACCGAGTAGCTAGTTCAAATCTTCTAAAACCGCTACATAAAAAACAAACTCACTAATTACTAACTGGACAAAATCATTATGAAGAATACATTAAAAAAATAAATACGTCTCTTACCTATTATTAGCCATCTTCCCAGCAACCAGACAGCAACACTAGAGCTTCTTTCGGAACTTCTTTCAGTTTTTTGGTGGTGAAGAACCGAAGGAAAGGTGGAGTATATATGGTGATGGTGATGCTGGAGTGGAAGAAAAGAAGGCAGCGACGAAGCCTCAGTCTGGGGGCGCTGCCGCTTTTGCTTTTTTTTTAAGCGCCAAAGCCCCAGTCTCGGGCGCCGCCGCTGGATTTTATTCATAAAACAACACCTAGCGGCAGCGCCTGAGTCTAAGACGTGAACTCTTTCAACATACCAAGAAAACACAATATTCTTGTAAATAGTTTTTAAACCACTATATTCGTGGTAAATAAAAAAAATATTTAGGGAATTAACCCTTTAATTAATTTTCTTCATTATAGTGAATTATTGTCGTACTATTCCTCTTATGTAAGGTGAGTATCCTCCCACATATCTAAGTACATTCTTGCTTGGGAGGTACTCAATTTAGTTTTCCCTGCTTTCCCGCAAAGCAAGGAAGGATGTTTTAGTCTTTTCCTCCCCGATTCTCGATGCATAGCACATATCACTCGGCCTTTCATATTTTGGCTCCTGCAGACCACTAGAGTTGTAGAATTTAATTCAACAAAAATAGTTGTAGAATTTATAATTCGAAGTTTTTTTCCCCATGGAAACTATTATATGGGGGATTTGTGTGCTGCGTATTTTTTTTTTTAAAAAAATTGTGTGCTGCATATTCTTAACCCAACTATGGGATTTCTTAGCTGCATTTTTACATATTAGCTCATGCTATATGAATTGGCCATATCACTTGCATTGTTATCCCATAATCATACTGTGGGCATACCAGTTGGGCTTTTCATTTTTTCCCCCTCTTGCAGTCCAAGTTTAGCGATTACAATATCACAAATTCCATACCTGGGTTAACAATTTTGAAGATAATTCATGATGAAAAAAAAGGATGGGCTAAGCTTGAGGGACCTATTATCTTAATAGTCTACAAAGCTTAATAACAATATTTGTGTCTAAAAAATGTATATTATCATGAAAATTTCATTTTAGTAGATGATTATGTTTTGTGTTTAGAATTTGCTTCACAGAAAATGCAAAAATAAAAAGCTTTTATTGTTAATGAAGATAGTGGAGTTAATGATGAAGATTCTTGATGATAAAAGAGTGATAGCAGTTACTTTAGAATACCTATAATATTGTGTCAATAAGTTTATATGAGTTAATATACCCTTGCGTAAGTCCTGGATTTTGAATTTCAATAAAAATCAACATAGAAGGCAAATGTTAGTAGTCATTATGAAGGATGCTCATTTTCAACAATTGAATATTTTGACTTTCTTATAATAATATACTATATCAACATTATCTACAAAAAATTTGGCGTTCTTAATGGTAAAATATAGGAAACAACCTTGCTATCTATAATGGTAAAATCGATATCATTGTTACTTAATTAGGATGACATTGATATATAATCATGGCAAGAATATAAGAAAAGAGTTGATTGCTGAAATTTCAACTTTGTTAATTATTGTTATCATCACATTACAACCGGCCAACGGGCCGGAGTACAAGCTAGTAGGTGTGAATGTTAATATATTGGTTGGAGTTATAAATAGAAATTATTATTCATGATAACCGTGGATACCCAAGCCCGAACGAGTATGGGCATGGTTTTGATTTTCTACCCGTTTATCATGTGGGTATGGGTATGGGTAAAACCCGAACTACTTTGAATAGGGTAACATATATGTATTATCCGCACCCGACCCGACCCGACCCATTGCCATCCCTAATTAATATGTCCGTTGTACCTTTTCGAAAAGTAGTTTAATGGTTGAGCTTTTAAAGAGTACTTTTCAAAATAAGCAAATGAGTGTCAGTATTCATAAAAGAAAATATTAGAAATGATTTTAGTATAAGAGTTGATGTAAAATTACTAACAAAAAAATTTAATTTTTTAATGTAAAATATGAATAAAATTTTTTAAAAATAAAAATTAATAAAATGGTTTTTAAAATGATAGAAATGAAAGATAAATTATATTTTTCAAAATAGAATTAAATATGATAAGGATAATTTTGTATTTTCAACAAAAAATTTCGCAGAAGCTCGGATCGAAATTTCTTCTTTTATGCTATACCGAAACACTTTTCAGCTTTGCAAAAGCCAAACTTTTAGAGGTGTTTGGCCATTTTTCAGCTTTTGAAGCAGAAAAAAATACTTCTAAAATCCAGAAAAAAATATAAGCATTAACCATTTAGGAACATCGTCATGGTTGTATAGCATGGTTGGACAAAAATTTAAAGAAATTATAAATATTATTAATTTTGAAATATTTTGCATTTTTGAAATATTTGACGTTTGAAAGGTTTTCTTAATAAATTGTATTTATTTTTTTCATTTATAGAAAAGGATAATTTTATTCATCCTCTAACGATCAAACACATGACAAAAAGCATTATAATCACTAAAAAATAAAATATTTTCAATTTTGTTACTATGTATACTTTTGAGCATCAGCTACCTTGTTGATAATTAGGGTTAGCACCATGGGAACCATGCTAATTACCCTTCATAAGTTTTAATTCGACAATGGATACTAGTAAAATGATCAATTTGTACAAACTACACTTTAGGGTTAGCATCTTGGTTTTGTCACGATGATCAATTTGAAGAAACTACACTTTACCGAGTGAAAAATGGACGTTTCCTATGAATACAAACTATACATGTTATGAATTATGAAATAACATAAATCTAGTAAAATCATGCAGAAAAAATATATAATTAAAACCCGCCCAAGAGTGGACTCAATACTAGTTTATATATATAATTGTTTTGATGCATGCTAGCCTTTTTTAAGTCATTAACCACGACAAAAAAAAAAATACTGAGAGGTGCTCTCTCCTCTCTCCTCCGAGCGGCGACCGCCGCCCTTCTAACCATTCTTCAAGTGGGTCGGACTACCGGCGAGCTCTTTCTTCACTATGGCCTCTCGTTTCTCCAAACTGCCATTACCAACCAGTTCAAGCAGGATTCCGATATTACCACAGCCCAACAGAAATCGATGGCTGTGGGGTCAACCACCCTGGTGGAGCAGCTGGCGCGACGACGGACGGCGGAGGATGATCGACATCGATCCGCGGAAGAAACAAGAGCGCCGATCGTACCTGAAACGAAAACGCCGACCGCATCAGAAAAGCGGAAAAGGGAGCAGGACGCTAATGCTGCTCGTTTGGAGCTCAAGTGAATGCGTCATTCGAAACATATCATGTGGCGGTTCTACTTGCCTTCACCGGAGGAAGGGGAACTAAAGCCACATGAAGAACTAGCCTCTTTGGACCATCGGCATGAATGTCAGATGCCGCCCATGATCCGGAATTCAGGGCGTGAGGCCCCCTGCTTTGAGCTTAGATCCCGATGTGGGGCGAGCTCTGAACTCAGATCCCGAAATGGGGCGAGTTCTTGTCGCTCTGAGCGTGATGTTCAGTCACCGGAGAAATGTGACCGACGCAACCAGATGGCGGAGCCGTGGAACCCAGTGACTCTCCGATCGGGCCTCTACCCGAAACGTACGCTGCTAGGACTGTTTGCTGGCAGGCGAAGATTCAGGAGAAATGCGGTTTCGGCGGGGGTTTGCAACGGACAGGGGGAAATGCTATCCCGAGGTCTCGCTGCACCTGCTATTAAGTCGGGGGGTTGTAACTGGCGGGGAGAATCGGATTTACGCCGTATCTCTCCAGGATCCTGGCTATCAACCAACCGCGTGCTCAATTTCAAAAATTCTAAACTCCCACCCGAAGTAGAACTCCCGCTGCTAAGGGACTACTCTACCTCCTCTGCCTATTTAAAAAAGCGCCCGAAACCCAAATCTCACCAGTGCAAACAGTGTGAAAGAGATTGGGTGACAAACAACGGCGTGATCAGTTTAAGGCAAGAGAATTACTCGGGTACGTGGGCTTTTCTTCGTGTGGAAACTTGTCTCTGTGTTTGGACAGGGACTACTCCTACCAGATTTCTCTTTTTTAGCTTCTCAAGCTTCCCATGGGCTCCTGTTGGAGATCCTCCTACTGATATTAAGGGCTGTGACCCGATTTCCTTGTTTCTAATGCAGTCGGCACCCATGGCTCACATTGCAAGCGATCAAGTTGTGGAGTTTTCGCTGACAGAGATCCAGCCCGCTAGAGTGTGCAAGTCGAGGATGCTGCTCGGTCGGGTCTTTGCGGAGGATCGACTGTCACTTGTGGAGCTCAGGGAAGGAACCAACAACCCATGGCAAGGCCAGGGTAGAATCAAAGTTAGGGAGGTGGGCCACGGATTGTATGAATTTGTTCTCCCAACTGAAGCGGCCAAAAACTGGGTGCTCCAACGCACTCCCTGGGTTATAAAGGATAAAATCCTTCACGTGCGTGCCTGGACACCAACTATCACTGCTCGCACGTTTGAAGAAATGGCGATCGCCCCTTTCCGAGTCCAAATGTGGGATGTGCAGGAGGACTGTTGCACGCGACAGTTTGGGAGGAATGTGGCAAGCTCCACCCTTGGCCGTGTGCTCGAAGCTGGCGTGTTCACTTGCACAGACACGACCAAAAATTTCATCAAGGTTAAGACCCTCATCGATTTCTCCAAACCGCTGAGATCCCAGATCATGGAGACTAATGAGGAGATGGGCGCTTTTTGGATCCGGTTCAAATATGAACACCTCCCCAGTTTTTGCTATAATTGCGGCCGAGTGGGGCATTTTCGCCAAAACTGTCGTTTTGATCCGCCAAAAAGAACAGAACGGTTTGGCCCCCACATGGCAACCAAAAAGATGGGGAGGAAGATTTTTGACGAAGATGAACAAAATCACCATCCCAATTCGGTCTGGATTAACTCCAATATTCATCACAAACCTGGGCAGATGGAAAAGGTGGAACGGGAGGAACCTCGACCAGGGAGCAGGGGCCGACGTGATATGCAGCCTGCTAAAAATCGAATGACTGAGAGGAGCCCACTGTGGATGGGGAGTTCGACGAACCCGTTCGCCACTACCGAGCCTGATGAATCTCGGTCTAAGCTGGGGAGAAGCCCGCTGCGATTCCCGATGCCTAAAGCTCCGAAAATTCCCCTAGGTAATACCGGCCGAAGGGGGAAGGGGAAGGCTGCCCCGATGGGTAGTCCAATGGAAGTCGACGGCGCACCAAGCTCGCGTCGTGCTCTGGGACACCGGAGTAGACAGGGCGGAGCTCCAAGGGAGAACAGACGATCGGCGGCTACAATGGGCGGGATCCATCGTGAAATGGTGGACTTGCCGCGGGAAGCCGTCCCTCCTGCTGACACTGCCCCGGGGACGACAGCCAACGACATATCGCGGCGCCGTCGAATCATCTTGGAGGAAGAATCAGAGGAAGAATTTGTGGTTCAGCCTGTGCCCACCACCGGGCAGAAAATCGAGCGAATTCCTCCTCGACAGGTGACTTTGGCCGGACAGAAGGAGACGGGCCCAACCCTGAGCGAGAACCGCAAAGCCCAGACAAAAGGAAAGGGTATTGCTGACTTACCCCTGGGCCCTAAACGTCGCGATGGGTCGGCCCATCCTCCAAAGGGGCTGCCAGCGAACCCAACTCGGAAAATAAAAAAGGAGAAGGGGGCTGATGGGGACAGGGTCAGCCGGCCCAAACTCAAAAGAGATAGGCAGAATCCCAAGCCCACCTCGGCTCGGGCCCATATGGAAGCTAAGGGAGTAAAGATGGGACAGATGGGCCTGGAGACTTCTCCAACAGCGGACCCAGTCTCTCCCGACCCCACTTTGGACCCAAGGGACTCGGATTACACGTGCTCGGAAGATGACTCTCACTTCTTCGAGATACGCCGTCGTATTTCGTCGGCCTCGGGGGTCCTGAAGCGGCTGATGAAGACCTCTCGGGTTAATCAAGTTGTGCGTGCTTTCGAGATGGGGCTGGCGATGCAGGATGATGATGTTGATGGTGGATCAAATCAATCCCAATCTCAAGCTTGTGCAGGCATGCAAGACCCGGTGGAGGAAACTGCCAAGGATCCCCCCTTGGATGAATATGGTACCAATATGCCGGAGCCGGGGGCAGGGTTAAAGAAGCGTCCTTTTGACGAGATTGATGGGGAGCTGACTGAGAACCCAACCCCCAAGAAGCAGTTTGTTGAGGAAAAAGATGATGTTGAAAAGGTGGAGGAAGCCATCCTCGAATGGCCCCAATCAGATAAATGAGGCTTCTGGCATGGAATGTGAGAGGAATTGGGCCAACCCTCACGTTCCAAACTGCTGTAGGTTTATTGCATTCTAATAAACCGGATCTCGTGTTCTTTTCGGAAACACGATCGAGCCGGCGTGTAGTTTCCCGTCGCTTGCGGGGGTTAGGTTTTCAAAATTCTCATTGTTTCTTTGTTGATGCTGTTAATGCACCGGGGGGTTTAGTCGTTGCTTGGGCCTCTGGGGGTTGATGCCTCAGTTTTTTTTTTTTTTCACTCGAACTTTTGTATTTGCACTTAGATTAATGAAGGTGCTCATTCCTATGTGGTGGTCTCTGTTTATATTAGTTGCAATGTTGCCATTCGATCCACTCAACTGGCCCTTTTACAAGAGATCTGTAGCGCCATTCAACTCCCCTATGTGGTCATTGGTGATTTTAACGCTACTCTTCATGAAGGGGAGAAAGATGGTGGAAATGTTTGGAATGCGACTCATTCTCTTAGCCTGCGCGCTTTTATCCGTGACCTTGGTCTTCATGACCCAGGATTCCAGGGTGACCAGTTCACCTGGTCCAATAGGCGTATGGGCGAGGCCTGTATTCGTGAGCGACTAGATCGGGCTTTGTGCTCCCAGAATTGGGTTAACCGGTACCCAGAAACTCTGGTAAAACACTTCACCGATCAAGGATCGGACCATCGGGCCATCCTTCTCTCTGATCAGCCTTACCAACGCCAATGCCGCCCGCTGTTTAGATTTGATGCTCGCTGGGCTAATAATCCGGAGGTTAGAGCCATGGTGGCCTATGTGTGGAAGGAAGAGATCCATGGCACGCCTATGTATCAACTTTGGGAGCGTCTTAAGAAGCTTAGACACTTGCTCTATGACTGGAGTCGGGCTGGTACTACAAATTCCTTGCGGAATATTCGGACCCTCCAGTCTGAGGTTGACCGGGTTAAGCTAGTCCAACCGATTGACTGGGATACAGTCTGGGCCTTGGAATCGGAGCTTTCTCGGCAATGGGAGGCGGAGGAGGTCTATTGGCAGCAGAAGTCTAGGGTCACTTGGCTGAAAAAAGGGGATAAAAATACGTCTTACTTTCATACGGTCACAAGGACCCGGCGAAGGAAATTTTTTATCTCTGGGCTGCGTAATGACGCTGGTGAGTGGGTTACTGATGAGACGGGGAAGGCGGAGATTGCCAATTCGTTCTACCAAGAGTTATTCACCTAGGAGAACCGGGTGGGGAATATGCCTGACAGGGTGGCGACTCTACCCATCGATCGAAGTGTTTCTCCTGAGATGAATGCTTCTCTCACGGCACCAGTCCAATCAGATGATGTGCGAAGGACTGTGTTTGCTATGGGCTCGACTAAAGCGCCTGGGTCAGATGGTTTCACTGGTAAATTCTTTAAAGCTTTCTGGGACATTGTTGGTGAGTCGGTGGTTGACGTTGTTTGCTCTTTCTTCTTGACGAGTAAGATGCTTCGGAGCTTCAATCATACTTGGCTCACCTTGATTCCTAAGGTCGATGCAGTGGAAACTATGCGGCAGCTTCGCCCTATCAGTCTGTGCCAATTCGTTTACAAAATCATTACTAAAATCATGGCAGATCGTCTGGCTGGTATCTTACCGAATATAATTTTGGCAGGCCAAAATGCTTTCATCAAAGAACGCCAGATTGTGGATAATGTTCTTCTTGGGCATGAATTGATGCACTATCTGAAGATCAAGAAGCAAGGGAAGAAAGGCTATATGGCTCTTAAGGTCGATATGGAAAAAGCCTATGATAGAGTCGAATGGCCCTTTCTGCTGGCGGTTCTTGAGAAAATGGGTTTTAACTCTACCTGGAGAACTTGGATCTAGGAATGCTTAAAATCCACTTCATTTTCAGTGCTAATGAATGGCACCCCTTCGGGGTTTTTCACCCCGACTAGAGGGCTTCGACAAGGGGACCCTCTATCTCCGTTGCTGTTCGTACTGTGTACGGAGGGATTTGCCGCTCTCTTACGGAAGGCTATTGCTGAACGGAATCTCGAAGGGGTGAAGGTCGCTCCTCATGCTCCTAGGATCTCCCACCTGTTATTCGCGGATGACTCTTATTTATTCTTGAGGGGCTCTCTCCAGGAATGTGAGAACCTGCTTGAGGTTTTAAACGAGTACGAGGAACTCAGTGGACAGAGAGTTAATCTGGGTAAATCTGCGGTTTGCTTCAGTAAGAATATTGCTCTTCCAGACCAAGATTTCTTGGCCCAGATTCTCGGAGTGGGGGCTGTGGGCGTCCATGACAAGTACCTGGGATTGCCGACG
The DNA here is from genome assembly GCA_946122785.1 of Linum tenue. Lineage (NCBI taxonomy): Eukaryota > Viridiplantae > Streptophyta > Magnoliopsida > Malpighiales > Linaceae > Linum > Linum tenue. The sequence continues at coordinate 37,788,536 of CAMGYJ010000008.1, forward strand.
CTGATTGCTCGGTCTAAGACGGCTACCTTCCGATACCTGGAGGAGAAGTTATTAGAGAGGCTTCAAGGGTGGAAACAACGGACGTTGTCCTGGGCGGCAAAGGAAACCTTGATTAAATCAGTGGCTTTGGCGTTGCCCCTCCATGTCATGTCGTGTTTTAAGCTGCCATTGTCTCTCTGCCGCCTCTTAGATAAACATATAGCTCGGTTTTGGTGGGGTACTGAAAATGGTCATTCTAAAATGAGATGGATGTCTTGGAGGAATTTGTGCAGAAGTAAGCATGATGGCGGGCTGGGGTTTCGGCGTTTCGAACAGTTTAACCAAGCTCTGTTAGCCAAAATTGGGTGGCGAATTCTTAGTGAGCCCCAATCACTCTTAGCCCGCGTATATAAAGGAAAGTATTTTCCCAATGGAACTTTTCTGACTGCACAAGCGCGATCCCGTCCCTCCTGGGGGTGGCAGGGTATCCTGTTTGGGAGAAGTCTCCTGGAAAAGGGTCTCCGGTGGCAAATTGGGGATGGCCAGTTGGCTCCTCTTCTGGACTCCAGTTGGATCCCTCAATTGCACCCCTCTGTCCCGGTGTATAGCCCTCGAGTTCTACCGGCAGGGGGCTCCCCCTGCGTAGCGGAGGTTTTACGTGCAGGAGAAGGGCGTTGGTGTGAGTCCAAACTGAATCACTGGTTTGACACAATTACTTGTCAGGCGATTAAGGAAATCCCCCTCCCTAGACATGGTGTACCGGATAAGCTTATCTGGCATGACACTGCGGATGGTTTGTTTACTGTTAAATCAGCCTACCATCTGGCAATCCGGTTGGATAAGCAGAAAGGTGGATGGCGGTCTGGGGTGAGTTGGATGGACAAGTCAAGCTGGATCCGGGTTTGGGATGCGAATATCCCTCCAAAGCTAAAAATTTTCCTTTGGCAAATTTTAAACCGAATCTTGCCGACTGCTGAGGCTCTCATTGAGAGAGGGGTTCAGGTGCATCCGCGCTGCCCGGTGTGTTGGGCAGAGACTGAATCGTTGGAGCATCTTTTTCTATTCTGCCCGGTGGCCCGTGCTCTGTGGGATCTCTCGGGGTTAGAATTTCTTGGGCAGGGGTTGCCACGACATACCTTTCCGTTGTTTCTTAAAAGGGTAATGGCCCTCGTTCATCAACCGGAGTTGTTTATGGCTATGGTAGCGATCCTTTGGCGGATCTGGCGATCTCGGAACTGGGTGGTCTTTGAAGGTAAACAGTTTGGACTACCGGCCTTGATGCGGCAGTTTTATCAACAGTATGAGGAGTGGATGAGATTGCCTGCGGATCATAATCCTCCCTCCCATTCCGCCTCGATCCACCTAACTCACCCAGTGGATGACTCTAGAATTGTCTGTCTCTGGGATGGGGCTACTAGGCAGGGAAATCCCTCGGCCGGTGGTATGGTGCTTATGACCTCGGACTATAAATTGCTTCTGGCTAGGGGTATTCAGTTTTCCGGTATGATTGATCCTATGGTCGTTGAACTAGTAACCCTTCGAGAGGCTATTAGATGGTGCTTAGGGCTCGGATTCACATTCGTCAGGTTTGAAGGGGATGCCAAGGTGGTTATTGACAAGATTAATTCACGGCAGACTTCTGATAGCCGGGTGGGAGCCATTCTGGAAGAAGTTTTATATCTTATTGACTCTCATCCGGGGTTGGGTGTGCGGTTTGTAGGTCGGAATAACAATAGGGTAGCCCATAGGGTGGCTAGGAAGACCCTTTCTTTGTCTCCGACTATGAATCGTGTTTTTAATTTCCAGGCCTGGCTGTATTCCAGGGTGTAACTATCTCTTCTTCAATCAATATATGATTATCTTTTGTCAAAAAAAAAAAAAAATGCATGCTAGCCTCATTCTAGCTAATAGCTAAAGCAACCCTTTCATGAGTTCTGAATTAATCTTTAATTCTTTATGTAAACAAAATGAGAAGAAAGAACAGTAGCTAAAAGATTTCATAAAAACAAGAAGTAAAAGCTGTGAGAGAGTAACAATGTACATTTGGTACATTTGGTACGGTGACTGAAATTTTTTTTTTTTCTTCACTTACTCTATTTCTAGGCTAAAAACCACAATATACATTTATGAAAGCTCAACCATGAATATAGAATTATAAAAGACTCGCCACCACTACCATACTCTCTTTTACTTTCAAACATATTATTCATAATCATACATACATGGTCTTTTCCTCAATATGACTCTTTAGCCCTCTTGAAAGTTTCTCTCTCTCCCAACCATATTCACCTCCAAAAACCACACAAAAATAGGGGGCATATTCAGAATCAGAGGACTGTGATGGGCTCTTCAAAAGTGGGTAGATAACACTGCTGAAGAAAGTTGTCGATAGTTGGGTGGATTGATGAAGCCATCTAAACGATCGAAAAGAAGGAGGAATAGTTGAGAGTGGTTAAGCATAACTCAAAACAATTGCTAAACCATGGAGGAGAGAGTGTGGAGAAGAGATAATTAAGTATACCTACCAACCAGCCAGGCAACGGTCAGTCAGTAGATAGAAGTGAAACTCTCAATGGGGTCAGATTCGTCGAGCATGGATGCAGCTTGGAAGCAGTCAGCAGCATCAGCTGTTCGCCCATCATCCCTATGCACAATCCCCAAGTAGTACCAGGCCTTCCGATTCGTGGGTTCAAGCCGGAGTGCATCAGTGAGGATGCTTCTCGCTACAGGTTTCGATGCCTCGGATTCCCTCTTGGATAGCAGGGCCGCGACCAGTATGATTCCAGGGACATAAGATGGCTCCATCAGGTGTCCACATACGTAAGAACACAAGGCGGCCTGTAACTCTCCACGTGCTTCCAGCATCATGCCTTCCGTTTGAAGCAGCTCCGGAGAGTACTTTTTCAGTTCTCTCGCTTTCCCCAGGCACACCTCAACGTCTTTCCACTGAGAAAGCCTAGAATACAAATCGGCTAGACCATGCCAGACTTCATATTCGTTCACCTTGTCATCCTCAGCCTGCCACCGTAGTACGACATAGAACAACACTTTATTATACATAATAACAATTTCATTATCTCAGATTGTTTTTTTTTTTTTTTGGTTTTTTTGTATTACCTGAGAAACACTTATGACAGGGCCAAAAGACTTCCTCTGTGCTTGGATCAATGCAAGCAAATAACTGTAAGTTTCGATAGCTTCTGAAGGGAGAGACTGTGCAACTTTGAGTTTTGCCTTCAGCCTGAGCAGTGGTCCTTGCTCCCATTTTGCGGTCTCATCCAAAGCAGCATCAGTGACCACCGTAGCCTCCGAGAATCGCTGCTGAGCAGATAGTATGAGAGCCAACAATCTCCAACCCTTTGACATGGACCCACCAGTCACGTCAATGTATTTCTTAGCATAACGCAGAGCAGCGCTCAGGTTGCGTTGCTCTGCATGTTGAACACCCAGGTCGAACACCAGATCCGGATTGCTCGGCTCCAAAGAGGCTGCAATCTCTAACGATTTCAAGGCTTCGGCCTGCAACCGAGATCGCTCGAAATCAGAGGAAGAAGCTTTAGCTTGTTTCGCCAAGCACAGTCCCAACACATGGACGGCCACACCTTTGAGGTTCTGCTCGTCATCAGCACCACCCTGTGCTTTCACAGTGGCTGCTCTCTGTGCATACTCCACTCCCTCCGCAGCAAGATGAGAATCCTCGCTGCATATTTTGGCAGCCAGCAACAGCGCCACCACGTGGTCCGGCCGCTCGTGCTTGTGGAGAGACTTTCTCAGCAGGTTCAACGCGACTCTGTTCTGTCCTGCTCCACTGTAACAGAGGGCCAGAGTGTTCCACCGTTCGACGCGATGGAGCACACCTGGCAACGTCTCTTCAAGCTCCTTCCCCAAGACACAAGTTTGGTTGCAGATGGATAGTGCAAAGCTGAGATGTTCCATAACCGATGGGTCCCATTTCGTCTTGCCAAGGCTGTATTTCCTGACAAGGATGAGCAAAAGCAAGACGGCCTCTTCCAGGTTATGTTTGGGCACGTAAGAACCTTCAACCTGAGATGTCAAACTAGGGGAGGCAGCCTCCACTCCACTGTGCAGTAGGAAAACCGCAAATGCTTTCTGAATCCTTGCGCAACAGTCGTTATCGAGATTCCACTGGCTCAGAAGTGCTCTTCTGTAGGCAGATATTGCTTCCGGATAGTAACCAGCTTGCTTCCAGAGCTCCGGGAGCAGCTCTACTGCCTGACTCACCGTGTCTTGCAATCTGTTATCTACCTGTACATCGGATATCCCCTGCTGGAATATCTTCTCCGTTGCATCAAGCACACTCTTACATTCCTGAGCAGCATCTGTTTCGGAAAAAAAAAGTAGCAATTGATGAAAAGAGAGCACGTACAACTGCGCCCTGAAGGCAACCAGTAAGTAAGTAAGTAATCGCCCATGATTGAAAATAGTACCATAGGATCGCCCAAGCTTTTGTAGGGACTTGGACTTCAAGTATATTGCTTCAAGTACCAGGCTGGCAGCATGTTGCGAGCCACTCGTCGGCGAATCACGAGGTCGGTTTTTACGAGCAGCATTATTGTCAGCTAAAGACTGCAATCTCTCTGTGGCAGCTTGGAGATCGATGCCATCATAAACACCAAGAGCCCCTTCTATGTTCCCTCTCTGATACTCCAACCTCCCAATGAGTGCTCTAGCTTCCTAAAAAAAAATTGAGGACACATATATATTATGAGACTATGACTGAGCTTGCGCCAGTCATTTAAACGGAACCGAAACCGCGAAATAATGCTTTTCGGTTCGAAATTTGGAAAGGAAATATGGATATTTCGGAATCCAGATTTCTTTTAACCGAATCGAAATTTCGACCGAAAAATCGAATTACTATAATTGCAAGCTCCAAATGGTGGATTTTTATGTCTGTATTTGTTTTGAGACCTAAATATTTGAATCATGTTTGTGTTTTATGACTTATGTATTGAAATGTTTGATTTTATCATCGATAAAACATAGAATTGCATATTTATTGTTTACATTAAGCGTGAAAAATTATTTAAAATGGAGAAGATACAAGTATTCTCACAAATTTGGTTTTGTGTGAAATTTCGAACAGAATCGAATTATAATTCGGTTTAAACCGACCGAACCGAATTATAATTGGATTCGAATTCGGTTTGAGATTTGGTGATATTCAGGGACCCGGTAGGTTTAATTTCTATTCGGTCGAAACCGAACCGACCGAATGCCCACCCTTACCCAATGCTCAAATGCTGACAATCTGTCTAGTTCCCCCAATTACCCAATGCTCAAATGCTGACAATCTGTCTAGTTCCCCCAATTTGGGTATGTTCAACTCTTATCCCACAAATTTGAGCTAATAATCCCTTATTACTAAATATATTTTCAGGAGGAATCAAAATAAGGAAATATTTGAAACAGATATAATAGTACTCGAGCTCATGCCTCATTCTTTCCACAAGCAATATAAAGGAGTGAGTATCCATAAAATTAGCATGCATGAAGGAAAGGAGACTGAGATGGAGAATGTAGGTTGAACGTACATTATTCTAAATTGATGTTCAAAAATCAAGAACTGCACCACAAGATTGAAGCAATGCAATGAGAAGGAAGACAATACTACTAATTCTTTCATGGAATCCTCAGTGCAACCAACAACAAAAAAAAAAAAAAAAAAAAAAAATCAGTACCATAGTCAAAAATTAAGTCGAAAGAGCCAAACCTCAAGACTTAAAGATAACCCCTCCCGTATAGAAGATTCAGCCTCTTGTATATTTCCTGCATCAAGCTTTGCTTCTACCTCGTCTACTTTCATGCAAGCTCCATTTGCACACAATTCGCGGACCAGTATTTGGTCCTCGTTGCCACTGGCTTCTGCACATTGGCTCTCTACCATCTCTACTATCTCCTTTTAGCTTTTTTCATGAGTTTTCCCCTTCATCACTTTTCAATGCATGCTAAAACCAAATACCATGATCAATGTTGTTTTGCTGCCAAGTAGATTGAAAAGATAGCATTTTAATTTTCAATACAAAGGAAACTCCCCAATAAGTCAAACTTTTATAATACATGAAAATTAAATTTAGGAATACAAGACAAGGGCTTATGGTAACTACAAGATGACAATCTTTCTGCATCACATTGACAATGGCAATGCATCATATTCCTCAGGCAACATAAACACCGACAAATAAATCTCAAATGGAGGAAAGGAAAAAAAAAAGTATTTTTATAAATTAAAATAAGAAGAAGAATAGGCTAACAAAAAAAGTGACACTTTAGGTTGATTGTTTTAAACTAGAGACAATAAATAAAATAAGGAAAGCTCGTAGAACAAGGGTTCGCTATGGATAAAAATACATAAAGAATGACAATATAATAGGGAAGCACGTCTATAGAATAACAAAATGATGACGACGACGATGATAATGATAAGAAAAACGCAATACACCAATCAACTCATTCACATCAAATGATCTTAGAAAGGAAGAAGAAACACATGAAGAGAAGATGCTGACCTCTGAAACTTAGATCTCCTTGTCGTAAGAGACAATTTCTAACTCTAGCTAGGAATGGCTGTTGGTAAACCTAGGAACGAAGGATGCAAAGCGACGATATCAATGATCCACACGAACGAAAATAGATAGAGAGGTAAATTGTTGAGGTGCGGAGGATGCTGATAGGATTGCCGAGAAAGAGAGATTGGATCTGAATTTTCTCAGTTTTTTTTTTTGGAAATTATTAACACATAAACAAAGAATAAAATCAATTGTATATTTATATTAACGCTACCTTGTAATAGAATAGAAGTCACGGCAACAGAGGGGATCAAATTCTTATAACTAAAAGTTAACGATATACAACGGCTCAAGTTAGCGCATAACCCATCCCATCAATAACCAAATTTGGACCCTTTATTTAGAAAATTCAGATCTAAGGATGGAAAATTAAAGATCATTTTTATTTTCACTAACTTTCTTAATTGATTCATATCTTTTTCGTTTTAACTCGGATTTTATTTTATTTTATTTTATTTTTTTTGCACAGATGGAACGAGTTCATCGTGCTCTACAAAATGAGATCAATTTTCAATATTTTTTGAGGAAAAAAAAATTCTGGCCTCTCGGTACCAACTGCATACCATATGGTATCTTCTTAGTTTTTAATTCGTTTTTGAAAACGTTTGCACAGCAGGGACGAGTTCATCATGATCTATTGGATATACAAATTTCTGGGTGAACAAATTACAAGACCAAAAAATACCACACAATACCACCCTGGTACGGGGTGGTATTTTATGGTATACAATGTTAAAAGTCGTAAATGTCAATTAATATACTTCTACTATCATGTATTCAACCATCCTACAGTTTTGGTTTGTGTCATACCACCATGGTACGCTTTTCAAACCATAGGTATGCTCTTATTTCAATACCAGTCAATACCATATGGTATAGACTGGTAAAAAATGGCTCAATATTTTTTTGTGCGAAAAATATATCAAAGTGGATATTATTTTGAAGAGTACAATTAATCTGATCTAACCATGCAAAAAAAAATTAAATTTTGACTTAAAACGAGTGAGAAATCGTCCGTCAAAGATTAAGAAGGGGAAAATTAAAAGCTTTTCAGGAGAGAGAGGATGCTGATGTTATGCTGATGTGGGCGGGTTACTCATAGCTACTCACCATAAGGGCTCAAGATAGGGTGCATAACCCATGGTTATGCACCCGTCAATAACCAAATCTCGACTCTTCATTTAGAAAATCCAGATCTAAGGATGGAGAATTAAAGACCATTTTTATTTTCACTAGCTTTCTTAATTGACTCATATCTTTTTCGTTTTAACTCGGATTTTAATTTTTTTTGCACAGATGGAACGAGTTCATCGTGATCTACAAAATGAGATCAATTTTCAATATTTTTTTAGGGAAATTTTTTTTTGGCCTCTCGGTACCAACTGCATACCATATGGTATCTTCTTCGTTTTTCATTCGTTTTTGAAAACGTTTGCACAGCAAGGACGAGTTCATCATGATCTATTGGATCTACAAATTTCTGGGTGAACAAATTACAACACAAAAAAATACCACCAAATACCATACAATACCACCCTGGTACGGGGTGGTATTTTATGGTATCTTATGGTATACAATGTTAAAAGTCGTAAATGACAATTAATATACTTCTACTATCATGTATTCAATCATCCTACAATCTTGGTTTGTTCATACCACCATGGTACGCTTTTCAAACCATAAGTATGCTCTTATTTCAATACCAGTCAATACCATATGGTATAGACTGGTAAAAAATGGCTCAATTTTTTTTGTTGGAAAAATATATCAAAGTGGATATCATTTTGAAGAGCACAATTAATCTGATCTAACTGTGCAGAAAAATTTAAATTTCGACTTAAAACGAGTGAGAAATCGTTCATCAAACATTAAGGAGGGGAAAATTAAAGGCTTTCCAGGAGAGAGAGGATGCTGATGTCATGCTGATATGGGCGGGTTACTCATAGTTACTCACCATAAGATTACTGACCTGATCCATTCCCCACCATAAGATTACTGACCTGATCCGTTCCTATATACAACCTGTCCGTAAACTTGTAATTCGGCTAGTCCATAACTTGATTAACCGAAATTGGATAGATCCGCAATCCAATTAAACACGTAACCCAATCGGCCTATATAATTATTATATTATATGATATATAGTCTTTCAATATGAAGTTTTTTATTCTAAACCTAAGTAAAATCATTTTATCATTCTATAAAGGAAATTTCAAAATATGAAATTCACTTGAAATGATGTAGTTTTAATAAAATTATAAATAAGTTCATTTGAAAAATAAGTTCTTTAAAAAAATTGCAAAATAAATATGAAATATAAAATCCGCATAGTGCCACTCTTTTTCCGTTGATTGTTGGCCTCAAGGTTCAAATATAGACTGTAGTGTATGTTCTCATTCGCACATTACCACTAAGCCAACTCCTTAAGACAATGGTTAACATTAATATATATATTATGTATACATTTAAATTCTGGTAAATTTAACTGTTCAACCAAGTTATCAATTACATATAAATAGACTAAAGTAAATTTTTTGGTAATTTGATTATTTTAAAAGAAGTTAGACATTTTTCTGTTTTCAACATTTTGGAAAGAAAAAGGAAGAAGAAAATTTTGTGTTTAAATTTTTGGGAAAAGAAAGAAAAAAGAATTTGGTGCTTTTGATTTATGTGAATAGAAAGAAACTTTGGTGCAAACTAGTTCCGCCCCTTGAATTTCTCCGAATTAGTATTTTCAAGCTATTTTGTTTTCCCTCCATGGAAAATATCTTAATTTCCACAAAAATCATAGTATGAAGGAAAATCTCAAAGAACATCCAGACTCCTCCCTCATACTCCAGTATGAAGAAAAAGAAAAATACAAATAACCTAAGTTTCAAGATGTGTTTATGTTCTGAAAATTTTCTAAAATACATTCAACATGCAAATTGTGAAGGATGTTAAGATACCACATCGAAAAATCATTCATGATTCCACAATTTATCTTATTTTAAAGTGTTTCTTTACTTTGCTTATTGCAGTCAGTGCTCTTTCAATAATTGCAATGGCAACGATAGACTCAAACGTCCCTAAGTTAGTAGTTTTTGTTTATATTAAACTCACTTGCATAATATATGAATTAAAAGTTGAATAAAGATCACAAAATATTACTTTTCATAAAATTATCTACAATGACATGACGATCTTGTATTCAATCTACAATCACATAAATAAGTTTACTCTATATTTTATTTGTCAAGGTGGCGCAAATGACCCCACCTTGACCTCAAATGACTTCGCCACTACCACCGCAAATACATGTGCGCGCTCTACGACAAATCCTACTATGAAGTAGGTAGTGGAGGCGGAAGCTACGGAAACTACATGACCACCATCTCGTATCGGGCCCTAGCTCAGCTTACCTGTGAAATTGTTTGGGTAAAGAGACTTCTACAAGAACTCAATGTACATCATTCTCACCCCAGTAGAAGTCTATTGTGACAATCGATCAGCTCTATACATTGCTGAAAATCCTGTGTTTCACGAGAGGACGAAACACATAGAGATCGATTGTCACGTGGTTCGTCAATACCTTCAGTCCAAGCTCATTTCCCTTCACCATCTGGATACAGAGAACCAAATTGCAGATCTTTTTACAAAGGGTTTGAGCAGGTTTCGTTTACAATTCTTATTATCCAAGCTGAACATATAGAACCTGTATGCTCAGCTTGAGAGGGCATAACAGAGTAATCGAACCAGAGTTGATTGAAGGGATGAACCGGTCTTGGTTCCTTGGACCCACTGATACGACGTCATTCAGCTGTGCAGTGATCGAGAGGCAGAGACAAGGACGACGACGTTGCAGTTAGGCGCCAAGACACTCTTCCATTTATACTGTACAACACCACGTGTTGGCTTAGCATAGATCACTTCAATTAATCCGTTTTGTTTACCATTGTAACTCTATAATTAGAACTGATAGCTAGCTGTACAGTTCTGTTCTTTCATATATACTAGAATCAATACCCGCGGCTACGCCGCAGGGACTTAAGTTGTCGTGTCGTAATAAATGGATTGACGGTGATGATAGAATGGGGGCGGTTGTATCTTTCTCCTAGGCAATGGGCTGGAGAGTTATGTATGTTCAGTTCCATGTTCCTATTAGTATGAGGTGGAGACTGTGAACGGTAACTACAAACACGACGTATCGTTCATAAAACCATTCAGCAATAATTCTCCATGGGTTCTTCTCCTTATTTACTTGGTTGAGATCGAGAAGCAGTGTTCTTACTTCCATGTGGAGCCACATTTGGGTAGAAAGCAGAATTACTTGATAAACCCGCACAAAAACAAACTCTTTATGATTAGGGATGATAATCGCAATTGAAAGGTCTGTTACCTACCAGAAGTAGGACTCACAGAAGAATGTAAGCATTTTTTCAAGAAATGACAAATAGTTAGAAATTCTAATTGAATCTAGAAAGCAAGTATAATTTTTTTGTTCAAAAGTTTTGAAATTACAAATAAAATATTCGTCACCTGTAAAGTATGATTCAAGTGGATCACATCAACTGCAAAGTTCAATCATTCTATTCTAAGCCTGCTGAGAATTTTAGTTGCACCTACACCTGCTATTATTCTCAAGTTTGTTCGGTGATCCATTACATGTCGGGTGAGCAAGCCCAATTTTGCCAGGAATAACAAACATACATAGTTTCCGAAACAAAGGTCAGCTTGTTAGAAGAGCAGAGAAACCAAAAGCAAGCTGGAACCGTGGTCCGTGGATATTATATATGGTAAGCTCCACCCTTTATATGTTTCATTGGCCTTCTTATATTAGATGATCATCAGTCTTCATTCTTATGGTTCCCTTCTATTCAAGTGTTCCTCAAGTGGTCTGACACACATTGCTGGTGTTTACTTTAGGGTAAAGTCCTGTGAAAGCAATCCTCCAAATCCAGTCTCTACTGCACTTCGGGCATCAGTCCCAGCAAAGATGACATTTGACCAGTTAAAACACCAAACTTCTCACTTCTCAGATTGGTGGTAAGAGGTATGGCCAAACTGTGGTCAGGAATCGAGTTGTTATGCTGGGGCAGTTGATGGGAGTCCCTCCAAATGTGAGTCCTGAGGTGAATGCAACAGCAATTAAACTGGTTGTTGCTTGTAGAGGGAATTTAAGACTGGAGGCTCATTGTTCAATGAATATCATAGCTTTCTTCTTGTTTTTGGCTGCATTTGGAGTTGGCTCTCATTTTAAAGCCGAGGATATGTTGGGACTGACTGGCGTGATTGGTCACCATGAAAGGGCTCATGAGTTATGTTGTTCCCTTGGACTTGCATAATGGATACCTGGTAATATACGCAGAGAATCTGCAAATTGAGCAGGTTTGTTAAGTTTCAAGGTTACATCACTTACATCCTATCCCCAAAAGTAACTGACGGTGAAGTGATAGTACAAAAGAAGAAAAGACAATTTTCTCTACAACCATAGAATTCAAACAACAAGCAACATTATCAAGCAAACAATTAGGTAAATTTGCATCAAGCAAACAATGAAAACAAATGACCAAAATGGCAAACTCGAAATTGATGAAATGATCATGGAAAGAGAGAGAGAGAGACCCGCCATGACAATTTGAACAACAAAAATTTGCTCCACAACTCACTGAGTAATATTAAGTTTCTCTTTCAAAGCACTTGCATAAGGCTCGCAATGTGTTGTTCAGTAGAGGAACGATTCCATTGACAAAAGTAGCAAAAATATACATAGAAGAGCCTGTAGCGGAGTAAGATAGGAAGCCAGGACATTCACTCTATCTAGCTTCCAGAAAACCTAGCAGAGTTCGTGAGATTTATGAGATGCACCAACACCAAAAAGCTACATAATAAGGTTGGAATTCAGGTTTGAGTAGTGAAATTCATCATAACAATTGCTAAAAATGAAAAGGATTACCTCTAATTTGACCATTGACCTGAAATATTAATGGAAGAAACTGAATGGCACCTCTTCTACGATGGCATTGTTCACCATATGCTGAACTGCAAAATTAGATTCGGCTACTGTGGAACAAAGACAGCACAATGAGTTCAGTATGAAAAGAAGAAAGAATCTAGCATCAAATCACCCAAAGTGGTAAAAAGCCAAACTGTGTAAGAGGTTTAAATTATGTGGCATGTTCTCAAGTCTCACCAAAGCTTCGTGCAGTCTCCAAATGAACCCAGAATTCAGAATATTAATGCATTTCAACAAAGTATAAGCAATTGACTGAACTCACCACAGCTCAAAGAAATGCCAAATAATGTTTTGACCCTCCCTTATTGACCCTCTTTGCTTCTTCTTAGCTTGCTCCAAATCTGTCAAATGCAGTGTTAAGAGTTGAGAATTAACAAACTCAAAACACAATTCGAAGGAAGCAGCGGAATTGCCACCTGCAGTGCTCTTATCTTCCTCGACCTTGCTGCTTTTATCATCTTCTTTCCTAGCTCGGAACTTGAAAAATGTCAGCCTTTCAGGCAAGTATGAAATGGGACAGCTAAACTGCAGTCATTCAATCTAACTCTAGCCTCGTATCTACTAAAATTAGATCTTGCTGGAACTCCTAGAAGGCCAGAAGTTGAGAGGTGCAAATTCATTCCTTCTCCTGCTTCCGTTTTCTGCATCAGAGAACCAAACTTTTCTTCGTTAGTCTGAAAAAATAATAAAAACTACTACTTGTCATCCAGAGCACATGGGGCAAGCAAATTGGTGCAAGTTATTGTTGGAATAAAATATTCAGATGAATTAGCATGAGATCACCTTCTTCACCTCTCCTCTCCTATAGGGATAACATCAAGATGAACTTTAAAAAGAAGCTCTTCTCCATTCTTCTTTTTCACCTCTCCTCTCCTCTCCTACAGGGCTAGTAACATCAAAATGAACTTTTTCCTAGACAAAACTCCGATGTTCTGGGCCTAAATTAATCTTGGATTTCAGCACTTCACATCTAGAAATCGACAAATCCAACAACACACTTCTAAGCATCAAAAGGGCAATGCAAATCACTACCAGAGTGTGCAGTACTTCCTCTGTCGACGGACGACTGCAGTGGTGACGGGGAGAAAGAGGAAGCAAAAGAATAGAATGAGAGTTGGAACAGAAGAGGAGGATTTGAGCAAGAAGAGAGCAATCTTCTCTACAGAGAGTGAAGTAAACCACACGGTGCTGAAAGTATGGGCGGTTGCGTGAGCGAGCACGCGAGAAGGGGTCAAGGGAGTGGGAAAATTGGGGACAGTAGAATAGAACGGGGAAGAGATAGACATGACCGGGGAATGCGTGTTCTCGGTGAAACTGAGCGTAGGTACGGTACGGACACATACTGCCGACTGTGGAGTATGGGTGGTGACTTGCGGTTGCTGTGAAACTGAGCGAGGAACGGTACGGCGCTTGCTGGATTGAGGACCAGGCCGAGGTGAACGGCGAGAGGTTTTGATGGAAACTGAGCCTAGGTAAGGCACGGCTACAGTACCGCTACCCATGGAGTATGTGCGGCGATCTGCGGTTGCTGAATTGAGGGTAAGGCCAAGGGGATCTACGTACGGCTGCGGGTGAAGAGATTGCGACGATCTGCGGTTGCTGAATTGAGGGTAAGGCTGAGGGGATCTGCGTACGGCTGCGGGTGAAGAGATTGCGTTGGAGGAGTTTTTCCACGATTTGGACGCTAGACGCCAAAAAATGAAACAGTGTCTAAGGTCTTTGGGTTGAAAAAGCGTATCCCCTTTCATGTTTTAACACAATAGGCCCTCAGTGGCAAAGAGCCCCTTTGCGGGTTCCCCTCCAATTTGTCTTCTACCAAATTTCATACCTGGAGTTGGTGATAAGATGCCGTATGGAGAAGATGCGAGAGCCGATCTTCCGTGTAGCGCGGAACCGAGTGTGGCGCCAGTGAGCATCTCTCTCTATATTTCTCTCTTCTTGCCTTCTAATTGTGATCTCGATTCATTGCCCTGTGAGTCCATTGTTTCCTTCCTGTTTTTGTAGGGCGCGGATCGAATGAGAGTTTCATAGTCTCTGTCTATGTGCAGGTAAAATTCAATCGCTGGGTGGTTCAGTTTATTTGTTCTCTTTGATTCAAAATGAGAATATCCATTTTTTCTTGATGTTTGTTACATTCTCTGCAAGGCTGAGAAAGAACGTACCGGGTTTGTTTCGGAATCAATTGTCTTCTCCATTTTTGCTGCTTTCATTTGTTGTGGGTTTAATGATTTTAATTGGAAAAGAAGCCTTACAAACGAATGGAATGCATATGTTTGGGTTTATCTGTGGGTTTGGTTCGTTTAGTCAGCATTGGAATCATCAAGTTCAATGAGTTAGTGCAAAGAGATCTTTTGGTTATAGTAATGCAACCTTTTATTACGTAAAAGGAGATTGGCTTATGTAATGAGCTTGTGCTCTGGTATTATTTTCTCGCACAGGTTTGTGGATTGTGAAGCCTGCCAACCACTCGGAAGAGGCTTATTGAGACACCAAGGACCTACTGCCCAATGCAAGTTTAGGAAATTCTCTAGATTATTGTTACACCTATCACATTTTTAGGTGCTTGAATTGTTGTAGTCCGCTTGAATGCTTTTATTTCTTTGTTTGGGTTTATGGATTCATAAAATAACTTACTCTTGAGGAGTCTCATAGAACAATCTTTATATAGATTTGTGGTCTTATTTGCATTCTGCAAATCTGGTTGCAATTCATTATGTTTATAAGAGATGGAAATATGGTTGTGTTTTTTTCTGCAATCTTGGTAAACTAATGAAGCTTAGGCTATGGATGACATGCCATATGTACTAATAATGTCGCTTCCTCTTATCATTCTCTTGAGTTTTCTTTGTTCAGATAGGTGCATGACAACTCAAAACATTTTCTATAGCAGATGCGACGGGGAAACTGGCTTATAGGTAGATAATCGAGACTGTCAGGGAGAAGATCGAGTTCAGTTGCTTGCAGGAAACTGTCTGTCCTGATGTATCACGAGGAAGGTGTGGAGAGGGATGAGCACATGTTCTGTGCGACTAGAATTTTTTGGCTGGTATTGGGTACCATGGTAAGGAAGAATCTATGCAGTTTGGGGTTGCTTTGCTATTACTCATGAAGGAAGTTAGTTGTAATTTTTGGGATATTCTTTGCATCATATTTCTGATTTGTGGGTTTTTGTGCATGGTAGAAGGGTTTGAGGGTCATGAGTATGGGGAAGCAGGTGATCGTAAGTAAGCTGCAGTAGTTGTTATAGCTAGGCTTTGCTTGGTTGAATATGTGGGAGAGGGAGAGGGAAAGGACGAGAGAAAAAGGTTTGATCAATCATGGTTGTTGGTTGTCTGCTACATGAATTTAAATTAATTGATACTTTCTTTTCTTAATATGTTATAGGTTTCAGAAATCATGCTATTTCAGAGGTTAACAAATGTTTTGTGGCTTACCAACTTCCAATTCAGGTCTGCAAGCTGTGAAGAAGCTCGAGTTTTTAGACATAGGTAATGTTTACCTGTTCGAGTTGACCAGCACCTTGACGTATTTTGCAATGAAGGTCATGCATGATTCATGTTTTCCGGCTCGGAAGAAGCTTCTTAGGGCTCAGACGGAGAGGGAGATTCTGCAATCTCTTGATCATCCATTTTGGCCACTTTGTATTCTCACTTTGTGACAGAGAAGTGGGCTTGCTTGGTGATGGATTTCCGCCATATATGTCCTTCCCCATCTGAAGCTTCTCAGAATTAGGGCCCTTCTTCTTCCTTGATTTCTCTTCAGAAACAATCCCCAACTTATTTCTCTCAACTTCTGATTCAACCTCAGAATTAGTTTAATGAGCTATATATTGTTTTGTTTCTTCCATAATTGCTTTTTTTCATTTATGAGCTACGTGAATGAAGTTTACTGTGTCTTTGTGCAGGTTCTCCTTGATTTGGAGTAACTACACATGTTGTGACACGTCCCGTCTCTTTTCAAAAACCAAACCATAACTCAACCCAAAAACCGGTTACTCCGGAGCAACCCAACCACATTTTAAGATAAACAAACTGACATCATTTAAGAATTTTTAACGAAAAGCCCCAACTCTTGGGCAAAATTCTCAATCTCAAACACTTAAAACGACTTAACCAGAATCTCCAGTTTATACTAATAACCATGTAACAGAATAATTAACTAATCTAACTTGAATCCTCACGAGCTTTCCGATATCCCGACGACGCTGGTACTGCTGGTCGCCTCGCCCTGCTTCTTCTCGTGATCCACTTCTGCTAGACTATCCTCAACCTGATGAGTGAGAAGGGGTCAGTCTCGTCGTTACTTCCTAAGGTCTTTGCCCTAGGAAAACTCCTTACTAAACACATTATTAGGGGAATGCCTTCCTTAGACAAAAGTCGTTCTCACTTTCATCCTTTAAACTTTACTTAGGACCACCGCGTTACATCTCGCCGTCCGGTGTCCTACCCTAGTATGCCAACCGCGTTACGTCTCGTCGTCCGGTTGCATACAAAAACTTGGCAATGGCACTGCGTTACGTCTCGTCGTCCAGTCATTGCCCGTCAACTACTGCGTTACGTCTCGCCGTCCAGTAGTGACCCCAACATACTCGATCAACTGCTGCGTTACGTCCCGCCGTCCAGCAGTGGCCCGACCATCTACCGCGTCCAGTGGCCCAACCGCCCGGGGGTTCTCATACCATCAATCCATACAACATCACAAACATTCATACATAGCACAACGCGTGCCTCCACCCTTACAGGCGGTGGGATGCCTCACACACATATCGCGCATTACTCAAAATTAACTCATAATAATAACTTGAACGAAAAGCATAAACTAGAAGACCTACGACAGAGATTTTACCCCCTTTACACTCACCTCGAAAAGATGAATCCTCAATTCCTTCCTCGAAGAAACCCCTCCTACCCGGATTTTGTTGGGGAACCCTATTAATAAGAATCCATTTCTTAGACAAACTTTCTTGATTTAAGACCCCTTTTGAATCACTAGAACTTCCTCTCCTTAAACTCCAGACCTTGAACTCATTCTAAGGGTCCTTTAACCCCCATTAAAAATTTCTACAATTAATCCCTTCAAAAGCGACCATTTTTTTAATTAATTTATATCTTGGACGAATTTTTCACCTAACTTGAACCTTCATAAAATTTCGAAAAATAATTTTCCCATGTCAAGCACGAGCACTTATACCCGGGAAAATTATCAAACCCTTAAAAACCCCTCGGAAAGATTTTTTTTTCTTCCAAAAGTAGGGGTAACAAGAGAGTCAAATAGAGGAGTCAAGTAAAGCGCGGGAGTCGACCAATAGTCAAATCTCGATGAGAGGGCTTTATGTGCCACAAGATGGGCGACCCTATTAAGTTGACGAGAAACAAAACAGAACGAAATCCAACTGAATTGGGCAGCTAGAACCCGAGCATCTTCAAGCACCGCACCACTTCGATCATGAGCAAAATCCTCCCCCACCATACGCCGTATCAGTTGTTGCGAATCCCCATGAAATTGGACACACACAAAACCATGAGTCAAACACCATTGCAGAGCATCCCGTAAAGCCAGACTTTCCATAACAAAAAGATCATGTAACGCTTCGTAGTATTTCCCAAAAGCAAATAGGACATTACCTGTAGGTTGAAAACCAACGTAGCCAATGCTACCACCTCGTCCCCGCTTAGCTGCACCATCAAACCAAACGGTGATTGCGGTGGAGGGCAGTCCCGCCGCTGTCCGGTCGCCGTTGCCCTGTCTACATTCTGTTACAGGACCTTGCCTGGGGATGGTTGGCGCCACCTGTTCAGCTCCCCTCCATTCTTCTAGCTGCCTCTGAAACTGACGAAATAAGGGCAATGGCAAATATTGAATATGAGCATGTACAGACCAACACCTAGCTTTCCAAATCCTCCATAAAATGAAGATCACATCTGCAATTTCAGTTTTAGACAAGTTCAAGGAGAAAAATAGATGATTCCAAGCATCATCAGGGGCCATTCCACCAAGGTGACTGCATAAGTCTTCTCTGTTCGCCAGGCTCCATAAACCGCGCGCCACCCTGCAACCAAAGAAGAAATGGGAAAAGGATTCTTGTTCCGCCGAACAGATGGGACATTCCGTGGTTGGAACCAGAGTTTTGGTGAACAAGACTGTTTGAAGTGGAAGGAAGCCACGGACAGCCCGCCAGAAGAAGAATCTCAACTTGGGCGGCACCGGCAAGCTCCAAAGAAGTTTCCAAAACCGCGATACTCGTTTGACAGTAGATGGTAACCTGTCTTTACAGTATAAACTCCAGAAGGAGAGTAATGCCAAATCACTCTGTCTAAAGTATAAGATACAGGAAGAGGAATGGACAGAATAAGATCCACACTCACAGGCATGAAAAGAGAGTTCAGGAGATCTGTCTTCCACGAATGGGATGTATGGCAAATGAGCTCGGAAACTAGTGAAGGGCAGGATTGTATACCTGGTCGTAGTTGAGGGCATGATGGGGAGATGATGGCAGCCAATTATCCTGCATAACCCGGATTTGTGTCCCGTCTCTGACCTGCCACCGCAAACCCCGCTTGAGCAGATCCCTCCCTTCCAAAATACCCTGCCAACCAAGGATGGGCGAGCACCCGCCGAAGCATCAAGAAAGTCATTTAACGGGTGATAGCGAGCCTTATAGATACGGGCGATGGTACTGGAAGGGCTGAATAATACTCGCCAAGCTTGTTTAGCTAGAAGCGCAATGTTAAACCTGTTAAAGTCCCGAAATCCAAGGCCACTTGTAAACTTGCTTTGACAGATTGCACTCCAAGAAATCCAATGTATGCCTTTCTCCTTATCCTGGCCATCCCACCAGTACTTTGACAGCTGGCCATTGCATCTACGACAGGTTTCCTGAGGCAGCCGGAAAGCTGACATGGCATAAATTGGACCAACAACCCCAATCGCCTTGATAATAACCTCCTTCGCCGCCAAAGATAAGGCCTTTGCCTTCCAACTACTAATTCGAGCCGCCAAATCTTCCTCAATGAATTGGAAAGATAGGGATTTAGAGCGGCGGATTTGAGAAGGAAGTCCCAAATACATGTCATCAGGCTGCATAATTCCCACCCCTAAAAAGGAGCTAATTGCATGGAATTCCTGATCTGAGACATTGCCACTAACACACATAGCTGATTTATGCAGATTAACCCGTTGACCACTATACATCTCATAATCAGAAAGTAATTGCATCAAGTTCGCACATTCAGGAATAGAAGCTCTGAGAAACAGGTAAGAATCATCGGCGAAAAACAAATGTGAGAGGGGAGGAGCTGACCTGTGAACTCTTAACTCATGAAGGGAGGAGGAGGCGATCTCTCGGCTGATCTTGGCAGAAAAGGCTTCCGTGTAAATGGAGAACAACAGTGGTGATAACGGATCCCCTTGGCGAATCCCCCTCTGAGTTTGAAAGTAACCATACTGAGCTCCATTGAGTAGAACTGAAAAACGAACCGTTGATACACAGGCTATGATCCATAGCATCCACTTATCACAGAATCCAATCGATTGCATAACCTGGAAAAGAAACTCCCATTCTACTCGATCATACGCCTTTTCCATGTCGAGCTTTAATGCCATCCATTTGTCTTGTCCCCGGATCTTAGTCTTGAGAAATTGCATCACTTCCTGGCCAATGAGAATGTTATCGGAGATGCACCGCCCCTTAACAAAACCTGGCATAACCCAATAGGCCGAATTTGGCGCATGGAGTCAGCAATGGCAACTTTCGGAATGAGGGTCAGCAGTGTGTGGTTCACACTATGGAGCAGGCGGCCTGTTTGAAAGAATTATAATATGGCTTCAGATACATCCCAACCTATCTCTTCCCAAAATCTTTGATAGAATGCAGCAGTAAAGCCGTCAGATCCGGGAGCTTGACCTTTCCCAATGTTAAAAACTGCCTTTCTGATTTCCGACCTAGATACCTGCATAGTGAGTTGATCATTCATTGGCCCTGTTACCTTGAGAGGAAGATCCAAACTACATATAAAATCTGTGGGGTTCAAGCCATTCGAGGAAAATAACAATTCAAAGTAGGATACTGAGACTTCCCCTTTAGCTGATTCAGCAGTTTGGAGTTCCCCTTGCGCATCATGAATGCCAGGAATGAAGTTCTGTTGCCTTTTCCGCATTGTGGTCAAGTGGAAGAAATGAGTGTTGGCATCACCACCATGGAGCCAGTTGACTCGCGATTTCTGCTTCCAATACAGCTCCTCCTGTTTGTAGGCATCAACAAGCTCCTCTCTAAGTTATTGATAATTGACCAGTCAACTGCAGCAGCCTCCCTTTCAGCATCAACAGCCCCTTGTAGTTCTCGGATTTGGCGGGCTGAGTTTGTCGTATCTGCCTTGGCCCATCCAAGCAGCTCCTGTCGAACATGCTTCAGTCGAGTTTGCACCTGGAAAAGAGGTGTGCCGCCAGCAGGTTGCTGCCATGCCGAGTGGACTAGAGGAGGTACATCCGGGTTGTAATCCCATCGTCGGTCGTAGTGAAATCTTCGAGCTCGATGGTCCTCCGTCCTCACCAATCTCAACAGAAGCATCCTGTGATCAGACCCCCTGTCAGACAGATGGTGGACCTACACATCAGGCCATAAAGCAAGTACATGATTATTCCCCAAACATCGATCCAACCGTGATTGGATATGATCATCATTTGATTGTCGGTAAGTCCAAGTAAGCCGAGGTCCAATGTACCCCAAATCATGAAGCCCTGCCTCCCCCAAGAAGAGGTTGAGTTGAGCAAGGGCTGGTGGAGAAGGGGTTCGACCTCCTTGCTTTTCACTACTAGAAAGAAGACAGTTAAAATCACCCACCACAAATACCGGGTCCGCATACAAGGAAATCAGATATGAAATTTCATTCAATTGAAACTGGCGGAGGCCTTCCTCGCAGCTTAAGTGTACAAAGACTACACCAAATCTTCCTAAAGAAGGGTGCTCACATTCGACAAATAAAAACCCAAAAGACTCTACTGAAACTGTACAAACCAGATGATGACTCGGTATTTGCACATGTTTTCCCCTTTGTTTCTTGATTGTTTGAGCTTGAATTATCGTGTCTATGGCCTATTTTATGCTAGGTTGTGTTCCTTTGTCCCATTTCAGGTCCTAGAACATAAAGTGAAGCATAGGCGCAAGTTTCAAGTCAATCAGAGATCAATTGACGATTCGAGAGAAGAAACTCGGGCATGACCTGAAGAAGAATGGATTTCTACCTCAATTTATGGACAAAGAATCATGCAAGCTTGTTATGAAAAGAAAGAGGACGAGACTACGAGCGTCTGGGATCAAACGGCGACTGAATCGGAGGTCAAACGAGCTCAAACGAGATCAACGAAGCTTAGGAGTGCATGCTGGAAATTATGCACGGCCAGAACCTCAATTTGCACGGCCGTGCAAGTAGGGGGTGCGAGTTTCAGCGGGTATAAAAGCTGTTTTGCGATTTTTGGAGAGGGAGAGCTGGGTTTTGGATCCCAAACACCCAAGGGACGAACCCTAGAGAGAGAGAGCGACTTGGAAACATTCTTGGAGCTATTTTGGAGGATTTCTTCGCCATTGGAGCTCGGGAATCAAGCTTGGAGATGGAGATTGAAGATCTAGATCAGATTTCTGCAGTCTCTCTCTTCTCTATGGAGTAACTTCCCTTCACTTAGGTTTTGAGGAACCCTAGTTCCATGAGTTAGGATCTTTCTTGTATGAAGTTTTGGATGCTTTATTGTTTGATTATAATCGATTGAGGCATGATTTATTGAGTCAATTGAATCTTGATCAAATTCTCTTGATTTCTGCTTTAACCTATGATAGATAGAATCTGATTAGGTTGTTAGAGTCCCTTCATTCGATAGTAGGAGATTGGCTATACGAGAGTTAGCCAGTTTACTGCTTTGTACTGGAATCCAATTCCGGTAGTGGAGTTCTGTGTTCATAGCCTCAGCTTTCTATCCTGGTGAAGACTAGTCGTCTGCCGGGTAGTTGGACTGAGAGGGCTTGGTCAGCTTAAGAGATTCCAAGCTAATTTACGATCTTCCGCAGTTTAATCAACAGTAGACCAACCAAAGGTTATTGCAACTTGGACCTAATTAAGGAGCTAGGGGGAATCATACCTAACTGAGTTCCCAACTTGTAATTAGTAGAGTAGTCAGTAGAGTAGTTTATCAATCAATTCTTAATCTAGTTTGCTAGATAATGAACTGAAGCTGAGTAATAGTAACTCTAGAGACCCATGGATTCAATATTTATTACTTGTGCCACTATACTGCAGTCCCTTTCATTGGTTACACTTGGCCATTGTTAGGTGTTGTGTTTTAGCGTGTCAAGTTTTTGGCGCCGTTGCCGGGGACTTTCTAGATTATTAGGAAAGGCAGAAGTTTGTTACTTTAGCGTTTTTCTTTTGTTTTCCTCCCTTGCTTTTCACTTGGGTGTTTTTTGTTTTTGTTGGTGCAGATCTGAATCATGGACCCTCATGGCTTCTCCAATCATTGGGGGTATCCACCACCATCCGAGTGGTATTACCCCGAGACTCCCTGGAGGAGAAGACTATGGAGTCGTGTTCCAGTACCAACCCCCTTTCTACGGAGAACAATCAGACCCCTGGGCATATCAAGAACAACCTCCTTATCGAGAAGAATTTCTCCCACAACCAGAGGGGCCATTGGAGCTGGAGTTACCCATGGCGGCCTTCACGGGCCATTCTGCAGAGCCATGCTACACTCCACAGCCAGATCCAAACTATGAATTGAGGCTTCTCATGGAGCAGTTTGCTCGAGACTGTGAGAGATCATGCTCCAGGATGGATCATTGTGTCCAGGCATATCGTGAAACAGAGGAGATTCTCCTGAGCCTTAAGAAGAGCGTCGATGATCTTGAGCGATCTTGTGCACAACCTGCTCCAGATCACCCTTATGTTACCATACTAGAAGAGGAGGAGGAAGAAGAAGGCTACAAGGACATTGTGGAGCACACTGAAGTTGTCACGGAGAGCTCTCGTGATGATCATGATCAGGAATGTCCTATCATAGCCGACCACACCTTCCCACATCCCACACCGAGCTTTGAAGAGGCGGGCATGAGTGAGGAGATGCAAGAAGATCTCATGAAAGAAATTGCTTGGCAACTTGCTCTCTAATCCGTGCTAGAAGAAGAAGAGCAAGAAAGGGTGCAGAAAGAAGTTGTGGAGGATGACGAAAGTGAAGCAGGAGGAGTTCTTCATCATTTCCCAGGGGTGATACCACATGAAGAAGAAAGGGAGGTTGAAGAAGAAATTGGCGTCCAGGCTGAGGACGGAGTTGAGGTGGAAGAGGCATGCACCGGCCATGAGTTACATTTGATATCTCCACCAAACTTCGAGGAACTACTTAGCAAGGACCCATTTGCAGTGTCTCTTTGCCAGACCAAGGCCACATCGACATCGGTCCCTCTTGGTGGACGCGATGGTGGCCAATCGATGCTGTCTTATCTGGTTTGGGGCAATGAGACGAGAGAAGAGAAGAAGAGGTCTCGAGGGTGGAGACTTCATCTGCATCAAGTGCACGAGCCTTCATCACCTGCCACACCACATGCTCGTGACTTGAGACTCCACCTCATTGACGAGAACCTCAACTTCAAGGAGGTTTTAGCATGGACCGAAACTTAGGAGCCATCGTCCGGCTCACGACGTGAAAGAAGCGCTTGTTGGGAGGCAACCCAACCAGTCGGTTTGCATTTCTTTCTCTATTTCTCCTCAGTTGAGTCAGTTTTGTTATTTGATTATAGAGTCAATAACTCAACCTTTGTGAGATTTTGTGTGGTGTTTGTGTTCTGATTACTCTCTCTTCCTGGAATGCACCGCCTGACCCGTACATCATCATTCACCCTTGATCTGGTAACTTCGTTCTACCCTCCTTATCTTTCCTCCATTGAGGACAATGTCGTGCTTAAGTGTGGCGGGTGTTCGATTATTTATGCGGGTGAATGTTTGGCTGTTTGTGTGCTTGGAGCCTAGTCCACTGTCCAAATTTTGAAATTTGAGGGCTCCAAGTACGTGTTCCTTGCAATTGCCTGCTCAGTATGCTTTGAATTGACAGTCTTTATAGTAATATGCAACCTAGGGAGGTAGTGTAGCACTATGGAGGATGTTGATGCATTTAAGAAGTCTCATTGCTTCTTCATATTGTGTTGGTTGATTGAGTGAATTAGTGATCTTAGGACCCTTGAATTGTGTGGTGTTGTGGATTCTCTACCTGTCATGGACTCTTGTATCATGTTTTGAGTTTAACAGGTGCTCGAAAATGTGCTTCAAAACAACGTCTCCCGTGCGAATAGGGCGAAAGTGTGTAAGGGGAGACGGGAATTCGTTCCCAATTTCCACCTACTACCTCCAGCCCCCTTACATGTCTTTCCCCCGCACGAGGCTCGAGACATCCGCTCCTGCCATGGCCGGTAAGAGCAGGTTGGGACCCTTGAAATAAAAAAAATAAAAAAATATAACAGAAAACAAGCAAAACAGAAAAGAAAAGGGGTTCCAACCATCTTCAAGAAGAAAATAGAGCACCTTGAAAAATGTTAGTCCATGATCTTTTGTTTTTGAGAATCTCTTCATCCACAATTCATTTGTCCTCTGTTCACTATTTGCCATGATGCCAACTCGATACTAGTGCTCTCGCCGAAGAAGCTATGAGATGACTTGTGTGTCGGTTGACCTCGTAAGTTGCTAAATGATCTAGAAAGTCCTCTACCTACGATCTGGGGTGTTTGTTGCTATAAAGGTCAGGAGATTTGCATTGGTTTTAGTTAGGTTTGCTTGGGGACAAGCAAACAGTTAAGTGTGGGGGGATTTGATGACTCGGTATTTGCACATGTTTTCCCCTTTGTTTCTTGATTGTTTGAGCTTGAATTATCGTGTCTATGGCCTATTTTATGCTAGGTTGTGTTCCTTTGTCCCATTTCAGGTCCTAGCACATAAAGTGAAGCATAGGCGCAAGTTTCAAGTCAATCAGAGATCAATTGACGATTCGAGAGAAGAAACTCGGGCATGACCTGAAGAAGAATGGATTTCTACCTCACTTTATGGACAAAGAATCATGCAAGCTTGTTATGAAAAGAAAGAGGATGAGACTACGAGCGTCTGGGATCAAACGGCGACTGAATCGGAGGTCAAACGAGCTCAAACGAGATCAACGAAGCTTAGGAGTGCATGCTGGAAATTGTGCACGGCCAGAACCTCAATTTGCACGGCCGTGCAAGTAGGGGGTGCGAGTTTCAGCGGGTATAAAAGCTGTTTTGCGATTTTTGGAGAGGGAGAGCTGGGTTTTGGATCCCAAACACCCAAGGGACGAACCCTAGAGAGAGAGAGCGACTTGGAAACATTCTTGGAGCTATTTTGGAGGATTTCTTCGCCATTGGAGCTCGGGAATCAAGCTTGGAGATGGAGATTGAAGATCTAGATCAGATTTCTGCAGTCTCTCTCTTCTCTATGGAGTAACTTCCCTTCACTTAGGTTTTGAGGAACCCTAGTTCCATGAGTTAGGATCTTTCTTGTATGAAGTTTTGGATGCTTTATTGTTTGATTATAATCGATTGAGGCATGATTTATTGAGTCAATTGAATCTTGATCAAATTCTCTTGATTTCTGCTTTAACCTATGATAGATAGAATCTGATTAGGTTGTTAGAGTCCCTTCATTCGATAGTAGGAGATTGGCTATACGAGAGTTAGCCAGTTTACTGCTTTGTACTGGAATCCAATTCCGGTAGTGGAGTTCTGTGTTCATAGCCTCAGCTTTCTATCCTGGTGAAGACTAGTCGTCTGCCGGGTAGTTGGACTGAGAGGGCTTGGTCAGCTTAAGAGATTCCAAGCTAATTTAGGATTTTCCGCAGTTTAATCAACAGTAGACCAACCAAAGGTTATTGCAACTTGGACCTAATTGAGGAGCTAGGGGGAATCATACCTAACTGAGTTCCCAACTTGTAATTAGTAGAGTAGTCAGTAGAGTAGTTTATCAATCAATTCTTAATCTAGTTTGCTAGATAATGAACTGAAGCTGAGTAATAGTAACTCTAGAGACCCGTGGATTCAATATTTATTACTTGTGCCACTATACTGCAGTCCCTTTCATTGGTTACACTTGGCCATTGTTAGGTGTTGTGTTTTAGCGTGTCACCAGACTAGAAGACCAGGCAACAACTAAGCCACTACCATTATTGGACACACTATGTACTGCTCCAAAGGGAAGCCTAGACTACCAAACTGCTGAATCACAAACTCATCATCCCTCCTGGTTTCACTCAAACACACAAGCAGCGGAGATTCTCGGGGCAAGGTCTTCTTCAGGACCGGAACTGTCAGGGGCGCTCCCAATCCCCTGCAATTCCAGGCGAGTATGCTCATGGATCTGACTGGGACCGATCAGGGTCGGTTGCCTCCATCTCCAGCTTCTCGTTGGAACTTGCCTCGTTGCCTTTTGGACCAAGCCTGGCTCTCTTAGCATTTGGCTCATGCTGCTCAGCCATTCTCTCATCTTGCTGCTGCAAATTCACCAATGGACTGGTTGGCAGGCCATCCGGAGGAGCAGAGATGTAGAGCTGCCCCAAGTGGGATGCCAGTTTGGAGGGTTGGTCACCCCCATCAAGAGCTACACCAGGTTGTGCCCGCCTACCTGACGAAGCAGCCACCATCTGATTCCCCGAGCGATTTCCGGCCAGCTTCCACACAAACCGCCGCCTTCTACGATCCAGCGTGTTTTCATTCACTCTCGGACCAAACTCTTGCGCCACCATATGCTTTCCATATCTTGGCGGTTGTCCATCCAGTTCATCCTTCCTCGAACAATTCCTATTCACATGACCAATCACTCCGCAAAGAAAACAGAATTGGGGAAGAGACTCAAACTTCACCTTGGCTTTGAAACACCCTTTCGATGGGTCTTCATGGGCAGCAGAAATCTCATCCAAAAGGGGAAGTTGAAGATCCAGAGTGATCTTCGTCCTGAAGTAAAGCCCCCAGAAGAAACTGAGCGGTGGATTGTGGCTGCCCCTGCAGGTCCCATAGCAGCCCCAAGCAAAGAACCAAGTCTCTCGGTGCAGCAGTAGAAGGGCACTCCACAAATTTGGGCGATGAGCGGTACTCTGATGAGATCAGCAGCCGTTGGTGTTTCCCATTTCCTAACCTGGATGAGGAACTTCTCAAACACCCAAGGCGTCCCAGCCAGAATCCGACGAGCAGTCGCCGAATCAGGGAGCACGAACTGAAGGAGATCCCATTCCACAACCGGCACCGTGAAATCACACTTCCAGACCCTCCCAATAATCGTCTGCAGCGTCGCTAGAGAAGGGAGCGGCCCACAAAGTCGACCAATCAGAGTTTGGTCAATCCGCTGGGCACCCGCTGCAACATCCGCATCATTGAACTGAATAGCCGCCATGGAAATGGATCGCAAGAATCGCAATTGGACTCGTACAGCAGGGGAAAAGAATTGCCAGGGAAGATGAGAAGTGAATTTCCAAACACAAGGCGCTGAGTACCCCCTTTTATCACGATTCCGGCGAGAAAGTACCGGAACCGGCGGGGGAGGATGGCGGAAACTTCTCGTTCCATCGGCGCACGAAGGCGAAAAGCCCACCCACTCGCCCAACGTGGGAGAGAGGGTGGAGGATTGCTTTGCTTTTTTTTTTTCTTCTAAAATTAGCCATAGATTGATTAGTTCCGGAAAGGTTTTATTTAATTAAAAAGAATATTATAAAAATTTCTAAAAATAGAAATACATCTTGAAAAATCCCCAAATAAAATTACAACGTTCTCCTAAATCTTCCTCAATTTCTAAAATTATTAAACCCAGGAATAAACACCCACAGAGACTCGAAACAATTAAAACCTCCAAAAATACGTTCTGGAAATTCCCAGCAGCTTTACTGACCACCCAAAATCTGTCACTAAAAGCCTGTAACGCCTATTGCTACAAATCCAGAATTGCACCCTCATGGAAAATTCCAAAATTAATCGACCTAACCCAAAGGGATCGAGTTCCCTTACCTATAAAACGTGCCTAGGACTAGGTTGGATGACCCGGGACGTTGATCTCCTCGATGATCGAACCCTCAAACGTCACCGCTATTAAAATACGAGATTCAGATTAGGCTATCGATAAATCGAGTTTAGAAATCGCGAAAGGTTCGTGATCCTTACCTAGAACGAAAGGGATGGGGTCGGGGTCGGGGTCGGGGTCGGGGTCAGTTGCGAGCGCCGCTTCTTCTTTCTTCCTCTTCGCTCGGCGCTCGTACTGCTGCTGCTTGGCGGCGTGGGTTTTTTTTGGGTGGGGAATTATGATGGGTGGGGAAAATAATTTGAGGGGAGAGGGGGGGATTAATTAGGGATGGGGGAGTGGAGGCGCTGGCCATTTTCGCCGCCCCCTCTGCTATTTTTTCCCCTTTTATAATATAATAATAATATTATAATAAAATTATATAATATTATTATTCTTAATCCGCGATTGTAACTCTTAGTACGTAACCGTCAATCTAACCGATCACGTATAAAGGTCGAACATAAACCTAAAGGTCGGGGTGTTACATGTTGAGGATCATATACCGAGACCTTAAGGCAAAGAACGTCTTAGACGAGAGTTAAAAATGTCATTTTCAATTTCCTTATCTCCGCATGCTGTAGTATTAGCATGCTTTTCCTGCTGCTCAAAGCACTTCAACAAGAAATATAAGTTTGGGGAAATGGTTTTGCATTGTGGGGAGAGCACCTTCACAATCCAGTATGTATTTTTCCTCTTTCCATTTTCTGTTCATATTGAGTCAAAACAAATTTGTTATTGCTCATTCGTAACAGAACCAACTACAAAGAATTAAATCATGCACATGTTCATTCTTATCATTGTTTGCCATGTTTATTCAAGGATGCTTTGGCCCCAATTTAATCTGCATCTTCATGAAACTCATATTTGTTTGTCCATTTAAAAAGGCATACCAGATCTCAACTTTGAATTGATTTTGTCCAAGTCATAAGATTTTCATTCAAATTAGACTAACCAAGATAATGTTTGGCGATACTAATTATAGGATGTACGATGTAGCTCTGTAATTGTATATTTCGTAAGGGGGAAAAACTACATATAAGATAATTATATCTTTAGTGCCACTTAGACTACTTTTATTTTGTGCTTCTAGGTTCATGGAATTCCCAAACTTTGCCATTGTATCCAGCTGCCACTGTGGATCAGACCTCTAATGGCCAAATGGTGTTGTGCAGTAGAAGTTGCATTTCAATTTTTTTTTTTTTTTTTTTTTTTTGCATTTGAACCCATGTTATGTGCTTATCTGGTTGACCCATGTAAGAGCACCAATTATGTTTTGTCAGCGTTCGAATGGCGCCTGCAGTTGAAACCTTATTCAACCTGCACATTATGTTTAGTTTGTGTCAGTAGTCTTCAATTATCTGAATCGTTGTGCTCTTGTAATATGAATGTTCTGACCTGTCTTTCTGTCCCAGCCCATTGAAAATGATGCATGTTTCTAATGTGTTGCTGCATTGTACTTATATCGTGTGGATGGCATGACACCTATCTTTCCTCAAACATGGAAAATTATTAGCCGACTGATGTGTCAGCAACACGTCTGCTTTAAATTTAGCATTAATAATCTGATCCTCATATTTTGATTAGTAGATTGAATGCCCACAAAAAACTACAACATCCTACATTGACCATAAACTAAACTGTCTTCCATTCATCATGATTCTGCAACTTAAGTCCCTGCGGCGTAGCAGCGGGCATTGTTTCTAGTCTACTATAATTAGCACCTACATTCGGTGGATGGTTGTGTTTAGGGGTGGCAGATCGGTTTCCGGTTAGCGGCTAACCGGCGGGTTTAACCGCTAACCGCCGGTTAGACACTAACCGAAAACCGGTCGGTTATGAGTCACGGTCGGTGTTCGGCAAGACTGAAGGGTTCTCCGGTTAGCCGAGTAACCGAAGGCGGTTAACCGAGGTTAACCGGCCGACTGACCGACAACCGAAAAATGTAAAAAAAAAGGATGAATAAGTGGTTAAAAGTAAACCGACCCCCAAACCCTAAATCGACCTTCTATTCCATTCCACCCTCACCTCCACAGACACCCTGCCTCCTTCGCTCCCCATCCTTCCACCGCCACCACAACTTCCTCTTGGCCATCGTTCCTGGTTCCGCCGGCGGGAGACGGATCGCCGTCGCGACGACGGAGACGACAACGGCGACGAAGAAGAACAACTTCGTCCGCCCTCTTCTGACTCCGAGCCGGCCATGCAAGAGGCAGAAGAAACTTGCTCCGCCCTCTTCTGATTCGCTTTAAGATTTTGAAATTTCCTCTTTTTCTTTTTTTTTCCCTCGATTTTTTCCTAATTTGGCCTTTGAATTGGATTTCTCTTCTTCAGGGGATATTACCGATGTAGCACATCCAAGGCTTGTATGGCCCGAAAACAGGTGGAGCGGAACAGATCCGACCCGGGAATGTTCATCGTCACCTACACGGCGGAGCACAGCCACCCGGCTCCCTCCCACCGCAACTCCCTCGCCGGAACCACCCGCCACAAGACTTCTCCGACCGACGAATCGGAGAAGCCCTGTTCCGACGTCAAGCCGACCAGTTCGTCTCCGACGACCCCCGCAGAGGACGACGATCAGCAGCAGCTCCTCCTCCAGGGCACGGCGGCGGCGGAGAGCAAGGAAGTGGATTTGGAGATGATCGAGGACGAGGAGGACAACGATGAGTCGGGGAACTGCGGAGGGTTCTCGCCGGATGCTCCGGACGACGATTTCTTCATGGGTTTTGAGGAGCTCACGAGTTTGGCTGCGGGGGATTGCTTTTCCGTGCCTTTCCCGACGGGGTTTGGGTTCCCTAGGCTCGCCACCGCCGGGAGTTTCTGAGACTTTGAGTGATGCGACTCGCGGCTCTGCTTTCCTGCAAATCTGTTTCCATGGAGAAAGAAGGTGAGAGAAAGAAGGTAAGAGAAGAAGAAGGAAGGAGAGAGGAGAGATATCTGGTGGAGGAAGGAAGGGGAGAGGAGGAGATAAGGTTCGATATTAGTGGTGCAGAATTTTTGGTTTCTTAATTTTTTTTTTTTTTTGAAAATGTATTTTTTTCGGTTGGCCGGCTAACCGAGCCTAAAACCGGAACCGACCGGTCGGTTGGCCGGCTAACCGTGACCTCTCTTCGGTCGGTGGTCGGCAGCTATAGAGGGTGGCTCGGTTTAACCGATAACCGGGTTTTCGGTTTTCGGTTAAACCGAAACCGACCGACTGCCACCCCTAGCTGTGTTGACTACACACCTGAGTATTATTTTGCAGTGAAGTTAGTTATGTAAGCGAAGGTAACGATATTGCATGTGTGGTCGTCTATCAAACGTCAACACACAAAACAACACCACAAGATCCAATTTAAGCCTTTAACTTGTGTGTTTTGATGCAGGAATGCAGCATAGTTAGAAACTAGTACGTAAAGTAGCTAGCTTGTGCAGCAGCATTTTTGAAACTGTGAAACGTGCCTTGTAGAGGGGTTAGGTCCGTTCCAATGTCTCCCCCAACAACCAGTCTTCAAGTATATTCAGTGAGTCAAATTTGCGACTTCCCAAAACAAAATCATGCATAATATAGTATCAGAACTTGGCTATATAGGCTGTAGCTCTCAGTAATGTCAACAGCCTCACCACCAACTACCATTCTGTATTTCTCTTTCGGTAGTGACAAGGAAGGGACGTTCGGCCGTTGCAGTTTCTATATCAACTCATATTAATGTTGTTTTCCTGGAACCAAGTAACCTTCAGCATTTGTCACCACTAACATAACATGACATCCCCTGAGTACGAGCCACTGCTCTCGAATCTCTACTCTAGCACCTCCAGCATCCCGCACTTATCTTCGGATGCCATCGAAGAGCTTCTTCTGCACCAGAGGCAACAAATCACATTCAGGTGGTGGTCTCGCCTCTTCGCTTGGGAGTCAAGGCTGCTCTGGCTCTTATCAGGTTCCTCCATCGTCGTCTCGGTATTCAACTACATGCTCAGCTTTGTGACCCTCATGTTCACTGGCCATCTGGGTGCCTTAGAGCTCGCTGGTGCCTCCATTGCCAGTGTCGGAATTCAAGGCCTTGCCTATGGCATTATGGTACACACTCTTTTAACACAGTCTCCTCCGTCTCTGCCTTCCTTTTTCTGACTTTTTTTTCCCAATTTGTTCAACTAATCAACCATTCAATCAATCAATCAATCAAATTTCAGCTTGGGATGGCGAGCGCAGTGCAGACAGTGTGCGGGCAAGCGTACGGAGCCAAGAGGTACTCAGCAATGGGGATAATATGCCAGAGGGCGGTCCTGCTGCACTTAGGAGCAGCAATCCTGCTCTCATTCCTCTACTGGTTCGCCGGCCCGGTCCTGCGGGCGATGGGCCAGTCGGACAGCATTTCGGAGCAAGGGCAGGTGTTCGCCAGGGGGCTCATCCCGCAGCTGTACGCATTTGCGGTGAGCTGCCCGCTGCAGAGGTTCCTGCAGGCGCAGAACATAGTGAACCCTCTGGCGTTCATGTCGGTGGGGGTTTTCTTGCTGCACACGCTGCTGACGTGGGTCGCCATCGATGTGGCTGGGTGGGGGCTCCTTGGTGCCGCCCTGACGCTGAGCTTCTCGTGGTGGGTGCTGGCGTTGTTGAATGCTGTGTACGTGGCTTTCAGCCCTCGCTGTAAGGAGACGTGGACGGGGTTGTCTGTCAGGGCTTTTACGGGGATATGGCCTTACTTGAGGCTCACGCTTGCTTCTGCTGTCATGCTTTGGTAGTAATGATGTCTATTATCTTCTTTGGTTTGTTGATTCTCTTCAGGCTGACTTAGCGATTGCTTTCAATGACAGCTTGGAGATATGGTACAGTCAAGGGTTAGTGCTAATATCAGGTCTTCTGTCCAACCCAACAGTCGCCTTAGACTCCATCTCCATTTGGTAAATATAAATGCCGACAATAATACACTCTTTTTTTCTTCCTTCCATCAAATGGGGATATACATAATGAGAAGAACCCTTTTTGCAGCATGAACTACTTGAACTGGGATATGCAGTTCATGCTGGGCCTAAGTGCAGCTGCAAGGTACCCGCTCCCTTTTCTCTGCCTCCTCTGTTTTTCTATTAAGTAGCCTTTTGAGGCTGAGCTGCACAAGGTAGCCTTCACTAATTAGAAGTCGAATTCTACACCCATCCGGTTTGTTGAAAGTGAGGGTTTAGGCCTAAAATTTATTGGGCTAAATTGATTAACACATGGATGGATGAGTTTACATCATTTAAATAGGTTCAAATAAGTCAAACTCAGCTACTAGGATAAATCGGTTGGACTTCAGTTATTTTTGTCCATTATCGGCAATGCTTTGGTGTCAAAACAACCAACGACCAGAGGCTACTGGTACGCTGCGGAGACTGATCCGGTCCAACAAAGTACATCAAGTGGTTCGAGCATTTGAGATGGGGTTGAACATGACTGAAATTGAATTGCCGAGTGCAGGAGCACAGCAACAGCCTCTTGTCATTGATTCGAGTCTAGACATAAATGAATATGGGTCCAATATCATTGAGCAGGACAGAGGTTCGAAGAAACGTCTCCTTGATGAGGTTGAAGGGGATATGGCGGATGTACCAACCCCCAAAAAGCAATTTGTGGAGGAGAAGGAGGGAACTGAAAAGGTGGAGGAAGCCAGCCTCGAGTGGCCCCACCCGATTAAATGAGGCTTCTGGCATGGAATGTGAGGGGTATTGGGTCATCCCTCACATTTCAGTCTGCTTCCAGTTTGGTCCATTCTAATAAACCGGACATCGTGTTTTTTTCGGAAACCCGATCAAGCCGGAGAGTAGTAACCCGCCGTATGCGGGGGTTAGGTTTCCTTTCCTCGTGTTGTTTCTTTGTTGATGCTGTTGATGCTTCCGGTGGCCTGGTTGTCGCTTGGTCCCCTGAAGTCAATGCATCGGTGTTTTATCATTCAAATTTTTGTATTGGTGTTCGCATTAATGAAATGAATTTTGCCTACGTGGTTTTCTTTGTTTATATCAGCTGTAATGTCAATGTTCGTACTTACCAGCTAAACCAGATTCAGGGTCTTTGCAATGGCATCCATCATCCCTACGTAATTATTGGTGACTTTAACACTACTCTCCATGAGAGTGAGAAAGATGGGGGGAATCAATGGAACGTGGGACAAGCCCTTGGACTGCGTAATCTTATACAGGATCTCGGTCTGTTTGACCCTGGGTATCAAGGGGACCCGTTTACGTGGACCAATAAAAGAATGGGGGCAGCCTGTATTCGTGAGAGACTGGATAGGGCCCTTTGCTCCCAGGCCTGGCAAGACCGATTCCCTGAAACTCTGGTTAAACACTTCACTGATCAGGGTTCTGATCATCGGGCCCTCTTATTATCAGACAAACCCTATGCTCGGCAGAGTCGCCCGCTTTTTCGGTTCGATGCCCGCTGGGCAGAGAATCCGGAGGTTAGGGCCATGGTTTCTTATGTCTGGCAAGAGGGGATTGATGGGACTCCTATGTTTCGTCTTTGGGAACGGCTCAAAAAGCTCCGTCATCTGCTATATGACTGGAGTAGAGCTGGGACCACGAATTCTCTTCGGAACATCCGCACGCTTCAAGGCGAAATTGAGCGAATAAAGAAAAGTCACCCAATTAATTGGGAGGAGGTTTGTGAACTGGAGATTGAATTAAATCGGCAATGGGAAGCTGAAGAGAGCTATTGGCAGCAGAAGTCTAGGGTCCACTGGCTAAAAAAGGGCGATAAAAACACCTCGTACTTCCACACAGTAACCAAAACTCGTCGGAAAAGGAACTTTGTAGCTAGGCTCCAAAATGAGAGTGGGGATTGGGTTACTGATGAGAAGGAAAAGGCAGAGGTCGCTTCGAGCTTTTATCGGCACCTCTTTTCTTCTGAAAACCAGGTCCCTAATATGAGGGAGCGTGTCTTTTCCCTACCCATTGATCAAAAGGTGACTCCTGCTATGAATGATGCCTTAACTATGGCGGTTCTGCCAGAGGAAGTGCGTAGAACTGTTTTTGCTATGGGATCGAAACAGGCACCGGGATCAGATGGGTTTACGGGCAAATTCTTCAAATCCTTTTGGGATATTGTGGGACCGTCAGTGATTGAAGCCGTCTGCTCGTTTTTCTCGACGGGGAAAATGCTGCGTAGTTTCAATCATACGTGGCTCACTCTAATCCCAAAGGTGGATAATGTGGAATCTATGAGACAATTACGACCTATTAGCCTATGCCAATTTGTGTACAAGATTATAACAAAAATTCTGGCGGAAAGACTGGCTGTGGTTTTACCTACGATTGTCTCGGCTGGTCAAAATGCTTTTATTCGAGAGCGACAGATTGTGGAAAATATCCTCATTGGACATGAAATTATGCACTACCTGAAAATCAAAAAGCGGGGGAAGAAAGGATACATGGCTCTAAAGGTTGACATGGAAAAGGCCTATGATAGAGTCGAATGGACTTTCCTCCTCACGGTTTTGGAAAAGATGGGGTTTAATTCTGTCTGGAGGGGCTGGATCCACGAGTGTCTTCGGTCTACATCTTTTTCGGTGATGATGAATGGTACTCCGTATGGCTATTTCACTCCAACGAGGGGATTGCGGCAAGGTGACCCCCTCTCACCCCTACTATTTGTGCTTTGCACAGAGGGATTTGCGGCTCTCCTCAAGAAGGCTATCTCGGACAAGAAACTGGCAGGGATCAAGGTGGCTCCTCGAGCTCCGAGGATCTCGCATTTATTCTTCGCGGATGACTCATATTTATTCCTGCGTGGATCGCTCCGAGAATGTGAGAATCTAATTGAAGTCTTAAATGAATATGAAGAGTTAAGTGGCCAAAGAGTGAACTTGGGAAAGTCTGCGGTGTGCTTCAGTCGCAATATCTTGGTATCGGATCAAGAATTCCTGGCAGCTGTTTTGGGAGTAGGAGCGGTTGGGGTGCACGATAAATATCTGGGACTACCTTCCCTTATAGCCAGATCAAAAATGGAAACCTTCCGATACTTAGAGGAGAAACTTTTGGAAAGATTGCAGGGGTGGAAAAGGAGAACTCTATCGTGGGCGGCTAAAGAGACCCTGATCAAGTCGGTAGCCATGGCGTTGCCCTTGCATGTGATGTCCTGTTTCAAGCTGCCTCTGGCTCTCTGTCGCCTTCTTGATAGGCATGTTGCCCGATTCTGGTGGGGTGATGATAATAATCATTCGAGAATCAGGTGGGTTGCTTGGCGGGACATGTGCAGGAGCAAACATGAGGGGGGAATGGGATTCCGACGGTTTGAGCAGTTTAACCAAGCCCTCTTGGCTAAGATTGGCTGGCAAATCCTCCAGGAGCCCCATTCTTTGCTTGCCCAAGTTTACAAAGGGAAATACTTACCGCAAGGGCATTTCCTTAATGCGAAGACTCGCTCGCGTCCTTCATGGGGCTGGCAGAGTGTTCTTCATGGGAGGGATCTCTTAGTGATGGGGCTTCGTTGGCAAATTGGGAATGGTTGTGCGGCTTCCATGTTGTACTCAACTTGGGTTCCCCAGAATCAGTTTGAGCCTATTCGTTATAACCCACTAATCTTGCCGGTGGGAGGGGATCCCCCAGTGTCGGAGCTTATTTGCCAAGGGGAGGGCCGCTGGTGTGACTCAAAATTGGAGCAATGGTTTGACCCTGCCACCTGTCGTAATATTAAAGCTATTCCCCTTCCGTGTGCGAATGTGGAGGATAGACTGATTTGGTTTGATACAGCGGATGGTGTTTTTTCGGTGAAATCTGCTTATCATCTGGTGGTCACACTGGATAAGAGAAGGGGGCGCTGGAGGGCGGGGGTAGATTGGATGGATCGTCAAAGCTGGATCCGCCTTTGGGGGGCTAATATTCAGCCGAAATTAAAGGTGTTTCTCTGGCAGATTTTCCGTCGAGTCCTGCCTACTACAGAGGCCTTACGGGAAAGAAAGGTGGGGGTTCATCCTCGTTGCCCGATATGCTGGGAGGAAGAGGAGACTATGGAGCACTTATTTTTGGATTGCCAGATAGCTAGAGCCCTTTGGGGTGCTGCGGGGCTAGAACATATCGGGGAAGGGTTGCCGCGGCACTCTTTTCCCCTGTTTCTGAAGAAGGTTATGAACCTCATCCAGAGTCCTGCGGTGTTCATGGCCATAGTAGCTGTCCTCTGGCGTATTTGGCGGTCGCGTAATTGGGTAGTGTTTGAAGGGAAGCAATTTACAGTGGAGGTGTTGATGCGCCAGTTTACTCAGCAGTATGAGGAATGGGTAAGCCTCCCGGTGGATAGGACTGCGACCCAGTACGCGGAGGAGGTGCATCCGTTGAACCAAGGTGAGGTGCCGGGGGTGATTTGTGGTTGGGATGGGGCGGTTCGGAGTGGTTCGCATTCTGCAGGAGGAGTGGTTCTAATGACTCTAACCCGGGATCTCATAATGGCTGCTGAGATCTGTTTCCCTGTCATTGATGATCCTCTGGTGGTTGAACTTCTGGTGTTACGGGCTGCGATTCGCTGGTGCATGGATCTGGGGCTCCCTTGTGTGCGTTTCGAGGGGGATGCCAAGGTTGTCATTGAGAAGATCCGGCTGAGGAATGTTAGCGATGGCAAAATTGGGGCAATCTTGGAGGAAGTGATGCATTATTTATCCTGCCATCAAGGGTTTTCTGTTCGGTTTATAGGTCGGCGTGCCAATAGGGTAGCCCATTTAGTGGCTCGTAAGGCCCTCTCTCTGTACCCGGCTATGTACCGTCACTTTGATTTTCAGACCTGACTGCTCTCCAGGATGTAACTATCTGTTTGATCTAATATATGATTACCTTTTGTCAAAAAAAAAAAAAAAAACAAAAAAAAAAACAACCAACGACATTGTTTGGTCAGTTACATCGCCGCAACTCTACCAACGTAGTGGTGCCAAGCAACAATGTTGCTTCATCGATAACAACGTTGCAGTGCGAATAACGTGTAAACCACAATAAACAATATCACAAGCATAGAGAAGCTTTTCCATATGGTTCCATGGAAAGCAACGGTAGCTGC
Organism: Linum tenue; assembly: GCA_946122785.1. Taxonomy (NCBI): domain Eukaryota; kingdom Viridiplantae; phylum Streptophyta; class Magnoliopsida; order Malpighiales; family Linaceae; genus Linum; species Linum tenue. Next base: position 37,827,176 of record CAMGYJ010000008.1, read on the forward strand.
AACAATGAAAAGATATCGCGGTGTGGAGCAATGGTTCAATCGAGCTGGTCCGGGGTGGGAGTTCATTGACCCATGATGCCATATCATGTACTATTTCTTTTTTTATGTGGTGTTATGTCATGATTCTGTAGAGTTTCATGGTGACTCATGGGGGTTGCAACCCTATTGGCATGGCAGCAACATTGTAGCCCAAGCGATGTTGGGGGCTTGTTTACACCATAAAATTTGTCTTGTACCACATTGGTGAGTTACAAGATAATTGATGAGTTTATAAGGCCACACCCATTAGAACAATTAATGTTGTTTCAGTTGGGCCTTATGGATATTGATTTTAGGCCCAAGCCACTAAGTCTAAAGAGAGGCCATGCCGCCTCAACGAAGAGGCCATGCCGCCTCACCAATAATATCGAAGGAGTGAAAATTTAACTAAGTCTGGAAGAGGTACATGCCACTTCATGAAGAGGCCATGCCACCCCATGACCAAGGCCTAATGACTAAAAAATAAACTAAGTCTGGAAGAGGTACATGCCACTTCAAGGAGAAGCACGTGCCGCCTCACGAGAAGGGGCATGGACGCAAGAAAGATAGTAAGTATGAGAGGGCCATGTTGTGTCACGAGAAGGCCATGGACATGAGTAAGAAGTCCATGGCCGCGAGACAAGAAGGCCATGGACATGAGTAAGAAGTTCATGGCCGTAAGACAAGAAGGCCATGGACATGAGTAAGAAGTCCATGGCCGCGAAACAAGAAGGCCAGGAACATGAGTAAGAAGTCCATGGCCGCGAGGCAAGAAGACCACGACCCCCTTTGTGAGACACCACATGCTTATCAAAAGACTAGCATGACATGAGATTCAGAACAAGACCAGGCAAGGCAAGTTACACTCCAAGACCCACGACGGTTACAAGAGAAGCCCCTAGGCGGTTGAAGGAGTAACCACCACTCCGAGGAAGCAGGGAGCGGTTCTTTTTGGGAGTTATCCAAGAGGCGGTTTTCTACCGAAGAAGGGGGAGCGGTTCTTTGTAGCAGTTATCCAACAAGCGGTTTTCTATGACGGTTACCTCCTCGTGGCTATAAATAAGAGGAGGGTTCGAGAGAGACAAAGGTTCCACAACCAAACAACTGACGCCTACGTCAAGTTTTATCCTTTCTCTGCAAATGTAGCCATAGTCGTAGTTTGGAGCTCTCGCTGAACCTCCATAGGAGTAGGAGTAATTCAATTTAGATCTTGTTCCCAAAAACTATCAATCAAACACCCTCGTTCGAACTTTGTTTGAAGAGGTGTGAACCGTGTTTAGAAATCGTTGTCCAAAGAAGTCAAAGGTGCATCCATTGTGTTCAAACACAAGAAGTTTTCTCGCCGGGAAACAAATTTGGCACACCTGGTGGGACACTTGTGGTTGATTTGATGGCTCCGAGGCGGAGGAATCAAGAAGGTGACGTTCCGGCTGGATTCGTGGAGGAGCAGGTGGCCAACATCGAGCATGGCCAAACGTCCGACGCGGTTGCCGGAGGAAACGGTGGAGCAGAGATCTTGGTTGCAACTGCGCCTGGTGGAGATCTTGGTGAAGCCGTGAGGGCCCTTCGTCAGATGATGGAGGAGAACCGCAAGATGGTGGCTGACACCCATCAAGCCACGGAGGAGAACCGCCGAATGCTGATGGAGAACCACCGCATGTTGGAAGAGACTCGGGAAAATACTCATCAGGTAAATTCTCAGATAGACTGTCTCAATTCTCGCCTAGATAGACGTTTCAGTCAATTGCTTGAAGTAGTCAACAAAAATGCAAATGAGGTGGATCAACTCCGACAGTCTTTAAGTAGACCAGTAGGCCAGTCAAGAGCTTTGCCATTAGATGGCACAGGCCTAACGCCTACTAATAGTGTTCTTTCTCCCGTTGGTGGTCGGAATGGCCAACCACGGCAAGAGAACTTGCCGCCTCAAACGGCAAGCCAACCACCTCCACGTCGAGTAGGTGATGTCGAGATTCCTGCTACAACTCAAGTAGGGGAATCGTCACAGGCACGCGTGGGAGTTGAAGTGGTACCCCCGCGTGGTGAGAACCTCGCCACCATGTTCAACACTCGAGTTGAGCAGCCACCCGTGCAAGTGGGTGCTCGTCCCTCTATCCCGGAGGCAAGACCCTACGTGGCTCCCGTGAATTTGGGGGTAGGAGGAGGCCTAGGTGGTAACATGGATCAAATCCCACCTCGAGGCTACCCAACTCCAACGCCACCCCATTTCAATGGGCATGGCATGGACCCCATTGGTTTTGCACCGTATGGGGGGCAACAAGGGGGGCATGAGGCCAACACTCTTAGGGATCAGGTGGCTCAACTCCTCACAGAGCAGTTTGGCATGGGAGTAAGACCTGCTATGCCACCTGTATACCGTAAGCCGTACCCAGAATGGGTAGATAGACTTTACCCATTTCCAAGGGGATTCAGAGTTCCCGAGTTTGCCACATTCACAGGGACTGGAGATCAGTCCACTGTAGAGCACGTTGGACGTTTCACTGTCCAATGTGGCGATGTAGGAGATTTTGTTAAGTTAAGATTATTTGGAAACTCGATGTAGGAGATTTTGTTAAGTTAAGATTATTTGGAAACTCGTTGACAGGACCAGCTTTTGCTTGGTACGTCAACTTGCCGTCCAACTCCATCCACACTTGGCAACAGATGGAACAAGTTTTCCACGCTCAGTTTTACAGATCTGAGCCCGAGGTGTCCATGGCTGACTTGGCACGCATGCGCCAGCAGCCAGGGGAGTCGGTCGAGCATTTTTTGACTAACTTCAAGAATGCTCGTAACCGTTGCTTTGTCAACTTGACGGAGAGGGAGTTCGTCAAGCTGGCGCAAGGGGGTTTGAGTTTTGAACTAAGGAAGAAATTCCAAGATAGGGAGTTCTCTGATTTATTTCAACTCATGTCTTGTGCTGTGAGGTATGAGTCTCTTCTACATGAGGAAGAGAATCGTAGGAGTGCATCAAGGGGATCATACTTCCCAAACTTAGACTATACCATCAATCATATTGGCCACGAGGCCAATGAGGTTGAGGTAGACTTGGCTGAGATAACTCCAGGGAAGCCATACATATGTGCTTCTTTGTCTAAAGTTGAAGAGGGACCACAAGGGGGAAGACCTAATCGTGCTCCCATTCAGCCAAGGAAGTATTCCTTTGACGTCTCCAAGGCAGACTTGATTTTTGACCAACTCTATAAGGATGGTCAAGTCAAGTTGACAGGGGGGCATGTCTTTCCCTCACCCGAGAAATTAAAAGGAAAAAAGTATTGTAAGTGGCATAATAGCATGTCACATGCCACTGATGCTTGTGTGGTGTTCTGTAATGTCTTGCAGGATGCCATTGAAAAGGGACGTATCAAGTTCCCTGAAGCAAAGAAGGATGCCATGTTGGTGGACACTGATCCGTTCCCCAAGGTGCTTGGCATCAACATGGTCAACCCAGACTTCTCCAAAGTCGAGTTACCACGCTTCAAGCTGGTGTTGGATACAAAACCGCCTCAAAGGAGACCCAACGTGGTTTTCGACCAAGGAAGCTCGTCATGTACCAAGCAGGCCAGCCTGGCCGCAATGATGACTGATGAAGTTGAGAATTTGTGTGCTCATTGCAAGAAGAGTTTTAAGGTTGACGAAGAGAGGTCGAGATGTCCGTCTAGGGGGAAGGTGGTTTCCAAGAAGCCACATCAACCCAAAGCCTCACATGTTTGTGATAAATATGATAATATGGCTAAGTCTGGACAAGAAAGCAGGCCACCAACCACAAACAGTGGACATGGGGGCAAGTCCAACAAGGAAAGACGTGGAAAAGGCAGAAAGAGTTGTCACAGTCTCGCAAATTTTGCTAAGTCTGGACAAGGGAGCATTTCACCCACCATGAAGAATGAAGTAGACAACATCTCCAAGAAGACAAAAGAAGTCAAACCCTCACATGTATTTTGTAAGCATGAGATTATGGACAAGGGAGGATTGGGGGGCAAGTCCATGTCAATGAATAGTAAGTACTCGTCACTAACCACAAAGAGTGTACATGGGGGCATGTATAAGAAGTCACCATACACATCAGCCAAACATGGCTGCACAAAGAATCAATGGTGGTTGAGTGCTAAGTGTAGGGGCCAACAAGGTTTATATATTGAAAGACGAAGACAAGGAAGCTACACGAGTGGTTGTCAACTTGTCAAGCGTAAACCTGGTCCCCAACATCGTGAGGAGATTAAGCATTTATCAAGTGGGAGGAAATCAAGGCAGAAGAATAATCATGATAGCCTTGACATGTCAAGTAAGGTGGCCCAAGCAAAGAAGCATGAGGCCTCATGCAAGGCCACCAAAACTAGACAGGCTCACTATGTACCACCCATTAGTAAGCTAGAAAATTCAAAGTTAATGTATGAAGATTCATCTCCCATGGAGGAAAAGAGTCATGTGGTCTATGGATGGCATGTCTGGTTTGATCCATGGACTTGGCAATGGGTGTACACCTTTGGTACATTGATTGTTGCCAAAGGCTATGGAGAGCAGTGACATTTGTCACTTCTTGCCATATAAAATAAATAAATTTATATAATGTAATTATTATATATTAGTTATAAAAAATATTGTAGCCAACCATGGCTAAAAGAAAAGATAGAAGGAAAATATCAAAGTGAAAATCTTGAGTCGGAGTTGTTAGACTTCGACATGAAGATCTTGCCACCACGTTATTGTGATGGTTTGACATGACGAGCCATACATCAGGCCATGCCATGCCATGTTATCTTATCCCGAGTAGCCACGACCTTGGGGGGGCATGATGGCTTGAAAGTGGTAGTAGAGGAGTGGTGACCATAATGTCTCTACCAACATAAAAATGAACATTATTTTTTTTCTAAGGCAAAAAGTAGACGGCTTGACTTGTCGCGAGGGAGCTGTCTAGCCTTGTGACGAGGTGAGATGAGTCAATCTATGCCAAAATAGGTGCGAAAAATTCCAAGTTATTCTCTCAACCATGTGGCTAAGTACGAGATGTCAATGAGGGTGTAGGTGATAAAGTGAAGTTGGTGTCTCGTTGAATGCATTAGGTGGCTTGACCATTAAAAGCCAAAATTTGGCTAAGGCATGGGATAAGTCGTTGATGGCGAGTTCCATCCGGCCATGTTGGCATGATCATTGAAAGCCAAAATTTGGCTAAGGCATGGAGCAAGCCTCTTTCCACGTTCCTTCGTGCCATCGTGTGTTGACATCGAAAGCCAAAATTTGGCTAAGGCATGGAGCAAGCCGCTTGCCACGTTCCCTCTTGCCATCGTGGGTTAACTTGATATCCAAAAATTTGTCTAAGGCATGAGACAAGTTTTGACGTCGAGTACCATCCTACCGTGTTGGCTTGACGTGAAAGCCAAATTTTGGCTAAGGATGAACTAGGTGTGTTGAGTACACACTAGCCAGGCTGTTACTTTCGCTAGCATGGTGGTGTTCAACTACTTAGTCCATAAGCCTTATGCACTAAGTAGTTGGGGGGCATTTGTTTACACCATAAAATTTGTCTTGTACCACATTGGTGAGTTACAAGATAATTGATGAGTTTATAAGGCCACACCCATTAGAACAATTAATGTTGTTTCAGTTGGGCCTTATGGATATTGATTTTAGGCCCAAGCCACTAAGTCTAAAGAGAGGCCATGCCGCCTCAACGAAGAGGCCATGCCGCCTCACCAATAATATCGAAGGAGTGAAAATTTAACTAAGTCTGGAAGAGGTACATGCCACTTCATGAAGAGGCCATGCCACCCCATGACCAAGGCCTAATGACTAAAAAATAAACTAAGTCTGGAAGAGGTACATGCCACTTCAAGGAGAAGCACGTGCCGCCTCACGAGAAGGGGCATGGACGCAAGAAAGATAGTAAGTATGAGAGGGCCATGTTGTGTCACGAGAAGGCCATGGACATGAGTAAGAAGTCCATGGCCGCGAGACAAGAAGGCCATGGACATGAGTAAGAAGTTCATGGCCGTAAGACAAGAAGGCCATGGACATGAGTAAGAAGTCCATGGCCGCGAAACAAGAAGGCCAGGAACATGAGTAAGAAGTCCATGGCCGCGAGGCAAGAAGACCACGACCCCCTTTGTGAGACACCACATGCTTATCAAAAGACTAGCATGACATGAGATTCAGAACAAGACCAGGCAAGGCAAGTTACACTCCAAGACCCACGACGGTTACAAGAGAAGCCCCTAGGCGGTTGAAGGAGTAACCACCACTCCGAGGAAGCAGGGAGCGGTTCTTTTTGGGAGTTATCCAAGAGGCGGTTTTCTACCGAAGAAGGGGGAGCGGTTCTTTGTAGCAGTTATCCAACAAGCGGTTTTCTATGACGGTTACCTCCTCGTGGCTATAAATAAGAGGAGGGTTCGAGAGAGACAAAGGTTCCACAACCAAACAACTGACGCCTACGTCAAGTTTTATCCTTTCTCTGCAAATGTAGCCATAGTCGTAGTTTGGAGCTCTCGCTGAACCTCCATAGGAGTAGGAGTAATTCAATTTAGATCTTGTTCCCAAAAACTATCAATCAAACACCCTCGTTCGAACTTTGTTTGAAGAGGTGTGAACCGTGTTTAGAAATCGTTGTCCAAAGAAGTCAAAGGTGCATCCATTGTGTTCAAACACAAGAAGTTTTCTCGCCGGGAAACAGGGCTCAACAACGACCTTGTGGTTCGAACAATGTCATGGTGCGGAGCCATGCGATGAGCCCTCATAAAATTTTGGTGATGAAGTCAGGGCACGATCTCGTAGGTTTGACATCATATATAGTACCGTTGTGGGCTAGTTTAGGTGCAAGCTATTGTGAAAGCCATTTGACTCATGGAACGGTTTCAACATTACAGTCTTGCGAGCTCAATTTGTGGTAACCACGTCATGTAGTTAACAACGAATTCATGTGAAGATAAGTGGAAAGCATCAAATGCAAAACGTTGAACACTAAAACTTCATAAAGGAGAATGAAGAAGTGGACGATAATGTGTAAACAAAGTGGTCTCAACTTTATCTCTGAGACTCCTAATTATGGAGTTCTCATAGCATGAAGGGATTTCCATATGTATAGGAGTAGTTGTAGGTACAAAGCTCTCACATAATCTTCACAAATAAGCAAAACATCTAGGGAAACAATTTGAAAGGATAGGCAACAAGTGTATCCCATTAAAAAAAGTTAGAGAAAATAAAGTTGGAAGAAGACGCATAAAGTAGAAGCAAGTAACTATTGTATTCTGTTGCATGTGAGTAAATGAATGCAGCGTCCGGGTGAGCAATGAGCTGGGAGGAGGGCATCCGAACGTGGCGAGGCTAGCGGTCGGGGTGGTCAACTTCACCAGCATCCTCATCAGCACGCTCTTCAGCGCCGTGGTGTTGATCTGCAGAGTTGGGCTGAGCAAGCTCTTCACCACCGACTCTCAGGTCATCGACGCAGTCTCCAATCTCACTCCGCTGCTCGCCATCTCCGTCTTCCTCAACGGCATCCAGCCTATCCTCTCCGGTAACACCTCTGCTGGAAATACCCTTTTTTCCCCTCTTGTTCTGCTTATAATAAATGTGTGTGTTTGTTTGGCACGCAGGAGTGGCGATTGGGAGTGGGTGGCAAGGCGTGGTGGCCTATGTCAACTTGGCTACTTACTACATCATCGGCCTTCCAATTGGATGCGTGCTTGGCTTCAAAACCTCTTTGGGAGTTGCGGTAACTAACTAACTAACCCATCCTCCTCTCTTTGCAAACTGTTAATTAAGTCCTCTAGCCTAATTAACCAATGATACAAATGACCTGATAAAAAAAATACGGATGACAACAGATTGGGATGGGATCGGCTTGCCGATATGTAATTCTTGAACTGTTGTGGTTTTATTAAAATCGTAATCAATCCCACATCAAAACTAGCTATGTGCATGGCGATATAATATGACATACTAAAATTAATCCACATGTGGTTCGGAAAAACTCACATGCATCATCTCCGAACAATTATAAACAGGAAAAAATTATTTAATCTAAATTTTTTTGTTCGAATGTCGATGTTAATTGAAGTTTTTTCCCCCACATTGTTTGTAAAACTGAGAGAAATGAGTTAGATTTGAAATCTAAAAGATCATTAGGATGAACAAAGAGTTTAAGCGAGTATAGAACATAGTTACAACACATATTTGGATGAGCTCGATACGGATACTTAAAATATCAAAATCGTATCAAACCCATTACCCTCCTTGTTGGATTCAGACAAAAACCACCAAAAATGTTATCGGTTTGATTTTTTCTGTCAAAATTTATTCAAATTCGGTTGAACAACCGTTTTGATGGGCTAGAAATTAAAGTAATGAGTGTTTTAGTGATCTATTATTTTTCCTCAAGTGTTTTATTATTATTTTTGTGATCTATCATCTTAACAATTAGTAGTTTTGCAGGGGATTTGGTGGGGAATGATCATAGGAGTTGTGTTGCAAACAATAACGTTGATTATTATCACAGCAAGAACAAACTGGGATGCTGAGGTAAATAAACTTACTATACTAAGTAATAAGTCTGACAAAAAAAAATTCGATGAATTGACAATTTGCTTTCTTTCTCCTTTCCCCTTCATTTGTATTTGGGCAATAAATTTTTGATTCCTCCATTTCATAGGTCGCAAAAGCGGTTGAAAGGCTGAAGAACTCTGCCAATGAGGAGAACCTGGACCTCGTTGAAATTTAGAATTTACTAGAGATTTGCTTTTTGCCTTGCAAGGACCCCGACCGTTTCTTTTCTGTGTTCGATTTGGCTTTAGTTTTTTTTAGTGATCAGCGTAACACCCGATCATATAATTTGTTTACAATACCTAAACCACCCTTCGTTGGTTACGCATATCCTGATTAACCCTAAGCTGAACCCTTCTGATCAGCTACTAGTATATATGTAAGTGTAACAGAGTAGCCGCGAAGAGGACCCAAAAACCCCTCATCCCTCCCGGTTTAATTCGATCGACCCAAATAGAAGACCACCAACGCCTGCTAGGGGGATTGATCCACAAGGTAAGGACTTGCCGTAAGGCCTTTGGTTTAGGATTAACGTGTGGGATATTACTGTACTGATATCATGACTCCACCATCTAATTGCATTTTGGTTTAAGTTAGTAGTGATTTATATATGGGGTTCATGGAATTCTAGCAGTACGTGGAAGTGGGGTTGAGTTGCTAATTAATTAGTTGGCTATAGAGAGATCATGGGAAGGAGACAAGGTACAACAGCCTTAATTACCTTGAGGTTTTGACTTCAGTATTTGTTGGGCGCAGCGGGTGAGAATAGCCGGTAAATATATTGCACTAAGAAATCACACGCTTGTAAAAAGTTCACAAATAAGTTGGACCTGGTGGGAGAGCCTCCAGAATTACGGTAACCAACTTACTTAGATCAATTTACTTCGGTAATTTAATAATGCAATATACTACGACTATTCTCAAAATAACAACAAGCATAGATAATAATAAATGACACCGAGGATTTACGTGGTATACCCTGATTTTGGGCCAGTCCACGGGAACAGCAGCTCCGGAGTATTTCTTTACTATAACAACGGTAGGTTACAGAGATTTTCTCGATACAAGAAATAGAACACACGGTGTTTCCCAAACAACCTCACTATTTCACTCACAAGGAAATCTCCTATCTACCCGTGATTGTGAAAACGTTTCACAACCGAAACCACAAGAAAGAAATAGAACCGAAAGCTAGCACAAAAGAATGATGATGATGATGGAAAAATTGGATGGTTTCAGAAGGGAACTAGGCATCCCTTTTATAGCACAAAATGGAGGGGACATATTTAATTGGAATGGTTGGGGAGCTAATCCATGCACCATCCAACTGCATTTGCCACCTGCATCTTACCATTATTGTTTTTATTTTTTTTTATTTTCTCAATTACCACCGCCAACCTTGTTGGCTGCTTCTCCACCACATGAGGAGGGCACAACAATTCTCCCCCGCCCGACTACATGAGCGGCGGCGTCATCCCTGCAGCTGATCGACATAACTCAAATTTTTCTCTTTGAAGAGTCTTGGTACACATGTCAGATCCATTTTCGTCAGTATGGATCTTCTCTAGTTGTAACTGCTTAATTTCAAGCACATCTCGTATCCAGTGATATCGAACATCGATATGTTTTGAGCGAGCATGAAATGAAGCATTCTTCGCAAGATGAATAGCACTCTGACTGTCACAGAGCAGCTGCGGTTGTTCCTGTAGGAACCCAAGTTCATTCAGGAACTTCTTCATCCATATCATCTCCTTGCATGCTTCCGTTACTGCTATATACTCAGCTTCTGTTGTGGAAAGAGCTACACACTTTTGTAGCCTTGACTGCCACGATATTGCTCCCCCTGATAAGGTAATCAGGTAACTAGAAGTGGACCTCATCGAATCAGCATCACCTGCCATGTCAGCATCTGTATAGCCAACAAGGACAGGTTCATCATCTCCAAAACATAGACTCATTTTGGAGCTACCTCGAAGGTATCTGAGGATCCACTTCACAGCTTCCCAATGTTCCTTTCCTGGTTTGGAAAGAAACCGACTGACAACTCCAACTGCATGAGCAATATCTGGCCGTGTACACACCATGGCGTACATCAAACTTCCCACTGCTGAAGCATATGGAATTTTATCCATCTCCGTCTTTTCCTTCTCAGTAGACGGGCTCTGTTTGGATGTCAATGTAAAGTGGTTAGCAAGAGGACAGGTAACCGCCTTAGCATTATCCATGTTGAAACGTTGAAGTACTTTCTCAATGTACTTTTCTTGTGACAACCATATCTTCTTGGCACCTCGATCCCGAATGATCCTCACGCCAAGAATCTGCTTTGCTGGTCCCAAGTCTTTCATGGCAAAAGACTTGCTCAACTCCTTCTTCAAATCATTGATCTTTGAGACGTTTTGCCCAGCAATTAGCATATCATCCACATAGAGCAAAAGTATGATGAAATCTCCATTAGGAAATTTCTTCACGAACACGCAGTGGTCTGAAGTATTCTTCTTGTAGCCTTGGTCCCCCATAACATACTCAAACTTCTTACACCACTGCCTTGGTGCCTGCTTCAAGCCATACAAGCTCTTACGGAGCCTACACACATACTCCTCTTTTTTCTCCTTCTTGAAGCCTTCTGGTTGCTCCATGTAAATCTCTTCCTCCAAATCACCATGAAGGAAGGCAGTTTTCACATCCATTTGTTCAACCTCCAAGTTAAGACTAGCTGCTAGTCCTAGCACAGTACGAATGGATGTCATTTTCACCACAGGTGAAAATATCTCGTCAAAGTCAATGCCTTTCCTTTGACTGAAGCCTTTCACCACTAGTCTGGCTTTGAAGCGTGGCTGACGGTTGTGTTCATCATGTTTGATCTTGAACACCCACTTGTTCTTCAAAGCTCTCTTGCCTTTTGGCAACTTCACCAGCTCAAATGTGTTGTTCTCATACAAGGAATCCATCTCGTCTTGCATGGCTTCTATCCACCTTTGCTTGTGTTCATCATTCATAGCTTCTGTGAAGCTTTCTGGTTCTCCGCCGTCACTAAGTGAGACATATTCACTCTCGGGATATCTGGTAGACGGTCGTGAAATTCTACCAGATCTTGTTGTTCGAACAAGAGAACCTTCTATGGCTGGTGGTTGACCATCGTCATCAGTATCTTCTGGTTGAACCTCCACATGGGCATCTGGTTCAACTATCTCAGGCTGATCATGTTGTGCTTCTTCTCCAACTTCTGTAGGCGCTGGTGTTAGAGGCACTAGCTCAAGGTTTGGCTGACTAGCATCAGTACTAGGAATTTCTTTCCTAGCAACAACATCTTCGATGGTCTCATTCTCGATGAACACAGCATCACGGCTTCTGATAAGCTTCTTCTGGATTGGATCAAAGAATCTACAGCCAAACTCATTTTGACCATAGCCAATGAATACGCACTGTCGCGTCTTTGAATCCAACTTTGACCTTTCATCCTTTGGAATATGGACAAAGGCCTTGCAACCAAACACCCGCAAATGTTTGTAGGAAACTTCTTTTCCTATCCACACCTTCTCTGGGGCGTCATACTTCAGTGGCACACTGGGTGACCTGTTCCACACGTAAACTGCTGCAAGCAGTGCCTCCCCCCAGAAAGATTGTGGTAGCTTCGAGTGTGATAACAAACACCTGACTCTCTCTAGCAGGGTCATGTTCATCCTTTCAGCTAGCCCATTCAATTGCGGCATCTTTGGTGGTGTGAATTGCTGCCGAATTCCATGTTCTTTGCAGAAGGTAGCAAACGGACCTCTGTACTCTCCACCATTGTCAGTCCGGATGCACTTCAGCTTCTTGCCAGTTTCCCTCTCCACCAGGGCCAGGAATTGTTTGAAAACGTCTAGGGCCTGATCCTTGGTCTTCAAGGTATACACCCAAGTCTTTCGTGAATGGTCATCAATGAATGTCACGAAATATCTGGCATCTCCAAGTGGTTTGACATTGACATCGGGTTCACAGAGATCTGAGTGAACTAGATCCAACACGTTCTTTGCTCTTGAAGGGATGGAACTTTTGAAAGCAACTCGGTTTTGTTTTCCCGCAAGGCAATCGACACACTTCTTTAGATGAACATGATCCAACCCAACTATGACTTTATTCTGGGCCAACTTTGCCATGGACTTCTCACTCATGTGACCGAGCCGTTTGTGCCACAATTCAATTGTGTCACCATGCTCCGCTGAGTTGACAATCTCTGGGGAGATCTTGGCTTCCGTCACATACAGCTTTGACAGCTTCTTGCCCTTGGCCAACACCAAGGAGCCTCTGGTGAGTTTCCACTGGCCATTGTGAAAGGTGTTACAATAACCTTCCTCATCCAACTTGTCTACAGAGATGAGATTCAGGCGCATTTCTGGAACATGCCTGACATCCTTCAGTAGTAGCTTCGTACCATTCACCGTCTCCAAGCATACTTCTCCTTTTCCAATAACTTTGGAAAGGTTGCCATTTCCCATTCTTACCACACCAAAGTCACCTGGTGTGTAAGATGAGAAAAATTCTCTCTTGGACGTCACGTGGATGGTAGCACCACTATCAACCACCCAACTTGTCTCCTGGGTTGTCAGGTTGACAACATCTTCCTCGTAGACAATATTGAACTCATCAACAGAGTTTGCACCATCATCATCATTGTTCTCATCTTGTTTGCCCTTCCTTCTCTCGTTTCTGAACTTTGGGCAAAATCTTCTGATGTGGCCCTTTTCCTTGCAGTGATGACAATTGATATTGGCAAACTTGTTGGACTTCCCTCGACTCTTGCCTCTTTGCTTCGAGCCTCTCGCTTCACTTCTTCCTCTGCTTCTGGAATCCACCGCCAAAAGGTCTGACTGGGAAGATGATGAGGATGCACCTTGTGATCTTTTCCGCATCTCTTCATTCAGAACCCCACTTTTGACGATCTCCATGTTGATAACTCCATCTTTCACAGAGTTGGTAAGTGAAATTTGTAGCGTCTCCCAAGATTCTGGAAGGGAAGCCAGAACGAGGATAGCGACCACCTCATCTTCCATCTTTATGCCCATACCGGACAACTGATCCACGATCCCTTGAATTTCGTTCAAGTGACCCGCCAAGGATTTGCCTTCCTTGTATTTCATCTGGACCAACTTGGTAAGATAAAATAATTTGTTGTTGTCGGTCTTTGATGCATAGAGTGCCTCCAGCTTGTTCCACAGAGTTCTGGAATGAGTTTCTCCGCTAATGTGGTTGTATACATTATCATCTTGCTTGTTTTTGCCTCCATTTGGACGTGGCTCTGATACCACTTGTTGGGCGCAGTGGGTGAGAATAGCCGGTAAATATATTGCACTAAGAAATCACACGCTTGTAAAAAGTTCACAAATAAGTTGGACCTGGTGGCAGAGCCTCCAGAATTATGGTAACCAACTTACTTAGATCAATTTACTTCGGTAATTTAATAATGCAATATACTACGACTATTCTCAAAATAACAACAAGCATAGATAATAATAAATGACACCGAGGATTTACGTGGTATACCCTGATTTTCGGCCAGTCCACGGGAACAGCAGTTCCGGAGTATTTCTTTACTATAACAATGGTAGGTTACAGAGATTTTCTCGATACAAGAAATAGAACACACGGTGTTTCCCAAACAACCTCACTATTTCACTCACAAGGAAATCTCCTATCTACCCGTGATTGTGAAAACGTTTCACAACCGAAACCACAAGAAAGAAATAGAACCGAAAGCTAGCACAGAAGAATGATGATGATGGAAAAATGGGATGGTTTCAGAATGGAACTAGGCATCCCTTTTATAGCACAAAATGGAGGGGACATATTTAATTGGAATGGTTGGGGAGCTAATCCATGCACCATCCAACTGCATTTGCCACCTGCATCTTACCATTATTGTTTTTTTTTTCATTTTCTCAGTTACCACCGCCAACCTTGTTGGCTGCTTCTCCGCCACATGAGGAGGGCACAACCGTATTAGTAATCCACTTTAACGTATTTGGGCAATTATGTGGTTAAATTGATTGTGTTCAAAGTATTTGCATTATTTCATTACTATTATAACTTGTTAAGTTATGCTTCTATAAGCTTTATGTTAATTTTATTTATTCTCCATAATCAAGTTAGTACGATCATTTTTTTAACTCTTCCTTACCTTGCAACCCATGGCCACCTTACTCCTTATATTGAGTGAGTATTTTATGTACGAACCCCACTCCAGGGTAATAAGAAGGTTAAGAATTCTCACCCCTATGTTATAAGGTGGTCCTATTATGAGGTACCCCACATTCATGTGAAGCGTAAGGTATTGTATTTCAATTGTGAGGAAATCCTTATTATAAGTTATGTGACAGATAGTGTGCTAGCTAAGTTGAGCTCCTTCTGTATCAAGTAAAATTAATCTAGGACTAGAACTAACCCAAGCCGGCAGTCAAACATTACAAAAGACCATTAGCGACAGATACACACGCATGGATTTGATGGCTGTCGAGTACCTTATCGTCAATATTGGTGGCTTTGGAGGGCTTTATAATAAAGTATCCAAATTCTTATTTTTAGCCGGACTCGAGACTGATGCATACTTTTTAAGCAAGTTTATCAAGTGAATTGTTTCAAGTTATGTCGATTTTGATGAATTTTGGATTTCCTTTATACAACATTTTTCGCAAACCTTTCAAGCATTTGAAATTTATTTATTATTAAGGATATTTTGGTAAAGTAGCATCTTGCTAAATTAGGGTGTTACAATCAGTTTTAATTATAACAAAGCTACACTAACCTACCTAAACAACCAACCAATTTGTTGAGAGACCACTAGAGATGAGATGGTTATCTAGGGTCTACTCCCTCTATTTGTAGGTTGTTACAGGTGATAGTGTAATGGTGTCTAGAGGTGCGGAGGTCAAGAAGGTGGGGATCGACTCAATGGTCATGCAATCAATCCCCCTCCTAGCTAGGATAGTCGGTCCAATGTCTCCACAACCAGGTTATCTAACTATGGATGGTTCTAATCCCTCTAAACGGCTTAAATTCGTTTGCTCACAAGTAGAGTAGGTCGATGGTCATGCACCTAACCTACAAGCATTAACTATGTGAAAATTAAACTAGAAGAGGATGGTCACCTCGATATATAGCTAGCCCTATAGATCAACCAATCAAGGTAAGAGGCATACACACACATCTAACCCTAGTTAGAAGCTTTAAGCACCATAGTCAAACTCAAATACACCATAAACTCATGTGCATAGAATGATAACTCCCTTATCATCTACTATCTAGGTTGCAACTAAAGCAAATGGGATAGAGACATTCTCATACTAATCGATGTCTAAAGCACTCTTACCCTAAGAAAATAGAACTCTCAACAAGGTTAAGAATAAATCAATCACAATCAAGCAAGAGACTTATGCACAAACATCAAATACATAGATTATAGACTCAAAATCATTCACACACATAACCCATACAAAAAATGTAACTAGTGTTCATCGTACCTAAACAACCTTAGAGGTTTATGTCATAGAGAGAGAAAGTAAATACAAACTAAGAAGAAGGAGAATGCTTGGTCATTTGTTTGTCCTTGGATTGCACCTTCCTCCTTGATCCTTGGATTGGACCATCCCAAGCTCTCTCAAGGTGTTTCCCTCTCTAAAAACTGCCCAAAACCCTAATTTTCTCACTCTAGTGTCCTGGAAATATCATGGCCTCGAGGGAGTGACTTGGGCGTGACCAGCCTGAAATGGGGCTGAATCTTCCGAAACTTTTCATTTTGACATCGTCTCTCAAGGTGTTTCCCTCTCTAAAAACTGCCCAAAACCCTAATTTTCTCACTCTAGTGTCCTGGAAATATCATGGCCTCGAGGGAGTGACTTGGGCGTTACCAGCCTGAAATGGGGTTGAATCTCCCGAAACTTTGCATTTTGACATCGTCTTCAAGTTCTGAGATTGCGGCCACCATCATGAGATCACAACCGCGATCTTTTTCATCACGAGCGTGATCTTTAGTGGTCGAAAAGCTCTTTGGTCACGATCAAGTGTAGAAACTTTCTGGCCTCTTGTTGGCTGCCTGTTAAAGTTCTATGCCACTGTTCACGACCGCGAACATGGTCACGAACTGGTCACACCCATTCTTCAAGAGGGATGGATTTAGTTAGTACTTAGTACCGTTCATGTTCCACTGTTTAGGCCCATTCTTCAAGAGGGAAGGATTTATGTATTGCGCAATTTTGTGATTCGGGGATATCATGGTTACTATAGGGTCCGCTTCTACCCTCATAATCTGCTTCCAAGATGGACAGTGGTTGAAGAAGCCGCGAATGCTCCTGACATACCAATCTATAGGTTATGTTTTTTGGCAGTAAGGATCTTTCTCAAGGTGTCCACAACAATGCACATCTGTCTGGTAATTTGAATGACCCTTGAAATCTTAATTCGTAGTTGTTTTCCTATCCAGTCCTTAATTTGTAGTTGTTTACTTATTAAGTCCCTTTAACTTTATATTTGATCATATATAGTTGGAGAGGTTTGATTCGGGCCTAATTGTACATGTTTTACCCCGTTTTCCATAGGCGTTTGTGGCATTTTCGCTCCTAAAAGGGTGGCTTTACGCTAGGGTTCTCGTGTTTTAGTGTGTTTCAGGATTTAACAGGTGAAACCAGCCTCAGAGTCTAAAGTTGGACAAAAAGGAGAGAAAACCGGGGAGAAGAGGTGAAAAACGGCAAGTTCACGGTCCTGTATGACCGTGAAGAAAAGCCATTGCCCGTGAACTTTGAGGCATCCTAGGCCAAAACTCAAGTTACTGGCGCTAATTGAGTTCACGGTCACTAAGACCGTGAACAGGAGCTGTGGACCGTGAACACGCGCAAGCGAAGCGGTGCGTTTTGGCACCAACCTTGAGTTCATGGACGCGTTTCAGAGTTCACGGCCGTGAACTGAGCTCGTTCCCTGTTTAAAAGATGAGTTGAAAGGAAGAGAGAGGGGAGAGCCCATTTGAGTGAGAAAGCCTTCTTCAAATTTTAAAGAGAGAAAGACGAACCAAAGAAGAATGAGGCTAGGGTTTTGCTCCAAGAGTGGATTTGGGAAGATTCTCCCTAATAGAAGTGCATCACAAGTTCCAAGACGATCAGAAGCCTCCTTCGTGATGGTTTCTACCTCTTCCCCTTCTATTTCTCCCATTTCTAGCATGGAGTAGATTCCTTTTTCACTTGGGTGTTGTGAAACCCTAACTAGCTACCATGTAGTTTTCTTTATGTGAATTGAATGATTTTTTATGGGTGTTGTTTAGGTGGTGCATGACCCGGAGTAACCCGACACCTTTGCATCCACTTGACGAGGACATAAACCGAACTCTCCGGCTCCTAGGAAGGGGGAGAGAGAGCTAGAGGAGGCAAGGAGAAGGAGTGAAGGAAGGGGACAACAATTGGGTCCCGGTGTTAGTGGAGAAGAAGTTGGAGAAGTGGAAGTTGAACCCTTTGTTGGAGTAGAAATGGCGGGGAACCAAAGACAAGATGGAGTCGCCCAAGCTGTCAGCTAAACGATGCGGCGGAGGAAGAGAAAGCCCCAAGGACAATGGGGTACTATATGGCCCCACGGTCGCAGGACATTCAATCGCTGATCCTACAACCTCCAGTGGCTGCAAATAATTTCGAGATCAAGCCGGCTCTAGTGACTATGATACAGAGCAATGCTTTTTTCCACGGACTTGTGAGCAAGTCACCAAGAGAGCACGTACAGATATTCTTGGAGCTCTCGGGGAGCTTGAAAATCAATGGTGTGCCGAACGAAGTATTGCAACTAAGGCTTTTCCCCTATTCACTTTCGGGGAAAGCACTTAGGTGGCTAAACAATCGCTCACCTCGGTGAATCACCTCATGGGACGAACTCCTCAACTAGTTTACGACTCACTACAGCTCACCTTTGAAGACGGCGGAGTGGAGAAAGAAGATTACCCATTTCGAGTAAGAAGAGGACGAGACCTTGAGGGATGCTTGAGAGAGGTACTTCGATTATTTTCTTCAGTTCCCTAACCACGGGTTTGAACAACAGTTTTGGATTCAAACCTTCAACGTAGGCCTAATCCAAGAAGAAAAAATTCTCATTGACTCCTTGTGTTAAGGGAAAGTGATGAATATGGCTTCGCCCCAAGTAATCGAGCTACTTGAAGACATGGCCCTCAGGGGGTACGACTGGGGATTGACAAGAAATGGGAGGAGAAGCAATGATAGGGGAGTGAGAAGCGTGGGAGAGAGCGCTCCGCTTGAGGCGAAGTTGGATAAGTTGATAGAGGTAATGCTTGAAGATAAGAGGCAAGGAAAAATACCAGTGATGTCGTGCAACTGGTGCTCGAGCACGAGCCATGAGATGGCAGAGTGTCGGGCAATGAAGGACACAGCCGCTCCGGAGGAACAAGTCAACTTCGTGGCAAATTCTAGGGCTAATAGCCCGTATAGCAATACTTATAATCCCGGATGGAGGAACCACCCCAATTTTGCTTGGTCATCATCGACTAATCCTAGGCTCCCGGGTTTTCAAGGCCCCACGGGAAACTACCAACCTCGGTCGACCTTCATCCAACAAAGGCCTCAAGTCCAAGGCTTAAGCTTCCAACAACCGTACCAAGCAAAAGGTGGCCTAAGGTTTCAACAACAACAACAACAACCCAACAAGCTATCTAAGCTTGAAGACCTAGTTAACACCTTCGTGAGTACGAGTGCTCAAAAGTTCGAGAAGATAGAGAAATTTATGGATGTGGCGACTACCAAGTTTACCTTGGTTGAGGCGGGTCGCCGAAGCCATCAAGCGAGCCTCCAAAGTTTAGAGGTGCAAATCGGCAATCTTGCCGGCATCCTCACCGAGAGACCAAAGGGAGCCCTACCTTCCCAAACCGTGGCAAGCCCCAAGGATCATGTCAGGGTGAATACAATTCAAGTGGGGAGTGTGAAGGTGACTTCGGAATTCGCCACAAAAGAAGTGATTGAGAAGGAAGATACCAACCCAAAGGATGGAGAGAAGAAGCCCTCGAGGAGAGAGAGGAAGGCAACAAAGACGGCATCGCCGGTGAGTGGGTAAACGCCGCCTTTTCCTTACCCCACGAGGATGTACAAGGAGATGTTGGAGAACGAGTGTGGAGGTTTCATGGAAATGCTCCGCAAGGTCCACCTCAATATCCCTTTTCTTGAAGCCATGGCTCAAATGCCAAGATCTGCCAAGTACCTCAAAGGATTCCTCGCCAAGAATCCAAAGCTTGAAGGCCTCGCCAACGTGACTCTTGGCGAGGAGTGTTCGGCTTACCTCCTCAACCACTTTCCCAAAAAGCGGTCCGACCCAGGTAGCTTTACTATCCATCTTGATATTGGTAACCATCATATAGACAATGCCTTGGCGGACCTAGGAGCTAGTGTTAATGTGATGCCCTACAAGCTTTTCAAAAAGTCATAAGTAGGTGAACTTAAGACCACTAAGCTTAGCATCACCTTAGTCGACCATTCGATCATTAGCTCGAGAGGTATTGTGGAGGACATGTTGGTGCAAGTGGACATGTTTTGCTATCCGACTGATTTCTGTATCCTCGACATAAGTGAGGACTCGGATATGCCACTCATTCTTGGTCAGATATGCCCAACGGAGGTTTGTTTTCATTTTAGTGTCTTGTGAAGAGTTCGAGTGGTCAATTGGTGTCCCCGTGCCAAGTTTTGTGGTTTTGCGATTTAAGGTTGTGTTGTGCTCGATTAGGAGGCACAGTGGAATAGGTTGAGTCAAATTTTTCTCAGAAGTGCCCTGTTTTCTCTGATGTTCACGTACGGATTGCTCAGTTCACGGTCTTCTAAGACCATGAACAGACAAACGCATCTGTGAACTGGGCGCTTCTGCATGTTCATCACTTGTTGACCAACCCCCGTTCATGGATGTATTTGAGTGTTCACGGTCGCTAAGACCGTGAACAACGCAACGAGTCCGTGAACTTCGAGTTGTGCCTATAAAAGGGGCGTGAACGGAGACTCTTCACTTCACGACCAAATCTCGCCGGAAAATTCAAAACCTCGCCGAAAAAACGCGAAATTCCATCGGTTTTTCATTTTCCCCCCATTGCCGCCAAGAAAAACCCAAAACAAACTTCATACCATTCTCCCCTCATCAAAACCGGCTTGTGCTGAAATTTTGGAGAGATTTTGGGCAAGTTTTTTCCAGTCAAGTCCCCGGCGGCGAGTCTCCGACGAGCTTCCGACGAAGCTCCGGCGACCCCTCTCCGGCCAGTTTTTCGACCATTTTTCGCCTCCCTCGCCCGCACCTCACTTCCTCTTACGTCCCACTTGCATCTCCAGGTTGGTTTTTCAGCTCTACCTTATTAATTTGTGGAGAATCAGATTAGGTAGTTAAGTGAGGATATTTTTTGTGCATTGCATGTTGAACCTAGATTTAGGGCGAGGAATTAAGTGAATTCAGTCGATTGAATGGTGGAATGACTTTGCATGAGCTTAGTTGAGCCTTGGTGGGCGTGTTTGAACCAAATTGTCTTTATTTTTAGAATTTGCCCACCAAGTGCTATGTTGTGAATGCATGTGAAGTTTATGCTTGTTTGGTGGATGGTAGCCACCCTGGCTTGGGTTGTGGTTCGAACTTTTGTCTACCTGAACCGTGAAATAACCAAAACCATGCCACGGTGTGTTTGAGCCTAAATGTTTGCCATCCATGGTGGAAATATAAGTTTGGGGGGGATCTCTTTTCCTCCCAGTGAGCATTATTTGATGAATATTTCCACGTATGGTGTATGTGTGTCAATTTGTGCAGGATGGTTAACATGGACCACTCATACCTTGTGGCGCTAAGGGGCCACCCTAAAATAGAAAAAGAGGCGTGTTTTTGGGCATCTTCGAAAGTCGGTAACCATTGGAAATTAGACTTCGCCCAGTTCGACAGGCTTCATTGTGGTGATGTTATAATGGAGACAATGGTGCACCCACAATGGCGCCAAGTCCTTGATCTCGAAGATGACTTATACGGGGAACTATGCGTCGAGTTTTTCAGCACCTTCACCATCCGCAAGACCCAATGCCTACTTGATCATCCAGTACGCCGGGTCGAATTCTGCTTGGGAGGGGATATTCGCAATTTGAGCTATGATGGGTTAGCCACAACTCTCGGAGTGGAAGACAAACATGAGGACGATTAGGAGAAAGACGCCATCCGAAGCTTCAACGTGAATGCCACGTTTCTGAACGTTTGCCTTCCAAAGTACCGAAGGACAAAGTTTAAGTCGGCCCTCACAACGACATCCACATTCCAACCCTAGTGGCGAGTCATCGTTGCACTTCTTGCTCGTTACCTGTACCCGGCTTACCATAACCCGAACAAGATAACTGAGAGAATCATATTAGCTTGTTCTTGCATGGTGGACCTATCTAGCACTCTGCACTTTGGTTCATTCATAGCCACTTCTTTTGCCAGGGCCAATGGGGGAAACCGTCGTTACGTCACATCGATGGGTCCCTACATCACCCGGCTTGCTCGACACTTCAATGTTAGCCTTGCAGGGTTCTCAAAAGAAGGGCACACCCAGAGATTTGACGAGAGCACTCTGCACTCCATGCGCTTATCACACCTTTGGACCAATGTTGTACATCGAGGGATTGAGTCCTGACCCCGAGGTCCCACCACCAGCAGAGCAGCCACCTACTCGAGCACCCGCCGCCGCCGCCAGCGTCCAGCGCTCTAGCGCCCAGCACGACCACCACCACCAGCAGCAAGTGATCCCCTCGTCCAGAGGGTGGATTGCCTAGAGACAAACTTCGTGGGATTCTCTATTCGCCTCGACGCCAGGGCGTCCTCCCAGATGAGTGAGATATGGGGCAGAACCAATTTCTTTCGCCCCACTTCTCCACTTGTAACCCTGAACTTGTTGTTTTTGTTATTTTTCTTTCTTTTGTGTGTGTGTGACCATAAAATACTACTACTATCGTATTGTGTTTGTAATAACCTCGCCTCGAGTGAGTCGTATTGTGTTTGTTTGTGTGTTTTTTGTCTCTCCTTGAAGCTCAAAATATCCTACCCCGGATTCAATTCCAACTTTCACTCACCAAGCCTAAGCGGTAACATCATTTTACCCCTTTCTTGCGCCATTGAGGGCAATGTCGAGCTTAAGTGTGTGTGTGGGGGGGGGGGGGGGGGGGTAGTTTACTATTATTCTTGTGTGAGTGTGATTGATGCTTGGAGCCTTTATTTGTGAATGATTTGTTCGTCGTAAATATAAAATTGTAACGAGGTTCAGTTGTCCCAAATACCATCAAACATCATCCAAAAAATGTATTACCAATGATGTATTACTTATATACACGAATATGTATCATCATAAATAGGCAACATCATCAACTTTGTTAAAGAGAAAATGTATTACCTATGGGCTTATTACTTATAGTGACGACTCTGTGTCTTAGAAAAATGACAATGTTGTCTATCTTCTTCACTGTGAATTTATTGTCGACGTGATTATTAATTTTCATGATGATTCTTTGTCGTCATAAAAAAAGTTGTGTAGTTTATCAATTTGAAGGCGCATTAGAGATGAATATAACCCATCGACAAAAAGCTTTTATAACGGCTCATCATGAATAAAGTTTAGTGATGCTCGTACTTGGAATGGCACACGACGACCTCATGGTGCATTTAGCCTTTTTAACGAAAACCTCTATCGACAATATTTTTGCTAGTGTAGGGAGGATTTACGGAATTCAGAGTGGTGAACCGCTTCTTGTACTCAAGCCATGGAGTACATTCACATTATAGATTTTGCTCAATAAATTTCTCTCCAATTGCATCACACTCCGGTCTCCGAAAAGCTTCCCTCTCAGGTCGAGCGAAAATGCCTCTAGATAGCTCAAAGGGTGGACATCTCACGTTATACATGGCATTGCCCAACTCGTTAATGTTGGAAGATAAAGATTACAAGGAAGAAGATGACTTGTTAGCATATGTGATATACGATAATGCATCGGAGGAAAGGCGATGAGCCGATGACGAAGTGAAAGGATGGAGGGAGAAAATGTTAGATTCCAATTTCCTTGTATACTTTCAATTTTGTATACATATAAAAAGGATAAATGCAAAATATTAGCCAACACGTTCACTCTTGTCAAAATATTAGCCAAACCTATCAAAATACAAAATAATAGCCAGCCCTAATGTCTCCGTTAACACTCGTTTGATGATGGTGAGTTGGCGGATGTTATTCTTACGTGGAAGAAATTCTGACGTGACAGTCAACGAAAAATGCTACATCACTCGGTCAACCTTGGTAACTTATTTATCAATAAATTATTTAAAAAAACAAAAATTATATCAGTTGTTTCTTATTCACCCTCATCTTCTCTTCTTCTCCCCTTTCTCTCTAACGTAGCAATTCCCTCGAGCTCTGATAACATAGTTCCAATGGTGGCTTTAGGGGAAAGGAGGCCTTAGCGGACTCGGCTTCTGTGCGAACCAAGGAGGAAGCCTAGGAGGATGCCTTGATGTCTGAGCAAACTAAGGAGGAGGACTTGGCAGAGCTCCTAATCTGCCATCGAAATTCCTAGTTCTTGGTTATGTTACGCCACTGAAATCACCCACTCTCTTCTCAACACAACCATTCATATCACCGACGTCGTTGCCTTGATCCGCCAGCCCAACTCCTGCTACTGATACGGATCCACCTTCGCTCCTGCTCTTCGCCTCTATCATCTCTTCCGCCATCAGCAAATCCAGCACACCTGGAACCACCATTGTAATTCCAGATGCCAGCCGGGCTCCGTTGCCTCGTTTAGGAAGTGCAAGGTCCAAACTCGATCGGACAACCAAACCTGTTTCTTTGACCCACCCCTCGAGTACGACGATGACAAATCATATCGGAGGGATTGCAGATATGGCGTGAATAATAATATGAATGTTGAAGTGGCAGTCTCTGTAACAAAATTTATAACGGTAACGGGCTGTTAGTCATATTTTATCCGCTACAATAGTTTTGGCTAATATTTGTATTTCAAAAATTTTGGGCTAATAATTTTTATTTCAAAAGTCTTAGCTAATAATTTGAACACTTGAAAAAGTTTGTCTAGTTGTATTTATCCTTTATTTAAAAATAATTTCATACGCAACATAGGTATAGATGACATATAAGCAGCACATAATCACGTGTCAAATATAGTTTGAACCCCATTAGGTCAACTGTTAACTGTACAATCAAATAAAAATTTGGAACATAATGGCATTGATCCCTTATATTTTGGAATATTGTTGTCTTTATTGAAAATGTGATTATAAATGAAAATTTCTATACAACTTGCTATTCTTACTAGTACTAGTAAGGAAACCCACGCTCCGCGCCGGGAGGATGTTTGTGATGTCATATAGGAGAATTCACGGGACACATATAGCAATTTTCCCGAAAGGGCGCAATTAGTGCGAGGAAATATATTAGCGAAGAAAAACACATTAATATATGCTAATTCGGATTGGCTTAAAATGCCTTCTGATTACACTCCCTTATATAGAGGTGTGAAAGGTTTTCGATTTGTGCAAATTCTTGAGCATTAGGGCATAAAAGAAAAGGAATATGATCTTTTTGTTGTTCAATTATGCAGGTTCATTGGTCATTGACTCGAACAGCTTCCCTATCCCTATGGCCTATATCAGAAGTAATTCCCCCCTCCCCTACCGAGAGACCAAACACCACCTAGATTCAATCAAAGAAATCCGTCTCACTTATACAACCATTAGGCCATTCAATTATATAGCAACATGACAACAAACTAAAACATCAAAAAGTATACCTAGGTGCATGACTATTATCTTCAAAAGCAACCATATATCAAACCCAAAGGGCTTCCCATCATTTTCGTAGTAACGTTCAACACCTCAACCCTTATTCGGCAATCACCATCTTGATGCTAGTCTTCTTACCGGTCATCATACTGTACAACCAAAGACTATATGAATCACCAAATGAGGAGGAAATTCTATGATTGATATGCAAAAGCGTACAATAAAGGAAAATTCAATTAGAAGTAGCAAGCCAATGAATATAAACAACAAAAATCTAGTGAGTTGAAGAAACACAATACAGAATATCAGAATAGAGCTCATCACAATAACCTCACGTTTCTAATTAGTTAAAACACTAATCAAAAGGCGAATGTGATTGGAAAAGGCCCAGAGCATTCAACGCAACAAAAAAAAGGTATGGTTGCAATTAGAAAATTAACTTATCAGAAGCATAAAATTTGGGAGGGCTTCAAAATTGCAAAGAAGAACTAAAGGCAAGCAAAATTACATGGATGCATATTGGTTGCAGCCTCATACATGAACTGAAAATGTAAATTTTATAACGGAGGAACATAATTATTTTCTGTCCACATTGATCTAAAAAGCAAGGCAAAATAAAAAGAGCTGTTGAATTGACTTTCGTGAATCTTCGAGAGAAAACATACCATTCTCCATCAAAACCTAATTACTGGTCTCTTGAGGTGCAACTCATGTCAATTTAGTCAAGAGGCAGCATCAGCAATTATAAGTAATTTGTAACTCCTTGGCAATTTAAATGGATAGGTGTATCAAACACTCACACATGCATTCTGCTAATTCCCAACATCTGAACTGCCCTAGCAAGATTTTCGCAAAATAAGCAATCAGACAGTAGGACGTAAGTATACAGACTCCATTAAATCTAAAAAGGGGAAAAGAAATCAAACTCCTTACAGCAAGCACTATACAACTAATAAGGTCTCTTGCATGACGCCATAAGTTTCTACCCTTCCCTAAGCCATCATTGCACAAACGTCCATTATTCGACGGACGCTTCAGCAAATAATTGATCGAGTAGTTTATAATGTCAATGCTAACAATGAAATAAAAAATTGACCTGGTGCAGAATCGCCCAATTGAAATCTAGAAGCACCACCAGCTGCAGCTTTAAGAGTATACCCAGACCCAAGCTTGCACCATGTTGGATTCATTGAAAATGAGATACATGAATCGTTACTTCAACTTATGGCCATAAATCCTTGCAAATAACAAAAGCATTACTAAACGCGATCGCACCTCAACATTAGAGCTACGTAAGGTATCTCAAAGAAATTGCTTGATCCATTCAGCAAGGTTGTAATGAATCAGATCTAGACCGTACACAATACCACCTACAACAGCAGCAATATTAAAAAATGCAGCAGCGCCAATTAAAACACAAAGGAAGCTAGTAAGAGAAGAATTCTGAATAAAGTGACCAACAAAAATAGAATAACTACATAAGGGAACACAATAGCAGGCAGCAACATCAGAACTCAAGCACAACGAACACGTAAACACACACGAAACAGTAGAGGGAAGCAACCGAGAGGTTTGATGTAGGGCACTCTTTGACGATTCTATAACAAAGCTGTAACATATGAATGTAATATAGAAGCAATGCATTCAATGTAAAAAAAAAGGAAGTTCGAGAATAAAATCCATGACAGTAGTGGTTCCGACATTCTATGTAATTTTCTAATATAGGGATTCATATGATAAAAGCATCAGTGAAAAGAGATAGCAAGCCAAATCATCAAAGAATTCATGAAAGACACCTAACCTGCTCACTTGCTCGTATTTCAGTACTCATATGATTCTCTAGTGCAAATAATGGACCTACCCATCCCGCTCCAACTACAGCCATATCCCCAAACATAACACATAAGTCTTAAAACAGAAATCAAACGGCCTGCTAATTTATATTACTTATTATAGTATACCACTTATAGTTTAACAATATGTAGTATTATGGAGCATTGGCAAGATGATGTCGAGGAATATCACGGTGGTAGAAAAGTATCGAGATTTGGCTCTAGTTCTGAAACTATAAAAGCACTAAATAATTCAATCATGACTGATGCAACATTTTCCTTCTACATATGCAAACTGAGGTTTATATATACACGAACATAACTTGTTCAAACATTTTCTATCATTTCTGTTTGTATTTTTACCTCCTCTTTTATTTGTGCCATCGCAACCAACTTTCCTGAAAGGAGTTTGATATGTGGCATCTCATCCCACATTTGGATCCTGGTGTGCCAACTTGGAGGAGTTTTTTCAGGATTTGCACATATTTAAGAATAAAGGATTCAGAATCAAAAGTGGCAGTATGTTACAGAACAAACTCATATGTTCTAATCAACATCCCAAAGGATCGGTTTCATCAACATAGAGTTTTTTCTTATCACCTACAAACATTAAAAACCATTTTCCATTCATAAAATCTTCACATGTGTAAAGATAGAATCAGAGAAGGAGGAATTTAAAGTTCTGGTCTACCTGTTTCGCTGATGGAATTCTGTCAAATCAAGCAACCACTTAACTGTGATAATCACAGGCGGTCCTTGCTGTTATTCAGACCACTCACAAATCTCTCCATTGCAATAGCTTTACCAATGGGAAACCTGCAAGTCTAAAAATCCATTAGCATTCATGTTT
The DNA here is from genome assembly GCA_946122785.1 of Linum tenue. Taxonomy (NCBI): domain Eukaryota; kingdom Viridiplantae; phylum Streptophyta; class Magnoliopsida; order Malpighiales; family Linaceae; genus Linum; species Linum tenue. The sequence continues at coordinate 37,855,193 of CAMGYJ010000008.1, forward strand.
AAAAAGTGATGGCGAAGCATCACAATGCAGGGATTTCAAGTAAAGAAAACAAATCAGAACCCACCCAAATGGCTGAAAGTCCATGAACATGTGCAAACTTAAGCCAAGCATCGAAATGTCCTCATCTCTCCCAGATTTACAATTCTCTGAAGCTGTCTTTGTGGCACCAATTTCGCAGCTGGTCGACAAATATTGCAATGTCCTCCCCAGCCCTCCCACATTTACAGTTCCCGGAAATTGACTTTGTCGCACCAATTTTGCAGTAACCAACTGCACGATAATAGTTTGTCTAAGTGCATCTTTTTTAAAAAAAAAAAAAAAGGAGGTAAGGTACATAAAAAAATCTCACTTTTTTCAGTGCACCAGACCCTTCAGGTTTCTTGAAATCCTCTTTGATCAAAAGGCAAGGCTCTTCATCTACCAAATCTGAATCAGGGGCAATCTGAAGTTGAATAGTGTTTGTGTACCCTTTCTTAGAACAAAGAACGCCCCTAGTGTCCAAGGAAGGGAGATAATGAAGTTTATACTTCCACTACTTCTATCCTTGTTGATACCAACTGCACCCTGATTCATGTTATATGCATTAGCAATGACACCTATGAGGAAGTTTGCTAATCAGAACTCTACATCATTATTTACACATCTCGTTTCGGGGTGTTAAAACTGACTAATTATTATGAGAAGACAAAAAGATCCTACACACTTCTGCAAGTCTTTTTGACCAAGTTTTTGCTTGGTATGCAGCGTAACTTAACATTCATGTGTGTACTATGAGATGGAAACAAAGATTACAGAGACCATACTGAAACACAACATACAGTGTCATGGTCTGCCTTTAATGAAAAGAATTGTAGAAAGAAACCAAGTCCTAACAATAGAGCTCTATGTAGCATAGTGCAGCAACCATAAGTTGCCTTGAATATAGACAGGTTATCGGTATTTGTTTCAGCAACCTGTTTGAGCTTGTATATGTCAATGTTTCATTTGGAGAAAAGAAAAGCAAAGTAATTGTAAGCAAAAATATATAATGAGCAACATATCACAGGAAAGGGAAACACAAATTGCAAGTTGAACAGTGTCAAAGAGGCATGATGCAAAAACATAGCATGCGAGCCTCCTCTAACCGGATTAGAAATAAACCAGAGCAAACACAGTGAGATTCATTATGTGCTACCTAGCTAGATGAAGCAACACCGGAAGTCAGAGCAAAAGAAAATTTTGTTGCCTTGCAATGAAATCTAAGGAGAGTAATTCCATAAGTAGATTTTAGTTCACACTTAACCATTTTGATTGTTTGAGCAAATTCCAAACATAATAGTTCATTCATAATGTATTACCTCGGTAGATAAAGCAACACTGGAAGTTAGAGAAGAGGAAGAGTTCGTTACCTTTTTTTGGTTTCTTCAGAGTGATACACGGGTTGAAAGTTCCCTCATACAACAATCGATCCTACCACATTGCACCTTTCCCCCAAGAGTGATTCATAGATCCACTAATCAAAATATGTTTGCTTTGAAACTTCAGTTGCATTGCTCCTACCCGATCCCGCAAAACATATCCCTATTTTCGGAAATGACACCAACGATAGAGCATTAGTATTGAACCTAACTTAAGGAAGCAAAATCTGTAAATTCCAACATAGAATCTGTGAGGCAAAAAGGAGTGGAAGTGTTGACCTGAAAGGATCAAATTATGGATGGGTAGCATAGGGAAGGAGCAGAGAAGACCAACATTGCTCTGGTCTTTATTATTGAATCCACAATTGCACTTACAATTGCTTTTGAAACGGTGACAGCCAGGAAAAACAAAACCTCACTTTCCTTCATTGTTCAACGATTGGTCTTCCCTCCTAAAAGGAAAAGGTTTTTTTATGAGTGATGGAATCAACAGAGTGTACTACTGGTCGAAAGAGGCACACACCAAACAAAAACACTGCAAACAAATCAATAAACCAGTGAAGTTCAACACTTACCATTATGTTATGCAGAAGCTCTTTTCTGGAATGGTCCTTTCATGTTTAAAAAGCTTATAAAGATGTAATCTTTCATTCTGTATGCACTCTCCCACACCCCTGAGCACCAATACAAATGATTAGTTGACCAAAACTCGAGTTGGTTCATAAAGAATCTTACCATTAATGAAATCCATACCTCCGAAAATAGACTAAGCAAACCAAATGGAAAAAATGATGCACCTGCTCTTAGTAACTTCTCGAGGTTCCTATCATTTTATTCTCCACCGGATGATACTGCCATCTTTGAGGCTATTTCTCATTTACTTATGCCCATCTCCTCCAGATCATGTTTTTGGAAGGCAACTACCATGAGACTGAATTCATGAGTATAAAATGATCAGGTCGTACAATGCGATTTAAAGAAAGTAACAGTCCGTAAGTAAAGGGAACTGATCAATAGTCAGCTATTTTTATACACACAACCCCAGTAAGAAAATTGGTCTTATACATGCTGTCGTAGCTCACCATACACATATTAATTGGTTAGAAAACACATAAACACCAATATCGTCTGAAAGAAACTACGGGTTGGGGAGCAATTGACATGAAAGATCATTTTTAATTTTTTGAACTTCCTTTTTCTTCTACTCTGAGATTCCAATAATACGCATCAAACTTCTATTTATATCAAATTACATAATGCTACGAATTCGAGATTATTTGCAGGCTAGGAAATCTCACCATTTCGTAAGTTGGATCCATAATAAGATTACTACAGTTCAGCCCATAACTCCTCAACTGCATGCCTGCAAACCACATGACAAAAGCACAATCATTTAGTGTGAATCAAAACAGTATGCAGCCAAATCAGGATCGAGGAGAGGACACCCACAACCTGCAACAAACTGAAGCTAGAAAACCATTTAGTTAAGATCCACAATTCACATCTCTTACACAAGATGACCGTGGCTATGCTTGGTCGAGAGGCAGCAGAAACATAAACTTTAGTAACTCTGTAAACCACCGCAAGAGGAATTAAAGGATCTGGAAATCAACCGGAAGGAGGACTCTATAGGAAATTGCAGAAATCATTTTGACAGATTATGACAATAATGCAGAGCAACTCAGTTTCCTATATCCAACCAACTTAATAAAAACAACAGATTGACACACAATTCCAACATGGACTCTTATACCCTTGTAAGGGCAGGCAAGGAGAAATAAATGCTATATATAGTGTTGATAGAAACCCTAAAAAAATAAAAAAAAAAACCTCAATGATCCAGAGAACCAAAATAAACTTCATAACCATCCAAAAGCAATTGTTCATCTCGAAAACAAATAAACTATGCAAACTACTCTATTGATTGGAATACAGCCATAAAAGATTCCAAAGTATCACTATTGCTTAAGACTTCAATTCCTCTATCTTCAAAACTCCAAAAGAACATGTATAAACCATCACCATCACAAGATAATGTTACTGACCTGCTAATATGTTGCATAACCACAAAATCATACTGTTGCATTCTACTTAACCATACCCAAGGAATATGTATAAGAAATTGATCAAGAACAATATTGTAACTGTGTTGTATACTGCATAACCACAAAAGAATGCATTGGCATGCAGCATAACCAAAAAATCATGATGTTATTTGATGCATAACCATACCAAAGTTCTGAACCAGTTCTGCAGGTGCTAAAGTTGGCCAAATGGCTTAGACTGGAATTAGGTCAAATTTTATCAAGAGCAAATAAAAGTAGCGAGTACACCAAGATATAACTTACATCTATAGGAAATAATCAAACCAAGACTGAATGGAACAAAAAACAAAGCCATTTAAAAAAAAAACGGATACATGTTTCTATCCCTTCCCCTAATCCTCGTTTACTTTGCAATCACCCCTTTCCCAATTTGTAGTAGGCCAGTGGAATCATAAAAGTCTCATGTATCCATTTATAAACCTACATCAACAAAACAACATTAGAAAAGGCAGAGAGACCTGCAATGAGAGACTGGAATCACAAAATTGATTGGAAAAGAAATTGAAGCAAAAACCATATGTTAGGTTGAAGAGGTTTTCAAGACCTACGATTGTTCTGACAGGCTGTTCAGCATCCTAAAACAAAGACAATTACCATGATTGGCAGATGAATCTGGAACTCCTTCATGACAAACAATACATATTAGTTGAGTGCCTTGAGGCAATGGATTGGTCCCTTGACCCCTTGCTCCTCGAGGAAATCATCTGTAGCTTGAGCTGTACGTGGTTGCTTCACGATTGAGCATGGACCAGCTGGCTCCACAACCCCTCACTCCCTGAGAAACCCATTTGCAAGGAAATTAGTAATCTACCGTTCAAAAAGACTCTAAAATGGTAGCCAGACAGGACTGCAGTAGTAATTTTTCTACACTCAAACTTAAAAAGAGGCTTCTCGTCCGCCATCTCCATATGCTAAACCTATTGGTCGTAAGAGAGACTTAGAAGCACGAGAAAAGAGTAAAGCACGAGAAAGAGACCCAAGCACGAGAAAAGAGTAAAGCACCTAGTGTAAGATCCAGACACTTTGAACTAATAAAATAAGGTGTAACTGAATTTGAAAATGAAAAAGAGATCAAGAAACTAAAGGAAAGAGAGGGAGGCACCTTGCTTCCAGTCCACCTCCTATTTTGTTCCTCTTCAAATTGAGAGTGGTCGTAGAGCTTCGATGAAAGCTAAATGGCTAAAGAAACATAGGTAAACATGAAAATAAGCTGCAGACTCGATGAAATTGGCAATGCGAGGGAATCGATAGTGTAAAAGGAAGGCCAAAAGCTAACCTTCCCAACTGAATCAACGCCCATCATCGTTCACCACAAATCTGAATCCTGCACAGACCCGCCGTCAAAGAAAGCAAATAAATCACACGAACAAATACAGCACAAAATAAATGGGTCCGAGAAGAGAGCGAGAAATCTGGAAATCGTAACTATTGGTCGGAGAAGAAGGAGAACTGGATGAGGTGTAGAAGACCTCTATTGCACTATTAACTACCAAACAAAGACAAAAAAAAATCAAAATTTAATTCAGGGGAAAATTGAATCACCAAAATTCCAAAAAAATTGTAAATTACCCAAAAAAACTTCTCTCTGGCCAGCCAACTACGTCGCACTTGTGGTCGGCAGAAAGGGTCGGGACTGGCGATGTCGCGATGCCGACTTCCTCTTTCTTTGCCTAAAATGAAATGGAAAAAAAAAATCAACAGAACCATATGAGAGAAAGGCGTCCCCAAAATGCAAACAAAAACAAAACCCAAAAAGAAAGAACCTACTTAGAGAGCAACGGTTAGCCCTCGTCGCCTCTGCTGCCTTCAAAAATCTCCTCCGGCGATAGCTCTTCCATTGTCGAAAACCCAAAATAAAAAAGGCAGATTTGCAGGAAATCAGTAAATAAAAAATCCGAACAGACCAAAAAAAATCCAAAAAAAAAACCACTAACCTTAGACGTTCGTTTATAGCTGGCAATCGCCTGCGAAGCTCAGGCCTCAGGCATGAATTGCCGACGAAGTACCGGTCGGAGATCTCACTTCCTTCCCCTCCTTTGATGGCCCTTTGGCGGCGGCAGGGCATAGTTCCTCCTTGTATTTTTCTCCTTCCCTCGTTACGATTGAAATCTCGTTGGCGGCGACAGGCAAACAATCAGGTCTTCCCTACTTCTCGACATCGCTGGGAGTTGGGACCGTAAGTGGTCGTCGGGCTTCCCGTTGCCTCCATCGCCGGTCACGTCTCTCCGTCATGCGCGCCGGCTAGATCCTTCCTTCTCGGTCATCTTCTTGATCGGATCTTCCTTCCTCTTCCTCCTTCTCACGTTACAGGAGAGTTTTCTTTCTGTCCATTTTCTTCTTTTCAAGAGAGAGAGGAGATTTGGTGAAAGAGCTCGGGATATGTGAGAGAGAGGGGAAGGGTAATGAAAGGTTGGACAGAAAAGCAAAAAAGAGAGAGTTGACAGCTGAGGAAGAAAAGTCTTTGTGGTCAGTAAGAAGCCATTTAGTCTCCCAAAAATCTTGGAGAGTGCATCAATGGATGTGGCTCTATGAAACAGTAATCTCAAAGCTTGTTCTACGGTGACTTGCAAGTCACGTGACTTGCACAAAACAATCGAGCGGAACAACAAAGAGGTTGACCGTATGAACTACAATCTATCTTGCTACAACAGAAAAATGATCAACCGTTTAAACATCTTATAAGTATTCCATAAGGATTCCAAACAATAAAAAGGTATTAGTCATAACATGGACTTCCCTACCATTTTTTTCATCCTAATCTTGATGTAAACATCTATTAGTAGGCATATAATTCGACCTAAACACGGGATATCCATATTCTTCTAGGATTAGAGTTTGATGAAGAAGAATACACTTGCATGTTCCACGTCTATCTTCAGTAAGATCGACCAGAACTGAAGCCAGGTCAACCTCTTTTTTGCACACTGTTGACAACATTGATTTGCACCGATTAATTTGTTGTTTCATTTTGCTTTTACCAGATAATTGGGTCACCCGCTCTTCCATTCCGGTGGACAAATCGCTTGGCTAGGTCACTCAGATTGGTCGTCCTCTTTTCAACAATACCGTACTCTTCATCTAGTAAGGAAACACTATGGACTTCTGCTTCTTTGAGGTATGGAAAAAAGCTCGCACTCAAACATTGACCCTAAAATATACCAGTCAACCTTTTTTGTTCTCTATGTATTAGTTTTGATTCTGTTCAAAAGATCGACACAACCCTGTTTGTAACTTTTGGTTCTGTTAGGCTACAAAGGTCGACCATAGGATAGTATTGGTCGACCAATCATTTGTTTGATGGTAGTTTTCCACTAGTATTTTATTTGTAAAAGGGCTAATACCACTGAAAAACCTGAACTATCAAGGAAATGTCATTTGTGTCCCGAACTATTAAATATTCTATTTTCTGTCCTGAGCTATTATTCTGTTAAAGTTGACCAGCGTTGACTGTTAATATTTAGGGGCATGCTATTTGCCACCAACCAACAACAAAAAATAATTTAATTCAAAATCAGTTATCTATACGTCTTCGGTAAAGAATTTTTACTTCCTTACAACTTATCCAGCTGTCAAAAATCGTATTGGATAAAAAAAACGATGCTCACCGAAAATTGTATTGAATAATTTTTTCGACGATTTCAATGGACAAACGGAGGGCCAAAGATTCCGGCGACCAGAATTTGGCCGAGCCAAAAGATTCCGGCGCCTGGAACCTGGCTGGGCCGATGGAGAATGGTGGCCGGAGCCACGCTCAGCCAAAGAAACCATTCGACTATGTCTGGTTCTAGCGATGGTTCTCCATCGGCCCGACCTTGTGACGGCCGCAGTTTATCGTCGCCTCGGCCTGGTTCCGGATGGCAAATTCCTTCGGTCCGGCCAAGTTTCGACGGCCAGAATCTTCCGGTCGGTCGAATGCATTTGGAAATTAGCATTTAGGAGTTGAATTTAGCGTTTAAGAGTTGAATTTAGCAATTAAGAGTTGAATTTAGAGTTTAGAGGTTGAATTTAGCTTTTAGGAGTTGAAATTAGTGTTTAGGTTCACAAGAATATTGATGCATTATATTGTAATTGTAGGGAAAATGATAGACTGGTTGGCGCCCGATTATGATTACACACAAGGATCCATTATGCAAGTGTGGAGTTTGCTAAAAAAAGTTGCAAAAGCAATCCTCAATCATGTGAGTTCTTTATTATCAGAGGAGCATGGAAACCGAATACGGAAGCACAACATCATGTTCCTACCCTTTTTATGTTTTGCGACAGATACAGTAAGATCGAGAAGTCTTATAAACCAGCTCATATGAAGGAGAGTCGCGGGAATACTAGTTCGAAGGGTAATGGTTGCCAGTTTCAAATATGTAGTAGAGAAATCTGGCATGAGCATAGTCCAAACACATGGATCATAGTAGGCGTGACAAGGCGTGCTACCGGAGCTAATAGAGGGCTTCACAACTATGAAAAAGTGTTGTATCCAGAACATCACTGGCACAACAAACAGTTTGGTGAGACCGAAAAAGAGAGGTTAAGATTGCTGACGAAGGCGGGGGTGAGACCAAATCAGTAGAAGACGACACTCAATACTAAAGGGGGTGTGCTCTATGATAACAAACAGATCTACAACAAAAATTCCTAGACAAGATTGGATGAGATGGGTGAAATGGATGTGATGCAGTTTATGCTTCATGGAGCTGAACAGTGTGGGTATCATATCCGTTTGGAAAAGGATGCTAATAATGTGCTCACCAATCTGTTTTTTGCCCACCCGACTTCCATTCAGATGTTGGATGCATGGTCGTATGTCATCCTCATCGACTCAACCTACAAGACGAACAGGTACGACATGCCATGGGTTGAGATTATTGGGGTTATTCCAGTCAAGAAGAATTTCAACATTGCATGTGCACTTATGAGGGAAAAAAAAACAAAGGAAGCATATGAGTGGCTGCTGCGATGTATAAAAGGGTTGCTCGGTGAGACGGTTCTGAATGTCATTGTGACGTCAAGAAATGTGTGAAGAAAAAGTTAGAGATCCTACTTGGTGGAATTTCAAAAGAGAGGTATCACAAGCGGTATGGCAGGAACATTTTGCGAAAGCTACATTGTGTTGGACAAGGGACGGTTTTCTTCAAAAGATTGATGAAATTGAGAGGGTCTAGTCGGTGAAGAACATAGCACTGGTCGACTACGTGCGGGGTGAGTGGTTACCTTATCAAATAATGTGGGCAAAGTGCTACACGAACCATGTGTTCCATTTGGTAACACGAGCTCAAATAGAGTTGAGTCATCTAACTCTTCCTTCAAGAATTTCCTTGTATCTGCTAGAGGATCTTCAATTGTGAGGCAATCAAACTCATGTTATATGGGGCAGCGCAGTTGGTGGACAGTTGTGGGTGTCATTTTCAGACGACACATGGGCCCGATTTGACTAGAGGCTGGTCCTAATCGAGTGGAGGCGGGTCCCGATCGAGTGGAGGCAGATCCCGATCGAGTGGAAGCGAATCCGACGAGTACTACACAGGTGATTTTCAACCTTAAATGTTTTAATATTAGTGAATTTTTTGTCCAACTATTAGTAACAGGTTTATAATATTGTCCATGTATTAATGGTCGTTTGTTTTAATATTGTAGATTACTCATCGCATAGCCCCCCGGGCAATATTATTACCCTCTCATCGAGCAACTTTATCCAGAGTTTGTTCGGCCTTTGTTCGTAGGCGATTTCAACCCTAGTCCAAACGACAATTGTAGTTTTAGGGAACTTTCTCATTGTACAATGGGGGATGATAGTCAATATCTACTCATGAGATTGAAGATTATCCAAGAAATCCAACGACATTACTAGAAGTATGACAACTTGTATAATGGTGGTACAACACGTCACATTCAACACATCAACTGGTTTGAGGACTTGTACGTGTTTGCAACCATCTACACATTGCAGTCATTGTCTTCTCTTACCAGTCTTTCGATGTCCGTAATCAAGACACTCCAGTACCCAACATCTACACTGATTCCTACACTGTGTTGCCTATTGATGCGGAGTATGGTTTGGCACCACCAACCATGTTCTTAACAGTACACTATGTGAAAAACCACCACATTCGATTGTACTTCAACCACGATCATTTTCCCATGCCTCCTCTCCATCCACAGTGGCAGGGGCTAGCACAGCCCATTGTGGCGGAGTGGGGAACTAGTCTCCGGGTTGGACAAGATTTGTGGCGACTCTTGGTGGTCGCCAACGATCCAGGTAGAGAGACCCCCGTAGGGGTAGAGGTAGGGGTAAGGGCAATGCATAGTGTTGTCATGCCCATATTTGTATGTTGTTATTCTAGTTGTATTTTGAATTGCCTAGGTATACTGTGTACTCCATAAATTTTTATTATTTAGCTTTCATTTCGAGTGAAGATTCTCAAAATAAAAAACTAACAAAAAGCAGGAAATGATCTGGTGTCAAGTATGCAAAAGGTCATCCAGATATGAGTCTCCCTAGTATTCAGCTAGTTCATATTATATGTTCCCAATTTGTTCCGATTGATAGATACACTGTGAAAAGTTCTTGACAAATCTGGAATCTCGAGTAAAGTAAACCAGACCCTCTCAATTCGAATACCCGGCGGGCGGCTAACCTCCACCGGCATAAACTACCCAAGGAAATAACACACCAAATTTCCTCTACTGGTTTTAATTCCAGTACAGAGTAGTGAATCGACCTCTCGACTAAAGCAGTCGATTCACTACTTCCAATTAAGGTTGCTCTAATAACATAGTAGAGACTATCATTCTAGGTTAAAGTAGGAATCACAAAAGTTTGATCAGGGTTCATGCAATTCTTATTAATGCCTCAATTGAATATATGAAACCAATCATTCACAAATGAGGTTCATACCAGCATTCCTAACATACAAGACTAGAATTCTTCATACCTAGATGAAAAGGGAGTTTAATCCATGGAGAGAAAGGAAAAAACAAGCTTGGAAGAGAAATCGTTGGGAGAGAAATCAAAATCTTATCCAAGCTGGAAATCGACACTCCAAGGGTGAAAGATCAAGCTCCAATGTCCTTAGATCGCTCCAATCTGCTCCCAAAGTTGTTCTTCGTCACTTTCTCTCTCTAGGGTTCTTCCTCTCTTTAGAACTTGAAAAACTGGAATCATGAACTAACTCCCTCCAACTGCAGCATAGAAGACCCGACGCTGCAATCCCCAGTAAGAATCTACTGTCGTGGATTTGGTGTTCAGACCGTGGATTTACAAAACGCTGAATGGCGATTAGTGGCTCACAACCAGAGTGCATGGTTGGCTACATGAAATCCCCGGTCGTGGAATTGAGACACCAACCGGGGAATGTCCCTAGACATGAACCACAGTTGAAACATGGAATCCACGGTCGTGGAATCGAGGCTCCAAACTGTGCATTTTGCTGCTTCCCTCTAGTTCCCGTTTGCTGTCCATTTAGGCCCAGACTTGCTCCTCAACCTCCATTTACGTGCTAGGACCTAAAACATAATCAATGAGCACTACCTAGCATAAAATGAGCAAAAAAGCAATCAAAGGCTAAGCCAAACGGTCAAGAATTTTTGGGAAAACATGTGTAAATACGGTGTTATCAAATTCCCCCACACTTCACCGTTTGCTTGTCCCCAAACAAACCTGACTCAAACCAATGCAACTCTCTAGTCCTTTACATAACATGTAACCCCGTCTGTCAGCAGAGGACGTCCTAAGTCATTTAGCAGCTTACAAGGTCAATCAATGCATAAGACACCTCGTAGCTTCTTCGGCGATAATTCTAGTCCCGAATCGGGATCATGCAAAGTAATGGTCTTAGGACAAAGGTTCCGTGGATAAAGAGACTCTCAAAAACAGAAAAATCATGGACTCAAATTTTTAGGTGCTCAACTTTTCAAGTGTCCTAAGATCACTAATTCTCATAATCAACCAATACAATATGAAGAAGAAAAGAGACTCCTTAATGTATCAACATCCTCCATAGTGCTACACTACCTCCCTAGGTTTCATACTACACAATCAACCAATACACAATGACTCCATTCACGCTCCTCGCACACATGGATCAAAAACACAAAAACAAAAAGACACGAAACCAGCCAGCGAGTACAACCTACTCGTTGGCGTCATCATCAATGTCGAAGTTGATGTCCTACATGAAGTCTTCATCTTGCAGAGGTGGTGTCGGTGGCAGTGGTGAGGCATCCCATGGAGTCTGCCATGTGGGAGGGTCATCTAGGACCTGCTGAAGCAAGTACTGTTGAACCTCCTACATCCGGCATCTCCGACCGTGCTCACGCTCAATATGAGCTAGGGTGACACCCTACTAAGTCTCGATGCACTCTAGGCGCTCGTCATAAGTAGTCATGTGGGTTGCGTACTCCGCCTGAGAGGCCGCGTACTGCTGCTGGAACTAAAGCCGATGGTCTACGAGCTGATGGTTCTTGAGACCTATTTGCTATAACTGAGTGTCGAAGTAGGTATGGGACAGAACAGAAGGACCGGTGGAGGACTCGCCTCGCTCCAATCTCCGTCGTGGAGGCAGATCCTCTAGTGGGGAAAGGGACTCCTCGAGGACATACTCGTCCTCTGAGGACTCATCAACATCATCAACATCCTTCTTTTCACCCTCAGTAGGAGGAAGCGAGAGACCCTCAACTCACTCATATCCATAAGCCTACTTTAACATCCCCTGGTTGAAGATGACATCCCTCGTGAAGTAGAAGGAACCGACGGCGGGATAGATGTCTGTGAGATTCTGAAGGCTGGCCGCTAGATGCTGCACCATAATGGTGATGAGAGCGCTACAGAATAGATGTCGATGATACTTTGCTGACTTGTCTAAAGTCTTCACCACCACCCAGGGACGGACCTACCTTAGAGGAAGGTGTGTCATCCGACACACCTTGGCTCGGAATTTTTGTGAGGAACCCACATTTTTTCGGTACAAAAAATTCGAACATGGGACCTCCGACACACCTTGTTACATTAAAATTTTTTTTTGTCATAATGTTAATAAAATATGAAAATATAGGAGTTATCGTATTTTAGACTAGGTAGTTAATTAGTTTATTATAAAAAAAAGTAAACAATTAAATGACTACTTAGTACGTAGTGAGTATAAAGACAGATAGCTGTCACCTTAGAGATAACCTCGATAAATTGATTTGATTAATAAGCTGGTTGGGTTAAGTAATTATATATTGAATTCCATGTCGTTTTCCCCGTAGCTTCTTCCATACTTATTTTCTTCGTAAAGTTAATTTCCAATTTGCTTTCTAGTTTAGTTATTGCTTTTCATGTTTGACGCTTATCGCCACCCTCCAATTGTCGGTGTCGTGCTAGTGAAATTCCGATTCTCACTGAAACTTCCACGTTGATGCCTGTGACCACTTTTCAGCTTCCCATCCTAGTTTTCCCATCTTAAATGAGTGTTGACTTTACCTCTTCCAATTGCAAGCTACAAAATGACAGTTTTCATATATGAGCTTAATCTATAATGATATTTGGTATCAGTTAAGTGACCAATTTATGAATAATTGTTTAGTTTTCTACATAAAAAATATTTGATTTGCAACCTAATGGAAAAATGTAATTAAGAAATCTTCAGAATATGAAAATTCATCATGACTCACTATAAACACAATGAAATTGGTGAAATTTATGAATAAAAAATATATAATGATATTTAAGTTTAATTATTTAATTTTTATTTTAAAATTATTTGTATTGGTCGAAACTCCTATCTAAAAATCCTGGGTCCGTCACTGCCACCACCGAACCTAAGTGTAGGTTATCCTCCTCCCTTGTAATTGAGTACATGAAGTAGAGCACCCGCTTAGTGATCTTGTGCGAGGATGTGACACTAGGGCAGACCAAGCAGGTGAGAATGAGATGAATGATCCTCCATTGTGGATGGAGAGTGGTGGTGCTGGTCTGCCCAAGCTTGAACGATACCTCGCGGTACGCTGGTCGGCAGATGGTGGTGTAGAATCGGGGGAGGTCGACGCCCTAGGGTCTGGGTTGCTCGAAAACATGGTAGTGGAGAGGCCAGAAGCTCATGCCGAGTGCCTCTCTGAGCTACTCAACACTGATCTTCTAGTCCACACCCCGAGGCGGAACATGAGGCCATCAGCCGACCTAGGTGGGGGCGATCCGCCGCCATGCGGAAGGTGGAGTAGAATTTCCACACCAGCTTGGTATAGGTAGCAGCAGATAGGCGGAGAACCCACCTCTGTTGGCGGTTGGCAATGACGTGTCAGATATTTCGCGCACAATAAAGGTCTTTGAGGACGGCTTTGTTGATGTACCAATGTACCTCGATGGTCCCCTCTCTTAAAACACCAAACTGCGCATCATAGTCATGGGTATGACACAGACTCTGCAGATAGGCGTGGGGAAGCGACATGATCCTGTAAAATAAAAATGGAATAGGTGGAACCACGCAAACCACGTTAAGCAAATAGATAGAGGAGGAAGAGAGATTCTCCCATGCGCGAGTACACAAAACGTGGCATTATGACCGGTTGCAGAACTGCTAGATTTATCATGCAATTGCAACAAGAATGCAAACAGAGTTGAGCAAAAAATCCAAGTAGTCGAGGCCAACACATAGTTCACAAGAATCTAGCACACTAACCAAGGCAATCGATTCTTAAACACACCATCATGCATCGCACAACCCCGTTCTCTCTATCTAACTGTCAATTCTCTGAAAATAACCAAGTAAAAAAGGTAGAAACCAACATGGAGACACAAGTAGAGGACAAAAAGGAGTGCGGGATTGCGAAAAGCAGTGAAAACAGGCTGGGGAGGCTCGCCGGAAATTCACCAGCGAAGTCACTTGAGAAAGCGCTGAAAAATTTTCCGGCTCTGATCGTCCCCAAAATTTCATAGCAGGGTCACCCCAACGAGGGAGGAGTGGGTTCGAAGTCGGATTGGAAATCTGAGGCCGGATGGAGATGGGATCTACGATTTGGTGGAGGAATGCTGAGTTCGACAATTTTCAGAGAGGGGAGAGCAATTTTTGCAAACCGTGGAAAAATGAGGGGGCAGCTCATATTTTCCTTATATATAGCCGAATTCCACGCTCTGGAACCAAAATCCACGATCGTGGATTTGTCACTTGGACCGTGGAATTTGCAACATATCCCTGGTCTCCCCCACCTTAAATCCACGATCGGAGAATCGATGTTTAGACCATGAATTTCTGGCAGGAAGATTCCCCGGTCTGGATAGCAAAATCCACGACCGGGGAATATAACTCCCGAGAGCGTGGATTTCTCCACACTTAGAAAATACCACTGAAATGACCCCGAGCCAACTACGGACGGAAATGGCGACAACACAGACAATCGACAGGCTTGGGACGCGACACACATGACTCAAAAAGGACACAAACGACTCCAAAACACACAAAATGGAAGAAAGGGAAAGAAATGCAAACCATGGTGGGGTTTCCTCCCCACAAACGCTTCTTTACCTTCTTTTAGCTGGATGCAGATGGTGGAACTAGGTGTCCGCGGGATAAACCACCAACTCCACTTGTTCAACATCTCCTTCCAAAGTACAACTTGAGGTGGTGCTCATTCACCTTGAAGGGCTCGGTCTCCGGATTGGCTACTTCAATGGTGCCATAGGGGAACACCTCAGTGATCGTGAATGGTCCGAACCACCCAGATTCTAGCAGGAAAAATTGACTAAAGGAACAAAATTCGGACAAGAGGGAGACAAAACATGATAGAATGGAGGAAAGTGTCAAAGCTCACGGTCTAAAGCAGATTCTCACGGCCAGGCCGTGACATCCACATCAAAACCGTAAGGATTCCACAAGTTCCATGAGGATAGAGATATCTCGCGGGCATGTGCAAATATCACGGTTTGCCAATCATGATATCCACACTAAAATTGCGAACTTTGCATACTTACATAAAGGCCCTTTCATATCGTGGGAGCTTGCAAATCTCTCGGCCGCAGACCGCGAGAATCGCACAGCACCGTGGAGATTGTAAGTGAAACGGTGTGAACTCAGTCGACCTCACGGTTTGGCTGCAAACCTCATGATCGTGACGGGTAACCGTGAAATTTGCACATTATGGCTATATAAAGGAGCAGAAGTCAGATTTTTTGAGGAGACTAGAGTGAGAACGTGTATATGTTGGGTAACTTCACAAAATCTGATTTGTGTGAAGAAATAGTACATTTGCCACCCTGGTTGATAATTAAACTTCATAAAAATTGATTTTTGTAAGCATCGATCAATACAACAAAACCTTCTGAAAACATCAGAGCAGACAAGACAATAACTAAGAATTCCCAAATTACAGAGTCAAAAGCCTTCATTATATCTATTTTAATCACACACCTAGGAATTATTGGGGCTTTGCGGTAATCTCTAACTAGTTCTGAAATCAAAATATGTTATCACTAATGGATCTCCCCTTCATAAAAGCATTTTGAGATCTACTAATGGCTTTGGAAGAGCAAGAGCAAGTTTATTGGCTAAAAGTATGGAAATTCCCTTACACAAGACATTACAACATGAGATAGGACATAGGTCTTTCATTCTTTCTGAACAAGGCAACTTAGCAATCTAAGTGAAAATAGTTAAATTCACTATCTAAGGCATAAAACTAATATACAAGAATTTATAGATTACCTCTTCAATGTCCTTACCTACAATATCCCAATGATCAAGGAAGAATCCACAGGGGACCCATCAGGGCTATGTGCCTTATCTCTCCCCATATCTTTGAATACTTGTTTTTAATATAGTCAAAATTCCGATTTTAATCTTACGATTTTATGATCATACCTATGAGTTCCGATCCTGATTTTACTACAAAATCTTTGAACCATAAAATCTCATGTCAACTGGAACGAAATCAGCCTGGTCATGTTGGGTTTAGTCCATGAACCGGGTCAAGTTCACTTTCCTCGACTTAACATCATGAACAACACAACCCTAACCCACGAGAAAACCTCAATTGATTTTTGTTAATTATGTTCCTCATATCTTCCTCTGCGGCACGTCAACACCCAATTCCTTGTATCAACGATTTACTCCACACTCAAAATTAGCTCATAGTTTGTTTCCCTCCACCCTCGCAATTAGCCCAATCCTCATTCCGTTACAAACTTTTGTTCATCTCCAAACCTTTAGATGATTGTGATCATGGAAATTTGGTTAATGATGAAGTAGTTCAAGTGACACTGAAAATAATGATACCATTGTTCAAGCAAATAGACAAGGATTCTATGAGCATGAGAGTGAGAGTGAGGGCGAAGATGATGATGTGTGAGGCATGTTAATGTTGATCTTAACGATCTTATGTGATTTTCTACTCCTGCCTGCTAACTAGATTACATGATTTCTATGAGATTTCAGGTTGCTTATTTGTGTGTTTATGTTATGTACAAGAACAAATCTATTGATTTATTTGTGTTTATTTTACAGACAAAATTATATTGGGAAGTAATTAAGTTATATGTGGTTCACTGTTATTCAGAATATTCATTTGTATTACTATCTTGTGTTTTAAGTGTTTATTTTAATATGAATCTTAAAATCTTACAATTTTAATTTCCGATTTCAATTTTACCTCGGTTTTAAATTTTAAGTAAAATCACGATTTTAACTGCATTGTCAGTCTTATCACCATCCTTGGTATACCCTTCATTAAAACCGCACAATCCCCGAATCTACATTGTGTTGAATCAAGGTATCGTAGTAGTTCCCAGGTTTCTGTACCATTTCACTATCCATTGTGCTAATATGATTCTTTTAAAACTCCACATCCACTTCTCCATTGACCTTCACATATGTGACTAAATTTTCATATGAGTCAATCAATCGAGTGATATATTGTTTTGGCTCCGAATTTGAACTGATTTATGAAAAAGGGAAGGGTTAAAATTAGGGATGACAATGAGTCGGGTTTTGCCAATCCCAAACCCATCGGTTTATCAGTGAAAAAAATCCGGGGTAAAACCTCACTGGGTTTGAAAAACTCAAACCCACCGGGTATCCGCGGGTTCATGGGTACCCATGAGTTTTTGTTGTAAAAAATTTACAATAACAAGTTCCTATCAAAATAAAAGTCATATATCAATCTCTCAATACAAATAATCCATATATATATAACACCATTCTAGAAAATTCAAGCAAATCGCAAATTAACCATACAAATTGTTTAACACCAATCTAGAAAACTCAAGAAAATTGAAGCAAATCACAAATTATCCATAAACAACATGATTAATTGAAAACTTCTTCCTCCTTGTCAATTAACCTTCTTCACTACTCTCCACTCGATAATGTCAACTTGATTCTAGACAATTAGAATGAAAAAAATAAACATGTCTCCGCAAACATAAAGAAGATTAGTTGTTTAGAATATTAAATATACCGGAAAAATTAATTATATCAGTGTGGGCGGGTATCCATGGGACTGGGTTACCTAAACTCAAACCCAACCCAACCTGGTAAATAGTGAACGGATTTAAACCCAAACCCGACCCATAACTCGTCAACGCAGGTTTTACCCGTCTTAACCGGATTGGATCGAATAGAATACCCGTGGGTTCGGATTTAGTTTTTATTTATACTTACAATAAAGATATGTCTTTCTCTCCGTTCTTCAAAACACTCTAGCCCCAACCTTTTCTCTTCTTTAATAAACTAAGGTGTGGGATATGAGACAGAGAGGATTGTAAGATGTACTAGCTCCAATTCTTTTTCCACCAGTTTTACTCTTTCAGAAATGTCCGCATATTCCTGCCCGTTAAGCTTTGCTCAACCCTGCCTTTACCTATCTCAATTTTCCAAAGTAAATATAATGTGGGTACCCCTTAATCTGGGTCTTCTAGGCTCTAGCCTTAAAAAATAATAGATATTACGATGAATGTTGCTTCCACAATCTGATTTATTTGAACGATTTGGGTAAGGAATCCACTGATTGGGAAGAATCAAGTCTGATACCCCGAGAACGGAACCATGAATAACCCGTCCACATCAGCATCTCTCTCCTGGAAACCCTTTAATTTCCCCTCCTAAATCTTTGACGGACGATTTCTCACTCGTTTTAAGTCGAAATTTAATCTTTTTTACACAGTTAGATCATATTAATTGTGCTCTTCAAAATGATATCCACTTTGATATATTTTTCAAAAAAAAAATTGAGTCATTTTTTTACCAGTCTATACCATATGGTATTTACTGGTATTGAAATAAGAGCATACCTATGGTTTGAAAAGCGTACCATGATGGTATGAACAAACCAAGACTGTAGGATGGTTGAATACATGATAGTAGAAATATATTAACTGTCATTTACGACTTTTAACATTGTGTACCATAAGATACCACCCCGTACCAGGGTGGTATTGTATGGTATTGTGTGGTATTTTTTGGTCCTGTAATTTGTTCACTTAGAAATTTATAGATCCAATAGATCACGATGAACTCGTCCCTTCTGTGCAAACGTTTTCAAAAACGAATTAAAAATGAAGAAAATACCATATGGTATGCAGTTGGTGCCGAGAGGCCAGAATTTTTTGTTCTAAGAAAATATTGAAAATTGATCTCATTTTGTAGAGCATGATGAACTCGTTCCACCTGTGCAAAAAAAATTAAAATTCGAGTTAAAACGAAAAAGATATGAGCCGATTAAGAAAGTTAGGGACAATAAAAATGGTCTTTAATTCTCCATTATTAGATCTGGATTTTCTAAATAAAGGGTCTAAATTTGGTTATTGATGAATGCATAACACATGGTCATGCACCCTATCTTGAGCCCGATACCCCCGAAGTGTTGTACAAGCCGAATTCACCCTAAACTTCTCCAACCAAATTTCATTAATAACCTGTCAATCATCCTAGCATCTTTTTCTGGAGTGCCCGGTTGAGAGAGCTTTGTGGGATCTTGCTGGGATGGAACATCTTGGGCAGGGTATCCCTCGACATACATTCCCAATGTTCCTGAGGAAGTTGTTGGACATCATCTAGAGTCCTCAGCAGGTTATGGAGCTGGTGGCGGTCCTTTGGCGGATACGGAAATCTAGAAATTGGGTTGTCTTTGAAGGCAAGCAGTTTGGGTTTGCGGCTCTGGTGCGACAATATCGCCAGCAGGTTCATGAGTGGATTGCTCTCCCGCGGGATGAGGTTGCGCCGAAGCCGCCCGCTGGGAATATGGGAGTGCCTCCCCTACCTCCTGGGTCTTTGGTGTGTCGTTGGGATGGCGCGACCAGGCAGGGTTCTCATGCGGCTGGTGGGTTTGTTCTCTTGGGTCACGATGGAGTGGTGCTGAATGTTTCGGCTGTTCAGTTCCCGGATATGGATGACCTCTGCTGGCTGAGCTTTTGACCTTGAGGGAGGTTATCCTGTGGTGCAAAGGGATGGGTATCTTGAATGTCTGCTTTGAGGGGGATGCTAAGGTGGTTGTGGACAAGCTTAACTCTGCTAGGAAGGGTGATAGTCGAGCGGGGGCTATTTTTTGTGAGGTTGCAAGTAGTTTGTCGGTTGACCCGGGGTTTAGGGTGCGATTTATTGGTCGGTGTAGTAATAGGGTAGCCCATTTGGTGGCTCGAAAGGCCCTTTCTTTG
The DNA here is from genome assembly GCA_946122785.1 of Linum tenue. NCBI lineage: Eukaryota > Viridiplantae > Streptophyta > Magnoliopsida > Malpighiales > Linaceae > Linum > Linum tenue. The sequence goes on from CAMGYJ010000008.1 coordinate 37,875,307, forward strand.
TACCCGACGATGTGTCGCTCGTTTGATTTTGTGGCCTGGCTTCGATCCAGGATGTAATGATCTTTTTGTTTTATCAATATATGATATCTTTTGTAAAAAAAAAAAAAAAATTGGATGACTATAGGCTTTTTCCACCACGTGAACCCTGAACCATTTAGGGGTTGGATCAGTTCAATGCAATTGATGAGATCATATTTAACGGAAAAAAATTATTCCAGATTAAAAATTACATCAAAATATTTTTCTTAATTCATTATTACTACATACATAAAAATAATATACAAATTATAATTAAAATGATAAAATCTACACTAAACTATATTATTGGAGCAAAACCCACTTTTTGACAACTAAAGTGCCAAATTCATCTAGCATTCTATCACTTTGACACTCCTTTATTGGAGATGGTCTTGGTTATGTTACTGATCGGTTATTTTGGTACAACCATGCCAAATCACTTGCTTAACAGTTATCCGGTTAATAAAAACCGACTATATGATTATTTTGGTGTATAGTTCGGGCCATGATATTATAGATCGAAAATATTGGCCAGGATGTTTATTTTGGTCAAAGTTCAGGCCATACGAAAATATTAACCCTATAATTAAACAGAACCGATGGAGAGAGGAATGGATCAGGTCAGTAACCTTATGGTGAGTAACCATGAGTAACCCGTCCACATCAGCATGATATCAGCATCCTCTCTCTCATGGAAAGCCTTTAATTTTTCCCTTTTTAATCTTTGACGGACGATTTCTCGCTCATTTTAAGTCAAAATTTAATTTTTTTTGCATAGTTAGATCAGATTAATTGTGCTCTTCAAAATGATATCCACTTTAATATATTTTTCGAACAAAAAAAATTGAGCCATTTTTTACCAGCATATACCATATGGTATTGAAATAAAAGCATACCTATGTTTTAAAAAATGTACCATGATGGTATGAACAAACCAATACTGTAGGATGGTTGAATACATGATAGTAGAAGTATATTAATTGTAATTTACGACTTTTAACATTGTATACCACACAATACCACCCCGTACCAGGGTGGTATTGTATGGTATTGTGTGGTATTTTTTGGTCCTGTAATTTGTTCACTCAGAAATTTGTAGATCCAATAGATCATGATGAACTCGTCCCTTCTGTGCAAACGTTTTCAAAAACGAATTAAAAACGAAAAAGATACCATACAATACCACCCCGTACCAGGGTGGTATTATACGGTATTGTGTGGTATTTTTTGGTCCTGTAATTTGTTCACCCAGAAATTTGTAGATCCAGTAGATCATGATGAACTCATCCCTGCTGTGCAAACGTTTTCAAAAACGAATTAAAAACGAAGAAGATACCATATGGTATGCAGTTGGTACCGAGAGGCCAGAATTTTTTTTTTCCTAAATAAATATTGAAAATTGATCTCATTTTGTAGAGTACGGTGAACTCGTTCCATCTGTGCAAAAAAAATTAAAATCCGAGTTAAAACGAAAAAAATATGAGTCAATTAAGAAAACTAGTGAAAATAAAAATAGTCTTTAATTCTCCATCCTTAGATCTGGATTTTCTAAATAAATGATCCAGATTTGGTTATTGATAGGTGCCCTATCTTGAGCAGATGGAGAGTGCTACTACAAAAGTTAACAATCAAAATAGTAAGTTCATAAAAATAATAATAATCATAATACTTTTCATCAACGGAGGAGTTCCGTAACTGTTGCGTTTTAATTAATTTTCGTTGGAGATGTTTTCCAAGTTCGTATAACAAAACATAACTGCGAGAACGGACGAGACTTTCCCTTGAGGCTTAATCGCCATTTCTGTCTTCTGCTTCGATTTAGTGCAGGCGCTGCTGCTACTTCTACACACCTTTCCATGGCCTCCAATGGCGCTTCTCCGGTTAGTCCAACCTGATCTCCTCATATTTAGTATCAGCACTTCTTCTTTTGGAATTTGATCTTTCCTATGTACATGGTGGATTGATTTTTCGTTCGGTTGTATCGAAGTCGGTGACTCCGACTAAGAGTAGGGTTATTGGTGTGTCGGAATTGAGTTAAGTCTGTTGATTGTTCTTGACGGATGCTGTAATTGTGACAAAACATGGCAGCAGCATAGGGCAGTGGAGCAGGAGAACAGTTTGGAGAAGATAAAGCGGCAGCTCGCGTCTGGTTCGGGCCGGAACTTGCTGCAAGGCCCTCTCCTTAAGCGATCTGAGACTGTAATCTCATTCTCTCGTCTCCTTTTGTTTCAGTCTGACTGCAGCTCCCTTCTTTTAGCTCCGGTGTCATTAGAATTTGTTTGCGAAGAGATTTTAATTTTTATTGTGTAGCCCAGCTTAAAATTCCCAATGCTTGCTTGTTCCCATTTTGTGTCTGATATTGTTCAATTTGATTTGTTAGCAATTTCTGGTTCAGAAAGTTCAACCTCTGATCGGATTGATTCTCTCTTCCTTTCTCCCATTGCCTCAGTAACATCTAGGCCCATCTCAAAGGTAGAGCTTGATAGAAGTTTTTCTATGGCATAAAAAATACTGTGTATGGATAGTTTGGTTCTCCCCATAATGTGTATATTTGTCACAGGCATTGTGTAGATGTGCGCCTGTATATTTTCATACTTGTTCCTGTGCTGTGTATATGCTTTACATGCACATTCTCTGCAACTTAAGGGTTTCGGAGTTGCTCTTATGTACAACTCAGCTATCTCTTGATTCCCGGACTCTGTAACAACTTATGTCTGCTTCCTTTTTTTTCTGGACTATTGCTTTCCTTAGCTGAGAAAATGGAATGAGCGGTGGGTGACTTTGGATCCAACTACTGGGAAAATGGAATACAAGTGAGTAATCTTTCCTGCATATTTCTTTACCTCCTCCCTGCTGTTTGTTGATCTTCAATTAAACTGTATTTCCTTGCCTTAGGACCAAGAGAAGTGATGCAACTATGAAGGGATCTATTGTCTTCGATGCCAATAGCACAATTACCATTTCCCCGGTTAACTTCCAGTAAGATTGCTCTTTTTTAATGGGTTTCTCTCTTCTGATATTCCAGATTATTATCATGTCATTGATTAATAACAATATACATTCTGTGTCTTTCAGTGGCCTTCCAAAATACGATGGCTGCTGTTTCTGTATCCTTGGTATTACAAATATTCATCATTTGCAAATCTTTTTAGGCTAGAAAGTTTCTGTATCTAGTTGAATGGAATTTTCTACAGTTTCTTCCTTATCAAAACCTAGATATTGGCACGCCACAGAGAAAGGACTATTTCCTTTGTGCAGAGACTCCTGGTGCAGCTAGAGCTTGGGTAACAACTTTACAGTAAGCATTTTTGCAATATGACTTCTGAAAGATTTGTCAGTAAATTTTGCACTCTGGAAGTTAATGCTGTTATGCTGTAGTTTCCTCCCCATGCATGCTCAGAGTCACAGTGGCACATGGTTTCCGCATTTAAACAGTTCTCTGGCTCTAGGTTGTCATATAAATTGCGATTTTCACTTGTCAATACCTCATTGGTAATCATCTTATTTCAAGTTTCAACTGCGCTTAACATTTGGAGATCATAGTGGTAATGAAGCAAACATTTGAAGGCCTGAAAGTCAAGAGAAAGGAAATTGAAGTTGGTCCCACGCTTTGTTTTTGGAATATTAGGCAACCTTCCCCAGGGAATTTTTTTTTTTGAGGCAATAGATTTTATAAATCCGAAGCTATCATTTTAAATACCAGAAGCAGGCTAGATGTTTCAGCTGTTGTCCCAAATATAACTGACCGGGGCTTTATTTTGTTAATGATAGACTTGATGCATGAAAGAGAAACAATTTTCGATCTTGGGTAGCTGCTTTGAGTTTATCAATATAGTGGTTGAATGGATCTTGTGTTTATTGGATTTATCAATATCAAATTTGCAAAGAATATTTTTTCTATAAAAATATTTCGGTGTTTCTTTTTTACTTAAATGTGTTTGCCATTGACTGCCATTGCTCAGGGCATCTCAATTGGTCCTCAAAGCCCATAAAGAAGCTGTAAATTCCTTGAGTGGGAATGGATCCGCAAAATTAGGTACTGTTGCAACAGTAGTGGCTGCTGCAAATTCAACAGCGCTAGAATGCTCAAGAGAGATTGAAGCAGCAATGCAGATCTCGTTGAAAAACGCTCTTGGAATCGTCACCAATACACCACCTGATGATCCAATGGATGACCTTGCTATTATGAAGGTACGATATGAGCAGTCTTGCTTGATGGTTCATCTGTGTTATCTTTGACACCTATACGGTGTTGTTGGTATGCACATAGGGAACTGTTATTTCATACTCTCTGCATAGGTGAATGTTGGATAAAATGAGTATTTGGCTTGATGGGTGTAGTATGCCATGGATCAAGTTGAACTCCGGGTTTTTGTTATACTAAGCTTGTATTTCGTGATTATGAAATTTGTAGCGAGAAAATGGTTAATTGTTTGTTTCTTTAGATGCTTTTCTGAAAGTCGGCACTCTTATTAATAATGCAACTCCAGTGTGCAATTGTTTGGGCAGATTACTGCACAACCCTAAATTGAAACCTTGCTTTAAGATTCTTAAACCTGCCATCCGAAAGCTCAGTTGACAGAAGCTCGTGGCTAAACAAACCGGAAATATGGTATAGTATCGGATAGTGTACTATTTCTTGAAAGCTACTTGCACCTTCTTGACCTGTGATTCTATTCTTGAGATGGCAAGTTGGTCCAGTTAAAGAGTGGATTTCTTGATTTATAATGGGTACTAGTAACTGCTCTTCCTTGTCAAAAACTGATTTAGTATCTTTCACATACCCAGTTCTAGCCTTATTTCCTACATAGTATTCATTTACATTTATGTTTGGCATCTAAAGACTACTTTAAGATAAAAATGGAACCCCATAGTGCGCATTCAATTGCACGCTCATCTAAAGGAGGACTTGGAATCTAGCATTTCTTACACGTCTAGTCATGTTGACTAATAAGAGAAGTATGTCACAGCATGAGTTCTTAACCACAATGTACTGGTGTTTAAACAGCATGCGCAAAACATGAACAAGTAAGGGCTTGTTCTGGTGGTAATACCATTAGCCTTGAACCTGGAGGGGTTCGGATCCCTTCACTAGTACTTAACCACAAAATGTAAACATATATTACCCTTATAAAAAAAAACATCATGCGCATACCAGATCACAACATCACGGTGACTCCAGTTTTACTTAGTTTACTTGTTAGGCAGTGTGTGTGCCCTGTTTTCAGATAAACTGTTTCTTTTGCATCTATTCAGGAGACGCTAAGAGTCAAGGATGAAGAACTGCAGAATCTGGCAAGAGACATTCGTGCTCGTGATTCAACAATCAGGGACATTGCTGAAAAGCTAAACGAGACAGCTGAAGCTGCAGAGGCTGCAGCATCTGCAGCACATACAATGGATGAACAAAGAAGAGTGGTCTTTGCTGAGGTTGAGCGCATCTCAAAAGCTTCACAAGTGCAGTTTGAATCATCCAAGTTGAAGGTATAACAAGATTCTTTACTAATTAATATATGCTTCACGTGATTATGAGACAAAGACCTTGGTCTCTAGACAACTTCCATTATTTGATACTGAAAATCTACATTGGATCTACTTGCAATTTTATTTGGTGCTTGTTATCGGTAGCTGAAAGAGTACGAAGAGAAATTAGGTGCCCTAAGTAAAGAGAGGGACACATTGATGAAGCAAAGAGACTCAGCTCTTGAGGAAGCGCATCTATGGCGTAGCGAGCTTGCAAAAGCCAGAGAGCGTGCAGTGATATTAGAAGGTGCTGTTGTACGAGCGGAGGAGAAGGTGAGGGTTGCAGAAGCAGATGCTGAAGTCAGATTAAGGGAGGCTGCTCTGAGGGAGCAAGCCGCTCTGCAGGAAAAGCAAGAGCTTCTAGCCTATGTCAATATGTTGCAGGAGAAACTCCAAAGGTGTGTTATCTTTGCTGTCCATATTTTTTAAAGGCTACCGACCTGTGTGTTGGGTGTGTTTAGGAGAGATACTTGCAATAACACGTAATTGAACACATATTGGTTCATACTTGTGATATGTTTGATTACATTTGAAATTGCAGTTCTATCCCCCTAGTGTATGGCATTGCATCATTTTGATAGAATGCCAAATACTTGGGAGATAAGTACTATTAGAAACTGCACTCTAGAAAAATGGATCTCGTATGTCTTTTAGCTTTTCTAACACTAATACCTGCATTTTGAGATTGAGTGATATCTGGGTATTTTTAACAGACAGCAAATAGATACAAAGCAAATTTTCGAGGAGAAGACAGAGTCTTCAGATCCTGTGTCCCGCAGTCCCACGCAAACCAAGGACATGGACTTGACAGATGAGAATGTTGACAAAGCTTGCCTAAGCGAGTCTGGAGAGAACGTACTGGCTGTGGATCATCAGGCCAACCTCCGGACAATTGGAGACACCCAGTGGAGTGATATTCAGGCAACTGAGTCGAGGATAGCCGATGTCAGAGAAATCCGCCCTCCTGAGACTGAAACAAGCAGCCTGGATATTCAGGCAACCGAGTCGAGGATAGCCGATGTCAGAGAAATCCCCCCTCCTGAGACTGAAACAAGCAGCCTGGATATCCCAGTTGTTGTAAGCACGCCTGAAACTGCAAGCATTCATCGCGATTAGTGATCTGACACTTCTGATCAACCTTGATTTGGAACATACAAGACAGCAGGAATCTTAGCAAAATAAACTTTGTTAATTATCCAGCTGTAGAGAATGAGAATGGATTTGAAAGCTGAGTTGGCTGGCTGGGAATGCGAAAACTAGAACTGTGATGTGTGCTTTTCATTTCTTTCTTCGTGAGTATTGGCGAATTGGTTTGTTGGTTGCGATGTATACTTTAATTACACATGCGACGTAAAAGTAAACTATAAGTTGAGTGTTGTGATTGTAGAGATTCACCCTATGTAACACAGTAACTATACACCGTTGGCCCCGGTTGGATTCTTTTTTTATTTCATACCTTTCAATTTGTTTATTTTTTGATGGTCCTGTTTCATTAGATGTTCTTTGTCGTTGAGTTTCATTAAATCGAGTTGCTCTCCGTTAAATAATGGATCTTATTAGGGATGGCTATTTCGACATGACTCGTTTTACCAGACCTGTTTGACCTGTTTTGGGGCGGGTCAGACCTGCCCCGTCTTGTTTATTTTTTGATGGTCCTGTTTTATTAGATGTTCTTTGTCGGTAATCGTTCAGTTTCATTAAATCGAGTTGCCGGGAGAGGTTAAATAATGGATCTTATTAGGGATGGCAATTTCGACCTGACTCGTTTTACCCGATCTGTTTGACATGTTTTGGGGCGGGCATTGATAGTCTCATCGACCCGACCTGCCTTTACCCGCCCCATTCTCGACCCGTTCTTGTCTAAATTACATGTAATCTTTAGTCGAATTACTTAGGATTTTTCTTTTATTGCATCATATTTTTAGCTATAAGAAAGTTGTAAATTAGTGAAAACCTCAATTTCTCCAATAATTTAACTACAATTATCATAATATTGTTTGTTTTCTTAGTCTTATAATAAAAATAACGAATATTGCTAATGTTTTTAATATAAATTGCATATCCATTGGGTCGACCTGCCCCGACCCGCGACCCGAGATCAATTACCCGACCTGGACCCGACCTGCCACGGGGCGGGTCTGGGTACCAAGAAACCTGCCCCGGACCTGACCCATTACCATTCCTAGATCTTATAGTATTTACTAGCACACCACCCCAAACGAAAGTTAACTTATATGTAATTGAAGTTACATATAAGTTTGCATAATATAATATGCTTAACAAATTGGATCCCCAATTTTGAAACATAAGACCTATCTTACAATCATTCTCAATTGGATGCACCCTAAATTTCATTATCAAATAACTATTATATCAGAATTGGATGCAACCTAAATTTCATTATCAAATAACTATTATATCTAAATTACCAATTTTCTCCCCTCCGCCCCTGCCCATAGCACTAATGTCGAAGATATCATTATAGGGGCAGCAGATAGGGTCAGTAACCATTGGTTACTGACCTATCAGTATTAAATCCGGACCGTAGATCTAGGGATGGCATTATTATATTGTTGGGCTGCACGTGGAGTGAGGAGGGGCATTTTTGTCCGATTTTTGAAATTTGATTTCTTTCCTTCTTTTATTTTTTCCAACATTTATATGTGTTGTCTTTTAATGGAGGAAAGAGAAAAAGCAGACTTTTCTCTTCCTCTCTCTTTTCTCTTTCTTCCTTTCTCTCTTCCAAAATTCTTTTTCCAGATCTAAATCTCATTTCTTCTCTTGTTCTTCATTTTTTTCTCCAACAATCGATAAATAAATTGCAGCCTCCCACTTCAAATTCGGTGAGGCTCCAAATCCTTCTACTCTCAAGCTGCTCCTTCCTTCTGTTTTTTTCTTTTATCGGCCTCAAAATCGATGATGCTCCATATTGTCAAAGAGGGGACAGATCTAGGTGAGTTGAGTTTGCATCTTTTGTGTTTTAGTATTTGTTTGTGAATTAATTCCGATCTTCTTCCTCTTTTTCTTTCTTTTTGCATTCGGTGTTCTTCATTGCGGAGGAGTAAATGACAGGAGACAGAAGACAAGTTTTTTTTCCTCTTCCTCCTTCTGTTTCCCCTTCTTTGAGAATATATATTGAGATTACCACACTATACCATATGGTAATGTGTCGATACCATATGGTATTGACACATTACCATATGGTAATGTGTATATACCACACTATACCATATGGTAATTTGTATATACCATATGGTAATGTGTCTATATCATATGGTAATGTGTATATACCATATGGTAAAGTGTCTATACCATATGGTAAAGTGTCTATACCATATGGTAAAATGTATACCATATGGTAAAGTGTGGTAACGAAATGTATTTTTATGGATATCGTGTTTTACTATGGTCGTAAAAGGATTGTAATTAGATTTATATTATTTTTATATGGTTTTAACTTCTCATACCATGTGGTATTGTATGGTAATTACAATTAATTTGTGTTCATTCGATTAACCATGTTCTACTATGTTGGCATTGTATGGTAGTTAGATTTACCATATGTTGATATTACCACACTATACCATATGATATTGGGTGGTAACGAAATATATATTGATATTACCACACTATACCATATGGTATTGGGTGGTAACGTAATATATATTGATGTGACAAATTTTTTCATACCATATGGTATGGTCAATACCAGTCATTACCATATGGTATAGACTGGTAATAACTGACAAATTTTTTTATGTCTGAAAAATATCAAAGTGGATATCATTTTGAAGAGCACAATTAATCTGATCTAACTGTGCAAAAAAAAATTAATTTCCGACTTAAAACGAGTGAGAAATCGTCCGTTAAAGATTAAGAGAAGGAAAATTAAAGGTTGTTTGAGGATACATAAATTATATTATTTTACGCCTATTTTATGGCATATTTTGCATCTTTATCATATTTTTATAGTCATATTAGTTTGAAATTGCTCGATAAATGCTCCAAGGTGTGTTTCGTAGATCCTAAGATTATTTTTACTATTTCCCCCTTAGCAGTATTCTATGTGTTTTCAGGTCAAATTATCCTAGCGGACCACCTTGTACGAGTAAGAAACATCAAGGGTCAACTTGTGGAAGTCATAAATGAAGATTGGTGCTGAAGCCCAAAATGACGTAAAATTTAGTCGACCAAAATGGTCTTGCTCTAAGGATCACTTTTACTATTTTGATTCACTTTTATGTATATCTATTTCTTACATTGTGATTAATCTTGTTAGCCAAAACACTAAAGTCCAATATACCAGTATAGGTATAATGCACTCCTAAAAATGCTTCACAAATTCGTTAATTGGCTCTCGACTGTAGGACACAAGAAATCCCAATTGGGATATTAGGGATTGAGAAGAGTAGAATTTAGGGATTTGGAGAATTGGGGAAGAACAAGAGAGAGAATAGAGATTAGGGATTTGAGAATTTCTGATTATTATTGCTTAATTCCCAAAACTAATGAAATGCATCCTTAAGTAGCAGTAAGCCGAAATAACACAAAATAACAAGTTTGCCACTCCTTCCCTCCCCCTTGGCCGACCGGCCCTCTCCCTCTCTAACCCGAAGTCGGGTTTCCCACATCCCCTCCTCCTTCAGAATCGACATCGGCCTCGACGTCGAAGCCCGGAAATCTCTGGCGGAGCACCTCTGACTCCTCCCAAGTAGCATCGTCCGGTTCCACATGCTTCCACTGCACCAAACTCTCTTCCACCAACCGCCCTCCCTTCTTTGTCCACCTGGTCTCTAATACCTTGAGAGGAACGAGCTCCAAGTCGCCATCTGCTGTCACCGGAGGAGCCGTCGATGTCACCCTGTCCGCCTGGCCCCGGTACTTCTTCAGCAAGGAAATGTGGAACACCGGGTGTATGCGCGAACCTGCAGGCAGCTGTAGTCGATAAGCAACCGGGTTGACCTTGTGGATGATCTCATACGGCCCAAAGTACCTAGCTGCCAGCTTCTGGTATGCCCGCCTGAAAACCGAGGACTGCCGGTAGGGATGCAACCTCAACAGTACCCAGTCACCCACCTCAAACTCCTCTTCCCTCCGCCCTGCATCCTCGGCATGCTTCATCCTGTTGGACGCTGCAGCCAAATTAGTTCTCAACTGCTCCAGAGCTTCATCTCTCGCGCCCAACCACCTGTCCACTGCATCCACCAAACTCGAACCGCCTCTGTACTGTACCAATGTCGGGGGTGATCTCCCGTACAAAGCCTCAAACGGAGTCATCTTAATAGACCTATGAAACGTGGTGTTATACCACAATTCCGCCCAAGGAAGCATGGCCAGCCACTGTCGCGGCTGCTGGTGGGTAAAGCATCTCAGATACTGCTCCAGATACTTGTTAACTATCTCCGTCTGTCCATCGGTCTGCGGATGGTAGGCCGAGCTCATACGTAATAAGGTCCGTGCCATCGCGAAAACCTCCTGCCAAAACCTGCTCAAGAAAACCGGGTCGCGATCACTGACAATAGACCTGGGAAATCCATGATGTCGCATGAATCACTCCTACTGTCACTCTAAAAAATGGCCAAGTGTAACCACTTCCTAAAGCGTAGTATAGCGGGTTTGGGTTTTATTATCAACCCGGGTCCTAGATGTGATGACTACTCGGTGAATTCTCGTTATTTAGCAGTGAACTTTTAGTGCAACTCAAGCAAACAAAAACACAAAGCAAGTAAACGGTTGTTGTCAAGTCTAGAGAGGTCACCCGGATATGGTTCCCCCTAGACTGCAGTTAAGTCGGATTGCGATTTACCAAGTTCAGTTTTCATGAAAGTTATACTGCGGAAGGTTCTTGATTAGTCCGAAGTCTCGACTAAAGGTCTTCAGACCCTCTCAATCTGAGTCTCTAGCGGGCAACTAACCTCCACCGGAGTAAACAGATTGAGGCCCTAGCGAACCAAACCTCCACTACCGAATTGAATTCGGTACAGAATAGCGAATTGGCTCCTCGACTAAAGTCACCAATTCGCCACCTTCGATTAAGGATACACTATCAACCTAGGCAGATATTCTCATTCTAGGTCAAAGCAGAAACAACAGGAATTTGATCAGGATTCAAGTCATTCAATCATTCAAACCTTAATCGAATATAATCAATTCACAAACTCTGTACTTGGGTTCATACAATCAGACCTAGCATACAAATCTAGGGTTCCCCATACCCAGATGAATGGGGGAACTACTCCATAGAGAAAGAAGCAAAAGCAGATTCAGACGCGGAAATCATACTGTGAAGACGGATTTCTGCTCCGGGACGGTTAATCGGCACTTCTCCAAGCTCAAGCCGGGCTCCAATGGTGATGAAGATCGATCTATGGCGCTTGGGAACTCTGGTTCGTCGCTTTCTCTCTCTAGGTATCGCTTTTTCTCTCAAAAACTCGGAACCCCTTGAAGGTTGGCCTTCTTTTCCTTTTATCAGCTGCCATCGCGATACCCGGTCGAAATACCCGGTCGGGTATTTAGGGTTTCGACCGGGTATTTTCAAAACACGCTGTTTCATTAAAGGAGAAAATCCCCGGTCTGCCTCTGTAATCCCCGACCGGGGATTTTGGCATTCTGCCCGGGCCCCTCTCTGGTTCTCGGGCGCCCAAAAGCAGAAAATACCCGGTCGGGTATTTGGCCACCTGACCGGGTATTTTCCTCCTGCGGCTTACTTTGTCCCAACTTCACTCCTTTCGACCCAGAAATCTTTCCTCCGCCTCGATTCCAACGCCGGGACCTGAAATATGACATAAACACATACCCTAGCGTGAAATCGGCTTAAAATACTAGAATCCACATCTCAAACGGCTTCAGAATGGGGTGAAAACATGTGTAATTATTGGTCTATCAAACTCCCCCACACTTAACCGTTTGCTTGTCCCTAAGCAAACCAAGTCAGACACCAGGTAAGCTCAAAACGTTTCAATCAAGCATGCTTTAGGGCAAATCGTATCGGCACAAAACACGTGGATCATACTGGCTTTCCGAACATCAACACATGGCAACTCGAATGACAACCTAGACAACCACCACAGACGACATTCGAATGCAATAAAGTCGAGCAAAGGAAGAGTTCTCTCCTGTTCACCAACCAACATAGACTTGACTCAATCACTTGTTCAAAACAGTCATGTCATGCACAAAGCTCAAGATATCAGAATTAAAACCGAGCAATCTAGGTCCTCACCGGGGTAAAGAGTATAGAGAAAATGAGAAAATGAATCGCTCACTCTCGACCAGTGGGGTCAGGACAAATTGATGCGAAAAATGCGCATGCTTACTCTCTCAATCCCTAACTTCTCTTCACCATGAATGCAGCCTCTAAATGCTAGAGTTCACAAAAAGGATGTCACCACTAACTAATCCGGAGGTCTTAGACACAGGTTCAAATGACTGGCTAGGGTCTTGGACATGGGGAAAAGGCCCTTTAGGTGGTGGCAGTTTTAGCACAAGGTTCCACATTTCCAAACCCAACAAAACCACAGTCAAACAACCCAGTAACTTCCGTTATGCTATTCTGCATTAATCAACTTCTTTAGGCACAAGAGCGAAGGAGGTTATAATATGTTAGCATTTCCAAGCCAAGCTGCTAAGAAACACTACTTAATGGGCACTATTCAGATTTTTGGTGGTGGCTCTCTTTTGCTTTCATTTTTTTCTTTTGTTTTTCTTTATTTTCTTTGAGAAAGCCACCACCGCTGCACATTTTTCAATAACACGCCCAAATTTTTAAGCACTTCCTCCAACCCTCACATTACATTTAGCAGAAACAGCAGAAAACATGCAAAAACCACTCTGTGGAACCTTCTACAAGATGCAAAGGGTGATTTTTTTCATTTTAGACCGAAAGAAAGGATAACACACGGCTCAAAGGGGCTGACTAGGGGATATGACACATCGGGACAGTCAGTTTGGTCGTGGGCTAATCCTATGCCTCCATCATCTTAGCTAGTGACAACGTGAATGCTACATTTCATGGAAGAGGAATCTAACGCACAAGAAAGAAACGAGCAGGCTCAAATCTCACATGGCTACCTATATGCTCTATCTCACATTCTGATTTCCTGAACTAGATGCATAAATGACTGTCAAAAGCAAGTGATCAAATGCAGGTCGCAGTTGGTAAGCAAACAGTTAAAAATTGACCCCCCTACACAACTCTACTGCACATCTCAGTCATCGTAATAGCATGTCTTAGTCACATTCAAGTTGTCATGCATCGAGTCAAAAGCCATTCAATCTACTAATCACATCCACAGTGCCAATACGATCAATCAACAAGCAAACAGCAGTGCTTGGAGCCCTCAAATCTCAAGATTTGGACAGTGGACTAGGCTCCAAGCACACAAACATATCGAATGCAGTCACAAAATAAACATCATCCCCCCCACACTTAAGATCGACATTGCCCTCAATGGAGAAGAGAAAAAGAAAGAGGAACGATGTTACCGGTGTGCACAGACTGCAGGAGACTGGAAATGGACCAGTCGACATGGGACGGACTGGAGCAAGGACCAGTCGGGAACACAGGCAGAGCTAAAGGAAACCAACAAGCTCAAACACATACGTTAGGTCCAATGGTCAGCCCAATAGTACAGCATCCAAAAGGGAAAGAAAAAGAAACAAAAACCGACACAAAACAGACAGTTTGCATGCTGACAAAGATAAAAACTCTCAAAACATGCCCCTAGGGCCCTCCTAGACCGGAGAAATCAATCTGATCCATAAGGTCGTCAACGCCATCCTCCGGTGGCTGCCGTGGCGGTGAATGCTCCCACCGGGTGGTCCAGTGGTGCTCCTCTGGAGGGTGGCAAGCCTGGAGCAGATGCTCGGAATACTCCAGCAGACGGCGGCCTCGATCTCTCTCCCGCTCGAGGAGAGCAGTAGTCACTCCCATGCTGGTCTCCAAGCGGCCAAGGCTCTCATCAACGCCCGTCATCCTGGACCGGTACTCGACCTGGTGGGCCGAATACTGCTGGTAGAAGTGGACCTGATGGTCCATGAGCTGCTGGTTCTGAAGACCGAGCTGCTGGAACTGGAGCCCCATCTGCTGGAACTGCTCCGTGAAGAAGTCCATCGACGGACCAGAAGGACCAGAGGAGGACTCGCCTCGCACCGGTCTCCGTCGAGGGTGAAGGTCCCCAGGGGGAGAGAGCGAGGGCTCCGGCTCATCGGCATCCATAGCGCCGTCATCATCATCATTGGCTTCCTCATCGACCTCCTCTCCTGCATAGTCATCATCCTCCTCGTCCTCATCAAGATCGACAACCTCCTAGGGGGCATAGAAAGCCCATCCACCCAGGTGCGGATGTCGTCAGTGGCCAGGAGGCGTGCACTGTGGAGCACGTCCCGGCTGAGGGGGGTGGAGCCGCCCTGCTCAGAAGCCTCATGAAGCCCCTCGAAGCTGATCCCGAAATGGCGTGCCAACCGGGTGATCAGGGGACCACAGAAGAGGTGGGTGGGATTCCCGTGGCACCGGGAGAAGGTGGTGGCCACGAAAGATCCCAAGTGAAGCATGTGCTCCGAATCCCCCATACAGGACATGGCGTACAACACCCGCTTCGGAATCTCATGTGAGCCGGTGGCGTTGGGGATGATGGAGCGGGTGATCAGCAGGTTCAGAATGTGGTACTGCGGCTTGAGAGTGCTGACGTAGGTCTGGCCGGCCTCGAAGAACTCATGTCGATGGTCGTGCAGGGCGGCATGTCTATAGAAATGATCCTGGTTCCAGTCTGTCGGGTTCGGGATCTCGGCCACGTGGCCATCGAACGGGTGGTACTCGATGCCAAAGGCGAAGGCCAACCCGTCAATGGTCAGCTGGCGGGGACGGCCACCCAACCGGAACGTCACTGCATAGGAGTCCCGAGTCTGCTTCTTGTCGTACTTGAACGTGGTGTAGAACTCCCACACCAGCTCCGTGTAGGTGGGCTCGTCTATGGAAAGCAGCGTCTGCCAATCGCGGTGACTGATGGCGGTGCGGAGCTCCTCTAAGCAGTGGAGCTGCTCGAACACCGCCCACTCGAGATGGAACTGGTCCGCGTACTCCCGGTGCAGGCGCAAGCCCTACACAAACGCATGATCGAGGGACATGATCCTGCACAAACAACAAACCAAAAGTGGAGCCAAGAAAATACATTGTCAGGACCAACGACATGGGGTCAGCACTTCCCCACACTCAGGCTCACCTAGGCTAACAATTAAGCACATCCGGTTGAATTGAAATCAACTCAACCGGAATTCAAGGCAAGATCACAGAATAAACCACAAAAAGCACACGGGCAGCACATATACCACATATAAACACATGCAAGCTCAAGTCATCCCCCACCCTACTCTAAATCAGGCAGGCAAACATAGTTCTCGGTCCTATAATGTACAGTTCGATTTTCCAAGAAACTAGAAATGAACAAGAAACACACCTGAAAACACAAGGAGAACCGTAGCTAGGACGCGAGGGTAGGGTGAGGGACGCGAGAGGGGCGAAAAAAACGCCCGGTAGGCTCGCCGGAAAATGGCCGACGAGTCGCCGGAAAGTTGCCGGAAAATGACCGGCGGCGGTGGTCGGCGGCGGCCAAAGAGGAGAGAGGGGAGAGGATTTAAGAGTAGAGAGAGGGAAGATTTTGGAAAAAATGAGGGTAGAGAGAGAAATGACCGGGGGTTTCCTTTAAATAGGAAAAATCCCCGGTCGGGTATTTGTGAGTCCTCGACCGGGGGTACGCTAAACGCAGCGTGTAAGGCCCCCAAAATCCCCGGCCTCGAAACAAAAATACCCGGTCGGGTATTTTTGGGACGAGGTCGGGTAATGGAGTAAAACGCCGCGTTCAGGGTCTGGGGAATACCCGGTCGGGTATTTTTGGGACGGGGTCGGGTATTTCCCTCTTTTTTCCCCCGAGGAACAGAGGGGGCCCCGGGCGTGAGCCAAAAATACCCGGTCGGGTATTTTGGCCCACGACCGGGTATTTCCCCACTTCGGCCAAAATTTCATTTTTCCCAAAAATTTCAACATCTCCTGCACGAAACCACCAAATCGAGGCATCAACGACGACCGAACTTTAATACAGACATTCAACTGACTCGACACGACACAAAAACTCAGAAAAAAAGGAAAAGAAAATGCAAACCGTGGTGGGGTTGCCTCCCCACAAGCGCTTCTTTACCGTCTTTTAGCTGGACGCCCATAGCGGAACTAAGGGTCCGCGAGTTCCACCACCAACTCCGCACGTTCGACCTCGTCTCCCAAGTAGAGTTTGAGACGATGGCCATTCACTTTAAACGGCTCAGTCTGCGGGTTGGCAATTTCGATAGTGCCATACGGGAACACCTGGGTGACCGTGAACGGTCCAGACCACCGGGAACGGAGTTTTCCGGGAAAGAGTTTCAGGCGAGAGTTATAGAGGAGAACTCGATCACCAACCTGGAACTCTTTCGGATCCCGCAACCGGGCATCGTGCAGGCGCTTAGAGCGCTCCTTGTACAGCCGGGTGTTCTCATAGGCGTGGTAACACCACTCTTCCAGCTCCAACATCTGCACTTTTCGCTCAATACCTGCAACACGAACATCTAAGTTGAGCAGCTTAAGGGCCCAGAAGGCCTTGTGCTCTAGCTCCACGGGCAAATGGCATGCCTTTCCATAGACAAGCCGGTACGGTGAAGTACCAATGGGCGTCTTGTAGGCAGTGCGATACGCCCACTGAGCATCATCGAGCTTGGTGGACCAATCTTTGCGGGACTGATCCACCGTTTTCTCCAGGATCCGCTTGAGCTCCCGGTTTGTCAGCTCGGCCTGGCCACTGGTCTGGGGATGATAGGCCACAGACACCTTGTGAGTCACACCATAGCGAGACAGTAGTTTATCAAATTGGCCCTGGAAATGGGTGCCTCTATCGCTTATGATGGCTCTAGGTGTCCCGAACCGGGAGAATAGCTGCTTCAAAAAACCACAAACACGTCTAGCATCATTGGTGGGCAAAGCTTGCGCCTCAGCCCACCTAGAGACGTAGTCAACAGCAACCAGGATATAGGTGTTACCAAAAGATGGAGGGAAGGGGCCCATGAAGTCGATACCCCATACATAAAAAATCTCACAAGTGATAAACACATTCTGGGGCATCTCATCACGGGAAGAGATGTTACCTGACCTCTGGCATCGGTCGCACCTGCGTGCGAAGGCGTCTGCATCCTTGAAGAGCGTGGGTCAGTAAAAGCCCGACTGGAGCACCTTCCGCGCCGTGCGGTTTCCTTCGTGATGACCGCCAGTAGGTCCCTCATGACAGTGAGATAGAATGCCCTCCATCTCACTCTCCATAACACAACGATGGATGATCCCGTCGGCTCCGATCCGAAAAAGATGCGGGTCATCCCAGAAGTAGTACTTCAGATCGGAGAAAAACTTCCTCTTGGCGTGAGTTGCCATCCCCTTGGGCAGCTGCTGGCCCACCAAATAGTTCGCAAAATCAGAGTACCAGGGGGTGACACTCTCCACCAAGCACATCATCATCAACCTCTCATCTGGGAAGGAGTCGTCAATCTCCTCCACGAGGTTGTCCGCAGGAGGTGCGTCCAACCGGGAGAGGTGATCAGCTGCAACATTTTCTGCTCCCTTCTTGTCCCGGATCTCAATATCAAACTCCTGCAGCAGTAAGATCCATCGTATGAGCCGAGGCTTGGCATCGGCCTTGCTCATCAGGTATCTAATCGCGGAGTGATCTGTGTACACGGCCACATGGGACAAGACCAGATAGGGGCGAAACTTATCGAAGGCAAACACCACTCCAAGCAGCTCCTTCTCTGTGGCGGTGTAGTTCTCCTGGGCATCATTCAGAGTCTTCGAGGCGTAGTAGATAGGTCGGAAGTGTTGATCTCGCCTCTGCCCCAAAACAGCTCCAATAGCAAAATCACTGGCGTCGCACATCAGCTCAAATGGTAAGGACCAGTCTGGAACAACCATGATAGGAGCCTGGGTGAGCTTCTCCTTCAAGGTGGTGAACGCCGCTGTGCAAGCATCAGTGAACAGGAAGGGGGCATCCTTCTCTAGAAGCTTGGTCAGGGGCAGGGCGATCTTCGAGAAATTCTTGATGAACCGCCAGTAGAAACCTGCATGGGACAAGACCAGATAGGGGCGAAACTTATCGAAGGCAAACACCACTCCAAGCAGCTCCTTCTCTGTGGCGGTGTAGTTCTCCTGGGCATCATTCAGAGTCTTCGAGGCATAGTAGATAGGTCGGAAGTGTTGATCTCGCCTCTGCCCCAAAACAGCTCCAATAGCAAAATCACTGGCGTCGCACATCAGCTCAAATGGTAAGGACCAGTCTGGAACAACCATGATAGGAGCCTGGGTGAGCTTCTCCTTCAAGGTGGTGAACGCCGCTGTGCAAGCATCAGTGAACAGGAAGGGGGCATCCTTCTCTAGAAGCTTGGTCAGGGGCAGGGCGATCTTCGAGAAATTCTTGATGAACCGCCAGTAGAAACCTGCATGGCCAAGAAAACTCCGGATCCCCTTTACAGATGTAGGAGGAGGCAGCTTGCTGATAGTCTCGATCTTTGCTCTGTCCACCTCAATCCCCATCTTGGAGATCTTATGCCCAAGAACTATGCCTTCGCGAACCATGAAGTGACACTTCTCCCAACTCAGTGCCAGGTTCGTTTCTTCACACCGTTTAAGAACAAGTTCCAGGTTATGGAGACAGTGAGAGAAGGAGTCTCTATAAACCGAGAAGTCGTCCATAAACACCTCCATGATCTCGCCGACCAGACGGTCAAAGATGGCGAGCATGCATCGCTGAAAAGTGGCTGGGGCATTGCATAGCCCGAATTGAATCCTCCGGTAGGCAAATGTGCCGAAAGGGCAGGTGAAAGTGGTCTTCGCCTGGTCCTCCGGTGCTATAGGGATCTGAAAGTACCCGAACATCCCATCTAGGAAGCAGTAGAACTCGTGCCCCGCCAATCTCTCCAGCATCTGATCAATGAACGGCAGCGGGAAATGGTCCTTCCGAGTAGCGTCGTTGAGACGCCGATAGTCGATGCAAACACGGTACCCAGTCACCGTGCACATCGGGATGAGCTCGTTCTTCTCGTTAGGCACCACGGTCATCCCACCCTTTTTGGGCACCACCTGGGTGGGACTGACCCACTCGTTGTCAGAAATGGCGAAGATGATCCCCGCGTCCATCAGTTTCACGATCTCTGCCCGAACCACAGCCTCCAGGTTCGGTGTCAGTCTCCTCTGCGGCTGCCTCACTGGCCGCATCTCATCCTCCAGCAGTATCCGGTGGGAGCAAAAGGAGGGGCTGATCCCCCGGATATCTGTGATCTTCCATGCTAAAGCTCGTTCGTGCTCGGGTGTGAGGGTCGATCTGATGATAACTGGCAGCTTATTCCCCTCCCGGAGAAATGCATACTCCAAGTGAGGAGGGAGGGGTTTAAGCTCCAGCTCTGGTGGTTCCTCCAAGGAGGTGATGATGCGGGCAGAGGATGAGATCGGTTTAAACAGCCTGTCGCCCTCCAAGAAGGGGCTACTCTCCAGCGCGGCCAACTGCTCCGCCAGCTGCGGCTCCTGCGATGCCTGCTCACCTAGCAAAATACAACGCTCAAGAGCATCATCAGTACCCGCACTCGTGATGGCGAGTGCGGTCTCAAAATCGGTAAGCACATCACAGTAATCTATGTCATCATGCAAATGAGAATGTTTCCCATTGTCAGACACAGAGAAAGTAGCCTGTTCATCACCAGCACGCAAGATCAATTTACCACTATGCACATCAATAAGCGCCTTTGTGGTGGCGAGAAATGGTCTACCCAAAATCAAAGGCACATCCACATCCTCATTTATATCCAAAATAACAAAATCAACAGGATATGTGAATGCACCTACATTAAGAAGCAAGTCCTCAATGATACCCCTAGGATGCACGATAGAATGATCAGCTAACTGAATGCTCGTCCTAGTAGCTCTAGGTTCACCTAGGTCTAGCTTCTTAAACAATTTATAGGGCATGACATTTATGCTAGCGCCTAGGTCCGCCAAGGACTTTCCTACATGCATGCTGCCAATAACAAGAGGGATAGTGAAACTCCCTGGGTCTTTGCGCTTCTCGGGCAGCTTGTTCTGCAGGATAGCAGAACACTCCTCGCTGAGCATCACTGTCGAAAGATCCCCAAGTTTCTTCTTGTTGGTGAGTAGGTCTTTCATGAACTTGGCATACTTGGGCATCTTCGACAGTGCCTCCATGAACGGCATGCTGATGTTGACCTGCTTCAACATTGCCATGAACTTGGCAAACTCTGTCTCCAGCTTGTCTTTATGAAGTCGAGTGGGGAAGGGCAGCTGGGGTGTGTGCTCCTTAACCACAGGTTGTGGCTTGGGAGCAGGTGCTGCGCTGCCTTCCCCCACTTCTGCAGTATCAGCCGGAGGTGTTGAAGCAGGTAGTGGTTCGTCTCGCCTGGGCTGGGCAGGAGCAGCAGATATGGTCATACCACTCCTGGTGGTGATGGCATGTGCGGTCTCTTGAGGGTCGCGAGGATTGGGAACAGTGGTGGCAGGCAGAGTCCCCGGTGCCCTGGTAGTGTTCTGGCGAGCTAAGCTCCCAATCTGATGCTGGAGATCCTGCAGAATGGCACCTTGGTTTCTCTGGCCTGCCTCCAGTGAGGCTATGTTCTGATCCATCCTCGTAAAATTCGCCTGACTGGTGGTCATGAATGCCTGCAAGATATTCTTCAGATCAGTCATCTGAGTATCTGGAGCTGCGGCTGCTGGAGGCTAAGCAAACTGGTGCTGAGGCTGCTGGAATGGCTGCCCTTGATTAGGCTGGTAGGGCTGCTGCTGGGGTGGTGGCCCCTGCCTAGCCTGGAAGGGCTGCCTCTGCTGAAAACCACCTGCTGGTGCTGGGAAACCAGGTGGTTTGTTGGTGTTGCTGCTCCAAGCAAAGTTAGGATGCTGGCGCCATCCCTCATTGTAGGTATTGCTGTATGGGTCCAGGGGCCGAGCATTGGTGATGAAGTCCACCTGCTCTTGGGGAGTAGAGGACTCCCTCATAGACTCACAATCCTCCACCAGGTGGTTCGGGCTCTCACACCACTGACACTGAGCTACTGGAGGCGTAGTTACTCCTCGGCCCGGAAGGAGACTGTTAGGCTGCTTCAATGTCTGCACCAACTCAGCCACCTGCTGCTCTAACCCGGACCTGGCCTCCATAGCATGCACACCCCGGTCCCGGGAATTCCTGCTTCTGTTGTTATGCCCCCAAGAATGATCTCGGGCAGCCAAGGTATTGATCATCTGGTTCAGCTCGGGTGGAGTCTTAGTAAGGATATCCCCTCCTGGGCAGAGAGACTCGATCACCCTCTGGCTGTCTGGAGTGAGGGCGCTGTAGAAGTTCCCCACTGTGAAAGCATCGCTGAAACCATGATGGGGACACTGCCAGAAGTATCCCATGTACCGCTCCCATGCATCACGAAGTGACTCATCTGGCTCTTGGCGGAAGTGAGTGATCTCCCGCTGAATCTCTGTAGTCTTCGATGCCGGATAGTACCGGTGCACGAACTTGTCAGCCAGATCATCCCAAGAGGTGATGGACAATGGGGGCTGGGTCTCCAACCACCTCTTAGCATTCCCCGCCAGAGAATGGGGGAAGAGGTGAAGGCGGATTGCGTCATCTGGGACACCGTTCAGCTTGAACCCGTTCGTCAGCTGCAGAAAACGGGAAAGATGTACCCGAGCTTCCTCATCCTTCAAGCCATGGAACTGGATAGAGGATGTAATGAGTTGAATCCAGCATGGCTTGATCTCGAAGTTGTTTGCTGGAATCGGCGGATAGAGGATGACCGGGCGGATGTCAGCAATCCGCGGAGTGTAGTAATACTCCAAGGTGGGACCCGGTGGTGGTGGATGATGATGGGCCCCAGCTCCCTGGGGATTTGGGTCGTTCCCCAGGATCTGGTTCTGAGGAGGTGGGTTCTGATCGCCTTCCATCTCGTCCTCGTCCTCGGATTCGCTGCTCAATTGGCCGTCTCTGCGCTCCACCGTAGCCAGTCTAGCTCGCTGTTGTCTCCGAAGTTGTTTGCAAGTGCGCTCAATCTCAGGATTCAACGGCAGTAAACCTCCCGACTGGCTACAGGTCATGCACTATCTGCACACAATCAAGCAATGCAAACCCGTGAAGGCACAAGTGGGAAAGAACAAATAATCAATGCGAAAATGAAAGTGCTAAAGTAACAGAAATCACTTTTCTTCAACAACCTAGCCGTCCCTGGCAACGGCGCCAAAAACTTGACTCACTCCTACTGTCACTCTAAAAAATGGCCAAGTGTAACCACTTCCTAAAGCGTAGTATAGCGGGTTTGGGTTTTATTATCAACCCGGGTCCTAGATGTGATGACTACTCGGTGAATTCTCGTTATTTAGCAGTGAACTTTTAGTGCAACTCAAGCAAACAAAAACACAAAGCAAGAACACGGTTGTTGTCAAGTCAAGAGAGGTCACCCGGATATGGTTCCCCCTAGACTGCAGTTAAGTCGGATTGCGATTTACCAAGTTCAGTTTTCATGAAAGTTATACTGTGGAAGGTTCTTGATTAGTCCGAAGTCTTGACTAAAGGTCTTCAGACCCTCTCAATCTGAGTCTCTAGCGGGCGACTAACCTCCACCGGAGTAAACAGATTGAGGCCCTAGCGAACCAAACCTCCACTACCGAATTGAATTCGGTACAGAATAGCGAATTGGCTCCTCGACTAAAGTCACCAATTTGCCACCTTCGATTAAGGATACTCTATCAACCTAGGCAGATATTCTTATTCTAGGTCAAAGCAAAAACAACAGGAATTTGATCAGGATTCAAGTCATTCAATCATTCAAACCTCAATCGAATATAATCAATTCACAATCTCTGTACTTGGGTTCATACAATCAGACCTAGCATACAAATCTAGGGTTCCCCATACCCAGATGAATGGGGGAACTACTCCATAGAGAAAGAAGCAAAAGCAGATTCAGACGCGGAAATCATACTGTGAAGACGGATTTCTGCTCCGGGACGGTTAATCGGCACTTCTCCAAGCTCAAGCCGGGCTCCAATGGTGATGAAGATCGATCTATGGCGCTTGGGAACTCTGGTTCGTCGCTTTCTCTCTCTAGGTATCGCTTTTTCTCTCAAAAACTCGGAACCCCTTGAAGGTTGGCCTTCTTTTCCTTTTATCAGCTGCCATCGCGATACCCGGTCGAAATACCCGGTCGGGTATTTAGGGTTTCGACCGGGTATTTTCAAAACACGCCGTTTCATTAAAGAAGAAAATCCCCGGTCTGCCTCTGTAATCCCCGACCGGGGATTTTGGCATTCTGCCCGGGCCCCTCTCTGGTTCTCGGGCGCCCAAAAGCAGAAAATACCCGGTCGGGTATTTGGCCACCTGACCGGGTATTTTCCTCCTGCGGCTTACTTTGTCCCAACTTCACTCCTTTCGACCCAGAAATCGTTCCTCCGCCTCGATTCCAACGCCGGGACCTGAAATATGACATAAACACATACCCTAGCGTGAAATCGGCTTAAAATACTAGAATCCACATCTCAAACGGCTTCAGAATGGGGTGAAAACATGTGTAATTATTGGTCTATCATCGCACCACTCCCAAGACAAACTGCTTAGCCACCATCTTCGCAGTGTACGGATGCGCCAAGGGCATAAAATGAGCATATTTCGTGAGCCGATCCAAGACCACGAACAACACCGTCTTCCCACCTGAGGGAGGCAACCCCACTATGAAGTCCATTCTGATGTCTTCCCATACCCGTTTCGGTACCGGCATCGGCTGCAGAAGGCCGGCGGGTCGCAGGTAAGACAGCTTCACTCTCTGGCATGTATTGCATGACTCCACATAGGCTCGCACCGCCTGTGCCATCCTGGGCCAGTAAAAATGGCCTTTAATCCGGCGAAGCGTCCTCTCGGCGCCTGAATGTCCTCCCAACGGAGAGTCATGGAACTCCTGAAGTACTGAGGTGACCAGGTTCGAGCCAGGAGGAAGAACCACTCGACCCTTGAACGTCACCAACCCCTGCCGAAATAAATAATGACCCGGGTTATCGCTCACTGCGATCTCCCGACAATCCTGTAAATACTGACTGGTCTTCATGGATGCCCGTAACTCATCCCAAAACTGCGGAACGGGCCCCGACACTGCGGCGAGAACCTCGCTGCCCGGCTTCCTCGATAACCCATCTGCCACCACATTAGTGGGCCCGGGGCGATAGTGAATCTCATAATCGTAGCCTAACAGCTTCGACACCCACTTGTGCTGATCCGGAGTAGACACCCGCTGCTCGAGGAGGTGCTTCAAGCTCTGGTGATCGGTGTAGATGTGAAACTTCTGTCCCAAGAGATACGGCCGCCATGTCTGTACTGCAGTAATAATCGCCTGCATTTCCTTCTTATACGTAGACCAAGCCTCCTTGGAGGGTGCCAGTGTCTTGCTCATGAAGGCAATGGGGTGGCGGTCCTGAGATAACACCGCCCCTATCCCCCGGCCCGATGCATCCGCCTCAATCACAAATGGCTTGGAGAAATCCGGCATGGCGAGAGTCGGAGTGGTCGTCATAGCCTGCTTCAGCCGCTGAAATGCAGCCTCCGCTGCTGGTGACCAGACGAACCCCCCTTTCTTCAGTAAATCCGTCAATGGTCGGGCGATCATGCTGTACCCCTGCACAAACTTCTGGTAATACCCGGTCAGACCCAGAAAACCACGCAACTCAGTCACCGTCGTGGGAACCGGCCAGTCCACCATGGCCTGAATTTTGGACTGGTTCACCTTCACACCCTGTGGAGTCATCATGTGACCCAAATACTCCACCTCCCGCACCCCGAACTCGCACTTGGATGCCTTGATATAGTACTGATTTGCCCGTAGAATCTCGAATACTGCTTGCAAGTGAGCCAAGTGATCTGCCCAAGAAGGGCTGTAAATCAGGATATCATCGAAGAAAACCAGAACATACCGGCGTAGTAAGGGCCGAAAGATCTCATTCATGGCTGCCTGGAAGGTGGAAGGCGCATTACACAACCCAAATGGCATCACCAAGTACTCATAGTGCCCGTTATGAGTGCGAAACGCCGTCTTATGGACATCCTCTTCCCGCATCCGGATCTGGTGATACCCTGCCCGCAGATCCAGCTTCGAAAAATAGCGGGATCCATGCAGCTCGTCCAACATATCATCCACTGTCGGGATGGGAAAGCGATCCTTCACCGTGGCCTCATTTAGAGCCCGATAATCCGTGCAGAAGCGCCAGGTCCCATCCTTTTTCCTCACCAGCAACACCGGCGATGAGAACGGGCTGGTGCTCGGCCTGATCAAGCCCGTGAGCAGCATCTCAGAGACCTGTCTCTCAATCTCCTCCTTCTGCGAATGCCCATATCTGTACGGTCTCACATTCACCGCCTCCACTCCCTCTTTTAACTGAATCTGATGATCAACCAGTCGGTGAGGAGGTAAGGCAGTGGGAGTCTCGAGCGGCCAACACAAAATGGCCAATTCGGCCTCGCCTTCCGGACCACAGTCCTCGAACGAGATAGGGCCAACAACGGTGGTGAGGCCCTGCAACTGCCAATCCTTATCTCTCCATTTGAAACGCATGGTCAACCTCTGCCAATCACTAGTCACAGGACCCAAGCTCTGATACCATGGAATTCCCAAAATGATGTCGAATCCCTTGATTGGCAGTATATATAGATCAGTGGATATAGACAGACCCTGAATTTCCAAAGAGATACCTCGAAGAACCCCTCCACAGCTCAGGGAAGAGCCATTCGCCACCTTCACCACCATGGAATCGGTGGCCACGGGTACCTGCTGCAGTTGCTTGGCGAATTCCTCGCCCACAAAGTTCAAGGACGCGCCACTGTCAACCAGGGTGATGGCCATGCGGTCCTCGATCCGAGCTCGGAAATGAAGCGTTCCCGGGGAGGCCCAGCCCGCCACCGAGTGCAGCGAGAGGCAGGGCGCGGGCGCGCTCTGCACGGCAAGGTCGGACGCGGCAGTCGCCGTGGGGCGGGGCGCCGGTGGCGCGGGCGCGGCGCTCGGCGGGGAACAGGCCGGCGGCGCGGGCTGTGCGGCGGCGGCGCGCGGGGCGGATGCGGCGCGCGGTGCTGGGGCGGCCGACGGGAGCAGGCGCGCGGCGGCGGGGGCGGCCGAGGCAGGTCGCGCGACCTCCTGCTCGGCGGGCAGCCACCTTCGAACGATGCGGCGAGCTCGGTTCCTCAGTTCTGCCTATGATAGGTCCGAGAGTTGGGAAGAACTCATTGACGATCGAAGGGCTCTGATACCAGATGTAGGACACAAGAAATCCCAATTGGGATATTAGGGATTGAGAAGAGTAGAATTTAGGGATTTGGAGAATTGGGGAAGAACAAGAGAGAGAATAGAGATTAGGGATTTGAGAATTTCTGATTATTATTGCTTAATTCCCAAAACTAATGAAATGCATCCTTAAGTAGCAGTAAGCCGAAATAACACAAAATAACAAGTTTGCCACTCCTTCCCTCCCCCTCTTTGGCCGACCGGCCCTCTCCCTCTCTAACCCGAAGTCGGGTTTCCCTCACCGACTCGCTAAAACGCAACTCCTAATGGCCATGTGTAACCAATGAGAGGGATTGAAGTATAGTGCACAAGTAGTAAATATCAAATCCATGGGTCTATAGAGTTACTATTACTCAGCTTCAATTGATTATATAGCAAAACAGTGCCCGAAGGTGGAATTTACACCCCTAGTTTACATCGGTCGTGTAAATAAATACACTCCTGTGTAAACTCCAAAACCAACTGTTTCACTTGCTCAGACAAGGGTAAAAGCACGATGTTGATTTGGAAACGCACAGCCGTGTAAATAGGTGTCATGCCTGTGTGAACTCTCCTGTCTCCCATACACGACCAAATCTGCATTTATTCGTCCCCGTGCAAACTCGATGGACTTGCCTATATGATTCCTATTCAGTTTCACGGTCTCCTCAGGGGTTTACACGACCGTGTGAACTCAAGTTTTGAGTGTGTAAACCTCTCCTGCCTTGGTCCTAAGTCACGAACTTCATCCAATTGTCTGAAATCTCTCTCCTAAGCTCTCATTTACATTCTAGGACCCATAACATCACATATATGTACAACCTAGCATAACATAGGCCAATGATGCAAGAAACCAAGCTCAAACGACCAAGAACGAGGGAATAAACATGTGTTTTAATGGTGGTATCAAATTTTCTCACACATAACTGCTTGCTAGTCCCGAAGCAAACCAAGTAAGATACAAGTCAACTCAATATGTTTTAACCTTGAAAATCTTGGGACATGTCATAGAGGCACAAAACCATGGTTCAAAAAGGCACGCTTAATCTTACGCTTAGGCACGCCTAGGCGCCACGCAATGGCAAAACGCCTCGTCTAGGGGTTTCACGCCTAATTAGATACTAAAATACGTCAATGAAATAAGACGACATATAAGTCTCTCCTAAACATTACTAGATGCAGCTAGAAAGTCATTATTCAAAGAGAAAATTAACGTTAACTACAAAATCAATATTCTATTTTATTATTTTCAATAACTCAAGAACTTTGTGACCTATTAAGCTATGATTCTATGAATTTGTGAGCTACGTTTTTATCATTAAGTGTTGAGTAAGTAATTAATTATTTTAACTGAAATGAGGAAGTGTTGTAGATTATTATTTCATTCATCATGCAGTGTGAATAGCTATTATCTTCCAACACCTAGGCATGCATGTCTACACCTAGATGAGCTAGGTGCTACGCACAAACTCAACGTCTGCCTTACGCCTAGCGCATTTAGAAACCTTGCACAAAACACATGATCACAATAGCTATTTGGCATCAACACTTTCATGACTGTGAAAGTGCCTCATCAGACTTATAAAACTGCTCGCACACACAACTAGTCAATCAATATCCCAGGATATTTAGACATATAGATTAATCCATACCGAACAAGATTTTGAGGAATTACGTCCTCACAGGGATATATATTATATAACATGAAAATTGAATCACTCACTCTCGACCAGTAGGGCCAGGATCATTTGATGCAAAAGATATGCATACTCATACTCTCAAACCTATCATCTCACTGCCATGAAACCAGTTGTTAACACTTTGCAATGCAACCGAATCTCCATAGTTGGGACACCAGTAACTTGTGACGATGGCTTTTAATAAGGTTGTAACTTGGTTCAGGTCTAGGACATGGAGAATATTTCTTTATAGTGATGGACATAATTTAATGATCAAGGTTTCACAAATCGCATAGCAAACCAAGCATAAATCAACTCGTTCTCTGTCGATTCTACTTTACTAGACTTAAGCAAAGAAGTAAAAGAGGAAGCTTTCAAATTCTAGGAGCTCTTAGCCTTTGGGCCAGAAAGTAACTCCTATTCTTTTCAATTTCAATCTCTTGTGGCTGCTCTCGTTATTCTTTTATTTCCTTGGTTTGTTTTCTCATTTTGTTATTGCTAGAGAGAAGGATCAAACAACCAAATCTTCCAAAGGATTTCTCCAATACTCTTGTGCGTATTCTTTTTAGAACCAAGCAAAGAAATGTTCAAAAAACCAACCACGTGAAACCTTGAATAGGGATCAAACAAATGTAAGCTTGAAGAATAGGGATTGGCTTTAGACAGAACGGTAATAGCAAATAACAGGTTAAGGCTCAATGAGGGTTGACTAAGGAATATTGTGATATGGGTAGTCAATTTGGTCATGGGCTAAACCTATGCCTCTACCTTCATGATCAGTCGTGTCATGATTCGGTCTCTTGCAAAGTGCAAGTCAGTTATCATGCAAAGAGGGAACTGATTACACAAGAAAGAAATGAGCAAGTACAAATCTCGCATGGCTATCTAGATGATCAAATCTCATGCACGTTTTCACTCTATATGCGTAAATAACCAGGAATACAACCAACCACCATGTTTTTCAGTAGCTTTGCCATCAAATGAAAACTAACTGATTCGGGTCCAATTGTACACATTTTGCCCATCATTTATTGATAGTTTGACTTTGCATTTCATCGTCCCTCGACATATTTTACGCTAGGTTGTGCTTGTTTTGATACATCTCAGGTCCTAGAACGTTTGGAAGGGTTGAAGGCAAGTTTCGAAACGATTGGAGGTCAAAAAGCGCAAAAACCGCAGGCGCTCAGGAACCATCCGCAGTTCATGATCGCCAGGATCGTGAACTGGAACCACAAGCCATGAACAGCGGAGCGTCCTGAGGGGTTTATGAGGTTACTGACGCCAAGACAGTTCACGGTCGCTAAGACCGTGAGCTGTAACCACAAACCGTGAACTCCAGGATGTGAAGCGGTGCGTTGTGGTCCAGAGACTGTGTTCACAGAAATGTTTTGATGTTCACAGCCGTGAACTGGGCGTGATCTCAATATAAATTGAGAGCTGAAAGGAGGAAGAAGAGTGCTTTTGGAGAGTTTTAGTTTGAGAATAAATGAGGGTTTCTAGTGAGAGATTAGGGTTTCCTCTTCCTAATCTAGAGAGATAAATTGCAATTAAAAGGAGGAAGAAGGAGATTTGAGCTCATTTCAAGCTAGAGGAGTGAAGGTTTCTTCTTCTCAAGGGAGATTCAAGCAACAAGGAGGAAAGATTTTCATCTCTTCATGGTTCTTTCTCTCCTTTTCCTTGTTTTCCTTTGCCTAGCTATGGAATAGCCTAACTATTCACTTGGGTGTTTGTAAATACTAGCTACAATTATGTGAATGCTTGTATGAATTGAATGATTTCTGTGTGGTTGTGTTTTAATGTGAATGTGGCGGTATTATTCAGAAATGATTGTGTTGTGTGAAAGCCTATCAATCTAATTGTCATTCTAACCTAGCTTAGAGAGGATAGCTCCGTAGGTTAAGAGGCTCCATTGGAGATGGGTGTTCTTGGGCATTTCATGCCTCCTAAGCTAGCGTAGAGAGGAAACCTCCTTTATCCAAAGAGGCTCAACTTGAGCTGGGTTTCCTTGGGCATTCAATGCCTCCTAAGCTAAGTTTAGAGAGAACCCTCCTTAACCTAAGAGGCTCTATTAGAGATGGGTTTCCTTGGGCATTTTATGCCTCTTATTCTAGGTTAGTTAAGGGCAAGCCTCCTATTTCGTATTTGCACTTAGGGTTTGGTTGTGGGTGGTCGTCCGAACTCCAATTCGAGGGTGAAGTCTAACCATTCCTTAGTCGATAGATTGACAGGGTCACATTAGTGGCTTGGATCGTATCCCATTCCTCAACCTAGAGGGTAGCTTTTGCTGCTTGTTAGACTTTCCTGTGGTTTATAACCCCCTAACCACACACGGTCGTTCGATTCTTCAAGTCATAATTGTTAGCTAGGGGGAACAACATCCGAGTGAACTCTTCTCTTATTGGGACAACCTCGATTTACTTTACTTGCTTTTTTCATTTGTAGGTTTCTTAGTTTTAAACCCAAAATCGTTTGTTAGATAACAAACTTAGCGATTGAAGTAGGGGTAGATGGACCGGCCCGGGTTTGACAATTAAATACTTGCCCTATACTGCACCCAGCTAGAGTTTAAAAACTTGGGCTCTAGTCGGGATTAATTCGCGGTGTAGTTTCGTGCGAGTCACTAACACCAGACACAAACTCACTGCAATTCTCAGTCAACATGATAGGTCGCATGCAACCTCAATCATACCACTCAAGCACAACATCAAAAGGCCACCAATTCGAAACAACATTTCCAATAGTTCCCACTACGATCATGAACAAGAGGTAAAAAATGTCGCCCTCAAAATTTAAAATTTAGACACTAGACTAGACTCCAAAGCAAGTAAAACAAAATCATTCATCACACCCAAATATAATGGAACGCACACCGCACGTAAGCATGACATTGTCCTCAATAGAGGAAAATAAGGATGGTATAACGAGGTTACCGGACCAGGTGATGAACGATGGTGGATGGGAAAGGAGGTGCGTCCCATGGAAGAGAGAGTCGGTGGGACTGCAAAAACCACATAGAAGCTCACAAAGTCTGAGTTATTGACTCGAAAATCAAAAGACTCACTCAACCAAAGAGCAAAGGGAAAGAAATTTCAAACCGACTGGTTGGGTTGCTTCCCAACAAGCTCTTCTTTCACGTCTTTAGTTGGACGATGGGATTACTGCGATGTGATTGCTGATTTTGAGACCGCACTCGCCATCACTAGTGCGGGTACTAATGATTTCCTCGAGTTTTTTCCTTTGCTAGGGGAACAAGCATCAAAGGAGCTGCAGCTGGAGGAGCTAGAGGAAGCCGCAATCGAGGGTCGAGAGAAGCCATTCAAGCCGATCTCTATCTCGCTCAGGATTGCCACATCATTGGAGGAGCCCCCAGAGCTAGAGATTAAGCCCCTCCCCTCTCACCTGGAGTACGCATTTCTCTGGGAGGGGAATAAGCTCCTGGTAATCATCAGCTCGGAACTGAATTTCGAGAAAAAGAGCAGTCTGGTGGCTCTGCTGAAGTAGTACGCCCGGGCCATGGCAGGGAAGATAACTGAAATCAGAGGCATTAACCCATCCTTCTGCTCCCACAAAATTCTGATAGAGGATGAGGTTAAGCCATTCAGGCAGCAGCATCGGAGATTGAATTCTAACTTGGAGGCAGAGCTCCGGGCAAAGATCGTGAAGTTGATGGATGCATGGATCATTTCTGCTACATATGATAGAAAGTGGGGTCAGTCCCACTTAGGTGGTTCCGACGAAAGACGAGATGACGGTGGTCCCGAACGAGAAGAACGAGCTGATCCCGATGCGGACCGTGACTGGTTGGAGAGTCTGCACCGACTACGGTGCCTGAATGATTCCACCAAGGAGGACCATTTCCCGTTGCCTTTCATTGACCAGATGTTGGAGAGGCTGGCGGGGCATGAGTTCTACTACTTGTTGGATGGTATGTCTGGGTATTTCCAAATCCCGATTGAACCGGAGGATCAAGCTAAGACTACCTTCACCTGTCCATTTGGTACCTTCATGTACCGGAGAATTCCTTTTGGACTCTGTAATGCACCGGCGACCTTCCAACGGTGTATGTTGGCGATCTTCGACCGATTGGTTGGAGAAATTATGGAAGTCTTCATGGATGACTTCTTCATTTATGGAGACTCCTTCTCGCACTTTCTCCATAACCTAGAGCTTGTCCTGAAGAGGTGTGAGGAGACGAACTTGGCGCTCAGCTGGGAGAAGTTCAACTTCATGGTTCGTGAAGGTATCGTGCTCGGGCACAAGATCTCCAAATAGGGTATCGAGGTAGATCGCGCGAAGATAGAGACAATCAACAAGCTACCTCCCATGTTTATGTGAAGGGGATGCGCAACTTTCTTCGTCATACAGGCTTCTACTGACGCTTCATCAAAGATTTCTCAAAGATTTCCCTGCCATTGACTAAGTTGCTTGTGAAAGACGCACCATTCCATTTCACTACAGAGTGCATAGCTGCATTCGAGACTTTGAAGGAGAAGTTCACCCATGCACCGATCATGGTGACTCCAGATTGGTCTCTACCCTTCGAGCTAATGTGCGATGCAAGTGATTATGCAGTTGGAGTTGTTCTTGGTCAGAGACGCGATAAACATTTCTAGCTTATCTACTACGCGTTGAAGACCTTGAACTTTGCTTAGGAGAACTACACCACCACCAAAAAGGATTTGCTCACTGTGGTGTATGCATTTGACAAGTTCCTATCGTATTTGGTGCTTTCTCATGTCGTGGTCTATACCGACCACTCGACCTCTCGCTATTTGATGACCAAGGCTGACGCCAAGCCGAGGCTCATCCGCAGGATCCTGCTTCTGCAGGAATTCGATATAGAGATCCGAGAGAAGAAAGGAGCCGAGAATGTTGCTGTAGATAATCTTTCACGGTTGGAAAGCCTCTCCGGTGGACAATTTTGTGGAAAATATTAACGACTGCTTCCCGGACGAGCGCTTTCTGGCATGGTGGAGAGTGTCACTCCTTGGTTTTCTGATCTTGCAAATTATCTGGTGGGAAAACAATTACCAAAGGGGCTGGCTACTCACGCTAAGCGCAAGTTCTTCTTCGACCTAAAGCACTATTTCTGGGAGGATCCATACCTTGCAGGATGGGAGCAGATGGCGTGATCCGGCGCTGCGTCATGAAGCACGAGATGGACCCACGAGATGTCATCATGGCGGGAACCACACGACATGGAAGGTGTTGCAGTCAGACTTCTACTGGCCCTCGCTCTTCAAGGATGTAGATATCTTCGCATGACAGTGCGACCCTTGCCAGAGGTCAGGTAACATTTCTTCCCGAGATGAGATGCCCTAACTTAAATCTATCGTTTGTGAAATTTTTAATGTTTGGGGCATCGATTTCATGGGCCCATTTCCTCCATATTTTGGTAATCTATACATACTGGTTGCGGTAATCTACAACCATGCCCACCAATGATGCAAGATGGGTCTGATCCTTTCTGAAGCAGCTGTTCTTCTGGTTTGGAACACCTCGAGCCATCATAAGCGATAGAGGAACCCATTTTAAAGGACAATTCGCTAAACTCCTCTCTCGCTATGACGTTAATCATCAGGCGTCGGTGGCTTGCCATCCCTAGATGAATAGTCAAGCTGAGCTGACGAACTGGGAAGTTAAGAGAATAATTGAAAAGACTGTGGATCAGTCCCGAAAGGATTGGTCCACAATACTCGATGATGCTCTTTGGGCATATGGGACAACCTACAAGACTTCGATTGGTACTTCCCCATATCCACTTGTAGGGTTGGTAACCGGATACCAAACCGGTAACTGGCGGGTACTGGTTTTACCGTTAATCAAAAATCTTGGTAGGTGGTGGAAAAATAACACCACTCGGTATACCGAAGTGGATCCGGTAATTAACCGGCGGTTATCCGGTAATACCGGATTAGCGATACTCAACATAAATCGACGAAAGCCATTCTCTTCTCTCCGTTTTACCTCTAATCCCTCCCATAGACCCACGGCCATAGAACAATCTACCGCCCCCAGGATCTCCTCCTCTGCCCTTTTCATTTCATCCGCTCGTCAAATCCCTAGAGAATATCGCCATCTCCAGCCACCGCTTGCCACCGTCACCAGGCCTCCTTCGGTGGCTTGTTCACTTGCAACAGATCTCATCAACGGATCTGGACAAGGCGATGCACGACGAACCAGGATGAATCGAAGAAGGCAAAGCCATGGGAACTCACCAATCAATGAAAGTCGGCGAGGAATTTAAAAAATCCCCTTCACCTTCCATTCCTGCCAAGGTAAATCGAGACCCTTCGACGGTGATGAGGGTCAAATCGGAATGAAACCCCGTCGAGTTCTTGACTGCTGTCGCCGATTCATCATGTTCGGAGGATCGCCGCCGCTGATTCCTCGCCAGATTTGGACGAAATTGTCGGTAAAGAGATGAACCATTCGAGATCTGGACTCCGCCGCCGATTCATCAGGTTCTGAGGGATCACCGCCAAGGTAGATCTTTGTCGCTGCCGCTACCCAGTCGCTCTCACTGCCTCCCAGACGCTATCACCGCCGCCGGCAGCAGAGTCAGAGCGGCAGTCGCGTCCTCTTCGGTCTCCACAAGCTGCCTTTATCCCCGTTTATGGATTTGTTAGTGAAAAGAACGAAACTTTTTATTTTGTTGAACAGAAGAAGAAGAAGAAGAAGAAGAAGGAAACTTGAAAAGTGTAATGCGGGTCTGGGAAAAAAGGAAAGAAGAAGTTAATTATACGGTTAGCCGGTTGCTAATCGTAAGTCGGGTAGTCGGTTAGCCGGTTGCTAATCGTAAGTCGGGTAGTCGGTTAGCCGGTTAACCGGTTTCCTTCCAGTTATGGTAATCAGAAGCATTTTGGGGATAGTCGGTATACTGATAACCGGTTAATCGGTTACTGGTTAACCGGTAAGCGACCGATTACCACCCCTATCGATCGGCTTGTCTATGAAAAGGCTTGTTATTTGCCAGTGCAGCTAGAGCACAAGGCCTTTTGGGCTCTTAAGCTGCTAAACCGGGATTTGAGTGTTGTAGGTACTGAACGTAAGCTGCAGCTGCTGGAATTGGAGGAATGGCGTTACCACGCATATGAGAATACCCAACACAATAAGGAGCGAACCAAGCATCTCCACGACACTTGGTTTAAGGGCCCTAAGGACTTTCAGGTTGGTGATCGCATTTTGCTCTGTAATGCACGCCTGAAACTCTTCTCGAGCAAGCTGCACTCACGAAGGACTAGACCATTCACGGTCACCCAGGTGTTTCCACATGGTGTGGTAGAGATCACCAATGCTAAATTTGAGTCGTTTAAGGTGAACAGACACATCCTTAAGCTGTATCTAGGAGGTGATATAGAACGCACAGAGCTACTGATCAAACTCGAGGACCCTTAATTCCTCCTTCTGCGTCCAGCTAAAAGACGATAAATAAGCGTTTGCGGGGAGGCAACCCCACCCCCATTTGCATTTTCTTTCCCTTTTCCTCTTTTGTTTTTGTTTTTTAGTCTTTAAGTATGTTTGGAACCTATTTTGTGACCCGGAGTGGCATGTTTTTGTCTGTGGTTGTCTGTTTTCCAAGCCAGGGCACAGATGAGGTTTGGTTGTTTGAAATCGCGAATTTGAATTGTGGCTGAGGCAGGTTCGCCCGTGTTTTGTCTCCTTGCCCAGTATCCCTTCGACATTAAAAGCACGGTCACGTGGGGGTTGAGAACACGATCGTGTTTCTCCCCCAACGCGCCCGTGTTTTGCAATACGAGAGGAACCCCACACACGGAACACGTACGTGTCCCTCGCCCGCCCGTGTTTTGGTCCCCCGATAAAATGTGAAATCCGGCCGGTTCTCTCTCTCCCCCATCATTTTTCATACTCCTTCCTCTCTCCTCTCTCCTCTCGCCGGAAACTCGGTCTTCTCCACTGCCTTGGTGGTTTTTATGCCAAATCTTTTTTTACGACCTCCAAATTAAAACCCAAGACCACCACCATGCTCGTGGCGTTGGAGAGCACTTCCCCAGAAGTTTGGTCCCATTGGGCGGAGGTCGGGTCACTGGCCACAAAGCTCCGACGAGGATCCCGCGAGGTCTCTGGGTTGTTTCTGGCGACGTTTCAAGTTTCCTTCTTCTCACCTTCCCCGTGGTATCTACTTGGGTCTCCAAGTGTGCTTCTCATTTTATCTTGGTTAATTTTGGAGAATTGATACCTAGGGTTCTAGGTGAATAACTTGAGATTTTTGTTTGCATTTGGGTCCGTTTGTTAGGCCGACAGATTTTGTGTGCTTGATTCGATATTCCCTTGACTTAATTTCGCCGGCCTACCGATTGCATGTGTAGAATTCTTCCAATTTTTGCTTGATTGGAGATTTCTTGTTAAGCTGCTAATTGGATTGATGCATGTCTGTTGAGTGAATGTTTATTCCACTGGGAGCCTAGTCCACTGTCCAAATCTTTCGATTTGAGGGCTCCCAGTGTGATTTTTCCTAACAGTGACCCATTCCTCTGTATGGAATTTGTGCTTTCTGTTAAATTGCAGGATAATAGAAGACTACCTGGACCTTCTTAACCACACCCAGTGCCAGCGCCTACGGAACATCGGCAACCGTCACATCTCTGAGCACCTGCATCTCGACTTCGAGGCGCTCCATGCTCGCGAGGAAATGGAGGCCGCTGTTCGCGCCTATGGTTGGCGATGCCTCCTCTGCCTCGCTGCGCCGACGTACTAGGAGCTGGTCTGGGAGTTCTACTTTGCCTTTTCCCATTCCCCAAGGAGGTCGGCTGACCATGCCGACGCCGTCTAGTTCACACTCAGCGAGGTTGGGCACTCCATCAGCTACTGGGAGTTGGCCAATGCACTAAACCTTAACTCCCCTCACACTAGCGAGAGCTCTTTGGCTCTTGAAGAGACCGACCCCATCGACTTTGAGGACCAAGCATTCTTTGAGCGCATTTGCCTTCCCGAGAGAGTGGGCGAGGAGTACACACCTAGCCAGACGCGGGCCACTTTCCTCCATCCGGAGTGGGGGATCCTCAACCACCTGCTCACCCAGTCATACACACCCAGTCGGGGCTCCGCCAACCGTGTCACCCTCCGGACTATGTACTTCATGCACTCGATGGGCCTGGAGGAAGACGCTATGTGGCTAGACTCTATTGTCGCTTCTTAGGATTGCTTTATTCTCTATGGACCGGTGATCACCGCATTGCCTCACTACTATGAGGTTGATATTTCTGACATGACCCTGATCCGCGCCCCGACTCCTCTTGGCAAAGCTACTCTCCAGAATCAGCATTTGCTCAAGCATGATGGCCCTCTGACATGGATAAAGGGTCTCCCCAAGCCACCTGCGCCTGCTCTTGATGGGGCCGACTAGTCGGAGTCGAGTGTTGCTGGGGGACGGCATAGCCCACGTCGTGCAACTCGTCGTGCCCACGTACCGGCGAGCCCTTCAACCTCTGCCATCGGGCCTTTTGCTGCCCCCACGATGTCCGTTGCTGACCAGTTGGTGACTAATGCTCGTTAGAACGAGCTCATTCTAGCTGTCCATGAGCACCTCAACTCTCGCCTTGATCATGAGTGTTATGGTCGTCGCCGCATCATTTCGGCTCAGCACTATATGATGCACTACTGGGACATGAACCCTGCTGCTGTTCACTACCCCTGACAGGCTCCCCCGAGCATGAGGATAACTACCTGCCTCCAGCTGGCGATGAGCTCTAGGCTGGCTCTGATTGATCCCACATGGGATGTTGGGTTATGTACTTTTCTTTCTCTCCAGATTGAGACTCCTGTCGGTTTTCTGTTTTTTTTTTTCTTTTTATTTAGATTATAGACCGGGAACTATGGTTTCTTTCACCCAGTGTGTGTGTTTTCCTGACTCTAGCTCTGTTCCCTTTGGACTGGTCCCCTTCTAGTCCCCTACTCTTGATTGGTTTGCCTTCCCATCACCGTTCGCGCTCATCATTTCCCGGTAACATTGTTTCCCTTCCCTCTGCTCCATTGCGGGAAATGTCGAACTTAAGTGTGGGGGTGCTTTGTATTTATTGGAACATATGTATGTGTGCTTGGATGGAGCCTAGTCCGCTGTCCAAATCTCGAGATTTGAGGGCTCCAAGCACTTTTTCTCCATTTGCACGAACAAGTTGGCACTATGTGTTTTGGTGATATCTGATGACAGTTGGCATTAATGCATAAATGATTTTCTTGTGACTAAAATGACTGTAATGATGTCTAAGATTCGTAGTTGGATGGTGTATAGGTTTACTCTTGCTCCTGTTTGAACCAACTTGTGACATGGATTGTTTACTTACCGTCTATAATTCTCTATGCATCTAGTTCAGGAAATCAGAATGAGAGATAAAGCATATAGGTAGCCATGTGAGATTTGAGCATTTTCGTTTCTTTCTTGTGTGATAGATCCCTCTTCCATGATGTGTAGCATTCACGTTACCACTAGTTAGGATGATGGAGGCATAGGATTAGCCCACGACCAAATTGACTGTCCTGGTGTGTCAAATCCCCTAGTCAGCAGCCCCTTTGATCCGTGTGCACTGTTTTTTTCAATCTACAATGAAAAATCACCCTTTTTCATCTCTTAGACGTTCCACAAAGTGTTTTTTGCATGTTTTCTGTTGTTTCTGCTGAGAATAAGATGTGGGTTGGAGATAGTTCTTTAAAATTGGGCATGTGCGTGCAAGGATAAAAGATATGTAAAAGGGGTGGCTCTCTTAAGAAAAGAAATTTTTTTGAATGAAAACAAAATAGAGCCACCACAAAAATCTAAACCATGCCCATTAAATAGTGTTTCTTAGCAGCTTGGCTTAGAAATACTAACATGTTGTGACCTTCTTCACTCTTGTGCTCTAAAGAACTTGATTAATGCGGAATGGAAGAAATAAAGTCAATGGTTTGAATGAATGTTGTTGTGTTTGGTTTAGGAACCGTGGAACCTTGTGTATGAATTCTTCCACCACCTAAAAGGCCTTTTCCCCATGTTCAAGACCCTAGCCAGTCATCTAAACTTGTGTCTAAGACCTCGTGAATATTTAGTGGTGACACCCGATATGTGAACTGCATTTAGAGGCTACCATCATGGTGAAGAGACATTAGGATTGAGAGAATAAGGATGCACATTTCTCGCATCAAATTTTCCTGACCCCACTGGTCGAGAGTGAGCAATTCATTTGCTTATATTCTTTATCCCGGCGAGGACCTTGATTTCTCTGTCTTTGATTCTGGTGACTTGAGCTCTATGCATGGTTTATTGTGGTGTGTGAATAGGCGAGTTGGTCATGCTTTGGTTTGTGAACATTCGTTAGACTCTTCCTTTGCATAATCTTATTGCGATTGGTTGTCATCTGCATGGTCATTGAGGTAGTTGTTGCTGTCGTGCATGTGTTGGTACTAGCTGTCTGTTGAGATTCGCGTGTTTTGTGCCATATGCCATGTCCCCTAAGTTATTTTGATTGTAAATGGTGCTAAGTTTACTTGGTGTCTGACTTTGTTTGCTTAGGGACAAGCAAACGGTTAAGTGTGGGGGAATTTGATAACGTTGTATTTGCACATGTTTGCACCCTCGTGTCTTATCCGTTTTGGCTTGTAGTCGTGTGTCTTTGGCCTATTTTATGTTGGGTTGCTTTTTTTGTCATATTTCAGGTCCCAAACATCAAAGGAAGGTCTAAGCGCGAGTTTTGGGTCATTTGGAGGTCATTCGGTAAAGTTGGAGCCAAACACGGGCAACCTTAGTCAAGAACACGGTCGTGGTTCACTAAGGAGCACACCAGTGCTTTTTAGTGCGCAGGTCAAGTAGAAGAAAGGCGATAACACGGGCGCCATCGTCCCGAAGCACGCCAGTGTTTTTTATGCCGACAGCTGATTTATGACTGCTTCTGAAAAACGCAGAACATGGGCGCATCGCGGCTTAAGCACGTTCGTGTCCCTCATTGGGCACGACCGTGTTTTCCTTGGAGCGGGCGCGTTTCTCCCACACTGGTTTAAGTTGTCCCACATGGCTTTGAAGAACACATGCGGGATGAGAAGGACACGGCCGTGTCCATGCCCGTGTTATGACAGTATCGGGTTAAACTGGCACTTTCAAACCAAAAGATGGGGAATCGGATTTTCATAGCAAAAACAGAGTTCTAGAGAGATAAAGGGCAAAAAACAAACCCTAGGATCGATTTTGGAGCTGGGTTTTGGATCCCAAACACCCAAGGGATGAACCAAAGAGAGAGAGGGCGACCTACAACCATTCTTGGAGCTATTTTGGAGGATTCTTCACCATTGAAACTCAAGGAACAAGTCTAGACATGAAGATTGAAGATCTGGAAAATTATAGTGCAATCTCTCTCTCTCTTCTCTATAGAGTAACTTCCCTTCACTTAGGTTTTGAGGAACCCTAGTTCCATGTGTTAGGATCTTTCTTGTTTGAAACTTTGGATGTTATACTAAATGGTTTTAATCAATTGAGGCATGATTGTTGAGTCAATTGAATCTTGATCACTTTCCTTTGATTTTTGCTTTAACCTTTGATAAATAGAATCTGATTGGGTTAAGAGAGCTTTCTCAATTGGTAGTAGGGAATTGATTGTAGGAGAGTCAGTAAATTCACTGCTTTGTACTGGAATTCATTCAAGTAATGGAGATCTTTGTGTATTGACTTAGATTTGTACTCGATGGAGGTTAGTCGCCCTCTGAGTATTTTTTTCTAAGAGGGCTTGGTCAGTTTAAGAGATTACAAGCTATTATCGGATCTTCCGCGGTTTAATCAACAGTAAAACAACCAAAGGAAATTACAAATTGAACCTAATTGAGGAGCTAGGGGGAATCATACCTGAGTGAGTAACTCTAGAGACCCGTGGAATAGTTTAGTAAATCAATCATTAATTTGGTTTGCCAGATAATGAACTGAAGCTGAGTAATAGTAACTCTAGAGACCCGTGGATTCGACATTTATTACTTGTGCCACTATGTTGCAGTCTCTTTCATTGGTTACACTTGGTCATTGTTAGGAGTTGTGTCATAGCGTGTCAAGAGGAAATTTGAAGAGAAAATCTATTGTACTGGGCATCCCTTGTGCTCTATCTGACTTTTTACCTAAGCGTTGCTTGACTCTTGAGAGTCATCTGAATCACTGTTATCTTTGAAAGCATGTGGAGGTTCAAGTAGTGCCTGAATATCCTATTTTTCTTTGACCATAAGTCCCAGATGATCATGATCGATGAGAACCATATATCATTTGTGCTCATCTTCTGATTTTGATTTATCCGACCCTTCTTCGCTGCAACTCTAAGTATCAACAACTCTCGTTCTTGTCCTTGTTTCTTGTTTGGACAGTCAGCTCTAAAATGTCCAGGTCTCCCACACCTGAAGCAAGTAAAAATACCACATCGAAATTCAGAGCTCCTTTCTATATATGTAAGGTTCTTGTGAAGATTATGCATTTTTTACCATATCTCTTATCTTCTCCTGATCTATCGGGCTTATTTTTCTTATTTCTTTTGAATTTCAGATAATGAAGTTGTTTTCAAAGAAAAGAAAAAATTTCTTCAATTTCCTCTTCATCATTTGGAATGTGAGACTTTAGAGCTAAATCTTTTCTCTTTCTAGATTGCTCATTATCCTCAATTATAAGCACATTTTCATGTGCTGTTAGTGAGCCAATTAGCTCACTTAACTCAAATTTTGCAAGATCCTTCGATTTTTCAATAGTCGTTACTTTTGGTCTCCATGATGTAGGCAGGAGATTTACAATTTTACTAACAAGGTCTGCATTCATATATAGTTTTCCTAGAGAATCGTTCATACATCTCAACTATGCTATTGTATTCATTCATTTTTTACCATATCTCTTATCTTCTCCTGATCTATCGGGCTTATTTTTCTTATTTCTTTTGAATTTCAGATAATGAAGTTGTTTTCAAAGAAAAGAAAAAATTTCTTCAATTTCCTCTTCATCATTTGGAATGTGAGACTTTAGAGCTAAATCTTTTCTCTTTCTAGATTGCTCATTATCCTCAATTATAAGCACATTTTCATGTGCTGTTAGTGAGCCAATTAGCTCACTTAACTCAAATTTTGCAAGATCCTTCGATTTTTCAATAGTCGTTACTTTTGGTCTCCATGATGTAGGCAGGAGATTTACAATTTTACTAACAAGGTCTGCATTCATATATAGTTTTCCTAGAGAATCGTTCATACATCTCAACTATGCTATTGTATTCATTCATTTTAAACAATTCATATTCTTTCAATAATATTCTTATTCTAGTGTCCTTACATATACCTTCACATGTGACCTCCTGTGTGTCCCATATTTCTTTTTTGAATTTACACATTGCCACTTTGCCATATTCCTCTACACCAAGTGCACACTCGAGAATGTGTGTTGCTTTGGCATTGATATGTAAGTTCACCAAGTCCTTTCATGACTAGCCACTCATTTCATTATCCACCATTTCTGGACCCCTTTTGAAATTGATCCAGACCTTCATGTTATAAGCTTGAAGAAAGTCTTTCATGCATCCATTCCAGAAGGCATAGCTATTCCTATTAGCTTTGGTGGTCTTGTCATTGATTGTCCGTCGACTTGACTCTTAAGTGATTGGAAACAGATGGCTTAGCATTCTAACAGATGAGCTTTGCTTTTCCAGCCTTGGATCGATTTCCACGTCAAAGACCTGCTCTGATACCAATGGAACAACCTATGTAGCTCGAAAATGGTTAGTAATAAATGTAATAGAAATCAAGGAAAGAGATAA
Organism: Linum tenue; assembly: GCA_946122785.1. Taxonomy (NCBI): domain Eukaryota; kingdom Viridiplantae; phylum Streptophyta; class Magnoliopsida; order Malpighiales; family Linaceae; genus Linum; species Linum tenue. Next base: position 37,918,631 of record CAMGYJ010000008.1, read on the forward strand.
AAGGGTTAATATTCTTCCAATCGGATAGTCCAAGTGTTTTTTTTTTTTTTTTTGACTGTAAATAGTCCAAGGCCCCGTTTGGATAAGGGTTTCCTATGAGGGATTTTAAAACAATCTCTCACAATTAGGAATTTTAATAAAATCACTTGTTTGGCAAAAACATAAACAATGAGAGATTTTAATAATTAGAGATTTGAGAAACCCTAAATGTGGGTTTTTGAAATAGCTGATGGCCACCAGCTATTTCGAAATCTCTCATTTTTATATTTTATTTTCCAACTGTTACCCTTTCTTTCTTCTATCTGCAGTTCGTCGTCGACCCATTCAACACCAACACTACCCAATGTCGTCCGTTGCCCAAAAGTTGTGGTACTAGTCCTCACCCAATTCTTCCCATCACGTCGAGATATTCTTCCCACCCAAACCTGGTCCCCGTCGGCGATTCCGTCCCACCGCCGCCTGAAAATTTGAGCGCCGCCCAAACTGGTCTCTCGTCTTCGATTCCTTCCCACCATCACATGGAATTTGAACATCGACGCCAAACCTGGTCACTCGTCGTCAATTTCTTCCCACCGCCGCCTGGGATTTGAACGTTGCCCCAATAACAGCGGCGTTCTTCAATTTCTTCCCACTGTCTCCTGGTTAAGCTCGGCGATCCTCCCTGTAACAGCGGCAGCGAAGAAGAAGAACCATGAAACCCCGAGACGGTGGCAGGTTTAGAGGAGGACGAGGCGGTGGTCGAGCAGGCGGTGGTCGAGCAGGCGGTGGCCGAGGTGGACGATGATGCTAGGAGCGGAGTGATTATGCTTGGCGTAGGGTTGCTAATTGATGTTTCTGAAGGGGAGGGATAGTTGGTGGGGAGAAAAACAAAAATGGAAGGGAAGCAGTGGTCTTGCAGGGACAAAAAATCAAGCTACTGCGAAGGTATATGTGCTTCCTAAGAAATCACTGGTGTAGGATTTTTGGGTTTCACATTGTTGTTCTTGCCGATAACGAAGATCACCATAAACAAATGGGGTAAAACTGTCTTTTTCCTTTCTAGCGTGAAAACCCTCATTAGCTTCCAAACGAGTTAATTTGGATAATTCCTGCAAATAAAATTCCTGGTATTTTAAACGAGTGATTTGAAGTTAAATCTCTCACAAATCTCTCATATTAAAAACCCTCATCCAAACGACCCCCAAAAGTGTTTGGATATATGCCGAAGTATCTTTGAAACAAAAGGTTTACTTTAATTATATTATATATCTTATTTTAAAATGCAATTCAAGAGGATTATTCACGACACGAGTATTAACCACATTATTTTTTAAAGCAAGAAATGAACAAAAATTATCCCCGGTGACAATAGTTCTTTGCGCCACCCAGACGTTCAAAACCAGAGATTGGACATCGAAGGATGAAGGAGATTGGAATGATAAAGTCCAGCTGAATTGGAGAAGAAGACGTCGTTTGTTGGAGAGGAAGAAGACAAACTTGCACCCGCCATCGCTATGCTCATCATTTATATTTGATTTCTATTTGCTAGCGATTACTTCTGCTTCTTTCTTCCTCTGGCCCCTTGTTTTGCAAATCTCCATGATTCTGGTTTCCCTATTCGTTTTCTGAATTTCTTTGCTAATTGTTTGTTATGAAAGTAAACAAATGTTTCAAACGCCTAAAAAGGTGAAAGCAAAGACTATGACCTTTCCAATTGATTGTGAAGCGAGAATTGATTTCCAATCTCCTCTGCCATCGCCACTCTGCCTTACCTCTATGAGCTCGACTCAACAATATCTGATTCATCAAGCCGTTTCCAACCGTCGTCCTAAGGATGACCAGACTCTCTTTCCTCGACAACAGTTGAATTGTTTCTCTGGTCTCCGCTACCCAGTTGGCTCTTCCATCCCCAAGCTCGAATTCGATCGCCAACAACTCTTATGCCTCCTCTAGCTTCGTCCTCTGACATGCAATCGGGAGGCGATGAGGCGGTGGAAATAGGATGAGCTCTGTGCCTAATTGCGGATTAGATAAGTCCTCCTTTTCATTTCACGTGGCAAATCAATATTAGAATTTTTTTGTTTATTTTATTTTAGTATTTATATAATGTTTGCTCTTAGCAGTTGCAACGTGTAAGTATGTTATTGTTATTCAACTTAGAGCACCATATGTGGCTCATTTTTATCCAAATCCTACAGTGGAGACCATGGGGCAAGATTGTGCCCTTACATGGAGGCGTTGTCCGTACCAGAAAATGATGGCACTTGCAGCTTAACGCCTCTTAGCTCGGCAACATTGTGCCCTTGTCCTACTTCAGGTGGTGGCAACTCGAAATTGCCCTGAATTTGATTCTGTTCAGGCACCTGAACTTCCCCTGCAACATCCCTCGGCTGAACATGGGCGTTTATAGTTGTTCAGATTTCGGCCAATTGCCGGGTTAAATTATCAAATTGGGCTTGGATCACCGTATTCTGCTGTGCCAGGATTGTCCGCAGCAGCTCCGTAATGTTGGCCTGCTCCGCTATGGCTAGAACGTTGTTAATCTTAGCCTTTGTCGCGGTTGCGGCAGTCTTCTTCTTCCTCTGATCCGTAGGCAGAACAACAACAGGGTCACAATCCCCTGGACCCTTCGACCTGGTCCACCTCGTTGTACCGGCGCTGCCCTTCGTCGACGACATTGTGACACGCCACAAAGTAGAACCGGGCTCTAATTACCACTTGATGAGCCCCAAACCTCGAGCTAGGGATTAGTTCGTTCGGTTTGAGCTTTGCGGCAACAAAACAGGGACACGTAGGATGAAATTTGGTCATGTGACTTCTCGCCGAGAATTGGGGAAGAGGCTCGATCAATTTTAGGTCGCAACTCATCCACAATTTAGGGGGCTACTCAATTGATGCAGAGCTCGCTCGATTGATGGAATTGATCCAATCAAACCAAGGACAAATTCACAAGATAAACTCAATGAACAAAGGGGTTTATTTGATTAAAACTTGAGTGAATTACAACGCAAGACAACTCTTAAATAGACCTAGAGCTAACTTACAGAACAAGGTAAGACGTCCTAATCCTATTACAACTCGACAAAGAACCCAAATAAACAAGGAAAGAACTCAAATGCAAAATAGTCTAGGAATCCTAATCCTACAAGGATTCGGATTACTTGCTTCCAACGTCAGAAAATGCAGCCTCGAGACGATCTTTGGACTCTTCGTTCGAGGGCTTCCAAGCTCCGAATCACTCAACCAATTCTTCGACGTTGCACTCTGAATCCTTATTTTGATGTGGTTCAAATCGTGGAACTCGACTCGCAACCATCCCTTCCTAATCGAGTCTCAAAGTAGCTTGCTTGAATCTGGATTCTGCCTTAGCCAAAAACTAACATATTCCAGCTTTCCAGTTACACTTTTGCATAACCTGAAAGGCAGAAAGGGCCCTTCTGGACTTGATCTCGAGCTCCCAAGTAATCCCAAGTGTTTACAAACATCCCAGGTTCAATGCAACACAATAAATTCTCATTTTCATCAAGCCATGCGTGACGACCAGGCTTCCAAAGTGAGCAACCCGAAATGGCAAAAGGACTTAACCAAAATCCTAGCTTCCAACTTGTGAGTGGGGTTGCTTCGGTTTCAATCCATTGTACCTTGTAGAGAGGTCTAATTGAGATCATATCAGGTAATGATCAGTTGGATAACTATTTTTTTTAGTTGCGTTAGGCTTCAGTTATGCCTTAGGCCTTTGCTGGTGGTGATTCATGGGTGGATGAGGCTTTTTGGCCCATGCTGAAGGTCACGTTCTTTTATGAATTTGGGTTACTCTATTTTATGATCCTTGTCTGAGCTTTGTAATTGTATATGTTTTGTTTTGCAGGAGAAGCGGTGTAGGCTTTTGGGGACCAATGAACTGGTCTCAAGCATTGGTGCGGTTAAGTAAGAGCAAGATGAAAACTGATTTTGATGAGGTTATTCACCCAAGTTCGCTGCACAGCTTTCAGCTTCATTGGGCTCGATCCATGACTTTCTTCGTGCAAAGGGAAGAGGTTAAATAATGGATTATGCTTATTTTCGAAAATGTAATAGAGAGCTGCCCATATCGTGGAAAATTACCTATCATTGTCAGACCTGCAAAAGTCTTTACTTCTTCTTTTTATGATTTGACCTCCAAAGGTCGTGTTTAATGTTATATATTATGTATATGCTCTTCCCTCTATGAGTATCTGTAACACCTTAGGCGAATCCCGCATCGACAAAGCACGGGAGAGATCCATGGTTCATAAGTAAGAAACCGACCTTAACTGACAAGACGCGTTTGGGGGTTGAAATGGAGGAGTGCTTGTGAGAACTTCGAAATTAAACGTGCTCGGTGTGCAGTACAACAAGGATGAGTGACCTTATTGAATTCATCCCAAATTGAAATTTTTAAAGGTCGAGGTCCAAAACAGACATTATCTTTATTGGGAAGAGGTTTGGATGGTACAGTCTATTGGGGAAAAAAAGTACCAATATTATGAATTCATGATTATCTCTCTCCCACGAGGAATAAGATCAGGTGACTAAGGGGGGTCTCCTTAGTTACTTGCCTAAGTCAATCTCAACAATTCAAGCTCATTAAAATTCAATGACTAATAAAGTCAATTTAATGAAGGGTAATGTAGTAATTGCACGGTTCATAATTATTTTATTTTTTAGTAAGTAATAATTAAAAAAAAATTCAACACGTCTCCTCGCCTCAGCCGACCAGAATTTCCCGGCGGCCGTTGAGGATTTTCCGGAGAGAGAGAGAGAGAGAGTTTCCGGCGACCAGCGACGGCGGAGAAGGATTTCCTGGCGACAGTGCTGAATTTGTGATGTTTGTTGACATATTTTGTAAGTCTGGTTTGTAATGTTTGTATCGATTCAGTTTGTATTGTTTGTCATTTTTAGTGACATTTTGTACGTTTAATATGCTTTGTATTGTTTGCCGGTTTATTTTATAATGTTTGTACGCTTTGTTATTTTGTAATGTTTGTCGGTTTCTTTTGTAATGTTTGTAACCTTTGTTATTTTTGTGCATCATGTTTATCATTTTTGTCAACCATGTTTGTAATATTTTTTATGTCTACAAAACAACCTAGTTGACTTTTGGATGAAACTCTTCTATATAAGGATGCAACCTCCAAAGTTAACCCGGGTGTTTTTCCAGTTTGTATGATTTGTCGGTCTAGTTTGTCATTTATTTTTATCCAACATGTTTGTATTGTTTGTATGTCTAAAAAACAACCGGGTTGACTTTGGACATAACCCCTCTATATAGAGAAGAAGCCTCTAAAGTCAATCCGATTGTTTTTTCTTTTTGTATGGTTTGTATTGTTTGTCGGTGTAGTTTGTATTGTTTGTACAGTTCATACGTTTATAAAGTTTGTAAATCTGTTTGTATGTTTTGTCGTTGTAGTTTGTACCGTTTGTATGTTTATATGGTTTGTACTAATTATAAATCCGGTTTGTATATTTCGTAATTTTCCATAATACCCAAACTACTTGTGTCATTAATTAAATAGTCGTTCCCACATTTTAACCGTTAGATTGTTGTGTCGAGATCTAATTGCTGGGAGGGGCTTAATAAGTGACTAAGCAGCAAGGTTGTCAACCCGCGGGTTGACCCAGACCCAGTCGAACTAGTGGGTCAAGGGTTAATGGGTCAACCGTTTTAGCCCGGTTTGGCCCGGAAATATGGAAAGAGTCATTATATTGTACTTATCCTCATAAATTATATCAAATCTTATCTAACATATGAGTTATAACATATAATTTTACACCAAAATAACATATCGTACTTAGATCCAACATATAGTGAAAATTCACACACTTATATAACATAAATATTTAAATGTTCAACTTAGGATTCTAAAGATTGAGTTAGGCGAAAAGAAAAATCGAAAAATAGGCGCATTTCGCAAACCAAAGGAAAAAAGACACAATTTGACATCCAACTCGGTACCTTGTAGCGGTCGGCCCGACTTATGCATGCGGTCCATTTTTCTCACCGAATTAGGGTCAAAATGGTTCGACCCGCGGGTTGACAACCTTGCTAAGTAGAAAGCACCCCAGTCAAACGATCCGGACTCATCTCACGACATCGGCCCAAAAAAAATGAAAAACCGAACTGCCGTTGTAGACCACTTCCCCACGACACCATTTCCCCCACGTCTCTTTCTCCCCTCCTTCCGAGTCAAGTACTACCAGCCAACTCAGCACCATCCGCCTGGTCCAATCTGGTCAATCAGAAACACCAACTCGATCCTCAACATCCTCCTCCACCAAGCAGAGCTGAGCAGTTCCTCCTCAGTCCACCACACGATACTCCCAAGTCCCAACCCCACAGCTCCAGCAGCCGCGATGGGTAAACCAACTGTCCCTTCCTCCCCTGCAGCTCCGACCTTCAACCTGGTCGGATTCTCCAACTTCGTCCGCGCCAACCCCCGCTCCGATCGATTCAAGGTCAAGCGCTTCCACCACATCGAGTTCTGGTCAACCGATTCCACCAACACCTCCCGCCGCTTCTCCTGGGGGCTCGGCATGCCCATCGTCGCCAAATCCGACCTCTCCACCGGCAACGTCACCCACGCTTCCTACCTCCTCCGCTCCGGCGACCTCCGCTTCCTCTTCACCTCCCCTTACTCCCCTTCCATCGCCCAGATGGAGAACCTCTCCCACACCGCCACTGCTTCCGTCCCGACTTTCGACCACGACGCCTGCCGCCGCTTCTCCGCCAAGCACGGCCTCGCGGTCCGGGCCGTCGCGATGGAAGTCGAGGACGCCGAATTCGCCTTCCGCACCAGCGTCGCTCACGGCGCCAGGCCATCCGCCGAGCCGATGGCGCTGGACGGCCGTGCCGTAATCGCCGAGGTTGAGCTGTACGGCGACGTCGTGTTGCGGTACGTGAGTTATAAGAACCCTAGCGATTCAGCAGCAAGCGGCGATTCCGATCCCGATTGTTGGTTTCTGCCCAAATTCGAGTCGGTAGACGAGGCATCGGCGTTCCCTCTGGACTACGGGATCCGACGATTGGACCACGCCGTGGGAAACGTGCCGGAATTAGGCCCAGCGGTGGCTTATGTGAAAGGGTTCACCGGTTTCCACGAGTTCGCCGAGTTCACGGCGGAGGATGTGGGGACGAGCGAGAGCGGGCTGAACTCGGCCGTGCTGGCCAATAACTCAGAAATGGTTCTGCTGCCGATGAACGAGCCGGTGTTTGGGACCAAGAGGAAGAGCCAAATACAGACTTATTTGGAGCACAACGAAGGAGCTGGGGTCCAGCATCTGGCCCTCATGAGTGAGGATATCTTCAAGACGTTGAGGGAGATGAGGAAGAGAAGTAACATCGGCGGGTTCGAGTTCATGCCTTCTCCGCCTCCCACATACTACAAGAACTTGAAGAACAGAGTTGGTGATGTGCTGAGCGACGAGCAGATTCAGCAGTGCGAGGAGTTGGGGATCTTGGTGGATAAAGACGATCAGGGCACCCTGCTGCAGATCTTCACCAAACCTGTTGGCGACAGGTAATTTGCTGAAAAAAAGGCTGATTGAAATCTGTTTCCATCTTTGGTATTCCATTATTAGGCTTCCCTGATACTGGAGTGAAAGTGATTACTTACATAGCTTGCTGGCACAGAATTTTTTTTTTTTTTGTTATATATCTATCATTTGGGTTGATAGACTTGAGTGCAATGGTTAGTCTCTCACCATTGTTTTGAGCTGAAGCTACATCGTGTTGCTTGGTATGCTTCAAGGGTTCAGTAGTTCATATGTTTTGCTTCTTTGATCGTTTATAACTCTGTGCACAGCTCATCTTTGGTAGTAGTGGTGTTTGCCTGGAGTATGAGATCTGTGGTATCTTCTGCTGCCTCTTAGCTTAACCATGGAGCAAGAGGCTATGTCCTGTATTTTTTGTCTGTTATCGCACCTCTTGTAAAAATTGAGCGAGTGAGTTGGGAATTTGTTGTGTGTTTGACAGGCCGACCATCTTCATCGAGATAATACAGAGAGTTGGGTGCATGATGAAGGATGAGGCAGGGAAAGAGTTCCAGAAGGGTGGTTGTGGGGGATTTGGGAAGGGCAACTTCTCCGAGCTCTTCAAGTCCATCGAGGAGTACGAGAAGACATTGGAGGCCAAGCGACCTGCAGAAGCCGCTTCCGCATAGGTGATAGATAGTATCAGAATTTGCCATGCCATTGTTGTCATTGTGTATCATTATGAAGAGAATGCCAAACATTCATTTGTGCTGCTGTAGCTTGTATGTGTCATCTCCTTCAATCACTCTATAACTAAAACTCTGTAAGTGAATACCCGCTCGGTTACAGGTCGAAGTAGGCTGATCTAATCTGTATTATTTGGAAAAAAATAAAAACAGAAATAAATTTTTATGATAAAATATGAGGACAACACTTGATTAATGAAAATAAGTGATAAGATAAATGAGTGAAAATATGAATAAAGAACAGTCAAAATGGGAGAAAAGGCTAAATGGAATTTAGTAAGTTAGTATGAAAAATTCCCCTTTCTTATTCTGCAACCCTAAACCTGACTTCCAAACACAACTAACTCCGAAACTGACAAAGCCACCACTCTCTAAACCTTCATTGGAATTTTCTTATCCTGACCCAGAAGCCCAATTTCTCTTTGTTGTATCTACTTTCTCGTACTTTACCAATTTCAACATAGATTGAAACTCTTACCTTCCTCGTTTATCAACTTACTAGCGTGGGCCCCGGCCATTTGGCCGGACGAAGATGAGATATGAAATTTGATAATGTAATGGGGTGTATAGCTAATTGTTGTATAGTTTTTTTTTTTTTGGAAACACGTGATAAAAATAATGAATTTTAATAGAAAAGAGACATGAATGATGCAACGAATAAAAAATCAGCCTTATGAACCAAAATCAAGTACATGTTACCTTGTGAAACAATATTTTTTCTGGTAATATGATGAGGTGGAGTAAGTTTTATAGAAACCAATTTCCAGAAAATCGAATAAAAAATCGCATATCCCGCCGATTTTCGGGAAATGAGCATCTCACAATCGTTGCTAGTTTTTACTCGATTTGCTTTATAAAACTTTCATCTTCTCATCATTGTGTTTTCTGGTTTTTTGCCAAGCCATGATAAAATCTAAAGAAATCAAGAATGAACAGCACGATTTGGGATAGGAACCACCGTTCCTGTATCCCTAGAAAATGGTGGTAAACACGGACTCACCTGCCAAACTGGTTTGGATTGAGATTTTTATAGGGTATCAGAGAACCATGTGATTATAAATTAGACTTGATCAAAATGGGCCAAAACTTGAAATTCAGCTTGTTTGACCGACCCATGCCAAACTCTAATTATTCTTTACTTTTAAACTTTATATTTGAAAATAAAAAATAATGAAAGAAAAGAGATGACTGCAATTCACCATTTGTACATCACTGATTCGGGAATAAAACTATAGAATTTCGAAAGGAAACTGAAAATGTTTAGGATCGTTTTAATGTTAAAAATAACCAAATAGATCTTTCTGTTTAGTTTTTTACTAACAAATACCAAACGATTCCCTATAATATACACTATAATTTAATCATTATGATATCAAATAATTACATAATATATATTTGAAATGATAAAAATTGGACTAATTGAGTTGGTCGAAGTTGAACCATTGAATAACTTTAAAATACATTATATTTTAGCCACTAAGATATAAAATAATAGCATAGTATATATTATGCTAGAGAAAATAGCTTGTTTTAGAATGGCAAACCCATGATGTTCATTTGTTTTACTTGATGGGCAAATCTCATGTAGGTCAGACCCGTTCAACTCTTTTATTTTATGATTAGCGGTTAGCCCATTAGAATCCATGCATTAGTTTATTGTTAATTTTTTTCTTTTTAGCAATAAAAAGGAGTATTGATTTTACCTTTTCATATATATATTTTACCACCATGGAGAAATAAAAGGACTTAAAGAAAAAAATTGACGCTCCTGGACCCGTTTAAATCCGCATGTGTACGGTAAGTTGGCCCGTTCCACAGAGAAAAAAGAAAAAAATTGACACTCCCTATTCTACTCTTCCTACAAACGCTCCTGGAGCAGGGAATTTTAAATGGGGGAAGAGTTTTTTCCTCTCTGCAAATATATGTTTTTAATTTAAAAAGATACAACAAATGTACTTAGTGTGATTGGTTATGATCTTTGTTTTTCTTTAAAATGGTCATGGTTCGAATCCTAGTAAGTGTCTTTTTAATGAATAAAAAAAAGTAATTGTGAAGACCAAAATGTCCTTCCTACTTTCACTCTGGATGCAGGAAATTTGAAATGGGGCTTCAAGTTTTCTCATTTGACTTTTATTTATTGTGTAGACTATACGACTATACCTATCTTTGTTCTGGATAAGCAAGAAAAAGGAAGCCGCGCGGGAGACCCAATGTAGAGAAACGTATTAGGGCTACCTTTCCTCCCCAGTTTTATTATGAAACTAGTTTGTTTTGTGCCGCGCTCTGCTGCGGCAAGGAAATGTTCCAGAGCCTTGTCTACTAACCCGTATATTAGTGTTCAGCATTGGACAGGCTCATAAAAAAAATAAACTGCTCAAATATATGATCCTTAAAAGTTATCTTCTCAACCTAAGTTCAAAACCTTTTGTTATACTCGCACTACTATATTCTAGTGAATTAATGAATTCATCAATAAGACATGAAACCATCAAATTGGAACGAATAATGAGTTATGGACTTAAGGCATTCTAGAGATCTTATAAAAAGTTGATCACATATTATCATGATTAATTGAATATGACAGATCACAATAGATCCATTCATGCTCCCTAGTTACATACACAACCCTCTTAAAGGTGTGCTTTTTCAAATCAATAAGGCAACGTAACTAAACGTTATGGTCGACTTGAAATCGAGATTTTGCAATTATAGAAAAATTGTACTGCACCAACGGTTTGATAAAAATAAACTCATACCAAAGGTTAAATCGATATATGATATTTAGTGGTTTGGAATGGTTGAACCACGGTTTTAGCAATAACATACTGCTAACGTTTCGGTACAACTTTTGATACGAATTTACAATCCTTGAGATTTAGTAAAATAACCATGACTTAGAGAGTCTCGATAAAGCAAACACTAATGCTCCATCTGACACTGAATGAGGAATGAGGGCTTAATCCGAGTTTTTTCCATAAATAGCACCTTTAAAAAAAAAATTACAAAACTAGCACCCGCCCAAAAATATTTACAAAACTAGCACCCTTTTTTATTGACCGCACCCTCCAGGTGCGGTTTACATATAAAACGCATCCCCAAGGTGCGTTTTAAATGTAAACCGCACCTGGAGGGAGCGGTCAATAATGGTGGGCCTGAACCGCATCTGGGCCATGCGGTTTCATGTCTGGCCTACATGAAACGCATGGCCGAGGTGCGGTTTAGGCTTGACCTACCTAAACCGCACCTTAGAGATGCGGTTTCTGCCTCCAAGAACAAACCGCATCTCTAAGGTGCGGTTTGGCCATGTAGACCGCACCCCTCAGGTGCGGTTTACTTGTCAATAATTCTCCGACAACTGCCAAAGCCATGCAGGGAATAATGGACGTAGGGCTGCATGGCAGACTAAAACCGCACCCTAGAGGTGCGGTTTTCACAATTTTTTCCCCTATATAAGACTTGCCGGAAAACCTCTACTCTTCACACCTCTCATTCTCCCTCTTGTTCTCTTTCATTTTTCTGTTGTATATCTATATTTATTTAGTGTGTTTGCCATTAAGATTAACTCGTAAGTTTATTTTGTTTTACTTTTTATGCCATTAACATTAACTCGTAACTTTATTTTGTGTTACTTTGTATGCCATTAACATTAACTCGTAACTTTATTTTGTGTTACTTTTTATGCCATTAACATTAACTCGTAACTTTAATTTGTGTTACTTTTTATTGCATTAACATTAACTCGTAAGTTTATTTTGTGTTACTTTTTATTGTTATTTGTGATCTGTGATTTTATGATATTAACTAAAACTATGGTTTGTTTGTGTGCAGATGGCATTCCGTCAGTTGTTGCTTGGCTTACGGTGGAATGGTTACACGGAAGACACCGGAAAGGGGGCCACCTACGTCGGTGGCAATTTTCAGAAAATAACGGTCGGTACCAGACCGAAGCTTGAAGACCTCCATCGAATATGCACTGACGTTACTTGCATGGATGGCACGAGGAGGGTAGATCGTATGGTGTACCGATACCCAAACAGAGCAACTGGGTCATTGTGGCATGAGGAATATACCATAACCACTCAAGATGACGTAGATTCCATGCTCGAATTCTTGAGGTCCAACAAGTTGGCCAAAGCCGAGATGTTCGTTTACACCGAGCCAGCCGTTAGTGTTGGAGGTCATTCTGGACACGGTCAAACATCTGGTATCCATGGTGGAGGTGAATTATATGACGATCATCCCTACCAAAGTTACCATGATCCTCATTCCTATTTTCAGTACCAAGATGGAGGGGAAGGTGCAGGCCATCATCAATCTTTCTCGTCATATGAAGAAGAAGTTCAACCGGACATCCCCAACCAAGCCCAGTACAACTTCCTGACAGGCAGCGGTAGTTTTCACAACTACCATTATGGAGCTGATGAAGGTGCCTTTCATGAGCAGGATCAGACGGAGGCTGCCACACCAGGACCAGTCAGCGACCCCTCTGATGAAGAAGGAGAGAACAACGTCAGTGCAGGAAGCTCAGACCCTCTTGAAGGTGCTGATGATTCAGCACCAGATTCAGATTCAGATAATGATCATGATGTGGCTCCTGACCGTGTACCAGTCCCCTACTACAATCACATTCCAGACGACAATTGGATGGTCGACAGCGACATGGAGCCGCCAGAGGTCCCAATATGGGGCCCACTCACTGGGTTTACGAAGGGCCAACAATTTGGCTCGAAGAAGGATGTGCGGCACGCCCTTGAGACTGAAGCAATGACTCGGCATTTTGAATGGGACACAACTCATTCCAACACCAAAAGGCTCATAGTCAGATGCCGTAATCATCACGAGGGGTGCAATGTTAGGATTCGTGCCATCAACAGCAAGAGACACGGCCACTGGGTCGGTGCAAGCCATGGCATATGCTCCCAAGCCCAAAATTGGACGATGAACATTGCGCCGCCAACCTCCCTCATGGCTTTGTTCGACGCATTGCACAAGTTGTTGTAGATGATAGCTAGGCAAGCGGATGCCCAACTATACTCCCCCATCTCCTCCCAACTACTGAAGATGATCCTAAGCCATCCACAACTAAGGAGATTGCTTGATTTCTTGGAGAATAACACTCCTCCGATCATGCCTATGAGATAGACACGAGCATATCTCTCCTTCTCATCCTCCGGACTTTCCTCGGTTAGGGGGTGACTCTCGTAATGCTCTTTAAAATACTTCGTCAACCATGTAATTGAGACTTGGTGTTTCCTCATTGGTGGCATGCGATCGGTCGCATCAACGCAACCCTTCACCGGTACTTTCACTCCCAAATGACTGTGGATGAAATGCTGCCAACCTGGCATACCGTCACAATCCTCGGGGGGATGATCACTCACGCACACAGGTTTGCCGTCGATGGGCAGATGGGTTAGGATGGCGACATCCTTTAGCGTGATGGTGGCCTCTCCTTCTCTAAAGTTGAAACAATGGGTCTCCTTTCTCCATCTCTCGGCTAATGCGGTGATGAGTTGGCGATCGATTTGGATGCCGTTAAAATGCCTAATCGAGTCTAACCGTGCCCTTTTGAGAAATGGCAAGATAGCTGGGTGGAATGGGAGCACATTGGTGGTACCCCTATAGCGGATTATTGTTTGTGATTCCTAGCAAAAAATGTACACGTTTATTATTATTAGTAAGGGTTTTTTTTCGTATAACTAAATTAATTAAATTAAATTATGCGACATAAAACATAATTTTATTATCATAAAAAGACATTTCATATTATCATAAAACAAACGTCCTAAATTAATTAACATAATAACATTGTCAATGAATAATAATTTAAAGAGGTACATACATATTATCGTAAAACAAACATACTAAATTAATTAACATAAATAACATTGTTACTGAATAATAATTTAAGTAGAAACATACATATTCAAATGTTTGGTAAATAATTTAATCGTATTAGTTGTTTTAAATAATTTAATCGAATACAAAGCAACACTCGTTAGACTCTTAGAAGAGGTATACATCTTCTTAGAAACGCAGTCTTTTTGACAGAAAAGGGGGGATCCGAGGATCTCTTAATACCCGATTTTCCCAGGTAATGGGAGGATATAATAATCGCTTAAAACCCCATTTCCTTAGACGTGCATCTCTTTATAAAGAGTCGAAGTAAGTGGCGCTATGTATTCGATTAAATTATTGAAAACAACCAACACGATTACAAAATAAACATAAATTAATTTTATATTACACTAGGCACATTAACAAAATAAAAGAAGGACAAATGGTGAAGAATTGTATGTACCGGGTGATCGTTCCAAACATCCCTTGACCGATGGTTGGTTTGGTCGTACAAGTCGGTTGGATCCACCGGTCCTTGCTCGAGATAATACCGTTGGTTGTATATATCGACGTCCTCCCCAACCTACGAGAAAATAACAACGAGGTTAGTACATAGATTAATTAAAAAACTTATAACAACAACAAAGATTAAACCAAAATAATGAGTACATACCGCTTGAAATTCATCAACAAAAACTCCTTCTCCTTGCCACCAATCGGCCATTATTTCGGCGTAATTCGGACAGAGCTTCGGCTCGACTCGGAGGGTTTTGAGGAAAAACCTAAGAAATGTTTACTGATGGCAGATCGGACTTAGCCGCAACCAACAGACCACTATTTCCTAGGCTTTTGGGAGGGGAGGGTTTAGTTAGAGAGATAAATTGTAGAGAGAGGAGGAAGAATGGGTTGTGGTGTGAAGAAATGAGAGGGGGAGGGGGGGTATTTATACCCATCAGACCGCACCCCCCAGGGGCGGGCTAGTAATTTTGGCCTGAACAAAACCGCTCCCTCCCGAGGCGTTTTGCGTTTACCTAGGGCTGACCGCATCTCGGCCAAGCGGTCTGCAGTCTTTGACGCGGATCGCTCCCCTGGCAAGCGTTCAGCCGCCCGATCGCGCCTCCATCCAACGGCTTGAAAACCGTTCCGCAGCTGGCGCGGATCGCATTGCTGGCATGCGTTTCGTAACGGAGACCGCGCCTCCAAGATGCGGTTTATATGTAAACCGTATCCTTCAAGTGCGGTTTACTGATAAAACGCATCTTGGAGGTGCGTTCCATAAATATAGGTGCTATTTGTGTCAATTTTTTCATATGTGTGCTAGTTTTGTAATTTTTTTTAGGGTGCTATTATTGGAAAAAACTCGCTTAATCCAAGCCATGGAGATAGAGTATCATTGTTTCTTCTGGATCTTTCCCTTGCATCTACCATCTTTTACTTCTAAGAATTACTAACCACCAATATGGATGGCTCTTTACTATTTGAACTAAGCAATATAATAAAGAAGTGTGCCTACAATGACGTGTTGATGAAGGACTTGCTGGTCACCAAATAAAATGACAGTAGCTAACTTTAGTAAAGCTCTAATGCAACAGTGACTACTTTGTATCTTTAATTATATTTAGTATATTTTTGTCCAAGGATTGAAATTTGGAAAAAGGAGACGCATTAGTGGAAATTAGAAAGGCTACGTTTCATTTTCTCCGGGAAGTCTCTCCCCAGCACTCTAATTTCATAGACTTTTTGCAATAGAAAAGTGAAAAGGAAAGAAATGGGCCTGTTGGATAGAGAAGCATATCCAAGCTTGTTGGGATACTCTCTAGTATTGGCTCATCATCATCCAACCCTCCTGCTACCTTGTGAATTTGTTTTGTCCAGTGCATTGGTGAATTCAAGAGTTAACTTAAGGTGGTGTAAAATGTTGATGCCGATAAATTTTTAAACCAACGGTTCCTACTCCTTCGAAATTACTTGGACAACTAAGATATTTCTCATTGCATAAGATTATTGTTTAATGGCGTTTGACGGGTTGTCTTCGGAGTTAACCACAAAGTCATATACTACATGCCAAGAAAGACTCAAATTCCTAAAGGTCTTGCAAAATTCTAAAAACCGGAACCAAACAATAGTTGCATCATTCTGACTAGTTTGAGAGAGTATATAGAGGAGGATTCAATATTGAGGATGAAACTTTCAAGTATGTAATGAAGTATTGGGTAAAGATAAGGCTTAATTGCAAGTTTGGTCACTCGAATTGCTTAAAAATTTCACGTTTGCCACCCGAATTGATTTATTCCATTTATAGTCACTCGAATTGGTTGAACAGTCCAAGTATGGTCACTCTCCGTTAACCTCCGTTAACCTCCGTTAATGACGACCGTTAAATGCTGACGTGGCTAACAGAAAGACACAGTCAACACATTTAAACATTAAAAAAAGACAACCCGACCCGACCCGACCCGCCAGCTCACCCTTACCCGCCCAGTCATCCATTCTTGCCCAAACCCACGAACCAGACCCAATTAACTGACCCTAAACCAAACTAGTGACCTAACCCCCCTGAAAACTAAATCGCAGACCCAATTAGGGCAGTTCCCTTCCTCTCCATCTTCATCCTCCCGGCCGCCTCTCTACTTTGCACAATCAGTTTCCTTTGCTTCCATGGATGGCGAGTCTCCTCTACCACTAGTCCCCTCGAATCCATTCCTGACCGATCGACGACTCTTCTTCCGCCAGTCTCTCGCGCTGAACATCGCTCGAACACAAGAACTTCATGCTATCCTCTAGTCCACTCTGGCGGCGGCAGAGTTCAAGAGTAAAAGCACGAGGTGTTTGCGAGCTTCAGCGGAGAAAGACAATCGCAGGGGATTTCTGTCCTTCTACAAGGACGAAATCAGACTCCACCAAGGCGCATCCATCATCGAGCGGAGTTTCGGCAAGCCATCTAGGGTTTCAGAATCGGCGGTCTTCGTGAACTACGCCCGATTCCACCTGGTGTCTCTCGACGAGCTGCTTCACATCCTCCGTCGCGGGAAATCGAGAAGCCGTCATCATTCCGATTTTCTTCGATGTGGATCCAATCTGATTTCAGGAAACAGAAAGAGAGGAAGAAGTCGTAGCTCCGCCGAAGTCTTCCCCCGCGACGATAAGGTGCGGAGGAGATCGGAGAGATGATACTTCGACGGAAGTCGCTAATCTCCCGGATTCGCCACCGTTCACTACGGGTAATTCGATGTTGATTAACTGCGCTCAATGACCTAATTTCCCCTATCGACGAAGGGCTGACTGGGCGGGTAAGGGTGAGCTGGCGGGTCGGGTCGGGTCGGGTTGTCTTTTTTTAATGTTTAAATGTGCTGACTGTGTCTTTCTGTTAGCCACGTCAGCATTTAACGGTCGTCATTAACGGAGGTTAACGGAGGTTAACGGAGAGTGACCATACTTGGACTGTTCAACCAATTCGAGTGACTATAAATGGAATAAATCAATTCGGGTGGCAAACGTGAAATTTTTAAGCAATTCGAGTGACCAAACTTGCAATTAAGCCGTAAAGATAATGAATCCTCAACCCTCACTTGTTTTAAGACCAACTCCAACCCATTCACCTAAATTGAGGCTCGAAAAATTGAGTCCCATTATACTAGGGGTGGGCAACCGGTTCGGTAAACCCGAATCGAACCGAAACCAAATTAAACCTAACCGAAATCGAAATAATACTATTCGATTCGGAAGAGAAATATGGATATTTCGAAAATCAAGGTTCTTTCAACCGAACCGAATTTACGAATTTCCAACCGAAAAATCGAAATATTATAATTGTAAGCTTCAAATGGTGGATTTTTATGTTTGTAGTTGTTTTTAGACATAAGCATTTGAAATATTATATGACTTATGTGTTGAAAAGTTTGATTTTTCATTGATGATGCATATAATTACATATTTATTGTTTATATTAGGGGTGAAAAATAATTTGAAAGTGAGAAGATACAAGTAGCCTTACAAATTCGGTTTTGTGTGAAAAACCGAACCGAATTATAATTCGGTTCGAATTCGGTTTGAAGTTTGGGAGAATTCGGAGACCCGGTATTCATAATTTCGGTTTGGTCGAAACCGAACCGACCGAATGCCCACCCCTACATTATACCCCTTGTCTTGTGCCGTTTGACTAGTTTAGTACCGTATTTGGAGCCATTTACACTATGTTTGGTCTTGTTTTGGCATGTTTAAGAATTAAGACTTTAGCAGGTAGAATGGGTGAGAGGATCGAAAGTCCGACAAAAGGGATCGAAAAGGGATCAAAACTAAGGAAAGTGCAAGGATCACGGTTTGGCGGCAAGATCATGGGCAGGAGCATGTTCCAGGAGCCGTGAAGATTGCAAAGTTCTAGGAGCTTCAAGCCTCGTGAGCATTGCAAAGATCACTATCCCAGACCGTGAAGTCAGCAGAAAAATCATGAAGTGTATTAATGAAACGACGCACATTGCGCTGAGATCAAGGTTTTGTTACACACTTCACGGGGGTGATGTGCACCCGTGAAATATGCACTCACAAGCTATATAAAGGAGAGTGAGCAGAATTTCAAGTGGGAGTTCTACAGAGAGAATTTGGAGATCTTTTTCCACAACCTAGAGAGAGCTATGAGCAAAGTATAATTGATGGTGAATTTGACCTACCAAGCCATTTGGTGGCTAGATTTCATCTCCAAGCATCCTTCCGAGCAACTAGGAAGAAGGAGAACCAAGTTTCCATGGGTTTTTCCTCTTTCCCGATTGTTGTTCTTTCTCTAGCTATAACGTAGTTTCTCTATTCACTTGGATAATGTATACCCTAGTCTAGAATGTTGTAGATTGATGTTTGTGAACTTTTTGTGTTGATGGGTATTGTTGATTATAAATTGATTGACGTATCTTCATGCAAATTGAGTGTTCTTGTGGCAAATTGACCTAGAAGGGAGAAGATCTCCTTATGGCAATTAGGGTCACTACTACTCAATCAACGTAGAGTGTCATGAATCACTATGATTGGTAACTATGTCTTTCCGGGTTAATCTCCAAGGGAGTGGAATTGGTTACCTTAGTCGTTTTTTTCTGCAATGTGTTACCCCCCTCTGATTAGACCGATTAAGCAGGATAGGATGCACTCGAATAGAGGGTCTAGCTATTTTAGATTTATAACGGTATATAAACTTGTCTATCGTACTAGAGTATCACATTCTCATCTCGACACTGGACTAGGGGGATAATCATCTGAGTGAAGTTTTCTCACTTGAATTAAACATCATTTTATTTGTTTGCTTGTTTAGTTAAATAGCTTTAAACAACGTTTCGATTCCTAGATACATTGTAAATTGTTGAAGTAAGGATATATATAGATCGCCTGGGTTTGATCATTGAAATACTTGCTCTATACTGCACCTAGTTATAGGTTATACTTGGCCTATGATTGGGATTTAGTAGTTAGTAGCGAGCCAGGTCTAAGGGGAGTGGATTGTTGAGGGTACCACTAGTGCTTAACAAGAAGTTTAGTATTTTGTTATGTTAGTTCGATTAGAGTTTCGAGTCAGAGTCTATATAATGTACTTGAGTCCTAGCGTTAGGAAAATCAATGAAACCTATAAAAAACATCGCCAATTATCCCTCCGCTCTCTAATTTTTTTCCAAAAACCTTAATTCCCAACTCTAAATCACCCGATTCTGCCCAATTCTCATCTCAACCAATCAAATTATTTTTTCTTCTAAACTCTATCTTATTACGTCAATCTGGGGCCAAGATCCGTACCTACAACACTAAACAATCAAGAATTTTGATCAAAGTTAAAAGAGTAAATTCTCATTTGCTGATTGCCAAACTTTTACTAAAAGAAAATTTGGGAAACCTTTGATGTTATATGATGCCACACACACACAGCGCCATCTCCACTTAGCTTCAGTTTCATTTTGAAAGAAGAAAGTAGCAGAGCATTGCAGCAAACCTTTCAAAAAGGAAAACAGGATCAATCAATCCCATCAATTCAAATCATTCTACCTCTCTTTCCGTTTTCATCCCCCGTTCTTATCCGATCCACAATAACGTAAAGAGGAACGGTGCGAACCTCTCTCACTGCAAAATATAATTTTTTTCGCCAATTCCTTAACTCTGCCTCATTGTCTCGTCTTTTCCAGGGCCGGAGTCGCAGCAGGTCAGGTCAGTCGGTCGTCAATCTTTCTGCTTGTCTCCGCGATGTTCTTTGATTATATTCCTCGATTTTGTTCTCGTAGAGCATTGTGATCTGTGCCTCAGTTCGATCTTCTGATTGACGAACGACTTACAATGCAGAAATCCTCCGAGTTCCCCAGTTCGCGTTCTACGGGAGGAAATCATCTGTTCTTTCTTTTTTCCTTGATTACGGAGGATTTCTCACTGGCTTTCCGCTTTCCCGTCTGTTCTTTCACAAATCAAATCTTGCCAATAGCACAGCCATGGCTGGTTTCAGGTTTTCTTTTGTATTAATTAATTCATTGATTTATTGGTGATATTCTATTCGCATCACAAGTTGATTCAGTGACTGATGTCGGTGTGGAAAACATGGCGCAGGAATCTCTAAAATCGAGGAGTGAAGAATTGTAGATTTTCTATCGAAGAGATGATGTCGAGATCGTACACGAATTTACTGGACCTGGCCAAGGGGAATTTTCAGAACATCAATCCTGAGAGGAAGGGATTGTCGAGGGTTATGAGCGTTCCTGGCAAGTTCTCGGACATGGAAGACGACGATGAGCCCGCTTCCTCTGACAATCCCTCCACATTGTCTGTGGACAGGATGATCATCGTCTCGAACCAGCTCCCCGTGAAGGCTGTCAGGAATCCTGATGACCAAGGCTGGAGTTTCGCCTGGAACGAGGATTCCCTGGTTCTGCAGCTCAAGGATGGTTTCTCTGAAGACATGGAGGTTTTCTATGTCGGTTCTTTGAATGTCGAAGTCGATTCCAAGGACCAGGATGAAGTGTCTCAGGTTCTGCTAGACAGGTTCAAGTGTGTGCCGACATTCCTCCCGCGCGACATTTACACCAAGTTCTATGATGGTTTCTGCAAGAAGCAGCTCTGGCCACTCTTCCATTACATGCTGCCTCCTGTTGAGGAAGGCAGCAGATTCGACAGGTCCTTGTGGGAGGCTTACGTAGCAGCAAACAGGTTGTTCTCACAGAAAGTGGTTGAGATTCTCAACCCAGAAGATGATTTCATCTGGATTCACGATTACCATCTGATGGTGCTGCCAACTTACTTGAGGAGGCGGTTTAACAGAATCCGGATGGGTTTTTTCCTTCACAGCCCGTTCCCTTCGTCTGAGATCTACAGGACCCTTCCTGTGAGGGAAGAGATACTCAAGGCATTGCTCAATACCGATCTAATTGGGTTCCATACTTTTGATTATGCTCGACATTTTCTTTCCTGTTGCTGTCGGATGCTGGGTCTCGAGTATCAGTCCAAGAGGGGATACCTTGCACTGGAATATTATGGAAGGACCATTGGTATCAAGATTATGCCAGTTGGGGTTCATATGGGTCGAATTCTTTCGGTAATGAAACAAACTGATAAGGAGTCTTGGATTTCTGAGCTGAAAAAGCGGTACCAAGGTAAAACTGTGTTGCTTGGTGTGGATGATATGGATGTCTTCAAAGGGATCAATCTGAAACTGTTGGCTATGGAGCAGATGCTCAGGCAGCACCCTATCTGGCAGGGAAAGGCTGTGTTGGTTCAAATAGTAAACCCTGCAAGAGGCAACGGGATTGATTTGGAGGATATAAGAACTGAAATACAAGATAGCTGCAAGAGGATCAATGGCCTATTTCGAATGCCTGGCTATGAACCAATAGTGATTGTTGATACTCCAATCTCAGTGGGCGAGCGAGTTGCTTACCACAGCATTGCTGAATGTGTCGTTGTTACAGCAGTGAGAGATGGCATGAATCTCACACCGTATGAGTACATAGTCTGTAGACAAGGCAGTGATACATGTACAAACTTCCATGGGTTGAAGAAGAGCATGTTAGTGATATCAGAGTTCATCGGTTGTTCTCCATCGTTGAGCGGTGCAATTCGTATCAACCCTTGGAACGTCGAGGCAACAGGCGAGGCAATGAACCAAGCAATTTCAACTTCCGACTCCGAACAACAGTTGCGACATGAAAAGCATTATCGGTACATCAGCACTCATGATGTTGCTTATTGGTCGAGGAGTTTCTTGCATGACCTGAAGAGAAATTGTGCTGATCATAACAGAAAAATGTGCTGGGGGATAGGATTTGGGTTTGGTTTCAGAGTGATGGCTCTTGATCCCAATTTCAGAAAGCTGTCTGGAGCTGTTATTGTTTCGGCATACAAGATGGCAAAGAGTAGAGCAATACTGTTGGACTATGATGGTACTGTGATGCATCAAAACGCCATCAACAAATCGCCGACTCAGGAAGTGATCTCCATCCTCAACAGACTCTGCGATGACCCAAACAACACAGTTTTCATTGTCAGCGGCCGAGGGAGGGACAGCTTGGCTGAGTGGTTTTCTCCTTGTAAGAAGCTTGGTATTGCTGCCGAACACGGCTACTTCCTGAGGTCTTCTTCGTCCCTTGTATCTTTTTGTATGTTAAGCTGCGTATTTATCTATCATCAGAAAACAAGAAGGCCAACCAATAGCATCAGCGTTAACTACACTTGGTTCCATTCCATTATGCAGCGATTTCATTAGAGCTTTCAGGATAATTTTGCAGAATTGACAGTTTCGTGTAACGCCCTGCAGGTGGACGCAAGATGGAGGATGGCAAACCTGCGTACAGAGCAGTGAATTCGGGTGGATGCAGATTGCTAGGCCTGTGATGAAGTTGTATACAGAAGCTACAGATGGGTCTTCCATTGAGACCAAGGAAAGTGCTCTGGTCTGGCAATACCGGGATTCAGACCCTCGATTTGGATCAGCTCAGGCGAAGGAGCTGCTCGACCATCTGGAGAGTGTCTTGGCCAATGAACCTGTCGCTGTAAAGAGTGGTCAGTTCATTGTAGAAGTGAAGCCTCAGGTACATGCTTCTTCCACATTTACCTATATATGCTTCTGTAATTGCTAAACAAGTTGGTTGGTTGAATTATGATACAGGAAGTCAGCAAGGGGATAGTTGCAGATAAAATTTTCACGGCTCTGTCGGGAAAGGGGAAAAAGGCTGACTTCGTTCTGTGCATTGGAGACGATAGATCAGATGAAGACATGTTTGAAGCAATTGGGAATGCACTGGCAGGGAAAGTTCTCGCCTCAAATGCCTCAGTTTTTGCTTGCACGGTTGAACAGAAACCCAGCAAAGCCAAATACTATCTGGATGACATAGCTGAAGTTGTTAGCACCCTTGAATCTCTTGCTGATGTCTCCACTACTCTCCAGTAGACACACCCACCCACCATTTTCCTCTCATCCCGAGAACCACACTGGGACTTCATAGCAAAGCTTTGTGGGACGGAATTTTTACTCTTTCTGAGTTTTGTCAGGTTACTTCTGAACTAGAATGAATTAGCATTTGAAGATAGTAGATAGAGAGAGAGAGGGAGAGAGATCTCTTGGCATTGTTACCCCCTTTTTCTGTTTTCCTTTCTTACGTTCATTTAGCAGTTTGTGTCGATTCTTCTTTTCCCAGAAGAGATTTTCAGAAAGAATTACGTGTATAGTTGGACAATTCATAACCTTAAGATGATATTTATTTTTATCCCCTTTTCTGAAGTGTTTCATTGTTTTTTTCTAGGAAACTCGATGATTTTGCCACCTTTTATGTTATGTTAGTTCCTGTATTTTATATTTTAGAGCGTAGGATGAAAGAAATCGATTAAGAGTCAATTTGTAAGAAATTTAAACTCAAGGGGAGTCAGAGATTGAAGCCAAGAAGTGAATGTGAGGTCTAGAGTTGTAACAATTGCCTTCTATCTTATAGCTAAAGGGAATCTATAAAACAAAAAATGGTATTTTTCAAGTCCATAATGAATCCAAAACCCTCATATATCCATGGTTTTACAAAACCTTCATTTTTCAAATTTACCTTTATTGCCCTCATTGGTATGATAAGATAATGAAATTAGGAGGGGTAGTTTGGTATTAAATGATGGATTTCAAAGTCCATGATCAATTCCCACCTAAATAGGCGGAACTTTTAAGTCCGTGGGGTCCATGGATTTGGATCCTTAAAGTTTGTGGGACCTACGGATTTGTTGCCCTAAATGCATCAAACAAACAATAGATTTTGGACAAAATTCATGATGGATCCAAATCACTCACCAAATCCATCAAGCAAACAAGTCCTAAGCAAACAAGTCCTAAGGGAATTTGATATCAAAATGAATTTTCTCGCTCAAGAAATTAATTCTCTAGTAGATTAATCTCATACCCGAAATCCCAAATACATCTCCAGAAGAAAAAACGAATTTTCAGCCGATAGATTAATCTAGAATGGAGATTATAAATGGGCTCGGAGTACATGGTACATTGTTTTCATTTCACCGAAACACCCCATTTAGTATTAAACCGCCAGGCCCATTTGTCTTTGGCATGGTCATTGCCTATAGGAATTCTGGAAATAGCATCAACTTCTTACGGTGAGTAGTGTTGTCAAATTACACGATTACTGTAATCAATAATCATATATCTAGTAGTGTCAATTCCACACCCTCCTCTTTAAAAGTACAAAAAAAAACCATTTCTCCTCGTGGGGTTATTAGAAAAAAAAAAAGAATCAGGACTACTTCCTCACCAGTAATCACCACAAGAACATTTTCCATTCCTGAAATGGTGGAATCTACTACCATCCCTAACAACGATTTCACTGTTTCTAACCTCCGATATGCATCTGAAGGCAGCATGGCAATCTCCACAGATTCTCAAGTTCTTCATAATCCTTATCGGCATCCCAGGTGGAGTATGCATGAGAGCAAACGCAACTGCTAACTTCTCACTGTGGTGGGTCAAATTGTATTCTTTCTCCTCCACACCCATATCATGCAAAACAGAGGCTGTATCAGGCACATACCCTTTCTTCTTCTTTATCTCTGCAATCAGCTCTTTCAAGTACGACTCAATCTTCTCATATTCCGGATGGTACTTGTCGGACATACAGAACTGGTGAACCTGGTTTTTTATTTCCAACCAGCTCACACCAGGTTCCTTCTTCACGTTCTTATCCCTCATCGCCTTCCAAACTTCAGAAACATCCTTCCATCTCCCAGCAGAGGCATGAGCATTCGCGAGCAACACATATGATGATGAATCCTGCGGTTGAAGCCTCAGGACTTCTTCAGCAATCCGTTGGGCCATGTCAGCTTCCTTATTGATTTTACAGGCAGATAACAGTGTTTTCCAGATGGCAGCATCTGGTTTGACACGCATTGACCTTATCATGTCCTCAGCTTCACTCAGACACCCCGACCTACCTAGCAGATCAACCATACAAGTGTAGTGTTGCACGCTAGGTTTCAGGCCACATTGCTTTTCCATCATCTCAAATAATTCCATCCCCTTTTTCCTCAATCCACAATGGCTACACGCATAAAGCAAGCTCAAGAATGTCACTTCGTTTGCCTCCAAACCTCTACCTTGCATCTCTTCAAACAAATGTATGGCTTCCTCTCCTTGCCCGTGGAAGGCATACGCAGCAATCATCGAGCTCCACAACACATCATCCCCATTTTCGTGTTCGGAGAAAACTTTCAAAGAAGCTTCCAAACACCCGCACTTGGAATACATGCCGATCAATGAACTACTCACTGCAACATCAGAACAGGCACCAGATTTCAATGCTTCGGCATGAATCTGCTGACCCTGACCAAGAATTGCAATCTCAGAGCATGAACTGATTACACTAACAAAAGTGATCTTATCAGGTCTAGAACCTGACATTTTCATCATCTTGTAAAGTTGCAAGACTCCTTCTGAATAGCCATTTTGAGCTTTCCCAGCAATAAGAGTATTCCAAGCAACAACTGTGAGAATTGGCATGGCTTTGATTACCTTTTCTCCTTCATCCAAGCTTTTAGTTCTCATGTACATATGTGCCAAAGAGCTACAGACAACCAAGTTAAACTCAAACCCGCATTTCATCACATAACCATGAACCTGCCTCCCAGCATACAAAGCTCTCAACCCAGCACAGCCTCTGAGCACGCTAGCCAAAGCAAACTCGTCAGGCATGAAGCACGACTGGTGCATTTCCCGAAAGAAGGACAACCCATCTTCATTGCACTCGAACTGGATAGACCCAGTTACCATAGCATTCCAAGTGGCAATATTTTTCTCAGGCATTTCGTCAAACACCTTACGGGCATTCGTCAAATCACCAACGTGCACATATCCATTAATCAAAATGTTACCAGACATGACGTTCCTCCTGGCCAGGGCGTTGAACCAGGACAGTGCTGCTTGTAAGTCTCCAAGTTTGGAGTACAAATTGAGAAGGTGATTGGCGACAAACTTTTCTCGTCGATACCCAGAAGTGAGGACCAATGAATGAAGCTGGTTCCCAAGGAGCAGAGACTTGGCCTGAATGCATGAGAGAATGAGGTGAGAAAAGAGAGTTGGGTCTTTCCAAATCTCCGAATTAAATCTATGGAAAGCTTCTTTGATTTGTCCTCCATAGCAGAGGCTCGTGAATTCTTGAAGCGGAATCGGCGGGGGAGGCTTTGCCGGGTTTACAGTGGAAAAACTTTGGCGGAAGAAACGGAGATACGGAGATACGGGGCCGACCCATGCCATTAGTGACGCATTCCGTATAACCTTCTCTACATGTAGGCGGGTTAATAACCAAGTTTGTCAAAACGGTTCAACCGCTGACCAGGATAGCCAAGTGGTTTATGATTTAATGGATGGATCTTGTTTAAACTTTTTTTTTTCATAGATAGGTGTATGTCATCGGTTCGGTAGATGTACAATGCAGTATGCTTACAAATAAGTAGTAAAAAAATAAACTAATGCGGCAATCGATAGTTAATCAATCCGCCAATAAAAGAGTCTTTTTAGCCACTTAAAGGACAGCCCTATCAGTATTCTAAGAAATGCAACAAATGATATAAGCGGGTACACAACACGCGCCAAAGCCAGAGGATATATAATCTACTGACGGACACTCCATTAGCAGCTTCACCAAGTGAGCCCCCGGATCCGCCAGTGAAATAGTCAACGCAGTAAAACGTCTTGTTCTACATTCCGAAGCCCAACAGCCCACTAAATAGAGTATAAACTTCTAATGTCCTCTTGCCGAAGGACGTATCAGCAGCTTCGCTGCAAAATAGAAGAAAAAAAAACCAAAGGGCCCAGCCAGGCCTACCCAAATAACTAGGAAGACAAGCCCAAAATGGCTAAGGAGCCGGAAGCTGTCCAGATTCCTAGAGAGGCAAAGATTTTATCAACTATTATAACATATAATTTTGAACGGAAGCGAACTGTAGCTAAGGAAGAGATTCTCCCCTGCGGACGCGACTAGGTGAGTTCTTCTCTATTTTGTCTGCTTGTATTCAATATGAAAGGGACGCACACTATGCTTGGGTCTTCTTCACTATTTTATCTTCTTGTATTCAATATGAAAGGGACGTACACTATGCTTGGGTCTTCTTCACTATTTTATCTTCTTACAATATGAATGGGTATCATCACATAGCTCTCCATTTCCATTCCTATAAAATCGTTCATATCTTTCGTTCTTTTTTTTTCTACTTGTTTCTTCTACAGTTGCATAATTGTTCATGGGATGGTCATTTCATGGAATTCATTGTTATTATCCCCAACCATTTCATGTGGTTTATCAGGAGCTGTAGCCTTCCTTTTTGAGTCATGACGCGACTGGTTGGGTAGGTTGAGGCTGTTGCTGTTGCTGTGGAGCTGATGCACACAATACTGTTGCTGCCATTTTTTTCACCGCCACCGCCAGGTTTACCGAAAGACAATGTTGTTGATGAATTGTTGGTGTCGTCTGTGGCAACAGCCACCACGATGGTGATTGGGCTGGGGGAGGTGGATGCGCGAGCGACGAAAGCGGCGGAGGTGTTGGCCGTGGTGACGCACTAGCATGAAGGGCACATGGTGACGGTGGTAGCATGGAGCTGCATGTAGAAAGGCTGAGGCACGTCTCGACGTGACCGGTACCTGACGACGGAGTTTAGCTGGTCGGAGTGCTTCATCACCAGGTCCTCGTTGACCACTCTTCTACAGATTGGCGAAGAGTTCGCTTTCTTCGCCGAACTCGCGCAATTTTGTTGCCTGTTTATTCATTGCCAAATAAAGTCCACTGTATCATTCAAAAAATATGCTCATACTTCTTGTGCTATGGTGAATGTACATGAAAGTTGTTGTCACTTTCGATTACCTAAATCAAGATTCAGCCACAAACTAAATATTACAGTAGCTGGATAAATATGCTAAATATTCTGGGTACTTACTCAAATCAAATTTTTAGCCAGCTACTTAGAACCTGCATGAATCGCGATCAACATCCAATTCATTGTTCAAAAAAACTCAGAAACGCTTTGGCTAAAATTTGCATGCAAAAGAGAACAACAAATCGAACTTAGAGCAAAGAATCATACGGACAATTTCCAATTTCCAACCGCCACCGATCTCCTTCCAGGGAAGCTTGAATCTAAAGGAACACCCAGGCACAGAGCGTCGACGATGGATTGTGACCCTGTGATATTTGGAGGTAGCGACCGAAGCGAAAATCAACTAAGAAATTGATTCGGATAAGAACAACCGTTCTGGTCTTTGTCGTGATGTCATGTTTGCGTGACCTCTCGATCAGATTATGATTTCTTGTCCTTCATTTCTTTCCTATTTTTCGTTTTCTGTTCTTTTGTTCGCTCTTCCCTGGCCTGTTGAGGTTAATTACTCTTGTCGATCTCTTTGTGTTTTGTTTCATTTTTACTATTTTTCCTTCCAGGTTGATAAGATCATGTCTCCTAATCTCTGTTTGTTCTTGTCAGACTTTCTTTTTGGCCCAAACATCTCTTGTAGTGAGTGACATATGAAATTGAGGTAATGATATATGTATGTATGTATTAAGATTGATATAAATTTTGATCCCTGACTTGAGAGTAAAACTCTTAGCAATTATAACAGATTACTTTTGTCACTAAAAGGAGATATAATAAAATGAATTAATATCAATAATTTCTTTTGTTTGGCCCATGTACAAGGTTACTGGACACAATTATTTTATTCGAAAGAAAATCGTGAACTGTACAAAAAGATTAGTTAAATCCAACAAGAATAAGGGGATGATTGCACCGATTTGGTTATTATAAATTCAAGGCATGAAGATGTATAGTAGGTATCGTTCGTCAAATAATAGTTAGTAAAAGAAAGCAGAAGCGACTGTGCAGAAGAAATCGACGTAACATAAACTCTAAACTATGGTTATAACTTTTTTGTTACTATAAGAAACAAATGCCATCAGAATGTAGGTATTTTCACCTATACATCTACGACAGCAAGTGGATGGACAATCTTCAATCTATAGATGGGCAGGGCAACAACCACCCAGTAAATCAATGGTTACAGACCAAAATGGTCAAAAAGTCTTGATCGGTCAGACCAATCGAAATGTGAAACCATGCATCACATCTTCTTTCTGCTTGAATTCTCGAACTTGGGCCTTGGGGTACTAGGTGAGTTCTTCTCTATTTTGTCTGCTTGTATTCAATATGAAAGGGACGTACACTATGCTTGGGTCTTCTTCTCTATTTTATCTTCTTGTATTCAATATGAAATGGACGTACACTATTATTGGGTTCCTATAGTCAGTGTGCACTATTGTTTTCCCGTATATGCATTGTAGGAGGCTTTTGATGTCGTCTAGGTGAGCTCTTTTTTGTTTTATCTGCTTGTACTCAATGCGAAAAAGACATATACTATGCTCGGGTCCCTATGGTTGGTGTATGTTATTGATGTACAATACAAGTATTATTAGATACGTGTAATGCCATTGCATGTGCTTGTACCACCAAATAGCTGTCCATTTTCATTCCTATAAAACGCTCCCATCTTTAAAGAGGATTCTCACAATTTTCTTTCTTCCTCGAGACGGTATGTTCTCTTTTATTCAATATGAAAGGGACGTACACTATGCTTGGGTCTTCTTCTCTATTTTATCTTCTTGTATTCAATATGAAAGGGACGTACACTATGCTTGGGTCTTCTTCCCTATTTTATCTTCTTGTATTCAATATGAAAGGGACGTACACTATGATTGGGTCTTCTT
The DNA here is from genome assembly GCA_946122785.1 of Linum tenue. Lineage (NCBI taxonomy): Eukaryota > Viridiplantae > Streptophyta > Magnoliopsida > Malpighiales > Linaceae > Linum > Linum tenue. The sequence goes on from CAMGYJ010000008.1 coordinate 37,948,923, forward strand.
CCCTATTTTATCTTCTTGTATTCAATATGAAATGGACGTACACTATTATTGGGTTCCTATAGTCAGTGTGCACTGTTGTTTTCCCGTACATATATCTATTCGACATGAAAGGGACGTGCACTATGCGGTATGAAATGGACGTACACTATTATTGGGTTCTTATAGTCAGTGTGCACTGTTGTTTTCCCGTACATGTATCTATTCGATATGAAAGGGACGTGCACTACGCCTTGGTCGTTCGTCTCTATTTTGTCTTCTTGTATTCAATATGAAAGGGACGTGCAACATGGTTGGGTCTCTATAGTCGTTGTGCACTATTGTTTTCCCGTGCATGCATTGTATGAGGCTTTTGATGTCGTCTAGGTGAGCTCTTTTTTGTTTTATCTGCTTGTACTCAATGCGAAAAAGACATATACTATGCTCGGGTCCCTATGATTGGTGTATGCCGTTGATGTACAATACAAGTATTATTAGATACGTGTAATGCCATTCCATGTGCTTGTACCACAAATAGCTATCCATTTTCATTCCTATAAAACGCTCTTATCTTTAAAGAGGATTCTCACAATTTTCTTTCTTCCTCGAAACGGTATGTGCTCTTTAATTCATGTTTTTTTTATTTGTCCTTTCTACAGTTTCATGTGGAGTTACCCAACTGCGTCATTGTTATTCCCCCTAACCATTTCCTGTGGTTTTCCAGATATTGTTGCTGTCATGTTTGATATAGATATGATTTCTACATTCATGGGGTTTCGGGGGGCTTCGTATCGGCATCTATTCTGATGTTATCATAGCTCGACTTCTCAAAATATGGATTGAGCATAGTGGAAATCCTACATGCCTCAAACGAACAATACATATGTTGTGGATTGATAAAGAGGTTTGTACCAGATCTTTATTATATACAGACATTTCATTCTTTTATGTTTTGACTATTTAATTTATGTTTTGCAGGAACGTTTGCTTGAAGGTTATGCTGAAGAAGATAATATTGAAGAAATGAGTATTAAGCTTAAGGTCAACCGCTTATATATGATGGATGGGATTCGTGTAATCCCTGCTCGAGATCGAAACCGAGTTGTCCCTGGAGAAATTCGCTTGGCTTTTAAAGAAGGACAAATACTAGCATGCATTTCTGAAAATAGCAATAATCCAAAGTTTCCTCTCAACAATTTCTTAAAAACACGGTTCTCAAATGTCCCATTACAGTCACAAACTATTCTGCATTATTTAGGTAATGATGTCTATATATATTTTTGTTCATGTGATGATTGTAATTCATAACCTAACTATTAATTAAATTCCAGATGTAACAGGATGTGTTTTCCACCTTACTATCCCAGAATGGTCTGCCGACGGACTTACTCAATTTGAACTTGTGATGGAAGATTTTAGGTATCCTACGTTCCTGAATTTTGCAAGGACTTCCACCGTTCAAATGTAATGTTCATCGTTTTTTTATTGATATTTACACTCTTAACATCTTTTATTGTATGATATTTACTTAATTTAATTACGTTTGACTTTATTGTGTAACATATAATCAATATTTTGTTACGTGAATTTGTTGTTCCAAAAAATGTAGGGGTCTATATGTTGACGAGCACATTAGGAAGTCGCATAATATTTGCCACATATACTCACAAATACAAGAATGTCTTTGATAGGTGAGCTATATGGTCAATTTTCCTTAAGTTGTCACGGTTATTGCTAATATATGTTTAAAAATTATATATCTTGTAGGTTTTCTACCGTTCACATGCCAATACAACTGAATCCAAAATCACAACCGTCGGCTATTAAATATCTTCGTGGTCCATTACCGGAACGAATCATACTAAGAGATTTGCTTGCGGAATTTCGGTCTGAAAAACCGCAATATGGGGTTAGATGTGTATTTGTTTTTTGTATTGAAGTTTAAATAAGTATAAATTAGTGTACAGTAAGTGTACATGTTGGAGGTTACTTTAATCACGTTACCCTTAAACTTAATCATGGTTCATCATATCTTTGACATTTTTTTATATGGTATACATGTGTATGACATGTTGCACTTGTTAAGTATTATTGCATATTATGTCTATATATAGTGTAAACAATAATTAAGGTTGAATGTTTCATTTTTTTAACAGAAACCTTACTGGTGTTTGATAGAAGTTGAGAATTTCAATACAGATCATGAAGTTTTCTCAACATATCCTGAATGGTAGGTATATGTTCACTTATTCATTTCATTGCTTATTATAAAAGGAATATTAATGCTTCTCGTTGTTTCCTCAATTTCTTACTAGCTATTTGAGTGTGATCACCTGTGGGGATGGAATGACTTCCTGCGATTTGATGTTCCGTCAATGGCCCGTGACTACCTTGATAAAAACTCCATTAACGGAGTTCAAAAATCTTACAGTCGGTGACAGGCATCGTCTAATGAAGTTAGCAAACGGTCAAGTATTCACTGCAGAAGTGGAAATAGTTGTACCTGGATCACCTCTCTCTGGTTTTATCAATGTTACCTGCTTATTGCATCCATTGGCATATGCTTTGCCTGATATGTAATAAAGTTGTCAATGAACTTTTTTTTTGGTTATAAACAATCCGGTTCATTAATAATGATCATTTCATGTGCTATGTCTCGAATTTATTGGAGTGCATTTTTACAATATTTTTTTATGTTTTGTTAATAATTTATTGTGTTTCTATCTAATGTTAATGTAAAATGGTTTGTACTTTACATATATGTGTTTATATGTAGTTGCTTCTCAATTATTCTAATTATTTGTTGTGTTTATTTATTAATATTATGATATTAATTAAAATGTTTACGTTGTTGTTTGTCAAATCTATAACTAATTATAATTTTCATATGATAACTTGGAGTCACTCACGCATTATCCGCAGCGGAGCGCGGACTTAGTTGCTAGTAATAATAATAGAGTAATATTTTAACAGAATAGATCCACACTCCCCGGTTGATTAGTTGGCCAGATGCTACGCAACTACGCTATGCTACTGCCACGAGCCCACGACCTCCCTTATCATCTCCATCGCTGCACTTTTTGGACAAGATAAGTATAAGAAAAAAAATAAAACAAAAAAATACAGCACCGGGCAGCGGGCAGGCAGGCAAGCAGCAGCATGAACTCCCGTCGCTCACCCGCGCACGTCAATGGTAAGAACAAAATAAAGATTATCCCTCCCACCGGTGTACGTTGAGTTCATGTGTCAATGGCGGCAAATTTCGGAGGAGATGGAGGCTAACGTGCCGGGGACTAGATACTATAACAACACTCCTTTTGTTGTTATTGTAATAACACTAGTCTCCAACCAATAGGAAGCTAGGGTTGTGATGACTTTTTATTAGATGAGTTGACCTAGTGTGAAATCAAAGCAGGGGTATAAATCATTATGAAAAATATGTTTAAATAATAAAAAAAAAATAAAAAAATAAAAAATATTTTTTTTATTTTCCGGCCCAAAATTTTGGTCGCCGGAATTCTGTCACCGGTCGCCGGAAAATGGTCGCCGGTCACCGGAATATGCTATTTTGTCATCGGAATATGCCACCGTCGCCGGAATATGCTCACCGTGGTCGGAATATGCTTACCGGCGTCGGAATCTAGTCATCGGGGCCGGAATATGCCTATCGGCGCCGGAATCTGGTAACTGACGGTCATCGGAGTTTGGTCAACGATTTTCGTTGACCGGTCAACGGCTAACGACCACCGGATGTTATGGTCTGCATTGTGAGATTTATGGTTTGGTTTCTCACATTTTTGTATGGTTTTTGTGGTTTGCTTTATCGTGTTTGTGGTTTGCATTAAGAAGTTTCTGGTTTGCTTTATCGTGTTTGTGGTTTGCATTGAGAAGTTTCTGGTTTGCTTTCAAAAATTTTGTGGTTTGCTTTGCGGGGTTTCTGGTTTGTTTTAATAGATTTTTGGTCTGCATAAGGACGTTTCTGGTTTGTTTTTGTGGTTTGCTTTATCGTGTTTGTGGTTTGCATTATGAGGTTTTTGGTGTGTTTTTTAAAATTCGGTGGTTTGCTTTGCGGGATTTCTGGTTTGTTTTAGTAGATTTTTGGTCTGCATTAGGACGTTTCTGGTTTGTTTTTTTGGTTTGCTTTAACGTGTTTGTGGTTTGCATTATGAGGTTTTCTGGTGTGTTTTTGAAAATTCTGTGGTTTGTTTTGTGAGGTTTCTGGTTTTGTTTCAATAGATTTTTGGTCTGCATTAGGACGTTTCTGGTTTGTTTTTGTGGTTTGCTTTATCATGTTTCTGGTTTGCATTATGAGGTTTCTGGTGTGCTTTCGAAATTCCGTGGTTTGCTTTGTGAGGTTTATGGTTTGTTTTAATAGATTTTTGGTCTACATTAGGACGTTTCTGGTTTGTTTTTGTGATTTGCTTTATCGTGTTTGTGGGTTGCATTATGAGATTTCTAGTGTGTTTTTGAAAATTATGTGATTTGGTTTGTGAGGTGTGAATAACGATGAAACGAACCAAAGCAAGTCTCAACAGCTCCATTCACCCGTCCATTCCTATGAACAATGCTACACCAAAATGGAATATTAATGTACACACACTCCACGAAGAGCCTTGTGTGCTTAGATTGCACTCCAAACATACACCGCCATTGTTAACTCAACCCAAAACGGGGGCATAACCGTCCAAATTGGTGGGCACCTAACCTAATTACCCTCTCCATGAAAACGACTGCAGAGCAATTTCGAGCCCTGATGATGTGTCAATTGTCCTGTTTGAATCTGTAAATTGCAACAATTATGTGTTCTTTTTTCTGATCACAAGTCCCTCTCTATCGATCAACATATGCTCTTGATAATAAGGGAACTGAAACTTGGCGATTCCTCTCGATTGCAGGGCTGGGCTCTTGCTCCGTGTAGTTCTCCGGATGTGCGATTCGGACGACGAACTCGCAGTTGGAATCCCCCGGAAGAAGCTCGACCTCCGCCTTGGGGAGCATCCGGTGCTCGCAAGTGGTAGGGTTCCAGAATGCGATTTCCTCGTCCGAATTGCGGAGCGCGAGCAGTCCGTTGCAGCAGCAGAGGATCTCGGTTCCGAACATGTGAGCTTCGAGCTGGTGGTCCGGCTTCGCGACGGCGGCGTGGAGGCGTTCGAGGTCCACGGAGGAGAGAAAGGAGTGTCGGTGGAGAGAAAACAACTGTCGATTCTCGATGACTTGCGGTAGCAGAAGCTAGGACTTACCGAAGTCGCTATTGCAGCCATGGAAGACGACGGCTGCCGCTGACGTTGAACAGGATCTCTCCCGGAGCTCGTATCACGGGATTGATCGGCGCCGGAACATAGAAGGAAATAGAGGAGGACTGTCGACGCCGGCGGTGAAAGAAAGAAGGAACAGCCGGAGATGAGGCCAGCGAGGAACGACAGAAATTGCATACGAGATTGAAGGAGTGGATTAGGGTTTGGAGATCATTTATTTAATTTTAATTTGATATTTTTTTGTTAATTTACTTATTTACCCTTAATGAATTTTGTTGTTATAATAACAACACTAAAGGTGTTGTTATTCTATCCTATCCCCGTGCCGGGTGTCGGTGGAGCTGTTAGCAGGATCTGTATTTGTGGGCTGTATGTTTTTGTACTTTGTTACGTATTAGTACGAGGCCCATTAGATAGACGATCCATGTACGTGAGCCCATTAGACCCATGCATGGGTGCCTGGACGAGAGTAGTGGGCAACCCTAGGGTTTCTTATTCTTCCTTCTGTGCGTGATATATATTGTAGAGATGGTGGCTGTAAGTGGAGATACATTTTGAATACGATCAGTAGCTAGAAGAGTGTTCAGAGCTCTTCCGTGGATTAGTCCTGGATCATTCCAGGGATACCACGTAAATCCGGTGTCAGTGTTCAACGTCATTACTATTTCAGTTTGATAAACATGGTATCAGAGCTGCCGCGAATGAATTCCGATCGTCCGTTTGTTCGTCTGACCTCAACAAATTTCGCCCTGTGGGAGTTCCAATTCCGAGTCTTTGTCGAGGGTCATGGTATGCTGGGAATCCTCGATGGAACCGTACCTCAGCCACGCAACACCCTTCCAGCCTTCGAGATCGATCAATGGGTTCAGCGGGATGCCCGCGTGCGTTCGTGGCTGCTGGAGTCTGTTGATCCCTCTACTTATTTGAGTCTACGTCCGTTTGCGACCTCCCATCAAATGATGCAGCACCTGAAGGCGACTTATTCCACTGTCAACGTCGCTAGGCAGTTTGAAGTTCAAATGGCGCTTGCTCGCCTTGAACAAGGAGACCAGTCGATTACCGACTACTTCAATTCCGCTCAAGAACTGTGGACAGAGCAGGATATTATTGCTGCAACGCTGCGTCCACAACCCTCTTCTGATGATGCTCTCGCTGAAAGGAAACAAAATCGCCTAATGAGTTTTTTTATGCGGCTCCGACCCGAGTATGAAGCTGTTCGAACTACGCTTCTCAACCAGCCCGACTTGAAGTTTGAAGGCATACTGGGAGTGCTGATCCGAGAGGAAACTCGGATACGAACACAGGCTCAAATTGACGTTCGTCCAGGTGCAAATGAGTCTGTTTTTGCGGCAACACAATCACCTACTGCATACGCTGCTGATAAATTCCAATTTCAGCGTCGAACTCCTATCTCCGACCTGGAGTGTCACCACTGCCATGAGCGTGGTCATTTGAAAAAGCATTGTCGCGGCTGGAACTTTTGCGTGTATTGCAAAAAAACGGGGCACATTGTGCTTGACTGCCGAACTCGACAGCGTCAAGAATCTCGCGCAGCAGGTGGAATGGGCGCCTCTCCCTATCAGCGCAACTCTTCTGGTCCTGGATCATCTTCGGGGTCTCGATCATATGAGCGACCAGCTGCTGCAGAACGTGCAGAGCACCAAAATCAGCTCGGCCAGCAGCGGCCTGCATACGTGAGCGACGCGGGCAGCAGTAGTGTTGGAGGACTGTCCGCTGTGGATATCGAGCAAATGGTCAATGTCGCGCTTCAAAGGTCTCTTCCAACAACAATCAATGCTGCCTTTGCTACTATCCATGGTTCGACGGGTAAGACCTCTCCTTGGCTCCTTGATTCAGTATGTTTCAATCACATGACCCATGACTCGAATTGTTTAACAAAAGTGATGCCTGTTCGTGATTTGTCTTTACGGGTTGCAAATGGTGATCAATTGCAAGTTCGTGGTGTTGGAATGATGAATAATTCACAGCTTACTTTACCTCATACTCTGCACGCACCACAACTTGTTCCTAATTTGGTTTCTGTGGGTCAACTTACCGATGCGGGATGTTCTGTTTTGTTTGCACCGTCTGGCTGTGTTATCCAGGACTTGAAGACGCGGAGGCAGATCGGAAAGGGGAGTAAGCATGGGAGAATTTTTTATCTTGAGGAGCTGGGAGAATTATCATCATCGTCCTTGTCCGTCAGTAGTTATCGTGATAAGTCCGTCAGTAGTCCTGCGTCTTTTCCTACTTGTTTTTCGAGTCAGTCTAGTGATGTTTGGGATCTTTGGCATTCCCGTTTGGGACACCCTCATTCGAATCGTTTAGCTATGATGTTTAAACAGTCCTTGCTTGGCAAAAATAATGCTTGTACCTCTGCAAAACATTCGTGCACGAGTTGTGTAGAAGCAAAAACCATTAGTCGGTCTTTCCCTTCCAGTACCACCATTATCGAGCAACCTTTTCATGTTATTCATACCGATTTATGGGGTCCATCCTCTGTTATCTCCCGACATGGTTTTCGTTATTTTGCTTTGTTTATTGATCATGCTACACGCTTCACTTGGGTATATTTTCTGCATCGTAAATCGGAGCTTCAATCTGTTGCTACTGAATTTCTGAAAATGATCCAAACTCAATTTGATCGACCTGTGAAAATAGTGAGGTCTGATCCTGGGGGTGAGTTTAGTTCTTTTCCATTGCATGATGTTTATCGTTCTCTAGGAATTCTTAGTCAAAAATCTTGTCCAGGTGTCTCCCAACAAAATGGTCTAGTAGAACGAAAAAACCGTCATGTTTTGGATCTTACTCGTGCCCTGCTTCTGGCTTCTAATATTCCTAGCCGTTTTTGGCCTGAAGCAGTAGCTACAGCTGTTCGTCTCATCAATTCTCAGGTCACTCCTATCCTGAACAACGTCAGTCCATACTATGCATTGTATTCCAAACATCCTGATTATTCTCGTCTTCGTGTGTTCGGTTCTCTTTGCTTTGTTCTTCTTCCCAAACGAGAACGTCCTAAATTGTCGTCTAAAACAGCCCGTTGTGTATTTCTTGGTTATAGTGATGTGCATAAAGGTTACTTATGTTTTGATCCTATTTCTCAACGAATGCGCATTGCTACCACAGTAGTCTTTTTTGAACATCTTATGTTCTATTCTGAATCGTCCACTTCGCCTAGTATCTTTCCCATGTCATTGTCCTTACCTGCTTTCAGCCATGATGATTTCGATGATGATTCTTCCCATGTGATACCTCCTGCCTCTCCTGCCACCGATCTGTCTTCCCCAGGCGGCGCTTCCTCCAGCTCACCATCGACTCCTTTGCCTTCTCCACACAACATCACGTCCAGCACCTCTAATCCAGCAACTTCTTCTCCTTTGTCCGAAAGCTCGCCTTCGCCATCACCTGTTCAGTCCGCCCCGGCCTCACCAGTGCCTATTCTCCGCCAGTCCACTCTTCCACAAGAGGTATCCCCCCACCTAAATTCAATGATTATGTTGCTCATGGGGTGGATGCTTTCATTGTTCCTACTCGTTATAAGCAAGCTCAGGGAGATCCTGTTTGGGATTATGCGATGAAGAAAGAGTTAGATGCATTGCATGCTAACAATACTTGGACTCTGGTTCCTCGTCCACTTCCATCGACTTCTGTTGTTGGCTGCCGTTGGGTGTACACGATCAAGATGAATCATGATGGCACCATTGAGAGGCACAAGGCACGGTTAGTTGCTCAGGGGTTTACTCAGGAGCTCGGTGTTGATTACAGTGAAACATTTGCTCCTGTTGCTAAGATGTCTACCGTCCGTACTCTCTTGGCTGTCGCTTCTCAACAACAATGGCCCTTGTATCAGTTGGATGTGAAGAACGCTTTTCTTCACGGTGATTTAGAAGAAGTCATTTATATGGAACACCCTCCTGGCTACACTGTTGGTACTGCCGATCAGGTTTGTCGTCTTAATCGGTCACTCTATGGTCTTAAACAGGCACCCCGTGCCTGGTTTGAAAAATTTCAGGCTACTATAACCGGTCTCGGCTATCAACAGAGTTTGAATGATCCGTCTCTCTTCACCCGGTAGACATCGTCAGGATTGGTAGTTCTTCTTCTCTCTGTCGACGATATGGTCATTACTGGTTCTGATCTTGCTGGTATTCAGAGTCTTAAAGATGGTCTTAGTGCTGCCTTTAATCTGAAAGATCTTGGTGAACTTTCATACTTTCTCGGTCTTGAAGTTACTCGCAGTGACAAGGGCATTCTTCTCAGCCAACGTAAGTACATTTCTGACTTACTATCTGATCATCAGTTCCATGATTGCAAGCCTGTCTCCACGCCGATGGAACCAAATCTTCGGCTAAGTCGCACTTCTGGCTCTCCTCTACCCGATGCGGCTAATTATCGGAGTATCGTCAGGAGTTTGATTTATCTTGCTGCTACTCGTCCAGACATCTCTTATCCTGTTCAAGTAGTTAGTCAGTTCATGTCCTCTCCCTGCACTGATCATTTGGCTGCTGTTCATCGCATTCTCCGGTATCTTCAGGGCACTCGCGATGTTGGCATGTTCTTTCCTTCTTCGCGCGATTTTACCCTGCGAGCTTATTCTGATTCTGATTTTGCTGGGTGCGTTGATACTCGCCGCTCTACTACTGGTTGGGCTATTCAGTTTGAGTCTGCATTTATATCATGGCGTTGTAAGAAGCAGGATAAGGTTTCCAAGTCCTCTACTGAAGCTGAATATCGTGCGATGTCTGATGTGGCTTCTGAACTTGTTTGGTTACGTCGTCTCCTCCGTGATATTGGCGTCATTTGTACTCTCCCTATGGATCTCTTTGTGGATAATACGAGCGCTATTCGGATTGCTGTCAATCCGGTTCTTCATGATCGCACCAAGCACATCGAGATCCATGTTTACTACATCCGGGATCTGGTTGGGGATGGTACCATTACTCTTCATTATGTCCGCACCGAAGATCAGGTTACTGATATTTTCACGAAGGCTTTCTCTCCCAGCAGACATTGGTATCTCTCGAGCAAATTGATGCTTTGTGGACAACATCAATTTGGGGGAGGCTGTTAGTAGGATCTGTATTTGTGGGCTGTATGTTTTTGTACTTTGTTACGTATTAGTACGAGGCCCATTAGATAGACGATCCATGTACGTGAGCCCATTAGACCCATGCATGGGTGCCTGGACGAGAGTAGTGGGCAACCCTAGGGTTTCATATTCTTCCTTCTGTGCGTGATATATATTGTAGAGATGGTGGTTGTAAGTGGAAATACATTTTGAATACGATCAGTAGCTAGAAGAGTGTTCAGAGCTCTTCCGTGGATTAGTCCTGGATCATTCCAGGGATACCACGTAAATCCGGTGTGAGCATCGTACAGTTTGATAAACAGAGCACATATTTGGGGATTCTCATAAAGATGACCAGGCATCCAACGAGTCTAGGCAAGGCAGTAACTGTGCCAAAGAATAAAAGCACCGAGGCCTTGCTATCGAATCTCATAAAGAAACAAAATCAAAAGCTTAATTTGAATCAACTAATAAAGCAAATAAGAATTCAATCAACAACAGAGGAGCGCCAACGGATCTGGGCGCTGAATTGATAGGTTAAATGAAGATGCCGGTGGAGCTAAACGTCGACAACAGTGGAGCTAAACGCTTGTTCTGCTTGATAGGTCGCGAGATGGTTGGTGTGGGTTGAAGGATTGGAAGTGTTCCCTTCCGACGGGCGCTCGGCCATGGAAGAGGCGGCGAAGGTACGAAATCGACGAGCAAGTGGAAGAGAAGGAAGGATCTTGTTTAAACTTATCTCTCTCTCTCTCTCTCTTTCTTTCTTTCTATAATTTTCTCTTCATCTTTGTGACACTCGGTCTATCATTTTCTATGGCCGATGTCATTGATCGAGCCGTTGGGTGCCATTGGCAGTCGCTGCCAATGGGTTTTCTCTTCGACATCCTAGAGGATAATCAATTAAAGTATTTTTGATCCTACATCTCGTCGCAAATTCATCGATCTACGATTGGTGATGGAACTAAGCATTGGAGCTAGCATTTATTTAGTGATGTTCCGCCGCTTGCGTAGCTCATTCGGGGGCTAATTGATTATGAGGTTGTTGTGAAGGAGAAGTTAGATTTTTATGGGGTGGAGACAGGTTGGTTTTGTTTGGTGCCCTTAGTAGTTGTCAATATTTAGGTATTTGAAGGAGGACCATGACAATGCAAGGAGAAAAATTGTCCCCGAGGCTTTGAAAACTTGGGATTCGACCACTAGACATCGATAATTCAACAATTCTAATATGGTTCGACTCTTAGGTCTCCTAGTCGGATTGTTGTCAAAAGAGGGATTGGGGTGTATAGTAAGGGCATTGGGTAAGCCTCTCTATATTGATTTACCTATGATATCTGATATAGAATAAGGGTCAAATTTACTTGGTAGGCAACCATAATGGTATTTGTTTAGGGCATTTCATGTCCATTTACTTCGTCCATGAGGACTCTATTCTTGGGTTTGGAAAATGGACTGTATGGGACGAGGTGCCCCCGAGATTGAGATTCGCATTAGATTTCTAGAAAACAAAATAAAATAAAGATTGGATAAAGGAAATCAATCAGGGAAAAGAAGCTGCATAGGCAAGCTCCCCCTAGAATTTCCTTAGAATCGCTATAGTACAATAAGGGTCACGTCCATACATGGTTGAGAGAATCCACACCTGTATCACCACTCACTCTGCTTTTATATCATAACCACTTTCCAATGATTTCTGATAATCGGCTTTAATATATCGGATTCTTGAGCTTTATGTGACTATCTCATGGTATAGTAAAGCCGATTGGTGCTATTTGAGGGAGAATTAATCCGGAATGGTTGAAAAGCCATTACAATCTTGTATTGGAGTTTTGCTGTGTTTTAGGTGAAGGATTTTACGGAGAAAGCACAATAGGTACGCAGCAGAAGGCAGGCGTGAAGTGGGCTTAAAGCCCAGGAAGTGTGAACCGGAGTTGGAGAGGCAATGGGACACGGACAGGAAGGACCAGAAGAGGATTGGGGTCAATTGTGCTTTCTCCGTAATAACTGAACCAATACATCGATGTCACCAATACATCGATTTGTAGTTAATTAGGTTATTAGCGAAAGTGAAACCCTAATAACTGAACCTATTTCATGTGACATAGTAACTTATCGAAGCGACAGTGGATTAAATAAGGTACTATGCAGTCTTGATTGGGATATCGGTCTTTAGGCTAAATAATTAACTCATTGAGCTACGACAGTAGGATTTGATTTAATTGTTTAGTACGTAGTTATTCCCGACAAGGATAACTAGCACAGTAGTGATATCCTGGCTGTAGAGATATGGATTAAAATGATTAAAATATGTGAATTAATTTGGATATGATAGATAGTGAATCCCGGTGTTTCTCCCAGCGCTTTCTCCATTGAATTTCTCCCGAAGGTTTTCATTTAGTTAATTTGTTTATTTTATTTTGCTTTTAGAAATTAGTCTCATTAAACTATTTTCACTTATAGTTTGCTCATAAATTTGATAGAATATAAGGTTGTACCAGTCCCTGAGTGACGATACCCGGCCTTTCCGGTTTACTAAGAGATAGGATTGAGGCATTACGCTTTTGCCCTATCAATTTTTTGGCGCCGTTGCCGGGGACTGCCATACCTTATTTTTGTTTATTTTTGTGAGTGAACTATTTTGATCTGTGTTCTAGTGTGCAGGTGAATTTTCAGGTTTATCCTCCTCGTGCATGCCTAGGAGGACGACCGGCGATTTACTGCCACTAGATCCCGAGATCAAGAAGACCTGCCGACAGAACAGGAAGCAGGTCAAGTTAGGGAAGCAGCCAACCACAACTCGTAGGCCTTCCCTAACCCAGAATCATCAACCGAGAAGGCAGGTTTCACCACCTGTCATCCCTACACCACCGACACCGCCACCGCACATCCTTGAGCCTGTCATCATGGCAGAAGAGGATCGTTCGATCAGGGCTCGTTTGAATCGGAGGACTAGAGCCCGAACGTCATGTGTTGTCATTCCGGCTGGGGATGCAAACATGAAGATTACCCCAGCATTTATCAATATGATCACCAATGGGTATACTTTCGCCGGGGCTAGCAATGAGGATCCTCACGAACATCTTCGTCGGTTCGTGAGCATATGTGATACGATGAAGAGCCCAAATGTGTCTAATGATGCAATCCGTCTTCAGATGTTCTCATTTTCTCTGCTAGGGAATGCATCACACTGGTTCCAGAACTTAGCACCCCCGTTCCATCACGACATGGCTCAGCTTGAGAAGTCCTTTTTGGACAAATATTTTCCTCCAGCCAAGGCAATGAAGAGGCAAGAGGAAATTGTTACTTTTAAACAAGCTGAAGATGAGAGTCTGACCGGGGCATGGGAACGCTATAAGGGATTGTTGATGAGATGCCCAAGCCATGGTCTTGAAGATTGGAACGTGATCATTATTTTCTTCAATGGAATCAGAAGGGAGTTCCGTAATGCCCTAATAATGCTTCTTGAAATGGTTTCACAAGTATGGAGGCACCAGCAGCATATGATCTGGTTGAGAAGATTTGTTTAGAAGCCACTGAATGGGGTAGTGAGACCAGTATTCGAAGAAGAGGAGGCTTGCATGAGATAGACAGAATTGCGAGTTTAGAAGCAAAGCTGGATTCCAAGTTTGATGCACTCGAACGAGGGTTGGCCAAGATTGCTCTTGGTAGACAAGAGGAGGTTGCTTCTTGTGAATTGTGTGAAGGTTCTCATCATAGAGATCTATGTCCACTGGGAGCTGATCAGTTGGAAGATGTGCACTATATCAACAATCAGAGAAATCAAGGCCAGGGTGGTATGTATTCAAATACCTACAACCCGCAATGGAGGAAGCATCCTAACTTTTCCTGGTCAAACAACAACCCAACTGGTGCTCGCAACATTCCACCTCCGGGGCTGCAGCAACAACAACCTCAACCAGAGAAGAAACCACAACTTGAAGAATTGCTTCTGGCTCACATGCAGAAAACCGACAATAATTTGAAGGGCTTGGATCAGTTTGTCACTCAACAGCTAGCCATCAACAATAATTTACAATCGTCTATGCTAGCTATGGAGAGGCAGATGGGACAGATGGCTCAAACTCTGGCGAATATGCAAGGCAGGATTCCTGGGACATTACCGGCTAATACTGAGAGGAATCCAAAGGATGCCATGGTTGTAGCAGGTCACATTGAGGAGTGGGAAGGAGTTGGAGGATCCAAAGAGCAAGAAAAATCCAGTAGAAAAGGAGGGCAAAGGAGCTGCAGAGGAAGAAAGTGCAAAAGCTGAAAAATCTAACTTGCACAGGCAAACTGCATGCAATCTGCCTGTGCATGAGCATTCTACCTGTGCACCTCCAAAGGTGGAAAAATTTAAGAATGAATAGGTAAAGCCTTACGAACCTCCCGCACCATTCCCTCAAAGGTTAATGAAGCACATAGAAGACCCAAACTTCAAGAAATTTGTGAATATCTTCAAGCAACTTCATATCAACATACTGTTGGCGGAGGCACTTGAACAGATGCCTACATATACTAAATTCTTAAGGGAGTTGCTGACAAAGAAGCGCAAATGGGCTGATCTAGAGAAGGTAACCCTTACTTCTGAATGTAGTGCTGTGATTCAGAATAAATTACCAGAAAAGAAGGATGATCCGGGCAGCTTCACCATTCCATGTGTCATTGGAGGTAGAGAGTTCGATAAATCACTTTGTGATCTTGGAGCAGGAATTAAGTTGATGCCATACTCAGTCTACAAGAAATTGGAATTGGGAGATGTTCTTAAGACTACTCGGATCACTCTCCAATTGGCCGATCGATTAGTAAAAATTCCAAAGGGAGTGGTGGAGAATGTATTGGTGAAGGTGGGGAAGTTTATTCTCCCAACAGATTTTGTGATTCTGGAGATGGAAGAAGATCGGGGAGTGCCTCTCATTCTTGGTAGACCTTTTCTAGCCACTGGCGATGCACTCATCGATGTCGGGAGAGGCAAGTTGACATTCCGAGTAGGTAAGGAGGAGGAAATCTTTGATGTCTTTAAAGTTGACCATAATCACGATGCATTTGATGAATTTGAAAGTGGAGCTCGAGAACGGAAAAATTCCTCTTCCCGTGATAGTGGATCAGCTGAAGTATCATATGTCCTAGCAGCTCAAAGTCTGAAATCAAAGCAAGGGCAGAAATCCTTGCCAGGTCACCTCAAGTATAGATATTTGGGTAAGGATTTCAATCTTCCTGTTATTATTCCTTCTTCTCTGACATTGAAACAGGAAGAGTACTTGCTCGAGGCATTGCAGTACCACCCACGCCTCACTAAAGGGTCCAACATGCAAGCTAAGAAGGTCATACCCAATTTTCGCACACCTGGCCCTGCCGAGGTGACTCATGTTGGATGGAGGGTATGCGTTCTATCATTGCTCGGGAGGGTATTCTGGATACCTTTCCATACCCATTGATTGAATCTCGATGAACGTCAGGCTGAGGACGTTAAACAAGCGCTTCTTGGGAGGCAACCCAAGGTGAGTTTTCTTTTCTTTATTATTTTTTTTTTGTGTCAAACCCGTGCATGTTTAGATTAGGAGTTGAACATTAGGGACATTGTTCCATCCTGAGTGTGGGGTGCTGAGTCTTAGTGTTGTTTGTCCCTGTTGCATGTGGTAAAAAAAATCTGTCATTTGGCTATGCACAGTCAAACTGCATGTAGTCTACTTGTGCTGGTGCAGTCTGCATGTGCTAACCTAATGGCTAAAAAACACCTAAAAATTAAAAAAAAAATAAAAACAAAACCTTGTACTCTTGTGGTAACATGATGTAAATGATCGTGATGTGTGTGAAATGAGTTTGTGCTTGAAGGAAATCATCAAAATCACCCCACTAGTGTTGAATTGCATAGTTCTTCACAATGAGCTTGATAGTTTGACTGACTAGATATGCTTTGAATGAGCAAACTCTTTTAGGAACACTCTATTTTGTAAGAATAGTGTAATGACTTTTGGTGAAGTAGTTAGGTGGAGAACATTGACCATTCGACATGTTTGGATGCCGTGCTTACTTGCATCTGTTGTGAGTTGTTGACTTTGCAATGAGTCTCACTGTTTTGAATGTTTTAAATAGGGTGAACTGTATCTTTATAAAAGAAAACACTACCTGACTAGTAAAATATAAGAAAGTTGCCATAACAATTAAAGTGTGGGTAAAATACCAAAATCGTGTGAGGCAATCACTCATTGCATATGGGGATTAGGAAAGATTCAATTGAGAATCGGTTCGCGACCGTACGATGTTTCTTATCAAGTACGATCCCCAGTTGAGTGAAGTGCCATTTGAGGATGTGCAGTGATCCTTCACACGGACCGAGGAAAAGGAGTTAAAAGAAGCCCTTATGCGAGTGCTAAGAAGCAGAAATTGCTCTTGCTCGATCACCGGTAGTAAGAAAAAAATCCCACTTGTACTAAATACGACCACTCGGCAAGCAAAATCAGAAAGAGAGAAAGCCTCTCCTTGTCATAAAGGTAGTGATGTGCTTAAAGTAAAATCAAGTTTGCTAAAAGCTTCCCCCCATTTGTTTTTGAGACTCATGCTTAGTAAATTGCTCATGATTGGTGTGAGAAAGCCAGATTGTCCTCACGAGATATGCACCTCACTGATGTGGTCAGATTCTCCTAATAACCGTTGCACCATAAGTTGTTAATCACCCACTACCGACAATCGGAATTGAGTGTTGCTAATTGAGTTTTTGGTGGATTTGAGTAAGTCAATGGTAATGGTTGCAAAGAGCTTGAGTGTGGGGTGAAAGGGTGTGATCAATAAAGCACAACTCATCCGTTGAGAAAGAAAATACTGATTGTCACAAGAGTACAAGGGTAAATTTCTTGTGTCGATGTTGTGTTCTGTGTATCGTGCGTCTTGTGTCTTGAGCTAGGTTGTGTCTCCCTGTTTTGTGTAGTGTTTCCTTCAATTATCGTTCTCTTGTCTGAGTCGTGGCTTAGGGACAAGCAACAATTGAGTGTGGGGTTGTGATAATCGGCTTTAATATATCGGATTCTTGAGCTTTATGTGACTATCTCATGGTATGTTTAAGCCGATTGGTGCTGTTTGAGGGAGAATTAATCCGGAATGGTTTGAAAGCCATTACCACTAGAGATCGATAATTAAACAATTCTAATAAGGTTCGACTCTTAGGTCTCCTAGTCGGATTGTTGTCAAAAGAGGGATTGGGGGTGTATAGTAAGGGCATTGGGTAAGCCTCTCTATATTGATTTACCTATGATATCTGATGTAGAATAAGGGTCAAATTTACTTGGTAGGCAACCATAATGGTATTTGTTTAGGGCATTTCATGTCCATTTACTTCGTCCATGAGGACTCTATTCTTGGGTTTGGAAAATGAACTGTATGGAACGAGGTGCCCCGAGATTGATATTCACATTAGATTTCTAGAAAACAAAATAAAATAAAGATTGGATGAAGGAAAGCAATCACGGAAAAGACGCTGCATAGGCAAGCTCCCCCTAGAATTTCCTTAGAATCGCTATAGTACAATAAGGGTCACATCCATACATGGTTGAGAGAATCCACACCTGTATCACCACTCACTCTGCTTTTATATCATAACCACTTTCCAATGATTTCTCATAATCAGCTTTAATATATCAGATTCTTGAGCTTTATGTGACTATCTCATGGTATGTTTAAGCCGATTGGTGCTATTTGAGGGAGAATTACTTCGGAATGGTTGAAAAGTCATTATCATCTTGTGTTGGAGTTTTGCTGTGTTTTAGGTGAAGGAGTTTACGGAGAAAGCATAATAGGCATGCAGCAGAAAGCAGGCGTGAAGTGGGCTTAAAGCCCAGGAAGTGTGAACTGGAGTTGGAGAGGCAGTGGGACTCGGACAGGAAGGACCAGAAGAGGATTGGGGTCAATTGAAAGGCCCAACTTCTTTGTTGGAAGGAGAAAGGAACGAAAGAAAAGGTCAGGAATTGGGCATGGGATATTTTGGAGGGAGCATTTTTGTGGCCCAACTTCTTTGGCCTGTAGTGGAATAATTGGAACGCAGGGGAGAGAGGAGAATTGGAAGGAGGGAAATTATTTGGTGGAGGAATTAGTTGGGTACGGAATATTAGAAGGAAGTGATTATTCTTGGTGGGCAATTAACTTGGACCGGGGGCAGAATTAATAGGGGAAAGTTGGACCGGAGAAAGGGAACAATGAGGAATTAAGGAGAACAGTAGTGCGGAGAGGAGGAGAAGAACGTTTGCGGCGGAACTTCTTTGTAGAACAGAGCGTCGTAGCGAGCAACTGCGGAGAAGGCTCGATTGGCGAGCTGGGCGACGAATCAGCTGCCTCCAATTTAGCCTTTTTCAGAGTATTTTCGTCAATTTTCATTGATTAATATCATGATGATTATGAACACGTGTGTTTTATTTTCGTCATGAACTAAACCCCAATTTCTGGGGGAAACACCATAGGATGTAGCTATTTCTTGATTTGATGGATTGATTCATATTTCTCTTCTTCCAATTTCTATTGCATGAAATTGCTTAATGCTTTGTGTTGACTGGCCACCAATACATCGATTTGTAGTTAATTAGGTTAGTAGCGACAGTGAAACCCTAATAACTGAACCTATTTCATGTGACATAGTAACTTATCGAAGCGACAATGGATTAAATAAGGTACTATGCGGTCTTGATTCGGATATCGGTCTTCAGGTTAAATAATTAACTCATTGAGCTACGACAGTAGGATTTGATTTAATTGTTTAGTACGTAGTTATTCCCGACAAGGATAGGTAGCACAGTAGTGATATCCTGGCTGTAGATATATGGATTAAACTGATTAGAATATGTGAATTAATTTGGATATGATAGATAGTGAATCCCGGTGTTTCTCCCAGCGCTTTCTCCATTGAATTTCTCCCGACGGTTTTCATTTAGTTAATTTGTTTATTTTATTTTGCTTTTAGAAATTAGTCTCATTAAACTATTTTCGCTTATAGTTTGCTCATAAATTTGATAGAATATAAGGTTGTACCAGTCCCTGAGAGACGATACTCGGACTTTCCGGTTTACTACGAGATAGGATTGAGGCATTACGCTTTTGCCCTATCAATTTCTCCTTCCGTAATGGATTAGTGAGACGTCTAGGTAAGCTATTTAATCATCTATGTTTGTCACGAGGGTAGGATGTTGCCAGGCGTGTATTGCATCCAATGTGCACTCAAATATAAGGGCTTCTTTGTCGCAATCCACCCAATGTAAACACAGATTCAATGATATTCCAAATGCAATAAACATTGCAAGGTAAATTCAAGCAAACATGATATATGAATACCATGAATTAATTGGTGTTTGAGATATGACAAGTATGATACTATACGCTAACCTGTAATGGGTTAACCTAGTCGTGGCTATAACGTCCAGTACGGTTGAACTAGACCGGATTGACCCAGTCCGGTGTTTTTGGGAATATGGGGACCAAAGACGGGACTGGTACAGTCTGATTTTGACCATATCCGGTCTTATCTTGTCCCAGTCCCAACCCAGTTTTGACCCGGACTAACCCTCCCAACATTACTACCATGAACAAAATCAATTGTTTGGAACCAAACAATGGTTTTTTTGTAATACCAATTACCAATATGGTACACAATCGTACTGACCATTTTGGACAACCAGGTCAACAAAACAAGAACCACATGTTGCTTACTTGCGTTTGATCAATTCATTTTCCCATAAACGAGCAAAACATAGCTATTACACATGGAGCCATATTGCTTTCGATTAATTCTTCTTACAACCTCCTCTGGTCACCGCCAACACAATTTTGTTTTCTCTTAAAACTGGACACCGTGGATCCCATCTTCTGCTGTTCATTTACCCCTCTCTCCCTCCCTCGTATTTATTTGCCAACCAACCAAACTGATAAACACATTATTTTTACATACACATCTATTAATTAAATACTTATTATTCATTTGCCTCCGCTGGCGGGGATGATGCAGCGGTGCAGCAGAAATGGTGTGGGAGGAGGCTCGTGTTCCTGTGGATCCTACCACTACCCGTAGAACACTAATAGAGTCTTATTTGTGGATAGTGCGGGCGGATATGCCTTTATTCAGTCTTACAGTCTTATGATTTTGACGTTGTTTTAACACGGATCGGATTGGTCTGGATTTTTAGTTCTTTCTAAGACCAAAGACGGGAGTGGATTATTTTACATCCTATCCTGATCTCAAACGGTCCGGGTTTGGGTTAAACTGGAAAACCCGGACCAAATAGCCAACCCTAGGTGAACCCTAGTCCCTGTTTGTGCCGAAATTACTCAACCCAATAGGGAATCCCTAATAAGGTGTAGTCAGTCGAGGGAAGAAAGAAATGAAGGTTAGAATACACTCGACTGTAATGAGAGGGGCACAGTTAGTTGCTACCTAGTTTTCGCACAATCTGTTGCCTAGAAAGATCCTTTGTATTCCTCTATATATGTTAGGGAGTGATGCCAACCTTTTACTGGAATTATCATAAAAGAAAGATCATCATTTTCCTTTTCAATATTCTCGGCTCAGTATCTAGCATACAAGAGGAGATTCTATGTTTCCATCGTTGGAAGCTTATTGCCATTAGTAGGATGTTGTTTCATAGTCCGATGTGGGACTTGGCATGGTGACCTATGCTTTTCACTAAGTAGTCACCTGACTGGTGCCAAGAGAGGCATTTAACCCCTTTAGTATGGTAGACTAAGTCCAGAATCCTGATGAATGTATAAGTCAATATTCTTTCCTTTATAAGCTCGCTTGTAGAAGGAAAAGTAATAATACTTAACTTAAGAAAGACTATCTATATTTTCTTTTCATAATAAATCACATTCGGTTGAATATATAACCTTTGAGCTGAGATTGATTACCCATATTTGCTATCCATATGAAAGTGATGGCTAAGGACCGTGGGGTCTTTCTCCTTCCATGTTCTTGTTCATGTTTGATTCTTGTCTTCTACATACGACATAGGTTAGGTTCCTTTCAGTAATGGGCTAGACTACTTTCCATTCTTCATAGTTGCTTTCTTGTGAGTTCGGGCCCCTCCTCTTGTGCCTTGCTTGTGAAAAAGGTTGGCTCTAACCTCTTAGTAGAATTTAGCTTAATCATTCTTAACTCTCTTTCTCAAGCCTTACCCACTGGGTAACGAAAAAGTCACAAGTCATGAAAATATGCCTCTATCAAGGAGCAAAAACAACTTAGTTCTAAAGGAGAGGAGTGAAGGAGCTCATGTCTTTGAAAAGCCTAATTTTTAGATCTATCTTGTGAACTTATTCATACTTTAGGACATGAGATCAACCATCATAAGGGGGGGGGGGGAAATGAAAGCGGTTCCGGAATTGGTGTGCCTCTTGTTGCTCGGCTATCGCATGAACCTTAAATATGAAATGACAAATGAGAGTGCCTTATTATCTCAAAATGATGCATCGTACTTTGAATCAACATGCACCTATTCAAAATCATTGTTCCCAATGGAGTCTTTAGCTTTTGCACTATTGTATGAACCCCATTCCTCTTCATTTCCTCCTATATATATTTATAAGCTTCAACATAGAACTCCTTACAGGGATTACCTACCATACCCGCTCGATATGTCTGGTCGAGAGTAATTCTTTTGACGATGAAAGCATCTTAGCACTTGTGTCCTTCCTTCACATTCTTATACAAGCCTCACATCTCTATGAGTACCTAAACGAGGGCTCAACGGTCAGGAGGGAGTCCACCATAAAATCATGGTCATGTGGTCTTACTCTTTGGGCACCTTAGTATTCACGGGCTAACATGAATGAACTAGAATATGATAGATAACGATGCCTTATCAGTAAGTAGTCTTTATCTTGCCTTAACCTTAATATATGAGTTAGGCCTCACCCTTTCTTTGATAGGACCATTGGTGGTCGTCACCATGCTCGCTTGATCCCCTTCGGTCTGACAATGCGGTCACGTTCTGCTTTTTATCTTCCACGCTTTCCCGTCCTAAGGAAGACAACCCGAACTACTTTCCTTTTTCTTAGCTAACATGAACTCTTTGGCTTCTCCCTCCCTTAGCTAGCCATATATATAGCTAAATATTGATGGGGTATCCGAGCTCTATAAGACCATTGCATAGCTGCATACAATTTTTTCTCTCTATCGTCACTCCCTCATCTTTCTTCTCTCTCCATCGGCTCTCCCTCATCTTTTCATTAGCTAGTCGGGTGTTTATTTATTTGAGTTTATTATGCACGTAAGCATCTTGAAGATTTTTTGAATAATTTACCAAAGAAGCAAAGAATCTTCAAAATTCTAAACATTCGAGAGAACTTACAGAGGTCAACAACACTTTCAAGAGTAACAGGATGGTGATGATTTAAGCAAGTAATCCCTATATGTTCAGGTGATGCGATATCGACTAGCGCGATATTTAATTCCCGTGGTCCAAAAATGAAGATTCGAATTCAACGATTTAAAGATCAATTGGGAGCATGTTTAATGGATAAAGGCGCTTCAACCATCAAAGCCCATCCACGTGAACAGCAAAGTCATTATGCATGGATTTGGATGACCACGTGGGAAAGCAATATGTTTGCTTTAATTAAAGGACATTCATCAAGAAAGAGTGCTTTGGTTCATGCTCACATGGTGAAGGTTAATTAACATAGCAAATTAAAGGGAGCCAAGGAATTGGAGGGCTGGCGGAATTGGGAAGCTTCCGCAAAGTTCCGCAGCGGGCACGGAAACTAGCGCAACAGAACGTGCCGTTTAATTTGTTTCAATTATTTACATTGGTTATATAGGAGTTTAATCGGTAGTTTTAGTCCTTATTTAATTAGTATTATGTTTCCTACTTAGTTTGTGATTTATTTTCCTACTTAGTTTGGGATTTATTTTCCTATTTTTA
This sequence comes from Linum tenue, assembly GCA_946122785.1. Lineage (NCBI taxonomy): Eukaryota > Viridiplantae > Streptophyta > Magnoliopsida > Malpighiales > Linaceae > Linum > Linum tenue. The sequence goes on from CAMGYJ010000008.1 coordinate 37,972,112, forward strand.
GAAGGTTAGATTTATGTTTTTATAACCTCTATAATAGAGAATGTAAGACCTACGAATTTTGTACTCAAGATATCATATATCAATTACATTGAGTGTTTACTCGAGTTACTTTGTGAAAATTTTTGCTTAATCTCTCATTTGAGGATTCAGGACAATTGAGTGGTCTCTTATCAACTAGAGAACGCGTCTAGTTGTGGCGAGCATCGACTATATCGATTGGCCTTATCCACAGGTTCGAGATTGTTTAGTTGGTTTAATATACCAACTGGCCCTTCTTACGAGTTCATATCTGTTTGATCGATTTCCACGACTATCCTTTATTTTCGTGTCATTGAAGAAAGAAGAAAAAAAAACCCAAAAGAGTTCGACGTTGCACAATTCTGATTTTTGGTCCAAGTTTGAGTGGATTCTCGAATTAGGATCATATCAAGTGGTATCAGAGCCCGGTTCAAATTGAGCGGCGATTTGAAGATTACTAGTTCAAACTCATAGGTGGAGAACGAGTTTTCAAGGTGTTTTATACGAACTTTCTTTACTTTTAGTTCTTGTTTTGTTTCGTTTAATTATTGTCAAGAAAAGGCAAAAAAAAACACCTCTAGAAAAAAAGGCAAAAATAAAAACATAGTTGGTTGTTTGTCTTATTGTTACGTGAATAGGTAAGAAAAAAATTCTTTGTTTTCCATTCACGTTAGGAAAATAGAACTTATGTTTTGTTTTAATAATTAGTTGTAACGTGGTAGTGATTGAAAAAAAAAAGACAGTTTAAGGCCACAAAGCCTCGACAGGAAGAGAAGAAAAAAAATATTTGTTTTGTTTTGTGTTTCTTGTTTAATTTTGGATCAAGCGATGGCGTGAGAGCTAGAACAAGGTAATATGTTCTATACTCGTTGTTGGGTTCGAGAGAAGTTGTGTTCTTTGGTTATTGATTGAGAGATCAAATCGAATTTGATCATTTCAAGATCAGTAGCTAAGTTAGGGCTAACTACACAACGCCATCCTAGCCCTTTCTTTATGCAATTGTCGATGGAAAAGGCCTGGATTTTTGTGACTGAACGAATGCCTTTAGAGATCAAAATCTGGTCTTATATGGATCAAATTCAATGTGATATCGTGCCTATGAAGCTTACTCATGTGGTATTTGGTAAACCATGGCACAATGATCGCCAAGCACGACGTAGCAGAAGCACCAACAACATCATCTTAAGACAACAATAAAAGAAACTTGCCTTGGCACCATCATCACTGGAAGGGGTTGCTCAAGAAAGGAGGCAATTACAACGAGCCTATGAGGAGGAGCAGGCAAATCTAGAAATAGACAAATCATCGATCAACTCTCCGGACTCGCAGAAGGAGAAAATAGAGGTTCTTGTTGATGGACTTACTATAGTCACTTGTTAAGAGGATGCACAAGCTTTAATTTAATCTCAAGAAGAACCAAAAAGTGAAGTAAAATAATTAGAAGAGGCAGAAGAAGAGATAGAAGATGTTCTTGTTGATGTGCCAGTTATGGGACGGCTTGAAGTTGAGCAATACATGGCGAAACCAGAAATCTATGAAGATGAATGCCTGAAAATTCTAGAATTCGCTCATATTGATTTCATCATTGGAGATACAATTTCAGAAAAGGAAGCCCGATTGGTAAATCGACGAGGAGTTCAGAGATATGTGGAGGATTTTCATCATTATTGCGTCAATACAATTCGTGGACGACTTGTTTTCCTTAAGAAAGGGGGAATGATGCAATCCTCAATACCAAGACTAGTTGGCTCGAAGACCAAGAAGATGGGCGCATATGAGTGGAATTTTTTTTGCAAAGATTCGAGGTCGAATCTTCTTCAAGAGAGAGGGAATGATGCGATATTGACTAGCGCGATATTTAATTCCCGTGGTCAAAAAATGAAGATTCGAATTCAACGATTTAAAAATCAACTGGGAGCATGTTTAATGGATAAAGGTGCTTCAACCATCAAAGTCCATCCACGTGAACGACAAAGTTATTATGCATGGATTTGGATGACTACGTGGGAAAGCAATATGTGTGCTTTAATTAAAGGACATTCATCACATGGTGAAGGTTAATTAGTATGGCAAATTAATGGGAGCCAAGGAATTGGAGGGTTGGCGGAATTGGGAAGCTTTCACAGAGTTCCGAAGCGGGCACGAAGACTAGCGCAGCAGCACATGCAGTTTAATTTGTTTCAATTATTTATTTTGGTTATGCAGAAGTTTAATTGGTAGTTTCAGTCCTTATTTAATTAGTATTATGTTTCCTACTTAGTTTGAGATTTATTATCCTTTTCTTAGAAGGTTAGATTTATGTTTTTGTGACCTCTATAAATAGAGGGGGTAAGACCTACGAATTTTGTACCCAAGATATCAGATATCAATTACATTGAGTGTTTACTCGAGTTCCTTTGTGAACATTTTTGCTTAATCTCTTCTTTGAGAATTTGGGAGAATTGAGTGGTCTCTTATCAACTAGAGAACGCGTCTAGTTGTGGCGAGCATCGACTATATTGATTGGCCTTATCCACGGGTGCGAGATTGTTTGGTATGTTTAATATACCAACTAGCCCTTCTCACGAGATCGGATCTGTTTGATCGATTTCTGTGACTTTCCTTTATTTTTGTGTCATTGAAGAAAGAAAAAAACCCCAAAAGAGTTCGACGTTGCGCAATTCTGATTTTTGTTCCAAGTTTGGGTGGATTCTCGAATTAGGATCATATCAACAGGAGTACAACCCAACCAACTCATATAAGGTTCATGTGTGTGTTATGTTTGCATTAGGGGTGGGCATTCGGTCGGTTCAGTTTCGACCGAACCTAAATTATGAATACCGGGTCCCCGAATTCTCCCAAACCTCAAACCAAATTATAATTCGGTTTGGTTCAAGTTTTCACAAAACAGAATTTGTGAAGCTACTTGTATCTTCTCACTTTTAATTATTTTTCACCACTAATATAAACAATAAATATACAATTATATGCATCATCAATGATAAAATCAAACTTTTGAACACATAAGTCATAAAACATTTCAAACAACTACAAATATAAAAATCCACCATTTGGAGCTTGAAATTATAGTATTTCATTTTTTGGTCGGAAATTCGGTACGGTTGAAAGAACCCCGGTTTCAGAGCTATCCATATTTTCCTTCCGAATTGAATAACATTAATTCGGTTTTAGTTCGGTTAATTTTGGTTTTAATTCGGTTCGTTAACTCAAACCGGTTGCCCACCCCTAGTTTGCATGAAAGTGCCAAACAATGGTTTCCGTAAAATGCCACAATGCGCTGTGCTTAAAAAAAAAAATTGGTCAGTGTGGTTCAAAGACTATTGTATCTCATTTACTCATAACTTAGTGTAGGTATCCATGTTAGTTATTGTCTAATTACAGCGATCGAAGAGTACTACAGATTACACAACCATTAGATGAACGGTTGATAAACAGGAAACATGCGGTTATGGAGGAATGCAGTACAACCATCCAGATTCAAATAGTCACTGGAGTTGGCACCGCCGGGGGAACCCTATTCTCGATGGGAATTTCGGCGAATTATGAGAGGATTGCCCGGAACTCGTCACCCAACGTGGTTTCCTTCTCCAGCAGGACTTCAATGATCTTGTCCATTGCCTCCCGATTGGTTCTGATGTGGGAGAGTGCAATCTGGTATGCACGATCTGATATCGTCTTCACTGTCTATGTCCTCGGCTAGCCTCTCCGACATTGAGTTCCTTGCCATCATTCTCATGATCATGTCCGCACTATGAGTCGATGAGTCCATCAATGACCACGGTCCGATCTCTGACATTCCGAATGTCACCACCATCTTCATTTTGAACACAGGCACAAGATTGTAAACAGTCATTTTACGGTCTTGCATAAAACCATAACCAGAAATGCTCTGAAGGTTTATGTACTAAAATGCACTTCCACACAAATGCACCAAGCCAGTCTATCACCCCACCAATCCAATGGATTTGGTATAGTTTAGGTCGATCGGGTTAGCTGGATGTTCAGTGAGCTTAACTGGTCGAGATTTGCACCCTCTCAGCAACCCATCTATGTCAAATAAATTGTAGAGGAGAATTCTGAAGCGGGGTACCTGCTTGGCCAAACCAGTAATCTGTTGCAAGTCACCAGCTTCCCCAGTGGTCACCTCAGGCTCAGCGAAGAAAATTTCTTCAGCAGCTCTTTCACCAAGTCCACCGACAATTCTGGCAAACAATTGCTGCTTGGAGATCAGGGTTGAATCATCACTTGGAATAAACCAAGTAAGACCTCTTGCCTGACCTCGTGGAACTAGGGTGACCTTTTGAACGACATCATGACCAGGAGTCAACGTCCTAAGTAATACAAGGCACAGGAAACACAGATGTTATTCGATCCTTCTGTCTATGAATTAATAAGGATTATTAACACAGATTACGAGTATCTTTGCTTACCCACAAATAGCATGGCCGACTTCATGGTATGCCAAAAGACTTTTACTCTTCCTATCGATCATTACAGTTCCTTCCATTCCAGCAACAATCCTATCAATAGAATCATCAATTTCTTTAGGTGAAATTGCTGTTCTCCCACGGTGACCAGCTAAGATAGTTGCCTCGTTTAAGAGGTTAGCAAGATCAGCTCCACTGAAACCAGGTGTTCTCATGGCTATGACATCAAGCGACACGTCTGCATCAAATTTCTTGTTACTGGAATGAACTTTGAGAACTTTAGCTCTACCATGTATATTTGGAACATCAACAGACACCTGCGCATTTTAGCACACTAGCATAAGTACTTTTACAATAACAATTCAAGGGGTAAAAAGAAGAGAAACAAAACACCATAATTTGTAGTGAGGGAGTTAGGACGTCATTATCTTACCTGTCGGTCGAACCTTCCCGGTCTTAAGAGAGCAGAGTAAAGAATGTCTGCCCTGTTGGTTGCTGCAACGACAATGATGCCAGTGTTACCCTCGAAACCATCCATCTCTGTCAAAAGCTGGTTTAGGGTCTGCTCTCTTTCATCATTCCCTCCACCAATGCTAGTTCCTCTTTGCCTTCCAACATCATCAATTTCATCAACAAAGAAAATGCATGGAGCATTCTCCTTTACCTTTTTGAAGAGATCGCGGACTCTTGAGGCACCAACAAACATCTCAACAAACTCAGAACCGGATATCGAGAAAAAAGGGAAACCAGCCTCACCGGCGATGGCCTTAGCTAGAAGAGTCTTACCAGTGCCTGGAGGACCAACAAGAAGGACACCCTTCGAAATACGAGCCCCAACCGCAGTGAATCTCTCGGGCTTCTTCAGGAACTCCACGACTTCCATGAAATCTTGCTTTGCTTCGTCAACTCCAGCAACATCATCAAATGTTACACCAGTGTTGGGCTCCATTTGGAACTTTGCCTTAGACTAACCAAAGGTGAGGGGGAAACCAGGGCCCCCAGGACCACCCATTCCTCCGGAGGAACGTTGAGAGAGGAGGAAAAGCCCTCCTATCAAGAGTAAAGGAAAAGCGAGGTTTCCAATCAAGTTAAAAAGGAGAGAGCCAGATTCTTCTTGAGTATTATGAGCTGCAAGTCAATGTTCTTTTCTCGGAATTTCTGAAGAAGCTCTTGGCTAAGGCCAGGAAGTTGTACGCGGACTCGTTGCACCCGGTTACCAAGCTCAGGTGAAACAACCTCAACAATAGCAATTGTCCCATTCTCAAACAAGTCCACCTTTTTCACTCTATCCTTATCCAAATACTCCAAGAACCTGGAATAAGACATCCCGGAGGAAGAAACCCCTTGATCATCGGCAAGAGCTTTCCCATTTCCAAGCAAAGCAGATCCTCCAAGTCCCACATTCTCCAACAAGAGCTTTAGAAAATCTCTTCCTCCCTCAAACTACCTCTTGTCCAAAGATGCCTTCACCAATAATGCTTTTGATGATGTCCTACCCAATGAAGGAAGACTTGAACTGTGCAGAAGGCGTCTACCATAGAAATCCTTGCACAAATATGGTTTGCCATTTATGGTTGATAAACCATCCCCTAGAAGGCAAGATGATGATGCAGTCATCTGTATATCAAGAGAAGTCAATATGTACCAACGAGAAAGAGAAAAGAATTAACAAGAACACCAACAAAACAAGCCATATAGGTTGGTATATTGAAAATCACTGATGCTGATGGTAATAATTGCCATGCAGAAAAACACTTCCCAACTTAATACAGGATACAAGAAAGAAGAACAATCGGCATTAGCTAGCGGGTTTCTGGTTAATTAGAGCAACAACAGCCATACATCTAAAGTCTAGTGGAGACAGCTACTACAAAGTTTCAGGAAGCGACAAGAAAGGGCAGCTGACAAAGAAACTCTACATAAGTTGCAGAGCACAAGTAAGAACTTGGGGCGACTGGAATCAGCCCCGATATTTAATTTACTGACACCTGCTAGACTTCAACCCAATTTAATTTACGTCCAGTTTCAATTTTCCATCTCCGTATCCCCAGTTTAAGATACAATTTGGGAAACACGCAAATGGGATTTCGGTTTTCATCCAAATCAATCAACAAATAAAGAATTCAGCGGCGGAGCAACACGCAAGGAAGCAACCAACATCACATGAGGATAAGACTTCCGAAGAAGGGAAGGAGACTAGTACCTTAGAAGCACAGGACAGAAGCTCAGAGTGGTTGCAATGGAGGGAAGAATGGTGCGGAATAGAGGGGAGAGCAGTGTCAGGTTGTTTAAGGAGAGGAGGGATGTGGATGAGGGAAGGTAAGGCGTGGCTCATTTGTCATTTTCAATGGCTGGTTTGTCCCGTCCTCGCTCGTTGTGTATATTTCTCTTGCCGTGCCGGTTTTTCTCTCTTTCCTTCCTCTGCGGTCTGAAATCAGTCAAATCACAGTTGTTTTTTGTTCGGTGATAGTGATCAGCGCCGTCCAATTTTTTCGTGAATACACTAATTCTTAAATAAAATTCACAAAATATATAAATTATAAAAGAATTATCAATCTACACACGACATCAGTGCGATTAAGGAGAACGGTGAATATATCACCATTGTTGAGAAAAATGGTGAATCATCACCACGTTAAACTAAAATGGTGAATAAATCCGTTGTTGTTAAAGAAAATGGTGAATTCATCACCGTAGTTAAGAAGATCGGTGAACATTTGCCACGTTTTCCAGCCCTGGTAGGTGAATAATTAGGTCACAACGACCTAGCATTCATTGCGTTAAACCAAAGTAGTACACCTATTAAATTTGTTTAGTATAAATAAACATAGCATTCACCGCCTTGGACAACCGCGGTGATTGCTGGCTTTTTCTCATATAAATAAACGATCCCCCACGTAGCTATTCAAAAAATCTCTCCCATTTCTGTCAAATTTAAGCAAAAATCTCATTCTCAGCTTGCTTCCAGCACTGTTTACACTTGTTGGTGCTCCTCTCTCAGTTCAATAGACAGGTGACGAAGTGGGAGGTGGTACCTTCGAGTGGGATTACGTCTTTCCCTGCTCCTGGGATTGGGCTGGGTGTGGGTGTCACGGATGGCGGCGTTTGCTCAAGGTCTCATGGTGCAGGTGGTTGGGTTCTGGAGGATGCCTCAGGGACGCTGCTTGGGGTGGATGCCTCTTTGAACCCGAATGTGCAAGACCCTTTCTTGGTGGAGCTCCCAGCTTTGCGGGACGAGGTCCGGTGGGCGCTTGAGATGGGTGTGCAGGATGTCGTCTTCGCTGGTGATGCTCAGGTGGTGCTAGAAGAGTTGAAGGAGGACTTGTGTTCGGATGCTCGTGGTGGGGTGATCTTGAGTGAGATTAAGGTGTTGCGGCAATGTTTTCTCCGGTCTATTGTTTGTTTTGTTGGTTATTCTTGTAATAAGGTGGCCCATTTGGTGGCCAAAAAAGCCCTTTCATTGTTCTCTAGTTTGATAGGGTTCGACAGTGGCGGAGCTAGCTTGGAAGAGGGTGGGTCCCCGGACCTACCTTGGCTCGAGATTAAGTGCTTGTTTGGAAGTTGTTATTGTTAAATATATATATTAATACGAAATCAAATCTCACAATACAAGTAACAATCTCAAGTAAACAATCGCAACTTCACAATATATATATTTGTACGAAACCCGTAATGTTAAAATCAAACCCCTCATGTTCACTACTTTTCTACTAACATATTGTAGAAAACTTTATAGCACATATTAACCTTACATATTATGTAATTAAATCTAGATTTTTACATAAAACTACATCTCTAATGGTTTATTCTTAGTTTTTTAATTTATAATTTAGGGTAAATTTCTCCATCCTCAAACGAAATCGGTCGAAAAACTATAAAAACACATCGTGGGTCATGTAAATATTAATTATATTTATCATATATATTTTTATTTTCACGTCGGACCCACCTTGAATGAAATCCTGGCTACGCCACTGGGGTTCGATTTTCGTACCTGGCTCTGGTTGGCCAGCTGACTGTAATATATCTTAATTATCTCGTTTAATACGAAGTATCTTTTGGCAACAACAAAAAAAAAGCTTGCTTCCAGCAACTACGGTTACAGAAACTCCAATTATTTGGTATGATATAATTATGTATTGTTACTGGATGCAAATATTCATTTTACCTAAGAAAGTTATTAAGCAAGTTCAAATGTTGTGCTCTAGGTTTCTCTGGCATGGGGGAGAGGAGGGTCGTGCTAAGGTGAGTTGGGACAGGATGGCTAGACCTCGAGTGGAAGGAGGATTGGGGTTGCGTGAATTATGTACCTGGAATAGGGCTTGTACAGTCAGATTCCTCTGGCTGTTCCTCATGAAGAGTGGGGCCATCTGGGTAGCATGGTTCCAACGTTATAAGGTCAAGGATCGATGTATCTGGACAGTTTCTGATTGTCCAAGCAGCTCCTGGGCCTGGAGAAAGATACTCAAGCTCAGAGGTAAAATTCAGCCTTTCTTGAAGATTCATAACTCGCAGATCATGTGGGATAATAAACCTATGCCTGTGTTCAAGATGAATGAAGTCTGGAATACATTGAGAGTCAAGTATGTGGAGGTTGTTTGGGCTAAACTTGTCTGGGGGAAGAATTGCATTCCTAGAAACAGTTTCCTAGCCTGGATGATCATGTTGGATGCGGTGGTCACTAAGCAGAAGCTGTTGAAGTGGGGGAAACAGACTGATGGATTATGTGTGTTGTGTGAAAGTGCAATTGAAAACCGTGAGCATCTGTTTTTTGCGTGTGGTTTTTCCAGTCAAGTGGTAGTGGCATTACGGATGGGGGTGCTCTGTTGTGGGTCATGGGAGGATACTGTGTCTGCAGGTCTTGCCTGCTGCAAAAAGAAGGGGATGAGCAGAATAACTAGCTTAATTTGGTGCCTCTGCTGTGCAGGGATATGGAAGGAACGATGTCGTCGATTATATGGCAATGAGAGGAAACTAGTGGATGTGTTTATCAGGGATCTTAAGAGTGACTTGCTGACCATTTGCGCGGATAATGAAGAGCTTCTGAAGGGTTTGCAGAGCCTTGGTCTGCAGGGGAGTACTGAGTAGTGGTGGGTTCTTACAGTATGTAGTTCTGTGGAGGGTGTAGTAGGAAGTTGATAGTGCTATGATTGTCTTTTAGGGCTGCTCTTCATGAGCTTTCCTTTCGTTGTATTTGGTTCCATTTGTATCTTGCAAATGGATTTGCCTCTTGGTTTCAATAAAATGGGGAACAGATTCAACGGAAAAAAAATAATTATGTATTGTTTAGATTTTGATATTTTAGTAGTTATATGTCTGTATTTAATGAATTAATGTTAGTGGCAAATATGTATTTAGATGAATTTGTTTAATATACTCATGTTATTGTAATGCTAATTATGGTTCATGTTTCGATTAGTTAGTTGCGGTTGTTTATGGTTTTGGATTATATATTTTTGTAGCCCTAAAAATATGATTTTGGATAATGTTTGTGTAGCCCCAAGTACTAATTATACTATACTAATTTTATTCGACTTTAGCTAATAGTTACTTATTATAAATTGCAGACATGGGTAAATTCAAGAAGTTTCAACATTTTATTCGGTGTCGATGGAATGGTTGGGTACAAACTCTGACATTTAGATCGATTATGAAGACGGTGGATCCATTATGTAAAAAATTGAGCTAGATTCATGTGGCAAGAACTCCGTGACATTTGTGCAAACATGATTTGTATGGGAAGACATATGAGAGTTGGTAAAATTACTTACCGGTATCCAAACATGAGTGTTGTCGGGGTTATGTACGAAGAAGTTGTCATACATGATGATGACGTTGTTACCATGATGTTACTGTTCCTAGCTGACAACTGGATGTGGCTTGTAGAGGTGTATGTTGAGAGCGAGGCGGTGGGTGAAACTCATTGTCACCAGTATTCTTTTGATGATGGTTTTGCAGGAGAGTACAGGTGGGGTGGTAGTTAAATCAACTACGGAGGAGGTAATTCTGCAGGAGGGGTGACATGGGAAGAATACCCGCAATGTGCTGAGCCTACCCCATTCGTTGAGCCCGACGACATTCAATTTCCTGCTTGGGGGGCAGAGTGGGCTGATATTGAGAACATCATTCGATCTAGGGGTACTTAGCATGAGCGAAAAGACGATGTTGGTGATGCTGGTCACGATGATCCTCTTGGCGCAAGCTATCCATTCGTCTCCAAATTTTTCTCCCGATCGTGTCCCAGTCATCGAGGAGAAACGACAACCATATGCCATGTATCCACCTATTTGCTTTGTCGGGGAACGGAAATCCACCAACCAAGCCAATTAGGTAGACACGTGCATACCGCTCCACTTGATCTTCCGGGGTATCTGGGTCGAGCCAAACCTCATTTTGGATATGAGTAACGGGCTACGGGATCTATATTTGCCTCACATTTAGTGGTGGATAGGGCCGGGAAAATAGACCAGACCGTTAGAAAAACCGTGGTTCAAACCGTACCGTACAGTTTGGTCTGGACCGTAGACCGTTAAGTATGGTCTGGTCTGGTTCATGGTCTGTATTATTTTATGTTTTGAACTCTTGGTCTGGTCTGGTCTAGACCGCGGTTTACCGGACCAAACCGTGGACCCAACTGACTTGTCAATACGTGTTAATAGCCCATACGATCAGTCGCCCAACTCCCACAACGACACCCAAGTCTCAACCTTAATTTTGAGAATCTCGTCCCTCCTTCATTCACAAACACATTTAACCGGAGAGTAGAGATAACCATGTCTCCATATGACATTATGTTAATGTTTATAACGTTATGGTGCAAGTTGGGATGCTTTTACTTTGTATTTTTGTTATGTACTAAGATTTAGGGTATCAAAATTATTCATGCATGTTAGGATTAATGTTTTAATGCAAATAACAAATATTTTTCTTGGTTATTGGTTCAACTTTTTGTGTGGTTGACTAAACAAATTATTCATTTTTCTTTGAGTGTGGTCTATCTAGACCAGACCAGACCGAATCAGACCGCACAGGCGTGGTCTGGACCGGACCGTATAGTCTGTGGTCTGGTCTATGGTCTATACTTCAACCTCTCGGTCTGGACCATACACCGTATATATGGTCTGGTCTGGACCAGACTGCACCGTTTCACAACCCTAGTGGTGGATTCCCATGTCCTTGGACTTCGGTCTGGGTCAGCATGTCGAGTCCCAGACGATCGAGAATCAGCGGCCCCAGCCTTCTTCGGGTTTTCCCGAGTATCCGATGACCGCATCTCCAATGACCGGCAACCTGGTGAGGATGGCAACGTATCCGAGGTGATCGTAATTTCCCCCTCATGAAAGTGGAAAGTATGTGTTTTGGGCCTCCATCATTATGCCATTGCCATCAACAGATCGTTGACGATCTCAATCCGCATGAAGTGTCTCACCATATCCAAACCCGTCCTCTCTAGGTACGACAAGAGTGTTGTCCCTCTATGAGTGACGGGAAGAAGTGATTCATTGGTACAAAAATGCAAAAAACACAAAAGTTGTTAGTAAAAGGAAACCAAAATAAAACTTTTAAAATACTAAAATAATTAACAAATTGATACGGAGTGGAGTGTCTACCGGATTGTTGTGCCAAATTGCAAGGGAGCAATGTGTTGATTGATCAAATAAATACTTTGCATCCTTTGGCCTAGGATCTTATTTCTCGGCTCCCAACTATAAATTTTTTTGCATGAAATCAGATTATTTCGATTACAAAAAACAAATCACAAAAGGAAAAAAAGTACGTACTCTAAAAGCCTCTTCGTCTATTTTTTTGCGAAAGCCGGACAGAGGTTCGACAGATTTTTAGATGGGAGGCTTGTAGGAAATAACTCTAGGAATTCTTTTTAATGCGAAAGATCGAGTTAGCCGCAACTACAGAGCATACTTAGAACGAAACTAGAGTAGATATATGGAAGGAGAAAGAAGAATTGTGTAGTGGTGTGATTTGGAATGGGGAAGGGGAAGGGGGGAATTTATAGGAGAAGGGTCTGCTGGAGGGAGAGACGGAGCAATCACCGCGTCGCTCTGATAACACTAGATTTGCACATGTTTTTACCTCTTATTTCTCGATTGTTTAGCTTGGTATTTATCATGCTTTGGCCAGTTGTATGCTATGTTATGTTCCTTTGTCACATTTCAGGTCCTAGCACATAAATTGAAGTATAGGCACAAGTTTCAAGTCAATCAGAGATCAATTGACCACTCGGGGAAGAAACTCGGGCATGACCCAAAGAAGAATGGATTTCTACTACATATTGTGACCAAAGAATCATGTAAGCTTTTCATGAAAAGAAAAAGGACAAGACAACAAGCGTCTGGGATCCAACGACACCTGATTTGGAGTCCGAACGAGGGAGAAAAGAAAGGTACCCAAAATTGTAAAATACCTAGAAAATCTGATAGGGTATTTTGATCAGAAGACCTCCTGGTCAGGAGGTTTGAATTACCGACCGGGTATCTGAAAATCTGACCCTGTATTTCCCCGTTTGCGCAGAAAAGTGACCTGGAGCGTTTTGAAGATTCCCGGTCACCAAGTACAATTACCCGATCGGGTAATATGACCGGGGAACATCCAAAAGCGGGTATGAAAGGCTGTTTTGTGCATTTTTGGAAGGGGTAGAGTTGGGTTTTGGTTCCCAAACACCCAAGGGATGAGCCAAAGAGAGAGAGGACGATTTGCGAGCGATCTTGGAGTGGAATTGGAGGATTTCTTCGTCTTGGAAGCTCGAGGAACAAACCCAGATATGAAGATTGAAGATCTGGAAAGTTACACTATATTCTCTCTCTTCATTTGGAGTAACTTCCCTTCGCTTAGGTTTTGAGAAATCATAGTTCCATGTGTTATGATCTTTCTTGTTTGAAACTCTGGATGTTATGCTGAATGGTTTTAATCAATTGAGGCATGATTGTTGAGTCAATTGAATCCTGAATAGTTTCCTTTTGTTTCTACTTTAACCTATGATAGACAGAATCTGATTGGGTTAAGAGTGCTTTCTCCATTGGTAGTAGGGAATTGATTGTACGAGAGTCAGTCAATTCACTGCTTTTGTACTGGAATTCATTCCAGTAGTGGAGATCTTTGTGTATTGCCTTAGCTTTGTACTCCGGTGCGGGTTAGTCGCCCTCCGGGTATTCAATCTAAGAGGGATTGGCCAGGTTAAGAGATTACAATCTATTATCAGATCTTCTGCGGTTTAATCAACAGTAAAATAACCAAAGGAAATTACAACTTAGACCTAATTGAGGAGTTAGGGGGAAGCATACCTAAGTGAGTTCCCGACCTATAATTAGTAGTCTAACCTAGTTTAGCTTGTAGAGTAGTTTAGTTAACTAAACCTCAATCTGATTTGCTAGATAATGAACTGAAGCTAAGTAATAGTATATCTAGAGACTCGAGGATTCGATATTTGTTACTTGCACCAATATACTGCAGTCCCTTTCATTGGTTACACTTGGACATTGTGAGGCGTCGAATCTGGGAGAAAAATAAGAATCCGTGCCTCACAGCATCCAACGGCAGCAGTGAAAGTGTGGGGCGACGCAGATCCTTGACGTGGGCAGCAGGGCATTCTCAGCATTTGTCAACGACAGTGAATACTTTGTCGTCCACGTCAGCGATCCTTGTCCCCCACCCCTTCACCATAGCCATCAGAGTCGGTGAGGTGCAAATTATGGTTTTCTTCCCATATCCGACACCTCACCGCATTACACGTCTGTGGTGAGTTATTCCCCGTTTTTTACGAAAGCGGTGATTGCTTCCCCGCTTTTAACCAAAACGGTGATTCTTTCCCCCTTTCCACCAATACGGTCATGTTCTTCGCTGTCTTAGATGACGGCGGTAAAGGTGAACATGTGTATTTTAAGAATTTTTTTTTAAAACATATGTATTTTGGAAAAAAAATCTAATAACGTGGGTATTTTGGGATTTTTCCCAATAAATTGTGGAGTCTATTAGAAAATAGTTCAAAAAGACTCTTAAATATAATCAAATTAAAATGATTATATCAGAAATATAATTTTTTAAAATATTTTTAAAATAATATTATAAAATTTCTCTACAATTTGTTAATAACAAATTGATTGGATTGTTGGATTGGTGGATCAAATCGATTGGTGGATTCATGAATTAGTAGATTGATTCATGGATTGGTGGTTTGATCCATGAATCCAAATAACATCCAATTGTTGGACCATTATGTAAATTCTGAAAATTTTGAGTTCTAAAATGTCATAATGAAAATTTTTAGGTACCAAAATGTAATTTTCCAATGATATTTCTGTCTAAAAAATAAATTTTAGGTACCAAGATGTAAAATATAAAAAGTATGGGTACTAAACTCCAATCATTTGAGTTCTAAAATGTCATAATGAAAATTTTTAGGTACCAAAATGTAATTTTCCAATGATATTTCTGTCTAAAAAATAAATTTTAGGTACCAAGATGTAAAATATAAAAAGTATAGGTACTAAACTCCAATTTATCATTTGGATCAAATGGATTGGATTTAAATGGATTGAATTTGTTGGATGTGTTAGTGGATGGATTAGATTCATGGATTTGAATACCAATGCTTTAAAGCATTGTAAAACTTCTCCTCGATGAGATAATTTTCAATTACTATCCTAGCTATTCAATTAAGATTTTCATGTATTATCTTTTAATACAAATAGGATTTACGAAACACAAATAATATTTTAACAATCAATATATGTGTCTATAGGTCAGACTAGTTTACTTCTGGAGTATACTATACTTCGGGTACTCATAGTGATATATCTCTATCTAGCCTTTGAATTAAATCGAGGTTTGGGTATGATACACTAACCTCTAATGGATAAACCCCAGACCCCCATTCTCTAAACTCATACCCAAAATTCAATTTAATAGAAAATATTAATTGACCATTGAGATTGGTCGGAGCTTAGAAAAGGATATCTAACGGTCATTTCACATGGAGTATACCAGTCATTACCGTGTGTCTAGTGTATATATATAAAAATATTGACCAATAGCAACAGTAATGTTAATATAATTAAACTTGTCATTATACTCATAATCAAATAATCATACACTACAAATACAACCTATAATATATGATCAGATTAACTAATCTATGTGGAGGTCCCCTAATGTTCGGAGGCCCTATATCGGAGGGCCTCTCGACACACCCTCTTGGTCGGCCCTAATAGGGATGACAATTATACACACAACTATGCTTATCTGATCCTTTCATACTCAATCAACGAGGGGAATCTTTGTATAATCGGGTACGAGATGGGTATAGGTAAATGGTACTATCCAAAAGAAAAGATGCGAGGATGGGTTGGGATGGGTTTAGATGTCACTGTTTCATCCCCTTATCCATAATCGATCCGCCTATAATTCATACACTACCTAAATCTAATTACATGTCATCTTATCTCTCCCTCCTCCAATTTCGACTAAAGTTTTAAAATAATATAACGTTAAAAATATTTTTCCACTTTTTTAATTCCATCGATATATATCACATTTTATCTCTAACTTTCTCTAAGAATTTAAAGTTTGTTATGGGTTGTCAACCCGCGGATTGACTCGGTCGACCCGCAGTGTGGTTCTCGGGTGGGAGGACACATATCATCATTTTTTTTCTCTCGTTTGCGAATTGCGCCTCTTTGCAGGGATTCCCCTTCGCCTAACCCTAGCTTTGAAATTGCAAATTGAAGAATTGAATATTTATATTATATGAGTGTGTTTGAATTTTCACTATACTGGGGACGCAAGTACGAACTGTTATTTTGGTATTTTAGATGAGATTTGTTACGCCATACACAGTTTAAAACATTCACAAGATCATACTAAGTAAAACCTTTTACAATTCCGTCTAGATTACAAACCAAACCATAACTTACATAAACTTTTAAAACTTCAAAACACATTACAGTAGAGAAGATCATCTTCTCTCAAAATAGTATAAAAAAGTCATGTTGGAGTCTGAGTCCACCATCCCACCTCATTGATATCGAGCTGAGCCTTGCTGAGTTCCCTTAACTTCTAGTTCAAAACTTCTAATATGGGGAAATTTTTTTGACGGGGTGAGACGTCACCTCAATGAGTACAAACTAACCTTGTATCATAATTAACATAAACAAGGTATTGAGGAATTATGGTTAGTGTTATATCCTTCTTTTTCTCGTTATACTAATACCTCTATAAACATCCGCCACTCGCACATAGACATGTATAGAACCAACACAAATTCAGCAGTAGGATCATACCCATTTAAACATCGTCATCACAACATACACACACATCAAACGATTCACAACAAGCATATGCACATACATGCATCCATCACCCATTCCGGCCTAGCCGTGCCCCATCATCTTCTTTCCCACCTCCTCCTCGATGCTTAGGCTACCCCACCTCCGCCGACCTAAAGCATTGGACTTCCTCCCATAACCCAGGGAATCAGCACATAAACGGATATATACACAAAGTCCTTACTGAGGACTTAACACATCATCATATTCTCCGGGTTCATGACTAACCGTTTAACACACACATACGAACACACATTCATATCACATCATATCAAATGCATAACCATCATCCACATCACATGCATCACCATTATTTATAACAACATCATTGGCATCATCGTCATAATTATCATCATCACGGAGGCCTTTCATGCCTCTTTATACTCATATGATCAACATTCTTATCATCCTCACATTGAGGTTCCCCTTCCACTTCTATGTCCATTCATTAACAGAGAAATAACACCACATCATCATCATATCATATAATCATTAACACATACTTAAACAAAAAATCGCACTTTACCATCATTAAATTCGGTACCTCGGATTTGGACCGCTTCATGACCCAAATACCATACTCATATTAACTAAGTTACTAGGTTAGAATTTACTCACCGCATAATTATCATTCAGTTATACCCTTTTGCCTTGATGATTCTCCAACATGCTTCGTTCCCTTAGACACAATCATACAAACATGTTTAATATAAGAAAATTTAATTATCAAACAATTTGATTGACCAAGTATAATTTATAAGCATTGAGACATACAACTTTCCCACACATGACCCTTCATTCTAATTAAGTTACCAACATAGGAGATCCTTCTAAAGCCCATCGTATTCCAAAGCCAACTCCCTTCTAATTGAATTAATGTGCAAATTATATAATAATGATCACTTATAAACCATTCATCCTAAGTGGTTCCTCACTGTACCTAGAATACATGGAAGTAAATATGCATATCAAAATCACCCAAATCCCAATAATGGTTTCTGTTTGGGCCTTGATGCCTCGCCAGTGAGCCCGCTCCTTTGACGATGGGCGCCTGGCCTACACACAAGAACACAGAGGGGGCGCCTGGGCCCGTTAGCCCTCTGACGATCAAGTCAGTTTCCTTTCTAGAGAGAGAAGTGTGTAGTAAGGGAGTTTAGTGAGAGAGTCCAACCTATGTAAATGCTACCAACTGCCCCTATTTATACTCACCCAACTCGAGGTCGATCTCATTCCACGTCATCGTGGGCCTATTTATGAACTTCTCCTACTGGGTAGCCCATCCTTGTATCAACGGGCCTTGGCCCCTCTTTGGGCCCTCTTTGTAATACCCCCAATATTTTCCTTTCCTCTGGAGGAACTCACTTAACCCACCATAAGCCATCCCCCTCTTAGGCTTGCGTGAGACTCATGCAAACCCCTTTTAAGATTGATTAATCCTCACATACGCACCCATTCTCCACTGAGTTTAATACACCAAGAACACCCACATAGATATACATGCACGCCAAACCAAACTTGTATATATAACACACACATGCATACCCATTTCACTACCAAATCACAAGCTTGAGACATGGTTCACATAATTAAACATTACCCCTCGACGATAGTTTCCCTCTCTCCTTTACCAACACTTCAACAACTACTAACAGCAAGGCAATTACCTTATACGCTAAATGACCATGTGCTAGCTCACTCTACTTGCCAAGCTGCTTCTTTTGTCAAGGAAAAGAGCTGGTCAAGAATTTGGTTTTGGGATGGATGACAGAAGCCTTTCTCTAACTCTACTTCTGTATACTAGGTGAATAAAGGGTGGTAGTGGTGACCTCTTTTGCAATAGAGCGCTCTCTTCTCAATCATTTAATTCCCACCCCCAAGCTAGCCCACGTGTTTTGGTAGAATACTTGATGGTGGCAAGTTTCTGATGCGTGTAAATGAGTAAGTGGTGTGGGGGAACCAAAATGACACAAGGGAATTGATTTCTTTGTCCAACCCTCTTCTCTAGAAGCCTCTCAATTTACTCTTGGTCAAAACTGGTTGACCTTGAACCACTTTTCCTCTACTATTGGCAAGTACAGGCGTACAACTGGGTTTTGGAAGGGAATTAAATTTCAAGTGGTGTAGTGGAGGTTTTTGTAGTGATGGAGATTCAGAATTATTCTTTCATACTACACAATATACCACTCGAGAGGGAGAGGATTGTTAGAGATAGATTAGGAATAATCTTATATTTCCGTGTCTTTCTAGTATAAGTCTTAGTATTTCTGTGTCCTTCTAATTATTGTGGTTCTCTTACTTATTATCTAAGTCCCGTAATCTATATAAACCCCTTTGTGGTTTCATAATAATACACACTACTATTCTTAAAACTCCTATATGGTATCAGAGCCTGCTAGTATAAGTCTTAGTATTTCCGTGTCCTTCTAGTATTATAATTATTGTGGTTCTCTTACTTATTGTCTAAGTCTTGTAATCTATATAAACCCCTTTGTGGTTTCATAATAAGACACAGTACTATTCCTAAAACTCCTATAAGGATGTGACAAGATTGGATATAGTTTATAAATGTTTGAACAATAGAATAACTTTTATCGTAAATCCGGGCTAGCTCATATATTTAACTCTAATGCACATCATACTACACATTATACCACTCCAGAGGGAGAGGATGTGACAAGATGTTATATAGTTTATAAATGTTTGAACAATATAATAACTTTTTTCGTAAATTCGTGCTAAACCGGGCCAAAACGATCAGATCATTAACGCTCAACTCACTTGCTAAACCAGACCAACAGACTAAACCGGGTTGACAGCCTTGTTTCTCATACTTTTTGTGGTTAATTTATGATATTCAAAAAATACTATCATTCGAAAGTAATTGCAAAATTATACCAGAATTTGCAGTCCTCCCTAGTGTAGAGTCTCCACTAATTGTTACCATCATTAGTAAGGAAAAAAGGTTTTGGCTTGCTCATTGAGGCTAAAAGTGGTTATCCGTTGGTAGGCGGTGGGAGTCGTGTCATAGTCAGTTCCTGTTGGGCTAAGGGATTGTCCGTAAATTGGGACCCACTATACACAAAGCCCAATAACCAATAAGCACAACTAGAGGCTCATCAAAACCAGAAATGCCCAGCAGATCCTCAAACTAGAAGAGATAAGTTTCGATAAAGACATCCCCTACACGGGTCTTGAAGCATCCTCAAATGGACTAGACCTCATTAGGATAGCCACCTACTCACTGTAGGTAGTGTGAGAATCACGATGCTAGCATTTCATGCTAAAAAGAGAGCTCCAACTCCTAATTGGTGAAAACCCCAAGACGCTCGAGAAAACATTAAATGCTCACAAAAGACCATCCAGCGATCATAAATAGCCACTTGGTCCATATTTATGGTAATGCAACTAATCATGCTCTCTTTAAAATAGACAACTAATTAATCTCTAACTTGACCGTCAGAGGATTTCCCAAGCGTGAAATGCATGCGGGTTTTTCTGCAAGATCTCTGGAAGAGTTTATTCTGTGGAAGCTGAAGGACATATTACGAGCGTGGTACATTCTCTCGTTAAAGCCTTCTCACCTATTAAGCTTACACAACTTGGCATCCACCATTGGGCCACGATCGTGCTAATTCACTCCCACGGAAGATACTTCGGAGCCCCCTAAAGGGAATGGTAGGCGACAGGACTCCTTGTAGAAAAGTAATAGAGAACGTGGCACCCCTAGTAGAAGATGAAGTAGAACTTGAAAATCAAGTCAAAAAGACCACAACCTACAATTATTGAACATGCAAGACAAATTCACTCAAATATTAATTTCTTTTTATTTCTTGGAGGCCAAATATTAAACATGCAAGACAAACTACACATTGACAATCGATTCCACGATCGTGCTAATTCACTCCTACGGAAGATACTTCGGAACCCCTTAAAGGGAATGGTTGGCGACATAACTCCTTGTAGAAAAGTAATAGACAATGTGGCACCCCTAGTAGAGACGAAGTAGAACTTGATAATCAAGTTAAAAAGACCACAACCGACAAATATTGAACATGCAAGACAAACTCACTCAAATATTAATTTTTTTTTCTTGGAGGCCCAATATTGAAACATGCAAGACAAACTACACATTGACAACCCATGCAAAAACAGAAATCAAAAGAAGAGGAGGCAAAACAGGAAATCATCAAAAAAGCACAAATTAGAAAGATGGAATTAGTTGTCACATACCCTAGCCAGGGCTTGTGATTTGCTGGGAGTGACAGACTCCCCTATTGTCTTTCATGATGATGTTCCATAGTTTCGTGGGTAGTTTAATAGGAAAATTCAGGACTTGGTTATACCAAATTTATGTAATGAATTTAAGGATTCTAACAGTGGATTTACTCTATGATCTTAGCTATTAGCTCTCGAATACTCCAACTCATACCTCTACCTATCTCGAGTGGGAGAGTTTAAGTGTCTATCGGCTCATGCTACTCCACTAAGAGTCAAACTGACTGGTGGAATAGTTTTGATGAGAAATTTTGGGTGCAAGGATTTCAATTGGTATATGAAAGGACACCATTTTTGTTATGATGTCAAGATACTCAATATGGGAAATCATGAAATGGGTATGGGGTTGGACTGGCTGAGAACTCTTTTAGTATTGTCAAATTTGATTTTGTGAGTTTGTAACTGTTTTTTTAGTTGGAAGGGCAGAAAGTGGTGTTGACTTGAGAGTAGGAGATAGGGAATTGCAGAAACCATTGAGGCCTTGTATGGATAACCTCCTTCTCATTTTTTTAGTTCAGAACCCATTGTTGACTCCACTTGTAGCACTAGCATACAAGCTAAAAGAGCAACACATCTCAAACACAACTTAGCTATGGCACAAAATTGGCAGAAATAAATGGCTGATAGACACACGATTGAGAGGGAGTTTTAGGTTAGAGATTAGGTTTATTTGAAACTAAGACCCTGTAGACAACAATTAGTTGAGCAGATGGCTAATGAAAAGCTAGCTCCCAAATTCTTTGGTCCCTTCCTGATTCTACAAAAGATGGGGTTGGTTGCCTACAACCTTCAGCTACCCACAATGATTCATGTTTCTCTTCTTAATTAAGCAGGCTAAGGGTGCTCATGTCCAAGTGCAACGAGCATTTCTTGAAATGGATGCAATGGAAACTCTGAAGTTGGAGCCTGGTGTGATTCTTACTAGACGATTTGTATCCAAGGGCAACCAGGCTACACTCAGATCTTGGTGCAATGGACTCATCAATTGGAGGAGGATGCTATGTGGGAGTACCTCAAAGAGTTCCAGTCCCGATTTTCAGACTTCCAGACTTAAGTACAAGTCTGTGATGATGGAGAGAGATTTTGTAACAAATTGGATCAAAATGTTATAATTAAAAGCTTAGGGATTTAAACTGAAAATGTCGTGAGGATTGTGTGTGTGACAGCTGGCAGCTGACAAGCGGCTACTTAAGAGAGTAGTAGTGTGTTCGTTAGGGTTATGAATAAAGACATACTAAACTTTCCCTCCTCCTCTCTCTACATTCTCAGTTATTCTTCCTTTCTTCTTCCCAAGCTCGCTGAGTTGATCCGGATGGTGACATCCCCAAATCTTAAAGACCTTGAAAAGATAGAGATTACTCACTCATAGGAGGAATGAACCTGTTGAATCTTGATATATAATTATTTTGTTTCCCCTAAATATCTTCATCAACGCGATGGCAAGTGCATGTCGGTGGCGACATAAATGATGCACTTTATGGCTGAGCGGGAAGATCGCCGATGGCGATGGTGATTGTGTCTAACAAGGTATCTGAGAACCGAGTTCTGCATGATGATGGTCACAACGACGATGTTGGTAGTGGTCTGGTGGTGACGTCGACCATCAGGATTTTCGTGACCGAGAAAGAAGAAAGAAATAAAGGAGAAAAGAGGAATTGCAACAGTTTTGGAATTGTTTTAGTTTTATTAATCTATTAGCTTCAATAGAGTTGTTCATCTCGTGGTAAAACAAATTTTTTCATCGATAGTTTGGTTGTATACTGACTATCGCATGTGGTTAGAATTAGGATTATAAGTTAGTATTTCTCATTACCGCTTTCACTACCAGAAAAATCACATTTAGAGAAAAAATTCGCGACACATAAAATTATTGTCTCCTAAAATATGTTATACGCGACTAGTATCTTTTTTGCCTCCAAAAATAATATTAAGTGCCTCTAAAAGCCTTATTATTTTACATTTAATTTTAATTTAATTTAAATATTACATATAGCGGCACATTTGTTTTAACTGTCATGTAGCGATGGAAATCAAACCCATGGTCGCGGGTACCCGCGAGGGTATTGGGCGGGTATGGGTAAAACCCGCAAAAAGTTTGATGGGTATGGGGCAGGTATGGTTTTAGCATCCCCGCCCCATACCCATACCCATATCCGCCCCACCAAGAGAATTTCTTCACATATACAAAAATATGTAGATCAAATTGTAATCTATCAATGATGATGAGGATAACTCGAGAAAATAAATAGTAGAAATGCAATTGAGTGACCACCTTAATCAAAACCTAATTTATTTCCCTCAATTCTCCTTTCACTCTTTCACTTTCCCCCCTTGTCAACAAGACTATGTTAGTTAATTATTTCTTAGTAGATGTGTCAGAGTTAGAACATAATAATTTGAAAAATATTATACTCTATATTATGTATTAACGAATGTTTTAGGATCATATTCTTCGAACTGTATTAAGAAAATGATTGTGTTTTGTTGAATTCGTGATATAATAGGTACGTTTAGAGTTGTAGTTAAAACGTTTCTTGTAAATTTTAGGATAATAATGTTGGATGTACGGGTACGGGTATTACTCATGGGTACCCGAAACCCACGGGTATGGGGATGGGTTTGCCAAACATTCCCCGGCATGGATATGGGGCGGGTATGGGTTTGGATATTTGAAGATGGGGATGGAGATGGTTTAGACAAACCCGTCCTAAACCCGCCCCATTGCCATCCCTACTGTCATGTAAAGTTTTGCCTTCTTATCTATGGGCAAGTTTATTATATTAATATTTGTAACTTTTAGAGGCAGAATATTATTTGCTACTATATACAGTGGCGGACCCAGAAAATTCTTCAAGGGTATTCAAGAATAAGAATATAAAATAATAAATTACATATATAATTTAACAAAAAAAATTCATGTAGTGCATTACATCATTATTTTGACAGCAAATCACATATTGTTTTCGTGTAAAAAAAATTCAAAAATAAACTTCTTATTCGTGTCGCGATTCACAAAAAGTCCAGTAAGTGTAACCAAACAATCATTTCAAAATTGTTCTATCCGTTACGAACAAGGGATTGGTCTAGTGGTAATACCACTAACTTTAAACCCGAAGATCTGAAGTTCGAATCCCTTAAATAGTACCTAATAACACAAAATAATCTATGTTTCTAAGAAATTGCTCTCATCCGTTGGGAATTTGGGTCAAGTAAGGTAGTCAAAGGGTTTTTCGATAAAAAAACAGGAGAAGTAATGAATTGGAATTATAAATTAAATTAATAGATATGAAACTTATTTCATTTCGTATAGAATTAGTAATAATAAATATCTAATTTTTGATTTTATAACAACCTTTAGTTTTTAGTTCAAAAGAAATTAATTAAAAATTCTAAGGCTTGTCAATTGGTAATTGGTTCCAATACAAACATCAATAAAATAAAATTTCCATTAATTATTTTGTTCCAAACTCAAAGCCAAGGTTTGTCACTTGACAATACTTGGTGCAATGTAGGTCCGCCACTGACTATATATGTTTTTAGAGGCTAAAATAAGAGTTGATATTGCTTCTTGACAATATCTTGCGGGAAAACTAGTCATACCAGACAATTACAAACCCAAACAATCTTGTCTGAACCATCCTAAACCAGACCTACCTTAGTTGAACCGGTCATGATTACCAGAGAATTGCCCCGACAATAACCAAGGCTTACACTTATAGTAATCAAATACAAACACATTGTTCCCGCTCCTTCTCCGGTTATCTAAATTTAGATTTTCCATTTTCGTTTTAGTGTTACAGAACAGAACTAACTATCTATGCGCATTCCGATGGGAGTTATATTAAGCCCTTACCCAACCGGCTGCGATCCGAGAGTGAGAAACGGCAAACCGGGCAATTGCCATTGCTCCTAACCCAGGGAACAATACAGTCCTCATGGAACATATGGTCGCAGGGAGTCAGCATGACTTGTTCCTTTGCTTCAAAATCTTCCAAGCAAACCGCACACCTCTTCCCTTCCTCCTCTGCTTGTTTCGCCCTGCCCGCCGCCGCCGCGCCTGGGTATCGATCTCTGTAGTACAGGCTCACCCGGCTACCTAGCGACGACAACGACGCTGGAGCATACACCACTCTCCTCAACTTCTTCACTGCTCCATTCTGCTCTTCCTCGGTTAATTTGGAGTCCGCAGGCGACCTCTGGGTTCCATATATACTCGACGGCGGTACGAGGGAGGCGAATTCTCCGAGCTCCCTCGACATTATTGCATCACGGAGGAGCGCGATTTCCACGCCTAGAGGTCGTTGGAAAGGTGATGATGGCGGCGGCAGAATGCTGCTACAGACGAGTTGACCGGTGGCGCTCAGGAAGTATTAGAGATTAATTAAAGTGCAGTATTATTGACATCCAAATGTCTACTAATAAATCCTTGAAAATCAAAGAATTGCTGGCCAGCCTAACAAGGTTACACATACCGGGGGAAACCAGGATGGTCTCTGATAATCATCCTCTGCTCCACCGTCGCTTCCCAAACGGGATCAGCTGATGCTGTCCTCCACTCTATCGGAACCTGCCAATACAACCCATCACCATTTACCATTTACTACTAATGCCATGCGTGCCTCTTTCTTCTCTGCCCAGTTTCCCCTAAAAAAGACGCGACGATGATGAAAGCAAGCAAGGCTTGCACAGAACTATTTTCTTACAGGAGTTGTTCGGACCGGAGTTCGGCCATGGCCCTCACCGGAGACGTTCGGATCGAGGAAATACGGTGGTAGCATCCGTGAATATCCTGGGAAAGGCCCGCCGTGGCTCATGGCTCTGCTAATGTTTTTTTTCCCAAGAGAGACTACTCTTCCTGCGCTTGTTATGATCACCAGACGTTTCAAAGCTTTGTTTGTTCCTTTTCTATGATTTTCTTCGCTTGATGTGGAAAACGAAAATCAAGGGAATTTTGTTCGTTCCTTCTTCTTTTGTGGATGGTGGGAGAATGATGCAAAGTGCATCCCACCATAAGATTAAGAGGGTATAAAAGAACCGTTGAGGGTGCAGTAAAACACAGACAAAGAATCCAATTCCATGTTTGTAAAGGACACTTCCCATTCTTTTTTTCTCTATCCCCTTCGGCTCGCCTTGCCAAATGTAGTTCCTAACAACGAATAATACTTCGCCACATCGAGAGACGTATTATCATGATTCCGCATTTCTTACAGCTAACAGATGGAACAGCTGCAGCGAATGAGATCTTTCCTAGATAAGAGCTGAAAAAATAGCACATGGTGCACATCTGTCCACAACGTACAATTCTCATCCTCTGCTATAGCAAGTCCTGTGATTGATCTATGGATTCTGATTTCAGCACCACAGAATTGGCTTCGACTTCCTAATCAAACCAGAATTTCCAGCATCATCATTCCAAGGTTTTCCATTCTGTGCTGTCAGGGATATGATATTTCCAACACCAAAATTACATCGAATTCATACTGCCACGAACAGGAAACACACATACTTCCTAATTTTGTCAGATCAAGCCATAAGGAAAGCTGCTGAAAATCTGAACCTGTTCTAAGCATACTTGAGTCTTGCATTTTCTCTGAATACTCTCAACTGTTAACCGGCTTAATAGTGCACTTGTTGCATGATTCATTGCCTGTTCTTGATCCCAACTGCTGCTGATGATTTAAACATCTGCAAGATGGCAATAAAAAGTGCAAAAGATACCAAATTACATAAGTAGCAGACAAATGTAGCCATGTGAGATCTAGGACAAGAGAAGGAAGAATCTTGCACGCTTTGATTTCAAAAGTCGAGCTATACTCGGCAAAAACAAATGAACAGATGGGTTTATGATCCGGAAAACAGATTGATGAGATATTTGAAGGACATTAAGCCTCGAGTCAAAAGTAGGAGAAGACACCTCATGTTGACATATCTTGCTAGCACCATCACCGTAGCTGTGGATCGATCTACTTGCTTATAGTTGAAGATAAGCAGAAGTTCCAGAATATAGAACCCATGGACATGAAGCCAACACGTGCTTGGAGAGGGATTACCCTGCAAAAATGTTGAAACTTTTATCAGAGCATGTCACGGTACCATTCTGATCAACCTCAATTTTCAAGTACTACCAATCTGAGATGGTCGGTAACTTTTAATATGACAAATTCCCTTTCAATCAGCTCCACAACATGATATGGAAGAAAAGGCCTCATTCGTTGGCAGGTAGGTGTAAAAAGTGATCATCTCTCTATACAGTTGTTTAATGGGCTCATACCTCATAGATATACCCATAATATTTCACCTAACCAAACGAATGATTTCAAACGCATGGCATTCATTAACTACAATACTTTTCAACTGTCCAGAAGGAGAGACAATAACCAGTGCTTTGAAAACCAAAGCTTAGAATACCACCTAAAAAGTGATAGAAGTATTACCAAAAGTTCAATATACTGACAGGAATCCAGAACCTAAACCCTGCATTGAAAACTAAATATCAGCATCAAGAAAATAAAAAATCCAATCACCAGTATTGAGTCTTTAGAGACTTTTACCGGAAAGCAGCGTAGGAAGAGCATCCCTTTGATACTTTCCTGGAAGCTGTGAAAGCTTCCCTTGCCATATGCTATTCCATGCAAACACAACAGCAATCACAGATGGACCAAGTATCACTTGATTCAAAACAACCTGAAAAGAGAGGACGCCAAATGAAACTTACAATCATCTGCTCATATACAAGTTTCTGGATTGACATTCAGCAATTCATAGTTATTTAACAATTACCTTAAGTATCAAGTTTTGAACTGACTGCTTTGGTAGACAATGGTCAAGATACTGGTACCATGCATATGAACCGGGGCCATACAAAAGAAACCCATAAGATGCCATCCTCAAGGCACGAAGCCAATCATGGCTGCAAAGGATCGTCTGCAAAGCCATCAAATTTTTGTAATATCTTCTTTAGTAAACAATGGTCAAAACTCAAAACTATTAAACTTTAAAACTGCTTCTGTATTTACAAATATAACAGAACTGCAGTTCTGAGAGTTTATATTCTGCTTTCCTAATTGAACAAACTTAGAGAGAGAGAGAGAGAAAATCCAAATCAGTTCAGAACCAACTGGAGTGGCATTGATTCAACACAGTGGCCACTAAATGATGAGGAACTACAGACTAAGCAGGATGTACACCGATGGCTTCCTTTAAGAACAATAACCACAAGTGCGTTTCTGTCCCAGTTACAGCACAGGAAAGGCCCAAGAGGTGGGCATTTCGCCAGTTAAGGTTCATGAGAAATTCATTCAAATGCCTGGACATATCAAGTACCTCTGATTCCACAATCAATCGCTTAAAAGGAATTGGAATCGCTCTAATTACTCTAACAATGTCATATAATAATAAGAAAAAATCGCCATTGTTCCCATGGGCACAACTAATCAAATTATCTACAGCTCGTTCAATGTAACAAACGAAGCACAGAGCACACTCACCAGCGCTTCGCCAGGTTCATGAGAAGAGACTACATTATCTTGTGGTTTAGGGGTGTTGCGCTTTCTCCAACGGTCACTAAGTTGAGCTATAGTATCACCAGTGACAGCCAAGGTACCTGCTGTGAGGGCTTGCTTTAGCGGGAAGCGGAAACCGCCAGCCGCTTCCACTGAACCGGATGAATTGCTCCGAGAGGGTTTCCTTTTTCTGGGTCTTTGATCCCATCCCCACAACCCGCCATTGCCGAGTCCTCCAAGAGATTCCATTTGAGATTTGCCCCAAAGCTTGTGAGGCTTCTGACACTCCAACCCAACAGCCACCGCCAGACGCCACCCAGCAGCACAGGTTTCAGTCGAAGTAGGGGTTGGTTGGGGATTTGGTTGAAAATTGAAATTGACCCACTCTTCTTAACAAGTTGATCCAATTGTGACCCATTATACATCAACATTCTTTTTGTGTAGATTAAGAAGGTTGTAAGTGATGATATTTGACCGTTGATTAAATCACAAAAGAAATTCTTCTAATAGTCATAAGATAAATTTATTGGTATTTATCAAGATTCAAGAATGATAATTCCGTGTACCCCTTATGCACTAGGTAGTGTGACAAAGCACCTTGCCTAAAACCTAGGCAGACAATTAGGCGTTTATAACGCCTATTCGGCTAATATACAAAGCTAGACATGATTAATTGGCGTGAGGTGTGATTAATTAAAGGAAATGCTCTTAACAGTCTGGCACACCAAGGATTAAGAAAAACTGTAGATAATCTTTCCGAAATGACTTCTTAAGTTCTTCTCTAGCTCCGGTCGACCCAACCCTCTACTATACTCTTCACCGACGTAAACTACGAAATCATGAAATATTTTACGTGTTACTGAGGGTTAGCTTAGTTATTAATCAACTGAAATTGCACTGGGGGAATTGATATAAAATTGTTATCTCAACTAAAATTGCTATTTTGCTATGCCTAGGCCGCTAGGTGCTAGGCAGACTCCTAACGCCTGCCTAGCACCTAGCTTCTTGACCCTTGATATTTTTGATAAATTTCTCGCATATTAGGAAGACATTAGCAATTTAGAAACTTCTCACCCAGTGTCTCCTATGGATACATCTCGTGTTTGTAACATGTAAAGTTTTTTTTAGGATAAATTGCAAGTTTGGTCACTAGAATTACTAAAAAATTTCACGTTTGTCACTATGATTAGGGATGGCAATGGGGCGGGTTTGGGACGGGTTTGCCTAAACCATCCCCATCCCCGTTTTCAAATATCTATACCAATACCCGCCCCATACCCATGCGGGGGAAGGTTTTGCAAACCCATCCCCATACCCATGGGTTCGGGTACCCATGGGTAATATCCGCCCCGTACATCCAACATTATAATACCAAATATTTACTGAATCGCTATTCGTCGCCCTAAAATTTAAATTTTATCGCCCTAAACTGTACCAAATGTACGCATTTACCCCTGATTTTTAAACAAATCTCCACTCCACAACAGACCTCCGCCGCCGGCCACTTACCTCCCAGTAAATTTTCAAGTTCATTTATTTTCTCTCGAATCCCCAATCCAAAGCAAACCTCCGCCGCCGGCCGCTTCCGCTTAATTCCCTGTCAATTTCCAAGTCCATTTATTCTTCTCCCAGATCCATTGCCCTTTTCCCGTCTCCGATAAATCACTTTCAACAAATATAATAAAATTAGAAAGAAAAAGAAAGGGAAAGAACGAAGCGGAAGGCGAAGAAGACCCATATCCCGATCCCGCCGATCGTCACTGCCGCGAAAAGAATCTTCCCAATCCTCTTTTTCTGGGCTAAGGATACGGACGAATTGAATTCCCGTCGAATCATGCTAGAGGCGGGTTGAGTTCCTGTGCGACAGATGGAAGGAACGGGTATTCTACCCATCTGGACTGCTCGCCTAACAGGTTGGAAACCTGTCGCCGACGATGACGAGACAGGTCGTTGACCCGTTCCCAGCTCGTCGGAGACGGATTTTCAACCCGTCAAAGTGAACCCAGAACCCGACGCAGCAGCTCTCTTCTTCCTCTTCCGACAGCTGGATGATGGCGATTCTTTCTTCTTCCTCAAGATCAACAGAAGCCGACAAAAGTAGAGCAGCAAAGGTAGGAGGCGGAAGCCAGATTGAGGTGGGCTGCCGGCCGGGCCTCTTTTCCCAGTTTAGGGATTCATTGATGGTGATCGGCGGTTGGAATGGAGAGGGAGGAGGGGAATGAATCAAAATTTAATGAAGGGTAAGCGTGTAATTTTAATATGATTTAGGGCGACAAATTCAAATATCTAGGGCGACAAATAGCAATTCCCAATATTTACATGTAGATTTTCAATTATAACATTAAACGCACCTACTATATCATGAAGCCGACAAAGAGATAATCATTTTTAATACGATTCAGAACATTTTATCCTAAAGCGTCCATTAATCCATATCATAGTAGAGTACAATGTCATCCAAATCATTATTCTCTACACTAATACATCAATTAAGTCATGATTAACTAACATAATTTTGTTAAAAGGGGAAAAAGTGAAAGAGTGAAGGGAAAATTGAGAGAAAGAAGTTAGATTTTGATTTGGGTGGCCACTCAATTGCATTTCTACTATATATTTTTCTTGAGTTATACTCACTATTATTGATAGGTTGCAAACTGATTCACATATTTTTCATATATGAAGAAATATTTTTGGTGGGGCGGGTATGGGTATGGGTATGGAGCGGGGGAGGCTAAAACCATACCCGCCCCATACCCATCAAACTTTTTGCGGGTTTTACCCATACCCGCCCCATACCCGGTCAATGCGGGGATTCCCCGCGTTGACTGGGTCGGGGGCGGTCGGATACCCGTGGGCATGGGTATGATTGACATCCCTAACTATGATTACTTTATTCCATTATCATTTAAATTAGTTTAACGGTTCAAGTTTGGTCACTACCGTTGTCTCCGTTAACTTTTGCTGATATGACAGTCAACTCTCATAGTTGACTGTTAAATAAGTGAAGTGACAGTTAAAAATAATGAAAATAATATTTTACAATTCCACCTCAATATAATTAGATAAAATAATAAAAATTCCACATCAATACAATTCCACCTCAAAATAATAAAAATAATATTTTCTTCTTTTCTAAACCAATGCAATTATATTAACATTACGAAAAGAACTCTCCACCTCCTCAGTACTCTCCTTCCCTGCGACGACGCCAGCGACATAGATCAACATCATCGACGCAAGCTTTTAATCGGTCGGAAGCGATTACGTCGAACGCCACGCCGGTGGCAATGCAGGCGACGAGGATACCCAGTAGTGTCCTCTACCCCCTACTCCTCTGCCTCTGCAGTGTTCTTTGAGCATATCATGTTCTATATTGCTAGCTCCAATCAACCTTTGTTTGGTCCTCCTATGGCCTCCTTGCCGATCTTCGATGATGATGAGTGTGATGATACTCAACCGCCACCTTCACTAGATCCCACTCCTCCTAATCTGGATCTGCCTCCCTCGCCGGGGCCCTCTTCAGCGGGTTCTTCCTCTGCTGGTTCCTCGTCCTCGAACTCCTCTCCATCGGTAGCATCATCATCATCATCTGACAGTTCTGCCTCCGAATCATCATGTGCGTCCTCGGGTTCCCCTCCAATGTAGCCTCCGCTTTCGAAACCATCTATTATGCGTTGTTCCCTTTGGCAGACTCGTGGACAACCACCACCGAGGTTAGATGATTATGTTACTTTTGGGGTTGAGGCTATTTTGATTCCCACTCATTATAACCAGGCCAAGGAGGACCCCTGTTGGCGGCAGGCTATGGATACAGAGACCGATGCACTTCATGCAAACAAGACTTGGACATTGGTACCTAGACCACCTCCGGAAGTTCCTATTGTTGGGTGTCGTTGATTATATGCAGTGAAGATGCTTCCAGATGGGTCCGTGGAACAGTTTTGAGCTCGTCTCATTGTTCAAGGGTTCAATCAGGAGCACGGGGTGGACTATGATGAGACGTTTGCACCGGTTGCTAAGATGTCAACCGTTCGGACTTTGCTCGCAGTGGCTTCTCTCCGCCATTGGCCACTATTTCAGCTCGACGTCAAAATTGTTTTCTTATATGGTGACTTGAAGGAGGTTGTGTACATGGAACGCCCGCCCGGTTATGCTTATGGTGATTTCTCCTAGGTGTGTCTCCTTCATGGTTCCTTGTACGGTCTCAAACATGCTCCCCGCGCCTGGTTCAAAAAATTCCAGTCCACTATCCTACAGTTTGGTTTCCATCATAGTTTAAGTGATCCGTCCATGTTTACGAAGAAATCAAAGGCTGGTTTGGTTGTTATGCTGCTGTATGTTGATGATATGATCATCACGGGGGATGATGCTCGCGGGATAGATGATTTGAAGCAGGGTTTGCAGAAGGCGTTCAGTCTTAAGGACCTTGGTGAACTGAATTATTTTCTTGGTCTCGAGGTTAATCGAAGTTCACAAGGCATACTTCTCAGTCAATGGAAGTATATTGGTGATTTGCTGAGTGATCATCATTCCGAGGATTGCAAGCCGGTTAGTACACCCACGGAGTTGAATCTGAAGCATAGTCGTACTTCTGCTGATCTATTGCCCAATGGTGCTGGGTATCGCAGTTTAGTTGGAAGCCTTATTTATTTGGTGGCTACACGGCAAGATATATCTTATGCCATACAGATAGTCAGTCAATATATTGCTGCACCTCGTGTAGATCATTTAGGTGCGGCTCACCGGATCATATGCTATCTTCAAGGGACGCTTAATGTGGGTATGTCTTTTCCGTCGACTAGTACTCCTGTACTTCGTGTCTATTCCTATACTTCATTGTATTAATAAAAAGCACCTACGAAGCTCCTATCTCTCCTGCTACATAACCTACTTCCATGCAAACTACCTCTTCTCTGTCGTCCCTATAAACATATGTCACCTACCTCTTTCTACGTCGTCCCTAAAATTTCTTCAAAAAACTATTGTCAGGAAGGAGAAGTGGTAGTCGGCGGCCTTAGAGAGAGAAGGAAAAAAAATTGAGAGCAAGATGTAGATAAATTAGAGTTTGGGATAATTTATTTATTATTCAGCTTAATTATTCTAAGAGAATAACAATGTACATATATAGGAATAGACACGAAAAACATAATAATTACCCTAGACTTATTCGGCCAACTCACATGATGATTCCTAATGCTAGCGACAATGATTATAATAGTGAAATTTAGAAGTTTCTATCATACCCACCTCCTAAAAACAACCTTGTCCTCGAGGTTGCGACCAATATCGTTGACTTTTCATGTCTCTACGACAATATCCCGTTGTTTACTCCGCGACGGTTTTCGCTTTCTTCGTTTCCAATTGTGAGGAAATGTCATCTTCACTCCTTTACTAAACATGTTATACTAGACTCCCAGTAGTTCTTCATATTTGTTACAATCAAGAGACTCAACCACGGTTTATGTTACTTCAAGTTGCCCCCAACAGTCACGTCACATGCCACACTTCAACTTGCCATTTGAACCTATTTCGGTCACTTCACCCACCTCATAGTTACCATTGTCAGCCTCCTTCGCTAAACCTTACCACCTAGAAGCGAGGAAAAGTACTTGTGCTCATGAAGTCCAATAAAGGATACTCGTACGAGGCACATAGTTTCTCCTTACATGTGCAACACAAGAGCACCAAATGCCACCAAATGACATTCCTTCTCATAATCATATTATCCTTCTAATTCTTCAGGCTCTTGCAACAACAACTCCTCTATAGGCGTGATATCAACTTACTTTCTCTCCTACTCAATTACTTTGCTCTTCAACTCCTCGACAACCGTTTTCCTCCTTTGCTCAATTTCCAACTCTAGGTCACATCTTTTGGCATCCAAACTCAAATTGCCAAAAGTGTGGTAGAATTTAGAATCAACATAAAGGAAATATTTTGGAGTTTCACTGCATTTAGAAAACACACTCAAACAAACAAGGTTTTAATTTTGACACTAGTTCTTACAAATGAACACCCACGCAACAGACTTTCATTCTTTTCTTTTCTTATCTCTCTCACGCACGATACTTTTTTTCTTCCCATAGGTAGACATTATATACATAACATGCATATTTGTTAGCTTCTTGACTTGCACTTATTTGCATATCTAAAGTAAGGTTTTCAGATGTTGCATAGGATTATGATCCTCCCTTCCTGAAAATTGCCCAACTTAGTGTATAAATTGTACTAGTGAAGTGTGCAGCTCTATGGTGGTAGGAGGAGGAACAATGTTTGATATAATTTTTAATACTTTAGGTCATGAGTACTCAAATAGTGTGGGAGCACCCAAGCCATTCTCAAAGCTCCTATTAGATGATCGCTTACCAGGGTGAGCTTTTAGATTTCTATTACAGAAAAGATTAGAAGTTCCTTTTTTATAAACCTTCCAACTCGTCATCAGTTGGAAGTCCTTAACCAAGTTATTTTGATTTGAAAAGGGGTTAACTAAAGTCACTGGACTCTCCTTCGTGGCATGTAGATAATTTCTCAATCAACTTCTTAAATTTCCATTCTTTCATAGTAAAAACTGGGTTCATAAACTAAATTCTACAAGAAAAAAAAAAAGACATACCAATGAAGGCACGTTTATTATGAAATAAACAAAGATGTGGGTGGAAATGTAAAAAAAAAAACACAAGCAATTAATTCTTCTCAATATAAACCCAGAGTCTTAGGCAACAATGCCAATTTTATGGTTATCATTTGTCTCAAAAAAATAAATTCTAGCTATGTCTAGATTCTGTAGAGCCTCCAACAACATCTCTACTTTTGGATTGATTACTTGTATTTAGAGTAACTTGGGGTCGAGGTGCCTCTAGCTTCGAATTCTAACTAACAGCGGCAAATGTAAATACAACAACGAAACTTAAGAAGTAAAAGTAATAAGAAATACACACAACAAATTAGAGGTAGAGAGTAAAGGCCAACAAGTAAAGGCAAGATATAAAGAGCAGGAAAATAGCATTTAGAAAGCAGGAATTAAAGGTGTCTAGGATAGTTTCACTTAGATGACATAGCATGTAATCAAACAATTAAATAATATACTCAAGGTTGTATTTCTCTAATTTAATCGATCTCAATCCTCTTTGAACTTGTCATATTCACGCTCCCGTGTCATGCAATATAAATAATGAATCAACCTAAGCGTGCTCTTGTGTCATGACTTAGATCAATTATGAACGCACATATATCTTAAAATAGTATGGAGGTCGACTAACTCAATAATAGCTCTTATACTGGTGACCTAATAATTATATACTAGAGGGTTCTCATATCAACCAAATAAAATCACCGTTAATCAATGAAAGTACATGATAAATGTCACATCGACATGTATGAAAAACAATACAGATAACATATATAAGCGCTCTTGCATCAACATACACGAATTCAACTGATAAACAATCAAGAATAAGAAATCATAAGCATAAACCTCAAGAATATATATTAAGTTATAAGAAATACACGTTGAAAATAAAATAGGATCCAGTCTCTAAATAATAGGAGTGTTTAGTAAGATATAAAGAAATAAGACACCACCATGATCGGAAACATTGAAGTTCAAATCTCAATGGGTTGGGCTAGTGGTAATGTGAGGGTGAGAAGATCCACCACACCCTGCATTCAAACCTTGAGGCCAACAACCAATGCAAAAAAGAAACATTGAAGTCCTTCTTTTGAAACTTAACAAAAACTAAGAGAATCGGTGATGATGATATCGGTTACCCAAAGTATGGAGATAGTCTTATCAATCAACTGATGTCTTGAACAACTTACCCTATAACCCTATTTATAGTTTTCCTATTATGTTTTTTGAGTTTTATGGTAGACTATTTCTTGACTTTATCTTCATGTTCCCAAGCATGTAGGGGAACCGAGGTATGGGCTGCTGCTAGATTTTTTGAGACAAATATTTTCCAATAATTTTCTTCTCGATCTATATAACTCTTTGTGAATTTAGGGCTTCTTTGAGCAATGGTGGTATGGGGGGCCGCTCTATTTCTATCTTTTCAGGTTTCAAATTTGCTTCTAAAGGTCCATATTCACTTCATAATTCATACTAAGTGTACTTCTTTATAAAAAAAACTACCCATAAGGGTATTCAAGTACAAAAGGACACCTACTATCTATAAATCAGACTTTGGACAAATAATTCTCATTTTTATAGTAAAACCTAAAAACCATGCCAATTTGAGGTGAATATTGTCAAGAACAGAGTGAAGAAATAAGACTTTTCAAGTCTCAAAAAAATATAGAACATCAGTTGATAATAGATAATACATAATTCACAAACAATCACATATTATCCTAAAACCAGGGTTCATGTCGTCCAAGTGATGAGAAACCAAATATTAATAGATCTTCATGGAGGAAATCTTATTCTTCTCTTCCATCTTCAATTTTCCCCAAATCTTCATCCTTCTATATGAGAATACAAGTAAGAAAGCTTCTCAAAATTGATCACAATTTGTCCCTCTCTAAACTTCAGATGCCCCACTTTTTCTCTACAAGTTTTTTGAAATATGAAAGAGTAAGTCCTCCAAATGCCCTCACTTTTCTCTACAAGTTTGCCCAAATATGAAAGTGTAAGTCCTCCAAAAAGGCCTAGTTCCTCTCTCTACATTCACTTAACAGAGGTACTTCATGGCCATGACATGCTAAGCTCCAACCATGAAGTGTAAAACAAAGCCAAATTAATGGTCTTCGTTGCTGATGCAAACTGCTCGTGACTTTGAATCACCACCATAATCTCGAAGCTTTTGGTCGTGACATGGTGACTTGGAATCACCACTATAAATATGTTTTTCGTTCCAAAATAAATCAAGGTGGATGCCATTTTGTAGAGAATAAGAAATTAAATTCTTATATGCATACAAATTTGAGAAACCTCTATGAACACTTTTTAAAACAATATTTTACCATTTCACTAGTGCAATTCCAATTTCTTTCTTTTTCCTTTTTCCTTTTTTATCTTTTGACATAATTTCATTTTTTTTTTTGGTATGAAGTGACAACCTTGAACCAGTTTGAGATGTTTAACCTCAAAATTATGCAAGCTTTATAACCACATATCAAATTTTGGATTGCTCTAACGGTTGAGATTGAAATGACTTTTTTAATCTCATATGTTTCAGTTATGAATTTTTGTGATATGATATACCAACATGATATATTTTTTACTATACGTTACATGACACCACAACTAGTGTGTTTTAAATCGAATGAGATATAGTCGTTAAAATTTGTTAAAAAAGTGGTTATGCATAAATTTGAGAATGTACACTTAATTTGTTATCGCCAAATTTCACAACTATTGTTATTTTTGTCCCAAGAAATTTGAAGAGAAATTTGCTTACATGTTTCGTATATGGACTCCACTCGACTTAATCCACTGTCGTTATTAAAATTTCCTCTCTCTTTCCAACCTCATTTCTCTGAAAATCACACCCCACAAGTATATTGTTTTGACTTCGATCAAGCCGAAGCATTCGCAAATCCATTAAAATTTTGCTAACCACCGCCTTTTGCTTCTACTTCATGTTGGTGTAGGACTCACAAAGAGCGTGGAGTGTATCAATACCCTTGTAGTGTTTGTGTTTGACTCATTGGTGTATACTCTTCTATGTTTGCATACTATTTTCCGAAGTTTTGAATACAAAGAGCAAATCAATTCCCTTTTAGTGTTTGTGTCTGGATCATTGGTGTATGCTCTTTGTAGTCAAAACTTATTTTGGAGAGGATTAATAACGGCTGCCAAAATAGCTAGGATAAGACAATGATCCACATTATACTCAAAGTGAGTCGATTTACTATGAATTTTTCTATTAATAAGTATAAACTTGTCATACATATTTATTATCCTCTATCTGTATTACCCTTCCTTGAATTATTCACATAGCACACTTTCTCTACAACTCGAATGATAGATTATCACTATTCACTCCCTAGCTAAATGATGAGGTAGAATACATCATATGAAGCATAAATCAATCGCTTCCGAAAGGAAATGAAGGAAATCATTTTTCATTGCTCAATCCATGTTATGCAATTGTTTTTCATTTTTATCTAAACTGTGTTCTCTTAGGGTTGTTTAGTTACCAAACATTTGAAATCTTCCACTCTTAGACCTTCTTTAAGAACATGTCATTGTTCTTTTGGTTTTATGTTGAAAAATGAAAGTATATCCCAAACAAAAAACTATCCCACTCCAAAAGTCTCGATTTGTGGTATTGAAAAGGGAAAGTCAGCGAACAAGGGTTTGGTCTAGTGGTAATACTACTAGCTTTGAACTTGGAAGTCCTAGGTTCGATCCCTTAAGTAGTACCTAATCACAAAAAATAAACCTATATCACCCTTATCTAAAAAAAGGGAAAACCAAGCTCATTGTCAATTGACAATCTCCTAAATGCCTTAAGTTTTTTATTAGAGTCAGATAACAAAGTTGATAATTATTTTTGGAAGTACATAAGGATCATTAATAGTATCTTCGATTTTAGTTCTATGTGTGGCAAGATCGATCATAGTTTGAATGTTAGGTACATAGTATACGTGTTTTTAATGAAGAAATAATTTGAAAATATGAACATAAGCGATCAATAAATATGATAAATTGAATTCTATATGTGAAAATGTTTTGATTGCATTGAAGAAAATGTTAAATGCTCATAATTATTTAGATACGCCAAAGAAAAAATCATTGAAAGACTATGTCCAAATTCTAAAGTTGAAAATGTTGGTCAACCTAAATCAGATGGTCGAGAATATGATATTCGAACGAATGACAAAGTCACAATTCTTATTATTTGGTTTTATCTCTAATCTAGACCAAACCCACACTAATTCTTGCCACCCCTATCAGACGAGGCAGCGATAATATATAAATTGAACAAATAAATGTAAAGAGAAGTAGCAATAATATTAGTGAAGAAAAATGACAAACAGAGGTGACAATTAGGATCCATATCTATGAAACCAATCCAATCCATCCACCAAATTATCCACGTAATCCAATCCATTTGATCCAAATCCAATTGGAATGGTGGATTCATGGATTGATCCATTGATCTGAATGGCAAATTATGGTTTACTACCTATACTTTTTATATTTTTTTAATATTTGGCACCTAAAAATAATATTTATTAAAATCTAATTGGAAAATTTCATTTTGGTACTTAACAATTTTCATTATGATATTTTAGTACCTAAACTTTTTGAAATTTACATAATGATCATTGGCTTGGATGGATCAATCCACCAATCCATTAATGCAATCCTTTTGCCACCTCTAATGACAAATAATAAAAATGTAGGAAAATATACCGCTCATCGAACAAGCATAAGATTAGTTATAGATTTATCATTTCAAATTGAACCCAAGAAAAAAGTGCTACAAAATCTTTATTCCTTCTAAAAATTGTTATTTTCGCTTAAAACGCCTAGGCGTTGCCTAAATACTGGGATGGCCACGATCCCAATGTCTTCCTAGCGCCTTTTTGACCTTGACAATGGTGTTTTCAAACCAGTGCTGTCAAAGCCAAACCGATCCGGACGGTCTGACCGGCAAAACCGCCACCCGGCCGTAAAACCGGCTCGAATCAGCTATTTAACCGCTACGGGTTTATACAGCGGCCGGCGAGCGGCCGAAGCGGTTAACCGCTCGAGCCGCTCAAGCCGGTCGCGCGGTTCGACCGTTTGGTTTACCTCAAAAGAAAAAATTAAAATCGAGAAGGCCAATCGTGGGTCTGGGGCAGCCAAACAAAACCCTAACTACAATTTCATTTCTTCGTTTTTGAATTTCGACCCTAGAACTACAAAGGGAGAGCGGCGCCACCCTGCCGTCGTCAACCATCTTGTCCCAACGTCGGCGCTTCCCCGCCATCCTCAATCAGCTTGCCATCGCATTGCCTTGTCGTAGCGAGCAGCTCCCCGCTCCCAGCGCTTCCGTCCCGTTGCCATCGCCACAAGCAGCTCGCCATCGCTAGTCCTTGTCGTAGCAAGCTGCTCCCCGCTCCCGACGCTTCTGTCCCCGTCGCCATCGTCGCAAACAGCTCCCTGCTCCTGCCGCAACATCTCCCCCAACCACTGCCCTGCTCCAGCCACTGTCCTGCTCCAGGCATCTCACCTCCACAGTCCGCAACATCTCCCACCAGCCGTCTCACCTCCTGCTCGAGGTAAGTTAATTTCTGGTTGATTGTAATTTAAATATTTTGTTTGCATCATTTTGATTTCAATGTTAATTTGCATTTGTTTGGTAGAGAATAGAGAAAATCAGAATATTGATTTGGCATGTCGTCCTCAAGCAGTGATTCATCTTATGCTAGTGGTGGTGAATGAGATGATGTTGAAGTTGTATTTGATAGTTGTTTGAGTTTGAGACTTTCAGTGCTTTCCATGTTTGAGACTCTTGTTTCATGTTCAGACTCGTGTGACATTGCTTTTATTTTTGAACAATGTGGTGGTTTGGAATTGGATTCTTGAACTTTTGGTACTTATGTTTTGGTTTGTTAAGAGTTAAGACTGTAATTTACTAATTTAGTCATGGTTTACCATGATTAATAAGTGTCCACTATTTATATTGATTATTTATTAGATACCGGCTTTCTAACGGTTTTTAAACGATTTAATGTCGGTTGGACCGCTAAAGACCGAGCCATTCACATTATCGGATCATACTCCAGTTCGCTTTTGACAACATTGTTTCAAACAAAACTACAGGGTCCTATGCCCAAAAACGAAAAGAAAACAAAACTACAAGGTCTGGTGATTAAAACGGAAGTAAGTTAAAATATGCTGGCTTCAAATCAAATTACTGGCGGAGTTGTATTATTTATATATGATTTTCGCCTTTTCTGGACCAACTGTGGAAAGTGAAGGAAAAAAGAGAAACGAAGAAAGGAAACGAGCATCTCTCCGCGAACTCTGAAATT
Organism: Linum tenue; assembly: GCA_946122785.1. NCBI lineage: Eukaryota > Viridiplantae > Streptophyta > Magnoliopsida > Malpighiales > Linaceae > Linum > Linum tenue. The sequence continues at coordinate 38,013,641 of CAMGYJ010000008.1, forward strand.
GTGTAATAAGCTTACTGAGCTTGCGGAGGAAGAAGAGGAGGAGAAAAAAAAAAGGGGTCTAATATGGCTGGTTACAGACCCGAAGATGACTACGATTACTTGTTCAAGCTGGTTCTGATTGGTGATTCTGGAGTTGGCAAATCTAACTTACTTTCCAGGTTCACTAAAAACGAATTCAATCTCGAGTCCAAGTCCACTATTGGGGTAGAGTTTGCCACCAAAAGCTTGACTATTGATGGCAAGGTGATCAAAGCTCAGATTTGGGACACCGCTGGCCAAGAAAGGTTTTCTTTCTCCTCTTTTCTCTGTTAGCTTTTCAGTGTTTGAGTCCTTCTCCCGTGAATACTCTTTGTGCTGGTTTTCTCCTTATGTGTTTTGCTGGTGTTGATTCGATTCTGCTGCTGCTAGCTTCGGGATCCTTTGGGATGAAGTTTCAGCCCGGGTGGTGTTTATTCGCTACTGTAGATTTGCGTCTAACTGGGTCTGAATCTGGTATAAGCAATGGTGACCCTTTCAAGTTGGCCATTATGATTTGGCTTGCCGTTTGAATTTGCATGTTGTGGCCTCTAAAGCTTTTACTTTATACTTCTTATCAATACATGATTCTTTGATCTGCTTTCATATTGATTTCTCATCCACAATTGTCTTCCTGTATCCGATACCTTTCCTCTGCCGTGTCTTCTCTGCGAGAGAGTACATATGCCTCTCTTAATCTGTTGAGGCTTATGCTCAAGCTTAACTACATGTGTTAACTTGTAAAATTGCTTTCATTAACATGCTTGATCTGATTAGCGGATGTAGAAATTGGGTGGATGATCTTAACTGACAAGCATGTAATCTTTTTGTCGCTTGTGTCTCTGTTGATTCATTCATCTTTGCTGGTTGATATGTTTGAAACTTGAACGATGGTTTTTGATCTACGTATTAAGAAACTCCCTGACACGATAGCAACTTAAGCAACTGAATGCTCTTGCGTGCTTGCTATGTATGTCACTGCGTTGCCATGATTGATTGTTTTAGTTGATTTCTCTTACACGGTGTTTCTATAATTTACTTCTGAAAGTTATGACTGGAATCTTGAATTCCTGAGGAAGTCAACTTTCGGTGAACTGACTAGTCTGTTGGAGTTGCTACAGTATGTCCAGTGAAGATTGAAAAGCTGAATTAGCACTTGTAAGCTTTGTTTACGTGTGCCATGCTTCTAATCTCCTCGTGGACGTCCTTTACCTTTGATTTCTCTCACATTCTGAGTGGCATTTCATTTTCTGGCTTTCGTTATTGCTTTGCGTCCCTTGTTTTCCAATAGTCGCTGAAAAATTTTCCTCTATAATTAAAAGGGACTAATCGTTTGTTAATCTACTAAATAAAACCCTTTGAAACTGGGTAGCAACTGCCTACAGATTGTTTGACATTGTCATTGTTGGATGGGTCTCTGAATTGTTACCAAATAGTGAAGATAACTCCTCAATTTAACCGTTTAGGAACCGAATATAAAACTCAATTCGAACCTTGGAGTTTGGAGTTTGGAGCATGAGTATGTTGATCACTATAGATAGATAAGCTAACTCCTTAAGTTACTGAATAAAAACTCTGTTCGAACCTTGGACTGGGAAGTGTTCATGTGTTGATATCCATAAATAGTTGTCATTGTTCTTATCTCTATCAATCATCGAGATTACTGATGGAACAGAATGAGGAAAGCTTATTTATAGGAGTCTATGCTCTGCAGTCCGAGGTTCGAACCAATGCCTATTAATAATTGAGTTCATCAATGTAACTGAACATGACAAGAAATATGAAATGAATGCTTTACGTTTTTTCATGGTAAACTTCCTTTCTACTCTAAGCTAAGATCTAGAAATCAAGAAGAAAGGCATCTGAAAGCTATCCTATAACGAAAGGCATGAACTGTCTATATGTGTTTAGGGATTATGGTCCATCAGAAACCAAAAATGGGAAGTTGGTAGGGTTTTTAGTTTCTTGGAAAACAAAGCTACATTATATTTGAAATTAGTCTTGTGACTGAAGTCCAGGATAATCGTCGTGCAAGCTGTTGTAAAGGGTTAATTGGAATTCTTCAAGTCTGATCTCGTGGTTTGCCCAACTTAGGTTGTGATTCTTATGAGTTTCTTAAAATTAAACTGCCTTTTTTTTGCTAGAAGTTGCTTTGTATACATGTTTCAGATTTTGATGAGCATATCTTAGTGGTTGATTGTGAAGTCATCTTAGAATCAGAGGAACTATCTATTCTTTTTTCCCCTTCATATGAATCTTAGAAAACTTAGACCACATAAGTTGACAATTTTATGAAGATGTGCCAGCACATTAACTGCTTTGCTTCGAGCATGCTTTCTCTTGTAAAATAGTAAAGTCCAGTTTTCGAACTTCCTTCTCGGTGTAGGATGGGCCCAGAGGGGGTTGGGAGTGGGTCGTCTGCTCTTGAAGGTGGGGATGTGGAGCGTTGTTGAAGCTGTCTAGTTGCACCTTTCAGATAATTCTTCATTGGTGGAAAGTAATGGCAGTTTGAAAATGAATAGCCCTGAGAAGTCTTATCTCCTCGAAAGAGAAAGATAGGTAAAGTAAGAGTGTGAAAGCAAAATGTGGAGAAGTGAGTCATCAAGTTGGTAGGGGAAGCTCAAAATCTTGGCAATGGTTTTTGAACAATGATTAAACCTTTCCTACAGGATGTTTATGTGAACAAATGGGATATTGTTTCCTTTTTGGGTACACATGAACTGTGCATGCTGGGGATTAAGTCTTATCCAGTATTGCAGCGAACTGTAGCCATCTGGTTTCTTTTTACTTTTTTTTCCCCCCACGCAACTGATAGTTCATTGTGGTGCTCCATGGAAGCTGGAAGCAACGGTTCGTTAATTTCGCAAAATTGAGTTCTGTTGCAATCTCATGTTTACAAGACTACTATTTTCTTGTGGTCTTTTCCCATTCCTTTTGGAGCGTTGTGTGAATGTTTGTCAATAGTATTCCTAATCACATAACTGGTGGAGAAATAACGGAATCCAAGGTTTTTAAAGCCACTCCTTAATGGTTTAAGTTTGTTTTAGCTCCTGCAAAACAATCCCATCAAGTAGCATCTGAAGAGTTTCTTTTTCTTGCTTTTCAGATACCGTGCAATCACTAGTGCTTACTACCGAGGAGCTGTCGGTGCCTTGCTTGTCTATGATGTGACTCGACATTCTACCTTTGAGAATGCGGCAAGGTGGCTTAAGGAGTTGAAGGAGCACACGGACCCCAATATTGTAGTCATGCTGATTGGGAATAAATCGGATCTCAGGCACCTGGTGGCTGTCCAAACTGAGGATGCTAAAGCATTTTCCGAGAGGGAGTCCCTCTACTTCATGGAGACATCAGCTCTGACTGCAACAAATGTGGAGAGTGCATTCACTGAAGTCTTGAGCCAGATTCACAGGATTGTGAGCAAGCGGGCTGTTGAGGGAAGTTCTGATGGAAGTACATCTGCTTCTCTCAAAGGAGAGACCATTGATGTTAAGCAGGAAGGATCTGTTCTCAAGAGAATGTGCTGCTCCAGTTAAGATGGATTTTTGGTGGGTAATTCCTTTTAGCCGAGAAATTGGTCGTAGCTAAGAAGATGCACATAAGACTCTTGTTTAGAAGGGATCGGGTGGGAACGAGGGAAACACTAGTTTGGATTCGCGGATTTGGCGGAGCAAAGGTGAAAAAATGTTTTTTTCCTTCTTCAGAACATGGGAAGGGAAGTACTCGGTTTAACCTTTTCTTTGGGACAATTTGTATTGTTGTGTTTTCTTGTATTAATTGCAGATAACAAATGTCAAATCATGGTCCAGTATTCTTACTTGTTACAACTTAGCAAGGTTGTTGAAATTGACAAAGCATGTGGTTTGAGATTCAATGATCTGATCTTTGTCAAAAAAAAAAAAAATTCAATGATTTGATTAATGTTCAATATATTTGAACTGTTTTATATATTTTTTAGATATATATACAAATAAAATAATAATTTAAAATTTTAATGACGGTAATGAAATTTAACAGTTAGAAATAGAAAATTACCTCTCACAAAAAAGTTACATAACATCCAATGATGACATATCCACCATCCTTTACCCCTCTCCCACTTCCCCCCCTGTCTTCTTCTCTCTTATCTAGTGGTAGACCAATGATTTTCTAGGGACATTTTGGAGTTCGAAAGTGGTCCAAACATGACAACAACCTTATTTGTTAGACTACTTCTTTGTATAGGTGTCAAAACATGACCCGACCCGAGTAACCCGCCCAACCAACTCGATCCGCGACCCGCCCGCAACCCGATTGGACTAAAAGTCAATGACCCGCAACCCGCCCGACCTGTAACCCGCTTGACCCGCAACCCACTTGACCCGCAACCCGCTTGACTCGAATCCGATTGACCCGCAACCCGCTTGACCCGCAACCCGTTTGACCCGTAACTCGCTAGACCCGTAATCCGACTAACCCGAACCCGATTAACCCAACCCGAACCCGCCCGATTGGCACGAATAATACTACATAATATATTTTTGTGCATAAATATTATGTGTAGATAATATATATATATATATATATATATATATATATATATATATATATATATATATGGGGAGTTCTACGGTACCCAGGGTGAAATCTAGGGTACCGCATACCTTGAGTAAGAGAACGTTATCCAGAACTTGAATTGACTAATCTTTCGGACATGATACTATACTCTAACCCTTAAAGATCAACATCTAGGTCTTAATTCTCTAAATCTTATACCCCAAGATCAATTTAATTAGAAACAATAATCGACGGTTATGATTCGTTCAAATATAGGCAAAAAAATTAATGCACCATCTTAGAGTTTATAGTTTGCGATTTAGATAATTAGGACCTAGGGTTCACTCATTAAGGGTTAGCGTATAGTATCATGCCGAAAAATCCTGCTAATTCGGGGTCTAAATAGCGTTTTCATACTCAAGGTATGCGGTACCCCGGATTTCACCCGGGGTACCGTAGAAGGCACCATATATATATATATATGGTGGCTACTTCGGCGCACTCACTTTTTTGGGTGCACTCAGTGCACCCACTCTAAAAGTGTCCATATTACATCAAATTTTGAAATTTAATTAGTACTCTCAATCTAATATGATGATATGACATAGAATCATAACAAATCAATCAATTACCCTAACCCCTTAACCTTCAATTTTGAATCCCAATCCAAAATCCCAAATTGTAAACCTAAACCCTAACCCTAAATCCCTAAATCCTAAATCCTTCAAATTAAAGTAAATTTTGAATGAATTTTTTTTCAAATTCATGTGCTTCTTGTTCATAATATCATAAGCAACAATTGATACCGTTTTGACATGAATCGCATGGTTAGAATGGCAATTATGAGGCGGGTGCACTGAGTGCACCCAAAAAAGTGGGTGCACCGAATACGCCACTATATATATATATATATATATATATATATATATATATATATATATATAAAGTTTATGTGACTTGCCCTATTATTTTTTCATCTTTCCCACCAAGAACAAAAGTTTACTTTGTGTTGACAAATAAAAACTGTCATTTAATTGAATCACATAATAGTCTCACTATCTCGGTAGATAAGTAGAAATCCTAGAAGGGTTGTCCACATTTTTTACATTTGGTTGATGTATATAAATAATATATATAGATAACACATACATATGAAAAACATGATTGACTTAATTAAGCCAATCATATATCAGTACCTAATAATTACAACATTTTTTCACACATAATATAACTGGTCACATAACATTGTCAAAATATTAACCTAGCATACGAAGATTCATAATAGTACATAAGTCATAACTCATACCCTAGCCCCAATAATAAGAAGATACATAACAGTTTGCTTACTAAGTTCTACCATATAAAAAATAGTAGGATACAAATACATAGCTGACATTGTCACATCTTACATACCAACAAAATAGGTTCACAAATTAAAATGGCAATTCACTTGGCGATCAATCAACAAGCTTAACTTCTTCTCCATCATATTCTGCATCTTCATTATCCTCATCTGTACAATTAGTCGTTGAAATTAAAAACATCATTGTAAGTAAACTCTCACCTACTTTAGTATACACAAAGAATAGAAATTTTCTTACCCATTTTATATCCATGCATCCAATTACGAGTTGTCACAACAGCTTCAAGGGTATCAGACAAAATGGAAGTCCTCCATTTGGATAATATTCTACCTCCCAAACTAAAAGACAACTCTGAAGCAACTGATGAATTTGGAATAGAAAGCACATCTTTTGCCATCCGAGAGAGTTGAGGATATCGAAATTGATGATTCTTCCAATATTGCAATACTTTAAAAGGAGGCAACGTAGGAACCCCATCAATGTCTGCATAAGCAGGAATTAAAGGATCCGCCAAATATAACTCCAACTCGGATCTAGTTGATGTGTTCTGATTGATATTGGAAGCATAGAAACCCTGAAAATAATACATATCATCAATAATCAGACATAAGATCGAAAGAAGTATAAACAACAAGATGACTCAAAAGGTAGTTAGAATACTTACAACAGTGTGGCTATCCAAAGGAATGCTCGCAGAAGCCATATGCACCACACTTTGACTAGCACTACAGAAAAACTGGTATCTAGTCACAAGATCTTATACACGGGAGTTTTTCCCGTACTAAGAAGTATATTGTTCATCACGGTAAAATTTCTCGTAATTAACTGTATAGTTCTATTCACGGGAATTAGTTTACCTATATTATTCATGGAGTGTTTATCTTAACGACGAAACCCGCTGAGGTGAGACATGCGGTGATCAGCAACCCCAACAGCAGCAAGGTAGGGAGGATTTGGTCGTGGTCAGTGTTCGATGCTCTAATGGCACCAATGAGGACAAGCCTTGAGTCGACTGTTCATGCATTTAAGGCACGTGATGCATGTACTCTTCACTGGCTAGTGGCTACTGCCAATTGTCAAAGCTACTGTGATTTTTGTTGGTGAAGACTTGCTTGAGAAAATTCTACCACATCGTTGGTTTAAGAATCAAGTACTTAATAACAAAGCTATAAAATGTTGGTGGTTGTTAGTGGTTTAGTAAATTGTGGAGAGTCCAGTATATTGGCCCCTTGAAATGTGGGCTAAATGATTTTTCTCCTCAAGGCCCAACCGCAGGCTTCTTTTTGTCTGAGTTGGGCTTATAGAGTTTGTTCATGAGCTATTATCGAGTTGAGTTTGAATCGAGCTCAAATTGACATATTTCTTGCCGCGTCGAGCTTGAGTTTCATTTTTTTTTAAAGCTTGTATTGAACTCGAGCTCATATAAATTTTGTTGAGCTCAAGCTTGAGCTGGGCAAAAATACCAAAAATTAAGGCCTCATTCAAGAATCCATCGCTTTAAACACTTGCTCCAATCCACTAATGCCACCCATTATTATATACGTGGGTGAAGGGAGGGACATTGCATATCCACCGATGTGGTAGAAAACGCAAGGGGAGCAGGGAACACTTTCTCCGTCTCTGTCTTTCATCGAACTCGAAAGGGGAAAATGGAACTGATCTACTCCAACGGCCTATATATAGCTTCCGGAGATCCAAACGCCATCAACTCACAGACTATTAGCCAACTGGTGATCCCAAACGAATAAAAATGGTATATTGATTAATATAAATAAATGGTATAGCTCGCGGGAAGCAAACAATGTGAAATGGTTAACGGATAATTGCATATACAATTGAACTTCATATACAACTGAATTTGCAACTGCATTGATGTGGATGCTCTTACGAATCTTAACATTAGGACTTATATAACATCACACTAATATAACATCTAAAATTGACTTAACCAACCTTCTTTACATAACCTATGTTCTACCAACAATTTCATGACATGTAACAAGAGTTCGGGGTTTAGGGTTAGAGGTCATGGTTTAAGCTTAGGAGGATTAAAACGTATGTTCTTCACAATAACCAAATATAAATTTGACTTAACCTACATTATTCACATAACATACGTTCTACCAACAAATTCATCACATAAACCTAAAAACTTAAAAACATATGACTTTTTCCGTTAAAGTTGGCTAGCACACTAACTCTTCCGTTAGTATTTCTTTGGTGTTTGACTTTCAATTTTCATATTTTTATGATTTAATTCGATTTAAACAATTAATTTAGTTATTGGGTAGACATACAAATTTCTAATATTTTGAAAACTTTAGGATGTACATCGTAAATATATCATATTAAAATGACATTCCGACCAATGGATCAGACAACAAGTTGAGGGAAAATTTGTCAATCCAAAATTTAAAAATTACTTTTGAAAGCCCCCTCGTAAAGATTAAAATCTAGGTATTAATTCTATAAATTTCATATACTAAGATCAATTTAATTTGAAATTAAAATCGATGGTCATGATTTGTTGAAATACATGCAAAAAATTACATGCACAATCTTAGGGGTTAGGCTTTATGATTCTGATAACTAACACCTAGGGTTCACCCATTGAGGATTAGGGTATAGTACCATGCCCAAAAAATTTATTAATTTATTAAGGTATAGATAGCAATTATATATATATAGTGGCGGCGGGAGAGTATAACAGGGTGGGTTCTGGGACCCACCCTGACTCGGAAGGAATATTGTTCAATTAGGTACAATAGTTAATTTATATAGAAAATAGGGCGTATTTAATTTAGAATAGTTGATCGAAAGATTTTGTGTTCGAATCTTGGCGACCTCATTTGTTAAGTACACGGTATACAGATTTGTGCAAACTTCATTTTTCTATAAGTTGACTTTCTGATATGAGGGAGCGTGCTAGTAAATAGTATAAGATATATTATTGAATGATTCGCAAAGTTAACAAAAATTATTTTATCAGGTGTATTTTTCTTCTAAGTGGACCCACCCTAGATGAAATCCTGGCTCTATACATATATATATATAGTTCTATCGTACACCAGACAAAACTAGGTGTATGTCATATACCAAGCAAAATCTAGTCACTTATTTGTTTAATAATGTATCTTCATGTTTTTTTCATTGCAATATGGTGATCGGTGAGTTTGTTTTAAATTAGTGTAGTAACTAATTATAAAAAAACTCGATAGTTTGGACCGAACAACCCGCAACCCGAACCCGCCCGATTGACACCTATACTTCTTTGGTTCTTTTCATATGTAAAATTCACTTTTTTTTTTGACAATCATATGTGAAATTCACGACAACCTCCTTTCATCCCTTATTATGAATTGGCCTAGACTTCTCAGTCCCTTCTACCAATGTTTCCCCCCGCAAATGATGTGGACATTAACACCAAGGTTGTTATTTTCATGTTGACAATTGTTTACACCTAAAATTAATTCGGCCAGAATTAAATGTCGCATTAATAAGTCTCGGCATTTAAGTCGATACCGCGGTAAAAAATGGTGTCGTCGGGAGTCGAGCGGCACCACGGGGAGTTAAAACGGTACCGCAAGGAAGCTCAGCGGTACCGCGGTACTGGAAACGATACCGAAAATCAAAAGGGGGCCGCGCGTTTGGTATCGGTGTTGGGAAAGGAGTTTTATTATTATTATTATTATTATTATTATTATTATTTATTAATATTTCTACTCCTTGTTGGAAGGGGAAAATCGGTACCGCATGGAGACAAGCGGTACCGCGGATTTAAAAACGATGCCGCGAGAGCCTGGTAAGCGGTACCGATTAATTAAAAATCATATCAGGTAAGTGACCAAAATTCACCCAGCCCAATGCGAGCGCCGACTGGCGGCGGCTCCATGGATTATTATTTTTGGCTATATCAGCGGTGTCGTTTAATTCAAAACGGTACCGCGAGTAAGCCCAACGGTACCGCGGATTAGCAAACGACAGTGTTTAAATAAAAAAACAATGTCGCGAAAGGAAAGGCAAACGGAGCCGTTTTGGCGCTAATGATATCCGGATTAATTAACTAATATTGTTAATAATTATGTAGGACGGTGTCGTTTAGTTGAAAACGATGCCGCAAGAGGAAAGAAACGACACCGCGGATTTGAAAACGATGCCGCGGGTATAATCAAGCGGTGTTGTTTAGCTAAAAACGACACCGTTTAAGGCATCAACAACGCCGTAGTATTACTAAGCGATGTCGTTTTGTTGAAAACCATACCACGATGGTTTGGATTTTGGCGAGTGGCCCGGCAAGCTCAACGACACCGCAAGACAAGGAAAACAGTACCGTTTGGTAGAGAACAATGTCGTGGAATGAAAACGACATTGTTTGATGGGACCGGGACGGAGCAGTTCAAGGTCGGCATCGATTAGTAAAAAACGATGCCGCGGAAAGATTAAACGATGCCGCAGGAGGTATCAACGACATCGCGGTATCATAAACGATATCGTTTGATTAAAAACGATATCGCAGTGGTTAAGAGCTCGGCCAAAAGTGGCCCGCCAAGCCCAACGACGGCGCGAGACTAGAGAACGACGTTGTTTGATGGACTAACAATGTCGTTGGTTAAACCGGGTCGAGGCAGTTGAGTTGGATTATAAAACGGCATCGGTTGGTGAAAGGCGATGTCGTGGTATTGGTGAAACGTCATCGTTACATGGACAAGGTTGTAAGTCGTTTCGCCAAGTTTCTGCAAAGCAAGAGCGGTTTCGAGGGCACGTGATTGTCACGCAACAAGGAGGAAGTTACCTGCACAGTTGACAGGAATGAAGACGTGGGAGACAAAGGCGCGAAGGCAGTTACTACGACGAGGAGAGGCGCGAAGTATAAAGATTGGGAAGAGAGAGAAGTTCAGGACGGCAAAATCAAATCACAACTGCACCGTCGCAGATTTTATCTTTTCTCTCTCTAGTTCGTAGAACCGCTCTGTCAAAGACCTCCTTTGCAGAGTCGTAGTCGTAGCTTGTAGTCGTAGTCGCGGAGCTCTCCAGAGGAACCTCCATAGGAGTAGAGGTAACGTAACTTAGAACACTCCTGGTTCGATTCTCTGTTTATTCGTCGAACACCCTCGTTCGAACGTAGTTTGGAGAGGTGTTGAACCGAATAACAGTTGTTTGATTAGAAGTCAAAGGTGTATCGATCAAATCAACGACGCCGATACCGGCGGCGGCCATTTGACGATCGTCTTGGTTTTTACTTTAATCGATCAAATCAACGACGCCGACTTCGGCGGCGGATATTTGACAATTTTTGCTGATTTCATGTTTGTGTTTTAATTGAAAACAGTGCGCATCGAACACGTGAAGTTTCGCCAACGAAACAAATTGGCACACCTGGTGGGACACGTGTGTTCGAATGGCTCCGCGGAGGAAGAATCACGAGGGCGATCTTCCACCAACTTCAGTGGAGGAAGAGCCAATGGTCAATGTAGAGACTGACCAGAGTGGCGGTTCACACGGCGGTTCGAGCAACGACGCCGGAGGGGAAGTGCCAGCAGTGGCGCAAACTGCCAACCAGGGTGAGATAACACGCATGCTCCGCCAAGTCATGGCTGATAACCAACAGGTAAAACTTCACTTAGCCTCTTTGGATGGACGTCTTGATGGTCTTAGTTCTCGGATTGATAGACGTGTTAGCCAACTGGTTGAAGTCGTAGATAAAAACAGAATGGATTTTGAAAGTAACAGACGTGATTTTAATGATTTTAGAGAATTTTTGAATAGGCCAGTGCCGCAAACAAGGGCTTTGCCGTTAAGCGGCGAGAATCCGTTACACAACGACACTGGCACCTTGCCGGTCAATGGCGGCCGAGATACTCAGCCGAGACAGGGCATTTCGCCGACACCGGTGGTGAACCCAACGAGTCCGTCGAGAGTAAATCCCGGCGAGACCAGCACTGCGGCTAACACTCGTGTTGAGCCGCCACCAGTGCATAATGTGGGTCCACAAAATATCCCGGAGGCCAGACCCTACGTGGCTCCGATGAGTGGTGCTGGTGGTGGAGGAACGATCAACAATGATCATGTCCCGCCACGCGGTTACCCACAAAACGTGCCCCCTCCTCCTCCAAACGGGCTTGGTATGGATCCTGGTGGATTCGTACCACAAGGGGGGCAACTCGGGGGGCAAGACGTTAATGCGATCCGAGATCAAGTAGCACAGATGCTGGCGGATCAGTTTGGTTTAGGGATTAGACCAGCGATGCCGCCGGTGTATCGAAAATCATATCCGGATTGGGTTGATAGATACTACCCCTTTCCACGTGGTTTTCGCGTGCCTGATTTCATCACCTTCAGCGGGACTGGGGATCAGTCCACCGTCGAGCATGTCGGACGATTCACGGTTCAGTGTGGTGATGTGGGTGATTTCTTGAAGTTGCGTTTGTTTGGCAACTCGTTGACCGGCCCTGCATTCGCGTGGTACGTCAACTTGCCATCGAACTCGGTTCAAACTTGGCAGCAAATGGAACAAATGTTCCATGCCCAGTTCTACCGTTCTGAGCCAGAAGTAACAATGGCAGACTTGGCCCGAATGCGCCAACAGCCAGGAGAAACAGTGGAACACTTCTTAACTAACTTTAAAAATGCAAGAAATCGCTGTTTTGTGAACTTGACAGAACGCGAGTTTGTTAAACTGGCCCAGGGTGGATTGAATTTTGAACTTCGTAAAAAGTTTCAAGATAGGGAGTTTTCTGATTTGTTTCAATTGATGTCCTGCGCTGTTAGATATGAATCTCTTCTCCGTGAAGAAGAACATAAGAGAAGTGGCTCTCGCGGACAATATTTCCCTAATTTTGAAAACTATGGTGTGAATAACGTCGGCAACGATGTTGACGAAGTTGAGGTTGATTTGGCCGAGATTGTGCAGGGGAAGCCATATGTGTGTGCTTCTCTAGCCAAGGCCGATGGGGAACCACAAGATGGAAAGCCCAATCGTGCTCCGATTCAAACTAGAAAATATTCCTTTGATGTCTCAAAATCAGAACTGATTTTCGACCAGCTTTACAAAGATTGTCAAATTAAGTTGACTGGGGGGCATACTATCCCGCCAGCTGAAAAATTAAGAGGAAAACGATATTGTAAGTGGCACGACAGTGCTTCTCACTCGACTAACATGTGTGTTGTGTTCCGCAACGTGGTGCAGGATGCCATTGAAAAAGGGCGGTTCAAGTTATCGGATTCGAGAAAGGAGGCCATGACTGTTGACCCATTTCCCAACATCGTCAGCATCAATATGATCGACATCGTGGGGGGCAACGTTGTCGAGGCTCCTTGGTACCGCAAAGGCTTTGGTACTCAAAAGGTTAGAAGTATGGAAGGAGGATCATGCAACGTTGTAGTTTCAAACGCAGGGGTGTTGAGTAAGGCGTGCATGAGTCCGTTGTCCGAGATGGTGAGACCATATTTGTTCGCATTAGATGGTCCACTGAACTCTGAAGTACAAGTCAATAATGAGTAATCCGCCTCGAGAGAAGGTGGTGGAGGCCGAAATCACGGCCTTGAGAGAGAAGTTGGCAATTTATGAGTGTGAGCATAGGCTTATTCGTAGGGAGCCTATTTTAATGGCCAACTATGGTCGAGATGATGAGTCGCCTATCAACGACGATGGTTCAAGTCACAAGGTGGAAGAAGGGTTTAGTGCAGCCGCTTGCGACATTGTGAAAGAAGTCAACCTTGGTGCGGAGGAGGATCTACGTTTAACCTTCATCAGTGCCAACTTGCTAGAACCCAACAGGTACGAGTCGAAGGAGCCCTTGAATGAATTTAAAGATTACTTTATGTGTGTTTATCATAAAATATTGCATGTGCACACCGCAGTCGTGCGACTTAAACGATGTGTTATTATCTTACATTGTCGAGCAAGTAAGGGTCTGAGCTATATAGACGCTAACGGCGTTGCAACAACAAAATCTCCGCCGTTTGGAGTGAAGTTGGGACTTGTCGTGCAATGTGATTTTTCGTTTGGCCAAAGTTGTTAGGTGTGACTGGCTAGTTACAATGTTGAAGTAAAAAAAAAAAAAGTGATTATGGCCGTTCGGGCCAAAGCTGCGCTGCGGTGTAGCGATATGGATTTTCTTTTCTGCAGCGACGTTGTTGGGGTCGCGGGGCTGTGCTAGGATAAAGTAATAGACCAACACCGTTGGTTTTAAATAAATAATAATACAAAAAAAGGTGGTCATTTAGCTCGAAGCAGCCCTGCGGGAATTTGCTTGCGGGATTGTTTTCAAATTGTGAGAAGAAACAACGCTGCGGTGTTGTTTGAGAATAACCAATCCAATTTTGGTTTACGATGTGTTGAAAAAAAATAATAATAAACCAAATTTGTTGGTTTAGAACAATTTTAATATGAAAAAGGGGGAAAAAGCTCTCAGCGCGCCGCTAACAGCCCAAAGAAGAAAAAATTTAATAGAAGCAGTCATGCAGCCCTGCCACAAAAAAAAAAAACAATTATCTCGGCCAAGTCATGTTGTGGCCAAACAACTCTGTCGAAAGAGTGGCTGCAGGCAAAACAGCTATGAAAAAAAAAAAAATTTCAGCTCTGCCGCAAACAGCTTTGGCGGAAAAGAGGAGAATAAAAATAAAATAAAAAAAAAACAGAATTACTTAATCATGCAGCGCTGCCGTGGTTTCCCCAGCCGTGAAAGAAGAGGAAACTTTTTTTTTTTTAGGCCTGCCACAACAGCTCGGCCATTAAAATAAAATAAAAAAAAAATCAGTTCTGCCCGCTACTTCCCCAGCTCTGGCGGAAAAGAAGAAAAAATTCCAGCCTGTTCCCAACAGCCCTGAAAAGAAAAAAAAATTAAATAAAAAAAAAAAAGGTGAAAGTGCACATGGCCAATGCGTTGACCGATCCAAGGTTTTAGTGAGAATTCAAATCCCCATGGATGGCATACGTGATTGCATGACAAACTAATCCCATGCATTATGGCAACATTGGAATTAGGCCATGAAAACAACACAGCAGCAGTGAGTTTTTCTCCACGAGCTGAGTTGACTCGAATTTAGAGTTGTTTCGGGCCATTGGATGACGTCAACAATTTGGTTCATAATTCTTATAAACCAAATTGTGGGGGGCATTTGTTGACACCTAAATTAATTCGGTCAGAATTAAATGCCGCATTAATAAGTCTCGGCATTTAAGTCGATACCGCGGTAAAAAATGGTGTCGTCGGGAGTCGAGCGGCACCACGGGGAGTTAAAACGGTACCGCAAGGAAGCTCAGCGGTACCGCGGTACTGGAAACGATACCGAAAATCAAAAGGGGGCCGCGCGTTTGGTATCGATGTTGGGAAAGGAGTTTTATTATTATTATTATTATTATTATTATTATTATTATTTATTAATATTTCTACTCCTTGTTGGAAGGGGAAAATCGGTACCGCATGGAGACAAGCGGTACCGCGGATTTAAAAATGATGCCGCGAGAGCCTGGTAAGCGGTACCGATTAATTAAAAATCATATCAGGTAAGTGACCAAAATTCACTCAGCCCAATGCGAGCGCCGACTGGCGGCGGCTCCATGGATTATTATTTTTGGCTATATCAGCGGTGTCGTTTAATTCAAAACGGTACCGCGAGTAAGCCCAACGGTACCGCGGATTAGCAAACGACAATGTTTAAATAAAAAAACAATGTCGCGAAAGGAAAGGCAAACGGAGCCGTTTTGGCGCTAATGATGTCCGGATTAATTAACTAATATTGTTAATAATTATGTAGGACGGTGTCGTTTAGTTGAAAACGATGCTGCAAGAGGAAAGAAACGACACCGCGGATTTGAAAACGATGCCGCAGGTATAATCAAGCGGTGTTGTTTAGCTAAAAACGACACCGTTTAAGGCATCAACAACGCCGTAGTATTACTAAGCGATGTCGTTTTGTTGAAAACCATACCACGATGGTTTGGATTTTGGCGAGTGGCCCGGCAAGCTCAACGACACCGCAAGACAAGGAAAACGGTACCGTTTGGTAGAGAACAATGTCGTGGAATGAAAACGACATTGTTTGATGGGACCGGGACGGAGCAGTTCAAGGTCGGCATCGATTAGTGAAAAACGATGCCGCGGAAAGATTAAACGATGCCGCAGGAGGTATCAACGACATCGCGGTATCATAAACGATATCGTTTGATTAAAAACGATATCGCAGTGGTTAAGAGCTGGGCCAAAAGTGGCCCGCCAAGGCCAACGACGGCGCGAGACTAGAGAACGACGTTGTTTGATGGACTAACAATGTCGTTGGTTAAACCGGGTCGAGGCAGTTGAGTTGGATTATAAAACGGCATCGGTTGGTGAAAGGCGATGTCGTGGTATTGGTGAAACGTCATCGTTACATGGACAAGGTTGTAAGTCGTTTCGCCAAGTTTCTGCAAAGCAAGAGCGGTTTCGAGGGCACGTGATTGTCACGCAACAAGGAGGAAGTTACCTGCACAGTTGACAGGAATGAAGACGTGGGAGACAAAGGCGCGAAGGCAGTTACTACGACGAGGAGAGGCGCGAAGTATAAAGATTGGGAAGAGAGGGAAGTTCAGGACGGCAAAATCAAATCACAACTGCACCGTCGCAGATTTTATCTTTTCTCTCTCTAGTTCGTAGAACCGCTCTGTCAAAGACCTCCTTTGCAGAGTCGTAGTCGTAGCTTGTAGTCGTAGTCGCGGAGCTCTCCAGAGGAACCTCCATAGGAGTAGAGGTAACGTAACTTAGAACACTCCTGGTTCGATTCTCTGTTTATTCGTCGAACACCCTCGTTCGAACGTAGTTTGGAGAGGTGTTGAACCGAATAACAGTTGTTTGATTAGAAGTCAAAGGTGTATCGATCAAATCAACGACGCCGATACCGGCGGCGGCCATTTGACGATCGTCTTGGTTTTTGCTTTAATCGATCAAATCAACGACGCCGACTTCGACGGCGGATATTTGACGATTTTTGCTGATTTCGTGTTTGTGTTTTAATTGAAAACAGTGCGCATCGAACTCGTGAAGTTTCGCCAACGAAACAACAATATCTTATTATATTTTTCACCTTTTTAATAGAATAAAAATAATCATGATTTCACCCTTAAGTCAAATCGAAATATAAGCAAGCAAGAAAGACAAGAACATGGAACGGGAACTCAACAAAATATATTAAACACATAATAGCATTCTATAACAATCTAGGTTCCACTAAGTTAATCAACAAGGATATTCTATCCACTCACCCGGAAAAGAGAAAACAACTTCTCCCTAGGTGATATGCATAACCATTATGCATAGTGTCTAAAAAATTGACTTATCTTCCTTAATTGACGTCATAATTCATTCCCTTGTGATTATTTGCATTTACACGTGTCCTCTATCATGCCAATGTTTGAAAACCACATAGAAATACTTCTAAAGTCATCAAAATCATATAAATGGTCCTAGAGACTATCAAATGTGAAAGAAACAAGAATGAAGGAAATGTATTATAAAACGACTAAACATGCACAAAAGATAAGGAAAATATCGCCATGAAATAGTATGATAAACAGTACATTTCAAGTGTCATCAAATTACTCTATACTTTAGCATTCGCTTGTCTATGAACAAAGACCTGCTTAAAATTACTCTAAATGTTAATAATGACACATTGACACGTAACTTCAATCACAGGTAGTGGTTTATTAGAAGCTTACGAGATTAAGCAAAGACAAGAAAAACCAGACCACTTCCCTAAGGAACATTGCTTTGTATTGGAAAATAATTTAGAACTTCTTTCTTATTAACAACTTTTTCTTAGTTGACTTTAATGATCTTAATGGGTTTTGTTTGAGCCTAACTGAGTGTAGGAATGAGGCTCAGGGAAGAATGTGGGTCAAGAAGAGCACACGAGGGAGGATTGATTGTGTTCTGGGGAACGGGGGTCGAGAAGGGTGAGATTCAGAGCTTCGAATCTTAGAGAGAGAAGTTGGTGTTTATAGAGATAGAATGTCCAAAAATGCGATCCCCTCACCCACCAGAGTAAATGCCTTATTTATAGGCTACATGGTGGTGGGTGAGTGGGTAGATTACATGATGGTACCTTGACATGACCACTGACGTCATGTCAGGGATTTAGACCATACCCCTACCTAGACCATACCCCTACTTAGGGCCTGTCAGGGGTTTACCTAGGACTATATCTAGTACCTTGATGTGACCCTCTCTTGGGGAGCGCGATGACGCGATGACGCTTTCCGCCGCTCCTTGATCTGGTCCGCGCGTAACGGTCTCTTCGCCTGCGCGTACAGCTTTCGCCTTTATCGCGCCGCCGGACATGTTGCTCCCCTGACGTGTCTCCTTGGCGCGGAGAGGTCCGAGTCACATGCCCAACAATTGCCCCCCAGCAGGGGGTATTTCGCGAATACCACCTGTTGAGACTTTCGCTTGATAGACTCGGACCCGTGTGAGATTTTTCCGGGCTTGTTATGCGCGGTGCTCATTGCTGTGAGCGCGCCCTTTTGACTTTCCCGCTTGGTGTTTCCTTACCATCATGCGTGCTACCTTGGGTCGTGGATGGGATTCTGAGATGTTTTTGATTTCGGATTTGCGCGCGCGGTTGTTTGATTTTAGCGCGATCAACTCGGGATTGCGCGATGCCCGTGGGTGGGATTCTTCGGATTCTCCGCGAGGTTTTCTTGGTGATATCTGCGATCTCCGTGCGGTTCTCTTGGGCTTTTTTCTCCTTCGCGGGTATGCCATGCCCCCCAAGCGTTGTGCGACACTGGTGACGTCAACGGCTAGTGCCTATGGTTGTTATGATTGCCTGCGTTAAGGGGTCTGCCACGTGTTGTCGTGTGATTGGGCGGTTTCGGCGGCCGTTTTGAATTTCAAAAATCCCTGACGGTTGCGACTCCCCATGTCACTTTAACCCTTCGAATTCCCATCAGTAGTTATAAATAGGTGTCTGCCCTCGGGGGTTTTCATTCTTCTCATTTTGCTCCCATTGAGTTGTTCTTGGTCTTTCCTTTTCTTCCCATTTGCTCCTGTTCTCCGAGATTCCTCTCCTCCTTCTGCAGCCTCAATTCTTCGTGGAGTGTAGCCATGGCTAGCACCAACATCAACGAGACTGAGGTCGTGCAAGGCGAAGAAGGTAATCTTTCTTCTTTCTCCCCTGTTTCTTCTGATCCTTCACTGGATCTGGCCGACTCCGGCAACGGTGGCGGCAGCGGGATTGCGGACGAAGGCGGGGTTCCGATGACGTCGTCCCTAGGAGCTGAGTCGGAGGGGGACGTCCAGGATTCCGACGGCGATGTGGACGCCGGTGGGCGATCGGGAGCGGGTGGTCGTGGGGTATTTATCATCCGGCGAGGTGGATGCGAAAGATCGGTTGCACAACCCGAGCCCCGATGTGTTGCGCGGGTGAACGAGGCGGTGAGCCGCTTGGGCTTCCGTGGTGTAGGCGCGGCCTACAATATCCTCGACTGGGCGGAGATGTGGGGCGATCAACCGGCGCCCAATGACAACTTGTTGCGCGGGCCGGATCACGCCTCGATATACACGCGCGAAGACGTTGAAGAAATCGTGCGCGGGTTGGGGCTGCCCCCCAGTTGGGAGTACGCGGTCCCGTTGACGCGCAGCATGATTGGCAATTGCCCCCCGGGTGGTTCGGGGTGTATACAGAGTACTGGATCATGGGGTTTAAATTCCCCATCGATCCGCTGCTCTGTTCGCTCTACCGACGGCTCGGCTGTTCGGTTGGGAGACTTTCTCCCTCCGTGGTGATGCACGCGAGCTGCCTCCGTCTCGCGTGCAAAAGGCTCAAAATTGTGCCCACTTACGGGCTCTTCCGGCAGATATACAAAATTAAGGAGCCAACTCGGAAGAGCGACTGTCTGTCGATTAAGCGCCGCGACAAGAGGCCCGACGGGTTCGTTTATGGGTCCCTCAAGTTGAAAGAGACTTGGTTCAAGCGCTTCTTCTACGTTAAGCCGGCTCCCGGGGAATGGGCGAGTGATTTTGTGGAGGAACCCACCGTTTGGAAGAAGGGCGGTACGCATGGGTTTGAGTCTCAATTGAGTCATTACGACGGGATCGACGTAGAGTACGACGCGGTCATGCTACAGAAGTTCAATCTATACTTGGACGGTGTCCGCGAGGCAGTTTTGTCCGAGCTATATGACGATGGTTAGTAGTGTTTCTTTCTTTTTGCATTCTATCATATTAACCGCTCTCTTACGACCTTTTGGCGCAGGTGTGGACTTCTCTAGCCTCGCGAGCATGATGTCGGTTGATGAAGTCATGCGGGCGCCGCGAGGAAAGAAGAAGAAGAGAGAAGGCCCGCAACCAAAGAGCGCGAAGAGGAAGGAAATCGAGCGACCATCGACGGTCGAGAGGCCACAGAAGGTGGTGCGAGTTGCTGACCCGCCTGCGCGGGATCTGGTTGTCTCGGAGCCTGCTGCTCGAGGAGGTGAGAGCTCTCGCCCAGAGAGGACCGTCGGTGGCAGCTCAACGGGGGCTACCGTCCAGCAGAAACTGCCCGCCGCTGCTGTGAACTACTACCGCGACGTGCGGTTTCACACAGGCGCGGCATGTAACAGCGCTGCGGCGAATGTCGCGCTCAAGGCGCTAGGACCCATGATCAGTGTCCCGCCGCGCCTCGAGAAGTCGGACCCGCTGCAGGACCTGGCCCAGGTTCATTTCGCGGTAAGTTTGTGTTGGCTCTTTGTCATTTGTTCCTTGCTTAGTCTTTGCGTCTTTGCCTCTCCTCTTTTTTTTTACTAAGTATTAGAGCGTTGTCGATGTAGGGTTTGATGTCGACGTTCCGCGCGCAACGGGAGCAGAGCCGGGACCGCGCGAAGATGAAGGAAGATGAATCCCGGATCGTACAGCTAGAGGGTAAGCTGGCCGGGGCTGAGGGGCGTGCGGAGCTCGCAACGACCAAGGCTAACGATTCGTTGACGGAGCTCGGCATCGTTCAGAGCAAACTGGCCGAGCAGGTGGAGGCCATGAGGGAGCGAGTCCGCGGTGAATTACGGGCTGAATTTGAAGAAAAGAAGAAGCGGTTGGCCGAAGAGCGGGAGCAGGAGATGAAGCGGCTAGAGTCTGACCATGCCGAGAAACTGGAGCAGGCGCGGGAAGAGTTCCAGAAAGAGAAGGAGGATCTGGTCCGCCTTCATGACGTTGCCAAGGCGGAAGCTGTGCGAGAAGCGCAGGTCGTTGTGGTCCGCCAATATAAGTCTTCCCTGGGTTTTGGGAAGATTATGGCGGACGCAATGACTAAGGCGGTGATTGCAGTTGGCAAAAAGGTGCGGCCCGAGAATCCAGAGTATCAATGGGACACTCGCGCCATGGTTCAGCATGTGTAGACCTGGTTGCGTGAGAAGAAACCGCTGGACTCAGACTCGGAGTCGGAAGAAGGGTCGGATGAGGAGGGAAACGAGGAAGGTGAGGGGCGCGACGGAGTTGCGGATGAGGCTGGGGGCTCTAGCGCGAACAGACGAGGTGAGGTTGACGAGGAGGGCGTAGAGACAACTGCTGAAAACGTCGATTAAGTGTAGTCGCGCCTTGGTGGGTTCATTTTGTCATCAGCTGTTATTTATCGACGTGTGTTTTCGTTCCGACTTTGAAATTTATCATTATGTACTCTTGCTCCCGTGTTATGAAATCCAAATGTATTTCGATTCCCTGTTTTGGTATCTAATTCCAAGAGTATTTCGCGACTATTGCTGTTGATCTGTTTATGACGAACCATCGCTTTTGTTTTGTTCTTTCGAATCACGTGTGCGCGAATATGAACTGAGTGGGCGCGAATAGTGCTGGACTATTGCTATTTTTTGTTCTTTATGAAATGAGTGGGCGCGAATAGTGTTGGACTATTGCTATTTTTTGTTCTTTATGAACTGAGTGGGCGCGAATAGTGCTGGACTATTGCTATTTTTTGTTCTTTATGAACTGAGTGGGCGTGAATAGTGCTGGACTATTGCTATTTTTTGTTCTTTATGAACTGAGTGGGCGCAAATAGTGCTGGACTATTGCTATTTTTTGTTCTGACGAACCATGTCCTTTTTATTTATCGCGCCAACGCGCTATTGCAAATTAGGTACATGTTAAGTAGCCGGGTGGTACTTCCTGAGGTTTTGCGCATTCCATGTTCTTGGGATCTTGTCACCCCCCAGTTCACTGAGCTTGAAGGTGTTGGTGCCGACGACTTCGCGGACCAGGTATGGGCCCTCCCAAACCGATGCGAGTTTCCCATGTCTGGGATCAAGACGAAAATTTCGCCGCATCACTTGGTCGCCGAGGCTTAGCTTGTGCGGGACCAGTTTCGCGTTGTGGTATTTCGCTACCTGTTCCTTCATTGCGGCCAGTTTGATCGCCGCTAGCTCACGCTTTTCCTGCGCCAGCTCCAAGTCAAGTAGTCGCGCCTCGTCATTGGTATCTTCGTTGTAGAACGTGATTCGGTAGGTCGGGGCTGTTGTCTCAATAGGGATCACTGCATCCGTGCCGTATGTGAGCGCGAAAGGGGTTTCTCCTGTTGCCACTTTGTGTGTGGTGCGGTGTGCCCACAACACTGTGTTGAGCTCGTCAGCCCAATTACCTTTAGCTTCACCCAAGCGGGTGTGCAAGCCATGGAGGATTGCTTTGTTGGCAGATTCCGCCTGGCCGTTGGCTTGGGGATAGGCCACCGATGCAAACCTTGCGATGATCCCCACTTGGTCACAGAAGTCTATTACCTCAGCACAATCAAACTGTTTTCCATGATCGAAGATGAGCGCGTTTGGGACACCGAAACGTGATAGTACGTTGTTTCTCAGGAAGCGCGTTACTTGTTGTGCTGTTATTGACGCAAGCGCTTCAGCTTCGATCCATTTAGTGAAGTAGTCCACTGCGACAATAATGTATTTGCGCTTCCCTTTTGCCGTCGGGAAGGGGCCAAGAGGTCTACCCCCCACTACGCGAAAGGCCATGGGCTCAAGTTGCATTGAAGCTCGGTGGCCGGTAAGTGATGCTGGCGCGAGTTGACTTGGCATTTGTGGCACTGGTCTGCGTAGCTCTTCGTGTCCTTTTTTATTCGCGGCCAGTAGTATCCATGCAACAAGATGGTACGTTCCATGCTGCGTGGCCCAGCGTGCATTGCACACAACCCCTCGTGTAGGTCGCGCACCAAGTCGCGCGCCTCTTCTTGTCCAATGCATTTGAGATAGGCGCCCGAGTATGACCGTCGGTACAGTTCTCCTTCCATGAGCGTACATCGGGCTGCTTTTTGCCTCAGAGACCATGCCTCCTTAGCGTCTTCTGGCACTGTGCCGTCTTGTAGGTATTTCACGATTGGGTATCTCCAGTCTGCGTCGGTTGTGAGCTGGGTTGTGTTAATTGCTACTTCTGGGTGAGTTTCCTCCTCCTCCTTTTGGATAGATACGAGATGCGTGGATTCGAAGTCCGTAGCCGTTGCGAGTTTGGATAATGCGTTGGCGTGCACGTTTTCTTCTCTTGGTATTTGCACGTACGTCACCGCTTCGAAGGTGGTTGTGCGCAGCCTGACGCGCTCCATGTAATGCGCGAGTGTGTCTTCCTTTGCGTCAAATGTCCCGTTCAGTTGGTTGACTGCCAGAGAGGAGTCGGAGAGTACCCGTATCGTCCTAGAGCCCAAGTCATGGGCAGCCGTCATTCCCGCTAGGATGGCCTCGTATTCGGCGGCGTTATTAGTCTTCAACTCCCTGAACCTGATTGCTATTTCGTGGACTACGCCGGTGGGTGAGCGCACAACCACTCCCGCACCGGCATCGTGTTTACTCGCCGCTCCATCAACGTAAACTTCCCATACCCCCTCTGGCGTTGTTTCAAGCGTGACTCCCTCAGCGATGAAATCCGCTAAGATTTGGGCTTTTATTGCTGGCCTTGGTGCATATTGGATATCGTACTCCGAAAGTTCAACCGCCCATTTGACCATGCGCCCCGACACTTCCATTGAAGTCAGAATCTTTTTTAGCGGAAGGTTAGTCAGGACGGTAATTTGGTGCGCTTGGAAGTATGGGCGCAATTTTTGTGACGCGCTCACCAGCGCGAGGGCGGCTTTCTCTATTGGGGAGTATCTTGTTTCCGCGCTGACGAGGGTACGCGAAGTGTAGTACACAGGTTGCTTGGTTTTGCCATCCCTTCTAGATACCAGTACCGCGCTCACAGCCCTCGTCGACACAGCAAAATACAGAAAAAGTTTTTCATTGAACTTGGGAGCGGTCAATACAGAAAAAGTTTTCTCGTGACATGAGTAAGAGTATCAATTGCTTTGGCGACTTTTCTTCTTTCAACTACTCTATCAATCCCATGCACAAGGTTAATGTATAAAGGGTTGTACTCATGAGCAATTGCTTTGGTCCCTTTACACACATTCTTAAGGTGTTACTCAGATCAATGGGAGATTGTATTATAAGGGGTTCCATCATCTGACAATAATTTATTTTCTCATATACAATCATCCTCCATAGTATTACACTATCCTCCCTAGGTTAAGTATAACCTCTAGATTTAGCGATTCAAAGCAAGTTATGCAGTCATCAGCTTTGCAGAAAATTTCACAACTAAAGTCAAAACGGTGGAGCATGCATCCTTAATCATCTTAGCATATCAAACAAATCCCAACCCACACTTTAATTTGAACATTGTCCTCAATATACTAGAACAAGGGAAGTAAAGAAGGGTTGAACATAATACCTTTTTATGAAAAATATGATATTCTCATAAGGTTTGAATATCAAACACCCATTAATAAGCAAAAAAATAAAAAAGAGCAAAATGGAGAGAGCAAGTGCTTCTTCTCGTCAACGTAGGAAATGAAAGAGGAAAACGAAAATGAAAAAAAGCAACAAAATGAAAGGAAAAAAACTACCCAACAATACTCGCCACTGGCAGAAGATTCTTGCTCTTGACCATGCTTATAGTGGTTCATAACAACTTAGGGTCACTAAGGTAACCTAGGACAAGTATACCTTAGATTGACGATGTAGTATAGTGGCAACAAGTTCGTGTTCCATGAGTCTTGGGATGTACAAATAGTTCAATGTGGGAATACTATTAAGCTAACCAATCGAGGGCTTTAACTAACACTAACACTAAACAATAAAGTATTAATCTAGCCAGTAAGGTTAATTCTAAAATGATCAGATACTTGCAATTGGAATCCCCCTCACCCTATGATAGAATCAAATTGAATAGAATCCTCATGTAATCACCTTAAACCTCATATGAGCAATGAATCTCTAAGCTAGTAACCAAGTTGATGGTCATGCTCTCAATTACTTAACTAGCTAGACTAATTGGGTCAATAACTATGCAACAATTGGCTAACTAGAGTAGTAAATTCCTTAATTGGTATAACCCATAAGCAAATGAAACTAGAATTCAATGGTCATGCAATTATAATATTTTATAAATTTATGAATTCTATAATCTTGACCCTATTAGATGTTTACTCCTATAGGCAAAGAGCATAAAATCCAATTACTTTATTAACAAAAGAGCATATCACAAATAACCATCAACTAATCATATAAATGGAATCAAGGTTCATACATAAGACATCACTAAATTACAAGGGTTTGGGTTCATCTTACTCACTCAATTACAAGGGGTTTTAGCCCATAGAAGAGAGGAAATGAGATAAACTAGACGGAGGAGAGAAATTCTTTATAGGGAAGTCTTGTTTCTTCACTTTGATCTTCTTCTTCTTCGATAAAATGGATGGAGGGGAGAAATTCTTTATAGGGAAGTCTTGTTTCTTCTTCTTCTTCTTCTTCCAAGACATAAAAATCTCCTTCCTTGTACTAGAGTAACCAACATCAGATGGGTAGAACCGACTCTCAATTGTACTTTCTTGCCCCCTCATGCAATGAATGGTTACCTCACTCATTGGGCATACATCACACTTTTTTTTATAAAAACTTCTTTTATATTTTTATTGTCCTGGTATGATTTTTGGTATGATTTTTTTATAAAGGTATAGTTCACCCCACTAATAACATTTAACAGCAAACCCTCATTGGCAAAGTTAGAAAGTTAATGCATTGTATCCAAAAATTTCGAATGATAATTTTGTCTTAGGATAAAAATATCATTCATAGTCATTACAATATCCTCTCTAGATCAAGTGAAATCTCTAGGCTTAACAATTCAAAATAAGATGGATAGTCAAATCCTTGTAGGGGTTGGCAAGAGTTGGAGAAAAAAATTAATACATTTTTTTTTTCAATATAGCATATATTTCATCGGCTTAACTGCAAGTTTGGTCACTCGAATTGCTAAAAAATTTCACGTTTGCCACTCAAATTGGTTTATTCCATTTATAGTCACTCGAATTAGTTGAACAGTTCAAGTTCGGTCACTCTCCGTTAACCCCCGTTAGGCTCCGTTAATGACAACCGTTAAGTGATGACGTGGCTAACGAAAAGACACTGTCAGCATATTTTAACATTAAAAAATGACGAACCGACCCGCCACGTCATATTTACCCGCCCTGTCAGCCATTCTTGCCCAACCCGCGAACCAACCCATTTAATTGACCCTAAACCCAAACCCGAGACCCAACCCAATGGCTATTCCACCTTCACGGCAGTTGGCCGGTCAAAATTGAAGAATCCGCGGTAAGCTACATCTAGTCGACCCAATTTCTAACCTCAAGCACCATTACTCTCCGACAATGCAGTCAAAATCGCGCTTTAAAACTTAAAAACTTACGGTTTTACGCTTCTAGGACACCAAAACGCTTTCGTTTCCATATAAAATCTTAAGTGTATAAAATCGGGACTAAAATGCGCTTTAAAGCTTAAAAGCTTACGCTTTTACGCTTCTGGTTCACTAAAATGTTTTACGCTTTTACGCTTCTAGTTCACTAAAAGAGTATTCTATTCATGAAAATACTTATATTTTAAAGGTAAATCACAAAAAAAAATGATATATTTTAGATTAAAAGATACATATCAAGTACTTGGTTGCATTCTTAGTTTCAATAGAGTAATCTAATTCACCAGCTATGCCCTTCCCAAATTCACTAGCATAGAGGGGAATGTAGCTTATTGTTAAGATATATGTTTATGAACTTATTGTTAAAATGTTGTGAGTTTCTCAACTTTAGACATGAATTACAGGTATTTATTAACTTATCTAAACTATGTCCACTCATTTTTATCGTACTTAACACATTTTTTGTTATATTAAAGTATGCGTGAAAAACTTACGTTTTTACGCTTTAATTCTACGCTTTACGATTTTACCCATTTTCCGCTTCTAGGTAGAATCGCGCTTTTGACTGCATTGCTCTCCGACTCAATTGGGCTCGGCCGAGTTTCGCACTGTTCAAATTAGCTCCTCCTTCTGCCTCACAGATCGGGATGGATTCACAGCCTTCGAGGTGAATAAAGTCGTCGTCTTTCCCCACTCTGCAAATCCCCTACCTCAACACTGTTTAACCACTACATTGACCCGGTTGTTGAGAAAATGGCCTATGCACAAGGAATTTTATATAGACAGATAGCAGTTGGTCAATTGATATTCTATAGGATCTTCCTCTATTAGGAAAACTCAATTCAGCTTCATTGGCCAAAAGGGGAGATGGAAGAGGGAAAGTCTGCAGGTTCCCACGACGACACCATCATATACAATACTCGGTGGTACTATATGATAATTGCACCCATCAAGTTGCTCTGCTCTGCTCACTTGCGCCCGCCGACTGTTGTGCTTTATTAATTACGACGTCGGTGGGTATTAATTACGACGACATAATCATCCACCGAGGTCGGTATCACGTCATCGACAGATTTGGGAAACTGTCTGTGATCGATTCGTCCCTGAAATTCGTGGAACCCTGCTCAGCGCCGCAGCTCCCCGACGGCGGTGGCTCCGGCCAGAAGAATCAGGTGGAGTCCGGGGGAGATTTGTATTTGGTGGATAGATATTTGGATGGGAGGAGGAGGAATTGGAAGGATGTGGAGGATGCGATTGCCAGCAGTTTTCACCTAATTCGCCGCTTTGTGGGTGAGGGGAGAGGCAAGAGATGGCACCCCAGAGCGGGTTGGGCAATTAATTGGGTTTAGGGTCAATTAATTGGGTTGGTTCGCGGGTTGGGCAAGAATGGCTGACAGGGCGGGTAAATATGACGTGGCGGGTCGGGTTGTCGTTTTTTAATGTTAAAATATGCTGATTGTGTCTTTCTGTTAGACACGTCATCACTTAACGGTCATCATTAACAGAGTCTAATGGAGGTTAACGGAGAGTGACCGAACTTGGACTATTCAACTAATTCGAGTGACTATAAATGGAATAAATCAATTTGAGTGGCAAACGTGAAATTTTTTAGCAATTTGAGTGACCAAATTTGCAATTAAGCCTATTTCAATCAATATCCCAATAACTCGGGCAAATAAAGGTGGATGATGTACTTTAGAAAATTTCAAGCAAGATAAAAGCATATAGTCTAAATTTTTTAAAGATTTTGAAAAATATGTATAGCAAATGAAAAACATTCAATGCATAAAATCCACCAAACCCCTCCCCACACTTGAAACAATTTAATTTTTGCAATATACCAAATGATAAGATAGTAAAGGTAACGTAGGACCGAAACACATCGATGTCAATAATAATAAAATTTTATTTAGGGCAAAATATTCGTAGCTAATATTCCCATTGTTTTAACAAATCGAAAACAAACAAAATGAACAGCAGAAGTGCTTCAAATTCTCAACATAAAAAATATGAAAAAAGCAAAATGAAATATACTACCCCTGAAATCCTTAGCCACATGGGCCTTGAAGGTAATTAGCAATCTTGTCCATCCGATGCACTGCTTCATATGGTCTCTTTGGATCACCTCCATGGTAGAGGTCAACCCTTCATGCTAGGATCTCGACCAACTGAGGGTTGTAGCTCATTGCTTATCGAAGTCATACCTCTACTGGTTAAGACCATGCCATCGTTTCTGGTTCTCTTCATGATAACATGCAATGGTGGACTTGGTTTGGATTTGGGACTGCTGCAGGGCACTCAAACATACCCATATCACGGGAAGTGTATTATTGTTGTGGCAGAACTCTGGAGGAGGATGTATTGACATCGTGATCTCGTGGGTGAAAAGAAGGTAGAAGAGGATCAATGAGACGAGAGGGTCACAAGATGTGATCATCCATTCCATTACAAAGCCTTGTACGATCAAAAATTTTCCATTACTACGTCAACCCCCACTTTGGTCGTATGTCGAACATTGAAGATTGTAGGGGGTATGCGTAGAATTGGACCTTCTTGGGCCAAAGTGTCATAGACAGCCACATTGAAGCACTCCATGTAGCTATCAATGAATTTGGTCATGGTATGAATATAGCCACTACCCAAAACTTGCCTCTTTTGGTAATTGGAGATTGCTTTCTTTTTATACTCTACCACCATCCATGCATGGAGCCATAAAAGAGAAGCATATCATCATGTCTAACCTTCCTGGCATGTGGAAGTGTAAGAAGAGTTCATGGCACTTTATTTATAGTGTTTTTCACTCCTATTATTGATACATTTCCCCAAGGTTGTCAAACCGGTTTATACCAGTGTGCCGGTTTAGCAAGTGAAATGGTTCGACCGGTGGTACATACTGGTTTGTGCCGGTGATTGGGTCACTTTTGTATTTAACTGCTAGTAGACCTGATATCATGTACAGTGTATGTGTTTGTGCTCGTTTTCAAAGCCCACCTAAACAAAGTCATCTAACCGCTGTCAAACGGATTTTCAGATATTTAAGTGGCTCTCATAGCCTAGGGTTGTAGTATTCGTGTGACTCCAGCCTAGAACTCTTAGGATACTCTGATGCTGACTATGTTGGGTGCATGGTAGATAGAAAAGCACATCTGGGACGTGTCATTTTCTGGGTACTTCCCTAGTTTCTTGGTTCAGTAAGAAACAGAATTTGGTTGCACTCTCAACCGCTGAAGCTGGGTATATTGCGACTGGTTGCTGTTGTACTCAAATTCTTTGGATGAAACATCAACTGCAAGATTACGGGTTCCAACTAGGGTCTGTGCAAATTCTCTGTGATAATACTAGCTCTATTAAAATGACTAAAAACCCTGTCCAACATTCCTGAACCAAACACATTGATATTCGCTATCACTTTATTAGGGATTTAGTGGAAGAAGGGGAAGTCAGGCTTGAATTTGTTCCTACCTCGTGTCATGGGCCGATATTTTCACAAAGCCTCTGGGATCAGAGAATTTCCTAAATATCCGCCGTGAATTAGGAATGTTCTCATGGTCTGATGTGGTAAATCTCTATAAGGGTGAGAATGTGGCAATTTAGCCTATTCTTTAGGATCACGTCTAAGGATCTCGATCCCCTTTCCCTATCTTAGGTTATATGCCTTCCCTTTTTAGTCCATTCCTGATTCTCTGATCCAAATTTCTTCACCTTCCATCTTCTGAGTATCTTGCCCCCTACTCTGCTTCTGTATAAATTCCGGGCCTGGGGTTCGTCTGTTTTCTCATCCTTCTCTCTACATTGAGCTTCCATCGGGGTTATTCTCTCTAAATGGCGGGTGTTAATCATCATGTGGCACTTAAGCTGGCCCAAGCTGCCATCTTCAACGGGAGATGCTTTGCTAATGCAGAAGAATACTCGCGGTACCTTCTGAAGTTTCAGGATCGTGCTCTATGTCCATCTATTGATCTCGACCCTGCTCGTTTCAACAGGTACAACATGGACATACCTGGCCTCATCAACTCCCTCGGATGGTCTGACATCCTGCAAAACCAACATTTTGGGTTCTGTCTTGAAGCTGTTAGAGTGTTCTACTTGAACATGAGGCCATGCTACAACACTTTCCCTCCTTGCTTCACAACGATTGTGTTCAATTACTTGATCACAGTTAATGTTGAGTTACTATCTCTTCTACTGGGAATTACTATCCACGGTGCTGAGGTGATGGATGCAACTGATTTTCCAGAAGTTCAGTTCAACGAGGTTGTGGCTCTTCAAAGGTACACAAGTGATACTGGGAGATATTACCCAAATAACTTTTTCTCCAGACGACTTCCTGATGACCTCAAGGTCATTCACTTCTACATCAATCAGATTTTTCTTCCTCGTTCTTATGGTCGTCAGACTATTCATCCCACCTATCTGTAGATTTTTGCTAGTACAAAAGAGAATCGCCCCATTAGTTACCCCCCTATGATGTTCTCTCATATGATAACTTATGCTGAGGATAATTATGATGGCGATCTTCCTTTTGCGCCTCAAATCACTTTGCTGCTCCTTGCCCTTGGGGTTGATTTACGATACAAGGTATCTCGGGTGAACTTGCTCGATCGTCTCCAAGATCAGTTTGTGCTATGCAAGGTTGATGCTCTTGTGGGACGTCGTCATCCCCGGGTCAATGTTCCCAGGGGAGATAGAGCTCGCAAGTTAGTTCTTCCTAAGGACGGACTGAGTATTGCTGACTTGGTGGACAACCCAACTGAAGCCAGTTCCAGTGGGGTTGTGGTGGACACTGCTGAGCATGAGGGAATCGATGACAGCGAGGAAGATGATCGTATCTCTGAGTACATGTCATCACCCACTTATCCATTCTAAAACTTTAACATGGGTCGAGGATGAGTCCCTTTGAGGGGAATCTATTTTAAGTCAGTCGGGTGTGAGTTAGCGTCATCTTCTATGTTTGAATAAAGTTCTTGCTATGGCAGAACATCTAGTAGTCTAGTTTGTTTTCTAGGTTGAATATAGTTCTTGCTACGGCAGAATACCTAATGGTTAAGTTTGTCAAGTTATCCTTTGAGTGTCTTGGTTCTTCGAGTCTTGAGTTTCTTGTAATGTGTTGATTGAATCCTGGTTTAATAAAATAACCTCCTCTGTTTGAGTCCGGTTGGAGTATTCACATCTACATAGAGCAGTCTGCACTTAACGGTTTGTTAAGTTGTGTGTAGGAACTACATTTGTAGCAGAGAGGGATCATTGATTGGCTTAGGGGGAGATTGTTGAAAGAAAGCCGGTCAATGAAGGATTAAGACTTGAAGTGAAGAAACAAGGAAATAATATATTGCAAGGCAAATTGTGGAATGTCCCAGAAGAAGAAATAATTCAAAGAAGGACTTCCTCATTTGGACGCAACGGCTGGAAGATTGACCTTCCTTGTTGTAATCAACGACTAGTTCCAAGCCTCTACAAAAAGGATGGCCATACTGAAGGAGGAGACAACTTTTCTGGAGATCAATTCGTACAAGAGAGCAAAGGAGTTTGCTGGTTGTGATTGATAAGAAAAGGGGCTCTAATTCGAGATCTGGAATGATTCTGTATTAGAGTGTGTGTTGGAAGACATAGTAGCTGGATAGCTGGGATAGAGAGTAGTGATAGATAGCATTCTGATTAATCTTCCTGGAGTGGTTGGTTAATCTCGTCAAAGAGTGCAACTCTGAATCGGTGCTTCAAGACGATCATACTTAGTGGATTGGCAAAAATCACATAACCGTGATCTTTCTTTCGTGGAATAGTCAGAGTTGGGATCCTCATTCTCCCAGCTCTGGAAACCACGTAAAAAGTGGTTGTGTTCGTTTACTTTTACATTACAAGTTCTTTGTATTGTTCTTACTCTGATTGGGCAGGTTCTTTTGAGTATAGGGGACTTGATTCTGCAAAACAGGAAGAAGGAACTGGCTGGGTGATCTTGAAACGCACAGCTTTGGGTAAGTAAGCAGGTGAGAACATTGGGCCTGACTTAGAACTAACAAAGGAAATGGGCTCAAGTGAGTAAGCCCACTGCTAACAGAGTTTGCACCAAACCTTCCTTATTCTCGTGTTCGTCATTTCATTTCGATCAATTCCATTTTCCTTCTTCGTTCATGACTTGTTCTTAGCTAAAGGAAGAGTTAGGGTTCGCAGGTGGAATTTTAAATAAGAGAGGTGCAGTCATCTCGCGCTCGACGCTAGCAACACTGATGACCCATCGATTATTGAACTATTAGTCCTCTGCGATAGGGATGGCAATGGGTCGGGTTTTGCCAAACCCAAACCCATGGGTTTATCTTTGAAAAAAACCCGGGGTAAAACCCACTGGGTTTGAAAAACTCAAACCCAACCCAACCCGTTGGGTATCCGCGGGTTCATGGGTACCCACGGGTTTTGTCGTAAAAAATTTACAATTACAAATTGTTATCAAAATTAAAGTCAAATATCAATCTCTCAATACAAATTATCCATATATAAAACACCATTCTAGAAAATTCAAGCAAATCACAAATTAACTATACAAATTGTTCAACACCAATCTAGAAAACTCAAGAAAATTGAAGCAAATCACAAATTATCCATAGCTTCTTCCTTTCAATTAAGTTTCTTTACTCTCCACTCCATAACATCAACTTCATTCTACACAATTAAAAAGAAAGAATTAGACATGTCTCCACAAACATAAATAAGATTAGTTGTTTAAAATATTAAATATACCGAAAAAATTAATTATATGGGTGGGCGGGTACCCACGGGCCGGGTTTACCTAAACCCAAATCCAACCCAACCCGTTGAATAGTGAACGGGTTTAAACCCAAAACCCGTCAACACGGATTTTACCCGCGTTGACCGGGTTGGGTCGGGTGGGTACCCGTGGGTTCGGGTTTTGTTGCCATCCCTACTCTGCGAGGCTATCTAGTGGTGTCTGGATTGTGACATCTTGCAGGTTCGTTTTGAAGGGGGCACGAAGGTGATCATTGACAAGATAAATCGGATCGATAAACATGCTAATCACTCTGAAGCCATTCTCGAGGAAGTCTTGGCTTGTTGGTAATTCATATTGGGCTTAACGTATGATTTGTAAGTTGAAATAAAAAATAGAGTAGCCCACTTGATAGCCAGAAAGATAATTTCTTTGTACCCGACTACGTATCATTCTTTTGATTTTCTATCCCGATTATACACCAAAGTGTAATGTGTTCAATCTCTTTTTAATAGTTAAATTTTGTAAAAGAAGAGACTCCTAAATTGAAACGAAAAAGTAGGAGTGAGATGCCGCGTGAATGATAAAGTACTAGCAATAGCAAATGGGACAAAGAACGGGGAAATACTTTGATCTATCTATCTATCTATCTATCTATCTATCTATCTATAAAAATATTAAAGGGCTTTAAGATTTGACCCTATGCCACGTAATCCCTTCTCAAAGCCAAAGCTATCCACGTCAGCAACCCTTTCTTCTCATTGTGGATCCCAATTCCGACGTTTGTTTGATTCCGGAAAAAAATAAAAAAACCCAATAATGCACCACAACGGCGGTTCCTTCTCCTCTTCCCCCACCCTTACCTCGTCGTTCTATCTTCTATGTGTAGTCGAAAGAGTCTCTTATTCCCCACAACAAAGACTTTCTTATAACCGGTATTTCTCCACTCCATATCCTCCTTCCGGCGGTGCTGTTGCTCACATGAGCACTCGGTTGCCGTCACGATCGGGTCCCCTCATGAACTCCATCAATTCGCGGCCGCTGGTACAACTCCCACCAACGATCTGACTCCTCTACTATCAAGAGCCCGTGCCCGTTGAATTCCGTCAATTTCGCTACCCAATTCTGCGGTAAATTCTCCTTCAGGCCGCAATTCAGACCGGGGAAAACGTACCTCCGAATCCAACGTTTGTTCTATTCAATTGAATTTTTTACCCAAGTTTCATTGGGGTTTCTAGGCCTGACACCTGACAGTTCATTATAATGTTCATCCTTCTTTCTTCACTGTGTCAGGCCAGTATTGTTGTATTGCCTCTTCAGATTTGCCCCCCTAAGAGCGAAACATCATCTGATTCAGGTACATTTAGTCTTATCGCAACCCATCTACAAAGTCATTTTCACTACTGCCTTTGTTTGCGCACTTCAAATACAATACTTCCATCTGCATCATTTAGTCGTTTTCCTCTCATATTTCTCGGGTGCTTAGTAATCATAGGCCTGAACGCTGTTTTGTGGCATAATGATTATTGATTATTGTACCCGTTCTTTTTTACTATCCAGTTAAGTTAAGGTTCGTTGTTGCCGCTTGCAGTTTGTCTTTTGACTCTTTCTTTATATATTTCCCCTTCATCTCTTGATCTGAGTTTTTTGCTTTTCCTTAATGCTAAGTATGTGGGAAACTAACATTTATTTCTTAATTGAAGTGATGCTTTGAAGGTGTTGTTATTATGTTCTGACTAATTGTCTTGAGTAGAAATTTGACCTAGGAAAATCTTATTTATTCCAAATGTATTTTCCTATATTGATTATATTTAATAGATATGTTCATATATTTTTCATCATTTATTCAGGTTTTGATAGAACTTATAATATGATCATCGAAGAAAAGTTATTAAGATGAGTGATCAAGTGAAAGATTAAAATTTTTTATCAGTAAAAGTATGCAAGGATGTTTTGGTTTTTCCCCCTTGGAATTAAGGTGTATGGGAAAAAGTTGAGTATATAAGACAATTCTACAAATCTTGGAGAAAAAATAAAATTTAACAAAAAATACAGGCATTAAAAGTAGAGGTGGCAATTTCAATCCAATCCATCAATCCAATCCATCAATCCATTAAAAATATCCACCTAATCCAATCCATTTAAATCCAATCCATTTGATCCAAATCCAATTGGATTGGTGGATTCATGGATTGGATCCATGGATCATTGGCAAATTACGGTTTAGTACCTATAATTTTTATTTTTTACATTTTGGTACCTAAAATTTAATTTTTTATACGAAAAATATCATTGGAAAATTACGTTTTGGTACCTAAAATTTTTCATTGTGACATTTTAGTACCTAAACTTTTTACATTTTACATATTGGTCCTTGGTTGAGGATGTCATTTGGATTCATGGATAATCCACCAATCCACTTGATCCAATCCATGAATCCACCAATCCATTAGATCCAATCCATTTGATCCATGGATCCACCAATCTAATCCACCAATCCACCAATCCAATCCATTTGCCACCTCTAATTAAAAGTGAAGAATCACCACAATCAATGACAAAAAATCATTTAATATGTTTTATGAATGCCTATTTTACATGCATGTCACCAAAAGTTTACGAGGGACATTATAAAAAAATTATAAAGAATACCTGCCCAAAGGGCAGGGTTAAAGCTAGTTTTATTGATAGGTGACCGTTTAGAGAAGAATGTCGGGCTCCACGTTTTGAGGGGTGATTTTGTTGAATAACCAGCTTTAAGACAAATTTGGAATTTGGGTGTTTCCAATACAAAATACACGAAAATGGTTGAGGCCTGGATAGTTCATTTGACTTTCCCACGGAAGCTTTAGTTGGAAATTTAGAATAGGTGATTAACATGACTGATGCACATGTCTGTTTATCATCATCACATGTAATATGAAATGTAAGATACGCACGTTGAATGACCAACCAAAGAATCACCAATCACTAACTATGATGTTACACATATATTGTGGAAAATCTGTACGAAGTGGTGTAACATGATAAAACTGATCGCATTCTATAAGTCGAATTTAGCAACAACAAAAAATATGTGTTGATCGATTTTACATGATAAAACTTATCGCATTTTACAAGTCGAACTTACACAAGTCTACTATCCAGTCATATTGACGATCCAACCTAGCTAGGGGTGGGCAACGGGACGGGATTGGGTACCCGTCCCGTTTGAAACGGGTACCCAATCCCATTTGGAGAGCAAACTCCATCACATTTCTAAAACGCGTACGGATTAACGGAACTCATTAAACGTACGGGATGGATAACGGGTACACATAGGCTACAGCTTTCTCATTTCCGGTCTTGGCGAAATGAATAGGAAATGAGGAACAATAGAAGTAATCGAACAAAATTTGCCCAACAGAAAGAAATTAAAAATATATATATATACAAGTTGCAATAGAACAAATCTATCACTTCTTTCCCAAAAATTACATAGCTTGGTGATAAGGAAGGGAGACCGGTGATTGAGAGGTCTTAGGTTCGATCCTCGCCGGTTTCTCAACTCTCTTAAGAAAAAGTGCAAAAACAAAATTAACTATGCAAAAGCTATCAATTCTTCTTCTCAGTATCCAGTAGTCAGTACATCGTTGTATTGGACAGAGTGGGAGGGAATAATTTCCATGGCTGGCATTTGTAATTGGCTCAGTTTTACTATGAGGATTAGTTAATTAGTATATATGTTCCATTTGTTTCTGGTTGCGATTGCTTGTTTATGTAGAATCTATGTTATGCGAGTAGAAAATTAGTTATGGGCTGGATTATAGGCGGGTATCACGGGTAGTACGGCGACCCATAATTCCAAATGGGTAACTCGTAGGTACCCATTGCAAAATTACTTGTTTCCAAGTCCCATCCAATATAAAAAGTTATGGGTATTTGAATACCCGTAACCCTAAAAAAATGGGACGGGTATGGATATACTCAAATACCCATTTCCCGTTGCCCACCCCTAATCCAACCCATATTAAGACAAATCCTAAATTTTGGTATGTTTTTAATGCAGCGAGGAGGATAATGTGTACACTTTTTAAAAGTGAAACTGAAAAAGCATTGTGGTAAGCGTTACGGAAAAATTATATTATGCTAAAAAGATAGTGTGGGAATGCAGTAGGCAGCCCACTTGCCACCCCACCTACCAATTACCATTAATAAAACAGTGCCACATTACTAGCTAATGCACAATCTTTTAAAAAAAACTAACTAATGCACACACCGCCTAATACTTATGAGGTTATGACCGTTATATAATGTCATTTCTGACCGTTACAAAATTACAATTGTGATATGGGGTTATCCATCCACCCACCCAATATATAATAATAAAATAAAAAGGTAAGAAAAGCATGCTTAGTAACGATCGAAAAATCACCTAGGATTATATCTGTTAGTAGGTTGGTTTAGATTTGATTATAACTGTAATCATTTATTTGTTTATGGGTAATTGTTAATTTTTTTACGTGAGAAGTTAACTTTTATGTACTCTCTGTGAATTATATTGTTTTGTTAGTGGATTGTTGATGGAAAGACTGAGAAGGACGCGTGAACACCGCAAGAAGTCCACACATTCCCAACAAGATTCGTGGAAGAAACGCCGGTGGATCCCGCGCAGCGGAACCCACAGAAGGGATGTCGGTGGGCCCGTGTATATGATCTGACTACCTTGTCTTGTCACTAGGATTCACCCACCAAACCAAAGTAGTATATAAATACCACATTTACTACACTTAGAAGAGGACTTTTGGCCTCTCTCTAGGAACCTCACTGTATTCTCTCTTTTTGGGAACTCTCCGTTGTTATTTACTTGGAAGAGATCAGTCATTGTATAGTGAATCATCCAATCCCTTATCGAATCAACTTTAACACCCTGAATCACCGTGTAAGATGAGCGAGGTTTTGGATATGCACCCCAACTTTTCATAGAAACATTAAATTCATTCAGAAATTTTGGATTAAGCTCAAGCAAATATAGGACAATGAAGACGGAAGTGAAATTGTAGAGTCAGGGAGTTGTTGTATACAAAGAAGGAGAAGAAAAATTGGCAACAAAACTCGGTGTAGGTCTACACTTAGCAAGGCGTGAGTGGAGGTGTAGGAACCAATCATGGTGTGATAGTTGAGCCAAGAGATTTGGCCGAAAAGGTAGACGATGAAGGTTCTGGTGGCAGAAAGGTTCCAATCAAGAAGTGGGTTAGGATTTGGTTGGTACCGCGGTCTTTGGAGAGTGGTAGGATTAGTGATTTGGTTTGGCTTGTTGTTCCTATAGCTATAAGAACTGAGAGAAGAAAGTGAAGGGAGGAAGGAGAAGAGTGGTGAGTGTAGACAAGTTGAGGGATGTCATTGATGGAATAAATTGGACGTTACGCTCGCAATCATTCCTTCAGCTGAAAGCCATCTTATCTTATCTTATCAATCTAATCTTGATATTTACATTTAAATCGTATAATCGGTAGTGCTTTTTGTCTCTTTCAATCATATAGTCAGCAATGCTCTTTGCATCTTTCAATTTTAGATTTCACAATGAGAGGAAATTGGGGAAAGATGAAGAGGGTTTGGGCTAAGAGGAGATTATTTGTTCAAAGTTCGAGAGTTTGTTTGAGAGGGATGTGGTTGTTTGGGAGTAGAAATAGAGAAAATTATAATGGATTAGTTATCAGTCTAATCGTTAACAAATTATACGGTCATATGAGCGAAAGGCATTATATCCTATGGCTCGACTCTAACTACTCATCCTAATCGACGGCCAAGCATAACAAACGGCCAGGTCTAGCATAGGATAAGAAAGCAATAAAAATATCGAATCATAGGTCTCTAAATGTACCTTACTTCGGCTTTAGTTTCGTTATCTAGCCAACCTAGAATACTGATTAAGCTAACTAACCTAACTACACTATCCTAGTTATTTATAAGTTTGGCGGTCTTTTAGCTTGAATCCCCCTTACTTCTATCATTCGGACCGATGTTGCGTACCATCCTAGTTCGATGGACTCAATTCCTCTACAATAGAAGATTAACTCCCTCGGGGATCGACCCGGAATGGCGTGGTAATTGATGGGTAGTGCTTTATTCAAACTAGGGATTCATATACCTACAAGAAATCACCTCTATCGACTCCCTAGGGGATTACTCCGAAAGACATATGATAGGAGCGACCATAAGATGCCAATAATGGGCTTTAAGGGGATTTTCTCTCTCCTAGGTCAAAAGCTAATTAACATATAGAACTCATGCAATCCATGAAATTCATCCATCAACTAAATAAAATGAGTAATCAAACATTGGATTCATCACATACATCAACAACAAACCAAAATCTAGACCTAAGGTTATTCAACCTAAGAGAAAGAGGTCTAGTTCATAGAGAGAGAATAGAGATTACAACAATAACTCAAGATCTTCATCTTCTATGTTTTATTTCTTGACTCCAAGATCAATCAAATTCCCTAATTAAGCTCAAAGATCACTCAAGGTCACTCTCTCTCTCTCTAAACACTCCTCTTTGGTGTTTTGCGTCGAAACCCTAGAGAGATAACCAACATCACGGTTACTGAAGATATGACCAAGCAATCTAGGTCCTAACCAGGATACATGAAGATATGATGAAAGAATAACTCACTCTCGACTAGTGGGGTCAGGACCATTTTGATGCAAAAGATGTGTATACTCAGCTCAGCCTTATCGTCTCTTCACCATGACAGTAGCCTCTAAATGCTAGAGTACACAAGATGGGTGTCACCACTAGCTTGTCCGGATGCCTTAGAAACGGGTTTAGATGACTAACTAAGGTCTTGAACATGGGGAAAATTCTTTTTTGGGTGGTGGCACATATAGCATGAGGTTCCACAATTTCACCATTAACCTATTCACAATGACCAAAAACCACTCACAACAACCAATGACCAAAACATTCCGCAATTCCAAACCACAACCAATCACAATACCATTCACAAAAAAAATTCTTTGCTACACTTGCTATCAAACTTTTCAAGCACAAGAGTGAATGCTAAGAAACAGCTTTTAAGAGCATATACAACATTTTCTGATAACTCCCTTTTCTTTTTGCCCTTTTTATTACTTTCTTTTTCACTTCTATTACTTTCTTTTCTCTTTCTTTTTTGTGAGGGCTAGTAGAGAGCTAAACAAGCCACATTCATTAAACTATATAACGAATGCTGATATGATCCCAATAGGATCGATATGCAAGTCATAATGGATTGAGCAAACAGCCATCTCAACTACGTATTATAATTCTGAATTTTTGTCAAGTCTTTTAACAGTTTCAGGTTACCCAGTTTACAAGTCTTGAATGTTTTATTGGCTTGATGGAAATTCAACTTCGAAGGCTTGCTGTGAAGATAAAGTCATGATCTACACAATGAAGTATTTTGGAGCTCAAACAGAAACCCAGAGATTTGTTTTTCAAGGTCCTCAAAAGGGTATGTCACAACCGGAAAAAGACCAAAATCTGTTAAGTATGGAGACCAATATGGGTACCCAACTTTGAAGGTCAATTCGTGTGGAATCAGTGGGAGTCAATCCAAAGGGGCTTTGCTACATCAATCGACAAGTTTCATATTACAATGACGAGGCATTGGATGACTGGATTGATGATTGGAAGGCCTCGAACGAACGCGCCAAAGATCGTGTCAAAGCTGTTTTCTTCCTGTCTTTGGAATCAGAATCCGAATCCTTGTCAGATAGGGATTACTAGACTATTTTGAGTTTTAATTCTTTTCCGAGTTTGTTTTGGTGAATTTGAGTTGTATTGCGTCAAGTACTTCCTTATGAGTTGTTAGGAGTAGCTCGAGTCTATTTAAGTTCAATTCTTCGTTGTAAATTAAGTTTTGATGGATTGTCGAATACAATGTTGACTTTGGTTCATCTTGCTTGTTGGCTTGACGAATTGGGTTGATTGCTTAGTGGAATTCTAAGCAATTGATAGCTTGTATTGAGCTTCTATTCACGTTGCTCGTGGCCAAGCCTCTACCATAGAGATCGAGCCTTTCTCTCGTGTGAGAATTGCATGAAATCTTCCATCCAAAAACCTATCCCAAACACCCTGTTCTTGTTCGAAGAAGATTTATACTTCACATCAACTCTTGGCTGCGCCATTCTGGATTAAGAGATCCATCTTAGAGCTCATAAAATGCTCAATTCTTAAGAACTATCTTATTTTGATTTATGGACACACAAGGCCAAACACATGTGTTCAACACTCACTTTTCATTCTTAGCAAAATCATGCACAAATCACTAATGTGAAATCTCAATTAAGCTCAAATTCTTTGATGGGAGCTTCCGAACACAAAGGTGACTTGACAATGGTATAGACATGAAGAAAGTAAGGGTAAGTTATCAATCTCAATCAACCTCAAGTAGCGAAAGCTACATAACACGAGAGCAACCCTTAGACACACGACTCAAATGGGTTGACTAGGGAATAATGCAATCAAGACAACTCAATTTTTGGGTCGTGGGCTGTCCTATGCTTCCATCTTCCTTTCTAGTGACAACATGAATGCTACACATCATCGTAAGAGGGATCTATCACACAAGAACAAAACGAGCGACACAAATCTCCCATGGCTTCCTAGATGCTCTATCATTCATTATGACTTCCCAATTTTGATGCATAGACGATTGTAAAGAGTGAGTAATCAATCCAAAACATTCATTGGTTTGAAAACACATCAGAACTGAACATTTACAAAACCCTAATGCATATCTCAGTCATCATCATAGGTTGTTCTCAATCAGAAACAATTCATCCATACATCAACGCTAGTGGCCATGAGATTCAAAACAAAACACCAAAAGTGCCACAATGATCATGCAAATGTAGAAGTTGTTTTACTTGAAACCCTCAAATTTTTAAAGTTTGGGCGTTCAACTAGGCTCCAAGCACTCACACCAATCATTCACACACACAAACATAATAGAAGTCCCCCCAAACTTAAGCTCGACATTGCCCTCAATAGCATAAAATACGAAGGTAGAACGATGTTACCGGATATGGTGTGAATTTTGGTGGACGGGATCAGAGGTCGGGTGAGATCCGGAAGAGAAAGACTATGTTTCAAACACCAAAAGCTCCACAAAGGTTGTCTTATTGAAGATAAAAGAAAAGAACCCGATGGGATGGATTGCCTCCCACAACCGCTTCTTTAATGTTCTGAGCTCGATTGTAGCTCTTCAAGTTTCACTCCATTCCAAAACCTCTTTGAAGTTGAGGTTCTCGTTGGTGAGGTAGTGTCTCAAGTCACAAGCATTGGATGCTTCAAATGATGTAGATGGCTCGTGAACTTGGTGTGAATCAAGGCCCCACCCACGTGACTTCTTCTTCTTTCCTTCTTCATTATTCTCTTTGCTCCTCACCATCTAAGACATCATCGTTGACCACCATAGCATCCACCAAGAGGGATCGATGATGGTTTGACCTTTGCTTGGCAAAGAGCCGCAAATGGGTCTTTATCGAGTAGCACATCAAGGTTGGGTGGAAAGCTTTCGTAGCACTTGTAAAAGCTTCTGACACGCTAAAACACAACACCAAACTGCGACCAAGTGTAATCGCAAAATGCAAATGAAGTATAGTGGAATCAAGTAATAAATGTCAACCCAGGGCCTAGATGTACTACCTACTCCGTGTCTTTTATACTTACGTATGTCGATGTGGCTGGCTCATTTGCTCGTACAAATTACGTTTCAAATCAACAGAATCAGTCGTAAATCATGATAGCAAGGACTCATAACTTCATAACATAACAACTTAACACACTAACAAGAAATACAATAAAACACACCTCATAATTGTTCACACATACCTAAAATCGAAAACCACATAATATCAATCCACAATCGTCTTTAAGACTTACCAACAAAAACACACAATCTTAAATCGTCGAGTTCCTACACCTCCTTCACTCATCCGCATTTTCCTCATTAGTGGTGCTAGCATCATGGTAATCAGATGTGGTGGGATGCGTGTCTCTTCCACTAAAAGATCGGAACTCATCTCGCAGGTCTGTTACAGTCACCTGCAGTGTGCTCATCTGGGTAGTCGTACATGCCATCCATGCGCTCCTCCCATATACGCTCTCAAGTGACAGGTGGAGTTGAACTCTGTGGTTGCGCCATTGACTCGTCTCCGGGCTCATCATTAGAATCATCCTCATCATCATCATCACCATGGACTACATGCGGATTGTATGCTCGAACATACTCACCATTATGCAGCTCAAATCCCATCTTCTTCAATGATGAAACTATAGACAACTCCTGCCTTGTGATTCTTAAGCCAACCTCACCACTTAAATCCACGCCAAAATGCTCAAATAGCAAAGTCAGGATCATCTCATACGGGAGATTCATGGTTGAACTCTCTACAACAGCTAGCATGTGTTTCAAGATCAAGTATGGCAAGTTCACCTTCTCATTTGAAAGTAGGGTGAGGAGCTCCATGTCGAAGTAGGTGACTCCCTCCCGATGTCCACCCTTTGGAATAATTTTGTAGGAGAGCATGTGGTTAAGAACACTGGCTTGAACTATCAGTTGGCGAATCGTTCCTACTGCGATCCTGAACATCTTCCTCTTCAGCAAAACCGCATTCAGTCTGAATTTGCTTGGTTCTCGAGAAATAAGTTTCATTCCAAGCATTGTAAGAATTGATTCTCTTCCCCTGGTTTGGAGTCTCTAATACTTCTACCAACACATTCTTGGTGATACGCATCTCTAACCCATTCACATTAGGTTGATAGACGATGTTGTTGTAGAAGTACTGTACCATTTTTGGGTAGTATGGTACATTAAGAGATATCACCTTCAACCAATCTTGCGCCACAAATTGTGCAAGGAACCCGTAATCTTCAAAATGAGAATACACATCATTTGTAAATGGCCTTCCAGGAGCCACCTTGCGGTTGTGCATTCTCCTCTCTTTATGTTTCTCACTTTGCTCCTTGGTCTGGAACAGATTAGGGTTGAAATCTTCCCATTCAGAACTTGAGGCAACCGGTTTTTCTGAATTTCGTTCATTTTTTCTCTAATCATACTAAGATCAAACAAGCAACAATTCACGTTAGCCAAATGACGAAACCAACCAGACTCGGTCGACCTATACACTGCATGCTTAGAAAAAACAGAAAATCAATAGGTCTTCAACCAACCTAGGTCGACCTTTGTTCGCAAGCACAAGAAAAAACCAAACAGTTCTTAGTCCAATTTGAAAATATCACGAAACCAAACATTATAGGTCGACCTGAACGAAAGTAGGTCGACCTTTGTTTCCAAGCGGAATCAAAACATAGACATTTGCATAAATCGACAAGACCAAACATCAATAGGTCGACCTCTTATCATCATCGGTCGACCTTTGTTTGTTCAATAAGAAGCTAAACATTGACCCATGCATAAATCAACGAGAC
Organism: Linum tenue; assembly: GCA_946122785.1. Classification (NCBI taxonomy): domain Eukaryota; kingdom Viridiplantae; phylum Streptophyta; class Magnoliopsida; order Malpighiales; family Linaceae; genus Linum; species Linum tenue. Next base: position 38,058,452 of record CAMGYJ010000008.1, read on the forward strand.
CAAACAACAAAAGGTCGACCTATTTTCATCATTGGTCGACCTATTTTGGTTCAAGCAGAAGCAAAACATGGACATTTTCTGAAATCAACGTTTCCAAACATCAATAGGTCGACCTCTTTTCATCATTGGTCGACCTATTTTGGTTCAAGTAGAAGCAGAACATCGACATTTGTATAATCAATGAGACCAAACATCAATAGGTTTACCTCTTTTCATCATCGGTCGACCTTTGTTTGTTCAAGCAAAAGACTAACATAGACCCATGCATAAATCGATAAGACCAAACATCAATAGGTCGACCTCTTTTCATCATTGGTCGACCTATTTTGATCCAAGCAGAAGCTAAACATCGACATTTGCTTTAATCAACGTTTCCAAACATCAATAGGTCGACCTCTTTTCATCATTGGTCGACCTATTTTGGTTCAAGAAGAACATCGACATTTGTATAAATCAACGAGACCAAACATCAATAGATCGACCTCTTTTCATCATCGGTTGACCTATTGTTTGTTCAAGCAGAAGCTAAACATCGACCCAAGCATAAATTGACGAGTCCAAACATCAATAGGTCGACCTCTTTTCATCATCGGTCGACCTTTGTTATTTAAGCTTTTCATCATTGGTCGACCTATTTTGGTTCAAGCAGAAGCTAAACATCGATCCATGCATAAATCAACAAGACCAAACATTAATAGGTCGACCTCTTTTCATCATTGGTCGACCAATTTTGGTTCAAGCAGAAGCTAAACATCGACATTTGCATAAATCAACATTTCCAAACATCAACCCACACTTATATTATGAAGATAATTTGAAAATACATAAATGCGAAAATAAAACACTAAAATCATAGTAAAAATAAATAAACTCCTAAAAAACAATACTAGAAACTTATGTTCTTTTTTGGGGACTTTTTTTCGGACACTTAGAGCTAAAATGATCATATTTTCCACATTTCGAACACTTTCTTAAACTTTTGCCCAAAACACTTTGTGCTAACTTGAATGTTCCCTTGGTCTTCCCAATTTTTGGGTCTTTCAAACTTGGAAGGGGTGCTGGAGGGTTTGCAGGTGTTGTGTCAATTCTCTCCCTCGAGAACTCAATTTCCCATTGAGTAAGGTCATCCAACGCCTTAGAGACATGATTAAAAGCAGCTTCACTACCACATTAGATTCAAATAATGCACAGTCACATTTTAGATGTTGATTGGTCGTAGTAAATGTTAACCTCCTTATCCGATTCGGGTTCATGCAATTGTTCAGAATGAATGTCTCTGTCCCATCTGATTCAGTTCTTGTCTCCATTAACACATAAGAAGCTTCGTTCTCTAGTTCAAACTTGAAGATAGTAAATGTACGATGTGTGTAACTTTCAGCTTGTATTTCCCATGTGCGAAGGGCATGCTTGCAGAGCAACCTCGTGTGTCTAAAAGAATAATCATCCTACAACTCAGTGAAATGCATCCCCTCCAAGGCTTCATCAATGCCTGAACAAAAGGTAGCAAGCTGAATTGAGTTCCCACATACCCATTTATCCAATGGTTACATAACTCACATCGCGAGGTTGATTGGAGTCCACCGAAACAAATATCCTTCAAGTATGCCTCTGCCCAAAGTAATTTGTCAGCGTACAAATCCTGCAACCACTTATTTGCAGACAAACCATGCTCAGTAATCAAACGCTCCCATCACCTCTCAAACTCCTCAGTTGATATACGTGTTTTCGTCAAGTGGGTGGGCAAATGAACTCTCTATTACGAACAGTCGTTGTCGCATTTGTCTCAATATGCCAAATACATAGTTGGTGAGGCACTCCAACTAGTACAGTAGCAATGGCGCCACACATAGACTTGCATCCGTCTGTGATCACTGAAGTCGGCATCTTAGAGTTCATACAGTCCAGAAAAGTATTCAACAACCAAACGTAGTTGGGGATTGTCTCGTTATCCAACTGGTCAAAACCATATATGATGTTATGGTGGTGGTGATTCACACCAACCACCATAACAAATGGCCGATTGTACTTATTGCGCTTGTAGCATGCATCAAATGCCAAGACATCCCAAAAAAATGGTAATCTGCTCTAGATGTGGAGTCCAACCAAAAGAGATTGCTTAATTCACCTTCATCGTTGATTGTGTACTTGTAGAAGCTACCTACATCAGAAGTATGTCTACTTTGCAAGTAACCCAATGTTTAGCTCACATCTCCTATTAGATCGTCGTCATCTTTTCAGGATTTATGTACAGCGTTATCCAAATCCTTTGGAGTGTACCCCATATTCTCATATCCTCCAACCTTATCCTTCATGAACTGAACAATTTTGCGTTGTTTTATTCCTGAGTGTCGCATCCCTATCGCCAATACCTTGTCTCCTTCACTCACATTTCGATGAGACCGAAGAAATTGAGTTTCTGCTTCATTGCAGCAACAATGTGAGTGCTTCCTCTCGAACTTAGAAACAACCCATACTCTCTTCCCCCGATCAAAGCGTACATTATAGGCTGCCTTGCAAGAATATCTTGTCATCTGTTACATAAGCAAAAGCGATGCGCCCTATTGACCAGCCGAAGAGCATTCTTATAAAAGAATGAATGGGAAGCAGGAACGAAGTTGCTCGACTGAAAGGAGAGGAATGAAGTTGCTCGACTGAAAGGTGAGGAATGAAGTTGCTCGACTGAAAGGAGAGGAATGAAGTTGCTCGACTGAAAGGAGAGGAATGCTTTGGAGTTCGAAATTGAAGGTTTGTCGGTATTCACTCCTCTCACAAAGTTCGAGTATATTCGTTCCTCTTACTTTTTAGAGAGATGGGGCCGTGTTTCTCTTCATGCTTTTCTTATTGCCTGACTAAGCTAAGCGTCGAAGTAAAATTCCTTGTCTTCCTCTTGGCAGCTATCTCATATCTGTGTCAAAGAGCTGAGATTCTCAAGCTCTATGCCTCTTCGATACTATGCATGCCTGCTTCTCATCTGCCAATTGCTTATCCTCAGACCAGACTGAAGTGGGGTGATGTTTCCGTATCCGACCTTCTTTATCTATATGCCTCTTCATTCTAATTCCCTCCCTCGAACATACCATTTTCCTCCCAGTAACGAATCCTCTACGATTTGTCCGAAGATCTCTACGTCGAATGCTAAACCCTTTTGCTTTAGCATAGGCATCATGAAATTTCTATGCATCTTCTAATGTTTGAAACTCCATGGAAGGAATTTGTTGTTCATATTTAGTAGCTTCTTCATCATCCATAAATTCTTCTTCGGCACCCTCAGCTTCCTCATTGTCCCCAATCACTTCATCATCTGTATCATATGTATCATCTTCATTATCCATAGGTCCTTCTCGAGCATCCTCAGTTTCCTCATCGACGTTAATCTCTTCAACATCTCTATCATCTGTATCATCTCTATTATCCATCCTACAATGATCGCAATATCAATTTTATGTTAAATAAAATCGAAATTAGGTCTCGTCGGGTCGACCTAGATCAATTGTACAATCGACATAATCACAAAATTACACAGATGCGGTCGACCGTGGGAGTTTAGGTGGTCGACATAATTAGGAAAAAAGTGAACCACAGAGAACCGTTAACCAGCACACATGAAACAAGGTTGACCAGATAGTTATAAGGTAGGCCAGACTAAGAATAAACAGCCACCAACACACGATCACAATAAGAGCGATGAGATTGCAACTTCACTCCAACAAATTGCATAAATCGAAGTATGATGAAAGTCTTAAGACTTCCATCTATAGAGAATATAGACGAATACCTTATCCTTACTAGTATGGGGAACACTTATCCCAATTAGTCAAGGATACATAAAATCCTAATTCGACAAGGACAAGTACGCAAAATTCTAATTGGACAAGGAGAAATACACAATAAGCTAATTCGATCCATCTAGGTCGACTTCTTTACGTGAATGGTCGACCATTTTTGCTAGAGGAGAAACCGACACGACCGAATCCTTATTCGACATTGTTTAGGAGCTAAGTAAAGGTATCATAGGTCGACCGTAAGCATACAAGGTCGACCTGTGCTCTGCCTACAAGGTCGATCTCTTTCATTTTGTGGTCAAACACTTTTAGTAAACGATTCAAATCCTAAATTCCTTGAAATCTATCATTGTATAACTAATCAAATAAACGAAAAACATTGAATATCTAAAAGGAAACAACCTCGCAAATCTAAATTTAACGTATTGTCTAAATAATGCAACATTGTAACTTACTGAATTCATTTATTTGCTTTTTTGTTTGAACTCTTCCTCTCTTTGCCTCGTTTCATGCATTCATCTACTACATGCTTGAAAAGATTTTCTCGTGCACGGTTTCCAAAATTTGTAGACAGATACCATAGAATCTCCTTTCGAGTCGGTAATTTGTGTTCTTCTCCTATCTGCATTATGGCATATAAGACTTCGTTAGAACTATAAAAAATACAAATTTAAACAAGTTTTTTGGTTGACGATATACTAACCACTCTGTCCAGATATTTGGATCCAAAGCGCATCCACTACATGACGTGCACACCACACTCGGTACTATTCCTTTTCCCTTGAACGCGTAGCTCTTCGACATGGGAATCTATAAAATTTGGTACTGCTACATTGCTCATGCGCTCCAGTTTGAAAATATCATGCAATTTGGACAACTACACACAAATAACGAATATTATATGCTTCTAGCAGTATACGTGACACTTAGTAGTCATACAATTATAGGAACACTTACCAATTTCTTGCAGAGGTTTGATTTACGCTTATGACCCGCCTCACTAGTTGAAGGTAGACTGTGAAGCAAAAATGCGGTTTTTTGTTGTACATTGACGAGATACAGAAACCAATGATGTGATTCATCATCCAAAACTGGCATAAATATCTAGCAACAAAAAAGTCACTATATGTTATAAAAAGCGAATACAAACAAATGCACTTTGGAAGCTTAATGAGATAGGGACATTGACTAACCTTCTGGCATGCACTAATATTCGGCATAAACACCACGCCATCATCCATCAACTTGTTAAGAATTTATCCGGTCTTCATGTTAGTGCGTACCATTTTCTACACCATATTTTTATTGAGATTAATTGACATGGTACAATATTAATAACTAGGTTATGACAAATAAATAAAATTATGGCTCTTACCGAAAACATATGTGGCAAATACCAAATACCAGACATTTGGCAGTATACTTACGGATGAGCAAATCCAGCTACTCTCTCTAATGACCAAACTCAGATATTTTCGTTGCACCTTTTCGTTAAAAAAGTCAACAACGGTCAAACTTCAAAAACCAAAATAACAGAAATGTCAATTGTGATTTGCACAGTATCGGTCGTCCTATTCACAGACAAGGTCGACTTATTTAGGAAGACGTGGCCGACCTCATTGTCTAAATGGTCAACCACATATACTACTTTAAAAAAAAATACGTCTCTTACTTGTCCAAATTCGTGTCTCCATCCTTCTTTTTAGTAACAACATAAAACAAGTTTTCAACTGGATTTTGCTGATTTTTTATGAATCCTTCTAGGCCCTCCACTTTCATGACCTACAAATCATAGTTAAAATGAAAGTTACATATGAAAACAAACACACATTATAGATGAATATGTAACGTAAACTTACTCCATGCTTTTTGAAATGACTCTTAGATTCATCTTCATCGCTATCAGCACTAAATAATCATTTTCTTACTAAATGATCCTTCTGGAGTGGTGTAGGAGTCACTTTCATATCGAGGTTTCTTGTACTAAGGAGAGGAACCCTTGCTGCCAAACGTTGTTTCATTCTGTCAATCATATAAACAAAACAAATTAGCACTAATGATAGTAATACTAATATTTTCACTCACATATGAATATACTTGTCTACCTTTAACTTGTGGTCTTTCAATAAATCGTCTCTCTTCATGGTCTTCCTCCTCTTCATCAAAGTCAAATTTCTTTCTCGTACCATCTCTTCCTCCATTCTTCATTCGTTCTGCACGTATTTCTTTGATAGCACCTTCTAGCCTCTCAACACCATCATGCATCATCATCACAGTCATATCTGTCAAGCGTATTGACAATTGCTCCAGTCTATCACGAATGGAATTCTGATAGTCATTGAATTATTTTTGACGCACCACCAACTGCTCTTATGTGGCTTTCAACACTTTCATGATTTCACCCTCATCGTGTTGTTGTTTCTCATCATGCGCCATCGTCTAAACAATCTAAAGAAAAATTCAAATCATAATTCAACTTCAATTTTGTACAAATGACCAATAACAAAGACGTGACCTGACTTATTATTAAGTTGACCTTGAAGGCATAATTTTTCACTACCGGAACCAATCAGGTCGACCTTTGCTCTTCCTAGATTGACCTATCCAACAAAAAAAAAACAATTTACCAAAAAAAAACATGTGTAATACTACCACGAACTACTGATAGGTCGACCAGACACATTGATCGGCCGACCTTTTAAGCACAACATAGTCTTACAAACAAAGCCAAAGTCGACATTCCGGATAAACAAACAGAAACGGTCGACTTTGACAAAAATTAGTTCGACCTATTGGGTTTGATCTTCCTTACCTCGCAAGTACAGAAGTCCGACTGTTGTGCCCTAAATTCAATTTTTAGCAATTATCAAACAGAGGCCGACCTGATTGAGATAAGGGTCGATCGAATGGTCTTCTGCACGCAACAAAATATCAAATTAAATAGTGAAAAGTACACATTAGAGAAGATGACGACGATAGCTAAATTAGGTCGACCTCACCTTCCACGTGGTCGACCTCATGAAACACGTACAGAAGCAACCGCAAAGGATCTTCTTCACAAAAGCTCTAACCGTACAAAAAAACCTAATTCAGAGTTTGGGTGGCGGTGAAGGTGAAGGTGACATATACTCGTATTGATAGATATTTAGGAGGAGATTGGGTCGAATTAAGTGGTAGACAAGTTAGGGTTACCTTTTCTGGTGTTGAAATCCTTATCCAATATGGATACGGTGTGCATGCGGTCGACCTTGTACTTGTCAGGTCAACCTTTTATACTATTTTCCTAAATAATCCTAAGTTTGATGTTGATCAGTGAGCTACACAGAGGTCGACCTTTTCACTGTTGAGGTCAACCTATTAATACCAAAATGGTCGCCTTTGACGTATTTGGGTCGACCTTTTCATATGTTGGCTTTCCAAAGAGATCGACTATTTGATGTAAACGTTTGACCGCATCAGTGAGCCTCACAAAACTGAAACATCAGCTTAGGTGAACTTAATCCTAACTATAGTTGACCCAAAAGTGCAAGTTACGGTGGCTTACAAGTGAACGTAGCAAAGTCCTAAAACTGACTACCCACGTTATCCAAACCAAATTTAGTTAATATACTTTCTTATTGAAAGAGAATTTAGTGAGTATACTGTTCATACTTCATATGGTCACCCAACCCATATTCTGACACCTCGAAAAATCTGGTACATTTTTAATACACACGGGTAGTAGTGAATGGAATTCGAAAACATATACAATGTACAAAATACAACTGTAACTAGTTGTATACATTAAACTGAAAAATGCTAGTCCAATCATTAATACTCTTTATCGCATAGTAAATTTGTCATATTTAATAGTCTATTTGCTTTTGAAACTAATTTTATTACAACTACACATGTTGATTGGATATTTCATGTTTGATTTGTATCAAGAACAAATTCTGAATAGGGATAAATAGATGATTTGTTGATGCGAAGCTGAATTTTTTTCTGTAGAAAATTCAACTTACTTCCAACTCAAGATTTAATGAACTTCTCGATCCCGTTGAGACGCCCAAGTCAACGTCTAGTTAAAACTAGAAAGGGACTTAACTGTGTCTAACATGACTGAGAGCTCTGAGCTTTTAACAGAATCAGAATCTCCATTAAAAAAAAGTGATAATCGCAATGGTCTGTACCCATGAATATCACCAAATCTTGACTTCTCTCCATATGCATTCAACTGAAAGGAGATTTGTTGGGTCTAGGGATGCAGGGCCAGCAATGCAAGATGAGAGTGGCGGCGTAGCTGCAGCTTGGAAGAGAGACAGTGTATTGAGCACTTGTTGCTTTATTAACGATTATTTTGAAACTTATGTTTCGAGAAGGGTAAATCGACGGAAGAGGAAGAAGGTTTCAGACTCCTTTTGTTGTGCTCTTTACTCGCTGGTAAGTTTTGGATAAGTATATTTCCAAGTGAGGGTTTATCTTCTTGCCCTGAATCTGTTCGATTATTTTTGCGTGAGTTTTTAACCTTTCTCTCGTCTTTACTTTGCAGTATGTTGCAGTGGGCAATGAGTGCTCCGGGCAATCGGTTTGCCATCTTCGTCTCTGGTGAGAACAAAACAGAGGGAGAAGTGAGCGTCACCATTGCTTCTCGGCGACACCCAACTAGTTGCACAAGACGCCGACGATGGTGTGAGAGGACAAAGGATGACATGATCGAGTGGTGGGAGAGGAGAGAGGATGAGAAAATAATTTATGACTTTTTATTTATTTTAAATTAAAATATTACATGCATCTATGTGGCAAGTGTTGTTGAGTTGTCGATGGCAGCATGTAAGCATTCCGCTAATTTAAATAACGGTGTCACAGACGTCGTTAAAATAGATAACGAAAATGGCTATATTTGTCATGAAAGTTTCAAATTCCTGGCTATATTTGGTATTTCGCCAAAAGTGGCTATTATTGTCACAAACGTGAAAGTTTTGGCTACACAGATGAATTTTGCCTAATCTTAAAATGCAACTATTTAACCTATACATCAAATTATAATGCATGCATTCATACAATACATAAATTCAAAGAGTTGCAACTACCAAACCAGGACTATGTTCACTTTCCAAAATATATATTACCAACTACTCTACTAACTAAACTATGTAAAACTACTAATTACAGATTGGGAACTCACTTAGGTATGATTCCCCCTAGTTTGCAGTTAGGCCAAGTTGTAATTCACCCAATCCAATTCAGTTGACAGATATACTGCGGAAAGTTCTTAACTGGTCTGGAATCTCGACTAAAGTTATCCAGACCTTCTCGGTTCGAATACCCTGCACGCAACTAACCTCCACTGACGTAAGCTAACCAAGGTGAAACACATGAAACTTCCTCTACTGCCTTTGATTCCAGTACAGAGCAGGGAACTAATTTCTCGACTAAAGCAATCGATCCACTACTTCCAATTAAGGTTGCTCTATTAACCTATGCAGAGACTATTGTTCTAGATTAAAGCAGGAATCACAAAAGTTTGATCAGGACTCAAGTAATTCTGAATTAATGCCTCAATTGAATATAAAACTTCAAACAATAATGAATTCGAGTTCATACAACTCTTCCTAACATACAAAACTAGGATTCCTCAAAACCTAAGTGAAGGAAAGTTACTAAATAGAGAAGAGAGAGAATGCAAAAATCTGATCTAGATCTTCAATCTCCATCTCCTGAGCTCCAATGGTGAAGAAATCCTCCAAAATAGTTCCAAGAATGTTTCAACGTGCTCTCTCTCTCTAGGGTTCGTCCCTTGGGTGTTTGGGATCCAAAACCCAGCTCTCCCCCTTCACAATCCGCAAAAAACGCATTTATACAGCTCACAGAAGTCAAGTTATGGCAGTAACCTTTGGGGTTCAAGACGTAACCTCTGGAATGTATTCTGCCTCCCGTGGCCCCGAGTTACGGCCAAAATGGCAAAGTTACGGTCATGACCGTAACTTTGAAGGCCAGCCCGTAACTCTGGAGAGGCTGCTGTCTTTCGGTCATTTCTACCTCATCCGAACTCCGAATCAGTCGCCGTTTGATCTCAGACGCTCATAGTCTCGTTCTCTTTCTTTCAATGAATAGATTACATTATTCTTTGTCCATTAAACGATGTGTAAATCCATTCTTCTTCGGGGCATGCCCGAGTTTCTTCCCCCGAGTCGCAAATTGATCTCTGATTGACTTGAACCTTGTGCCTATGCTTCACTTTATGTGCTAGGACCTGAAATGTGATAAAAGAACACAAACTAGCGTAAAATAGGACAAAGTATGATGAACACCAAGCTAAACAATCAATAAATAAGGGGTAAAAAATGTGCAAATTCAGTGTTATCAAATTCCTCACACTTAACCGTTTGCTTGTCCCCAAGCAAACCTGACTCAAACCAATGCAACTCTCCTGATCTTTACAGTAACATGCAACCTCGATCGTCGGCATAGGACTTCCTAGATCATTTAGCAGCTTACGAGGTCAACCATTTTTCTAAGAGATGCCCTATTTCTCTCAATGCGAGTACTAGACTCAAGCCAGGATCATGAGAAGCAGTGGAACTAGGATAGACTATTCATGGATGAAGAGACTCACCCACATAACGACCAAGGAATCTTCGTATCGGGTGCTCTTTCAGTTCATTTCAATCGTTGGAACCCCTTTATTGTACTTTGTTTTCTTTTTCTTTTGTTTTTATCATTCTCACTTTGCTGGGGTTCCAAACTGCAGTTTAATGCGCGGTCGACCCTTATTGATTGAGCAAGAGCAATTTTTGTACATCTGTCACTCGCCAGAATACTTCTTTTAACTCCCTTCCCTCAACTCGTGTGGAGGGGCAATGAAATTACGGAGGGTCGGAAGCTCTATCCGTGCCTTTAAAAACACATCCTCGAGTAGGCAAACCGTTCAACGGGTGGAATTTTTACTTGTACTAGAGACATCTTAGCATCACCTTGTAGGCCTACCCAACTAAGGATCACTAAAATCTCTTCCAAAACCCTATTTTGTGCAATGAACTGTGCCACACATGTTGGGCTTACCCCATGTTTCAAATTTAGAATTTCCAATCATGGCGGACCAACTGCTTTTCATTCGCACTGAGCACCCTTTTACGATACATGATTCCATAATACAACAAAAATGGAGTCATCGATACCACATGAATCAAATATGCTAAATCCACTAGTTCACACAATCAACTGGCACAACAAAGAGAAAGATAGGATATATCTTATACATCATCATCCTCCATAGTGCTAAAACTACCTCCCTAAGTTGCATATTACCACAAAGACTGTCAAGCACACACATACAACCAAACATGCACACAACAAAGGGTTGGACCCCCCCCCCCCCACACACACATAAGCATGACATTGTCCTCAATGGAGGAAAGATAAGGAGGGTTGAACGAAGTTACCACATCAAATGTGAATGATGGTGGACGGGGCAAGTGGTGCATTCCAAGTGAGTAGAGAGAGCATTCGGAACACAAACACCACACAAAATCTCACAGAGGTTGAGTTATTTACTATAAAATCAAAGAACAAAGCTGACTCAACCGAAGAGAAATAGGGAAAGAAATGCAAACCGACTGGTTGGATTGCCTCCCAACAAGCGCTTCTTTCACGTCGTGAGCCGGACAGTGGCTCCTAAGCTTCGGTCCACCCTAGAACCTCCTTGAAGTTGAGGTTCTTGTCGATGAGATGGAATCTCAAGTCACGAGCAGGTGATATGATAGGTGATAAAGACTCGTGCACTTGAGGCAGATGAAGTCTCCACCCTCAAGACCTCTTCTTCTGTTCACTCGTCTCATTTCCGCAAACCAGATATGACACCATCGATTGGCCACCACCACGTCCACCAAGAGGGACCGATGTCGATGTGGCCTTGGTATGGCAAAGAGACACTGCAAATGGGTCGTTGCCAAGCAGCTCCTCAAAGTTGGGTGGAGATATCACATGTAACTCATGGCTAGTGCAAGCCTCTTCCACCTCAACTTCATCCTCAGCGTAGACGACAACTGCATCTTCCACCCCCCCCCTTCCTTCCTCAGAATTTAATTCCTCCCTTGTGAAAGATCAAGAACTTCCTTTGCTCCACTTTCGTCATCTTCCACAACTTCTTTCCTCATCCTTTCTCGCTCTTCTTCTTCTAGCACGGATTGCATAGCAAGTCGCCAAGCAATTTCTTTCATGAGATCATCTTGCATCTCCTCGCTTATGCCCACCTCTTCAAAGCTCGATGTGGGATGTGGAAAGATGTGATCGGTTAAAACAGGATATTCCTAATCATGATCATCATGGGAGCCATCGTGACAACTTTCGTATGCTCCACTATGTCCTTGTAGCCTCCTTAATTTTCCTCCTCTTCTATGGTAGCAGAAAGGGGATCAACAAGCTATGCACAAACTTGCACAAGATCCTTGAGGCTTTTCTTAAGGCTCTGGAGGGTCTCATCTGTTTCATGGTTGGATAACTCAATTTGGGCAATGTCCGAGATATCCATCTTCAGAAATGATCTCTCAGGTACTCGAGAAATCTGCTACACTAGAAGCCTCAAGTGATAGTTTGGATCTGGCTGAGGGAGGAATTCTTATTGATAAGGAAATTGTTCTTGAAATGCTCAGGGGTTTGATTGTTATTCGTAGTAGGGGGGTTGGTACTGAAACCCGAATCCATAGTCTTCTCCTCCTTGATTGGTCCAAGAAGTCTCGGGGTAATACCACTCGGGTGGTGGTGGATACCCCCCACTAGTTGGAGAAGCCATGAGGATGCATGATTCAGATCTGCACCAACAAAAACAAAAACACCCAAGTGAAAAGCAAGGTTGGAAAAGAAAAAGAACGCTAAAGTAACAAACCTAGGCATTTCTTAATAACCTAGAAGGTCCACGGCAACAGCGCCATAAACTTGACACACTAAAATACAACTTCTAATAATGACCAAGTGTAACCAATGAAAGGGACTGTAGGATAGTGGTGCAAGTAATAGATATCGAATCCTCAAGTCTCCAAATGTACTATTACTCAGCTTCAGTTCATTGTCTAGCACATCAAATTAAGGATTGATTAACTAAACTAAGTAAAACTACTAATTACAGGTTGGGAACTCACTTAGGTATGATTCCCCCTAGTTTGCAGTTAGTCCAAGTTGTAATTCACCCAATCCAATTCAGTTGACAGATATACTGCGCAAAGTTCTTAACTGGTCTGGACTCTCGACTAAAATTATCCAAACCTTCTCGGTTCGAATACCTGGGACACAACTAACCTCCACCGACGTAAGCTAACCAAGGTAAAACACACAAAACTTCCTCTACTGGCTTTGATTCCAGTACAGAGCAGGGAATCAATTTCTCGACTAAAGCAATCAATCCACTACTTCCAATTAAGGTTGCTCTATTAACCTATGTAGAGACTATCGTTCTAGGTTAAAACAGGAATCACAAAAGTTTGATCAGGACTCAAGTAATTCCGAATTAATGCCTCAACTGAATATAAAACGTCAAACAATAATGAATTCGAGTTCATAACCCTCTTCCTAGAATACAAAACTAGGGTTCCTCAAAACCTAAGTGAAGGGAATTTACTAAATAGAGAAGAGGGAGAATGCAAAAATCTGATCTAGATCTTCAATCTCCATCTCCAAGCCTGATTCCTGAGCTCCAATGATGAAGAAATCCTCCAAAATAGCTCCAAGAATGTTTCCAAGGTGCTCTCTCTAGAGTTCGTTCCTTGGGTTTTTTAGATCCAAAACCCAGCTCTCCCCCTTCAGAATCCGCAAAAACACATTTATACAGCTCACAGAAGTCAAGTTACGACCGTAACCTTTGGGGTTTAGGCCGTAACCTCTGGAATGTATTCTTCCTCCCTTGGCCCCGAGTTACGGCCAAAATGGCAAAGTTACGGTCATGGCCGTAATGTTGAAGGCCAGCCCGTAACTCTGGAGAGGATGCTGTCTTTTGGTCATTTCTCCCTCATCCGAACTCCAAATCAGTCGTCGTTATCTCGTCCTATTTCTTTCAATGCATAGATTACATGATTCTTTGTCCATTACAGGAGGTATAAATCCATTCTTCTTCGGGGGGAGTTTCTTCCCGCGAGTCGCCAATTGATCTCCGATTGACTTGAAACTTGCGCCTATGCTTCACTTTACGTGCTAGGACCTTAAATGTGACAAAAGAACACAATATATCGTGAATATAGCCAAAGTATGATGAACACCAAGCTAAACAATCAATAAATGAGGGGTAAAAACTTGTGCAAATTCAGTGTTATCAAAGAAGAAAAATTGTTTCATGGTGTCTTATGTAACCTGTTCCCACAGGTATGCCTATGGTGACATGCATGTCACCGTAACTTGCACATTTAGGTTGACCTCATATAGGATTAGGTTGACCTAATATGCACTTTTAGGTCGACCTCATATAGGATTAGGTGGACCTAATATGTCGTTTTAGTTTTGTAAGGTTCCCGAATACACTAATTTGGGCACCCTGATGACTTATCACGATCAACCTTTAAAACGTAGTGGTCGACCGTTTGTAGTTTAAGTTGTCATTGTTGGTCGACCACAATAAAACATTGGTCGCCCTTTTCATTGGAGTCAGAAGCAAAATGGTCGACCGTAAAGGTATATAGGTCGACCACTTGATGGCGGTCATTAACAAAACAGTCGACCATTTACAGAAAGAGGACCAGATAGAAGAGAAGTGTTGTATCCATTTATCCTTCATCATTTGACGTAAAATGAAGATTAAGTGTTGGTTTCGCGGTCGACCTAATCCGGTACGAGGTCGACCGAATGCCCTGCGTCTTTTTTGCTTATGTATGTCGATGTGGGTGGTTCTTTTGCTCGTGCAAATTACGTTTCAAACCAACAGAATCTGTCATAAATAATGATAACAAGGACTCATAACTTCCACGTGGTCGACCTTTTGAATCACGTACAACAGCAACCGCAAAGGATCTTCTTCACAAAAGCTCTAACCGTAAAAAAAACCTAATTAAGAGTTTCGGTGGCGGTGAAGGTGACATATATTCGTATTTATAGATATTTAGGACGAGAATGGGTCGAATTAAGTGGTAGATAAGTTTGGGTTACCTTTCTGGTGTTGGAATCCTTATCCAATACGGATACGATGTGCACGCGGTCGACCTCGTACTTATTCGGTCGACCTCAGTTAATCAAAATGGTCGGCCTATGAGGTATTTGGGTCGACCTTTCATTCTGTTCGCTTCCCAAAGAGGTCGACCATTTGCTATAAAAGGTCAACCGCGTCGTTGAACCTCACGAAACTGAAACGGCATATTAGGTTGATCTAATCCTATATAAGGTCGACCTAAAAGTGCAGATTAGGTCGACCTAATCCTATATGAGGTCGACCTAAAAGTGCAAGTTACGGTGACATGCATATCACCGTAACAAAGTCCCGTTGCCACACATCTATTTGTGGGGCTAAAAATACAACTAGAGTAAGTCAAAGTGATATATCTCTTTAAAAAATTGAATATATAATTTGGTCAATCTAATTTCAAATTGGATTGATCCATCCAACATGAAATCATTTTGACCCAATATCCAGTTAAACCATATTTCCAACACTGGATTAAGTAAGAGTTGCGAGTTAATTAGTTAAAAGTTAAAACATCGTAGGAACAGTTTAAGAGAAGAAAAAGTAAAGAAAAAAACAAAAATGAAAAGAGTCATCGAGCTCTTCCTTCAACTGACCAACTCACAATAGAAATAGAATAGAAGTGGAGGAGAGGAGAGGAGAGGAGAGGAGAGCTGGCAGAAGACGTGATCAACGGGAAGGTTGGCTTTTGGCTCTCTCTCTCTCTCTCTCTCTCTCTCTCTCTCTGCCTCCTTTACTAAAAGAAGGGAAATCAGAAAAGCTTTTGACTTTACAAATTTTAGTAATACTAGTGATTAAAGTTGGTATTTATCCTATATATAATAGTGGTTGGCAACTTGGCATATACTTAATTAAATAGGGAAGGAAAATGATAAATTAGGTATAATAGTTAATCGGATATGAAAAATAAAATATATTTAAATGATTGTGATTGACCTTTCAAATATTCTATGTATGATTTATTAGTTGTTTATTCACATATTCAATGTTTTTATAACGATTTATGTACAAATGACAATGGTTCATATGATTTGCCCAAAATTAAGGATGCATTTGTTCAAAATATTGAACAAATTTCAATAAAATCATAGCTAATTTATAAATATAATTTTATTTCAATCAGTGGTAGGAAGAGTGTAACGGGCGGCTCATTAGGACAAATATGAGTAAAATAGTATAATAGTTAATTGAGAATGAAATTAAGGCACTTCTAATTGAGAATGGTTGACCGAGAGATCATGTGTTTGAATTTTGACAACCCCATTTGTTAAGCACGTATAAGTTGGTTTTCTTTAGCGGGGAAGTGTTAGTAAATACTTAATAGTATAAGTCCATTATTAAATCTTTCACAACAACTCGAGTTATTGTCACTAAACGTTTTTTACGATGAACATCATTCAAAAGTAAATGTCTAACTAAATCATTGATAATTGGTTAATAGTTGATACATATAGAGTGTGTTATTCTTGATAGTTTCGACATATATTTAATTTACCAAGTTTTTATAAATAAAAATTATATCATAAATTATTTAAAACGCTAACAAAACTATTTTATCGTATGTATTCTTTTCTAAATAGACCCACCCTCGATAAAATCATGGCTACGTCCCTGTATAAACCATCTTAAATTTTGAGTTTAAACAATTGAAAGTTATAGTATAGTATCATATCCAAAATTTAATGTAGAGAAATATAATTTATTAACTAAATCTTTCAAAATCTTCAAATTATTGGTCAATCCTTTCCAAATAGTATTAGCTAAGTGTTAACTTTTTGTTAGCAACACTAACGTAGCAAAATTATGCTAAGTTAGAAGAGACGTACATGTGGTAATCAACATTCCAAAATTTTAATATTTAAATTAAGAAAATCGTTACAAAAAAATTAAAGATAACAAAACATTACTAATATTTTGATGTGTTAAAAAAATTCTAATATTTGCATTTCAAAAAATTTATCTAATAATTTGAGGAATTTTACTAATAAATTTATACTCTTTAATTTAATTTAATTTATTATCTTAATCTGAATATCTCACTAGAATCATTAGGAATATCAACAGCTGATAGAGGGCAAGGCACTTTAATAAAAAGAAAAGGAGCAAGCCAAAAGGGAACCAGTTAAGAAGTGAAAATGAAGTGACATGACCTCAAACGAAATCACTCTCCCAATTTGCATCCACCACATCAGACATAATCATAATCGCAGGGTGGTAAACGGTTATCATGTTAGTGATATAATCGATAGTCGAATTGAAATTGATAGTTAACAGTTACGCTAATAATTGATACAACAGTAAATTGTTAGAAATAAATTTTTTAACGAGTGCCGATTTGAAAAATAGCTAAATCAATTAGGTATTTGATCTAACTAGGATTTAGAAATGGGAAGGGAGTTCAAGAACAAGGGAAAGGAAAATGGTGGCTAGGGATGGCAATGGGTCAGGTCGGGCACGGATAGTGCATATCCGTTACCCTACCCAAAGTAGTTCGGGTTTTACCCATACCCATACCCACATAAGAAATGGGTAGAAAATCAAAACTATGCCCGTACCTGTTCGGGTTTCGGGTATCCACGGTTATCCATGGGTACTAATTTGTTTTTATAGCTCCACCCAATATGTTAACATTCACACGTATTCTCACATTACATAAGAGGAAAAGTACGACCATAATTCACTAGAATGAAGAAAATTAATCAAAACAACATAATTTCATGACAATATTATATTTATATGCTAAATATAAAATATGTTAGAGAAAAATAATGATTATTTATATACAAAATACATATGCATGTGTATAATCGGGCGAGTTCGGGTTAGATAGTGAGAAATCCATGCCCATCCATTACCCGCAAAATTCGGGTTCGGGTTTTACCCGTACCCACAAAAAGTCCTTCGAGTTCGGGTTTTGCCCTACCCGATTAGGTCGGATTCGAGTGGATATCCACAGTTACGGATTTTTTTGGCATCTCTAATGGTGGCTGCTGCCGCAGCCCTTGGAAGAAGAAGAGAAGAGGGAGGCGTGGGAGAGTAGGGAAGGTAGGATGAGATTAGGGTTGCTAATTATATTTTGTAATTGCCTAATGGAAATCCCCACTAATTACGGATTATATAGCCCTATCAATAACGGTTCCATACCCGACTAAAACGACATAACAATCAACTCCCTGATTATTCTCGAAATTCCCCAAGTAATCCCCAAACATCTCAAACTGACAAATAATCTCAAATAACCGAAAACAACAAATAATAAGTTTCTAACATAAATGATAGGTTCTCGATAGTGAAATTTAGTTAATTACTAACCGACCCTTAAACGGTTAGTCATCAACGGTTAACCGACTAACCAATTACAACCATCCTTAGAGTTTGGGTCGAAAATTGTGAATTAGGTTCAAATGAGAATAATTTTCAGAAACGGATATAGAAATAGAAAACCAAAAAGTTGGACTCGAGCACAGTAGCTCAACAATAATTAGTAACTGTTTGAGCCCGATCGACTGGGGGTCGCTCGGGTCCAAGGGGTTTGGGGTGTCAGCCATGACCTTGAAAGGGTAGGCGCCCCTCCTCGTCCGAAGCAGAAGAAAAGAAGAAGTATGTAGAGAGGGAAAGTAGAGAGAAATTAGAGTAAAGAGTAGATGATCTTATTTATGAGGAGAGAACTCCTATTTATACACAATTGAGGGTTAGGTAGTGGTCTGGGCGCCTGCCAAGCCATAAATGCTCTGGTCGGGCGCCTCAGACTCTCTGACACTGTTCATAGTCCTTTTGGCAGAGGGTGTCCCCCTGCCCCTTGTCCTTGCTGATGTCAGGTGCCTGACCTTGTCTTTTGTCTCCCAGCCTTGTCTTTTTCCTCTTGTCTTCCTTTCTTCTTCATGCCATTAGCTATGGTATTAATCCCCTAATTACTATGATACCCTATCAGTAACATTAAAGCTTCCATGTAATTTCGGGGGTTTATGAGTTCAGTACCTAGTGTTGGATCTCTTATTCTTGTATGCTTTTTTAATCAAATTTGATTGTAGAATGGTGTATTGTTTACTTGTGTTGGATTGAGTTGATTATTGATTGATATCTATGTCAATTTTTTTTTTTTCGATGATAACAACTTAAAAAAAATAGAAGACTTACGTTATGTAGGAAATAATCTATTAAAATATACAATTGAAAAAAAGGAGATGTTCTGTTGGTTAAGTTACTAAACAGTTATTTTGGTATAACGGTGTTAAATCAGTTGCTAACAATTATTTAGTTAATGGAAAAATAACCAAGAATCGACTATATAATTATAGTTAATGATATAATATAAATGGTACAATTAACTGTAAGCACAAAATGCTTATTGCTTAACGGTTAACCATGAACCAACTAAACGGTTCCGGGTTTAACCGAACCGATTACCACCTTTACGTAATCATAAACAAACATGAAAACCGAAACAGAAAAGTAGGAACAAAATTGCTGCATAACCAGGGAAGACCATAACCAAAGAATAGATATTCCACACCTCTGCATTAGAATCAGAATAGTACTTCATCCATTAAAGTTGAAATAAAACAAAAACAAATAAGACCCTTTTTGGAAGACTCACCAGAGACCAAAACCCTCTCCTGTACATAAACCACCCTTTCTCTCTCCCTCTAAATCTAATGCACACCAGCCTGAAAATCAACATGAATATCATGAAGGTACCCAGGTTCGATCTTGCAAACATCTCTTCTTCATAATAATATATATATGCCAAGGCAATCCTCGGTTGTCCATAGTATCATATGCATCCCAACTGATAAAATGCACTTGCGGGAAAACTTTCCGGGTATGGGGTGGCCAATTTCCATGGAAAGCACACATTTTCCAGCCTTCTTTTTATACCTTCTCGTATGATCAGGTATGTAAGTTATTCAAAAGCTTGCAATATCTGCGAGAAACCTGAGTCTCCTTCCCTTTCCCTTTAGCATTTGTTGGTGCACACAGCTGGTTATCCACCTATCCTTTAACTTTTTCAGATACTACCAGCTCGCCCTCAGCTGACTCCTCCCCTTCCTTGCTTTCAAATTCTGCCGATTCCTTCATCGATTCAATTTCCATGCTTGCTGTTCGGCTCTTCCGATTTCTACGGTCCTGAAGAATTCAACACCCACAAATATCTCATGCATAACCCCTACCAAAGTGGATCAAATTATACAAAATACCAAAGTGCACAAGTAAATAGTTGTTGGCCGCTTAGTCTGCAAAAGCAAACTCAGACGAACTTCATTTACCATCTCATCTCAACCATTTCTCACTCTTAAAAGCAGACAAGATTTCATATTTCATATTTGAGAGGCTCATCCAAGGATTCTATCAATGAAAAAGTGCAATTTCTGATTGGAAATGATAACAAGGGCTAAACTTTTAATAGCTGAGACTTGGGATGAAACTATTGTGTGATTGGGTGGCACTATTCAAAGGTAACAATAAACAAGTTAGCAAGCTACTGCATCAATGAGGGGAAGAAAGTTTCTGTAAGCATACCTCACGGAAAGGGTACTCTTCAGCTTCAAGCATCCGCACTACCTGACTCATTTTCGGTCTCTTTTCCGAATCAGGATCCACACAGCGAAGTGCAACCAAGAGAGCTCGTTTTAGAGCACGAGTTGCAGGTTTTACTTCTAGATTTGGATCCACAACTTCGTCAGCTCTCCTTGTCCCTACCATCATCTTAAGCCACTCCACAAGGTTGACCTGTTACCGTAAACAAGGCCACCCAGAATAGTCAAGTCATTTGAGAAAGAAAGAAAGAACAGCTCTTTATCTTGAGAAAACCTAGAAAACCATATATTTGTCAGGAGCATGGATACCTCATTAGCAGGCCTTCCATAGTCCACAGGATCTCTGCCTGTGACTGCTTCTAGCAGCAGTACCCCAAAGCTATAAATGTCGCTCTTCTCATTCAACAAGCCAGTATTTGCATATTCTGGTGCAACATATCTGAATTCCACACAGAAAATGGAAAATCCGGGACAGGTTAAACTCCTATTCTTGCTTGAATCGAAAAGAAAATGAGAAAGAAATCAATTGCATACCCAAATGTACCCATAACTCTTGTTGTGATGTGACTCTCTCCTGCACCCAGGAGCTTTGCCAACCCAAAATCAGAAACCTTGGAATTAAACTCATCATCAATCAAGATATTGCTTGATTTTATGTCACGGTGTACAACTTTAGGCTCTATGGCTTCATGCAAATAAGCAAGCCTGCAAATGAGCCAAGGTCATTCCTTCATCAGAATCAGCAACCAAAATCATGGGGATCAGGATATTTAGAGTTGCTAACTTACGCCTTTGCAGTCCCAAGAAGAACTTTCATTCTAGCCTCCCAAGTGAGTATACCGCGATGGCGCATCGCCCCATGAAGCCACTGCTCTAAGTTTCCATTGTTCACATATTCATACACAAGCATCCTATATAACATGAGCAAGAATTAGGGCTGAAACTGTTAGGACATGCAGATAAACCTAATCTGTAATTACCCCACATGCCAAGACCTTATACTCATTTACGTTATAAGCATGTTCACAAAGGAACTAAATGAAGAGATGAAGCAAGATAAAACAGTGTACCTGTGAACCCCTTCAATACAATATCCAAGAAGACGAACAAGATTCTTATGACGCACATGACCAATGGCCTCCACTTCAACTCTGAATTCCTTTTCTGCCTGTCCCCTATAGCATAGTGCAAAGCATTGCAAATGATTAAAGATATATAATCATTGATCATACCAATTAGTAAAAAATCACACATTGCTTGTCGTTTATGCTTACACATTGTTGAGAATTTTCTTCACAGCAACCTCAGTTCCGTTAATCAGTCTTCCCTTGTAAACAACCCCATAACCACCCTCGCCGAGCACATTCTCAGCGGCAAAACGATTTGTGGCAAACTCAAGATCCCTAAGAGTAAACCAATGACCCCACCCGAGATGGGAGAATTCTGGTAAGCCAACCAAGGGTGAGGCTGTCACAAGTCCTGGATATGAGGATTGCTTCCTCACGGTCCCAGAGCTTCCTTCTTCCCCAGATTGAGAGCTAAATCCTTTCTCGTGATGAAAAACTGAGCTGCATTGACTGATGTTATCAGGATCACTTGATTTGCTCATCCCCAAGTGACCAATCATCTTACCTGAATTCTTATCGCTTGATTTATCATTGATATTGAGGAATAGACTATCAGGCTGATCACTGTAACTCTGATTAGCCCCAACCCTGTCAACCCTAATATCTTTTGAAACATTTGGTATCTGAGAGAGGGGATTCATTGATCTTCTAGATCTCCTACGAAAAGCCCATACTGACAGGACGCAAAGAATCAAAACTATGAATGCACCTACTGATATCCCGATCAACACATAGAGTTTCAAACCCAAAATTGATGTCTTCTTGGTCAACTCAGTATTCAAACTCTCAGACGACATTGCTGATCCTTCTCTGATTTGATAGAAACTGCGCTATACCTTCCCAATTCAGACAATAAAAAGATTAGAACATTCCCACCTGAATATCACAAAATAGTGAAATGAAAAAGGCAACACAATTTGAGTGTTTTGGTCGATGGAAATCAGGAATGAAAACCAAATGGACCTTGAACAATACAGCTAGGATGTGATTGTGCTTCTATGAGGCAAACCTTAACTCGTGACCGGGAAAGCAAACTCTGAAATTCAGTCATTCAACATTAAAAGGGAGAATGCAGGGACTAACTTACACTGAAGGAATCAAACATAAAAGAAGGAAAATAAGACGGAGAGTTGATAAGAACAGCAAAACCAAATCCCAGATTCAGAGTAATTGCACTACCATTCGCTGTTCCATAAAATGCTTCGCAGAGAATAGCATTAATCCTCCGAAGAGGGGTAAAAGGGAGAACAAATCGACAATTTTTCTCATGGAACTCTTGAACATAAAAAGAAGGGAAATTCATACCAAATTTCAACGAGGCAATGCTCAGTAAGCCACAGTTCCAAACAAGTGAAAAAGGAGTAAAAGCTCACAAGAAGCATCACTTAGGATCCAAGTAAGAGGCAGGTGAAAAAAGAAATTTGAGTCACTCAGAAAGAAGAGAAGAGGAAAGCTAGGAGGGAAGAAGAGCTTATTTTCACCTCGTGTGAAGAAATCCGGAAGGTGGGATATAGCTAGCCCCCTTGATCTTCTTCCTTGAGCAGCCAGAGGAGGAAAGAAAGGGCGTCTCCTTTATGAAGCAAGTGAGGCTCAATAAGCATAGATTGGCCAATGCAGACCTCAAGACCAACACGAACCCACCAAAACCCAGAAATCCCTTTGGTAAATAGCAACCCACCACCACAGTTTCAGAGAAAGATGAGTCTTTCGGAAAGCAACCCAAAATGTGGGCCAAAGGGACACAAATAAGGTGCGGAGAGAAAGGGGTAGAGGCCAGAAAATAAACGAACAGGGAATGCCAATCTTAGAAGCTAGACAAATATTGTACAATGGAGAAAGAAGAAGAAGGAGAAGAAGAAGAAGAAGAAGAAGAAAAAGGTACGGGACTGCTGCAGCAGCAACATAAATATGGCCAAAAAATAGAGAGAAAATGGGGGCCGAAAAGCAATACGATTGGGAAAGTTAGTTGGTGGGTCTGTGGGAGAGAAAGAGAGACGGAGCTCTCAGAAAAAAGGCTGGAAAGGGAAGGAAGCTTGGTTTGCAATGGAGGAAACCACACACAGAGTCGCACACATTCAGAAAGAGAGAGAGAGATATGAATGGAAGGAGAACGAAGCAAGAAAAGGTTGAAGCGAAGAGAGAGAAACAGTAAAGTGAAAGCAAAATTGAAAAGGAAAGAGGGGGTTGGCATTAATTAATTAACTGGGTAAAGTTGTGGAAATGAAATGAACCAAAAAAAAAATCCGCATACCGAAAAAGAAACAAATTAGAAATATATAATGTAGTAGAGAAGAGAGAGTCAAAACGAAAGTCTGAAAACCCAGCTGGATAAACTCCAAATCTAGCAAATTCCCATTCCCGTTCACTTGAGCAGCATGACCACCACCAGTCCACCATCATCACCCATGAGGGCTGCTCTTTTCTTCTCTGTTTTTTTTTTTCCAGTCTCATTTCGTTTTGGTTTCTGACAAAATAAGAGGCTGACTGGATGAGGGTGTCATGGGATTTTGAGAAAATCTAGGGGCAAAAGAAAAAGAGAGAACGGTACGTGACGTCAAAGATTTTTTTGAATGGGAATGTATAAATAATTTAAGGTTTAATACAACAAAATAATCTAATTTTTTATGGCCAAAATAATTACAATTTAAGTGACTTTTGACGAATCTCGCATCGATAATGTATGATTTATAAGTAAAAAACTATTATTAACTAATAATACGTGCTTTGGAGTGAAATGGATGGGTTCTTATTAGATGATTTTTTCCAGAAATACCACTAAAAAGAAAAAAAATTCCAAAAATATCACCCATGTCAAAAAAATTACAAAAATACCACCCTTTCTCGAAAACTTTGTGCTCCAAAATCCGAACATCATGATTTTTTTTTATTCCGCATAACTTTTCAAGTACTACAATTCCTGTTTTGAAAATTTTATCCTAGTAAAACTTGTAGACCTTAAAAAGTTATGTTGAATTAAAAACAAAATCATGACGTTCGGATTTTGGAGCACAAAGTTATGGCCATCCAAAGTTATTGAGGATTTTTAGCGTCCAAGGAGTAAAACTTTGTCAATATGTACTTGTGCAAAATTGTTTCAACAAAAGAGTTGTAGTCTGGTGGTGTAGATGTTGTTTTGAATTTAGTTAACTATTTGTTATATTTGGGTTCAAACCACCACAACATGCTGTTTTTTTAATCTCTAATAAACAAAAAGATGTTTTGAATTTAGTTACCTATTTATTATATTTGGGTTCAAACCACCACAACATGCTGTTTTTTTTAATCTCTAATAAACAAAAAGATTTAATATGGGATGATGGGGTTTTGAACCTAGGACTTCTTGCACTCAAAGAAACAACTAATCCAATTATGCCAAGACCACTTACCAATCATATGTGCAAAAAGGAAATATATAGCAAACCGCTGGGTGGGCATACGGTTTGCAATCAAACCGCCCCGGCCCCATGCGGTCAGTTAAACCGCTCACTACCCATGCGATTTTCGTCGAAAACTGCGCTCCCACCGAGCGATTTTCGAGAAAGGGTGATATTTTTGGAATTTTTTTAGTAATATTTCTGGAAAATTCCCTTATTAGAACACAAAAGTTACATTTTTTGTTTTGGGAAAAAAATCAAACCTTATGACGTTATAATTAAAAAGTCAAACCAATTTTATTTAAAAAAATCTGTGTATCTTATTACCTTTGTTAGGGGTGAACAAAGAGACCCGTAAATTGACCCACTCGTCTAACCTGACCCAATACACCCGTGTTTATCGCTAAAATTAAGATTTAAGCCTAGATGAGAGTTTTCTTTTGTACAACTTGCCTCTTTTGGTTTGGGTGTGGTTTTGGGTTACACAACTCGAGGAACCACACACAACCCGTGTTCCCAACGATTAGCATGAGTGAGTATCCAAAACATATGTGTCATATATAAGCATATTTGTGAGAAAATTAAGATATTTTACCATATTTCCCTCTTGTGATCTCCCTAACCTAATGCATTATTCGACTTAAAATTTAGACGTAGATTTAATATAGGTTATGATTCACATAATCTTTTTTCTTGTGTACAATTTTAAGAGAATAACATATTATGTATGCGTTCGTTTATAACCACTTTAGCTTATTTAGGCAAAAGTTTGTGAACAAAACTATTTGCTTGTTGGATTTGAAAAATGAGGGTTTTGGCTCAAAAAAACCTTTGGATTTATGAGGGATTTGTACCATCATGGATTTGAAGAGTCTATTGTTTGCATGATAGATTTGATGATATAATTATGATGGATTTGCTATAAATATAACTAGCCATCAAGGATTTACAAATCCCACCCCAATATGTGGGATTTACAAGTCCATGGGGTCCACGGATTTGGATCCAAAAAAGGGAACAAATTCGTGGACCCCACGGATTTAACACCTTACAACAAACAATGGACTTGGCTAAAATCCATCATGCTTGGGATTTGAGTCCCAAATCCATCAAGCAAACGACTCCTAAACATGTTGAAGCAAATCGCATTTCATTAAAATCGAACAACATCTTTGCAATTTGATCCTTTTCACATCAATTTATTAATTTGAAATGTTAATTAGTTATACAATACTGTTATGGTCTATAGTAATTGTTTTTTTATTATTGGCTTGGGTTTTTAGTTAAAAGTATCAACATCCCGACTCAACCCAATAATAAACAAACCATAGAGGGTTCTAATTTTTTAGGCGGATTTGGATTTAGTATTTTCAAAACCTTAATGTATGAGTCAGGTGATTAAAATTACTAAACCCGGACCATCCAACCCATGTACACCCCTAACCGGTGTCACTAGTCCACCACCTTCCCTTCGTTGACCAACTCTTCTCCACCTCTACTTTCTTGTTCATCTTTGTCCGCCTCGCTAATTTGGTCTATGTCGCGTGAGTTCTTCCCATCCGTTGAATTGAAGCTCCCTCTCCCTGTATTCAGGGGGTTCTGGTCATCGCCATCGTGCGACTCTGCCGTCATCGGCAATCCTATCTCAAATCTGCAACAGGTTGTTCTTCGGGCACTATATTGTTGAGGGGATCTCTTTCTATTGGAGCTTTTTTCTTATAGTTTTTGTTATCTTCTTTAGCTTTTGTGGATTTTCCTTTGTGTTTGAATTCTTGGGTGCGGAAATTGCCAATTGGAGCTCCACCACCCCAACATCTTTCTATCCATATTTTTTTGGCCTCGACTCTCCAAGTCGACTTCCCCTAGCAAGTGAGGCATTGTTGGAACTCTTGCTGCCTCCGCCTCTCCATCTGTTTTACCTTTCGAGTTCCCCCGTGAGTCTCATTGGAGCCCCCAACACCAATACCCATTTGAAAGTTCACGCATTTTCCTTTCATTTTGTGAATGCCACGCGTCAGTTTATCTTTTCTATCTCGCAAGCCACGATGGTGATACGCTGGGTTGGATTTTTGGTGGATCCTACTTTTTGCTTGTTACTCTTATCTTCCTTTATGTTATCTATTGTTGATAAGTATTGATTTGTTAGCCTAGCAAAAAAGTATTGATTTTTTAGTATTTTCATTTTTTTTAGTTGTACTTGTTTTTATCCACCTATTTCGAGTCTGGTGGGTAATGGGTATTTCCATTTATTTTGTTGATTTGATGATTTCTTTTTAGTTTAATTTCTTTCTTTCAGGTCAAAGTTCCTTTATTTTTCACTGGTTTGTTGTTTGCTTCGGCCTACTTCTGAATGGGCTTGATTTTTCTGATTATTATTTTGCTACATATGTTATTATTCCTTGAAGACAGATTATCAGCCATCGACTGTAAGTCATGAAGGTCTCGTTGGAGATGTTAACACAAGAAGATAGATGACTGGTTGTGTATTCACTCTTGGAGGTTCTGTTGTTAGTTGGAAGGAAATTTCGCAACCTACAATTACGTTGTCTACTAATAAAGTAGAGTACATGGCATTATCAGAAGCTGTTAAGGAGTTGATTCACTAATGGACGGAACTGCTATTTGGACCAGGCCGAACCAGACCAAATGGACCGAATTGAATGATGGTTCAGTCCTTAGTCCTAAGATGTATTTCACTAATGGACCGCGGTTCTCATGAGTTTGATCTAGTCCGAATCGGACCGTTGAACACCCCTAATTTTAGGTCATATGACATAAACATGACCAAAGAACGAATTTCGGGACGAATAAAAGCAAAAATGGCAAATAAAGGAGCAAAGTAGACAGAACGCGGTCGTGACACGGTCGCGTTCCTAACGATGTTTACTAACATGACCTAGGACATGGTCGTATTCTCTAGCATGTGCCCAAGTGTCCTGGAGATTGCTTTTAGGAACACGATCGTGTTTGTAGCCCGTGTTAACTGCTGAGAACCAGAAGCCAAAAGACGTTTTGTGGGCGCTTCAATAAGTCACGATCTCTGAACCGTGACAACAACACCAAAGCCATGAGTTAAAAAACAGTGCGTTTGAAGAACATAAAGGAACATGATTAGTTGACACGCCCGTGTTCCAAGGGCATGTTCGATCAAACTCTGAATAATTTCAAGAACAATGAGCATTGGGGAACACAGCTAGAGAACACAATCGTGTTTCTTGGCCGTGTTTGGCTATTTATGCAGACTATAAAGTTGTTGGTATTTTAGAGGGGATAGTTGGGTGTTCACCCAAAAACACCCAAGAGACGATTTTAGAGAGAGAGGGATCTAGGAGGGTTCTTGGAGCTATACTGGAGGTGGCAACCATCATTGGATCTTAAAGATCATCCCTAGAAGATGGAGAGTGAAGATCTTGTTCCTTATATTGTAATCTCTCTCCTCTCTATGGATTGGTTCTCTTCACTTACTAGTTATAGATTATAGATTGATTGTTGATGTTAGTGACAAACCCTATGATTGTGATTTTATATTGTCTATGGAATTGAGTATTTCATACAATTTTTGGATCTTATCTCATCCCTCTATTTGGGGCTTTTTGACTTAGGAGAGATACTATCTCCCTAGGTCAGTTGTATGGTATGCCTCTCCGGGTAGTCCATCTGAGGTGGGGTTGGATAAGTCGCATAGGGAGTCCAATCTAGTCTAGAACTCTCTGCGGTAGAAGTATCAAGTAAATCAATCTAGGAAGTAATCAACATTAATCCAATTGAGGAGCTAGGGGGATTCATACATAAGTGAGCTCCAAACTTGTAATTACTTAGTGTAGTGGTTAGATTAGCTTAGTTATCTTAGTTTCTTCATTACTATTCTTGTTTTGGTAGATAACAAACCAAAGTTGAAGTAACGGTACACCTTTTCATTGGTTATGTTTGGCCTTTCAATCGAGAGTGTAGTTTAGAGCGAGTCAAATTTTTGGCACCATTGCGGGAGAATTCCAGGTTATCGGTAAAATTCTTAGGCTTGTTATTTAGCTTTCTTTGCTTTGTTTTCTTTACACCATTGCGTATGGAGGTGTTTTTGCTTTGGTATGTTTAGGTTGAATCATGGATTCCATTAACTTCTCCAACATGTGGGGTACCAACCAACACCCGAATGGGGTTACCTGAAAGCTTCATGGAGCAATCAAGATGATGGAAGCCAAGGATTCAAATTCTATGACCAACCTCCCTTCCTTGAAGAACAACCATACCCATGGAGATTTCATGGAGCTTCCCATACCAAGAAGATTTCCCCCACAACCCGAGGTGAAATATGAATTGGAGTTAATAATGGAGACATTCATGCAAGTAACTTATTGGAGCTTGGCATGGAGAAATTTGAAAGAATATGTTCCAACATGGATTACGAACACCTCCCTCCTTCCGATTTGAAGTTACAAGAAAAGGTCAAGCAAGCTTTTCCAAGCCTTTATCTCTTACTATTTGAAGAGGAAGAGGGGGCTGAAGAGGATCAATGAAGACTGTGTGGAGCAAAAAGAATCTCCCATGGTGAGAATGACCAAGAGTGTCTCATTTATGACTTTCACACCCTTCCCCATCCCGAGACTAACTTTGAAGAGCAAGTTACAAGAGAGGAGGAGCAAGATGACCTTATCAACGACCTAGCATGGCAACTTGCCCTAAATTTGTGCTTGGAGAAAAGGATGGGAAGGTGAGAGAGGAGGTTGACGGGGAGGATTTGAGCATCAAAGAGGAGGGGGATCTTGATTGTTCCCAAAGGAAGGAACAAACTTCGGAAGAAGGAAGAGAGGTTGAGGATGCAAATGGTGTCCGACAAATGGTTAAAGTTGGGGTGGATAAAGCTTCTACAATGTACAAGTGTAACATCCCGAACCTTTTCCTGAGCAAGATATTGTCCGCTTTGGGCCTCGACCCTCACGGATTTCGACTTGGGGTGCAATTCAAGGTGACTTTCCACAAGGTCACCCATCCTTGTTATACTCCATACTAAGCACTTTTAACTTCAGAGTTCTCACAAGAACTCCTCCATTGCACCCCAAAATGCGTCTTGTCAGTTAAGGCAGGTTTCTTACTTATGAACCATGGATCTCTCCCGTGCTTTGTTGATGTGGGATTCGCCTAAGGTGTTACAACAAGTGCTACCAAAGCTTTCCACCCGACCTTGATGCACTTATAGTGTAGGACCCATTTACAACTCTTTTCCAAGCTAGAACGACGCCATCATCATCAATCGCTCCTTGTGGGTGGAGCCTCAAATCTTACCAAGTTCACGAGGCAGCATCATCACTTGTCACACTAAATGCTAAGGACAAGAGACTCCACATCACCGATAAGAACCTCAACTTGAAGAAGGTTTTGAGGTGGACCAAGACTTAGGAGCCCTCGACCGACTCATGATGTTAAAGAAGCACTTGTTGGGAGGCAACCCAATCACTGGTTTGCATTTCTTTTCCATTCAATAAGTCAACCTTTGGGAACTTGTGGTGCTTGGTTATTGATTTGCTCTACCGAGGCTTGCCCATCCTTCACACCTAATCAGGTAACTTCATTCTACCGTCCTTATCTTTCGTTCATCAAGGAAAAGGTCGTGCTTAAGTGTGTGTGTGTGTTTGCTGAGGGGGGGGGGGGGGGGGGAAGCGTTGCATAATGATGATTGTTTGGCTTATGATTGTGAGAGCTTTTGGAGTCTATATGAATGCCCAAATAAAAAACAATTGAAGGCTCCAAGAACATGCGGATGAATGAATGATATATGGCCTATATTGAGATGTTTTGGAACCTAGTATTGCATGCTGAAATTTTCAAATTTTGAGGGCTCCAAACATCTTATTCCATGCATATGCTTGCTCAATTGTGATTTGAATCATTAGATGCCACAGTAGCTTGCAACTTAGTGTAGAACACGTGTTGCACACAAATATACTTATAAGATAAGATGACCAACGCAAATAGTAAGGGATAGGTGATTTGGCCTTGACTCGCAATTAAAGCTTAAGTGTATGAGGAGATAGATTTTGGTCCTTATCAAGTCATCTTCAATCTCCAAGAGCTAGAGTCATCAAAACACGCTGGGTGATAGAAACCATAGTTCCAAGTGGAAAACCAAAAAGAAAAAAAAGGAAAAACAAACCATGGTAGGGTTGCCTCCCCACAAGCGCTTATTTTACGTCTTTAGCGGGACGCAGAGGGTGGATGCTTAGAGCGGTGTAGGAACAGGTGCCTCCAAGAGCGGATACACATCGCTCTTGAGGTACAACTTCAAAATGGTGCCCATCCACACGACGGGTGTGACCACCAGCACTTGTCAACTCGACCTGGCCATCCGGCAGGATGCAATCGAGTGAATACTCGGATGGCCAGGGCGGTTGTGGCTCAGGAGCTGGGACTAGCTCGTAGTGGTCTCCAGCTTTCTTTTGAGCAGGCTTAGCCACCTGCAGTTTTGGTCACCACTCCTCCTTGATCTTTTCTTTTGGTAACAGGATGGACGGGAGTGGCGCCGAAGGTATGAGAGGAGAGTCCTGCAAAACGGAAGGCACAGAAGGATACACGACAGACTCGTTCACCTGGTAAGAGACAACATGCAAAGGCGATAAAGCAGATATATTATTAGCAATGGAAAATGTTATCTGCTCCTCACCATCCCTCAAAATCAGGGTCCGATCATGCACATCTACGAAAGCCTTGGCGGTAGCCAGGAAAGGCCTACATTGTATAAGGGGCATTTCTGCGTCCTCGTTGATGTCAAAGACAAAAAATATCCGCAGGATAAAAGAATCTTCCAACCTTAACTTGGAGGTCTTCCACTATGCCTCTAGGGTGAACTATGCATCGGTCAGCTAATTGGATGCTCATCCTAGTTTCACTTGGTTCACCTAGGCCTAGTTTCTTGAACAATTTATATGGTTTAACATTGATACTAGAGCCTAGATCCGCCAAGGACCTCTCTACATGCAATTTAGCAATAGAGCACGGGATAGTAAAACTACATGGGTCCTTCTGCTTCTGCGGAAGCTTGACTCGCAGAATGACGGAGCACTCCTTGTTGAGCTCGACAGTGGGCAGCTCGCTTAGCCTTTTCTTCTTAGAGACGAGATCTTTTAGGAACTTCGCATACTTAGGCATATGAGATAATGCCTCCGGGAAGGGTACTTGATGGGAAAAGGGAGCTTAGGCTTATATTCAGCCACTACTGGCTAAGGCTTTAGGGCCCGAGCCTCTGGCTCCTTTTCCTTCACCAGGTCTTCTTCCGGCTCTGGGGTGATTTGTGGCACCTTCTTTGCACTCCTCGGTGGTGCATCCTCAGTCACAGTCCCACTTCTCAGCATGATGGCGTGCAACCCCTCCTTATGATTTCTAGGATTTGGCAGGGGTTGGCCAAGAAGTGTGCCAGCCGGTCTGGAAGCAAGGGCATCTGTCAGGTGCCCGATTTTGGTGTTCATATCCTGGAAGAGTGCCTGCTGGTTCCTCTGGCTAGCTTCAATCTCCATGAATTTCCCCGCAACCACTTCCATGAATTGCTCCAATTTATTGAACTTCTGGGTACTAGTGCTAGCCAAGGTGGTCACTAGATCCCTCAGTTCTAACACGGGATCGGCCGGTACTGGCACTAATGGAGATGCACCAAGCTGTTGGTACTGGTGCTGTGGGGGCTGCGGAAAAGCCTGCCCCTATCTGGGCTGATAAAATAGCTGCTGCTGCATCTGGCTTGGGCGGGACTGGTATGGCTATCTCTGGTTTTGAAAACCAGCTACAGGAGCCTGGAAGCCAGGTGGCTTGCGATTATTGTTCCCACTCCAGGAAAAATTTGGATGCTGGCGCCACCCCTCGTTGTATGTACTACTGTAGGGGTCATTGCGCCGAGCATTATTAATGAAATTCAGCTGCTCCTGCGGTGTGCTCGACTCTCGCATGGTTTGGCAGTCCTCCACCCTGTGATTGGTGCTCTCACACCACTGGCACTGCATCGCCTGCTGCTGTCCTATCCCGGAGATCATCCCATTATGATCCATAGCTTATGCCAGCTTCGAGACAACTGCACCAACTCAGACGAGTGGGTGTCCACAGCATGCACACCCCTGCCTAGTGCTTGCCTAGACCTCCTAGCATTCCCTCAATCATATCCTCGCTCTGCCATCTCCTCAAAGAGTTGATTTAACTTCGGTGGTGTCTTGGTCAGCATGTTCCCTCCACATACCGAGTCAATCAGCTGCTTATCTTTAGGGAAGAGAGCCCGGTAGAAGGTGCCCACCTTGAAAGCATCATTGAAAACATGATTGGGACACCTCAGGAAGAAACTGGTGTATCTCTCCCACGCATCCCAGTTGGTATCATCTCCTTCTTGTGAAAAATGAGTGATCTCCGTCTGCAGGTTCGCTGTCTTAGATGGAGAATGATAGTGGGTGAGGAACTTATCAGCTAGGATGGTGAACGTAGTGATCAATCCCGGAGGCCGGGTGTCCAGCCACTCCTTGGCCTGCCCCTCCAAAGTAAATGGGAAGTACCTCAGCTAGATGGCTTCTGCAGGGACTCCATGAATCTTGATTCCATTGATTAGCTCGTGGAATCGCCGTAGGTGTGATCTGGGGCACTCCCCGTCCTTTGCACGAAATACTACCGAGCCTCTCAGCATGGTGATGACAGAGGTGCTCACCTCAAAGTTATTAGCTGAAACTTGAGGGTGCTGGATGGGCGACCTCATGTCTGCGGCTCTGGCGGTCCAGTAGTATCCCATTGTATGCTCATCGGGAACAATTCCCCGCCATTGTTGGGTTCACCCATGTCGTCCTCTTGGTCGATGTTCAGATGCTCCAAAGCTCCCTCCGCAGCCAATCGCGCCTTCAAAGTTTGCTTGAGGTTACGACAGGTTTGTTCAAGCTCCTATCCAATGGTAGTAGATCTCCCGACTAGCTACAGGTCATGCAATACTTGCACACAATCAGCAAAGCAACCCTTGAAGGCACACAGGTGGAAGAGAGAGAATGAAGTAAAGAAAATGCTAAAGTAACAGACTTTCACATTTCTACAATAACCTAGGGTTCTCCGGCAATGGTGCCAAAAACTTGACACGATATGACACAAAACCAAACTACGATCAAGTATAATCGCAGTCCGGAAACTCTGTTTTTGCTCTAAAAAGTAGAATCCCCTTCATTTGGCTCGAACTTCCAGTTTAACCCGACACTGGGCTAAACACTAGCGTGGACACGACCGTCTCCATCTCATCCCGTCCGTGTTTTGATCAGGTCACGTGGAAAACTTAAGCTGAGGATGGGGAACTACATGGTCGATTCGGGGTAAACACAGTCGTGTTCTTGGGAAACACGCCCGTGTTTTGGTTTGGACTTGCCCGTTCTTTACATTCCTTCAACATTCTTCAAGAGTCAGCTTCGTTATAAAATACACTGCCGGGGTACACGGCCGTGTTCTTCTGGGAACCCGCCCATGTTTTGCTCCAAGATCACCACCACGTTCGACATAAAAAGCACTGGCGGCGTGCTGAGTGAAACATGGCCGTGCTTTTAGGGAAGGCTGCCCGTGTTTCTTCCTCAACTCCACTTTTGAGAGGCTTTTGAGTGACCAAACGACCTCCGATTGACCCGAAACTTGCGACTATGCCTCCCTTTACTCATTAGGACCTGAAATATGACAAAATAACACAAACTAGCGTAATATAGGCCAAGACACCACAAATTGGAGCCAAAACGGTTAAGAAACAAGTTTGCAAACATGGTGCTATCAGGATACCACCAACCTCACAACTGGTGTTATCTTGGAGGTTCAAGCGAAGATGCTACCTCAAGGTTTGAGTACAAAAAGCCAACCCCTCTCTACAGTCAAGAACCATACCCAATGGTATCTTTAGAATCCAACATATGAACATACCAAGAAGAACATCCTTCATATCATGGATGGAACCCTCCACCACTGGAACCAAAGAGCCACTTGGTCTTGGAGCTCAAATTTGAAAGATTCAAAATGAAGTGTGAGAGGGATCAATCCGCTTTGGAGAAGTTGATCACTCCACATCCCTCACCTAACCTTCTACCGGAGCCTGAAGAGTTGATATGATAGATAGAGCTTAAGGCAATCAAGTTCTATTATTCATCAAGAGCGCCATCAAGAGGTTGGAGAACCTTACATTGTTGAACAAAGGGAGAAGGGAGAAATTTCAATCTCTAACAATTAACATATGTTCAATCCTACACAGTCATCAAAGTCCAAAACCATAGTGGACTTATCCATGGAGTGCTTCGGAATAGAGAACGTGTACATTGATACTAGTTCTCATAACCTTCCTCTAGTTTGCTTCTACAGACGATTTGAAAGTGAAGTAGAGGAAGAAAGGCGCAAGATGATTGAAAAGGATGAAGATGCACTTCATCCTTCACCACCGCCTAACCCCAAAGAGATGGAGACTGAAGGAACAACTTCAACTCTTGAAGATCCCGACCCTTCTATTCAGGACTTCCTCGTGGAACATAAAAAAATGCTCAAGAGGTTAGAAGAGAATAAGAGTGATCACGAACAAATTTGTTTGAGACTCAACCAAGATTGCTTCTTGGACATCGTTAATTAAGAGAAAGAGAAAGTGGTAGAAGATGAAGAAGTCTCAAAGGTGTATAAGCAAGGGGATCCCTAAGACCCATATAGTAAAGAACTTGCTTGGAGGAACATCATAGCTCCCAATAAACAAGTAGAAATGGATATAGAAGAGGGCTTTGATGAGAATGTGAAAGAGGAAGACGAAAATGAAGAAAGGTATGAGTTTTTGTACTCAATATGGTAATGATTATTTACAAGAAGGAGGGAGGTTGAAGAAGAGGATGAAGATGATTTGGGGTTAACACATATTGGTGTGCCCGAAGAGGCCATTTACTTTTACCATGGAATGTCCCCCAACCTTGAAGAACTCCTAGCATTGGATCATTTTGCATCAACTCTTGCCGAGACAGGCAACAATATCATAAATCCTCTTGGTGGATCCGATGATGACCCTTTAAGGATTCTTGATTTTGTTCGAGGCAAAGAGAAGACGAGAAGAATTGAAGAGAGGTTCCATTGAAGGTGTCTCAAGCATTTGCATCTACATGAGCCTTCACCGAATGATCGCGAGACCGATCAATACTTGAGGCTCCACTTCGCTGATGAAAACATCAACTTCAAGGAGATTTTGAGCTAGACTGAGTACATGAAGTCAACCGTCCATCAATAAGACGTAAAAAACGCGCTACTTAGGAGGCACCCCAACATCGATTTGCTTTTCTTTTATCCTATTTTATTTAAATAAATTACATGTTTTATTGTTGTTGCTGTGCCCTGCAATCGTGGAAATTATGCATGTGTGACACACTACGACACAACACATAACAATGGCCAAGTGTAACCAATGAAAGGGACTGCAGTATAGTGGTGCAAGTAATAAATATCGAATCCTCGGGTCTCTAGATGTACTATTACTCAGCTTCAATTCATTATCTAGCAAATCAGATTAAGGATTGATTAACTAAACTACTCTACTAACTAAACTAAGTAAAACTACTAATTACAGTTTGAGAACTCGCTTACGTATGATTCCCCTAGCTCCTCAATTAGGTCCAAGTTGTAATTCCTTTTGGTTGTTTTACTGTTGATTAAACTGCAGAAGATCCTAAATTAGCTTGGAATCTCTTAAGCTGACCAAGCCCTCTTAGACAGAATACCCGACATGCGACTAGCCTTCAACGGGATAGATTGCTAAGGCGATTCACACAGATATCCACTACTGGAATGAGTTCCAGTACAAAGCAGTGAATTGACTGACTCTCGCACAACCAATTCACTACTATCAATCAAGGAAGCTCTCTTAACCTAATTAGATTGTATCTATCAAAGGTTAAAGCAGAAATCAAGAGAATTTGATCAGGATTCAATTGACTCAATAAATCATGCCTCAATCGATTATAATCACACAATATAGCATCCAAAACTTCATACAAGAAAGATCCTAACATATGGAACTAGGGTTCCTCACAACCTAAGTGAATGGAAGTTACTCCAAAGAAAAGAGAGAGACTGCAGAAATATGATCTAGATCTTCAATCTCCATCTCCAAGCTTGATTCTTGAGCTCCAATGGTGAAGAAATCCTCCAAAATAGCTCTAATAATGGCTTTAGATCACCCTCTCTCTCTTTGGTTCGTCCCTTGTGCGTTTGGGATCCAAAACCCAGCTCTCCCTCTCTAAAAATCGCAAAACATCTTTTATACCCGCTGAAACTCGCACCCCCTACTTGCACGGCCGGGCAAACCCCCTGGGAAACCCACACGTCCGTGCATAATTTCACACGGCCGTGCACAATTTCCAGCATGCACTCCTAAGCTTCGTTGATCATGGCAAATAGTGATTAGAGGACAAATGAATCGTGGACGAAGGGACTCTCAAAAACAAAAGATCATTGACTCACATTTTTCAGGTGCTCTATTTTCTTCTTGAAGATGGTTGGAACCTTTTTTTCCTTTTTTTTTCTCTTCTTGTTTGTCTTTTTTTCTCTTTTTTTCAAGGGTTCCAACCTGTTTTTTTTTTCTTCAGAAAATGGGGCTCCCACCTAGCAAAGGTTTTGAGGGAGGCCCGGCTCTTACCGGCCATGCCGGGAGCGGATGTCTCGAGCCTCGTGCGGGGGGAAAGAAATGTAAGGGGGCTGGAGGTAGTAGGTGGAAATTGGGAACAGATTCCCGTCTCCCCTTACACACTTTCGCCCTTTTCGCACGGGAGATGTTATTTTACAACACATTTTCTAGCATCTTTTACTTCAAAACATGATAGAGGTGTCCATGATAGGTAGAGAGTCCACAATACCACACAATTCAAGGGTCCTAAGATCACTAATTCACACAATCAACCAACACAATATGAAGAAGAAAGGAGACTTCTTAAATGCATCAACATCCTCCATAGTGCTACACTACCTCCCTAGGTTGCATATTACTATAAAGACTGTCAAT
Source organism: Linum tenue (assembly GCA_946122785.1). Classification (NCBI taxonomy): domain Eukaryota; kingdom Viridiplantae; phylum Streptophyta; class Magnoliopsida; order Malpighiales; family Linaceae; genus Linum; species Linum tenue. The sequence goes on from CAMGYJ010000008.1 coordinate 38,096,409, forward strand.
TCAAAGCAACTGAGCAGGAAGTTGCAAGGAGCACGTGCTTGGAGCCCTCAAATCAAAATTTGGACAGTGGACTAGGCTCCAAGCACACACATACAGCCAAACATTCACACGCATACATAATCGAACATCCCCCCACACTTAAGCACGACATTGTCCTCAACGGAGGAAAGATAAGGAGGGTAGAACGAAGTTACCAGATCAAGTGTGAATGATGGTGAATAGGGAAGGCGGTGCATTCCAGGAGGAGAGAGAGCAGTCAGAACACAAACACCACACAAAATCTCACAAAGGTTGAGTTATTGACTCTAAAATCAAAAGACAAACGAACTCAACCGAAGAGACATAGGGAAAGAAAGTGCAAACCGACTGGTTGGGTTGCCTCCCAACAAACGCTTCTTTCACGTCGTGAGCCAGATGATGACTCTTAAATTTTGGTCCATGCTTGAACTTCCTTGAAGTTGAGGTTCTCGTCGGCGAGGCGGAGTCTCAAGTCACGAGCATGTGGTATGACTGGTGATGTAGGCTCGTGTACTTGATGAATATGAAGTCTCCACCCGCGAGACCTCTTCTTTTCTTCCTCTCTCGTCTCATTGCCCCAAACCAGATATGTCAGCATTGACTGACCACCATCGTGTCCAACAAGAGGGACCGATGTCGATGTGGCCTTGGTCTGTCAAAGAGACACTGCAAATGGGTCCTTGCCAAACAGCTCCTCGAAGTCTGGTGGATATATCACATGTAACTCATGACCGGTGCAAGCCTCTACCACCACAACTTCGTCCTCAGCCTGGACACCAATCGCTTCTTTAACCCCCCCTTCCTTCCTTAGAATTTGATTCCTCCCCTAGGAAAAGATCAAGAATTTCCACTAATTCACTTCCGTCATCCTCCACAACTTCTTTCCTCATCCTTTCTCGCTCTTCTTCTTCTAGCACGGATTGGAGAGCAAGTCGCCATGCAATCTTTTCAATAAGATCAGCTTGCATCTCCTCACTCATGCCCGCCTCTTCAGCACTCGGTGTGGGATGCGGAAAGGTATGGTCTGCTACAACAAGACATTGCTGATCATGATCATCACGGGAGCTCTTCGTGACAAACTCTGTATGCTCCACGACATCCTCATGATTGACTTCTTCTTCCTCCTTCTCTGCTTGTATTGTAGCATAAAGGTTGTCTTGAGAAAACTGTGCACAAGCTTTCTCAATGACCTCTATGTGCTTCTTTATGCTCCGAAGGGTCTCCTCTGTTTCACAGGGAAAGGAGAAGTCAGTTTGGACAATGGCCTGGATATGAGGATCCATCTCGGGAAAGGATCTCTCAGGTACTCGAGCAATCTGCTCCACAAGAAGCCTCAAGTGATAGTTTGGATCTGGCTGTGGAGTGTAGCATGGCTCTGGCGAATGGCCCGTGAAGGTTGTGGCTAACTCAAGATCTGATGGCCCTTCTAGTTGTGGGAGGAGTTCTTCTTGATAAGGAGATTTTTCTTGAAATACCCAGGGGTCTGATTGTTCTTCATAGTTAGGGGGTTGGTACTGTAACCCGACTCCATAGTCTTCTCCTCGTTGGTTGCTCCAGGAAGTCTCGAGGTAATACCACTCGGGTGGTGGTGGATACCCCCCAATGATTGGAGAAGCCATGAGAATCCATGTTTCAGATCTGCACCAACAAAAACAGAACACCCAAGTGAAAAGCACGGGCGGAAAAGAAAAATGCTAAAGTAACAAACTTCTGCCTTTCCGAATAATCTAGAAAGTCCCCGGCAACGGCGCCAAAAACTTGACACACTACGACACAACACATAACAATGGCCAAGTGTAACCAATGAAATGGACTGCAGTATAGTGGTGCAAGTAATAAATATCGAATCCTCGGGTCTTTAGATGTACTATTACTCAGCTTCAGTTCATTATCTAGCAAATCAGATTAAGGATTGATTAACTAAACTACTCTACTAACTAAACTAAGTAAAACTACTAATTACAGTTTGAGAACTCACTTAGGTATGATTCCCCTAGCTCCTCAATTAGGTCCAAGTTGTAATTCCTTTTGGTTGTTTTACTGTTGATTAAACTGCAGAAGATCCTAAATTAGCTTGGAATCTCTTAAGCTGACCAAGCCCTCTTAGACAGAATACCCGACATGCGACTAGCCTTCAACGGGATAGATTGCTAAGGCGATTCACACAGATATCCACTACTGGAATGAGTTCCAGTACAAAGCAGTGAATTGACTGACTCTCGCACAACCAATTCACTACTATCAATCAAGGAAGCTCTCTTAACCTAATTAGATTGTATCTATCAAAGGTTAAAGCAGAAATCAAGAGAATTTGATCAGGATTCAATTGACTCAATAAATCATGCCTCAATCGATTATAATCACACAATATAGCATCTAAAACTTCATACAAGAAAGATCCTAACATATGGAACTAGGGTTCCTCACAACCTAAGTGAAGGGAAGTTACTTCATAGAGAAGAGAGAGACTGCAGAAATCTGATCTAGATCTTCAATCTCCATATCCAAGCTTGATTCTCGAGCTCCAATGGTGAAGAAATCCTCCAAAATAGCTCTAAGAATTGCTCTAGATCACCCTCTCTCTCTCTTTGGTTCGTCCCTTGGGTGTTTGGGATCCAAAACCCAGCTCTCCCTCTCCAAAAATCTCAAAACAACTGTTATACCCGCCAAAACTCGCACCCCCTACTTGCACGGCCGTGCAAACCCCCCGGGAAACCCACACGGCCGTGGTGAATTTCACACGGCCGTGCATAATTTCCAGCATGCACTCCGAAGCTTCGATGATCTCGTTTGACCTCGTTTGACCTCCGATTCAGGTGCCGTTTGATCCCAGATGCTCGTAGTCTTGTCCTCTTTATTTTCATAAAAGCTTTCATGATTCTTTGTCAATAAAATGAGGTATAAATCCATTCTTTCTCAAGTCATTCCCGAGTTTCTCACCCCGAGTCGCTTATTTATCTCCTATTGACTTGAAACTTGCGCCTAGGCTTCACTTTACATGCTAGGACCTAAAATGTGACTAAGGAACACACCTAGTGTAAAATAGTCAAAGAAATAAAAAACTCAAGCCAAAATGATCAAGAAACGAGGGTGCAAACATGTGCAAATACGACGTTATCAATGTGCCCTGCCAATTAGTTTGATTATGTTCACTAATTCCTCGATCCTTAGGTTAAATAAGTTTGTATTAAAATTCTAGACAAAGTGGAGATCGGGGCTCTAGGAAGTTTCGTGATCGCGATCTCCCTTTCCTTTCTTGCGAAACTCAACTGACTTCGCTAAAGATCGCAGCATGGGTGCAAAGTTCGCGGCCACAATCTCTTGCCTCTAGCACACAATCTTATTTGTGTCTATAAAAGGGGAGTTTGCCAAGCTGTCGGGCCGTAACTCATTTCTCCCCCAATAGTCAATTTTTCATGGCCTAGAACTTGAGTTATCGCCTGCACACTTGGGATTTCATCCCCAATATTCGATTTCTTCAATTTTTCCTGCTCTAGCTTCTAATTGTATCCTCTAATCATGTCCTCAACTGATTCAAGGTAAGATTTTATGCTTTTATCTTCTTTATCTACTCAAATATGCCCTAGTTAAAGAGAAGAATGAGTTTGCATGTTGGGTTAATTCTAGGCACTTTAAGGGTTAAATTTGGTTTAGTTATTGCAACTGAATCTTAGCGTGTGTGTTCGTGAATTAATGTGTGGCTTTGAAGGCTTTGGTGGGTGATTGTTTTTTGAAATTTTGAGATTTGAAATCACACCCACCCAAGTGCTCGACCTATTGCCCAAACAACACACAACTTTGATTTTCTTGATCAATTGCTTTGGTTCTATGCTTGTTCGAACTTATTGAACTCCCTTTAAGCATTGCAAGCTGAATTTTGAATTTTGTGGCTCATGTTGCTTATGCATTTCACTTTCATGTTGAACTCCCTTAAAATCCCTATGAGGCTTGCCCAACGAAATCCCTTTTTAGGTGACCCTACTCAAAAGAATTGAGCGATAAGCCTTCAATGCTAGGCGGCATGCAAAAGGCAAGGCCATAGTGGTGTCGACATCGTGATGTCATAAGCGACGATCAAAAAAATTGGTCCATCGTTGACTCATCTCTTTTTGCCTAAGCGTGAAGAATACCCAACAAAGAACCAAAAGGAAAATGTATGATGGTGTAGATGGAATACCCTCACTTCCCACAGGTAGGAAAGTGCCTCCCATAGGGTTAACCAAGGCACAAATCATGTATCATTGTGATGAGTTCGAGGTAAGAGATGGTCAGTACAAAAAGCCTAGATGACCACCCAACACTTTAGTTCCAACCATACCAAGGCTATGAAGGAGCTTAAGAATGGACGAAAAATCATCTTATAGATAGTCACACACGCATACAAGCGTTGAAAGACTACACAAGAAGAGGTGAAGCCCTTGATCCATGTACTCAAACACATATCCACAAACCATAAAATGATTAGGTGCATGGCCTTCAACTCATGCGTATCTATTGATCCATACATCCACAACACACCACCCTTAGTCCATCCACAATGCATACAAATATATGCAAAAGATAGAAGCATGGGAATCAAATGGGCAAGCCATAATAATCATACGCGAGATGCACTTATAAAGCACATAGGCTCAAAGGCGAGCAAGCACATGGTATAGGCATACATCTATGAGGCTTTGGACTGAAGATATTAGGGTAGGATGAGCGGTGGTGAATTCTCAATGATGAGTGATGCGAGTGAGACCAATATGATTGCAACGGGGTGTGCAAATAAAGGTAATAGTGAAGAGGCATGTAGTGAATGACATAGGGCAGCAAATAACAAAGCATACATGGTGAATGATGGGTGAATGTAAAGGAGATGAAAGATGGAAGCAAAGAACCAGAGCCCAAGGTTAGAGTTTAGCCATAAAAAATAGTGGCACCAACGCCAATCCTGCCGCCTTTTGGGATGGTTGGGTGGATTCTTTCCTTAAGTTGTTACTTCTAATCCTTGGGAAACCCAATCATTCATTCTATCAACCACAAGAGATCGAGAGATAACAAGAGCTTAGGAATATATTTTAGATTGCAAAAGTAATTGTGAGGACATCCTTGCCACCCACCAACTTTATTCTAGATAAGCCACTTCCCTATGCTACGCCTAAGAATTGAAGAGTGAATCCGAGCTATCTCTTGGAAATACTTCTCTTTATTGTCTTTAAGTTAGACACATACATGAGTTGCCTCCCAAGAAGTGCCCACTCTTCAATGCCATAGAGCTACTCGAGGCCAGAGCGACTTTGTTGTAAGACCAATGAGGCTCAGCTGGTCAATCATCTTCCCAATTTTTTGGGAGGTAATCTGAGAGATGGATTCTAATTAAGCTGATCCATAGGTACGCACCATCTCCTTGAGTTCTCTTTTGTTGTCAGGCAACAGTGATTTCCCTTGTTGAATTCCCCAGAGTGGAGTTCTAACTCCTTTTCAATGTCAATAGGAAGGTTCGAGTCGACGCCTTCCCCATAGCTAGCCATAGGAGTTTCTGAGGATCCACAACTCGAGCCTATCATGATAGGACTCAATTGTGCTTCAAAAATCTTTTTCTTGGCTTCCGACGTTTTCATGTGTATGATGTCCTCAGATGAAACTTTGTTTATAGTGTTTGTCACTCCTATTCTCGATAAATTTTCCCCTTCTATTAAAGCATATGTAGTAATTTCATTGGTACTTTTGTTTAAATCACAATTAGTTGATCAATGAGCTTTTAAAGGACCTAGGCATTGTTCTTTAACTATTTGATACCTTCTTGGTATACTTTTGATAGTTTTGAAGGTACAAAGAAACCTAAGGAAGATATGATCAAGCATTTAAGAACTCTGGAGGACCCAAGAAGCTATAAAGAGAAGTTTAAGGAGTTTTCACGAGAAAGAAGTGGTATAGTGATTGGGAAGTCAACTACAAGTTGCTACATTATATCAAGACAAGCTCATACGAGGAAAAAGAGGTGACCCAGTCAATGAGTCCAACTGCCGCTCCACCAAGTTGAAGCCCAAATCATCAGGAACAAAAGTCCATGGATTAGGAGGCCCAACCCACGAAGAAACATAGTGGCAGGTCCAACCGACACCCTTTAGTCGCCTTCCCTTTTCCTTGTTGATAAACTTTCCTTAGTCTACTAGGTTTAAGAGGCTCTTTCATGGTCTACATAGGTTGTTTTAGGCCGGATTCTCCATATAAATAGATGGCATGACTTCATTAGAAGAGTAAGGCTGCACAAATACACAAATCTCTATAACACTTTACATGAGAGCTTAGCCTAGATGAAGTAGGGAGATCTGCAGCTAAGGAGATGATGTCATCATCAATGGTATTACCTTCCTTCTCCTCTATATAGCTAGTTGAAATTGATTGTTTTAGGATGTGATCTGAATTATTGTTATGTGAATGAATGTTATGATTTCATCTCATGATTGTGTTTGTCTATGAGATTTTTTATGCCTACGATTATGTATGGATGTTTCTTGACTCGATGCTTTAGATGGTCATTGATCTTTCTATAGCATGAATGCTCTTATACCATGGATGCGTATAGTTCTATTGCATTATATTATTTGCATTTTGCTTAGTATTACTTTGATTGTGAAGAAATTACCATCTAGGGATACCCCATTGATGCTAAATGAGTATGGAAGGCCTAATCCATCATCTATGATTCGAGTAATATCAATGTTTGATTGTTAGATCATCGATGCTATAGAGTATAGTTATGGTTCGTAGAAGCCTACAATTAACTATATGTTATCCTAACTTCCTTGTTCTTCATTAATTAGGTAATGGCATGAAGCAAAAGCATGCATTAGCTTGTTATATATCTATCGCAAGAGGCACATGCACGGATAGAGTGGCCGTAGTCGTAGAGGAAGGGATAGGGTGTTACAATAGATGAACCATTGATGCATGATGTGAATGAGCCCTAGTTTTCATTATTTTCTTTAATGTATTTTTACTCTTATGCATCTATAAATCGATAACCCCTAAACAATAGTATTCTTCTTGCTTGCTTGCCTATATCGTGTATGTCATAATGGTTGGTGTGAGTAGTTGTGGATTAGAAGACCTCGTGGAATACAAAACTAGGGCATTCTATGATTTTTATCACTTTTATGTTACTACATATCAAGTTTTTGGCGCCATTGTCGGGGATTTCTAATCATATATAAAGCATCTAACTATCTTTTGTCTAGTATTGAGTCTTTCTTGTTTTGCAGATTTTCGTACGAGTTCAGTAGCTAGTAGAAGAAAAGTAAAGACCTAAAGACTGTGGAAGAAATACTTCGAGAAGGATGGAGCACTTAGTTCACCCATCTTCAAGATGAAGGAAGGAGCATCTAGCTCAGGAGAAGAAGAGCCCTCAAGCCCCACCAATTTTGATCAAACCTTGGAAGAAGAGGACAACATAGACGAAGAAAACTTTGATTCAGATGAAAAGGACCTTCAACTTCTTCAACACCAACGATGGCTGAAGAAGAAGATAAAAGACAAGTGGATGTTCCACTAACTCTTTATGAGTACTCAAGGCCAAGAGAATCCAACATCACCTCAAACATTGTTGCACCACCAACGTACATAAAGATCAGAACTCAACTCATATGGATGGTGCAATAAGCAGGGAAGTTTGGAGGCAGGAATAATGATGATTCGGTGCAACACTTGAAGACATTCTTAAAGATTACTGATTCCATACCAGGAGATGACCTACCAAGGATGACATGCCACTAAGACTTTTCTCATTCTCGCTTGGAGGAGAAACAAAGCAATAGCTTGACTATATCAACCATAGAAGAGATTCTGTCATAGAAGACAGAAGAACTTAAAGACAAAATTACTCAAGTTCAACAAAAGGAAGGATAGACCTTATATGATGCTTGGAGGAGATTCCAAAAGTATATCAAAGAAATTCCCCCATCATGGATTTACAACAAAGTAGATTGCAAAGTATTTTGCCAAAGGTGTAATATCCCGAACCTTTTCCCGATGAAGATATTGTCCGCTTTGGGCCTCAACCCTCACGGATTTTGACTTGCGGTGCAATTCAAGGTGACTTCCCATAAGGTCACCCATCCTTGTTGTACTCCACACTAAGCACGTTTAACTTCGGAGTTCTCACAAGAACTCCTCTGTTTCACCCCAAAATGCGTCTTGTCAGTTAAGATCGGTTCCTTACTTATGAACCATGGATCTCTCCCGTGCTTTGTCGATGTGGGATTCGCCTAAGGTGTTACATACACCCCCCTGGGACTCAACGTCCTCGTTGAGGTTTGCCCCACCATCGTTCAAGAGGGACGCGGAGAGGGTCTGATACCACTGGTAACATCCCAAACCTTTTCCCGACAAAGATATTGTCCGCTTTGGGCCTCAACCCTCACGGTTTTTGAATTGAGGTTATGCAAAAAATTTCCTAGTCAATGAAGTAAAGAAAGATCCTGGGCAAATCATCCTTATATGTCTCATGGATGACCATCACGTGGAAAAAGGTCTAGATGACCTTGGCTCAGGTGTTAACATATTACCATTCCATAAATATGAAGAATTGGGACTATCCAACATGGAGTATGCCAACGTAGAGATCATGCTAGCCAACAACGCACCATGTAAATCTCTTGGGATATTTCGAGGCCTAAACACCCAGGTGGATCCGTTCATTTTATTCCCCTACTACCTTGTGATTAACATAGAGATAAGCAAAGAGTATGCAACACTCGTTGGAAGGCCATTCATTGCCATTGCTGGAGCAAGGATTTATGTTGTCAATGTAAGAGTAACCTAATTGGTGGGGAAACTTCTATGCAAGGTAGAAAGACCAATCAAGAGAGGTGATGAACATGAGGAGTATCCATGAACAGATTCAGACGATGAAGTCAAATTTCAATTGGGCTCTTATCGTGAGAATCTAGAAAACATAATAGTTCATTACATGATCCCAACTCAAAGAAGCTCAAATGGCACTAAGGATAGCCAATAAAAGATAAAAGATGGTTCTTGAAAAGATCGAGGAATTAGAATGAGGAAACAAAGAGTACCAAGATTCATCAATCAAGACCAATATAATGGATTCAACTATGAACATATCCTTGCAACGGGATGGGGAGATGAAGATGAACTGACACCTGGTCGAAATATCAATCAAAAGGGAACCTAGCTGAGCCTTGCTCAGAGGCATAAAAAAGAGATCACTCCATTAGAGGCAGCCCATGTCTGGCGTCAAACTTAATGACGTTAACTAAAAGTGCTATCGCGGAGATAGCCTGGATTTCTTTCTCTTAGTTTAATTTTTCATTTCAAAATTTTGTTTTTTGGCTTCGCGTTTTGAGTTAGTCATTGGAGGAAAACATTGTATCCTTTGGATAGGTGTTACATTTGAAGAAAAATTCAATCTTATGACGAGAATGAAGGATTTTAAGAGGTGAAAATATTACGAAACCAACTTTCGTACTATCGAGGTAAGTGTTCTAACGCAAAATTGCTGGTATCCGAAGTAAAACATGCGAGGAAGCAACGGTGGTCCCCACCGCCACAGCATCATCGTTCCCCCCTTCCCTCTAAAAGGCCAAATTTTGGCCACCACACCCCATTTACCTTCATTTTTCACTTTCCCTCCTCTTTGTAGCCTAAAATCCTCTCCTTTCTCTCTGAGTTTCTTTTTTCCTCCAAAAAACCTAAACTTTCAATCACCCATTCCACCTCCAAAACTCAGAATTTTCATCTCAAATTAGGGGGGATAACCTACCCATAACCTACTAAACAAAGCCCAGATAAAGAAATTTCCAAAAGCTCGCCAAAGGAGCAACATTGGCTATACACGTCGTCGTACCGCGCTCTTGTTCTTCTTTATTTTCACAATTTTCTTCCAATTTTCCTGCAAGTTTCTTCAATCCAAGTAAGTGCCCATGATCTTTAGAAGAATTAGGAGCTTGAACCATGAATTTAGGGTTTCAATTAAGGATTTCAAAGTTTAAACTTTCATGAAATTGGTTGGAGAGTCTTTTGCAATTTTCAGCTTCTATTTGGCGCAATCTATGCTTATGAATGAATGGTGATTGTATGGTGCTTATGATTGTAACACCCCACCCATAATCTCTATGGTTGAACCCGTGGTTCAACCGCGCAGCCAAATCCTCGGTGTTACTAGTTGAACTCAATCATCTCAAACATCATATCCGATTATTAAACACAAACATAAACAGTTATCATACAAACTCATTATTCGATCCCCAACCCACTTATTGAATTTTACAAGATGTGGGTTATTATTGAAAACACTCAAAGCAGAAATCCTAGGTGACCATGACAGAACAGTGTTCCAAACTACCTCATGATGGAAGTACAGAAGGATAGGGTAGCCTCAGTAGTCCGATCCTAGTTGCACCTGCGAGCCTGAAAACAGACATGGGTCAGCAACTAAGCTGTGTGTGTGGATCTTTCCCACGACTTAATTTTGGGACCGCAATCAGCTAATCAAACATCATAATAAATTATAATTTAGTACTCTAGATGCCATCTTAATTCATTATATATATAAATCATCGATCAATATATCGAATCCACCAACTCATCATCACCAAATCAATTTATTCAAATAAGATAATCACATAATTTCACGAACACATAATCAATGCATGATATGAAAATTTCGATTAATTATTAATGGCGCCAAGGTCACCATACACTTACCCTCACTCGAGCAAATCATCATCCGTGGTGCTCATGCAACCACAACACTCAATCGCATAAGCGAGCTAAATCTACCCACTCTCAAGGGGTGAGGGTAAGTGCATGCCCTTTCTATATCTACGTGAATTAATATGATCACGAATCAAACTATTTCCATTTTTCTCATCCCTCACAATCAATCCGTAATCGATGTAGTCTCACGATTGACCAGTCCATATATACATTTCCCGTCGATTATCAACTCGACGTTTCAAAAAATCAACTATTTCATCATCTAATACCGAATCACATAAATCATTTCATTCTCCAGTAAAGCTACTCAGCAGTACCATGTCACCATTCCGCATCCAAAATTCTTTCACGAAATAGCGTCAACGCAAATAATTATAAATAATCCGGTTGCGGTTAAAAATATCCTTAACTCAAAATTCACTTTCCTTCATTAAAATCCTCACAAAATTCATGTAACTGAATTTATTGACACAATAATCCATTTAATCTAGTTCTGGTCATAAAAATCAATTTAGACAATAAAATATCAAAAATCTCGTATTAACCATTATTTTACGGTAACTTAAATTCCAACAAAACGGTAAATCCGAAAATCTCCCAAAAATACAAGAACCTTCATTTACCATCCTAAAACAGGCTTGTCCAGTTTTTATATTTTTCAATAGCTCAAAACCATGAAATTAATATTAAACTCGGTCTTTACCGCAAATCTCGTATTAAGCTCGTTTTTACCATTTTAAAGATAAAAACTCCACCCACTGTCTAATTCACCATTTCCAGACCAAAACCCATTTAACAATCAACACTAACCATTTTAAAGTGATCAAAATCTTAAAGATAAATAATACACGTTTTTACCGAGCTTTTCGTAAAATTCATCGTTATACAGTTATTAATCCGAAAACCAATTTCAAGTGAAATCTTCTGCTCAATCTGACCCAACATCATTTTAGAAAAAAAAAATCTCTTAGATCAGTTTTAAACTCAATAAACCCAACTATTCATTTTTACGGTGAAACTTGCAAATACCGATATGTACACCGTAAAATCCACAACAATAAAGATTAATCACCAAATAATCATATCAGCAACCAAGTCATCAACCACACCAATCCATCCATCCAAATGTGCAAATCAAGCATAAATAGTCGATGCAAAAATTAAGGTCCTCTTAATCCCCACACACCTTAATTTAGCCGATTCCAAGTCGGGAATTAAGTTCTAAAATTCCAGAGATTGCCTACTGAAAATTCTCCTTGTTTCTACGGTCTTGTAGGCAAAAACGGTTCATCGTTTGGACGTCAAACAAAGAAACTGCGAGCTGATCATCGTTAGTACGAAATTAGGGATTAATTGTTAATTTTCTGCATGTCCCAAAATCTGCAGAAAACTGGAAATTTTCTTACATCGCGTACAAACTTCCCGGCCTTGTTTCTCCCTCGTCTGAGCTCGGAATTCAATTCCGTAAACTCTGTGATACTCGTGGAGACTTTCTCTTCGCAATGGTATCAAGTTTCATAGCTGATACTGCCTTTAATGGTGCTGGTTTGGCTGACGAAAATGTTACGGCAAAAGTTTCGGCGAAGAATTTCCGTTGAGTTGGTTGGACGATTTTGGCTTCGTAATGAGATTTGTGTGTGTTCTAAACCTTTGCTAGGCATACAGAGGTTATGATAGGCGTTTGTCAACTATCCTTTCCTTCCTTTCTTTTCTTGTCGTAAGAAAGTGGTGATATGAAGAGGGGAAGAAGAAGGGAGTCTTCCTTTCTTATTAAGCCCTTGTTTCAGACCTTCCTCACTCCTAGTTAAGGCCCAGGCAGACCCTCATAAAGCTAAAGGCCGCCTTCTAAATCCCCAGGTCAGTTATGGAGTTGAAGGGACGAGTTTCAAGGGTTGCACCGCTTGGTAGAGTTTATCTGCAGCAGCGATGTAAGGTGAGTTTATGAAAATGCTGGAGTAGTATTTATACAGAAAGTCCCGTGTGGCCTAGTGGTCTGGCCACTTTCCTCACCTTGGAACTTGGGCTAGGTTACAGGTTCCATTCCTAGCACCCCCTTATTTATTTTTATTGCATTTTTTTAGGCTTGGAGAGTTTCAAAGTGATTTCATTGATCCTATCTCGTATAGGATAACTTCTAGATTTTTTTCCAGCTTCAAATCGTAATATATGCGTCCGCTACTTGGAAAACAAAATATCTGAGGTTCGGGTTGTTACAATGATGATTCTTCGCATATGCATTGACTCGCTAAAACACAACACCAAACAGTGGCCAAGTGTAACCAATGAATGGTAATGCAAAATTGTGGGTAAGCTTTAATTATCAACTTGGGGTCTAGATCTACTAACTACTCCATGAAATTCTATTATCTAGCAGTAAGAGTTGAGTGATTTTAATTCTAATCTAAAGCATAAATATCTCGTATAGGATAACTTCTAGATTTTTTTCCAGCTTCAAATCGTACTATATGCGTCCGCTACTTGGAAAAAAAATATCTGAGGTTCGGGATGTTACAATGATGATTCTTCGCATATGCATGAACTCGCTAAAACACAACACCAAACAGTGGCCAAGTGTAACCAATGAATGGTAATGCAAAATTGATAGACCGATAATTATACATGTTTTCACCCCTATTCTGAAGCCGTTTGTGATGAGGAATCTCGTGTTTTAAGCCGATTTCACGCTAGGTTGTGTGTTTATGTCATATTTCAGGACCCGGCGTTGGAATCGAGGCGGAGAAACGAGTTCTAGGTCGAAATGAGCGAAGTTGGGACGGAGGAGGCTGTTGGACCAAAATACCCGGCCAAAGGCAGGAATACCCGACTGGGTATTTTCTGGCCTTGACCGGGTATTTTTCACTTCGGGCGTCCGTGAGAAACAGAAGGGGGCCTTGAATGACTTGAATCCTGATCAAATTCCTGTTGTTTCTGATTTGACCTAGAATGAGAATATCTGCCTAGGTTGATAGAGTATCCTTAATCGAAGGTGGCGAATTGGTGACTTTAGTCGAGGAGCCAATTCGCTATTCTGTACCGAATTCAATTCGGTAGTGGAGGTTTGGTTCGTTAGGGCTTCAATCTGTTTACACTGGTGGAGGTTAGTCGCCCGCTAGAGACTCAGATTGAGAGGGTCTGGAGACCTTTAGTCGAGACTTCAGGCTAATTAAGAACCTTCCGCAGTATAACTTTCATGAAAACTGAACTTGGTAAATTGCAATCCGACTTAACTGCAGTCTAGGGGGAACCATATCCGGGTGACCTCTCTTGACTTGACAACAACCGTTTACTTGCTTTGTGTTTTTGTTTGCTTGAATTTGCACTAAAAGTTCATTGCTAGATAACAAGAATTCACCGAGTAGTCATCACATCTAGGACCCGGGTTGACAATAAAACCCAAACCCGCTATACTACGCTTTAGGAAGTGGTTACACTTGGCCATTTTCTAGAGTGACAGTAGGAGTGAGTCAAGTTTTTGGCGCCGTTGCCGGGGACGGCTAGGTTGTTGAAGAAAAGTGATTTCTGTTACTTTAGCACTTTCATTTTCGCATTGAGTGTTTGTTATTTTTCCCACTTGTGCCTTCACGGGTTTGCATTGCTTGATTGTGTGCAGATAGTGCATGACCCGTAGCCAGTCGGGAGGTTTACTGCCGTTGAATCCAGAGATTGAACGCACTTGCAACCAACTTCGGAGACAACAGCGAGCTAGACTGGCTACGGTGGAGCGCAGAGACGGCCAATTGAGCAGCGAATCCGAGGACGAGTACGAGATGGAAGGCGATCAAAACCCACCTCCGGTGAACCAGATCCTGGGGAACGACCCCAATCCCCAGGGAGCTGGGGCCCATCATCATCCACCACCACCGGGTCCCACCTTGGAGTACTACTATACTCCACGGATTGCTGACATCCGCCCGGTCATCCTCTATCCGCCCATTCCTGCAAACAACTTCGAGATCAAGCCATGCTGGATTCAACTCATTACATCCTCTATCCAGTTCCATGGCTTGAAGGATGAGGAAGCCCGGGTACATCTTTCCCGTTTTCTGCAGCTGACGAACGGGTTCAAGCTGAACGGTGTCCCGGATGACGCAATCCGCCTTCACCTCTTTCCCCATTCTCTGGCGGGGAATGCTAAGAGGTGGTTGGAGACCCAGCCCCCATTGTCCATCACCTCTTGGGACGATCTGGCTGACAAGTTCGTGCACAGGTACTATCCGGCATCGAAGACCACAGAGATTCAGTGGGAGATCACTCACTTCCGCCAAGAGCCAGATGAGTCACTTCGTGATGCATGGGAGCGGTACATGGGATACTTCTGGCAGTGTCCCCATCATGGCTTCAGCGATGCATTCACAGTGGGGAACTTCTACAGCGCCCTCACCCCAGACAGCCAGAGGGTGATTGAGTCTCTATGCCCAGGAGGGGATATCCTTACTAAGAATCCACTCGAGCTGAACCAGATGATCAGTACCTTGGCTGCCCGAGACCATTCCTGGGGGCAGAACAACAGAGGCAGGAATTCCCGGGACTGGGGTGTGCATGCTATGGAGGCCAGGTCCGGGTTAGAGCAGCAGGTGGCTGAGTTGGTGCAGACATTGAAGCAGCCTAACAGTCTCCTTCCGGGCCGAGGTGTAGCTACGCCTCCAGTAGCTCAGTGTCAGTGGTGTGAGAGCCCGAATCACCTGGTGGAGGATTGTCAATCTATACGGGAGTCCTCTACTCCCCAAGAGCAGGTGGACTTCATCGCCAATGCTCGGCGCCTGGACCCATACAGCAGTACCTACAATGAGGGATGGCGCCAGCATCCCAATTTCGCCTGGAGCAGCAACACTAACAAACCACCTGGTTTCCCAGCACCAGCAGGTGGTTTTCAGCAGAGGCAGCCCTTTCAGGATAGGCAGGGGCCACCACCACAGCAGCAGCCCTACCAGCCTAGGCATGGGCAGCCATTCCAGCAGCCCCAGCGCCAGTTTGCTCAGCCTCCAGCAGCCGCAGCTCCAGATACTCAGATGGCTGATCTGAAGAACATTTTGCAGGCTTTCATGACCACCAGTCAGGCGAATTTCACGAGGATGGATCAGAACATAGCCTCACTGGAGGCAGGCCAGAGAAACCAAGGTGCCATTTTGTAGGATCTACAGAACCAGATTGGGAGCTTAGCTCGCCAGAACACTACCAGGGCACCGGGGACTCTGCCTGCCACCACTGTTCCTAATCCTCGTGACCCTCTCCAGCAGCTGGACGCCATCACCACCAGGAGTGGCAAGACTATATCTGCTGCTCCTGTCCAGCCCAGGCGCGACAACCCACTACCTGCTTCAACACCTCCAGCTGATACTGCAGAAGTGGGGGAAGGCAGCGCAGCACCTGCTCCCAAGCCGCAACCTGTGGTTAAGGAGCATACACCCCAGCTGCCCTTCCCCACTCGACTTCATAAAGACAAGTTGGAGACAGAGTTTGCCAAGTTCATGGCAATGTTGAAGCAGGTCAACATCAGCATGCCGTTCGTGGAGGCACTGTCGAAGATACCCAAGTATGCCAAGTTCATGAAAGACCTCCTCACCAACAAGATGAAACTTGGGGATCTTTCGACAGTGATGCTCAGCGAGGAGTGTTCTGCGATCCTGCAGAACAAGCTGCCCGAGAAGCGCAAAGACCCAGGGAGTTTCACTATCCCTCTTGTTATTGGCAGCATGCATGTAGGAAAGTCCTTGGCGGACCTAGGCGCTAGCATAAATGTCATGCCCTATAAATTGTTTATGAAGCTAGACCTAGGTGAACCTAGAGCTACTAGGATGAGCATTCAGTTAGCTGATCGTTCTATCGTGCATCCTAGGGGTATCATTGAGGACTTGCTTGTTAATGTCGGCGCATTCACATATCCTGCTGATTTTGTTATTTTGGATATAAATGAGGATGTGGATGTGCCTTTGATTTTGGGTAGACCATTTCTCGCCACCGCCAAGGCGCTTATTGATGTGCATAGTGGTAAATTGATCTTGCGTGCTGGTGATGAACAGGCTACTTTTTCTGTGTCTGACAATGGGAAACATTCTCATTTGCATGATGACATAGACTACTGTGATGTGCTTGCCGATTTTGAGACCGCACTCGCCATCACGAGTGCGGGTACTGATGATGCTCTTGAGCGTTGTATTTTGCTAGGTGAGCAGGCATCGCAGCAGCCGCAGCTGGACGAGCAGTTGGCCGCATTGGAGGGCGACATGCTGTTTAAACCGATCTCATCCTCCACCCGCATCACCACCTCCTTGGAGGAACCACCAGAGCTGGAGCTTAAGCCCCTCCCTCCTCATTTGGAGTATGCATTTCTCCGAGAGGGGAATAAGCTGCCAGTCATCATTAGCTCGACCCTCACACCCGAGCAGAAGACCAGACTGGTGGCCTTGCTGAAGCAGTACGAGCGAGCTTTAGCATGGAAGATCACAGACATCCGGGGGATCAGCCCCTCCTTTTGCTCGCACCGGATACTGCTGGAGGATGAGATGCGGCCAGTGAGGCAGCCACAGAGGAGACTGACACCGAACTTGGAGGCTGTGGTTCGGGCAGAGATCGTGAAGCTGATGGACGCGGGGATCATCTTCGCCATTTCTGACAGCGAATGGGTCAGTCCCACCCAGGTGGTGCCCAAAAAGGGTGGGATGACCGTGGTGCCTAACGAGAAGAACGAGCTCATCCCGATGCGCACGGTGACTGGGTACCGTGTTTGCATAGACTATCGGCGTCTCAACGACGCCACTCGGAAGGATCATTTCCCGCTGCCGTTCATTGATCAGATGCTGGAGAGATTGGCAGGGCACGAGTTTTACTGCTTCCTGGATGGGATGTCCGGGTATTTTCAGATCCCTATAGCACCGGAGGACCAGGCGAAGACCACTTTCACCTGCCCCTTCGGCACATTTGCTTACCGGAGGATTCCATTCGGGCTATGCAACGCCCCAGCCACCTTTCAGCGATGCATGCTGGCCATCTTTGACCGTCTGGTCGGCGAGATCATGGAGGTGTTTATGGACGATTTCTCGGTTTATGGAGACTCCTTCTCTCACTGTCTCCATAACCTGGAACTTGTCCTTAAACGGTGTGAAGAAACGAAGCTGGCACTGAGTTGGGAGAAGTGTCATTTCATGGTTCGAGAAGGCATAGTTCTTGGGCATAAGATCTCCAAGATGGGGATTGAGGTGGACAGAGCAAAGATTGAGACTATCAGCAAGCTGCCTCCTCCCACTTCTGTTAAGGGGATCCGGAGTTTTCTTGGCCATGTAGGTTTCTATAGGCGGTTCATCAAGGATTTCTCGAAGATCGCCCTGCCCCTAACTAAGCTTCTGGATAAGGATGCCCCCTTCCAGTTCAGTGATGCTTGCACAGCGGCGTTCACCACCTTGAAAGAAAAGCTCACCCGGGCTCCTATCATGGTTGTTCCTGACTGGTCCCTATCATTTGAGCTGATGTGCGACGCCAGTGACTATGCTGTTGAAGCTGTTTTGGGGCAGAGGCGAGATCAACACTTCCGACCTATCTACTACGCCTCGAAAACTCTGAATGATGCCCAGGAAAACTACACCACCACAGAGAAGGAGCTGCTTGCAGTGGTGTTTGCCTTCGATAAATTTCGCCCCTATCTGATCTTGTCCCATGTGACCGTGTACACAGATCACTCCGCGATTAGATACCTGATGAGCAAGGCCGATGCCAAGCCTCGGCTCATACGATGGTTCTTACTATTGCAGGAGTTTGATATTGAGATCCGGGACAAGAAGGGCGCAAAAAATGTAGCAGCTGATCACCTCTCCTGGTTGGACGCACCTCCTGCGGACAACCTCGTGGAGGAGATTGACGACTCCTTCCCAGATGAGAGGTTGATGATGATGTGCTTGGTGGAGAGTGTCACCCCCTGGTATTCTGATTTTGCGAACTATTTGGTGGGCCAGCAGCTGCCCAAGGGGATGGCAACTCACGCCAAGAGGAAGTTTTTCTCCGATCTGAAGTACTACTTCTGGGATGACCCTCATCTTTTTCGGATCGGAGCCGACGGGATCATCCGTCGTTGTGTCATGGAGAGTGAGATGGAGGGCATTCTATCTCACTGTCATGAGGGACCTACTGGCGGTCATCACGGAGGAAACCGCACGGCGAGGAAGGTGCTCCAGTCGGGCTTTTACTGGCCCACGCTCTTCAAGGATGCAGACGCCTTCGCACTCAGGTGCGACCGATGCCAGAGGTCAAGTAACATCTCTGCCCGTGATGAGATGCCCCAGAATGTGTTTATAACTTGCGAGATTTTTGATGTCTGGGGTATCGACTTCATGGGCCCCTTCCCTCCATCTTTTGGTAACACCTATATTCTGGTTGCTGTTTACTACGTCTCTAGGTGGGCTGAGGCGCAAGCTTTGCCCACCAATGATGCTAGACGTGTTTGTGGTTTTTTGAAGCAGCTATTCTCCCGGTTCGGGACACCTAGAGCCATCATAAGCGATAGAGGCACCCATTTCCAGGGCCAATTTGATAAACTACTGTCTCGCTATGGTGTGACTCACAAGGTGTTCGTGGCCTATCATCCCCAGACCAGTGGCCAGGCCGAGCTGACGAACCGGGAGCTCAAGCGGATCCTGGAGAAAACGGTGGATCAGTCCCGCAAAGATTGGTCCACCAAGATCGATGATGCTCTGTGGGCGTATCGCACTGCCTACAAGACACCCATTGGTACTTCACCGTACCGGCTTGTCTATGGAAAGGCATGCCATTTGCCCGTGGAGCTAGAGCACAAGGCCTTCTGGGCCCTTAAGCTGCTCAACTTGGATGTTCGTGTTGCAGGTATTGAGCGAAAAATGCAGATGTTGGAGCTGGAAGAGTGGTGTTACCACGCCTATGAGAACACCCGGCTGTACAAGGAGCGCACTAAGCGCCTACACGATGCCCGGTTGCGGGGTCCGAAAGAGTTCTAGGTTGGTGATCGAGTTCTCCTCTATAACTCTCGCCTGAAACTCTTTCCCGGAAAACTCCGTTCCCGGTGGTCTGGACCGTTCACGGTCACCCAGGTGTTCCCGTATGACACTATTGAGATTGCCAACCCGCAGACTGAGCCGTTTAAAGTGAATGGCCATCGTCTCAAACTCTACCTGGGAGACGAGGTCGAACGTGCCGAGTTGGTGGTGGAACTCGCGGACCCTTAGTTCCGCCATGGGCGTCCAGCTTAAAGACGGTAAAGAAGCGATTATGGGGAGGCAACCCCACCATGTTTTGCATTTTCTTTTCCCTTTTCCTAAGTTTTTTGTCTCGTGTCGAGTCAGTTGCATGTCTGTAGTGAAGTTTGGTCATCTGTGATGCCTCGATTTGGTGTTTTCGTGCAGGAGAGGTCGAAATTTTGGAGAATGAGAATTTTGGGCGGAAGGGTAAAATACCCGGTCATGAGCCAAAATACCCGACCAGGTATTTTTGGCTCGTGCCCGGGCCCCCTTCTGCCTTCCGGGCGCAAAAAGGTCAAATCCCCGACCTCAGGCCAAAAATACCCGACCGGGTATTTTTGGCTTGAGACCGGGGATTTCCCGGCCTAAATACGCTGCGTTAAGGGGATCCCCGATCTCCCGCCAAAAATACCCGACCGGGTATATTTGGCGTGAGACCGGGGATCTTTGCCTCTGGGAAACGCGGTGTTTGGCAGACCCCCGATCGTGGACTCGAAAATACCCGACCGGGTATTTTTCCTATTTAAAGGAAACCCCCGGCCATTTCTCTCTCTACCCTCATTTTTTCCAAAATCCCTCCTCTCTCTACTCTCAAATCCTCTCCCCTCTCTCCTCTTTGGCCGCCGCCGGCCACCGCTATCCGCCGCCGGCCGCCGCCCTCGCCGCCGCTGGCCGCCGCCGGCCGCCGTCTTCTGCCGCCGGCTGCCCTCTT
The DNA here is from genome assembly GCA_946122785.1 of Linum tenue. NCBI lineage: Eukaryota > Viridiplantae > Streptophyta > Magnoliopsida > Malpighiales > Linaceae > Linum > Linum tenue. Next base: position 38,117,064 of record CAMGYJ010000008.1, read on the forward strand.
CTGCCGCCGCGCCGCCGCCACCGCCGGCCACCGCCACCGTCCCTGGTCATTTTCCGGCGACTTTCCGGCGGTTTTCCGGCTATTTCCGGCGACCCCCCTCAGCCGATTTTCAGCCCCTTCTCGTGTCCGCACTACAGTTCCACTTGTGTTTCCAGGTGTGTTTCTTATTACGTACTCTTTCTATGAAGAATCGAACTGTAGACTGTAGGACCGAGAACTGTGTTTGCATGCCTGAACTAGAGTAGGGTGGGGGATGCCTTAAGCTTGCATGGTTTTATCTGTGGGGTATGTTCTGCCATGTCGTGAATGTGATTGGTTCTGTGATTCTTGCTTGATTCCGGTTGAGTCGCCTGTGATTCAACCGGCTGTGCGTATCATTGTTAGCCTAGGTGGCCTTAAGTGTGGGGGAAGTGATGAACCCATGCTGATGGTCCTGACCAGTTTTCTTGGCTCCACCTATGGTGTTTTGATTTTGCAGGAACATGTCGCAGGACCATCCCTTTGTGCAGGGTCTGCGCCTGCACGCGGAGTACGCGGATCAGTTCCGCAAGGTGATCCGGGGGCGATTGGAGCGCCACTACCACCTCGAGTGGGCGGTGTTCGAGCAGCTCCACTGTCTGCAGGAGCTCAGCGCCGCCATCAGTCACCGTGATTGGCGGACGTTGCTGACGATCGACGAGCCTACCTACACGGAGCTGGTGTGGGAGTTCTACACCACCTTTCACTATGACCGCAAGATGGCACGGGACGAATATGCGGTGACATTCAGGATGGGTGGCCATCACAGGGAGCTGACCATCGACGGGTTGGCCCACGCTCTGGGGTTCGATTACCACCCGTTCAACGCCCATGAGATCGAGGTCGCAAACCCGACCGACTGGAACCAGGATGCATTCTAGCGCCGGATAGCCAGGCGCGCTCATGGCTACGACTACTTCGATGCTGGCCAGACCTACGTCAGCACCCTCAAGCCGCAGTGGCACATCCTGAACCTGCTGATCACCCGCTCTATCGTCCCCAATGCCACCGGCTCGCATAAGATCCCGAAGCGGGTGTTGTACGCCATGTACTCGATGGGCGACCCGGAGCACATGCTCCACTTGGGATCTTTCGTGGCCACCACCTTCTCCCGGTGCCATGGAAATCCCACCCACCTTTTCTGTGGTCCCCTGATCACACGGTTGGCGAAGCATTTCGACATCAGCTTCCAGGGGCTTCATAATGCGACCGTGCGGGGCGGCTCCGCACCCCTCAGCCGGGACGTGCTCCACAGCGCACGCCTCCTGGCCACTGATGACATCCGCACATGGGTGGACGGGCTTTCTATGCCCCCCGAGGAGGTGATTGATCTCGATGAGGACGAGGAGGATGCTGACTACTCGGGCGAGGAGGTCGATGAGGATGCTGATGATGATGATGATGGGACTATGGATGCCGATGAGCCGGAGCCCCCGCTCTCCCCACCTGGGGACCTTCAGCCTCGACGGAGACCGGTGAGAGGTGAGTCCTCCTCTGGTCCTTCTGGTCCGTCGATGGCCTCCGGCCCGTCTATGAACTTCTTCACGGAGCAGTTTCAGCAGATGGGGCTCTAGTTCCAGCAGCTCGGTCTTCAGAACCAGCAGCTCATGGACCATCAGGTCCAGTTCTACCAGCAGTATTCGGCCCACCAAGCCGAGTACGGATCCAGGCTGACGGGAGTTGACGAGCGCCTTGGCCGATTGGAGACCCACATGGGAGTCACTACTGCTCTCATCGAGCGGGAGAGAGATCGAGGGCGCCGTCTGATGGAGTATTCCGAGCATCTGCTCCAGGCTTGTCACCCTCCAGAGGAGCACCACAGGACCACCCGGTGGGAGCATTCACCGCCACGGCAGCCACCGGAGGATGGCAATGACGACCTCATGAACCAGATCGACTTCTCCGGTCTTGGAGGGCCCTAGGGGCATGTTTTGAGTGTTTTTGGCCTTTGTCAGCATGCAAACTGTTTTGTGTCAGTTTTTATTTCTTTTTCTTTTCATTTTGGATGCTGTACTATTGGGCTGACCATTGGACCTAACGTATGTGTTTGAGCTTGTTGGTTTCCTTTAGCTCTGCCTGTGTTCCCGACTGGTCCTCTCTCCAGTCCGTCCCATGTCGACTGGTCCATTTCCAGTCTCCTGCAGTCTGTGCACACCGGTAACATCGTTCCCCTTTCTTTTTCTCTTCTCCATTGAGGGCAATGTCGATCTTAAGTGTGGGGGGGATGATGTTTATCTTTTGACTGCATTCGATCTGTTTGTGTGCTTGGAGCCTAGTCCACTGTCCAAATCTTGAGATTTGAGGGCTCCAAGCACTGCTGTTTGATTGATGATTGATCGTATTGGCACTATGGATGTGATTAGTAGATTGAATGGCTTTTGACTCGATGCATGACAACTTGAATGTGACTAAGACAGCCTATTACGATGACTGAGATGTGTAGTAGAGTTGTGTAGGGGTTCAATTTTTAACTGTTTGCCTACCAACTGCGACCTGCATTTGATCACTTGCTTTTGACAGTCATTTATGCATCTAGTTCAGGAAATCAGAATGTGAGATAGAGCATATAGGTAGCCATGTGAGATTTGAGCCTGCTCGTTTCTTTCTTGTGCGATAGATTCCTCTTCCATGAAATGTAGCATTCACGTTGTCACTAGCTAAGATGATGGAGGCATAGGATTAGCCCACGACCAAACTGACTGTCCCGATGTGTCATATCCCCTAGTCAGCCCCTTTGAGCCGTGTGTTATCCTTTCTTTCGGTCTAAAATGAAAAATCACCCTTTGCATCTTGTAGAAGGTTCCACAGAGTGGTTTTTGCATATTTTCTGCTGTTTCTGCTAAATGTAATGTGAGGGTTGGAGGTAGTGCTTAAGAGTTGGGCGTGTATTTGAAAAATGTGCAGAGGTGGTGGTTCTCTTAAATGATGAATAAAGGAAAAAAAATAAAGAAAAACAAAGAAAAATGAAGGCAAAAGAGAGCCACCACCAAAAATCTGAATAGTGCCCATTAAGTAGTGTTTCCTAGCAGTCTGGCTTGGAAATGCCAACATTCATATAACCTCCTTCGCTCTTGTGCCCTAAAGAATTTGATTAATGCAGAATAGCAGAACGGAAGTTACTGGTTTGCTTGATTATGGTTTTGTTGGGTTTGGAAATGTGGAACCTTGTGCTATAACTGCCACCACCTAAAAGGCCTTTTCCCCATGTCCAAGACCCTAGCCAGTCATTTGAACCTGTGTCTAAGACCTCCGGATTAGTTAGTGGTGACACCCCTTTTGTGAACTCTAGCATTTAGAGGCTGCATTCATGGTGAAGAGACGTTAGGGATTGAGAGACTAAGCATGCGCATTTTTCGCATCAATGTGTCCTGACCCCACTGTCGAGAGTGAGCGATTCATTTTCTCATTTTCTCTATACTCTTTACCCCGGTGAGGACCTAGATTGCTCGGTTTTAATTCTGATATCTTGAGCTTTGTGCATGAAGCGACTGTTTTGACCAAGTGATTGAGTCAAGTCTATGTTGGTTGGTGAACAGGAGAGAACTCTTCCTTTGCTCGACTTTATTGCACTCGAATGTCGTCTGTGGTGGTTGTCTAGGTTGTCATTCGAGTTGCCATGTGTTGATGATCGAAAGCCAGTATGATCCACGTGTTTTGTGCCGATACGATTTGCCCTAAAGCCTGCTTGATTGAAACGTTTTGAGCTTACCTGGTGTCTGACTTGGTTTGCTTAGGGACAAGCAACGGTTAAGTGTGGGGGAGTTTGATAGACCGATAATTATACATGTTTTCACCCCTATTCTGAAGCCGTTTGTGATGAGGAATCTCGTGTTTTAAGCCGATTTCACGCTAGGTTGTGTGTTTATGTCATATTTCAGGACCCGGCGTTGGAATCGAGGCGGAGAACCGAGTTCTGGGTCGAAAGGAGCGAAGTTGGGACGGAGGAGGCTGTTGGACCAAAATACCCGGCCAAAGGCAGGAATACCCGACCGGGTATTTTCTGGCCTTGACCGGGTATTTTTCACTTCGGGCGTCCGTGAGAAACAGAAGGGGGCCCGGGCAAATGGCTTAAATCCCCGGTCGGGGATTATGAAGTCAGACCGGGGATTTTCCCCTTAAATGAAACGGTGAGTTTTGTAAATACCCGGTCGAAACCCAAAATACCCGACCGGGTATTTCGACCGGGTATCGCGACCAGGCAGCTGATAAAAGGAAGAAGAAGGCCAACATTGAAGGGTTCCGAGTTTTTGAGAGAGAAAGCGATCCCTAGAGAGAGAAAGCGATGAACCAGAGTTCCCAAGTGCCATAGCTTGATCTTCATCACCATTGGAGCCCGGCTTGAGCTTGGAGAAGTGCTGATTAAACGTCCAGGAGCAGAAATCCGTCTTCACAGTATGATTTCCGCGTCTGAATCTGCTTTTGCTTCTTTCTCTATGGAGTAGTTCCCCCATTCATCTGGGTATGGGGAACCCTAGATTTGTATGCTAGGTCTGATTGTATGAACCCAAGTACAGAGTTTGTGAATTGATTATATTCGATTGAGGTTTGAATGATTGAATGACTTGAATCCTGATCAAATTCCTGTTGTTTCTGATTTGACCTAGAATGAGAATATCTGCCTAGGTTGATAGCGTATCCTTAATCAAAGGTGGCGAATTGGTGACTTTAGTCGAGGAGCCAATTCGCTATTCTGTACCGAATTCAATTCGGTAGTGGAGGTTTGGTTCGTTAGGGCCTCAATCTGTTTACTCTGGTGGAGGTTAGTCGCCCGCTAGAGACTCAGATTGAGAGGGTCTGGAGACCTTTAGTCGAGACTTCAGGCTAATTAAGAACCTTCCGCAGTATAACTTTCATGAAAACTGAACTTGGTAAATTGCAATCCGACTTAACTGCAGTCTAGGGGGAACCATATCCGGGTGACCTCTCTTGACTTGACAACAACCGTTTACTTGCTTTGTGTTTTTGTTTGCTTGAATTTGCACTAAAAGTTCACTGCTAGATAATAAGAATTCACCGAGTAGTCATCACATCTAGGACCCGGGTTGACAATAAAACCCAAACCCGCTATACTACGCTTTAGGAAGTGGTTACACTTGGCCATTTTCTAGAGTGACAGTAGGAGTGAGTCAAAAATTGTGGGTAAGCTTTAATTATCAACTTGGGGTCTAGATCTACTAACTACTCCGTGAAATTCTATTATCTAGCAGTAAGAGTTGAGTGATTTTAATTCTAATCTAAAGCATAAATAAAGCAGTAAATTGTCTGGTTTTCTATAGCAAGAGAAGAGTCACTCGGTAATGAGTCCCCCTAGCTCCTTAGTTAGGTTCAAGTTGCAATTCCCTTTGGTTGATTCACTGTTGATTAGACTACTGAAGGTATGAAAATAGCTTCAAATCCTTAAGCTGACCAAACCCTCTTAAAAAGAATACCCCGCAGACGACTAACCTTCACCGAAAAAGACTACTAAGGAAATTCACACAGAAATCCACTACTGGAAACAGATTCCAGTACAAAGCAACAAATTGACTGACTCTCGTGCAATCAATTCACTCCTAAAGATTGAAGAAGCTCTAACAACCTATTCAGAAGTTGATCATGATTCAATTGACTCAATAAACACAATTCAATAGATTAAAATCAATCAGTATATCATCCCAAAAGTCATTACAATCAAGATCCCTAACACATGGAACTAGGGTTCTTCATACCCAAGTGAGAGAAAGGTCTACTCCATAGAGAGAGAGAGGAAAACAAAAACCAAAGCAGTCATACTCATAAAGATGGGAATAATCTGCTCTGGGATGTCAATCTTCACTCTTGGGAAAGCAATATGGGCTTCAATGGTGTTAAATCCACTCCAAATAGCTCCTAGGGTTTGTTCTTATCACTTTCTCTCTCTAGAACTCTGTTTTAGCTCTAAAAAGACGAATACCCTTCCTTTGGCTCGAATCTGCCTATTTACCCCGATATTGGGTGAAATACGTGCAAGAATACAGTTGTATTTCTCCACTGCCCGTATTTTGCCCAAAACGTGCGTTTTAGTTAAGTTGAGATAGAGAGAACCACGGTCGCGTCTGGGAAAATATTGGCAGTATTTTGAAAATTAACGGCATTATTTTTCAAATTACGGTCGTATTTTTGTCTTTGTCTGCCCGTAATTTGCTTTCCTTCAGCATTTTTCAAGGACTAGCCTCGACCATAAAAATACAAGCTGGACGCTAGAGAAATACGGTCGTAAACTTGATTGTAATTCTCACCTGTGCCTTCATCTTACTCGGCATAAAAAAATACATCAGTCATTTGTGAATTACAGTCGTATTTGGTGCTATGGGCGGCAATATTTTGTTTACAGAATCGCCAAATGATCTCCAAACAACCCAAAACTTGCGTCTAAGCCTTCCTTTACCTACTAGGACGTGAAATGTGATAAAATAGCACAACCTAGCGTAAAATAGGCCAAGGAACCACAAATTCGAACCAAAATGGTTAAGAAATGAGGGTGCAAACGTGTGCAAATATGATGCTATCAAATTCCCCCACACCTAACCGTATGCTTGTCCCCAAGCAAACCGAGTTAGAAACAAGGTAAGCTTAAAACTTTTTAATCATGCAAACTTTCTGGACATATAATATAGGCACAGAACACGTGAATCGTACTAGGTTTTAGACATCAACACATGAACAATCTCAACGACAACCTAGACAACCACCACAGATGACATTCGAGTGCAGCAAAATCGAGTAAAGGAAGAGTTTGCCTTCTTTTCACCAACCAACATAGACTTGACTTAACCACTTATTCAAGACAGTCACCTCATGCATAAAGTTCAAGACATCAGAATCAAGATCGAGCAATCTAGGTCCTCGGGGTATATTATATGAAAATTGAATCACTCACTCTCGACCAGTGGGTATGGGGCGGGGGAGGCTACAACCATACCCGCCTCATACCCATCAAACTTTTTGCGGGTTTTAACCATACCCGCCCCTTACCCAGTCAATGCGGGGATTCCCCGTGTTGACAGGGTCGGGGGCAGTCGAATACCCACGATCATAGGTTTGATTGTCATCCCTAAATAGGAGAGCTCCGACAATCGTGATAGAGGAGGAGGATTATTCGGGGTAGTGGAGTTCACACTTCCTCTTTGCTAGGAGATCCTCAAGTCACACCAGCAGAAGGCTATCTATGGATAGCGGGAGATCAAGGAGAAGGAGTGGACAACTTCCACTAGAATTCGAGGTGATGAAGATTGATAGTAGTTTGAAGATTCAAGATGAATCACCTTAGGCTCCCCTGCACGCCTTCCTCCAATTTCCCGGGGGAGTCCTAGTGCCATGCAGATAGCAAGATGGAAGGAAGTGTCGGTTTATCAACAAGGAAAGCTAAACTGACGAGACTTCGACTAGTATCAAGGATGGGGAACACAATTGAGACAGAGATTGTATAATGGTGGTCTCTTGTCACTATTCATTGCTAGAGGAGAGAGCATCGAAGTCCTCACTCGAGAGTTCTTTATCACATTGATAGTTGAAGTAGTCGAGACCTCGAGTATGACCTGCATTTCTTATCGATTAGAGAAATGGACCTTCAAGGATAGTTATGATAGCATTATAGAGAAGCTTGGGATCCCATACCATCATAGGAAGAGGACTCTCTCTGATGCTGCCGTTGGAACTTATTGGGAGCCGATGGCACAACCATCCATCTTCCAGGAACTTTGGAAGAGACATAAGGAATCAAAGGGTCGTGTTTTATGTTGGTTACTCCCAACCGACTATGATCAAGCTACCATTCATCATGTTTGTGCACTACTTTGGACGAACAACCTTTAGCTTGAGACATTTGAGTGATGGTGGGAAGGTGACCACTTATATGATTATATATCATTCTCTGATACATCACTAGTGGGTTCTTCCAGCATGGTCGGTAATAGACAACCTTCCGAGGTACATGTCTGTTGTTTCTCCTCGTGGATTACCAAGAGGAGGCTATGCTCATAGAATAAACCCAATACATTGACGAGCATTGAGAGGAGTATGGATTTCCTTTGTGTGACACATTGATAGAGGAAGGACCAACTCATCGTCAGCTTGCTCTCATCTTTGGTGTCAACAACATGACAAGTAAGGGAGTTGACCTCGTTACTATGTTTTACCTTGAATATGCTTACTAGGTGTTATATCTTTTGGTCGATAATATTTTGAAAATGTTGAAGTTTCTCAATTCAAATGGTTATGATATGTGCTTAAAAGTTTTGAAAATAACTAAATTCCATCTAATGACTTTAGACATCCCTGACAAGCATGATCACTTCTCATCTTACTTTGAATCATTGAGTCTAGTTGTCTTCACTTGATCTAGGGAGGCTAGTGTAGTGGATATGAAGGATGTGATTGTTAATGGGATAAAATGACCATTTGATGTGTTTGAATGTCATATTATGCGATCTTTGCAAAGATTTCTGATTATGCTAAAAGAATCCTATTTTCAAAAGTTTTCAAACGATGGACTGTACCTTTAGAAAAATGCAAAATTTTCTATCCATCAAGACATTATTCAAAAATTTGCCACAGTATGTTGAAAAATAAAGTGTGGAGCAAGGCCAACGTGTGAGGCATCTCTTCATTGTACTAAAATCGAGTTTTGGAAGAGATACTCGTTGAGCTTTGGTGGGGTAGTCCTACAAGGTGATGCTAGTTCCTCTCTAGAACAAGTAAAAGCTCCACCCTTCGAATAGATTGCCAACTTGAGGATGTGTTCTTAAGGGCACAGATAAACCTTCTGACACCCCTCAATTTCACTGACCCGCCACACAAGTACAGGAAAAAGGAAATTCCAAGTTCTTGCTCGACTAATAAGGTTAAAATTCAAAAGAGCTCTCCACCATGTGAAAAATCAGAAAAAGGAAATATAGTTAGTTGAAAGAGGGAAAAAATGTGAAGATCTTGTAAAAAGCGTGAGTTTGAATACGAAAAAGTGCTTTAAAGGAATATCATAGTTGATGGTAGAAAGCATTCACTTCAATATTTATCAAAAGATTCACCCTCACATTTCAAGACTCTGATGCATGATTTTGTTGTTGATGTGTGGGCTATAAAGTAGAATACCCTTGCATATTGATGTAGTTAGGAGTCTCTTGTGCTATTGTTGACTTTGTAAATTGCTTATGATCCACTCCCTAAGGTCGTGACTGAGTGATGATGGCTAGGGTTCAATGAGTTGTATGATTATGAATAGTGTTTTCTTGGGGACAACCAAAGTTAAGTGTGAGGTATTTCTGATGACACCTTATTTATAGTATTATTCACTCCCATTCTTTATACATTGTTTCCATTCTGTTGAAGCATCTTTACTCATTTCAATGGAATTTCTTATTTCAATCACAAGAATTTGATCAATGAGCTTTTAATAGACCTAGGCAATGTTCTTGTACTATTTGATGCATTCTTGGTATACTTTTTATGGATTTGAAGGTTCAAAGCAACCTAAGAAATATTGGATCAAGAATTGAATAACTCTATAGGACCAAAGAAGCTATGCAGAGAAATTTAAGGAGTTTCCAAGAGAACGAAGTGGTGATGTCGACTACAAAATGCTACATTATATCAAGATGAGCCCATAGGAGGAAGAATCAGCCCAATCTGAAGAAAGAATAAGCGACGACCCAAACAACGGGTCAAATCGCCGCTCACCAAGTTGCAGCCCAAATTGTTAGGAACAGAAGTCCATGGATCATGAGGCCCAACTTACAAAAAAATAGAGCGTCAGGTCCAACCGAAGCCGTACTACCACTTTCCTTTTGCCTTATTGAAGAAGTCTCCTTAGTCTAATAGGTTTAGGAGACTCTTTCCTAGTCCATTAGGTTGTTTTAGGATGGATTCGCCCCTATAAATAGAGGTCATCACTCCATTAGAAGAGTAAGGTTGCAAAAACAAAAATCTTTTAAACACTCTAAACGAGTGCTTAGTCTAGCCGAAGTAGGGGGTCTGCAAATAAGGAGATGTTTTCATCATCAATGGTGGTACCTTCCTTCTCCTCTATGTAGCTAGTCGTAATTTTGATAAATTAGGATGCGATCTTGATTATTGTTATGCGACTGAATGTTATGTACGGATGCTCCTTGCATTCGATACTTGTGATGGTCATTAATGTTTCTATAGTATGAATGGTCTTATACCTTCGATGCTTATGATTCTATCATATCTCACTATAAGCATTGTGCTTAGTATTGCCTAGGTAGTCAAGAAATTACCATCTAGGGTAACCCCATTGATGTTACACAAGTATGGGAGGTTTGACAACCATCTATGCTTTGAGTAGTATCAAGCTTGATTGTTAGATCGTCGATGGTATAGACTATAGTTATGGTTTGTAGAAGCCCATAATTAACTATATGTCCTTTTTATTCATTAATCAGGTGTCGTGAACTTGAAGTCGGAAATGGAGTTGTGAAGGACATCCTTAGGTGGTATACTCGTCCATCCCTCATCCATCGATCAGCGCCTCACACGAAAATTTACAAGCTACAACCCATGTTCATTGCTTTATTGACTTTGGTTGTGGGAAGCTATCGATCCAAACACCCTTCAACTTACCTAAACCTAAAAATCCAAGTTCGTGCGTGTAAAATACCTATCCTTAATCATTGTCATGCATTCTAACCAAGATACGTACGTCAAAGGTTTGTACAATCGCACTCCAATTCTAGACTGTTTACATATTACACATCCAATTTTAGACTTCTTACACACTAGGCACCTCAACATTGGTCATAATTGAAAAACAAGATTCGATGAATCAAAAGAAGTGATCATATTGAAAGTTATGGGGCTTGCTTGTATCCCTCAAATAAAAATAAAAATATATATGGGCATACATAAGGCCCCGATCAATCACAAAGATGCTTCATCATCATTCACCCCATACATGGTTGCATATTGATTCGGATCCAATTGTACACATTTTACCCCTCATTTCTTGTCCGTTTACCTTGGTATTTCATCGTTCCTCGACCTTTTTTACGCTAGTTTGTGCTTGTTTTTGTTACATTTCATATCCTAGCACGTGTGGGAATGTCGAGGATGAGTTTCGGGTCGGAGGTCAAAACGAGCCAAAAAGTGGAGGTTGAGCACTGTTCACGGGCTGGAGGCAAATGTCACGCCCTTATATCGTGAAAATCACCCCCAGGGAGTGAAGTGCATGACTTCATAGTCTGAACTCATTTATCACGGTCCTAAGACAATGATAATCACCCCCAGACCGTGAAGTGGCCAATTTCCATAGCGGTTTGCAGTCTCACTATAGTCCAACCAGTTCACGGTCGCTTACACTGTGAACTCAAGCCCTAGACTATAAAGTTGCCCAAAATGCTGCGTTTTTGTCCGAGATCAAGGTCAAGCCTCCGAGATCAAGGCCATGAACAGTAATCGTAATGTCGGCACTTTCGCGTGTATAAACAACGGGGAGAGAGAATTGAGTGCTGATTTTTGGAAGAGAATTCGATTCTCTCTCTAGGGTTTCGACCCAAAACACCAAAGACGAGTTCTAGAGAGAGTGTGTTTGAGTGATCTTGGAGCTTAATTGGATGCTTGGGTTGATCTTGAAGACAAGGATTCAAGCCTAAAAGAAGAAGAAGAGGAAGATCTTGGGCTCCAATTTGTAATATCTCTCTTCTCTCTCTAGAAACTCACCCTCTTCTCTTGGGTTTAAGAACCCTAGGTCTAGGTTTTGGTCTGTTGTTGATGTATGTGACAAATTCCATGTTAGATTGATGATTTTACTTAATTGGTGGATGTTTTCATGAATTGCATGAGTTGGATTTCAATTTTCACATTTTGAGCTTTTGACCTAGGAGGGAGAAAATCCCCTTAGAGCCCATTATTGGCGTCTTTCGGTCACTCTTCATCCTATATTGTCCTGCTGATCCCCGAGGGAGTCAATTCCATCAATCTCATACAATATAGGGTTGCCCTATGTTGAATAGAGCACACCCCATTCATCGCTTCGTCATTCTGGGTCATTTCCGAGGGAGTCCACCTCTTAACACTAGAGTATTTGAGTCGATCGAGCTAGGAGGATACCCAACATCGATCCAAAGGACGGACCTAAGAAGATTTAACCCAAGAGAGCTCCAAACCTTGTAAATAGCTAGATTAGTGATTAGTTTATGTTGTAGTTTATTTTTATTAATCACTATCCTAGGTTGGCTAGATAACGAACCCTAAACCGAAGTAAGGTAAGCCTAGATCCCCGTGGTACAATAAATTATTATTACTTGCTTGCCCTATGCTACACCTAGTCGGCGGTTATACTTGGCCGTCGATCGGGATGTTGTATTTGGAACAAGTCAAGTTTTTGGCGCCGTTGTCGGGGACCGCATTCTAGGTTATTTGAAAAAGGCTTAGGTCGTTACTTTAGCCATTTTGTGTTTTGTTTTGAGTTTTGTTTATCCACTCTTCATTTGAAGGGTGGTTTGTGTTTGTTTGATTTTCTTTTTTTGTGTTTTTGTGGTTGTAGGTTGAATTATGAAACTTAATGGCTTCTACAACATGTGGGGGTATCCACAAGCACCCGAATGGGGATACCCCTAGGTCATTTCCGAGGGAGTCCACCTCCTAACACTAGAGTATTTGAGTCGATCGAGCTAGGAGGATACCCAACATCGATCCAAAGAACGTACCTAAGACGATTTAACCCAAGAGAGGTCCAAACCTTGTAAATAGCTAGATTAGTGGTTAGTTTAGGTTGTAGTTTATTTTTACTAATCACTATTCTAGGTTGGCTAGATAACGAACCTGACTCGCTATGACACAACTCCCAACAATGGCCAAGTGTAACCAATGAAAGGGACTGCAGTATAGTGGCTCAAGTAATAAATATTGAATTCACGGGTCTCTAGAGTTACTATTACTCAGCTTCAGTTCATTATCTAGCAAAACAGATTAAGATGAAAGAACTAAAACTACTCTAGCAAACTACAGTTAACGTTAATCTAATTACAGGTTGGGAACTCACTTAGGTATGATTCCCCCTAGCCACTAGCCAGATTAACGATCGATGATTTCTAACTTGTTCCACTTCATTCACAATGCGGAGAATCCTTGACTAGACCTTGAGTCTCGACTAAAGGAACAAGGCCCTCTTGAGTCAATTGCCTAGAGGGACGTATCCTTCTCTAGAACAATCGATCAAGGCGTTCTGAACTAGACTCCCTCTATCGAATGAGGTTCTCAATCGATACAAAGCAGTGAATCAACCCTTGACTAAAGCAATCGATCCACTACTATCAATCTATGGTGCTCTATTGACCTAATCAGGTATTCGCTCTCATAGGATCAAAGCAGAATCAATAATCTCGACTAAAGCAGAATTGAATCATGAAAACATGCATAGATTGAATATGAACTCAAGATTATCAAGTCAGAGTACTCATACAATCATCCAATCAAACAAACATAGCTAGGGTTCCTCAAAACCTAAGTGAAGGGAAGTTACTCCATAGAGAAGAGAGAGACTGCAGTAAGAATCTTCAGATGATCAGTCTTCAATTCCGGGCTTATTCCTCGAGCTTCCAAGGCGAAGAAATCCTCCAATTCCACTCCAAGAATGCCCTCAAATCGCACCCTCTCTCTTTGGTTCGTCCCTTGGGTGTTTGGGATCCAAAACCCAGCTCTCCTTCTCCTTTGGCTCGAATTTGGGTTAAAAAACCCGATTCTGGGCAAAACACGGTCGCGGGCACGGCCGTGCTTTGGTTTTGCCCGCCCGTGTTTTGCCCCCGTGTTAAAAACACGCCCGGGCGCGTTGGCCAAAACACGGTCGTGCCTAAATATGGGCACGGCCGTGTTTTGATTTAGGCGCGCCCGTGTTTTTACTGCCGAACCTGTTCCCCTATATTCAATGCTTCGTTTCTCCCTCGTCCGAACTCCGAATCAGTCGCCGTTTGATCTCAGAAGCTCGTAGTCTCGTCCTCTTTCTTTTAATGACAAGCTTGCATGATTCTTTGTCCATAAAGTGAGTTAGAAATCCATTCTTCTTCAGGTCATGCCCGAGTTTCTGCTCCCGAATCGCCAATTGATCTCTGATTGACTTGAAACTTGCGCCTATGCTTCACTTTATGTGCTAGGACCTGAAATATGACAAAGGAACACAACCTAGCGTAAAATAGGCCAAAGATGTGATAATTAAAGCTCAAACGATCAAGAAACACAGGGGAAAACATGTGCAAATATCGAGTAATCAGAACCCTAAACCGAAGTAAGGTAAGCCTAGATCCCCTTGGTACAATAAATTATTATTGCTTGCTTGCCCTATGCAACACCTAGTCGGCGGTTATACTTGACCGTCGATAGGGATGTTGTATTTGGAACAAGTCAAGTTTTTGGCGCCGTTGCCGGGGACCGCATTCTAGGTTATTTGAAAAAGGCTTAGGTCGTTACTTTAGCCATTTTGTGTTTTGTTTTGAGTTTTGTTTATCCACTCTTCATTTGAAGGGTGGTTTGTGTTTGTTTGATTTTCTTTTTTTGTGTTTTTGTTGTTGTAGGTTGAATTATGAAACTTAATGGCTTCTACAACATGTGGTAGTATCCACAACCACCCGAATGGGGATACCCAACATTGATCCAAGAGAGCTCCAAACCTTGTAAAATAGCTAGATTAGTGGTTAGTTTAGGTTGTAATTTATTTTTATTAATCACTGTCCTAGGTTGGCTAGATACCGAACCCTAAACCGAAGTAAGGTAAGCCTAGATCCCCGTGGTACAATAAATTATTATTGCTTGCTTGCCTTATGCTACACCTAGTCGGCGGTTATACTTGGCCGTCGATCGGGATGTTGTATTTGGAACAAGTCAAGTTTTTGGCGCTGTTGCCGGGGACCGCATTTTAGGTTATTTGAAAAAGGCTTAGGTCATTACTTTAGCCGTTTTGTGTTTTGTTTTGAGTTTTGTTTATCCACTCTTCATTTGAAGGGTGGTTTGTGTTTGTTTGATTTTCTTTTTTTGTGTTTTTGTTGTTGTAGGTTGAATTATGAAACTTAATGGCGCTTCTACAACATGTGGGGGTATCCACAACCACCCGAATGGGGATACCCATGGGTCATTTCCGAGGGAGCCACCTCCTAACACTAGAGTATTTGAGTCGGTCGAGCTAGGAGGATACCCAACATCGATCCAAAGGACGGACCTAAGACGATTTAACCCAAGAGAGCTCCAAACCTTGTAAAATAGCTAGATTAGTGGTTAGTTTAGGTTGTAATTTATTTTTATTAATCACTATCCTAGGTTGGCTAGATAACGAACGCTAAACCGAAGTAAGGTAAGCCTAGATCCCCGTGGTACAATAAATTATTATTGCTTGCTTGCCCTATGCTACACCTAGTCGGCGGTTATACTTGGCCGTCGATCGGGATGTTGTATTTGGAACAAGTCAAGTTTTTGGCGCCGTTGTCAGGGACCGCATTCTAGGTTATTTGAAAAAGGCTTAGGTCGTTGCTTTAGCCGTTTTGTGTTTTGTTTTTAGTTTTGTTTATCCACTCTTCATTTGAAGGGTGGTTTGTGTTTGTTTGATTTTCTTTTTTTGTGTTTTTGTGGTTGTAGGTTGAATTATGAAACTTGATGGCTTCTACAACATGTGGGGGTATCCACAACCACCCGAATGGGGATACCCCGGAGCTTCATGGAGTGACCAAGAAGGCGGAAGCGAAGGAAGCGGGTTCTATGATCAACCTCCCTTCCAAGAAGAAGAACCATACTAATGCGAATATGAAGAGGCTTCCCCATATAAAGAAGATTTCCCTCCACAAGTCGAGGAAAAATCCAAGTTTGAGTTGGCAATGGAAACCTTCATGGGACAATCCTCAAGACCATTTGCCACTCCACAACCGGAGCCAATTGGAGCTCATGGTGGAGCGGTTTGCTCGAAGCACTGATGAATGGTGCTCGAACTTGGATCTCCCCCAACACGAAGTGAAGTCTAAGTTGGAGCTTTCCATGGAGAAATTTGAAAGAATAAGCTCCAACACGGTTTTCCAACCCCTCCCTCCACCCGGCTTGACACTTGAAGAGAAGGTGAAATATAAAGAGGAGGTGGAAGGAGCGATCAATGACAATCGTGTGGAGCAAGACGTACTCACCCCGGAGAGCTCCTGTGGTGAGGATGAACAAGATGGTTGCATTGACGACCTCATCACTTTCCCCTTCCCGAGAGAAACTTTGAAGACCAAGTCACGAGTTTGGAGGAGCAAGAGAATCCTTTCTATGATCCTGCGTGGATTCTTTCCCTCCAAACCATACTTGAAGACATGAATGGGAAGGAGAAAGAAGTGGTCGAAGAGGAGGAAGATCTTGATTGTTCCCATGGGAGGAACGAATTGAAGATGAAGTAGAAGGAGCAAATGATGTCCAAGATGAGGACGAGGTCGAGGTGGATGAAGCATCCACAAGTTACAAGTGTTATGAAAGCTTTGCACCCGACCTTGATGCACTTTTGGAAAAGGACCCATTTGCGACTCTTTGCCAAGCCAAGTCCAAACCACGGGCAATCCCTCTTGGTGGATGCGATGGAATTCAAGAGATTTTTCACTACATGGTATGGGACAAGGAGAAGAAGGAAGAAGGAAATAAGGAGAGGTCTCGTGGGTGGAGCCTCATGATAACTCAAATTCACGAGCCCTCAATCGTGGATTCGTCCAAAGCTCGTGACTTGAGACACCACCTCACCTACGAGAAGCTCAACTTCAAGGAGGTTCTTGGATGGACCGAAACTTGAAGAGCAACCGTCCGGCTCACGACGTTAAAGAAGCGCTTGGTGGGAGGCAACCCATTTCAACGGTTTGTATCTCTTTTCCTTTCAATAAGAAGACCATTAGAGATATTTTGGTGGTGTTTTTCCATTCCCTTGCTCTTCCGGATCTCACCCACCCTCCGCTCCCGATCACTAACATTCACAGCCTATCCGGTAATATCGTTCTACCTCCTCATTTTATGTCATTGAGGGCAATGTCGAGCTTAAGTGTGGGGGGTAGTCTATTATGCATTTTGTGTGAATGATTGGTGTGATTTTGAATGCTTTAGAGTCTAGTTGTATGCCCAAATTTTTAAAATTCGAGGGCTACAAGCATTGCATGTTCATTGTGGCCAGTTTGTGGGAGAATCTTGTGTTTATTGGCATTGACATTGAATTTTTTACTTGTGATTGAGTGCATCCTATTATGATGATTGAGAATTGCATTAGGATAGTGAAAATGTTTAGTTCTCATGTGTGTGGAAATGAATGGATGTCTTTACTTGATTACTCATTGATTACAATTGCCATGCATCGAAATTTGTGAAATTGGAATAGATGATTGGGAGGCTAGGTAGCCATGTGAGTTTTGTGTCGATCGTCTTTTTCATGTGTGATAGATCCCTCTCACCATGGTGTGTAACATTCACCGTTGACACTAGTGAGTATGATGGAGGCATAGGATTAGTCCACGTCCAAAAGTTGATTGTCCCGAAACATCTTATCCCCTAGTCAACCCCTTTGAGCTGTGTGACTTTGGGTCGTTCTCATGTTAGGAGCTTGTCACTTTTTGAGCTTAATGGTGATCGAAAGAACGACCCCCCTTCCTTTCTTTGTGTCTAAACCGTTGTGAGTCATCCTTGTGTTCCGGAGCTCTCGCTTTTGAGCTCCATTGAGGTTCTACATAGGTGGATTTTGCATGGTTCTTGCTAGGAATGAAAATTTAGTGTTGGAGGAAAGATCTTTACAGAGAGCATTATTCATTAAGTGTAAAAATGGCATGTGTTTGGCTTTCTAATACCCCCTCGAAAAAAAGAGAAAAAAGGAAAGGAAAGTAGAAAAAAAGGAATTGAAAAAGAGGTAATAAACGGGGTAAATAAAGATAGAGAGTTGCCATGAGGAAATGATGTGTATGCTCTAGAAAGGGTTTCTTGCCACTCAGACTATTGAAACACCTAATTGTTCGTTGACCTCCTTCACTAATATGATTGAATTGTGGATAACAAGATAGGCCGAAGAAGTGTGTTTGAATGTAGTTCGTGATTGGTAGTGGTATGGAGGAAGGAAAGTGTGGTTTTTGGCCGATGCTAGTGGCCTTTGCTTGTATTAAAGGTTCTAGTCGAAACCTTTGTTTGCCACCACCCAAAATGCCTTTTCCCCCATGTCCAAGACCCTTGCCAGTCATTTGAACTCGTGTCTAAGACCTCCGGACAAGCTAGTGACGACAACCACCATGTGAACTCCAGCGTTTAGACGTTGCTTCCATGGTGAAGAGATGATAGGGTTGAGTGCTGATGATTGTGCACATCTTTTGCACCAAAAGGTCCTGACCCCACTGGTCGAGAGTGAATGATCCATTCACATTATGCATGTTCATATCTTATCTTGGTGAGGACCTTTGTCGCCCTTTCGTTTGTTCCTTGGACTTGAGTTCTATGCATGGTTAGTTGTGGTTGATGAGTAATCCGGTCGAGACTTGTATTGATTTGTGAATAGGTGAGAACTTTTCGTTTGCACGTTCTTAATGCATTCGAATGTCGTTTGTGGTGCGTGTCGATATTGCTTATGACGGTTCATTAGTTGATGCCAAATAAACATTGAGATTCATCCATTGTGTGGCCTTTGATTTTTCCCAAAGTTTTTGTTGTAAGGTTGAAATATTAACTTGTTTGAGAAGTGTTTGCTTGGGGACAAGCAAACATTCAAGAGTGGGGGTGTGATTCGGGTCCGATTGTACACATTTTACCCCTCGTTTCTTATCTGTTTGTCTTGGTTTTCATCGTCCTTCAACCTTTTTTATGCTAGGTTGTGCTTGTTTTCTTACATTTCAGGTCCTAGCACGTGTGGGAAGGTCGAGGACGAGTTTTGGGTCATTCGGAGGTCTAAACAAGCCAAAAAAATAGAGGCTGGACACTGTTCAGGGGCTGGAGGCAAATGTCACGCCCTTAGACCGTGAAAATCACCCCCATAGAGTGAAGTGCATGACTTCACGGTCTGGACTCACATATCACGGGTTCTAAGACCGTGATAATCACCCCCAGACCGTGAAATGGCCAAGTTCCAGAGCAGTTTGCCATCTAACTGGAGTCCAACCAGTTCACAGTCGCTAAGACCTTCAACTCAAGCCCCAAACCGTGAAGTCGCCCAAAATGCTAAGTTTTTGTCCAAGATCAAGGTCAAGCCTCCGAGTTCACAGCCGTGAACAGTAATCGTGATGTCGGCACTTTCGGGTTGTTTAAAAGATAGCGGCGGGGAGAGAGAAGGGAGAGATGGTTTTTGGAGTTAGAGCGAGCGAGTGAAGCCTTCAATTGAATTTGAAAACCCTTTTCCCTCACCCTATTCTTTCCTTCCCACTTAAGCTCGGATAAACTTAATGACATGTAGGTTTATTCTAACTTGTCGTTCTAATAGCCACTATTTTGATCTCGTATATTTCGATTCTCTCTCTCTAGGGTTTCGACCCAAAACACCAAAGGGGAGTTCTAGTGAGAGAGAGAGTGTGCTTGAGTGATCTTTGAACTTAATTGGAGGCTTGGGTTGATGGGCTAAGATCAGGTGACTAGGCGGGTCCCCTTAATCACATGACTAAGCCAATCTCAGACTTTGAGCTTCATTTAAATCTAATGGTTCACATTCATCCAATTCAATGAAAGGTAATGTGATAATTGCATAGTTTTTTATATTTTTTAATTAATAAATAATTTTAAAATAAATAACTTGCGCGTGTTTCCTGTCCTCGACCAGACGATCTGAACTCCGGCGGGCTTCTTTTTCTGCCTAGAGATTTATGGCATTCCTTTTATGGGAACTCCAGGGTTTTTTTGGCCATTCACACGAGAGAGAGAGAGAGAGAGAGAGAGAGAGAGAGAGAGAGAGAGAGAGACAGAGAGAGAGAGAGAGAGAGAGATTCCGGCAATAGAGATAGCATATGAGAATTTTCCGACGCTAGTGTTAGATTTTGTGATGTTTGTCAACCTGCTTTGTAATGTTTATAAGTCCAGTTTCTAATGTTTATATCAATTTCGATTTGTATTGTTTGTACTTTTTATCTATTAGGTTTGTAATGTTTATATGAATATTTTGTATATATTGTAATTTGTAATGTTTGTTTGTCTATTTTGTATACTTTTATGCTCTGATTTGTATACTTTGTATTCATCGGTTTGTAATTCAAGTTTACCAATTTGTATTGTAAGTAGTGGTATTTTGTACTGTTAGTATGCTTTGTAATGTTTGTCGATTAGTTTTGTAATATTTGTAAGCTTTGTTATTTTGTAATGTTTGTCAAGTTCTTTTGTAATGTTTGTAAGCTTTGTTATTTTTGTCCAACATATTTGTCATTTTTATCAACCATGCTTGTAATGTTTTTTATGTACAAATTAATAATACAAAACATACAAACTATACAAATCATACTGACATTATGTACAAATATACTAATAATACAAACTGACAACACTTGCATTACAAATCATTGTTCTTCCCTCAGACAACAAAATATGATGTCGAGAGCCGACTCTCTCTCCACCGCTGCCGCCGCCGACTCTACCCTCCTCTCTCTCTCTCTCTCTCTCTCTCTCTCTCCATCACCGCGCCTCTTCTCTCTCATCCACCGTCATCGACGCTCTCTCTCCCCCACTCCCTCTCTCTCCTCCACCATCATCTCTCTCTCCTCTGTTTTCCCGATGACGACGGCCAGACCTTCTTTCTCTCTCTCCAACGATGTCGCCTTTGTCGCAATCGCCTTTCCCTTTCTCCATCATCGTCAGCGCCATCAAGGTCTCCTTCCTCTCTCCATCGTTGCCTTCGCCCCCCTCTCTTCCACCGTCGCCGTCGTTCTCTCCCCGCCGCTGCTTTTCTCTCTCTCCCATGGTCGGCGTTGGCAACGAGAAGAGTACGGTTGGAGACAAAAAATAAATAAACTTAAATAAAATTTTCATAATCCCAAAATTGCCCCTGCCATTATTTAATTATTCCTGCCCTATTTTCCACCGTTAGATTGATTAATAAGAATCCAATGCTAGGAGGGGCTTAGCCAAGTGACTAAGCACCCCCCCCCCCTTTAGTCACCAGATCCTCTCTCTAGGGTTGATCTTGAAGACAAGGATTCAAGCCTAGAAGAAGAAGAAGATCTTGGGCTCCAATTTGTAATATATCTCTTCTCTCTCTAGAAACTCACCCTCTTCTCTTGGGTTTAAGAACCCTAGGTCTAGGTTTTGGTTTGTTGTTGATGTAAGTGACAAATTCCATGTTTGATTGATGATTTTACTTAATGTATGAATGTTTTCATGAATTGCATGAGTTGGGTTTTCATTTTTCATGTTTTGAGCTTTTGACCTAGGAGGAGAAAAATCCCCTTAGAGCCCATTATTGGCGTATTTGGGTCATTCCTCATCCTATATCGTACGGGTGACCTCCGAGGGAGTTGATTCCATCAATCTCCTACGATATAGGGTTGCCATGGTTGAATAGAGCATGCTCCATTCATCGATTCGCCGTTCAGGGTCATTCCCGAGGCAGTCCATCTCCTAACAGTAGAGTATTTGAGTCGATCGAGCTAGGAGGATATCCAACATCGATCCAAAGGACAGACCTAGGACGATTTAACCCAAGAGAGCTCTAAACCTTATAAATAACTAGGTTAGTGGTTAGTTTAGGTTGGTTAGTTTAGTTTTAGTAATCACTATCCTAGGTTGGCTAGATAACGAACCCTAAACCGAAGTAAGGTAAGCCTAGATACCCGTGGTATGATAAATTATTATTGATTGCTTTCCCTATGCTACATCCGATCGGCGGTTATACTTGGTCGTCGATCGGGATTTTGTAGTTAGAACGAGTCACATATATTCACCCCTACACTTAAAGATCACATTATTGTCAATATGAAAGAAAAGATAAGTAAGAATTAGATAAAATACACATCTATAGCCACAACTTTCACGCTTGTAACACTTATAGCATCAATTTGGTATTTTAGTCAGTGTATCATTAACCTAACTGGCGAAATATCTAACACCATTAAAGTTTGTAACGAAAATAGCTAGATTTGTCAAACAAGCATCATAAATCTAGCTATTTCGTATATTTCGAAAGTTTTGACAAGTTTAGGTAATGGTCTCAATATGAGAGGTATTGAAGTAGCAATATCAACTTACAAAAGAGATTTATTTGGAACAACAAAGCTACAAATTAATTGTTCAATGTCCTAAGTGGCTTGTTTTGTTTAGTTGGGAGTGTTGCCTATTTGCATACCTGTTTATTTTTATTTTTAAATATGGCTATTGGCAGAAGTTTATGATAAACTTAGGGTTCCAAGAAATAATGAGAACCCAAAACCGTGACGTTCTCCAACAAACACCGGGTCAGATCAGGTGCTTAAGGCTTAATTTTTAAGGAAGATCTTAAACCATCTCCAACCAATAGGAGAAGGGGAGAGAAAAACATTAGTAATAATTAGTTAACTACCTAAAAGGGTAAGACTGGGAATATAATAAAAATTTAATGTGAAATTAAAAAGGAAAACTATAGAAACCACGTCTGCGATGCCTCACTATTGAACATTCATATCGGGAAAATCGACCTCTTCCGAACCCTAAAATCGTTTCCCAGGAAGCCACGGCTTCAAACTCGTCGCCGGCTAGCCGTCGCGTTCTGGGTGCAATCCCGGCATCGGAGTCACTGCATCACGGTTGCATCATGTCGTTGCCAAGTCACGGCTGCATCAGTTTTGGTTTCCTCATCTGCAACCTCGTCATCGTCAAGTCGCGACAACGTCGTCGTTCCGTCTGCAAACCCGCGACGACCCGCAATCACGGCTGCCTGGTCGCTGTCGTTTCCCCCGTCGCGACCATCTTCTCGTCAGATTCCTGTCTAGGTTGCCACCAGCTTCCCGTCTGCGTGATGGGTGGTGATGATAATAATGTTGCTTATAATGTTAATAACGTAAGGCTAAAGATAGATAACGAATGTTAATAATATAAGTTATAATGACAACAAAATGTTAATAACTTTGGTTAAAATGATAATAATGTATCTTAAAATGTTAATAACGTAGAATAAAATGGAAAGAATTTGTAATGTTAATAATGTAGTTTAATACATGTTGAAAGTGTTACAATAATTTGTTAAAGAGTTAATAACGTAGGTTAACATGTTAATAACGTAAGGGAAAAGATTGGTAACGAATGTTAACATGTTAGTAATGTGAGTTAGTGTGAGAACCAAATGTTAATAATGTTGGCTAAAATGATAATAATGTAGCTTAAAATGTTAACAACATAGGTTAAAATGAAAAAACCTCTTTTTTAATTACGTGGGTTAAAATGTTAATAACATAGGCCAGAATGATAATAACGTAGTTTAAATTGTTAATAAATAATAACGTAAGTAATAATGAAACCATCTTTATATAACGAAAGTTAAAATGTTAATAACATGTTAATAACGTAGGTTAAAATGATAATAACGAGACTTAAAATGTTAACAATGTAGCGACTACAAAGGGAGGCAACGCCGGGCAGGACCGACGCCGGAGGTAAGCTACGCTCGGCAGGAAGACGACGACAACCGTTGAGGGTCAGAAGTTGGGGAGCGCTGTCGGAGACGGAAGCGATGCCAATGCTAACGAGAGAAGTAGGTCGTTGGTGGACTGGGCCGACGATGACAACGGGAGCTGGCTGTCGATGACGGAGAACGCTTGCAGGAGCAAAATCGCCGGCCGGAGAGCTCAGCGGAAAGGAAGCTAGACCGGCGGTGGCAACGAAAGCTAGGGTTCGGCGTTGGACTTGGTGGACTGGAACGACGACAACAACGAGAGCTGGCTGTCGACGGTGGAGAACGCTTGCGGGTAGGGATGGCAATCAAACCCATGGCCGCGGGTACCCGACCGCCCCATACCCAGTCAACGCGGGGAATCCCCGCTTTGACCGGGTATGGGGCGGGTATGGGTAAAACCCGCAAAAGGTTTGATGGGTATGGGGCGGGTATGGTTTTAGCCTCCCCCGCCCCATACCCATACCCATACCCGCCCCACCAAGAGAATTTCTTCACATATCAAAAAATACGTGGATTAAATTGTAATCTATCAATGATGATGATGATAACTCGAGAAAATAAATAGTAGAAATGCAATTGAGTAACCACCTTAATCAAAACCTAATTCATTTCCCTCAATTCTCCTTCCACTCTTTCACTTTCCCCCTTGTCAACAAAATTATGTTAGTTAATTATTACTTAGTAAATGTATCAAAAGTTAGAGCATAATAATTTAAAAAATATTATAGTCTATATTATGTATTAATGGATGTTTTAGGATCATATTCTTTGAATCGTATTTAGAAAATGACCGTGTTTTGTTGACTTCGTGATATAATAGGTTTGTTTATGGTTATAATTAAAACTTTTCTTGTAAGTTTTAGGTATAATAATGTTGGATGTACGGGGATGGGTATTACCCATGGGTACCCGAAACCCACGGGTATGGGGATGGGTTTGCAAAACATTCCCCCGCATGGGTATGGGGCGGGTATGGGTTTGGGTATTTGAAGATGGGGATGGGGATGGTTTAGGCAAACCCGCCCCAAACCCGCCCCATTGCCATCCCTACTTGCGGGAGCAGAATCGCCGACCGGAGAACTCAGCGGGAGGGAGGGCGGAAGAAGGTTTTTTGATTTGATAGAGAAACAGTTCAGATGCTTGCGGGAGGAAAAAAAAGATGATACGTGGACATATACATCAATAGGGTTACGTTTTTTAATTTAATTGTAATTCGCTTAATAATCCTAACAACTATTTAACTAATAACTCCTCACTAACTATCTAAAATTGAATCAGCCAATCACAATGCTTTAAGATCCTCCTTAAGAAAAAGGGTTTAAGGACCTGAACTTGGGCCCAAACCTTTAGATAGTAGGAGAGGTAAGTAGAAGACACGAAGGAAGACAAATTAAGAATCACTCGTATAGTATGCCGTAAACCGTATACATGTTGTTGATAAGAAATCATATACATATATGCAAAAAGAATATAGGCAAAGCAAGAGAGAAATTAATTTGTGGGATTGCTTGATCTAATAAGAATATGTGACTGAAGTTGTGGGGAAAACATGTCTATTTAGCTGGGGGCGGAGGCTTATCTTTCTTGGCTGCTGCATCGTCTTTATCTTTCCTTCCCTGCAGAATCATGGAAATCTGGAGGCCTCTGCTGAAAGCTTGGTTGAAGAGCAACCGAGTTTGGAACTCGTTGACAAACGGGAACCAAGACAAGATGGCACTTGGGGAGAAGATCAACAGTCCCATAATGTATTCGTACGCTCTACCCAGCTCTTTGATTGAATCCCACAATCCTATTCCTTTAAACAGTCCCCTGCATGCTTGACCAATCTGGAAATTTCCAAATGGACCAACCACAGCCAGAGAGGTTTAATGTTAGTTTTGTTCTTTGAGGAAAATTCAGGTACGGATGTGGTGAATGGTTACTAAACAGAAGCAACTTACCAGAAGCAGAGCCCATCCAGTGGGAATGAAGGCAAGGATGGAAGCAAACAAATCCGCTATTGTAAGGTTGCAGACCACGAACAATACAGTTAAGACAGACAGGAACCCCAGGAAGAGAAGTGCCTTTAGAATTCTGAACGTTAGCTGGAAATCTGTGCCAAACTTCCGCCTCCCCATTGACACCATCTACAGGTTGAGCATTAGAGAACAGAATACAGGTGCAATGTGAATACTATGGATAAAAACAAGAAATGGAGTAGCGAATAACCAAAAAACAGTGCCTTTGGCAGTGGTTAAACGAACCTTCAATACCAGGAGAGCAGAGATCATGACAACCCACGAAAGTCCGTACACCTGAGGATAAAAAGTCATGTCAATTGTGAGCTTTGTAAATGAAGCAAGAGATGTGGACTGAGCGACATATTAGAAGCAAGTGATGTGTTACCAGGAGACTCTTGATGCGGTGAGATATATCAAGATGATAGACAATGCCGTACTGGTAGACAAAGAAGCGGCAGGCAAGGATTATCTCCATTATCCGGCCCCTCAGGTTGGTGTATTTGAGATGCTCTTGTTCACCGTCCCACCATGATTCCCAACTTTTCTCTGGCGGAATTCCAATCCCACCGCGGTTCCCCATCCACCTCTTCCAATCAGTCCAATCATCCACAGTTTTTTGCCAATCGAAGCCAGATGGATTGAACACAAAAGGAGCAAATAACCAGGAAGCAACAAGGAACCACATGGAGAACGTGATGAACAAGTAAAGATTTGAACTGCGATACGACTCCCCGTAGACCTCATATATAATCAATAGCATCAACAGCTCTATTCCCTTCACAAAGTGGCTCCGCGAGTATAACCTATAGTTATCAGCAAACTTTGCATGGAACACGACAAAGCCACGGCCAGTGGCCCGATATTTAGAACCACCGTGCAAAATCGTCTTCCCGTAGTAATGAGCTTTAGTTCCAAGCTGAAATGTAAAGAAGACAGAGGCCAGTTGTAGTTGCATAATGATGAAATCACCCAAGGCAGTGCGAAACCCCTTCTCCAATCCAATTTCCATAACCATTGGCAGGACTAGTAACAATCCTAATTGGAACACAGACTGGGTGGCCAAAGCTTCTTCAAGTGCATTGCTTTGTCGTATCGTTGCATTTGTCAGGATCTCCATTTCTACTCCACTCATTACCATGTACAAACGTCCATACAAGAACACATATACGATAAGCACAGTTATCTGCACAAGTGAAAAAGATCAAAGTCAACTCATAAGAGAGAAGCTCGAAATCCAAGCACAATCTAGAAGATGAAATAGTCTATTTTAGGAAAAGTAATTGTCCCATAATTAAAAAAAATTAAGTTTTTCTTGTTCTGGCTTATCAAGGAACATTGTCAGCCATATCGACCTAGTAAATATCTCAAACACTACAGTTGCACATCATGAACAATATCATCAAAACAAAGGAGCTTCCAAAGGGACTTACCCTGAAGCAGTACTAGGACTATTATGGTTTGCCAAGGGCAACTAAATAATAAGACAGGACTCAGCAGAAAGATGATAAATAAAGGTACAAGTTCAACATACCATGCTGCTGAAATAAAAACCAACTGTCGTGAAATAGAATGACAACATCCTGTAGAAGTCAAACCGGCGCCCAAGACGATAAACATCGCGACTAAGAGTCTGCTCTCCGTTTCCGTTAGCAACCTTTGCTTCAAAAAGTGATATCTGATTCATCCCCACATCACGTCCTTTGCCCACTTGTATATATTCATGGTGTGTAATGTATCCACCACGTAGTGTAGAGTTGTATCCTGAAGAAAATTAAGATGCTTTAGCTGTCGCACTAAATCAGATAACAGTTGTCTACAGCCAATGCCACCAATAATGTTCGACCAGATACTACCTGAAAATATATCCTCGCTCAAGTTTATGATTTTAGAAGCTTTGCTGATGCCACCTCTGGTAATATGGAATATCCGGTCAAATATATCAGGATGACCATAATGGAAACGAACCCTGTAAAGTTATGACATACAAAAATTCTAAGTGATTATAGGATCGAGATTATAATCACAGAAAATCAATAAATGAAGCAAACATAAGAATGGACAAAGAAAAATAAAAATCAAGACTACTGTCCCACAACAAAAGAAAGTATAACTCAGATAGATGAAGAAGAATAACGGTAGTTTGTTCTGTTTTTTATTTTCTTAGTTAAAATCTTCGAAGGGACAACAGTACAAAAGAACAAGTTATGGCGCTTCCTGAAATACACTTTAATATCACAGCTTTTAAACTTCCCCATGTCCCCAACCCCAAATACCGGATCATTGATGTGACACGCCCCGAAGGGAAAATTATTACTTTATCATGCCAACCGCAAAGAGGATGGTCTCAGTATTGGTATATAGTTTGGTATATGCCAAGAGGTATCTCATAAACATTAGCAGAAAAAGCAAAGTAGAGACATAAGGCAAATATGAATTCCAAATGCATTCTATACACCTAACTAATAATCTAAGAAGATGAGAGTTAGGCGTACCTCAAAGGGTTAGCCAAAATTCGTTGTCCAATGGTGACAAAGCTTGTCTCTTGGTTGGACATAAACCAGGCAAGTGATGAAACACTGCATGATATTAAGCAAAGTAAATATATGTTTTTAACATTGATCTGGAACAGACAGATTAAATTCAATGATGACAGTCATACATATCCAACAATGTGCTATGAGATTATTTCGCTTATTACAATGCATACCGACCTTCCAGTAAATATATGCTCCCTCAGGCCCAGAATTGTTGGCTTGCGTGGCCCACGGCGGGGTGTTATGAACTCCTCCAGTACGTTTCTCATTTTGAAAGCTTCTTCAAAGTAATTATCCTATTAAAGAACAATGACAATTGTGTTCTGAGGAATGTTATTCATAAAAGTTGATTATAATAGCAGAAGAATGAGACCTAAACGAGAAACATACCTGGTTCATGTCAATAGTTTGCAAAGCTTCTCCACGAGTGAAAATAATTGCATGGTTCTGATTTTCAGGTTTGCCTTCACCAATTTCTGTTGGAGGCCCCGGAAGCTTAATTCTGTAAATTTCCTATTAACACACCATCCAGGTAAGGTATAAACATGTGATCCGAAAAAGGATTAAGTGTAGAAGCAGGATTGCACTTAAAGAACATGTTAGACAAGAAGAACCAAGGACCTCTGATCAGATGATATCAGATAAGTTAAAGACCATAAGCGAAATGCAAAACTACTACGGTGAGTGGTGTTAAACCTGAGAGAATTACAAATATATGTTTGTCAATGACGTGCTCTAGAAGAGCCAGAGTGCTCGTATGATAATTACAAACTAATGCTTGTCCATGGCATGCTTTAGAAGAACCAGAATTACAACAGTAAACACCAAGGACCACTGATCATATGATATCATATCTCTTTAAGTTAAAGAGCATAAAGGGAATGCAGAACGAGTACGAAGATTTTGTGTCTATCATGAGAGAATTACAAATTAATTCTTTCCACAACATATTCCACAATGGACGAGGGTCTATCATACCTCATCCAACTTGTCACCCCCTTTAACAAGCACAGAATAATACACCTTCTGTTGCTTTCCATTCACTGTCTCCTCTCTTTCATCGATATAAGCAACCCGCAGTGATGGATACCTTCACGAAGTTCAACCCATTAGGGATTCATAAACTATGGAACATGATGGGTGGAAGAAGATAGTGAGTCATTTTAACTTACTTTAACATGAGATTCAAAATGTTATTGTAACAGCTTCGGTCCCGGCCATCGCTGGACTTTTTTTGAGCACCATATATCTGACATGAAACCACATAGGTGAATTTCAGATCAGCTAGAGCCTGCGCACGCTCAGATAGAGATCTATCCTCATTACTGAGTTCCATGCTGGGGAGGCCATTGATAATAGCTGCAAAGGAAAAGGTTGAATGTTTAATTTCACTTGGATTGGAAAACCGCTAAACTGTGCTCCCTCCATAAACATTGATTGACCATCTTCTTTTCAACGAATCAACCAATTTGAAGTCTTCCAAACAACAACAGTGAAAATAGTACACTGCTAAGTTTTGGCTTCTACTTGATTTTCTACAGATATTGGAACCGAAGAGAAAAACCTAAATGACATTGTTAGACCAATGGGATAGAAAATCGATAAGTAAAAATGACAGAGAATAAAAATACACTGAGCAATTTTCGATAGTATTCTCTACTAGTAAACTATTTAGATTCATCCTACCCTGATGTAAATTTTGACTGTGTCATGTTGCTACTTCACAAACCTAGAAGAGCGAGAGTATTAACAATTACGTCAAAGCATAAATCACTAACCATTCTCTCCTGCAAATTCAAGCAAGTACTGTAGTTCCAGAGCACGTCTATAGTACATCATCCCTCTAACTGAAAAACAAAAAGAGTAGAAAGCAAGTGAGAGAAGTTAAACAAGGTCCACATATAAGGTTGTCATAATATATAGGAACATGTAAAACACTAGTGTTATACCTGTTCTTGCAAGTGTCTGTGCTCTATAAGATACCCAATGACGAGTAAGCTCTGCCCTGTCCTTCGGAGCGCAACCAGTTATCCTTTCCTCAAAGTTTTTCCATTCATCTAGCAAGCCATTCGAGTAAGGTTTAAACCCATACATAAAGACAAAGCACAAAGAAAACATGGATCCTCAAACTCACCGCGATATATTGTTTGAAGATAGAACAAAATTGTTATGCCATCTTCATTTTCATGATTAAGCTCTTCCTCGGAGTAAAGGACATCTTCTTTGTAATAAGGAGTCAAAACACTGACCATAAAAAGGAAAACTTACTGAGAGACTCAAAGCAGTTTCTCAGGTTTCTAAAGATAAGGTTTGAAATAATTGGTCCGAAGCACTTGATCAAACTGAAGGCAAGTCAGTGAAGATGCATTCTTTAACTGAATGCAAGTCAGTGAACAACATGAACAAATGGTTCGCTATAACTTTAACTGAATGCCCACCGACTAAAACAACTTGCATCTCTATTGATTCCTTGGAAATTTCTACTGAACAAATGAAGAGAATGGTTGAAAAATAGAAAACATAGGCACAGTTCAAGCATTTCTTCATTACTTACCTAAAAGAAAGCATGTCCCTCACTTTTGGGGCACTTGGCATGTTCATAAACAACGAATTTGCAAAGAAAGTGATACGGCGACGGGCATCTAAGTTGGATGGCACATTTATTGCAGATTCCTTTGTTGTCAAGAGCAAATGCAACCTTACAACCTGTGCAAAGGAATGAGAGACAAAGGAATAGTTAGAACTTTCAAATAAAGTCTGAAAATGATAAAGAAAGGATGTGACAGCAGATGTTACCTTCTCTCTCCATGTTTTGTTTCGTATGAGGTCAATGTTTATCTTTCCAAACCTCTGTTCTTTCTTGACACTTTCGTCATCTTCTGCGGCATAGTGAGCTCTTTCAAGGATTCTACACAACAGCAGGAAATACTCGTTATGGAAGCTCTTATAGTATGTTGATAAGATATCATGCACAACAACTTAAGCTCTACTACTTCTGGAACTTACTCACGGCCCCGAACCATAACATCCTGAACAATAATTTCAATAATGTCCTGGAGAATATTGATTATTTGAGCTCTGAACATATCCGGATCTTCATAATTACTCAGCTGTAGACAAGGAAGCATTAGTAGTTTATTCAGAAAAAGAAAAAAGATGGGAAAATATTAAATAGAAAATGGAAGTAAGAACAGAAAATAAATACCAAGGTGTGCAAAAACTTCTCCAACTTATCACTAAGCAAAGGCAACCCACTCGTTCTGAATTCTTGCAGAAACCTTTGTTGTTGTATGCTCACGTCAACTTCATAACAAATCTGTCTTATGATCCTACTCATGCAGTCACAAAATAAAGAGGATCACAAACGATAAAAGGATCCGATACGGACCTGAAAGAAACAAATTCAAGAAATCAAAGAGAAAAGGTGGGCTACTATGCTCGTAAAATCTTAGGTCCATGGCTTCATTTTAGTTTGCATAAGATGGAAGTTCTTACATCCTGTCTGAATCATCTTGCAGCAGACTATAAATTATGTCTCTTATAGTCTCATAAAATTCAACCACAGCAAACCGCATATACTCATCCATTCTCCTAAATAAGTCAGCACCATTAGTCCCCTTGAAGTCTTTTGCCATGTCCAGAGCAATAGGAATCTAACAAGTATAAGGAATTCCAGGATGAGAAAATTGAAAACTTTTCAGCATTGAGAGTAACAAGAAAAATAAATAGTACCATATACCTTGCTCGCAAGCAAAAAGGGAGGCCATTGAATGACTGACACATCATTAGAGGAAGATGGTACCAGTAGCAAATCTCTTTCACTATACAGTCAGCAAATTGAAAACGTGAGAAAGGCCCCGTACTGGAGCATCAGCTTATTTAGTGAACTGATGGTAGAAGGGTCTTAACTCATTGCTTATGAGATCCTCCATTCTCATAGAGTTAATGAACTCATTCCACACATGAGAAAAATTGGCAATGCTTTGCCTTTCAGCTGACTCATCCTGCCACATGAAATGTTTTTTTTAGTCAGAGACGACATATTACCAAACAAGTTGCCCTCATTTTTCTTCATTTTTCTTTTATATTGACAAAAAGAATAAGGAATTAAGAGATTGGGTCGACCCATTAGAACTGTGACTACCAAATGTTTCCTTTTGCCTCTTTTCTTTGAGGAAGGCACAAGACAGGTACTGAAAGCTGAAGGAACGTCTTCAAATCTGGACCGCAGCATACCAAGAGTCCTTATCTAATAACATGAATATTACGACACAGTAATCAGGAAGACCAGCAGATATTGCCATTTTGTCATCAACAATAAAGTAGCACCTCCTCTGTTCTACAATGCTAAAGCAAATGTTCCTATATGCAATATCATTATAACCATATAAGCTTCAATGGAAGATTACAAGAGAATGACCACCAACCTCACCCAGATGGCTGAATGCTCCACGAATGCCACCGAAAAGAGTAGAAAATATTGCATACCATATTTGTGCATCCATAAAGTAAACCTGAGACGAAAAGGCAGGTCATTGTGTAACTTACATCAGGATATATATTACATGACATAACAATCAGGCCGACAGTCTCTTACTTCCAAGCATCCCCACCAAGCTGTTTATTACAAATTCAACTGATAAGATTTGGTTCCCTCCCCTTCTTGCTAATTGACATTTCTGAACTTATATATGTTTTGAATTATCCCAAATTGGAGTAAACCACATAGGTTACTAACTGAATGCAGCTTGGTTTGGCCCTCTGAGACCACCATATGCAAAACCACAATTTTCAAGTTTAAATTAAAAGATCACTATGCAATTGCCGAAATAAAAGCATACGGAGGCTTATATTAACCCTTAGAATTATATACATGACTTAATATTTCAGATGTATAAACACATACATTAACATGGAAAGTGAAAGTTTGACTTATGGCTGCTTACCAGGACAATTGGCGCCCATATTGCAATAACCGCACCAATGTTGTGCTTAGCTACATAGTTCCAAAATGCACAAAAGCAATTTTCAATATCAATTAGTTTAAGTATTTAACCAGCAAAGCAACAAACATTGTAGGAAAAAAGCTCAAGGCTTACCATGTGGAAAGAACTCATGCCACTGATAATTATCGATCCTCATCTCCATAATCAGTTTCGTTGGCTCAACAAGTGGCAATATCTATTTCAACAAGTGAAGAAGAAGAGAAAAATCAAGATTATCTTCCTTTTACTTGTTGAAAGCTAGGTGCAGAAGGGCACCCTAACCTGTAGTATTAATAAGACAGGTCTCGGAAGCCCCGTTTACATCATGATTTTCCAGTATTGAAGCCTAGCATTGTTACAGTTAATTAAGCTAGCAATTTTTTTACTGCATCCTTATATCTTACACTTTTTTAGACAAATACATAACAGGTTGTGTTTAATTTGATTTATAAATTTTGGTGTAACTAACTTAATTATTGGGAGCAAAACAAGATGAAATCCTAGTACTAGTAAAGCAAAGCGATGGAATATTCTGTTTAAGTAAATGCTGGAGCTTATGGTTAAACAAAGCAAGCCACATCTTTATCCACATAAAAGAGATTTGGGTTGCATTCATGGACACTAGCAATATAATTTTCATCAAAGGGCTTGTGTTGGTTGTCAACCAGTAGGAAAACATAACCAGCCAACTCCGCAACAAAAACATATATTTCATACAAGTCGAGCAGCATTGACTTCTGGTCAAGAATCACAAAATCCTAACTGCATAAACACACAATTATATATAACTAGATAGTCAAAGTCTTAGACTCAAGATCATTTTTCTTTTTACTTTGTCTTTACATATCACTCCCATCAGCTTGATGATGTAGACTTATTTCAATGCAATACTTGGTATCAGATAATTGATGGTGGAGAGCATAAGACATACCTCAACATAATAGCTAAATGCTAACTTGCTTATAATCAGTAAGATCCAAAAGAGTGTATACCTGAGAACAAGGAAATGAACAACTGAAAAGAGAAATATCTCTGGCATATTATGTGTACAGATGAAAAAAAGTAGCTTGCATGCATGTGTTCAAGCGCATCAATATATAGGCACAACATGAAAATGGATGAGTCAAGTTAATCATTTTACTTACTTTAAAAGTGAAAACACATCCTCATGCATGCCTCTACCAATATACAGTTTTGGCTGGATCATGGTAAATTCCATCACAGGAAACAACAAGTTTAATTCCGTCAGAAAGAAGGAATACTAAATTGACTGGACACAAAGAGGAAACAGAAACAGAAGGAAAAAAGAAACTAAACAACCAATGGGCATGCTTAATTCATAATTCAAGTGCTAACTATGCTTGCCTGAGCCCACCACAAAAGTAGAGTAATTATCCGGAAGTTTGATTTCTCCATAGTCCTTCGTAATGGTGGAAGCACAAACAATAGAGCAGATAGGATATTGGGCAGCAAATAAATTGCAACAGCATAATTATAAAGAGATTGATTTTGAAAGTCACTAGCCCAGCTGCTGAAAAATCTGATGAGCCCTGTCGGATTCTGAACAGATTTGGAATAAGCAATAGGCATAGCAACAGCCCATGCTGCTGCCACAGCGAATTTGAGCAGGTAGCGCATTATTTGTGTGAATTTTAAGCTCCTCCAAGCATAAAGGTTGAGTACAATATCAAGAATAGCTGCAGAAGACACAATAAGGAGGAGGAAGATAAATAAAAAATTCATAACCACAAAGTAAGTCCGTCCAAAGAAGAATACAAAAATATTATATCATAACGCATTCCTTCACTCGGAAGAATGTCCACTTTAGACACAGAACGAGATACGGTTCTTTAAGCTATAAAAGTATATCTTCTCTCCGAGCAATATGGTAGAGGCACTTTACCTCGCAGCAGATTGAGAACTGCAGAAGTGATAAAGATGCTCAACACACTTCTGAAGACATCTGGATCAAAAAAGCCAGCAATAGATCCAGAATTCCAAGCAATAATCAACATAGCCTGAAAGCACAGGCTGAAGAAGTTTATTGATTGGAAATAAGGGCAGAACAAACAGGTATCAAATACACAACATACCTGGAAAGCCAAGATAAAAAAGATCCACATTCGGTCAAAACTTCTATAAAGGTGCCAGAAAGTACGGACTTCGACAAAATTAGTTTTCGGCTTCCGCCTTCCACTGCCACCCTGATTAGATCTCTGTAGAAAACAGAAAACCCAGCGTTAGGACAAAAGGAGAAAGTTCCAGACCAGCATCCAATATGTTTCCATGACGCTACTTCTCTTCAGTGAAAACGATCATCTAGAGGGCATTCAGATATATTTTTCCTAATCCCTTCCTAAATATAATTGTAGCAAGTATCGTATGCAAGGGATTTTGGCTTAATGTGTATTAACTCGTTTCAATCTAGATTAGTACTCTTGCATATGAGTCTAAATTCAATAAAATGCATAGATACGAGCTTATTCTCACAAGTATTTTTTAGGTTCCATATTTATTTTTGCAAACTTCTTTCTCTTGCCAACACTGGGTTGACATTACCTATTCAATACATGGGAAAAAAAGGACCAATCACAATGCAGAAGCTTTTTAAGTGGACGCCAATACAGCTGGTAGGAAAAGGAAAAGGAAGAAAAATAAAGTGGTACAGGACATGAAACCAATTGGTAGACTAGCATTCGATAGTTGATTATGATCCTTGCTAAACTATATGTAGCTCATATGACGACGATGATGACTGCATAAGAGTTCTAGAAACAAACTGTAATGGAAGGTGCTATGGCAAAAAAAAAACTGTAATGGAAGGTGAAGTACCTCATTTGCTGGCAAAACCTCATCTGAGTGAATAAAAAAGTCTGCTTTGAGATCCATCGGCCATTTTATTCTAAGACATCTGTTAGACCTACAAAAACGGAAAAGTCTTGATCCACTGTTAAGTATAAAAGACTAATATATATATATATGGACGGTTCTATTGTACCTTGGGTAAAATCAAAGGTATGACATACCTTGAGTAAAAAAATGTTATCTAGACCTTGAATTGATTGGAGTTTGGCTTCTGGTATTATTTTTAAACCCTAAAAGATTAAAATCTAGGTCTTAATTCTATAAATCTCATACACTAAGATCCATTTAATTAGAAACAAAAATCGACGGTCATGATTCGTCTAAATATATGCAACAAATTACATGCACAATTTTATGGGTTAAGCTCTATGATTTAGATAACTAAGACATGGGGTTCACTAATCAAGTGTTAAAGTATAGTATCATGCCCAAAAATCCGATTAATTCGAGGTCTAGATAGTGTTTCTTACTTTAGGTATCTCGTACCCTAGATTTTACCCAAAATACGATAGAAGCCACCATATATATATCAATTGTAAGTGAAGGTTCCTACCAGAAATACTCGTTCAAGTCATCATAGTTTCTCCACCTCGAATGGCTGGCTTTCCCACTTTTGTTTCTCCTAGCTTCCTTTTTCAGGGAACATAATCACTTTTCAGACACAAGGAAGAATATAAAAGGGCCATACCCTACAAGTGTTAGATTGAGTTACAAACCCACCTTACGCACAACCTGGTATATAGGATGTATTACATTCCGCAGAAAAGCTTCATCATCAGGTGCTGCTGTTTCATAACTCTCTCCACTAACAGGATGTAAATTGCGGAATAATACGCCAAAAACTTCATATGCCATCTGCAAGTTAAGAAAATAAGAAAATTATACTATAGAATACAAGAATGTACTTCCAAGATTGAGAACATTAAGACAAAAAAATATAAAGTACAACAGTGTAGTCAAGGTTAGCTCCAGGTTCATAAATCAAATTTCAGATAACCACAAATTGAAATACTTCAGAGGTGACAAAAATATGCAAGAGTTGCTGAAAACATGGCAATATGAGAAGGAAACTAAGTACTGATATAGAGATGCAAGTCTCATGAAAAGGAAACTAAGTACTAATATAGAGATGCAAGTCTCCAACCAAAACATAATAGGAACATCGCTTGTTTCAGCAGAAGCAAGAACACAAAAACTAGCTACAGAAAAGCAGACTACAAAATTACTTGAACATAAATAAGATGCAAGGATATTTGTCATTTCTTCACAAGCATAAAGACAAATTTTAAAAGAGATCCATACAGCAGAATACATTTGCAATATAAAGGATAACGGCTTATATTTTCTTGACTGTCATTGGTTTCTTATTATCAAATCATTAAAGACAGCAGATTCAAAATGCAGTACCAATATTTTCTATCCCTCTACGTTCAGTGTGTGTTTGTGCATTGCGTATATATAGATCACTCTACATGACCAAAAGAAAAAGGAAAATATTCTTATCAACTGTAACAACGGAATCTAAACTGACAAACTAGATGCACCTCAAACCCATAAAGTTTCCATCTTATAAATCAAACTTGCTTTAGTTCTATTAAAGGCGAGGAAGATATAGATCACTGGGACGCTTTGGCATAGTTTTCCACAAAGACATGGAAATGCTATGAAGATCTAACAAGCCATGGAGCTACCATATCCAGAAGACAGGATCCAAGGTATGTTGATTGAAAACCAGAAACAGTATGTTATATCAGTAGCTCACATGATCGAGATATGAGGGAAGCAAACAATGTGTCAAAAACCAGGGATTTTATAGATAGACAGAAACAGTAATTCATCATATATCAGCACCAAGGAGATATAGATATGAGGGAAGTTATCATAATGAAGATATGAAGTGAGGCTACAATAAAAGATACCGTCGAGGAGGAATGTAGGATACATACATTGTGGAAGATATAGCAAATGCATTCTGGCATGAATCGTATATTTGAAGCTTCTCCCCATATTAGTAGATACAACCCAATGTAGATAAGCTCTAGCTGTGGTTTATCAAAGCCTCCTGGGAACCTAAAAAATCAACATCCAGCAGGAAAATAAGGGACCGCAGATGCTCTAACTTTGACAATATAAGATGAACTTACCGGAGATTGCTTTCAACTCGCAGATAGTGACACCAGGAAAGATAGTTTTTGAAAGTTTTGTTCAGTAGTTGCTGTATTGTGCCAGTATTTAACTGCAAAAACCTCAAATTAATATTTTTGGAATATAAAGGTTAAAAATAGCAAAAAAAAAACATATTTTAAGTTCTCAAATGGATGACAGCTTTAAAGTCTATAACTTCAACAGTTAAGTACCTCTGTATAATCTTCAAGGCTCCGTTTCCTTGTGTCTATATTAGCTAATAACAATATCAGGTGCTCTCTCTGGTTTGCCACATTTCCTTTCTTTGATTCCCCAAGGAAAGGCAATTCAACATCATTTCATGAGAATATGTAAGTTTAAAACACACAGTATCTTGTAAAATATGCTATATAACAGGTGACAACATGATTTAATAGAATTTAATCAATTAGCACAGACACCTGGAATAAATGTGCCTTGGAGTAGAAGTGATATTATTCAAAATAGTTAAACTGGAAAAAGGTACCAATGAAATTCACTGACCATCTGATCAATTAATGGATATACCAATTTTAACTATAGGATTGACCACATCACAAAAATATTTTTTCTTAAAAAGTATGAATTTTATTTCCATTTGCTTATGATCGAGCTCCTGGGAATTCATTCAGGGGGGAAAAAGAGATAAATTGCATAGACGTTTGATCACTCACGTCATGCAAGAAGGAAAGGAAAATGTTTTAGGAGACGGAATGGAAATCATAAGCAAAAGGGAAGCAAGCAATAATGATGTGGTAAAAATATTTTCTTTACACATTATAGTAGAGGATAATATAGATTATAGACTATAAAGAGATGAGTCTATTAATCAGTGGAAAATGCATGCCTCTTTATAATATTATCAAAGGTTAGGTCATTGCAAAGAGAAAGCAAGTAATCAGTTCAGTAAGGTAATTATATTACAAAGGTTGGAAGAGTATAACAAAACAACTATGTCAGTCACATGAGCAATTGAATATATCAAAGCAAGAGTGTCAACTCTGTTTGGGTACAGACAGACCCAATAAAGTATGGACAATAGACCTTTTCAATGTAAATAGAATCGCAGTTTACCTGGAAACCAAAAAGAGAAGAAAGCCACTCAAGTATGTCATTGACAGGTTTGATCTTTCCAGTCGGCACGTCATGGTTTGCACCATGAATGGAACTGATTCTGGGCATCGGAAGATTATCCACATTGCGTACAGCATTAAATGCAGCTTTGATCTACACTTTCAAGAGAAACATCATTACCAAGTCAAGCAGTGCATTTAGACGTGGACGGCTAAAAGCAACGTTATTTATGCAGAATGACCAACCTCAGGAAGTTCCATAATTGCCGGTTTTAAACCAACAGAATATAGTGGAAGAATGTTATAGTGCTCATATTGCTCTCGTTTCTTCTCAACATCCTTGGCGTATTTTTGTGTCTGTGGTAATAGATTAACACTCACTTTATTAGCAAAATCATGCCTGGATTTTATGGAAGCATCCATGGATTATGGATTCAACAAAACTAACCTCTTCTTCCACTCTGGATGAAGGTACCACTGTTTTCAGCACATCATATAAGACAGATGCAATCTGAAGAATTTTAGCCATCACCTCCCTTCAAGAGTTTGGAAAAGAAATATTTAAGAAAACATGCCGACACATAACTCGTGTAGGGACAGTTATGAAAAGGTGAGTATATGTGTCTTACGGTTTTTTAGTATATTGTCCATCTCTTATATTTTCCTCGTAGAACTTCTGATAGTACAATTGTATTTCTCTTGGATCAGTTCTTGCAAGACGAGGTTCTGTTTCACTTTCTTCCTATAAAAAGAACCAGAAACATTACTAGCCAAAGGGAATAAAAAAAATCGAGCATAGTGAGGAATCAGTTGTATTGTCTTTCTGCATACAAGATAGACGAAATTTGTGGATTGTTCACAAAGCATCTAAGAACACAAACTACCTATTGAGATTTGAGATCATTAACAACCTCATAAGAGAGACTCATTACAGCTGTCCGTCAATCATAACTACCTTAGCATCACCGTAATGGTTAAGAATCATAACTATTTACGAACTACAATGCAAGACTAAACGCCAGAGTTTGAATGAAATGAAAACTAGGTCAAAAACCAGTTTTCATGCTACAATGCTAATTCTAATCATCAATCATTGCCACTTATGCATTTCCAGAGCAATTGGAAATATTAGTACAATCCAGTAGACTGCACAAGCAAATTGTAGACGGAAGACAGTGCATATGCATGAAGAATACATTAGACATGGTAGCAACTACTACGATTTTGGAAGTGGAAATTATATGGCTATGAACTTACGAAATGGTTGAAAAGGGATCTTGAATCTCTGATATCTACTACTGGTGACTACTGAATTAAGATGCTCATTGTATTAAAAGTAAATGTATTTTTGGCAGACCACAATGAAGCTGAGGCTTTTCCTTCCCTCAAGATTATCATTGATAGCCTTCGACAAGAAACCATAAATAGTAGGGATCGATATAAACCAGCCAATTTCAGGAAGGCACAAGCACCACCCAACAAGAATGGAACCAGTACCAAAGCCCATTCAACTGTTTTTATAACTCTGAATCCTATTCAACCAAAAGTAAAGCAATTCAATGCAGAAACAAGATGAAAAATAAAATTCTATATGTCCCAGTAAGTATGCAACGGAGTAGAATTGAATGGAGATTCAACTTTACCTTCTCAAGTCTATGCAGCAAATATGTCTTGAATTGGCGGACGCCACGTCCACTTGATGTTGGGTCCATCTTATGAGCTTTCTCAAATGCATGGAACCGACCTAATGGACAGGATATATAAAAGTCAAATGATGCTAGTAACAGGTGTATTTTTTTTTTTTTCCCCTGTAACATACTAACATAGAAGAGGTTGGCAAATGATTAGATAAGTGGGTATGGTCCACAATCATGTAGCTAGAGTGTCATCATCTTAAGGTCCTTAGAATCGATCATTTTGCACTAAACAAGAAAAGAAACAGCAGTTAAACTTGAAGTTTAGAGAAAAAAATTTATCTTAATACATATTTACTAATCATAAAATTGGAGCAAACTCCAAAAAAGAACAAAGGTTTCAATGATAGACTACCAAACAAATAACCCAAGCAACAAATAATATGTTAAGAGTGTGATTGAATGCTCCTCGCTATTTGTGGCGTGAAATCTAGCAATAAAGTATGAATAAGGTAGACTTCCTCACAAGACAAATACCAGTATATCACGAGTTATGACACCGGAAAGTGGAAATTGTTGAGAAGAATAAACATTGAGAATGAAAAACAGAGCTTCAGCAGAGCCAAAATCAGAATAATGGTTGATCCCATGCCTCAAGTACAAATTGTTCCACTTTTTCTGACTATTTAATTTATCCCTAGCAAATAAACCCAGTAAATAACAAGACCTTAGCAAACGCAAGCCCCTCAAACCAGAAGCCTCAGCTCAACCATTTTATTGAGAAGTCGGACTTTAAACCCAACGAAGCATGCATGGCTGACTTCCATCCACAAACTAAACTAAGTTAAGAAAGTAGTCAGATTTCTCCACAATCGCAGTTGTTCACATAAAACATAAATGGAGAAATGTGTATCCCTGGGGACCATTGAAAAGGTTGTGATAGATTACACCGGTTGAATCCCAAACTACTCTCAACTGCATATAGAAATGTGCGCTCAATGCATTGGTGAACTGAACAAAGAGTATCCTTATTTGCACTAGGTGTTAAATGCTGTGCTGGTGGTGTTTCCGATTTGTCACCATGCTACCAACCGCAAATAATTAAACACGAGGTTTTAGTACTGATCATCCTCATAACTATTCTTTTCCTGGAGCTGCTTTTAAGTTGCAACTATAGCCGGGATTGAGGCAGAGCAAGTTATAAAGAAAGAAGAAGGGATAGAGAAAGAGGCTCTTACATAGATAGGCGACTCTTGGATTATCATCCTGAATCTCGTTAGCAACACGGAGAATGGGGGCAATAGAAGCCAAAGAAGAGGGAACGACCTCACTGTCGATCACCGGAGCGTCGCCGTCGCGCAAATCCACCATCATGGTGGAGGCCCGGGAGAGCGACCGCGGGAGGTCGCTCTTGGTGCCGCTGGTGCTAGCCATCTCGAATTCGCGCCGGGCGGCAGCAACAATCTAGAGCGTAGGGAGAGCAGTAGAAGTAGTGGCGATGGTAGAATGCATGGCGAGGCAGGCGGGAAGGTGAAGAAGAAGAGGAGATGGAGGATATAAAAGAGAGAGGAGGAGGAAGCCATGTGAGAGAGATGCTTTGGGTGTAGAGTGGGGTAAAGCGATTGCTCTGGTGGCAAGAAAAGAATGCCAGAGAGCGATTGAATCAGAGAGAGAGAGAGTGCGCGCTTTTGCTTTGCTTTGCTTTGCTTTGGTTTGCTACTGCTGCTACTTTTCCTTTTTAGCGATTAAACAAGGAATTTTAGACGGGGAACAAACAAATGCACAATCCCGTAGTCTGGAGTCTCTGAAAATGATTTTGTGGGGAAGCTTTTTGGGTTCCCCTTTTGGTATTTGCGTGGTGGTGGTGGGAATTAGGTTGAAGATGGCTTTTTGGTGTGTCTGGTCTGAGGAAGCTGGGAATTGGCTTTTTTGAATTTTCTGCGGACGCTTTACTTCGAGGAGTTGTTTTTCTGGCGAAGCTACTAGATTAGATTGTGTTTGTGTACGAGGCCGAGGGTGAGTGGGGATTGCGCGGCAACTTATTTAGTTGCAGCGCTACTTAAAGTACGGGACCCGAGCCCACTTCGATAGATGAAAAATAAACGTATGAGCCCACCACAAACTATAAATTGGACCGGTTGGGTGACTCTTTGTGGCATTCATTCGTTAAACAAGAAACATTTGTCCTCCTTGGATTTTAGTTTCATGGACTAGCAGGCAGGCAATGCGATTGAAGTGAACGAAAAAAAATAAAACCGAAAATTCCCTCAAAAAATTAAATAAAACCGAAAATGGATCCAATCATATGCTTGTTTTGGATTAGGAGAGCTCTTGGTAGCATTAGAAGGCATCTCTGCCAACAAAATCCGAACTCACGGGTACCCACCCGACCCAACCTGGTCAGTGCGGGTAAAATTCATGTTGATGGGTTTTGGGCCGGGTTCGGGTTTAAACCCGCTACACTATTCACCGGGTTAGGTTGGGTTGGGTTTGGATTTAGGTAAACCCGCCCCATGGGTACCGGCCCACACACATATAATTACTTTCCCGGTATATTCAATATTCTAAGTAATATATTTTCCTTAAACAACTAATATTTTTTATGTTTGTGGAGACATGTATAATTTGTTCTTTCTAATTGTTTAGAATGAAGTTGATATTATGGAGTGGAGGGTGAAGAAACTTAATTGACGAGGAAGAAACTTTTAATTAATCTTGTGATTTATAGATGTTTATCTTTAATTTTGAACAATTTATATAATTATATTGATCATTTGCGGTTTACTTGTATGCTCTAGATTAGTGTTTTTTGTATGAATAATTTGTATGAGAAAATTGATGTTAAACTTTCATTTTGAAAGAAACTTATTATTGTAAATTTTTTACCACAAAAACCCACGGGTACCCATGAACCCGCGGATACCCAGCGAGTTGGGTTGGATTTGAGTTTTTCAAACCCAGCGGGTTTTACCCCGAGTTTTTTTGGCGGATAAACCCATGGATTTGGGTTTGGGTTTGGGTTTGACAAAACCCGCCCCAACCCGACCCATTGCCATCCCTACCCTCCCCATTAGAAGGTATGCTAATACCTTATCAGCAATAGTGTTGGGATCCATTGATAGCTCGAAAGCATTTGTGTCTACCTACATAGACATTCTCGCCTGCAACTATTGTTCCAATTGAGGAATGTGATTTGCGGCCACCAACAATAATGATCCTTCTGCTTTTTTCTGGACCAATTCCTAATTAGCTCCTTGCCTGACCCAAGTAAAGCAATTCTACATGAGCAAAGTCTTATCATTGACCTTAGGTCCTTAACTCTTGGACAAGATGTTGCGACCATAGACTGTTTCAGTGCCCACAAGCTCTTCTCGGCGAGGACAATGGTGACTAATATACCCTAAGATATCACTAAAGAAGCAGAATTGTTGCAACAGTTCATAATTCACAATTGTTGTGAACTCATCCTTACTCATCTTCTCATGAGACGTCGGACCCATATTAGTAGGGGATCTCGCCATCAATCTAGACCTTCACACATAGGTAAGGTTCTCATGTCTCAGGTGCAGTTTCCCCAATGCCAGCCCTAGAAGAGTTCTGATCTACCTCGTGCAGCAATCATTTGGGACTCCCTAGAACCGAAGACCTAGAGGGATATGTCATAGTTAGTATGCAACTTATGTCTTAACAACCACCCATGGGGTTAGATTCACCAGGAATTTTAGGAGGAACACGAGGGAAGCCGCTACACTCGATCCATATCTGACCCTCTTTAAAAGATGAATTGGAA
This sequence comes from Linum tenue, assembly GCA_946122785.1. Taxonomy (NCBI): domain Eukaryota; kingdom Viridiplantae; phylum Streptophyta; class Magnoliopsida; order Malpighiales; family Linaceae; genus Linum; species Linum tenue. The sequence goes on from CAMGYJ010000008.1 coordinate 38,161,680, forward strand.
CATGCCCTATGCCGCAAGGAGAACTGAATTGGCACCATGACAACTTTATGAGAAGCTTTAAATTTGTAATCGATGCACACTCACGTCTATACTAACAAAGCTAAGTATAACGATGCTAGGGATGCAACAAAGTGGCTTGGTCGTATTCCAAGGAAACCTTAGGCTTACTATTACTTTGCTCCAAACTACTATCTGATCAAATAGGAAGGTTGGGGGTAGAACTAACTTAACCTACCTTATTAAACAACCAACCAAGTGGTTGGGAGACCGCTAGAGATGAGATGGTTGTCTAGGATCGAATCCCTCTAGCTATATGTTGATATAGGCGATAAAATAATGATACTTTGAGGTGAGGAGGTAAGGAAGGTGGGGATCGACTCAATGGTCAAGTAATCGATCCTCCTCCTGGCTAGGTTCGCTGGCCCAATATCACCTCAACCAGTCTACCTAAATAGGGATGGTTCTACCTCCTCTAAACGACTTATATCCTTCTGCACAAAAGTAGGGTAAGTCAATGGTGACGCACTTACTCGCAAGCATCAACTAGGTGAGACTCTAACTAGAAGGGATAGTCACCTCAACCTCTAATTAGATCTCTAGGTCATCCAATCAAGGTAAAAATCATTCACACAAATCTAAACCCTAATTAGAAGCATCCTAGTTAAACCCACTTATTATGTACATTCATATACAAGGTAATGGTAATTTCCCTATTATCTATGTTGCAACTAAGGCAAATGAGATACAGGCAATCCCACACGAATTGATGCTTATGATGATCTTCACCTAAGGGGATGGAACTCTCGCCTAGGTTAAGAACAAACCAATCACAATCAAACAAGAGATTCTTATGCACAAACATCAATAGACATAGATAAATAGGTTCATAAACATGCTTACAAATGACTCATACACAAACTATAAGCTAGTGTTCATCTTCCCTAAACAACCATAGCTATTCAAAGCATAGAGAGAGAAAAGAGATACAAACTTAGAAGATAAGAAGTGATGGAAATCATCTTCTTCTCATAGACTTGCACCTTCTCCTTTGATTCTTGGGTAGATCTAACCTTTCTCAAGCACTCTCAAAGTGTTTCTCTCTCTAAAAACTTCCCAAAACCCTATTTCTCTACCTCAAAGTCGACTATCTTGTAAAGATGAAGGAATCCCGTATTTATAGACTTTAGGAGGACTAATAAGTAAGTGGTTAAGGGCTAGGAGAGTGCAGGCGTGAACTTTGGGTGTGAGGTCGCGTTCTTGAACCGCAACCTTTTTGCTCTAGCTGGCTCGGGAGTTCGCATCCTGACTTCATGGTCGCGATCTTTCTCCCCGTCTTGGACAACTAAGGGTGCGAGTTGACTATCGAAACACTTTGTCCATTCCTTGGTGGCTGCTTCCTCAAGTTCACGGCTGGCGCTCCCCATATTGGGAGAGAGATCTTTGCTCCAGAGGCCACAATCTTTTGCTTGAATTTGCGCCTCCTCTTCTCGGACGTAATCTCTGCCTTAGACATGATCTCCTTGTTTTGCTCCTTTTCCTAAACTTGTGACCACTTTTGTACCTAAAGCACAAGTATCATCTAATACACCCTAAAATGACATAAATTACTCTGAGGAATAAATTCGAGATGCATTTGATGAAATATTAACCATGGTGACCGTGAAATGACATAAAAGTATCTAAAATATAGAGGCTTAATAACACAATGTTGGGTGTTATCAACTCCTCCACACTTACGTACTCTAACCAGTACAACTTGGTAAACAATCAAAATGATATGCTCTATAGTTCTTCGGTTGCATGTTCAAGAATATTCAGGGTCGAGTAAGCAATACTTCCATCTCGATGTAAAAACACAAAATTTTGGATGAGGACCATGTCGACTAAAGAGGTTTAGCATTTAAGAAGTGTATCAGGGGACTCTCAAGAAAACAATTGAAAAGCAATGGACTCCCTGGTGGTGCTTTTTATTAATCTTCATAATTGAGCCTCTTTTCACATTACTGAACATGGCACCATAGTTTTTCATTTTTGCAAATAAGTATTCTCTCCTTCATGGCTAAGAGCAAAAGGATATTGCTTTCTCGATCTCGACCTCATGTGGGAAAAGTGATGGTTGAGAGGATGAAATAGTAAAAGGCGAAGCGTTGGATGTTAGTTCGCTCTCTTAAGCACCAAATCCCAGCGTACACTTCTCGTCTCAACGATAGACGAGTTGTCACATATGTGGGTACAAACGAGATCCAAGGTCTCTTTGACTTGCACAAAGGCACACTATCTCATCTCATACAAGTCCTTCAGGAGAAGCGGTGTCAGGAGAATGAGATCTACATACACATCCTCAAATGGCACTCCTAATTAAGAGATAATCCCTATGACGGTTGAACTTAAACACTATGCCTGGTTGGTTCTCACATCAGAAGACTCAATTTTCAAAAGATTTTTTCAAACTTGAGCACATTTTTGCAAACATTTTTGGAGTCCAAGATTGGGGAGAGAGTCATGCATACATGTCACAACCTAGATAGTGAACAATATCAACACATCCAAAAGGAAATATAAGTAAAATCTCTCATCATCGATAATCCTTGTAATGCTACACTGCTCCCAATAACGCACACCATCCCGATCATCTTAAAATTTCAAAAGTACAATGAGAAGGTAGATGCATAAGACAAGGTGTTTGGAACCCTCAAATTACAACAAAAAAAAACTGGGCTAATCAACAAGGTTCCAAAAAATTTCTCTAAGCTATTCAAACACCACAAAACTCATTCAATCGGTAGCAAACACTCTCGCACATAACTATAAACGTCTCAAAAATTCACAATCACTGCACCAATTTTTGGTTAGTTGTGACAAGGATAATTTATCGTAATAGACATATTTTTGTTATGATAGTGTTATTTTGATGATTTTTTTTTTCAAACCGTTCGTCACGACTAAATCATCAAAATAACTTTTTTTTACAAAAATGATTTTTTTTCATAACTTCGTCAACGTATTCCGTTGAATTTTGTTTGTCAAAAATTCATGCGTGTTGTGACGACCGCTCTTGTCAAAATGCACGACAATTTTGTCATAATAGGTTCTGTTTTTGTCACAATAACAGTGGCAGTGGGCACATTTTTTTGACAAAATAATGATTGTGACCGAATACTTTGTCACTACTTTTTGTCACAACAGTAGATATGTTTGTGGTATATTTATGACAACCATATTTTTTCAAGTGAAATAGTAATTATGATAACTTTCGTTTGTCAACAATTGTGTATGGGATCATTATTCTGACAAATTAGGCTATTTCATGACAACTCACTCTGTCATTGAAATAAACTCTTATACCACCAAGTTTGGCTAGTTGTGACTCAACATACTTCTTCAGTTCGTCTTGGGAAGTGCGCAATGCACTATGGTATGCTTATGAGCTTGTATCTCCTCCTGCTGGGACTCTATCTACTGTTGCTCAACATTTATTTTTTCCACAAATTCTTTCCTCTATTGCCCTCCGGCAACGACAAAACTTTTTAATCATGCTTCCAGATCCTTCTCCCTTTCGGTAGGTGGTTTCTATTTGTGGCATAACTTGGAGTTTTTTGCAGCACAATGCGAACAACCACAGCACCGAAAGTGGGTTCCCTTCATGTACAGCTTCAGCATACATTCTCTTCATCTCCTCTTATTCGTAAACATAATGGTTATCATAGTTTTTAGGACCACTCAATATCATATCCAGAGGAAAAAGTTGTGAATTAGTAGATTTAATGGAAAAGGCGGCTTACATAGCTTTGTCCAGGTTGTTCATTAACCTAGCTTCTATCAGTCCTCTTGTGTGTGTCTGCATATACTTTAATTTCCTTAGGCTCTTCCTCTACAACGTCAGATTGGTTAGTCTCATTCTCGACTCCCTCAGAAACTTCACTAGTGTTGTCATTATCTGTCTGGGCTGCTGCATCCTGGGCCTTTTCCTATGCATGTTTCACATGAAGAGGTATTCAGATAGGGGAGCTTCCTAAAGTACTAGAGCATAACATAGTGTAAAGGATTCGACATTACCATTTCATACATTCATTGGTTGCACGATTTTCCCATAGTGGTATGAGCATATATCTGCATACTCTTATTTCGCTTGTTAGCTACACTTTGCCGCTGCAAAATAATGACGTTATGTGGCCATAAAAGGTAAGGTAACGTAAACTACATTTCTGCACATGCTAATGGTTTGGTTTATCTTAAACCTTGGAGATTCAAAATGGTCACACAAGAGTAGCCAATCATCCATACTTATAATTTTTAGGAGGTGTTTAGCGAGCATCGGCTGCAGCTAAAGCATGGTAATGTGTAAGGCAGTGGTGCTTAAACTAAGTGAACCGCCTGGATATGGAATAGTTTATTGCCCTCCTCATAGCCTCATTAGTCCTTGTGATTTCAAACTCACTTTGCAATTGCCAATAAAGTGTTAGTATGATGACAAGTGTATATATGCCTAGAATGACAGAAGTATACAAGTCGTGTATGTTGTACTTCTAACTTGGCAAAGAGCGGTTGCTTTTCCTCTAGAGTGACCACTTTCCAGTAAATCTTACCTATTGGAGCTATCAATTTGCATATAACCCCTAGCCCCATCTTGAAAATCCTTTCACTGTTGCCAACAATCTTTTTTGCTCCTGTGCAACTTGAATCCCACCAATCTTGTTGCCATCTCGGGTCAACTTTGCCACTTCGAGTCCTTTTGCTTTTTCACGTCCTTTCTTGTGTGGTGGACCTTAGAGAAGCAGTATACACATACAAATCACATCATAACAACACACCACAGTAATTAGATGCAGACACTAAGTAATGGTAACACTCTGCATACTTTCATTCGTGGTTTCTTTAGGTCCAGAATCCTCCTCTGTAGTTTCATTCTCAACAGTTGTGCCGTTCGTCATAGAGTTTGGGAGTGGCTCATCAGTTCTCCTAGTTGGCGCAGTGGTTTGAGTTGTCTGTTGCTGTGTTCTTCTAGTTACTCTTGCTGGAACTGGTTGGTTTCTAGCATCCCCTTCCTTTTGTTAAGGCGACTTGGTCCGAGTGCCATACCTGGATACCACATAACACAGATTAGCAGTTGTACGCCCATCGAATTTTACTATTTAGAGCACGAATTAATCGGAGTTTGGGGCATGATTGTACATAGGCGTTGGGCCGTGCTTAGGCCGGCACGGCATGGCACGGGCACGCTTCGGACACATTTATTTTCTGTCGTGCTTGGCACGACCCAACAGCTTTCGTATCGTGTTAGCCCATTTTTTATTTTTGCTAGACCTGGTCCGGGCCTGGGCATGATTTGAATCGTGTCATGCTTATTCGTGCTCGTGGCGCGCTTATATTCGTGTTTAATGAAAAAGAAAAAAGTAAAAGTGGGAATGAAAAAGAGCAACAAATTTGGCGGAGAATGAAGTATTAACCAAGAATGTTTAATAAATATAACTAATAAGGGGGGGAAAGAAAATTGGAATTATAGCGGGTGTGATTTGATTTTGTTTAATAATTTGTCTATCTTACTTATGATAATAATTATGTATATATCTTTATGATCACGTCTAACAACAGTAAATAGTTTTTATTGTACTTGTATTTTTTAAGATTTGAACCAATAATCCTTTTTATATTTATTTTCTATCAAGTAAATATTCTTTTCATGTTATGTTCTTTCTTATACTTAATAGGGTCTCGAAAATATTAGGCCCGACACGACACACTTACATACCGTGTCGTACCCGTGTTCGTGCCGGGCCGACCCATATATTTCGTGACCGTGCTCGTGTCATGCTCTAACTGTGTCGTGTCGTACACTCGTACTAGCCAGTGGGCAACCCGATCCGATGTCCACGTACAGGCGTGATACTATATCCTAACCCCTGATGGGTGAACCCCAGTCCCCAATTCACTAACCCAAAGCATAATATTCATTTAATCTTGAATGAAAATCAACGGTTCTGATTTGTCAAAATTATTGTTGATTTTCATTTTAAGATTAAACGAATCTCATTATTTGGGTTAGAAAACTAGGGACTGGGGTTTATCCATTAGTGGTTAGGGTATAGTATCATGCCCAAAACTCCGATTAATTCATGATCTAAATAGCAAAACTCAAACGGGCATACGATAGTCTAACGTACCCCCGGGTATACGCTAGCCTGAACCATATATATATGGTGGCGTATTCGGTGCACCCGCCATATAATTGTCATTCTGAGCATGCGATTCATGTCAAATCGGTATCAATTGTTGCTTATGATATTATGAACAAGAAGCACATAAATTTGAAAAAAAATCATTCAAAATTTATTTTAATTTGAAGGATTTGGGGATTTAGGGTTAGGGTTTAGGTTTATAATTTGGGTTTTTGGGTTGGGATTCAAAATTGAAGGTTAAAGGGTTAGGGTAATAGATTGATTTGTTATGATTCTATGTCATATCATCATATTATATTGAGAGTACTAATAAAAGTTCAAAATTTTATTTATTATGGACACTTTTAGAGTTGAGTGCACCCAAAAAATTGAGTGCACCGAAGTAGCCACTTAATATATATATATATATATACTCAGGGTGAAATATGGGGTACCGCATACCTTGAGTAAGAAAACGATATCCAGAACTTGAATTGACCAATCTTTTGGACATGATACTATACTCTAACCCCTAAAGATCAAAATCTAGGTCTTAATTCTCTAAATCTTATACCCCAAGATCAATTTAATTAGAAACAATAATCGACGGTTATGATTCATCCAAACATAGGCAAAAAAAATCAATGCACCATCTTAGGGTTTATAGTTTATGATTTAGATAATTAGAACCTAGTGTTCACTCATTAAGGGTTAGGGTATAGTATCATGTCCGAAAGATTGGTCAATTCAAGGTCTGGATAGCATTTTCATACTCAAGGTATGTGGTACCCCGTATTTCACCCGGGGTACCGTAGAAGGCACCATATATGCCTTGCGTATGCTAGCCTTTGCCATACGCCTAGACGTACCCTAGCCTACCATACGGTCGTTCAGTTTTGCTATTTAGACAATGAATTAATCGGAGTTTGAGGCATGATACAATACCATAACCCATAACGGGTGAACCCCAGTCCGCAATTCACTAACCCAAAGCATAATATTCATTTAATCTTGAAATAAAAATCAACGGTTCTGATTCGTCAAAATTATTGTTGATTTTCATTTTAAGATTAAACGAATCTCATGATTTGGGTTAGAAAACTAGGAACTGGGGTTTATCCATTAGTGGTTACGGTATAGTATCATGCCCAAAACTCCGGTTAATTCATGATCTAAATAGCAAAACTCAAACCGGCGTACGGTAGTCTAACATACACCCAGGCATATGCTAGCCTGAACCATATATATATCAAAATCTAGCGTATGCGCCTGTGTTCACACTAATTTAACTAACTATTAATCATGTTTATATCAGTTTTGATTCAATTAATTATAATAAAAAAATCAAAGTTACAACCACGTCCATTAATTTATTTTTGTATACGCTAAAACCCCACAATTTTCTTTTTACCATTTATTTTATTTAAATCTATCGTCCAAATAGGGACTATCAATTATAGTACTTCGTTTCTCCAGATAAGAACTCTGAAGATCCAAATTATTGTGTTGAGAATTAAGAGCTCCGATGTATATCTTTTGTTGATCTAAGAATAAAGAAATTGTCTATTTGTGCATTAATGAAACGATAGAATTACATTGTCACTTATTACATGTATATATATATTGTATCTGTATCAAATAACTAACACAACATTATATTAAACAATTAAAAAAATTTACAATACAAGACCTATATTGCTAATTCTTTAAAATTGAGTCATCCAACAGCCCCCTTCAAGCTGGAGCATGAATATCCACACGATTCAGCTTGGAGATGAATCATGCATAGACAACACTAGCCAAAGACTTTGTGAAAATATCAGCAAGCTGATTTTCACTATTGATAAACAACACTTTAATCAAACCTAACAAGATTCGATCACGAATAATATGACAATCGATCTCATTGTGCTTGGTATGTTCATGGGCGATCGGGTTTTCAGCTAAACGAATAGTGGACTGGTTATCACGGAATAAAATAGCAGGAGATGAAAAAGAAACACCCAAGTCTTGAAAAATATAATGTAACCACTGTACCTCACATGTTAGATCCGTCATGGCTCTGTATTCGACTTTAGTGGAGGATCGAGAAACAGTAGGTTGTTTCTTTGATCTCCAATTGATAACTGAATCACCTAGAAACAAACAATACCCAATAACAGAGCGACGGGAATCTGGGCAGCAGCCCAATCACTATATGAAAAACCAGTAAGTTTGATAAAAGAATTGCTAGGAAAGAAAAGACTTTGACCCAGATTATTCTTAAGATATCTAAGGACTTGATAGACTATATCGGGTCGTGAATTGAGTGCGATGGTGTACATCATAGACTATATCGGGTCGTGTATGACACAAGTATAAGAGGCGCCTTACAAGTCTATGATAAAGTTCTGGGCCGGAAAGTAGATCACCATCATTTACCGATAGTTGGCCTCCAACTACAAGAGGTGTGGCAGCAGCCTTAGCAAGTAAACCTGCATCATTGGGCAAATAAAGTGCATACTTTCATTGATAGATAGAAAACCCAGTAGAAGTTCTCGCAATCTCTAGTCTTAGAAAATATTTAAGTGGACCTAAGTCTTTGATTTTGAATGCATCATCCAGCTATGATTTAAGCAAGTTAATAGCATCTAAATCTTCACAAGCAAGAATTACATCATCCACATATGCTAAGACAACAAGAAATTTACTCATATCTTAATAAATAGAGAATAATTTGCCTTAGACTGTGTATAACCAGCATTAGCAAGAAATTGAGTAATTTTGTGGTTCCATTATCGGCTGGCATGTTTAAGACCATATAAAGACTTGTTATGTTTGCAAACCAGATTTTTAGAAGGTAAGTTTAAGCCCGGAGGTGGCTTCATATAGACCTCTTCAACTAAATCACTGTGTAGAAATGCATTGTTAACATCTAGTTGTTGCACATGCCAATTTCTGATGGAAGCCAAAGCAAGTAAAGCACGTAGAGTAGTAAGTTTTGCTACTGGAGAAAAAGTTTCTAAATAATCCAGACCAGAGGTTTGAGTGTAACCCTTTGCAACTAACCTAGCTTTATATCTTTCTATGCTACCATCATGTTTAAAATTAATACGGAACACCCATTTGTTACCTATGGCACGCTTACCTGGAGGCACTGGAGTTAGAGTCCAAGTATTGGTGTTGGCCAATGCTTGGAGTTCTAAATCAATAGCCTCAACCCACTTTGGACCTTTGGCAGGTTCTGTGTAGGTAGCTGCAACTGTCTCATTTGTGATGGCCATAACAAAACGTCGATAAGTAGGGGAAAGTCTATCATAAGAGAGAACATGAGAGAGAGGATACTTAGTGTTAGTAGTAGGTCTAACATAATCACTAAGTTTCTTGGGAGGGACCCAAATTCTATCAGAACACCTAAGGGGCATGTTATTGCTAGGTTGAACAACTGGTGGAGAAGGGATTTGTAAAGGAACAGGAATGTCGGCCGCAATGCAAGCAGATGTGTTAGTAGAGGATGGAAGAGAAGATGGAAGTAAGGGAGGCATAGGATTGGGAACAGAACACTCAATAGGTTAGACATCAATAAATGGAAGTACCTGATCTAGAGAGGATAAGAACAGACTATTGTTTGAAAAAGATGTTTTCATGGAATGAAACATCCCTAGATTCTAAGACCTTGTGAGAAACTAGACTGTATAGTTTATACCCTTTTGTAGCAAAAGGAAAACCAAGGAAAACACAAGGTTCGGCCCTAGGTGAAAATTTAGGACGATTGTGAGCTTATGTTGACGCATAACATAGGCTACCAAAGACTCGTAACAAACTGTAATCAGGTTGTTTGCGGAAAAGAATTTCAAAAGGGGAATTATCACATAAGAATGGAGTTGGCAAACGGTTAATGATATGGACAGCATGCAAAACTGCATATCCCCAAAATTTAACCGGGAGAGAAGCATGCATTAGAAGAGATCTAGCTACAGTAATAATGTGTTGTTGCTTGCGCTCTACAAGGCCATTTTGCTGTGAAGTTGCATTACAGGTGGTTTGGTGAATCATCTCTAAAGAGTTGTAAAAGGATGGCATGTTAAACTCAGACCCATTATCAGTCCTAATGAATTTAACTTGTTGTGAAAACTGAGTTTGTACATAAACACAGAAAGACTAGACAAGATACCTAGCTTCTGACTTACAAGCCATCAAGTAACACCAAGTATTTCTAGAGTGATCATCAAGTATAGTAAGAAAATAACGATGTCCATATATGGTAGGAACACCATATGGACCCCATATGTCAATGCGAACCAAGTCAAACATGCCAGCAGCATAAAAAGTACTTGACTGGAAAGGTAAACGACGTTGCTTAGCAATATGACAGATAGAACAAAGCAAATGTTGACACATATTACTATCACTAAGACCTGAAACTGAATTATGGCCAAGACGATAATGCCATCGATCTAAATGTCTAATAATCGTGTCAAACACAACAGATAAAGTGATAGGGTGGGATAGAGAGGAGGATTCTCGTCCAGACTTGAATTGGAGGTAGTACAACCCGACAATATGCTTAGCTATACCAATCCTCTCCTGGGACGGGATATCCTGAATTAAGCAATGAGAATGAGATATGATCAATTCACATTCATTCTGTTTAGCTAGCTGACTAGCGGACAGCAAGTTGAATGTGAATGAAGGAATCATTAACATCATGGACGAGAAATGTATTAGAAAGTTTCACGGACACTTTATGTGTAACATTTATACCAAGACCCATCAGGTAGAGTGACAAACATACCATTCAGAGGCCTAAATTGATCAAACAAATCTAATGAGCAGGCCACATGATCGGTTGAACCACTGTCTATTATCCATGTATTTCTAAAGACACCTAATGACTTAGGAATGACAGAGGAAAGAACAGACTTATGTGTCGCAGCATGAGCTTCCAGCTAACTAGGCTGAGTCTAGGCAGACGAAGGAATAGAGACAACAGAGTTGCTCGTGGAAGATCCAGGCTGAGCAGCCATGAGACAAGAGACAGAGCTTGCTACTGGTGAAGAAATGGAGGCTTGAGCAAGAAGTTTCTGATACTTCTCGGAAGTAAGAACCACTGAGCTAGACTCTTCAGTGATAGGTCCATCAGTAGGCAGATATTCCTCAGAACCTTCACCAACCACCGCATTGACCTTGCCTTTGCCCTTGTACCCCGGTGGATAATTGTGTTTCTTGAAGCAACGATCCACAGTATGACCAACGCCGTCGCAATGAGTGCAAACCGGTTGCTATCGATTTCTAGCACCACGAATTTGTCCTTGTCATGGTCCAGAAGAACACCGGCCATAGCGAGTGGAGCTGATGAAGAACTAGCTCCAGACGAATTAATTTTCCGTTCGTTAACTGTAGATACTTACACGTGTCCAAATTTGATAGGTAGATTTGGTTAGGTTCTATTAGCAATTAAGTTACCGTGATTAGCACAAAACTCTCTATATATATGATTGTTTCATCAATGGAAAACCTCAATGAGAAAATTCCCCATATCTGAACTTTCTTCTCATGGTATCAGAGTCTGGTTGCTCTCATCTCCATTAGGGTTTCGTCCACTATCTACCTCTTTCTTCTTCTTCTCCGATATCTCTTTCTAAAGTACTGAAAAACCATGGATGACAACTCATCAACAGGAAAATCCACACAAACTTCAACAACCTCTACAAATTCTACCTACGATGATCCTTATCTCAACCCATACTATTTTCCGCCCCAAGATGGAGCTCTGTCCATCATCATTTCTGTGAAGCTCGTCGATGGCAACTATCACACATGGAGTCAGATGATGTTCGTAGCTCTGGCGACCAAAAATAAAGTTGCATTCATCGATGGCACCATTCTTGCACCAAAGGTAACAAAACCCACTTACCAATCATGGCTTCGTTGCAATGGGACTATTCATTGTTGGATTTATAACTCTTTGGTTAAAGATATAGCGAATAGTGTCATGGATTTGGAAACTTCGCAGGTTGTTTGGGAAAATCTGAAATACAGATTTAGTCAAGAGGGCAACATTAGGGTTTATGATTTGCAAGGAAAATTGGCCAAATATGTTCAAGGGGAACAATCTGTGAGTCAGTACTTCACCAACGTTATTGTGTTGTGGAAGGAGTATAAGAAGTATCGTCTCGTACCCTCTTATCCTTGTAATGGTCCATATGAAACAATGAAGAAGTATCAGGGTAATGACTTTGTAATCAAGTTTATGCAAGGCTTAAATGAGATGTACCAATATGCTAGAAGTCGGGTTCTTATGAAATCAGTTTTACAATCAATTGATGATGTTTTCAAGAAATTTCTACAACTAGAACGTCAAAATAAGAATGTTCATAAGAGAAAAGGAGTGGAGTCAGTTTCTTTGGCAGTTGGTGCACCTCAGAATTCAAATTCCAACAAAACGGTTTACAAAGACGACAAGAAGTTTTGTAGGTATAGTAAGAAGGACAATCAGATCAAAAGTGAATGTTACAGGCTGAAGAACAAGAAAAGAAGGGGATCTAGTGGTTTAGGCTTTACAGGCTCTATTGAAACAGACACAGAAGCTGACTCTGGTATCCTGGGAGTTGCATTTGTGAATCATGCTACACCAAATAGGAACAATTCTTCAGGGCTGGCTAGTCTACAACTCAATAATGATCAGATGGAAAGGCTAAGGATGTTATTACTTGATTCCCCACCATCATCTCCCTCACCACCAACCTCTCCTTCAATTAGACATGTTGTAAATGCAGCAATGCCACTCATCATCAGCCTGTCAATTCAGTTCAGGTACAACAATCCTCTCTATTCTTTTGGCTAGCATAGTGGAACCATTATGGGTTCTAGACATAGGTGCCACAGATCACATAATCTTTGATTTGAAATACTTCTTGAAATTTAGAACACTACAAGGTGTTTTTGTTAACTTACCAAATGGTAATAAAGTTCAGGCCAGGCACATAGGGATAGTTAGACTTCCTTGTGAACTCTTCCTTTCTCAAGTCCTGTTTGTACCTAGTTTTAGTTACAACCTTGTTTCAGTCAACAAGCTTATAAAAAACAACCCCGTCTCTCTACTTTTTAATTCTTCTTTCTTTTTCATTGTGATATATCGATTTTGGATTTAGGTGCAACATCACCTACCAAGTGAATTGGATCAACATGACAAGCCAAATTGGCATTTTGTTTCACCACGTTTGGGTCAAGTTAGGGAGTAAAATGGGCAGTGAGGCACTCATGGTTACACAAGTGCTACAAGCTAAGGAAACATATATGAGGAAAGGGTACCAACGAAGTTATGGTAAAGAATAAATGATTGTGGGAAGGAAGTATAAGAAGGGTGTTGATAGAAGGATGAGTTTAGAGCAAATTTCGGGGAGGAAATGTAACACCCCAACCTTTGAGTTTAGGTTCAACCTTAATACGTGAACGGTTGGATTGACGATTACGTACAAAGAGCTACTACCGCGGATTAGGAATAATAATAATAATAATAATAATAATAATAATAATAATAATAAGGGAGAGTATCAAGCCCTCTCCACAAACACTCGCTATCTCTGGTGCCCTCTCCACCCTAAGAAATTCCCCAGCAAACAATAATAAACTCTTCCCTTTTCCCCAACCGCATGCAGCGGCACCAGAAGGAAGCGAACCCCTTCTTGGAATCGCACGCAGCAGGGAAGTTCCCCACACCCTCGGCGTTTCCTTGATCCGAGCGGCCAATAGAGAAAAGGAAAAAAAGGAAGAAGAAAGAAGAGACGCGAGCTCCCCACAAAGATAGCCGCCTTTGCCTGTCCTCGCATAAGTCCCAGAGTTAATGCGGTTATGGTGAGGGTTGAGGTTTCAAACATCGATCAACAAGGAAATCAACGTCTCGAACCATCCAACCTAGTCTTATGCACGTTCTAGAGGTTTTCCAAGATAATCCGGCTAAGGAGGGATATCTTCGAGGAAGGAATCGAGGAGTTATCATTTCGAGGTGTGCTATGTATGGATGTATGATTGTAATAGTTGGTTAATGGTAAGATGAACCCCCGGCGGTTGGGCCACTACCGGACGTGGTAGATGGTCGGATCTCTACTGGACGCCGAGACGTAACGCAGCAGTTGATCGAGTATGTTGGGGTCACTAATGGACGGCGAGACGTAATGCAGTAGTTGACCGGCCAATGACTGGGCAGCGAGACGTAACACATTGCCATTGCCGAGTATGGGTATGCAACCGGACAATGAGACGTAACACGGTTGGCATACTTGGGTAGGGACACTGGACGACGAGAGGTAAAGTGGTGGTTCCTGGTATTGATGTATATGAGTTAAGGATAGAAGTAGAGAACTTCTATAAGCTAGTAGAGAGAATGATTGTTTAAGAGCAGAAAGCGAGAACGACTTTCGTGCTAGAATGGGAAACTCTAATGACGTGTTTAGTAGGGAGTTTGCCTAGGGCAAAGACCTTAGGAAGTAACGACGAGACTAACCCCTTCTCACTCACCAGGTTGAGGAAGGGTTAACAGAGGTGGACTTCGAGAAGAGGCAAAGTTAGGCGGGAAGCCCTCCAGAGTGGACGAAATTGATGGGAGCTCAGCGAGGAGTTAGAGCTATAGTTATTTTCATTATTATTGTTCATGATTATGAGCATATAAACTGGAGATCCGAAGTTTTGAGTTTGAGTGATCTTGTTGACCATGGATTGAGGTCGCCCAACTTTTGAGGGCACTTCATTTGAATTTCTTGTGGAAGGAGTTGGCTTTATTTATTTTAGTGCGATTTTTGGACACTATTTCAGTCGGCTCCGGAGCCATGAGTATTTCGATTTGATTAAAAAGTATCGGGTCGTTACATTTTGGTATCAGAGCCGACACTCATTTCTTCCTTGGTCTCCAAGGAATACTAGAATGACGATCTGCGTTTTTCAAGGGTTTAGTTTTTAAAGGAAAGGAAAAAGGGAGTGTCAGTTAAAAGTTTGGCCAAAGAAGTCAAAGTCTTTCGAGGATTTTTAGAATCTCCAATATACTCTAATCATGATAAGGAAATAACTTTGGGATGCCGCATGGGGTAATGATACGTCTCCGGAAGGAGAGGAGTCCTATGGGGACTGCCTAGTAAGCTCTTTTTGTGAGCGAGAAGGGTCGTCCAAGGCAGCTCATACCCTATGCGAATGCTAGCTTCTTGGTATTAGGTTCAGGAAGACGCCAAGTATCTAGGACGTCAATAGGCAGTAGGCAAGGGAGTTATACCAAATGGCGGCCATCATCTAGAGGAAAGGAAGCAAGGAAGGTTCGTTGCATTCACGAGAATCGAGCGTAGGGCTACAACCCAAGAAGTAGTGGAGGTTAGACTTTAAGCAACGCTAGGGGCATTTAAGCAAAGCAAACGAGGAATTAAGGAGGTCATAGGTATCCTTAAAGGATTTCAAAGGCTAGGAAGAGGCACATGCATGTACATATAACAAACGAGGGATCCCTATAGATATAATACATCCCTAAGAAGAGGAATCGTGGACCTGGGAAACTAGATCGGCGGTAAGATCTTGAAAGGAACGAATCAACCATCGAGATAAACGATGTAAAGGAGGTAAGAGCACGCACATTATGTAACCAGTAGTTACAAGATAGATAATAAGGTATTCGAGGGATCCCTGCCGAGTGGTGAGGTGTTCTGCGGTGGCGAGGCAGGCATGGGGTCAGAGGATGAAGAATCTTGCGGTCACCATCACCCTAGTTTAGACAAGTCACGAGATAGTGATACGTTTCAAGGTAGTGAAAACTCAAGATAAGGGGTACCCCATTGAAAAGGTAGCCAGATGTCAGCAAGCAAGACTGGAGGTGACACCGTCTAAGCTGAGGTATGAGAAGGTAATTAAGCCAGCCAAGGATAAACGAAAATGTAGAACGTTCGAGGAAAGTTCTAATAAATGTCAAAGAAAGCAAGCAGAACCTTCGAGGTGGTTCAATTCCATAGTAAGAAGGATTACCACAAGTCGGGTTGGAAGTAGCCACAATGGACAAATTTCGAGGGCGAAATTTTAATAAGTGGGGAGGAAATGTGATATCTCGATTTTGGATTTAGGTGCGACATCAACTACCAGGTGAATTATATCAACATGACAAGCTAAATTGGCATTTTGTTTCACCACGTTTGGGTCAAGTTGGGGAGTAAAAAGGGCAGTGAGGCACTCATGGTTACACGAGTGCTACAAGCTAAGGAAACATATATGAGTAAAGGGTACCAACGAAGTTGTTATGGTAAAGAATAAATGATCGTGGGAAGGAAGTATAAGAAGGGTGTTGATAAAAGGATGAGTTCCGAGCAAATTTTGGGAGGAAATTTTTATAAGGGAGGAGGAAATGTAACACCCAGACCTTTGAGTTTAGGTTCAACCTTAATACGTGAACGGTTGGATTGACGATTACGTACAAAGAGCTACTACCGGAGATTAAGAATAATAATAATAACTATTATTATTATTATTAATGTATATATATATATACACACACATTAATAATAACTATTATTATTAAATATTATATATATATATATATATATATATATATGGCAAAGGCTAGCGTACATCCGTGCGTACGCTAGCCTACCGTATGCCCGTTGAGTTTTGCTATTTAGACAATGAATTAACCGGAGTTTGGGAGATGATACTATACCCTAACCCCTAATGGGTGAACCCCAGTCCGCAATTCACTAACCCAAAGCATAATATTCATTTAATCTTGAAATGAAAATCAACGGTTCTGATTCGTTGAAATTATTGTGGATTTTCATTTTAAGATTAAACGAATCTCATGATTTGGGTTAGAAAACTAGGGACTGGGGTTTATCCATTAGTGGTTAGGATATAGTATCATGCCCAAAACTCCGGTTAATTCATGATCTAAATAGCAAAACTCAAACGGGCGTACGGTAGTCTAACGTACGCCCGGGTGTACGCTAGCCTGAACCATATATATATAAATAAATAAACAGGGGAGAGGCCCGAGCCCTCTCCACAAACCCTCGCTATCTCAGGTGCCCTCCCCACCATAAGAAATTCCCCAGCAAACAATAATAAACCCTTCCCTTTTCCCCAACCGCACGTAGCGGCACTAGAAGGAAGCGAACCCCTTCTTGGAGTCGCACGCAGCAGGGAAGTTCCCCTCACCCTCGGCGTTTCCTTGATCCCAAAGGCCAATAGAGAACAGGGAAAAAAAAGGAAGAAGAAAGAAGAGGGCGCAAGTTCCCTAAAAAAAAAACCGCCTTTCCCTGTCCTCGCATAAGTCCCGGAATTAGTGCGGTTGCGGTGAGGGTTGAGGTTTTGAACATCGATCAACAAGAAGATCAACGTCCTGAACCATCCAACTTAGTCCTAGTCATGTTCTAGAGGTTTTCCAAGATAATCCGGCTAAAGAGGGATTTCTTCGAGGAAGGAATCGAGTAGTCATCATTTCGAGGTGAGTGTAAAGGGGGTAAAATCTCCGTCGAGGTCTTTTAGTTTATGCTTTTCGTTAAATTTATTATTTAGTTAATTTTTTAGTAATGCGCGATATGTGTGTGAGGCATCTCACCGCCTACTTAAGGTGGAGGCACGTGATGTGCTATGTATGGATGTATGATTGTAATAGTTGGTTAATGGTAAGATGAACCCCCGAGCGGTTGAGCCACTACTGGACGCGGTAGATGGTCGAATCTCTGCTGGATGGCGAGACGTAACGCAACAGTTGATCGAGTATGTTGGGGTCACTACTGGACGGCGAGACGTAACGCGGTTGGCATACTAGGGTAGGGACACCAGACAGCGAGACGTAATGCGGTGGTCCCTGGTATTGATGTCTATGAGTTAAGGATAGAAGTAGAGAACTTCTATAAGCTAGTAGAGAGAATGATTGTTTAAGAGTAGAAAGCGAGAACGACTTTAGTGATAGAAATGAAACTCTAATAACGTGTTTAGTAGGGAGTTTGCCTAGGGCAATTACCTTAGGAAGTAACGACGAGACTGGCCCCTTCTCACTCACCAGGTTTAGGAAGGGTTAACAGAGGTGGACTTCGAGAAGAGGCAAAGTGAGGCGGGAAGCCGCTCCAGAGTGGACAAGATCGATGGGACCTCAGCGAGGAGTTAGAGCTATAGTTATTTTCATTATTTTTGTTCATGATTATGAGTATATAAACTGGAGATTCGAAGTTTTGAGTTTGAGTGGTATTGTTGACCATGGATTGAGGTCGCCCAACTTTTTGGGGCATTTCATTTGAATTTCTTGTGGAAAGGAGTTGGATTTATTTATTTCATTGTGGTTTTTGGACACTATTTCGGTCAGCTCCGAAGCCATGAGTATTTCGGTTTGATTAAAAAGTATCGGGTCGTTACATTCATCCTGGACCTTATTACACAGAGGAGGATTGGTTTAGCTCAAGTGGATAAAGGATTTACTTGTTCAATAACCCAAATTCTCCACTGAAGGTTGTCATTCCACCACTACAAAGTTTCTTGCTACTTCTCAACTCAATTTTCAGCCTCAAAGTTTTGATCTCTGGCATGCAAGATTGGGTCATCCTTACATTTCTAGAATAGAAACTATACATAAACAAAATCCTGATGTATTAGTTTCTAAGATTATCCATTGTGTTGTTTGTCATTTGTCCAAACAGAAAAGATCCATTTACAATCAATGCCTCTGTTCATCCTTCTTTGTTTGGTATACTTCATGTAGACATTTGTGGGACTTTGAGTACAACCCCTTATAATGGCTTTAATTACTTTTTAAGCAGTGGGTCGACCCCCGAGTGAACCCGGATTAACCCTAACCCGGTGAGGAAATTGAACCACACACACTTGTTGGTCGACCCGCAACAAGATTTCCAGTTTGAGGTCACACGGTGTCATTTTCCTATTTGGTTTGCGAATTGTGCCTCTTTTTCTGTTTTCCCCTTCACTGAACCCTAACTTTGGATTTCTAAATTGAACATTTGAATATTGATGTTATATGAGTGTGTTTGAATATTGATGACAGAGACCGAAATAATGACGTTTTGGATGAGACTGACAGTACAGGATTTGGCGACCACCAACGATGTCGGATCTCTCCCGATTGTGACGATGACCGCGATTGTAAGCAAAATGTTCGATTGGTGACGAGTCATCGATGAAGTTGGACAAGCTACAAGTGATGGCTTTCAACGGCGATGGCGGTACATGACGACGACGGTCGATGACGAGACGGTGGATTAGCGACGTCGGGGGCGGCCAGACTTTCTGCTGGGCTGGAGAGCCAGCGTTGCACAAAGGTGGACCGGCGCTAATGAGAAGATCGTGTCAAACAAACCCAAATCTGACTAAAATCGGGGATTTCGGTGGTGGATGAAGAACGGAACGAACTTCAAGTCTTCAACGTTGTCACGGAGAGGCAACAGATGCAGACCGATGGAAGCTCAAAACCCTAAACAAGGCATCGAGTTTCGCTCTGATACCATGAAGAATTTGATAAGGCGGAAGTTGAAATAACACACGAGACAAACGATTTTACATAGTACCCTCGATCGATTGATTGATCGAGAATAATCCACGGTGAGCTCGAAAGAGCTCACGGCTGAAGTTTTATTAGAGACGACTACATTGTGACGGCTTGCATACGACATGACCGTAGATAAGCTTCTATAGAGATAGATATAGGGTTCAAACTCTAATGACAACCAAGTTCCTTCTTTTACCGGGATAAGGAAACAAAGGAGTTGGAGAACAAAGAATTAATTACTTTTTGATTAAGTAATTAATATCCTCAACACCACCATCCGACACTCCTTCCATTTACCTCTATTTTTAATCAAAAATTTTAATATACAGTGAAAATACAACAATATAAGCAGTTTCTCACTATTAGATTAAAAAGCCCATATATGGTTGGGATGAAGCTATTCATATGATTAAGATCTCCCCTAGTCACTTGATTCTAACCCTGCTTCCCACCTTAGAGATCGGTTTCTCCCCTAGTCACTTGATTCTAACCCTGCTTCCCACCTTAGAGATCGGTTTTGTTCCGAGTCAAGTTCGTATAACACCAAATAAAAGATAAGAGAAAAACAATAACTATGACTGAAAAGCATATTTTCCCCAGCTCGTTACTCTATTTTCTTTACATCTAAGATAATTCAATAATTCAAGGATTGAAACCAAGGGAAACTATACAATTCAGAGTTTAGGATAGAGTCAGTAATCATTGGTTACTGATATATGAGTAACTAAACCTGAACCTTTAGATCTAAGTGGGTCCAAAAAATCCAGATCTAAGGGTTGTCAATTAAAAATATTTTATTTTCCCTAATTTTCGTAATCGACTTTTATCTTCTTCGTTCTAACTCGGATTTCAATATTTTGTGCACAGATGGAACGAGTTTGCTGTCGTCTACAAAATGAGATCGATTTTCAATATATTTCGAAACACTTTTTTTTTTTGTCAACTACATACCATATGGTAACTTCTTCGTTTTTAAGTCGTTTTTGAAAAAGTTTGCTTAGAAGGAACGAGTTCATTATGATCTATTGGATCTACGAATTTCTGGGTGAAAAAAATACTGGACCAAAAATTAGCATACTTTACCACTATGGTATGTAGGGTAGGGGTGGGCAAACGTTTCGGTAAACCCGAACCGAAACCGAATAAATGTTATTCGGTTCGGAATTCGGAAGGAAAATATGGATAGTTCGGAAATCAGGGTTCTTTCAACCGACCCGAATTTCCGACCGAAAAACCGAAATACTATAATTGCAAGCTCCAAATGGTGGATTTTTATGTTTGTAGTTGTTTTTAGACTTAAATATTTGAAATGTTTTATGACTTATGTGTTGAAAAGTTTGGTTTTATCATTGCTGATGCATATAATTGATATTTATTGTTTATATTAGGGGTGAAAAATAATTTAAAAGTGAGAAAATACAAGTAGCTTCACAAATTCGGTTTTGTGTGAAAAATCAAACCGAACCAAATTATAGTTTGGTTTAAACCGACCGAACCGAATTATAATTCGGTTCGAATTCGGTTTGATGTTTGGAAAAATTCGGGGACCCGGTATTCATAATTTTGGTTCGGTCGAAACTGAACCAACCGAATGCCCACCCCTAATGTAGGGATGGCAACAAAACCTGAACACACGGGTACCCACTCGACCCAACCCGGTCAACGCAGGTAAAATCCGTGTTGACGAGTTTTGGGCCGGGTTTGGATTTAAACCCATTCACTATTCACCTGGTTGGGTATGGGTTTTGGTAAACCCGACCCATGGGTACCCGCCCACACTCATATAATTAATTTTCTCGATATATTTAATATTCTAAACAACTAATCTTATTTATGTTTGTGGAGACATGTCTACTTTTTTTCTTTCTAATTGTGTAGAATGAAGTTGATGTTATCGAGTAGAGAGTGAAGAAACTTAATTGTAAGGAAGAAGCTTTCAATTAATCATGTTATTTATGAATAATTTGTAATTTGCTTCAATTATCTTGAGTTTTCTAGATTGGTGTTGAACAATTTGTATAGTTAATATTTGATTTGCTTGAATTTTCTAGAATGGTGTTTTATATATGGATAATTTGTATTGAGAGATTGATATTTGACTTTAATTTTGATAGGAACTTGTTATTGTAAATTTTTTACGACAAAAACCCGTGGGTACCCATGAACCCGCGGATACCCAGCGGGTTGGGTTGGATTTGAGTTTTTCAAACCCAGTGGGTTTTACCCCGGGTTTTTTCACGGATAAACCCATGGGTATGGATTTGGTTTTGGCAAAACCCGACCCAACCCGACCCATTGCCATCCCTAATGGTATGTGGGTGGTAACTTATGGTAACTTGTAGTAAACAATGATGAAAGTCGTAAATGACAGTTAGTATACTCCTACTATCATGTATTCAACCTTCTTACCATATTGGTATGTTCATACCATCATGGTACTCTTTCTTACCATATGGTATTAAATAGGAGCATATCATATGGTAATGACTGGTAAAAAATTATTCAATTTTTTTTATACTAAAAATATATCAAAGTGGATATATCCACATTTTAAAGAACACATTTAATCTGATTTATCTGTGCAAAAAAATTAAATTTCGACTTAAAAAAAGAGAGAAATCGTCCGTTAAAAATTAAAGAGGAAAATATAAAAGACTTTCTAGAAGAGAGATACTGATGTCATGCTGAGGTGGACAAGTTTCTCATGGTTACTGATCATAAGATTACTGACCTGATCCGTTCCCATAATTCGGTCAAATGTCAATTCAATCTGGTACGAATGGTTGCACACGTACTTCCCAGATTTGGAAGCCACTAATGGGTACGGGAGTCAAAAAAGAAAGATAATCCTCCGCAAGAACTTCAGAGCTGGTGGCAAATTCATAATTTTTTTAGTCGACGAGAAACTGCAGCATTCTACTTTAGAGAGAGCACTGTAAAGTGCAACTCATAAGTAGTACAATCGGTCTTTGTTCTTTTTTCGGTTATTTTTTGTCTTTCATAACTTAGTTACTTAGTCTACGCATTGGTGCATAGCAAACAACATTTTAGAAAGAAAAAAAAACTATTAGGCTTCAGAAAATGAAATAATCGGGAATCCCGAGTAACCAGCCGAGCTGCTAGGACGAGGGAAGCAGCTGAAAGCAGGCTGCCTAGGACTTGGAGATGGCTCGACCAGCAGCCCAGGAATAAATCTCAGGAGGGTTTGTTGGACCATTAGCCAGCAAGTTATGCGGCACTCCACCACACACATCAGAAACATCAAGGTGATGGTGGTGGTGGTGACGACCGCCGTTCTGGTAGTGCTGATTCTGCTGCATAACAGCTGCAGCAATCTCATCCTCATCCAAAGGCAACCTATCAAAAGTCGCATTCATGAACGATGCTGCCATCACCACCACAGGACCGGAAGCTATCAGCGCCCCAACCACTCCACCACCAACCACCTGGCCCTGGGCACCAGCCAGGTAGATGGTCAGGCCCGTGATCCCGGATGGCGCTGGAGGTGGCAGGATTGAGCCAAGCAGAGAAAGAATCTCAAACCGGCCATGGAGTGTCACTATGGCCCCAGACGAGGTTGGTTGCCGCAACGTGACATTGGTCACATACCCGCTACCGCTGAGGACGCATATCCCACGCTGCCGCCTTCTCGCATAGTTGACTAGGCTCTCACTCACATCGCAGCCAGAGCTGACCTCCATTGCATGGGCACGAAGGGCATTGGCGCTGTCTCGAGTGACAATGATTGGTGGCTTCGGCTTGTTCTTCGAGCCAGCTGGCCTTCCCCTAGGGCGCCTAACAGCTTCCCCTTCCGGTGCAGGGGAAACAGAAACCGGGGTTACAGCCTTGGGCAGCTTAGGCGACCCAAAGCTTGCCGCCTCAATGCTCAGCCTGTGATGATTGTTAACCTTATGGTCAGAATCATGGATGCAGTCCATTGTGCTTTTGTACCCTAAACCAGGAGTGTTTTGATCTGCCCCTCCTGCAGCCATTCATAAAAGGATAAAAGAAGAGAGTGAGTTTTTGCATGAACAGCATCCAACAGCAACCCACAGTTTAAGTAGTAGATTGTGCTGTAATAAACATATGGTAGAAAGCAAAAGGAATGACGAGAATTAGGAGAAAGTTAAGTGAGATTTCTAGTTTTCTATATTAACTCATCTTTTACTGCCTAACACCTAACTGACACTTCCCTCATGCAATTGCCTTCTCCCAACAGATATCAATATCTTACATTATAACATGTATACATTCTGTTCAAGGTAATGCATTTTGGTGAGTGCGTTCCACCTACTAAAAATTGTCATATCTACAATAAAATGTAGAAAGGAAAGGAGGCCAAACGTACCAGTAATGGGTGGTCACGTCATGGTTGAGCTTTCCAAAGACATCAGAGAATCAATGAACGGCTGATTCCTTCAGCTCTGAACCTGCAGAACATTACTTGGGCAAATGTTTTTCCACCAGAAAAAACAAAGGTGAAGTAAAAAATGAAATTGCATGTGCAGGCACGGCGTTATAACTCACAAAAAGCTACTATGGATCTCAGACGAACCCGGTATATGATATTAGAATGAAGTACCATATTGCTGCCTACAATATAAACAGAAAATATTACTTCCAGTATGTACAGTGGGAAAGGGAGCTGAACCCCTGAACTATCTGAATTCTGAAGACATCAAATCTAAGACACCTAATTCCCGCTTTCAAAATCCCTACAAAAAGAACAATAGCCCATGAAAAAAGGCCTCAACACCTATGAGTAGTTTTGCCCCCAAATTTGCTGCTGCTTGGATGAAGGATCTTGTAAACGATTAAAACTAACAGCGTCAATCCATTGTTCTTGGGCGGTCCTTGCTTGAGAAGGATACGAGCTGCCATATCCAAGAGCACCATAGTCCTGGGGAAACTGCTGCTGGTCTTGCTTATTAGATCTAGGAAGCAGTTGACTATATCCGTGTAAACCGTAATACTGGCTGTCTGGAATGGCTGATAAAGTTGTTGCATCTGGCCCACAGTCCCATGGAGAAGAATTGTCATTCTGGAATTTGTTCCAAGAGTAGGAAAAATTAGCTCAATAGGAAGAAACACATGGGAAATATATTAAAAAAAAAAAACCCAAAACGGAAGATAGAAGGAACTCAAACAGGCCCTAAAAGTTTTACCAGTTGGAGTGAGGGTAAATTAATTCCACCATTAAACGAAGAACGCAAAGTATCACCATATCCGACAGCAGAAGCAGAACGATTGGAGGATAAATCATCAGGAAAGTTCCCTCTATAGTTGGGCTGCCTTCCAAACCCTCCATATCGAGAAACATCAGCAGCATCTGGCTGAGGGAAGTTACTCCGAGAAGAATCCCCCTCGAACAGTTTGAGGTTCTTTATCCTCACAAAATCATTGAATGAAGAGATCTCGTCATATGCATGCTGCAAAGAGGATGACGAACTGTGAGCATAATTCGGAGAGAGAGCTGCATATCCCGTCAACTTTGCCAATTCTTCCAAGCTTAGAGCAGGTTGGGAGAATGGTTGTGATGTTACATGCTGCGGCAGTGCAGGCTCCCTGGGAAGACTACTGCCAGGGTGCAAATAAGATGTTGGTAATGCATGGGTAGAAAAGTTCAGAATCTGCATAGACAAGGTGTGCATAGATGTGAGGCGTTGCAATTAAGATAGATAAGTGTTTGATGTCCCATGTCATTCCAGGACAACAGCCTGGGAGCTGAATATAGTAAATAATAAATCTCAAATGAACAAGCCAGTAGGATAATTGGTAATGAAATAGAGACGAACTAAATAAGAAGTTACAAAGACAATAAAGTTCATTCAAGTAGTACCTCTGGATTCAAAATGGATGAACTACCAGTTGATGGTGGAATACTTCCATAGCGTGAAGGGGGGATTTGCTGGGTTGAGCCAAATGCTGAAAGTAGGTCATTATGGTTTCTCACAGATTCCGCATTAGAGACCAATAACTCAATGGGCAAGGTCTTCGAATTCATGTGCTGCAAGAAGATGTGTAGAGTCAAGATCAAATATTCCCAGACCGACCTCGACAAGATGAGCTTTCAAGCTTAAGCAACCAACATAAAACAAGTGTCAACCTTCAGCTCGTAAGAACATCAAGAGCAACAACATATAACAAAAGACAGAGAAGGTGCGAGAAAACAGCCCATCAGAAAATATTTCTTAACAGTGGAAATGCCAGTAAACTAAGGCCTCCTTTGAAAAGCAATTTCAAAGCAATTCAACTAAGAGGAAGGGGAAAAGAAAGCATTACAAGCATAAGCCATCACATGCAAATTAGAGATAATGACATGATTTTTTGAATTTCATCATCCATTTTTTAGCTCCCATGTCTACCCACTGACGCATGCAAAACTTAGTTCCAAAACTATTTATACTTGCCACTTGCCAGAGGCGTTAGCTGTGTTGGACAACAAGATAAGCAGCATGGAGTTAAGAAGATAACCAGTTCTTGGTGGAGGGGAGGAGTATTCAAAGCATTTGGATGCATCATAATAGATGATGAAGTACTGTTGTCGTGGAATTTCCCAGAACTCGAATCAGCCACAGATAACTGGGAGAAATATTCATGCTGCTGAGCAGCTCCATGAAGACTCCCATCTATCAACTCTGGCTGTACCCGTAATGGAAAGCCAAGGTTCGTAGCACCATCAGTCAACTGGGAAGTCTTCCTCGTGGACCCAAGATGATCAGGCTTCAGCGAATCACCAGGGGACCCGAAATTCCTGCACAAGATACATTAGAGGTCAATATAACGAGTGACACATAAAGTCTCCAGCCATTAAAATTGTTGCCCTGGATCAACATACAAAGATGGTGAAGTATCCGTAGCTGCAAATGAGTTGCTCCTCACTGAATCAGACATCACAGGCCCCAAAATTGGAGGATGCAGCCCAGATTTATACGTTCCGAAGCTCAAATGTGAGCAGTCGGCAGCAAAAGCTTGCATATAGTTTGGGAACACCACACCATGCTTGTCCTCTGATTTAACCTCTGCAGGCTTCTCCTCCAAACTCAGTTGCTGTAAGCCCTCAGCACCCAATATTCCAGAGGTACTGCTTACAGATGCTAAATGAGTTTTACTTCCTGTTTTGGCATTTGGGAAAGCAGAATCAGAATATTGAGGAACACTATTCTGCTGTATTTACGTCTACGCCAAAAATATAGTTACTAACATCTAGAAATAGCAAGAGCCAACTAAATATTGACCAAACAGACCTTGGATGTGAATACATATTGGTGTAGTAGATCAACAATAATTATATGAATACATTATTTTCAAACTACTTGTTCTAATAGGTGACGTTGGCCTCAAGGTTCATACTTAACATCCAACCCATTAGCACCAGGTCAACTCCTTGGGGTTGATTTTCAAACAACTTTTAACTGAACTTTTTTGCCAAGCTCATGTGGGTAAGAGCCAAAGCAAACCATTATAAAAGCAAAAGCACAGGACATGATACAGATGTCAGCAGAATACAAATCCACATTCAACCGCCAAGATACTTGACATCATAGCATATTTCTTGCAAAACTGCTCTTTCATGGTTTGGATAATTCTAACTGATAGTATAGAGGCGCTCACAATAAGACTGGTAACTTAGTGTAAAGACAAGCTCAACACAAGTGAGGCACGAAAAAAGATGAAAGCATGCCATATTTGCAACACAGGAAGCAAAGAGAACTGAGAAGGCATAAACCTCTGATGGTTCATGGAACATACAAGATCAGCAACACATAACATTGAAAATGTATTTTCCTACTCCTAAATGGTGCCAGCTTCATAATGGTTTTTCATGGACTAATGGCTGGACACATAGGAAAGAGCTATTGCAAAGGAACATAAGACAGTCTGGCTATTTTAGAATGCATGGTAGGCATCATACGTCATAGGACAAAAGCCAAAACCATTTAGTGAATCCTAGAAAGTCAAATCTTTACATGAAACCTCATCAGAACTTCACATACCACTGGTAACAGAAACGGGAACTGATTTGACAAACTCCATGCCGAGATGTTTGGGAGCATCCTCCTCCAATACTTTGCATGTATTGGAGGAGCTATCTGCCGATAATTCAGATCCACGGCTATGTGCGTAACACTGAGTAGAAAATCTATCCAAAACCGGAGAACTGGAGCAATTAAATGTAGATGGATGACCCGTTCTCCGTTCCATCAAAAGTCGCTCATTATCATACCCATTCTGACTTGGAAGTGTAACAGATTCACGAGTAACATCTGAACCATTTGGCAGAAGTGCATATTCCACATTTTGGTCCATTTCTGGCGGAGAGGGTGAAGTTATAAGAGAGCTACTAAAAAACCCATCATAATTAGCATCTGACAGTGAGTGGGATGATGTTCCAACAGATGTTTGTATACCCTTTGATTGAGGCCCTCGCATCCTAACAATGTCAGCCATGGAAACATGTCCAGATGAACCTCCTAACCCAGCGGATTGGGAGACTAGAGAGCCTTGTGCAGATGAATCACCAGGTCTTACGTTCTTTCTAGTATTCTTACCTTCAAATGAATCACTGCGATGCAAGATACAAGATCCAATAAATACAAAATACTTCAAAATATCAAACAAGCAGAAACATATTGATGAGATACAATGATATGGACCAGTATAGAGTCACTAATACGCTTGTTTCCCAATGAGAAATAAAGCAAACAAAGAAAGATAACAAATATATTTCCATCAGCAAATTTTCCCAAAGTAGTGCTCGTTTTTGGAGCATATGACTTGTGTGACTAACGTGAAAGAAAGCTACTTGTCAGGGACCAGAAATTGTCAAGCCTCTATACAATGGATACTGCAATCTGGAGGCCTTCGCAAAATAGACCTAGCATTGAAAATAACTGTTTACAGCAGCACAGTAGTACCATCACTGCCTCCATGTTCATTATTATCCCACATTAGAGCATAGCCAAGTCAGGTTTAAATGGGAATCAAAATAGAAAATTTTGAAACATGAACTTGTACACCGAAGAAAAGAAGAAAACTAATTATGTTTTCCAGCTAATGATGCTCCATAGAGAGAAGGAATATAAATAGAACAAACCTATGAGATGAAGGCCAGTCAATAGGAGTTTTCACTTCATATGTCAAAGAAGATGAAGGTAAGACAGGACCAGCAGACCCATTATCTCTCCTGTATGCAGCTTTACTAAGCTCTGCTGGGAAAGAAGTTCAAGTGATGAGACCTCAAGACTACAATAGACTTAATGAAACAAAGTAATCAACTATCATGAAATGAAGGAGCTCCAGAGTAAAACAAACATATAAACCCACCATTATAGCCAGATTGAGATTGAACCTCTCCAACAGTACGCTCAGCATTAACTTTAGCTCCAAGGTGACTACTATCGCCCCGGCTCTTCAAGTTCTGTGTGTCCTTCATCTGCGAAATTGAAGTAAACATTTGCGGAGATGAGAAAAGTAAGAAGCGACAAAACAGCAAGCAACACCCATATAATTAGTGGAAGTACCCTGAGAAGGCCTCTCATTCTTCTAAGAAAGGCATGGTACACTAATCATCAAAATAGATAACTGAGAACGGACTAGAGAGATGAGCAAGTGATGAATTCACTTTCTTTAACCACTTGAAAAAATTTGAAAATAAACAAGGAAAATAAAAGGAGGATAGAGCAGGGCGGGTACTTTCACAAGGGTACCTCTTTTCTTCTTTCACGTTTGCTTTTCACTTCATGAAAAATATCTACACAATTGAAAACTATTAATTAAATAAGAATCCAAAAAATACTCCCAAGTCTTAGTGTGCATAAGAAATGCAATAATGTCACCGGACGGAAGAAGGAAATACAAGTCGAGAGCTGAGACAGCTATCTAAACAAGCAGACCGAACCAACGAAAAACTTAACCACATAATCACGGAAGCCCACCGACGCCTACAAGCTCTATCACTACAGCTGAAGACATTTCGGAGGCCTGAAGAGCAACAAAGCTATAAAGAAGAATCTACCAAACATAGCTGCTACAAAATAAAAGTATTACTCCACTGCTCAGTATTCTGAGCTTCAGTTTTTCAGACCACAAACAGAACCAGTTTTCTTTTCTCGCCGGACAAGAATCATTCTGAACCCTTTTGCTCCTCACATAATAGAAACAGATTCCGGCCACAGGAACGATATTAAATTTTTATTCCAACAACTAATGCACTATCAAACAAAACAGAATAACAGAGAGCCATGGCTTTTGAAAGTAATCCATTTTCAATTTTATTTTCAACCGAAGAAACAAACAGCCAATGAGTTTCGCTCGGCCGAGAAAAAATCACAAGACTCTTACTTTCTTGGAACCCTAGAATTAACATTATGAAAATAAGCGGGGACGAAGCACAAACTAAAACCACCACAAAAACCCTAAGCTACTTTATATTTCCTCCGCCACACAAATAACAGAGCAGGGAAGAAGCGACCGAATCAGAAAAGAAGGAGAAAAGCAAGCAACAAGAACCTTGGGACAGCAACTTCTGGACGGCGTCGTTTGGGTCCATGTCACAGTCCCGAAGAGCGGCATAGATCTCGGCGTCGGTATAGTTGCCGTTGTTTACAACCTCCTTCAAGCTCTGAAAAATCTTCTTGTGTTCCGCCGGTACTTGCTGCACCGACGCGCCGCCGCTGCCATTGTTGCTTCTGCTGTCGCTTTCACTCCCCATTGCCGCCCCCCAGTAAAGAAGAGAAGGCCGTTGTCACAGTTGGCTGCTCCTGCTCCTCCCTCTTACGTTAAACGATTTGTACCAGAAAGGAAAAGGGAGAATACAAAAACCTATTCCTTCCTTTACTCCTATCCCCCTCTCCCACTCTTTTTCCCCTTTCGCTATTTTCTTTCTTTCTGGTATGTATTTTCTTGAAAATGAAAAATTTTGCGTTTTTGTCATCGTATTATTATTATTATTTCTTTTATCTTCTTTTCAATTTTCTGATCCACTCTAAATTTCTATTCTTTTTTTTTCATATACTTTTCTGCTTATTTCGAGTTTTTCCTTAGGTAGGGTTCACAGCTTAGTGCTTACCAGTTACCAAGTCCGCTCAAGGTCGACTCCAGAAAAGTAAATCTATTAGGCTAGGCCTGCACACTTTCAGCGTCGGTCCATCTACGACTGGGCCTAGACCGGCACAGTGTGTATCCATTATGGGCTTTATCTTCTTCTTTTTGTTTTGGTAAATACAATTTGGGGTAAATAGCAAAGATTAGTAAATAAGATTATTAAAAAGATTCATGTTTGGTCACTAAAAATATTTAATTTCGTTCGTAGTCATTAGAATTAATCAAACCATCCAAGTTTGGTCACTGTTCGTTACCTTCCGTCCATCTTTGTTAACGCCGTCAGTTTTTTGTTGACGTGGCTAACGAAAGTAACTAATTAGCTAATTTTAGTATAAAATAAAACCAACTTGCCATGTCATTAAACCAGCCCAATAAGATACCCAACTCAATCCAACCGAACCCTTGACCTGACCCTTCCTCTTCTTCCTCTAGTTGATCCAACCGAGAAAAAATCATCTCCATTTCACCTCTACCATCAATGTCACGTCCCTCAATCCCAAGCTCTCCATCTTCTCAACTGTGCAATCTCCATTTCCTCCCTCGATCGCTTACCATTCTTCCCAAAGTATCCTGATCCAGTTCTCCATCGCCTCTATCAAAACCCATATCTGAACCCCCCAGCTTTTACCTTATGTCGTTGTATTTATAGAGAACACTATCGCTCTGTTTGGCAACAAGGGTGCAAATTGCAGGAGGGTGGAAATTGAGGGGTAAATTGCTGGGGGTGCAAATTGCTGGGGGGGTGTAAGTGGAGGGGTAAATTGTTGTTTGGATGAAAAAGTAGGAGGGTGCAAATAAAGTGTAAAGTAAGTAATTATATTATTTTAAAATAGATTTTAAAATTATAAAGTATTATCATAAAATAATAAAATAAATATTACTATATAATAATAAATATACTTTACTAAAAATAGTTATTATATAATAATGCTCAAATAATAATTAATTATAACAATTGTAATAATCATTGATCGAGCGATCTCAAAACTCGAAGCTCAACTCCTAACTGGTCATCCTATATAGGGTTTTCGTGTCTAGTTTAATCTTAAATTGTCAAACTTAGTCAAACACGTTCGAAGTTATAAGTTTTAACTATTTAGTCAAATAAAATGAGTTAACCAAACAATTTCTCTCTATCTTTTCCACAAACACCTTGTATATCTAATTTTCAATGCAAATTCGATTCAACCAAGAGATCTAGATTTGACTTGACGAACATTTATAAACTTGTTTCCAGAGTCAAATGGTCAACCCCGAATAATGTTTACATTAATGATATTTATAAAAAGAAGAAATTGATAATATTAATTATTATATAATTATATATAACACAATTAGAAAAACAAAATTCCATAATTCCCCCCTCCCCCTCTCTTTCTTCCTTCCTTTGCACCCCAATTCGGGGGGTAAGCCGAAACAGTAAATTTGCACTCTCGTTTTGCACCCCCCTACTGTTCCAAATTAACCAAACAGGTGCAAATGTGTTGGAAACTGTGTTTACCCCTCACATTTGCACCCTCCTC
This sequence comes from Linum tenue, assembly GCA_946122785.1. Lineage (NCBI taxonomy): Eukaryota > Viridiplantae > Streptophyta > Magnoliopsida > Malpighiales > Linaceae > Linum > Linum tenue. The sequence continues at coordinate 38,193,968 of CAMGYJ010000008.1, forward strand.
CCATTTACCCCTCTTCCCAAACAGAGTGTATATTTCTGGAGAAGACTTCGAAACACAATACCCAACAGGTGGTTCTGAGTCAGCCTCTGTTTACCGCCCTTTGCTGCAGAGGCGACGGTGAGCGAATCCAAAGAATAGCAAGCAGATTGAGGACAAGCCAGAGGAGGGTGACCACGAAAGTCAAGAGCCCCAATGACGTCGACGTTCCCAGAGGAGCAGCCACTAGCGCGCGACCCAGATCCATTTTACCTATTGTTCATCAAGTAGATCTGCATCGTTGGAAGCCGTCGCGCCACCATCTACGCCGCCAGAGCATATATAAATCCCAAAATTTGCTGGAGAACGAGAGACTAGCTTTGTTATTAATTGGTAGGTTTATTGACGTGGAGTTGTTGATGGGTTGGGATGGTTTAATTGATGGGTTTGATTTACAAGGTTGGCTCTTATGATTTGGCAGATTTATTGACGTGGCGTTTAGGTTTTACTCTTTTCATATTAAATTTTGGTGACTCAACACTTATGTTAGCCACGTCAGCAAAAAAACTGACGGTGTTAACGGAGACTGATGGAAGGTAACGGAGAGTGACGAAATTTGCACGGTTTGATTAATTCTAGTGACTACGAATGGAATTAAATATTTTTAGTGACCAAACATGAATCACTTTAGTAATTCCAGTGACCAACTTTGCAATTTACTCAATACAATTTAATAGTCAAACCTTTCATTTTTAAACAAAATAATAGCCAAATCTTTTTAAAAACAAAATAGTAGCCAAACCGTTAACTTTTCATCCGCTCAAATGTCAGTTGACTATATGTGGCAAAGTCATTGCTAAGTTGGCACCGAATTTTTTTAATGAGTGAGTTGGCAACAAATTAAGACGTGTCACCTTTTAATTAATTTAAAGAAAAAATCTAGACTATATATAATGCGTTTTCATGGGTCTAGAATCGGCCATTTCAAAATCCCAAGCATGAGAGCGTTTCTCGGTAGGTCATTAAAAGGAATTTCACCACAGTAATTACACGCCGCGTTTTGTCCCTATATTTGCTCCCGCACTGCGTGCCTTCAATCAATTATCATTTTCTCTTTTTATTTTTCATTTCCTTTTCTCTTCTCCCCACCTCTTCTTCGCTTCAATCCTTAACCCCTCTGCTGCTGGTGCTTTTTACCTCTGCTGCAGTCGAAACTTTTCACCTCTTCCGCACTTCAATCCTTAAACCTTTCTCGAGCTTTTCACCTATGTAGATAAGTAGTGGACTGATCAAGAGAATTGTCGTTTAAAACAAATTCCCCGAGAGACTAAGAATCTCCGATAATTTTCTTGTTGCAGGAGAGGATGAGAAAAATCTACAATTGCCTCTCTTTTTCAGTGACGAGTGTCGACCGAGTGGCATAAGGGAGGAAAACTCTAATTCCCATTGTAGCCAACCGATGGCAGACCGTCCGATTCATTCCAGACCAGGTCTCCTAAACGAACAACATCAACCCAGTTTGCAGAAGGAAATGAGAAAACACAAAACTTCACCTGTCTCTCTCGGTGTCCTCTTCAACCACTGAACTTCGGTCCCAGTTCTCAAATCGCTAATGTTTCTTTCTTATTCTCCCACACTTAACATTTGGGCGGCAATTCGACCTTCACCCTCTGTGTCAATCTCCTAGTCGGCGTCTCCCGCTCAATCACTTTCACCTTTTACCGTTCTTGGCATACCCCCCGCTCTACAATCCTTCCATGGTACAAGTTGTCCAGAGGACTTCCTCCCTGACGACTTAGCTATTATCTGCTCTTAAGCTCTTCACGCTCTCGGACCTTTAATTAATTTACATCGAGTCTCGAGGTGTTATGAATAACGAAGGGGAGAAGGGGTTAGAATTGAATTCATTGTTGTGCTCTAATAAATGAAGCGGTAGCATGGAAATCATATAGGGAAACGAAATATAGCACTTCGAATCCGCTATGAAAAATGACAGATTGGGCCGTTATTTGGGTTGAGAAGGGATAAGGAATGAGAAAATCTATGGTGGATTGGGATTCCTAAGGATAAGACCATCACACATGGACATCTATATTTGACTTATTTATTATTTTTTAGATTATAGGTGATTTTTGTTTTATACTTTACATTATTTGATTACAAATATGTAGTATTAGAAACATTTTTCATATATTAGGGTAAATTTGGGCTATCTGGGATAAGTTTGAACTATTAAACTAAATCGATTCGACCATTATTTTTTAACTCACTTTGCATGAACGGGTTGTTGGTTGAAAAATTAATCATTACTTCATCTCATATAAACTTATTAAACCATTTCAATGAAAATGCATAGTTTATTGAAAATTTTGTCAATAAAATAAGGTCATTGTGAAGTATACAGCGAGGCCTATATGCTAAACTGCAACTTCAATTTAAGCTCTTTCTCGGATCATAATGAGTCTCAACTCATTGTTAATTGCTTGATTTCAAACCATAAAGTTGCACACTCATTCACTGGTTAGTGAAAAATTTGTCAATAAATAAGCTCGTCAATAAAACTAACCGTTCATTTCATACGAATGTTAAGAATGTCCGCCTTTATCTTCATATTCGTCTTCATTAACTTAGTAATTTGACACGATATTTGTTGCTCATGATTCTTAAAATGGCCACATGACTATTTTTTTTATTTGGTTTCTCTATTAAACTAAGTTATAATGTGACGCTCTTTATTTTGCTTTCCAAATTATCAAAGAATTATACAACGCATTTTTTTGTGCAACTGGTCGAGTTTCTATGTAACCAACGAACTTGATTCAACAAACATGATTAGTTCAAAAGCTAAATTCAGTTCAGCAAACTTATATGAATCTGATACCAATTTCAGCACTCTATAAATATGATAAATTAGTTTTTATTTACCTACACCCCATCTATGCATGAATCCCTTCAACTTCAATGACTTCACAATTTACAAGTTTTTCATTAGTTGTTATCCCTTCTCTAATAAATGTATTATATGCGATGCTTAATTCCTTTAATTTTGTTTTCGCGCTGCATAGTTTCTATTACGATCTCATTCACATCAATCAAGGCTAAGATTTTTTTAATCTCTTATAGGGAAGATACTATATTGTTCTTAGGTATGTCTCGCATCAAACACCATTATACATAGTGATCCGTCTTAATTATATAATGTAATTCCATATCTATAAACCATATGATGTTTAAATCCAAGTGAGGTATTTATTGGGAGAAATACTAAGTCGAATCACTAAGTCCCATTAGAAGACTATCATTTTAGTTTCACGGTCAAGTAGACATGTTTTATGACAACCAAATCATATATTCTTATTGCAATTTTTAGGAGGAAAACCATTGTAACACAACAAACCGTGAATTTCTCATCTAGGATTTTTACCTCAATGTTCAGTTTAAATATACAACAATACTAAATTTACCCGGCCATCAGGCCGGAGCATGATCTTGTGTAATAAAAAAATAGAAAACCACAACCACACGTCTCCTTATCTCTTCCCTCCCTCTCTCCCATGGAAATGAACCAGCCTCTACCAAAACCACATCTACTTCTCCTTCCTCCACTATTCCCCCACCACTAAGAGAGACCTATCCTCACAACTATCATTCTCGCCATTGTGTCGAGCTTCGTTTCATTCAAGGATTCCCCTCTTGTCAACAAGCTCAGTCGCTTCACCTACTCCGACATCAAGCTCGCCACCAACGATTTCTGCTACCTCAAGCTCAATCACTTCACCTACTTTGTCGGCGGCTTCGCTACCATCTTTCGCGCTCAACTCCATGGACCATACGACTTAACTCACCTTTCCTTCGAGGAATCTCGATGTCGTCACCCACTGCTCCAGGACAGTCGGCAGTTGATGGCGTCGCTCGAGTTTCACCGCCCATTAGAAGACTATCATTTTAGTTTCATGGTCAAGTAGACATGTTTTATGACAACCAAATAATATATTCTTATTGAAATTTTTAGGAGGAAAACCATTGTAACACAACAAACCGTGAATTTCTCATCTAGGATTTTTACCTCAATGTTCAGTTTAAATATACAACAATACTAAATTTACCCGGCCATTAGGCCGAACCATGATCTTGTGTAATAAAAAATAGAAAACCACAACCACACGTCTCCTTATCTCTTCCCTCCCTCTCTCCCATGGAAATGAACCAGCCTCTACCGAAACCACATCTACTTCTCCTTCCTCCACTATTCCCCCACCACTAAGAGAGACCTATCCTCACAACTATCATTCTCGCCATTGTGTCGAGCCTCGTTTCATTCAAGGATTCCCCTCTTGTCAACAAGCTCAATCGCTTCACCTACTCCGACATCAAGCTCGCCACCAACGATTTCTGCTACCTCAAGCTCAATCACTTCACCTACTTTGTCGGCGGCTTCGCTACCATCTTTCGCGCTCAACTCCATGGACCATACGACTTAACTCACCTTTCCTTCGAGGAATCTCGGTGCCGTCGCCCACTGCTCCAGGACAGTCGGCAGTTGATGGCGTCGCTCGAGTTTCACCACCACTAGTTTGGGCAGTAGCACAAAAAATAGGAAAAGTTACGCGGGGAGAGTGAATGTTGCTTCTGGGTTCGGCGATTTTGGAGTTGTGGGTCAATTGGGAAGTGAAGAAAATGTTCGAAGGAAGAATAAGGGAAGGTTGGATTTAGGAGGGTTTTTTTTCCCCAAGAAATGTCAAGAGAGAACCTATACAACCTACCAAGACCCTGCCCAACCCAATACATCAGTGAAGCCAACCAACAAAGTCAAAGGCGCACAACTCTAGAGGGGAGAGTAACAGGGCTTTCTGCGCCACTCTATGGGCAGCCCTGTTAGTAGTCCGGGGAACTGCCCTAAACTCTAAGGATACAGAAACAGAGGACAGGAGAAGGAAGCAATCCCGAAGCACCGGACCTCCAAGGGAGTCTGAGGAAACACCTTGACGAAGCTGACAAATCACCACCTCTGAATCTCCTTCTATGATGACCCGTGGTAGAGATTTGGAGACCAAAAGGAAGATGGCGTCTCTAGCAGCAAGGAGTTCTGCGAGGTAAGGATCAGCAATACCGGGGTGAAGAAACCCTACTGCCAGAGCCACATGCCATGCCCGTCTGAACTCCGCACCACTAGACCAGACGAGCACCCGGAAGGTCGAACAGCAGCATCAAAGTTGATCTTCAGAAATCCATCAGGAGGAGGGGACCAGGGAGAGCGGCGAGAGCAGGAAGGCTGGGGAGGAGGAGCAGGGACCAAAGGTAGGGAGGATGATAGTTCACGAACGTGGAAAAAACATTGACGAGCGAGAGACTGGGCATGAGGTTGGACATACTCAAAGACCACCTTATTTCTAGACTTCCAGATCCTCCACAATACACAAACGTATAGGAGGATATGGGTTTGGGGGTGCTCAGAGAGCATAACATGCCGCCACCAGAGACTGAAGTTCACAGTCGGGGCCGAGGAAATGAAGTCATTTAGGCCCATAAGCGACCACATTCTTGTGGCCAAGGGGCATTTGAAGAACAGATGTTCAATACTTTCCGGACTTCTCCGACAAACAGGGCAACGGGCATGACAATTTACTCCTCTAGACTTGAGTGCTACTACTGTTGGTAATATCACTCTAAGGCACTGCCAGATAAAGAATTTCAGCTTCGGAGGGGTTAGAATATCCCATGTTTTCTTCCAGATAGGAGGATCAATGATTTGGACCAGAGGTTTTCGGCTAGCGGCTAAGGAGAGCTCAAGAGCTAGATGATAACCCGTTTTGACTGTATATAAACCATTTTTTGTGTAATGCCAAACTCTCGTATCTCTTTGTTGGCATCTAGGGAGTGGGGTTTTACATATAAGGTTAACTGTTAAAGGATCAAAACAATATTGTAGCCTTGGGACATGCCACTCTCCTCTATTTTCCTTGATGAAAAAGGAAACTCTCGGGGAATTAGTTATGTTCGAGAGGCGGACCAACGGGGTGATGGGTTTGTCTGCAATAACCCACTTATCTTTGAAGGCAACAATGTCTTGCCCATCTCCAACTTGCCAGCTTAACCCTTGGAGAAGGAGATCTCTTCCAAACAGTATGCCACGCCATCCCCATGAAGGGTTCGAGCCTAGATTAGCATCCAGCACTGAACCATGCTGGAAGTACTGACCTTTATAGATGGAAGCCAGGAGAGAGTCCGGATTTTTCCAGATTCGCCAACATAGTTTTGCTAACAGGGCCTGGTTAAAAGCCCCAAAGTCCCTGAATCCTAGACCTCCAAGAAATTTACTGTGCGCCAAGCTTTTCCAGGATACCCAGTGTATTGGGCGATCAACATTATCCGCTGAACCCCACCAGAATCTAGCCACGTGACTATTTAGCCTCTTGCAATTCTCTTTAGGGATCTTGAAGCACGACAATCCATGAACTGGTAGATTGGTGGCCGCTGTCCTAATCAAAATGTCTTTTCCGGCCTTAGACAGAGTTCGCTGTTTCCATCCTTGTAATTTTTTAATGAGCTTCTCTTCTATGAATTGGAAGGCCTCTCTTTTTTATCTAGATATAATTGATGGGAGTCCCAAGTAATAATCTTGTTCTCCAATGCTGCCCACGCCTAACTGTCCTCCTAGCTCCGCAGCTAGGTTTGGGTTCATATTGCGACTAAATAGTACTGCTGACTTTTGTAGGTTGACCCGTTGGCCGCTCAGGCCTTCGTACACTTGGAATAGGGAAAGAACTGTTGAACAAGATTGTGGGGTAGCCTCTAAGAAGAGATATGAGTCATCCGCAAAGAAGATATGGGAAACCATCGGGCAAAATGCCCGGATTTTGACTCCTTCCAGATATCCCACTGCTATTGTGTGTCTTATCATTGCTGAAAACCCTTCTGTACAGATAGCGAATAATAGAGACGACAGAGGGTCTCTTTGTCTAAGAGGAAGGACGAAAATAGCTAGAGGGGATCCCGTTTACCAGAACCGAGTAGGAAACTGTTGTGACACATTCTTTTATCCATGATATAAACTTTTGATCAAATCCTAGTTCTTTCATTATTTCGAAAAGGAATGGCCATTCCACACGATCATAAGCTTTTTCCATATCTAGTTTTAAAGCCATCCACGTTTTTTGACCTGAGGTCATTGTTCGGAGATGATGAGTTACCTCATGGCTAATTAGAATATTGTCGGAGATTTGACGACCTTTAATAAAGCCATTCTGGGTTTGGGATATTATACTGGGAAGGACCCGACGTAGTCTATTAGCCAGAACTTTTTGCTATGACCTTGTAAATTACTTGGCATAGGCTAATAGGTCTAAGATTTTTCATGGATCTTACTTCTGCAGATTTTGGGACAAGCGAAATCCAAGTTCTATTAATAGATCGTAATATATGACCAGAGTGAAAGAAAGCTAGGACTGCTTTAGTGACATCATTGCCAACTATATCCCAGTAAGCTTGATAGAACCCTGCTGTGAATCCATCTGGCCCAGGAGCCTGAGTTTTTCCCATGCTAAAAACTACTTCTTTGATCTCTTCTGGAGTGATACGATCGATGAGAGCTTGATTTTGTTCTTCAGAGACTAAACTTTCAAACGGCAGGTTAGACAAGTCAATACCTTCAGTAAGCTGGGACTGAAACAAGGTTTGATAAAATTCTACTGCTATGCTTAATTTCCGGTCCCCATCTGTACACCATAGACCTCTAGAGTCCTCTAAACCCCAGATGAAGTTGGCCTGACGTCTAATTGTCGTTATCATATGGAAATATGGAGTGTTGCGATCCCCTTCTGTTAACCAGTTAAAGCGCGACTTTTGTCTCCAATAGATTTCTTCCATTCTATACTGAACTTCTAACCTTTCTTCCAGGGAATGTATCAGGTCCCAATCCACTATGCTGTTTTTCCGTGCATCGTCAAGAGCTAAATTGAGGTCTTTTATCAGTCTGGCTGAATTAGAGGTACCCCCTTTGCACCAATCAACTAGGGCATGACGAACCCTGAGCAATTTGTAAAATATACAGAATTGTAGGGACCCAGTTATGGGTACACTCCAGACATAGTCTATTATGAGTTTTGCTTGATGAAGTGGAGTCCACCTTATGTCAAAATGGAATAGACGTTTAGCCCTAGACATTTCCGGTGATGTCATGAGACACAGGAGTCTATGATCTGACCCTTTATCTGAGAGATGGTATAGACATGAGTCCAAAAAAGTGATACGCCCAACTTGTGGAAACAAATGCTCTGTCTATTTTTTGCTCGATTAGGATACCATTTCTGCCCCGGTTAGTCCAAGTAAATTTTGGCCCCTGAGATCTCACTTCTATCAAACCCAAAGTATTTAGAAAGTCCCAAAGGGGGCGGGCTTTGTCCATGCGCCATGGGGCTCCACCTGATTTCTCTAGCGGAGATAAAGAGCAGTTAACATCTCCAATTATTAGAAAGGGATCTGACAACCTTGAACAAAATCCATTAAGCTCCTCTAGTTGTGAGCGCCGATTTGTGATTATATATGAAAGATAGACTCCTACTAGCACAAAACGAGGACACGCACCATAGCAATGGGAGTTATTATTTATGACCGAAATGGCAATGAAAAAAGGGGTTGAGCCAATAACCGAGAATGAGGCACCTCGTGGCCAACCAAATACTAGACCCCCCGACAGGCCGGTAGGGTTAACAGGAAAGCAATCTGAAAAGCCTAACCGTGACATGAAAGACTCTACTTTATCTCTAGGAGACATTGTTTCACAAAGAAATAAGAAAGACTTAGACAAATTTCGGTGAGCTTTTAGCGTTTGGAATGTCAAGGTACTCCCCACCCCTTGACAATTCCACGCGTAGACATTCATTTAGAGTGTTGGGGCCAGTTGGGGCTGGCTACCTCCACCCTTTTTCCTTTGCTTTTGTCCTCGCCTGGACTCTTTGGAATGAAATTCACCACTCCTTCTTCTGGTTCTTGAATACAGATTCCAGTGTTTCTTCGAACGTAAACTCTTGGGGACTCTGACGATTCTATCAATATTGCTTTCCCTTTTGACTTTCCATCCGCCACGCACCCTAACGGGGAGCATGAAAAGGTTGTATCTGTAGATTGATCCATACCTCCATTATCAAAGAAATCCATCCCTACTCCTTGCAATCCAAATAAGTGATTATCTTCAAAATCGTCAAATAAAAATCCAAGATCTTCACTGCAATATAAGTTACCTAACCCATAGGAAGGTGATGGAGCTTGAACTTGAAGAGGGATGGGCTCCAGCACTACTGGCTGGGTGGACTGGGCCTTATCATTGATGGGCTCGATTCTGCCTTGGGTTTGGTTGGTAAGTTCGGCCTCCACCATTAGTTGGGCCGGTCTGCTACCACCTGCCTCTTCTCTTGAGTGGGCCAAAACTCCTCTCGGCCCAAGCCTGGAAGACTCATCCGCGCCCCCAAATTGGCCATCAGCTCTAATTGCCTCTCTTCTTCCTCGCCTAAAAAATCGAGGCGGATCCTGTCTTCCACCGTCGTAGTTCTCACCGCCATTCCGGGATGGAGCTTCAAGAAGCAGAGTGTTGGTTCGTGATTGTGGTGAGGGTCGGGCTCCGTGACGCCAGACGTTGCCTCCCCAGTTCCGACCTCCTTTGCGCACTGTCGCGTAGGAGTTCTCGTTAAGCTTCGGGCCGGTCCGATTTCCGATGATCTCCGGTCCGAATCCGTCGTCCCCTGTCACCAAGTCAAATGAGCAGAAGCTTTGATTGTGGCCAATTCTCCGGCACCTGAAACACACTGTTTTGATGTTTTCGTACCTGAGGGAAACCCAGAAAGGATCCCCCAGCGAGCCATCTGAATTCCTCTTTCTGGCTTCCAGACGATGTTGTAAGGGGGACGAGACATCTATCATCACTCTGGCCTTGAACACGCATCCCGGACTTTCCCAGACAGCGTACATTCCAGCATCAATGACGGATCCCAATCGGGATGCTAGAAGCCTTCCAAGAGCGACAGTTCTGTACTCTTCGGGCAAATTCCAGAGCTGAACAAGATATGGAACACGCGCGAGTTCGAGGAAGACCCGTTCAGACGGTGTTTCCCACTTTTTTAAAGTGAGAATTTTTAATGAAGGAACCACGGATCCTTCCCCAAGGCTTCCTGCCGATCGGTTGCGTTAGAGAAGACAAGCTGGAACAGACCATGTTCTGCATCCAGGACGGTGACCGGAGCTCTTTTTGCCCATAAGTTGTTGGCAGTGTGCTGAACTCGGACTCTGGAAGGGTGGGACGAACACAACAGCCGGCCTATCAAGCTCAGGCGAGCCCTGTTCTGGCCGGCTTCCAGCACTTCATCGTTGAATTCAATTGGTCCTGCCATTCTGAGGACGGAAGAGAGTAGAATGCACTCTGTTTTTACAATTGTGAAACAGGGGAAAGATTTCGGACGGCTGGATAATGGGTAAGTAGGTTCGATTATTGGTAGGCTTTTAAGTGGTTCTATTCTTGGTGAAGGAAACAGATAGGCTTTTAAAATTAGGGCCAAATTAGGGCCTCTAATTACGGGCCTTTGTTGATTCACGGTGGGAGGAATATTATGGCCATAATCAATTTCCGGACCGTTTGGATTGGTTATGACCGAGCTGGATTCTCCATAATATCCAGTTAATGAGTTTTGCGAATTTGAATCGCTATCTGGGCTATTGAATGTCCCATTTGCGCCCCTAAAGGTACGCTTTCCAGGCGTAATTGCAGCCTTGAACCCTCTAATAATGGAGGCGAGGGTAATATTTTTAAATGCATTCAAGACCATTAAAGAGCGTAACGGTTCAGCGGGGCTTCATGATGAACGGCGGTCAGCTTAATCGTCGCTGGAGCGTGAGCAAGGCGGAGATTCTGGATAGGGGATTTGATTCCGACGGGGGAGGATATCTAGGGGCGATGATTACGGGCTGGTTGGCGGAGGATCCTCCCGGAATCGGGGAGAACGATCTGGGGCGATATGGATTTGGGATGGAGGAGTGGCCAGCTGAACTCGGATCAATTTTCCCGCCTGATTGTGCCGTTTGCTCCCGCCATATTCTTGGCGCTACCGCCAATTCTTCAAGCCAGTCTGACCATTCAGTGGGAGCGGCGGAGAAGATTGCAGAGGCTGGTAGCTGTGCATTTGGGGTCTTCACCAGAAGCTTATCACCGGATGGCGGAGGCGTCGGTTGAAGGGGAACGCTTCACATTCCCTCAGACGGAAGGATTCATGCTCGAAATTCAGCGGGAGGCTCAGAACTTGGAGAGGATTCTGGATATCGGCGGTGAACCCAACATTGCCGCGCCGGAGCTGCTCCTTCATCTTCCAAAAGTAGATGACATTTGTTGTATTTCGGTCAGTTCACTCTTTCGCCGCCGGAGAATTCGTAGGGATTGCCGCCGGCGGAAAATATGCTGCCGGCCTTCTATTTGCTGAAGAAGAATATTTAGACTCTTCTTTTACTTCTCTGGATTTAGGAGGTTTACACACACAGAAGTTAGAGAGAGAGAGAGGGACTTTATGAGAGGGAAAGTTTAGCGGCGAGATTCGCTGGAGGTAAGGTAGGTTTAGATTGCTAGGTTGATGGGGAGGGAGGCGAAGAAGATACCAGATAATATATTTTTTTAATTTTTCTATACAAAGAGAAGAATTATTTAAAATTTATAATTATTCATGTGACATAGTCAAATGTTTGATTTTCTGTTACTTCATCAAATTCATTCCATCTCAGTAATGATCTTGCCACGTCATAGTCGACTAATGTTTGACTAGATGGAAATTGAACTATTTGACTATTATTTTGTTTTTGAAAAGGTTTCACTATTATTCTATTTAAAACAAAATATTTGGCTATTAAATTGTATTTACCTTTTTTGTGTTCAGGTTAATGTTTGATCCCTATCATCCAGTACATTGTGTATCTAGTGATGGCAATGGGGTGGGGCGGGGCGGGTACCTCAATACCCATGCCCCGCCAGTGACGGACCCAGAATTTTCGTATAGGCGTGTCGGTCAATAAAATTAAATAAAATAATAAATAAATTATAATTATATTTTACTGTGAAACACAACGAGAAGTGGGATCGAAAGAGGTAAAGGTATTTTTTATAAGATATGCAATAATAAAGAGCAATAGTCCATATGCAACCGGACTCTCGATGAAAGAGCTTTTTTTGTCACTAGGTGGACAACTATGTGAAAGCTACAAGGATGAAGAAGAAACGAAACTTATTCAGGTAGAGACAAAAAGGAGAAACCTTCCTTACGATTACCCTTGCCTAAGACGTAAGAGCAATAAACCACTGAGTCTAAATGCTTAAGCAATGGAAAGAACCCTAAATTTGTCATAAGTTAGCTAAAATTTAAAATAAATAATATATATTACGAATTTTTGGAAACTTTATGACACCGATTTCATCATAGTGTATTGAAGGTGTGTCAATTACTATTATTGAAGGTGTGTCGAAAGTCCTAAATTCCAAAACAATTATACCGAAAAAACCTGGATCTCTCACAAAATATCCGGGCAGAGGTGTGTCACTTGACACACCTCCCTAACACATGGGTCCGCCCCTGTGCCCCGCCCTAAGGTACTGCGGGTCGGGGCGGATAAAATCCGAGTGGTACGGGAGGGGGGTCGACCCACTCTTACATGTTATTTGAAAAAAATACACAAAATTTTTACTTTTTACGATAAAATGAAGGATAAAGCACTTTATGAATGAAAAAATACTGATAATATGATGGGCAATTGAGCCTAACAAGATGAAAAATCGACTCTAACTAGTTGAATAAAAGTCAAAATATGAGAAATATGTATAGATACGGTGGAGGTAGTAGTGCAGGATGGGTGCCATCGGAAGAATACCCGCAACAGGATCAACCTGCCGATGGCGTTCAATGGCCTGCTTGGGGGCCTGAGTGGGCTGAAATCGAGAATACCATTCGAGCAGGGCGTACTTCACATGAGCGAGAAGACGATGTTGGTGATGGTGGTCATGTTGATCCTTCTGGGCCGAGCTATCCATTCGACTCGAGCGACGATGATACTGAGGAAGATTTGAGATCAGTGAGCGAGGAGGAAGATACTGATGATAACGACGACGAGGCGGTATTTCGTGAGGCACCGACGCCATACTACACACAGGTTCCAACTCAATTTTTATATAGTCAGAATGATGCCCCCCGACTTTGTCCCTATGCAGTATATAATCCGACGGCCAATTTGGAGGTGGGTATGGCGTTCTCATCGAAGGACGATGTGCAGGATGCCTTTACCGAAGAGGCCTTGAGGCGCAATTTCGAGTGGAAGGTAAAATATTCTGACAGTAAACAATTACATGTCATATGCAAGAATGATGCAGAGGGTTGTACGTGGCAACTGCGGGCTGAAAATATGAAGAGAAAGGGTGACTGGGTGATTCGAAAAGCTGAGACCAACTTGCTCCTCGTCCATACGTTCCCAGGATCACAGACAACTTAAAGCAAAGAAAATTGGGAGAACTATTAAACACCTTATCGAGCACAACCAGATATCAAGGTCAAAGCTATCATGGCCGAGGTGAAGGATCGACATTCTTACACGATAAGGTACAAAAAAGCATTGCATGGAAAGCAGAAAGCCATGGCTGAGGTGTATGGTGATTGGGAGGATTCGTATGCTTTACTCCCTAGACTTATGGCCGCAATGGAGGAGTCCAACCCTGGGACTGTTTTCGTGCCAGTATACAATAATGTATACACTGAGGATCAAGTTCGAGTACATGAGAAGTTGATGTTTCACCGTCTTTTTTGGGCTTTCAAACCATGCATTGATGGGTTCGCTTTCTACATAACGGTTATTCAGGTATTTTAATACATGTTTACTATTTGAAATGTTTCTATTCGTGCAGACCAAGTAAATTTCATACTAATTACTTCCTAATATTTAATTAGGTTGATGAAACCTTCCTTACTGGGAAGTACAGAGGAACTCTTCTCATTGCCACTGGCGTTGATGGAAATAGGCGGATTTTCCCGCTTGCTTTTGCAATAGTGGAAGGGGAGAACAGCTTAAGTTGGGTATGGTTCTTTGACCAACTACACGAACACGTGACACAGCGGAAGGGTATTACGATATATCCGATCGACACGCGGGGATTAGGAAAGCCGTGGGTGGTTTTCCTGACGAGTGGGGATGGACATGGCGCTGGTGTATTCGACACTAGCTCGCCAATTTCCAAAACAAATTTGGAAAGAAGAAAGACATCAAAAATCAATTGTGGTATGCAGGTACTAATTTCCTTTAATGCGAGTTAACTATGTGTTTAATAATTTGTTGTTTATCATGTATTGACCATTTCTATATAGTTCACCTTGCAGCGGTTGCACATCAGCCAAAAAAGTACGAGCAGAAGATGAAGACGATCCGCCAGACTCACCGAGCTGGAGCAGTATGGGCTGAAGGTCAAGAATTGGCCATGTGGACGTTCCATATGGACAATGGGGCCAGATGGTGATGCAATATCGACTAGCACGATATTTAATTCCCGTGGTTCAAAAATGAAGATTCGGATTCGACGATTTAAGGATCAATTGGGAGCATTTTTTATGGATCAAATTATGCTCGTAGCTGTTGTGGCATTGCATGGACTTAAAGTGGCGTGATCAATTTGGCATGGAAATTGCTTGGATGAATTAATGGCATGGCAAATTTAATGGAACGTGTGGCATGGAATCGAAAGAAGACAAAATGGCAGCATGGGGCGTGTATGGCATGTGGTTTTGTTGATTAATTATCAATTAAACAATTATGGTTTCCCAAAGATTTAAGGAAAGAAGCCCGCAATTGTTAAGGAAAGCTGAAATCCAATTCCGCAGAAGAGAAGGACACGCATGCCTGTAGCTCAATTACATGGATTGAAGTGGAAGTAGTTTCCGCGAGAGAGAAGAAGATCCGTATCCGCTACGGAATAGAAGAAGGAAGCATGTGCGCCAGCAGCATTTAGAGAGTTATTTAGTAGTTTTATTATTTATTTAAGTAGTATTATGTTTCCTATTTAGTTTGGGATTTGTTTTCCTATTCCTTTTAGGTTAGTTTTATGTTTTTGAGACCTCTATAAATAGAGGATGTAAGAGCTACGAATTTTGTACCCAATACTCATTATTCAAGTTATTAATCAAAGTTGAGTTCTAGTTCATTGTGAACGAGTTCTTTTGTGCAATACTTCTGTCGAGGATTCCAGGAGATTGTACGTGTCTCTTATCAACTAGAGAACGCGTCTAGTTGTGGCGAGCATCTACCCTATATCAATTGCCCCTTTCCACGAGTTGATTCTGTCCGATTGGTTTAATATACCAATTGCCCTTTGTCACGAGTTGGGATTGTCCGATTGATTCCGCATCTATCTTTATTTTTTCGTATTCAAGAAAAGCTTCGAAAATCCTTAAAAAGGACGGCTGCGTACTTTGGTTATATAATCCGAGTTCGAGGGTTCTCTTCGGATTTGGATCATATCAGATGGGGCATTGCAACTACCAACCATGGAGAAAGTATAAATAATGTGTACAAGGGCCTTCGAGCGATGCCTATTTCTGTCATAGTGGAGATGTCATACTGGAAGGTCAACGAGTGGCGGGTGGCTCGGCTGCAGCTAGCGATAGGGAGGGAGATATCTAGTCATCCGATAGCACATGACGTTTTTGAGCAAATGCAGAAGAACGAAGAAAAATCAAGTAAGCATAAAGTTCTTCTTTTTGATCGCAGTGAAGGGATATTTGCAGTGGAAACAGGTGTATGGGGTGGAGGTAGACGTGGCCACAATCGTCAACCGGTTACTCTGCACTATGAATCAGGGGAGTGTACATGTCAAAAATATCAAAACGAGAGGATACCCTGTTCACATGCAATGGCAGTAGCTAAGTCATTAACCATGAACAGAAACACTCTGGTGAATCCTTACTACACTGAACAAGCGATACGAAACTCATATGATGCAACTTTGAGTCCCATGCCAGATGAAGCGTATTGGCCTATATAGGCTGGAAAGTTGATTATCCCACCTTTGCACCTAAAACGCACCAAGGGTCGTCCTAGAGTTGAAAGGATACACAATGAGATGGATCAAGTTGAACGCACGAGGCGAGGACCGAAGCGATGCTCCAAGTGCAGACAACCTGGTCATGACAAGAGGCGTTGCCAAGGACAACCACAACAACATGGAGCTCCTATAGCCGAGGTGAGGAACTCGATCTTGAAATTTTACTTTGGGATGCCAGCTTTGACTGGTCCGATTCTTCAGTCGCAGGGATTGGATTCGTAGACTTCATGTATGAGTTTTGTGGGTTTGAACAGGGGAGAAGATTTGGGGAGATTTGAGAGGGTGATTTTGGGAGATTTGAGTGCTAGGTTTTAATAGGTGAGGAACTCGATCTTGAAATTTGACTTTGGGGAAGATCCGGTCACTAGAAGCACCGACAGCTTGTTCTGATTAGGGCTGCCGGATCGGTTTGGGTTCGGGTAACCGAACCAAAACCAACAAAACCCAAAAAGTCGAAACCCGCTTTGTTTACAAACCGAACCCGAACGATATGGGAAGTTTCGGGTTTCAGGTACCAAAACCCGAAGATGTCTTTACCGGGTTCGGTTCGGTTAGACTGAAACCGAAACCCGAAGCTAAAGCACTTATGACGTGATAAAATCCATAAGTTGACCAAAAGACTTGTTACCTTAGCCGGCGTCTATATGCATGGGATTAGCAAGTATTACGATCAATTAATCTAGGTAATTATTAATTAGATTAAATTTAATCCAATTATGATCAATTAATGGCGAGATTGATGGGATTAACAAATGGGAGTAATAAAGCAAAACGTACCATAAGTTGACCAAAAGACTTGTTACCTTAGCCGGCGTCTATATGCATGGGATTAGCAAGTATTACGATCAATTAATCTAGGTAATTATTAATTAGATTAAATTTAATCCAATTATGATCAATTAATGGCGAGATTGATGGGATTAACAAATGGGAGTAATAAAGCAAAACGTATAAAGCAAGTGGGATTGATATAGTAATTAATTACTAATTAAAGACTATGATTTCGAAACGTCACCATGGGAGCCCAATTAATGGATTCGGCTAATCACTGACAAGGTATTTATAGCAGTAAACCCGTTGGAATTATAAGCGGTCATTAGCAAAGTTTTTTTTTTTTTTTGTAAAAAGTCATTAGCAATGTGATTAAATGCTTACCCTTTTTCCCATACGCGATTAATATAGTAATTAAAGACTATATGGTTTCAAAACGTCACTATGGGAGCCAATTGCTGGATTTCGGTTTTGCGGTTTCCTTATCGGGTTTGCGGGTTCACCGAAACCAAAAGCGTTATAGCACCTTTCGGGTCGGAACCGGAAAACCCAAAAGTATATAACCCCTTGTCGGTTCGGGTTCGGTTTAAAGCGAAAACCCGAAACCGAACTCCCACCCCTAGTTCTGATCTGGCTTTAAGGGAGCGTGCGAATGGGTTTTTGCTGTCGTTCTTTCTTCTTATTCTTCTCCAGCTCTTCACATTCTTCTTTTCACCATTCCCTTGGTACCCTTTTCCTTTCCTTTTTGAGAATCTCCTTCTCCTTCTCGTCGAGAGGCCTAACAATCCAATCGCTTGCCTTTCCTTCTTTTTGCTGATCGTGGTAATTGGTTGGTTGCTGGTTGATGGAGTTGAACTTGAAGTCCATGTTGCTGGGTGTTTCCCTTTTGATCTCTGTTCCAATCGACTCCATTACATAGTCCTTCACCGGCACGTTCGGTGGTGTTTGAGCTTCTGAAGATTTTGATCAAAATGGAAGAGGAACGCACCTGGGGATCACGAGGAAGGAGAAATGGTCTCAAACCAGATTTATTTTGCATTTTAGGATTTCAGTGGGGTTTGGTTTGGTTTATGGGTCGGGTTAGGTTAATGGGTTAGGTTGGGCATATGACATGGTGGGTTTGATGAAGTGGCAGGTTGGGTTTCATCATTTTCGGCCCAAAACGATGCTGACTAGGCGATTCTGTTAGCCATGTCAGCACATAACATATTTCATTAACGGAGTTGGACGGAGACTAACGGAGAGTGACTAAATGTTGACTGTTTCAGTCATTCGAGGTCAAAATTGATATTAATCTTTTTTAGTGACTAAACATGACACGTTTTAGTAAAGTTAGTGATCAAAGGTGGAATTGACCCTTTTATTAATTATTTCGATGACATGGATGTTGATGGGATAACTGACTGGACCAAGTTAACAGATTTTTGAACGGAGAATGACGGACTAACCGTTTTGTGATACGTCCAAACGTATTTGATTGAAACATGAAAAATTAAAATGTAGTCACCGTTTTGTACTAAGTGATAAGTTGTATGACCATTTATGATAATCACCCTATATGAATGAGTCGATGAAATATTTTACTATAATAAATACTTTCACTAGTGGTTATGAAAACAAATGGCAATATGGCATTATGAGCTTATCTGGACTCCAGACTTGGATGATTTTCACTAGGGGTGGCAGTCGGTCGGTTTCGGTTTAACCAAAAATCGAAAATTCGGTGATCGATTAAATCGAGCCACCCCATACAGTTGCCGACCACCAACCGCGAGGGAGGTCACGGTTAGCTGGCCAACTGACCGGTCGGTTTCAGTTTTAGGCTCGGTTAGCCGGCCAACCGAAAATACCTACCTTCTCTAAAAAAAAAAAAACTAAAAATTAATTAAAAAAAACAAAAACTCTCCACCACTTAATCGGTCAATCCTTATCTCCTTCTCTCTCCTTCCTTCCTCCACCATTTCACACCCACCATACTATACCAAACCACTTCTCCTTCTCTCTCCTTCTTTCTCCATGGATGAATAGATCTGCAGAGACGGACGGAGATTGACAAGGCGCCGGCGGGGCAGGGAGAAGGCGGAGGAGGGGTCTCGGAGACGGGAGACCTAGCGCCGGCGGGGGAGGAGGACAAGGAGGGGCAGGGAGAACTGGAGAATGCGGAGGAGTGGGTCTCGGAGACCTAGCGCCGGCGGGGAGATGCTGGCAGGCAGGGCGCTTGTCGTGCGAGGAAGGAAGTTCGAAGGTCTCGGCGGCCCTGCGACTACGATGTCTCGGCGGCGTCTCGGAAAGGCGACGGTCGGCGGTGGAACGCGGGGAGACGACGGGGATTGGATTGTCACTTTGGGAGGGTGGAGGAGGCGGCAGTGCTGGCTGCTGCTGTGAGTCGAAGATGACGAAGGTAGGGTTGGGAGGGTTTTAGATCTGCTGCTGGCAAAACGACACCGTCTCTTGTCGGTCGGTTGCATCAGTTAGCCGATTAACCGGCTCCGGTTTATCGGCAAGCCGACGAATCACTAATCTATACCGGCCACCGACCGATGCGCGTATTCCTCGGTTTTCGGTTAGCCGCTAACCGGCGGTTAATGGTTAGACCGGCCGCAACCGAAATGACAGCCCTAATCTTCACATCAGTCCTCATTTCATAGTCGAGTCTTGTAAAGGAAGAGGATAGGTTTTGGCCCAAAAGGCTGTCCTCATATCCTGGCAACTTCAGAACTTTCCATAATCTTTGTCTTACAAGTTCAATGGAAAGCAAATGAAACTACTCAACAGCCAAAATTATGCTGCCAACGGAAAACAAGCTTTCGACATTTACATGGTATTAACAAGATCATGTAAATCGAGAAGGAACATCCATGCGTTCTTTGTTAGGCTCTCCTCCAGCTGCCCATCATGGTAATCTTGACACCAAGCTTTGACTTCCAGAGGACTAATTACTGGATCATCTACTTTGTAGAGGAACAGTGGAGATCATACAAATTTCACTTGTCTACTTAATTGCTCTCCTGCTGTCTCCGAACTTTGTAATCTTCTCACCAAGCAAGCTCTCCATTGTTCAACAACAGCTCTGCCAGTGCCAAGCCATTTTCTCTGTCTCCGCTATTCTTTACAGTGATAGCAAGGGAGAATGACAGCTCTGCCAGTGCCAAGCCATTTTCTCTGCCAGTGCCAAGCCAATTTCTCTTCCATGCTAGCAAGGGAGAATGAAAGCTTAGTGGGGACTCAGATTTCCACCTTACCTTCCATCATCTCTGCAACTCTGTCAAGGCAAAATAAAATGGGGAACATTTTAAGCTACCACCTCAGACAACATGATCAATCTTTTTATCTAAGTCACAAGGCACTTACTGCTGTCGAACAACACGAATGCTGGACAAAAGCTCTTCTGTTTGCTTCACTTCTGAAATATCAGGTGTCTTCTCTTTAATCAGAATCCACGCAGAAACATTTAGGACTGTGACTAATTGTGCTTCGATCTTGTTAAGCTGTGTATCTATGTGCTCCAAGAAGTCATAGTAAGAAGATATGCCACTTAACCCTGTGTTTTCAAGATTCTCATTTGAGATACCCACATCAAGATATCCCAGCTTAAAGTTCCCATTGCCACAAGACTGGGGCTTGTGCATATGGGAGATATCCATGCCATTGGAAGATAGGTCTTTGGCATCATCTAAACCATTGGGGAACCCTTCAGCAGCTTTGGGAGATACAACACGAACCGGACCAGAAGCATCATCCACATCAACTTCGAGATCTGAGGCAAGATTGCCAATCAGCTGGGTTTCTTTCTTAGAGATAGCCTGAGAAATAAAATATAATTTACAAGTGAAACGACATCCAAGCTCATACACCACCACGCTATGAGAACATCAGGATAAAATATGCACCTCATTGAGCTTTGCACAAAGCTCATCAAGCAATTCAATGCGACCCTTTGACCTATCAATAGCCTGCATAACCTTCTTCTTCTGGAAAAGCAGTTGTCTTGCATCATTTTCCCTTCCGGTCTGAACACTTACAGCTGCCTGTCGTTTGAGGTTCTCTGCTGCCTCTGACAGTCTCATCATCCGCAGCCTTGCACTATTGGCTGGTTATATTTGAGCAATACGATTTTGTCAGATTATTGTTCTTAAGGAATAATATGCTACAGATTACCTTACTTGAAGGGTACATTGTAAAAAAGGCGCACAAAAATGCTAACCAGATGTTCAAATGCAATTTATGACCAACTAGAACTTAAAAAACCATTGACACCGGGGCAAACCAACATCCCCACCTTAAACCTCATAATTCCAATCACACCATCGTTCAACAAACAGAGGCGAGACCCCAAAATTTGAGGCAGATAATAAATAAATAAATAAAAAGATAAATTATATGCTAGGAATGGCAAGCAAAGCATAGAGTTCTGTGGGGAAGTAGGCCCTAGTTGAAGAAATGAAGCTTCAGGCAAACCCTTAAGTCCAATCTGTGACTGCACTTAAAAGAACCAAATACCAATACACCATTCTGCTTCCGTCCCCACCCTATTCCTCCTTAACCCATGGTTACAGTATCTCCTCGAAGCATTTTCAACATCGACATACCTTAGCAAACAAAGTACCTGATAGAGAACTCGGATCATAACTACAACATGGCAGCCGTACTACGACATCAACTAGGAAATGAAGAGAGAAGGAACTCAGAAATGAAGCAAAAAAACACGAATACCGTCGTCTCTGGCGGTGTTGGCTTCGGAGCGGAGCTGGTGAAGCTGAGATCGGAGATGGTCGGAACTGGGTTTGACGCTGCAAGCCAAGCACAGAGAAGGGATACCGAGAGGCCTTCGAGGAGAACTGTGCCTGTAAACAGGGGTTACCATGGAAGGAACACAGTGCGCTCCTTGCAACTGCAAGCCCATTCTTCTGCCCTTCCGGGGAATGGCTCGTGCTGTTCCCTGTAGCGCACGCGGACGCCCCTTGATCAATTTTCTGCTTCAATTTGGATAACAATCGTTCTCCCTCCCGGCCTCCCCCTGTTAACCTTGCTTTTCAGCTCAACTTTCTTCTATAAAGAAAAATTCGGGTAAATTGCAAGCTGGTCACTAGGATTATTAAACTCGTTCACTTTTGATCACTAAAAATATTTAATTTCATTGGTGGTCATTAAAATTAATTAAATGTTTCAAGTTTGGTCACTCTTCATCCAACTTCGTTAATTTTTACTTATGTGACAGTTAACTCTTATAGTTGACCGTTAAATGTATAACATGGCAATTAAAAACTAATAAAATAAATAAATTTTAATTATTTATATTTCCACCTCATTTCTAACTAAAAAATAAAATTTTTGTAACACCCTACCCTGTACGTATTACCTAATCATATTGTTCATACAATTGCAGCGGAATTAATCTCGGGTGTTACACTAATTATCAAAATTTACCCAAATAAAATTTCGACATGAATTACTCGCGTAATGGGCTAACAGTTCTTGCAACTTATTCTGCAAAATAATTCATCACAAACATATATACTCACAACCATATGCATTGGCTTTTTATAGCCATAGTCACAGTTTCATACTACACAACTGCATACTATACTGATACATGCTATAATCATCACAACTTACATAATTACACAATATACACATATCATCAACTTTCCACGCATGTGGATATCTCACACTACATCAGAAGCTAGTATGCACATGAAAAACGTTCTCAAAACATTTTACAAAAAGGTGTGGATCACTGGCCAAAATCCCGAGTAGTAGTCCAAGCACAGAATAGTTGAAGACCATACCTCATCTTGCCTTCAACTCTTGCTCAGCTCCCACCTATACAACTATCTACTGCTGATGACGATGATCTGCTTACACATGGCATAAGCAGAGAAAAAGGATAAAGAGGGTCAGCTCATAGCTGAGTGAGATAATCATAGCATCGTGAGTTCATAACAGAGCATACCTCTACCATACATCTAGCAAATAAGCCAAAGCACTAGGATCAGACCTCAGGCATCCGACATCCCAATAGGCAAAAGACTCAACCACCTTGACTTATGCATATGCATCTTATCATGTTTTACTTATAGGCGCCTGGCTACTCCCATGCTAATTACTCTCCCGGGAATACGGACCAAACATCTCGTGGATGTGGTCATATCGGACCCACCACTGCCGGTGTAGTCATATCGGACCTGACACCACGATGGGTGTGGTCATATCGGACTCAACACCACTCTGGGTGTGGTCATATCTCATGATGAATCAACGGTCAACACCACATCAGGGGTGTGACATAACATATCATAACGGAGTAATAGCATGGGGAGCCCTAATTACTATGTAATTGACCATGAGACCAAATCACTCTTACTTGATGTCCTTATACATGATCCATATCTCATCTTGCTTAATCATAATTCGTTACTTACACATGTACTTGACCCGGCCATAATTGGCTCAACATAGGTAAATCAGGAGTCGTATAATTGCACTTCCTCGGGATAAACCCTCGTGCAAGTCATCCTCCTTAAAGATCATAATATCACCAGAGAATATATATTTTCCCACATGTGCATCCAAATACAACAATCATGAACAATCATACCCTATCACCTTTTCGAACCATCATAAGGCATATCAACAGTCAAGCCCACAATTTGCAACATATACACAATCATCAGCATAAGCCAGGTCCATATCGATTAGGGCAAGTCAATAATATCATATAGCAGTCCAGGGTTCATCATATAGCACAAAAGTCCATACACCCCTAATCATGCCATTCTAGTTCACCTAGGTCAATTCTAAGCATCAATATAATTATCGTGATACGACAAACCCGGTATGCCGTGCTAATCCCTCACCAGTTCTGGTAGTTCAAACACCGGTTTAACCTTCCCGTACTAAAACGTCAATTTCACGAACGAACCCCGAATTAAAATCCGAGACCGCCCTAATATCCCCTGCAGTATCGCCGTCAATATTCGTTATAGGCTCCGGGTCAAATTCTTGATAAAAATACATCAAACCCTGGCCGGAGCTAAATTCAGCGGTTTGGACCCCGGCCTAAATAATAGCCGAAATTCAGGGATTAGAACTAGAGGATTGATTACCTCGCTGCAGGAAGCTCGTATATGAAATTTGGGCTCAATCCGGCTTCCGGATACTCCGAAACCCTAATTTGGCTTATCAGGATGTTTACACTACAAAAATAATCGTGTACCACATTGATTATTTACAAGACATTAACTGTCTTTATAAGGCCAGATCAACAATAACAATTAATGTTATTTAAACTGGGCCTACGATACTAGATTTTTAAACCCAAATGATTAGGCCTGACATGACGCATGAGAATAAACTAAGTCTGGTGCCTCATCGCGACAAGCCTCCTCGCGTCAAGTTGGTAGACCGCCTTGTCGTGACAAACCGCCTTGTCTAAACCACATCGCGAGTCTACAAGATATGTGGGGAGAAGGACACAAAATAAACTAAGTTCAAGCGCCAAGACTCCTCGTGTCAGGCCACTTCGCGAGTCCGCCAGGCCACCTGATCGCAAGTCCGCCAAGCCTCTACTAAGTCTAAGCGCCAAGCCTCCTCGCGTAGAGTTTGGTAGACCGCCTCGTCGCGACAAGCCTCGTCGCGCCAAGCCTCGTCGCGCCAAGTTTGGTAAACCACCTCGTAGCATTGTCATCATGTTTGACAAACCGCCTTATCGCGAGATCTGGAATAGCCATGGTAAAGGAAAGGGCAAGTAACAAGACGTCAGTTCCAAAAGGGAGAGCCGACGGTTTGATTGAGAAACTGTCAATTACTCCACGTTCAAGGACACGTCAGCCACGTCCGGGAAAGAAGGGAAGCCGTTCTTTTTGCAAGTTACTCTCCAGACAGTTTTCTACGACGGTTATCACCTCAAGCCTATAAATAGGAGGAAGAGTTGTCAGAGAAGAGGGTCGCCAAATTCACACCAGACAACACTATGTCAAATTTTATCCCTTTATCCTTTCCTCTGCAATTTTAACCGTAGTCGTAGATCTGGAGCTCTCACTGAACCTCCATAGGAGTAGGAGTAACTTAATGTAGATCTGTCTCAAGAGTCGTGTAAACATCGATCACCCTCGTTCGAACTGTGTTTGAAGAGGTGTGAACCGTGTCTTAGTGATCGTTGTCCAAAGAAGTCAAGGTGCAATCAATATCAATTCAACGCAAGTTTTCTCGCCGGAGAACAAATTTGGCACACCTGGTGGGACACTTGTGGTCGATTCAATGGCTCCGAGGCGGAGGAACCATGAAGGTGACGTTCCGGCTGGATTCGTGGAGGGGCAGGTGGCCAACATCGAGCATGGCCAAGCGTCCGACGCGGTGACCGGAGGAAACGGTGGAGCAGAGATCTTGATGGCGACCGCGCCTGGTGGAGATCTCGGCGATGCAGTGGGGGCCCTTCGTCAGATGATGGAGGAGAACCGTAAGATGGTGGCAGAGAACCGTCAAGCTACAGAAGAGAACCGCAGGATGGTGGCTGACAACCTTCGAGCCACAGAGGAGAACCGCCAAATGCTGGTGGAGAACCGCCGCATGATGGAGGAGACTCGGGCCAGTACACATCAGGTAAATTCTCAAATGGACTGTCTCAATTCTCGCATTGATAGACGTTTCAGTCAATTATTTGAGGTGGTTAACAAAAACACAAATGAGTTGGATCAGTTTCGACAAACTCTAACTAGACCAGTAGGGCAGTCAAGAGCTTTGCCATTAGATGGCACAGGCCTAACGCCTACTAATAATGTTCTTTCTCCCGCCGGTGGCCGGAATGGCCAACCACGGCAAGAGAACTTGTCGCCTCAAACGGCAAGCCAACCACCTCCACGTCGAGTAGGTGATGTCGAGATTCCTGCTACAACTCAAGTGGGGGAATCGTCACAGGCACGCGTGGGAGTTGAAGTGGTACCCCCGCGTGGTGAGAACCTCGCCACCATGTTCAACACTCGAGTTGAGCAGCCACCCGTGCAAGTGGGTGCTCGTCCCTCTATCCCGGAGGCAAGACCCTACGTGGCTCCCGTGAATTTGGGGGTAGGAGGAGGCCTAGGTGGTAACATGGATCAAATCCCACCTCGAGGCTACCCAACTCCAACGCCACCCCATTTCAATGGGCATGGCATGGACCCCATTGGTTTTGCACCGTATGGGGGGAAACATGGGGGGCATGAAGCCAACACCCTTAGGGATCAAGTGGCTCAACTCCTCACGGAGCAGTTTGGCATGGGAGTAAGACCTGCTATGCCACCTGTATACCGTAAGCCGTACCCAGAATGGGTAGATAGACTTTACCCATTTCCAAGGGGATTCAGAGTTCCCGAGTTTGCCACATTCACAGGGACTGGAGATCAGTCCACTGTAGAGCACGTTGGACGTTTCACTGTCCAATGTGGCGATGTAGGAGATTTTGTTAAGTTAAGACTGTTTGGAAACTCGTTGACAGGACCAGCTTTTGCTTGGTATGTCAACTTGCCGTCTAACTCCATCCAGACTTGGCAACAGATGGAACAAGTCTTCCACGCTCAGTTTTACAGATCTGAGCCCGAGGTGTCCATGGCTGACTTGGCACGTATGCGCCAACAGCCAGGAGAATCGGTTGAGCATTTCTTGACTAACTTCAAGAATGCCCGTAACCGTTGCTTTGTCAACTTGACGGAGAGGGAGTTCGTCAAGTTGGCACAAGGGGGCTTAAGTTTTGAACTAAGAAAGAAATTCCAAGATAGAGAGTTCTCTGACTTGTTTCAACTCATGTCTTGTGCTGTGAGGTATGAGTCTCTTCTACATGAGGAAGAGAACCGTAGGAGTGCCTCAAGGGGATCTTACTTCCCAAACTTAGACTATACCATCAATCATATTGGTCACGAGGCCAATGAGGTTGAGGTAGACTTGGCTGGAATAACTCCAGGGAAGCCATACATATGTGCTTCCTTGTCTAAAGTTGAAGAGGGACCACAAGGGGGGAGACCCAATCGTGCTCCCATTCAGTCGAGGAAGTACTCCTTTGACGTCTCCAAGGCAGACTTGATTTTTGACCAACTCTATAAGGATGGTCAAGTCAAGTTGACAGGGGGGCATGTCTTTCCCCCACCTGAGAAATTAAAAGGGAAAAAGTATTGTAAGTGGCATAATAGCATGTCACATGCCACTGATTCTTATGTGGTGTTCCGTAATGTCTTGCAGGATGCCATTGAAAAGGGACGTATCAAGTTCCCTGAAGCAAAGAAGGATGTCATGTTGGTGGACACTGATCCGTTCCCCAAGGTGCTTGGCATCAACATGGTCAACCCAGACTTCTCCAAAGTCGAGTTACCACGCTTCAAGCTGGTGTTGGATACAACACCGCCTCGAAGGAGACCCAACGTGGTTTTCGACCAAGGAAGCTCGTCATGTACCAAGCAGGCCAGCCTGGCCGCAATGATGACTGATGAAGTTGAGAAGTTGTGTGCTCATTGCAAGAAGAGTTTTAAGGTTGACGAAGAGAAGTCGAGATGTCCATCTGGGGTGCAGGTGGTTTCCAAGAAGCCACATCAACCCAAAGCATCACATGTTTGTGATAAATATGATAATATGACTAAGTCTGGACAAGAAAGCATGCCACCAATCACAAACAGTGGACATGGGGGCAAGTCCAACAAGGAAAGACGTGGAAAAGGCAGAAAGAGTTGTCACAGTCACGCAAATTTGGCTAAGTCTGGACAAGGAAGCTACACGAGTGGTTGTCAACTTGTCAAGCCTAGACCTGGTCCCCAACATCGTGAGGAGATTAAGCATTTATCAAGTGGGAGGAAATCAAGGCAAAAGAATAATCATGATAGCCTTGACATGTCGAGTAAGGTGGCCCAAGCAAAGAAGCATGAGGCCTCATGCAAGGCCACCAAAACTAGACAGGCTCACTATGTACCACCCATTAGCAAGCTAGAAAATTCAAAGTTAATGTATGAAGATTCATCTCCCATGGAGGAAAAGAGTCATGTGGTCTATGGATGGCATGTCTGGTTTGATCCATGGACTTGGCAATGGATGTACACCTTTGGTACATTGATTGTTGCCAAAGGCTATGGAGAGCAGTGACATTTGTCACTTATTGCCATATAAAATAAATAAATTTATATAATGTACTTATTATATATTAGTTATAAAAAAAATATTGTAGCCAACCATGGCTAAAAGAAAAGATAGAAGGAAAATATTAAAGTGAAAATCTTGAGTCGGAGTTGTTAGACTTCGGCATGAAGATCTTGCCACCGAGTTATTGTGATGGCTTGACATGACGAGCCATACATCAAACCATGCCATGTTATCTTGTCCCGAGTAGCCACGGCCTGGGGGGCATGATGGCTTGAAAGTGGTAGTAGAGGAGTGGTGACCATAATGTCTCTACCAACATAAAAATGAACATTATTTTTCCTAAGGCAAAAAGTAGACGGCTTGGCTTGTCGCGAGGGAGCTGTCTAGCCTTGTGACAAGGTGAGATGAGTCAATCTATGCCAAAATAGGTGCGAAAATTCCAAGTTATTCTCTCAACCATGTGGCTAAGTACGAGATGTCAATGAGGGTGTAGGTGATAAAGTGAAGTTGTTGTCTCGTTGAATGCATTAGGTGGCTTGACCATTAAAAGCCAAAATTTGGCTAAGGCAGGAGACAAGCTTTGACGTCTAGTGCCATCTAGCAATCTTGGCTTGACGTGAAATAAAAAAAAAAGAGAAGAGGAAATTTGGCTAAGGCATGGAACAAGTTTTGACGTCAAGTTCCATCTCGCCATGTTGGCTTCACGTGAAAAACCCAAATTTGGCTAAGGCATGAGGCAAGCCTTGACGGCGAGTTCCATCCGGCCATGTTGGCTTGATAATTAAAAGCCAAAAATTTGGCTAAGGCATGAGACAAGTTTTGACGTCGAGTTCCATCCTACAGTGTTGGCTTGACGTGAAAGCCAAATTTTGGCTAAGGACGAACTAGGTGTGTTGAGTAGACACTAGCCAGCTTGTTACTTTCGCTAGCATGGTGGTGTTCAACTACTTAGTCCATAATTCTTATGCACTAAGCAGTTGGGGGGCATTTGTTTACACTACAAAAATAATCGTGTACCACATTGATTATTTACAAGACATTAACTGTCTTTATAAGGCCAGATCAACAATAACAATTAATGTTATTTAAACTGGGCCTACGATACTAGATTTTTAAACCCAAATGATTAGGCCTGACATGACGCATGAGAATAAACTAAGTCTGGTGCCTCATCGCGACAAGCCTCCTCGCGTCAAGTTGGTAGACCGCCTTGTCGTGACAAACCGCCTTGTCTAAACCACATCGCGAGTCTACAAGATATGTGGGGAGAAGGACACAAAATAAACTAAGTTCAAGCGCCAAGACTCCTCGTGTCAGGCCACTTCGCGAGTCCGCCAGGCCACCTGATCGCAAGTCCGCCAAGCCTCTACTAAGTCTAAGCGCCAAGCCTCCTCGCGTAGAGTTTGGTAGACCGCCTCGTCACGACAAGCCTCGTCGCGCCAAGCCTCGTCGCGCCAAGTTTGGTAAACCACCTCGTAGCATTGTCATCATGTTTGACAAACCGCCTTGTCGCGAGATCTGGAATAGCCATGGTAAAGGAAAGGGCAAGTAACAAGACGTCAGTTCCAAAAGGGAGAGCCGACGGTTTGATTGAGAAACTGTCAATTACTCCACGTTCAAGGACACGTCAGCCACGTCCGGGAAAGAAGGGAAGCCGTTCTTTTTGCAAGTTACTCTCCAGACAGTTTTCTACGACGGTTATCACCTCAAGCCTATAAATAGGAGGAAGAGTTGTCAGAGAAGAGGGTCGCCAAATTCACACCAGACAACACTATGTCAAATTTTATCCCTTTATCCTTTCCTCTGCAATTTTAACCGTAGTCGTAGATCTGGAGCTCTCACTGAACCTCCATAGGAGTAGGAGTAACTTAATGTAGATCTGTCTCAAGAGTCGTGTAAACATCGATCACCCTCGTTCGAACTGTGTTTGAAGAGGTGTGAACCGTGTCTTAGTGATCGTTGTCCAAAGAAGTCAAGGTGCAATCAATATCAATTCAACGCAAGTTTTCTCGCCGGAGAACACAGGAATTCGAGAAATTCCTGAACCAAAAACTCGTTTTAAAGCTCTAAATCGATAAATCACAATGAATGGATGGATTAGGCATTACTTACGGGATTTTTGGATCACTAGGGCTCAAGATGGGAGCTTTTGAAATTTCTCCCGAGCTCCCCTACGCGCGGCTTTGGTCGCTTTGCTTTTCTCGGTCCGTGAATAGCAAAAGAAAGAACAAAATGAATTGGTGGGAGAGAATGGTCGGGAGGGGGAATTATATATGACCCCCGACCGCCTCTATTTTATAATATATATATATATATATATATATATATATAATTAATACGTATACTTATTCGATCGATTGATAATCCGATTTTCGTCGAAATACTATCAAAGCGTTCGATTTTAAATCGCGAACTTTCTAGCGATCGAAATATGGGTTTTTCCGGAACGGGATGTTACAATTTTCATATTTATATTTCCCTCCGATGCACCTCCCTCTCCTCTCTACACGAGGCGTCGTTCACTCATTCGCCAGCAAAATAGCCACCAACTCTTCCAAATCACTAGTCGTCCCATATGAAATTTCTTACTTGGACTGAGCAGGAATCGAATCATCGGAGGGTTCCCAAAGTGGCTGGCTAAACTGGGAATCATTGATCTTGCTGTTTCCGATAACTGGCTTGAAAGTACTCTGCCTCTGGAATTGTTCTTGGAACGAGGTTTAGAAGGGCCAAGCCCAGGAATCCTCGACCTGTCAAAGAACAAGTTTGGTGGAAATTTACCAGATGGCCACTGATGCGATCGAAATTGGTTCATGGCCCTGGCATTATCCAATAACCAATTCTCCGGCCCGATTACACAATGCATCATAAACGTTTCCACTCTGCCATTGCTGGACTTGCCCAAGAACCAACTTCAGAGGAGCCATTTCAATCCCTCTGTTTGACATCCTTCCTTGGCTTGTCCTTCATATATTGACCTTTCCTTCAACAGCTTCGATGGTGAAATATCTGTAGCTTAAGTCAGTCATCGCTACGACGCTACCGATTGAGAGTGCTTTAGCTCAGCCACAATTAAGGATTTGGAAGTCGTGATTCCGCTGGTCACGGCACGCATACAGCCTCGATCGCCGCCGCTGGTTATAAGAGTGAACTGCGGGACAATTAGGGATTTGGAAATATTTAACTATGGGACGACGGCTAGGGATTTAGAAGAGTCAGCGGCTATCTTGTCGGGGAAAGAGTGAACGACGACTGCGTGGATAGAGGAGAGAGAGAGAGGTGAATAGGAGGGAAATACAAATAATTTTATTTTATTTTTTAATAGTTGAAAATGAGTTGGAAATTATAAATAATTAAAATTTATTTATTTTATTATTTTTTAATTGATATGTCACACATTTAACGGTCAACTATAAGAGTTGACTGCCACTTAAGCAAAAGTTAACGGAGTTGAACGGAAAGTGACCAAACTTGAAACATTTAACTAATTTTAGTGACCACAAATGAAATTAAATATTTTTAGTGACCAAACGTAAATGTTTTTAATAATCTCAGTGACCAACTTTACAATTTACCCAAAAAAATTCTACAAAAATAAAAATAAATCTTCAGGTCAACAAGAGAAGTTCGAGAGATGAAATAGAACCAGATAGGCAAGTAAAGTAAGTTTAGGGGTAATTATCATAAATGTATCAAAACTATTCACTTTGTACAAGATGGTTATAAACTTTTAATTTTGCACGTTTCAATAACATATGTTTGGACTAATAACGACAAAGTAATTCCGTTCATCTCCATCCAAAAATCCGTTACTTCCATCCAGTCAGCATGCCACGTCATTTAAAATATTAATTTACCAATCCCAATTGAACTAACCCAACCCAAAACCCTAATTCTATACCCACCCACCCGAATTCTTGGAGACAGAAACACTGTCTCTTTCTTCTACCCAGTGAGATTCAGCTCTGGCGTTGCAGAGTAATCCCATTGCGGAGTAAACCCAACTGAAAGTTACAGGGAACTCATTTTTGATTGGATGAAAAAGCTGAAAGTAAAAGGGAACTCCTAGCCTAAGACAATTTCCCTTAAACCTGATTCTTCCAGCAACGAAAAGCCACATTGCACATAACAGAGCTATCGAAAGCATTCACAACATACAACAAACTCAATCAAGGGTACAAAACACATATTACCTTCCGTAATTCCATTTCCGCAACGACTAACGCTGAGAACCCTAAAATATAACTACAATGGAGAAAGAAAAGGAAGCGCAAACCGTTCCTCACCGACAAACCCTAGCAAGTGCATAACCGCATTTCCGAAAGAAGAAGAAAACACACATTTAGTAAAAAACAAAGAATAAATGGATGTACATTCACCTTCCTCATCGAAATCGCTCGGATCATCCAAATCGCTCAAGTCGATGGGTATCGTCGTTGTCAACATTAGATGTCCTCGAAGAACTTAAGAACGTGGCGGTTGCTCTTCTTGATCGCACTGTCGGTCTTGTCATCGTCGCCCTGTAACAACTGGATTCAATTGTATGGGCTTAGAAGTTGGAGGATAATTGTGGTAATTGCAGAGAGCAGGGTATTAAATAACCCGCCAGAAACTATCGTTCCTCAAGCAATGAAATAATAACTTTTCCCAATTCTCTCTCTCTCTCTCTCTCTCTCTCCCTACCTTTACCTTCTTCTCTATTCTCTGCTATTCTTCCAAAAACCCACACAATCGCCACGACTACCAAACCCAGGGGTGACAAATTGGTATCAGAGCCTGTCCTGGCACAATTGCGAACACGCGGGACACCATTGACGAACGCCTCACCCATCTAATTGAGCATACCAGTCATTCGGAGAAGGAGATGGGATCCACAATTGCGGGTCTTGAAGACGTGATTACAACGCACTCCAACCAACTCCGCGAGTTGGTTGGCCGTGCTAAAGGCATACACAACAGTTCGCCACTCTCAACACACGTATGGAAGGGATGGAGCTCCGCGCTGCTGACCAGGCAACACAATTGGCGCAGATGCACGAAATTTTTCGTCGGTTGGATGCGGGCCGGAATCGCGACGACGTGCTGGTTGCCAGAGTTTGGCCTAGTGATCGTGGTATGTTGCCTCTTCCGAATCAAGGTCGACGAGTAGCTGAGCCTGCCACACAGTTGCAAGCTCCTCGGGGTCCGGCTCGAGAAATTCAGGTCGAAGAGCAGGAGAATTTACCTCCACCTCGAGGTAACCCTAACCACCAGCTACCATGTTTTGATTTCCTCCTTTTAGTGGGGATAACCCTCGCGAGTGGACCAGAAAATGCGAGAAACTTTTTGAGATCTATGAGATTCCGAATAATTAGAAGGTTCGTTTGGCCGCAATCTATTTTGAGCGGCGCCCTGATATATGGTTTGAGGGTTGGAAGTACAGTCGGGATAATCTGGTTTGGAGTGAGTTTGCGACGGCTCTGTGTGGGAGATTTGGTGATAGAACCTATGGGGGCATTGTAGGTGCCTTCAACAAATTAAGGCAACAGGGTTCTTTGTTGGAATATCAGGAGAAGTTTGAAGAGTTGAAGTCTCAAACGGTTAGGTTCAACCCTTCCTCGGGAGAGGATTATTTCATCTTTAGTTTCATCAGTGGGCTAGAGGAAGAGTTGCAACCTGTGGTTACTATGTGGGAGCCAGTTACATTAGCAAATGCTTTCCAGTTGGCTCAATTGGAGGATGCTTCTAACGAGGTCAGGAGAAAGAAGTGGAGGGGTGGTTTTGGTTTCAGACCATCACAAGTCACCAATGTCCCTGTGCAAGTTCATTCGAAGAAGTGGGAAGGTGCTGGGGTCAGTGGCGGACCCAGAAATTTTATATAGGGGTGTCCTCTTTAAAAAAACAAAGTAAAATAAAAAATAATTAAATAATTCTTAAATAAGAAAAATACCCAACTCGTAAAATTTTAAAAAATTCTATGATGTATTTTCATATTCTGAAAAATTGTAAAATACACTTTGTGTCTACACTGCTCAACAAATTTGTCTTGGTATATTCTACTAGACAATCATTCACGAACTAACGCATATTCAACTTCTAAATTTGTTCTTGATGTAACTCAAAACTGAAAAGACACTTTCAACACTTGTCGTACAACCATAAAATTAATACAAATTAAAGGTAGCTTGTAATTAGATTAATTGTTGGGTTTTGAAAATAATTAAAGATAGAGAATAGGGGTGTTTAGAATAGAACAACAAAAAATTTGTAGTCTAATGGAAATTTTTTATATTAATAATAGTAGTGTCCTGGGTTTGAATTACACAAATTGGCACTTATATTCCCATACGCAAACTACAAACGAGAGTAGATAATTGTTTTTTCAAATTTCAGGGTGTCCCGAACTATTAATAATCATTTTTTTTGTCTATACGTAAATTACCACCAAGGGTTGGATAATCTCTTTTTCAAAATTTAGGGGTGTCCCGGGACACCCCTAAAGGCCCCTGAGTCCGCCACTGCTGGGGGTAGTCGTCCCTCTAATTCTAGCAACTTTACTAGGTTAACTCTAGCTAAGGGTAATTTTGCTAAGGGCTCTTGTTACTAGTGTGGAGACCGCTATTATTTTGGTAATGTGTGTGAAGCAAAGAAGCAATTGAATGCCTTGCAAGTGGATTAGGGTGTTGAAGATTTGCAGGAAGAGATGAGTGACAGTGAAGAAGAAGTTGAGGAAGTGGAAAGTGAACCTCAACAATCTGAGTTGGTTGAAGTCTCTATGCAGGCTCTTGGCAAGGGGGGGGGGGGGTCATCTCATTCCCTGATTGTTAAAGGGAAAACAAAAAAAAGGCAGCATAATGATCCTTGTGGACACGGGTAGCACTCATACATTCTTGAGTGAGAGAAAGGCAGTAGAGCTGAAGTGTGCCTTAGAAACTGTGTCCCCATTGTGTGTGAAGTTAGCTGATGGAACCATGTTATCTAGTTCCAAGATCTGTCGATATTTTTGCTGGGAAATGCAAGGGCATAAGTTTGGGTTTGATATGAGGATCCTTAGTTTAGGATCCAATGATGTAGTGCTCGGGTTGGATTGGTTGAAGACAGTTAGCCTAGTTAAGTTCGATTTTATCAACTTGTTGTTGTTCTTTGATTGGAAGGGCAAGGAGGTGGTGCTACTAGGAGTTCAAGAGTATGGTCAGTGTAAGAGGATTTCAGGCAAGGGTTTGCAAAAGATGCTGAAGAAGACTACTACCTCAATTGTTGGCCACATCTTCAGTCTGTCTATGGAACCAACAGCCCTAGGTAAAATTCCACCATTCCTTGAACCTGTGCTTAAAGAATATGTTGATGTGTTTGGCAAACCGAGTTCCCTACCCCCTGCCAGACCTTGTGACCACACTATACCACTACAACCAAATTCTCAGCCTGTTAATCTACGCCCTTACTTTTATTCCCAAGCTCAGAAAGCAGAAATGGAAAGACTTTGCAAGGAAATGCTGAATTCCCAGTACATCTAACCTAGTAGGAGTCCCTTTATCTCCCCAGTTTTGTTAGTACTAAAAAAAGACGGATCTTGGAGGTTTCCCATCGATTATCGGAAGCTCAATTCCCTTACCATAAAAGATAAGTTTCCCATCCCCGTAATTGATGACCTATTAGATGAACTTAAGGGATCCAAATACTTCACCAAACTAGACCTACTCTCTGGATATCACCAAATCCGTATGCACCCCCCTGACCAACATAAGAAAGCTTTCCGAACACATCATGGGCACTACGAATTCACTGTCATGCCATTTGGGCTAACCAATGCCCCTGCCATATTCCAATCCCTTATGAACTAGATTTTTGAACCTTACTTGCGCAAATTCATTCTAGTTTTATTTGAAGATATACTTGTATACAACCCTGACCAAGAATCTAATATCTACCACCTCAGAACTACCGTACACATACTCAGACAAAACACTTTGTTTGCCAAACCGTCAAAATGTTCTTTTGGCCAGGTACAAGTGGACTACCTGAGCATATTATTAATAAGGAAGGTGTGGCTACTGACCCTAGTAAGATCGAGGAAATGGTCAAATGGCCTGTTCCCACGTCAGTGAAGGAATTACGTGGATTTCTGGGTTTAACAGGTTATTACAGGAAGTTTGTGAAAGATTAAGAGATAATTGCCAAGCCATTAACTAATTTGCTCCGGAAAGAGGGTTTTGTATGGTCCAGTCCAGCTCAACGAGCCTTTGAGTTGTTGCAGGTTGCTATGGTTCAAGCCCCTGTTTTGGCCCTCCCTGATTTCACTCAACCATTTACCCTCGAGACAAATGCGAGTGATCTGGGAATAGGGGCGGTTCTGTCTCAGAACGGAAGACCTTTGGCATGTTTGAGCCAAGCTTTATGTCCCAGGAAACAAGGGCTTTCGACGTACGAGAAGGAATACCTGGCTGTTATAATGGCTGTGACGAAGTGGCGACATTATTTGGAGAGCAGAACGTTCAAAATAGTGACTGATCATGCGAGTTTGAAACACCTATTAGATCAGAAGATCCATACTCAGATTCAAAAGAAAGGGTTGATGAAATTGTTGGGTTTGGATTTTGAAATCCAATATCGCCAAGGGAAGTTCAATAGAGTGGCTGATGCGTTGTCGAGGCATCCGGATTTTTCTGCTCAGGGAAGTTGTAAGGAAGTGAAACAAGGGTTGTTGTACTATAAAGAATCCATTTATGTGGGATCAGTTGGCATTATGCACCAATCCTTGTTGAGGTCGTTTCATGAATCACCAGTTGGGGGCACTCTGGAGTTCAGGCTACGTATCAACGATTGAAACATTATTTTTGGTGGCCAAGTGCCAAACAAAACGTGCAACAGTTTGTGAGCAGCTACGACATCTGCCAACGTTGCAAGATCGAAAACATTCCTTACCCCAGTTTACTATAGCCCTTGCCTATTCCGGACAAGGCTTGGCAACAAATATCCTTAGACTTTGTCAAAGGCTTACCCAAATCCCAGGGGAAGGAAGTTATTCTGGTTGTGATTAACAGGTTTTCCAAATACGGGCACTTCTTCAGCCTAGCAAAGCCCTATTCTGCCAACTCAGTAGTTCAGATATATTCTTTGATGGCGTTTTTAAACTCCATGGTTTGCCCAATACCATCTTTTTTTACAGGGACTCAGTGTTTACTAGTGCATTTTGGTCGAAGTTGTTTGAGCTCCAAGGGGTTAGATTGCATAATTCTACAGCCTACCATCCGCAAACCGATGGTCAGACGGAACGCTTTAACAAGTGTTTGGAGGAGTATCTACGAGGAATGATTCATCATACTCCTCAGGCTTGGGCGGCATGGTTGACTTTGCCGGAGTGGTGGTACAACACCAACTACCACCACAGTTTGCAG
This sequence comes from Linum tenue, assembly GCA_946122785.1. Classification (NCBI taxonomy): domain Eukaryota; kingdom Viridiplantae; phylum Streptophyta; class Magnoliopsida; order Malpighiales; family Linaceae; genus Linum; species Linum tenue. The sequence goes on from CAMGYJ010000008.1 coordinate 38,231,291, forward strand.
CTGACTCCCTTTGAAGCTCTCTACGGGTATGCACCAGGTCATTTTGCCATCACCAATCCACTATCCACTTCCGTTGCAGCTGTGGCGGACAAGTTGCAGCAGAAGCAACGCCTTGTGGGTCTTCTACAGGAGAATCTGGCAAAAGCGCAGAAAAAAAAAACAAATGGCTGACGCGCATCAGACTGAATGCATCTTTCAGGTGGGCGAACTAGTATACTTGAAGCTCCGACCTTATAGACAGATCAGTTTCTCTACCATAGCTAATCAGAAGTTATCAGCAAAGTTCTACGGTCCTTTCCCTATTATGCAGAAGATTGGTGCGGTTTCCTACAAATTGCAACTGTCCCCGGGTTCCGTCATCCATCCCGTATTCGACATCTCACTACTCAAACGTGCTCGTGGACAACAGCTTCAGACACAACCCACTTTGCCATAGATGGACGAGTCCGGCGGCTTGAAGATTGCTCCAATGATGATTCTTGCCGTCGTTTTGTAGCAAGAGATAACAAAGTTGCAACGCAGGTGTTGATTCAATGGACACATCAGGCGGAAGAGGATGCCACTTGGGAGTTCTTGGATGAGTTTCAGGCACGATTTCCAGACTTTGAGACTAGAGGACAAGTCTCTGCTGAAGGGAAGGGGAGTTGTAACAGATGGATTCAATTGTATAAACTTAGAAGTTGGAGGATAATTGTGGTAATTGTACAGAGCAGGGTATTAAATAACCCAACAGAAACTATTGTTCCTCAAGCAATGAAATAACAACTTTTCTCAATTCTCTCTCTCTACCTTTACCTGCTTCTCTGTTCTCTGCTATTCTTCAAGAAATCCACACAATCGCCAGGACTACCAAACCCAGGGGTGACACGCCCCCGCCTTTCTTTCGCTTGCCGGAGGTGGCGATTCCTTTGCCCTTGCCCATTTCCGCGCGCTGTAGAACCAGTAGAGAGACAGAGAGAGAGGGAGAGACTGGGTGAAAGATTTAGGGAGAGGTTTTCAATAGAAGAACGGATTCATGCAAAGGAGTGAGAGAATCATAGTGTTTTTGTCTCCAAGAATTGGGTGGGTGAGTGTAGAATTAGATTTTTCAGTTGGGTAATCGGTTCAATTGGGTTTGGTTATTAATTTTTTTATTAATATTTTAAATGACGTGGCATGCTGACTGGACAGAACTAACGATTTTTTGGATGGAGATTGACGGAATTACCTTTTTGTTATTAGCCCAAACATTTGTTACTGAAACGTGCAAAATTAAAAGTTTGTGACAATTTTGTACAAAGTGAATAGTTTTATGACCATTTATGATAATTAGCTGTAAGTTTAGTGATTTAGGAGGCCTGTATTTGCACTAGGAGCCCCCAAAGGTTTTTTTAATAAGCCTCGACCAACTAACAATTCCACAATGAACTGAAAGTAGTTCGGGCTTTACCCATAAACATACACACACCCACATAAGAATCGGGTAAAAACTTAAAACAATGTCAATACCCGTTTGGGGTTCGGGTATCCATGGTTATCCATGGGTAATAATTTCAATTTATAACTCCAACCAACATGTTAACATCACCAGTGTACTCACCTATATAAGTGGAAGTATGACAACAATTTACTAGAATGAAAAAAATTAATTTAAAAAACAACATAATTTCATGAAACTATTATATTTGTATGCTAAATACAAAACATGTCAAGAAAAAGAATAATAATTTCTAGACAAAGTATATATGCATGTGTATAATCAGGTGAATTCGAGTTGGATAGTGAGAAAACCATGTCTGTCATTATCTGCAATATTCGAGTTCGGATATTACCCATACCCACTGAAAATTATTTGGGTTCAGGTTTTACCCTACCTAATTAGGTCAGATATGGGTGGATATCCATGGTTTCAGATATGTTTTTCATCCCTATTTGTCTCTTCGCAAACTCGGATTGAGTTCCCTACTAGGAGTGGTAATCGGTCGATAATCGGTTTAACCATTACCCAGCTAACTGGCTAACCATTACCCAACCATAGCAAATGACTGCCGACTACCGGTATCGGGAACTAGTTGCTTTATCAGTAACCGACTAGACGATTATCGGTAACCAACCCGATTAACAGTATAGGGATGGGATCCAGTCATCCAGACGGTGGAACGCGATGAAAAATATGATTTTTAGCCTTGTGACCTCGTCTTCCCCTCTCCCCTGCTAGAAATGACAAAGAGAAACGAAGATGGAAAGAAAAATGACGTGTACGAAGGATCGATGATGGGCGTCGACGACGATTGGGGTGAGATTTGTCAAAGACGACGCCACTTCAGACGAATCGCCCGGAGCGTTCCGAAGGCAGAGGAGATGATGGGTCATCGATATGTTCGTTCATAGCGGACGAGTTCTCTATGCTCGCATATTACACCGTCCAGCACTCCACCATCACAGTAGGTCATGGTGGGCATGCACAGCTAGGGTCAGGGGCGAATCTGAGTTCAACGGATCCTCCGCAAGTAATATCAGCTGGGCTAAGATTAGAGAGAAGAGTGATGGGTGAGATCGAGAAAGAGAGGAGGGTTTGGGATATTAAGAGCGAGAGAGAGGAGGGTTGGGGAGAATGAGAAATGAGTTTTGGGGACTACGGGCAATTTGGAAGAGAAAGAGGCGAGTTGGGGAGATCAAGAAAGAGAGGAGGTGGGTACTGGCCACTGGGCGGTGATTAGAGAGAGAGGATTGGGGATATCTTGGGGTTGGGGTGTCTTGGGGATTGGGGATATATCTTGGGGTGGGCGGATATTCATTAAACAAAATACGAACTATGAAGAGAAGAAGGGAGGATACTCGATTATTCGGTATACCGAGTAATCGCCGGTTACTAACCGGATATAAATCGATATACATTAACCTGGATTTTGAGCACCGCATACCAATAGTTACTGGTTATACCGTTAACCAGCGGTTACTAGGAAACCGATTACCACCCCTACTCCCTACAATTAGTGCTAACATAGCAAAAATAGAGCAAGAACAATGCACCGTAAAACAACAGAATAGAAACAGACTGTATAGGAAATCCAGAATGAAATCGACATAGAGATTTATGTGGTTTTCTCATTTTTCGTATGGACGAGACAATTTGATGACAAAATTTTGTGGATCTTTCTTATTGATTTGTTAACCATCATCAGCAGTGTTAGAGCTAGTTTGGAAGATGGTGGGTCTTGGGATTAATCTTTGCTCGAGATTAAAGGAAAAAAAATAACAATATTTGCATAATACTCAAATTACACAATTCATGTTTTTTTTTAATTTTACTTATCTACCAACATATTTTAGTGAAATTTGTATCACATATTAACCTTGCACATTGTGTAAATAACTTTAGATTTTAGATAGAACTGCGTGTATAATGGTTTATTATGAGTTTCCTAATTTATAGTTTAGTGTAGAATTTCACTCTCAAACGAAAATAAGTCAACATACTATCAAACTACGTCATGGATCATTTGTGTATTAATAAAATTTATTTTATATATTTCTAGTTTTACGTTGGACCCACCTAAAGTGAAGTTCTGACAACAACACTGATTATCGGTGACCTACATTGTGTGTTATACAAATCTCTGTGGGGAACCCTAGCTCTCTTATTAAGGTAGATTATGCTACTAATATCATACGTATATACCGTGGGCTTCTATTCTACAAATGGGCTTGTACCTCAACAGCCTCCCCAAACTGATGGAGGTCTCACATCTTCAATTTGCTAACAAGATATGAATGACCACTAGAAGTAAAAGTCTTAATAAGAAGATCATCAATAATGATTCTGGGGATAAACATTAAAAATGCTAATATTTCCATCACTAACTGAGTCTCTTGTATAGTGAAAATGTACCTCAATATGGTTGATACAATCATGGAGAGCTAGTTTGGTTGCAATATGAATGAAACCCGTATTATCCACTTATAGTTGTAAAGGAATGTCAAATATGACACAAAAAACACCATGTAATCGTTGCAACCACTCGAGTTTGGATGTGACTTCAGTCATGGCTCGGTATTCAACCTCTATAGAATACTTTGATACTCAGCCGTACTTCTTACAACCAATGAGTCAAATTTTTGATTCTACGTAGAAGCGTTTTGGTGACATAAAAGCGTAAAAACTTAAGTTTTTAAGCGTAGATTTTGATTACACTTTTAAGGAAAAAGCGTGATTCTACGTAGAAGCTTTTGGTGACCTAGAATAATTAAAGCATAAACTTTTAAACTTTGAAGCGGGATTTTGACTAATTTACTTACAATGACAAGAGACAAAGGACTTACCCGGATAAGCACACCATCCATAGGTGGATCTTCGTGTAATGATACACCCATCATAATCATATAAGAGAATGCTTGAAGGACTAAATCTCTAGTATATCCCCCTGTCTTGGCTAGGTAAGATGCTACGATCTCATGGCTCTCTAAAAATGTAGCAAAGAAATCTAATGTAAGGATAGAGAGAAATCTAACTTGAATCCATGATGGATCTCGTCCCAACCTCAAATTCAATCTTATAGACAAGGAATCCATGAATGGCCTCCTTTGCTTCTTCACCAGCAACTTCCTTTAGACTGATGAACTCTACATTCTCCACCTCTTCGCTATCTTCCTCGAACTTAGAGCCTCCCAACGGTGTCATTAAACTTCAAAAAAGAGATGTAGGGGAATCATGCAGTTCGGTCACTTCATTGTGGGGTTTTTTCAAAGGTTGAAGATGCATAGGCAGATTGTATTTGCACAGGGTACCTGCATGTGCATGGTAGCTTCAAACTGAAGAAAATGGATGAATTGATCCTAGTCATATTGTATTGGCTTAGTATCCCCTTGCATGAATTGGAGGATCCAACTAGCACAGAATTCTTCCATGAATGCTTGCTTGAGGCATTCTTAAGTTCGAAACTTCTTTGGGTAGGAGGAATTGAACCACACCCTCGCTTCTCCTTGTAATGAGTAAGGGAAAAGCGCCATAGAGGCTCTTTCTTTGCTTGGACCGATTGAGGACTCTCAATGTTGGCTTCCAAGGTTGGTGTAATGCTTTCATCATCTTTCAAGGAATCCGTGATGATTTCTTCTAAGTTTTACGTCCTTCATCGATTACACCTTCCAAAGGGGGGTCTCTCGCTTTCTACTATTTCCAAAGATCGAGTTGTAAACTCCTCTTCTTCCTCATTATTTGAAAATTTGTGGAAGATTCGATTTTTGGAGAGGAAATAATGTCGTCTCTTCTTTCCATAGGATTTTCGCTAGCATCAACAACCTCCTTCAAGAATCGATCACATTCCTTTCCAAGTGAGAAAAACCAATTCGTCATTGTTGATTTCTTGAGTAAGATTATTCAACAAATTACAAACAAAATAATACCATGTGAAAAACACAAGTGATATGAAAATGAAAATAAACAAACAAAGAAGAAAAAATAAATATGTTAGTCTCTTTCAAATACTATTAAAAATCCCCAACAATGACACCAAAAATTTGACGCGACTGTAGTATATCATAAAATCCGAGAAATGCCCAGGGTCGTATTCCACGGGTCTTATAATAGCGTCTATTTGAAAATAACTACTTGTGTTACAAGAAACAATGAAAAGTTGTGTATTCAATGTGTATTCAATTCACACGCATAAGTCAATAACATATCACATAAAAGCAGTTTCCTAGCAACCTATAATAATAGAATTAACTGTGAAACAAAGATAACATATAATAGAAGATAAACGTCATATGCATATTATTAATTGAAACTAATGCACAAAGCATAATAGAATTCACATCCTAAGCAATAAAGGCTTTAGAAAGGCATAAGAGAGAGGAATGATGTCACGATTGATGGTGGAGACATATCTGTAAAATTCGGACAGTGTGACTACCTCCTCAACTTCACTTGAACTTTGAACTTTAGCTCCAAAGGGGGATAAAAGAATTATGAGGACTAAAGAAAAAATTTCCACAAGATGAAGTCCAGAACTTCGTTATACCCAAATGGGCGTGAAGAACTGTACTTAGAGCTCTAGTCTAAGCTTATATTTATACTAGTAGCTAGAGGGAGAAAACTATGTATATATGATGTGGTATTAGGGGGTTTTCGACCAAAAGGGATCTGAATCTTTCTCCAATACGATTGAGAACTGAATGCTGACTTGGGGGCGAAGAAAGAAGTTTCCCTAAGTTTTGGGGAAATGCAGCGACCACACATTAATTTGGGCCGCCATCCTCATAATTGGCTAAGTTTTTGTACGAACTTTCGTCTTGGGCTCAACAGGATGCTCCTAAATTTTGAGTTCAATTGGACTTTGTTTGACCCACTTTGACCATGGTCAAAGGTAAGCCTGTTGCACTACTATAATGATCATCTGGTGTCCAAATCCATCACCATTTATGCCTAGGTGCTGGTATTCTTGTCCTCTTCAATGTCATGGGTCCAGAATCGCTTGTATCCCCCTTGCATAAAATGACGGTTGCCCATTTAGCTGTCACCATTCGTTGGATTTGCCTCATTTTGATCCATTCATTACTCATGAGTCCTCTCAAGTGTATTCTACTCTTGAAATGCACAAAATAATACAAAAAAGATGCCAAATAATACAAAGCACACTCAATCTCTAAATTAGGCACGTTGTATAAATAGTTACGAAATTCATTTAACATATAATAAAACCCACTAAAATGCATCGATAGAAGGTAAAATGTATCAAATATAGAGCTCCGAGAACACTACATTTGTAGTGTTATCACTTACGCCATCATTGTCACTCTCACTTTGAGTATCCATTCGAGCTTGTAAAGTAATATTAGCTACATTACAAACAGTCGTTAATTAAAGTGTTAACAAGTTATCATTCACAAAATGAGAAGGAACAGTGAAGAAAGAAAAAGAGATGTCGTCACTTTCAAACTAAATTAACTCATCGTGATTCACTTCATCGTCAACCAATCGGGAATCGGGGAACCGTAGCCAATCTCCACACAGATCAATGCCTCCAAAATTTTTTAGGGGTCAAAGAGGACCTAAATGAGGATAGAACCCCACCTCCATGCTGAAAGAAGACTCAGAGGCAACATAAGAAACCAAAATAGCTAAAATATCCTCCACCATTTAGAAAAGCACGAGATATCTAATGTTGTTTATGGACCACCATTTCAAAATATCGAACTTGTCATCGTCATCATCCTCGTCCTCAAGAATAGTATCATATGCATCTCATAGATAGATGTCCATCAGTATAGCAGACTGTGAAGGCACCAAAGGAACAAAAGGAAGTCCAACAGTTGCTCCTTGTCGTCCTACTCCATGAGCCGATACATGACCACCAAGTCCACATGGATTCTTAGCCCGTCTAGATCCTTATTAACCAAGAGAAATCAGATTCCATGTTGCTTTTTTTTTTACAGGCTTACATCACAAGAAATAACAAATAATACATTTCTTGCTCAATTCCAATTTAGTTACAGACTCACACAAACACACAGTGCCACACGGACAACATGAGTCAAGCCTTGTTTCCTTTTCTTTCAATTAAATGTCTGCTTTCATGCTTCTTAAACCAGTCCTCCAATTTCAGACAAACAGATGTTCACTTACATGGTGAGGTGGGCCTTCAGGATGAGTCTTCAAAGTTGGCAGTAGAAACCGGCAACAAAAGCTTTAGGGAGAGGTCGGTTGTAGCAACACCTTTAGGGAGAGGGCTAAAAACATAATATTTTGATAGGGCAACGATAATTCGAGGCTGATGAGAATTGATGACTATGTTTTTTATTAGGATATTCGAGGACTAGGAGGACGACAATGGCGGTGCTACAAACCGACTGTGATGGCGAACAACGAGATTACGGCAGCTCGACAATGACGAGGTTAAGAAGGTGAGAACGACACGATGCTTACAGGGGACAACGTTGTTAGGGTTCGTCGTTCTTAAAAATCAATGGATGGATTTCAAATTAGGATAAAAATGGGATGGGGCAGGAGTCAATGCTGATATTTCAAACTCGTGACGTGGAAGGGAGGAGATTACGCCATGTCTCTCGTGTTGTGACTTGGGGACAGCTATTCACCGATAAACGCAGTCAACCAATGAGCCTATTTTTCCTAACTGCCGCCAACAAACGAAGTATTTTTTTTATCAATTTTTGGTTAGCTGAATAACTGCGGTTTACGATTTTGTTTTGAGATTATCCAACTAACCGACAACTGATTGACAATCCTTAATATAATTATCACAATAGCTTTAGATTAAGTAGGCCCAGAAAATCTAGATCTAAGTGTTGTGAATTAAAGGCATTTATTTTCTCTAGTTTTCTTAATTGGCTCTTATCTTTTTCGTTCCAAAGCTAATTTCAATTTTTTGCACAGATGGAACGAGTTTCTTAGTGCTCTTTCAAAATGAGATCAATTTTCAATATCTTTTGAGAATTTTTTCATACCACTCGTTACCAACTCCATACCATACTGTATCTCCTTCGTTTTTAAGTCATTTTTTTGAAAAATATTTGCACAGAAAAAACTAGTTAATCATGATCTCTTGGATCTACAAATTTCTGAGTGAAAAAATACATGCCTATAAAATACCTAGGCCTGTTAGCGGTGCGGTTTCGGTTTTAACCGAACCGCAACCGCGGTTAGCCGAGACCGAGAATCATCTAGCACGGCCAACCGAAGCCGACACCGAAGGGGTCTTCGGTTAACCGCCAACCGCAACCGGCGGTTTCGGTTTTTGGCTGCGGTTCTCCGAAACCGACACACACCACCTCCGACCACCGCCATCGCTTTGCATGTCACCGGAAATTTCCAATTTTGAACCAGCGGCAGAGGAAGAAGAGAGAGCACTCCCATCGAATCTCAGTTCAGGCGACAAACCCGGCGGCAGAGGAGGAAGAAAGAGCCGCCTGGAGTCGGAGGAGTCAGGCAGATCGATGGGATTGGTAGATGGGAGGACTGCGCCTCGGATACCCACCGCCAAATTCGCCATGGACGGTGGAGATTGATATTATTCCGCCGAATCCCTTGATGCTCTCCCTCTGCGGCAGTCTCTATCAACAAGGAAGGGGAGGAAAATGTCGACGGAAGAAGAAAATTAGGAAGAAAGGGCATGCAATAGCTGATCTTGAACCTAGCAACAGAGAGGAGGGGAGTCTCGAACTGGGAATAGCAGCGAGAGGGGAATAGCAGAGAGAGGGAGGAGAGTGGCGATGCGGAAGGAGAATAGCAGCGGCCAGCGAGAGGGAGAGGGAGCAGATTGGCGATGCAGAAAGGGAACTGTGGTGAGAGGGAGAGGTTTGGAGCAAGGACAGCGGCGATGCGAAAGGGGAAGGGCGGTGAGAGGGAGAGGTTTGGAGCAGGGGAGCAATTCGTCGGTTTTATGCGGTCCACCGAGTTCGTCTCGGTTTGCAACCGTCGGTTGCCGGTTACCATAAATCCCAAATTCAGCAAACCGCCACCGCCACCGAAGCATAATTATCGGTTTTCGGTTGACCGTGTAACCGCATATTTCGGTTCAGTTTACGGTTTGACCGAGTAACCACCCATCGATTATCAGCCCTAAAAATACCATACTATACCACTCTGGTATGAGGGTGGTAACTTGAAGTACACAATGATAAAAGTTGTAAATGACAGTTAATATACTCCTAATATAATGTATTCAACCATCCTACAGTTTGTATGGTCATACCACCATGGTACGCTTTCATGTCATATAATATACTCTTATTTACTACCAATCAATACCATATAGTATAGACTGGCAAAATTTGACTCAATTTTTTTTCCCAAAAAATATATTAAAAGGATATTATTTTGAAGAGAACAATTAATCTGATTTATCTGTACAAAAGAAATTAAATCCCGATTTAAAACAAGAGATAAATTGTTCATTAAAGAATAAAAAGAAAAAGATTTAAGCTTTCCCTAAAGGAGAGGATGTTGATGTCACGTTGATGTGCACGTGATACTCATAGTTACTGACCCTAAAATTACTGATCGAATCTACTCCGTAAGTAACATCGAATTGAGTTCAATTTAACTCTCCACCTCCACAAATTTTGGGTTACAGGAAATCTCTTCGCATTATAAAACTACTCCCATTTAGATTCAGGCTTAAAAACATTAAAGTAATTGGTTGAGCTTAAAAGTTAAACTAGGTTTCAGCCGACCAATTTTGACCCTAACGGTTTTGGTTTGGACTGATTCCAAAATTTGGAACAGAAACACACAGCTGCACCTTTCTGGGGTTGAAGTTTTAGACATTGCTATTGGAGCCAACTGAAAACTTAGCGATGAAAAACCCAATGGTGTCAAGAGGAGCCGACGGGTCAAATCTCTGAACATATTCTTCCTCCCCAGGCTTTAACCACTCCCTGCAAACCATCAACCAACACCCGCCTTAACATTTGGGTACATCCCCAACAAAACAAAAACAAAGAGCAGACCAGAGTGTGATCTTTGCGGAAACTATATTGTTCATCAAGCAGCTTTAATCGATCCTAGACAATTTAAGATTCATCCTCAGTCGAGTATTAGCTATGAATAAACTTCGAGTTATAATGCAATACTAATGAACAAAAGGAACTTCTCTAATTGTCAGGTCAGTTAAAGGGGCAACATCAACCGTTTCTTAAGGTACATAGGATCCTGATAAATTGAACTTTCAGATTGTTAATGGAAATGCGCCGTATAAAGGAATATAGGAATGACTCACTCGATATACCCATCTGGAAATTCATAACGACCAACAAGACCAGGTCCTCCGATTCTTGGATGCTGCAGGGATAAGAGCAGATGTTAACAAAGATAAAGAAAGAAAGAAAGAAAGACATGATTGATTACTTTATTTGTGGTGCACGATCCATTGAGGCACCCATGAATGAACAAATAAACTGATCTGATCAAACCTATCTTAGAAAACAAATAAACTGAATGAAGAAGCAGAGCATTGTCCAGCTACGAGTTTGACAGCACTTGATACAAAGCGGGTAAAAAAGCAAATGTGCAACTTTTGGATCAAAGGCTCAAACCCAAGCATATAAACGTTTAACAACTACTTCCTATGGTCTGAGTGACGAATGATTACTCTTGAACGGGTGAGTGGTGATTAATCTCAGTTTTCCGGCTGCTATTTAATTCCTGTGAACATTTATGGCTATGAGATGTACGAAATTTCAATCTCCGTAGCTATTTGATTCAGGTTCCAATTTCAAAACTTCTACAAACCAGATCATTCTACAGGTTTAAGCAATAGAAGAGATGAAAGGGGGGAAATGTATAACATCTAACCTGAGGAGCTAACGAGAGAAATTTATAGGTGTCCAAAGCATATCGTACCAATGCTTCATTCTCACCAGGATTCAATGTGCACCTACATCACAAAAGGAACCAAACAAGAGAAAATGAAATGGGAAAAGAAACATAATATGAAATTTAGAGTCAACAACTCTGAAGAAAATACATAAAACTTGTGAAGTTGCAGGATACAGCAACAGAGATCCTGGATTCTAGCCAGCCACATTAAGCAAGCAAGACCCTGAATGCACCACTGCATAATCTAATCAAGTCATTTTCTCCTTCCTTAGATACAACAGACCCTATCCTCAGTTGCTGAAATAGTCACATCTAAATATAAAGCATATGTGAGCCTGACGGCGGTACATACAATATATTAGTTAATTACAGGCTACTATGATATTACTTTTCAACATAAAATGCATTATTAATGGAACAAATGAAACAATAGGGCGTAGCATCATATAAATATTATTCTTCCATGTCCAGTTTTCATTCCAGATTTCCAAGTCAGCAAGACATGCCTGCCTAATTGAAGAAGATTTCAACTCAAAGTTTTTTCCCCAGCAAACATCTCCAGCCAATGTTACTCTGTAATGCAACTAGCTAAGGCACGAGGCATATCTAAGAGTAGTTGTCATTGATTGCAAGCTATTATTCTGTCTGCAATTAACTTATTGGTAGAAAACCTTTCAATGGGCAGGACAGAAAAAAGAAAGTCCCTATATTTTTATAGGAATGAGTATCTATTTTATCATACAGGATAAACTGCTACAATGCGAAACAAAGGGAGAGAAAGTTCCAGAAGTTTGAACCAAGTTCAGGCGACACGTGATGGACAGCTAGAGGATCTTGGCTGAAGAAGCAAGGTGCACAGATGTACTATCTTTCACCATGTTCAAATAAGGGCTAAGGCTAACTTCTTTGAAAGTTTAACACGAAAAACACTTTACATATAAGAAAACAGGACAAAAAAGTAATGGAAAGCTAGAGTATCTAGGATGAAAAAGAAAGATGTACAGATGTATAATCTCACCAATTCATCTAAGGGCCAAGGAAAATTTAATTGAAAGTTAAACAGGAAAACACTTCACATATAAGAAAGTAGAGAAAAGAGGTTTTTGTACTCACGTCGAATACACAATCACTCCACCAGGGCGAACTAGTTTAACAGCTTGGTCAAACATTTTCCTCTGATAGGTTGCATCGTTTCTTAGAGATTCTATTGTATCCTGAAAAGAACATGACAGATCAAATTCTTGAAGTAAAGCACAAATTTATGCAAGAAGTAGCTAGCAAATTTAAAGTGCAACCACAGAATATACAGCTCAAAACACCCACTTAAGGCTGGCCCAACCTCACACAAAGGGAAGAAACATGAACAACAGTACCCTGGGAAGACACACGAAACTAACATCTTACTAAAGCAAATCAAAGACTACTACGGGTTCATCTAAATAAGCAAAATGATCATTGACTGGGACCGGGTAGTCTCCTGTGCATTAAAGGCAAACTAATTTCCCACCCAAAAAAAGGCAAACTACTTATGCTTCCTCTGCCCAAATTTAAAGAGTATGTTTGAAACTTAAACTACTTTTAATCATTTCAAATAATTCAATCATTATCTTCCAGTCCCGTAAAAATAATTCAAATCCACTGTGCCTTGAGTTAGTATTCCGCTGGAAGAATTACTCTGACTAACATTGGCAACATGTAAAGAATGGGAATAAGTATGTGAACCAAAAGAAAACGAAAAAGAAAATTAAGAAACAATCACAATTCCCTTACCTCTCCAGCAAAAAGTCGAGGCCTCAAGCCTAGAGCAGAACAAGGAGCATCAAGCAGAACTCGATCAAAACTGCAAGGAGAGAAACCTTTTGAATTCTCAACACGACCACCTACACTATGATTTTTCCCAGGCCCATTCTTCATTCGCCTCTTGTTCTTTCTGATATGAGCTTGGCTCACATAGCTGTTGTCAATTTTCCCATCCCTGAAAACTAAAACTTCATACTTAGGGCAGAATTAAGAGACATTTCCATTACAGCAAGAAGAAAAGGACTACTTTTCTCTATTCATTTCTTATAATGTAGAGGACTAGAGGGTAGGAAATTACCATTTCCATTACCAACACAATTCTTATCACCACATAACCCATCATGCACTGACATTTGCTTCTCAGTAGGGGTCACAGAATTGGAAATTTGCGGCACACCACTGTCTATGGATTCATTTGCTCGGGATACAGATTTAAGAGCATCTAACTTGTAAGTTGTTATGCATGTCAAGCTCATTTCAGCAGCTAGATTCTGAATATCTAACACCTGCATATTGCCAATAAACTAAATATCAAACCCATGGGTTGTGTGCATGTGTTGGGTGGGTGGGGTGGTTAGCCCACACCTTTATTATGAACATCTGACCTAGTAATATGAGGACCTAAGTAGCAAACACCATAAAAGAGTGCCAATATATTATGTTAAATAGCTATCTCTAAACAGCTCACCTATATTACCATCAGAAACAATCCAATTCTGGGAATTAGATAACCAACAACCAAACATTAATTAAGGAAGACTAACATTGTCTGAGGTAATAGCCGTAGAGTACAAGAAAATGAAGAAATTATGTCAATAGATGCATAGATGATGTACCTTATTGTGAGATCTATCAACTGCAACTACTTCTCCCTCATCTTCCATAAGATTTGCAATTGCAGTGGTCTTTCCTCCTGGCGCAGCACACATGTCAAGTATGCGTTCACCCTTTTTAGGATCTGGGGCACAAAAGCATTAAGCAAAAAGAGCAAATTTTACTGTCAATCTACATTCTGGAACACCTACATTGCTAAAGGAGGACCCTCTTGTACTACAAAGATCAGAGTATCGACACCGAAACGAAGAACGACTAATTCAACATAAAAGGAAGAATAGTTGCTCCTATTATCTTGAACTCTTAACAGTCATTCACATAGTAGGAATCACCATGTAATTAAGTAGACGAGTGAGGTAAATGACTGGGAGTGATACTCAATGGAAAATAACAGATGCCACAAACTTCACGGCGAAAAACCAAATGCCATATAGTGACATATTACTTAAAAGGTGAACGAATAGTACCAAGAGCATGAGCAGCAACTATGCTGGGCAGGTTCTGAAGAAATATTTCCCCCTCAAGCACATCTGGTACCAAAATAGGGTAATCACAAGAAGGAATAGATTAGCTGATTTTTTTAGACAGGGTCAACAATCTAAAACATAGAAGCGAGTAACAAGAGTATGAGCCTACAGGTAAATGAAACTGTTTATGGAATTAATTTAAACATTAGAAGATCTTCATGTAAATCATTCAGTGGTCAACATGAACATGAGATATAAGAAAAAAGTATGGTGTGGCTGGTCCAGTGGGGAAGCAGAGGAAATCAAATGGAAAACAATTCCAGACTCCAAATATGCTGCAATTACCACTCCATAGTAAAATTTTGCACGCGGATCTTATGGCCAGTTCCAATAACAGAGGAAAAAGAAAATATCAATGTCAGATAAAGAGTCATTACCATGGAAAGAGGGGAGCTTAAACACCCGATTATTCATATCTACAGCAATTCCTTCTGTAACACGGAATAACCCAGCTCTCGACAGCATTGCTTTACCTTGGCCAATATATAGCCCTCTTCTTTCAGAATAATGAGGATCTGCAGTATTACAGGAAAAGTTCAAATCCTTCGATCAACCACATCGTTGAATGAGCCGGAAATATCGCGTGAAAAAATCAATGATAGCATATCATAACCATCTGACCATGGAACAGAACGTGGGGGGAAAAAATTAACTACCATCCAGCCACATGAGTCTTTTTCTTTCTTGTATTAAAATTGAAAACAAAAAATATCCTTCTTGCCTGTCTGCAGTCCTTGTAAAACTGTCCCACGAGTAATGCCAGTGGCCCATCCACCATCAGCCATCCGCTGTTCCAAAGCAACTGAAACTGCAACTGTATCTCCTTTTTCAACATGAGCGCTACAAGCCAGCACACCAGGAACATACACCTAAAATCAAATCACATCTACTCCATGAATTCACAATACTGCTTGAAAGTCAGAACGTAACTTTACCACACACAGGGGTATACACCAGACAGTAACCTAATATCATCTACATTCATCATCAGTAACCTAATAACAAAAGATGCAAGTCCAAATGCGATAAGTTCGAGGAAGTTGGCGGCAACAGCAGAATGCTTACCTGAGCACCACGTAGAACGGCTTCGGCACATTTCCTGCTCACGATCACCTCCTTAGGAGGAGCACCAGATGCGCAGCCATAATCAATTGCGCATGGTCCGGAGCCTTTGACAAACACAACGTAATCCAATCCAGGTATCTTGCACTTGGTAATTCGGCCATCTTTCCAGCTTTCCTCCAAAGGACTCCCTGCGCTTGCCTTTCCACCACATTCTACTTTGTCCTGATCCCCTTCAATCTCAGTTTCCCCTATAATTCCTTGTAGCTTCTCAATGACGGCGTCGCTCGTCGTCTTCAGCGAATTGACCCGGATGCAAGAATAGCGGGACGGATATCTATTTGGAACGCAGAAGAAGGAATATAAAAATTCGGTAATTTACCGGTAATAGAGAGACGGATACTGGAAGCGAGCGACATACGTAAGAGCTGCAGAAATGCGAGAGAAGTGGTCAGCGCCGTAGGCATGGATGAAGTAACGCTCGACCTCGGGGTTCCAACGAAGAATGGGATTGAAATCGTAACGCTCTGAGTCTGACTGATGGTCCATCTGCAAGCAGACCGGACCAACATAAAAGTTGTTGATTCCAACATCTTTTAGCAAGAAAAGAAGACAAGCTCGAGTACGTCAAGCAGAGGCTGGAGCTCTTGGCAGAAAGTACCTGTGGGAGAGGAAGAGGCGTTGAGCAGAAGTTGCCGTTGCTGCGACGGCGAGCAAAGGAGGTTGTACGGATGGTGGAAAGGACGAAACCGCTTGCTCTTCTCATTCGATTTCCCACTCCACTACTTCAGTTCCGCGGCGGCAACGGCGATGGCTTAAAACCTATTTTACTTTTCAGTACACATAGGTGTGAAAACATAACCCGACTCGATTAACCGGTCCGATTAATCTGATTCGCAACCCGATCGTAATTTAAATTGACTAAAAGTCAACAACCCGTAACCCGTCCGACTCGCAACCCAACTAACCCGCAAACGATTAATCCAAACCCGATTAACTCGCAACCCGATTAATCCGAAGCCGATTGATCCAAACTCGACTAACCCGCAACACGACTGACTCAACCCGAACTCCACCTAATCCACTTGAATAATTATTATATTGTATAATACATAATGTTTCAAAATAAAGTTTGTCATTCTAAACTTAGGTAAAATTATTTCTTCATTTCGTATAGAAAATTTATAAATATGAAACTCACTTGATATTATGCATTTTAAAGAAAATTACAAAAATTCAAACATGAAGGTCACTTGACCACTAAGTTTTTTAACAAAATTAAAAAGATAAATATAAAATATAAAATCAGCACAAAGTAAATATTAATAAATGAGATAATGAACAATATTAATATAATATATAAATTAAAATTTTGGTTAATTTCACTATTCAGTAAAATTATCAATTAAATATAAATAAAGTGAATTAATGTATTTGGTAAGTTGATGCTTTTAAAAGAATAGAAATTTTTTGGTGTATTATAACTTTTTGGGAAGAAAAAGAAGAGGAAAATTAGGTTTTTTGAATTTTTTAGAAAACAAAAGGGGGGAATTTGGGTGGTTTTGATTTGTGGGAAGTGAAGAAGTGGGAAAGTTTGGTTTTTTTTATTACGAAAGAGAAATAAGGAGGAAAATTTTGAGTTTTCAACTTATTGTAGAAGAAAGAGGAAAATTTGGTTCTTCAAGTGGAAGAGAAAGATGAGGGAAATTTGGTTCTTTCAATTTTATAGAAGAGAAAGAGGAGGGAAAATTGAGTGTTTCTAATATATGAAAGGAGAAAGAAAGAAGGGAATTTTAGTATTTTAATTTTTTTTGTGAAAAAGAAAGAAGAAAACAAATTTGGTGTTTACAACAATCATTTATTTTAGAAAAATACACTTAATTTGTCTACTTGTTTTTTTTTCCTTCTACTTTTATTGCAATTTCAAAACTAGATGATTGTTATTTTACAACACTTAGTAAAATTTCCGCTCATTTAAGTTGTGTTCAAGTTGAACTTTCATTTTAAAATGGATGTTAAACTTGGCCTGTTAAGTCTTACGATTGCAATAACTCAGTCGAGTTGCGTGTTTGAAAATTTTGGTTAATCGGGTTGCGGGTCACTTTGGAATGGAAAATGAGAGGGAGGTTTGGATGGGAACTTTGGAATGGAAATTTATGATCGGGTGAATATGAGCCAACAATTATACTAAACTTGATAAGTAATTTTTTACGGTTCGTTGTTTAGCTTACAAAGTGGTTAGCGTATATGTTATAAGGTATAGATGGTTTAGGGTGTATATGGTTAGGGTATAAGGTATTGATGGTTTCGACGGTTCTAAGTTTTTTTTTAACATATGTTCACTTGAAGTAATTTAAAATCTTTAACGACATGAGATCCCTTTTTAATTTATGTTTATGGTATGTGGTTAGGGTACAGGGTATATGGTGTAGAGTATAGGATATATTGTTAGGGTATAGCAAATATCACTTTTTTATCTATGTTTCGAAAATCAAAGTATGAATTTCACTTTAAATTAACTATACTAGCAAAATCACAACTCATAGGGATATATGGTTAGGGTATAGGGTATGTTGTTAGTGTATAATATATTGATGGTTTAAGGTATACGATCAACAACATATATTAACTTAATATTGTCGATTGAGAGTAAGCCTAAGTGTATAGGATATATGTTATTGAGGAAGTTATGATTGAAGTCACAACAATTTTACTAAATTTGATAGTTAATCTTTAATGGTTCAATTTTTAGGGTAATTCAAACAATTTTACAAATAACTCGTTTGTCAACAGTTTACTTAAGTTATTAGGGCAATGATTTTACCACTCTTCTTTTGCCAAATACCACACGCCAAATACAAGATTTGCATGGTTATACTAAATGAGATACTTTAATCCAATTACTACTGAAATAATATTAAAATACCAAATAAATAATTAATGGTGTCTTTTGGTTACAAATGTTGATATAACCATTACTATTAGCTAGTGTACTTTACCAATTACGATTAATTATATAACAAGTTTGCAAGTCATATAAATTGATTCAACATTTTGACTAGTTTTTTTCAAATTAAGTATATATACGAGGTAGAAAGAAATTGGTTAAAAATTGAGAAAAATATTTTAAATTAGTGTAATAAAATGTGTAAGTTGGTAACGAGTAAGGAGTAAGTAACTCGATGCGTTGACCCGAACAACCCGCAACCCGATTCGCGCGCAATCCGCCCGACCCAAAACTCGATCAACCCGTAACCCGATTTGCCCGCAATCCGATTGAACCCGAACCCGATGAACCCGCAACCTGACTAACCCGCATACCGTTTGAACCCGAACCCAATGAACCTGAACCCGATAAACCCGTAACCCGATGAACCCGCAACGCGTTTGAACCCGAACCCGAACCCGATTGAACCTAGCCCGAACCCACCCGAACCTACCCGGTTGACACCTATACATACAATCTATTACTCAAAATTTTAAATTTTGACCAAATAATACAAAATACCAGTCAATGATTATGGTGACTTGCAAGTCACAATGCTAGTAGACAATGTTGAATTGGAAAAATGTAATGTTGAGTTGGAAGTGTTTCCCTGACATGGCGATACAAAAAGATACAATTTAGGATATATTTATGTTGACTTGCAAGTCACAATGAATTGGACAAAACATTCGATTGATAATTGATTGCGGTACTAATTATATCAACGTGTCCATGCTGATGGAAGATTGCGGTCGACCATAATCTAATACCAGTCGATCACACGAAAGAATGTTCGACTCTCAAACTTAACAAATCATCCTTTTTGTAGATTAAAATGATTGGTTTTACACTTGACCTTGTACAAGAACAACAATCTTAAGTTGTTGCCTATTCCGATAGACGTCTGTAATTGTCCAATCAACCTTATAGAACCCATAATGTTATGCACCTTTTGAATTCTAACAAACTACCATAGAAATTCTAAAATTCAATCGATAATCATAATAGCAAGAAACCATATATCTTCTTAAAAGTTTAATCATTAACACCAAAAAAACAATAAGCGCACCTCACAATTCTACATATCTCAAATACAAAATCATAATGACTTAATCTCAATTCTCAATCCACAATCATAGTTGCTTTAAATCAAAGTTCAACCATTGAGGCGGAACTTTGGGCGATTCATCAAGGTCTCAAGCTTGCATGGCAAAGGGATATACTCCGGTGGAGGTTCCGTAAGTTCATACCACCCCAAGGGATAAACGGGAATGTGCTTCGAGAGCCAGTCTGCAGCTCTATTCCCTTCTCGGTAGGTATGAACTATACGAACTACCCACTCATGAGCCAACTATCTTTGAATGGAACCTATGGTGCAAGGGGGCGGAAGCGGTCAGTTTGACTTTGAATTAGGTCAATGGCAAGTTTGGCCAGTTTGACTTTGAAGCGGTACGAACTACCCACTCCAAACTGGCCATTGACCTGATTCAAAGTCAAACTGACCGTTCCACCCCCCTTGCAACCATGGGTTCCATTCGAAGACAGTTGGCTCAGGAGTGGGTGTTCATATAGTTCATACCTACCGAGAAGGGAATAGAGCCGCAGACTGACTCTCGAAACACAGTCTCGTCTATCCCTTGGGTGGTATGAACTTACAGAACCTCCACCGGAGTTATGGCAGATCCTTTTTGATGACTTAAGAGGTGTAAACTTCCCTCTGTGGCGAGCCAGAAATTTAAACGAGGGGGGGGGGGGGGGCTAAAAATATACACTTGAGTGGTTTGAACCATGGTCATTGGTGAGGGGGGCTAGTGGCTTACCAACTAGTCTATTTTTAGGATTTGTTACACATTTTCCATGTAAATTTACCTATTTTCAAAAATTGAGGGGCTATAGCCCACCCTGAGCTCGTAGTGTGTTGGAGAACTAGTGCTTGGGTTTCTTGCTCGTTTCCTCACCTGCCAGGTTGGGGAATAGATTTTGTTTTAAGGCTTCTGTAACTTTTGGCTGCGGCCTACTTATAATAATAAAAAAATCAAAATCTTTGACAAGCTTAATAGATCACACCAAAATAAAAATAAAGAACATAATGTAATTCATGGATTTCCTTGATATCTCTCCTCTCGCTCATCGATTATCTCGATTGGTGTTGCTAAAATTATGGTGCTCGGATGTGTTGGGATGCATGTATCTTCCACCAAAAATGTGCTCATCTGGATGGATATTATCCCAATATAATCAGTCATGTTAGTCAAGATCATAGCATTGATGGTGATTGGTGGAGTTGAATCATCTGCATGTGTCATTGCTCGTCTCTGGGCTCCTCATATGTCTCGTCATCGTCTTCATTAGTTTTTTCATCGTCCCCAGAATGCATGTCGTCTTCATGTCCATGTTTTTTTCTTTATGCTCGACATTCTAAGTACCATAGCCCATGTTTGTTTCTTCATTATCCATCCATGTAAAATCTAAATCAAAATCTTATATCAACATGCAAAAGGAAGTTAAGCAATTGCAAACAAAAGAGATATATCGCAACAAGCTTACGTGAGGTCGACCACTTGATCCATCAGGTTAACCTGTGAGCCATCAGGTCGACCACTTGTTGAACGAAGCAAAACGAAAAATAGTGTACTCGATCTAGCACATACGCTTATAGGTCGACTGTTTTGTCCAAGTTACAACGACTTGCAAGTTACCATAGCAAAGTCCGAAAAATTATTAGTCAAATCTTTTAACTTTAACAAACTTAGAGATGTGACAGTGGGCGGGTTGGTATAATTGTGACTCGCTATCCACCCATATTCTTTTTCAGGTTGGGTTGGGTGTGCGACGGATGGATGCGGTTGGATTATAGGTTAACCAACGAAAACAATTCCAATATGGTTCCTATAGTATTATTAACATTTATAATAAGTTTCCCCACAAAAAAAAACTATTATAATAAGTTACCACAAATTAGTAAGATTGTAACAGTTTAGACACTTTATACTTTCCCTCATGTGGATCCTGTAGTATTCATATAATATTTTTTATTACTTCATCAACCAATTATGTAGAGAAAGTTGACGGAGTTTGCAACATTGATACAATTAATATTTGCATCCCCATATGGCAATATCTATTCGACATTACAAAATATAGTAACCCATAATAATAGTCCACAATATTCGTTATTTTCAGTCTTTAAAAGTCCATGGACAGTGTGTAGTGTAGTTAGAAAATATGATGACTATTCGATCGTATAAACAAGAAATAACATTTAGTCATGTGAAAATAATGCATGGGTCATTCGGGTGACCCACAATCCACCAGCCACCCACCCGAATAAGTGCGAGTAGGAGATTTATCAATTTGCAGTAAACCCACATCAATTGATAACACTCACTTTATAGTGTGTATCACTATCATATTTGATACATTTTATTCTTCTATCAATGCATCTTTAGGAGCTTTTGCTTAATTTCATATGAATACCATAAGTCCATAACTATTTGATCAATGAGCTATGTCTTTTCTATCTTTTTATGTCTTTGTGGTATGTATGTTTTTCACTATAAAACAAAACATAGGATGATTTGGATCGATGCTTAGATAATTATGGAGAATCAATGGAGCATATATGGGAAGATTAAGGAGTTTTCACCTTTTAGACAAATCCCAATGGAGGGAAAGCATACTATAAGTCTTAACTCGAACCCAAGAGTAGCCCACTGGAGGAAACTCAACCCAGATTGGAGAAGGAATCAACGATAGAATCAAGAAGGGTCCAACCGTCACAACCCCAAGCCTGATCAAGTCACGCCCAAATTTCTTAGAGATGTTGCTTGGCCCACAAGCAACCTAGTCCAAGAAGAAGAAGAAGCACAACGATGGATGTCGTCGTTAGGCTGTCGCTCAAGAGTGCGAGCCCAAAAGAAGCTTCCAGAAGACCTTGCTTCATCCCCAAGTCAGAGAATATGTGTTATGGTGGAGGAATGACACTTTAGCTGACCTAGAGAAATAAACCCCTAGGATTTCTTCCTTATAAATAGAGAGCTCAGCTCTAGTTTTCTGTACACTGCCAAAATTCACTACATTCTTCTGTAAACACTTTATCCGAGTGGAGAGCTTAACATCCATAGGAGGGGGCGTAGTCAAGGAGATGTCATCATCATCAATGGTGGTGTCCTCCTTCTCTTCTATATATAGCTAGTTCGAATCCGATTTAGTAGGAAAGTGAACTTTTTATAACATGACTATTTCATTCCATGATTTCGTGTTACATTAGGAAATTACTTTATTGTGATATCACATTGCCCTATGTGGCTATGTGTGTATGAGAGGATTAATCACTCATCCATTGCATGCATAGGATTAATGTTTGATTGTTAGATCATAAATGCGATAGACCATGAGTTATGGCTTAAGAGGCCCACACTTAACCATGTGCTATCCTTACTTCTCCATTCTTTATTGACTAGGTGATGACATGAGGTGAAAGAATGCTGATAGACCGTCATTTACACATGTTTTTACCCTCATACTAACACCGTTTGAGGTGTTGATTCTCGTGTTTTAGGCCGATTTCACGCTAGGTTGTGCTTGGTTGTGTTATTTCAGGTCCTAGTACGTGAATGAAGGCTTAGGAGCGAGTCTGGGGTCGATTGGATGAAGAACGGACGAAGGGCAAGCTTTTGGAGGAGTGCACGGCCAGACCAGGGGGCTGCACGGCCGTGCACTAGTGCCATTTGGCCGTGCGCCTCACGACGAGAGCTTGCACGGGCACAATCCAGGCTTGCACGGCCGTGCGCCTGGCCGTGCAAGAAGGCTGAGCTTAATAAACAAAACGGTGCGTTTGATGTTGCACGGCCAGATTGGGGTGGTGCACGGCCGTGCACCTGCCCGTGCACCTGGGGAAATCCGGTTTTAGTGCCTAATCCGAGCCAAAAGTGGGGGGAATCGTTTTTTCAGAGCAAAAACAGAGCCCTAGAGAGAGAAAGTGCGAAGAACTCATCCTAGAAGCTATCTTGGAGCTGGATTTCATCGAATCGAGCCTGGAGATCGCCATAGGAGTGAACATCATCGTCCCGGAGCAGATTATCCTCATCGTTATGAGTATGACTAATCCGATTCTTGTTTTCTCTTCTCTCTCTATGGAGTAGAACCCTTCTCTCACTTGGGTATGAAGAACCCTAGTTCCTGATGTTAGGGTTTCGATTGTAATGCCTTGGGAATGATAGTATTGTTTGATTTTAATCGAATGACGCATGTTTCATGAATTGATTTGAGTCTGATCAGCTTGTTTCAATTTCTGCTTCAACCTGAGATAGATAGAATCTGATTAGGTTGTTAGAGCCTCTTCATTCGATAGTAGGAGATTGGCTATACGAGAGTTAGCCAGTTTACTGCTTTGTACTGGTGTTCTTGGCACCAGTAGTGGAGTTCTGTGTTCATAGCCTCAGCTTTCTATCCCGGTGAAGACTAGTCGTCTGCCGGGTAGTTATACTGAGAGGGCTTGGTCAGCTTAAGAGATTCCAAGCTACTGTCGGATCTTCCGCAGTCTAATCAACAGTAAATCAACCCAGGGAATTACAATTGAACCTAACTAAGGGGCTAGGGGGACTCAATCCCGAGTGACTCTTAACTGCTTTTGAAAACCGAACCATTTCCTGCTTTCTTACTGCTTTTGCTTAAACAACAATCATTCGAACTAAGTTGCTAGATAATAGAGAATCACGGAGTAAGCAGTAGATCTAGACCCCGGGTTGATAATTAAACTTGCCTGTTACTGCATTCCCGGACTGCGATTGCACTTGGTCGCAGTTTGGTGTTGTGTTTTGGCGTGTCAAGTTTCTGCCCGTGCAGCCGAGCACGGGCTCTATAAATGGCCGTGCACGGCCATTTGGGTCAGAAACCCACTTTTTCTCGCCGGAATCCTCTCCCCCTCGCCGGAAAACCGCGCCAAACATACCTATTTTGATTTTTCCGGCCACTTTGGGTCCGTTTTTCACCAAACCAACACAAAACCCATTCTTTCCACACCCAAGGCGGCCTATCCCCCGAGTTTGAGCGCGTTTGGGCGACATTTTTGTCGCCGGAGGCGATTTCCGGCGAGAATCCGACGAGGCTCCGACGAGCATTTCCGGGCAGATTTTCGGCATTTCGTCGCTTCCATCGCCTTCCCCTCATCTTCCCCTACACCTCTACTTGAGTCTCCAGGTTTGATTTTGCCCCTAACTTTGTTAATTTTGGAGAATTGAGTGTGTAGGGTGTTTGTTAGAGAATTTTTGTGAATCATGCGATTTGTGTGAAATTGATTGAGGGGAATGCATGGGATGTGATTGAATTATGTTGGGCACTGTCCCAGTTTGTTTGATTGAGCCCTTGTGTGCAAGAATTTGGCCAATTTCATGCTTCACTTAATAGTGCACACAAGGTGTTCGATGAAATGCCTGTTTTCCATGCCATGTTGTGGCCACCGGTTGGGGCCCTTATTGATGTCGTTTGTGGGTGTTTTTGCTATGACTGTGAACCTTGAGTTGCCTACTTTATTGTGATTGTGCACCCCCACCCGGTTTATGCTTGATTTATCGAGTTTTTGACCCCCGAACTATGGATGAAACCATGGTTCGGCTGCTTCCTGTTCTTCAGTGTGGGGGTGGACTTGACCTTTTCTTTGGCTCTTTTGGTTCCACTTTGGGTTGTTGTTTTGCAGGGCAATGACACAACCTAATTTCCAGCACCCGTTCATCCGGGATCTCAGGAGGGGTTCCCACCGCAGCGCGCTTCAAGCAAGGTCGTGGAAACCCCAGTTTGGCGCCCACCATTGCTTGCTCCAAACGGGAGTTTCAGCGATTGCACTGCTACAACCAGATTTCCGCCGTGCTCGCCAACCCTGCATGGCGCCGTCTGCTACAGATCTGCGAGACGGTCTACAACGAGCCGGTGTGGGAGTTCTACACCACCTTTCAAGCACAACTCCACGACCAGGTACCATGATAGTACAGCCGTTCAATTCAGGCTGGGTGGGGTCCCCCGATCCTTGAGCTATCACGAGCTGGCTGAGGCTCTCGACCTCGACCTCGACGACCGTCGGGAGTACGTCACCGAGCTTAAAGAGCCGGAGGTGGACTTCAAGAGGCTGTACACCAGCCTGGCTCAGCCTGGCCAGACGCTTCCGTTCAAGTCTGGGAGGACGAAGGCATCGACCCTGCGGATCGAGTACCGACTTCTCCACCACCTGCTGGGGAAGTCTTACACTCCTACATATGATAGCTCCGGCCACATCACGAAGAGGCCCCTGTACTTCCTCGACTCGATCCGAGAGCGCTACCACCCTCTCCACCTGGGTTCGGTGGTGGCCAGGACATTTGCGAAGACGGCCAAGGAGCTGAAGAGCCTCCACTGCGCCCCCCTCATCACCCGCCTGGTCACCTTCTTCGGCCTCTCACTGCAGGGGTGCACCAAGGAGGGGGAGACCCCAATCTTTGGCGCTGCGACGATCGGGAAGATGCTGTTGTTGCGGGAGAGGAACGGTGTTCAGTGGGTCGAGGGATTTCCGGAGCCCGAGGAGCCCGAGGAGGAGGCTGACGATGCGGTGGACATCGATGAGGTGGAGGCTGCTGTGGATGCTGCTGCGGATGCTGCTGCGGCTGCTGCTGATGATCCCCCACCGACTGACTTCCATTTTGGGGGTGGCAGCTCCACTTTCCAGGGCCAGGACTACTTCACCCAGCAGTTCGAGCAGCTGAGGATACAGAACCAGCTGCTCCTCGACCAGCAGGTGCAGTTCCAGCAGCAGTACGCGGCAGATCAGGCCGAGTACCGGCACAGGCTGGACACGATCCAGGCTCAGCAGGGCGTGACTCTCGCCCATATCGAGCGGGAGAAGCGCCGTTCCCGGCGCATGCAGGAGGTTCAGCAGCACCTGCTTCAGCTGGTTCCGGGCGAGCCACCTGTATGGAGGACTCCCTGGGACGACTCCCCTCCACATGACGGCGCGGCTGGCGCTGCTGGTGATGATGCATTCATGGATGACATCGACTTCACCGATCTTGGCGACGAGTAGGCTGTACTCGTTGCCCGTCTCAGTGTGTTTGTTTTTGTTTTTTTTCAGACTTTTGAGTGTTTGCTCCATGTGTGCGGAGCTTGGACTTAGTATCGGTTGTTTTTTGTTTTTGGTTTTTCATTTGTGGTTTGATGTAGCCGTCTGGGCTAACACTTATCCCTAACACCAGTGTGCTAGTGTTCTGATGTTCGATTTGTGCAGTATTGACCACTTCCCCGTTCGCTTCTCGCTGACTGGTCCACTTCCAGTCCCCCAGCAGTGTTCTTACCCGGTAACATCGTTCCCCTTATCTTTCCCTCTACTCCATTGAGGGCAATGTCGTGCTTAAGTGTGGGGGATGTTTTGTATCGGTTGGAATATTTTAGATGGTGCTTGGAGCCTAGTCCACTGTCCGAATCTTACGATTTGAGGGCTCCAAGTACTGCTGTTTGATCATATTGGCACTGTGTTTTGATGGATGAATTGATTGGTTTTCGGATTAATGCATGACAACTTGTTTGCGACTAGGACAACCTATGATGAGGACTGAAATGTGCAGTAGAACGATGTAGGGGTTCAGTTTTTCAACTGTTTGCTTGCCAACTGTGACTTGATCTGACTTGATCTGATTACTTGTTCTTGACAGTCGTTTAGGCATCTAGTTCAGGGTATCAGAATGTGAGATAGAGCATATAGGTAGCCATGTGAGATTTGAGCCTGCTCGTTTCTTTCTTGTGTGATAGATCCCTCTTCCATGATGTGTAGCATTCACGTTGTCACTAGCTAAGATGATGGGGGCATAGGATTAGCCCACGCCCAAAACTGACTGTCCTGATGTGTCATATCCCCTAGTCAGCCCCTTTGAGCCGTGTGTTATCCTTTCTTTTGGTCTTTAATGAAAAAATCACCCTTGTTGCATCTTTTAGAAGGTTCCACAGAGTGGTTTATATATATTCTCTGCTGTTTCTGCTTAAGTCTATGTGAGTGTTGGAGGCAGTGCTTAAATGTTGGGCATGTGTTTGAAATGTGCAGAAGTGGTGGCTCTCTTAAGAAATGAAAAGAAAAATAAAAGAAAAACAAAGAAAAAATTGAAAGCAAAAGAGAGCCACTACCAAAAATCTGAATAATGCCCAGTAAGTAGTGTTTCTTAGCAGTCTGGCTTGGAAATGCTGATGTTTATGCCTCCTTCGCTCTTGTGCTCTTAAGATATTGAGTAATGCAGGATAGCAGAAAGAAAATACCGGGTTGTTGACTGTGGTTGTGTGTTTGGAAAATGTGGAACCTTTTGCTATGAATACTTCCACCACCTAAAAGGCCTTTTCCCCATGTCCAAGACCCTAGCCAGTCATTTGAACCTGTGTCTAAGACCTCCTGATTAGTTAGTGGTGACACCCCATATGTGAACTCTAGCATTTAGAGGCTGCCATCATGGTGAAGAGATGATAGGATTGAGAGAAATAGCATGCGCATCTTTCGCATCAAATTGTCCTGACCCCACTGGTCGAGAGTGAGTGATTCATTTTCATTTTCTATATGCTCTTGTACCCCGGTGAGGACCTAGATTGCTCGGTCTCTATTCTGATGTTTTGATTTGGATGCATGAGTTGACTGTTTTGAGTAAGTGGTTGAATCAAGTCTAGGTTGGCCAGTGAACAGGAGGGAGACTCTTCCTTTACTCGATTTGCTGCACTCGAATGTCCTTTGTGGTGGTTGTCCAGGTTGTTATTGAGGTTGTGCATGTATTGATGTTTGAAAACCAGTGCGATTCACGTGTTCTATGCCTTTATGACTTGTCCCCAATGTAGGTTGATTGAAATATGTAAGCTTACCTAGTGTCTGACTTGGTTTGCTTGGGGACAAGCAAACGGTTAAGTGTGGGGGAGTTTGATAGACCGTCATTTACACATGTTTTTACCCTCATACTAACACCGTTTGAGGTGTTGATTCTCGTGTTTTAGGCCGATTTCACGCTAGGTTGTGCTTGGTTGTGTTATTTCAGGTCCTAGTACGTGAATGAAGGCTTAGGAGCGAGTCTGGGGTCGATTGGATGAAGAACGGACGAAGGGCAAGCTTTTGGAGGAGTGCACGGCCAGACCAGGGGGCTGCACGGCCGTGCACTAGTGCCATTTGGCCGTGCGCCTCACGACGAGAGCTTGCACGGGCACAATCCAGGCTTGCACGGCCGTGCGCCTGGCCGTGCAAGAAGGCTGAGCTTAATAAACAAAACGGTGCGTTTGATGTTGCACGGCCAGATTGGGGTGGTGCACGGCCGTGCACCTGCCCGTGCACCTGGGGAAATCCGGTTTTAGTGCCTAATCCGAGCCAAAAGTGGGGGGAATCGTTTTTTCAGAGCAAAAACAGAGCCCTAGAGAGAGAAAGTGCGAAGAACTCATCCTAGAAGCTATCTTGGAGCTGGATTTCATCGAATCGAGCCTGGAGATCGCCATAGGAGTGAACATCATCGTCCCGGAGCAGATTATCCTCATCGTTATGAGTATGACTAATCCGATTCTTGTTTTCTCTTCTCTCTCTATGGAGTAGAACCCTTCTCTCACTTGGGTATGAAGAACCCTAGTTCCTGATGTTAGGGTTTCGATTGTAATGCCTTGGGAATGATAGTATTGTTTGATTTTAATCGAATGACGCATGTTTCATGAATTGATTTGAGTCTGATCAGCTTGTTTCAATTTCTGCTTCAACCTGAGATAGATAGAATCTGATTAGGTTGTTAGAGCCTCTTCATTCGATAGTAGGAGATTGGCTATACGAGAGTTAGCCAGTTTACTGCTTTGTACTGGTGTTCTTGGCGCCAGTAGTGGAGTTCTGTGTTCATAGCCTCAGCTTTCTATCCCGGTGAAGACTAGTCGTCTGCCGGGTAGTTATACTGAGAGGGCTTGGTCAGCTTAAGAGATTCCAAGCTACTGTCGGATCTTCCGCAGTCTAATCAACAGTAAATCAACCCAGGGAATTACAATTGAACCTAACTAAGGGGCTAGGGGGACTCAATCCCGAGTGACTCTTAACTGCTTTTGAAAACCGAACCATTTCCTGCTTTCTTACTGCTTTTGCTTAAACAACAATCATTCGAACTAAGTTGCTAGATAATAGAGAATCACGGAGTAAGCAGTAGATCTAGACCCCGGGTTGATAATTAAACTTGCCTGTTACTGCATTCCCGGACTGCGATTGCACTTGGTCGCAGTTTGGTGTTGTGTTTTGGCGTGTCAAATGCATTAGCTAGTTATAGTTCCTCTCGCATGTGGCAATAGCTCGGTTAGGAATGTTTTAGTAGAAGAGATAGAGTGGTACAATAGATGAGTCATTGATGCATGATATGAATGAGAATTGAGATGCATGTTTATATGTAAAGAGTGATCTTCCTATTCAATTGCGTATATTTACGTTTCTTCTTTATTTTGCCCTTGCTTAATTTATTAGTTACATGAATACCACTATTATCAAAAGAGGCCTGAGCCGATCGGTCGAACCGGGATCCAGACACAAACCCGACACATATCAGTCTAATAGTCGTCAGGTAAGAGCCGCCTGGTTGGTTGACGGTCGAAACGACTGACCGCCTGAACCGCTCAGTCAGTTTTTCCTTTCACCCTCCCAGTTTAAACAAAAAATTGCTTTTCAAGTTCAGAATCTCGGGTCTAAGGGAATTATTTACTTTGCAACTTCCTAGTGGGTCACCACTCGGGAGAAGTTAGGATGCTAACTTCATAATAGTTAGTACCATGCTAACTTGTTTAATCACCATCCATTATTTTAAAGCAAATCTAACGGTGGAGAGCAGCTAGGGGCTTATTTGGTATTTGAAAAAATTAATATTAGTAAATAAATAAAATTTCTACTTTCTCTCCGTTAAAATATCTTCAGCGGAAAAATTACTACTCAAAATTATGTACAACAATTACTATTAAAATTAGTAGTGATTTGATGGTTTATGGTAGTAATTTCATGATTTTTCTTAGTGATTTTATGATCATTAGTAGTAATTTAGCTAGTGATTTACACTTTTAAGTAAGAATCTGATAGGCCGTTATTTACACATGTTTTAACCCTTGTTCTTACACCGTTTGAGGTGTTGATTCTCGTGTTTTAAGCCGATTTCACGCTAGATTGTGCTAGTTTGTGATATTTCAGGTCCTAGTACGTGAATGGAGGCTTGGGAGCGAGTCTGGGGTCGATTGAACGAAGATCGGACACATGGCGAGGTTCTAAGGAAGCTGCACGGGCAGTCCTGGCTGTCACACGGCCGTGCAAAGTGCAATTGTGGCCGTGTGATTTTTGCCGAGGCCAAACACGGGCAGACTGGAATTCTCACACGGCCGTGCAACCCTGGCCGTGTGAGATGGCTGAAGACCGAACTAATCCATACGCTGCGTTTCGACTCGCACGGGCAAAGTGGTGAGCCACACGGCCGTGTGGCCTGCCCGTGTGAGTCGGGAAATTCTGGTTTTTGAGCCAATTTCGAGCCAAAGGTGGGAGATCGGATTTTCAGAGCAAAAACAGAGCCCTAGAGAGAGAAAGTACGAAGAACACATCATAGAAGCTATCTTGGAGCTGGGTTTCATCGAATCGAGCTTGGAGATCGTCATAGGAGTGGAAATCATCATCCCGGAGCAGATTTTCCTCATCATTATGAGTATGACTACTCCGATTACTCTTTTCTCTTCTCTCTCTATGGAGTAGAACCCTTCTCTCACTTGGGTATGAAGAACCCTAGTTCCTTGTGTTAGGGATTTGATTGTAATAACTTGGGATGATATTACTGTTTGATTTTAATCGAATGATGCATGTTTATTGAATTGATTGGAGTCTGATCAGCTTTTCTCGATTTCTGCTGCAACCTGAGATAGATAGAATCTGATTAGGTTGTTAGAGCCTCTTCATTCGATAGTAGGAGATTGGCTATACGAGAGTTAGCCAGTTTACTGCTTTGTATTGGAATTTAATTCCAGTAGTGGAGTTCTGTGTTCATAGCCTCAGCTTTCTATCCCGGTGAAGACTAGTCGTCTGCCGGGTAGTTAGACTGAGAGGGGCTTGGTCAGCTTAAGAGATTCCAAGCTACTGTCGGAACTTCCGCAGTCTAATCAACAGTGAATCAACCCAGGGGAATTACAATTGGACCTAACTAAGGGGCTAGGGGGACTCAATCCCGAGTGACTCTTTCCTGACTTTGAAAACCGAATTATTACTTGCTTTCTTACTGCTTTTGCTTTAAACAACAATCACTCGAATTAGTTTGCTAGATAATAGATAATCACGGAGTAAGCAGTAGATCTAGACCCCGGGTTGATAATTGAACTTGCCTGCTACTGCATTCCCGGACTGCGATTATACTTGGTCGCAGTTTGGGGTTGTGTTTTGGCGTGTCAAGTTTTTGGCGCCGTTGCCGGGGACCCTCTAGGTTATTGGGGAAACGTGAGAATTTGTTACTCTAGCTTTTTCTTTATTGCATTTTTTTTCTCTTCCACCTGTGTGCCTTCACGGGTTGCTTTTGCTGATTGTGTGCAGGTAGTGCATGACCCATAGCCAGTCGGGAGAACTACTACCATTAGACCAGGAGCTTGAACGAACTTGCAGGAACTTCAAGCGGGCTCTAAAGGCGCGACTAGCTGCGGAGGTGATAGACCGATAATTACACATGTTTTTACCCCTGTTCTTACACCGTTTGAGATGTGATTTCTCGTGTTTTAGGCCGATTTCACGCTAGGTTGTGCTTGTTTGTGATATTTCAGGTCCTAGTACGTGAATGGAGGCTTGGGAGCAAGTTTCGGGTCAATCAGAGATCAATTGACGATTCGGGAGAAGAAACTCGGGTAAGACCTGAAGAAGAATGGATTTATACCTCACTTTATGGACAAAGAATCATGCAAGCTTGTCATGAAAAGAAAGAGGACGAGACTACGAGCGTCTGGGTTCAAACGGCGACTGATTTGGAGTCCGGACGAGGGAGAAACGAAGCTTTGAACAGGAGCGGAGACAGAATTACGGGCAGCCCCTGCCAAATTACGGCCGTAATTAGCCAGGGCATGCCCGTAATTTATTGGCCGAGCCTTCTACCCAGAATTCCCTCGCGGTGATAAAATTACGGGCAAGACCCCAAGAATTACGGCCGTAATTCCCAAATTACTGGCGGTAATTGGGAAATTACGGGCGTAACTTCTCCTCCTGCAGCTTAAGTGAAACGCGCGTTTTGGTGCGAATTACGGGCAGGACGTGATTACGGCCGTAATTCTGCCCGTAATTCGCCCAGAGTCGGGTTTTTGAAGGCAGATTCGAGCAACAGAAGAGGAGAGCTGGGTTTTGGATCCCAAACACCCAAGGGACGAACCCTAGAGAGAGAGAGCGACTTGGAGACATTCTTGGAGCTATTTTGGAGGATTTCTTCGCCATTGGAGCTCGGGAATCAAGCTTGGAGATGGAGATTGAAGATCTAGATCAGATTTCTGCAGTCTCTCTCTTCTCTATGGAGTAACTTCCCTTCACTTAGGTTTTGAGGAACCCTAGTTTCATGAGCTAGGATCTTTCTTGTATGAAGTTTTGGATGCTATATTGTTTGATTATAATCGAATGATGCATGTTTGTTGAGTCAATTGAAGTCTGATCAACTTTTCCTGATTTCTGCTGCAACCTGAGATAGATAGAATCTGATTAGGTTGTTAGAGCCTCTTCATTCGATAGTAGGAGATTGGCTATACGAGAGTTAGCCAGTTTACTGCTTTGTACTGGAATCTAATTCCAGTAGTGGAGTTCTGTTCTTACTGCTTCAGCTTTCTACCCCGGTGAAGGTTAGTCGCCTGCCGGGTAGTTAGACTGAGAGGGCTTGGTCAGCTTAAGAGATTCCAAGCTACTGTCGGATCTTCCGCAGTGTAATCAACAGTAAAACAACCAAAAGGAATTACAACTTGGACCTAATTGAGGAGCTAGGGGGAATCATACCTAAGTGAGTTCCCAAACTGTAATTAGTAGTTTTACTTAGTTTAGTTAGTAGAGTAGTTTAGTTGATCAATCCTTAATCTAGTTTGCTAGATAATGAACTGAAGCTGAGTAATAGTAACTCTAGAGACCCGTGGATTCGATATTTATTACTTGTGCCACTATACTGCAGTCCCATTCTGCGATTACACTTGGTCGCAGTTTGGTGTTGTGTTTTGG
The DNA here is from genome assembly GCA_946122785.1 of Linum tenue. NCBI lineage: Eukaryota > Viridiplantae > Streptophyta > Magnoliopsida > Malpighiales > Linaceae > Linum > Linum tenue. Next base: position 38,265,010 of record CAMGYJ010000008.1, read on the forward strand.
CGTGTCAAGTTTTTGGCGCCGTTGCCGGGGACTTTCTAGATTATTAGGAAAGGCAGAAGTTTGTTACTTTAGCGTTTTTCTTTTCTTTTCCACCCTTGCTTTTCACTTGGGTGTTTTTTGTTTTTGTTGGTGCAGATCTGAATCATGGATCCTCATGGCTTCTCCAATCATTGGGGGTATCCACCACCATCCGAGTGGTATTACCCCGAGACCCCCTGGAGCAATCAAGGAGGAGAAGACTATGGATTCGGGTTTCAGTACCAACCCCCATCCTACGAAGAACAATCAGACCCCTGGGTATTTCAAGAACAATCTCCTTATCAAGAAGAATTCCTCCATCAGCCAGATCCAAACTATCACTTGAGGCTTCTCGTGGAGCAGATTGCTCGAGTACCTGAGACTTCCTTTCCAAAGATGGATATCCCAGACAATGCCCAAAATGGGTTCTCCTACCGTGAAACAGAGGAGACCCTCCTGAGCATAAAGAAGAGCCTCGAGGATCTTGAGAAAGCTTATGCACAACCTGCTCAAGATCACCCTTCTGCTATCATACTAGAAGAGGAGGAGGAAGTAAAAGGCTACAAGGACATTGTGGAGCAAACAGAAGTTATCACGGAGAGCTCCCGTGAAGATCATGATCAAGAATGTCATGTCGTAGCCGACCACCCCTTCCCACATCCCACACCAAGCTTTGAAGAGGTGGGCATGAGTGAGGAGATGCAAGAAGATCTCATGAAAGAAATTGCTTGGCAACTTGCTCTCCAATCCGTGCTAGAAGAAGAAGAGCAAGAAAGGGTGCAGAAAGAAGTTGTGGAGGATGACGAAAGTGAAGCAGGAGGAGTTCTTGATCATTTCCCAGGGGTGATACCACATGTAGAAGAAAGGGAGGTTGAAGAAGAAATTGGCGTCCAGGCTGAGGACGGAGTTGAGGTGGAAGAGGCCTGCACCGGCCACGAGTTACATGTGATATCTCCACCAAACTTCGAGGAGCTGCTTGGCAAGGACCCATTTGCAGTGTCTCTTTGCCAGACCAAGGCCACATCGACATCGGTCCCTCTTGGTGGACGCGATGGTGGCCAATCGATGCTGTCATATCTAGTTTGGGGCAATGAGACAAGAGAAGAGAAGAAGAGGTCTCGCGGGTGGAGACTTCATCTGCATCAAGTACATGAGCCATCATCACCCGCCACACCACATGCTCGTGACTTGAGACTCCACCTCATCGACGAGAACCTCAACTTCAAGGAGGTTCTAGCATGGACCGAAACTTAGGAGCCATCGTCCGGCTCACGACGTGAAAGAAGCGCTTGTTGGGAGGCAACCCAACCAGTCGGTTTGCATTTCTTTCTCTATTTCTCCTCGGTTGAGTCAGTTTTGTTATTTGATTTTAGAGTCAATAACTCCACCTTTGTGAGATTTTGTGTGGTGTTTGTGTTTCGACTACTCTCTCCTCATGGAATGCACCGCCTGCCTCGTCCACCGCCATTCACCCTTGATCTGGTAACTTCGTTCTACCCTCCTTATCTTTCCTCCATTGAGGACAATGTCGTGCTTAAGTGTGGGGGGGTGTTCGATTATGTATGCGGGTGAATGTTTGGCGGTTTGTGTGCTTGGAGCCTAGTCCACTGTCCAAATTTCGATTTGAGGGCTCCAAGTACGTGTTTCCATGCAAATTGCCTGCTCAGTATGCTTTGAATTGACAGTCTCTATAGTAATGTGCAACCTAGGGAGGTAGTGTAGCACTATGGAGGATGTTGAAGTATAAGATTTTTCCTATCTAGCTCTCTGCTGTGTCAGTTGATTTTGTGAATTAGTGGAGCTAAGACCGTTGAATTCATGTGGTAATGGTGACTCTGTTTGGATTGTGTTATGGACTTGTGTATCGAACAGGGTGCTCATGTGAAAAATGAAAAGCAGTTGGTCCTCCCTGTCAAAATCATAAAATCTTAAACATGGGGTAAGCCCAACGTGTGCGGCACCGTTCATTGCACAAAATCGGGTTTTGGAAGAGATTTTAGTGATCCTTAGTGGGGTACTCCTACAAGGTGAAGCTAAATTGTCTCTAGTACAAGTAAAATCTTCACCCGTTGAACGGTTTGCCTACTTGAGGATGTGTTTTTAAGGGCACGGATAGAGCTTCCGACCCCCCTTAATTTCATTGACCCTCCACACGAGTTGAGGAAAAGGAGTTAAAAGAAGTACTCTGGCGAGCGCCAGATGTACAGAAATTGCTCTTGCTCGACTAATAAGGGTCGACCGTGCAAAAGACTGCAGTTGGAACCCCACCAAATGAAAGAAAAAAAAAAGAAAAAAAAATGTAAGTGAAAGTGAGAAAAAGGGGTTCCAACGGTGAAATGAAGTGAAAGAGCACCCCGGTACAACGAGTCCTTGGTTGTTAATGGTGTGAGTCCCTTTATCCATGAACTGACTGTCTTGCTTCTACTTCTTCTCATGATCCTGGCTTGAGTCTAGTACTCGCATTGAGAGAGATAGGGAACGTCTTAGAAGACCAGTTGACCTCGTAAGCTGCTATATGATCTATGAAATCCTCTACCGACGATCGAGGTTGTATGTTGATATAGAGGTCTGGAGAGCTGCATTGGTTTGAGTTAGGTTTGCTTGGGGACAAGCAAACGGTTAAGTGTGGGGGAGTTTGATAGACCGATAATTACACATGTTTTTACCCCTGTTCTTACACCGTTTGAGATGTGATTTCTCGTGTTTTAGGCCGATTTCACGCTAGGTTGTGCTTGTTTGTGATATTTCAGGTCCTAGTACGTGAATGGAGGCTTGGGAGCAAGTTTCGGGTCAATCAGAGATCAATTGACGATTCGGGAGAAGAAACTCGGGTAAGACCTGAAGAAGAATGGATTTATACCTCACTTTATGGAAAAAGAATCATGCAAGCTTGTCTTGAAAAGAAAGAGGACGAGACTACGAGCGTCTGGGTTCAAACGGCGACTGATTTGGAGTCCGGACGAGGGAGAAACGAAGCTTTGAACAGGAGCGGAGACAGAATTACGGGCAGCCCCTGCCAAATTACGGCCGTAATTAGCCAGGGCATGCCCGTAATTTATTGGCCGAGCCTTCTACCCAGAATTCCCTCGCGGTGATAAAATTACGGGCAAGACCCCAAGAATTACGGCCGTAATTCCCAAATTACTGGCGGTAATTGGGAAATTACGGGCGTAACTTCTCCTCCTGCAGCTTAAGTGAAACGCGCGTTTTGGTGCGAATTACGGGCAGGACGTGATTACGGCCGTAATTCTGCCCGTAATTCGCCCAGAGTCGGGTTTTTGAAGGCAGATTCGAGCAACAGAAGAGGAGAGCTGGGTTTTGGATCCCAAACACCCAAGGGACGAACCCTAGAGAGAGAGAGCGACTTGGAGACATTCTTGGAGCTATTTTGGAGGATTTCTTCGCCATTGGAGCTCGGGAATCAAGCTTGGAGATGGAGATTGAAGATCTAGATCAGATTTCTGCAGTCTCTCTCTTCTCTATGGAGTAACTTCCCTTCACTTAGGTTTTGAGGAACCCTAGTTTCATGAGCTAGGATCTTTCTTGTATGAAGTTTTGGATGCTATATTGTTTGATTATAATCGAATGATGCATGTTTGTTGAGTCAATTGAAGTCTGATCAACTTTTCCTGATTTCTGCTGCAACCTGAGATAGATAGAATCTGATTAGGTTGTTAGAGCCTCTTCATTCGATAGTAGGAGATTGGCTATACGAGAGTTAGCCAGTTTACTGCTTTGTACTGGAATCTAATTCCAGTAGTGGAGTTCTGTTCTTACTGCTTCAGCTTTCTACCCCGGTGAAGGTTAGTCGCCTGCCGGGTAGTTAGACTGAGAGGGCTTGGTCAGCTTAAGAGATTCCAAGCTACTGTCGGATCTTCCGCAGTGTAATCAACAGTAAAACAACCAAAAGGAATTACAACTTGGACCTAATTGAGGAGCTAGGGGGAATCATACCTAAGTGAGTTCCCAAACTGTAATTAGTAGTTTTACTTAGTTTAGTTAGTAGAGTAGTTTAGTTGATCAATCCTTAATCTAGTTTGCTAGATAATGAACTGAAGCTGAGTAATAGTAACTCTAGAGACCCGTGGATTCGATATTTATTACTTGTGCCACTATACTGCAGTCCCATTCTGCGATTACACTTGGTCGCAGTTTGGTGTTGTGTTTTGGCGTGTCAAGTTTTTGGCGCCGTTGCCGGGGACTTTCTAGATTATTAGGAAAGGCAGAAGTTTGTTACTTTAGCGTTTTTCTTTTCTTTTCCACCCTTGCTTTTCACTTGGGTGTTTTTTGTTTTTGTTGGTGCAGATCTGAATCATGGATCCTCATGGCTTCTCCAATCATTGGGGGTATCCACCACCATCCGAGTGGTATTACCCCGAGACCCCCTGGAGCAATCAAGGAGGAGAAGACTATGGATTCGGGTTTCAGTACCAACCCCCATCCTACGAAGAACAATCAGACCCCTGGGTATTTCAAGAACAATCTCCTTATCAAGAAGAATTCCTCCATCAGCCAGATCCAAACTATCACTTGAGGCTTCTCGTGGAGCAGATTGCTCGAGTACCTGAGACTTCCTTTCCAAAGATGGATATCCCAGACAATGCCCAAAATGGGTTCTCCTACCGTGAAACAGAGGAGACCCTCCTGAGCATAAAGAAGAGCCTCGAGGATCTTGAGAAAGCTTATGCACAACCTGCTCAAGATCACCCTTCTGCTATCATACTAGAAGAGGAGGAGGAAGTAAAAGGCTACAAGGACATTGTGGAGCAAACAGAAGTTATCACGGAGAGCTCCCGTGAAGATCATGATCAAGAATGTCATGTCGTAGCCGACCACCCCTTCCCACATCCCACACCAAGCTTTGAAGAGGTGGGCATGAGTGAGGAGATGCAAGAAGATCTCATGAAAGAAATTGCTTGGCAACTTGCTCTCCAATCCGTGCTAGAAGAAGAAGAGCAAGAAAGGGTGCAGAAAGAAGTTGTGGAGGATGACGAAAGTGAAGCAGGAGGAGTTCTTGATCATTTCCCAGGGGTGATACCACATGTAGAAGAAAGGGAGGTTGAAGAAGAAATTGGCGTCCAGGCTGAGGACGGAGTTGAGGTGGAAGAGGCCTGCACTGGCCACGAGTTACATGTGATATCTCCACCAAACTTCGAGGAGCTGCTTGGCAAGGACCCATTTGCAGTGTCTCTTTGCCAGACCAAGGCCACATCGACATCGGTCCCTCTTGGTGGACGCAATGGTGGCCAATCGATGCTGTCATATCTAGTTTGGGGCAATGAGACAAGAGAAGAGAAGAAGAGGTCTCGCGGGTGGAGACTTCATCTGCATCAAGTACATGAGCCATCATCACCCGCCACACCACATGCTCGTGACTTGAGACTCCACCTCATCGACGAGAACCTCAACTTCAAGGAGGTTCTAGCATGGACCGAAACTTAGGAGCCATCGTCCGGCTCACGACGTGAAAGAAGCGCTTGTTGGGAGGCAACCCAACCAGTCGGTTTGCATTTCTTTCTCTATTTCTCCTCGGTTGAGTCAGTTTTGTTATTTGATTTTAGAGTCAATAACTCCACCTTTGTGAGATTTTGTGTGGTGTTTGTGTTTCGACTACTCTCTCCTCATGGAATGCACCGCCTGCCTCGTCCACCGCCATTCACCCTTGATCTGGTAACTTCGTTCTACCCTCCTTATCTTTCCTCCATTGAGGACAATGTCGTGCTTAAGTGTGGGGGGGTGTTCGATTATGTATGCGGGTGAATGTTTGGCGGTTTGTGTGCTTGGAGCCTAGTCCACTGTCCAAATTTCGATTTGAGGGCTCCAAGTACGTGTTTCCATGCAAATTGCCTGCTCAGTATGCTTTGAATTGACAGTCTCTATAGTAATGTGCAACCTAGGGAGGTAGTGTAGCACTATGGAGGATGTTGAAGTATAAGATTTTTCCTATCTAGCTCTCTGCTGTGTCAGTTGATTTTGTGAATTAGTGGAGCTAAGACCGTTGAATTCATGTGGTAATGGTGACTCTGTTTGGATTGTGTTATGGACTTGTGTATCGAACAGGGTGCTCATGTGAAAAATGAAAAGCAGTTGGTCCTCCCTGTCAAAATCATAAAATCTTAAACATGGGGTAAGCCCAACGTGTGCGGCACCGTTCATTGCACAAAATCGGGTTTTGGAAGAGATTTTAGTGATCCTTAGTGGGGTACTCCTACAAGGTGAAGCTAAATTGTCTCTAGTACAAGTAAAATCTTCACCCGTTGAACGGTTTGCCTACTTGAGGATGTGTTTTTAAGGGCACGGATAGAGCTTCCGACCCCCCTTAATTTCATTGACCCTCCACACGAGTTGAGGAAAAGGAGTTAAAAGAAGTACTCTGGCGAGCGCCAGATGTACAGAAATTGCTCTTGCTCGACTAATAAGGGTCGACCGTGCAAAAGACTGCAGTTGGAACCCCACCAAATGAAAGAAAAAAAAAAGAAAAAAAAATGTAAGTGAAAGTGAGAAAAAGGGGTTCCAACGGTGAAATGAAGTGAAAGAGCACCCCGGTACAACGAGTCCTTGGTTGTTAATGGTGTGAGTCCCTTTATCCATGAACTGACTGTCTTGCTTCTACTTCTTCTCATGATCCTGGCTTGAGTCTAGTACTCGCATTGAGAGAGATAGGGAACGTCTTAGAAGACCAGTTGACCTCGTAAGCTGCTATATGATCTATGAAATCCTCTACCGACGATCGAGGTTGTATGTTGATATAGAGGTCTGGAGAGCTGCATTGGTTTGAGTTAGGTTTGCTTGGGGACAAGCAAACGGTTAAGTGTGGGGGAGTTTGATAGACCGATAATTACACATGTTTTTACCCCTGTTCTTACACCGTTTGAGATGTGATTTCTCGTGTTTTAGGCCGATTTCACGCTAGGTTGTGCTTGTTTGTGATATTTCAGGTCCTAGTACGTGAATGGAGGCTTGGGAGCAAGTTTCGGGTCAATCAGAGATCAATTGACGATTCGGGAGAAGAAACTCGGGTAAGACCTGAAGAAGAATGGATTTATACCTCACTTTATGGACAAAGAATCATGCAAGCTTGTCATGAAAAGAAAGAGGACGAGACTACGAGCGTCTGGGTTCAAACGGCGACTGATTTGGAGTCCGGACGAGGGAGAAACGAAGCTTTGAACAGGAGCGGAGACAGAATTACGGGCAGCCCCTGCCAAATTACGGCCGTAATTAGCCAGGGCATGCCCGTAATTTATTGGCCGAGCCTTCTACCCAGAATTCCCTCGCGGTGATAAAATTACGGGCAAGACCCCAAGAATTACGGCCGTAATTCCCAAATTACTGGCGGTAATTGGGAAATTACGGGCGTAACTTCTCCTCCTGCAGTTTAAGTGAAACGCGCGTTTTGGTGCGAATTACGGGCAGGACGTGATTACGGCCGTAATTCTGCCCGTAATTCGCCCAGAGTCGGGTTTTTGAAGGCAGATTCGAGCAACAGAAGAGGAGAGCTGGGTTTTGGATCCCAAACACCCAAGGGACGAACCCTAGAGAGAGAGAGCGACTTGGAGACATTCTTGGAGCTATTTTGGAGGATTTCTTCGCCATTGGAGCTCGGGAATCAAGCTTGGAGATGGAGATTGAAGATCTAGATCAGATTTCTGCAGTCTCTCTCTTCTCTATGGAGTAACTTCCCTTCACTTAGGTTTTGAGGAACCCTAGTTTCATGAGCTAGGATCTTTCTTGTATGAAGTTTTGGATGCTATATTGTTTGATTATAATCGAATGATGCATGTTTGTTGAGTCAATTGAAGTCTGATCAACTTTTCCTGATTTCTGCTGCAACCTGAGATAGATAGAATCTGATTAGGTTGTTAGAGCCTCTTCATTCGATAGTAGGAGATTGGCTATACGAGAGTTAGCCAGTTTACTGCTTTGTACTGGAATCTAATTCCAGTAGTGGAGTTCTGTTCTTACTGCTTCAGCTTTCTACCCCGGTGAAGGTTAGTCGCCTGCCGGGTAGTTAGACTGAGAGGGCTTGGTCAGCTTAAGAGATTCCAAGCTACTGTCGGATCTTCCGCAGTGTAATCAACAGTAAAACAACCAAAAGGAATTACAACTTGGACCTAATTGAGGAGCTAGGGGGAATCATACCTAAGTGAGTTCCCAAACTGTAATTAGTAGTTTTACTTAGTTTAGTTAGTAGAGTAGTTTAGTTGATCAATCCTTAATCTAGTTTGCTAGATAATGAACTGAAGCTGAGTAATAGTAACTCTAGAGACCCGTGGATTCGATATTTATTACTTGTGCCACTATACTGCAGTCCCATTCTGCGATTACACTTGGTCGCAGTTTGGTGTTGTGTTTTGGCGTGTCAGGAGGAGGAGCTATCACAGCTGCAGTTAGAAGAAGAAGAAGAAGAGATGGCTGATCCACAGAACCATGATGTGATCAACCCAGAGGAGCAGACCATGGGATCCTACTGGACCGCTAGAGCTGCGGATATGAGGTCACCCATTCAACACCCTCATGTCCCAGCCAACAATTTTGAGGTGAGCACATCAGTAATCACCATGCTGCGCGGTTTAGTGGTGTTCCGTGGTAAGGAGGGAGAGTGCCCCCGATCACATCTCAGGCGATTCCACGAGCTCATCGATGGAATCAAGATCAATGGGGTACCAGCAGATGCCATCCAGCTGAGGTACTTCCCATTCACTCTAGAGGGGCAAGCCAAGGAGTGGCTAGACACTCGACCTCCGGGCTCCATCACCACGTTCGCCAACCTGGCGGACAAGTTCCTCACCCGCTACCATCCTCCATCCAAGACAGCTGACCTGCAGAAGCAAATTACACATTTTGCTCATGATGAGGATGAGACCATCCGAGATGCTTGGGAGAGATACACCAGTCTCTTTCTCAGGTGTCCCAATCATGGTTTCAATGATGCATTCAAGGTGGGCACCTTCTATCACGCCCTCTTCCCGGAGGACAAGCAGCTGATTGATTCGGTTTGTGGCGGGAACATGCTAACAAAAACCCCGCCACAGCTGAATCAACTCTTTGAGGAGATGGCAGAGAACGGGTACGACTGGGGCACTGCCAGGAGATCGAGACGAGCACCAGGACGGGGTGTGCATGCTGTGGGCACCCAGTCATCTGATTTGGTGCAGGTGGTATCGAAGCTGGTTTCAGCTATCGATCGTTCTGGTTTGATTGCAGGTTCAGGACAGCCGCAGGCGATGCACTGCCAGTGGTGTGAGAGCTCTCATCACACCGTAGAGGTCTGTCAGGCGATGAGGGAATCGTCTACTCCCCAGGAGCAGGTGGACTTCATCGGGAATGCCAGGCGCTTCGACCTCTACAGCAACACCTATAACGAGGGGTGGCGCCAGCATCCTAACTTTTCTTGGGCTGGGCCAAATCCCAGACCACCAGCTCCCCAGGGACCACCCGGTTTTCAGAGGCCTCCATACCAGCCCAGACAGGGGCAATTTCAGCAGCCGCAGCAGCCACTCTACTAGCCCAGACAGGGGCCAGTTCCACCTCAGTCACAGGTGCGACCATTTCAGCAGGGGCAGCGAAATTGAGAGATTTGGTGGGTTCTCTGGCCACCTACAGCGCAAATAAGTTCAATAACATCGAGCAGTTCATGGAGAAAGCTTCAAGCAAATTCCTGGAGCTAGAAGCTGGTCAGAGAAACACGCAGGCTGTGCTGCGAGATATACAGACCCAGCTTGGGAGTGTTGCCCAGGCTGTTGCTCAGAGGACTCTAGGTACCTTGCCTGGTCAGACCATCCCTCACCCGCAGGATCCGAATGCAAACTGCAATGCTATCACAACCAGGAGTGGCAAGGTGACTGTCGATCCACCTGTTCGGGCAGAGGAGAGAGAGACCCCTGCTTTAGCACTTCCAGCTAATCAGGAAGAAATGGAGAAGGATGTTGAGGTGCCTGCTCCTAAACCGCAACCAGTGGTGAAGGAGTATGTACCCCAACTTCCCTTTCCTACTCGGTTGCACAAGGACCGACTGGAGACTGAGTTTGCCAAATTCATGGCAATGTTGAAGCAGGTGAATATTAGCATGCCCTTCGTGGAGGCATTATCGAAGATGCCCAAGTATGCCAAGTTCATGAAGGATCTCCTCACCAACAAGAGGAAGCTTGGGGAGCTGTCAACGGTGATGCTCAACGAGGAGTGTTCTGCCATCCTGCAGAACAAACTACCAGAGAAGCGCAAAGACCCAGGGAGTTTCACTATCCCTTGCATGATTGGTAGTTTGCATGTAGGGAAGTCCTTGGCGGATTTAGGCGCTAGCATTAATGTCATGCCATATTCACTGTTTAAGAAGCTAGGCCTAGGTGAACCCAGTAATATTAGGATGAGCATCCAGCTTGCTAATAGATCTATTGTGCATCCTAGGGGTATAGCAGAGGACTTGATAGTTGCAGTAGGGCCATTTTCATATCCTGTTGATTTTGTGATTTTGGACATAAATGAGGATGTTGATGTGCCATTGATACTGGGCAGACCTTTTCTCGCCACCGCCAAGGCGCTGATTGATGTTAATGATGGAAAACTGATTTTAAGAGCTGGGGGTGAACAAATCACCTTCTCTATTTATGATAATATGAAACACCCCCAGCTCCATGATGATTTAGATTACTGTGATGTTGTTGTTGATTTTGAGACCGCACTCGCCATCACGAGTGCGGGTACTGATGATTTCCTTGAGCGTTGTCTTTTGCTAGGGGAACAGGCATCACAGGATATGCAGCTGGAGGAGCAGCTTGCGGAGCTGGACGAGGCTGCGAGCGAGGGGCGAGAGATACCATTCAAGCCGATCCCCATCTCGCCCCGGCTCGCTACATCATTGGCGGAGCCACCAGAGCTGGAGCTTAAACCCCTCCCATCTCACCTGGAGTATGCATTTCTCCGGGAGGGGAATAAGCTCCCGGTTATTATTAGCTCGATCTGACACCCGAGCAGAAGAGCAGGCTGGTGGCTCTGCTGCAGAAGTATGCTCGGGCCATGGCATGGAAGATCACCGACATCAGAGGCATTAGCCCATCCTTCTGATCCCACAGAATTTTGATGGAGGATGAGGTTAAGCCAGTCAGGCAGCCACAGAGGAGATTGTCTCCTAACTTGGAGGCAGTGGTCCGGGCAGAGATTGTGAAGCTCATGGATGCAGCGATCATCTTTGCTATATTTGATAGCAAGTGGGTCAGCCCCACTCAGGTGGTCCCGAAGAAAGGCGGGATGACTGTGGTCCCGAATGAGAAGAAGGAGTTGATCCTTATGCGGATCGTGACCGGCTGGAGAGTCTGCATCGATTACCGGCGCCTGAACGACGCCACCAGGAAAGATCATTTTCCCCTACCTTTCATTGATCAGATGCTGGAGAGGTTGGCTGGCCATGAGTTCTATTGCTTCCTGGATGGCATGTCTGGTTACTTCCAGATCCTATTGCACCGGAGGATCAGGCGAAGACCACATTCACTTGCCCCTTCGGCACTTTTGCTTACCGGAGGATTCCATTTGGGCTGTGTAACGCACCGGCGACCTTCCAGAGATGCATGCTGGCGATCTTCGACCAACTGGTTGGAGAAATCATGGAAGTCTTCATGGATGATTTCTCGGTATATGGAGACTCTTTCACTCACTGTCTCCATAACCTGGAACTCGTCCTGAAGAGGTGCGAGGAGACTAATCTGGCACTCAGCTGGGAGAAGTGCCATTTTATGGTTCGTGAAGGTATTGTGCTCGGGCACAAGATCTCCAAGCAGGGGATTGAGGTAGATCGCGCGAAGATTGAGACGATCAGTCAGCTACCTCCTCCCGTCTCTGTGAAGGGGATTCGCAGCTTTCTGGGTCACGCAAGCTTTAACCGGCGCTTCATCAAAGATTTCTCGAAGATTGCCCTGCCGTTTACCAAGTTGCTGGAGAAGGATGCGCCATTATAGTTCACTCCCGAGTGCACAGCTGCATTTGAGACTCTGAAGGAGAAGCTTACGCATGCACCTATCATGGTGACTCCTGACTGGTCTCTTCCTTTTGAGCTGATGTGCGATGCGAGTGACTATGCAGTCGGAGCAGTTCTGGGTCAGAGACGCGAGAAGCACTTCCAGCCCATCTACTACGCGTCCAAGACCTTGAACGATGCACAGGAGAACTACACCACCACAGAGAAGGAGCTCCTCGTTGTGGTGTATGCGTTTGACAAGTTCCGACCCTACCTGGTGCTCTCCCATGTGGTGGTCTACACTGACCACTCGGCGATTCGTTACCTGATGAGCAAAGCTGATGCAAAGCCTAGGCTCATTCGCTGGATCCTGCTGCTGCAGGAGTTTGATATCGAGATCCGGGACAAGAAGGGAGTCGAGAATGTTGCTGCAGATCATCTTTCACGGTTGGAAGCCCCTCTGGTGGACAACTTCGAGGAAGAGATCGACGACTCCTTCCCGGGTGAGCGATTGTTGGCGATGACCCTGGTGGACAGCGTGTCCCCTTGGTATTCTGACTTTGCCAATTATCTGGTGGGCAAGCAGTTACCCAAGGGGATGGCTACTCATGCATAGCGCAAGTTCTTCTCCGATCTAAAGCACTACTTATGGGAGGATCCTTACCTCTTCAGAATCGGAGCAGATGGCGTGATCCGGCGCTGTGTCATGGAGCATGAGATGGGAGACATCCTGTCTCAATGTCACGAGGGACCTACTGGCGGTCATCATGGAGGAAACCGCACGGCGCGGAAGGTGCTACAGTCGGGCTTCTATTGGCCCTCGCTCTTCAAGGATGCAGACACCTTCGCACGACAGTGCGACCGCTGCCAAAGGTCAGGTAACATTTCTGCCCGGGATGAGATGCCCCAACATATCTATGTTATTTGTGAAATTTTTGATGTTTGGGGTATCGATTTCATGGGCCCATTCCCTCCATCTTTTGGCAATCTGTACATATTGGTTGCAGTGGACTACGTCTCGAGGTGGGCAGAAGCTCAAGCCATGCCCACCAATGATGCAAGACGGGTCTGCTCATTTCTGAAGCAGCTGTTCTCCCGGTTCGGGACACCTCGCGCCATCATTAGTGATAGAGGAACCCATTTTCAGGGGCAATTCACTAAACTCCTCTCTCGCTATGGCGTTAAGCATCAGGTGTCGGTGGCCTACCACCCCCAGTCAAATGGGCAGGCCGAGCTGACGAACCGGGAATTAAAACGGATAATTGAAAAGACGGTGGATCAGTCCCGCAAGGATTGGTCCACCAAGCTCGATGATGCTCTCTGGGCGTATAGGACTGCCTATAAAAATCCGATTAGCACTTCTCCCTATAGGCTTGTCTATGGGAAGGCGTGCCATTTGTCGGTAGAGCTAGAGCACAAGGCCTTCTGGGCCATTAAGCTGCTAAACATGGATTTGAGTGTTGCAGGTACAGAACGTAAGTTGCAGCTACTGGAGTTGGAGGAGTGGCGTTACCACGCCTACGAGAACACCCTGCTCTACAAAGAGCGCACCAAGCGTCTCCACGACGCTAGGTTGAGGGGCCCGAAGGAGTTTCAGGTAGGTGATCGTGTTTTGCTCTTCAATGCACGCCTGAAACTCTTTCCGGGCAAGCTCCGTTCGAGGTGGTCGAGTCCCTTCACGGTTACCCAAGTTTTCCCGCATCGTGCGGTGGAGATCAGCAATGCTCAAACCGAGCCATTCAAGGTGAATGGCCACCTCCTAAAGTTGTACTTGGGAGGTGCTGTCGAGCGCGCAGAGCTGCTGATCAAGCTCGAGGACCCTTAGTTCCTCTACTGGCGTCCAGCTAAAAGACGGTAAAGAAGCGCTTGTGGGGAGGCAACCCCACCGAGGTTTGCATTTTCTTACTCTTTTTCCTTTGATTTTTTGTGTTTTTGAGTCTTGAGATGTTGATCCAGAGTCAAGTGTCGTTTTTGAGTGAAAACAGGTTGAATTCGGGGCTCCAGCACTGCGCACGGCCAGGTCACAAACTTACACGGCCATGTGGAATTTTTCCCTGGCCGCGCAAGCTCTCGGCAAAAATCACACGGCCAAAAGTGCAAATTTGCACGGCCGTGTGGCTTGGCCTGGCCTGGCCGTGTGGCCGACACGGGCAAAAATTTACTCGCACGGCCGTGCGAAATTTCTCCCCTGGCCGTGCGAGCTCTCGGCAAAATCAGCACGGCCAAATGTGCACATTGCACGGCCGTGTGGAATCCCTCGGCCAGGCCGTGTCGGCCAACACGGGCAAAATTGCCCCTTGCACGGCCGTGCGGACCTGCCCGTGCGGACGAGGCACGGCCGAGCAGGTCAGAAATTTCAAAAAAAACTCGCCGGAATCCTCTGTCCTCGCCGGAAAACTGTGACAAAACCCCCCTTTTCGATTTTTTCGGCCACTTTGGGTCATTTTTTCACCAAATCAACAACAAACCCACCCTTTCTACACCCAAAGCGGCCTATCCCTCCATTTTGAGCGAATTTGGACGACATTTTTGTCGCCGGAGGCGATTTCCGGCGAGACTCCGGCGAGGCTCCGACGAGCACTTCCGGCCACTTTTTCGGCATTTCGTCGCTTCCATCGCCTTCCCCTCATCATCCCCTACACATCTACTTGATTCTCCAGGTTTGATTTTGCCCTTAGCTATGTTAATTGTGGAGAATTGAGTGTGTAGGGTGCATGTTAGAGAACCTTATTGAATCTTGTGATTTTTGTGCAATTGATTGAGGGGAATGCATGGAATGTGTTTGAATTGTGTTGGGCAAAGTCCCCCTTGCTTGTTTGAGCCCTTGTGTGCAAGAATTGTGCCAATTTCATGCTTAGCTTAATAGTGCACACAAGGTGTTCGATGAAATGCTTGTCTTTCATGCCATGTTGTGGCCACCGGTTGGGGCCCTTGATGATGTAGTTTGAGGGTGTATTTGCTATGGATGTGAACCTTAACTGCCTATTTTCTCGTGAATATGCACCCCCACTCAGATTATGCTTGATTTATCGAGTTTTTGACCCCCGAACTATGGATGAAACCATGGTTAGGCTGTTTTTTGTTCTTCAGTGTGGGGGTGTGCTTGACCTTTTCTTTGGCTCTTTTGGTCCCACTTTGGGTTGTTCTTTTGCAGGACAATGTCAAAACCTGATCTCAAGCACCCGTTCACCCGGGATCTGCGGAGGGGCCCCACCGAGGATCGCTTCAAGGAGGTCTTGGCCACCCCGTTTGGGCAACACCGTTGCTGGTCCAAACGGGAGTTTCGGCGATTGAACTGCTACGAGCAACTTTCCGCCGCCGTCGCCAACCCCACATGGCGCCGTTTGCTCGTCCTCTGCGAGAAGGTCTACTACGAGCCCGTGCTGGAGTTCTACACGACCTTCAGGCACAATTCCACGACCGATTGGAAGGACGGTACAGCCGTCCAATTCAGGCTAGGCAGTGCCCCCCGGTCCATGAGCTACCACGAGCTGGCCGAGGCTCTCGACCTCGACGTAGACGACCGTAGGAACTACATCACCGAGGTCAATGATCCGCCGGAGGTGGACTTCGGGAGGCTGTACACCCGCCTGGCTCGTCCAGGCCAGACGCGTCCCTTCCGGGCTGGGAGGACGAAGGCATCTACCCTGCTGCTCGACAACCGCCTTCTCCACCACCTGCTGGTGAAGTCTTACACCCCCGCGGCAGACAGTGCCAGCGCCATCACGAAGAGGGCCATGTACTTCATCCATTCGATCCGCCAGCACAACCATCCTCTCCACCTGGGTTCGGTGGTGGCCAGGACCTTCGAGAAGACTTCTACAGAACTGAAGAGCCTCCACTGTGGCCCCCTCATCACCCGCCTGGCCACCTACTTCGGGCTTTCACTGCAGGGGTGCACCCAGCAGGGGGACACCCTCATCTTTGGCAGGAAGACGATCGGTAAGATGCAGCTGCTGCGAGAGAGGCACGGTGTTCAATGGATCGATGGGTTTCCGGAACCTCCAATCCCCGCGGAGCCTGAGCCAGAGGACCAGCCGGAGGGTCAGGAGGAGGAGGCTGCTGATGATGTGGAGCCCGAGGAGGTGGATGCTGCTGCTGCTGCTGCTGATGCTGCCCCCCGCCCCACCACCTTCGAGTATGGCGGTGGCAGCTCCGCTTTCCCGGGCCAGGATTACTTCTCTTACCAGTTCGAGCAGCTGCAGATCCAGAACCAGCAGATCCTCGACCAGCAGATGCAGTTCCAGCAGCAGTACGCGGAACACCAGGCCCAGTACCAGAACATGATGGCTGCTTACGATGAGCGCCTAGACATCCTCCAGACCCAGCAGGGGGTGACTCTCGCCCACATCGAGCGGGAGAAGCGCCGTTCACGGCGCATGCAGGAGGTCCAGCAGCACCTGCTCCAGCTGCTCCCGGGCGAGCAGCCCGTATGGAGGACTCCCTGGGAGGACTCTCCACTTCCTCATGCCCCAGCTGACGGTGATGATGGTGCTGATGGCGTTGCTGGTGATGAAGCCTTCATGGCCGACATCGACATCGACTTGGATGATCTTGGCGACGAGTAGGCTGTACTCGTTGCCCATCTCAGTGTGTTTTGCTTTTCGTTTTAGACTTTTGTGTGTTTGCTCCATGTGTGAGGAGCTTGAACTTAGTGTCGTTTGTTTTGGCTATGCGATTACTATCATGCCGATTAACTTAACTATGACTAGAGTTGGATGTTTGTTTTAAACTCTTTTTGCCATGTTTAGATTTTCTCATTCATAGCCATACATACATATACATGTACAGCCTAAAGTAAAACTAGATATAGCACATATTTTTTTATAACAATCAAAACAAACATTTTCGAAGTCCTTGGATCAACCTAGATCCAAATCCAACAAAAATCACTCAAGCACCATAAGTTTTAGAGTTTAAAACCCATACCAATTTCGCAATATCACAGGCAGTGGCAGTGATTTATAATAGCCAAAATAAGCAGTTTAGTCTATGTTAATTAGATTAAAAATCATTTTAGCAACTTCTAATATATCAAAAACTACATCCGAATCCATTCATCAAACCCATCAAAACACAAAAATCCCATGTTTTCAAAACTTATTCACAAAACTTACTTTCTAATACTCAGATCTGCTAATCAATCGCAAATCAACAATAATAATCTATTTACTTAGTTAAATCATCCCTAGTCATACCAAAACCGAGGTTAGAAGAGCCCTACCCAGATCTGGCCTCTCTTTCAAACCTATAAAAAAGAACGAATTAGCCTAAGTTTTTTTTTTTTGTTAATAAATAAAAACGTTAGATTAACATAAATTTAGGAGTCGAAGTCCTAACTTTTTTTTTGGAACTGGATGTCCTCGTCGGCAAAGCCTCGCCGCCAACCAAATCCAAAATACAAAAAAAAAATGAAATAAATATTAGCCGAATCCCAAATAAAATCACCTAAATCGAACGAAAACGAGCATGCATGTCAAAAAAGACTTACCAGAGGGTAGGATTCACCCATCGCCGGCGTCGTTTCGGCGAGGAAGGTAGATCGACAAGTCCAGACCTTGGTTTGGGTTGATTTCTCCAGAAATGAAAAAGAAAAGGAAAAGAAACTTAGTAGAATCCATTGAAAAATCAGAAAATAAAAAGAAAAAGGCCATGCATGTCTAGGATCTTACCTAGATCGAGACCTTCTAGGTCGATTTAACTTGATACAAGCGATTCCCTTGGCCAGCTGAGAAAGGGACAGGACGGCGGAGCAGAGGAGAGAGAGCTAGGTTGTCGGTTTCCCTTTCTCGAATTAGAAAAGAAAAACGCGAGAGAGAGAGGAGAGGAGAGAGTGACGGCAGCGATGTGGGGTTTTGTTTAGGCTAGGTTTTTTGGGTTTCTAGAGGCGAGAGGAGAGAAGAGGTATCGACGGTTGAGAAGTGAGAGGAGAGCGGCGACGTTGTTTTTAAGTAGTTAGGTTTTTTTTAGAGATAGTTAAAGTGACGAATGTGGGGGTGTTGCTTAACTTCCCCACACGTAACCATACTCCAGAACCTAGATTTCTATTTCGCAGACCATGTTTCGGTTCTGACCCAAAGGTCAGAGCCAACCGACGAGTGTTCGATCCACTCCTAGTAAGATCGATGGCGACTCCCAAAAATGCCGACGCGACGACATCGGACCCCCGGAGGGACGGTTGCGACACATCAATCGGTTCCTGTTTCTGCACCTAAAATATATCAAAATTCTAACAAAAGTTGGTAATGGCCTTATAACCATTCCAGAGTCCGTTGACCCTAAAACAAGCATTATATGTGTCAAACATATCATGAAATAATCACATAATATTAAATATTTTTCGACAATTATCAGAGGGCCTATCTGCCACCCGCCCGAAAGCTTGTCGGGCTTTCCCCGAATCCGCCACACTAGCCCTTTCGGGCTCATATTCAGGCCCAAACCCGAATCCATCGGGTGTCGGGCTACAATCCGGGTTAACGGATTTACCCGCTAACACTCTCAGCCTAGGAAAAAACCTCTCAAAAAACAAAACAAAACAAAATACAAAGAATGCAGCCATCAAATTACTAAGAGAAAAAATCAAATGACATGACTGATGAATCCAATTTCAATTTCCAAAATCTAAACTGTCTATGCAAATAAAAAAGGATCAAGGCATCCAAATCCGAATATCCATAGGTCAAAGTCATAGACCATCAAGGCATAAAGCCATAAACCAATCAAAACAAACAAGTTCCCAAAATTCAATCCAAGCAATGAAACAAAGTAGGAAGTCTCCAGGAGGCATCAACTCAACATTCAATAGCAGGGGGCATCCCCATCAAGCTCAACATTTAACAGCAGCAAGTCTCCAGCAGGCAGCAGTAGCAGCAACAAGCACTCAGCAGCATCCACTCTCCAGCAGCAACATCCACTCTCCAGCAGCAGCAATAAGCACTTAACAACAGCCACATGCTTGATCTTCAAGCATCAAAGTCCATGAATGCACGATCTTGAAAATATGAAAATCATACAAATTATAAGCAAGAAGCAACAATCACTATCTTTAAATTACTGAGCTAATTGTTCAGTATTCACTAACCTCCTTTCTTAAAGTCTTTACAACTTTAATCCTCCATTGTCATCGCAGAGAAGCAGCTTTCCAATCTGTTAATCCCATCCTTTCCAAAGGTTCAAATTGCCATCCCTAACTCCGGTGAGGATCTAACAACCTACCACCAAAGCTGAAGGCTGACTCTGAGGCCACAGAGGTCACTAGTACAACAAACAAATGTCTTGCTACCTCTTGCAACAGAGGGTATTTTCCAGCATTCACCATCCACCAATCCAAAACACCAACATTAGGAGCTCGAGGACTGACACCCTCACTTAGATGATGGTCCAATTCAGAGCACAGTAAAGTTGTTTTGGACCTTTTCCTTCGGCTTAGATAAAGCTCAAAGGAAAGGTCGCTCAAGGTAGGAGTAGAAAGACCATTTCCAGAACCAGAGGAGGTAGAAAGGTCATCCCTAGCCCTCTGTTTCAACTGATACTCACGGACCACATAATAAACAGTGGCCTTAACAATCTCAAGCTCAAGAGTAGAATCAAGACTTTGAAACTTTTCATAATAGTAACCAATCAACTCAAGCTTGTATGTAGGATCAAGAACAACAACCACAGTAAGTAACACATGAATATTAGTCCAGTATTTGTTGAACCTGATCCACATTTTTTGAGGCATTGCACTAATGATCTCATCAGGACCAAATCTCCACTCATTCAATTCGAATTTCAAGTCACAAATCTTAGGAAAGAACAAATTAGCAGTAGGATAATTTCTTCCAAAAAACATATCAGAAAGTTTTTTGAAAACCTCCAGCTTTTTGGAGATAACCGTGGCAAACTTCCGATCATCATTGCTAGGCGAGGAAATATAGTTAGGTTCTCTCTTAATCAAACGAGTGAACACATCCTTGTATGGAATTGCAAATTCAAGCATAGTGAGTGTGGAATTCTACCTATTAGGGCAGTCTAGTGCATGTTTGGTAGAAATACCAACATTTTTTCGCTTAGCAGTCTCATCAAAGAACTCAACTCTCCTTGGAGTTGCAGTCCAATATACCACACTTTCCCTAATCTTTTCAATCCCATCTTTGATAATTTCAAGCCCATCTTTCACAATTAAGTTGAGAATATGAGCAGAGCACCTCATTTGCAGCAATGAACCATTCATTAGGATGTCATAAAAAACCATTTTTCTCTTAATCTTATCAATCATGGCATTATTTGTAGAACAATTGTCAAGAGTGATAGTGGATAACTTACAATCCACATTCCAAGACATGAGGGCCTCTCGAGGCACACTTGCTAGTTTCTAACTAGTATGAGGGGCAGGAACATAAAGTAATCTATGATATACAACATCAAACAAGAGGCAGAACAAAATAATTAGCTAGTGGTTAAGCACATAAGCAACAAAACTGAAAGTACAATATTGAAAGAGTCAAACAACTATATACCTTAGCAAGTGGCTCCTAAGGTTCCACTAATTGTCAACATAATGAGCAGTTACAGCCATGTAAGCCCTCTTCTTATTACCTGATGTCCACATGTCAGTGGCGACATCAATTCGACCTTTGTTACCATCAATCAACTTTTGCATCTTTTCCCTCTCAATCGCATACATTGCAAGAATATCACTCTTTTCTATACACAGAACTTTGAACAAGGGTTACAGAGAATTATAGAAGATTTTGAAGTACAAGTGATCCACCATACCAAGTGGATACTCATGCATCAAAATCATAGTGACAAGTTCCTTCCTCGAAACCTATGCATTAAACTGACCAGTACAAATTTCTTTCCTCCCAAGAACACCACTAGGAAGGAAATTAGTGGCAATATTTTTTTGATGGCCATCGTGAATATGTTTTTGAACACACACCTTTTATGATTCCTCAAATGAGAGGTACCATTGCTAGTATCACCACCAAGAGCCTTACGCCAATACTTGCACCTAGCTTTCATCACACTAGCCTTATCCATAAACCTAGTAAAGTGAGGCCAAACATCGCTTTTTAGTGGACGTTTTAGCCCCAAATGGAAGAGGAAAAGGGTCATAATTATTGACTGGTGCATCACCAGCAGCTGCAGCAACATTGCCATCATACACAGCAACTACTGGTGCATCACCAGCAATCAAAGGTTGCTGCTGCTGGGGTTCAGGTTTGATGGGTGGGGGTGTGGATTGAGAGTTGGGAGAGTTATTGAATTCACACCTTCCATTGCCACACCTGTTCATCAATCAGGAAAAGCAAACCAATCAAGGCTAAATCAACTGAAACTAAGAACCAATGACTAATACTAATAAGACTCGAGACTGTAGAATTGAGTAAATTACCTTCGTGAATCGTTAATGATCAATGAACACTTCAACAGTGCAGTCGGTAACCTTGCAACCCTACATAAATCACGAAATAGGAGATGTGTTACACATGTAACAAGCACTTGGAATTTCGCAAATCCACAGAGTAAGGATACAAAAAGACTTACGGCTTGTGATCCTTGCAATTGCGGTGACTGGAAATAGGGATTGCATGTAGCTATAAGCTTACTACTTCCCTCGATAGTGGTTTGATTTCAGGAAATCTGAGAGGAAAATGCCAAAAAGGCAAAAACAATCAATTATAGTATTTATAAACGCAATCATGAAGAAGAAGAAGAAGAATAAGATGATGATGAAGAGTCGAATGAGGGAAAGTGTAGTTGTAATCGCCATCGGGAATGGCTTGATTCAACAAAATCGATGGGGTTTCAACTGATTCATTGGGTATCTTATCTTTTGAGCAATCAATGTAGAGATTATTTGCCGTTTTTCTCTGTAATTGAAGAGAAAACTGCAAGATTTAAGGAGAAGAGGAAGTGTCGGGGTTGGAGATTGGATTTTTAGAACGGCAATTGGGATACATGACGATGATTTTTCGCGAATGAAGTGGATGGGGAGGGCTAGGGTTCTCTAATTACGGGTGTCAGGGGCTGTCGGGGCGGATATAACCAAAACCATCACTGTCCGGCAACCGGTTACAGCGGGTTTCGGGCTCCCCAGACCAGTAACCAGGTAGGATAAAAAGGTAGGGCCCATTAAAAAGTTTGGCGATCACCCACTGTCATTTAAAGGGAAATGACGCTAGTTGACAAAGCATTCTAATAGGAGAAACTTCTTATACGCTTGTTTGATATAAGGGCTTGTTTGCGACTAGTAGTAGTTGGCAACGTTTGTCATGTTACAATTTATTTTTTTAATGAAAAAATTAATGTTTCTAATGTTTTCTTTTATGGTTTGTTTGCTTTATGGAGTTGAAAAATGAGGATTTTGGTGAAACATGGATTTTGGAAAATCACAAATATATGATTTGTTGGCATTATTGATTTGAACAAGTCTATTGTTTGCTTGTTGGATTTTATTAATGATTTTTCTTTATTAGATTTGTGGATATGAAACACAAATTACATTGTTGCCCTTATCTAATTATATTTCTATTATAATCCAAATTGTCAATTAAAAAAAATTCAATACATAAAAAGAAATTTCACTTTTTACCACTACTGTGTGAACTAATAATTCAACTACAAATATAGAAATGTATCACAACTAACACTACTTAACAATTAATCTAATAATGTACACAATATTGCCTATCAATTGCAACCTGTTGCTCGCCTTTCTACTACAGCTCATCATCTTTTTGCTAATTCCCATTCTTGGAATCCGACACTCAATCAAACATTAATGCACAAGACTCAGTGGAAGAAGAGGTGAAACACATTTAGAATATTAGCCTGTGAGATATTAATATTACTTTGCGTGATATTAATATTAGTTTGCTTTGTGTTACAGTCTTATAGATAGTCGAAAAAGTATTCAAAAGTGTCGAACCAGTACTCAAAAGTTTCCAACAAGTATTTCACACAAATGAACACATATTCATAGGCGTCGAATAAGTAATTAAGCCGACAAAGATGTATCGAAAGTGGCGTAAGGTTTTCAAATCGGCTTATGAAATATAATTGATCTTATTGCCCTTTCATATTTAAATACACAATTATTTTTTAAAAAAATAGACTCACCAAAAGGCGATATTTTGTCAGGAGCTCAAAATTGTCATACCGGCTGTACCACTGGTTTTCCTGATATTTATCAATTTGATCGATATTACCACTTTATACAGGGTATTCCGGTCAGTTTGTGTCACATACCACTAATTTGTATACCCATGGAAATAAAATAGAAGGACAAATTTGTAATTAAAATAATAAGTGAAGATAGATGGGTAAACTACAATAATATACTTTAATCCACCATCCAAATCCACCTCAAAAGTTGGAAGTTACAAATTCATAGGGTCCACGAATTTGATTCTCCCAATTCCATGAAACAAATATTGAACTTTGCTTAAAGTCCATGATGGATGCCCAAATCCATTACAAAATCCATGAAGCAAACAATCCTTTAACTGGTCGTTTGCTTCATGGATTTGAAAAATGAGGGTTTTGGTAAAATCTGGGTTTTGAAAAACCATGGATATATGATGGATTTGGTGACATTATGGATTTGAACAAGTCTATTGTTTGCTTGTTGGATTTGACTATGGATTTTGTTTGATTAGATTTGTGGATATAAAATGAAAATTACCTTGTTACCCTTATCTAATTATATTTCTATATTCTACTCCAAATCTTTCATTAAAAACAAATTCAAAACTTACAAAGACATTTTGAACTCTTCACCACCATGTCATTAATTAATATTTCATCTAATAATGTACGCAATATTATGTATCAATTGGTACCAATTGTTCGATTTATTGATACAACTCATCATCTTCTTGCTAAGTCCCCGATTTTGAAATCCAACAATCAATCAAATAATAATGCACAAAATGAGCATAAGGTGTTTATAGTTGAATCTAAAAAATCACATATACATTCATATTTAAATAAGATATTACAAAACGAAATGATAAATTCTCATATTTATAAAATACAACATTATAAAAGTTTACAGTTGCATGACCATTGAATTAAAGTAGGACAAATTTGTAATTAAAAAAAAAGTAAGAGTAGAAACGTAATTTATCATCATATACATTCAAATTTGTAATTTATCATCATGGATTTTAATCCATCACTCAAATCCCACCTCAAGAGATGTAACTTTCAAGTATGTGGGGTCCATGAATTTGGAACCCTAAAAGAAGTGGACCCCACAGATTTCATCTCCCTAATTCCCTAAAGCAAATAGTGAATTTTGGTCAAATCCATGATTGATAGATTTCGATGATCAAAACCCTCAAACAAATGATACGTAAATTTCATATAAATATAAATCCATCTACTCGGAGTCTCGGACCAGCACTTCATAACAAATTATCCAACCTATTATGTGACGAATATGTGTATCGAAATACTCTCCTAATTACCAGTAACTAATGGTTCTCTCTCCTCTTCCTCTCTCAACTTCTTCCCATCTCCCCTTCCCTGGTTCTAGTGCTATCAGCCGAAGAACCTCTGCAGCTGCCATAAATGGAGCATTCAACATCAACCATCAGATTACCAGCAACTCATTTAAGAGGGTATCAGAAGATCTTATAGTGGGAAGGGCAGTCATACGCCAGATTGAAGTAGAGCTAATCCTGCCGGCAACCAGACCCAATGAGAGCAGAGGTACTCCAGAGGAGAAACCCAGTGAAGCAACTACCCCGCCGCCCAAGCCACCTGAGAAGAAGTCAACTACAGAGCAGAGGAGTTATTTCACTGCGGATTTGGGAGATATGGGCTTTAAAGATGGGAAAGAAGGGGAGGCAAATATTTATTCCACATACCCGGTGGGAGATCAAAAGGCTAGAGAGGCAAAGAGAATTTACTGCCAATTCTCACCTGAGGCAGAGGGAAAAGGAAAGCACACGTCAATCATTAGCCACCAACAGAACCTATACCAGCAATACAGGTACACAGAGAAGTCCCAAGGGGGGATTAAATGCTCTGTCCTCAATTGGAGACCGCCATCTAGAAGAAAAAATCAGAGTGATTGGATGGCTACAGTCAGGGGAGATAGCCGGGCTACTAGCTGCGACCATAAATGGTATATTCAAGGTTACCAGGCAGGGAAGGAGATCGAAGGGTCTCGCAGGGGAGGGCATTCAATATCTGAGCTATTTAATGCTCATAAGATACCCAGTCTCCAACTACCTAAGTCCACATCGCACTATAAATGGGAAGAATGCCCGGAGCAGAAGATATTACCTCACTCATCAGCGAAGCTCACAACCGATAGAAATCCCAAAATCAGTCTGCTATCAAAAATTACCAAACACCCGAAGCCCTTTACCCTGCAAAACCAAGAGAATATGGAGATGCAACCTAAAAGCCTGAGAGGGGAAAGAAGCCATTTGGTGCTGAATGTTTGCCCTACGGTTATAGGAGCTCGAGGGAGTGGCATGGCCATGCTGTTGGGCAAATGGATTACAGACGCAAGCATCAATCTGCCCAAAGCCAAACATGCGGCAGTCAACAAATGGAGGGCTTATGGCGAAGTCCAAGTAACGAAAGAGGCGGAAAATCTGTTCGTGTACTCATTCCAGTAAGAGAAACAAAGAGATGCAGTGTGGGAGGCTCGACCATGGAACGTGAGCAATACCCTTGTCGCCCTCAAGAAATGGGATGGTGAACAGAAGGCAGAGACGACCGACATCCCAACCGTGACACTCTGGGTCCAAATGCATGACCTCCCGCAGTCTCTGAAGGATGAGGAAGCCGTTCAAGCTGTCGCAGCCTTCATTTTCCCCCAGTTCCACTGCATCGACCGGTCAAAATTTGACTTCAGAGGCTGGCTGAAGTTCATTAGGGTCAAGGTGGAAGTCAGTATCGATGAACCCATCCCAATCGGTTTTGAGTACCCGGTAGGAGATCAATTAATCTGGGTCAGCTTCAAGTACGAGAGGATCATGGATTTTATGCTACTTCTATGGGCGGCTAGGTCACTTGATCCACAATTGCACTGAGAGGGAGGAGCATAGAAGGAGGGGATTGTGCATTGATCCATCGGAGGTCTACACTGACGCGCTCAGGGCCGGGCACGACTCACCGGCGAACATCCCTCCGGCCTCATTCAGGGAGAAATAGGCTGCATCGCGCCGCCTGACACAGCAGAACCCTGCTTCCAAACAGATCCGCGGATCTCGAGGCGAATCGTCCCAAATCACCCTCGCGGGCCTCCCGTTGCAGGGTCCTTTCCCCTACCCCCTAGGTACGCACTCTTACCTGGCTCGGGAAGAGGGGCAGACTGGAACTACAGAGGAGAGGAAGTCAATCCGACACCGATCCTGCAAAATGCCTTTCTGGAGATGGAGATGGAAAAAACGACAAGGGCTATGCAGAAGAGCCTCGACCTCAGTGGGAAAGTGGGTAACACAGAAAATCTGACGGGCCTGTATGATATGGGCCAATCCCTTACATTGGCAAGCCCATCTTATAATGCTACTGAAGGCTCCCTCACCCCTCTCATAGCGGATCAGCAGGCCCAGGTGGTATCCCAGGCCCAGAACCTTGATCTGGCAATGGAGCCCAATGTCGCTGCCCAACAGGAGGAAGAGGCCAGGCCCGAGAAGAAAAGGAAGCCAGATCACAGACAAAGCCAAACCAGCCCAATGAGTCAGCAAGAAGCTCCATCTAACCTCTCGTTTGACTGTCTGTCTTTTGCCCCAGGGGAGAACAAGAAGATCTACCAAAGGAGGAAGCACATAATCAGGAAGAAAAGTCTGGCTGAGTTAACAGCGGAAGGATGCCAATTCGGAGAAGGAGAATCGGCCACTCCGAGGGCGACGACGGCAAGCCTTAAGCCGCCTTTCCCAGAATGAGGATATTGAGCTGGAATTGTAGGGGGTTCGGCAAACCCCTTACAAGGAGCTACTGCGGTAGACTCTACCGGCAATATGGCCCTTCTGTCCTTTTTCTTATGGAAACCAGGAAAGAAGACTCATTCATGGAAGAGAAGAAAAGAGCAATGAAGTTCGAGTGTTCGGAGTATGTTGGCCCGCGTAGGGAAGGCAGTGGACTCGCTTTATGGTGGAAGGAAGATGTGGATGTTGTTGTTCTGGATTCGTGTAAGTCCTTTATGGACACTAGTATTAGGCAGAATGGAGTGGATTTTTTCTGCACCTTTGTTCACGCTCCTACCTCGGCGGTAGAGAGAAGGGCTCTTTGGGATCGACTTACGACCCTAAGGGAAAATGTGGATGACAAGTGGGTTGTAGTTGGTGACCTCAATGTTGCAGCGTTCCCTTTTGAGAAGCAGGGACGCTGTCCTTTAAGAAATGATAATGTAGCCCCTTTCAAGTATTTTATTGCTCGGAACTCCCTTATTGACCTAGGTTTCTCTGGCCCAGTCTTTACATGGAGTAACAAGCAACAAGGTGATGACTTGATCCGAGAAAGACTTGATAGAGCACTATGCTCGACCTCGTGGAGAACTGAGTTTGAAGCTGCAACTGTGTCACATGAGGAATTTGTGGAATCTGACCATTACCCGATTAGGATCGACCTGCATCCTAGAAGACACACCCGCTGTACTCCCTTCAGATTTGAAAAGAGATGGAGGGAGAGCGAGGAATGCTGTGATATTGTTCTCAAAAGATGGCAGGAAGGGGGAAATGTTGGCGACAGGCTGAGCAATTGTAAAAATGATTTGAAAATATGGGCAGGAATGACAGAATCGCCAAACAGAAGAGAGAAAAGGAGATCAGGAGTAGAATCCAAGCTATCCAGGGAATTTTTAGATCTCCAATGGTGGTGACAGAGAAGAGGAACCTGCATATGAAACTGGAGCATTTATGGAGTGCAGAAGAATCCTTCTGGGCTCAGAGATCAAGAATCTCATGGCTTCAGGAAGGGGACCAGAATTCTGGCTTCTTCCATACAAGCACTATTAGAAGGAAGAATCGGAACAAAATCCTTAAACTGAAGGATTCAGCCGGCAACTGGATCACCAACGCGTACGATTTGGAATCTCATGTCAATAGCTTTTATCATGAGCTGTTCAACAGCAAAAATGGACTGCCTAACCTGGACCTGCTGGCAGGTTTCCCTTGCCTTGTCTCAGAAGAAATGAACCTAAGTCTCAGTGCCCCCATTGTTAAGAATGAGATCCGGAGGGCTGTCTTTCAGCTCGGGGCTAATAAAGCACCGGGACCGGATGGTTTCCCCGGGCTTTTCTTCAGGAAGTTCTAGAATTCTATTGATGATGTCTTCTGCCAAGAAGTGTCTGATTTCTTCACATAAGGAGTTATGCCTACAGGTTGGAACGACACCTTTATCACAATAATTCCTAAGGTGGAGGCCCCGGAACTGATCGGCCAGTTTTGGCCAATCAGTTGTTGCAACTTCAGGTACAAAGTCATTACAAAAATCCTTTCCAACCGTCTACAACCCTGGCTTCCGACTTTGGTAAATGAACTCCAGTCAGCCTTTACAGGGGGAAGGCAGATCTAGGACAACATCATAATTGTACATGAGGTACTCAACCAGTTCAAAAAAAAAAATCCAGTAACAGGAAAGAAATGATGATGAAGCTCGACATGAGAAAGGCCTATGATTTGGTCGAATGGGACCTACTGATCAACCTCCTTCGGGCCTATGGATTTAGTGAGGTCTGGTGCTCCTGGATACACACATGCATCTCAACTGTTTCTTTCAGACTCCTCTTCAATGGCGAGCCTTCGGAAGCCTTCACACCCTCCCGAGGCATTCGGCAAGGGGACCCCATTTCCCCCCTCCTCTTCATCCTTATGTCGAATGCCCTTTCCTTCCTGATCGAGAAAGCAGTCCTGATGAAGGATATTAAAGGGATTAAGATCAATCGACACTGCCCTACACTCACTCATTGCCTGTTTGCAGACGACACAGTTATTTTTGGGGAGGCTACCACTGCTGAAACGGGGAAGATCCTTGATATCATTAGAATCTATGGGGCTGTGACAGGACAAGAAGTCAACAAAGACAAGTCATCAATGTTCTTCAGCTCCAATGTTCCCACACCTTATCAAGGGAGGATCATCCAGGAAGCTGGATTCTCACCCACTAACTGCCACTCCAGCTACCTTGGAGTCCCTACCAAATGGGGGAGGTCCAAAAAGGAAACATTCAACTTCCTTCTTCAAAGAATGGAAAGCAGAGGTGATTCGTGGAAAAGCCTCCTCCTTTCGCCAGGGGGGAAGGAGGTGCTCCTCAAAGCGGTGTTCCAAGCTATTCCCTCATATATTATGTGCTTGTTTCTCTTGCCTAAAGCAACAACTAAGAAGATGGACTCAATGTTGAAAAACTTCTTCTGGGGAGGCTCGATGAATAAAAGAGCTATTCACTGGAGGGCGGGTGATGTCATGTACGCCCCAAAAGAGGAGGGGGGCCTTGGATTCTGACCTTTCCACACTTTCAACTTGGCCTTGCTTGCCAAACAAGCATGGCGTATCCTGACAAACAAAGATGCCCTGTGAGTCAAGGTACTTAAGAGCATTTATTTCCCAAATTCGGACTTCCTAAGCTCCAAGAAAGGGGGAAAGGCGTCATGGATTTGGTCCAGCCTGTGTGAAGCGAAGAAGTGGATGGAAATTGGGATTATTAAGGTCATTGGTAATGGTAAATCGACCAAATTATTTTATGACCCCTGGAGAAGAGATAGGGCAGGATCTCTTCTGGACTTCAACTGGCCTGACCAGTCCACAGCAAATACGTGGATTGATGGCATCACCAGAGAGTGGAAGTTTGATATTCTGCAGAATTTCTTGAGCCCTCACGACCAGAAACAGATCATGGCCATCCCAATTGGCGCGGAGTCCCTCGAAGACTTTTGGGCATGGCGATTCTCTGAGCAGGGCTCCTTCTTTGTGAAGTCAGCATTTCACATCTTTCACAATCGGACCAGGATTTCACAAGGATCGAATGGCAGGGTTTCAGAGGAGAGTAAGAATAGATGGAAATGGCTTTGGAGCCTCTCTATACCTCCGAAGCTCAAGTTTTTCTTATGGAGAAGTTCGAGGGGAGCGCTAGCCACAAAGGAAAACCTTCATGCCAGGAAATGCTCACCATCCATGACATGCCCTCTCTGTGCTCATCCAGCGGAGTCTATCCACCACTGTCTCTTCACCTGTAATCATGCAGCGGAGGGTTGGAGGCAGGAATGGCCAACGACTCCTCTTCCTACTCCTGGCGTCCCTCTCCTGGAATGGCTTTCTTCGATGGTTCCCAGTTTCTCTCTAATCTCTATCCAAAAGATTATCTTCTACCTGTGGCAAACATGGAAAGCAAGGAATAAGAGGATTTTCAAGCAGTCCCCCCTCTAGCCCCCAGCTATGATAGCGAAGGCAGCGACTGCACTCCACCAGTGGATCACCTGCCCCAAGAAGTCTACCACAACTAATGTCTCTTCTCAGCCCACCCCAACACAAGAACTTTCTTCATCACCGCCGAGTACTCATAACTTTGAGATACACTGCGACGGGTCATTTTCAGTGACTCCCAGGAGGCGGCATATGGCGTCATTGTTATGAACAGCCATGGTCAAGTATGCGATGGTAAGGCTGAGACTTTGCACTGTTTTTCCCCACTGGAAGCTGAAGCCAAGGCCCTTTTGGTTGGCGTTCTCATGGCTACTAAGCTACACTCTACATGTCTTGTCCATTCGGATTGCCTGCCTCTTGTCAAAGCTTTGCAGGATCATCAGAAGGAATGGCCATGGAGAGCTGCTTGCTTGGATTTGCTCTATCAAGCAATTGATGGTGTCCAATCCCCTTGTCAGAATCTCGCATATAGGTCGAAAAAGCAATGTTAAAGCTAATTGGGTTGCTAGATCTTGTGCCAGAAACGCGTTGCCCAATGAATGGGTTCGGATTCTGGATGTAGTCTCGCCTCTTTTGTAACCTTTGGCTTCTACTTCAACAATGAAAATCAGCGTCCCCTTGTATAAAAAAAAAAAAAAAAAAGAAATACTCTCCTATCGGTTGCGGCGTCATCCTACCGAATACTCATGGAAAAGAGAGCCAGTACAATTAGTTGACAAGAACCCACTACCGCCCCGGGGCGGGATCGCAGTCACAGCGCACGCAGATTAGCCCATTCCTCCACACTCAGTCCACAGCTGACAACACTCACTCCCTCCTCCCCTGTCTGCGTCGCCATCAAACGACGGCGACGTTGTCACTTCCCTTCCCTATAAGTTACCTTGCCATTTCTTGTCCTCCACTCCTAGAAGAAATCGAAACCAGCATCTTCCGATTCCGTCGTGCTCGAGATCGGATAAAATCGACCCCGTCTTCTCAATTCTCATTGAATTGAATTATTATCATTAGAACAGACAGCAACGTGATAAACTAAACTAAGGGCGACAGCTCAGCGCAGCATATCGATGCTTAGAGTCAGCTTGCATCGCCTCTCGCTATCCGCCCTCTGCTCATATCCTCCGCGCTCTCTGTCTCCTCGGCATCAAACCTTCTCTTTCCCCCAATTGAGAACCCGAGCGATTCCGTTGAGCACAATGAGGGATTTCAGCACCTCCTCCGACCTCACCACCAAGCTCTTGTTTCGCCAGCTCTTCGAGAAGGATTCTTCCACTTACACTTACCTGCTCGCGGATGTTGGTCACCCTGACAAGCCTGCCCTGGTAACAAAATTGGGCTCCCTCCTTTTCATGTTTATTATCTTCGCTCAGTTTGATGGATGCGATGATGTGGGGTTAACGTGCTTTAGCAGTTACCTTAAGCTACTTATAATGAACCGGCTTAATTGATTACGGCATAGGAGACTGGAACTGGGATATGTGGAAGATGACTTTACACTAGCTCGTGTGCCTGTGTGTGATGAGTACTGATGATCTTGGAGGTTCTTTTATTAGGAATTTGAGTGATGTGTAGTTTGCAAAGATGTAACTATGATATGGAATCTGCTCCACTTCCTTGACTAAACAGTTTCATATACTGTCTACGCTCAGTCATAATCTACAACTATGCTTTCAAACTTGGAATTGAAATAGGCCTGTTCTTTGATCTTTTGTGTAATCAGGAAAATGGGTTATCTGACTGAAGTTGTTCCAGCTAACTGTTCTTTATTTACACATGCCCCGTCCTTCTTAATTTGACTCTTCTTTATCTTCTACAGCTGATTGACCCAGTAGACAAGACAGTAGATAGGGACATCTCCCTTGTAAAAGACTTGGGATTAAGGCTGATTTACGCCATAAACACTCATGTCCATGCTGACCATATTACTGGCACTGGGTTACTAAAGGTTTGCAACTTGTCGATGCTGGTTTCATTTGTCGATTTTCAGTACTCTGCATTTCCCATTTGTGTGGCTCTATGGCACTGTAATTCCGCTGATCTCTCGAAACTTATTTTACAGACAAAGGTTCCTGGTGTAAAGTCTGTTATCTCAAAAGCAAGCAATTCTAAAGCTGATATGCACATTGAAGCAGGAGACAAGATCTACTTTGGAGATCTTTTCCTGGAGGTAAGCATGCTGCTACATGTGTCTTCTTGACTTGAATTTGGTTGTTACTGGAAAATTGTGATAATAGCGCGCAAGGTTATGACTTGTACTCACTGGTTTGTGGTGAACTTTGGAAAAGAGTAAGTGGGGGATCTCTCAAACCTGACTCAACATGGTTAATTTGTTTTTGCAGCTACCTTCTAGTATCTGCTGCTTATCTTCTATTTAGATACCTACCCGTGTGGAAATTTTTGGCAGGTTAGAGCTACTCCTGGGCACACACAGGGCTGTGTCACCTATGTTACAGGAGATGGTCCTGACCAACCAACCCCAAGGATGGCATTCACTGGGGACACCTTGTTGATACGGGGGTGTGGACGAACTGATTTTCAGGTTTCTCTTTGCTCCACATTAAGACTTCCGCTCTTAATAGTCTATTCATGTTACTGTGCTTGGAAGATTTGGAAATGAGCATGTTTATGCTTTAATTATTGATTGGTTTGTATTGAAAGATACATTTATAGGCTAGATTGAGCCTTATGCCAAATTATTTGCAGGGTGGGAGCTCGCATCAACTCTACCATTCTGTGCATTCTCAGGCAAGAAGATGGGACGATGAGAATGGGGTTCCAATCCTTTTCAAAACCTTCAAATTTGTATCTGTCGTAGTTACGTTTTTCTTGGTTTCTATTGCACCAGATCTTCACCTTGCCCAAGGATACCTACATCTATCCTGCTCATGATTACAAAGGATTCACTGTATGGACCATCTCCGAGGAATGTGATTAAAGCGACTAATTCAATTGGATGTACAATCCCAAACCTTTTTTTTTTTTCGTTTTGTTTTGCAGGTCAGCACAGTTGGAGAGGAGATCCAATATAATCCCCGGCTCACCAAAGGCGAGGTATCTTTGTTAGCCCCATATTCTAATGTCACTTGAGAAATCTACCTTGATACTTTCAACTATATCAGTACTTAGGTTTGTGTCGATATAATGAATTGATTCATCTGATGCACTTGGTAATGGATAAACGTTTTGGTTTCCAATTACTTAGGTATCTGGGAGTCAGCTATTACCAATTGACGTTTGAAATTTGTCCACATTGCTAGTTGTTAAACTTTGCCCCCCTTTGCTTAAGCTGTCTTCTTTAACTACCTTTTTTTGCAGGAAACATTCAAGAGCATCATGGAAAGTAAGTGACACTAATTACTACTCATATATTCTGGACTACCAGTGGTCAACTAGCCATTCCAAGGGTGACCCTGAGCATATTAAGCTATTCTGTAGATCTTAATCTTCCATACCCTAAGATGATCGATGTGGCTGTTCCTGCAAATCTCGTATGTGGGTTGCAAGATGATTCAGCAGAGTCAGTTGCCGCGACTTCTAAGTAGAAGAACAGTCAGGTCTCAGATGCTCTTGTTTAACCTCCTTCTGTTGCTCAAAGGAAGAAGAATTGTGAGGGAAAGCTTTTTGGTCAGTTTCTTCTGCTGATTTGTCGTACTTATCTCCACAATTCCAGGTGTTGCAGGACTAGGGCGGCTACTGGATGAGCAAATGGTGCAGGTAAATGCCTAGATGTCTTGAAATAAGAGTGGAGAAATAATGTTGTGCGACTATATGTGCGTTTGAAAACAGAGTATTTCGACATAAGCTGTAGGCCATTGCTTGGTGATGGCGCATGTCCTCCATACGTCTTCTGGTATAGGAGCTTCGACTTCCGTGTATTATGAAACTACATATATTACTTGATGCCAATCTGAAAGTAAATGACTTACTACCTTGACGTAAGAACCGAGTCATAAAGGAAGAAATGTGTATTTATTTGCGCGCAAGATATCACCTCTTTATTGTGCTCTAAACAATGAGAAATACCAAGACACAAACCCTTGCTTGTCTGAATAAAACCGTGCCACACATTTATCAATTTATCATTCCCTGAAAGTCAACAATTTGCGTTTGTGTGATTGTGTCTTCATGGAGAATTTGTGTCGAGTGGACTATTCTCGTTCCCCGTACAGCAAAATTGGCTGGCTGAAATGGTTGAGAAAAAGATGACTAAGTTATTCCTAATCCTACTGAAGTTTAGTGATTAGTGAGAGTTTTAAAATAGGCAAAGTACACTTTCATAGCACGTGACAAATATAGTCACAATTGCTGAAATACATAAAATAGGCACTTCCGTCTATTTCTTTAACGGTGTCATTTAATTGTATGATTGGATTGATGGAAAATGCTGAGTTGGCGAAAATTCGTCAATAACAATGAGGTGGAATTAACTGAAAAAAAATAAACCAAACATTTTTATTTTCTCTCTCCCCTCTCTCTTTATATGCATCACGTTCTCTCTCTCTCTCCTCCAACTGGCATATATGTTTCCCCCCTTTTGTTTCACTTTGCTGATCAATGACGATGGTGGCTGCCCTCTTCGCAACCTTGCCTCTCCGTGGGCTATTCTTGCATCTTGATCTCCCTCGCCGTGCCTCCTCACGACGGAGAGGAGAGGAAGGACAGGGGAAGGCGAACTACTGGCCTCGCCGCCTATGATAAACCAACCGCAGATGGAGAAGATCCGACAATGATTCGGGTCCAAATGTACACATTTTGCCCCTTATTTCTTGATAGTTTGACTTTGCATTTCATCGTTCCTCGACATATTTCACGCTAGGTTGTGCTTGTTTTGATACATTTCAGGTCCTAACACATGTGGAAGGGTCGAGGTCTAATTTTGGGATAATTGGAGGTCAAAAAGAGCAAAAACCGAAGAAAAGTCCGAATACCGTGACAATTGCCCCTTGACAGTGAAGCGCAGGC
Source organism: Linum tenue (assembly GCA_946122785.1). Classification (NCBI taxonomy): domain Eukaryota; kingdom Viridiplantae; phylum Streptophyta; class Magnoliopsida; order Malpighiales; family Linaceae; genus Linum; species Linum tenue. Next base: position 38,300,311 of record CAMGYJ010000008.1, read on the forward strand.
GTCCAGGAATCAGCTGCAGTTCACGGTCTGGCATTGGAGTTCACGGTCTCCTAAGGACGTGAACTCGAACCACAAACTGTGAACATCGAGGCACCCAACGAAGTTCCAGAAGTTACTGACGACAAGGGAGTTACTTGATCTGTTGCCCGTGAACTGCTGTAAGTGAAGCGGCGCGTTTCGTCGCAACACACCGAGTTTTCGGGCGCGTTGAAGTGTTCATGGCCGTGAACAGAGGCCGTGAACTAGTCCCGATCTCAGTATAAAAGGGTTTTGAGTTGAAGGGAAGGGGGAGCTTCATTTTAGGTTAGGTTTCCATTTTTCAGAATAAAGAGGATTCTAGTGAGAGGTTAGGGTTTCTTCTAGAGTGAGAAAGTGCAAATCAAAGGAGGAAGAAGGAGCTTTGGGCTTGTTACTAGCTAGAGGATTGACGATTTCTTCATCTCAAGGGTGTCTCAAGCACCAAGGAGGAAAGATTGACATCACTTCATGGTTATTTCTCTCCTTCTTGTTGTTTTCTCTTGTTTAGCTATGGAATAACCTACCTACTCACTTGGGTATTGTGAATCCTAGTCTCTCTATGTGTTAGGATGTAAGAACATGAACCTTTTGTGTTGATTGAGTGTTTTATATAATATTTGAGGAATTATTCATGAATGATTGAGTGTGCTAGCTTTAACTCAATATTGGGTGAAATTAACCTAGAGGGTGGAAATCCTCTCTTGGTCCAATTAGGAGCTAGACTCCTTAGCCACTTGGGTAACCTCCTTTAGGTCAATTTAAGACCAAAATCTCAAATATTGGAGTAGGGTTGTGATTCCACCGGGATAACTCTCTCCGCCGACCGGATTAGGTTCTGAGGGTTTGGTTTGCCATCCTTAGCTAACTAGTTGAAAGGGTTAGGTTTCCTAGTCCATCGTTGTCACCCTTAGCCGAAAGGTTAAGTGAGTTAGCTTTCTAACTTGTTGCAACGATTCTCAATTAGCTAACTAAGAGAGAGTTATGGATCTCCTTTGTTGATTGATAAAGAGGGCTAGACTCTCTAGCTATGAATCATAATTCTTGACCTAATGGTTAAGAGAGCTAGTTCCCCTAGCTTACATTTGTTGATTTTCCTTCATTGATCGACTAAGGGAGTTTGTCCCAAGCTAGTTGCGCCCACCTCGCGGTGTATGAACACGTCCTTCACACTAGAGCCTTGTTTGTCGCTTCTTAGCATGAGACTAGGGGGAGCAATACCCAGGTGAAGTTCTCTCAAGTAGAATTCTCCTCCATTAATTTCCTTGCTTGTTTTCATTTGTAGTTTTCATAGTTTTAAACCCAAAACCGTTTTGCTAGATAACAACTTAAGCGATTGAAGTAGGGGTACATGGACCGACCCGGGTTTGATAATAAAATACTTGCCCTATACTGCACCCGACTAGAGTTTAAAAACTTGGTCTCTAGTCGGGTGTAGTTTCGTGCGAGTCAGACAATGGCAGCGGCGGGTCACAAATCCTCCTTCCTAGTGCAACTAGAGTTGGTGGATAAGGAAATGGCGCCGATGGAAGCCGTCCCGATCTTGTCGCAGAGGGTCATGGCTCAGACCAAATCCTCAATCGTAGAACTCCTTTTCAGTGATTCTGGGTCTCAAATCCACGAGGAGGATGAGAAACATAGTGAGATTAGGCTCATCAATTGCCAGTGCGGAATTGATCTCCTCAATCTCAGTTGAGGGTCCCAAATTTGTCGTCACCACCAAAATCTCCTAGACCATATCTGCTGGTCAATTGATTGTCTGCGTTCCATCTACTTGCCGGTTCTGGTTATGGGCTCGCTGAAGGATGAGCGACTGTGGGAAGGGGAATCGTCGCGATACCTATCATGGGGAGACAAAGGGGGGAAAGAGTACAAGAAGTCGGTGGATTGTTGGAGAGAAAGAGGAGGGAGCGGAGGATAGGAGGAGGGAGGCAGCGCGGGAGATGAGAGAAGAAGAAAAAATTAATTTATGAATTTTATTTATTTTAGAATTTTATTTTATGTGGCGGCCACGTGGCGTATATAAGCTGACGTGGGAGCTGAGGTAGCATCCACATCAACATTTTGTTAATATTACTGTTAGTGTTATTAACAGTGTTAAATTTTTTAACGGAAGTGGCTAGATTTGACAAACGTGTTGCTAAAATCTGGCTATTTTATGTATTGCTATAGTTGTGGCTATATTTGTCACAAATGTGAAAGTTGTGGCTATGAAAGTGTATTTTGCCTTTAAAATATAACTATGACTAGTTGCTAAGATAAATATTAAAACTTGATGTAGTCGTCAGGTGTTTAGTTTTACAACTCCTTATTTTTTTCGATCTCCCTTCCTACTTATAGTCACGGGGAGATAACCTCTATGGATAACTGTATGCTTGACTTCGGGAAGCCATCCTTTGGTGTCGGAGTCGAGGGATTTTGTTGGTTCGTTTTGAGGGAGATGCGAAGGTGGTGGTGGACAGGCTTAACCAGGCGCAGGGGAGTGATAGTACTTCGGGAGCTATCTTCCGTGAGGTGTTGCTCTACCTAGCCGAGAGTGACGGGTTTAGTGTTCGGTTCGTTGGTCGGCGTAGCAACAGGGTAGCCCATTTGGTGGCTCGAAAGGTCCTTTCTTTGTACCCGATAGCGAGTCGTTCTTTTGATTTTGTAGCCTGGTTACGGCATGTGATGTAATGATCTTTTTTTCAGTATCAATATATGAATATCTTTTGTAAAAAAAAAAAATATCCGACCAACCCAACCCACCCACCCATCCGCTTTCAACTGACTAGTCCTACCAAGTGGGTCAACCCAAGCGACATGAGATTTGATTTATAACTTTTGCAAAGCTCTGTCCACCAATGTGGTAATTGAGATTTTATTTGTAGCTTTCAAAACTATTCATTCCCAACATATGTTGGATCGAGTACAAATTATTTTGGTGTAATGTTATATTTTATTGCTAGGGTTCAAGAAGGCGTAATTCCGCATACGCCTAGGTACTAGGTAGTGAGAAAACGCTTCGCCTAGGACCTAGGCAGACAATTAGGCATTCAAACGCCTAGCCGGTGCCTAATTCCACCTAGATAGGGCTGTAAGCATGACCCTTGATACCCACTACCCAGCCTTGCCCCGCCCTGACCCTCAGGGTCGGGGCAGGTCAGATTATCTACAGGGTCATTCTAAAGTCGGGTCAGTTCAGGACCGGGTTAAGGTCGGACAGGGCCAGTTTAGTGTCGCTTTACTTTTTGACCCTATGACCCATAATGTCTTGAAATTCCTCTTACCAACATATTCGACTTGTTTGTAAACTTTTAAAAGTTTAGCTACTATAATGTAAGAGGCAAAATATAAAGGTACCAAAACGTAATTTTTCACCAAAATTTTTAGACCTATTTATACAAAAAATAAAAATTAGGTACTAATTGTAAGAAAATATAATTTTGGGTACCAAAGTGTAATTTTTCAAAAACAATTGTTATTGATAGGGTCAACCCTCTGACCCGTCTCTACTTGGCCCGACCCGTCCCTAACGGGTCAGACATGGTTAAAGAAAGAATGAGGGTGGGGCGGGTCAATTTTTTAAGTTGACCCTGTAGGGGCGGGTCATGTAGGGTTAGGGCTTGTTAGGGGCCAATTTTCAGCCCTACACCTGGGCAGTCTAAGCACCGCCTAGCCAGAGTTAGGCATGATTAATCAGAGCTAGGCATGATTAATCAGAGCTAGGCGGTATGACAACTAAAGATAAATAAATAAATAAATTAATTAAAATATTCCAAAATGACGCCATCCTTATGTTCGAGTAGTTCCTTCCAATCACTTGTCCTACAATCCCACCTTTCTTTATTTTAATATAAAAATAGATCAATAGAGCTCTTTGAATTGCAACGACTTCTCCCATGTCCCGAAATTCAACGTCTGCTACTAGAGTGCTTCTTGCCTTCAACTTTGGTTGACTCGGTACTTTGTCCAAATATTAGCCTTGGTCAACCACTAAACAACCAAAACAACGTTCGCCACATGTACTGCTTTAGTTCCTCTCCCATTTGTATCTAACTTCAGCCCGCCCAATCTTCTTTCTTATTCTTCACCGTCATGATATGTAAAATTGTTATGATCGGTTAAAACTCCTAAGCGTCCTAGACGTTAGGTACCGTAGGACCCTAACGCTTGGCTAGTGCCTTTTTGAACCTTGATTATTACCTATATGTTAAATAAGATTTGATATAATTTATAAATGTATGAACAATATAACAATCCATGTTATATATCCATGTTAAATGACACTAAAATGATTTGACCATTAATTCTTATATAATATAAGAAGTTAAAGAGGTTTGACAACATAATTAACATTGACAACGGAATGCATGTTTAATTGTTTACGACTACCCTTTCTTTTCTATTTTTCTTCTTCCTTTTTGGTAATTTTCCCCCCCAGATTTCAAGGTTGGCGTGGGCGTATAGACATGGAAAAGTAGGAAAGTGTTACGTGCACTTTTGCACTAATGAGATTCAGGAAGAAAGAACGAGATTAGAAGAAGAATAATGGAGAAAAGATAGATAGATTGGTAGAAAAGAAGTGTTCTCTTTAATGGCGAGAACTGAACCCCTAAGCTTTTTCGAGGAAAGCCAACCTCCAACAAGACTCTCGTCTTTTACATTTTTCTTCTCTGCCTTCTTCAACCTTAACCACATTCTTAAATAGTAAACCAATAGCTAATCTAACTAAAATCTAGGGAGTTAGCCGATAACCCTCCCCTTAATTTTAGTTAACCATTAACACAATAACCCTACTAACCCACGTCTAACAATAATAAAATCCTAATTCTAATGAACAAACTAAATTAATTAAAACATAATTAAATTACATAACATTCCATCTCCCATCGGAAGATTCTTGTCCTCAAGAATCAGCCATGGATTCCGTCGAGAAGCAACCAACAGCGAGCAGAGGCCGAGGGAGCGGTGAGTGACGTCGAACAGTTCACTTGAGTTGCGAGCATGGGCGGCCATAGTATGTTGTCGCGGAGGAGGAGGCATGGGACGGTGGTGATGAATCGGCGGCGACGGCTGGATGTGGAATGTCTATCTCATGTGACTGTGAAGGATCTCTCCTACCCAAGAGGCAGCAACTTTGCCTCGTACAAGGTTGCAATCTTCAAGCCTTGTTTGACATCGTAGCTTATTTTGATGGACAAATAATTGGGGGGTTGGATAGAGCTAAGAGTAGGGTAGGCGGAATTTAGAAGAGAACGATTAGGAAGGCTGTTTCCGAGAATGAAGAAGAATAAGAAGGGCAACAATGATGGGAGTGAAGAAAACGAGATAGAGAAAGGTGGATTGGGCACAACCAGCTCTGATACCAAATGTTACGTGCACTTTTGCACTAATGAGATTCAGGAAGAAAGAACGAGATTAGAAGAAGAATAATGGAGAAAAGATAGATAGATTGGTAGAAAAGAAGTGTTCTCTTTAATGGCGAGAACTGAACCCCTAAGCTTTTTCGAGGAAAGCCAACCTCCAACAAGACTCTCGTCTTTTACATTTTTCTTCTCTGCCTTCTTCAACCTTAACCACATTCTTAAATAGTAAACCAATAGCTAATCTAACTAAAATCTAGGGAGTTAGCCGATAACCCTCCCCTTAATTTTAGTTAACCATTAACACAATAACCCTACTAACCCACGTCTAACAATAATAAAATCCTAATTCTAATGAACAAACTAAATTAATTAAAACATAATTAAATTACATAACAGAAAGGCTTGTTCTCATTCTTCCATGAGAGCATATTTTCTCCCCGTAAATTTGAATGACTCAATGGTCAATACAACACCCCCCACGAATTTGTGAAATAAACTAATGTACTCGTTTAGTTATTTAATATTTTCTTACATTAGATTAGATTAGAGACACACCTTCCCTCGAAGACTCTCTCTGGTCTCTCCCAATGGGTTCTTTCTTTTAGGCCAGTAAGTAAAACCGCGTAGCCATTCAAAGTCCAAACGTTGATTTCTAACATCGAATTAGAAATCTCGACCCTCCCCAAAAGTTTATCGTCTGTCTTCTCCCTTCCCTTCCCTTCCCTTCCCTGCTTCTTCTTCTTCCTCCTGCTTGCTCAAAGACTCGTACCTTCCCAATTTCCTCTTCCTTCACTTCTCTTCCCTGTGCTCCAGTCCCACTCCAACTTCTTAACTTCCGCCTTCTCCTAGTTAGCTTCTCGCACTTCTCCTTCGTTTCCACAGCAACCCAGTTCCCTTCCCTTCCCTGCCCTTCGATTTCCATTTCCGGTTTCTGGGTCTCCTTCCTTTTTCTTCTCTCTTCTTCTTCTTGATGTAGGATTCACTTTCTCGGTAACCAACAACCAAGGGGGGAGACAGAAGAAGTTTTGACATGGTGTGTACGAAATTCGGAGCCGTTCTACTCGTCCTTTCCCTGCTCTTCTCGGCTTCTTTTGACGCGGTCCTCGTCGGAGTCAATGCCCACAGGCGGAGCCGCGGCGCCAATTCCAACCTCTCTACTCTCGCCGGAATCGAATTGAACGACCACTTGAATTTCAATGCTGCCTCCACTGCTTCCACCTCAGGTTGCAGCCTCTCCACTTCCAAGAAAGCCACCCAGTCAAAGTCCTCGGGAGAACAAAAACTCGCCGGCGATGATTACGAGGACGTCGACGACGATGATGAAGACGACGTAGAGGGAGAAGGAAATCAAATACCGGCAAAGCCCACCATGAAGCTCCACCTAAAACACCGGCCGCTGACTCAGGGACAAGAATCCTCCTCCGCAGCCGGGTCCAAGCCTAAGCAGGAAGCCTTCTTCGTATCGGCGACACAGGACTTGGCCAGAATTCAGACTCTGTACCGAAGAATCACGGAGAAGAAGAATCAGAATGCCGTCTCCAGATTGGAAAACGAAAAGTCAAAGCAGGGAAATCGCGTGGTGGAGAAGCAGCCAGCGACGGCGGCGGCCGTGCCCTCGTCGGGCGTCTCCGGGCAGCTGATGGCGACTTTGGGGTCAGGGGTGGCACTGGGTTCCGGCGAATACTTCATGGACGTCTTCATCGGTACACCTCCTAAGCACTTCTCTTTAATTCTGGATACGGGTAGTGACCTCAATTGGATTCAATGCGTCCCTTGCCACGACTGTTTTGAGCAAAATGGGCCGCTCTACGATCCCATAGACTCAACTTCTTTCAAGAACATCAGTTGCAGTGATCCCAGATGTCAATTGATCTCATCACCAGACCCACCTTTGCCTTGTAAAGATCACAACCAGAGCTGCCCTTATTTCTACTGGTACGGTGATAGCTCCAACACAACGGGTGATTTCGCACTCGAGACCTTCACTGTCAATCTCACCTCCCCATCTGGAAAATCAGAGTTTACTAAGGTTGAGAATGTGATGATTGGTTGTGGCCACTGGAATAGAGGGCTGTTCCATGGTGCAGCTGGTTTGCTAGGACTTGGGAGAGGGCCACTCTCTTTTGCTTCTCAGCTTCAGTCACTGTATGGCCATTCCTTCTCATATTGTCTCGTGGATAGGAATAGCGACACTAATGTGACTAGCAAGTTGATATTTGGGGAGGACAAGGATCTTTTGAGCCACCCTGAGTTGAATTTCACTTCTTTGGTCTCTGGGAAGGAGAATCTCGTCGATACGTTCTACTATGTTCAGATCAAGTCCATCATGGTTGGTGGTGAGGTTCTGAACATACCAGAAGAGACTTGGAATGTATCGGCTGATGGTGCAGGCGGTACCATTGTGGATTCTGGTACGACGCTGAGCTACTTCTCCGAGCCAGCTTATCAGACCATTCGAGATGCATTCCTGAGGAAAGTGAAAGGCTATCCGGTGATCGATAGTGTACCGGTTCTGGACCCTTGTTACAATGTCTCCGGAGTGGACAACCTTGTTCTGCCCGAGTTCGGGATATTGTTTGCAGACGGAGCAGCGTGGAACTTCCCGGTTGAGAACTACTTCATCTGGCTGCAGCCAGGGGAAGTTGTTTGCTTGGCAATTCTGGGGACTCCACGGTCTGCTCTTTCCATTATTGGGAACTATCAGCAGCAGAACTTCCATATCTTGTATGACACCAAGAGGTCGAGACTTGGGTATGCACCCATGAATTGTGCTGATGTATAGTATGGTAACAACAACCCATTCAGAAGAAGGAGCTGAAGCCAAAAGATGGTAGGAGTGGGGAAGGAAGGTGAATACATAGAGGAAAAGCTCTTTTTCCCCCCTTTTTTTTACTTCTTTCTTTTGTTGTTTGATTAATTTTTCCCTAATATATTCTCCAAAGTGTAGAAGTAACATACAACAAACTTTTGATTCATTGTTAATCCTGTTTGTTTAGGGTATCATCAGTAAATTCATTTGTAATCATAAAACACAGTGAATGATAAGGTTCTTATGAGAAATGTAAATGACCCTGCTGCAGTTTGAGATTAATGACAACAGCGGTTCATCTTTTGTCTTCTCTATTTGTGTCTGCTCTGGTGAATCTGCAATGGGATCAAAGCTTTCATAATCTACTTCAAAATGCTTGGCTGCAGGAACTATGGCTTTTCAATGTTTTTCTGATTCAGGATGAAGGTTTTCATACTCAGCTTGGACAACATTGTGTGCGAATGAACCAGGAGCTGAAAATCTTATGTACATACAAAGAGATGCAAACAAATATGGATGGCAAGCAAGGGCCGCCCTCCTTTTAGCATTTTGTAATGACGATGTGGTTTTGACTTGAATGTGTAGGGTAATAGGGTTACTTGGGGAGCAGTTTGCCCCTTTCCCATGCATCTGAAACGAAAAGGACAGACAATCTGGCTTAAATCCTGGAGGTATAAATTAAACAATTCCTTTGAGACAACCACCAACTGTGCGGCCAGCCAGGGACGTTTCATTAAATTGCTTTCCCATCTTTCCAAGTCGACTGGTCTTATGATCTTATTCCATTCAATGCCATCTTAATTTCTGTTTAGTTTAGTTTCAACTTACAAGCTAGCGGTTTCTTTTGACTTGGAAGATTGTTGTTGTTGTTGGGTAGTTTTGACTTGGAATATTCTCGGTTTATAATTCCCCCCCCCCCCCCCCCCCCCCCCCAATTTTTGTCATCAATCTTTTTCCTTCAAATTCTTGTTAGTCATTTACTTCAAATACTATTTTATTGTTGATCATTGGTCGTCCAATTATATTAACTTCATCGTACGTGACAATCAACTATAACCTTTAATTGTTAGATAAATGATGTGACGATTTAAAAGATTTGTAATAAAAAATTTAACTATTTTCAATTTTCTTTCAAATGGAAAACCAATTGAAAATACCTCCTTCCGCTTCTTCCTCTCCGCAGCACATCAACAATGGCGACACTCATTGTTAATTAGGATGAGCTGGAGCGCCTTCCACGATGGTGACGAGCTAGAAGAGATCTCGATTCTCATATTCAATTTTGAAGATGGAGGAAATAAAAAAATGGTGATACGAATTTAGATGGAGGAGGAGAGGAAGCTTGGTCATCGTGGATTGGTAAAGTGGAAAATTTAGAACTAAACAATTTAGTGTTGATTTCAACATTTCACTTAATAATAAAGAAGAAAATTTTGATGTATTTTTTAATTATGACACAATTATTTTCTTCAATAATTAAACATTATGTCAGGAATGATAATTAAAATAATAATAGTTGTATTAATATTTTAGTTAGTAAGTGAGTAGATAAAAAAGTTCCCAATTTAAGCTCGTATTCTCTGCCACCTCCTGCTCCCCATCACTCAACAATTGGGGCAATTAGTTGGGATTTTGAGGTTCGATTGAATGTTGATGATTAGATCCTCGTCCCACCACTCTGCAGACTGCAATTTTCCCCCCAAAAACACCTTCTTTAAAAAAAATTCCATCCATACCACAGTTTCACAAGGACAGCATCATCCCGTGGCAGTTTACAAAAGGATCGCAGGGAATGTTGCTGTTTTCATTTTGTGAAATAACCGCAGAGAATAGTTGTGGTTCTCTGGCTGACCTAGAAAGAACCACAGGACCCCAACTATTTTAATTTATGAAAAACGAACTGCCACAACGCCTGGTGGTCTGGTTTGCTGACATAGAATTATTGTGGGTCCTGCGGTTTATGTGTTTGTCGCTATCCCTCCGACAACCAACATATCGACATATGCGGTGGAGTTAACAGACGTGAGGTTTGAATGTGGCATGAGAACCGCCACAATCTCTAGTGGTTTGTTGTGGGGAGTATGGCCGTTTTCAGGCCACATTTTTTGCCTATAAAAGGCAGCACACTTCACTAATTCCTCTCTCTCTCCTTTTTCCTCTAATTTCTGTTCATCTCCCAACTGTTTTTTCAGTTTTTGCAATTATATTACTTCGTACGTATGTTTTGTATTCATTTTTATTACTTTTTTATGGTTACATTTTTATTAATCTACATTATGCCAATGTCTCGTATATTATGTTTGTTGTGTTATAGGATACTATAGAGAATGTCATGATTTACGCTTAGTTAATTTGAAAATGGTTTTATTGCAGATGGCCTGTCAAAAATTCATGATTTTGATACGGTGGAATGGTTACACGGAAGAGACTTGAAAGGGGGTACATCGTAGGTGGTGATTTGTATAAAGTGAAGGTCGGTACGCGACCGAACCTTGAAGATTTTCGTCATATGTGTACTAGGGTTACTTGCATGGAGGGCACGAGGAGGGTTGATTGTATGGTGTATCAGTATCCAAACAAAGAAGGCGGGTCGTTGTGGTATGAGGAGTTGATCTTAACCACCGAGGAGAAAGTTGATGCCATGCTCTATTTTCTGAATGTCAATAACATATTCAAAGCAGAGAAGTTTCTTTGTACCAAGGGGGTTGAAGGCGGTGGATGTCATCCTGGAGGTGACCAAACATATGGTATTCACGGTGGGGTGGAGTATATGAATATCATCCCTACAAAGACTACCATTTTCATCAATCCTACCATGAGTACCAAGAAGGTGGTGGAGGTCATCATCATCAATCCTTCCCATCATATGAAGAAGAAGGCCAACGGTATCATGAGTACCAACAAGGATGTGAAGGCCATCATCATCAAATCTTCTCATCATACGAACAAGAATCTCAATGGTACCATGACTACCACCAAGAAGGCTATCAGTACCAACCCGAGTACAACTTCCATGTAGACAGTGGTAGTTGTCACAACTACCATTATGAAGCTGAAGATGGTGCCTTTCATGATTTAGATGACATGGAAGATGTGTTGCAAGCTCCATTTAGTGATTGCGAAGATGAAGAAGAGGAAGGCAACGTCAGTGCAGACAACTTCGACCCTCTTGAAGGTGCTGATGATTCAGGCTCAGATGCAGACTCAGATGATGAGGAGGTGTCCCGTGACCATGTGCCAATCCTGTACTACATGACATTCCAAATGAATTATACGTACCCACAAATTGTTCCAAACATCCCTTGAATGATGGTTAGATTTGCCATACAGAACACTTCCATCATGGGGCCCTTGGTCAAGATAGTATCTTAGATCATATATCTACACCCATACTAATCTATGATAACACAACAAAAAAGGAATTAATTAGTATATAGATTAATTAACGAGAATTATAAGAAATAAAATAAAGAGAAGAATGAGTATGTACCGCTTGATAATCATCATTAAATTTTTTTTTCTTGATAGTAACAATCTTTATCCATTTTTTACAGAAGGCGGATAGAGGTTCGACGTGTTTTGGAGGAAAAAACTTAAGAAATGTTTTATGATGTTAGTTCAGACTTAGCCACAACTAGAGCATATGAAAATTTCTTAAGTTTTGATTGGAGGGGGGGGGGGTGAAGAGAAAATATTAGAGAGAGAAGGTCTCAGGCTTGGTGTGGAGAAAATGAAGAGGGGGAGGGCTGCATTTATAGGCAGAGGACCATGGCAGGCGGAGGCGGTTTGGCGGGATTTCAAAAATGAATCCAGTGCCCCATCCACGGTTTCTGCATTTGAAATTTAAACCACTTGGGGGCTAGAATTCGGGTGGGAGAGGCACATATCGCTGAGGTGGTGCATGGTCTGTCGCTGGATCGTGGGGGGATCCAATGGTCAATCTGATTTCAGCAACCTCACACGGTATGTAGGCGACAAAAACGAAAACTGCAGCCCCCCCCCCCCTACGGTCCTTGTTTTAACTGGCATGGGGTATACAGTCCCTCTGAATTGGTGGTATGGATCCGAGTTTCGATTTTGAGTCTTGTATTGGGTGTTAAATGAATATTTTGGGTTGGTAGTCACTTTTGTTGTGTAAGGAGTAGTGTCTTTCATATGGTTTTTCTTGTGATGTCATTTAAAGTTGATGTCTTATTGTTGTCATTTGAGTAAGTGTTGCACCTTTTGAGTTGTAGGATTAAAGAGTCACTAAAGATAATGTTTGTAGCAGCTTATTCTAGTTTGTTTGGGTTCATAGTTACTAGGGGATGTTAGAGGGATTAGATGCAGCCGAGATTAATGGAGTCAGTTGAGAATTGCATCTCTAAAGTTTGTACTTATGATATTTTTCATTATTCAATAAAAGTATCAGAATTTGCTCGAAGAAAATACATAATTGTTGTATCAGCGCCTACTTGCTAACTTTGATCAGTGTGATTTGTGAGGTTTGATTTGGGAAATGTGAGGGTGATTGGTGAGGGGTATCTCTTGTTGGGGAGTGAAACACGAGAGGACAATGAGAAAATTCCAATTGCAGAACGTGTTGTGTGTGAGAAAGAATGGGGAATTCAAGCTTCGCATCACGAAGTTTGATGATGACTATGACTATTGGAGCTTGCTGATGGAGCACTTGCTTCGATCCAAAGAGTATTGGATTGTGGTCTCTGAGGAACAGGCTGCAAGAGTTGAACTCTTTGCTTCTTATACTAAGGCTTTAGAGTAAGCTAAACTGAAGATTTGAAAGAGAAGAACTACCTTTTTTAATATTTTTGATACGACTATTTTGAAGATCATAACCCAAAAAGCAACTTCCAAAGAACTATGGGAGAAGTCCAATTACATTGACACATTAATAGTAGATGCCTTGCAGTGTTCTTTGTTGGTGCATGAACATAAATTTAGTAGGAAAATGATGTATAAAGATCAGGCCTTTGGAGTAGGTCATGATGGTGGTAGAGGAAGAGGTCATGGTTGCCATCGTTGTCCGTTTGTTCCTCTTCGAATTTCCACGTCACCCTCCATGAAGTTGCAAACAGCTCACCCATCACAATTATTTCATGAGTACTACTATTAACCCTCATTTTCTCTCCCTTAGAGTGGGATCAATATCTCCTGTAATCCATCTAAACTTCCATACATAAATTCGTCCCCATTCTTCATGCAATAAATCTAATAATTGAAGAGAGGGGGAATTCAATTGGTAGGGTGACCTCACACTCCCTAGCAAGGGATTCATCACTGTCGAACCTTCCGTGGTAACTCCGTCCTCCGTCTCCCTTGTGGCCTCGTCCTTAGCTCCCTTACCCGTTGTCTCCCAGCAGCTCTCCTCTTGTTTCACACTTCCCGATGCCTCCACTTCTGGCGGCCCATCCTTTGTCCTGACATTGCACGTTACCTTGTCACCAGCAACTGACATCGGCATGGTTTGCTTTTAAAAGTGAGCACCTCCAAGGCATCAATCGAGACCACCATGGCCTCCTCTTCTGGCTCTGACAGTTCTCAGCTCTACCATCCTCTTCCATTGCCAACCCAATGTCTCCTTGTGGTTCTTTTCGTCGCCCGATGCAACCTGGGAAGCATAGATCACCTCTGATGTGGTGTCCAAAGCAGTCAAAATCGGTATTTTACGTAAAATCGAAAATCATAGAATCGTAGGATTTTAAGGTCCATATTAAAATGAAGACAAAATAATATTAGTAAAGAAAATCATGAATAACACAAAAGCACGTAACACTTACAATGATATTTTTTCAAGCTTCCAATTTATCAATGTTAATGTTAATAGGTGGTGAATCGGTGATGATTAATACGTTGATGTGAATTGATTATAGTCGATGGTGGTTAGTGTGAGAGAACTAGATGATGTTGGTGGAGGAGAAGAAAAGACGTAATTTTGTAAATTTCTGGGCAAAATAAGTAAAATTGACTCAAAGATTTTGAATCATAAAATTGTAAGATTTTAGGGATTTTAAGGATTTAAATCATGAATAGTATAGAATTTTAAGGTCCATAGATTTTATAGTGAAATCAGAATCGGAATAGGTAAGTAAAATCGTAAAAGCGTAGGATTTTAGGATTTAAATCGAGATTTTGACTACTCTGGTCGTGTCGACTTCGTCGTCCTCCGCCTGCTGCGCCACCACCTCGGTCAGAGTAGTATGGTTGGGCTCGGTCGCCCCAGGACCCGTGTTAATGGCCGTCGCAAGCCGCGCTCGTCGGGCCTCGCCGTCTCGCTGCATCTCCTCCACGACGCGACTGAAGTCGGCCAAAGTTTGGTGAATTTTTGCCTCGCATAGCGTGGTCTTGTCTCCGTGTGAGAGTTGTTGTGAACTCATCTCGAACCGGGCTCTGATAACAATTGTAAGAATTTAGCCCTCCCCCTAAAGGTGTTGCTACAACCGACCTCTCCCTAAAGCTTTTGTTGCCGATTTCTACTACCAACTTTGAAGACTCACCCTAAAGGCCCACCTCACCATGTAAGTGAACATTTGTTTGTCTGAAATTGGACTGATTTAGGAAGCATGAAAGCAGACATTTAATTGAAATAAAAGGAAACGAATCCTGACTCATGTTGTCCGTGTGGCACTATGTGTTTGTGTGAGTCTGTAACTAAATTGGAATTGAGCAAGAAATTTATTATTTGTAATTTCTTGTGATATAATCCTGTAAACAAATAAGCAACATGGAATCTGATTTCTCTTATTTAATAAGGATCGAGGTAGACGGGCTAAGAATCCATGTGGACTTGGTGGTCGTGTATCGGCTCATGGAGGAGGACGACAAGGAGCAACTGCTAGACTTCCTTCTGTTCCTCTGGTGCCTTCACAGCTTGCTATACTGATGGACATCTATCTATGAGATGCATATAATACTATTCTTGAGGATGAGGATGATGATGATGAAAAAATTGATATCCTTAAATGGTGGTCCTGAAACAAAATTAGATATCTCGTGCTTTTCTAAATGGCGGAGGATATTTTAGCTATTTCGGTTTCTTATGTTGCCTCTGAGTCTTCTTTCAACACGGAGGTCAGGTTCTATCCTCATTTAGGTCCTCTTTGACCCCTAAAATTTTTTGGAGGCATTGATTTGTACGGAAGATTGGCTACGATTCCCCGATTCCCAATTGGTTGACGATGAAGTGGTTCACGAAGAGCTAATTAATTTTGAAAGTGATAACATCTCTTTTCTTTCTTCACTCTTCCTTCTCATTTTGTGAATGATAACTTGTTAACACTTTAATTAATTGTTGTTTGTAATGTAGCTAATAATACTTTACAAGCTCGAATGGATACTCAAAGTGAGAGTGACAATGATGGCGTAAGTGATAACACTACAAATGTAGTGTTCCCAGAGCTCTATATTTGATACATTTTACATTCTATTGATGCATTTTAGTGGGTTTTATTATATGTTATATGAATTTCGTAACTATTTACACAACGTGCCTGATTTAGATATTGAGTGTGCTTCGTATTATTTGGCGTCTTTTTGGTATTATTTTGTGCATTTTAGAAGTAGAATACACTCGAGAGGACTTATGAGTAATGAATGGACCAAAATGAGGCAAATCCAATGAATGGTGGCAACCAAATGGGCAATACCGTCATTTTATGCAAGGGGGATACAAGCAATTTTGGACCCCTGACATTGAAGAGGACAAGAATAGCAGCACCTAGGCATAAATGGTGATGGATTTGGACACCAGATGATCATATTAGTAGTGCAACAGGCTTACCTTTGACCATGGTCAAAGTGGGTCAAACAAAGTCCAATTGAACTCAAAATTTACGAGCATCCTGTTGAGCCCAAGACGAACGTTCGTACAAAAAATTAGCCAATTATGAGAATGGCGGCCCAGATTGTTGTGTGGCCGCTACATTTCCCCAAAACTTAGGGAAGCTTCTTTCTTCGCCCCCAAGTCAGGATTCAGTTCTCAATCGCATTGGAGAAATATTCAGATCCCTTTTGGTCGAAAACCCCCTAATACCACATCATATATGCATAGTTTTCTCCCTCTAGCTACTAGTATAAATACAAGCTTAGACTAGAGCTCCATGTACAGTTCTTCACGCCCGTTTGGGTATAACGAAGTTCTGGACATTTTCTTATGGGAATTATTTCTTTAGTCCTAATAATTCTTTAATCCCCCTTTGGAGCTGAAGTTCAAGTGAAGTTGACGAGGTAGTCACACTGTCAGAGTTTTACGGATATGTCTCCACCATCAATGGTGACATCATTCCTCTCTCTTATGGCTTTCTAAAGCCTTTATTGCTTAGGATGTGAATTCTATGATGCTTTGTGCATTAGTTTCAATTAATAATATGCATATGACGTTTATCTTCTATTATGTGTTATCTTGGTTTCACAACTAATTATATTATTATAGGTTGCTAGGAAACTGCTTTTATGTGATATGTTATTGACTTATGCATGTATGAATTGAATACACAACTTTTCATGTATGCGTAAAATTGATGCTTGATATAGGTTGTCAAGAACTCACATAGAGAGGTAACCAATGCTATCGTGTTCGTAAATTAGCAATGTGTTGTCTATGATCTCTTGCTCGTGATTAATGAGTTTGTGGCATGAAGCGAAAGCGCATATCTACTAATCTTAATTCTTTGTGTATGAAGCGAAAGCACGATTAGGAATACATTAGTGGAGGAGATGAGAAATCATAATAAAATAATTCATGAATGCATTATCGTTAAGGAGTTTGTATGCATGATCATCGAGATGAAGCTAGCTAAACATTGACCTCTTACTTGCTTGTTTTCGTGTTTCTTAATTTACTTGTTTGTTTTGCTAGGATTAGAATTCGACAATCAAGGGAACTTCGACCCATCTTATTTACTTTTCATTGTTTCTTGTAACACAAGTAGTTAGTTTCAAATAGCCGCTATTATGAGACCCGTGGAATACGACCCTAAACATTTCTTGGATTTTATGATATACTACAGTCGCGTCAAGTTTTTTATGTCATTGTTGGGAATTTTTAATAGTATTTGAAAGAGACTAACATCTTGTTTTTTCTTCTTTGTTTGTTTATTTTCATTTTCATATCACTTGTGCTTTTCACATGGTATTCTTTTGTTTGTAATTTGTAGAACAATCTTACTCAACCAATCAAGAATGACAGATTGGTTTTTCTCACTTGGAAAGGAATGTGATCGATTCTTGAAGGAGGTTGTTGATCCTAGCGAAAATCCTATGGAAAGAAGAGACGACATTATTTTGTCTCCGAAAATCGAATCTTCCGCAATTTTTCAAATGATGAGGAAGAAGAGGAGTTTACAACTTGATCTTTGGAAATAGTAGAAAGCGAGAGACCCCCTTTGGAAGGTGTAGTCGATGAAGGACGTCAAACTTAGAAGAAATCATACCGGATTCCTTGAAAGATGATGAAAGCATTACACCAACCTTGGAAGCCATCGTTGAGAGTCCTCAATCGGCCCAAGCAAAGAAAGAGCCTCTAGATGAGAAACCACAAAAACATGAGGATCCAATGATTTCAATCTAGGACCGATTTTGAGCTTCATAAGGAGATCAAATTATTCGAGGAGCTAGATTGTTTGAAGGCAGAGATGGAGATAACTCCACTTGGCATGTTAAGAACTTCTTGAAAGTGTTTAATTCCTAACCTATCAAGGAGTTACAAAAGAGTTGTCAAGTTGGGGCTTTTCCCTTACTCATTACAAGGAGAAGCGAGGGTGTGGTTCGATTCCTTCTACCCAAAAGAGTTCCAAACCTAAGAATGCATCAAGCAAGCATTCATGGAAGAATTATGTGCTAATTGGATCCTCCAATTCATGCAAGGGGATACTAAGCCAATACAAGATGACTAGGATCAATTCATCCATTTTCTTCAGTTTGAAGCTACCATGCACAAGCAGGTACCCTGTGACATCTCTTTTTCGAAGTTTAATGACACCGTTGGGAGGCTCTAAGTTCGAGGAAGATAGAGTAGAGGTGGAGAATGGAGAGTTCATCAGTCTGAAGGAAGTTGCTGGTGAAGAAGCAAAGGAGGCCATTCATGGATTCATTGTCTATAAGAATGAATTTGAGGTTGGGACGAGATCCATCATGGATTCAAGTTAGATTTCTTTCTATTCTTACATTAGATTTCTTTGCTACATTTTCAGAAAGCCATGAGATCGTAGCGTCTTACCTAGCCAAGAGAGGGGGCTATACTAGAGATTTAGTCCTTCAAGCATTCTCTTATATGACACCATGATTATGGATGGTGTGCTTATCCGGGTAAGTCCTATGTCTCTTGTCATTGTAAGCAATGTAGTCAAATCGCGTTTTAAAGTTTTAAAGTTTACGCTTTTATAATTCTAGGTCGCCAAACGCTTCTATGTAGAATATGTGACATTCATGGTGTCATATGTGACATTCCTTTACAGCTATACGTGGATAATACGAGTTTCATTCATATTGCAATCAATCCAGCTCTCCATGATTGTATCAACCATATTGAGGTACATTTTCAATATATACGAGAATCGGTTAGTGATGGAATTATTAGCATTTTTAATGTTTATCCCCAAAATCATTATTGATGATCTTCGTATTAAGACTTTTACTTCTAGTGGTCATTCATATCTTGTTAGCAAATTGAAGATGTGAGACCTCCATCAGTTTGGGGAGGCTGTTGTGGTACAAGCTCATTTGTAGTATAGAAGCCCACGGTATATATGTATAATATTAGTAGCATAATCTACCTTAATAAGAGAGCTAGGGTTCCCCACAGATATTTGTATAACACACAATGCCGGTCACCGATAATCAATGGTGTTGTCAGAACTTCACTTTAGGTGGGTCCGATGTAAAACTAGAAATATATAAAATAAATTTTATTAATAGACAAATGATCCATGACGTATTTTATAGTATGTTGACTGATTTTCGTTTGAGAGTGAAATTCTACACTAAACTATAAATTAGGAAACTCATAATAAACCATTACAGACGCAGTTCTATCTAAAATCTAAAGTTATTTACACAATATGCAAGGTTAATATGTGATACAAATTTCACTACAATATGTTGGTAGATAAGTAAAATTAAAAAAAAATATATGAATTGTTTAATTTGAGTATTATGCAAATATTGTTATTTTTTGTGTTTTAATCTCAAGCTAAGATTAATCCCAAGACCCACCATCTTCCAAACTAGCTCCGCCACTTCCGATGATGGTTAACAAATCAATAAGAAAGATCCACAAAATTTGGTCATCAAATTGTCTCGTCCATACGAAAAATGAGAAAACCACATAAATCTCTATTTCGATTTCATTCTCGATTTCCTATTCAGTCTGTTTCTATTCTTTTGTTTTACAGTGCATTGTTCTTGCTCTATTTTTGCTACGTTAGCACTAACTGTAGGGAGTACTTTTATCAGTAGTATACCGAATAACCAAGTACCCTCTCTTCTTCTCTTCATAGTTTGTATTTTGTTTAATGAATATCCGCCCACCCCAAGATATACCAAGACACCCCAACCCCATTAAC
The DNA here is from genome assembly GCA_946122785.1 of Linum tenue. Classification (NCBI taxonomy): domain Eukaryota; kingdom Viridiplantae; phylum Streptophyta; class Magnoliopsida; order Malpighiales; family Linaceae; genus Linum; species Linum tenue. The sequence goes on from CAMGYJ010000008.1 coordinate 38,320,038, forward strand.
CCCCTTCGTTCAGTACATAATCGATCTCGAGCCAGCTAACTGGTGATAGAAGAATCAAAGGACCCCGGACCCTCAAACATGAAGAAGGCAGTAATGCTTTTCCTCTTGTCGTCAGCAGCTATTTTGGAGGGTCAATGAAAATTGAAGACCCTGTCGTCCCGCCGGCCGAGTGAAATCGAAGTTCTTATCTACTTAAGATGGGAACGACACGGCGACTATAGCTTAGCGGCCTGTGCAGTTAACAAGACAGAGCCAAGAGGCCAATTCCAATTAGAATTTAGAGGTGAAGTAAAGGAAGGATAAGGTTTAGTGTGGGACAACTACAGCAGAGTTTAGTGTGGGATAGCTGTAGGGAATTTTGTTTTTGAAATAATAATTGTAGGGTTAATGTAAAATTGTCATATGGTACTTGCAAATAAATTATATTTCGGTCATCAAATTATCAAATTACTACAAAATGTGTATGTTTTTTCCATATTCAGGTTAAAACAAGCTAAAACCATCCGACCATGAACCCTTACACTCAATCTATAGGGTCAACGGGCCAAATTGGGTTGACAACCTTGTTCACAGTTCACCGGGTCTGGCAACTTCCACCTATCCACAAGAGCTCACTGCAGAAGCTATTGGCCTATTTTTGGTTGTCCTGTGATTTATTTGGAATTGATAGTTTTGATTTAGCACTCTCTTTCAAATTGGAGATCTTACGTTCAAATTCCAATGTGGTGTTCCTCCCCTCAGCCCACACACATAGGGATTACGATAATTGAGACATTCATTTGCAATCAAGATCCACATAAACTAGATAAGGGATAGCAATTAGTAAACAAAGTTAGGCTGAAACCCACGAGTCTCGAGATCAAGGTTCAAATCGATCGAGATAATTTGAACATCAGCAATCAAACATCCGCAGTTGGGCAAAAGAAGCAAATCAGCAGCCCTATGGTATGCGCTGTTTTCACTTAAAGGAGTTTATGGTCCCAGCGATCATCGACACTCTCCTAGGATATGATCATTAGAGGTACCTTATATTTGTAGTGCTTCAGCAATGGATCCTGCAAGACTCAGTACTTCAAATGGAGTTTTGCTTGCTACAGCTTTAACGGTTCCAGGGCATGAATCAGTGATCCAAAAATAGGCAAATGCTTTCTCCAAATCTTCATGAACATGCAAAAAGTAAACAGTTCACAAACATGGTTAAAAGACTAGATAACGATGGCTCACCAGGAACCCTGAAAGGATACTGAGAGATTACCATCATTTTTGTGAGTGAATCGCTCCCAAGATCTCTTAGGAAACACGCCATGGGTAACGTACGCACTTACTTTAGCTGCACCATGAGCTGCCAGAACTTTCTGGTGGATCACAACCAGATAAAATAAGAGACTCTCAATAAGTGCTGTTAGTGATTTCTAAATATAAATAGGGGAAAAAAAACTCTTCAAGCATATCTTAATAAGTACCTGGCACTCGATAAGAGTACCGCCAGATTGCACCAGATCATCAACAATAACCACATGACAACCAGCAGGATTTCCCTCCTTTATCCTCACTATCCTCTTATCACCTTCACGAACTTTGTTGCACACAACCTAAAACATATTGGGAGTCTAGTAAAAAAGATGATCCGAGAATCATGAAATATATTAGATACACTTAAGATCCAAGATCAGAAGGCTTAGACTCACAGTTGGAAAATCATCCAACAGATTGTGGAATCGCTTCCAAGCACCATCATCAGGAAACGCAATAATAATCTGAAAACATAATGAGAAACAAAAAAAAAAGTGGAAAAAAACAAATTCAGTATTGGTTAGAAGCAAGGTAGTCATTCCATATTTTTAGTAAGGAACATAATTAAGTGACACACTAAGACAGCATGAAGCACAAATCTGACACACTAAGACATAGTTGGTCAATCATCCAACAGATTGTGGAATCGCTACTTAACAGCTTTCACTTAACTCAAATTCCCATGACATAGTAAGGAACATAATTACGTGACACACTAAGACAGCATGAAGCACAAACCTTATCAGAATCAGGAAGCTGTCTGAGGCGTTGCTTCAACAAAGGTATCCCAGTCTCAAACAAAGGCAATACATGGTCCCCAAAGTAAAACCTTTCCTGCACAAGGCATAATGATGGGGTTAAGTATCACCTCTCGCTAAACGATTATGAATTGCACAAATGCTGAGAAAAAAAATTCAAGATAAAAGCTACAAGGCCGCAATGAAGAAATGTCTTGTTCATTTCTTCTCTATTCTCTCAACCCTCACTGAGTACATTCCACGCCTTGCAATTTTTAGTCTGGTTACTTTAAACAAGATTCAAAAAGGGTACACATGTTTTTAGCCTTTCCCATCATTAGGCTAACTCGATTCAACAAAAGAAATTACAACGTCCAATATGTAGAAACCAACAAGTTCCATGTGTATAGAAATGCTGAAGCCCAATATTTACTAGAGGAAATGGAAGAGAGTACAATATAAGGAATGATGAAAGGTTTTTTAAATTTCTTCAATTGACTCAACTTGAGTTGTATTTGACATTCAGATAGGTAGGTATGGTATTTTGAAGTTCAAGTTCATGACTCTAAGCAGTTGCAATGCATGACACTTGACTAACCTCACTACTATAAATTTTCTCTAGGACTAACAATGGCACAGTAAGTTAAGTAGCAGCAGCAGCTTCTTTGTTCTGTAATTTGTTAATAGGTGATTCTGGTTCATCATTTTCAATATAATAACTCAAGCAACAAAGAGCAATAGATGATACTACTAACAAAGAGAAGTGAGAATGGAATAACCTGTAGAGCATGTATATCATAGATGACTAGACTAGTAGGGCCGCCTCTTGATATGGGAATATTTGACAAGATTCTGGCCAAGGTGAACGCTGTTGCAACATCCCCTTCTTCGTCCATTCTCTCAAAGGTGGCAGTTGGGAAGAAAGGCAAAACCAACGAGAAGGAAGCAACAAACAGACGCGGAAGTGCATATATGACAGAGAGCTGCTCAAAGATCACAGATGGTGAACTGAAGGAAGCAAGAAACGCCACATGCTGACCCCGTATATCATGAGCATTGTTTATATAAAGGTTCGGGAACCCATCCTCGAAGCTCCTGATACCAAACCACAAAATATTAGGTCTTTCTCTATATCAGCACTCCATGCATAAGGGAAAAAGCTGAGCTGAGACCAAGATTACTTAATCATATGAGCAATTACTGGATACAGTAATGATCTCGAGCAATACCACAGGCAAAACAAAACACAAATAGGGGACATTGTGGAGAGCTGAATCGTGGAATGCAATAATACTTAACCGATGAGAATGACAGCAAAACAAACATAAACATAATGCTGTATAGAAAAGAAACTGTGTAAACTGCCTTGGCACCGCAGAGTTTTAGTAAAGAATCCAACTTTAATGGAAAAGGGGAAAACAGCCGATACAGAAAGATAAAGTTTGACCTCCAGTTGATGGATTGAAGGGTGATGAGGTCAGAATTGGCGGCGACCTTACGGGCGAGTTCTTCACACTCCAGGCAGTAGAAAAGAAGCACTTGCTTCTTGGGTGCATTTGTGTTTGTCTTCGCGATGGCTTCCATGATTATTTATTCTTCTCGCTGCCAACTCCTATCCGTCGTCACCGGCGCAGCCGTCTCTGTATCTCACGGAAGAGTGAAAAGGAGGGGTAATAAGGGTTCAAACTTCGGTGCGTGCGACAAGAGCCAACAACCAGATTGAAGTGAAACAGAGGGGAGAGATTACCTCACCGAGAATTTGGCAAGCTTTCCTACTGCGGCGGGGTTAGTGTTTAGAAGCTCTAGAGTTTCTGATTCTCTGCCTCTCTTCACCTTTATTCAGCTCCCTATAAGCTCTGCGTACAATTGCAGCGGCTTAACGCTTTCAGGGTTGCGGGCGAGCGGCGACTGAAGAAGTGTGAAAGACCGGGAGGTGGAGGTGGCTGGTGATACGACACCGTATTCGTTGCAACTGGTCTCCTCGTTCATGTATATTTATTAATTACGTTTTTCGTTCAACAGCTCACCCAGTTAAACAAAGCTAGTCAAACGGTTGAACCACTCGGCCAACTCTCATTTTGCTTGTTTCGTGATCAAGTAAAAAGTCTGAACTTTGGAACAGCGGTCCATAATGGGGCTCATAAATTTATCTTTTAATTAAAATGAAACCACTGACCAATTATTGGCAAAAAAAAAAGAAAAAAACCACTGACCAATTAAAATACATTTTTCTCTACTGGCTTATAACCCAGCCCGTAGGCCGGAATGTTCATATTTTAATATTTTTATGTTTATGTTATGTTTAAATTTATTAATTCGTTTAAGTTTATTGAAAATAATTCAATCGAGATGCTACATAAAGAATGAATATATAGGTCGAACATTCATGGAAATACCCTACTCATTTAAGAATCTAAAAATGTATCATTAATTCCATTTTCATAATGATAATTGAGCCCCTATTAAAATGATATTGGTTAATAGATTGTCCAGAAATATATAATATAAAAGCTCATTGGAATTCACACACGATCCATAGATAGTTTGAAACTGAAATGAAACCTTATAGTCCCACATAAATGGTTCAAAGCTCTCCTCTATGAATAACATGTCACTAATAAAAAAGAAATGGATTTATAAAAAAAAAACAGAAATGAAGAGTTGTTGATTCAAGTAAATCATATGCTAACAACTCAACTAAAAGGAGATCATCAAAACTTGAGAGCAAATGACAAAATTAGAGTTACATCCAATATACTAATAGACTCGATCAAAGTAATGAGGCACAAAATTAGACACTCCTTATCTACAGGTTAGTAGTTTGAATAATGAATCGAACTTAACTTTAGTAAATCAATCAATGATTCCTCGTTTTAACATAAACATAGGTTGTGGTAGTTGCAACAACCATAACACCTAAAGATCCAATAGTTTCCACTCTCCGTTGTAAAACCAACCTTTATCCCTTCCATCTTCAATCTCTCGACGTATATGTTTTAAACCAAAATTCAATTTCTAATCCTCCTTCTGCAACTCCATTTATGCTACTTTGATGGATCTTCTCTCCATGAACCTGAATTTCTCTTTCAATTGAGTTTCTTGTCAACTTGATCTCCAACTCCTTAATCCTCTTTCTTTTATTTGGCCAACTCATCTTCCTTGGGGCAGTTTTAATAAGCTCGTAAAACCAACTCTCATCTTCAATTCCATCAATATGCTCTTCTCCTCCTTCTCTGCCTTCACCTGATCCAGTTCACTTCCATGCCCTTCAATACCCTCTCCATTTTCATTAATATCCTGATTATCTACCACTTCTCTCTCTTCAACTGCTCCAATTTTGCTTCTATGTCTTTCAATACCCTCATTGGTTCAATCACTACCCTGACCAACTGGCTCTTCACTGCATTCACTTGCTGCAAACTACTTCCATGACTTTTTATACACCTTACTCAAAATCAAAATCAACTAACCATTATTAGTCCATGGCCTTGGATAAGTTTTAAACTCTCTATGAACATCTCAATACCACAAAGTCTAAATCTAAATATTCTTCCAGTTAATAATGAACTTGAGTTTATCAAAATCTAATTTACTCCTTCTAAGTTGGAATTCCCATCCCCAAGCTCATTTTTGGTTCATTTGATCCCACATAAACATGATATTATACCTCTAACTAAAATAAATCAAAGCATTTTACGAAAAGAAACCGAACCATGAACTTTACCTACTACCAAATCCAAACACAATTTCTTCCTCTCACCACTTCCCTTCCCAAACCCAATATCAACTTTTACTCCAAGTTCACACCCCCCAACTCCCAGTGTGTTGCGTGAAAACTTAATTTTAGCAATCATTATGCTTGCAATTAGATTAAGGGACACCAGCAAGCGCCAAAATTCCACCAGTCAATGAGTTGTCTTCACTTTGAGTTTTGTCATAAAACTGCTAGCCCGATATGTTTATCAGTTTGGAGTCCATATGATGAGCAATACCAAATCAGTTGCAGGGAAGTTACCGGTTACAGTAATGACAATGTGAAACATGTGTTAACAAACGCAAATATGGGTTACTTTTATGTATTGACATTAGAATGACGGGATTGGACAATGAGATCGTCCTTAGTTAAGAGACATGTAAATTGGTTCATTTGGTATGGAGGACACAAACCGTTAAAATTCTAAATTATTTGGGTGAGTTTGTATTTAATGTATTCAAAATTGTGGTATATGAGTTAGGTGATTAAAATATATAAACCCAAACGAACCGACCCACGTACACCCCTAGGAAGAGTTTCAAAACTTAGTATTTAACTGTACAAAAATGTTCAGAGAACCAGTCCCCTATAGTTTGCACAAATATATGATTTCTTCACTATAGTTCTAGAAATTAATGGTAATTTAAGAATTCTATATCGCTTCCACATATTCAATACTATAATTCGATATGAGATATTCGAACCAACAATATTTTGGTTGCAATTTTATGGTTATAGTCTATTTATAAGATAGATAAAATTTTAAATTAAGTATTAAACTATAATTAAAATAAAAAAAATATCAAAATCGAAATATCAAAACACCAAATAAGTGCTTATGGAATATTTATTAGGCTAGCTAACTGTTGAAAAGTTCATTGATTTCATATTTTAGCTTCATATATATTTTTAATTTAAAAAAATACAACAAGTCTACATAGTCTGATTGATTTTAAACCTTCACTTTGTTTGAAGTGACCATGGTTCAATTCTCAATATGTCTATCTTTTTCTGTAAATAAATAAAAAATACAAATAATTGTGAAGACAAAAATGTCCTTCCTAATTTCCCTCTCATTGCAGGAAATTTGGAAAGGGAGATTAAGTTTTAAATATTTAAATCATATAACCTAAATCTATAGAACTTAAACCCCAATATCACATATACTAAGAACATAATCAATGATTCTGATTCGTCAAGATGTATATAACATACCATATGCACTATATTAGGATTTAGAGAATTATGATATAGGGTTTAGTTACGTGATTAATCTATGGTCTAGATAATGTTATTTAACTAAGGAGCGTACCATAGAATTACCAATGTATATACACATACCATTGTTTGTTAAATTTAGCCAATGATAATTGGCTCATTTGTCAATGGTATTTAGTCTTTCAATTCTATGCTTATAATTGTCAACCATTAGGGAAATTGTTAGCCAATGATTTTTGGTTATTCACTTATAGCACTGAAAATGTCTTGTTACAAAACCATAGATCACAAATGTCAAATTTTATGTTTTGAAATAAAATTTTGCATAGCACTTTTGTAAACAATCCTTGTATTCCTACAAACTAAAAAGTCATGTAACCTAATTAATGTAAAAGTTGTAACTCAATCGGGGGTTCCGTCCCACTGCAGAATTACGACGTTCGGGATGAGAGTGGCGCAGGGGAAGTTGGGGGAGACGATCGACACAAGCTTGTATGGTATCAAAGGGATGCCCGGATACTTCATCAAGGTTTGGGTGATGATCAATGTAACTTAACCGCTCCGCTCCCAAGTGTATGCCTCGAACCCAGTGGCGGGGAAGTTCTGGGTGAACCTTGTGCATGAGCATTTGTCGTTGTTCTGCTACCACTGTGGTAGATTGGGACATACGACTGCTAATTGTGGCTACCCAGCTCCCAAGAGGGAAGAGCACTTCCTCCCAAAAGATGACTACTGACGAGTCAGGGCATAGGCTGAATGAGGCAATGCTTTATTCCATCCATGGGATGGGGGTTCCGCACACTATTTGGATTAACCCGACGACCCATGGTGGCAAGTAGAAGATTCGAGATGGTGGTAAGAGGCGACCTGATCATGGGGATCGTGAGGTGGGGTCAGGGCACATAAACAAGGTGTTGGCCCTTCCTGCGACGACGTCTCGTGGGAAGAAGGAAGCTGGCAGTGAAAAGCGGAAAGATGATGCTCTGGTGGGTGGCCGAACGGTTGGGGTGACAGGGAAGGAGGAGTGCATAAAGATGGGGCTGGAGGACCAGGGGAAGAAGTCTTCGATGGGAAGGACTAAGGAGGCTAGTTCAAGGCGGAGTGGGAAGGAGGAGCTGACGGAGAAGAAACCTGCAGGTTCTGTTGGCGGGAAAAAGGCAGAGAAAATGAAGGGCAATGGCAAAATTGATAACCAAGGGGGGAAGACTGCTGCGGAGGGCACTAAATATTGCTTGAAATTAGGAGGGGTGAGGTCAGTACCAGTTGCAGACTGCAAAGGGGGAAAGGTGAAGGATCTTGTGTCAAAGTTGGAGGAGCAGAACAAGAAGGATGTGGAGGGGCAGGTGCAGGCGGCTACTAAGGGAGTGAGTTCGGTCATTGTTGCGGAGGAGGGTGTAAGGAAGGTGCTATTCGCCTATTCCAGATGAAGGCTCCGGAGGGCATTGAGGCGATGGACAAGAAGCGTCCAACAGCGATGCTGGATGAAACAGAGGAGAAGCCAACTCCAATGAAGAAAGCTTGTGTGGAGGAAGGCGAAAAGGAATTTTATGAGATGATTGATGTTCCGGTGGAGGAAGGCAGCTGTGAGTGGCCCCACCCAGATAAATGAGACTAGTCGCGTGGAACGTTCGGGGAATTGGGCCATTCCTGACTTCCAATCGTTGCTGGGGGTAGTTAGGGCGAATAATCCTGATATTGTATTTATTTTGGAAACTAGATCGCGTCGTAGAGTTGTGTCCCGTCGTCTTAGGGGACTAGGTTTTTCTGATTTTTTTCTTGTTGATGTCGTTGATTCGTCAGGAGGATTAGCGGTGGGGTGGGCTCATGGGCTGCAAATTTCAGTCTTTTTTAGTTCTTCATTTTTCATTTCGGTTTTGGTTACGAACAATGGAATTCAGTATGGTGTCGTGTTTGTTTACTTGAGCTGTGTTGCGTCGGTTAGGGCCTCGCAATTGGAAGATTTGCGTAATTATTGTGCGGGTTGTACGGTCCCTTTAATTGTGGTGGGAGATTTTAACGCAATTCTTACGTTAGATGATAAATTAGGAGGTAATGCGTGGAATCTGTCGCAAGCCATCGAGTTTCATCAATTTGTAGATGCCTTCGGTGTCCAGGACTTGGGTTTTCGGGGAAGTCCATACACATGGTCTAATTGCCGTATGGGTGTTGCTGCTATCCAGGAAAGACTTGATCGTGCGTTCAGATCAGAGTCTTGGATGGAGCAGTTCCCGGACACGATGGTTGAACATGGAACGGACTTGGGCTCCGACCATAGAGCGTTTATAATTGCGGACCGCCCCTTTGTTAAAGAGAAAAATTATGTGTTCCGGTTTGATGGTCGTTGGGCGCCGAATCTGGAGGTACGACCTATGGTCGAGGAAATTTGGGCAGAAACGATACAAGGGTCGGCCATGTATCAATTTTGGTGTCGGTTGAAGAAATTACGATATCGATTGGTGTAGTGGAGTAAAGCGGGGACGTCTAATGCGGCTCGTCAAATTAGAATTCTCCAAACAGAGATCACGACGCTTAAAGAAGAACATCTGATAGATTGGGGTCGCATTAATGCGTTGGAGGCGGATCTGACTCTCAAATGGGTGGAGAAAGAGTTGTTCTGGCGGCAAAAATCGAGAGTGTGATGGTTGAAGGAAGGGGATTGTAATTCCTCGTATTTTCACGTAGTGACGCGTGCATGTAGGAAGAAGAATTTTGTGGAGAAATTTGAAAGGGAGGACGGGTCGTGGGTGACAGAACCTGGCAAAAAGGCTACTGAGGCTGAAGGATGTTATTCTCATTTTTCACGTCATTGATTAATCGTACCGCGTTTGGAGGGGCGAGTTGAACAATTGCCGTTGGAGCGTCTGGTAACGGAGGAGATGAACGGGGAATTGACAGCGGAGGTAACTCCTGACGAGATTCGTAGGATGATTTTCGTTATGGGGTCCACCCAGGCACCTGGAGCGGTTGGATTTACAGGGAAGTTCTTTAAAATGTTTTGTGGAATTGTGGGTGGTTCCGTGATTGCGGCTGTACGTTCGTTTTTTCTGAATGGACGTATCATGCTAAGTTTTAACCATACTTTGTTAACGTTGATCCCAAAAGTGGATGTGGTGGAGAATGTTCGGCAACTACAGCCGATTAGTCTCTGTCAGTTTGTCTATAAGACTATATCTAAGATTATGGCTAATAGAATGGCAGTTTTGTTGCCACAGATTGTATCCCAAATCGTAAACAATATCTTATTGGACATGAGATCATGCACTATCTCTACATCAAAACCAAGGGGAAGAAAGGCTATATCGCTCTTAAGGTTGACATGGAAAAGGCCTATGACAGGGTTGAAGCTGGCGATTTTGAAGAAGTTGGATTTGGGGAAACGTGGATCAACTGGGTTAAGGAGTGCATTTCGACTCCGTCATTCTCGGTTATGATGAATGAGAAGCCTCATGGGTACTTTCAGTCGTCTAGAGGACTGCGGCAAGGAGATCCGTTATCGCCACTTCTTTTTGTGCTATGTATGGAGGGTCTGGCTGCATTGCTTCGGCAGGCTATTGCTAGTAAAAGACCCTAGGGGGTTAGGATTAATCCTAAAGCCCCGAGGGTCTCTCACCTTTTCTTTGCAGATGATTCCTACTTGTTCCTTCGGGGGTCACAGAATGAGTGCTCAACCCTCCTTGTTGTGATGCAGGACTATGAGGAGCTTAGTGGACAAAAGATAATTTTACAGAAATCGGCTGTCTGCTTCAGCCGTAATATTTCGGAGGAGGAGGGACAACAGTTGGCGGTAAGCCTTAGGGTGGGTGTGAAGGATAAATACCTTGGGTTGCCAACGGTAATTGCCCGATCCAAGTCGGAGACCTTTAGGTATGTAGAGGTGGCTTTGATTAGCCGGTTGAAGGGTTGGAAACGTCGACATCTATCTTGGGCAGGTAAAGAGACGCTTTTGAAATCAGTAGCCTCGGCTTTACCAGTTCATGTGATGGCTTGTTTCAAACTCCCTGTCACGCTATATCGACGACTAGATAAGCATATGGCTAGGTTTTGGTGGGGCTATTCAGAGGGAAAATCTAATATGCGGTGGATGTCATGGCTACGCCTCTGTCGTAGTAAGCACGAGGGGGGACTTGGGTTTCAGTGGTTTGAGTTATTTAATCAGGCTTTGTGGCTAAGGTTGCGTAGGAGGGTTCTTATGGAACCATATTTGCCCTTAGCTCGCATTTATCGGGGAAAATACTTCCATAAAGGGTCCATCCTCACTGCCAAACCGGGGTCACGACCCTCATGGGGATGGCGTAGTGTCTTGCATGGTTGTACTCTCTTGTGGGCCAGTCTTTGATGTCAAGTGGGTGATGGGGAGTCAGTTCAGATTAGGTCGGGTCAGTGGATCCCCAACATTTTCCTGAAGCGCCTGAGCTCTTGCCTGGTGAGGCCCCTTTAGGTGATGCGCTGGTGTCCGAGTTTATTGATCCGGATAGTGGCTCGTGGTGCGAGGAGTGCATGCGGGGGAATTTTACCGAAAGAACCTATAGGGCAATTCAGGCCATTCCCCTCCCTCGGGTGGCGGTGCGGGATAAAATTGTTTGGTTCCGTGAGGCGTCAGGGATTTATTCAATTAAATCTGGATATCATTTGGCGGATATGTGGGATCCAAAAGATTGGCGATGGAAGGATGAGGCATCTACTGTTGACATGTCGTTTTGGAAGAAGGTCTGGGGTTTCCAGGTACAACCTAAATTGAAGTTTTTCCTTTGACAAGTGCTCAGTCGAATTGTACCCACGATGGAGGGTCTTCCGGATGTCGGTGTTTCAGTCTTTGCTTGGTGCCCGGTTTGTTGGGCGGAGGAAGAGACGTTATAACATCTATTCCTTGAGTGCCCGATGTCGGTGGCTTTATGGAGTTTGTCAGGGTTGGCTTCTGAGGGGGTCGGTACCCCCGACTGAATCTGGTAATATTCCTTCGGCGCATGTTGGAGAGGAATGAATCCCAGAATCGGGTGCTCCGTGTTGTTTGCCTCCATTGGAGGATTTGAAAGAGTCGGAATCTCGCAACCTTTGAAGGGACGCATATGACATTCACGACCTTACACATACATTTTCGGGCACATGCATTAGAGTGGGAGTCCCGTGGGAATGTGGGTGGTCCAAGCCTTGGTCAGGATTTGCTTGTAGAGGTGCCACAGTCTGGTGAGCAAGCTACTGGCAGGGGTATGGGCATAATATGTTCAGTGGATGTTGCAGTCTGTGCAGGGTCTTATGTTGCGTGTGGGATGGTGCTGAGGGACTTGTCTAGTGCGGTGGCGTTGGTCAAGGGGATGTTGTTTGCAGATATTGATGATCCGAGTATGCTAGAGCTTTTGGCGCTTCGAGAGGCGATGCATTGTTGTCTTCTGATGGGCAGAGATGCAGTCACATTTCAAGGGGATGCCAAGGTGGTTTTTGACAAGGTTAATGCTGGGATGGTAGCGGATGTTAGGGGTGGAATCATCTTTGAGGAGATTCGCTTGCTGCGGTTGATGTACCCCAGTCTCCGGTTTTATTTTGTTGGGAGGGATAGCAATAGGGTAGGCCATCTGGTGGCTAAGAAGGCCCTTACTTTGTTTCCTGATCGTTGTTCTGGGTTTGATTTTTGTACTTGGCCCTCCAGAGAGGCAGGTATGATGTAACTCTTTTTATTCTTGTTTAATACAAGCTACCATTTTTGTTAAAAAAATAATTTTTTATGAGAAACTTCCCCATCAATTATGAACTTCCTCGGTTCCTCCTCCCCGTGCAGGCGTGCACCCTTTCCCCATCTTCCATTCTCTCTCTCCCTCTCTCCTTCTCTCTCTCTCTCTCTCTCTCTCGCACTCACACATATCCTCACCAAACTGCATCTAGCTTCTCCTTATCGCAAACCCAATCCCACCCCCACCCCCGCGCTCAAAGCCAAATCAAAGGCACTTCCTAATCGGAAACTCTCGTCTCTTTGCCGGTCGCCTCGTTGATCTCTCCAGTCGTGGCCTCGTGGGTTGTCAGTTGCCACTCTCCACTCGCCAGAGGAGAAGAGAAGAGGAGTGGCGAAGCGTTGCATGGATCGACTAGATCATTCACCAGTCGCCTCGTTGATCTCTCCTATCGTGGGTCGTCAGTCGCCACTCGCCACAGGAGAAGAGAAGATGAGCGACGGGGCGGGGCTGAGAAAGAAAGAAACGATGATAACCTCCACTGCGATTCACTCGTTCGATTAGAGATTAGGGTTTTGCTTTTGGGTGTTAGTTGTTTGGACTCCGGTTATTTTTTTTTTAAGCTTTTGTTATGTAAAACGGCAACGCTTTTTATTGGATATAAGCTACCGCCGATTAGAACAAAATCGGGCGGTTTCTCGCTTTGTGCGGGTTAACCCGGAAAAACCGGCCAACACAGTAAAAAGGTCCCTAACAGCCTACCGTTTCGTTTTTTGTCCTATTCCTGGTTGAACAAGTTGAATCGGCCGGTACAATTCAGTTTCCTGGTCCATGGATATAATTAGTGGTTTTCAGCCGAGAGCTTTATGCTCTCCGTGGATTAGTCTCGTTCGCATTGAACGGGGATACCACGTAAATCCTGGTGTCGTATCATCTCTTTTGCTTCCCGCTTTCATCGTATTTTACATGGTATCAGAGCAGTGAATAGATCCATAGCTTTTCATCATGGTTTCCGACGAGGATTCCTCTGCCAAGGCCTCGAAATCTGTAGTGGAGAATGTCGTTGCTGATCAGCTCGACCTCCCATCTCATCTCCAGCTTCATCAGTCCGAGAGCCCGAACAATCTGTTTGTTTGGGAGTTTCTCACCGATGTCAATTATGGTGAGTGGATTGTTAATATCACCGACTATCTTATTGCTAAGAACAAAATTTGCTTTGTTGATGGTTCCCTTTCGATTGCTAAGATGCCCGCTGAGCAGGAGGCTATACGGCGCTGCAATGCAATGGTTAAGGGTTAGTTAAAGAACTTCAAGTCTAAGGAGGTACGTAACAGTGTTCGGTTTGCTTATACCGCCCGAGAAATTTGGGTTGATTTGCAATATCGTTTTGGCCAAAGCAGTGCTTCTCGTCTCTATGAACTGAAGAGCATGATCAGCTCCTTGCAACAGGAGAAAACCTCCATCTCGGCCTTCTATACTCGTCCGCATGGGCTATGGGATGAGATGCAAGCCCTTACACCGTCGTGGGATTGCACTTGTGATGAGGTCCGGAGCCTGGGAAGTTGAGTTAAGTAGACAATGGGAAGCTGAGGCAGTTTATTGGCAGCAAAAGTCTAGAGTCCGATGTCTGAAAAAAGGTGATAAAAATAATTCTTATTTCCATACGGTTACAAGGGTTCGTAGAAAAGGAAACTTCGTGTCCGAACTTTGCAATGACAGTGGGGAATGGATCACGGAAGAGAGTGGGAAAGCAGAGATTGCCAATAAATTTTATCAGACCCTTTTCACATTGGAGAACAAGGTGCTAAACATGATTGATCGGGTGGCCGGTCTTCCCATACCCCAGAGTGTTACTCCGGAAATGAATGCCAGTCTTACGGCTGAGGTCCTTCCTAGAGAAGTAAGAAAAACGGTCTTCTCCATGGGACAGAAGCAGGCACCTAGTTCTGATGGATTCACGAGGAAATATTTTAAGGATTTCTGGGATATTGGTGGTGACTCGGTGTTTGAAGTTGTCTGCTCCTTCTTTACAATGAGTAGGATGCTCCGTAGCTTTAATCATACTTGGCTTACTTTGATCCCCAAAGTGGATAATGTGGAGACCATGAGGCAGCTCCTTCTTATCAGCTTATGCTAGTTTGTATACAAAGTTATAACCAAAATCATGGCTGAAAGGCTTGCTTTCCTCTAACCACAAATAATCTCGAAGGGCCAAAATGCTTTCATCTGGGAACGACAAATAGTTGAAAATATCCTCCTTGGGCATGAGTTAATTCACTACTTGAAAATCAAAATGCGTGGTAAGAAAGGGTACATGGCTCTAAAGGTTGACATGGTAAAGTCCTATGATAGAGTCGAATAGCCATTTCTTCTTGCAGTTTTGGACAAGATGGATTTTAACTCCATCTGGAAAGGATGGATAAATGAACGTCTCAGATTAACGTCATTTTCGGTCCACATGAATGGCACACCTTGGGGTTTCATTACACCATCCAGTGGGCTCCGGCAGGGGGATCCTCTCTCTCCTCTCCTATTTGTGATATGCACAGAGGGGTTTGCGGCGTTGCTTCGAAATGCTATTACGAGGAAAAAAAACTAGAAAGAGTTAAAGTTGCTCCTCGGGCTCCCCGAATCTCGCATCTTTTTTTCGCAGATGATTCTTATTTATTCCTTAGAGGTTCTCTCTAGGAGTGTGAGAATTTAATCGAGGTTTTGATTGAATATGAGGAACTTAGTGGACAAACGGTGAACTTGGCTAAATCAGCAGTTTGCTTTAGCAAGAATATTGCTATGCCGGACTAGGAGTTTTTGGCTAAGATTCTAGGTGTCGAGGCGGTAGGGGTCCAAGATAAATATCGGGGTTTACCTATGCTGATTGCCCAGTCTAAAATGGCTACGTTTCGATACTTGAAGGAGAAGTTGCTCGAGAGATTCCAGGGCTGAAGCAGAGGACATTGTCTTGAGCAGCTAAGGAGACTTTGATTAAACAAGTCGCTTTAGCTTTGCCATTGCATGTCATGTCATGCTTCAAGCTACCTCTTTCTCTATGTTGTCTCTTGAACAAACATGTTGCCAGATTTTGGTGAGGGTCGGTAGAGGATTCGGTGGATGTCGAGCACGGGTTTTCTGGGCTAAGTGTATCTTGTCTTTACCACGAATTATCCTGGCGTAATATGTGCAGAAGTAAGCATGATGGTGGTATGGGGTTTCGTCTTTTTTTGAGCATTTTAACCAGGCCCTCTTAGCCAAAATTGGACGGCGCATCCTTAATGAACCTGAGTCCCTCTTAGCCTAGCTTTACAAAGGAAAGTATTTTCCTACTGGAACCTTCCTGACTTCTACTGCTCGCTCTCGCCCATCTTGGGGATGGCAGAGTATCCTCTATGGTCGACAGTTGTTAAAGATGGGATTAAGATGGCAAATTGGTAATGGGCAGACTGCATCTCTACTTCACTCCAATTGATTCCCCGGTTACATCCATCTCCTCCAATGTATTATCCCCAGGTGTTACCAGACGGGGTGACCCGTTGGTAGCAAAGGTTATCTTTCAAGGGGAGGGGCGTTGGTGATAAAAAAAAATCCAGCCAGTGGTTTGACCCACCAACTTTTCGTGCCATTAAAGCGATCCCTCTTCCACATCAGAATATGGAGGATAGACTAATCTGGCATGCCACCCAATCATGCTCAAAAGACGGGATTTGGACACGAAAAATGATGGGTTTTCTCTGTTAAGTCGGCCTATCATTTTTCTGTCTTGCTTGATAAACGGAGTGGTCGTTCGAGGTCCAAGGCTAGTTGGATGGATAGAGCCAGCTGGATTCATTTGTGGGAGGCCAATATTCCACCCAAATTGAAGGTGTTTATCTGGAAAATCTTTAATTGTATCATGCCCACTACTGAAGCCCTAATTGAGACGGATGTCCCTCTGCACCCCAAATGCCCTGTTTGTTGGGTTGATTCAGAAACAATGGAACATTTGTTCCTGTATTGCCAAGTGGCGCGCGCTCTTCGGGATCATTTGGGGTTGGAGTATCTTGGTCACAGGTTACCTCGTCACACTTCCCCACTTTTTCTAAAGAAGTTGATGTCACTTATACATCAACCTTCTCTATTCATGGCAGTGGTTGTTGTCCTTTGGAGGATCTGGCGATCTCGTAACTAGGTGGTTTTTGAAGGAAAATAGTTTGGGATCCCTGCCTTGATGCGCTAGTTTAACCAACAATATGAGGAGTGGGTAAGTTTGCCGCTGTGTCCTTCAGTCTTCCATCCCTTTGATACATCCCATGGGTCCTGGGGGGACTGTTATGGTTGTTTGTATGTGAGATGGGGCTACAAGGAGTGGGTCGGATTCGGAAGGCGAGATGGTTGTTATAAATCAAGCTAGGGATATCCTTTTGGCTACTAGGGTTAAGTTTCCTTTGATTGATGACCCTATGGTGATCGAGTTGCTTGTGCTCCAGGAGGCTGTTTTATGTTGTTTGGACCATGGTTTCACGGAGATGAGGTTTGAAGGAGATGCCAAAGTGATCATCGAGAAGATTGATCAGGCTAATACAAGAGACAACTGGATGGGGGCTATTCTCGAGGAACTTGTGCATTATTTTGCAACTTATTATGGGTTTACTGTTCGATTTGTAGGTTGGCGTAGCAATAGGGTAGCCCATATGGTGGCTAGAAAGGTCCTTTCATTGTACCCGACTATGAGTCGTTTCTTTGATTTCCAGGCTTGGCTGAACTCCAGGATGTAATTACCTATTTTTTTGCATCAATATATGATTGCCTCTTGTTAAAAAAATGTCATTTGAATAAGAAGAGGAGGCTAAAGAGGCAATCAATAATGACAGTATGGAGCAAAAGGAACTCATCTTGCAGAGCCTTCATGGTGAGGATGACCAAGAGTATCTCATTAACGACTTTCACACCTGTCCCCATCCAAAGACCAACTTTGAAGAAGAAGTCACAAGGGAGAAGGAGCAAAATGACCTCATAACAACCTTGCATGACAACTTGCCCTCCAATTTGTACTTAAAGACAAGGATGGGATGCAGATATAAGAGGTTGAGAAAGAAGAAGTGAGCACCGAGGATGAAGCTCTTGATTGTTCCGAAGAGGAGGAAATGTTTTTGAAGAAAGAGAGGAGGGTTGAGGAGGCCATTGGTGTCCAATCAATGGACGAGGTCGCGGTAGATGAAGCCTCTACAAGCTACAAGTGGTGCCAACAATCCCCATCCAATCTTGATGCAATTCTAGAGAAGGGCCCATTTGTGGTGTCTCTTTCCCAAGCCGAGATCACATCATCATCAATCCCTCTTGGTGGATGCGGTGGTGGTGATAACACCAACATCGGGTAGTAGTGCCCCGTGTTTGAATTACCCAAACTACCACTTATATTCCCATACGCAAACTACAAACACGAGTAGGATAATCGTTTTTTCAAATTTCAGGGTGTCCCGAGCTATTAATTATAATATCTTTTTCCATGCATAATTTACCATTGGGGGTTGGATAATCGCTTTTCCAAAATTTAAGGATGTCAAGGCCCCTGGGTCCTCCCATGGGGTTAACTCTTATGTAAACTTGTTTTGCCTGTGTGGTGTTTGATGCTTGCAGGGCAAAGAAACTGTTTAACAAGGTCAAGAAAACCCTTTCTCCCTCTACTTCTTCCTTTGCATCTAGGAGGAGTGAGCCTACTGCGGACATGGATGTGGACTACTTGGAAGCGTTGCCTACTGGTCGAAGACGTAGCATGGAGCTCTGCCGCGTCACTCACTCCCAGACTCAAGCTGCTCAAAGTCAGTTCCAGAGGACAATAAAGAGGATGGGCCATTCCAGTCTTACAGAGTCTTTCATCGATGACGACGAGAGTGGTGAAGTCTGACTATGAGATGGAGGGTGACTTTGAGACATACAAGGATCTTATCATGGATTTCGATCTCACAACCCTCCACTGACGGCCATAGTTCCTCCTTTCGAGGGCCACCCTGAGATTGATCCGGCTTTGCACTTCTCGCATACTGGATGATGGCTTAAGGTCGTCCGATGGCAGTCAGTCAATGTTGTTGAGCAGGTATAGATGGATTGAGTGGACTTCTTCCGATATGATGGATGGTGTCTAGAGCTTTTTAAGAAGCTTCACTTGGTCTGCCTTCCTAAGCTTGTCGCCTTCTAAGGTGATGGATTCTCAGTCTTGACTAGTGATTTCCTAGCCATCTTCCACTTGGACAGGGTGATGGCCTCCATCCCATGCATATGCTATAGTCTAGGAAGATTTGTCTTCATCGATAGCTACAACATCTTTGTGGAGAAGTTGGGAGTGTCATTTCACCACTCCATTCGGGGAAACCTTGTTGATGCCGCTTTGGGATGTCTTTTACTATAGGTCGGAGAGAAAGAAGAAGGAAAATAATATTTGAAGAGAGTTGACTAGAAAAGAGCCACCCTTTACCTCTGATGAGTCATGTATCAGTAGGTTGAGGAATCAATTCTTGCGGTTTGTGCAGCATTTCGGTAGGCTCTTCTTTCACGGGAGCCCTGATTGAGAGGGTCATTGTATTTCTATGCGTGACATGCTTCTCTTTCCCTCCACTAGGGAGGGATTCGGGCTACACCCAGAATGGCTCATGGTGGAGATGTTTGCCAAGATAGCATCGAAGAAGAAATCGAGCTAGCTTCCAGGCAGCGGCTACATCCTCACTCTATCCGAGTTTGTTAACACCCACCAAGATCAGACTTAGCTCCTTCTAAGGTGTGTAGAAGATTGAGGAACGCCTTCCGGCCTTCATCAGAGCACACAAATTCAGGGTCAGTTACTTCACTGGTTCTGGGATGGATTTACTGCACACTAACTTTTCCTTCATCAACTGGTTCAAGGATAAGAGGCTCCGCATTGACCTAGTTACCTGACCTTAGATGAGGGGTACTAAGAGCACATGGTGCTTCCACTTCAGCATTTACATTGCCCCATGATAGACCGATAATTATACATGTTTTTACCCCTATTCTGAGGCCGTTTGTGACGAGGAATCTCGTGTTTTAAGCCGATTTCACGCTAGGTTGTGTGTTTATGTCATATTTCAGGTCCCGGCGTTGGAATCGAGGCGGAGAAATGAGTTCTGGGTCGAAAGGAGCAAGGTTGGGACGAATAGGGCTGAAGGAGGAAAATACCCGGTCAGGTGGCCAAATACCCGACCGGGTATTAACCAATTTTGGGCGCCCGAGAAGCAGAGAGGGGCCCGGGCACAGCAGTTAAATCCCCGGTCGGGGATTTTGGTGGTAGACCGGGGATTTTCGCCTTTAGTGGAACGGTGCGTTTCACAATACCCGGTCGGACCATAAAATACCCGACCGGGTATTTTGACCGGGTATCGCGACCAGGCAGCTGATAAAAGAGGAAGAAGGCCAATTTTCAAAGGGTTCCGAGTTTTTGAGAGAGAAACCGATACCTAGAGAGAGAAAGCGTCGAACCAGAGTTCTCAAGCGCCATAGATCGATCTTCAACACCATTGGAGCCCGTCTTGAGCTTGGAGAAGTGCGATTTAACGTCCAGAAGCAGGAATCCAACTTCACAGTATGATTTCCGTGTCTGAATCTGCTGTTGCTTCTTTCTCTATGGAGTAGTTTCCCCATTCATCTGGGTATGGAGAACCCTAGATTTGTATGCTAGGTCTGATTGTATGAACCCAAGTACAGTGTTTGTGAATTGATTATATTCGATTGAGGTTTGAATGATTGAATGACTTGAATCCTGATCAAATTCCTGTTGTTTCTGCTTTGACCTGGAATGAGAATATCTGCCTAGGTTGATAGAGTACCCTTAATCGAAGGTGGCGAATTGGTGACTTTAGTCGAGGGGCCAATTCGCTATTCTGTACCGAAGTCAATTCGGTAGTGGAGGTTTGGTTCATTAGGGCCTCAATCTGTTTACTCCGGTGGAGGTTAGTCGCCCGCTAGAGACTCAGATTGAGAGGGTCTGGAGACCTTTAGTCGAGACTTCAGGCTAATTGAGAACCTTCCGCAGTGTAACTTTCATGAAAACTGAACTTGGCAAATTGCAATCCGACTTAACTGCAGTCTAGGGGGAAACCATATCCGGGTGACCTCTCTTGACTTGACAACAAACCGTTTACTTGCTCTGTGTTTTGTTTGCTTGAGTTTCACTAAAAGTTCACTGCTAAATAACAAGAATTCACCGAGTAGTCATCACATCTAGGACCCGGGTTGACATTAAAACCCGACCCGCTATACTACGCTTTAGGAATTGGTTATACTTGGCCATTTTCTAGGGTGACAGTAGGAGTGAGTCAAGTTTTTGGCCGAGGAATCTCGTGTTTTAAGCCGATTTCACGCTAGGTTGTGTGTTTATGTCATATTTCAGGTCCCGGCGTTGGAATCGAGGCGGAGAAACGAGTTCTGGGTCGAAAGGAGCAAGGTTGGGACGAATAGGGCTGAAGGAGGAAAATACCCGGTCAGGTGGCCAAATACCCGACCGGGTATTAACCAATTTTGGGCGCCCGAGAAGCAGAGAGGGGCCCGGGCACAGCAGTTAAATCCCCGGTCGGGGATTTTGGTGGTAGACCGGG
Organism: Linum tenue; assembly: GCA_946122785.1. NCBI lineage: Eukaryota > Viridiplantae > Streptophyta > Magnoliopsida > Malpighiales > Linaceae > Linum > Linum tenue. The sequence goes on from CAMGYJ010000008.1 coordinate 38,341,282, forward strand.
GATTTTCGCCTTTAGTGGAACGGTGCGTTTCACAATACCCGGTCGGACCATAAAATACCCGACCGGGTATTTTGACCGGGTATCGCGACCAGGCAGCTGATAAAAGAGGAAGAAGGCCAATTTTCAAAGGGTTCCGAGTTTTTGAGAGAGAAACCGATACCTAGAGAGAGAAAGCGTCGAACCAGAGTTCTCAAGCGCCATAGATCGATCTTCAACACCATTGGAGCCCGTCTTGAGCTTGGAGAAGTGCGATTTAACGTCCAGAAGCAGGAATCCAACTTCACAGTATGATTTCCGTGTCTGAATCTGCTGTTGCTTCTTTCTCTATGGAGTAGTTTCCCCATTCATCTGGGTATGGAGAACCCTAGATTTGTATGCTAGGTCTGATTGTATGAACCCAAGTACAGTGTTTGTGAATTGATTATATTCGATTGAGGTTTGAATGATTGAATGACTTGAATCCTGATCAAATTCCTGTTGTTTCTGCTTTGACCTGGAATGAGAATATCTGCCTAGGTTGATAGAGTACCCTTAATCGAAGGTGGCGAATTGGTGACTTTAGTCGAGGGGCCAATTCGCTATTCTGTACCGAAGTCAATTCGGTAGTGGAGGTTTGGTTCATTAGGGCCTCAATCTGTTTACTCCGGTGGAGGTTAGTCGCCCGCTAGAGACTCAGATTGAGAGGGTCTGGAGACCTTTAGTCGAGACTTCAGGCTAATTGAGAACCTTCCGCAGTGTAACTTTCATGAAAACTGAACTTGGCAAATTGCAATCCGACTTAACTGCAGTCTAGGGGGAAACCATATCCGGGTGACCTCTCTTGACTTGACAACAAACCGTTTACTTGCTCTGTGTTTTGTTTGCTTGAGTTTCACTAAAAGTTCACTGCTAAATAACAAGAATTCACCGAGTAGTCATCACATCTAGGACCCGGGTTGACATTAAAACCCGACCCGCTATACTACGCTTTAGGAATTGGTTATACTTGGCCATTTTCTAGGGTGACAGTAGGAGTGAGTCAAGTTTTTGGCCGAGGAATCTCGTGTTTTAAGCCGATTTCACGCTAGGTTGTGTGTTTATGTCATATTTCAGGTCCCGGCGTTGGAATCGAGGCGGAGAAACGAGTTCTGGGTCGAAAGGAGCAAGGTTGGGACGAATAGGGCTGAAGGAGGAAAATACCCGGTCAGGTGGCCAAATACCCGACCGGGTATTAACCAATTTTGGGCGCCCGAGAAGCAGAGAGGGGCCCGGGCACAGCAGTTAAATCCCCGGTCGGGGATTTTGGTGGTAGACCGGGGATTTTCGCCTTTAGTGGAACGGTGCGTTTCACAATACCCGGTCGGACCATAAAATACCCGACCGGGTATTTTGACCGGGTATCGCGACCAGGCAGCTGATAAAAGAGGAAGAAGGCCAATTTTCAAAGGGTTCCGAGTTTTTGAGAGAGAAACCGATACCTAGAGAGAGAAAGCGTCGAACCAGAGTTCTCAAGCGCCATAGATCGATCTTCAACACCATTGGAGCCCGTCTTGAGCTTGGAGAAGTGCGATTTAACGTCCAGAAGCAGGAATCCAACTTCACAGTATGATTTCCGTGTCTGAATCTGCTGTTGCTTCTTTCTCTATGGAGTAGTTTCCCCATTCATCTGGGTATGGAGAACCCTAGATTTGTATGCTAGGTCTGATTGTATGAACCCAAGTACAGTGTTTGTGAATTGATTATATTCGATTGAGGTTTGAATGATTGAATGACTTGAATCCTGATCAAATTCCTGTTGTTTCTGCTTTGACCTGGAATGAGAATATCTGCCTAGGTTGATAGAGTACCCTTAATCGAAGGTGGCGAATTGGTGACTTTAGTCGAGGGGCCAATTCGCTATTCTGTACCGAAGTCAATTCGGTAGTGGAGGTTTGGTTCATTAGGGCCTCAATCTGTTTACTCCGGTGGAGGTTAGTCGCCCGCTAGAGACTCAGATTGAGAGGGTCTGGAGACCTTTAGTCGAGACTTCAGGCTAATTGAGAACCTTCCGCAGTGTAACTTTCATGAAAACTGAACTTGGCAAATTGCAATCCGACTTAACTGCAGTCTAGGGGGAAACCATATCCGGGTGACCTCTCTTGACTTGACAACAAACCGTTTACTTGCTCTGTGTTTTGTTTGCTTGAGTTTCACTAAAAGTTCACTGCTAAATAACAAGAATTCACCGAGTAGTCATCACATCTAGGACCCGGGTTGACATTAAAACCCGACCCGCTATACTACGCTTTAGGAATTGGTTATACTTGGCCATTTTCTAGGGTGACAGTAGGAGTGAGTCAAGTTTTTGGCGCCGTTGCCGGGGACGGCTAGGTTGTTGAAGAAAAGTGATTTCTGTTACTTTAGCATTTTCATTTTTGCATTGAGTTTTTGCTTTGTCCCACTTGTGCCTTCACGGGTTTGCTTGCTTGAGTGTGTGCAGCTAGTGCATGACCCGTAGCCAGTCAGGAGGTTTACTGCCGTTGGATCCAGAGCTTGAACGCACTTGCCGCCAACTTAGGAGACAGCAGCGAGCTAGACTGGTTACGGGAGAGCGCATAGACGGCCACTTGACCAGCGATTCTGAGGAAGAGTACGAGATGGAGGGCGAAGACATCCCACAACCGGGGAATGCTCGACAGGCTCCCCCGGTGAATCAGCATCCACCACCACCGCCGGGTCCCACCTTGGAGTACTACTACACTCCACGGATTGCTGACATCCGCCCGGTCATCCTCTATCCACCCATCCCAGCAAATAACTTCGAGATCAAGCCAGGCTGGATTCAGCTCATCACATCCTCTATCCAGTTCCATGGCTTGAAGGATGAGGAAGCCCGGGCACACCTTTCCCGTTTTCTGCAGCTGACAAACGGTTTCAAGCTGAATGGTGTTCCGGATGAGGCAATCCGCCTTCACCTCTTCCCCCATTCTCTGGCGGGGAATGCTAAGAGGTGGTTGGAGACCCAGCCCCCACTGTCCATCACTTCTTGGGACGATCTGGCGGATAAGTTCGTGCACAGATATTATCCGGCATCGAAGACTACTGAGATTCAGCGGGAGATCACTCACTTCCGCCAAGAGCCAGATGAGTCCCTTCGTGATGCATGGGAGCGGTACATGGGATACTTCTGGCAGTGTCCCCATCATGGCTTCAGCGATGCTTTCACAGTGGGGAACTTCTACAGTGCCATCACCCCAGACAGCCAGAGGGTGATCGAGTCTCTATGCCCAGGAGGGGATATCCTTACTAAGACTCCACCCGAGCTGAACCAGATGATCAGTACTTTGGCTGCCCGCGATCATTCCTGGGGGCAGAGCAGCAGAGGCAGGCACTCCCGGGACCGTGGTGTGCATGCTATGGAGGCCAGATCCGGGTTAGAGCAGCAGGTGGCTGAGTTGGTGCAGACACTGAAGCAGCCTAACAGTCTCCTTCCGGGCCGAGGTGTAGCTGCGCCTCCAGTAGCTCAGTGCCAGTGGTGTGAGAGTCCAAACCATCTGGTGGAGGACTGCCAGGCTATGCGGGAGTCCTCTACTCCCCAAGAACAGTTGGCCTTCGTCGCCAATGCTCGGCGCCTCGATCCATACAGTAACACATACAATGAGGGATGGCGCCAGCATCCCAACTTCGCCTGGAGCAACAACACCAACAAACCACCTGGTTTCCCAGCACCAGCAGGTGGTTTTCAGCAGAGGCAGCCCTACCAGGATAGGCAAGGGCCACCACCACAGCAGCAGCCCTACCAGCCTAGGCAAGGGCAGCCATTCCAGCAGCCCCAGGGCCAGTTTGTTCAGCCTCCAGCAGCCGCAGCTCCCGATAATCAGATGGCTGATCTGAAGAACATTTTGGCGACATTCATGACCACCAGCCAGGCGAATTTCGCAAGGGTGGACCAGAGCATAGCTTCTTTGGAGGCAGGGCAGAGGAACCAGGGTGCTATTTTGCAAGATCTACAGCACCAGGTCGGTGTCCTAGCGCGCCAGCTTACTGCTCGGGCCCCGGGGACTCTACCTGCCACCACCATCCCCAATCCACGGGACCCGCACGAGACCGCACATGCCATTTTCACCCTGAGTGGCAGGCCTACATCAGCTGATCCTGCCTCGACTAGGCAGGAGGAACCACTACCTGCTTCAGCACTTCCAGCCGGTGATACAGAAGTGCGGGTGGAGAAGGAAGCCCCTGCTCCCAAGCCACAACCAGTGGTGAAGGAGCACGTACCCCAGCTTCCCTTCCCCACTCGCCTTCACAAAGACAAGTTGGAGACTGAGTTTGCCAATTTTATGGCAATGTTGAAGCAGCTCAACATCAGCGTACCATTTGTGGAGGCACTGTCGAAGATGCCCAAGTACGCTAAGTTCATGAAAGATCTCTGCACCAACAAGAAGAAACTTGGGGATCTCTCGACAGTGCTGCTGAGCGAGGAATGTTCTGCCATCCTGCAGAACAAGCTGCCCGAAAAGCGCAAGGATCCAGGGAGTTTTACTATCCCTCTTACCATTGGCAGCATGCATGTAGGAAAGTCCTTGGCGGATCTAGGAGCTAGTATTAATGTCATGCCATATAAATTGTTCAAAAAGCTAGACCTAGGTGAACTTAGCCCTACTAGGATGAGCATTCAGCTAGCTGATCGTTCTGTGGTGCATCCTAGGGGTATCATAGAAGATTTGCTTGTTAATGTGGGTGCATTCACATATCCTGTTGATTTTGTTATTCTGGATATAAATGATGATGTGGATGTGCCTTTGATTCTAGGTAGACCATTTCTTGCCACCGCCAAGGCACTGATTGATGTGCATGATGGTAAACTGATCTTGCGTGCTGGAAATGAACAGGCTGTTTTTCCTGTGACTGAGTCTGATCATTGTGCTATGATTTCTGTATCGCCTGTGCATGCTATTTCTGATCAGGTACACGAGCCTGTCGTGTACCCTTCTGCACCTCTCATTTTGCAGGACCCGCCTATCATTCCTTCGTCGCCACTCCATCCAGTCTCGCCTCCGAACAAAAAGCTCAAGGAGGGGTGGCGGCCGAAGCCGCAAGTGGCTAAGCCTGCACGGAAGAAGAGTGGAGACCACTATGAGCTGGTCCCACCCCCCGCACCACGACCACCCTGGCCATCCGAGTACTCACTCGCCTGCATCTTGCCGGATGGCCAGGTCGAGCTGACTTCTGCTGGTGGTTGCAACCGTCGGGTGCACGGTCACCACCTGAAGCTGTACCTCAAGAGCGATGTGGATCCGCTCTTGGAGGTACCTGTTCCTGCACTTCCCTGAGTATCCACCATGGGCGTCCAGCTAAAAGACGGTAAAGAAGCGCTTGTGGGGAGGCAACCCCACCACGGTTTGACTTTCTTTCTTATGTTTCGAGTCGGATTGCGATTTGGTTTTGTGTCGGTTTTTGTTTCTTTTCATTATGGATTCTGTACTATTGGGCTGACCGTTGGACCTAACGTATGTGTTTGAGCTTTTTGGTCTCTTTTAGCTCTGCCTTTGTTCCCGACTGGTCCTCTCTCCAGTCCGTCCCATGCCGACTGGTCCATTTCCAGTCTCCTGCAGTCTGTGCACACCGGTAACATCGTTCCCCTTTCCTTCCCTCTTCTCCATTGAGGGCAATGTCGATCTTAAGTGTGGGGGGGATGTTTATCTTTTGACTGCATTAGCTCTGTTTGTGTGCTTGGAGCCTAGTCCACTGTCCAAATCTTACGATTTGAGGGCTCCAAGTACTGCTGTTTGATCATATTGGCACTGTGTTTTGATGGATGAATTGATTGGTTTTCGGATTAATGCATGACAACTTGTTTGCGACTAGGACAACCTATGATGAGGACTGAGATGTGCAGTAGAACGATGTAGGGGTTCAGTTTTTCAACTGTTTGCTTGCCAACTGTGACTTGATCTGACTTGATCTGATTACTTATCCTTGACAGTCGTTTATGCATCTAGTTCAGGGTATCAGAATGTGAGATAGAGCATATAGGTAGCCATGTGAGATTTGAGCCTGCTCGTTTCTTTCTTGTGCGATAGATCCCTCTTCCATGATGTGTAGCATTCACGTTGTCACTAGCTAAGATGATGGGGGCATAGGATTAGCCCACGCCCAAAACTGACTGTCCTGATGTGTCATATCCCCTAGTCAGCCCCTTTGAGCCGTGTGTTATCCTTTCTTTTGGTCTAGAATGAGAAAATCACCCTTGTTGCATCTTTTAGAAGGTTCCACAGAGTGGTTTCTATATACTTTCTGCTGTTTCTGCTAATGTCTATGTGAGTGTTGGAGGTAGTGCTTAAAAGTTGGGCAAGTGTTTGAAATTTATGCAGAAGTGGTGGCTCTCTTAAGAATGAAAAGAAAAATGAAAGAAAAACAAAGGAAAAAAATTGAAAGTAAAAGAGAGCCACTACCAAAAATCTGAATAATGCCCAGTAAGCAGTGTCTCTTAGCAGTCTGGCTTAGAAATGCTGATGATTATGCCTCCTTCGCTCTTGTGCTCTTAAGATATTTAGTAATGCAGAATAGCAGAAAGAAAATACCGGGTTGTTTGACTGTGATTGTGTGTTTGGAAAATGTGGAACCTTTTTGCTATGAATACTTCCACCACCTAAAAGGCCTTCTCCCCATGTCCAAGACCCTAGCCAGTCATTTGAACCTGTGTCTAAGACCTCCTGATTAGTTAGTGGTGACACCCCATATGTGAACTCTAGCATTTAGAGGCTGCCATCATGGTGAAGAGATGATAGGGATTGAGAGAAATAGCATGCGCATCTTTCGCATCAAAATTGTCCTGACCCCACTGGTCGAGAGTGAGTGATTCATTTTCATTTTCTATATGCTCTTGTACCCCGGTGAGGACCTAGATTGCTCGGTCTCTATTCTGATGTCTTGAGTTGGATGCATGAATTGACTGTTTTGAGTAAGCGGTTGAATCAAGTCTAGGTTGGCTAGTGAACAGATGGGAGACTCTTCCTTTACTCGATTTGCTGCACTCGAATGTCCTTTGTGGTGGTTGTCCAGGTTGTTATTAAGGTTGTGCATGTATTGATGTTTGAAAACCAGTGCGATTCACGTGTACTGTGCCTTTATGACTTGTCCCCAGTGTTGGTTGATTGAAATATGTAAAGCTTACCTAGTGTCTGACTTGGTTTGCTTGGGGACAAGCAAACGGTTAAGTGTGGGGGAGTTTGATAGACCGATAATTATACATGTTTTTACCCCTATTCTGAGGCCGTTTGTGACGAGGAATCTCGTGTTTTAAGCCGATTTCACGCTAGGTTGTGTGTTTATGTCATATTTCAGGTCCCGGCGTTGGAATCGAGGCGGAGAAACGAGTTCTGGGTCGAAAGGAGCAAGGTTGGGACGAATAGGGCTGAAGGAGGAAAATACCCGGTCAGGTGGCCAAATACCCGACCGGGTATTAACCAATTTTGGGCGCCCGAGAAGCAGAGAGGGGCCCGGGCACAGCAGTTAAATCCCCGGTCGGGGATTTTGGTGGTAGACCGGGGATTTTCGCCTTTAGTGGAACGGTGCGTTTCACAATACCCGGTCGGACCATAAAATACCCGACCGGGTATTTTGACCGGGTATCGCGACCAGGCAGCTGATAAAAGAGGAAGAAGGCCAATTTTCAAAGGGTTCCGAGTTTTTGAGAGAGAAACCGATACCTAGAGAGAGAAAGCGTCGAACCAGAGTTCTCAAGCGCCATAGATCGATCTTCAACACCATTGGAGCCCGTCTTGAGCTTGGAGAAGTGCGATTTAACGTCCAGAAGCAGGAATCCAACTTCACAGTATGATTTCCGTGTCTGAATCTGCTGTTGCTTCTTTCTCTATGGAGTAGTTTCCCCATTCATCTGGGTATGGAGAACCCTAGATTTGTATGCTAGGTCTGATTGTATGAACCCAAGTACAGTGTTTGTGAATTGATTATATTCGATTGAGGTTTGAATGATTGAATGACTTGAATCCTGATCAAATTCCTGTTGTTTCTGCTTTGACCTGGAATGAGAATATCTGCCTAGGTTGATAGAGTACCCTTAATCGAAGGTGGCGAATTGGTGACTTTAGTCGAGGGGCCAATTCGCTATTCTGTACCGAAGTCAATTCGGTAGTGGAGGTTTGGTTCATTAGGGCCTCAATCTGTTTACTCCGGTGGAGGTTAGTCGCCCGCTAGAGACTCAGATTGAGAGGGTCTGGAGACCTTTAGTCGAGACTTCAGGCTAATTGAGAACCTTCCGCAGTGTAACTTTCATGAAAACTGAACTTGGCAAATTGCAATCCGACTTAACTGCAGTCTAGGGGGAAACCATATCCGGGTGACCTCTCTTGACTTGACAACAAACCGTTTACTTGCTCTGTGTTTTGTTTGCTTGAGTTTCACTAAAAGTTCACTGCTAAATAACAAGAATTCACCGAGTAGTCATCACATCTAGGACCCGGGTTGACATTAAAACCCGACCCGCTATACTACGCTTTAGGAATTGGTTATACTTGGCCATTTTCTAGGGTGACAGTAGGAGTGAGTCACCCCAGAGCCCCAAAATTTACGTGGTACCCTTAATCTCCTAGACTAATACACGAAAGAGCATAACGCTCTTCTAGATACTATTTTTACTGAGTATCAAGATGAACAAAAAAACAATGACTGTTACAATATTTTGTACCTCCTATATCTAGACAAGGCCTTTAGCTTACAAGTTTTATTCTACACGTACTAACCTAGCTTTGATCTTATGGGAAAATTGGAATACAAGTGGGTTGAAAATGTAATGGCCATTAATGAAAGGGATGATCGACTAGCACCCTCATCTCCTTCCTTACCTTGTTCAATCGATATTTTCCTTGTATTCCTCTTTACTCTTTCCATATCTCCATCCTCCACCTCCATCGTTTTTGTCATTCTTTCGTCTCCCGAGAAAGGCATTTTATCCCCAATAAATCTGCCAGCCTAATTATATCTTTGTTCACCTACCTGTGTTTCACTCGTCGGAGTAACTTCTTGCTTAATATTATTGTGTCTGGCAATTCAATGTTGTAGTATCTCCGACCAAAGTCTGGCTAACCGCTCCCCTTGAGTTTTGTCTGTTCTCCTCGCCATTTTTTAGGGCGATGCATGTAGCCATTTCCCATATTGATCACTAGATCCCTTTTTGTCTTTGGTAAGAGAAGGAGCAGTGATTGATCCAAGTTCAAGAGAGGTTTGGAGAGATGTTAGGATGGGATATACTGAGATGAAGGTGATTAGAGAGAGCGGAGGTGGGTGGTGACACATACAGATTGGGAAAGAAAGAAAGGAGGTGGGCAGAACAAAGATTTGTCACGAAGGTTGAGGGGAGGGATGAAGATTTAATTTGGTCGCCAGTGCTGAGGGGAGGGAAAGATTTTACATATGAAATGTTTGGTAGTCGGTTATTTGATATACCAAGTATCCGGTGATTACTAACAGGATAGAAGTCAGTACGCCAACTGCTGGATTTTTGCGACCCAATATTGATACCATCGATTAATGGTTTAACCAGTGCCCACCAGTTACCGGTTCAGTAACCAGTTAAGCCATTAACTGACTAACTGATTACCAGCCCTACTCTTCATGGCCTTAAATAAGACATGGATGTTCCAGGCATCTAGTGTATTGTCCACATTGCCAAAGTTGATGTTGAAGTACTTGGCAATGTAGGTGATGTAAACTCCTCCATGAAGTGTTGTAAGCCTGGAATCGATCTTGTATCGGTCCAAGGTCTAAAGGATGGAGAGGGCCAGCTGGAGAGGCCTCTGGCATTACATGCTCCGTAGGAATAACAATCCCTGTCTGTCATATAACCCTTGCTCCCAAACTTTCCAGCCACAAATCTGGCAATCATGTGGTGGAGAAGCCTTCATTAAGGATTTACCTCAATACCTTTCGACAGCTTCACATTTCATGCCCTAGCTCTCATCACCTTGAGCTTTGACTCATATAAAGTACCAAAGTAAGGGAACTCGTGCTTTGGAGTGAAGTTGATAAATTCTTAGAAAGAATCGACGAACTCTTATGGATAGATGTCAAGTTCTTTTGGTGAATGCACTAATGGATGAATGCGGTAGGCTCTATTCAACTTAGGAAAACCCTATATCGAAGGAGATTGATGAAATCGAATCACTTGGGGATTACCTGGACGATATAGGGTGAGGAGTGACCCGAAGACGCCAATAATGGGCTATAAGGAGATTTTCTCCCTCCAAGGTCAAAAGCTCAGTACATGAAAATGGAAACCCAACTCATGTCATTCATGAAAACATCCATCAATTAAGTAAAATCATCAATCAATCCATGTCTTCAATATCAACCCAAGCCTGCAATTATGCTCAAAAATCACTCAAGCACTCTCTCTCTCTCTCTCTCTCTCCCTAGAACTCCCATTTGGTGTTTAGGTTTGAAACCCTAGAGAGAATCGAATCCCTCTGCAAAAACCAGCTCCCCCTTCTTCCTTCTGCTGCTGCCTTTTATAACTAGATCGAAGGCTGTTCACGGTCTGAGTTCACAACCGTGAACTCAAAGCCTAGACCGTGATCTTGGCCAGAAACGCGTTATTTCACTACATCATTTCACGGTCTGGAGCTGAAGTTCATGGTCTTACGACCGTGAACTGACTTGGTGCCAGTAGCTTCTAGAAACGCTCTGGAACCTCCGCACTTCAGGGTTTGGGCATTTTTTCACTTTTTCGCGCTTTTCGACCTCCAATCGACCCGAAACTCGTCCTCGACCTTCCCACGCGTACTAGGACCTGAAATGTAATAAAACAAACACAACCTAGTTTAAAATAGGTCGAGGGACGGTGATCTACTAAGCAAAATGGACAAGAAATGAGGGGTAAAATGTGTGCATTTGGACCTGAATCACTCTCCCACGCTTGAACGTTTGCTTGTCCCCAAGCAAACCAAGTGCAAAATAAGGTAAGCTTACAACTTCTTTTTCAACAAAAGTTTTGGGGCATGTCATAAGGCACAAAACGAATGAATCACAATGGTTATTTGACATCGACCTATGGAAAAAAACAAAGTAATCTTGGCAACCACCACAAACGACATTCAAGTGTATTAAGATTGTGCAAAAGAAGAGTTCTCACATTATTCATCAACGACCACACAACATGCCTCGACGACTCACCAATCACAATCACTCATGCATGAAGATCACATCATAGGAACGAACGATCGAGCAACCTAGGTCCTCACCGGGGTATAAGAAATGAACGAAGCATGATGAGCGAATCACTCACTCTCGACCAGTGGGGTCAGGACCATTTGATGCAAAAGATGTGCATATTCACGCTCAATCCTAATGTCCCTTTATCATGACGGTAACCTCTAAATAATAGAGCTCACAAGATGGGTGTCGTTGCTAGCTTGTCTAGAGGTCTTAGACACGGGTCCAAATGACTGGCTAGAGTCTAGGACATGGGGGAAAGGCTTTTTTGGTGGTGGCAAACATAGCATAAGGTTCCGCATTTCCATCCTAAAACCACAAAAGGTTTTAAGGATTTGATTAGAACACTCTCCTATACTCAATGGCCACTAGCATCGGCCAAAAACCGCACTTCCCTCAATTCCAAACTACAACCAATCACCAAACCCTGTCACACATACTTTCTTGCTACATTTGCTATTCACTTTTAAGCACAAGAGTGTAGGAGGTAAACAATCATGCAAGTGTTCCTATTGCATGCTAAGAAACACTTCCAAGAGCATATCCCGCATTTATTATATTTTTGGTGGCCACTCTCTTTCCTTCTTTGCCCTTTTATTCATTTCTTCTATTTCCTTTGAGGGCTATAGAGAGCTATGTACACATGTCACATTTTTTTACATAAGGAACAATGCTCACTTTTATGAACTACCTCCACACTCACTCCACAATCTTAACCAAACCATACATAAATCACTCATGTGGAACCTCATTTAAGCTCAAATGGTATGAAAGAAGTTCCAAACACAAGGGTGACTCGATAACGGTGTAGACATGAAGAAAGCAGGGTCGCTCTATCTAAATCAATCAAACTCAAGTAACGTGAGTGTGCATGGGCGATGGGCCGTGATTGGGCCGGCACGGCATGGCACGGGCACGCTTCAGGCCCATTTATTTCGTGTCGTGCTTGGGTGCTTGGCACGGCCCGTCAGTTTTCGTGTCGTGCCATGAAAGCCCATTTGTTAACTTTGCTAGGCCCGGCTCAGGCTCGGGCACGTTTCGAATCGGGTCGTGCCTATTCGTGCTCGTGCCATGCTCGTATTCGTATTTAATGAAAAGGACGAAAACAAAAGAGAGAATGAAAAAAGAAGGTGAAAATTGGACGGGGGAAGATAGTATTAACCGATAATGTTTGAGAAAAGTAACAAATAAGGGGGGAAAGAAAATTGAAAGTATAGCGAGTGTGATTTGACTTTGTTTAATTTTTTGTCCATTTTTATGTTAGGAATTACGTATATATCTTTATGACAATTCTAAAAACAACAAATAATTATTTTTCTACTTGTGTTTTGTAATATTTGAACCTATAATTTTTTTTATATTTATTTTCTATCAAAGAAATATTATTTTCGTGCCATGTCTGGAAAGTCTCGAAAATATTACGCTCGACACGACCCACTTATATACCGTTTCGTGCCCGTGCTAATGAAGTTTAGGCCCGGCACGACCCATAAATTATTCGTGCTCGTGCTGGGCTGGCTCATTTATTTCGTGCCCGTGCTCATGCCGTGCTCTAACCGTGTCGTGCTGTCATGGGCGGCACGGCCCGGTGCCCACGTACAAGCGTGAGCTACCTGACACGAGAATGACCCTTAGACACATGGATCAAAAGGGTTGACTAAGGGATAATATGATCGGGACAAGTCAAATTTTGGGTCATGGGCTAATCCTATGCATCCATCTTCCTTACTAGCAACAATGTGAATGCTACACATCATGTAAAGGGGGATCTATCGCACAAGAACAAAACGAAGGACACAAGTCTCACATGGCTACCTAGGTTCTCAATCACTCGTTCTAAAACCCTAAACTCGATGCATAGGCAACTGTAAAAAGCAAGTAGTCGATTCAAAACATCTATCGGTTCACAAACACATGAGAAATGAACCTATGCACAAACCTAATACAAGTCTCAATCATCATAATAGGTTGCACACAATCACAAGCAAATTATCCATAGACAATGCTAATAACCACGAGATTCAAAAAAAATCACAAAAGGTGCCACTATGATCATGCAAATGTATAAGTTGCTATGCTTGGAGCCCTCAATTTTTTTAAAAATTTGGGCATACAACTAAACTCCAAAGCATTCAAAATCACACCAATCATTCACACACAAGCATAAAAGACTACCCCCCCCCCCCCCCCACACACACACACACTTAAGCTCGACATTGCCCTCATGGCATAAAATAAGGAGGTAGAACGAAGTTACCGGATAGTGGTGAATGTTGGTGTTCGGGAGCGGAGGTCGGGTGAGATCCGGAAGAGCAAGGAGATGACCAAACACCACCAAAATCTCTCCGACGGTCGTCTTATTGAAGCAAAAAGTATAAAAACCGATTGTGGTTGGGTTGCCACCCACCAAGGGCTTCTTTAACGTCGTGAGCCGGATGGTTGCTCCTCAAGTTTCGGTCCACCCAAGAACCTCCTTGAAGTTGAGGTTCTCGTCGGTGAGATGGTATCTCAAGTCACGAGCTTTGGATGAATCCATTATTGAGGGCTCGTAAACTTGAGTTGTCATGAGGCTCCACCCACAAGACCTCTCCTTCTTTCCTTCTTCCTTCTTCTCCTTGTCACATACAATGTAGTGCAAACTCCATGGACTTCCATCGCATCCACTAAGAGGGATCGCCGATGGTTTGGCCTTGGCTTGGCAAAGAGCCGCAAATGGGTCCTTCTCTAAAAGCGCATCAAGGTCCGGTGGAAAGCATTGGTAGCTCTTGTAACTTGTGGATGCTTCATCCACCTTGACATTTTCCTCATCTTGGACACCACTTGCTCCTTCTCCTTCCTCCTCAACCTCGCTTCCTTCTTCTTCAATTTCCTCCCCTTGTGAACAACCAAGAGATTCCTCCACTTCAATGCTTACTCCCCCCTCTTCAACCTCTTCCTTCTCCTTCCCATTCATGTCCTCAAGCACGGTTTGGAGGGAAAGATACCACACCAGATCATAGAAAGGATTCTCTTGCTTCTCCACACTCGTTACTTGGTCTTCAAATTTGCTATCGAGAAGGGGAAAGTGATGAGAGTCGTCAATGCAACTTTCTTGTTCATCCTCACCACGGGAGCTCTCCCGGGTGAGTTCGTCTTGCTCCATACGGTTGTCATTGATCGCTCCTCAACCTCTTCTTTCTCCTCCAATGATGAGAGGCGATAGCTTGCACAAGCTCGTGCCACCTTCTCTTCTGGTGTCAAACCGAGAGGAGGGAGGGGCTGGAAATCCGTGTTGGAGCTTGTTCTTTCAAATTTCTCCATGGCAAGCTCCAACTTAGACTTCACTTCGGGTTGGGGGAGATCCAAGTTCGAGCACCCTTCATCGGTGTTTCGAGCAAACCGATCCACCATGAGCTCCAATTGGCTCCTTGGCTCCGGCTGTGGAGTGGCAAATGGTCTTGAGGATTGTCCCATGATAGTTTCCATTGCCAACTCCAACTTAGATTTCTCCTCGACTTATGGAGGTAAATCTTCTTTATATGGGGAACCCTCTTCATATCCCCATTGGTATGGTTCTTGTTCTTGGCAGGGAGGTTGGTAATAGAACCCGGCTCCTTGGCTTCCACCTTCTTGACTACTCCATGAAGCTCCGGGGCACCCTCATTCTGGTGGTTGTGGATACCCCCACATGTTGTAGAAGCAATTGAGATCCATGATTCAACCTACAAACTCAAAAACACAAAAATAAAATCAAACAAACACAAACCACCCTTCAAAAAGAAGAGTGGGTGAACAAAGCACAAAACGAAAACAAAACTGCTAAATTAATGGCCTAACCCTTTTTTAAATAACCTATCAATCAAGGATCGCTACAATAAGCTAGCGAACCTAGATCTCTTAACCGCTTGGCTAAGGATTGCAACAATAAGCCAAGAGGCCTAGCTCTCTAAATCAAACAAACCGAGGAAACCCTAACTCTCTTAATTGACCAATTAAGGATTGTTGCATTAAGTTAGTAGACTAACTCTCTTAACTTGCCACGGATACACCGCGAATTAATCTCGACTAGAGCCAAAGTTTTTTAGCTCTAGCCGGTTGCAGCATAGGGCAAATATGTTTTACTTGTCAAACCCAGGATGGTCCATGTTCCCTACTTCAATCCCTTAGGTTGTTATCTAGCAAACGTTTTTGGGTTTAAAACTAAGAAAACTACAAATGAAAACAAGCAAGTAAAGTAAATCGAGGGGAATTCTATATGAGAGGACCTCACCCGGGATTTCTCCTTCTAGTCTCGTGCTAAGAATCAATGAACAAAATTCTAGTGTGAAGGTATGTTTATATACCGCGAGGCAGGTGCAACAAGATAGGAACGAGCCCTCCTAGTCGATCAATCAAGGATTGATACAATAAGCTAGCGAACCTAGCTCTCTTAACCGCTTGGCTAAGGATTTCAACAATAAGCCAAGAGGCTTGGCTCTCTTAATCAAACAAACCAAGGAAACCCTAACTCTCTTAGTTGACGAATTAAGGATTGTTGCATTAA
Source organism: Linum tenue (assembly GCA_946122785.1). NCBI lineage: Eukaryota > Viridiplantae > Streptophyta > Magnoliopsida > Malpighiales > Linaceae > Linum > Linum tenue. The sequence continues at coordinate 38,356,994 of CAMGYJ010000008.1, forward strand.
GTTAGTAGACTAACTCTCTTAACCTTTCGGCTAAGGATGACAATAATAGGCTAATCTAGCCCTCTTAACTAATCAACTAAGGGTTGCAAGACCCAACCCTCAGAAGTTAATCCAGACGGCGGAGAGCTACAAACCATGATGGGATCATGGTACTACTTCGATACTTGAGGTTTTGGCCCTAGATTAACCCAAAAGGGGTTACCCAAGTGGTAGGAGATCAAGCTCCCTATGGGCCAAAGGGGGATTTCCACCTTCTAGGTTAATTTGATCCAATAATGAGATAAAACGAGAAACACCCAATCATTCATTATTAATACCTCAAATATTATATAAAACACTCAATCAACACAATATAATCAAGTTCTTACATCCTAACACACATCTAGACTAGGATTCACAATACCCAAGTGAGTAGGAAGGCTAATCCATAGCTAGGCAAAGGAAAACAACAAAAAGGAGAGAGAGAACCATGGAGAGATGAAAATCTTCATTCCTTCTTGCTTGAATCTTCCTTGAGAAGAAGAGATCTTCAATCCTCCAGCTTTAATTGAGACCAATCTCCTTCTTCCTCCTTTGTATGACACTTTCTCTCTCGAGAATGGGAAGAAGAAACCCTAATCTCTCACTAGAAACCCCTCTTTATTGTGTAAACTAAAACCCTAGAAAAAGCTCTCTTTTTTTTCCTCCTTTCAGCTCTCTATTTATACCCAGTCACGCCTAGTTCACGGCCGTGAACATCAGGCAGGGACTGTGAAAACGGCCCAAAACGTGTCGCTTCATTTGATCAGTTCACGATCCATGGCTTTAGTTCACGGTCTAGCGACTGTGAACTGGCTGGGTGTTAGTAACCTCAGAAACCTCTCTTGACTCCCTTTGATTCACAGTTTGTGGTTCTAGTTCACTGTCCTGGGACCGTGAACTGCTACTTCTTTCATGGGCCCCCGCGCTTCACGGTTACGAGGTAATTGTCACGGACTTTGGACTTTTCTTCAGTTTCTGCGCTTTTCGACCTCCAGTGGGGTCGGGACCATTTGGTGCAAAAAGTGTGCACAATCATCAACACTCGGCCCTATCGTCTCTTCACCACGGGGGCAACCTCTAAATGCTAGAGTTCATGGGAGAAAATGCCTTTTGGGTGGTGGAAAATACAACATGAGGTCCTACATCTTCATCCTAAAACCGAAGGTTCTATGGCTTCGACTGAGAACCTTCCCTACACACAACAACCACTAGCATCGGCCAAAAATCTTACTACCTCCTTTCCAAACTATCACCCATCATGAACTTCATTCAAGCACACTTCCTCTATCTATTCTTGCTGTCCCATTTCAAACGTAGTAGTGAAGGAGCTCAACAACAATTTGGGTGTTTCAATGGCTTAAGTGCCAATAAACCCTTCCTAGAGCAAACACTTTGATTTTGTGGCACTTTCTACTTTATTTACTCTATTTTATTCCCTCTTTTCAGATTCTTTTTCTTTCTACTTTCCTTTTCTCATTTCTTTTCTTTTTGAGGGGGGTACTAAAGAGTAAAACACTTTCCACATTAACACTTAACAACCAATGCTCTCAATTAAGAACTTACTCCAACACTACTCTTTTCTCTTTCATTCCTAGCAAGAACCACGCAAAATCTTCCTCTGACCTCTGTAGAACCTCAATAGAGCTCCAAAGCATGAACTCCGGGACACAAGGACGACTCATGTGTAGACGCGAAGAAATGATGGGGGTTCGTTCTATCAAATACCATTAAGCTTACGAGCGGAAAGCTCCTACAAGAGAACGACCCCCAAAGTCACAAGGCTCAAAGGAGTTGAGTAGGGGATAGAACATTTCGAGACAATCAACATTTGGGCGTGGACTAATCCTATGCCTCCATCATACTCACTAGTGACAACTGTAATGTTACTCACCATGGTAAGAGGGATCTAAGCGCACAAGAAGAAAACGATCGGTTCAAAACTCATTTGACTACCAAGTCACCCAACCATCTATTCCAATTCACAAAATACAATGCATGGCAATTGTAATCAACAATTAATCGAGTCAAGACATCCATTCATTTTTGCGCACATGAGAACTAGACCTTTGCACTATCCTAATGCACCTATCAGTCATCATGATAGGACACACTCGATCACATGCAACAATTTAAGGTGAATGCCAATAAACACAAGATTCTCCCACAAACCGACCACTTTGATCATGCAAGCATTTCTTGGAGCCCTCAAATATTTTCAAATTTGGGCATACATCAAGGCTCCAAGCATTCAAGCACACTCACCCAAGTATAATAATAAGTTACTCCCCCCCCCCCCCCCCCCACACACACACTTAAGCTCGACATTGCCCTCAATGGCGTAAAGATAGGGGACGTCTTAGAAGACCAGTTGACCTCGTAAGCTGCTATATGATCTAGGAAATCCTCTACCGATGATCGGGGTTGTTTTTTGCTATAGAGGTCTGGAGAGCTGCATTGGTTTGAGTTAGGTTTGCTTGGGGACAAGCAAACGGTTAAGTGTGGGAGAATTTGATAACATCGGATTTGCACATGTTTGCACCCTCGTTTCTTGATCATTTTGGCTTGAGTTTCTGCTTTCTTGGACTATTTTAAGCTAGGTTGTGTTCCTTTGTCACATTTCAGGTCCTAGCATGTAAATTGAAGCATAGGCGCAAGTTTCAAGTCAATCGGAGATCATTTGGCAATTCGGGAGAAGAAACACGAGCATGACCTGAGGAATAATGGACTTCTACCTCATATTATGGACAATTAATCATGGAATTTTGTCATGAAAAGAAAGAGGACGAAACTACGAGCGTCTGGGATCAAACGGCGACTGATTCAGAGTCCGGACGAGGGAGAAATGAAGCATTAAACAGAGGCTGGGTAAGCCGCACGGGCATCCTGGAACCCCACACGGCCGTGTGGGTCGTGGCCGTGTGGAAATCACCGAGCCTTCACACGGGCATCTGGGAAAGCCACACGACCGTATGGCCTGGCCGCGTGATCGGGCATTTCTGTTTAAAACCCGATTTTCAGCAAAAGGAAAGGAGAGAGCTGGGTTTTTGGTTCCCAAACACCCAAGGGACGAACCCTAGAGAGAGAGCGATTTGGGAACATTCTTGGAGCTATTTTGGAGGATTTCTTCGCCATTGGAGCTCGGGAATCAAGCTTGGAGATGGAGATTGAAGATCTAGATCAGATTTCTGCAGTCTTTCTCTTCTCTATGGAGTAACTTCCCTTCACTTAGGTTTTGAGGAACCCTAGTTGCATGAGTTAGGATCTTTCTTTTATGAAGTTTTGGATGCTATATTGTTTGATTATAATCGATTGAGGCATGATTTATTGAGTCAATTGAATCTTGATCAAATTCTTTGATTTCTGCTTTAACCTATGATAGATAGAATCTGATTAGGTTAAGAGAGCTTCCTTGATTGATAGTGGTGAATTGGTTGTGCGAGAGTCAATCAATTCACTGCTTTGTACTGGAATTCATTCCAGTAGTGGAGATCTGTGTGAATCGCCTTAGCAGTCTATCCCGGTGAAGGCTAGTCGCCTGCCGGGTATTCTGTCTGAGAGGGCTTGGTCAGCTTAAGAAATTCCAAGCTAATTTAGGATCTTCCGCAGTTTAATCAACAGCAGATCAACCAAAGGTAATTGCAACTTGGACCTAATTCAGGAGCTAGGGGGAATCATACCTAAGTAAGTTCCCAACATGTAATTAGTAGAGTAGTTAGTAGAGTAGTTTAGTAAATCAATCCTTAATCTAGTTTGCTAGATAATGAACTGAAGCTGAGTAATAGTAACTCTAGAGACCCGTGGGTTCGATATTTATTACTTGTGCCAGTATACTGCAGTCCCTTTCATTGGTTACACTTGGCCATTGTTAGGTGTTGTGTTTTAGCGTGTCACTTGGCGAGTGAAAGTCCGGACCAAATTGGACCGGAGATGAAAAGGAGAGAGCTTCAAGGAGACCAAGACAAAGACAAGGACAAACACACACATGCTCGCGCAAGGCGAGGTTATTGCACAATAATATTACTTTACATAAAAATAAACACAAACCTACGTTGGGTTGCCTCCCAACAAGCGCTACTTTTACGTCATAAGCTAGACGGTTGCTCCTCAAACTTCGGTCCGTCCGAGAACCTCCTTGAAGTTGAGGTTCTTGTCGGTGAGATGAAATCTCAAGTCACGAGCACTGGACGAGTCCATGATTAAAGGCTCGTGAACTTGATCGGATTTGAGGCTCCACCCACGAGACATCTTCTTCCTTCTCTTCGCCCCACACCATGTTGTCCATCATCAATTGTGTTGATGCCAAGCTTGGAGTAGCCTGCTTCAATATGTTTAAGGTCCGGAGAGTGTTGATTTCTTCGTTATACCTTAACATTCTCCGTCATATATCAAAATTTCTCAATAATCGTGGTATATGAGAATATCCAAGTGTGTATGCGAAAGTATGAGAAAGTGTAAGTATATAAGGGAAGATAAAGGAGTGTGGGTAATGTGAATGAGAAACATTTACGTATATGCATGTATATGCATGAATATGTGCGTAAGTAAATAAATATGTAAGAAAATAAAAGAAAGAGGAGGAGTGAAGGAGAAAGTGAAAGAAAGTGTAAGAAAGTGCAGGAAAGTGTAAGAAAGTGTATGAAAATGTAGGAATGTGTATGAGAGTGTAGGAAAATTAGTGAATGAGGAAGGGTGGGTCGTCCATGCATGCATGTGGGAGTAAAAAGAAAAGAAAAATAGAAAGAAATGGAAAGGAAGGGAAGAGAGGCTTCTGCCATCTCACATGGGAAAAGGAAAGTAGGGAAAGGGACAAAAGGCTTAGGAAATGTAAGAAAAGAAAGATGACAAAATTAATAGTTTAGGAAAGATTCCGATTTGTACAACGGTACAGTATAAATCGGAATATGTGAGATGGCAGAAGCCTCTCACATATGTATGTCTCTTTTATAATGCCTCTCTCTCTCTCTCTCCCTCTACTGGATTTTCTAATTGTAATCCTCATGCAGACTATTCCCATTTTAAGGTTTGTATGAAGAATAGGGAGGTGCCAGCAGTGCCTCGCTCATACGTTGGGGTATCAATTTGTAAGATACCAGATAATCCCTTCGCGGACGATTGGGAGTTCATCGTGATCAGCCGAAGAGAAATCGTTCTTCAGTGCGAGAATCTGGGGATTTACCTGTCGGAAAGTGTCGTTTTGAGGGGATAGAGAAGGAAAAAGCCCAGTGTGCTATAGGGGAACCTTGAAGGAGAGGGGGAGTCTTCAAGAGTCAATAAAGATGGAATCTTGGATGGTGGTGTCATAACTTATGATACCCTTTGTGAGGCGGGGAAACACTTCCCTGCTTTAGATGATGTAGCTACAGGATCCACTTTTGCTTCGTCCATTTCAGAGGTGTTTTTACATTCTTTCTTTCTTCCTGGGTCTTTAATTCATATATGATATATTGACATTGCTCCTTTTTTAATAGTTGGCGAGGTATGCTGTTATCATGGAGGGTCGTCTAACCACGACAAAGCTTCGGCTACCTGAGGCCCGAGAGCAGGCAACTCGCTCTTTTGAGGAGATGAAGATTCAGATGAAGATAAGAGAGGAGCAATTTTATTCCAAGTCCTGTGAATGGAATGCAAAAATGGTGGAGGCTCAACAACATGTTGAGGCAGCACACAAGAGTTGCGTACCTCAGAAGCAGCTGAGGCTAGCCTTCGTGAAAAAGTGGAGCAACTTCATGCCAGTATGCGTGAGGAGAGGCTAACCAGGAGGACTTTACGGTCGGAGAATACTGGTTTGCACTCGGAAAACACCACCCTCCGATCAGAGAACAATACTCTGCATCATCAGCTACAGATAGCGGCTTCGGCAGTGATGGATAATGTCCATCGTCTGGCTAGGAAGGCGATTTATTGTATGTATCCTGCAAGAGATCTTGATGACATTCGCCTTCGTCAAGTGGTGGAGGAATGTGCGACTACTTCGGAACATGAGGAGGTGACATCCAAGATTATGAATGTCGTGGAGGAATGCGCTGGTGCTCCTGAGTCCGGGGAGGCAGCAAGCCAGATTTCAAATGTGGAGATTGAATTCCATCGCGTCTCGCCACTTTAAGATGCGGTTTCGGAAGCACCTCAAATGGTTGGAACTCTAGTAAATTCATATTTTAATATCACTACGACAATGTTGTTGGCTACAACCGAGTTACTCGGCCTAGAATTTTTTGAGAACTAAAGCTTATAAAATTCCAACTTGAAATAACATTGTAAAATACCTTGTAAGATACTCGGTCATGTGAATAGTTTAGCATATAAACATATGTAGTAGGTATTGTACAATTGGTTTCCAAACTTTTGTAATAACCATAATAAACATGATGCTTTTATTGTTAGCTACCTTTCACCCTACCATGGTATTTATTTAGGGAACATATCCACTGGGGTGTTTAAAGATAGCGAGGGTTTACCATATTTATGGAGTAAAGTATCTCCTTAGATGCATTGTGTTCCAAGTCCTTGACATGTTTTGACCATCAGGGAGTGACAGTTTTACAGTATTTGGTCCCACCACTTTACGCACTTTGTAAGGACCCTCCCACTGGGGGGTAAACTTTCCCTGACTTGAAATGTGTTTGAAGTTTCTCCTCAGAACCCATTATCCTTCCCGAATGTGTCGATTTCTCACCTTGGCATTGTAGTAACGCGCGATCCTCTCTTTGGAAGCGGCGAGTCGCAAAAGTGCTTCCTCTCGACGCTCCTCGATGAGATGTAGATCATGAGTGAGCTCGATTTGATTTTCATCGGGGTGGAATGCTTGGATTCTGTAAGAGGAGAGCTCCATTTCAATTGGTATCACACCATCAGTGCCATAAGTCAGGGCATATGGCGTCTCCCCAGTGGAAGTCTTGTAAGTTGTTTGGTGGGCCCAAAGCACATGGGGAAGCTCCTCGACCCATCAACCCTTGGCCTGGCCTAATCTGGTTTTTAGGCCCCATAGGATGCTTTTGTTAGCAGCTTCAGCCTGACCGTTAGCTTGCGGATAGGCCATCGAGGCATATCGAAGTAGGATTCCATATTGGGCGCAGTAGGCCTGTAAATCTTCGCTCTTGAATTGTGTCCCCTGATACATGATTAGAGTGTGAGGGAGACTGAACTCTCTGAGTGGATAGGCTAGCGATCGCCTCAGCCTCGATCCACCTGGTGAAATAGTCAATGGCTACGATCAACCATTTCTTTCGTCCGGGAGCCGTGGGAAAGGGTCCCAAAAAGTCCATCCCCCATTGAGCGAACTGCCATGGCCCGATGTTAACCTGCATTTTTGCTGGAGGTGCATGAGTGGTTTGTGGAGAAACTTGGCATTTGAGGCATGCCTGAGCATACTTCCGAGTGTCCCGCCGCATCGTGGGCCAGTAATAACCTTATCGTAGAAGGGTTTTCTCCAAGATATGAGGACTTGGGTGCATCCCACATGACCCTTCATGCACCTCCAGTACGGCAAAGTGCGCTTCACAAATGCTAAGGCATCGCAGGTAGGGTCCAGTGAAGCCTTTCTCGTATAAACCTCCCTCGATAAGGAGGTAACGAGGGGCGCGTCTCTTAGGCGGATGGCTTCCTTCTAGTCAGTGGGAAGGAGCCCATGTTTTAGACACTCGATGAGGGGTGTTCGCCAATCGGATTGTGCTGGAAATGAGGTAATTTGGGCGCATAACATTGTTGGATGCCTTTCAACGATTACATGCCTCTCGCTAAGGAAGTCTTGTGCTGTAGCAAGTTTTGATAATGCTTCTGTATGAAGATTATCCTCACGAGATATGTGGACTATCTCCTCTTGAGAAAACTCAGACAGTGCCATACGAGCGTTATTGGTGCATGGTACGAGCGCGGGCTCTTGTACCTCGTATGCCCCCTGCACTTGATTGACAACTAGGGCAGAGTCGGACTGGACCCTAATTTGTTGAATGCCCAACTCTTGAGCCATAGTCAGTCCCACTAGGAGGGCTTCATACTCGGTGGCATTGTTCGTCATGGTCCTGGCAAAGCGAATTGCCAATTCATGAGTGACTCCGAGAGGACTGATGAGCAGAACTCCTGCTCCTGATCCAGTTTTACTAGGTGCACATCAACGTACAATCTCCAATTCTCTGTTTCTGGTGGGAGACATGCTCGAACACCTTATGCAACAAAGTCAGCTAAAACCTAGGACTTGGTGGCGGTGCGAGGAGGAAAGTGATATCGTATTCACTAAGCTCGATGGCCCAGTTCACCATTCTACCAGCAACATCCATGCGCTGAAGTAGACAACGTAAAGGCAGTTGAGAGAGTATACGTATGGGGTGGCTATGGAAGTACGGACGCAGCTTTCCAATGGCAACAATCACAGCTAGGGTGACTTTCTCCACAGGAGAGTATCTTATTTCAGCATCTAACAGGGTCTTACAAGTGTAGTAAATAGGATGCTCTGTATTGTCTGTATCTTGGCGAACGAGTACAACACTCACATCCTTGGAGGAGACAACAAAGTATAGGTACAATGTCTCATTGTTGACGGAAAATGAGAGTATTGGGGTATTCACCAAGTATTCCTTAAGTTCTGTGAAAGCTTTCTCACATTCAAGAGTCCACTGAAATTTTTTTCCAGCTCCTTTTAGGGTATTGAAAAAAGGAGCACACTGATCCCTGGCTCGTGAAATGAATCGGTTGAGTGTCGCAATCCTTCCTGTTAGAACCTGTACTTCCTTATGCTTTGTAGGTGATATCATCTGGAGAATGACTTCAATTTGTCTAGGGTTAACCTCAATTCCACGTCTTGTCACCATGAATCCTAGAAACTTCCTTGCGGTGGCCCCGAAGACGCATTTCTAGGGATTAAGGCGCAAGGTGTATCCTCGTAGGGTATCAAAAGTCTCGCGTAGATCTTCTAAATGTGCATGTGTCTCTGCACTTTTGATTAGGATGTCATCCACATAGGCTTCAACATTTCGACCTAGTTGTCGGGCAAAGACTCGATCCACCATACGTTGATAGGTAGCTCCGATGTTTTTTAGGCCGAACGACATCACCTTGTAGCAATAATTTCCTACCGGAGTCATGAAGGCTGTATATTTTTTGTCGTCCTTCTTTAGTGGGATCTGGTGGTACCCTGAGAACATATCAAGAAAAGAGAGATGGCGATGACCGGTGGTCGCATCGATAAGCTGATCAATCTTGGGCAGGGGATACGGGTCCTTCGGGCAAGCCTTGTTGAGATCGGTGAAGTCAACACACATTCCCCACTGGTCGTTGGCCTTTTTAACCATGACCACATTAGCCAACCATGTTGGGTAGAGAACCTCGCTAATGAAGCCGGCTTGCCCTAGCTTGATTACTTCCTACACTATGGCCTGGCGACGTTCCCATGCAGAGTTCCTTCTTTTTTGCTGGATAGGCTTGCTACCTGGGATAATCCCTAGTGTATGCTCGGAAACTTTTGAATCGAGACCAGGCATATCCTCAGGTCCTTGAGCAAAGAGCTCTTTGTACTCGATCATCAAACTGAGAAATTGTGGGAGATAATATTTAGGCCATGCCGTGGATACACGAACGGTTCGCCCGTCTTCTAATGTATGTTCTTCATCAGGGTCGAGCGACCTCGTCTCTGGCTTCCATTGTGGCCACAAAGCCATCTTTAAGGGAGAACTCACAACATTGGCGTGCAAGAGCTTGATCTCCCTTTACACACCCGACTCCGACAATAGTTGGGAACTTCAATTTTAAGTGCAGAGTTGAGGGATACCCTGAACTTGATGGAGAAAAGGGCGTCCGAGAATGCAGTTGTACGCAAAAGGGCAGTCAAAAACATGGAAATTGATTGTTGTCTCTACAATTTGTTGGCCATTGCCAACACAGACCTGGAGTGATAGAATGCCTAGAACTGGACTTGATTTCCAGAGAAGCCCACGAGATAAATGCTAGGAGGGTGACATTTGCTTAGATGAAGACCTAGGGACTTAAAAGTTTGGTAGAATAAAAGATCTGCAGAGCTACCTCCATTGATGAGGACTCGTTGAACGGAATAGTTTCCAATTACTGCCTTGATGACTAAGGCATCATCATGAGGGTACTTGATATCTTCAAGATCCCTATCGTCGAAGGAGATGGGAATTTGTGTAATAGAAGCGGAACCGACCAACCTTGGGGCACTGGTTGGGCGAGAACCAACTTGCTCGGATAATCTGACCACGCCATGAATGACAGGGACATTTCCCAACACCGATCCACTTCTCTGTGGTGCTTTTCCTTTGTCTATTATTGCAAGTGAATGGAGAATAGGGGGCGAACATTCTTTACAAAGTCTCGAAGATAGCCTCGTTGGATAAGTCCTTCAATAGAATGCTTGAGGGTGTAACAACTTTCTGTATCATGTCCTGTACAACGGTGGAATTCGCAGTAGAATCCGCAGTAGAATTGTTGGCCCTTTCCTAAAACCCTCATAACTGGAGGAGGTTGAGTAATGGGAATTTTCTTCTCTCGAATGAACTGAAGAATGGCTTGTCTAGAGCGATTGAGAGGAGTATAGCTTTGTTGTAACTGGGTGGCTTCCCTTCTGGAATTTTGGGAAGAGTTTCGACCCTCGGGTGCAGGAGCTTGACGTTGTCAGCAAGAATCCTGGGATGAATTCTCTAGTTTTCTTTTGGATCCTGGCCGAATAACCTCCTGAAGTGCCTCTTCTAGATCAATATATTTTGAAACTCTCTCTTGAATCTCCATAGTGTTGTGAGGAGCCCGTTTTGCAAGAGAAGCATATAGATCAGTGTTGCTAGTCCCTCGCGTCAAGGAATTGGTGGAAATCTCTGTGGAGATGGATGTAAGTCCGATGGCGATGTTACTATATCGAGTATAGTATGCCTTGAGTGTCTCATCATCACGCTGCCTGATGCTGAGGAGTTGACGGATGCTGATAGACTGGTTTTTCTATGCGTAGAATTTGCATCTGAAGAGAGTGGCAAATTCGAAGAAGCTGGAGATAATACCATCTTGTAACTTTGAGTACCATCGTCGGGCATCTCCACGGAGTGTTGCTGGGAAGATTTTGCACATTGTTGCATCAGATGCTCCTATTAATGGCATTAGGATTTGAAAAGAGCAAAGGTGGTCTTCTGGATTTGTGGTGCCATAATACTCTGGCAAGCTTGGTAAACGGAGATTTGGTGGGTAGGGCTCATCCTGCACGATTCTGGATAGAGGTCCTCCTACTCCGGTTGAAGAGACAACTCCATGTCCTTGGGATGGTTCGAGTAGATTGGTTGAGAAACTCGGGGCGGTTAATCCAATGGGTGCTGATGTCGCATTTGGTGGTTAATTGATCGAGCCATGGGCAATAACTCTCTCCTAGTCGTTTGGTGCCGGTACTCTGGAGGAACCAGGAGCATTAATACGGGAGGCCTCTCAGGCTCTGAGTTGAGCTCTGAGTCGCTTAATCTCAGCCTGCATCTCACGTACTTGTGCCGGAGTAGGGGTGAGAATTCCTTCTGGTGCCGGAATAGAGGTAGTCTGTGCAAGTGGCACCACTCTCGGCTCTGTATTTTGACTTGGTGCCTCGCCGAGTGGTGAACGGGGGGTTGGGTTGCCCCGAGTCTCGATTACTCTTAAAGAGCGACGTACTGCTTCGATAGTAGGAATGCTGGGAGAACCTTGGGTATTCATCACTGCTTGGCGGTGGTTTGTTAAAACTTTGGAAATATTTTTCTCACCGGGCCCCACGGTGGGCGCCAATTGTTGATGCCAAGCTTGGAGCAGCCTGCTTCAATATGTTTAAGGTCCGAAGAGCGCTGATTTCCCAAAGTCTTTACCACCTCCAGCTCTGTGCGAATACCTGGGAAAAAAGTTCCACCGGGGAGTCCTGGTTGGAACCTCCTCCGACGCTCAAATTAGTAACCTGAATGGAATAAAATAAATAAGATAAAGTTAGACCGGGTTCGGTCGCACGATCGTAATTGAGCGTCGTCAGCTATTTAATGTCGCTCGGTGGAGAACATCCACGATTCCATGGCTTAGTCCGCCAAATTGAGGGTGTGTTGAGTGTTTAGAGATTTAACACGTTTTGGGAGATCGGGAGGAGAGAAAACGTTTTTTAGAGAGAGAAAGTAGAGAGAGTGTATTGTGTGTGAGTTGTGTTGTGTGAAGTAGTCGTAAGTGACTTATGTTGTGTGTGTGTGACTGACGTTGTTATGTATAATGGGGGAGGGGTGCTCCCTATTTATAGGGAAAAGTCGTAGTTAAATTCCTTGACGTACGTTAACATTCATCAACATTCTCCGTTTTTACCTAATACTCGTCAATATTCTCCGTTATACCTTAACATTCTCCGTCATACACCAACATTTCTCAATAATCATGGTATATGAGAATATCCAAGTGTGTATGAGAAATTGTAAGTATATAATGGAAGATAAAGGAGTATGGGTAATGTAAACGAGAAACATTTACGTATATGCATAAATATGTACATAAGTAAATGAATATGTAAGAAAATGAAAGAAAGAGGAGGAATGAAGGACAAAGTGAATGAAAGTGTATGAAAGTGTATGAAAATGTAGGAATGTGAATGAAAGTGTAGGAAAATTAGTGAATGGGGAAGGGTGGGTCGTCCATGCATGCATGTGGGAGTAAAAAGAAAAGAAAAATAGAAAGAAATGGAAAGGTAGGGAAGTGAAATGAAGAGAGGCTTATGCCATCTAACATGGGAAAAGGGAAAGAGACAAAAGGTTTAGGAGATGTAAGAAAAGAAAGAGGACAAAATTAATGGTTTAGGAAAGATTTCGATTTATACAACGGTACAATATAAATTTTCGGGTGTTTTAGGCACTGTAATACTTACAAATTTATCGAGTTTATTAATAAAAGGAGAGGTTTAATATTTATAAAATTTTATTCGTTAAAAACTAGGTCCATCAGATTGACTTCCATCGCGTCCACCAAGAAGGATCGTCAATGGTTTGGCCTTGGCTTGGCAAAGAGCCGCAAATGGATCGTTCTCCAAAAGTGCATCGAGGTCGGGTGGAAAGCTTTGGTAGCTCTTGTAACTTGTCGATGCTTCATCCACAACGACATTGCCCTAATCTTGGACCTCACTTGCTCCTTCTACTTCTTCCTCAACCTCCCTTCCTTCTTTTTCACTTTGTTCATCCCCTTGGGAACAATCAAGATCTTCCCTTTCTTCAAGTTTAACGTCCTCTTCCACAATCTTCCTTCTTTATTCCTCCTGCTCTTATCGCACCTTCCCATTCATGTCTTCAAGCATGGTTTTGAGGGCAAGATGCCATGCATTCTTTTGCTCCACTTCCCTCGTGAGTCTTCAAAGTTGGTCTCGAAAAGGGGAAAGTGATGAGAGTCGCCAATGAGACACTCTTGATCATCCTCACTCCAAGAGCTTTCCGCGATGAGTACTTCTCATTCCACATAGTCTTCATTGATATCCCCTCTAACCTCCACTTCTTCTTCCAATTGTGTGAGGCGATGGCATGCACAAGCTTGTGCCACCTTTTCTTCTAGCGTCAAACCGGGAGCAGGGAGGGAATGGAAATCCATGCCGGAGCTCGCTCTTCCAAAATTCTCATGGCTCGCCTCTCCGACTTCCTCTCTTCCTTCAAATGGTAGGAGGCAATTGTGAGCAAGTTGTGCATATGCTTGCTCAACAAGCCCTCCTAGCCTCTCCGTGTATCGAAGGAGCTCCTCCGATTCCCGAAGAATGGTTGAGTCTAAAGGAGCGGCAATTTGGAGGTCCATGCTAGAGCACCCTTCATTTTTGCCCCGGGCAAATCGCTCCACTGCGAGCTCTTATTTATTATTTGGCTCTGGTTGTGGAGTGACACATGGTCTTGAGGTTTATCCCATAAAAGCCACCATGGTCAACTCCAACTTGGATTTCACCTCAAGTTGTGGAGGGAAACCTTCTTGCTATGGGGAAACTTCTTGGTATCCCCATGGGCATGGTTGCTCTTCTTGGAAGGGGGGTTGGTAGTAGAATTCGGATCCTTGACTCCCCCCATTTTGATCATCCCATGAAGCTCTGGGGTAACCACTCTCGGGTGGTGGTGGATACCCCCACACTTGGGTAAAGTCATAAGGATCCATGATCCAATACCTACAAACACAAAACACTAATAATGAAAATCAAACACACACAAACCACCCTTCAAAATGAAGAGTGGAAAACAACACACAAACGAAATACAAGACAAAAACAAAAAGGCAAGATAGAAAACGCTAGAGTAACACTAAGCGACTTTTTCAAAATAACGGACCATAAGGTTCCCCGGCAACGATGCCAAAAACTTGACTGACCACCGATACATCGCGAATTAATCCCGACTAGAGCTCAAGCATAAACTCTAGCCTGGTGCAGTAGGGCAAATGTTTTAATTGTCAAACCCGGGCCAGTCCATGTACCCCTACTTTAATCGCTAATTAGGTTGTTATCTAGCAAACGTTTTTGGGTTTAAAACTAAGAAAACTACAAATGAAAAAAAGCAAGTAAAGTAAATTGAGGGGAATTCTATATGAGAGGACCTCACCCGGTGATTGCTCCCCCTAGTCTCGTGCTAAGAATCAATGAACGAAACTCTAGTATGAAGGGTATGTTTATATACCGCGAGGCGGGTGCAACAAGATAGGAACGAGTCCTCCTAGTCGATCAATCAAGGATTGTCACAATAAGCTAGCGAACCTAGCCCTCTTAACCGCTTGGCTAAGGATTGCAACAATAAGCCAAGAGGCCTAGCTCTCTTAATCAAACAAACCAAGGAAACCCTAACTCTATTAGTTGACCAATTAAGGATTGTTGCATTAAGTTAGTATACTAACTCTCTTAACCTTTCGGCTAAGGATGACAACAATAGGCTAGACAATCTAGCCCTCTTAACTAATCAACTAAGGGTTGCAAGACCCAACCCTCGGAAGTTAATCCGGATGGCGGAGAGTGACCAACATAATGTGATCATGGTACTACTCTGATACTTGAGGTTTTGGCCCTAGATTAACTCAAAAGGGGTTACCCATGTGGCTAGGAGATCACGCTCCCCATGGGCCAAAGGGGATTTCCACCTTCTAGGTTAATTTGACCCAATAATGAAATAATATGAGCAACACCCAATCATTCATGATTAATACCTCAAATATTATATAAAACACACAATCAACAAAATATAATCAAGTTCTTACATCCTAACACACATCTAGGCTAGGATTCACAATACCCAAGTGAGTAGGAAGGCTAATCCATAGCTAGGCAAAGGAAAACAACAAAAAGGAGAGAAAGAACCATGGAGAGATAAAAATCTTCCTTCATTCTTGTCTGAATCTCTCTTGAGAATTTCATTTGATAAGTTCACGGTCCATGGCTTCAGTTCACGGTCTTACGACCATGAACTGGCAGGGTGTCAGTAACCTCGGAAACCTCTCTGGACTCCTTTCGGTTCACGGTTTATGATTTCAGTTCACGGTCCTGGCGACCGTGAACTGCGGTTGCATTCCTGGGCCCCCGCGCTTCACGGTCACGGGGAAATTGTAACGGACTTTGGACTTTTCTTTGATTTCTGCAATTTTCGACCTCCAATCGTCCCGAAACTAGTCCTCGACGCTTCCACACGTGCTAGGACCCAAAATGTATCAAAACAAGCACAACCTAGCGTAAAATATGTCGAGGGACGATGAAATGCAAAGCCAAACTATCAAGAAATGAGGGGTAAAATGTGTACAATTGGTCACTCGAATTAGTAAAATTGTTCACGTTTAGTCACTCTCTGTTAACTTTATCTCATGTGGCAGTCAACCTTAACAGTTGACCGTAAATGTCTGACGTGGTAATTAAAATATTAATAAAAATTTAATTCTTTTAATATTTCTACATCATTAAACAATAAACTAAAATAAATAAAATAGTGTACACTCACAGAGATGGAGTTGGGCGCTGACGAGGTGCAACCAGAGGGATTTCCCAAGGAAGTCTGAAACGTCGTCCATCCCTATCCCTAGGAACCCACTCATCGTCTCTATCACGGTCACCACCGCCTTCTTCTTCGCAACCACCACTGTAGCACCACTACTCTTTCTGCCGGTTCTACTTCCAGCCGCAAAAGCCCCGACAGCGGCCGTAGTCCTCCTCGGGTAGAAGGACGGCAACAACGAGGATTCAGTCAGCATTGTTGTCGAGTTGTTGTTATAAACCGTTTTACTCTCGATCAACTTATTACGCGTGGAAGGTACTTGCCCAATATTTGTTGTATGTGTTATTAGGGCTGTCATTTCGGTTGCTGGTTAGCGGCTAACCGGCCGGTCTAACCGTTAACCGCCGGTTAGCGGCTAACTAGTAACCGAAAATAACAGGGGGCGGTCGGTTGGCGGATGCTGTAAGTGGTTCGGCGGTTAGCCGATTAACCGACGCCGGTTAACTGGCTAACCGACACTTACCGACCGACAAAACGACACCGTTTTGGCCTAACTGAAACGACCCAACCCCATCCCCAACCCTAGCATCCTCCCTCTGCCTCAAACCCTCTGTTCTCGGCCTCCATCCTCCCTCAGCCGCCACTCCCATAGCACATCCGGCGACGACTCCGCCTCCAATCGCCTCGCCGGTCGCCGCATCCCTCCAATCGCCGGTCGCCGCCTCCCTCCAATCCACTCGTCGCGCCTCCCGCCTTCACGCGCCGCAACCCTCCTCCAGCCTCCATCACCGCCAGTCCGCCATCGCTGCCTCCCTCCAATCCACTTGCCACGCCTCCCGCCTTCACCCGCCGCGCCGCAATCCTTCTCCAGTCTCCATCACCGCCAGTCCGCCATCGTCGCCTCCCTCCAATCCACTCGCCGCCTCCCTCAAATTCCGCGACGAGCAGAAGCCGTTGTTCCGAGCCAAGGTTCCGCTGAGCATTCTGGGCTTGCCTTTCCAAGCCGGAATCGCCGCCGGCGAGGCCAAGGAGCTCTCCCTCAACCTCTCGACGTTCTTCGATTCCGGCCCGTCGTTCAAGGTCGCCTACCGCCCCAACGATTCGTGGAATCCGTTCTCCCTCGTGCTCAAGACGGGGTCGGGGTCATTCGGGTCGCCGACGTCGAGCGCGATGGTGATGAGCGCGGAGTTCAATTTGGTCGGGAAGGGGAACCCTAGCTTCATGCTTCATTTCAAGCCGAGGTTTGGAGAAGAGTATGACCCTTAACCCGAAACCTGATTTTTTCCCCTTGCTGTCTGGTCGGTTTTGGCGGTTAACTGTCGGTTCGTGGCGGGTACCGGTCGGGTTTTGGCTGTTGTCGGTCGGTCAGGCAGTTAAACCGAACCACCCATCAATTTTTCGGTTGCCCCGGTTAAACTGAACCTGAACCGAAAACCGCCCGGTCGGTTTGCGGCTAACCGGGGCTCTAGGGACGGTCGGTTAACGATGGCCACTGGTCAGGTCTCGGTTTAACCGAAAACCGAGAATTCAGTTTTCGGTTAAACCGAAACCGACCGGTTGCCAGCCCTATGTGTTATGATGCAGGAGAGTCCTTAAATCACCTTCTTATGCACTGTCTCTATGCAAACCAAGTCTGGGATTTCTTCTTCTTGCGGTTGCAACTTCAAGGACCCAAACGAAGACGACGTAGCGAGTTACTCCAACAATGGATGTATCTTTCAAGTGGTTTTCAACACAAGAAGGTTGTCTGCATTCTTCCATTGGTAATTTTTTGCCAGTTATGGATTGAAAGAAATACAAGAATATTCAAAGACCGAAGAGAGACTCCCAACTCCACTATCAACAAAATTTGCAGTATTGTTTGCGAGTTAGCTTTGATTCACAAGCTTGTGCCTATGCAACATAGTAACTACTTGTTATTCATGGAGTTATATTTTCCATAGACCCTCCACTATTTTGATTAATAAAATTCAACAATTCATCAAAAAAGTGCTATTGTCGTCTTTCCCTTCTGGAATAGTGAGTGGAAGTGGAAGTGAGAGAAGATCTGAAGGAAGCCGAAGGGTTTCTGATTTCTTGCTTTATTCTTCTTTCTCCTAGAGATAAATTCTAGCTCGAGAATCCCTGATTCGAGAATTTCTGCTTTGGTTTGGTACTTTTTTAGATGCTTCTTCTCAGTGTGATCTGTTTCCCCAAACCGCCGTCTGCAAGTGCTACTTCTTTGATTATGTGGGGAAATTACGATTCGAGGACGCTGGAGATGGCTTCGTTTCTAGATTCAACGATGTCCTTCGTCGGCAGTTCTTCATCCGACCTTGTTTACTGTCTTGATGAAGACTTGGATACGAATCGGAGGGACTGGCTACGACAATAGTCCATGAGCTCTCCGTCCATTATTCTGTCGGGGAATACAGGGAAGTTCTAGACATCGGTGGTGGAAATTTTTCTGGGAAGGGATTTTTCTGGGGACAGGTCAGATGGGAAGAGATTTTTTGGTTTTATGTATTTTAGTTTGTTATTTTAATGATGTGGGAATATTAAAAGACCCAAATTTATTTTTATTAATTTTTAATTGCCACATCAGACATTTAACGATCAACTGTTAAAGTTGACTGTCACATCATATAAAGTTAACGGAGAGTGACTAAACGTGAATCATTTTACTAATTCGAATGACCAAAATTGATATTAATTTTTTCCAATGACTAAATGTGACACGTGTTAGTAAACCCAGTGATCAACCTTGGCATTTACCCAATTATTTTTTTAGTGTTTAATGAATGTTTCTTGTAAGGGAAGAGAGAGAATTCAAATAAGAAAAGGAGAAGGAGAGAGGATGAAACTTAGGGTGAGAAGGAATAGGGATTTGGTTTTGAAATTCTAGGAATATGTTTTTTGTTTTCTATGGTTAATGACATAAGAATACTGAAACTCAAATATTTTGTATTGACATTTCTTTTGATTCCAAGCGTTTCATTTCTGGTTCATGCACACATTCGAGAAGTCATCCTACCAAATTTTTATCAAGTGACAACCTCAATTTTGACTATATTGATTAATTATATTCACCTTGCACGAATTTGAGAAGTCGTCCCACCAAATTCTTATCAAGTGACAAATTACTCGATTTCGACCATATTAATTAATTATATTCACCCTGCAGTCGATTGCATCTCAATCATTTCACATTGGCGGTGCTAGAAATGACCATGCAAAGGAAGTTGAGGGCTTATGTTGGCAGCATATGAAAGCATGCGTTTGTGACATTCTCATTTCAAATGAGGCGTATAGGTCGGTCACTATTACTGTATTAGTGAGTTCAGTTTGAGTAATGTTAGACAGGTTGGCCGGGTCGTGACTTGTGAGGTTCGGGTTATATTCTGCACTTCCGTAATAACAGCAACGTATTGTGTGATTGATTGTTTAAAAGCAAAACGTTTCTTCCAGGAAAAGGTGGGGGGAGATGAAGGAAAGAAAAAAAGAGAGGAGCAATGGTTGCATGATTTTACCTACCAAATCCAACCTTTTAAAATCTCATCTCATGCCCTCCCTGTTTCGAACCATCGTTCAACGTTTTTACACATATGGCCTGTGACCCCAAAAAAAAAACCCTAAAAAGTCATGCAGTTTGAATTCTTCCTTCTCCACAGCTTTCAAATTTGCGGTTACCTATCACACTGTTTCCCCCCGCCAATTGCCATATTGGAATTTGGATTAGCTAACATCTGGAAAAAAAAAGTCGTTTGTTTGTTTCGTTGGTGAAATGCAGTTGCGCGCTTTCCACCGAAAAGTAATTCCTGAATTAATTTTGTAATAGCTAGCTTGCGATAATATGGGATATGATGTAATTTGATGGGATCCTAACTATACCTTCTCTCATTTGACCTTTTGGTTATCTCTCTTCACTGGCTTCCTCTTTCCCAAGAATGTTTCCCCTTCAGAATCTGTGCACGATCCATGCACACTGCTAGTCTCCATGTGCACATAGATGACTTAATCGAGTATAACTCTGACTTCTTCTGATTCAGACAATTACTGGTTTCGGTGCCACTGCTTGCAAACCACTGGCAGCTAGCTATATGTTTAGTGTATACAGAGATAACCAATTAAATATTTGAAAATTATGCATTCATTATTTATAAGGGTTAGTCATTGTGAGTTAGACGCGTTTTGATTTCGCTCTCAATTAACTAATATACGTAAATTTACTCATTTTTCTCCTAATCAATCAAGATGAGTCTCGGTATTCATACTAACACACTTTCCCTTAGCTCTTGAATTTGATGAAGGTACACTTAAGAATGAAAATCGGTATAGTGTCGGTATATTTTGATATCAAATACCGAAATCTTGAATATCGAATAGTACCCTATAAATAATCTCAGCGTTCTCAAAATAAACTCAATATCTCAATTACACTCCCTAAATATAAAGGTTCGGTATCGGTATTTCCAATTACCAAATTAATTACCTTCATAATTAATAATTAAATATATAAAAAACAAATAATGGTTCGGCCACCTGGTCTAATCTTGAACATTTTTATATGGTGTAGATTTGTATGTTTAATTCCATGATTGTAAACTTTAGCAATGAAAAGTTGAGGTGGGAAAAGTTCAATAAAAAAAATTAATCAAAGCTGACATTGAATTCATTCAATGGATACACCACAGGTGCCCCATTTGGGATTACGAGACTTAAGTAAAGAGTCATGAATTTGTCTAAACCTAAGGCATGGACAGAGAGAAGGGACGAGATGGTAACATATTAATTTATTGACCTTTGTAATCTTTGATTTGAAAGATTGAACGCTGAGAAACAACTAATGAAAGTGCCCTCTTTTTGGTGTTCTGAAAATAACAAGAGATTGTGTGAGAGACTAGCTAGAGTGACCTAGAAAAAACTTTGAAGCCAAGTTTGGATTTGATGGAGGATTGCAAGTTGTCAAAGTGTCAGCAATACTTCAAGTTTGTGAGTTATATATAATGAATTTTAAAATTTCGGTATTGCTTGATATTCTGGTGTATATCGATCTCATAATCTCTAATATCCAGTAACACCCAAAATCAATCACAATCCCTAGAAAAAGCTCGATATTCAATAATAACAGATAATGATAAATTCACTACGGTATTTGATATATCTCAAATATTGGTGCCAAACTTCCAATACTATGTATGATCGTACTGAGAATATAAAAAATAAGATAAGAGAGAGGTTATAGAAATATTGGATGTAAAATCAAATAGATTCAAATATTTCACTTGGAGCAAATAAAAAAGCCAAACGGATGAATAAGGAGACATGGTTGTGTAGATTATATTTGTGGAAGCAGAGCGGAGGATGAAATTTAATATCTTCCGTAGCCATGAAAAAAGGCGCCGACAGGCATTTTATTTACCACCCTTGTGTCAGGGAAATGACCCAATGCATGATGCAACGCAATGCAATGCAGCAACGGTAAATACTTCACCCACAGAAATGCAGCAAGCAATATTGATTGATTTCCGTTTCCCCGAATTGATTCCATCCCCTGGCCTTAGCTAGAAAGGTGGTTGGAATTTATTTATGAGAAATTATTAAGCCTCTTTTTTTTTTTTTTTTTTTTTTTTTTTTTTTTTGCAACAAAAACTCTATAGTCTATTCCAATGGGTGGCAACCAGAAGCATTGTTGTTAATTGTGATTGGACAATGGCCATTTGGGAAGAGAAAGAGTGACAATTAATCAGATGGGTTATCAGCCTTGCGAATTGCGATAGGGTCTTAACACATTCAATTGGACCTGAAAACGGTGGTCCAAAATTGAGAGAGAGAGAGAGAGAGAGAGAGAGACAAAAGAAATCTGTTTGATCTTTGATGGTCCAACCTCTTCCCATCTTCATGGTGACTAAGAGAGAGAGGGAGGCTGCAAATTTGATCCCCATATGGTCCAAAATGTGCGCACAGAACATAATAACATAACAAAAGAGAAGAGTCAAGAGTGTGAATGAGAAGGAGAAAGAGAAGGCAAAAACGAAAACAGAGACTTTTATTTGGTTTGCAAGAGGTGGCTCTGTGTTGGTTACCAACAAAAAGCTGACCTACCAGACCATACCACAAGGATGCCAAGAAGATTATAGCCATCGCCGAGTTTCTTCCGCCTGTCTCTGTTTTCTATCCTACTCTCAGCTGCAATTGATGATTCGTCATATTTCTTTTCTGTAATGTAATGTGCTGCAATAAATAACTAGACGAAGTTTCTGTAGAAATATCCACTCTCTTCTCTTTCATATATTCCAGGCAGCAGGAAGGAAGTAA
Organism: Linum tenue; assembly: GCA_946122785.1. NCBI lineage: Eukaryota > Viridiplantae > Streptophyta > Magnoliopsida > Malpighiales > Linaceae > Linum > Linum tenue. The sequence continues at coordinate 38,379,223 of CAMGYJ010000008.1, forward strand.
CTAGTACTAGTAAGTAAATATCGTCATTCCAAGACGGCAAGACGTGTAGGGGGCATTCAATATTTTCATTCGCTTCTACAAGACGTTCCTCAATCGATTTTTTTTTTTAAAGGCGCAAACAAGATTATAATTAAGATGTGTATAATATGGGAGCGAATGCCGAATAGGATGTAAAACCACTATCTTATTAGTGTCTGTTGTAGGACTCCCTCCTCGCTGTCTTTGTGTTAGGATTGGAAAAAAAGATCAGATCGTTTGAAAAATCGTAGACTAAACCAGACCGTACAGTTTGGTCCGGACCGTAGACCGTGAAAAATGGTCTAGTCTGGTACATGGTCTGTATTATATGAAGTTTTGATCTCTTGGTCTGGTCTGGTCTAGACCGCGGCTTACCGGACCAAACCGTGGATCTAGCCGACTTCCCAATGCATGTTAGTAGCCCACTCGACCACTCTCCCAACTCCCCCCAACGAGACTCAAGTCTCAACCTTAATTTTGAGAATCTCGTCTCCTCCTTCATTCACAACCATATTTCACTAGAGAGTAGAGACGATCGTGTCTCCATTTAACATTATGTTAATGTTTGTGACGTTATGCTGCGAGTTGGGATTTTTTTACTTTGTATCTTTGTTATTTACTAAGATATACGGTGTTAAAATTATTCATGCATGTTGGATTTTATGTTTTAAGGCAAAAAAAAAAACAATTTTTTCTTAGTTATTAGTTCAATTTTAGTGTGATTATCTTAACAAAGTGTTCATTTTTCGTTCTATGTGGTCTATCTGGACCAGACCGTACCGGACCAGACCAGGCCGAACAGGCGTGGTCTGGTATGAACCATATAATATGTGGTTTGGTCTCTAGTCTATACTTTAGTCTCTCGGTCTATACCGTAGACCGTCTATATAGTCTGGTCTAAGACCAGACTGCACCGTTTCTCAGCCCTACTTTATGTCTTGCCTATGTAGCCTTGTTTTATATCGTCTATAATTAATTGCGTCTTGTCTCCCTTTAATAAAAAAATTAGTGTATGCTGTAATTTTATTATTGTCATAATGGAGTTATGATATTATCTATCTTTATGTATGGTAATATGATAGTGGTATGATGCTATTAAATTTCTTATTCAAAGATAAAATTTCATATTATCTTACAATTTTCATAGCATCGTCATATCATTATGGCAAAACTTCATAATGTTTTTTTTTTCAAAAGGGTGACATGGGTTGATTTTTATATCTACGTGCTATTGAAGAGATTCAAACCTATTAAACCCATGTTTAAGTCTAGTGGGTATTACAACTGAGTCAAGTCCTTGTTTGAGGTAAGACTTCACAATATTATCTCAGCATTTTAAATAAAAAAAATACGGTGTAAATCGAATAAGTAATGGATCGTTGGAAATGGTAAGATGACAGTAAAAGAATTTTGCTCCAAAAATATGAAAATGAATATAATCCCTTGAACACAAAAAAAAAACTATTTTTTAAAAAAAAATTATGCAATCAGTAATCAGAGTCATACGGATAAATAATAAATTAAACATGTATTGTTGTGTGTTTGGATCGATGAATAAATCAAACTTAAACGTTGGTAGTAAGTAACTGGGATTAAAACGAGAAAAGTTAAAAGTGGGTTATGGATATTGTTGTGTACTGTATCCCCATTTAATGCAAGCGGTCGGCGTGTCATACCCAAAACCCAAAACAAGACCTTGGAAAAGAACCGAAAACAAGAGGAGAGGAGGTATATTAATAATATTATATTATATTATATTATGGTCAACCTCTCGCTTATGGCATGCAACCTTTTCCCTTCTTTTGTGAATGACCGACCGGATCTCTCCCCCCTTTCCTTCCTTCCTTAGCTTTCCCTATATATACATACATTCTCTGCATTACTTCCCTCTTCTCTTCATAAACCCAACTTAATTAATTGATTCTCCCCTTCTCATCTACTCCACAAATCCTTCCTCTCTTCTCCTTCCAGTACTGATTCATCAACCAACAACAAGTGAAAAAAGAAAGAGAAACAAAAAGGAGGCCAGCCATGGTGTTCCACACGGTGCTGCTGAAACTTGCAGAATGGGTAGTGTACCAGCTGCTGGCCAATTCCTGCTACAGAGCCGCCAGAAAAGTGCAGAGCTGCGGCTGCTTCTTCCTCAGGATTAGAAACCCTTCTCCCAAGTCCAATCCATCACCTCAATCAACCCCAAAACACCACCTCCCCCCTGCAGGGTTCCCTAGCCTCGCCAAATTCGCAGGTGGCAACAAAGTCGGCACATTGGCCTGCGACTTTCAGGGTGCCCTGCTTCGTTCCAGCTCATTCTTCCCTTACTTCATGCTGGTCGCCTTCGAAGCGGGCAGCATCTTAAGGGCACTTGTCCTGCTCCTCTCTTACCCTGCCCTTTGGTTTCTGGACTCCGACCTCCAGTTGAAGGTCATGATCTTCATCACCTTCCGCGGCCTGAGAGTGAAGGACATGGAAAGCGCCGCCAGGGCGGTTCTCCCCAAGTTCTACCTGGAGAACCTCCATTTCCAGGCTTACCAGGTGGTGGCTTCTTCAGGGTCGGCCGTCGTTTTCACCAGCGTTCCTCGGGTCATGGTGGATTTGTTCCTCAAGGAGTATTTGGGAGTGGAGGATGTGGTTGGAACCGAGCTTGTCCAGGTCTCGAGAGGGAAGAATGGCGGGAATTACTTCACTGGGTTTGTGTCAGGAAATGGTTTGGTTGTCAAGCATAGAGCTGTAAAGGATTGGTTTGGCGACAGGAAACCTGATGTTGGGATTGGATCTTCTTCATCCCCTCAAGATTACCTCTTCCTTTCCCTCTGCAAGGTAGTAATTCCTTCCTTTTTCACTGCTTAAATCTTGTTAATTAATTGTGGTCTCTGTTATTTTCCCTGTCGAGGAAGAAACCACATGCAATTTAATGAGAGACTCTGTACTGTAAATGTTGCATCTTTTTTTTTGTTTCTTGAGAAATCGAATTTGCAAGGGTTTCCTTTCCTTTCCCCATTGGGTGCGGGACACCCTTTCCACCTACCCTATTAAATGGCGCTTTAAATTATTTGTCAGTCACTTCATTTCTCTTGTACCCATTTTGCGGGCAAATTTGGCGTGCAACTTGCCAATAATCACTTACTACTCGGATTTCACTCCCAGAGTTAATGCTGAGAAATGGGTTTTGATTTTGGGGCTGCAGGAAGCGTATGTGGCGAACAAGGAAGATTCCAACAAGATGCCAAGGGACAAATATCCCAAACCCTTGGTCTTCCACGACGGCAGGCTGGCTTTCCTCCCAACCCCGGCGGCCACCCTGGCAATGTTCCTCTGGCTGCCCATCGGGATATTCCTCGCCTTCTTCCGCCTCTTCGTCGGAATCCTCCTCCCCTACAAAATCGCCCTGCTCCTCGGCACGATGAGCGGCGTAAGGATCGATTTCCACGATTCCAGAGACAGAGCCGAAACAGAGGATCCCAAGACCCGAAACAGGGGAGGAGGGGTTCTGTACGTGTGCACCCACCGTACCCTCCTGGACCCGGTTTTCCTGAGCACCTGCCTGCAGAAGCCGCTCACCGCCGTCACCTACAGCCTGAGCAAGATGTCGGAGGTGATCGCCCCGATCAGGACGGTGCGGCTGACCCGGGAGCGGGAGCGCGACGGAGAGACGATGCAGAGGATGCTAGCGGAAGGGGATCTGGTGGTCTGCCCCGAAGGCACCACTTGCCGGGAGCCGTACCTGCTCCGATTCAGCTCGCTGTTCGCCGAGCTCAGCGACGAGATCGTCCCCGTGGCGGTGAACACAACGGTCGGCATGTTCTACGGGACCACGGCGAGCGGGTTGAAGTGTTTGGACCCGATCTTCTTTCTGATGAACCCGCGCCCAAGATACTCTGTTCGGATCCTGGAGAAGCTGCCGGCGGCGATGACGTGCGGCGGCGGCGGGAAGTCGAGCTTGGAAGTGGCGAATTACATACAGAGGCAGCTCGGCGGGGTGTTGGGATTTGAGTGCACGTCGCTGACGAGGCGGGACAAGTATTTGATGCTTGCTGGGAACGAAGGGATTGTCGATTCTTCTCCTCCCACATCCACGAAGCACTAGCTGTTTTCTTCTTTTCTTTTCTTTTCTTCTGATCTCTGTTTCCTTTTGGTTTTGGATTGAGAAGCTTGATGTTGATGATGACCATTCTTGCTCGTTTGGATGGTTTTGGTGTTAATTGTTGATTGGTTGAGTAAGTATTCTTTATTCTGCATTTTGGTTGGTAGACTTTATTTGTGGTTCATATTTTGTGCTGTGTAATTGTTGGATGGTCATCTTCAGGTCGAGTGTAGTACAATAGCTTCAGATCTCACGCAGCTGTTTTTCCTTGATGTTGTGAATTTGTGGAAAGAAGAAATTAGCTGTATGACTGTCCTGTTTCATGGCAAAACCCTCTCTTAGTCGTTTGCTTTAAGGATTTGGACGTGGGATTTGTTTCTCAAATCCAACACATGAAGGATTTGTCCAAAAGCCATTATTTTCTTCTTTTTTTTTTTATTCAAAGGAGGATATATAGTCAAGAAAAAAGGCACAAAAGGGAAACGAGATCTAACCCGTTAACCGTCTACAATCTAAACTACTACCATGACTATAGAATACACTTCAATGCCAAAACTATGAGTGAACGCACGTTTAGACGATCACGACAGAAGAGGAGTTGCTGGCTTTGTTGGGGTCGATTGCCATTACATCTCAAATTTTTGTTCCCCGAACTTGGTTGAGTTCCCCAAGGCTTGATGGCAAATTGAGCAATTAAGCACTTCCATGTCGTGTAGGGTGATGAGAACTTAGGGGTGGTCTGCTTCAAGGATTTGGTACATGGATTTGGTACCAAAAAACCAACTATCAAGGATTTAGGTACAATCCGTTGTTTGCTTGCACCTTTTTTTGAGATCAAATCCGTGGGGCCCATGGATTTTAAGGGTCCAAATCCGTGGACCCCACGGACTTATAAATCCCACATGTTGATGTGGGATTTGGAATATGGCATAAATCCTTGATGAGATTTTACCCTTATCCCCTCATGCACTTTTAATATTCCAAGGTTGCTCTCAAATTTAAACTATTATACATTATAATTAACAATAAATGAATAATCTAAACGTTCAATTAATGTGCAAACATGAGTTAGATTTTTTATATAATTTCTTGTGTTCTAGTTTTCTTTGACCTTTTCATGGAACGTGTAATTCTTTGTTCTCCCGATTCTAATATATGTTGTTATATGCTACTTTTGAAAAGGAGGACAAAGAATTGGTAATTGATTATGTTACGTTAAAAGTTAAAACGGAATTTTCTCGTTTATTATTATTGTCCATGTGGCAACATTATGCTTATTAGTATGTATTGTCCTTGTTTTGTGTACATATCATAAACATGTCAAACATATAGAAAATGATAGTAAGGTAATTTTGAAGTTTTGTCCTTGTTTTGTGTACATATCATAAACATGTCAAACATATATAAAAGGGCAGTAATGTAATTTTTGACTTCAAGTAGTAAATCCCACACCTTTAAATCCATGATAAAAACATCCCAACAAACAAAGGATTGTTACAAATCCATGATGCCTCAAATCCTTGATAAATCCTTGGGTTTTTAAATTAAAAAACTCTCATTTTTAAATCCATGAAGCAAACGACCCCTTAATTGTTTCATGCCCTTAGGGTGCTTCTTCATCTTCGTCATTGGCCCTTGAAGGTGTTTTTTGTTCGGTTTCTTCTATTCAGTGAAATCTCTTTCTTCTCATCAGTGTAGTGATATATCTATTCGTTTAAGATTTCTTTGTTCTCTTATTCAATAATGGGTCGACTTTCTTGGAAGCTAAAGCGTGAGATGTTTCGAGGGGTTGAACATTGACGATGTGAATTTTAGTATCGTTTGAGCCCAATATGGTGTGGATATGTGGGGGAGTCATTAACGAATTAAGTGTTGCAAATAGATCGGGGATTGTGCTTGACCCAAACCCATACTGGAAGAACATTCCTCATCTGGTATGAGGTTTTATAATACTAGCAAAAGTCGGCTCGCTATCGCTTCGCGTGTCACAAAGATAAATATCTTAAAAAGTATTAGTTTTAATGTTGACCCAAAAGTGAAAGTAATCTTATTTCATTCTTAATCATTCTTTTCATAGGTTTGTTATTTATAATAACATATTGTGAATGAACTTGCATAAGGTAGAGGGGTCGTCGAATAGATTATTTATGTTTAAACTTTTTCATGATGCTAATGTTTCAATTTGTATGGCTTTTTTTTTTTTGGTTTGAGGTAATCGTGGTTCTCTTTTATAAATTTTTTGGACTGATTGCAGGTTTGAGTAGATTCAACTCGCATTGATCGGGTCAAATTAGGTTGGATACCCATAGATTTGGGTTCAATTATCTTTCTCAAACAAAAGGAAAACGCGAAATGAAAAACATTAAAGCTAAAACTCGCTACCGACTCAAAACTCGATAGCGACTCAAAACTCGTCAACACCAGGTTCAACTCGCTTTGACCTAGTTGGACCGAGTTTTGGAAAATTCACACCTGACACAACACGCCAATTACGAAAACAAATAAAACACTTTCCCGCCGAAAACCTATAAAATCGGGTTCAAGTCGTTTTGGCCGGGTCGAATTAGGTTGTATACCCATGCGTTTGGACTCAATTGTCATTCTCAACTAAAAGGAAAAAGATAAAAAAAAGTACTAAAGCGGATAAAACTCGCTCATGACCCCAAACTCTCAACACTGCGTTCAACTCACTTCTTGGGATGGCATATAAGCAGCAAACGACGAAGTCCATGGTAACCAACAACAGTGACGGGTGGGAACCCGAACCGCCTCACCCACGGTTGCACACCATGGACGAACGGCTTGGAAGCCTCGGGACCCGCTCGAATCCCTTGGTCGGGCAAGTCGAAAGCCTAGACCACAAAGTCACTGTCATCATGAATCTAATGGCGAAGGGTTTTAGGCGGCAGAGGCAAGGAACGTGAAGCGGTTCTCATCATTGGAAGTCTGGTGCGCACCATCGCCACTCAGACTATCGCGGCGACGGATCAAAGGCTGGAGGCATTGTGACATCGTCGAGTGAAGTGGTAGTGCTACCACCACTCCAATCGTGGCTCGAGCTCGTGAACCAACGTCCGGAAAGGCATCGGAGAAACTGAAGGGTCCTTTAATCGACGAGGACGTCGACGACATTAACCCTAAGGCGCCGCACATGATGGGGGTCGCCGATGGGAGGCGGCGGCAGGGTGAAGACGGGTCATGGGTCAGGTCTAATCCGACCGACTAGTTGGGCTTGGCCTTATTGTTTTGGGCCATCAAGGTTTGACCCAATGGGTTTGCTTATAGGCTGGGGAACAAAAGTTGAAGTAGGGTTCCCACGAGTCGGGTTGATGGGAGGTGGGCCGTCATAGATAAGGGCTGGGCCGAGAGCACATATTGGTCTCAACATGGGCCACCTGTTGGACGAAGGAGGAGGAGTAGGCCCCTTGGCCACCTTGGCCGGGGTAGCAGGCGCCGGGCAGGGTCTGGCAGGGCCCGACAAAGAGTGGGCTGGGAGCTGAGTTGGGGGCGAGGAATCGGGTTGGGAGATATCGGGCCTACAGGAAGCGGGCTGGAAGTAAACTTGAGTCACCGATTAGGCCACTTAGGCCACTTGGACTGTTAGCGGGATCATTTGTGCCGGTTGGAGCCGGCTGTGGGTATTGGGACAAAACGAGATTAGCTCGGGTTAGGGGCGGATCGACCCGCGAGGTCGGGTTATGGAGAAGGAGGTCGTGGGCCGAGTTATGGGATGGAGGAGAAGACCAGATGGTTCAAGCCCAAACTAACTCAATTGCAGTTCCTGAAGTGTAATGGAACGACGATCCATCTGGATGGTTAGGAAGAGTGGAACAATTTTTTTAATTCCAGGAAACACCAGAAGAGCACAAGATACCTCTTGCGTCCTATCATATGGAAGGGAATGCGAATCAATGGTGGCAGTGGATGGATAACACTTACACCGCATTGGGATTGCTAGTCACATGGGCACGATTTAGGGAGGAGTGGTGGGCTCGATTTGGGGCGGTGGAGGGTGCATCAAGACATGAGGCTCTCACCAAAATTAAGCAGAGTTGGCCATTGAGTGACTACTTGTTGGTGTTTGAAAAGTTAGGCAATCACTGTTTTGGGTGGCCGAATAAGCTCTAGTGGGATCATTCATTGGTGGGCTAAAACTGGAGATATTAAATGCTATTCGGATGTTCAGCCCGAAAACTATGCGAGAAGTCATTCGCCTCACCAAGGTGAGAAGCGACAAGCTCGCCAAGCATCGTCTAGTGGCTCGAATTACTTCAAGAGCAAATGCGAAGGTCGGCGATAGTCGGCGGCATCATCATCATCGCCTACGCCACCTCACCAACCTGCGGCACGCCGAATATCGCCAGAAGAGGTAGCTCCATTCCGAGCACATGGATTGTGCTTCCATTGCGATGAACGCTTCACCATTAGTTACTGTTGTGCCAACAATAACGTACTTCTCAATTCTCATGATTGGTGCGTGTTGTGAATAGGAGGAGGGCCAGCTCATCGAGTAGGAAAACCTATCTTGAGGGCAAGGTTGTATTCAAGGAGGGAGGAATGTTCCGAGATTGGGCCATCATGGCATTTCGTAGAAGACTGGGCTTGTCCGCTTGTGTATCTTTTAATATTTTTATTATCAGTTCGCATTTGGATATTGTTTGAGTATTTTATGGTATTTATTATTTATGTTTACTTGTTGGTATTGTATTGAGATTTTCTAGTACGTATGTGTTTAGGATTTAGTATTTGTTTCTTTGTAGAATAGGTTTCATATTGCGGTTAGGAAATGGAAGAAAGGGTGGCCGACCCATTAGGAAAAGGAGAGGGATTATCATGATTTTCTAACCTATAAACATGTACCTATTCATTTTTGTTAGTGATACGAAGATAGGAACACAAATATTTAGTTTTCGTCCTTTCATTCGCAATTTCCTTTGAGAGTTCTAGTTGTAATCTTTTATTTTGTTCAAGTACTAAAAACGCCACCCCCCCACGTCATATCACTGTAACACAGAGGTCGTAAGCATACGTATCAAGAGCTGCCAAAAAAAGAACTCAGTTTGGACTAAAGATTCAAATTCCAAATTCATTCCCATAGCAAGGGATCCACAACCCTCAGATGTGCGCATGCACTGCCCGTCGATAAGATTTGCAAGCTAAATGGTAAGTCGATTTTACCATGAAAATCCAGGTCAATTCATACTTACCAATTACAATTCTTACACTAAAAGCGTTGTCTCTAGGGCTGCAAATGAGCCAAACTGCTCACGAGTGGCTCGACGCTCGACTCGGTAAAAATTTATTCGTAACTCGGCTCGTTTAGTTCATCCTTGTTCGACTTATGAGGGTCATGAGCTAGCTCGACTCAGTGGCTCATTGTGTTCAACTAGTGAGATGACTCGTTTGGAGCTAATGAGTTGGCTCTTCATTGTTAGATTATACGTTCCTTAATGAGCCAAACTCGAGTTCAGATCGTTCCTTAACGCGCCAAACTCAAGTTCAGATTGTTCCTTAACGCGCCAAACTCAAATTTAGACAAAACTCAGCCTAAGATTCATTAAAAAAAGGGTAAATACAATTTAATATCCAAACCTTTCATTTTAAACAATATAATAGCCAAACCTTTTCGAAAACAATCTAATATCCAAATCGTCAAATTTTCGTCCGTTTGACCGTCAGTTGACACTTTAAAAAAGCTTTGTTTAAAGGAAATTGTCACAATACAACTTTGTTTTCTTGTTTTGGCATTGCAGATGACTGAATATTTAGATATTCTATACCATCATGGTGGAGTCATGGACTTCTCGGGTTTGGAACCATGATATGTTGGTGGTTTTTCAGAGAAGATATCGATGGATATTGATGAAGTGTCGTACTTCGAACTTGATGAAGTGTCAACAAACAGTCAAACGGACGGAAAGTTGACAATTTGGATATTAGATTATTTTCGAAAAGGTTTGACTATTATATTGTTTAAAATGAAAGGTTTGAATATTAAATTGTACTAATGTGGGCCCCGGCCAGTTGGCCGGAGGAAGGTGAGTTATGAAATTTTAGAATGTAATGGAATATATAGCTTATTGTTGTATAATTTTTTTTGGAAACAGGTGATAAAGATAGTGAATTTTTGCAGCAAAGATGCATGGATGATGCAACGAATCAAAAATCAGCCTTATGAACCAAGTTCGATTACCTGTTACCTTGTGAAACAATATTATTTCTGTAATATGATGAGGTGGAGTAAATTTGATAGAAACCGAATTATAGAAAACCAAATAAAAAATTGCCAATAAAATACACTATAATTTAATCATTAGGATATCAAATAATTACATAATATATATTTGAAATTATAAAAATTGGACTAATCTAGTTGGTCGAGGTCAAACCATTTAATAACTTTAAAATACATTATATTGTAGCCACTAAGATATAAAATAATAGCATAATATATGTTATGCTAGAGAAAATAGCATGTTTTAGGATGGCAAACCCATGATGTTCATTTGTTTTACTTGATGGCCAAATCCCGTATGGGTCAAGCCCATTCAACTCTTTTATTCTATGGTTAGCGGTTAGCCCATTAGAATCCATGCATTAGTTTATTGTGAAATTTTTTCTTTTTAGCAATAAAAAAGGAGTATTGTTTTTGCCATTTCATATATATCTTACCAACACCAAGAAATAAAAAGGCTTAAAGAAAACCCTATATCCCCTAAAAAAAGCTTCTCAGTGCTCCCCGGCTCATGGTTCACTTCCCTCCCTCGATCTCAATTATATCGCCGTCGGTAGTCACTTCTCCCCATCCCTGTTTTCCTGCCATTAATTTTAGCTCTGCAAACCTTTTCCCTACATGTCATCCTCCCCACGAGCCTCAATTTCAACTCCCCCTCTCGGTCTCTGTTTTTCATTTCTAATATTCCCTTCTCTTATCACTTGTTTAAACTCCTCTTTGTATATCTCCGACGCTAGTTTAGCGAAGAAGAAGAGAAAACCACCAATCTTCAATAATACTATATTGTTACAGTGAAGCGATATTGTGGATTTCATTGTCACTTATCTGTTAGAGCTTGCGAATGATGGAAACAGGGGTGGTTGGTTACGATTTGATTAGATGACTCAATCTTTCAATTTTACTTGCATGCAATTTACCACACTTCTTCATTTGCATGACTGGATCATTTTTAGTATGCTTGGATTTCTTTTCATAGGGAAGGGATTAGGCGATTAGCACACGGAAAAAGGATTGGGGTATTTTGTAAACAATTATGAAGCTCACTTTCTCTAATCATTTCATTTATTTCCGGCGTGGGTGGAGTCCAGATCCAGCATCGGAACAATCCAAGACTCGATTATGGTGATCGCTATGGAGGCACGAAACATATGCGGCCGTGGCTGAAACCTGTTATGTTTTTGTGGGCCGCAACAATCCCTGGGCCCGTTCAAGTCCGCACGTGTACGGTAAGCTGGCCCGTACACAGAGGAAAGAGAAAAAAATTGAAAATCCCTATTATACCCTCCTACAAGCGCTCATGGAGCATAAAATTTGAAATGGGAGAAGGGTTTTTTCCTTCCTGCTATTATATTATGTGTAGATTGTAGTAATTAGAACCCCACTTTTAAATTTGGAAACAAGTGACCACTATCACAAAATATCATATTATAAAAAATTATCTGCAATCATGAGGTTATTTCACTCAAAAGAAACTTTGTTTTATATGTTAAAGATCAACATTATAGCTTGAATAGTTCAATTCGGCAATGATCTCAGGTCTTGCATATAAATTGTGTGTAAAAGTGGTATGATTGAAGCTATTCCCTATTTTAATACTAATCAGAATAGTCTTTGTTTACTGGAAACTAACCACCAAAACATTTCAAATCAGAAAAATGACGATACTGAAAAGGAGTATTATAACAAAAGCAACAAAAAGTATAGTTATTTATCTTTAAGCAACTCAAAAGTCAACATAGAAGATCAACCAAATGAACTGATGTTAAGAGATCATACATTACTATCAAAGAACACTAACCCATCAGTCAGCTCTCCAAGCAAGAACACTCAACCTTTACATATTTACACCTCTGAAAATTTCTTTGCGTAACAATATAGGTGGAGGAGGCTAGGTGGTTGTCGAGTCCGATGGGAAGGTTTGGAGAGACGGTGATGCTTGAGCCTTTAGTAGGACGGGAGCCCGGGACACTGCTTATCTTTAATCAACTCAAAAGTCAACCTAGAAGATCAACCAAATGAACTGATGTTAAGAGATCACACATTACAGTCAAATAAACTAAATAACCCACTAGTCAGCTCTCCAAGCAAGAACATTCAATCTTTCCATATTTAACCCTCCAAAAATTGCTTTGCGTAACAATATAGGTGGAGGGGTTAGACGGTTGTCGTGTCCAGTGGGAAGGTTTGGAGATACGATGAAGGTTGAGCGTTTAGTATGTAGGTCGGGACACCATTTAGACCTATTTACATTAGTTGCGGCTTTTCAATTCGCATTCGACAAATCAACATCACTCAACAATTCCATATTTACCCTCTCTTAAAGACACATGTTATACATATTGATAGAAACCGAATTTCTTGATTCTATCATAATTATCATTAATAGTGTTTATTAGGATATTATTAGACATGGTTAGTAGTCTTTGAGTCATATTAGGATAGTCTATTAGGTTTTCCCAGTCTTTAGCTATAAATATGTACTTTGGGTCTTTTGTTGGATGAATGAGAAGTTAATGAAAGAATTATTCTCCCAAACCCTAAACTCCTTCTATCTCCTAATTTCTCTTCTTCCCTAATCTAAAGTTTCGGCTGATTCTTATTCTTTTCTTCTTCTTCCCCAAATTCTTAATCTCTATCTCTAATCTCTTCTCAATCCCTAAAATCTCCATCAATCCCCAATTTCCCAACCCAACCGATAGAACCCTAGAAATAGGTTTCTATCATTTGGTATCAGAGCCCCGTTTCGAGAACGAGTTCTTCACAACTCTCAACCGGGGACGACTCCATCTTAATCCTGAGCCAGAATGAGCTCATCCAAGCTCTTTGATCAGGAATGGTTTCAATTGCAGGAGCTGCTGCATCAAGCTTTTGATCGACGGTACGAAGATGCTCGGAGGTGTGCAACGCCATCATCGATTAATCGCCACACGAACGACACTGCTACAATCAAACTATCTTCACCGCCGCCCAAGCATGACGAAGATAAGGGCCGGACGGCGCAAAAATCACCCGCTGTCGATGACCAAGTCCAGGCTGCATCAAGATCTGTTCAAATTCCACTGATCCCTCGAATCGACGGCTGTAAGTTTAGAAAAAAGGAATCGGTGGAAGACTTGCAGCTGAAGAAGAAGGCGATGGGCCGCAGGGTGGTCTCACCTGCATCACCAATCACACAAACAGCACCGGAAGCACGAATCATACAAGCACGACGACGACGATTGGCGGTTTCCCTTGCAGCTACGACAAGCTCGAAACCTTCCACGACAAGATCAGGCAAGAAGTCGGCGCAGCAGACTACTGTCTCGCCTCCAGGGTCAAAACCCAACCGGCAACTGGGCAACTCGCCGCCGGCGAAAGAAGGGGCGACGGATAGGGCGTCAGCAGTAGCCTGTTCGCCAAAGAGGAAGCCACCGAAGAACAGGACGATGGAGTCGAGGACTCAAAAGCCAATTCTGAAAGTGTTCGTGAGGGCAACGACAGGTTGCCGGTGTCTAACGCTGGGAACGAGATCCGAGCGAGGGGCGCAGCGACCGGAAGTTTCCTACGTCGAATCGCCGATCAGGAAGGAAAGGAGACGGAGGTATGTAGCGCCGCAGTGGAGTTCTCGTGGCCGGGCGCCTCGCTCGCCAGCGGAGAAAGAAGGAATGAGGGAGAGAACGGAGCAAGGAGCATCCGCCGACGAGGAGGTGTCGCCTCAGAAGGACCCGCGCAGGACGAATGCGCCGGTCTGGGTGTTGATGTCGGACGGGAAGGAGGAATCGGGCTCGCTGGTGGAAGGCACGCTTGCTGAGAAGTCGGAGGATGGACAACCCTCGAGGAATCTTTGGACGGTGACGAGTTTTCGGCTGAACTACCTGTTGACGGAGAGGATGAAGTCACCGTCGAGTAAGTGGAAGGAGTCGTTGACGAACGAGAAGCCGGAGAAGAAGGCAAGCATGGTGGCGCTAGGTTCGCCACTCGCTCGCCTGACGTGTGCACCGCCGCCGAAGAAGGAGCAAGCAGCGACGTACGAGGAGTCGTGCGGCGTTTCGCCGGAACCGACTGCTGCTCTTTTGGCGTACTGCTCGTCGTCGACGGACGAAACAGAGATGAGGCTGCCGACACAGGAATGGAAGAAGGATGAGGGTGGCGGCGTTCATTCCACGAACCCTACGCCGTCTCCCATGAGCCGCTCGAGACATCAGGCCAGCTGTGTGGGCCGAAAGACTTGGGCTACTAAGTTGGAGGAGTCCGAAGAAGTGGGCCTCGGTCATGGACAAGCAGGGAAGAGAGAATTTGGTGGGCTTGCTTCGAACCGTGAGAATCAGCGGGGTAAACTAATTCTCAGGCCGCAGCTTAGACAGAAGTGGCCTGAGAGAGGACTGAATGGAAACCAGCAGAATGGGCTAAAACAAGAAGTAAAGTGGGCTGAAAATGTGATTAGTTGTGGGCCGAGAATGAAAGTATCTTATGGGTTTCCAAGAACTGATGGGTTGATTCCTCAAGTAAGATTTGGGCTTCAAAGGAGCCCTTTGGTAAGAGCTCTTTTATATGTGGTGGGCTTCAAGGACAAGGAAGGTGATTCTATGGGCTTAGAAAATGAGTTGTCAAGACAACATGGGCCTCCTTGGAATGAAACTAAGAAGGTAGAAGATTGGTTTAATGAAGTTGCCAAAGGCCCAATCAGGAAGAATAATGAGCTACACTTTGAAGTGAACAGAGACACAAGCTATTTGGTGGAGTTGAGAAGAGAAGTAATGGACCCATTGATTTGGGGTCATATAAGCCACGAGCTGGGAGAAGGATCGATGAAACGGAAGGTTGGTAATGTTGCACCCATTCGTGAGCTTGAGCATGATTGGAAGAAAAGGAAGCGCAATAAAGGGAAGAGTCAGGGCTGGAAGAAGTGGGTCGAGTCGGTCAACCTTGAGGGCAAGGTTGGTCTCAAGGGGGAGGGGATGATAGAAACTGAATTTCTTGATTCTATCATAATTATCATTAATAGTGTTTATTAGGATATTATTAGATATGGTTAGTAGTCTTTGAGTCATATTAGGATAGTCTATTAGGTTTTCCCATTCTTTAGCTATAATATGTACTTTGGGTCTTTTGTTGTATGAATGAGAAGTTAATGAAAGAATTATTCTCCCAAACCCTAAACTCCTTCTATCTCCTAATCTCTCTTCTTCCCTAATCTAAAGCTTCGGCCGATTCTTATTCTTTTCTTCTTCTTCCGCAAATTCTTAATCTCTATCTCTAATCTCTTCTCAATCCCTAAAATCTCCATCAATCCCCAATTTCCCAACCCAACCGATAGAACCCTAGAAATAGGTTTCTATCACATATTCACTCAAAACTTCTATGTTCAAAAATATTGTTGCTTTATGTTAGTTATATTATTTAAGTCTATGTCAAGAATTTTACCCGCTTCTACACATTCAATATTGCAATTTGATTTGCTATATTTGCACCAATGACATTAGGCTTGTGATTTGAAAATTATTCTCCTTTTATAAGATAAATAGAAATAGAATTAATTATTCAACTCGAATTAAAGTAATCTAAATATGAAAATAGAAGTATCAAATACCAAAAAATTATTTAGGGGAGAGTTAGTGGCTTAGCTAACTATGATAGAAAATTCCAATGATTTTTCAGATTTAAGCTTCCTGTATGTTTTTAATTTAAAAGGTTTAAACAAATTTGTTTAGTCTAACTGGTTATGTTTCTTATCTTTTCTCAAAAAGATCACAATTCAAATCCCATCACTTATGTATTTTACCTGTAAATAAGAAAATAATAAATGATTGTGAAGACGAATCTATCCTTCCTACTTTTGCTATGGATACAAGGATTTTGTAATGGGGGAAACATCTTTCCCATTTCACTCTTATATTAGGTGTGGCGAAAGTAACCCGGTGGTTGAGTGTTTAGTGGGTCGGACACTATTTGGGCTCGTTTACATCAGTAACACCTTTTCCATTTTGCGTTGGGCAAACCAACAACACTCAATATATCCATATTTACACCTCCAAGAATTGCTCTGACTTAATAATAGAGGTAGAGGAGGTTAGCCGATTGTTGAGTCTGATGAGAAGTTTGGAGAGACGGTGATGGTTGAGCGTTTAGTGGGTTGAGGCACTATATGAGCCCGTTTACATTAGTAGTGTCTTTTCCATCCGCGTTCGGCAAACCAACATCACTCAACATTTCCCTATTTTCCCCTCTTCTTAAAGACACATGTGCCCCATATTCACTCAAAAGTTCTGTGTTTAAAAATATTGTTACTTTATGATAGTTATAACAATTAAGTCTATGTTAAGAATTATACATCGTTTCTACGCATTCAAGAGTGCAATTCGATATACAATATTTGAATCAATGACATTTTGGTTGCTAAACGTGGTGGAAAACTCCTATATTTTTCCAGATTTTGTATGTTTTTAATGGAAAAAGATCACGCAAATGTGTTTATTGTAGCTGGTATGTTTCTTATCTTTGTTCGAAGAGACCACAGTTCAAATCTCATTATTGATGTATTTTTTCTGCAAATAAGAAAATAATAAGTGATTGTGAAGACGAATCTACCCTTCCTACTTTCATTCTAGATGCAGGAAATTTGAAATGAGGCCTCAAATTTTTTCATCCGGCTTTTATTTATTGTGTAGATAGATTTACCCTTAAAAGAACATGTCAAACTCAAACTTATCAAGACTCGCTCGACTTTTTTCTGATATATATAAGATTATCTTTTATAAAAAAAAAAAAAACTCAGCTCGACTTCACTCATTTGCATCTCAACTTGTCACTATAAATCCAATTCCACCGCAAGGAAGAGCGCTCAGGAAAACGTTTATGGGCCTTGACTAAAACAGAGCTTCATTTCACTTATAGTTCAGCCCAATTGGCAGTTGATGGCTTTCAGCAAGAGACCCCAACTTCACTGAACAGAAAAAGAGCAAGCACCTAATATATTGTAAAATCCTCCGATACTAAACGGCAGAAGTTAAATCATGGCGTCGCCGGCGGCAATCCAGAGATCTCAACTTTCCCCATCTTCCTCCCCCCTCCAGCGTCTTTCCACCTTCAAGAACCCTGCCGCATCCACTACCACAACCGGAACCTCCACATCAGCCGCTTCTCCGCTCGATTCCTTCGCCAATGACCCAATCCTTTCCCCTTTCCTCTCTCCCTCATTCTCCACCACCTCCTTCTCCTCCGCCGCTCTCTCCTCCGGTTCCCCTGCCTCCACCGCCGAGCGCCTTCACAGCGCAATTCGCCTCCTGGAATCACAGATACGCACCGAAGTCCTTTCCCGCCACCCCGAACTCCTCAACCAACTCTCCTCTCTTAAGCATGCCGAGCACGCGCTCTCCACCGTCCGATCCGCCGTCGCATCTCTTCAGTCCTCCGTGCTTCGCGTGCGATCCGAACTCTCCGATCCTCACAAATCCATCCAGACCAAGACCTTGCAGCTCTCGAATCTCCATTCCACCACCGAGCTATTGCAACACACGATCCGGGCGCTTCGACTGTCGAAGAAGCTGCGAGATCTCGCATCTGCGTCGGAGACGGAACCCGAGAAGCTGGATCTTGCCAAGGCCGCCCAGCTGCACTGTGAGATTTTAAGTATGTGCCATGAGTATGATTTGGTGGGGATTGAAATTGTGGATGAAGAGCTGAAGCTGGTGAGAGAAATCGGGGAGAGGTTACGAGCCGAGGCGATGAAAGTTCTAGAGAATGGGATGGAAGGCTTGAACCAGGCTGAAGTGGGCACTGGCTTGCAGGTTTTCTATAATTTGGGAGAGTTGAAGGTCACTG
The DNA here is from genome assembly GCA_946122785.1 of Linum tenue. Classification (NCBI taxonomy): domain Eukaryota; kingdom Viridiplantae; phylum Streptophyta; class Magnoliopsida; order Malpighiales; family Linaceae; genus Linum; species Linum tenue. The sequence goes on from CAMGYJ010000008.1 coordinate 38,397,357, forward strand.
TGGAGCAGCTGGTGAATAAGTACAAGGGAATTGGGGTGAAGAGTATTGGAGCCGCATTGGACATGAAGGCGATTTCAATGGGAGGGGGCGGCGGAGGGTTTGGACCAGGAGGGATCAGAGGGAGTGGAACGCCACAGATTGGAGGAGGAGCAAAGGCTAGAGATGGGCTCTGGCAGAGGGTGGGAAGTTGTATGGATCAGTTGCATTCTATTATGGTTGCAGTTTGGCACTTGGAGAGGGTCCTCTCCAAGAAAAGGGATCCATTCACTCACGCCTTGCTCCTTGAAGAAGTTATTAAGGTCAGCTTAATCTCTTGCTATTGAATTGCTCTACGTCCATCCTTGTTTTCTTAGTTAATGGAAGGTGAATTTGAGTTGAGAATTGAGTATCCGGAAGTGTGGGGTTGATGAGCCCGGGACTTTCTTCTGATTCAATGCCCTAAGCCCAAGAGACATTTACTATTCGTGCTTGACCATTTTTTGGTTGATTGTTTGTTAATGATTTTAACGATAGATTTACTTCTGGTGCCATACAATCTAAGATCATCTCGGATCTGTGAACTTACGTGTATCTAGTCTGTGTCCTATAACCTAATTTTATCAATGTGATGGTGACTAGAATCATGATTTCTTTCAAGGTTTTGTTACCCTTTTTGCTGAAGTTTGTTGTACTTATTTTTGTTTAGGAGGGGGATAACATGCTGACGGAGCGAGTTTGGGAAGCTTTAGTGAAGTCTTTTGCCAGCCAGATGAAGTCTGTTTTTACTGCTTCAAGCTTTGTGAAGGAAATATTTACTACAGGATATCCGAAGCTCTTTTCGATCATAGAAAATCTACTCGACAGAATATCACGAGATACTGATGTTAAAGGGGTTTCACCGGCTATTAGTTTAGAAGGAAAAGAGCAGATGGTTGCAGCTATTGAAATTTTCCAGACGGCTTTCTTGACATTGTGCTTAAGTCGCCTTTCAGATCTTGTGAATACTATATTCCCTGTGTCAAGCAGAGGAAGTGTACCCTCCAAAGACCAGATCTCAAAAATCATATCACGTATTCAGGAAGAGATTGAAGCTGTTCAGGTAGATGGGCGTTTGACGCTGCTAGTGTTGCGTGAAATTGGCAAAGTCTTGCTCCTCCTTGCCGAAAGGGCTGAATACCAGGTAATTGTTAACTTTGATGTGGATTTAGTTTCACCCGCCAGACTGAATTATTTGGTTACATCTTGTCATGGATATAATCTAGAGTAGCTGTAATGATTTGTGTATTACCTTGCTGTCCTGATACCTTGCTGTATAGCAATTTGGTATTTGCTTTATAGTATTATGGTGGTAAATTCTTCAAAGATGCATTTCTTAGTTATTGCTGTTACGAGAATATGTAGATGGCAATGCAAAGGTGGTAAAGTCAGAGGTGAGGGTGGGATTCATCCGATTTTCCATTTGGTCATCATGTCTTTGATCTCTCTATGCACAATGCATTGCTTAGTATATTGTCAAGTTCAAGACAGAAGACTGAATATCCATTGATTTTATAGCCACTGAATCTATACTTCATTCTGCACTTGGAAAATTCATGTATCTTTTATTTTTTCTTTGTGGTTGTTGCCCAGTTGGGATAGTCATTTGAAGGATATATTTTCTTTTTCTGGCAGATATCAGCTGGCCATGAGGCACGTCAAATCAGTGGTGCTGCAACTCCTGCACAGTTGAGAAACTTTGTGCTATCCCAGCATCTGCAAGAAATCCATACACGTATATCATCCATTGTTATGAAATTGCCAAGCATTGCTGCAGAAGTACTATCTCCTTCCTTGGGTGTTATTTATGGAGTTGCAAGAGATGCCGTAACTCCCTTGTTCAAAGCAATGATTGACCGTCTAGAGTCATGTATTTTGCAAATACATGATCAAAACTTTGGAGTACTTGGCATGGATGCTGCAATGGATAACAACGCATCACCTTACATGGAGGAGTTGCAGAAGTGCGTCCTTCACTTTCGGACCGAGTTCTTGTCTAGGTTGTTACCATCTTCGGCAAATGCAAGGATAGAAACTATATGCACCCAGCTCGTTAGGAACATGGCAGCACGGGTGCTGATATTGTTTGTGAGGCATGCTTCTCTTGTGAGACCGCTCTCAGAATCTGGGAAACTGAGAATGGCTAGAGACATGGCTGAGCTGGAGCTCACTGTAGGGCAGAGTTTGTTCCCAGTAGAACAGCTGGGTGCACCTTATCGAGCCCTTCGAGCCTTCCGTCCTCTTATATTTTTGGAGACATCTCAATTGGCATCTTCTCCTCTTCTTCAAGATTTGCCGCTGAATGTCATACTTCACCACCTGTATTCTCGAGGGCCTGATGAACTGCTGTCGCCAATGCAAAGGAACAAGCTTACTCCTCTTCAGTATTCATTGTGGCTTGATTCTCAAGGAGAGGATCAGATTTGGAAAGGTGTCAAAGCCACCCTAGACGATTATGCAGTAAAAGTCAGGTCAAGAGGAGACAAAGAATTCAGCCCTGTTTACCCCCTTATGATACAGCTAGGCTCTTCGTTTTTGGAGAATGCTCAAGGATCTCGACGTGCGTAATTATACACTGTACCCTGTTTCCATTTTATCCCTTTCTAGAAAAGTTATTGTATGATGAGTGAGATTTCGAAGACAGCTTCATTAAATTTCAGAGATACACTTGAAACTTCTTCATGTCTAGCCTGATTTATCATTCTTTTTCTTCATGCAACCAAATTTGGAGACTTTGTAAGTGTTTCTTTTCTTCTAAAGGTATTACTTTGTATCAGATCTAGAGTCTTGATAAAAGAGAAAAATAAAAAGAGGGGTGGCAGATGATTTCGAGTTGTTGGACAAATTTGCAATCGATTCTGAAGAAGCAGGATGGTTCAAATGCCATAAACAGAATAACATCACTCTTTACAGTTATTGATGTAAAATAACAAAACTCTTGTAGGCGATAAAGGTAAGGGTGGAAACTGTAAAACGAGGTATTTAGCAAAGCAGAAAAAACCAGCCAACCCTTCATTGTGTTATTGCTGCTGTGGCTTGGCTTGTGTTGGTTGAGCTGGGAGGCTATATAATGATCTAAGCTGCCTGCTCATGAGCTTGCTATTTGGGAGGCCTAGTTTCAGGCCTTGCGCATCGTCAGACCACCATTGCTCCAGCCCATGAGCTTCAAGAAACTTCTGTTTCTCCTTGGCCATCACAAACAGCTTCGCTGAAACCTGCCCAATGTTGCTGCTGCTGCAGCCACCGGCGGCGCCAACATTCTCCTTATTTTCGCCACCTCCATTATTCTGTCCATCCGGGTTGGTGTAGTGGCAGCATATATAATCGCTGTTATTCACATACAAATGAGGTACCCATTTCTTGGACCCCATGTTCGTTTTGTCCCCAAACTGCGGAATCCAGTTCCTCAAGCCAGAAGAACCATTGTTACCATTCTGCCCGTCAAGGATGGTGACAGCCGAAGTTTCAGCTGCAGCAGCGTAAGGAAGCATAGCCTTCAACCTCTTCCAGGCGAACTCGGCCTTCTCCCCCATGTTCCTGAAACTCATTGCGAGAGACACAGAAGGCGGGTTGAAGAGATGAGCATCCACAAATATGGCTTCTTTAGCCAGCGCCTTGCCAACCTGGAGAGCAAAGCCAGCTCCTAGGGAATGACCTGCAACACAGACATTGCTTGCACCGTACCTCTCAGCAACCGACCTCAACGCCTGCAGCGCCACGTTGAACCGGACAGAGCCCTTGAGGCTCTCCCAAGCGAGGAAACGAAGGTCGTCCTCGATGTCCCGTCTCATGGTGGGGCCCTTGAGCAAGGTCCCTCGCAGTACCAGGACAGCCCTGGGTGCCCCACTAGGCCTGATGAGGATCATGTCCGAGACTGCTGCGGATCGATCCCATTCCAGGATTGCACCGAATATGGATCCGTCCCTTTCATCGATCAGAGTTTGGGAGAGCTTGTACTTGAAGCGTGTCCACCAGGTTGGGGCTAGGGCATCCGCTGGGGTCCTGTTTTCTTGCCTGTCAAGTTCCAGCAAGTAGACTGCTTGGATGAAGCACGCAATCACCGTCCTCTTGTAGTTGTCGTCTTTCCTGCCACCCACAATACACAACTAGTAAGGGATCACGGTGAGAGGGAAATCACTATGGGATTCTTCAGAATCCTTGGCATTCTCCCAAATCCAAACGACCCCCTGAATTTCTCGCTAATAATTTCACCTAAATCCTACACGATCAAGAAAGAGACCAGGAAAGAGAAAGAAAGAAAGAAAGAAAGAAGAGATTTTTCGATTGTGATTCTCCACATGATCTTAACTTTCAATTGCAGGCATGGAAACATCATTCAGCCTATCTGGGGATGAACTCAAAGAAGTATCAACAGAAGAAACCTAGAATGCTATTTAAGGGAAGTAAATTTGGTAAAAGCTTCGGAACCCCAATCGGATCTGCGTTTGATTCAAAATAATCGGAATGCAGGTATAGAGACGAATCGGAATTTACGGCGGAGCGGGGAAGAAACTAACCAACTGGAACTGATGAGGTCTCTCCAATTCGGGGAAGCGACATTGCGGGGACCGGAGACATGAAACGCGTATGGGTGGGGAGCGGGTGCTGGCGGCGGAGATGTTACTTCCAGCACCTGAACCACGTCTGTCTGCTGCACCGGGGTCGCTGGTTCAGCCTTAACCACCATTGCCGCTTTTTCCCCTCTCTTCCTCTGTTGTGTTGTCGTAAACTTGCTCAATGCCACTGAAGCGTGCGATCGAGAAAGAAAAGAGGGGGGAGAGGGAAGAAGGAAGGCAGTAGTGGGCTTTTCGTTATTATACTTTCTGTCGACGCTTTTTAGTTTTTACATACAAAAACTCTTTTGGGCCCGCCCCACTATGAGTTAATTAATGATTAGTGATTACCGTTAGATTTCAGCGGAGGGGAGGGGAGGGGAGGGCATCACTCATCACTTCTCGGGGGCCCTTGTCCTCCAACGGTCACATTCCTGTCCAATGCAAGATGCTTTACGCTATGTTTGGCAACGAGGGGGTGCAAATTCAAATAGGCTGCAAGTTGAGGGGTAAATTATAGGGAAGCAAATTGTAAATGGATGTAAATTGTAGTGCAAATTGTTGTTTGGGAGATAAAGTAAGGGGTGCAAATTGTATGGATAAAATATAAATATCAATATAATAATTATTATAATTAAAAAAATACAACAAATAAAAAATATTCAAAACCCACCCATTTCCCACGTTCCCACTCATCATGGCCCACCACTCTCTGATAACCCACCCCTTTTCTACATTTCCCCTCTAATATAATAATCAACCTCCACTTCTTCCATCTTTGCACCCCGATTTGGGGAGGGAGGTAGAATAGTGAACTTGCCCCTATTTTATCAACCCCTAGCACTATTCAATTCTAACCAAACGAGTGCAATTATCTCGGGAATACCATTTACCCTTTATAATATGCACCCCCCTATACTTGCACCTCCTCCCAAACAAAGCGTTACCCTTCGTGGATCCCCCCCCCCCGAATACACATGTTTTTTAAATTCTTTACCAAAATACATATGTTAAAAAAATAATAATCAATCTATACATGTTTGACAAAGACTGCTGTTAACAAAAGCGGATATTCACCGCGTTTGTCAATAATAGCGAATGCATCACCATTTTGGTTAAACATAGTGAATAATTTTTTAACCATCACCGTTATTGTCACTTGTGGTGATGTGCTCACTGCTGACGTGTAACATGGTGAGGCGTCCGATATGTAAAGAAACCATAATCCGCGCCTCACGGCATCGAACGACTACGGTGAAGGGGTTGGGGGCAGGGGCGGAGCTACGGTGATCATAGGGTGGGCCCCGGCCCCCCGGAAATGGTTTCGGCCCCTAGAATGTTAAGGATATTTAGTAAAATTATAAGTATACCTAGTCCAATATACTACTTAAGGTAATGGCCATGTAGCTTAATGGTAGTCAAGCTTTACTTTTATCATAAAGGACATGGGTTCAATTCCTAGCTATTACATATTGTGCCTTTTGATTTACTCACTTCAAGACTTCATTATTTTAGTTCTCATCTATAATTCCTGAATCCAAATGGCAGAAGCTATCGTCTATTTTTAATCTATATAAGGAATTAACAAAAATAAGACTGTCAATGAAATTCAATCTTGTTTATAGGCGGATTTGTTTCTTTTAACTCTTCTAGTTTTCACTGCTACAGGTGAACATGTATTTTTCGGTTATGAATAGTGAAGAATAGACTACGAAACAAAATGAATGATGAGCTTTGCTGATAATTTAGTTATTTATATTGGAATAAATATAGCTAAAAAATTTAGTTTACAAACTATTTTGAGTGATTTGTCATAATTATTTTTTATTTAGATTTAATTTTTTTCGGCCCACCCGGTCTCGAGATCCTGGCTCCGCCCCTGGTTGGGGGCGTGGATCCCTGACGTGGACCGCAACGCATTCACTGTCGTTAACAAACGCGGTGAATGAGCTATGGACCCGTCAATAATCTGCGTCGCCCGCCCATTTAGCGCTGTCGCGGAATGCAATGAGGCGCGAATCCTGGTTTTCCTCCCAGATCCAACGCATCACAGCGTCCCACGTCAGCAATCGGGGGTCTTCACCGTCTTCTAGCAAAGCAAGGTCTTCACTGCCATTGAGAGCTTTGGTGATTGCACTTTTTCTCTCTCCAGCGGATCCTCCTCCTATGAATACCACCCTTCTCCCCCATTCCAAACCACACCACCACACAGTTCTTCTTTTTCCTTCCATTCCTCCACTCTAGTTTCGTTCTAAGTATGCTATGTGGTTGCAGATAAGCCCGATCTTCCGCATCAAAAGGAATTCCTAGATTTATTTCCATTCCTCCACTCTAGTTTCGTTCTAAATATGCTCTGTGGTTGCGGCTAAACCGTATCTTCCGCATCAAAAGGAATTCCTAGAGTTATTTCCATTCCTCCACTCTTGTTTCGTTCTAAATATGCTTTGTGGTTGCGACTAAGCCCGATCTTCCGCATCAAAAGGAATTCCTAGAATTATTTCCAATAGCCCTCCCCTCTAAAAGCCGTCGAACATGTCTGGCTTCCGCAAAAAAATGGACGAAGAGGCTCTTAGGGTACGTACTTGCTTTTCCTTTTGTGATTTTTTTTTGTAATCGAAAAAGCTGATTTCATTCAATTTTAATTATAAATGGGTGACAAGATATACGATCCTCAATTGTATATCGATCATGGACCAAGGGATGCGAAGTATTTACCCGAGCAAGCAACACATCGCTCCCGTGCAATTTGGCACAACAATCCGGTAGACACTCCGTACCTTATAAAATTTTCCATTATTTAAGTATTTTAAAAGGTTTTATTTTGCTTTCCTTTGACTAACAACTTTGTGTTTTTTGCATTTTTTTTTGTAGGAATCACTTCTTCCCGTCACTTATAGAGGGTCAACAAGCTTGCCCGCTTGGCATGATCGACTCTCGCCATATCTAGAGAGGACGGGTTTGGATATGGTGAGGCACTTCATGCAGATTCAGGATTGAGATCGACAATGATCTACTGACGGCAATGGCAGAGCGATGAAGCCCCCGAAACACCTATGTTCCAATTTGAACGGTTTGATAATGATATTGTATTCCATGGTTAATATAAATTTGACTTGTTTGGTTTGGTAATTACCATGGTAACCTAAATATGTAAATACCACCTAGAACCATCCTCAATTTCAATCATAATGCCTCAAATTGAAATTTCAAAATTCGAAGGGTTTGGTATGCAAAATTCGAACCCTACATACCACCAATTATTCAATCAATCAACAATTCACCTCATTCAAGCTCCCAAACAATTCTAAGCAGAAGCATAACATAACTGGAAGCCATGGAGTGGGACGAATTGAAGAAAATCGAAAGAGGAAGACAATGGTGGTGGCGGCCTCAACTTGGAGAAAAGGCCTCTAAATTCTTCTTTGATGCAAATTGGGGGTTGCAGTTGAGGGTTAATGCTTAGATGTGATAGGGTAGGTGATTTTGGGTGTTTTGGTGATGTAGGATGGAAGAGTTGATGGAGTTTGGAGGTGCTTCTGGGGCTTTGAGCTCGGCAATGGTGGACAGGAAGATGGAAAATGGAGGTGAAAGGTGTTTGTGGGTAAAGCGAGGAAGAAGGAGGGGTGAGCATGACCCCTTAAAATCGTCGGCCTTAATGGCCAAACTTAGCTCAGGCCACCCTTTTGGCAGCCGATTTTAAGTGCTGGTTTGGTCAATCCGCCCGATTTGGTTGTTGGGTGCGACTAGTTGCCTTCATGGTAGGACAAAAATAATGCAAGGAAAAAAAATTGTGTTTGGGAGAACATAACTTGCATTATCAGACACATCATTGCCAATTTTCTAAGTTTAGATTAAACAACAACACTTTTATTAAACCAATCCATCATAAAGAAAAAAAGGGAAAACAATGCAATCCGGGTTATCTCCCGTCAGTAATTTTATTTAATGTCTTTAAGTTAGACGGCAAGCATGAGCTGCTGACTCGCTATGACACAACTTCTAACAATGGCCAAGTGGAACCAATGAAAGGGACTGTACTATATATAGTGGCTCAAGTAATAAATATCGAATCCACGGGTCTCTAGAGTTACTATTACTCAGCTTCAGTTCATTATCTAGCAAACCAGATTAAGATGGAAGAACTAAAACTACTCTAGCAAACTACAGTTAAAGTTAATCTAATTACAGGTTGGGAACTCACTTAGGTATGATTCCCCCTAGCCACTAGCCAGATTAACGATTGATGATCTCTAACTTGTTTCACTTTCATTCACAATGCGGAGAATCCTTGACTAGACCTTGAGTCTCGACTAAAGGAACAAGGCCCTCTTGAGTCAATTGCCTAGAGGGACGTATCCTTCTCTAGAACAACCGATCAAGGCGTTATGAACTAGATTCCCTCTATCAAATGAGGTTCTCAATCGATACAAAGCATTGAATCAACCCTCGACTAAAGCAATCGATCCAATACTATCAATCTATGGTGCTCTATTGACCTAATCAGGTATTCGCTCTCATAGAATCAAAGCAGAATCAATAATCTCGACTAAAACAGAATTGAATCATGAAAACATGCATAGATTGAATATGAACTCAAGATTATCAAGTAAGAGTACTCATACAATCATCCAATCAAACAAACATAGCTAGGGTTCCTCAAAACCTAAGTGAAGGGAAGTTACTCCATAGAGAAGAGAGAGACTGCAGTAAGAATCTTCAGATGATCAGTCTTCAAGTCCGGGCTTGTTACTCGAGCTTCCAAGGCGAAGAAATCCTCCAATTCCACTCTTAGAATGCCCTCAAATCGCCCTATCTTTCTATGGATCGTCCCTTGGGTGTTTGGGATCCAAAACCCAGCTCTCCCTTGCAAAAACGCACAAAACAGGCTTTTAACAGCCTGCATTCGCGATCCCCGGTCATAATACCCGGTCGGGTATTTAGGGAACCGGTCGGGTATCAACAAAATGCTCCGGGTCACTATTCTGGGCAAAAGGGAAAATACCCGGTCGGGTATTTTTAGTACCGGTCGGATATTTTTGGTTCACGACCGGGGGGCCTTCTGATGCTGCCAAAACCCCCTATCAGATGGCCAAAAATACCCGGTAGGGTATTATGGTCGGGTATTTTGCAGTTTCGGGTCCCCTATCTTTGATTCTTCGTTTCTCCCTCGTTCGGACTCCAAATCAGGTGTCGTTTGATCCCAGACGCTCGTAGTCTCATCCTCTTTCTTCTCTTGACAAGATTACATGATTATATGTTCACAAACTGAGGTAGAAATCCATTCTTCTTCAAGTCATACCCGAGTTTCTCCCCCCGAGTCGCCAATGGATCTCTGATTGACTTGAAACTTGCGCCTACGCTTCACTTTATGTGCTAGGACCTGAAATGTGACAAAGGAACACAACCTAGCGTAAAATAGGCCAAAGAAGCGATAATGAAAGCTTAAATGATCAAGAAACAAAGAGGAAAGCATGTGCAAATATCGAGTCATCAGCTGCCTCCCAAGAAGTTCTTCCTCTTTAAATCCATGGAGCGAGGCATTGCGGTTGGTTCATGTGAGCCAACCGCCATCCCTTTTGCTTTTCTTGCCAAGTTGGGGATCGATGGAGTCGTGAGGCCCCTTGTATGTAGGGTCAGCCACCGGTGTTCTCGTGACAATGCCATTCTCCATGTCTTTCGAAGGTCAACCATTGCCGCCCCTATTGTCACTAGGGGTGTTCAAACGGTGTGGTTACCGTGGTAACCGTTTTGACCGGTAGTATTTGGTTTGGTTATTTTGGATAAATGGTTTGGTTTTGTTAAATTTTTTAGCTTGTTTGGTTTCGTTTCAGAAACTTCTAACCAATCAAACCAAATTGACCAGTTAAGTAATTAGCCATATATCTAACGTATATTACATACACATACTTAATACTTTGCACAACCACTCAAAAGTTAAATGTAAGATAATTGTATTTTTACATGTATTTATGCTAAGGCTTAACTATAATTATGTGTTATTCATTACATAAATTTCAAATTGATGCACTAACTAGAAAATTTTCTCACTTAATGATAATGTGATATTATATTGGTTATTTTGGTTAACCAATTAACCAAACCGATTAAAATTTAGTTTGGTTACTTTGGTTGTTGTATTAGTTTGGACGGTTTGGTTATGATATTGTATTCCATGGCTAATAGAATTTATGCTTATTTGGTTTGATAATTACCATGGTAACCATTTGAACACGCCTACTAAAATATATCAACCTAAAAAATGAAAGTCTTGCTCTTTAGCACTCCATTGGAGCAACCCTATTTTTTGGTGCCGAAGAGCTAGACTAAGTCTAGCACTTTGGCACTACCATTGGAAATGGTCTTAATGTAACACCTTGAACTCCAAGTTTGGTTTCACCCGATAATAGATGTATGATTTGCGTTGAAGGTTATGTAAGAAGGCTGAAATCAAACCAAATTAGATTCAAGGGGCCAAGTCGTTATCACTGAAGCTTTTCTACAGCGCGTCCTGCCTTGGATAACTATCGTGAGGAATGTCATGGACAAAGACATGCTCGTTCATAAGCCTAGTCTGCCCGTTAGAACGGAGGTTGAGATCTCATGGAAGCCGCCACCTCCCGAGTGGGTTACTCTCAATTCAGACGGCTCCGTCATTCCTAAGTCAGGTCATGCTGCATCAGGTGGCCTGATTCGAGATCACACAGGATTCTGCGTCGCAACATTTGCTTGTAACTTGGGTGTATGTTCCATCACCCGACAGAATTGAGAGGCGCTATAGAAGGCCTTCAGCTGGCCTGGGAGCGCGATTTTCGTCGGGTTCGGGTAGAGCTCGATTCGCAATGTGCGATTCAGCTGTTACAAAGGCTGTATCGTACGCATCAACATCATGCTACCATCATCGACCGCTTTTAGGATTTGCTTGCCTGTGATTGGGAAGTCTCTTGCCACCACATTTACAGAGCAGGAAACAAATATGCAGATGCTTTAGCTAGCTAGGGTCACTCTCTACCTTTGGGTTTCCATCTTGTTCCAGTTTTAGATCCTGTATTATCCTTATACATCTTGTATGACTGTCAAGGCGTTTTCGAGCCTCGTCTTGTTGTGAATGAAAGTTGAGATTCGTAGCATCCATTTGTAATAAAAAAAATTTAAAGCGGCCAAGACTCTTACGAGAAGAGACATCGTGATATTCAAATTTATGAGATTGCGTACCTTTTAGTATTTTTATTAGTTAATTAATTTTTTGTCATTATTTTTTAAAATGCATATTATTTATTATTATTAGCTGTTCTAGTAGAATTTATGTTGGTTTTTAGTATTTGTTTAGGAATTGATTATTGTTTTCTTGTTTGATAGATTTCATAATTTGGGTAGGAAATGGAAGATGGGGTAGCCGACCCCAGAGGAAATGGAGAGGCATTTGGGGGTTTCCCTATCATATAAATCCGTACTCATTCTCTAGGTTTAGTGGCATTCAACATTGAAATCCAAATAGTTGTTTATTTTCTTTCTTTTATCGTAGTTTCTTTCACTTTATCGTTCTATTTCGTTCTAGTTCTTATGAGAATTTGAGAAGCCATTCCATAAGATTCTTGTTATAACAAATGGTATCAAAGGCCAGTTTAGGAATGGCTAGTTAACCAGTGAAATCTAGGGTTAAGATGAGCAGTGATGGTGGTGACAGTGGTCCCAACTAACCGTGCCTTCAAGCCCTCAAAGAGAAGTTTGTAAGTTACGATGCTCGACTTAAGCAGGTGGTTGAGCATGTGGAATACCTTGATCGAAAAAATTAATGATTCATCAAGTACACTCTAGTGAGCTCAGAGATGATGAAGGCGACAATGGATGAGCGATTTGGGGCCTTTGAAGATTTAGGATACACTTTGAGGTAACATATGTACGTACTTCTAAATTTAAAGATACTCATATTAGGATACTTGTGAAAGAATATGGAATGTTCAAAATGAATGATATTGATGGCGTCTTAGAAATGTATGAGAGATTCACTAATATTAGTAGTGATCTCGTGACTCTAGGGAAAACCTATACCAATGTTGACCTAGTTAGTAAGTTTCTAAATACATTGCATGTCTTGGAGGCCTAAAGTTACAGATATAAAAGAAGCCAAGGACCTAGTAAAATTTGAGCTAAGTCAACTCATGTGCTCCTTAACAGGTCATATGAATGTTCTAAGGATTGAAGAAAAGGAACAACCTGATCAAAGAAAGGATGTTGCCTTAAAAAGTAAGATATAGTTGAATGAAGATGATGAGAAATAAATAGTCAATCTGATTGCCTTGCTCTCTCTCTAAGCAATAAGACTACCTAAGATTTAACATAAAAGCCAGGAGTTATGATAAGAAGCTATGACATACAAGGAAATTTTAGAATTTTTTTTGCTATGATAAAGCTCAAATGACAAATGAAAAAGGTAGTGTCACTTGTTTCGGTTGTAGAGGAGTAATAAAAAGTTCAACAAGGAAACACACTTTGTTGCTATTAGTTTCAGGTGTTAGAAGTCGAAGATCATAGAGGTTTTGTTTGCTCATGCCAGCATTTAACACTATGGACTCATGGCACTTGAAAATAATAACAAAAAGGTTCTCCCATAACCCCTTCTTCAATGCGCGGATGTAGACTCAAATACTGACTATGGTCAATGTTCTTCAAGTAAGGGGAATTTTCCAGAAATAGTACCTTTTAAAAAAAATTTACAAAAATAGCACCCAGCCGAAAATATTTACACTAATAGCACCCTTTTTTATGGACCGCACCTTAGAGGCGCACTTTATACATAAACCACACCTCTAAGGTGCGGTTTATAATCCTGGACCAAAACCGCATCTTGGCCAAGCGGTTTCAGGTTTGACCTACATAAACCGCTTGGCCGAGGTGCGGTTTTGGCCTGACCTAGCAAAACCGCACCATGGAGATGCAGTTTGTTTCTCCAAAACGAAACCGCATCCCCAAGGTGCGGTTTTGTCACACAAACCGCACCTTGGGGGTGCGGTTTTGGTCAATTAATTTCCGACATGCCATGCAGAATAACAGACGTGGGTCTGCATGGGCCTGCATGGCAGATGAAAACCGCACCTCTAAGGTGCGGTTTTCATCAGTGATTTTGCCTATAAAAGACTTCCCGGAAAACCACTTCTCTTCACACCTCTCCTTCTCCCTTTTCAATTTTCTGTTGTAGCTCTATATTTCTTTAGTAGTTTTGCGATTAACGTTAACTCGTAAGTTTATTTTGTATTACTTTTTATTGTTATTTTTATATTTGATTTTTATGATATTAACTGAACTACGATTTTTTTGCAGATGGCATTCCAAAAGTTCACGCTTGGCTTACGGTGGAATGGTTACACGGAAGAGACCGGAAAGGGGGTCACCTACGTCGGTGGCAATTTTCAGAAGATAAAGGTCGCTACCAGACCGCTGCTTGAAGAACTCCATCAAATGTGCACTAACGTTACTTGCATGAATGGCACGAGAAGAGTTGATCGTATGGTGTACCGATATCCAAACAGAGAAAGTGGGTCATTGTGGCATGATGAATATCTCATAACCACTCAGGATGAGGTAGATGCCATGCTCGAATTCTTGAGGTCCAACAATCTTTCCAAGCCATCCACAACTAAGGAGATTGCTTGATTTTTTGGAGAAGAACACTCCTCCGATCATGCCTATGAGATAGACATGAGCATATCTCTCCTTCTCATCCTCCGGACTTTCCTCGGTTAGGGGATGACTCTCGTAATGGTCTCTAAAATACTTCGTCAACCAAGTAATTGAGACTTGGTGTTTCCTCATTGGTGGCATGCGATCGGTCGCATCAACGCACCCCTTCATTGGTACTTTCACTCCCAAAACACTGTGGATGAAATGAACCCAACCGGGCATACCGTCATGATCCTCGGGGGGATGATCACTCACGCACACCGGTTTGCCGTCGATGGGCAGATGGGTTAGGATGGCGACATCCTTTAGCGTGATGGTGGCCTCTCCTTCTCTAAAGTTGAAACAATGGGTCTCCTTTCTCCATCTCTCAACTAATGCGGGGATGAGTTGGCGATCAACTTTGATGCCGTTAAAATGTCTAATCGGGTCCAACCGTGCCCTTTTGAGAAAGGGCAAGATAGCTGGGTGGAATGGGAGCACATTGGTCGTACCCCTGTAGCGGAGTATTGTTTGTGCCTCCTAGCGAAAATTTACACGTTAATTATTATATATTAGTAAGGGTTTTTTTCTTATAACTAAATTAATTAAATTAAATTATTTAACTTCAAGCAGAATTTTATTATCATAAAAAGACATTTCATATAATTAACATAATAACATTGTAAATCAATAATAATTTAAAGAGATACATACATATTATCATAAAACAAAAATCCTAAATTAATTAACATAATAACATTCTAAATGAATAATAATTTAAAGAGATACATACATATTATCGTAAAAAAAACATACTAAATTAATTAACATAAATAACATTGTTAATGAATAATAATTTAAAGAGAAACATACATATTCAAATGTTTGAAATTAATAAAATTCATTTTGTACACATAAAAATAAATCGTATTGGTTGTTTGGTAAATAATTTAATCATATTGGTTATTTTAAATAATTTAATCGAATATAGAGCAACACTCGTTAGACTCTTAGAAGAGGTATACATCTTCTTAGAAACGCAGTCTTTTTGACAGAAAAAGGGGGGATCCGAGGATCTCTTAATACCCGATTTTCCCAGGGAATGGGAAGATATGATAATCGGTTAAAACCCCATTTTCTTAGACGTGCATCTCTTTATAAAGAGTCGAAGTAAGTGGTGCTATGTATTCGATTAAATTATTGAAAACAACCAACACGATTAAAAAATCAACATAAATTTATTTTATATTCCACTAAATACCTTAACAAAATAAAAGAAGGACAAATGGTAAAGAATTGTATGTACCGGGTGATCGTTCCAAATATCCCTTGACCGATGGTTGGGTTGGTCGTACAAGTCGGTTGGATCCAATGGTCCTTGCTCGAGATAATACTGTTGGTTGTATATATCCACGTCCTCCCCAACCTACGAGAAAATAACAACGAGGTTAGTACATAGATTAATTAAAAAGCTTATAACAACAACAAAAATTAAACCAGAATAATGAGTACGTACCGCTTGAAATTCATCAACATAAACTCCCTCTCCTTGCCACCAATCGGCCATTTTTTCGGGAAATTCGGACAGAGATTCCGCTCGGCGGGTTTTGAGGAAAAAACCTAAGAAATGTTTTCTGATGGCAGATCGGACTTCGCCGCAACCAACAAACCACTATTTCCTATGCTTTTGGGAGGGGAGGGTTTAGAGAGATAAATTCTAGAGAGAGAAGGAAGAATGGGTTGTGGTGTGAAGAAATGAGAGGGGAAGGGGGGGGGGGGGTCTGGTAATTTTCCCCTCGCAGAAACCGCTCCCTTCCGATGCGGTTTGCGAGTCACGAGGCGCTGACCGCTCCTTGCAGGTGCGGTCCTTGATCCATGGCGCGGATCGCTCTGCTGGGGCGCGGTCCGCCGTCGGATCGCTTCTCCATCTAACGGTCTTGAAGACCGTTCCACAGAGAAAGCACACCGCACCTTCCTGGTGCGGTTCGCGTGCTGACGTGGCATGGAACGCACCCCTAAGGTGCGGTTTATAAGTAAAACGCACCTGTGGGGTGCGGTTTACTTATAAAACGCACCTTATGGGTGCGTTCCATGTAAAATGGTGTTATTTCTGTCATTTTTTTCGGATGGGTGCTAGTTTTGTAATTTTTTTTAAACGTGCTATTATTGGAAAAATCCCTCAAGTAAGCCTTACAGATATTGAGAGTTGAACATATGCATTTTTCTGTTAATCACAATGACCTAAAGAAAAGAAGGAGAAACCGTGATTATATTTTTGAGGAATTAAAAAAAGTCTAGTGGAAATAAAGAAATATGTGCAAGTATGATCATGAAAATTGACAGTTTTGACAAACAAAGTCCGAAACCGTCTAATGAAATAAAAATTATTCAGGGAAAATTAAAAGGTATATAGTATAAAACTAATATGAAGAAACACATAAGGTGTTACAATTGTAACTATTATGGACATTTTCAGTTTTAATGTACAAGAAATTTATGTAAATATTGTTATCAAAAGGATCATACTGCACCTAAGCCACGAGAGACAATAATTAGAGAAAATCAGCTCCGCTTTCTTCGGAGCTGCATTGGCGATTCCCTTGACACGAGAGGAGATATGGAGGGCCATGAAGGAAATGGGAGGGCTTAAAGCCCCGCGGCGGGACGGCTACCTAGCTGTCTTTTTCCTGAAATGTTGGGGGAAGATTGCGGACCCTTTCTTTAACCATATTGGGTAGTGCTTTAGGAACCCTTAACGTATTGCTGCTTCCCAAGAAGGAGAATCTGGAAACGATGGCACAGTTTAGACCGATTGAACTGTGTAATGTTCTCTACAAATCTTTAGCGATGTGTCTGGCTAATTGGACTAAGCCTATGATGAGCTGTCTGGTTCATAATACGCAAACTAGTTTCGTTTCCAGGTAGGCATATCACGGATAATATTATTATTCTTCAAGAGGTGGTGCATTCAATGGGGTTGAAGATTGGAAAACGAGGTAAGATGGTGGTTAAGATTGACTTAGATAAAGCCTACGATCGTCTGAGCTGGAAATTCCTGCATGAAACTTTGGAGCAAGCAGGCATTCCTGGCGAGCTTATAACAATGATCATGCACTGTGTTATAGCGGCTTCCATGCGGGTACTATGGAATGACAATGAGACCGAGCCATTTTCCCCATCTAGAGGATTGCGCTAGGGTTGCCCATTTTGCCTTACCTATTCACCCTTTGTGTAGAAGGGCTCAGCATGTCATTGAAAGTGCAGTCACACAGGGGCATTGGAAACCGCTCAAAACTTCACCAGGTGGCCCACCCCTCTCTCATCTATTTTTTTGCTAATGATCTAATTCTTTTTCCAGAGGCAACGACTAGACAGGGCGAAGTCATTTTTGACTGCCTTGACAAATTTTGCTAGCATCCGGGGAAATGGTGAGAAAGGAGAAGTCAGTGATTTATTTCTCTGGAAACACGGATTAGAGCACGTCTATGGCAATCATCCAAAGTCTTGGCATCCCGGAAACCCAGGATCCGGGGCATTATCTCGGTGTACCTGTGCTCCATGGATGGTTCACGAGGCTCGATAAGAAGCTCACTGGCTGGAGGGCGAACTCGTTGCTCTTTGCGGGAAGGGTGACCCTGGCCACGTCAGTTCTCAACACTCTACCCACTTATGCCATGCAAACAATGTTGATACCTCAGTTAATTTGTGATGAAATTGACAAGCGAATTAGACGTTTCATTTGGGGCTCCATTGCCGATAAGCGTAAGCTACATCTCGTTCACTGGGATCAAGTCTGCCATCCTAAGGAAGAGGGAGGGTTGGGGCTTATAAAATCTCATGAATTGAATATCTCCTTTTCTTGATAAACTTGTTTGGCTTTTTATGCATAACCAGGACGAACTATGGGTCAAAGTGTTACAAGCTAAATATTTCAAGATGGTGGGAGGAGTAATGACTGCGAAGTGGGTGAATCGGAGCTCAACGCTTTGGCAGTGGATAGATAAAGCATCGCCGGTGATGGTGGTTGGCACGAGCATGTGTGTGAAGAATGGGCGGACAACGGCATTCTGGACGGACAAGTTGGTCGATGAGTTGTTTCGTAATGAAAATCGTCGATGATTTGTGTAAATCTATGAAAAAAATTCATCAACTTAATTTTTTCTACAGAATATTGTGCTAAGTTGATTTCAATTTTTTATTTCATTGCATGTCCTTGTGACCGTAATTGTTTTGATTGTAATAAAAGGTGGTATCTTGTCAATGAATTATTAATCGCCTATTTGTTTCGTTGTGAAAATCGTCTATTATTTGTGTAAATCTATGAAAAAAATTCATCAACTTAATTTTGTTCTTCATTATGTCATGGAAAAAAAGGAAATATAAATTTATCGACCCCATTAATTTCCGGGTTAGATCAGGTCCTTAAGGCCTCTTTCTTAAGGAAGATCTTAAACCCCTTTCAACCAATAGGAGAAGGAGAGAGAAAGTGATTAGTAATGATTGGGTAATTACCTACCTAATACGTTAAAGGGTAAGAGAGGAATATAGAAAATATTTAAATGATATTAATAATTAAAATCAAAATGGGAGAAACCACGTAGACGTTGGATTATTGTGGGTTTCGAGAATCAGTCTCCTCCCAACCCTAAAACCGTTCATCCTACAGAATTCGTCGTCGTGACGCGCAGCCGGTCGGGCGCTTGATTTCCGCCGTTTGGTCTCGCTGAACCAAAGTTGCTTCCACCGTCGCGTCCACCGTCACGTCACCGTTTTCCGCCGTTTGGTGACCCCCATTTTTCCGTCTACCGTTGCGCTTCGTCTCTCTTGTTTGTCGTCGTCGTCTCTCTCGGCTGCCGTTGCTAGACTACCGATTACATGGAATCGCCAAGACCCTTTATGTTTGATAAGTTGTTGTACTTCGTTTGGCTAATGTATATTTGGTTGTGTTGTTTGACGAGGTGTTGTAATAGCTCGGGAAGGGTTGTTTAATAAAACAGGCAACAGTTGTTAACAATTTAAATTAATAACTCGATCGGGTTAATTAATAATCTTTGCCTTGGTTGTTAATAATTAAGGTGTTTAAGTTAATAATGAACTTTGCATGTAAACCTTCAATGTCGTTTTAGATTATTAATTAAAAAAGTCATGAGTAATAAGGACCGAATTTTTTATTAATAATTGAACTGTTAATAAGGAAATGTCATTACTCGAAGAGAGATGATTAATAATTCCTGAGCTAGATGTTAATAATTAAACTATTAAAGTATTTAAGTTAATAATAAGCTTTGCATGTAGAATTTCATTGTCGTTTTAGGTTAATAATTAAAGATAGAAAGATTAGTAATGACGTGGAGGGTTGTTAATAATCAAAGTGTGCGAGTTAATATGAACTTTGCATGTAAACCTTCAATGTCGTTTTAGAATATTAATTAAAAACGAGAGTATTAATAAAGACGGAATTTGTTGTTAATAACTGAATGTTTTAATAAGTAGAGGTCAGTACTCGGAGAGGGATGATTAATAATTCCTGAGCTAGATGTTAATAATTAAAGTGTTTAAGTTAATAATAAACTTTGCATGTAGAATTTCATTGTCGTTTTAGGTTAATAATTAAAGATAGAAAGATTAGTAATGACGTGGAGGGTTGTTAATAATCAAAGTTTGCGAGTTAATATGAACTTTGCATGTAAACCTTCAATTTCGTTTTAGAATATTAATTAAAAAAGAGAGTATTAATAAAGACGGAATTTGTTGTTAATAATTGAATGTTTTAATAAGTAGAGGTCAGTACTCTGAGAGGGATGATTAATAATTCCTGAGCTAGATGTTAATAATTAAAGTGTTTAAGTTAATAATAAACTTTGCATGTAGAATTTCATTGTCGTTTTAGGTTAATAATTAAAGATAGAAAGATTAGTAATGACGTGGAGGGTTGTTAATAATCAAAGTGTGCGAGTTAATATGAACTTTGCATGTAAACCTTCAATGTCGTTTTAGAATATTAATTAAAAAAGAGAGTATTAATAAAGACGGAATTTGTTGTTAATAATTGAATGTTTTAATAAGTAGAGGTCACTACTCGGAGAGGGATGATTAATAATTCACGTGCTAGTTGTTAATAATTAAAGTGTTTTGGTTAATAATAAACTATGCATGTAAAATTTCATTGTCGTTTTAGGTTAATAATCAAAGAAGGGAAGATTAGTAATGACGTGGATAGTTGTTAATAATTAAAGGTAATAGTTTTTTTTTAATTCTTCAATGTTGCAGATCTGAATGAAGTACCCTGTGATGTCAAGTTGGAAGGTGAAGATATTCCCAAGAACAATGACTTACGTGAAGAGGAGATTACAGTAGAAAATGTATATATAGAAGGCGAAGGTGAGTTGATCGATCTTGTATAAACGTGGATTGGTAAAAACTCATGCTAGTGACGTGATGTGTTCACTGTTACAGGAGTGGGGGATGATGGACATCCGAATGATGCTAGTTCTATACTAGTCGTGGACATTCGTGATTTTAATATTGATAACATGGGTAAGTCGAATTGATAACAATCATATTATTAACAAGTTAAGAAAATGTGCATCATTATTAACCAATTTCTTGATAATAATAGATAACAAATAGGTTGAGAACAAGCATAGATTGATTAACAATGGACACAAAAAATTTGCGAACGTCCACGAAATGATTAATAATAGACACCAAAAAATTAAAAACTACCTACTAATGTGCACGACAGATTGATTAATGATAGAGAACAAAAAGTTGAGAACGAGCACATATTGATTAACAATGGAGACACAACACAGTTTGTAAACGCCCACAGAATGATTAATAATAGATGCCAAAAGGTTGAGAACGAGCACAGATTGATTAACAATGGACATAAAAAAAGGTTGTGAACGTCCACGAAATGATTAATAATAGACACCAAAAAAATTAAAAACGACGACAACGCCAAAACCCCAAACTTACGAAATAAATATTGAAAACGTAAAAATAACTTAAAACGCTGCCGACGAGGGATAAGGGTTCCACGATGGAGAGAGAGAGTGATTAGGTGACGGCGGCGATGGAAAACACCTTAAAACGCCGCCCCCGAGGGATAAGGGTTCGACGACGGAGAGAGAGTGATTCGACGGTGGCGGCGACGGGAACGAGACTTAGGCAGCGACGACGATGGTGTAGAGCAGAATCACTTGCCGGAAATCTCAGCGGGAGGGAAGCAGAATCACTTGCCGAACATCGTTACAACTATTGTACACCGTCAGCGGGAGGGAAGCTGGACCGACTGCAACGCGAGCTAGTATTCCTCGCCGGCCGGAGAAGGGACGACCGGACGGAGAACTCGGGACGACCGGACGATTCGCCTGTTTGCGGGAGGAAGAAGAACAGACACCGGGACGGCTCGCTCGGATTCCGGGAGGGAAAAAGAAAGAGACGTGGGTTAGGGTTGGGAAAAGAAACATATGCCGGTTTTTAATTTAATTGTAGTCTCCTTTTTTTTTGGTAAACAAACGAGCGCTAGGGGCGCAATTGTAGTCTCCTTAATACCCATAACAACTATTTAACTAATAACTCACCCTAATTACCTAAAATTGAGTTAGCCAATCACAAGACTTTAAGTTCCTCCTTAAAACAGATGCCTTAAGGACCTGAACTTAGACCATTAATTTCAAATCCTGCCTCCATTCCCTGAGCATTGGAACGGATAAGTTGACGTTGGATTTGTTGTTCTGGGTGTAGTTCATTTTTTTAGTTTTATTGTGTTGATTTTCTTTGTTTTCAAAATTGAATAATAAAAAATAGGCATAAGTTGACCGATTTATCATCTTTTCATTCACTTTCACATCACAAAAAATTTCCATCTCAGCACTGCATTGGCTTTATGCTCAATCTTAACCACCAGAAGATTTAAAGGAGACTTAACAGTTCGCTATTTTTTTTTTGGTTCAATAGATATGACTAATATTTTGTAAAAATTGAAAATTTTGGCTAGTATTTATTTTTTGAGTTATCAGGGTAACACTGATTCGTGGCACTGACTTAAATTGCTAAAGCTCTGACAGTTTGTTCATTCTCATCTTATCTTTGGTGGATAGGGATGCTGATTGGAATGGAGAGTTGATGCTTTCAATATATTGTGAAGGAAATCTGGGAGTCCCTTTGTCCAAATCACTAAAGGGTTCCTTGATCATTATGAATCGGATTCATAAGAAAAAAAGGGACAAGATGCAAGGACGTCCTTGCTTTGCTCACGATGCGATTCTGAAAGAGAGAACGCAACCATCTGTTCGCTCACTTTCCAAGGTGTCATATTCTCTAGTTGCCGGGGCACTAAGCCACCCCAACTGTTGCGATTGGGTGGCGGCATATGTTTTTTTGGACTAAATCTAAACAACAAGAACAATACATATTACAAAACACGTGTATTCTACCAATTGATGGCTTCATACGATACTAAAGTATTTAGACTTTCAAGGATTGAAAGATCGTACTAAAAAAAAGTTAATGGTAGGGTATTTTATGTCGGAACCGTGATTAAATCATTTCATAACGCAAAAAATCACCTATCAATTTTGCTTATGGTAGGAGGTTTTTCTGGTCGATCCGCCGGTACTGTACTGTTTTTAATGCTTGCTTCCAATATGCATACTTTACACAAACAAAAAGCTTGAGTGCTACTCGCTTTGAGCCCGTCCATTTTTTTTTATAAAAAGAGATTCAAAATCTTCATAACATTCTCGAGCTACTTTTTTTGCGAATCGATTATTTTTATGAAATGAGATTCAAAGTCTTCATATCATTCTCAAATAGCAATTTTAGAATAGTAACTATTCTCGTGACTCGAGGTGGAAAGTGTATTAGATTAGGGGTGTTCAAATGGTTACCATGGTTATAACCAAACCAAATAAGGCTAAATTCCATTAACCATGGAATACAATATCATAACCAAACCGTCCAAACTAATACAACAACCAAATTAACCAAACTAAAGTTTAATCGGTTTGGTTAATTGGTTAACCAGATTAACCAATATAAAATCACATTATCATTGACGATAAAAATTTTCCGGTTAATGCAACAATTCGCAATTTATATAATGAATAAAACATAACAATCAACACGTAGTTATAGTTGACCCTTAACAAAAATACATGCAACTAAGACAAGTATCTTACGATTAGTATAGAAGTATTCACCTACAAAAATTTATGACCATGGTATGGGTTAATGAATTGTTGTGTTTTTGTAAATTGACTTAGTCTCTTAGCAATTATCATAGGCTGGAAATGACCTTCTTTTCAAGTTTTCATCTATCATAATGTATGAAATTTATCTAAATTAGGCGTCCATATGTTGTGGTCTACATTTTACATATACACTATATGAGCAATATTGAGCTTTATATTTTATGAGTCTAAAAGGGATGAACGTTAACTCTTGAGTGGTTATGCAAAGTATTAAATATGTGTATATAATATATGTTAGATATATGACTAATTACTTAACTGGTTAATTTGGTTTGACTGGTTAGGAGTGTCTGAAACCAAACCAAACCACCTAAACCAAACAAGCTAAAAACTTTAACCAAACCAAACCAATTATCCAAATTAACCAAACCAAATTATCCAAATAGTACCGGTCATGGTAACCAAACCGTTTGAACACCCCTAATTAGATCCATGAATTGGTGGATTGAAGTGGTAGATCCATGGATCAAATGGATTAGTGGATTCATGGATTGATAGTAGATTGATCCATAGATCCAAATGACATCCAAAATTTGGACCAATATATAAATATTAAAAAGTTTAGGTACTAAAATATCATAGTAATAAAATTTAGGTACAAAATTGTAAATTACAAAAAAAATATAGGTACTAATCTATAATTTGCTAATGATTTATGAATCCACCAATTCAATCGAATTTGGTACAAATGATTGAATTTAAATGAATTAGATTAGTTAAATATTAAAGTGGATGGATGGATTGAATTGGTTGATTGCCCTCCTTTCTGATGTGGATATTAATAATATACCACAATCCACCTGCATCATACCCAAACAATTATATTTCAAGTCTTGATATATGTAAATTGTTTTGCCATTTGAATATTAGTTGGAAATCTCATAAGATAGTAATTGAAGAAGTGGGAAATCACGACCAACTGAAGTCTTTGACATGGGCTTAACTAGATCATAATCATAACCGTAGAGGGTCTCAATCAGAGGGTATTAAGCTGCGCTCGTGCCGGAGTCGCTGCTCGACTTCACTATGTCGAAGTATAAAATTCATACATATGGTTGAGCCATAGTAGAAACAAGATGCTAAAGTTTAGAAGAGGTTTACAGTACCACAATAGAGGGACTCAGAAAAAGAATTCCAAGCATCACTCCTCTAAGTGGCTGCCATTGATCCTTCTTAGTTTAATAGCGAAGAACTAATCAGTAATAAGATATCAACTGTCGGACTGACTCACTTCAGTTCGTCGTGCCTGTGGCTCTTGAAGTCGCATACACCGAGTTCTCATACTTGCCATTCCACCTGTAAATTTCCAGCACCATAACATTTCAGTAAAAGATGATGTATTCTTCTTCTTCAACCTAACCTTGCTAGGCGCGATTAAGTGACCATCACTGGATTCACGGAAAAAGCTGGCGAAGTTAAAACCAAACTCACCTGTTTTCTTCCTTCTCCGGAATTTGGAGCTCTAAGTCCATTGCAAATGGGCGGAACACATCATCCACCTTGGAATCATCAACTTCTTCACAAGTCGGTGGATCCCACTGCACCCAGAGTTCATGATTTTGTTAACGTCTAGCAACTTGGGTTATCGAGATAGAGCACGCATCAGCAGCATGATTAGCAAGGCAGAACGAGAAAGCGTACCTTGGGAGCATTATCCTTGTCGACAGTCAAAGCCCTTATACCCTTTTCCGAAGAAGAAACAAGCAAAAAGATTAAATCAAGATCTAACTAGGATTACTGCTTTTCTGTAACTGCCATGTTTCTCTTCTCTCCTTCCCCAGTTAACTTTGAATTTCTGGAAAGTTCATAACTACCGTACCTCATAGACATCACCAGAGATTTTCGTTCTCAATATGTTCATTGTCAATCTGAACTCTTTCTTGAGACATTCACCTAATGCTTGCTTCCTTCCTTCGCGCACCTGGAAACACATTAGCAAATGAATCAGTTGTAAGCCATCCATCAGAAACAAAGAAGTGTTGGGATCAGAGTTGGAGTTGCAGCTGAGGAATCCTTCTCCTTGTTCGAAAAGGATTGGGAGAGGGGCCAAACACAGTTCAAACTCGTGTGTGTTACGTATGAAACTGTGTCGTTTGGTTTAATTCAGTCAAATCCTTGAAGTTGTGTTTTGTGTCAATCAAGTCCTGTGAGTTGTTAAAGGTTGTTGAATTTGCAGCCGAGTTGTTGATCATGGGCTGTTGATTTTCACGGCTGTTAGTTAGTGGTTGGAGATGTGAAAGCCAAGTTTGTGGCTGAATCACACGTACTTATGTTCAAGTTTCTCACTTCAATAAACTTGCCAGATTGCAGGTACATTTAGCTTTCAAGAATAACCCATAAAAAAGGAAAGAAGGCATTACCGATCGAAGCGTGACCTTAAGTCCTGTGGGGGATGATCTTTTCAATCCTTTGAGAATTGGAACTATCCATCCATTTCCTTCCTTGCTTGCCTCTGCTTCCTGTGAAGTGAGATTGGAGAAGAGTCAGACCTTGCCACTGATGATAGAGAAACAAATTTAAGAGGGAAATTGTGATAAAGCCAGAATAAAGAAAAGGAAACACAAAGATCTGACAGGGGAAACTTACTAATGATTTGATGATATCAACTATCGTCTCCTTTGAAAAGCATTCATCCAGCACTGACTGCCTAAAAGGCCATACCACTATGTCAACGAAACTACCATAATTACATTTATGTAACAGAATGTCAATATTTATCTGCAGATTTAAGCAATTACTTGCTTAATAAACTATCTTCGCCAAGCTGGATGTCCTCTGAGAATTCCTCAATGACTGAGTTGACAGCATCTATACCACCGGAGTTCAAGTTGATCAGATGCTTCTCCAGTTCAGGCAATTTCTGAGACACATGAACAAGCACAATAACCATTTCCGTGTTAGCAATAAGAGTGGAAGTGACGAACAAAAATTTTCTTTGTAGGATAGTAACTTAGATTATTAGCCACCTCTGATGGGACGAAATGGGTCGCCATGCCAACCGTCACTAGTTCCTTCCCATTAAGCCTTGATCCAGTCAAGGCCAAGAACTCTCCTATGAACATAGGTAACAATTAGCACCAAGAGGAAGAAAGAATTGTACACTAAAAACATCAAAGTAGCCCATTAGCTCAGTTGGTATAATGTTTTGCTAATAATGCCAAAGGTCTCAGGTTGTAGACCTGCATTGGCTAATATTTAACCTTTTATCCCTTCAAGTTACCTAGGTACCCAGGGAGGCGTGAAAGCATGTAGGAGAACCCACAATCAGTGTGAAATCCAATACTCGCTTCTGGAGTTGCAAATACCTACAGATCCATCCACAACATGCAGCAGGTAAACATCTAAAAATTGATCAACTGAAATGCAACTGTTCTTAGTAGAGAATAACTAATTCATAACAAACCAAGCTGCCCAATACACACCGTTTTCTCGGTCACCACAGAGAACTTCATTGGGACCATGAAGGATGCACCTCCACCCATGGAAATCCCATGGACAAGAGCCACCTGTTGATGCAATTGGCAGTAATCAAATCTGCATAACTTTCTTCATTCCAATTGGCAATCACCAACATATTCAGAAAACAATTTGGCGTGAGAATGAAAATAGTACCTGCGTTTTCTTATATGAATGGATATGATAACAAAGCCAGTACATTCTATAGACCACTTCAAGGCAAGAATCCTCTGACAAGAAGCAGATGTGTCATCTTAAAGGTGCATCTTACTACTAGTGGGTAGTTCAAGTAAATAGATACGCTATTTACGCAAAAATGCATATAGTGACCATGTGAGGAAGAGTAATTGAAGAAATCTAGAGTAAGACTTGCAGAAGGGAGAAGGCTTTAGAGAGGATAACTGGATACCTGAAGTCCTGCCATCGTAGAACATTTTCAGATCCCCACCAGCAGAAAATGCACGTCCAGCACCCTGAAGGTGACACAAACTGGCATTCTCAAAAAACTTCCTAAACCCAGAACAGCCCGAAGGGTAGATCAATGGAGGAACAATTGCCCTCTTTCATCTCTCAACTCACTGGACACATTTCAGATCATACTGTTAGCAAACATTGATTCATTTGTTTGTCATTGGTATTCTCTAGTTTCTATGACTTCAATTTGTACTACAACTAACCAAATAAAATAATTTTTGAACCTTGATTGCACTTGAAGCTAAAGTTTGATTGTAACTTTGATCTTAAATAAAAACTAAATACAACTAGTTTTAGCCCGATTCTCCAGCAGGATCATGAGTCATATCGATATTTAAGATTTAACATACTTGCTGAAGCTAATCGCACAAATAGATATGAAACTACTAGTTGCAAAGAAGGATAAAGAACTAGCCTTGATCAGTATAAGGTGTACATTATCGTCTTTCTCCCATTTCTCCAGAAAATCTGCCAGCAGAGATACCTGATTGCCGTATAAGAGAAGAAGCAGTAGCACTGGTTTGCAGTTGCAAGGAAGTCTATTCTCAATACATGTAAAAGTTTGAGCTAGCAAAACATACCACTTTCGATGAGATAACATTCAATTGACGAGGCCGGTTCAACGTGAGCAGCCTTACACGGTCTATCTCTTCTCCAAGAACAACCTTGAAAGAAGGAACAAACCAAAAGCTCCATTGAGACAATTAGCAGAACACTTGGCAGGCACACAATGCTGAGAATTGGGCACGAAGAAAGAAGGAAGCTACTCAAACCTGCTCATCTGGGTTCACAACCTCTTGAGCCATTTGAATGAGCTGATTGATGTTTCCGACTGTTTTCAAGCAAGAAACCGATCAAGAGAAGGAAACAGAAAATGTGCACATAAATTTCCCAAAAACAGAGCTTAACAAATGCATGCAAAAAACCCAGAACCTAGAATACAAAATCAGCGGAATTGGAATGAAGAGATATAAAGAACAAAGACAAACCAGTTTTAGGTGGGCAGAAGAAAAAATTTCTAGCGACCAAGAAACAAACGGAAGGTTAGGTAGGGTGGGATGGGTAGGTTCCAACTAACCCCCATGATTTGTTCATTAGAAAATGGTAATAAATAATATTTAGGGTAAATACAATATATTAGCCACAACTATTATGAAGCGGGGAATTATAGCCACAACTATGAAAATTCAAATTATTAACTATAACTATTGTTACAGGTCAAGATATGGCTACCTGCCCATTACTTTTATTGAATATTTAACGGAGAAGGTTACGTCAGCGTCCACGGCAACAGCCACGTCGGACTGCTTTTAATTTAGAACTTTAAAACATAAAAGTTTAATCAGTATTACTAACGAAATTGTTAACAAATAGTTAACGTTTGCTAATAATTTGAATTTCCATAGTTATGGCTATAATTCCCCACTTCATAATAGTTATGGCTAATATATTGTATTTACCCTAATATTTACTCTGTACGTGTGTGGGAGAGAATAAGATGAATAATGAAATCGGTTAGCTAGGCCTAGGAGTCGGGTGTGACAAATGATACAATGGAATGGGTTAGGGTGGTTACATATTTTTTAGTAATCATGGTGGCAACCTCTTTATATATTATTTGATTTCTTATTTTCCTTTTTTTTTAATCTTACGGTCAAGATTCTTTTAGGGTCATTTTGAAAATGAAAAAGTGACAACACCTAATTATTCTATATAATCTACCCAAACCCTAGTTCTGCCTCCACCACTCCAGTCGCACTAATCCTGTCGGCCACCTACTCTAGCCCCAACGACGATGACTCTGTGCAGGAGACGACGACTGCCGTCGCTGTTGTTGTGCCCTACTTCGACTCCGTCGCCGCCCTTTCCCACTCATCTTCCTTCTTCACCCTCCGACTCTGCCTCTGCCACTCCCACCGCACTAGTCTCGCCGGCCACCTCCACCAGCTCCGACGCATCCGTCGTGGCCCAGTCTCGAAACAAGCGGCTCCTTCACTCCCGAACCGGAAGCTCGTGGAAGAGAGAAAATCAATTCATGTCCTCTTCATTGCCTTCGAGTGGAGAGAGATGGAGAGGGATTGAAAGAGAGCGCACCATGAATTATATATATAGATACATGGAATGTAACGAGAGCGAGAAGCAGAGCAGTGGAGGAAGGCAAAACCAAAAAGCAAAGAAATTGATTTTTTTTCATGCAATGGTAGTGATCTACCATTTTCGTAGTTATATGCATATATTGGTAGTGATCTTGCAATGGTAGTGATCTTTTGGTGGATTCGTATGTTATTTAATCTTACAATGGTAGTGGTCAAGATGAGTTGCATTGTTTGTTGATCTTGCAATGGTACGTGTGTGCGGTTTTGTTGAGACTAGCATGCATTGGTAGTGATCTACTGTATGGAATGGTAGTGTTCATTGTTATATGTGCAATGGTATTGTTCGAGTTTTATGGAATGGTATTGATTATCATACATAAGGTTTCTACAAACACTAGTTACTAACAATAGCAAAACATAAAAAAGCTATGCCAATACCAATCAAACCCAACATATATACCAATAAAGATATGTATATATACTGAAACAATAATAAATCATACTCCTACGATGTCTGATGAAGAGCGACGTCA
This sequence comes from Linum tenue, assembly GCA_946122785.1. NCBI lineage: Eukaryota > Viridiplantae > Streptophyta > Magnoliopsida > Malpighiales > Linaceae > Linum > Linum tenue. The sequence continues at coordinate 38,427,401 of CAMGYJ010000008.1, forward strand.
ACCATATGTCTACCAACGCAGAACTAACGACAATAATACCATTTAAACACAGGGACAAGCAAAACAATTCATTTTAATGGTACTGATAATGAACCAATACCAAACCATGCACATCGTACAAGTTACAACCATTATGCACTGCATCCAACTCATTTTCAATATTGAATACCAATCCATCAACAAAGATATACACCAATACCACAATGTAAACACTACCAATAAAACACAACATCACTACCAAAACAATAAGCACCAGAATACCATTCCTACCCTTAGTAGCCACGTGCTCCCATGATACAATTTCCTTTTAGTAAATGGTACTACATATTGGCCATTGTCAAAATTAATGAAAATAATCGTCTGAGAAATTTATTTCGATGGCCTACAAACATAGGGAGATAAATTTGTACAAAAATAATATATTAAAAAATATGTGTCGATGGGTATCAGAGACTTGTTGCCACAAAATTCGCTATGTTGATTGTCATGCAACATCCTGCAAACAGCTTGTCTAGGAATGACTTCCTCACAGCTCCTTGCCCATGCAATGCAACCTGCTAAGTCTACTACTGCTGTCACATCCGTCGTCTTCACATCACTCACCATGGCCAATTACATTCTCATTCCACTCAATACTACCACCAGGACCTAGAGAGTTTGGTCACCAGAGAAGTTGCGGAAGCTATGAATTCGCAATACGTCAATGCCAACCTGAGTCATTTTCAAGCTGAATACTCGCCGCTCCCTTACCATAATTTTATCAAGACGATTGTCTTACACCCCAAGGACCACAACCTCAGTTCACCTTAGTTTGTCAAAGTTGGTTCCAAGATTGATACCTACAATTCACTTATCAAGATTTTCTCCACAAGAGTCTGTCACATGGCATGAGAATCCAGAGTTTTAAGGGTATCAGGATTAAGAAGGCAAGTTGTTGTGGACCACTGATGTTGTCATTGCACCAAATGTTGTTAACCTGTTTGTTGCAACATCACAGTATCCTTCATCACCACAAGCCCTCTGATAGTAGACGAGACGATGATAAACTGGGAGTGATGATTAGAAGAGCTATCCAGCAGATACATGGAGCCCTCGGTTACTATCAATTTCTATGAAGCAATCATCACCGTCATGCCAACATCTCAAACTCGGGAGTCCGCACCATTGACATCTGCACTATTATTGCGTGATCTTAATCTCTGTCGGAGAAGATTGTTGATTGCTACAAACACTAAAACTCCTAGCATAGGCAAGAGAGCCAATGAAAGGATTATAATATACATAATATGATGGCTTCAAATTATAAAATATCGTAAGTTCAGTCTCCAAATTTATTAGAACTCAACTTCAGATGATTATTTAGAAAATTTGAATTACTAGTTTAGTTACTTCTATGAACTATGACTTCTTAAATTAGCAATTCAATGATTAACTAAAGTAAATGAATATAATTGGTCGGAATTTAAAGGTGAGAAAGCTTACTTGGTTATTTATTCCCCCTAGCTTTTAGACAAATAACAATTTGTGCAACCCTAAACTAACCAGAATGCTCTGCAATAAAGACATGCCGATGATCATTGTCCCTGTAGTTTTTTATAATAGAAATTGCAGTGTTGGAGTCCAAGTTCAGCTGAACTTTTTTGTACCCCTGCTGTCATGCAAGTAGCAGACCCTCCATTGCACCCTTCAATTTTGATATGGTGATTGACCATTATTCAAGGTTGCACATGAAGGCCCCTTTGCATCTCCCTAAGTGATCCCTTATGAGTGCCCCTGCTGCAGCACGACCTTCTGGCTCCACGACTGATCCGTCAGTTTGGATCTGGATCCAACCCTTTAGTGGAGGTTTCCAAGCAATTTGTTGTAGCTGCTTTTATTTTTTTGCTGTTGGGATGATACTCTTTTAGTAGTTCTCTTGTGCTTGTCGATACACATTGTATTAACCCTTCATTTAGGAATACCATTCCTACCCTTAATAAACAAGTGCCAACACACAAAGCCAAAATCCACTCCCGTCTCTTCTGCTACAAGGTTGTCCAGCATCCATTCCTTGAATGGTTTGTTGAGATCCCTGACAACTATTTTACTCCTCAAGCTATCCCAAAATGTCACATGCTTTCCTACATCTTCTGATGATGTGCTCTATGGTCTCATCCTCATTCCTACTGGGGTTGCAGATGTTGTTCGTAGTGAGTTTGCGTCTGGTCCTTTCTTTGTTGGTGAGTAGGCCATCGTGGAAAACTAGCCAAAGGAAGTGCTTCACCCTATTAGGCTTCTTCCATTGCAAGAGATCCTTCCAACTCTTCTCTGCTTCTTCTTCCATCTCGTTTACAGCAAGCTTGAAGGCTGGCTTGAGCCGAAATCTCTCATCTTTCTCCAACCCCCAAATTGTTTTGTCCTCTCTTGCATTTGGCTTTGGAGCTTCCATACCTTCCATCATAGAAAGAACATAATGAGGAAGAAGATCCTTGAACTTATTCCAATTCCACTCACCTGTTCCTGTTACCCAATATGCCACCACAGTGCCCCTTTCACACTCAGGCATATCAGTGAAGAGATAACCTTCCATAATGATTCCATTATCAAGCCAAGGCTGCCTCCAGAACTAAATAGTCTTTCCATTCCTTATGCTCCAGTACATGGCGCTTTTTATCAGCGGTAAGGCCTTCACAATGGCCCTCCAAAGATTGGAGTGGTTGCTAATCTTCAGTGCAACAATATTGCCATTATTGTGCTTAAAATAATTTCCCAGTAACACTCGAACCCACAGATGATTCTCATTATTAAACATATTCCAATCCAATTTAATCTTGTGTGTAGTGTTTAAACTCCAAGCTGATTTAATTCCAAGTCCCCCTTGGTCTTTAGGTTTACATATGGTTTCCCACGCAACCAAATGAACTTTTCTTCTACCTAATTGTGATCCCCAGACAAACCATCAAATTTTCCTATAGATTTCATCCACACTGAAGTAGGGAGCATAGTTGTTTGCATAGCATATGTGGGGATAACATTCATCACTGCAGTTGCTAATGTGACTCTACCCGCCAAAGACAGGTTTCTAGCTTTCCAAGCATTCAATTTCCGATCCATCTTATCAATTATGTACTTGTATGTGTTCTTAGTGGGTCTACCATGCAAGACTGGCACTCCTATATACCTTCCCAAATTAGTAGTAGACTGAATATTAAGGGTACTACATATCTCTTTGTCGTCATGTTTTTATCATTTTTAGAAAAGTAGACTAGATTTTTCCTTGCTAATCAGTTCTCCTGAAGCGCTACAGAATCTTCCACACAATTCAAAATGATAACAACTTGGAATAAACCAGCCTCCGAGAAAAGGACCAAGTCGTCAGCAAAAAACAGATGGGACAATGCTAGGTTTCCAATTTCCTAACCTCTTTAAGAATGCAGTGACCAAGCCTTTCGAAACATAGAGTAAAGAGATAACGAGAAAGTGGACATCTCTGTCTTAAACCTCTGGTTGGGGTGAAGTCTTCCGTTTCTCCTCCATTCCATAGTACTTGCATACTTGTTGTAGTCACGCACTGCATAATCACCCTTATACAATCCTCAGGTAGCCTTGTTGCCCTAAGTATTTCTTCAAGAAAAGTCCAATTAATTTTGTCGTATGCCTTTGCCATATCAACTTTGAGGAGCATGTGTCCTTTTTTCCCCGTCCTCCTCGCCATAGAATGCACTCTTTCCTGCAAGATCAAAATATTATAAGTTATATGGCAATCGGTAACAAAACTCGATTGGTTCTGGTGTACTAGTTGGGGGCATTAAGTGTTTCAGCTTGTTAGCTATGCACTTTGCCACCACATTGTACCCAACATTACATAGGCTTATGGGCCTAAATTGGTTCATCGACGTTGGCGCATCCACTTTAGGGATAATAACAAGAAGGGTTTCATTCAAGCTTCTAATCTTCTCTAGGTACATGAAACAATCAATAACCCTTTTAGCAAAGTCTTCACCCACATAATCCAAACAATTTTGCAAAAACAAAGCATGAAAACCATCTTTTCTCGGTGCTTTCAACCCATTCATTCCCATAACAGCTTATCTAATTTCCTCTGGAAAAGGTACAACTCCAACTCTTGCTGCCAAAGACTCTTTGATGACGGGAAGTCATCATCAACATGGATTCGATCAGTTTCTTCATCCCTAGAGAACATTATAACATATTACTCCCATGTCATGGACTTTAAGACTTCTGGATCAGTTATCCATTGTCACTTCTCTTCAACCCAACTAACTAAACAAAGTTTAAGACATAGATTTCCAGTTTTCCACTAGAGGGCTTCCACCTAGTACATAGGAATCAAATAACTTATTTTCATGCAATTAATCAACCCCTTCCAATCTATGTGTTTCAATCAACCGAATTAGATTGCTCTCTCCTAGTTCAAAACACAATTCACCTAAACTTGGCCAGAGATGAGGGAAAACTAAATAAAATATAGTTTGGATATAGAAATAGAAGTATGTCAAGTCTAGGTTCACAATCAATAAATCATTTAAGTGATCAAGCTAACATTCCTCAAACCCAAGTGAAGAGAAAAGCTTAGCTCATAGGGAAAGAGAGCTCAAATCGCGACAAGGCGCTTTCGTCTCCTCCTAATGCTTTGATGAGCTTTTGAACAACATGTTGTCCTTGAGTTGATTCTTCAAAGACCGACCTCCTTTTTTCTCCTTGATTGAATACTCCTTCCTTTCCCTTCACCATCTAACAAAGTTGGGTATTCACAACTCCTTCTTCTTTGCTAAAGTTGCTTAGAATCAAGTTCTCACGAGTTGTAGAATCGAATTTTGATATGGATCTCGTGAGTAGGTGTGAGGTAAGAGAAGAGGGGTCGTCTCCCTTTTATTGGCGAGCGCGTGTTAGTGGCGGAGGGTACCACTATCTGTTTTCTTCTTGGTATAGACTCTTACGAGTCCATTTTCATGTAAGACGTGTAAAACTCATAGTGATGGGGAGGTTCTTTAGCAGAAATGGAGCGGCGGTGGATCCTCATGCCCTATCCTTGCTGGAAATGGCCTGTTTGTAGTCCTTCTTTGCATAGGAAAAGGAAGGAGAGAGGTGGTAGGAAATTTTTGTATCGTCGCTCCTTTTCATTTTCCTTTTATGATTTTGTTCTCCATTTCCTTTAATGATACGTTAGAGGGGAGGGTTTGAATTATTTCATCTTTCCTTTTAATTTTCTTTGAATTTCACAACAAAAACGTCAATGAAACAAAATGGAGGGAGAGCAAGTGCTCTTCCTCCTCGACATAGATATAAAACTAAAAAGCAAAAGAAATCATCCATTTGTTTCATAATCACTTCTACTCAGACAACTCTCTAAAATTTCATTCAAGCAACTATTTCTACCCCACACTTCATGCTTAAAATTCTTTTTTGACTCAAGTAGAAATGTGAAATTTCGATCAAATGAAACTAATACGTCCTAGACAATATGTAAAAGTAGAGGGTACTTACCTTGATATAGGGAGAATATCAAAGGAGAAAGGCTTACGAAGCAAACGATTAAGGCTTAGGGAATCCCCGTTGATTCCATGGTAGTACTTTTATTTTATATCCTTAAGTTGGATACAAAACATGGGTTACCTCTCGAATAGGGCTGGAGGGCTGTCGATTTTGGTTTAACCAAAAACCAAAAACCCAGTTATCGGTTAACCAAGCCACCCCCCTTCCCTGACGACCACCGCCTGAGAAAGGTTACATGGTTAACTAACCACCGACCGGTCGGTTATTGGTTTTGGTTCGATTAGCTGTGTAGCCGAAATTGTGCCCGCAGGTTCGGTTTAAACCAGGTTACCGACCCAAAACAGCCCCACCCGCATGAAAATATCAGTAAAACAACCTAAAATCGAAGGCTCAAACCTACATTTCTACATCTAAATCATCCAAAGTAAAGTCTCAATCCCTTTTGCATAAAAAATACATCTAAATCACCAAATTAATGTCGTAAATTCAACAACATAAAGTCATGAACTTCATAAAGTCACAAATGACATTAAATCCAAATAGCAACAACAAATCATCATCATTTATCACTTATCAACACCAGCAGAAGAACCAACATCTGCAAAACCCTTTTCTTTCAATCGGACAAACAAGTCATGACCATAATCATCATATCCATCTTGCTCATACTCTTCCTCGGGCACTTCTTCTTCTTCAACCTTATTCTCATCCTCCACTCGAATGTTGAGACTTGCATCTGCATTAGTAACATTGCAGTATCACTTGCACTTTCCATTCTAGACTAGAAAGTGGTATTAGCTGAGTAAGAAAAAAGAAAACAATCACCTTCTTAAAATCCTTGAGTATGACAATGACTAAATTCTCCCATCGGATACTCATCAACCACCAGCTTCTTAAAATCCTTCCAGCAATCAGTCTTACCCTTTATCTTGACCATTTCTCTAGGTCTAAGCTGTCGCCTTTAACCTTCTCTGAAGCAAGAGCAGCCATGTCAACAGTTGGAGTATCATCAGATGTAGTTCTAATATCGATAGGGGTAGGATTCGATGGAGTTGATGAAGACAGTTAAGCAGCATCAACAGACCGACTTTCTGAACGCGCACCATGAGGCCGAGGCCGAGCAGGAGAGGATGTGGCACCCGCATCACCACGACCTCGAGGAGGCCGCCCAATACGAGGAGCAGTCGCAGCAGTAGGGGCACCTCGTCTGCCACGTCCACCACGAGGAGCCGGAGGTCTCACCCTACATAATTCAAAAAAATTCTAAAAAATTCTAATACATTCTTTTCATAACTAGTTTGAATTGGAAATCATCATCAACTCACAAGTCATAACTCACAAGCATCAACGAAATTCACATGAAGTCACACAAATTCAAACAAATTCCCACAAGCATCATCAACTCACATTACAACTTACAAGCATCAAAATCATCAACTCCCACAATCACAATAATAATCAATTAATCATCTAAATCATCATCAACTCCCACAACCACAATAATAATTTTTAACTTACATTCATTACAGTTCAAACTTACATCTAAAATCATCATCAACTCCCATTATAAAAAAAACTTACATTACAGTCAAACTTCAAAGCGGACGGCGAGAGGGTTGGCGCCTTGGCGGGGGAGGGAGATGGCGGACTGGTGGTGGTTGATGGAGTCGGAGGGGGAGGGAGACGGCGGTAGCGGGGGTTCGCGCGGGGGGGGGGGGGGGGGGTCGTCGGGGGTTGAGGGTGGTCGCCAGGGGTCGTGGGGAGACGACGGTCGGCGGGGGAACTATGAATAGCCATCGAAAAGGTGACAGGAGAGGCGTCGGTCGTTGATGGATCTGGTCGTCTGGAGGAAGGAGGCGGCGGGGTGAGAGGTCGACGATAGGAGGATATGGTTGGGAGTTGGCTGGGGTAGTTTTTGGAGTTTTAAAAAAATGACATCGTTTTGGTGGAGAACGGGGTCGTATGGGCATTGGTGGAAGCTCGATTGGTTAGCTTTGGTTAGCCGGTTAACCGGATTTGGTTACTCAACCAAAGCAACTATACTCTTCGTCGATGACCGACCAAACACGCTAGCCGTCGATTTACGGTTAGCCTCTAACCGATGGTTATAAGTTAAACTGGTCGGTTATCCACTAACCAACAACCGATCGCCCACGCCTAGTCTCAAGAAGCGTTCTTTCTTTTATGATTTTGAGCTAGGCTTAACTCCTAGCTCTTCAAACTCCCCAACTTAGGGCTTCTTTGAAGTCCATTGTCATAAGTGTAGGCTGCAGTTGTGTGCCATCCTTCTTCCTCCTATGGTTTGGCGGTGTTTCATGGAGCAGTTTCCACCATAGTCTCCACCTTGCATCTTTTACTCCACATTTTGATTTTGCATTGTGAGTTTTGTAGGGATACATGTACATAGAAAAACTCATATATATCCCTCTCTAGGTTAGATAAGACGCCAAAATTTTTCAGTTATCTTAATGTCTGCAACTTCGGGAATGGTATTCACCAATTCTTCAAGAGTTTTCTGAAAATTGGGCTCTTCAATCTTCTCCCTTTCATCCTTTTGTTCAAAGTTTATGTTTTCTAAGGGTTGTGTTAAACTTTGAAAAGAAGATGAAAGGGTGTTCATGGAGGTGAGCTAGATGCTCTTTCTTCGTTGCTAACTCTTCCACAATCTTTTGGATGGTGGTGGTATTGTGTTCCATTCCTTCTTCAGGGGCCGTATTGGTCTTACTAACATTTCTTGTTGGTGGCTCCTCTTGAAGCTCCTAATTTTGATGTTTTTTTTGTCTTTATGCTTCTTATCCAGTTCTTATTGAGGATGTTCTTTAGGTTCCATCTTTGGTTGGATAGGTAGAGTTGGTTGCTCCTCTAGTGGCTCCTCTTTTTTATGCTCCACTTGAGGTTGATTATCCTCGAGTGAAGTCTCCTCCTCTAATTCCTATTTTTCAAGGTCTATGGGTTCAAAGGATTGTTGTAAACCTTGACTAAGAAGTTTAGGGGGATCATCACACTCGGTTTTTTCCTATAGGATGTTTCCAATGGTGGAGGATGTGGTAGTAGGTGGTTTAAGTGAGGATGCAGATTGAAGAAGTGTAGGAAATGTTGAAAACCTTCAAGTACTGTGACACCTTCGACATCTTCCCACGAATCCAAGAAGGTTTGGATTTTTGTAAGCTCTTCAGTAATGAAACCTTCTTCATCTTTGTCACCTTCTTCTCCTTCTGAAGATTGAGTTGAACAATCCTCTTCCTCCTCATAAAATGGGATGTCATTTAGATGATTGTCTTTTGCATGTTCTATGAACTCTTCATTGTCTATGATCTCTCTAAATCCTACATGTATTTCATTAGGAAATCCTTTATCGGCTTCCTGATGACCCTTTATAATTTGAACAGCTTCTAGCGATTGCTTTGGATCTTCATTATCAATGTTAGTATAGATGTTTTTTTAACTCGTTGGTATTAAAAATCAGCTTTATATCCTCATGATTTGGATCATCTCCACACATATCGGTATATAGTTTCTCATCTTCGGGATCTTCAACATCCCAACTGAACCCTATTATGATGCGTGGTACTTGAGGGGTGCTTATTGCCTCATGTTTCGATGCTTGATTCCCATCTTATTCGAGTGATGCTCTTCTTTTCGGTATCACGACCTTTTAGGATCTGGAATGAATTTTCGAGTTCTATTTATGCAAAACAAAACCAACTAGAGCGTAATATTTTTATTCATCTAATGAAAATCAAGCACAAGAGGTTAGCTTCCTTCATATACTATAAAAAAACCTCTGCCAACGGTGCAAAAAACTTCATGCGTCATAAACGGCAAGTGATAAAATCCTAGAAAAGCCTTGGGTCATATTCCACACGGTCTTTCAATACTAGCTACTCAAAACTAACAGTTTATGCTTGAGATAACAAAGAAATTAAAAACAATGGGTTGAGGTGCCCTTAGTCGATTCCCTATCCTACTAAATCAAGAAAAGCAAAAGAAGACAAACAAGTAAAGACTATTGTTTAGGTAGTGTTATGTAACACTCCGACTTTTAGATTTAGGTTCGACCTTAATACGTGATCGGTTGGGTTGACAGTTGTGTACTAAGAGTTGCAATCGCGGATTAGTAATAATAATAACAATAACTATTATTATTTTATTAAAAAAAAGAACTATATACATCGGACCTATGTCCGAGCGGCCCTTAAACTCCCTCTCCCAAACTTTCCACGTCCATTCTTTCCTTAAACTTGTCCCCAGCCATTCCAAACCCCACTCCCCAGCAACAACAACAACAAAAAAACCCTCATTTATTCGTCCCCAGCAGCAAACTCCCCGCCGCCACCCCAGCGCGGCCGAGTAAAGAAAGGAGAAGAAGACCTGTCTCCGATACCGATCCCAATCCGAATCTCATCCCTTTCGTGTTTCTAGGTAAGGATTACGAACATCATTGCGGTTTCTAAACTCGATTCATTGATAGTCTAATCCGAAACTCTTTTTTTTAGCGGTGACGTTGAGGGTTCGATCAACGAGGAGATCAACGTCCCGGATCATCCAACCTAGTCCTAGGCACGTTCTAGAGGTAAGGGAACTCGATCCCTTTGAGTTAGGTCGATTAATTTAGGGATTTTTCGTGAGGGTGCAATTCTGAGGTTTTAGCAACAAACGTTCAGACTTTTAGTGACAGAAGTTGGGTGGTCACTAAAGCTGCTGGGAATTTTCAGAAACTTGTTTTAGATGTTTTAAATGGTTTCGAGTCTTTATGGGGGTTTGTTTCTTAGTTTTAAAATTTTATAAATTGAGGGAGGTCTAGGAGATGGCTGTAATTTAATTTGGGGATTTTTGAAGATGTAATTTTTAATTTTAGAAATTGTTCGAATATTCGTTTTAATTAAATAAAAATATTTCCGAGGAGTTTATAGGGGTTTGATAATTTTCTAGGGTATAAGTACTCATGATTGATGTAGGAAAATTATTATCTGAATTTTTAAGAAGGTTCAAGTTAGGTGAAAAATTCGTCCAAGATAAGAATAATTAAGAAAAATGGTTGTTTTTTAAGGGATTAATTCTAGAAAAGTTTTAAAGGGGGTTAAGGAACCCTTGGAGTGAGGTTTGAGGATGAGACTTTGAGTAGAGGGTGTCTGGGTAGATAAAAAGGAGGCTTTTAAATCGAGAAAGGTTGTCTTAGAGTATGAATTTCTTATTAATAGGTTTCCTGGGATAATCCGGCTAAGGAGGGAAAGAAGGTGAGAAAGTTAGCCAACGATCAAACGTTGTAGTCTCTCGTGATGAAGAGGTTCACACCGGTTAGTAGGATAGGAAGAGTCGTGTCTAGCGGAGGCGAGAGGAAGGCCGAGAACTCGGCAACGACGATCGCGACTGGCGGGGGTTAAGCGATGGAGAAGCCCCGACCCTATCCTCCTAGAAGACCCGGGGTGTCGGGAGTTCGAAGTTGGCCGCTGAATTGTGGCCCAAGGAGTGACCTTGAAGAGAATGGTAGCGGAGCTCCAATGGTTAGGGTCGTTGAAGAGGAAGACGATGAACCGATAGAGGAGGAGCCAAAAGAGGAAAAACGCGCGGGGCTTGAGCATGAGAATGCCGACGTTGATGCGACTAAAGAGGTGAGTGTAAAGGGGGTAAAATCTCTGACGTAGGTCTTTTAGTTTCCACTTTTCGTTCAAGTTATTATTTAGTTAATTTTCTAGTATGCGCGATATGTGTGTGAGGCATCCCACCGCCTGTAAGGGTGGAGGCACGCGTTGTGCTATGTATGAATGTATGTGATGTTGTATGGATTGATGGTATGAGGAATCCCCGGGCGGTTGGGTCACTACTGGACGGCGAGACGTAACACAGTAGTTGACGGGGCTTGAGCATGAGAATGCAGACGTTGATGCAACTAAAGAGGTGAGTGTAAAGGGGGTAAAATCTCTGACGTAGGTCTTTTAGTTTCCGCTTTTCGTTCAAGTTATTATTTAGTTAATTTTCTAGTATGCGCGATATGTGTGTGAGGCATCCCACCGCCTGTAAGGGTGGAGGCACGCGTTGTGCTATGTATGAATGTATGTGATGTTGTATGGATTGATGGTATGAGGAATCCCCGGGCGGTTGGGTCACTACTGGACGGCGAGACGTAACACAGTAGTTGACGGGCATGGACTGGACGGCGAGACGTAACGCAGTGTCATTGCCGAGTTTGGGAATGCAACCGGACGACGAGACGTAATGCGGTTGGCATACTAGGATAGGACACCGGACGGAGAGACGTAACGCGGTGGTCCTAGTGTTGGTGTCTATGGATTAAGAATATAAGTAAGGGAATTCTAAAGATAAGATAGGAGTAGAGATCTCTTATAGACTATTTGATAGTAAAGTTTAAAGGATGAAAGTGAGAATGACTTTCGTCTAAGGAAGACATTTCCCTAATAATGTGTTTAGTAAGGACTTTGCCTAGGGCAAAGACCTTAGGAAGTAACGAAGAGACTGACCCCTTCTCACTCACCAGTTCGAGGAAGGGTTAGCAGAGGCGGACTGCAAGGAGAGGCAAGGCAATGCGAGCAGCTGCACCAGCATTGACGAGAAGTTAAGGAACTCGTGAAGAGTCAGAGCTAGAATAGTTAAATTTCTTTGTTACATGGTTAGGAGTGTAAACTGGAGATCCTGAGTTCTTTCATTTTAAGTATTGGGATTGTCATTTGCCCAAGTGTTCAGTCTTTTTGTTTGAAATTCTTAAACATTGTCGGTTTATTTATTTTAAAAAGTTGTTTGGGTTGCTCCGGAGTAACCGGTTTGTGGTTTGAGTTGTGGTTTGGTTTTCAAAAAGGATCGAGTTGTGTCATTTTGGTATCAGAGCAGGCACTCCTCTGTTTCTTGGCCTCCAAGGAATACTGGAGTGACGATCTGCGTTTTAAGGTTTCAGTTTTTAAAAGGAAAGGAAAAACGGAGTGTCAGTTAAAAGTTTGGCCAAACGAGTCAGAGTCTTTCGGAAAAATTTTAGAATCTCCAGTATACTCTAACCATGATAAGGAAATAACTTTAGGATGCCCCAGGGGGTATGATACGTCTTGGGAAGGAGAAGGAGCAGGTTCCTAGAGGGATCGTTTAGTGAAACCCCTTCATGAGTGAGAAGAGGAGGGTCAAGGTAGCTCATATTCTATGGGGATGTGAGCTGATCAGAATAAGATTCTGGAAGGAGCCAAGCAGTTAGTACATCGACTGGCAGAGCCAAGGAATTACGGCAAATGTCGCCATAATCGAGAGGAAAGGGTGCAAAGAAGGGTCGTGGAGTTCATGAGAATTGAACATAGGGCTACAACCCCATGGAGTAGCTGAAAGTTAGACTTTGAAAAATACTAGGGCCACCTAAGCAAGCAAAAGAAGCACTAATTATATCATAGGGAGCCTAACAAGATGTCATGAGATCAATACATCAAGGCTAGAAGGAGGTACAACTCCTTGCAAAGAGATTACCACAAGTGGAACTTGGAGTCGTCACAACGAACAAATTTCGAGGTCGAAATTATTCTTAAGGAGGGGGGGGGGATGTGATGTCTCGATTTTGGATTTAGGTTCAACATCAACTACCAGGAGAATTGGATCAACATGACAAGCCGAATTGGCATTTTGTTTCACCATGTTTGGATCAAGCTGGGGAGTAAAAAGGGCAGTGAGACACTTATGGTTACACGAGTGCTGCAAGCTAAGGAAACTTATTTGAGCAAAAGGTACCAACGAAGTTGTTATAGTAAGAATAGATGATCGTGGGAAGGAAGTATAAGAAGGGTGTTGATAGAAGGATGAGTTACGAGCAAATTTCGGGGACGAACTTTTTTTCTAAGGGTGGAGGAAATGTAACACTCCGACTTTTAGGTTTAGGTTCGACCTTAATACGTGATCGGTTGGGTTGACAGTTGCGTACTAAGAGTTGCAATCGCGGATTAGTAATAATAATAATAATAATAACAATAACTATTATTATTTTATTAAAAAAAAAAGAAATATATACATCGGACCTGGGTCCGAGCGGCCCTTAAACTCCCTCTCCCAAACTTCCCACGTCCATTCTTTCCTCAAACTTGTCCCCAGCCATTCAAAACCCCACTCCCCAGCAACAACAACAAAAAACCCTCCTTATTCGTCCCCAGCAGCAAACTCCCCGCCGCCACCCCAGCGCGGCCGAGTAAAGAAAGGAGAAGAAGACCTGTCTCCGATCCCGATCCCGATCCCAATCCGAATCCCATCCCTTTCGTGTTTCTAGGTAAGGATTACGAACCCCGTCGCGGTTTCTAAACTCGATTCATTGATAGTCTAATCCGAAGCTCGTTTTTTTTAGCGGTGACGTTGAGGGTTCGATCAACGAGGAGATCAACCCCTCGGGTCATCCAACCTAGTCCTAGGCACGTTCTATAGGTAAGAGAACTCGATCCCTTTGAGTTAGGTCGATTAATTTGGGGATTTTTCGTGAGGGTGCAATCCTTGATGATATTATAAGCAACACATATAGTCACACATAATAGAGTCATACTCATATAATAGAAATGACGTTTCATTGAATCATACAAAGAAACTAAATAACATAGAATTCACATCCCTAAACAATTTGAGCTAGCTAGACATAGGATAATAGAAAGACATCACCAATGATAGAAGCATCTATGGTGAAGACCTTATCGTTGCAATAGTCCAGCTCTTCGCCTCCTCTCTATGACTCTCTAACTCGTGCTATCAGGGCAAAGTGCTGGTGCATGTGTTTCTATCATTTGTAAAGTTGTTGCTTCTAAATCTCTAGCCTAAGCCCCTATCTATACAAGGTACAGGAAGGAGGTTCGTATTTTTCTCCTCTAATTCGGCCTAAAACCTTCCTTGTATGGCTTGCACTAGGATTCTCTAACTTGGAGACGAAACAAGAAGCTTCTAGGTCTTGAGAGTCGAGCAGGGGTACCCAACGCCGATGATTTTTCTTTGTGGAATGGGTTACTTGGCCCCAAAGTTACCTCTTCATGCAATTTTGGTTGCGGCGGTTGATGACAATTTATTTATAGTGTTTATCACTCCCATTATTGATACAGTTCCCATTCTATCAAATCATCTTTGGTCATCTCAATGGAATTACTTATCTAAATCACAACTATTTGATAAATGAGCCTTTAACATACATAGACTGTGTTCTTGTACTCTTTTATGTCTTCTGGGTATGTTTTTATGGTTTTGAAGGTATAAAGAAACCTAGGGGTCATTTGGTCACTGAGATTACTAAATCAGGACATGTTTAGTCACTAGAAAAAATTAATATCAATTTTAGTCACTGGAATTACTGAAATATGTCACATTTAGTCACTCTCCGTTCGTCTCCGTCCAACTCCGTTAATAAAGTTCGTTATGTGCTGACGTGGCTAATGAGAGCGCCTAGTCAGCGCCATTTTGGGCCGGAAATGGTCAAACCCGACCTACCACGTCACTAAACCAGCCATGTCATACACCCAACCCATTAACCCTACCCACCAACCCAACTCTAGCCCACTTAACAAAACAAAATTGGAAAAGCTCCAACTCATTCTCCTCCTCTTAACCGCTGTCTTCCCCAATGAAACAACATTAGCAGCAGTTGCAAGATCATCACGATTAGAAGGCCCCTTCGAGGTCTCCCCCGACGACATCGTGAAATTCGAGGAGAAAGATGGCATCAACTACGCCGCCATCACCGTCTAGCTCCCCGGAGGTGAGAGGGTCCCTTTCATCTTCACAATGAAGCAGCTCGTTGCTTCTGGAAAACCAGAGAGATTCAGCAATGAGTTTTTGGTTCCCATGTACAGAGGGTCGTCGTTCTTGGACCCAAAGGGCAGAGGCGGGTCCTAGGGTTATGACAACGTGGTGGCGCTACCCCCGGCGGGAGAGGGGACGAGGAAGAGATGTCGAAGGAGAATGTCAAGAATGCGGCAGCGTCGAAGGGGAAGATTACATTAAGCGTGACCAAGAGCAAGCCGGAGACAGGTGAGGTGGTTGAGGTTTTTGAGAGCGTTCAGCCGTCGGACACCAATTTGGGCGCCTCAAGGATGTGAAGATTCAGGGGGTTTGGTATTGTCAGCTTGATTAAGTAGGGAGGAGAGGTTGATGATGAGAAGCTTTTATTTCATTGGGGAAGAGGCGGTGAAGAAGAGAACGAGTTGGAGCTAGGGTTTTCCAATTTTGTTTTGTTAAAGTGGGCTAGGGTTGGGTTACTGGGTAGGGTTAATGGGTTGGGTGTGTGACATGGCGGGTTTAGTGACGTGGCGGGTCGGGTTTGACCATTTTTGGCCCAAAATGACGCTAATTAGGCAATTCTGTTTGCCACATCAGGACTTAAAGGACTTCATTAACGGAGTTGGACGGAGACTACTGAAATGTGACTAAATGTGACCTGTTTCAGTAATTCGAGTGACAAAAATTGATATTAATTTTTTCTAGTGACTAAATATGTCTCGATTTAGTAATCTCAGTGACCAAATGTGTCTTTAACCCATGAGAGATTATAACAAATCACTTGTTTGGATGTGAACATAGGATTTTAATAAGAAAAATCAAATTACAATTTTATCCTCATCTTCTATGTATCTACTTCTTCCCCCTCTCATCAGCTAACCCATAGCCTACTTCTACTTTTTCTTTCCCCAAAATCGTAGAAGCAAGAGCCAGGGCCTCCAAGTTTAATCAATTGCCACGAACACAAGAAACCTACCTGGCTACCGAGAACCCACTCAAGTTTAATCAATTCTCAGCTTCTACAATATAATCGGGCATTAATCAACTTCTACGTATAATCTCCTTATCCTCCTCTCATCGATTAAACTTCTTTCATTAATTCGAAAAAGAACATTTGATCGCACACTACAAATTCAAACAAAAACCCAAAATAAGTGTCTCAATTTTGCTTGCCGTCACGAAGAACCCTAAATTTCCATGCCTATTGATGCAGGGGCGGAGCTAGGTAGGTCCTCGGGGAGGCCCCGGCCCCCCCGAGAATTTTGAAGTTGCGTGTATCGAGCATATTGAAAATTTCGTATAAACTAAAGTTTAAATATAAAATCCATTCAAGTTAATTAATGTCATCAAAATATCATTGCAGTGCAGCGGAAAATATGCATATTAGTTTTAGAGAGGTCCGTGGTTCGAAGCTTCAACTGGGTCTTCCAATTTTGAGTTGTCAGCCATTTTATTTTCTGCTGGGTCATTTTATTTTGTGTAGTCCAATCATTTTATTTTGTGTAGTCCACAGTAAAATGCTCAACCATAGGTGATAGGTCCAGCCATTTTGTTTTCTTAAGTCCAAAGTGAAATGCTTCTTTTAAAAACGGTAAATTTAATTTTAATGTACTATTAATTTCTTATATTTCTATTCTAAATGAGCATGTGATGGTACAAATTTTAGTTCACATTTTATTTTAAGTGAAAATAGAACGTGTTATATAATATTGAAATGCATTAGTATTTGTTTGTTTATTTTATAATTTATATTAAACCTAATAGGATAGAAATTTGTAGTTAAAATTTTTATTTTGAGTTATTTAATAAAATTTAAAAATACCGTTATCATAATATTAACATATATTTGTCTTTTACTATTTTAATTTATTTTAACGAATTTGTGTTGTAATCGAATAAAAAATTCGGCCCCCCCGAACATCAATTCCTAGCTCCGCCCCTGTATTGATGGCTATCCCGCCGATCTTCGAGTGGGAATAAACGTCTGTCGGGAGGAGAGGGAGTAAAAGACAACGGCGACTTGCTTTTGGTGGAGAACAAGCCCAAAACAGGACAGCCCCAAATTCTGTTTCTGCCATGGAGCTGTCCTTGAAGGTGGCCATAATCCAAGACCTGGACAGGTTCCGGAGCAGGAAGGATTTCTACAAACGGGTCGGCGAGCTTGGAAGAGGGGTTACCGGCAATAGGCCCATCCTCGTCATTGAGGATATTGACTGCGTTGATGATTTGCCTAATCGGAATGAGAATAAGACCTCTCCTGGCCTCAATGAAAAGAAGTCAGTTCAGGTCAGTCGCACTGTGTTTGCTTCCATTGGCTACCCTATTTTTCTTTCCCATGTTCTCCAAATGGCCAAAAACCTCTTTTGTTGCCGAGATCCAAGCCCTTGATGGCTGTTCCGCGGAATCTTCATCCTCGATGAATTCAGTACGTCGTGGTTGGGTTTGGGAGCTGGTGGCGAGTTATGAAGAGATGGAGTAATTGGAGTAGACGGTAGAAGGCTTATCGTAGACAGGAAGAAGTCGTCGTAATGGAGGAGGGTAATTTATGGAAAAAATAAAACAAAAACAAGGGATTTGGAAATAGTTGATCCCCATCAGCAATTTCCCCGAGACCGTGAAGTGCTGAGGTTCCAAAGCAGTTTTCGGTCTCACTGGACTTGAGTCAATTCGCGGTCGTAAGACCATGAACTCAAGCCCCAGACCGTGAAGTGACTTAGTGAAACAGTGCGATTCTGCCTGAGATCACGGTCCCTGTCTTGAGTCCACGGCCGTGAACTGGACCCTGATTTGAGCCTGACCTGGGTATAAAAGAGGAAGTGAGCTTTTTCTAGGGTTTAGTTTTCAGAATAAAGGAGGGTTTCTAGTAAGAGATTAGGGTTTCCTCTTACTATTCTAGAGAGAGAAAGTGTCATTTAAAGGAGGAAGAAGGAGATTGGGCTTGCCTTTAGCTAGAGGAGTGGAGATTCTTACCTCTCAAGGGAGATTCAAGCAAGGAGGAAGGAAGATTGTCATCTCTTCATGGTTATTTCTCTCCTTTTTCTTGTTTTCTTTTGCCTAGCTATGGAATGGCCTACCTATTCACTTGGGTGTTGTGAACCCTAGCTTGAAATATGTGATAGATTGTATTAATTGAATGCTTTGCGTGTAGCACTGTGTTCCAACTTGGTCAGACCATGGCTATCAAACTCCGTCCTGAATGGCGCATCCTCAACTAGCTGTTGGGAAAGTCCTACGCACCTAGTAGGGGCTCAGCAAGTCACCTCCAGCTCCGGACTCTGTCCTTCCTACATTCGATGAGCCAGGAGGAAGACAATCTTCACTTGGCTTCTATCATTGCCAGGACGATCGCCAAAGCTACTGACTGAGGCCTGTGATCAGTGCTCTAGCTCGGTACTACAAGATCGACCTCACTGACTTCACTATTGTTCAGGCACCTACACCCTTCAGCAGAGAGATTCTCCGATGCCAGCTCTTGCTCCAACACAACGGGGATGTGATGTGGATCAAGGGGCTTCCTCGACCTTCCCCTCGTGCCCCTGCCCTAGATGCTTCCATAGGTGAGTAATACCAGAGCTCGACATGGACCCCGTCGTCCAGTTCGCCGTGCTCAGGCGCCAACAAGTATGTCTGTAGTCGCCCCCAAGGCGCACAGCAGCTCTTTCGCCGGTCCCAATGTTGGCCCCTCCCTCTCGATTGCCGATCAGATAGCAACCATTGCTCGTCCGAACGAACATATTCTTATAGGGCAGGTTGACCTTCATCTCCGCCTCGACTGTGAGCGGGATCGTCGCCGCCGCATCATTTCGGGCCAGCACTACATGATGCACTTCTTTGGCATGAACTCTGCTAATGTGCAGTAGCCCTGGGAGGCCTCCCCGGGGGCATGAGAATAACTACCCACCTTCTACTGGCGATGGAGGCGATGACTACTAGGTTGGGCCCGACTGATCCCCCATGGGATGCTGGGTTATGTATTTTTCTTTCTTTCTTTCTTTCTAGATTCAGACTCTTTTGTAGGTTTTTCTTTTTCTTTTGTTTCTCTTCTGGATTGTGCACATGGAACTATGGTCTATTTTCTCTATCACCCAGTGTTTTTTGATGACTCTAGCTTTGTGTCTTTGGACTGGTCCCCTTCCAGTCTCATGTTCCTGATTGGTCCACTCTCCAGTCGCCGCCTTCGGTCATCCTTTCCAAGTAACATCGTTCCCCCTCCTTCTACTCCATTGAGGGCAATGTTGATCTTAAGTGTGGGGGTGCTTTGTGCTTATCGAAATTTTTTGTGTGCTTGGAGCCTAGTCCACTATCCCAAATCTCGAGATTTGAGGGCTCCAAGCACTGATGTTTGCATGATCATATTGGATCTGTGGTTTTATATGGTGAATCGATTGGTTGTTAGAATTGATGCATGATAACTCGCTTGTGACTAAGACAACCTATAATGATGACTGAGATGTGCAGTAGAGTTGTGTAGGGGTTTAGTTTTTCAATTGTTTGCTTACCAACTGTGATTAGGATTGATCACTCATTTGTTTAAAGTCGTTTATGCATGTAGTTCAGGGAATCAGAATGAGAGATAGAGAATATAGGTAGCCATGTGAGATTTGAGCCTGCTCGTTTCTTTCTTTTGCGATAGATCCCTCTTCAATGATGTGTAGCATTCACGTTGCCACTAATTAGGATGATGGAGGCTTAAGATTAACCCAAGACCAAATTGACTGTCTTGGTGTGTCATATCCCCTTGCAGCCCCTTTGGGTTGTGTAACCTTCTTTCTTTGTGTCTACAATGAAAAATCACCATTTTGCATCTCTTTGAGGTTCCATAAAGTGGTTTTTTGTATGTTTCTGCTGGAAATGAAGTGAGGGTTGGAGGCAGTTCTTAAAATTTGGGCATGTGCTTGCAAGGATAAAAAGAATGTGACAAAAGTGGTGGTTCTTTAAAGAAAAAAAATAATAAATAGAAAACAGAAAGCCACCATAAAAATCTGAATCATGCTCATTAGATAGTGTTTCTTAGCAGCTTGGCTTGAAAATACTAACATGTTGTAACCACCTTCACTGTTGTGCTCTGAAGAACCTGATTAATGCAGAATAGCAGAGAGAAAAGTAAATGGTTTGAATGAATGTTGTTGTGTTGGTTTGGAATTGTGGAATCTTGTGTCATGAATTCTTCCATCACCTAAAAGGCATTTTCCCCATGTCCAAGACCCTAGCCAGTCATTTGAACTCGTGTTTAAGATCTCCGGACAATTAGTGAGACACCTGATATGTGAAATCTAGCATTTAGAGGTTGTCGTCATGGTGAAGAGACGTTAGGAATTGAGAGTACGAGTATGCACATATCTTGCATCAAATTTTTTTCCTGACCCCACTGGTCGAGAATGAGTGATTCAATTTTCATATTATATACCCCGGTGAGGACCTAGATTGTTCAGTCTTGATTCTGATGTCTTGAATTTTATGCATGAGGTTACTATTTTGAGTGAGTGGTTGAATCAAGTTTATATTGGTCGGTCGGTGAACAGAAAGGAGAATCTTCCTTTACCCGATTTTGCTACACTCGAATGTCATTTGTGGTGGTTGTCTAGGTTGTTGTTGTTCATGTGAAGATATCTAAAAGCTAGTACGATTAATGTGTTTTGTACCTGTGTGATATGTCCCCAAGTTTGCATGATTAAAACATTTTGAGCTTACCTTGTATCTGACTTGGTTTGCTTGGGACAAGCAAATGGTTAAGTGTGGGGGAATTTGATATCGTCGTATTTACACATGTTTTCACCCTTGTTTCTTAACCATTTTGGCTCGACTTGGTGGATCCTTGGCCTATTTTGCTCTAGTTTGTGCTATTTTGTCACATTTCAGGTCCTAGCATGTAGAAGAAGGCTTAGTCGCAAGTTTTGGGTCGTTTGGAGATCATTTGACGGTTCTGGAGATAGAACATTGTCATCCCCTGCCTCAAGCACGACTGTGCTTCCCATGATGGACGGTGTGTTTATTTTGTCGAGTGTGGTGATGGTTCAGATGCAAAATATGGGCACGATTTCCTAAAGCACAACCGTGAACCACCTGCCCATGCTTTGAATGATAAGGCAGGCTCTTGAAGAATGCTTAAGGAAAGAAAAACACAGACAGTCAAAGACCAAAGCACTGCTGGTGCTTCTTAAAATATTGCCGGTGTTTTACCCAGACGCGACCGTAGATTTTCTCATCCCAACTTAAGTAAAATGCGTGATCTGGTCAAAACACGTGTCGCAACCGCCCCTCGAAATCGAGGGACCCATCGCTTCACGCTCGGAATCGCCATCGACCTTAGTTTTAGTGGGTCGAATACTATTTGGGCCGGTCTCGACCTTAGGGTCAAAACTGGGATTTGGTGTGCGAATTAGGAGATCTTGAGTTTGGGAGTACGGTTACGTGGGGGAAAGTGTATTCACACCCCACAACGCTCAAAAATTGATACTACTCAAATCGATAAGTTTTAAAGGGTTGAGTGCATTCTTATTTGGCTTTATTATGTATTTAGTTATGAGATTCGATGAAGTAGGTGTTTATTTATTATGATTCGGTCATACGTCCATTGACGTAAATCTCGAAGGTAAAGAAAGAGTTAATTTTGATTAGTTGGACTCAAACCTATTGGTTGCCTACGTACCCGAGTAGTCAGGATCAAAGTCCACGTATTTCGATGTAATTTTGAGTTTTAAATGTTGAGTCTCACACATTAGTAATGTGGAGAAAATTTGTTAGTTGGACTCGAACCTATTGGTTGCCTACGTACCCGAGTAGTTGGGATCAAAGTCCACGTAGTTCGTTTAAATTGATAGGTTTTAAAATGTTGAGTCTCACACATGGAAATGCGTAGAAAATTTGTTAGTTGGGCTCGAACCTATTGGTTGCCTACGCACCCGAGTAGTTGGGATCAAAGTCCACGTAGTTCGGTTAAATTGAGAGATTTTATAGAAAGGAACCCAAAACGCTCTATCGACTCATTTTACGTTTTGATATGGACCCGCCGGGGAATGAATATATTTTGATTTTTTTTCCTGTGTTTGATTAGTTTTATTTTCAATTTTCTTAGCTCTGTCCAAGAAATGGAGAAAATGAAGAGGTTTCTGGATCTTGGGGAGAGGAGAAACAACCGCTAACAGAGACAGTGAGGTTTCGCCGGTGGTGGGAGGAGACGGAGAACAGGGTTAACAATGGCTGGCAGGCGGTAGGCGGACCAGCGACCGACGGTGGCGGAGGTAAGATCATTTCTTTTGCATTTTAACGTTTCACATTTGGGGTTTATATGGGATTTTCGAATCAGATTGTTGTTTTTGTGCTTAGGGTTTCGGTTTGGATTATGGATTCCGGATCACGGGAAGACGGAAGAATGGAGGAGGCGAGCCGCTGGCTTTGCCGTTAGCGTAGCGATCTCCACTGATGGCGGGATGGGGTCACAAATCTTACTTTTGTTGATTTTCTGGTTTTTGTTTAGCTTTGGATTATGATGTTCATTTTTGTTTTGCCCTGTTTCTGGTTTTGGATCTTGGACATGAAAGAGGGAGGAGGAGGAGGGGCGTCGGAGACGGCGAAAGCCGGTGACGACCGTAGGCCTCCGGTGCTGACGTCAGCAGGGGAGGAACGTTACTAAGTTATCGATTTTTGAAGTTTTTGTTCCTAGTTTTTATTTATTTGTATGGTGATTTGTTTGTTGTTTCAAATGTTACTTTGTTTATTTATTTGGTTGTGATAATTGTGAAACCTCAAAAGGCTGTTTGTAGTTAAAGAAAAAGGGATGCACATGTATGATTCAATTCACTAAAACAAATTGCTAGTGAAGGTAAGAAAGAAGCTAAAAATCCTTGAAGTAACCACTACTACTTATGGTCTGCTAGGTTAGAAAAGAAGCTTTACTGTTATGACTATCTTAAAAAGACAGTGGATTTGTGAATCTGAAATTTATATTGTTTAGATTTCAGAAATGGTGTGTATTTAAGGTGGTTTGGATTGGATAACTTGTGGGTTTGGTTCGGTAAAAGTGTGTTCATAAATGGGTTTTGGGACTTTGAGTTTTGGCTGTGACTTGTATGAACTTTGAGTAATATGATATAATGAAATGGATGATGTTTATGATGCTTATATTAAAACCTCATAATGTAGATGTTTGTTAAAGTTCCTAAATTGGTTAAACGCAAGGAAATTAGAGAATAGAGAACCTTGCATTTTAAAATGACTAAACACTGCTATTGTTTGTGATTCGGTGTTATTAATATGATGAGTTTGAATCTGAAAAGTCATGTGACTATGGATCATGGTTGCACATTTTGTGGGTGTTGATGGTGGGTTTGAATTTGGAAGTTTGTAAGTCTATGGTAATTGAATCTGAAATCTACTTAGATGATTAGGAAAAAGATGGGTTTGGTTATCTGGAGTTAGAGGGGTGCCAAAGGAAAGGTATTTTAAAATACTTTCTTGAATTCTAATCAGTTTGTATATGTTTTCTGCTAAAGGATTATGCTTGGTGTGTGGATTGAATTAAATGAAGCTTTGAAGTAATGTAGAAATGAAACCTGTGATGATAAATGATTGGCGTTTAAGACTACCAACCTCATCTTTGTGGCTTGGTGATGATTCTTCTCATTCTTTGACCGAATTTCTTGTGGATTTCTTGTTGCCTTTTTGTTACTCCTTTTTGTCCTTTATGGTTTCGTTGTTGCTGTGTGTCGGCTAAGAAGAAAAATAGAAGTGGAAAGAAGTTTCTTTTGTTTGTCTTTGTTTGGTGTCTACTCTGGTGTGTGTTTTGGAAGGGAAGGAGTTTGGGAATGATCAAGAGATGAAGAAGAAGAAAAAGAGAGGGAGTCTGCTCTTGGTCTAAGAAAGATGGGATGCAAGGAAGAACTCTGCTTTTTTTTTCTCTCTCTCTCTCTCTTCGTCCTCCCTTTACAGAGGATCATATGAGTTTTTATTGGGGGAAAACGACTTATTTCCCAAGTTTACAATAGTGCCGGTTCTGGGTTGGACCGTCTGAGTTGGGCCAGACCGATATGAGTTTGGTCAGACCTAATTTATAACCGGTTTGGGTTTGTTGACTGGTTTGATTGAGGGTTGACTTTGACTTTAATTGGGCTTGGTTTGTCAACCGGATCTGATCAATTGACCTGACCTTTTTCTTTTGTGTGTTTTTTTTAATTGTAATTGCGTTTTAGTTATTGTAAATTGTAATTATTGTAATTGTGATTCATTTTAGTAAAATATTAATACTTGTGCTTGATTCATTTTTTGCTCGAAATCAAAGCCGCGTTCTCACAAGACCACTAGTCCTAAAGCTAAATCCACCGGTAGCTAAATTGAGTGGCTGTTAATTTGTGTGATCCAAGCATGTCATCACTTTCAAATTGTACCAGCTAAGATTTGCTATTGCTAATCTCATTGATAAGAATTGTACAAAATGAGATTTGCTATTGTTAATCTCATTAAGTTATGAAAAAATATGACGTGTTCCAACCACTATAAATACGTTTTATATGTTTTTGCTATAAGGTAATTTATGATTCACTATTGTAAATCTTAAACAAAAATTAAATTTTGTTTTATTGAATACTTTAACTCAGACAAAAAGTGTTGTCTACAGTTGCCCCCTTTGTATATCTCTTAGTATATAAGAGGTATACAAAGTTATCATAGCACACCATTTTGGCCAGCTTACTAGTAGAGTTGTGATTGTTTAGAGTTTGGTCTACTGACCAACTCACCTAGAGCATTATGAACATTGAGGTCATTCACCAAAATAGGGTGCTGATTAGTTTCCTTCGTACTGTAGTTGTCCTTTGTGGTGTAGCCGTCTTTCGCAGTATAGCCGTGTCATGTGTACTAGCTCCCTAGCAGTGTAGCCGAGATGTAGGTGCTAATTAGATTCTCGCAATGTAAATTTCCAATGGGTCCTAATTAGCTCCCTCACAGTGTAGCCTTCTTGTGGGTACTAATTGGTTTTCCTCGCAGTTTAGCCTTCTTCGTAGTGTAGCCTTCTTATGGGTCCTGATTAGCTCCCTCGCAGTGTAGCCTTCTTGTGGGTACTAATTGGTTTCCCTCGCAGTGTAGCCTTCTTATGGGTCCTGATTAACTCCCTGTCAGTGTAGCCTTCTTGTGGGTATTAATTGATTTCCCTCGCAATGTAGCTTTCTTCGCAGTGTAGCCATCCTTCGCAGAGTAGCCTTCCAGTGGGTCATGATTAGATCCCTCGCAATGTAGCCGACTTGTGGGTTCTACTTGGTTTCCCTCGCAGTGTAGCCTTCTTCGCAGTGTAGCCTTCTTATGGGTCTTGATTAGCTCCCTCGCAGTGTAGCCATCTTACGGGTCCTGATTAACTCCCTAGCAGTGTAGCCTTCTTGTGGGTGCTAATTGGTTTCCCTCACAATGTAGCCTTCTTCGTAGTGTAGCCTTCTTGTGTTTGAGGATATGCATAGTTTTGTTTAAAACCTTAATCATAGGTGACATGGAGTTGTATGTTTGATAGGAAATGTTAAAGCAGCCAATTGAGAAATTCTAGACGAAATTTAGATAGGCTTCGAACTTGAACTTCTAAAGTTTGTACGTGAGGTCACATTGATGGATAATTACAAAATGTTGTATGATTATATGATATGATGCAATGTCATGATGAGATATGTTGATGAAAATGTACTTCCACTATAAGTGAAGTTTGAAAATGATTGATGTTTGATTTGTAGTTAATTTCTTGAGATTAGTCATCTAATGAAAATGTCATATGATTAGTATGATGTGCGTTCAAACAGAATGATGGTATGATGAGTTATATGATGATGTATTGAAGGTTGCGACATAAAAGTATGATCGCTCGTCGCGGTTTTGATATAATGTTTGGCAATGGGTTTTCTTTAGACCGATCATCCACCAGGAGCTGCATCATAACCCTTTTAGTAAACTTGACCCTTAACTGCGCTCGAGCTGGAGTAGCATGGCTTTTGCTAGTGGGTACTTCCTTCATTCTCCACCATGGACACTGGTGCTTGAGTGGTTGATGTGTTCGTCATATGATCTCCTTATTCATGAGATGTAGATCGGTTTATAGGAAGCTTTTTGTAGCATGGTGGCTTCGGGATAATGTGCTCTTTTACTTTGATTGATTTTCTTGCTATGAAAACGTGTCATGCTTAGCTAGGAAGAACATGTCATCTCGGATATTGTCTTGTTAATGTCGGTTTTCTAGACATGACTTCACCGAGAGGTATGAGGTACAAAATATTTTGTTGAATGATATTTTGATTGACTGGTTAGGTAGCTTGAACGGAATGATTCAAGATCTCTGAGATTCCCCCATTCACTCATGATTTGAGGGGCTTGGAGAACCACTTCATGGGTATTTGAACTTCCTTCTCTTCTAGGTTGCACCATTTTGCCCCCTGAGAAGGTGTTATTTGCTTTCCCCTATTTGAAACAAAGCGTGACTTTTACCAATCTTGACTTAAGACGAATTCAATCAATGTTTGAAAAAAACATTTCATTTGGGAAAGTATGATGAGAACCTTATTTTCGAAATCAACGTCTTACTTGAGGGAAGTGTGTGCAATATGAGAAAAATGATTTCTTGTGTGGTTATTGTCACCTTGTTTAAAATGTGTTCTTTTTAGAAGTTAAGCCATGAGAATATTCATAAGCCCTCACTTTTGTTCTCTCTCACGCTTTCGCTCTCACTCATTCCGATGGGTGCTTTGAGCTTATGACATTTCAGCTACTATTAAGATTCTTGTCACCATGTTGATGGACGAAATGCGTTCGAGGTATATACTGATCACGGAGGGTTAGGGTGAACTCTGTATGGTCCAGCGGCGAAAGTTCTTGATCTCTCCTGAAAGGTGGCTCTTGCTTGATATACTCCTATTGTAAGAGTTCTAATAGTATGGAAATTATGCTTGTCGCAAATGAGAGGTGGGTAAAGGAAGATCCTATGATATGACCTTAGTCATAGGAAGTTTCATATTGAGGGTTTTTGCCTTGCCCCAAGGTATGAGTCTGGTTGGTAGATAATAGGGATAATCTTTTCTTGTCGTGAGAAGTTCCTTCTGGAGGGATATTTGGCTTGCCCCAAAGAATGAGACTGGTTGATGGATAGGCGAGATCATCTCTTCGAGAAAAGTCCATTGTTGAGGGGTTTTTGGCTTGCCCCCAAAGTATAAGACTGATTTATGGGTAAAATAAATCTTTGTTGTGGAGGTCTCATTTTGCTCGAGAATTGTGGCTCGTATTGGGCATCTTTGCGGGTATATTTTGGCTTAGGTTGCCCCCTTGTCTTGAAATTTTGATTCTGAGGGGTAAGCTCGACTAGGTACTTTGAGTAGAAATTTGATCCTGGAAATCTTATCACTTGTCGGGTCCTTTTTGACCTTGAAAGGATGGATCATGGATGTATTGGTACGATACAAGCTTCGACTTCTCAATGGTAATCAAAACAATAAATGTGGAAGACCCTTGTGTAGCGCAAGCATGGATGTTGAAGTCTTATTATCATGGTGGGTTTTGTTTATCTTGAAAGCGAGATTTCAAGTGATGGATAATGAGGATGATCATGTGATGGATTTTAGATGAGACATCAATTCTTTTCTTGGGATCCCCATTTTATCCGAGTTTACTTTTGTCATTTCTTCACGCTTGGCATACGAATACCCTTCATTTGGATAGGTGATTAATTTGATGACTAGCCTCGAATGAGTGTGTATCGGTTGATTAAGACTTGAGAGAATGACTCTACATCGCTCATGTCACCACGTTGATGAAAGACATGTAATCATCCTCTTGGCCTTTTAGAATAGGTGGTCAATAACCTCCATTCGTGACTAGTTTGAGTAATTATGACTTCAAGTATTCATGCTAGGGTATCTAACGCGTAAGTCCCACGAGCTTTTTCTGTTTTCTTTTGATTTTTCATTGCCTTTTTGGGTTTTTTTTTGTGTGGGACTTACTTGGCCTTGTAATGCTCCCTACATGTTGTCATTTTGACTTTTCTGTTTTTGTGTACGAGCACCAATAATTTAGGAGATTTGTCAATATGTCGGTCTTTGTGAGTATTCCTTGTTGACTACGCAAATTGGCCATCCTCTCGGGAAGAAGACATATAATTGATGTCGAGTCTTTGTCGTGCTGTATGAGTAGTTCTTCCGCTCAGTCATTGTATTTTGGGAGATGTCAGCATTCAAAATAATGAAATGATTTATGTTTATCCATCCCACAACTTATTATGTGAGTTCGTCAAATATGATCATTCAACTTCGCCAATATTTTGGCCACGATGGTCTTGTGAGAACTCGGCTATTTTGATGTTGGCATCTCACTTCTTGTGTATCTTAATTTGGCTACTCAATCTCCTATCTAGCCGAGCTGTGATTTGATAGGGGAGATTGGTTATGGTAGTGACAAACTTCTACAAGTAGCCTAGTGTCGTATACTCGTCACACCCTTGACTATTTAGCTCACATAATCTGTGGACACCGGTGGGGAGTTTACACTCTCAACACTGATGGGGTGCTCAAACTCTCGATATTAGTAGGGTGCACACTCTGATTATTAGTGGGGTACAAAAAAAATTTGACACTCATCAAGTATTTATAATCACTCGACACCAGTGGGGTGTATATGTTTGCTTAATGTGAAAATCTCAAGGCTTAACTTGAAAACATGAAATGCAATTTTAATGTTCCCATGTCCACAGAAGAAAGGTAGATTTTAAAGGATTTTGTTGATGCCAAGCTTGGAGGATCCTGCTTCAATGTGTTTGAGGTCCGGTGATTGCCGATCTTCCTGGCCAACGTCCGCCACCAGCCTCCAAGATGGGCACCTGCAAAACAAAAGGACCCGCCGACGGTGGTCGGCAGGGATCTACTCCGAAGCTCAAGTCAGTGTTTGAGAGGAGAGTAATCGGGAGCGGCATAGTAAGCCGGCTCTAGAGAGAGATTCAGAGTTTTTATCTGAAATGAACTACTAAGAAAGTATAAATGAGCATCCTATTTATAGGTGCTTCCTGCTTCTGACGTGGATGGCGTATAAAAAATAAAATAACAAAATACTTAATCAACCAAAACAAGTGCCATAGCATTGGTTGATTCTGACACATAAAACTGAACGACTAAAAGGAAAATAAGCTTACCTCTCTTCTCGTTTAACCACGTGTAAGTGGAGGTGGCTTATAAATGGTTGATTTGACTTGGTAGAGATAATTAAGTAAAAGCAAATGAACAACAATACCCTACCTCCATGTTTTCAATACCAGGTGTGATATAAGGAGATAGGGTGTTATGTTTGTTTTAATGAAAGAGCTCCATCAACCAGATAATTATACATTTGGGGATATAGTTGTCTTCATTCCCCTCTTCTCCACGTGTAATGGTAACATGAAATGGAAATGGGTTGTTGGGCATAGGTAATTATGATTAATCAAGTAATCATCCACCTCGTGTCCACGTGGCTTTAGGAGGAATGAGTGATCAAATGTATTAGGCTTGAGAGAAATGCATACTTACCAACCTACAACAAAGATAAGTTCTAATTTTTTGCATGGTATGCATGGGTAGAGCCAAGTGGTGAATTTGCCACATCCTTTCCACACGTGGAAGCATGGGGAAAGTAATTTGTTAGGTGTTTTCCCTGGGACTTAACATAGAGGTAAATAACAAACTAATTAATTGATCAATGGATGGAGAAGAGAAACCTTGGTCTTTCCACCATTACTCCATGTGTAGTTGAATGGGTAAATAGGGTAGTGGGTGGCTAGAGAGCTAAATCTCTAGCTAGCACACCACTTAAACACCCAATTCATGTAAATGGTAAATATATTGCCATGCCACCATTGTAGCCACGTGGAGGAAATTGTGTTGGTTTTATTGGCATCCTTATTACTCATTGGTATGAGATGATAGGTGGTGAAATAGAGGGTCCGTCAGATTTGGAAGAGATATTTGTCATTTTGAAAAAGAATCATTGACGCAAAGTCTTATGTCAAGATTGGTAATAGTCATACAATATTCCAAGTAGGTGGAAATGCGAGAAACACTTCATTCTTTATTATGATAGAAAGGTTGGTACATTCCATCAATATGCTAGAGTATCTAGACATTTATTTGATTGTGCGGGTCTACATGAGCCTTGAATCAAGCCTTCTCTAGTAATTTGCATAGGGATCTCCATAATTTGGCGGTGGGTTGTCGTCAAGGTATTGTCTTGTTGATCTCGGTTTTCTTCGAACTTTCTGACAAACTCATGAACATACCAGCTCGCTACTTCATTTCTTCAAGTACTGCTAACCCTTTTGATGTCATCAAGTTTCTTCTCCAATGACTCCATAACAATCACAACTTTGAATCTGATCAAGTACTTAAGGTATGAATTTTTCTTTTGTAGATGATCAATTTTTCAAAAAAAATTTGGTCGTGATTTATTATTGTTTGAATTTCCCTCTATTGTTGAATGAAATGTATATGTGATATTTATGATATGAATGTGCACGTGCAATATGAATATTGATGGATTCACATGCAAATTTGTACACACATTGTGTTTAAGAGTCGAAAGAACGAGGATATGATAATGTTATGAATTGTGAGTGTCTTTATGCATATGATCAAATCATGTCGTTCATGAACAACATATAAACAAGATTCATTACACAAACAACAACATCATAAAGAAAAATCACCCTATTTAGGTAAACCTTGGGTTTTTTCGGCAGCATAACTTCGTGTTTTCAGGTAGGCTCTGGGATAAGTTGCAATTTTGGGTAGTTTATAAGCAAACTATATGCTAGACATGGATCCTGAGGAATTAGGCTCCCAAGTTGTACCACACAATGACCCTCTTGAGTTTAGCGTGGTACCACAAATCATCCTCGGATTTGAATTCAACCTGGTTGGGAAGTTTCGCATTCCCTCTACTATTGTAGGAGTCACACTACTTTCTTCCTTTTTTCTACAAGGACAACTCGGGAATAGAGCTTTTATGCATGAATGCAAACAATTAAATACAATAGAAATTTAAAGCGTAAATAATGTAGTAAACATATAACACCCATTAAGAAAGTACGAAAATGCTTATCGATTGTTAATGTAGTTTGACTCTCGTATAGTCCCCATCAGAGTCGCCACTGTCGCAATCGCACCTCGGAATCGGGGGACCCGTCGCGTCATGCTAGGAGTCGCCATCGACCTTAGTTGTAGTGGGTCGAACACTATTTGGGTCGTTCGAAACCTTAGGGTCGAAACCGGGATTTGGTGCGAGCTAGGAGATCTTGGGTTCGGGAGTACAATTATGTGTGGGGAAGTGTATTCACACCCCTCAACGCCCAAAAATTGGTACTACTCAAATTGATAAGTTTTAAAGGGTTGGGTGCATTATTATTTGGCTTTATTATGTATTTAATTATAAGATTCGATGAATTAGGTGTTTATCTATTATGATTCGGTCATACGTCCATAGATTAGTTGGACTCGAACCTATTGGTTGCCTACATACCCGAGTAGTCGGGATCAAAGTCCACGTAGTTCGATGTAATTTTGAATTTTAAATGTTGAGTCTCGTACATTAGGAATGTGGAGAAAATTTGTTAGTTGGACTCGAACCTATTAGTTGGCTACGTACCCGAGTAGTCGGGATCAAAGTCCACGTAGTTCGTTTAAATTGATAGGTTTTTAAATGTTGAGTCTCACACATGGAAATGCGGAGAAAATTCGTTAGTTGGACTCGAACCTATTGGTTGCCTACGTACCCGAGTAGTCGAGATCAAAGTCCACGTAGTTCGATGTAATTTTGAGTTTTAAATGTTGAGTCTCATACATTAGGAATGTGGAGAAAATTTGTTAGTTGGACTCGAACCTATTGGTTGCCTACGTACCCGAGTAGTCGGGATCAAAGTCCACGTAGTTCGTTTAAATTGATAGGTTTTTAAATGTTGAGTCTCACACATGGAAATGGGGAGAAAATTCGTTAGTTGGACTTGAACCTATTGGTTGCCTACGTACCCGAGTAGTCGGGATCAAAGTCCACGTAGTTCGGTTAAATTGGGAGATTTTATAGAAAGGAACCCAAAACGCTCTATAAACTCATTTTAAGTTTTGATATGGACCCTCCGGGGAATGAATATATTTTGAATTTTTTTCTGTGTTTGAGTAGTTTTATTTTCAATTTTCTTAATTCTAACCAAGAAATGGAGAAAAGGAAGAGGTTTATGGATCTTGGGGAGAGGAGGAACAGCCGCTAACAGAGACAGTGAGGTTTCGCCGGCGGTGGGAGGAGACAGAGAACAGGGGAACACAATGGCCGGCAGGCGGTAGCTGGACCAGCGACTGACGGTGGCGGAGGTAAGATAATTTCTTTTGCATTTTTACGTTTCACATTTGGGGTTTATCTGGGATTTTCGAATATGATTGTTGTTTTTTGTGATTTGGGTTCCGGTTTGGATTTTGTATTCCGGATCACGGGAAGACGGAAGAAGGGAGGAGGCAAGCCGTTGGCTTCGCCATCAGTGTAGCGATCTCCACTGACAGCTGGATAGGGTCACAAATCCAGTCATGGTTACTTTTGTTGATTTTCTGGTTTTTGTTTAGCTTTGGATTAAGATGTTGGTTTTTGTTTTGCCCTGTTTCATGGTTTCGATCTTGGACATGGAAGAGGGAGGAGGAGGAGGAGGGACGTCGGAGACGGCAAAGCCGGTGACGACCGTAGGCCTCCGATGCCGGCATTAGCAGGGGAAGAACGTTGGTAAGTTATTGATTTTTGAAGTTTTTGTTCCTAGTTTTTATTTATTTGTATGGTGATTTGTTTGTTGTTTTAGATTTTACTTTGTTTATTAATTTGGTTGTGATAATTGTGAAACCTCAAAAGGTTGGTTTTAGTTAAAGAAAATGAGATGCACATGTATGATTCAATTCACTAAAACAAATTGCTAGTGAAGGTTAGAAAGAAGCTAAAAACCCCTTTAAGTCACCACTACTACTTAGGGGTGTACATGGGTCGGTTGGTTCGGGTTTAAGTATTTTAATCACCCGACCCATGCACTACGGTTTGGGAATTATCAAACCCAAACCCACCCAAAAAAATTTAAACCCTACGGTTTGTTTCTAATTGGGTTGGGTCGGGTTGACGATATTTTTAAGTAAAAACCCAACCCAACATAAAATATATAATTATTATACACCATAAAAATATTTTATAACTAATTAAAATTTCAAACAAATAAATCGAGGTGAAAGGTATCAAAATTCACAAATGTTGTTTGAGTTTGAATAAAATGTGATTTACTTCAACATATGTCTAGCTTTTTTCACGATATTTGTTGAAATAGGCTAAAAAGGTTATAAACAAATGCATCAATAATATGTTATTCTATTAAAATTGTATACAAGAAAAATGATTACGTGAATCATAATTATATTCAATTTATGTCTAAACTTTAAGTCGAAGAATGCATTAGATTAGGGAGACCATGATAGAAAAACATGGCGAAATATCTTAATTTTCACATAAGTATGGCTATATACGACATAAATATTTTTTAGATACGAACTCATACTAATAGTTGGAACACGGGTTGGGTCGGGTTCTACGGGTTGTGTAATCCAAAATCCAAACCCAACCCAAAAGAGGCGGGTTGCACAAAAGAAAACCGTCACCCAACCCAAAATCTTCGTTTTAGCGATAAATACGGGTGGGTTGGGTCGGATTGGACGGGTGGGTCGGTTTGCGGGTGTGTTTGTTCACCCCTACTACTACTTGCGGTATGCTAGGTTAGAAAAGAAGCTTTACTGTTATGACTCTCTTAAGAAGATAGTGGATTTGTGAATCTGAAAGTTATATTGTTTTGATTTCAGAAACGGTGTGTGTTTAAGGTGGGTTGGATTGGATAACTTGTGGGTTTGGTTCGAAAAAGTGTATTCATAACTAGGTTTTGGGACTTTGAGTTTTGGCTGTGACTTGTATGAACTTGGAATAATATGATATAACGAAATGGATGGTGTTTATGATGCTTATATTAAAACTTCAAAATGTAGATGTTTGTTAAAGTTCCTAAATTGGTTAAACGCAAGGAAATCAGAGAATAGAGAACCTTTCATTTTAAAATGACTAAACACTGCTATTGTTTGTGATTAGGGGATCGTTTGGATGGATCAATCTAGAAATGAGTCAATTTGATCAATTGTCTCGTTTTATAAACGAGGCAATTAAAATGAGTCAATTCGAATTACCTGCCCCCACCCCAGGTAATTGAAATTGACTCAAAACGGAACAATTCAAAATACCTCAGGCAGATTGATCCATCCAAATTTTTTGCTGGCAAACGAGGCAATTTGGTACAATTGTCTCAAAACGAGACAATTGTGTCAAATTGATCTGTTAAAATTCCTCATCCAAACAACCCCTAGGTGTTATTTATATGATTAGTTTGAATCTGAAAAGTCATGTGACTATGGATCATGGTTGGACATTCTGTGGGTGTTGATGGTGGGTTTGGAATTGGAAGCTTGGTGGTAATTGTGTGATTTTTTATTTGGGAAGTTTGTGGGTCTATGGTAATTGAATATGAAATCTGCTTAGATGGTTAGGAAATGATGGGTTTGGTTATCTAGAGTGAGAGGGGTGCCAAAGGCAAGGTATTTTAAAATACTTTCTTGAATTCTAATCAGTTTGTATATGTTTTCTGCTCAAGGATTATGCTTGGCGTTTGGATTGAATTAAATGAAGCTTTGAAGTAATGTAGAAATGATACTTGTGATGATAAATTATTGGCGTTTAAGATTACCAACCTCATCTTTGTGGCTTGGTGATTATTCTGCTCATTCTTTGACCGAACTTCTTGTGGATTTCTTGCTGCCTTTTTGCTACTCCTTTCTGTCCTTTATGGTTTTGTTGTTGCTATGTGTCGGCTAAGAAGAAAAATAGAAGTGGAAAGAATTTTCTTTTGTTTGTCTCTATTCGGTGGCTACTCTCGTGTGTGTTTTGGAAGGGAAGGATTTTGGGAATGATCAAGAGATGAAGAAGAAGAAGAGAGGGAGTTTGCTCTTGGTCTAAGAAAGATGAGATGCAAGGAAGAACTATGCTTTTCTTTTTGTTTGGTTTGTAAAGGGGAACTCTGCTTTTCTTTTTATTTTTCTCTCTCTTCGTCTTCCCTTTTACAGAGGATCCGATGAGTTTTTATAGGGAAAAAACGACTTGTTCCCCAAGCTTACAACAATGTCGTCTCTGGGTCGGACCAATCTAAGTTGGGTCAGACCGGTTAGACTTTGTTGACTGGTTTGATTGAGGGTTGACTTTGACTTTAATTGGGCTTGATTTTGGGCTTTGACTTTGTTGACCGGATCTGATCAATTGACTTGGCCTTTTTCTTTTGTGTGTGTTTTTTAAACTGTATTTGCGTTTTAGTTATTGTAATTATTGTAATTGTGATTCATTTTAGTAAAATATTAATACTTGTGCTTGATTCATTTATTTGTTCGAAATCAATGCCGCATCCTCACAAGACCACTAGTCTTAAAGCTAAATCCACCTGTAGCTAAATTGAGTGGCTGTTAATTTGTGTGATCCAAGCATGTCATCACTTTCAAATTGTACCAACTAAGATTTGCTATTGCTAATCTCATTGATCCGAATTGTACAAAATGAGATTTGCTATTGCTAATCTCATTAAGTTATGAAAAACATGACGTGTTCCAACCACGATAAATACGTTTTATACATTTTAGCTATAAGGTAATTTAAGAAGAGGAAGGAAGACCGTGCTCTTGCCCGTATTTTGCCCAGTATCTGGGTAAATAGGCATATTCGAGCCAAAGGAAGGGGATTGGCCTTTTTAGAGCCAAAACAGAGTTCCAGAGACAGAAAGTGACAAAGAACAAACCTTCAGAGCTATTTGGAGTGGATTTCTCACCATTAAGCCCAAATTGCGTCCCAAGGAGTGAAGATTGACATCCTAGAGCAGATTATACACATCATTATGAGTATGACTATTTTGATTTCTGTTTCCCCCCCCCCCCCCTCTCTCTCTCTGGAGTAAACCCCTCTCTCACTTGGGTATGAGGAACACTAGTTCCATGTGTTAGGGATCTTGTTTGTAATGACTTTTGGATGTTATACTGGATGATTTTTATATATTGAGGCATTTTTATTGAGTCAATTGAATCTTGGTCAAGTTCTCTTGACTTCTTCTTTAACCTATGATAGATATAATCTAATTAGTTTATTAGAGCTTCTTCAATTGATAGTAGTGAATTGATTGTATGAGAGTCAGTCAATTCACTGCTTTGTACTAGAATTAGTTCCAAGTAGAGGAGATCTTTGTGAATCGCCTTAGCAGTCTAACCCGGTGAAGGCTATTTGCCTTTCGGGTATTCTGTCTAAGAGGGCTTGGTCAGCTTAAGAGATTCCAAGCTATTTTCGGATCTTTCGCAGTCTAATCAATAGTAAAGCAACCAAAAGGAATTACAACTTGGACCTAATCACGGAGCTAAGGGGACTCATTTCCGAGTTACACTTCTCTTACTTTAGAAAACCGAACAACTTGGTGCTTTCTTTCTACTATAGTTTAAGCTCATTCCCACTCAACTTTTATCGCTAGATAATATAAGTTCACGGAATAGGCAGTAAATCTAGGCCCTGACTTGATAAGTAAAACTTAACCACTATTTTACATTTCCATTCTACGATTATACTTGGCCGTAGTTTGGTGTTGTGTTTTAGCGAGTCACCAAACCCAAAAGCCTCAAAGCAACCTCCCAAACGACATTGATTACAATCTAAAGAGGGTGGTAGTCAAAGTTATCTCGACAATGATAATAGCAACCAAAAGTTTTCCAAGCATGAAAAAGGAAGAAGAGAAGAAGGAAACTGAATATCCAACTATCCACCCATCTTTAGAAATATGATAGAAGCTTTTGGAGTAGATGATTTCCATAGAACTTCTTAACGAGAAGCTGGAGATTTTAATGGAAGAAGATGACAGGGTCAAAGATATGTAAACCACAATCAAGAAACCCTCTTGGGTTATGCAGAATTTGTTCTAGTTAATGAAGTAAGGGAGGATCCTAGCATATAGTCATCACATGTCTTTTGGATGACCATCACACGGTAAATGGTCTAGTTGACTTTGGCTCAAGTGTCAACATACTACCATTGCATAAATACGAAGAGATGGGACAAACCAACATGGAGTATGCCAATATAGAAATCAAGCTAGCCAATATAGAAATCAAGCTAGCCAACAACACACATTGTAATGCTCTTGG
This sequence comes from Linum tenue, assembly GCA_946122785.1. Taxonomy (NCBI): domain Eukaryota; kingdom Viridiplantae; phylum Streptophyta; class Magnoliopsida; order Malpighiales; family Linaceae; genus Linum; species Linum tenue. The sequence goes on from CAMGYJ010000008.1 coordinate 38,464,885, forward strand.
AATTGTCCGAGGCATAAGCACCCAAGTTGGTCCATTCATTTTCTTTAACGACTACCTCGTGATTGACATGGAGACAAGCAAATAGCATTCAACCCTATTTGGAAGCGCATTCCTTGCCACTACTGGAGCAAGAATTGATGTTGTTAACGGAGAGGTAACCCTACACATTGGGAAGCTCTTGCACAAAGTGGAGAAGCCAATCAAAAGGAGTGATTAACTTGAGGATTATCCGTAGGATGATTCAGATTATGAGATCAAATTTTAATTTGGATCTCATCTTGAGAATCTAGAAAACATAATAGTTTATCACCATGATCTCGACACAAACTATGGAGGAAAGTTGAACAAGGTTCCGCCAACTCTTGGATTGAAAGAAGCTCAAATGGCACTCAGAATAGCCAGTACAAGGGAAAAGATGATGCTTGAGAAGATCAAGGAACTGGAGTATGAGGCAACAAAAGAGTATCAGGATTTCATCAATCGTCATCAACCCAATGGATTCAACTACGATCGTATCCTTGCAAAGAGACGGAGAGATGAAGATGAAGTGACACATGATCGTGAAATCAACTAAAAATGGGAACCTAGCTGAGCCTAGCTCAAAAGCATAAAAGAGAGAGTGCTCCATGGGAGGAAGCCCATGTTTGACGTCAAACTTAATGACATTAAATAAAAGTGCTACCACAGAGACATGCCGGATTTCTCTTTCCCATATTAATTTTGGTTTCGAGCTTTGTTTTTGGCTTGAAATTTTGAATTATTCATTGGAGTAAAACATTGTATCATTTGGATAAGTGCTATATTTGTAGCAAATTTCAATCTTATGAAGATAATGAAGGATTTAAATATGTGAAGAATGGTACTAAACCAAATTTTCACGATTGTGGTAAGTGGTCTAACGACAAAAAGCTGCAATCTGAAGCATAAGGCAAAGGAAAACCACGGTGGCGACCACCACCACCGCAACACCGTCGTCCCTCCACCACTATGAAACCCTCATTTTTGGCTATACCACCCACATAACCCTCATTCTCACTTCACCTTCTCTCTCTTAGCCGGAAATCCTCTCCCTTCTTTATAGGATTCAAATTTTCTCCCAAAACTTCAACTTTCAATCACCAATTTTACCTCCCAAACTCGAATAATTTTCTCTCAAAATCAAGGTACAACCTACCCATCACCTACCAAATAAATACCAAACAAAGAAAATCCAAAATTCTCACTGGAAGAGCCACGACAGGCATACTCGTCGCGACACCGCTGCCGCTCTCTCTTCGTTTTTTCAAAATTTCTCAGATTTTTCTGCAAGTTTCTTCAATCCGTGTCAGTACCCATGATCTTAAGATGAATTTAGGATCTTGAAAAATGGATTTAGGACTTCTATTGAGGATTTCAAAAGTTTAAAATTGCTTAAGATAGGTAGGAGAATCTCTAGTTAATTTTCGACTTATGCTAGGCACAATCGATGTTTATGAATGAATGATGGTTGCTTATATGCTTAAAAATAAGATTGCATGGTGCTTATGGTGATCTTCAATGTTTGTTTGCTTGGATGGATTGGTGGTTTTTAGAAAAGGTCATGCCAAAATTTTCATAATTTTAGCGTAGCATCTTTTCAAATTGAGCTTTAACGTTATAGATATGCTACATTTCAAAAAATATTGGTCGATGCATTGAGAATTAGAAATTGAAATGGGAGTAGGAAATTGTTAGTTTCCATTTCATTACTATGATGGATCAAATGCATGTCATTTGACCAGTGCAAACTTATCGACCTTCGTCTAATCTTATAACTTGGAGCTTTCAAAGATTTCAAAAAATTTCAAGATATGTGATTCATATTACTTCTACATTTTGATCAAGAATACCTACTATCTTTATATGAGCTTTAATGATAGATGAAGTATAGGAATTAATATCCTATCAATATGTATTTGAGAAGTTATATGATTAGTTTAAAAAAGAAACCACACTCTTAAAGTGTGGGGTTATTCCCTATTATCCATATTAACTTGGTTTCTTTTTAGCAGGAAAATGAAAGGATATCCCAAATGGATGGGACTCCAATAGAAGAAAGGAGACGATGGCTCTTCTTTATCACGAGGACCGACACATCCTAGTCCACCTCGAGCTGAAATAGAGGTTTGTAGCACCTTAATGGTCTGCACTACTTGACGGGAGGGCACCATTGATTTTGATTAATGAAGAGGTGAGTTCGAGGGATTTAGATCCCAATTTAGATTTGTTCGATGATCTACCAGTAACAGCAACGGTAAGCTATCATTGGATAGCGGACAATCGAGGAGTAGGAGATGACAACTACCACCAGAGCCTGAGGTATGGGAAACTGACAGAGTGAGCTAGTGATTGATGAGGACACACCAGAGGCATCCCTGTACTCTTCCCTCTAGTTCCTCACGAGCATTTCTAGTTCCAGAAAGTTACAAAGATGGAGAGACATACCGGAAAGGAAAATTAGCCAGCACGAATCGAGGCAATCGTGATGTTCTTACATATGTTAATGATCTGAAACTTATTGCTACCAAGCTTGCTTTAGTTTATAAGCATGTCTCTGATCTCGATTTAGTGGTTCAGTGCCTGTGTGGCTTAGGCTAAGATTACAAACAATTCATAGTTTTTGTATGTGCCAGAGGCACGGTTATCACCATTGAGGAATTGCTAGATTCTCTTGTTGAGTATGAGGCTGATTTGAAGGAGCACGCTCGCCATACCTCAGTTCCCACGGCCTTCTATTCTAGGCAGACTCGTCGTGGAAGCAGCAGCAGCCCATCTAGGTATTTTTCTTCTCCGTGCAGAGGTGGTGGCCACAACAATTGTCCGCAGCAGCAAGGGTTTGCAGGAGAGACACATTTCTCCCCACCAGCAGGCCGCCAGGCCTCTTTCTCTTCACCAGCTCGCCAAGCCCCTCCATTGCAGGCCCACACTTTACAGGCGAGCACACTCGTCTTCAACGGAATTGGAGTTGTTCCACCACTAAGTTGCGTATCTTAAAAATTCGTAAGTCACCAGAGCCACTTTCTGTCGTACGGTGAATTGGCCGCACTCAAAGAACAGAAGAATTTTCTTTCCCAATCAAGGTACGCTGCAACATTTAGAGTTCCCTGAAAAGTTGGAATTGTCACTTTAATTCCAGCAGGGATTGTCGTCTCTGCCTCTGGCGGCCTACCCTGATAATCACGATGCTCGTGATGTTGGCGACCTTGCCGAGGATTGATCGCCACCAGATGCTGCTCAAGTTCCTCTATCCGAGCCACAAGCTCCTAATTTTCTTGTTCCTGGTCAGCCCCTGCTTCCGGCAACGCCTAAGACAGAGAGAGCATCAAGCCTACGTCCCTGCTGTTCCATCTGGCGTTCGAGCTTATCAAATTGCGTCTGAAAAATTGCTCCAATCTGTGCCGTTATAGTATGTAGGAACTCCATTATATTGAATTGAGCTGTCATTGGAGTCTCGCCCTCTTGATTTGGCTCGTCGGACTCTTCCTCTATTTTCCGTTGTGGAACAACAAGATCACTAGAAACAAGTCCTTTAGACCTTGTCCAATGAGTCGCTTCGGCAACGATGTCCTCTTTCCTGTTCACTGCGTTGAACCGAGCTCTGGATACCACTTGATAACACCCTCGAGTGGTGTTTATTTTCTCAAACCCGAGCTTGGAAGGCAAGCTCTGAATTTCGTCACAATATTCAACAACTTGTCGAAGAAGAAGAAAGATAAGATGGAATTCGATGTGCAATCCTACACCTAGAGGAAGGCTCAACTAATATAAGTCAATGATCGCCAACGATCAATGCGATTTTGATCGATACAAGAGCTCAATCAAGCTTGGTTTTCTCAGCCAAGCTCTCAACCAAAAACTAGCTATGAAGACTTAGTTTTTAGGGTTTAATCTCAATCAATTCTCAACTGCCGATTACAATACCTTCGTATGTCTTAAATAGAACTTACAAACATCCTAAAACGCAAAGGAAACCCGAAATAAACAAGGAAAGCGAAAGCCGTCCAAATCCTCATGCAACACGAAAACTTAAAACGCAAGTAAAAAAACAGTTTTGATGCCATCTTCAAGGCCCTCGTTTGCAGTCTGTATTAGAAAGTACAAGCTTTCATGTGGTATGATCCTTGAAATGTGATTCCCAGCCAGTTGTTGTGAATTTGGACTCCAAAGTGGCCTGCCCGCAACTGCTCCACGCCTTAGGCGATTCCTAGCAGTTTGCCTGTGTTGCCATGGGGTTTTGACGAGTTTGAAAGGGACACTTTTTCCCAGCCTTCCCTCGAGCTCCCAGACACTCCCATTTGCAAAGAAACTTGCAAGCTTAAAAAAACCTTCCAATCCAATTTCCATCAAGCCAAACGCAAGAACCATGCTTGTAAAGAGAGTTACCCGAAACAGTTTCAACACTTAGCCAAAAATCCCAGTTCTTCCCATAAGTTGAGTTGGCTTATTGATCAGTCAATTCCCACTTGTAGATTAATCCAATTGAGATCACATCAGCTCCACTCTCATCTCTTGGCGCTTGCAAAAGCTGCGAACGATAGCCCGTTAGAGTACTGAAGCGAAATATCGCGCCATCGCCCATGCCGCTGCCGAGTTGGAATGGATCCAGTATCTGCTTCTCGAGCTCCAACAACCACTCCGGTCTCCTCCGAAGCTTCATTTTGATAATCTTGGTGCCATTTCGTTCAGCTCCAATCCCGATTTTCACTCTCGGAGGAAGCATCTTGCCCTTGACTACCACTTTGCTCGACAACTCGTCCAGGATAGTCGTCCTCGTGTGACCTACATTCCCACGGCTCAACAGCTTGCTGATGCACTCACCACGTCATTACCCTCCACACGGTTCCTCCTTATTCGATCCAAGATCGATGTCGTTGATACCGTCTTGCTGAGGCGTATTAGAGATAATTAATTAAAAGAATTTTTAATTCTTTTATTTGTTTCCGTTATGCTTCATTCCTCCGCCTCTCTTCTGTTCCTCTATTTGTGGAACCTGTATACCTCCACTACTTTTCTGTTGCTACCAAGACTCTCTGTACGTGTATATTTAGGGGTGGGAAACGGTGCGGTCCGGTCCAGACCAGACCATAGATACGGTCTGTAGTCCAGACCGAGAGGTTGGAACACAGACCATGGACCAGACCATATACTATACGGTCCAGACCAGACCACACATGTGCGGTGCGGTCCGGTACGGTCTGGACCAGACAGACCATGTTAAAAAAATTAACTCTTATTCGCCCTCCAACCCTTCGCCGGTATCTATAAAAAAAATCTAGTGACCAATATGCTAGTGAAACAAAAAAAATTGTGATCGTATTAAATGAGAAGAAATATGAGGATAGAAGTGGGTTTTTTCAATTTTCAAATAGCCTTATTTCTCTATTCCTCTTTGTGCAACCGCTTTTCTCCTCTCTCGAGTGATCCGAAACTTCTCCCAGTTGATAACTTTTTTGATGACGTCGAGGTAATTTCGAACCACTAAGATGGTCGCATATCTCTCAATAATTTTCCTTATCTCATCAAGGTGAACAAATTTTTTTGTAGTGTTTAATTTTTATCGACTCCATAGTCTAGACATTATTTGTGAATATTATTTATGAGTCTTTCTGATTTTTGTGTGGTACTTTGATAAGGAGATAACATATAAGCGATCCTTTTGCAATTTGTTGGCTCTCAACTGGATGAAGAATCAACTAACTTTGTTCTTCAAATATACATATGGAGGTTCAATTTAGTGTTATTTTTGTCCAATGTAGTAGGTAGAGTGTCGCGGTCTGTTACGGTTTACTGCGGTAGACCGCGGTCCAGACCACTTCAGACCATGCACTAAAGGAGGAGACCGCAAACCAGACCAGACCATAGTTCTGGTCTCACGGTCCCGACCAAACCATACGATACGGTCTAGACCGCGGTTTTCCATACGGTTTGGTCTGGATTCCCAGCCCTATGTATATTAATCCCGTGGACAATCAATCCAAATCAAGTCAGTTTTCCACAATATTCTTTTCTCCATAAATATCTTTCACAAATCCTTCATCCATTTCTCTCCCGGTCTTGTCTCTATAAAAGAAATCCGCCAATTACCGAACAAAGTTCGACACAATCCTTCTTCCCTTTCCATACACAGTGTAGTTTTACAGTACACGAGACCGCTTTAGCCTTTCCTGCTCTCCAAACTCACCGGTAAACCACCACAAAAAGGGAAAGTATGAGGTCGTTAGAGTCGCTTTTCCTATCTCATCCGAACGCCCCGCAAAGGTAATCTGAAACCGCCTCTTGTCTCTTTTTCTTCGACTGAATTCCGACTTCTTTTCAACGTATTCGGTTCGATTTTTCAGCTGTTTAAGGGGGACTGGGAGTGAAGCTGGAAGAAACCCAGTTCCCAAAATCTCGAAACTTCCACTGGGTCGTTCCAAAATAAAGTCTTTAGCTGTGAGGATGAGCTTGGTTACTTCTAGTGGCGGGACAGGGAAGAAGAACCCCCATGGGATTGGAGAAGACGACGGCGTGATCATCGTCGACCATGGATCGCGGCGGAAAGAATCGAATCTCATGCTAAGTAAGCTGTGATTGACTTCTTCCGCTTGCTCAATTTTTTCCCCCCTGGGGGATTCATAATTGCTCTTTTGACATCGGCTTATAGACTCCATTACTTGTTTGTGATTTCAGATGAGTTCGTGGCTATGTTCAAGGATAAAACAGGATACCCAATTGTGGAGCCGGCTCACATGGTAAGTTCTGTCTTCCATTCCAAAAAAGCATTAATGCCTTTATAGCGCAGTTCCTGTTAGAATGACTGGAAACTTATCTTTGCCTGTGCCATAAACATAAGCATAGAAGGAAGATTTTAAGGTAGAGTAGTCAAAGGTAGGGTTGAGGGTGCTTTGTAATAATGTTGTAGTTCTTCAATGTGAGTAGGAGCTGGCGGAGCCATCTATCAAAGACGCGTTTGACATTTGTGTCCAACAAGGTGCGAAGCGTGTTGTTGTCAGCCCGTTCTTCCTTTTCCCAGGACGCCACTGGCACCAGGTTATATATCTCTGCAACTAAAGTAAACTGGTCATTGATCTGTTTGGTGCAAGTTTTCGTAGAGTACTTAAGAACTCTTCGTGTTTCCATTTAAAAGGACATTCCTTCATTAACTGCTGAAGCTGCAAAAGAACACCCTGGCGTACCATATCTCATAACTGCACCTCTCGGCTTGCATGAACTGCTCGTGGTATCTAGTCTAGCATTGCTCTCCTTTATGAATGTTAAATTTATCCTGCAGCCTTATTTAGACATGGTGTAACTAATTTTCCGTTGATCTCTCGGCTCCCATCTTATGAATTCTTGGCTGCTCTTTTGTGGCAGGATGTTGTGAATGATAGGATCAATTACTGTTTGAGTCATGTAGCCGGAGATGTCAAGGAATGTGAAGTTTGTGTCGATACAAACAAATGCAAGTTCAATAGCCACTGAGCAGGAATGGCATATCGACTTACGGCAGTCGAAGGTTATCAACTAGAACATTTGTTTTGTCCTGATGGAAAACTAGCACATACTGTATAAGCATCAGCAGGATTACATGCTCAACCTCTTTTGGGTCTTTGCTGTATTTATGTGCACAATCGTGAGCAATAAAATTTCTAACTTTCTCTGCACTTGGATCAATTTCTAACTTCCAATAAATTCCTTTGATGCTTCATCAGTTTCTGTCTTCTGTAGCAAGTTTCAGTTAAAGGTTTCATTGATCAAATTCCAGATTGACAAGAATGTCCACATCTTGAGGTTCATGCTAGCATCAGCTTGAGCAGGCTCTTGCCCTGCAGTTCAGTTGTTATTCGTCAGTACAAGTGACAATATGATATACTGTAAGTTGATTCTCTTGCTTGCTGAGAAGGCTTACTATTGCCCTGATAATCTTTTGCCTGCTTTGCCACATGCTTTTTAAATGTCTCAGTTGCTTTGAAGACATTTGCTGGTCTCTCCCAACCTTGTCTAAACACACCAAGCTCTTCCTTCGGTTTAGGTGGAATCAACGAATCGAGCAAAAATCCCAAGTCTTCTCCTTCCCTGCCACGCTTCGGCTCTTGCAGCTCCTGTTCACTGTTGTGGCGCTTCTCTGCCTCCGCCTAATTCGTGGAGATTCAACCATAAAACAGATTTGTTTTTCCTTAGATATGATAACTCAGAGAAAAAGAAAAGGAAGAGAGAGTTGGTTTCCTTCACCTCGAGGTGCTGCTGCTTATTTGAAGTGAAGAAGCACTAAATCCTGTTTGAATTCTGATGGGTTTCAGCACTGAGAACTCTGATCGGGGAGAGGTTGGTTTTTTCTTTCCAGCACCCGGTATAAGAACAGTTTGAACTTTGAAGATTCAAGATATTGGAATATGAAATTATTTTATGGCTACTCCCACGGCCTGTCTTACAAGAAATGTGCGCGGCATGGCGGTCGTCAGGATTCACTTGTGAGGCGCAAGAACGGGATATGTCGAATCCGTTAGGTTGCCTTAGCTATTTGCGCTGAACTATTTGCTTCGATTGTGAACTCTTACAAATTCCAAAGTATAAGAGTTCTTAATTTCAGTGAGTAGTTCTTTCTTTGTTGGTTGCTTCCTTATAACTAAAGAATTGGGATTAGAAGGTTTCTTTTATACTTTCAAGATTGAGAGTAGAAAGAGGTCTTTATGAGTTTATTATGGGGTAGAAGCACGTGAGGGATTTATTGGTGACCCATAATCTTTTCAGTCTTCAACTTCACTAGTTAACGAATCAACTCTTGTTCTTGAGTTGCTTCGTGGAAGGTGGATACAATGGTAGGTAATGGTGATGATTAGGTTGTAAACATCAATGAAGCGGCAATGGAGGCGTTAGTAGGGCGAATCACCCAAGCTCTGTGTGTTGATCAAGCTCGAGTGAAAATTCAACTCGATGAAATCAATCAAGAGAGGGTTACAAATGCACAAAATCGCATAAAACCACCTAATGCTTATCCCTAGTTTTCAGTATAAGCACGTTGAGAGGCTAAACGTATAAACATGTCGCACAAAATCGCATAAAACCACCCAATGCTTATCCCTAGTTTTCAGTATAAGCACGTTGAGAGGCTGTAACAACATACAAGCATGTCGCAATAATTTGCTTTGTTGTGAACTGATGGAGAGAAACTGTTAGCTTACATGTGTTGGTATTTTAACAAGAATTCCCTGTCCATGAGAACACTACTTCACTGGTTGGATTAAACTAAATATATGCATTCCTTTCCTTGTTTGTTGCCTAATTATTCTAGTTCTGCATAAATGATTTCATCATCTCTATATCTAGGTTTCCTTTTCCATTCGTTTGCTGACGATGAAAAGATAGCATCGGAATAAATGAAATATAAAATTGAAATCAACTATCAAACTTGCTAAGACACAGGTCGATGTAAAACTGTTCTACATATCTGTTGGCTTAGGAAACCAATGGATTGTCTTTCACACACTCAGTTGGATCAGGTAGCAAATAATGAGCGGTTGGCTTGATCCCTCTTCTAAGCCAGTAATTTAGAATGGCCATTTCCAATTTCCTCACCTGCAAAAAAGTATTTCTTGGTGAACAAGCATTGGATTGAGAAATTGGACGGTATGCATGAAGCAGCACCTCTCTTTCAAGTTTCAACTATATATATAGAAGTTAACTTCTTCCATCCCGCAATCTACATACGAACTGCATTTGAACTGATGTTACTGTTTGGTTCGATGAAGCAAGTTCCTGTGTCAACATGTCTTTCTGGCATACACAATCCAGTCCAACTAACAAACGAATCATGCTCCATCTTAGAGAAACTTGTCCTCATCAGCCTATGTTGGAAAATTCAACCCAATGCCAAACCATGCTTGGCTCAACTAACATGAATTTCTATGAAATAAGCAGCAACCTCTTCTTCTAAGCTAAAGCTATGTAAAAGTCTTAGAATATCACAATGGACAATAAGACTAGACAAGCATAGGATCCAACTAAATGGGTTCAATAAAAAGTACTAAACGCAAAAGTTATGACTGAACCAGTTGAATAGACGAGGATACCTATACGCAAATGCATGCTTTTGGGAATTGAAACACTACAGTAGATGATTGGTTCTCCAAGTTACCTTGAAGGTACAGAGTCCCATACAAATTTATCTATGTTTCCGTTTTATGTGCAAAATTATCTATTAGAACGAGCCGCCTTGCAGTCATATAATATTAACAAGTTTTGGTTATAGTTGTCGACACAATGTATCTCTCTCATTTGATGAGTTTCAAAAACATAAAACTCAACAATCAAAAATAGAACAACCGACTGACCTGCCTGACAATGAAAGGCTCCTCTGCCGTACTTAGTGGCTTCGTTAATATTGTAAGAAAGTCGTTTCGATTCCCATAAACAATATCTGTGAACGTTCTATCTCCCACCTACAAACAACAATATCATAAGTCCATATAAACATGAAATCCCTTCACAAGAGCACAAATTGGTGCACAAAGCTAGTAGTTTGTACCATGATAAGTTGTGAGGATGTACAGCCAAAATGGTTTTCGATTTCTTCAGCAGTTCCAGCTGGTTTCTTTACTCCTATATATATATTTGAGATCATAGATGAACATACCAATACCACAGGATACAAAAAAAATATATGCTGTAAACAACAAATGCTGAGTGCTTGCTGACTGACTCCTTGCCATAATTATTAACTGTGTAAATTCGTATATAACATAACCCCTTGGTTAATTGGAATGAAAATCAGAAGGAGTGAGGAGGACATACTATGTCTAACGACTTTGATTCCAATAGCCCTTTCCAGTGCCCTGGCTTTTGAACCATTGTAATCATATTCCCGCAGCCCTGTTCATTGCAGAAGAACACCGAATCATCATAAGCAAGAAGAAATATTCTTCCAGAAAGAACAAAAGATGAAAAATTACTAGCAAACTTTACCGGCAGAGTTGCTAAAAACAGCAATATCGTTCCCAAAAACGGATTTACACTCCTCCATGGATGGGCCAAGAGGTGCCCATAGCGCCAACGAGTAAGGTACGGTAATGGTGTTATCCTTGTCAAAAACCACACCTTTGAAACCACGCTTACGAAGTTCAACCCAATCGATGTACCTAATATCAGGCACCGCCATATGAGGCAGGGCTAAATGCCGATCCCTGAGCAGGACCCTCGCCGCGGAAACAATCCCTTCAAAGCTAATTCGCTGCCCGAATGCCGCTCTCAAGTCAGGCCACCACATGTTTGAGCAAAGCGCTGTGTGCACCCCGACCTCGAACTCGTCAACAGTTGCTCTCCCTTCGCCAGGTGATTCAGTTCCGTCTACCGGGTTGTGACTAACGAAGACGGTAAGTCCAGCCGAAGAGTGGAATTCGTCCAACACCGAGTAGGAGTGAGGTCGATGTGGAGACGATCTGCTGCCGCTTCTGTTGCTCTGGGATACGCCCAACTGTTCTTTGCTGCAATTGTTGGTTGCGGGAGCGGTGAGGGAGCAGAGCTTTCTGTAGGGTTCGCGGCGCCGGGGAAGGGGAAGGGGAAGGGACGAGGGTGTGAATTTGGGACTGAGACCGAAATCAATGAGAAAGGATGGGATGGGGCAATGGCAGTCAGGCCAAAGGATGGCAGAGGCGGACTGCATCTCCAAATCCGGCGTGACTGTTTATGAGGGTTTGGTGATTCATGTTTTGGTGGAATGGAATGGAATGGAAGCTATTCGAATCTAATTCGGGCTCCGCAAGACCACAAGATTTTATACGAGAGATTTTGGACTTTGGACCGGAGTGGAGTCATCTCTCTCATATGCCAAGTTGTGAAAGGGTTGGCCGAAAATCCTAGTGAATCGGGGATCCGCCCGAACCCAAACCGGTCAGTACAAGCAACCCCGTAATGATCGAGTTCGGGTCAGGTTTAGCCAAAACTAGAAAGTGTAGTTCCAGACACGGGCAGCGGATGGATATTGTATCATTTGTCTCGAACTCGTCTGGTACCACTAGGGCTGCAAATGAGCCGAGCTGAGCCGAGCTTTACCCCAGCTTGAGCTTGACTCGTTAACAAATGAGCTGAGCTCGAGCCCGAGCCATTTATTAACGAGCTGAGTCGAGTCGAGTTCGAGTTAGGCTTGTTTACTAAATTCTTAGATCGTATTTAATACATTCATTTTGTATGTCGTGTATGGTACATGTGATTGATGTAGTGATAAAAAAATAATCAAATGCTCAACATTAATTAATCTTATATTATAATTTTTAGGTATCATATTGTTTAGTTAATAAATTTTAACTAGTTCAAATCATGTTATTTCATAGTATCGAAATAATTTTGTACATAATTTCTTTATAGTGTTAAAAATAAGGCATATTTTCTTACATGTTCAACATGTTAAACTTCACACGATGTGAGATATATAATTTAACAATCCTATGAATTATGAAAGTCCAAATTAGATCGATTAGTCCATAAGTCAGTGATCAAGTTGGCCCTCAAACCACAATGTTGAGACATCTCATGAGCTCTAAATGAGCTAACTCACGAGTTGAGCTCAACAAGCCACCGAGTCGAGCTAGCTCGCGAGCTTCACGAGCTGAACATAGCTAGGCTCAAGCTTGGCTCGTCAGTAAACGAATCGAGTTTCGAACGAGTTTTTCCCGATTCGAACCTCGAGTTGCTCGCGAGTAGCTTGGCTCATTTGCAGCCCTAGGTACCACATTACCCAGTATTTAACTAACCCTCGACCCCTCGACTTTTGAAATCACATTCTCACTTCTCAGCTCCGTCCTTCATCGAACCAGATATGGTGCACTACTTCAATTTTGGAGGACGGTTCTCCAGAAAATTTTAATGGCTGGGATTGAAAGCACACTCTTCCAAACGTTGGAATGAGCTTTAAGTTGAGATAGTGGATTTTGGGCCCGTCAGTCTGAAAACCTACTGACAAATAGGTCAGGCAAAGTAATTTCAGCTTGTTTTGGGCTTGGTTGAGCCGACACCTCTTACCGGCCCTAAAAATTTCGAATAAGCAGAGCCAAAATCGTCTCCTACCTCTCCTCTTCATCGCCTTCTTCTTCCATTATCCTGGCTTTAAAAAACCTAGTGTGAGCCCTGGTCAGTTGACCGGAGGAAGGTCAGATATGAAATTTGAGAATGTAATGGGGTGTATAGTTTATTGTTGTGTTTTTTTTTTTTTTTGGAAACACATGATAAAGATAGTGAATTTTAGCTGGAAAGAGGCATGGATGATGCAACGAATAAAAAAATCAGCCTTATGAACCAAGTTCGAGTACCTGTTACCTTGTGAAACAATATTATTTATGGTAATATGATGAGGTGGAGTAAATTTATGGAAATCGAATTCCAGAAAACCAAATAAAAAAATTCCCTATAAAATACACTAATATTTAATCATTAGGATATCAAATATTTACATAATATATATTTGGAATTATAAAAATTGGACTAATCAGGTTGGTCGAGGTCGAACCATTTAATAATTTTAAAATACATTATATTTTAACCACTAAGATATAAAATAATAGAATAAAAAATGAGTATTGTTTTGCCCTTTCATATATATCTTACCAACACTGAGAAATCAAAGGGCTTAAAGAAAACCATATATCCCCTAGAAAAAACTGCTATGTGCTCACCGGCTCATGGTTCACTTCTCTCTCTCTCGATCTCAATTATATAGCCGCCGGTAGCCACTTCTCCCCATCCATGTTTTCTTGTCCTTAATTTTAGCTTTGCAAACCTTTTTCCTGCATGTCATTCTCCCCCCGAACGTCAATTTCTACCCCCTCTCGATCTCTATTTTTCCTTTCTTAATCTTCCATTCTCTTATCACTTGTATAAACCTCCCTCTTTGTATATCTTCGACGCTAGTTTAACGAAGAAGAAGAGAAAGCCATCAATCTTCAATAATACTGTATTGTTACAGTGAAACGATATTGTGGATTTCTTTGTCACTTATCTATTAGAGCTTACAAATGATGGAAAAGGGGGTGGTTGATTATGATTTGATTAAATGACTCAATCTTTAAATTTTACTTGCATGCAATTTATCACCCTTCTTCATGAGCATGACTGGATCTTTTTAGTATGCTTGGATTTCTTTTCATAGGGAAGGGATTAGGCGATTAGCACACGGAAGAAGGATTGGGGAAATTATTTTGTTAACAATTATGAAGCTCTCTTTCTCTAATTATCTCATTTATTCTCGGCGTTGGTGGAGTCCAGATCTAGCATCGGAACAATTCAAGACTCGGTTATGGTGATCGCTATGGAGGCATGAAACAGATGCGGCCGTGGCTGAAACCTGTTCTGTTTTTGTGAGCCGCAACAATATCTGGGCCCGTTCAAGTCCGCACGTGTACGGTAAGTTGGCTCGTTTCACAGAGGAAAGAGAAAAAAATTGACACTCCCTATTATACTCTTCCTACAAACGCTCATGGAGCAGGAAATTTGAAATGGGGGAATGATTTTTTCCTTCATGCTATTATATTATGTGTAGATTGTAGTAATTAGAACCCCACTTTTAAATCTGGAAGCAAGTAAACACTATCACAAAACATCATATTGTAAAACCTTATTTGCAATCATGAGGTTGTTTCACTCAAAATAAACTATGTTTTATATGTTGAAGATCAGCATTATAGCTTGAATAGTTTAATTCGGCTCCGAAAATTGCTTTGTGTAACAATATAGGTGGAGGAGGATAGGCGGTTGTCGAGTCCGATGGGAAGGTTTGAAGAGACGGTGATGGTTGAGCCTTTAGTAGTACGGGAGCCCGGGACACTGTTTATCTTTAATAAACTCAAAAGTCAACCTAGAAGATCAACCAAATGAACTGATGTTAAGAGATCACACATTACTGTCAAAGAAACTGAATAACCCACCAGTCAGCTCTCCAAGCAAGAACACTCAATCTTTCCATATATACCCCTCCGAAAATTGCTTTGCTTAACAGTATAGGTGGAGGAGGTTAGGCGGTTGCCGAGTCCGATGGGAAGGTTTGGAGAGACGACGATGGTTGATCGTTCAGTACGTAGGTCGGGACACCATTTAGACCTATTTACATTAGTTGCGGCTTTTCAATCCGCATACGACAAACCAACATCACTTGACCTTTCCATATTTACCCCTCTCTTAAAGACACATGTGCCACATATTCACTCAAAACTTCTATGTTCAAAAATATTGTTGCTTTTTGGTAGTTATATTATTTAAGTCTGATGTGCAATATTAGCACCAATGACATTAGGCTTGCGATTTTAAAATTATTCTCCTTTTATAAGATAAAGAGAAATAGAATTAATTGTTAAACTCAAATTAAAATAATCAAAGTATGAAAATAGAAGTATCAAATACCAAAAAAATATTTAGGGGAGAGTTAGTGGCTTAGCTAACTGTGATGTAAAATTCCAATGATTTTTCATATTTAAGCTTCCTGTATGTTTTTAATTTAAAAAGTTTAAAATTTGTTTAGTGTAACTGGTTATATTTCTTGTCTTTTCTCAAAGAGACAAAATTCAAATCCGATGACTTAGGTATTTTTCCTGTGAATAAGAAAATAATAAATGACTGTGAAGACGAATCTACTCTTCCTACTTTTGCTATGGATGCAGGGATTTTGTAATGGGGAAACACATTTCCCATTGCACTCTTATATTAGGTGTAGCGAAAGTAACCTGGTGGTTGAGTATTTAGTGGGTTGGAAACTATTTGGGCATGTTTACATTAGTAACACATTTTCCATTTGCGTTGGGCAAACCAACAACACTCAATATTTCGATATTTACCCCTTCAAAAATTGCTCTGGCTTAACAATAGAGGTAGATGAGGTTAGTCAGTTGTTGAGTCTGATGAGAAGTTTGGAGAGACGACGATGGTTGAGCGTTTAGTGGGTCGGGGCACTATTTGGACCCGTTTCAACAGTATAATTTATGGCTGAAAAGTAAAACTGCACCCCCATTCAAATTTTCCTGCCATAGAGTGATTTTAGGAAGCTGATGTGGCAGAGTGTTAAGCGGGGGAAAAAAAGGAGTCCCCGCGTGATTTCAGAACAAAAAAACTGTCCACTACCCACCTTTTCTCCTGCCAGGCCACGTTGTCATTTAAGTTGCATTTATTTTTTATTTGGTTAAATAAGCCCACCTTTTCTACTGTTATTAAGAGAGAGAAGAAATTCAAGGAAAGGGAATCGCAATTGCAATCACATTACAGAGAGAGAGGGGGAAAGGTGAAAGGGAGAAGGAAGGAAGGTGGTCGGGGATCAAGGACAGCTCTTGAAGGAGGTCCGGTGTGGCGTCGTGGAGACGTAGCCTTGCTGCGCCGAAGTTGAGGTTTCGGACCGCTGCTGTAATCACCATCGCGCTCGGACGAATCGGAGGTGGGAAGAAGCAGTTGGAGTTGGAGTCGAAGGTGACTCCCAGCGAAGCCTGCGCCTCCTGGATCGATTTGGGGCTGCGATGGATCGAATGTTAGGGTTTGAAGGCGGCGGGAATTTGGGGTTCTGAAGGAGGACCTGGATCGATTTCGGGTGCATATTTGCGGTAAACTTTTGTAGGGTTTGGGAAGACAAAATTGAATCGTGTAATTGAGGAGAGAAATCGGAAGAACACCGTCTCCCCCGCCGCCATGAACCCTGCTTCTTCTTTCTTCTCTGCTTCTTCTAAACGTGCACTGGATGAACTGGATATTCTTTTTGAAGCTTTGGACCGTTCAAAGTGCATTAGCAAAGTTGTTTTTGACTTGAGCCTTGCCAGAGGGCTTGATTACTATACTGGAGTCATATACGAGGCTGTCTTCAAAGGAACTACACAAGTGCGTTATTATCATTGCCGTTCTGTTACTCCAACTTTGATCTGGGATTTTGTTTGTCAATAAGTCTGGTCTAATGTATTAGTCCTTTCAGGTTGGTTCGATTGCGGCTGGTGGGCGTTATGACAACCTTATCGGCGTGTTTGGCACCAAGCAAGTCCCTGCTGTTGGAGTCAGCCTGGGGATCGAACGTGTGTTTGCTATAATGGTGCAGGTTCAGAAGGACATGAACCAGGTAAGATGATGAATGTATTACCAAAAATAGAAAACCTTCTCGCCAAGATTTTTTCCCCCCAATTAATCAAACTCTGGGAATTAGAAAGCTAAAAGTGAACGGGCTAGAGAGTGGTTCTGACTTTTGAGACATCTCATAAGTGATTAGGAGCTGATGTTGTGAGGTTGATATGGTAAAATTGACAATCTCATGACTACAATTAATGCCTATCAACGGACGATTGGTTTCCCTTTGTGTAAGTCATTTCGAGGGTTTCATGTAATTATGAGTTTGCCTGCTTTCAAATTGTTGAATACCTACGCAACCATTTCAATTACCTCTTCTTTATTGACCTCACAATTGTGATTGTGCAATACCTAGAAACCGATAAAAGACGGGGTAGCTCAATAGTTGTCTCAAAGGATACCACTTCACAGGTTGCGGGTTTAATTGCCTATTTCCTCTAATAAGTCAGTACTGTATGTGTTTCTGTGTACGCCAAGTCTTAGGGGAAGAACCACAGCAGGTTTTGGTTTTCAACTTCAACTGTCGCAGCTGTTACTTCTCCGTGGAATTTCCTGCGTGGAATTTCCTGCCATTACAATTTACTTACTCACGGCGCACCTGTTACTTCTCCGTTGTTCGTGCTTTGCTGTAGTTTCCTTTGAGTTCGAGTGAATTTTGGTTTGATCATATTTGGTGTACATTGTTTGAATTCCTATTTTGCGATGGTATGTCAGACACACATTTCTGGGTAGCTAAACAACCAAAATAGAGGAGGCGAGACTTTCAGAAGTAGAAGGCTCAACCTGATGAAGTCAAGGTAGATGGGGAATGGCGTTTCCACAAGGGAAGTGAACTTAGATCCATTGACCGGTTGTTCAAAGGTGAGAACCTGTTCCTGCCGTTTACTTTTGATTCTTTGCTTTTCACGTTGTTCCGATCAAAAATATGATTGTTTTGCTGCCGATATTGAAGACTTTAGGAGGAAATTGGAACTGAGTCTAAAGTTTCAGATCTACTACTTCTCCAAACCAAAACCTCAGTACATCAATGTAAGTTATAGCTCCTGGTTTCTTACTTTTTTTGTGGTGATTAGAGTAGGGTAACGGGAGCTTTGAGTATGTTATAGGTTCTTTGTTTTCTTGCTTGAGCATGATAACCTGATAGTTACCTCTTTTCAGCATCACTGTTCTTTTAATGTTGTACATTAGCTCTGATGACTTTGAATGGTCCTAGGTAAACAAAGTTGCATAGCTATGAATGATAACATGATGAGCTGAACCGCCACTGTAAATGCTTGAAATTGTGTATGCTTGCTGGAGTCCAGGAATTATTCGAACTTCTAATTCAGTAGCATTTGATGCCCCAGAACGTGAATTTGTTCTGTTGCAGAACGTGAATTTAGTTTTTTTGTTTAAATTTATAGGCCGCCTTCAACTTGGTTGGAGCATTTTGGATTTATTCGACTGTTATGTTTGTGTGGTCTGTTGTATGTGTCATTAACTCGCACAAACTTATGATTGGTGAGGAGTTCAACTTCTGTTGTAACAATTAATTAATTTAGATGAATGGCAGCTGCAAAGTTGACTGGAACGGGTGCATCATTTACCATGACCTATATTTCCGATTGGGTCAGGTTATTAGAGAATTAAATATGGATAGTGAAAATGTCATCCCATCTGCCGAACCACAGATTTATCGATCGTCTGTACCATGTGAGTGTCATGGTTTAGCACGAAACTGTTTCAATGCAAATTGACATTAATATTTTCCCTTGAATCTCATTTGTTTAGGGAAACATCGAGCAGTTTTTATTCATCCTGAAGATCAGTACCAACGTTGTGTTTTTTCTGCTGAAGAGGAAGAAGCATTTGAGAGAGGTGTGTTCTCTGTGTTTTAATTTTTCTAATTAGTTCATCTATTCAATGAGTAATACATGGTTTTATATTTAAATTCTGCAGAAGAAGCTGCCTTACTATTCCAACTCTCTCAACTTCGGCGAATGCTATCCCAAGTGGCCCGTAAGAGAAGACATCATATTTTGAAACAGAAGGTTCATAGGAGGGGCTTACCTTTTGAACAGCAAGGTTGTTGTTTGCTATATTTTGTAGCAAGTGTTACATATTAGGCAATTCTGTATTGTTCACTCTTTATTGATTTCTTTATCAACTTATTTGTTTTGGTGTTGTTCATAGTTTGGGAGCCTCAGTTTAGATTTCTATTACAAAAGCAAAGTAGATTACTTCGACGTATTCATCTGCATAGAAAGAGACGTGGCCGAAGTTTCTTTCCTACAGAAGTCAATCAAAGTATGTCCATTCTAATTGGCACTGTTATACATGACATGGTTCATCTATATTTTGGATCAATTTTTGTACATTGGATATATGTTTTAGTGTTCTGGTCAACATATTTTGTTCCCTATTTTGGTCTTAGAACATATAATGTACCCATTTATGTCATGTATATAATTTAGTGATGTACGCTTCATGTGACCTTATGCAAATAGTGGATTGTTTTTAGATGTGTCAACGGCAAATTTGTGTGTTATGAACAAACTCTGGTGTTTCCTAAAATTTGAGTTATTCTTAATTAAAATGAGCAGTATACCAATCTATCTTTCCTAGGAAACATTTGTTTTAATAATTGTGTTTATTGTAGCGCGAGTACATGGGATTGACAGTTTCTCAAACTCATTCAATTTATGAATTACCGTGACAAAAATTTATTAATATTACTTATCTATTTCACTAGGTCTTCCGTTGGTTGAATTTTTTGATATTGGTCCACTTTCATGTACGTGTCAACATTGTGGAGCAGTTATGTGGCGGTTCGAGAGTACTTTATCTACACGGAATGATGTGTTGCCTGCATTTCCTTTATGTTGCAAACATGGTAAAGTGAAATTGCCTCCCCGCAGAGATGTGCCCGAATTTCTTAAAACTCTACTTGAAGGGGATACACCATTAGCGCGTCACTTTCGTACTAACATCAGAGCCTATAATGGGGTTTTTTTGCTTTATTTCTCTCGGAGGTAAAATCAATCATTCTATTAATGATGGTCGTGGAGTTTATGTATATTCAATCGGTGGTCAGATTTATCATCGAATAGGATGTTTGGTTCCTGGTGATAGGGATAGTCCGAAATTTGCACAGCTTTACATTCACGATTCAGATAACGAGGTCCAGAATCGTATGGACTTTTACTCCACTGATCCTGCCAAGAATCCGTTGCGCCAGTGTATTGTTGAAGGCCTCCAGCATATGTTTGATGACAATAATATCCTGGTACATACATTTCGTTCTGCGCGAGATAGGATACAAAACTCTGGTGTCCAAGAGCTTCAACTGAAACTATTGGCTAAGCGTGAAATTAATAGTAGAGAATATGATTTGCCCTCTGCGAATGAGATTGCAGCATTGATTGTAGATAAAACAGGAGAGCAATCATTTTCTCCAGATATAATTGTTCAACAGAAGGGTTCAGAAATGGAAAGGATTAGCGTATACCATCCAAGTCTGATGGCATTACAATATCCAATTTTATTCCCATATGGTGAGGATGGGTGGCATCCCTGCATTAGCTATAGTCACATTAGCTCTAAAATCCGTGTTGGAGATAAAATGATAACGCAATGTGATTTCTATGCATATCGTCTTCAAACCCGTCTCCAGGAGTCGAATTCTCTGTTATTATCTGGTAAATTGTTTCAACAATATATGGTGAATGCATTTGCGTTAATTGAGGCTGAACGCTTAGACTGGATGCGTACCCATCAGTCGAAGCTAAGAGGACACTACTACAAGGATTTGTTGAATTCTTATTTGCGAGGGGATAGTGATATCAAGCTTTCTGGGAAGCCAGTTATTTTAGCTGCCTCACACACTGGTAGTCCAAGATACAAGTATGAAAATTTTCAGGATGCGATGGCTATTTGCAAGTGGATTGGTTATCCTGATTTGTTTATAACATTCACTTGCAATTCTAACTGGCCAGAGATAAGTTAATGGTTGATTTGATTAGAAGGTACAGTGGCAAAGATCCTGACCGGGCTGACATCACCGCCAGAGTTTTCAAAATCAAGCTTGATGACTTTATGTTAGAGATTCGTGAGAAACAAATATTTGGGAAAATCAATGCATGTATGTGTGCTTATTCTTTCGTTATTTATCTATTAATGTTCATCCATTACTCTCTTACCTCATTGAACTAATATTCCTTTTCCACTATTTGCATCTTGCTGTACAGATGTCAAAGCAATTGAATGGCAAAAGCGGGGTCTCCCTCATGCACACATATTGCTTTTTTTGGCCTCGGAGAATAAATTCCATGGTCCTGCGGCTATTGATTCCATAATATGTGCTGAAATTCCGGATCCTGATCTTGATCCTGAACTATATGCAGTTGTCACAAGTTCAATGATGCATGGCCCGTGTGGTACAGTACGTCCTAATAATGTGTGCATGAAGAATGGGAAATGTAGTAAGCATTACCCCAAGGAATACTCTTCTCAAACAACTATCGATGAAACTGGGGTTGCTAAATATCGTCGGCGGAACAATGGTAGAGTTTTCAACTGTGGCGGGGTTGATCTGGATAATCGATGGGTTGTACCCTACAATCGATATTTGTTACTACGATTTGGAGCGCATATCAATATTGAATATTGTAACAAGACAAGGTATGGCTGAAGTAAATCGTATTTATCTATATGACGTTGTTGTTTCCTTTATTATATTACCAAACTCAGATTCTTAATGACAGGCTATATGTCTATTTATATGCTACACTCATTATTAACTTTATGCATGCATATGAATTATGATTTAATTTCCAAAGATGAATAAAAACCAAACCAATATTTGTGCGATTTCTCCTTTTTTTATTTATTTTATAAACCTGGTGTTATCTTATTGGTGTGACTTCTTCCCGCAACTCTGTAATTTTTGTAATATTTTTTGCTGTATTTTCCTTCTACTTTTTTTGCCCCTTGGATAAGCTATTGTGATCCATTTGTTGCCTTTTGTTCTCTGTACTTTGGTTTCTTATTTAATACAAGTCACATTTAAGAAAAAATGTAATACAACTTTTTCCTACTTCCCTATCTAACATCTACAACTTGGTTTTATTTGATGTTTCTATAGGGCTGTTAAATATTTGTTTAAGTACATCAACAAACCCGAGCATCGTGCAATGGTCACTGTAGCTGCATAACAAACAGCTTCGGGTATGGATGGTCGGAATCGTGGAACTACGGTTGTGCAAATCGATGAGATAAAGGCATTCATGGATGCCTGTTACATCACATCGGGAGAAGCATGTTGGAGAATTTTTAGGTTTGATATACACTCACTCTCCAACAGTACTCCGTATGTCCTGCCATTTGCCTGGGGAGAATACAGTGTATTCAAATGTTGATTCTAACGTGGAGGAAGCAGTTGAGTCTAGCAGTTCCCAAACCTCAATGTTGTTAGCATGGATGGATCTCAATCTTCAGTCAATGGATGCACGGAAATATACCTTTGCGGAGATGCCACAATATTATGTATGGAATAAAAAATACAAGAAGTGGTGGCAGCGCAAAAAAGGTACCTGCATTGCTAGATTATATTACTGCTACCCATTCGCAAAGGAGCGTTACTATTTGCGAATGCTATTGCATGTTTTTAGGGGTTGTTGTTCTTATGATGATATTAGAACAGTGAATAGGGTGGTATATGAGACATTCCAAAAAGCATGTTATGCTCGGGGACTGTTATCAGGAGATTCTGAATGGAATGATTGTGTACAAGAAGCTTCGCATTGGGCTTCTGGTTATAAACTTAGAAAACTTTTTGTCACAATTCTTATTCATTGTCAGGTGGCTGATGTGACTTCTTTTTGGTTAAAGAATTGGGAATTACTAAGTGAAGGCATTTTGCATTCACTACGTAGAGAGCTGAATTTACCCCAGTTGAATTTTTCGGAGGATGAAATTAAGAAGTTGTGCCTTATTCATATTGAAAAATTGATGGAGAGATTTTCGAAGTCATTAGCAGATTTCCCTGTGTTGCCTGTTCCCGATCAGTGTTTGCGTTCACATACGGTAAACAGGCTGATAGATATGGAGATGAATTATGGACCCGATGACTTAGACTGTTCTGAGGATCGACATTGTAGAGCGTTGAATGGAAAACAACAAATCGCTTACGATATGGTATTACATTCTGTTTATACCAATGAGGGTAAATGCTTTTTTGTGGATGGATTTGGGGGTATTGGTAAGACATTTCTGTAGCGAGCAATTTGTGAGCAATTAAGATTTGAGAAGAGGATAGTATTATGTGTTGCTTCATCTGGTATTGTTGCACTGCTCATGGTCGGTGGAAGAACTGCACACTCAAGATTTCACATTCCCCTGGATTGTGATACAAAATCAACTTGCAATATTGAGCAAGTTTCTGAGGTAGCTGAATTGATTCTCAATGCTTCACTTATTATCTGGGATGAGGCACCGATGGCTCATAAACACAACATAGAGGCCCTAGATAGGAATTGAGGGATATTTTCCGAGTTAAGCATGTTGATTCTGAGTTGAAGCCTTTTGGAGGTATGACTATTGTGTTTGGAGGTGATTTCCGACAGACGTTACCTATCATCACGAAGGGTACACGGACTGAAATTGTTAATTCTTCCATAAAGAGATCTTATTTGTGGCGGTCTATGACAGTATTGAAGCTAACCGAGAACCTGAGATTAAAATTGCCTCATTCTGAAGCATCGACCAGGTTAGCAATCTCAAATTTTAGCAAATGGCTTTTGGAAATTGGTGATGGTACAAATAGTAATATTTTTGGAGAATCAATTATCCCGATACCTCTACACATTTGTGTTCCCCGTCGCAGTGATCCAATTCCTGATATTGTTGCTGAAATATATGGTCAGTTACTCTCCGCTGAAAATATGTCAACCTATTTGGTTGAGCGAGCTATCTTAGCCCCTCATAATAACACTGTTGCGGCCATTAACAATTATGTATTGGGTCTATTTCCTGGTGAAGCAGTTTCTTATTTTAGTTTGGATTCACTAGAGATTGATGCCAAGAATCAGCATGTTGAAGAAGGGGACTACACAGTTGAATTCTTGAACTCTTTAAAGATTGGGAATTTTCCGGAACATGAGTTGAAATTGAAGTTGGGGTGCCCTGTTATTCTGCTTCGAAATCTGGATCAGAGTACTGGGCTTTTGCAATGGAACTCGGATGATCGTTAAGAGATTAGGTAAGTGGTTTATTGAGGTCCAAATTTTGACCGGGACACATGTTGGTGGTACAGTTTTCTTACCACGCCTAAGTCTATCGGTCCACTACAAGAGCTTAAATTTCACTCTGGTTCGAAGGCAATATCCAATTGCACTGTCATATGTAATGACAATTAACAAGAGTCAAGGTCAAACATTAAATCACGTTGTCATCTGCTTGCAAAGACAAATATTTTCTCATGGACAGTTGTATGTTGCTATGTCTCGATTTACGTCGGAAAGGGGACTCAAGATTCTTAGCTGTGACTCTCAAGGTAAACCGGTGAAGACTATGCAGAACATTGTGTTCACTGAGATTTTTTAGTAGTGGTTATTGATGTATTATGTTTTATGCGATTTGAGGACTAAGACTGTCAAATTTATCGGGTCGTTACAATTTGAATCTTGAGTTCTCAATTTGTCCAAATTATTTTCCTGTTTTTAACAGCCAATTATATGAAATGTGATTTATGCACACTACTTTATATTTAATTGTACCTCAATTTACTCTACCGAAGGGTATGCGAGTGTGACCGTTATATTGCAATACAAAGAAGAACTTCCATAGTCTCAACTGAACTAAACTAAATTAACTCCCCGACATACTTCATTCCCCGCCATTCAAAATAGAGGTGTGTTTTAGAATCTAAAGTTATTAACAAGCGTGGCTTACAAATGAGCTTGAAGCAATACATACTACATTATAATTATAAAATTACCACTATGAATTCATGCCAGGAATAATTATTCATTAATGATGAGATTAACCAAACAAATTGTTTGTTTTAAAATAGCAAAGTTGAAAACCCTTTGACAACTATCAATTTATCCCGAAATTTAAACGAAAGTTCAACTTAAACAGAAATAAGAATAAAAAGGATAATGATGAAAATTGTGGATGTTCAATTGTTCATAAAATAACGTGGACAACATACTTATTTTTATGGGATGTCAACAACATATTAAAAAAAAATGGCGGGAAACAGATGATGACGTGGACGCTTGAGGAGTGTGGAACAGGTTCAAGTAACAAACTAGATAAGGGCCCGACCCGATGGTCGGCTCATTTGATAAATTAAACAATGATTATAATTCTAGGATGCGTGACACATTTTCTAAGTATGAAAGAATTTGAATGATTTAATTACAGGAAAAGTTAAATAATATATATCATAATTTTTCTATCATTCTCACCGATTCATTGTCCAAAATCCTTACTAAAAGACACATATGCAACGAAACCGACATCTAAAAAACCAAACCACACTTCAATTTTAGTCATCAATATCAAAAGTAATGCAAAATTTTTAGACTTCTCTAAGATTGCTTCACCGTCAATAACATCTGCATATCCACTAATAATTGTGTTTTCATCCTCATAAACGACACCCCTATCTCTTCATCAAATATGCTCTTTCTTCTTCTCAACAATGTCAAGGATGAGTTAGCTCGACTACCCTCTATAGTGTTGGAAAACTGGCACCCCCTATTAATCATAGATATTTTGGTTAAATTTGTGTTGCATTTAATAATATTTGTGAATTAAAAGATCATATTAATTACATTATTTTTTTTTAAATTAAACCTATATAAGTAAGTAATTTCATTTCTCTCTCCATATATCTCACTCTTTCCTTTCCTAACAGCTTTGTTGTCTTCTCCCGGTAGACTCCTTCCTATCATACTCCTGATATTATTGTACAAAGTACTCATTGAAGTGCATTTCAACTTTTCAAGATAGGTTGCATACTTAGCAATTATCTCAAATTCCTAACTTCGAAAACTTTAGATGGCATGAAAATGCACATAGCTCTAAATATTATTGAAAGAATTAGCATCTAATTATTGATGACTCATTGAAACTCATAATTACCTCCTTCTCATTTATGATTTTTTATATTATACTGGGTCTATGATTTTGATTTTAGTGGAAATTGGTGGTCGGGTTTGATCTTTGACTCTCATTAGAGGAGGTACTTCATATCTATCACTCTTATCACAAAAATAATGCTTATAAAATCAAAAGTTATTTTTTAACTCCCAATCATAGAACACAACAAAATAAATAAATTCAAATGATATTAATTTTACCATAACTTAAAGTTAGTCACTTCCAAAGTTTTTAGATTTGCCAGCGGGAAAGTGACGATAGATGATAATAATTTCTTCTCAGATTCAACTCGATATTTACACTGTCCTGTAAAATAACCTTCACAATTTTGAAATTTATAGTATATTTAGTGCTTCCAAGGTACACATTGAATGATAGTATTCCAAATCCGGTTAGTTTTCCATTCATGACTAAATATTAATTATATTTGTAAAACATTTTTAAAAATTGGGTAAATACAATATATTAGCCACAACTATTATGAAACGGGAAATTATAACCACAACTATTGAAATTCAAATTATTAGCCAAACATTAACTCGCTGTTAACAATTCCATTAATAATGCTGACTAAACTTTTATGTTTTAAAGTTATAAATTAAAAGCAGTCCGATGTGGCTACTGCCGTGGCCGATAACATGGCTTCTCCTTTAAAAATTCAATAATAGTATGGGCAGTTAGCCATATCTTGACCCGCAAAATAGTTATGACTAATAATTTGAATTTACATAGTTGTGCCTTTAATTATCCGCTTTATAATAGTTGTGACTAATATATTGTATTTACCCTAAAAAATTTAATTCGTAAATAATATCCAACAGGTTAGACCTTTAAATATTTTGAATTTAACTTAACTAAAACTAAAACTACAGTGACATTACATGAAACCCACATTTCAAGCCACTTTGGATTAATTGCACCGAGGCCCACAGTGCCCAAATTCAATTCCAGCCCAGCCCACCCAAGGTTCCTGCCTAATTCAACGTTCCCACTTCACATGGCCACGACCTCAACTAACTCCCGTCCGAAACGGCCAGCTACGCCAGTCGCCAGTTGTGGGGAACTTCCAACGTTCCAAAAAAGTAGTTAGTGGCCATATATTTAAACACAACATGGCTTTTTGCATTCTCATTCCTCTTTGAACCAAAGTTCCATTATCAGTAGGAATTCTCACGTGACCAGTACTAAATCCTCTGTGTAAGCTATATAGCTCTCGGCTTAGCCTCTCCAGTGGTCCGAGCTATGTTGGAATCGTCTGCATTTCATCCAATGGCAGCCGAGACTCTTCCAGTCATCCATGTAACTGATCCGACGCTTTTCCTTCACGTCCGGCTGCTGTGCTTGTGGGGAGAAATCTGCTCAACTGGTGATGCAATACAACAGATCAACCTGCTCATGCTTGATAATCAGGTGCGTTGATTTTTGTCCTGTTTCAATTTACAATATTCTCCTTGCCCTTCTCCTGACCTCGTTTTTTTTTTTTTTTGTTCATTTTGTAGGGTGTTGAGATTGAAGCCCTCATTCATCAGGCTGATGTTATGAGATTTCTGTCCAGCCTGTATGAAGGCTGTATCTACAGTCTTACTTTCTTTGATGTACAATCGAACCCTGCCCTCCATCGAGTGTCTTTGAGCCCTCTCCAACTTGTCCTCCATGCTGGAACGATGTTAGAATTAATGGATGAGACAGCTGACATCCCGGACGTCAGCTTTCGGTTCTTGGTCCCCGCCGACTTTCCGTATGCGTATATGAACCAGGAAATATTGTCGGGTTTGTGTTATGCACTTGAATTTTTTTTTGTTAGTCCTGGTTATTATCCAATGTGAATTATGTCTAATGATTGATTTTGTGTGTAGATTTGATAGGCATTGTAACCAGCTGTCAACCAAGCCAAATGTTGTACTCAAGCTTCCCGCTTCGAAACAAGCGGATTACTCTCGAACTCATTGTGTGAGGCTATGCTTGACGTTGTCAATTCCATTTTTAAAAATAATGTTTGTGCCTAGCTAAGGGATTGTATTTTTTTCCCATTAATATTAGAGGCGAGAAAGCAGATGTTTATTTTTGGGATTCAATGATACCTGCTTTCAAAGAAATCATTACTGATGTGGCGGCATTAGGAAAGGTTGTGGCCTTCACCTCCGTATACATTAATTATGAACAAGGTATGTATCTTTCCCTTACTACGTTGACGTGAATTTGTTGAATTCGATAATCTTTATGCGCTGAGTGGTTTTCATTGATTGACTACAAAAATTAAGTAATTTGTTATTAATTAAATATAATGTGGACATGCATGTGGTGCATTATATTTGGCTATCCTAATTACCCTTATATGTATTGACCATTGCATTAGGTTCCTGCGCATAAAGCAATTAGGTTAAGATGTGGATCTAATTTAAGTGACTAAACACAGTATCATTTGTTGTGTCTATGTTTGGTGATACCGACAAAATAGGAAAAAACAAAATATTCTGCAATGGAGAAGGACTAAATCTAAATTTATGTTAACCTGGACGTACAAGTGTAATCGACATACATGCAAGTATTTTAAATTTGGAATGTGTCCTATATATTTGCTTCCGGCCAATGACCTTGATCCCTTGTGCTATGGTGTGTAGGCCAATTTTCTTTTGCTGCATCACGTGCTACCAAGATCTATATTAACCTTCATTGTCTTGACGTCCATCCTTTGTTAAACAAGTAAGTCGTTTCACTTTAAAGCTTTATAAGATTGTATGGTCTGCTAACTTAATAAGATTGTTTGTGAACCAATTATGTCTATTTCAATTAGGCAAGTCCATCACCATGATATAGAGGATCAAGTATTTGCACACCCGCCATACAACGAAGCTTTCAAGATATCTGAAGTTGCTACGACGCATGAGCTCAATGTTCTGAAATATAACTATAATAATATGGTATTATATTCTTTCTTTTGTCTTAATTTTGTACACAATTGTTTCTATTTGTGTAACACCTTTGTTCCCATTCCATATGACGATAGCTTTTTTGTTTTTCATAGGAAAAGGCCTATATACTTGCTGGAGAAGTTATGGACTTGAACCTTTCGTGGTCAAGTCAAACCAACTTGTATGTTCTGCACTTGACCATTAACGACACTACTGGTGAAATTCGTACCATGTTTCCCTGTACCCGTCTCAGATGGATTGCAGCAGAAGTGGTCGGCAGGGATGATACCTACTGGGACAACAACTTGAACAATATCATTGATTCCATCCAGGGAAAGACGTACCAGTTCTTGGTAAATTAGGTCCATGGGACCATCTGCGCGATCATTGTGGTTTCATCTTGATGAAACTCTTTGGTGATTTAATTTGCTGAAAGTATCCCTCTTCCTATCCGTTGTCCTACTTTGCAATGGTTTCTTTAGGATTGTGTTTATCTTGTAGTGGGGAATTATTTTCAATCACTGTTTTATTTGTAATTGAGACATTACGTTCACTATGCCAAACTTTGATGCATAGAGCTACTATATTTGTCCTTGGCACAATTTTTTTTATAGTATGACAAGTACCCTACTATTAAACATAAAATTAGTTTAGTGGGTAAGTAAAACACCCGTACGTATAATATAGATAATTTGCGTATGTTTCGAACCCGGATTACAAAATTACATAATATCATTTTCACATCAGTTTATTGTGCGATGGTCACATCTCAGAATATATCATATTAAGTACTTAAATCGGTCTGAGCCAAGATTTCCAAATCGGTTTATACCAGTGTGCCGCTTCATGCCAGTTTTAAAAAAAATGTGAATTGGAGGGTTGGAGTACATTGGCCTGGTGATTCTCTTCAGCTGGCTCTTAACCCTGTGAGTTAAAATGAAATGATGAAGAGACAAGGGGAAAATAATTAGTGAGACTCTTCAGCAGGAGGAAAACAGTAACTTGATGTTTTTTTATATAATTAAGAGAGGATTCTAACCTTGCTGCAGTATCCGAAGATGAGCTGACGACGTTGATAGCACCAATTTTTCTATTATCACAATTGATTTGCGTGATTTTCTTGTCATTTATCTATAATAATTATTTTATAAATTAAGCTATATAAAATGATTTTATTTCCTTCATTAGTTACTGGAGAGTAATTAATTAGTGATGCTTTAAGCATTCAGTTTAATAAAATATAGTTAGGGAGGGTGGCGGCTTTGGGATTGCAGAGGCAAGCCTTGAACTCTAAATGGCCAAGCTGCTCTACTTTTGCGGCGGATTCTTCTCCACTCCCCCACGATGACACGTATCCTTCTCCACTCCCCCACGAGGCCACGACCTCTAGAGCCCAGTAACCGGATTTTTTGCTACTTCTCACCACGTTTTCCGCAAGCCACCTCATTATATAAGGTAATCTCTGTCCAATTATTCCTATTCATTTCAACATCACCGCTGCACCATGACGCTGGTCTCCATTGCCGAACTTGCTACTGTCCAACAGCCCTTCGAACTCCAGTGTCGGGTTTCTAGGAAATGGACCGCCTACCATGCAAAGAAGGATACGGTCATTTCTTTGGATTTCATCCTCATAGATTCGGAGATAATGTCATCTTTAACTCCTCTTCTACCTCTTTTGTTCTTCGCATATTGGTTTCAATTTCACTCAGGTTTTTGTGTCGTTGCAGGGAAATGACATTTGGGCGCAAATTCCACTAGATTCCGTCCGAATATTTGGTAGTCAGCTTGAGGAACAAAAATGCTATCTGCTGGCAAAATTTAAAGTAACTTCCACAAAGGAGGATTTCCGTCCTGTTCCAAACCCTTTGATGATTCAGTTCAACGGAGACACTACTGTTCAGCCTATTGATCCGATCCCAATTGCTCCACCGTCCAAGTTCCGGTTCATCAAAGCTGTTGACATCCCCAAATATCATAATGTCACTGGAGATTTGCTAGGTTGGTATCCTCATTACAGCGCATCTGCTTGCTATTGAAATAATACTGACAATGGTATCCTCTTATCATTGCTTAACAGATGTGAGAGGCCATTTAGAACAATTTTCTAATGTCCTGCTTCCCAAATCCTCAACCAACAGGACCCCACGGAAGGATATCAAACTCCTTCTTCCGGAGTAACATTTTTCATTCTATATGATCCCCGTCCATTCCTCTTAATGTTATTTAATAATAGCTTCCCAATTGAATTACCATAACTTCTACATTACTCTCACTTTCCGTATGTTTTGTTTTCTAACACCACCAGCATTGGATTATTTGTAGAGGTTAGTCGATTAAGGTTTCATTGTGGGCGAGAATTATGACGCAGCTGGATCCCTTTGCTAGACCAGGACAGGAAATCTCTGTTCCATTGGTTCTGACATCTATAATTGTTCGGAAATGGAATAGTATGTCCCTACATTTATATCAATATAGGCAACTCCTATCTAATTACTGACTTGCATTACAATTTCTGCAGACGAATATTATTTGTCTTTCTCGAGTGCCACGCGGATCTATGCAGACATCGATCCTCCTGCTGGAATGGTTCATCCTGAAAGGTAGTCCCCAAACCCCCCAAGTTGAACTGTATGGCAAGTGATTGGTTGGCAAACAATTTGATAACATGTGTATAATTCATATTGGTAGGAATGTGCCCCTTCCTGCGCCGCAATTTGTAGACTCTGAACCCATCGTTGTAATCCCAGAAGTGACAATTGGTCAACTTAATGAGTTGCGATCGGGTGATAGAGTTCAGGTTTAATCCAGTTCATATATCTTGGGGCATCAAAATCCGTTCTCACAATGCGTTTGACCACTCTAATAATGTTGTGTCATTATATTTGTTTGTCTGTCACCAGAAAACTGTGCAGGTCAATTGCATTGTTACGAAGGTCGACCATAACTGGGCATACAATGGGTGTGCATCATTTAAATGCCGCTGTTTGGTTAAAGAAGATATAGGTGGATTTTTCTGCTCAAAATGCGGAGTTACATCTTCTAAAGCAATCAAAAGGTGAGTCCTATCGTCCACAACCCTTTCCCTTGCATTCTTAATTTCAATATGATTGTAGAAAGCGTGTAGATGGCTGCCATCATACCCTATGCCACTTAATATGCCTACTACATATGAAAGGAGAAAGATTTTTGTTCTTCTACGGTCAAATGTTCCGGCAAATAGATTGTTTCTGCTACTATACAACTGGAACTTCATGATCTCATTCGTCTATTATGTTTCAGGTTTCGCATTGTCATGACTGTGAGGGATTTGCAAGATACCATTGACTTGGTTTTATTAGACTATGCGGCCGGCAAATTCTTGAACACCTCTGCCCAGGAGTTGGTAAATACGATGAAAGATCCACATGATATCACCATACCTCCTAAAGTTTTATCTCTAGAGGGCAAAGCATTGAAAGTGGATGTCAAGATTAGTGACTACGACTTCTCTCATCCATCAAGCAAACTAAGCGTGATGAGGATTGTGGAGGAGCTTGACCCGAGAAATGGGAATTTCAAGGACCTTGCTCATCAAATTAAGGTGATGGGAAACTAGAATGATTGCCTGTTTTATTATACCGTTGTTAATAATATATTTTCCTTTATGAAATTTCCCTGTAGATTTCATTTTTTACAATTTATTTGTTGTTGTCAGGCTGATGTGATGACTGCTCAGTCTTCCTCGGAATCTATCGCCATCACTCCATCTCCACAGCAATAATCACACGACTTGACTACGACTGAAGCTGATGGCAATGGAATAGAAGCCGCGGAACCTGAAGGCGCAACTCCAACGTCCTTGAAGCGGAAACAACCACCTCCGTGCACCCCGGATCACTAGGAACATCAGCTACCAACTGCACGACGACCTTTATTACATGTCCCTGTCGGATAAACATTATTTATTTCCTTTGATTATTATTCATGTGATCTTAGATGGTACTCTTTCTTAAATGGTAGTCGCCAACATGGTTTTTATTAATTTGTGGCTCATTCTTTATGCAGTATGGCCAGTTCTTATCAACCTAACTAAACACCAAGAAAATGTATTTCAATTTAGGGGTGGGTAACGGGATGGGACGGGATACCCGTCCAGTTTGAAACGGGTACCCAAACCCATGTAAAGGGTAAATTTAATGTCATGTCCCAAACCCATACGGTTTAGCGGTATCAATTATACACTCAATAATTTTTTAATAATGTTTAGTCATTGACGTATGAAATACACGTTTCAAAGTGAAGACATTAAACTTTCAATAAAACAAATTAATTTTTGGCAACATTTATAACATACTATTGTTAATAAATTTCAATATTGGGCATCAATCTCATTATAGTTCATCTATTATCTAAGTTTGACTCATACCCACAATGAAGTTTTACCAAAAAAATTCTCATGTTGAAATTGTGATGATATAAAGTCTCTGATGCATTGTATGTATGCAAAGATTCATGAACTAAACTCAGTGAAAAATCATCTTCCACACAATATAGATCGATTTATAAAGTGGGATATTTGAGCTAAGGTTCAAATAAGAATTCTTGAAAAAATAGTACCAAGTGTATTTTCACCAATGTTTTAGAAATCCACCGCACTACTCGGTTGGAGCGACAATATTGAATATCAGACTCTAAATGATAGGTGGGTTTAAACGGTATAAAACAATAATTGAATCACAGCCAAACCATAATTTTTATACAAAATATATTATTACTGACATTTTGTTTAAGAAAAATACTGACTTATTTTTGTACAACCTCCGATACAATTTCACAATTATTAATTTTAACTGGCCAAACAAAATATAATGAGAAAATCCTCGAGAACTTGCAAATTGGAGAAACATGTGTCTACGAAAGTTTGAACTTCTCAAATGACCATTCAATACTAAACTCAGTGAAGAATTTTGTGTTTTCTACGTAAAGAATGCATATTTTTAAGTTACTGTACTCAACTATTAGTCCATGACTATTGGATGCCGGCCCAACCTCTCATTGATCATAGACAAATGCTCCAAACTCTCATTGTTTATCGTGGTTAGTCATTATATTTTAATTCTCTAATATTGATTTATTCAAGTGTTTGTAACATATCATATCGTATGGACGATTGAGTTTACCCTTTTCGTTACAAACTCCGGTACGATTTTACTAAATTTTATTTATTCCTTTCACTGAGGGCGGCTACGTTTTTTTCTCAATTAAAATTCCGGTTTATGTCTCAACAGACATATTTACGTAAGCATTTTCCCACAATTTTGGAACTAATTATTTGACAATTTGGTCTCCTAAAATAGTGTTATTCCCAGTGATGAAAATTTTCAATATGTACTATATTGTAATTCTTGATTAGGACGTGGTTTTAACTAATAAATTATTGTAATTTATCTTTCTTTTTTTATTACTAAAGTTATTTATCTATAAGTTCCTCTTTTACCCTTTCATTCTCTGTTAAATAATAAGATTTGCATTCTTTCTTTTGCAATTCCATTCCTCAAAATGAAAGGAATGGTAAGATTTTTAATCTTCATTCAGTAAAAACTAACAAAGTCAGCTCAAAAAATTAAGCCCCTTCATCATCATGGATAGGTAATGGGTTTGCAATATTTAATCTCAAGCCCACCTAATTAATCAGCAAAAAGGCCTGGTCATTTTTTATTGTAAAAAAAAGAAAGGGTTGGGCAAATTTTGATCCGCATAGTTTTGGGCCAAATCTTTTTTCAGCCCGCCCACTCTTCACAAACGTAGAAAGAGACGTGTTTGACCCCGTCGCGTACTAGACAGGAATGTGTTCCTGGGTACAGCAGGTTATTTTAAACTATTTTGGTTAATTTTGTTTAACTAATTGCATAAGTGGATTTATTGTAAACAAATACTTTAAGCAATAACCGTTCAAATTTGTAGCCAGTCCCCC
Source organism: Linum tenue (assembly GCA_946122785.1). Classification (NCBI taxonomy): domain Eukaryota; kingdom Viridiplantae; phylum Streptophyta; class Magnoliopsida; order Malpighiales; family Linaceae; genus Linum; species Linum tenue. The sequence continues at coordinate 38,499,973 of CAMGYJ010000008.1, forward strand.
ACTTCCCCCAATTCTAGCGCCGTTTAGATACCCACCTCCCCCTCTCAATTTAAAATACAATTAGTTAATATTAAGTTCATTTATATAGCCGAAGGAAAACAGCCTTCCTCCGTTCCAACTCTGCCAATCACTTTAGCAATCCAAAATCTCAATCATGTCTGTCAATCCTCTTCCTGTTCTTCATGTTCAAAACGACACCTGGGTGTTGCGGCTGCGGCTGTTGAGGGTATGGGGGAAGCTGTATCATACCGGGGATTCACTTCAACAAGTGAATCTCTTATTCATTAACAACCAGGTCTGTGTATTATTCATTCTAACCTCTTCCTCAGTAACGGTTGTACATACATTAATTCATTTTCCTTGACTATGCAGGGTCGGTTGGTCGAAGGCATCATTCGACGACCACATTTAAATCGATTTCTGTCAAGTCTTCATGAGGGCCGTGTTTATGGAGTAATGTCGTTGACTCGCTAAAACACAACTCCTAACAATGGCCAAGTGTAACCAATGAAAGGGACTGCAGTATAGTTGCTCAAGTAATAAATATCGAATCCACGGGTCTCTAGAGTTACTATTACTCAGCTTCAGTTCGTTATCTAGCAAAACAGATTAAGTTGAAAGAACTAAAACTACTCTAGCAAACTACAGTTAAAGTTAATCTAATTACAGGTTGGGAACTCACTTAGGTATGATTCCCCCTAGCCACTAGCCAGATTAACGACTGATGATCTCTAACTAGTTTCACTTTCATTCACAATGCGGAGAATCCTTGACTAGACCTTGAGTCTCGACTAAAGGAACAAGGCCCTCTTGAGTCAATTGCCTAGAGGGACGTATCCTTCTCTAGAACAACCGATCAAGGCGTTCTGAACTAGATTCCCTCTATCGAATGAGGTTCTCAATCGATACAAAGCAGTGAATCAACCCTCGACTAAAGCAATCGATCCACTACTATCAATCTATGGTGCTCTATTGACCTAATCAGGTATTCGCTTTCATAGGATCAAAGCAGAATCAATAATCTCGACTAAAGCAGAATTGAATCGTGAAAACATGCATAGATTGAATATGAACTCAAGATTATCAAGTCAGAGTACTCATACAATCATCCAATCAAACAAACATAGCTAGGGTTCCTCAAAACCTAAGTGAAGGGAAGTTACTCCATAGAGAAGAGAGAGACTGCAGTAAGAATCTTCAGATGATCAGTCTTCAAGTCCGGGCTTGATTCCCGAGCTCCAATGGCGAAGAAATCCTCCAAAATAGCTCCAAGAATGTTCCCAAGTCGCTCTCTCTTTCTAGGGTTCGTCCCTTGGGTGTTTGGGATCCAAAACCCAGCTCCCCTTGCAAAAACGCACAAAACCGGCTTTTATCAGCTGCCCTCGCGATACCCGGTCGAAATACCCGGTCGGGTATTTTGGGTCTCGACCGGGTATAATTGAAGCGCACCGTTCCACAATAGGTGAAAATCCCCGGTCTACCACCAAAATCCCCGACCGGGGATTTAACTGCTGTGCCCGGGCCCCTCTCTGCTTCTCGGGCGCCCAAAATTGGTTAATACCCGGTCGGGTATTTGGCCACCTGACCGGGTATTTTCCTCCTGCAGCCCCCTTAGTCCCAACTCGGCTCCTTTCGACCCAGAACTCGTTTCTCCGCCTCGATTCCAACGCCGGGACCTGAAATATGACATAAACACACAACCTAGCGTGAAATCGGCTTAAAACACGAGATTCCACATCACAAACGACTTCAGAATGGGGGTGAAAACATGTGCAATTATCGGTCTATCAAACTCCCCCACACTCAACCGTTTGCTTGTCCCCAAGCAAACCTAACTCAAACCAATGCAGCTCTCCAGACCTCTATAGCAACAAACAACCTCGATCGTAGGTAGAGGACTTCCTAGATCATTTAGCAACTTACGAGGTCAACTGGTCTTCTAAGACGTCCCCTATCTTTCTCAATGCGAGTACTAGACTCAAGCCAGGATCATGAGAAAAAAGTAGAAGTAAGACAGTCAGTTCATGGATAAAGGGACTCACACCATTCACAACCAAGGACTCGTTGTACCGGGGTGCTCTTTCACGTCATTTCACCGTTGGAACCCCTTTTTCACTTTCATTTTACTTACTTTTTTTTTCCTTTTTATTCACTTGGCGGGGGTTCCAACTGCAGTCTTTTGCACGGTCGACCCTTATTAGTCGAGCAAGAGCAATTTCTGTACATCTGGCGCTCGCCAGAGTACTTCTTTTAACTCCTTTTCCTCAACTCGTGTGGAGGGTCAATGAAATTAAGGGGGGTCGGAAGCTCTATCCGTGCCCTTAAAAACACATCCTCGAGTAGGCAAAACGTTCAACGGGTGGAAGTTTTACTTGTACTAGAGACAGCTTAGCTTCACCTTGTAGGAGTACCCCACTAAGGATCACTAAAATCTCTTCCAAAACCCGATTTTGTGCAATGAACGGTGCCACACACGTTGGGCTTACCCCATGTTTAAGATTTTTGATGATTTCGACATGGAGGACCAACTGCTTTTCATTTGCCACATGAGCACCCTGTTCAATACACGAGTCCATAACACAATTCAAACAGAGTCCACATTACCACATGAATTCAACGGTCTTAGCTCCACTAATTCACACAATCAACTGACACAGCAGAGAGCTAGATAGGAAAAATCTTATACTTCAACATCCTCCATAGTGCTACACTACCTCCCTAGGTTGCACATTACTATAGAGACTGTCAATTCAAAGCATACTGAGCAGGCAATTTGCATGGAAACACGTACTTGGAGCCCTCAAATTTAAAATTTGGACAGTGGACTAGGCTCCAAGCACACAAACAGCCAAACATTCACCCGCATACATAATCGAACATCCCCCCACACTTAAGCACGACATTGTCCTCAATGGAGGAAAGATAAGGAGGGTAGAACGAAGTTACCAGATCAAGGGTGAATGATGGTGGACGAGGCAGACGGTGCATTCCATGAGGAGAGAGTGGTCGAAACACAAACACCACACAAAATCTCACAAAGGTCGAGTTATGGACTCTAAAATCAAAGAACAAAACTGACTCAACCGAAGAGAAATAGGGACAAAAATGCAAACCGACTAGTTGGGTTGCCTCCCAACAAGCGCTTCTTTCACGTCGTGAGCCGGACGATGGCTCCTAAGTTTCGGTCCACCCCAGAACCTCCTTGAAGTTGAGGTTCTCGTCGATGAGGTGGAGTCTCAAGTCACGAGCATGTGGTGCGGCAGGTGATGAAGGCTCGTGTACTTGATGCAGATGAAGTCTCCACCCTCGAGACCTCTTCTTCTCTTCTCTCGTCTCATTGCCCCAAACCAGATAAGACAGCATCGATTGACCACCATCGCGTCCACCAAGAGGGACCGATGTCGATGTGGCCCTGGTTTGGCAAAGAGACACTGCAAATGGGTCCTTGCTGAGCAATTCCTCGAAGTTTGGGGGAGATATCACATGTAACTCATGGCCGGTGCAAGCCTCTTCCACCTCAACTTCGTCCTCGGCCTGGACGCCAATTGCTCCTTCAACCTCCCTTCCTTCTTCATGTGGTATCACCCCTGGGAAATGATCAAGAACTCCTCCTGCTTCGCTTTCGTCATCCTCCACAACCTCTTTCTGCACCCTTTCTTGCTCTTCTTCTTCTAGCACGGATTGGAGAGCAAGTTGCCAGGCAATTTCTTTCATGAGATCTTCTTGCATCTCCTCACTCATGCCCACCTCTTCAAAGCGCAGTGTGGGATGTGGGAAAGGGTGGTCGGCTACGACAGGACATTCCTGATCATGATCATCACGGGAGCTCTCCGTGACAACTTCTGTGTGCTCCCTAATGTCCGTGTAGCCTTCTTCTTCCTCCTCCTCTTCTTGTATGGTAGCAGAAGGGTGATCTTGAGCAAGTTGTGCACAAACTTGCTCAACCCACTCTGTTTGCTTCGCTGAACGTTGAACAGCCTCCTCCATATCACGGAGATATGAGGGATCGGAAGAGGGAAGGGCTTGGATGTGAAGATCCATTCTGCGATTGCGTCTCTCGGAGTCCCGAACAAACTGCTCTAGGAGAAGCTTCAGTTCATAGTTTGGATCTGGCTGTGGAGTGTAGCATGGCTCTGCAGAATGGCCCGTGAAGGCCGCCATGGGTAACTCCAGCGTTGATGGCCCTTCTGGTTGTGGGAGGAAGTCTTCTTGGTAATGAGATTGTCCTTGATATGCCCAGGGGTCAGATTGTTCTCCATAGAAAGGGGGTTGGTACTGGAACCCGGATCCATAGTCTTCTCCTCCTTGATTGCTCCAGGGTGTCTCGGGGTAATACCACTCGGATGGTGGTGGATACCCCCAATGGTTGGAGAAGCCATGAGGATCCATGATTCAGATCTGCACCAACAAAAACAAAAACACCCAAGTGAAAAGCAAGGGTGGAAAACAAAAGAAAAACGCTAAAGTAACAAACTTCTGCCTTTCCTAATAATCTAGAAATTCCCCGGCAACGGCGCCAAAAACTTGACTCGCTAAAACACAACTCCTAACAATGGCCAAGTGTAACCAATGAAAGGGACTGCAGTATAGTGGCTCAAGTAATAAATATCGAATCCACGGGTCTCTAGAGTTACTATTACTCAGCTTCAGTTCGTTATCTAGCAAAACAGATTAAGTTGAAAGAACTAAAACTACTCTAGCAAACTACAGTTAAAGTTAATCTAATTACAGGTTGGGAACTCACTTAGGTATGATTCCCCCTAGCCACTAGCCAGATTAACGACTGATGATCTCTAACTAGTTTCACTTTCATTCACAATGCGGAGAATCCTTGACTAGACCTTGAGTCTCGACTAAAGGAACAAGGCCCTCTTGAGTCAATTGCCTAGAGGGACGTATCCTTCTCTAGAACAACCGATCAAGGCGTTCTGAACTAGATTCCCTCTATCGAATGAGGTTCTCAATCGATACAAAGCAGTGAATCAACCCTCGACTAAAGCAATCGATCCACTACTATCAATCTATGGTGCTCTATTGACCTAATCAGGTATTCGCTTTCATAGGATCAAAGCAGAATCAATAATCTCGACTAAAGCAGAATTGAATCGTGAAAACATGCATAGATTGAATATGAACTCAAGATTATCAAGTCAGAGTACTCATACAATCATCCAATCAAACAAACATAGCTAGGGTTCCTCAAAACCTAAGTGAAGGGAAGTTACTCCATAGAGAAGAGAGAGACTGCAGTAAGAATCTTCAGATGATCAGTCTTCAAGTCCGGGCTTGATTCCCGAGCTCCAATGGCGAAGAAATCCTCCAAAATAGCTCCAAGAATGTTCCCAAGTCGCTCTCTCTTTCTAGGGTTCGTCCCTTGGGTGTTTGGGATCCAAAACCCAGCTCCCCTTGCAAAAACGCACAAAACCGGCTTTTATCAGCTGCCCTCGCGATACCCGGTCGAAATACCCGGTCGGGTATTTTGGGTCTCGACCGGGTATAATTGAAGCGCACCGTTCCACAATAGGTGAAAATCCCCGGTCTACCACCAAAATCCCCGACCGGGGATTTAACTGCTGTGCCCGGGCCCCTCTCTGCTTCTCGGGCGCCCAAAATTGGTTAATACCCGGTCGGGTATTTGGCCACCTGACCGGGTATTTTCCTCCTGCAGCCCCCTTAGTCCCAACTCGGCTCCTTTCGACCCAGAACTCGTTTCTCCGCCTCGATTCCAACGCCGGGACCTGAAATATGACATAAACACACAACCTAGCGTGAAATCGGCTTAAAACACGAGATTCCACATCACAAACGACTTCAGAATGGGGGTGAAAACATGTGCAATTATCGGTCTATCAGTCGTTTTACATTGAAGAGAACAACTCTATTCATTGAGTGGCATAAGCGGATTTTCGTTTGTCATTTCGTTCGGATACCCTGTTGTATGTCATGGAGGACACAGGTGATATTGAGAAATTTAGTTTCCGTTCCTTGCTGTCAACGACATCCCTTATGCATTTAAGAATCAAACTTATCTGCCGGGTATGAGCTTTAAAACAATAGCTTCCTCAAATAAATGCATTTTGGTAACACCCTACATCTGAATGCACGGTTTTTTGGATTGGCTTTTCTAGATTTGGTTGGAACTATTTTTGGATGTGAACCTATTCAGGTTCTCTACCCAGGTTTACCGGTTCGGAAGAAGCGGATCACGCTCCTACTGGCAGAGTGCATAAAATGGTTCTTTTGTTTATGCTCATTCTGAAAACAACGGTTATTTCTATCTTACCAACTTCTGTTTATTTTCTTTAGGGGAGAGATAACTTATGTTTTTTTGTCGGACTCGGCAATACCAAGTTTTGAAGAAGTTGTTTCTGATGCCGGAGCTTTGGGGCAGATCGCGGTCTTCACATCACTATTCATCGAGCAAAATGAAGGTGCGAAAATTTTCTGCCTTTTTCTTACTAGAAAGATACTAACCTTTTTTGTGGTCATGTGAGAACAAATGAATATTTGCATAGTTTGCGTCCATTGAGTAGCTAATTCGTATGCATTTGGTCGGTAGAGCGAGATTATTTGAGATTGGTTGATAATGGTTCGGATGCTGAAGCTCAGTTTGAGGTGCTAGCTGCTGAGGTGAAAAAGAGGAGGAAAAGAACTGCTCGATCTAAGCTTGAGATGGAACGTCATCGTCTTGGTTCACTCGACATCCCCCAGATTTCCCCAAGGGGGAGCCGTAAGGTTCAGTATGATGGTTTTGCCGGGGCTTCTCCCAGGAGTTATGGGTCTTGCCCCAAGCGCGGGTCTGCTTCCGAAAGTTTATCATGATTTGTTCAGTAATGTCTTGGAATGTGCGAGGTCTGGGTGCCCCTAATAAAAGGGCCCGTGTTAAGGCTATCATCAAGAGATGTCGTGCTTCAATTGTTGGTCTTGTAGAAACTAAGTGGAGTAAGTGCTCTCAGTTCCTTGTTTCTTCGGTTAGTGGCAGTAGGTATTCTGGTTGGGTTGCTAAAGATGCTATGGATACTTGCGGTGGGATTGTTGCTTTTTGGGACTGTTCTGAGTTTCAGCTTTTGGATTCTTGGGTTGGAAGGTTCTCTCTCGCTGTTAGACTCAAAAGTCGGCACAGCTTGGATTCCCTGGTTGCTGTTTTTGTGTACGGGCCTCATGATACAGAAGGAAAGCTGGATTTTCTTGCTGAGCTGAACTCGTTTTGTCGGAGAATTAGTGGCCCCGCGTGTCTTGTGGGGGATTTTAATCTCGTAAGATCGGATGAGGACTTCACTGGTGGCCCGAGGTGCAGGACTATGATGGACAAGTTTAACGATTTCATCAGCTCAAACCACCTGATCGATCTTCCTCTCTCAGGTGCTCTCTTTACTCGTCAGGGTAATGGCCCATGTGAGTCGTTCTCTCGCATTGACAGGGCTTTGGTTAATCCTTCGTTTGAGGAATGCTTCGCGCCTGGTCCCTTGTTGGCTTTCGAAAGAGTTGAGTCTGACCACAATCCTATTTGCTTTCGTTGGGGAAGTGCGGAGTTTATTCATCATCCGTGGAAGTTTGAGAACATGTGGCTTTTGGAGAACTCTTTTCTCCAATGCCTTGTTGGATGGTGGAGTGTTCCGGTCTCTGGATCTGGTCTTCTCTTCCGCTTTGGCCAGCGCCTAAGAAATACAAAGCAATTGATCAAAGTCTGGAATGTTGAGGTCTTTGGTAGGATCCAACAACAGATTGAGAGGCTCCTTAGGCAGATTAAATCTATTGATGATGCAGAGGAGAGGAGCCCGATTGATGATAATTTGAAGAATGATAGAAAATTGATGAAGTGTGAACTCGATAGGGTCCTTTTGATGGAGGAAATCTCATGGAGGCAAAAATCTAGGGACTAGTGGTTTAAGACGGGGGATAAGAATACCGGCTATTTTCATCGGATTGCTAGTAACAATCGGAGGAGGAATTATGTTCAGGTTCTGAAGGTGGATGGACAGGTCCTATGTGAGAAAGTGGAGATCAAGAATGCGTTTATTTCTCATTTTCAGCATCGTTTCTCTGAGGCTAACACTTCGCGGCCATTCCCTTCTGATTTCAAAGGAGACATGTTCAGTTTGGAGGATAATTCTCAGCTAATTACTCCATTTTCGGAGTTGGAAATTTGGGATGCAGTAAGGTCTTGTGGGAGCAATAAAGCTCCGGGTCCTGATGGTTTTACCATTGAGTTCTATAAGAAAGTTTGGAATATTATCAAATCTGATGTTGTTAAAGCAGTTGACGAGTTCTACATTACGGGTTTTGTCCCAGATTCTATTGGGCATTCTTTCCTGTGCTTGATTCCCAAGAAGGAGGTTTCAGAAGGATTGAATGACTTCAGACCCGTTAGCCTTGTGGGTAGTATAAACAAGATTATTTCGAAGCTGCTATTCAAGAGGTTGCAACCTTTTATGAGACGCACAGTTTCGATCCAGCAGTTTGCAGGTATAAAGGGTAGGCAGATCCATGAGGCAGGGTTGATTGCTAACGAGTTGGTCGACAGTAGGAAAAGAAGTGGCCCTCCAGGTCTGATTCTGAAGCTTGATATTGAGAAGGCTTTTGATTCCGCAAGTTGGGGTTGCCTTTTCAGGATTTTTGAAAACATGGGACTTCATCCTCGTTTCCGCAAATGGATTAGAGGCATTGTGACGTCGGCCAAGTTATCGGTTCTTGTCAATGGTGAAGCTGGGGGTTTCTTTGGGATGCAGCGAGGGCTGAAGCAGGGTGATTCCCTCTCTCCTTACTTCTTCGTTCTTGTCATGGACATTTTGTCCTTCATCTTGGACGAGGCAAGGGAGGCTCATCTTATTTCTGGTTTCTGTATGGAGGATCAGAATAGAACAGGAGAAGTGGGCCATTTATTGTACGCGGATGATGCCATTATTTTCTGTGATGCCTCGGAGGTGGAGGTCTTTCATTTGACTGCCGCCCTCTTGTGGTTTCAAAGCATCACCGGTCTTAAGGTGAATTTTGATAAGAGCAAGCTCTTTCCGGTGGGTGAGGTTGAGGATGTGGATAGATTTGCGGAGATTATTGGTTGTGAGTGGAAGTATCTCCCCACGGAATATCTTGGGCTCCCGCTTGGTGCGTCCCCCTCTTCCTCTTCTATTTGGAATCCTGTCCTGAATAAAATGGGTCGGCGGCTTGACGGTTGGTTGGCTTCCTATTTGTCTTTGGCTGGGCGCATCACTTTATGTAATGCTGTCTTAGCAAGCCAACCGATCTACATGTTTAGCCTTTTCTTTGCCCCGGGTTCGGTCATTGATAAGTTTGAAAAGCTGCAGCGGGATTTTGTATGGTCTGGCCGTCAGGGTGAGAGGAGATTTCATCTAGTTTCCTGGGATGTGTGTAAGGCCCCTAAACGGTTAGGTGGCCTAGGTATTTCTGATTTGAGGCTTCGCAATCAGTCCTTGTTGTGTAAATGGTGGTGGCGTTTCGCTGTGGAGCGGGATGCTTGGTGGAGGGATCTTATTTCGATCAAGTTCCCTAATCCTTCATCAGAGTGGATGTCGGGGACTCGTGCTGGTCCTTGTGGAGTGAGCCCTTGGGTTCAAATTCTAAAGACTAGGAAAGTGTTCTGGAGACTTGCGCATGTGGAAGCTGGTGCTGGAGTGGGGGTCTCCTTTTGGCATGACGTGTGGCTTAACGGTCGGCCTCTTGGTGAAGACTTCCCTAGGGTTGTTGCTGCTGCGGAGTTGCCTAACTGCTGGATCTTTGATGTTGTTTCTGTGTCTGAGGGGAGAGTCTTGTGGGATATTCCGTTGAAATTTTCTTTGAGAGGGGGGGCTGAGCGTGAGAGAATTTCCTTATTAAACTTGCTTAATGCACTACCCTCTGATACTTTCTTTGCAGGTCCTGCTAGGCTGGTTTGGGTTCCTTCCCCAAATACCGGATTCACTGCCCATTCTTGCTACACCGAGTGCATTAAGGATCGTTCCCCCGGCTTGGTTTCTTTTCCTCACAGAGTTGTTTGGAGACAGGAGGTTCCTCAGAAGATTTGTGTGTTCTTGTGGATCGTGTTCCAGAAGAAAATTCTCACTCAGGATGCACTCAAACGGAGAGGATGGGCTCTTCCAAGCCGTTGTGTGCTGTGTGGTGAACAGGAGGATTCGATCGATCATCTTTTCCTCCTCTGCAGTTTCTCGAAAGACATTTGGCGGATTCTTTCAGCCTTCGTTGAGCTTAAGATTTCTGCAGTTGACATTTCAGACCTGATTAGAAGATGGGCAGCTGCGAATCCGGTCACTACTAAAGGGTGGTGTTCCCTGATTTTCCTCCATGCTTTCTGTTGGCGTATCTGGTTAGAGCATAATTCCAGGATTTTCAGAGATGAAGGGGTGTCCGTCCAGGTTGTCGCCTATCGGATTGCCCGCTGCATTGCTGATTGGCTGAGCGCTGCCCAGATTGTTGACAGGGAGATTGCCAGTTCCTGGATGCGCATCGTTAAGGCTCGTCTGTGTCCTGGACGTGTTGATGAGCCTGCTCTGCCCAGTGACGCGGTGGATCTTGATGTCTTTGGCGCCCCTCCTGCCCCTGCTGCTGATGATCAGTCCCTTACTGCCGGCTGAAGTTTGTCGCTCCGTTGTGGATCTGTTTTGCTTTGTGGTTTGGCTAATTGCGGGTTGTTGTTTGATACTCTCCCAACCCTCGGTTGGCGTCGATCCTCGATTGCGGCCTGCGCGTCGTTGTCTGGTTTTATTTTGCTGTTCGCGGCATGGCACGGGTTTGTTTGTTTCCTTTTCGCGGGCCGTGTCTGCCGTTTGATGCTCTTCGGTTCGTTTCTGTACTTTGTTTTTCTTTTGTTTTGGCTTAATCAATATATTTCACGTTTATAAAAAAAAAAAAGATTGTGGCACTATTTTTTTATTACACATGAATTCTGGCTTTCTTTTTGTTAAGAATGCGATAAATGATCTCTAATATCGACTCATGTGATTCTTTCCTGGAATTACGATTAGAGAAAGCTTTTTTTTTTTTTTTTTTGAAAGAGTCCAGAAAGCCGATGCAGTTAGGATTTCAGGCAGATGGATGAGCTGAGCTGGTAAGTTTTTGCTTGGCCGTGATTTTCCTCCTTTAGGTTTTAGGGGATCTTGGTGTTAATTAATATTTCATAATGTTGGAACACATATATATGCTCAAATACGATAACTTGAAAGTGAACCAGAGATAAATTAGTTGTAAAATTTGCAACCTTGGGTTCTCTATATAACCAACATGTTTTTGCTTGCTGAAGTTGAAAAGCTACTTGGTGTTTCTCTAAACCACGAAAAGTTAACTTGAGCATCGACAACAGTGCCTCCAAGTTTAGCATATTTTGATATTTCAAAGTTGTAGTACTTTTTTTTATCTTCCTTCCAGCTAATATATTATTTTCCCTCCACATCAGAAGGCTAATATACCTTACGAGAGCTGCAAGAAGATGATAGTCCCCTGTGAAATCATCAAGGTTCCTCGTCAGAAGGAAATGTCACTTTGAAAGCAACTAAAAGAGTGGCAATGCGATGGTCTCCTGAAGAGGCAGAGGCAAATGCTTTACTATTTGCCATTGAGAAGATGAAAAAGTTTCAATTGGGACCCTATATACTTGAATCAGATTGCTTAAGTTTGATCAATAGACTGAATGGTGAATACAACTTGGTTGCGTACGATTTAGAATGCGTTTTAGTCTTTCTTTGATATAAATATTGTTTTTGCTTTATAAGAATATGATATTCATGTCATGTGGACATTGTATTTGTGTTATGAGATGATGATATTGTGTTATATAAGACAAATACAATATTCTTATAATATAAATACAATATTTTCACAAAACAAGAAGCATATTCGTATGAAATAGAACTATGGTTTGTATATATATCGTATTCTGGCTGAACATCGAGTATATGACCGAGAACCTTGTTAAAATAGGGGTGGGACAAATGTGAATGCAACTTGGTTGCGTATGATTTAGAATGCGTTTTAGTTGTTCTTTGATATAAATAATGTTTTTGTTTTATAAGGCTGACTCCAATGCAGCCTGCATTTATGGAGTTCTCGCCATTAATGGCGATTTTGGAGCTCCAACGCAGACCCAAAAAATGGCAAAAATCGGCATTTATGGAGGGCATCGGCATCTGGGTCGCTAAATATTGGGGAGGGAATGCCGAACTCGGCATTTATGGAGGAGGAGATTCTGCTGCGCGGCACAACCGCCGGGGCTGGGCGGTGCGCCGCACGCGCAAGGGAGAGAGCTCTCTCCCTTGCGCGTGCGGCGCACCGCCCAGCCTCAGCGGCTGTGCCGCCAGCTCTTTTTTTTTATTTTTTTATTTGTTGTTTAGTTAATTAGGGAAGGGGAATTAATTAGGGGAAGGGGAATTAATTAAGGAATTTGATTAAGAGAATTGAATGTAATTAATTAGGGGAAGGGGAATTAAATTGAATTAATTAGGGAAAGGGGAATTAAATTTATGTTTGTATTTAGGCTTTTTAGACTTTATTTAATTTGTGTTTAATATTTGTGTATTTAGGCCTTTTTTCTAAGATGACTTAAATTGAATTCATTTTATTCGGTCTCGAAATTTAACAAAATTCTATCGAAAAATTTGTATTTAAAAATGATGACGAACTATACAAAAATTAACATGAACAAATTATGTTAAAGTTTCGATAAGTACATTTTTAATAAATGGAAAAACAGGAAATATTAAGAACCCCAAATATGGAGTTTGTTGCATTGGAGCAAAAGAAGGGAAAATGGGGTCCAATCCCCAAATTTGGGGTTCAAGGCCCCTATATTTGGGGTTTTGCATTGGACTTGACCTAAGAATATGATATTCATGTCATGTGGACATTGTATTTGTGTTATGAGATGATGATATTGTGTTATTTTTCTTTCTTTCCTCTTTCTACGCAATGAAGTATAAATAAAAACGCCTTCACTTTCCACATTACCTTAAATAGACAAAATAATTGTATGATCAATGTTAATAATAATGTATATTACAATAATTGACTATTTATTTGCTAAAGTGATAATTTAAATAAAATAATTTACACGAGTATTCATTTTAACATTAGCTTTAATGAATAAAAAACATATTTGTTCATTGACATATAAGGGTTCGATGTATAGAGTGTATGTTATCGAGTAGAGGTATGCTCGAAGTCAACAATTTTACTAAACTTGATAGGTAATTTTTAACGGTTCATTGTTTAGACTATAGGGTATAAGGTGTTGATTGTTTAGTGTATAAGGTATTGATTGGTTAGGATAAGGGTTCAGGGTTTAGGGAGTATGTTACGAGTATAACTATGATTCAAGTCACAATAACATATAACTTACTTTATTGATCATAGTTTAGTATATTGATTACCATCACGATTCAAAGTGCATAAATGTATACTAACTCAATATGATTAAGGTATAAGGTTATGATATAGGGTATAGGTTATTGGTTAGGGTTGTGATTCAAGTCACAATAACATATACTAACTCAATATAGTACTGTTCCTAAACTTGATAGTTAGTTAATATTTGACAGTTAGGAATATGTCTGATACGTATTTTATTGGAAAAAATCCCAAAGTACACTAGTTTTTAAAAAAAATTCCCAAAATACATAAGTTATAAAAAAAATTCCAAAAGTACACATGTTTGAGCATCACCGTTTTAGACAAAAACGGTGAAGGTCATCACCGCTTTTGACCAAGACGGTGAATACTTCACCGTTTCAAACTAAAACGGTGAAGGGTTCACCGCGTTTGTTAAGAACGGTGAATACTTCACCGTTTTAAACAAAAACGGTGAAGTCTTCATTTGAATTCCAAGTATTTTGATAACTCTAAATGGTTCTCCTCGTCGATACGATCGCGCTGCCGAAAACGGCTCGTTATTTCGACCTCAAACGAATAAGATACGCGCGTTTTAGTTTTTAGTACGCAAAAGTTACTTTAACGACATGTGCAGCTTTGAACTCACTTATCTCACTCGTTTGGACTCGGAATTGAGATCTGTAAAATTCTATGTGATCGTGGTTGATTTTCCCAACTTTTTTGTGTTGAGGGAAGATAATGATTCTTGATAAAATGATCCAGAATATTCATTCGACAACTTAAGTGCGTAGGATAGTTTTTAGACCATGCAAACTCAAATAACAACACCTAAAAATCACAAAAACAACATTGATAGTTCACTACAATGATAAAACGATAAATTCACTCATTTGCTTCATTTTGGCCCCCATCTCCACCTCTTCCTCATCGTCCTCCACGAGTTTGTTGTTGCGGATGTTGGAATTGAGAGAACCATATGTAACAACATCATGGGTTCTCTTAATTCCAACATCCGCAACAACAAACTCCGAACCCCCCGATCATTCGTCAAGCTACCGGTCCAACTCAGCCACCACCACCACCATATGTAACCCCAGTTGGGGCTCGGGTCAAAAGAAATCCCCGACCAGCCGTTGAGCGAGCCCGCCAAGAAGCAGTGGCGGAGGGGGGAAGAAGGGGTCGAGGACGTCGTGGAGGACGAGGAGGAAGAGGTGGAGATAGGGGCCAAAATGAAGCAAATGAGTGAATTTATCATTTTATCATTGTAGTGAACTATCAATGTTGTTTTTGTGATTTTTAGGTGTTGTTATTTGAGTTTGCATTGTCTAAAAACTATCCTACGCACTTAAGTTGTCGAATGAATATTCTGGATCATTTTATCAAGAATCATTATCTTCCCTCAACACAAAAAGGTTGGGAAAATCAACCACGATCACATAGAATTTTACAGATCTCAATTCCGAGTCCAAACGAGTGAGATAAGTGAGTTCAAAGCTGCACATGTCGTTAAAGTAACTTTTGCGTACTAAAAACTAAAACGCGCGTATCTTATTCGTTTGAGGTCGAAATGACGAGCCGTTTTCGGCAGCGCGATCGTATCGACGAGGAGAACCATTTAGAGTTATCAAAATACTTGGAATTCAAATGAAGGCTTCACCGTTTTTGTTTAAAACGGTGAAGTATTCACCGTTCTTAACAAACGCGGTGAACCCTTCACCGTTTTAGTTTGAAACGGTGAAGTATTCACCGTCTTGGTCAAAAGCGGTGATGACCTTCACCGTTTTTGTCTAAAACGGTGATGCTCAAACATGTGTACTTTTGGAATTTTTTTTATAACTTATGTATTTTGGGAAATTTTTTTAAAAACTAGTGTACTTTGGGATTTTTCCCTATTTTATTCGTTTAAAACTTCCGTATCTGTATTATTGTCAAGCCATTTCAGTTTTTTTCGTTCATTTGATGGCTCTCGTACTAAACACGTATAAAATCCGTATAACACGTTTAATATCCGTATTTAATAAATATAATTATTAACTTTACTATTGTTTATACTAATGAAACGCGCAACCCCTTCTCTTCTTATTTCTAGGGGTGGGCAACGGGAAACGGGTATTTGGGTATACCCGTACCCGTCCCGTTTTTTAAGGGTTACGGGTACTCATATTACCCGTAATATTATAAACGGATGTGACTTGGGATTGAACATTCCTAATCTGGGTACCCGCGGGTTACCCGCGAATACCCGTTTGGGTAATATGGGTACCCGTTATACCCATTCAATACAAATGCAGAAATTTATATCAGCTCAACCCAATTCAAAACCCATTGGCCAATTTGGCCCTTACCCTTTCAATTTCAATTCCATTTGGGCCCTTACCCTTTCACTCTTTCACTGACATGTTTGGTGAATTAGTAGAGAGAGTTGGGATGTGTCGAATGAAACTTTTTTTATAATTTGGTACTTGGAATGATTTATTTCTATGTGTTGTGATTGTTCATGAATGTGTAATTTGCAAACCAAGTATTTGTGATTGGGATGTATTTTATGTCTTGTGATTGTTAAGCAAATACAAGTTAAGTTTAAACTTTTGTTAAAATTTTAGTGGTTTAAACTTTGGGTATTTATGTGTAGTATGGGTACCCGTTATCCGTCCCGTACGAGTAATGGGTACCCATTTCCCATATGGGTTTGAGATATGGAATGGACTTTGGTCTCCAAATGGGACTGGGTACCCGTTTAAAACGGGACGGGATACCACCCCTACTTATTTCCACAGCCTCCCCTCAATCCATCCCTAACCCACCGCTTTCCCAAAATGACCCATCTTCAGCCATCCGATACACCATCATACAGCGGTCCAGTTTCAAAATTCCAAATCCCCATCGATCTGTGCCGCGTGCGTCTCCACCAATCAGATTTCACCATCCCCAACCCTTCTTTTCTCATTTCCACTACCTCCCCTCAATCTCAATCTATACCAATCCGCTTCCCCAAACAAACTATCTCCCGCCACTTCTCTTTATTATTTTAAGGTCAAAATTTTGTTTTGCAATGGCGGGCTGGGAATGGCAGGGTGAAGAAGAAGAGAAAGGAGCCATAATCTCGATTTGCCAAATTAGAATAAAATAGCGAACCTTGTTAAAATAGTGGTGAGACAAATTGGAATGCAAATCGGTTAAAATAGTGGACCTTGATAAAATAGAGGCGAGACAAATTGGAATGCAACTCTGTTGTCTACAATTTAAAATGCATGTCAGTTGTTCTTTGATACATATATTATATTTGCATTATAATATTATGATGTTTATGTATGTGAATATTATATTTATGTTATGAGATTATGATATTTTTATTATTTTTCTCTCTTCCCTCGTTAGGTAAGCAATGAAGTATAATAAAAACACCTTTACCTTAAATAGACGAAATAATTGATGTATGGGTTTGGGGAAAATCCATTATGGAGGGGATTATTCTTTGATTTGTCATCGTTCAGGAATGAAAGTTCATATATATAACTAATGATAGAGTTGATTATGGATCTTGTTTTGAAGTGGGCTGGGAATTCTAACATTAAAGTTGGAGTCGAAGCATTTGGCTTTAAAATTATTCTTGACATAATGAGAATGTGATTCTAAGCCAATTCAACATTTTCGAAACATATATTTGGAATGAGCAGGACACATATTCTCTACATGTACTAAGTGTACTCGTTATTTCCACACAGTATATTCAGAATGAGCATAACACATTTCATAGATGTACTTGGTGAATTCACCATTTTGCTAGCTTACATTCAAAATCAAGAAAATACATATTCAGGTTTCTCAAACCTTGTACTCCATAGTTATATTAACGATTAATGCAACATGTATTTAGAATGAAGAGAACATATTTTAAATTTTAGGCAGCTTATCTTCAGTGAGTTTCACCTTTACTTAAGGGTCTGATGCTGGAGCTTCAAAAACCCTCAAATCAGGCTAGTCAAGTTCTTTCAATGCTGGAGCTTCAAAAACCCTCAAATCCATTCACAGAGTCAACCGATGTCCCTAAAAGCATATACAAGAGATACGCATATTGAACTTGACCATCATTCAACCCCAAAAAACCAGAATCCTGAAGCAAATCAGGCTAGTCAAGCCAATACTTGCTATTACTAGAACTTCAGCAAAATCAAATCAAAGCCATTCATAAAGAGGTGATTCTGAGCAGCTGAACATTCCATTAGAAGCTGAAACAACCAATCAAATTCTCCACGTACCACAATTCTTATACAAAATTAGAGTTGATATTTTAAGGAGATGTATAAATGAAGGAACATAGAACCTTACATTTGTTGCAGAAATATTTGAAAGAATGAGTGAATTGAGACAAAGGCAGACTGGCAAAAAATCAGTTCCTCAATCGCTCCATACTCTCGCTCCGCTAAGTACTTGTGATCCTAATTTCACAACCGGAACTCTGTAAGTTTCAAACTCAAATCGATTTAATTTCGCAAAGACACTTCCAGTCACAGAAATCGAATAATTTCCAAGTTCAACCGCAGGCGGTGGTTGGCTTACCTCAATGCCCAAAGACAATGAATTGAGCTTGTAGAATGATCGGACTCGGAGGCGTAGGGCGACCCATAGCTCATCTTTGGAAGTGGCAAAGGAGATTGAGGGGGTCGATTTGTCCGAGTGAGTGAGCGGAGCATACTGAGTAGGAAGCTGCTCCTGCGGTTGGTCAGAGGCGTATAAACGGGAAGAAGAAGAGATAGGGTTGTAGGAAATTCGGAAGTGTGGTGGTGGCGAACAGTTCCGGCGCGAGAAGGGGAGGGAGGATTGCTGGGAAAGGACAAAGAACGAGAATCAACGACATCAAAGGCAAGGAGCTGTGGGTTGCTTCTTGTGGGAAAGGACAAAGAAAGAGAATCGAGGACATCCCTCGCTAAATCTCTCTGTCTCTCAAATCCGGTGGTTCCTTCGCCTCGTCTTCTCGTTGATTTACTGGAGCTGGGTTTCTCTTTCTCTAGTGTCTCCAGTCTCCACCGTTATTGGGCTGTGGGTTGCTTCTTGTTGGCTTCGACCATGGTGGGGATTTCAGTCGGAAGAGAAGAGAAGAGTTAGAGAGAAGAGGGAGAGAGCTCCTAAATTTTATCTAGTGGATTCGAACTTTGAATTTCAATCTCACAATCTGAGGATGAAATTTTGAGAGTTTAGTCCGCGAAAACGAGGAGGCGGTAAACGAAAAAAGAAATTTTAGAGCCGAAACGAGAGTCGGCTTAGTGAGCCCTGGCAGGAGTTGTTCTGGCCCATTGTCAGTTGCTTTTCAGAGAAAGGACCCAGCTTCCACTAACTTTTAAACGAAATGAGTCCGGACCCTAGAAAAAGTGTGGCTTTAATCTCAGCCCTTAAAATTCCCTTGGAGAACCGTCCGCCAAAATTGAAGTGGTGGACGAATGACGATATCCAAACTCCCCTTCATCCTAAATCTGCATTTCTGATTCTCAATCCTGCTCTGTTATTTTAAACTCTTTCTTCTCACAACGAATGAATCAAACTCCACCAGTCATTAAATGATTTTTTTTTTCAAAGCCAAAGTTTTGTTTTACTATTGATGGAAAAGTGACAAATAATATGTCAATTATTTTGTTATGCTATAACACCTATTCTCATCTCTTTAATCTTTATAATAAAAGTAAGGACTTTCCAAGAGACGTAGATATATAATAGAAAGGATTGAATCATTCAATGGCTTCCATAAGTTTGAATTAACCAGAATTTCAATGAAGAAAGATTGTAGTCAAGTACTTTTTCCTGTATTGTTAACTAATAACTTCTTTTCAATGTCCGCTACTCTACATAATGAGCATGTTGTTGGAGCTTTGTAATTTTTTTTTTTTTTTAGTTTTATGGAGTTTTACGAGGTAGGTGACTTGGATGGAACAATAGAATGATTAAGTATATATAGTATAACTTTTTAAAATTAGTAACTGATAAATTAATAACCTAGTATAAATTAATAATTTCTCCGATCTGGACTTGAGCCAGTGTAAAAATGAGCAAATTTAATAAAATAATAATTTTTGAGAACCAACCTACATAAATAAATGTATTTTTAACTCTAAAAATTAATAATTATAAAAATACAATTCATATAGAAATTTATAATATAGCTAGGATAATCTAGAAAAATATGAATATATAGTTGTTTGTTTATTCTTGAAGTTCAAGTCTAATAGAAGTTCATCTTGACTAACTTTCAAATGAAAAGTTTGGTCAAGCCATACCATCACATCTTTTTGGGTGCATGAGGGATGATCTCTCTTGTACTCACATAACTGTTTGCGTATTTGATCCGTAGTGGTGGACTTTTGGACACCTTTCAAATGAGAAGTCATTGTTGAATATGATTTTTACAATGTGTCTGTAGTACTATTTATAGTGATCAGGTCACCATATATTTGATGAATAATATTGAATGTAAGATCAATGAATATAGTGGTGCAAGTAATTTAAAACATGAATTTAGACCATCTGCAAGAATACAGAGAATACATTTATCTTGGAAAAATAAATAATTTTCTTATATTAAATTTTAGTATAATGAATACATAGAATGCGATAATTTATCGTATGAACTTGAATATTTTCTTATATTAAATTTTAGTATAATGAATACATAGAATGCGATAATTTATCGTATGAACTTGAATGTTTGGAAGATATGATGAATGTACATAATAAGAAAAACCTTTTTCAGTTAATAATTAATAATTTATTGATTAGTTAATAATTTTAACGATCTTGACTATATTAAATTATAGAGGTTATATTGTAACATATTAGTGGGTGTAAGGATAGCCGCCTGATATGATAGAGAGAGAGAGAGAGAGAGAGAGAGCATAGTATATCAGAGATTTCAGAGGAAGGGGTTTCAAGTCAATGTGGAGATTTGTTGATGTGACTTGAATCAGACTATCATCCGCTACGACTAGAATAGTCGGGGGTTTCGCTGTTATTTGGGTTCGGATTCTGGGCCTGGTTGTAACCGCTTTTCCTTAACTAGATTGAATTAGGGTTAAACCTAGGAGAGGTACTACATATACTTTTCATACTCCTCTGTAATCTGTAATATCCTCGATATAGTGAAACTGGCTCTCCTGCCCGTGGACTAACTAACACATTGTGTTAGTGAACCATGTAAACCGTGTGTCGTGTGCTTTCTGTTTTTATTGTTCTTGCTTTGTCGATTCCGGCGATTTCCCGATCCGTAGCAACGTAATTATAACAGGTCAGATGTAACCCTAGTCCACTTATTTATTCTATCTAACGTCTGGATTCTATGCAACATAATTTTTCATACCAGAACCCTATCCCTCGGGATACTATATGAATTCCAACAGTAAATCATACCAACACTTGTTGCTATTTAGGTATAATATTTTCACCTACTTTATTCATCGAGTACTTTTCCATTACCATATCATCCCAATAAATAATACATGTCCTGAGTTTCATCAAAGGTTCAACAATGTTTCTTGTTTTTAGACTTATGAACTAGCTAAATTGTAAGGAATATCCAGACACAGCAATGTTGTCGCATGTACGTACAAATCCACCTAGCCCACAATGAGGAGGAATTAGAGAGAACCGCTCACAAGTGCGTGATTAGGCAGGAAACATTCCAGCTCCTTAAATCCTTAAAACCTCATCAATTCTCCTTCTTTTACATAACCATATACGACCACACAACCTGTGCCTGCTTTCCATCTGCCTCGGAATTCTAGAGATAGTCTAAACAGATTTTTTCAATCATCTTTACAATTTTACCAGTAATTGTAGGATTCCCATCCAACACTGAGAAATGGAAGAAAGAAAGCTTTGCATTAATTGGAATTTGCCTTCACAAGATAGTGTCTTTGCCTCGCACCCTAGAATTCTAGATGTCTGTTGACACCCAAAATTAATTAGTCCGAAATTAAATGACGCATTAATTAGTCTCGGTATTTAATTCAATAACGCGGTAAAAAAAACGGTGTCGTTTGGAGTTGAGCGGTGTCGCGAAATAGAAAAAACGGTACCGCAAGGAAGCTCAGTGGTACCGCAACACCGGAAACGACACCGTTGGCCGAAAATAAAAAAGGGTCGCGCGTTTAATAAAGGTTGGAGGAGGAGTTTTAATTATTTAATTATTATTGTTTATTCCTTATGAGAAGCGGCACCACGGAGAGTTAAAACGGTACCGCAAGGAAGCTCACCGGTACCGTGGTACTGGAAACGATACCGAAAATAAAAAAGGGGGGCGCGTGGTTAGTGAAGGTTGGAAAAGGAGTTTGTTTGTAATTAATTATTAATTTTACTCCTTGTTGGAAGGGGAAAATCGGTACCGCATGGAGAAGCGGGACCGCGGAGAGTTAAAACGGTACCGCAAGTAAGCCCAATGGTACCGCGGATTAGCAAACGACAGTGTTTAAATAAAAAACAATGTCGCGAAGGGAGATGCAAACGGAGCCGTTTTGGTGCTAACGATGTCGTTGGTCAACACACGAGTTTGACTAGTGATGACCGGATTAATTAACTAATATTGTTAATGATTATTTAGGACGGTGTCGTTTAGTTGAAAACGATGCCGCAAGAGGAGAGAAACGAAACCGCGGATTATAAAACAATACCGCGAGTAGGCCAAACGATGCCGCAACAGGTAAAACGACAGTGTTAAAATTAAAACAGTGTCGTGAAGCTCAAAAGTTCAACGACATCGCGGGACAAGGAAACGAGGTTGTTTAACCGAGAACGACGCCGAGGAGTGAGAGTTATTATTTTAGACGGTGTCGTTTAATGAAAAACGACACCGGTTCGTGAAAGGCGATGTCGTGGTGTTGGTGAAACGGCATCGTTACATGGACAAGGTTGTAGGTCGTTTCGCCGAGTTTCTGCATAGCAAGAGCGGTTTCGAGGGCACGTGAGTATCACGCAACAAGGAGGAAGTTACCTGCACGGTTGACAGGAGTGAAGACGTGGGAGACAAAGGCGCGAAGGCAGTTACTACGACGAGGAGAAGCGCGAAGTATAAAGATTGGGAAGAGAGAGAAGTTCAAGGACGGCAAAATCAAATCAAAACTGCACCATCGCAGAATTTATCTTTTTTCTCTCTAGTTCGTAGAACTGCTCTGTCAAAGACCTCCTTTGCAGAGTCGTAGTAGTTGTAGATCGTAGTCGTAGTTGCGGAGCTCTCCAGAGGAATCTCCATAGGAGTAGAGGTAACTTAACTTAGAACACTCCTGGTTCGATTTTCTGGTTATTCGTCGAACACCCTCGTTCGAACGTAGTTTGGAGAGGTGATGAACCGAATAACGGTTGTTTGATTAGAAGTCAAAGGTGTATCGATCAAATCAACGACGCCGACACCGGCGGCGGATATTTGACTGTTGTCCTTGTTTCTGTTCGATCGATCAAATCAACGACGCCGACTTCGGCGGCGGATATTTGAAGATTTGCTGGTTTTTTGTTTGTGCTTACTTGAAAACAGTGCGCATTGAACACGCGAGTTTCGCCAACGAAACAAATTGGCACACCGGTGGGACACGTGTGTTCGAATGGCTCCGCGACGGAAGAATCAAGAGGGCGATCTTTCACCAACTTCAGTGGAGGAAGAGCCAATGGTCAATGTAGAGACTGACCAGAGTGGCGGTTCACACGGCGGTTCGAGCAACGACGCCGGAGGGGAAGTGCCAGCAGTGGCGCAAACTGCCAACCAGGGTGAGATAACACGCATGCTTCGCCAAGTCATGGCTGATAACCAACAGGTAAAACTTCACTTAGCCTCTTTGGATGGACGTCTTGATGGTCTTAGTTCTCGGATTGATAGACGTGTTAGCCAACTGGTTGAAGTCGTAGATAAAAACAGAATGGATTTTGAAAGTAACAGACGTGATTTTAATGACTTTAGAGAGTTTTTGAATAGGCCAGTGCCGCAAACAAGGGCTTTGCCGTTAAGTGGCGAGAATCCGGTACACTACGACACTGGCACCTTTCCGGTCAATGGCGGCCGAGATACTCAGCCGAGACAGGGCGTTTCGCCGACACCGGTGGTGAACCCAACAAGCCCGTCGAGAGTAAATCTTGGCGAGACCAGCACTGCGGCTAACACTCGTGTTGAGCCGCCACTAGAGCACAATGTGGGTCCACAAAATATTCCGGAGGCCAGCCCCTACGTGGCTCCGATGAGCGGTGCTGGTGGTGGAGGAACGATCAACAATGATCATGTTCCGTCACGCGGCTACCCACAAAACGTGCCTCCTCCTCCAAACGGGCTTGGCATGGATCCTGGTGGATTCGTACCACAAGGGGGACAACTCGGGGGGCAAGACATTAATGTGATTCGAGATCAGGTAGCACAGATGCTGGCGGATCAGTTTGGTTTAGGGATTAAACCAGCGATGCCGCCGGTATACCGTAAACCATATCCGGATTGGGTAGATAGATACTACCCCTTTCCACGTGGTTTTCGCGTGCCTGATTTGATCACCTTCAGCGGGACTGGGGATCAGTCCACCGTCGAGCATGTTGGACGATTCACGGTTCAGTGTGGTGATGTGAGTGATTTCTTGAAGTTGCGTTTGTTTGGAAACTCGTTGACCGTCCCTGCATTCGCGTGGTACGTCAACTTGCCATCGAACTCGGTTCAAACTTGGCAGCAAATGGAACAAATGTTCCATGCCCAGTTCTACCGTTCTGAGCCAGAAGTAACTATGGTAGACTTGGCACGAAAGCGCCAACAGCCAGGAGAAACAGTGGAACACTTCTTAACTAACTTTAAAAATGCAAGAAATCGCTGTTTTGTGAACTTGACAGAACGCGAGTTTGTTAAACTGGCCAAGGGTGGATTGAATTTTGAACTTCGTAAAAAGTTTCAAGATAGGAGTTTTCTGATTTATTTCAATTGATGTCCTGCGCTGTTAGATATGAGTCTCTTCTCCATGAAGAAGAACATAAGAGAAGTGCCTCTCGCGGACAATATTTCCCTAATTTTGAAAACTATGGTGTGAATAATGTCGGTAGCGATGTTGACGAGGTTGAAGTTGATTTGGCCGAGATTGTGCAAGGGAAGCCATATGTGTGTGCTTCTCTAGCCAAGGCCGAGGGGGAATCACAAGGTGGAAAGCCCAATCGTGCTCCGATTCAAACTAGGAAATATTCCTTCGATGTTTCAAAATCAGAACTGATTTTCGACCAGCTTTACAAAGATGGTCAAATTAAGTTGACTGGGGGGCATACTATCCCGCCAGCTGAAAAATTAAAAGGGAAACGATACTGTAAATGGCACAACAGTGCATCTCATTCAACTAACATGTGTGTTGTGTTTCGCAATGTTGTGCAGGATGCAATTGAGAAAGGTCGGTTCAAGTTCCCAGAGCCGAGGAAAGAGGCCATGATTGTTGACACAGACCCGTTCCCAAACGTTGTCAGCGTCAACATGGTCAATCCCGATTTCTCTAAGATCAACCTGCCACGCTTCAAGTTGGTGGTGGATACATCGCCGGCACCGAGTGGTAGTTCTGATGTGGCCCAGGGCGCTTCATCCTCACAAGTGCAGGAGGGGCCACGCTTGGACCCAACTGAGGAAGAGAAGCTGTGTGCCCAGTGTCGCAGGAAGCTAAATATTGGGGGAGCGGGACCGAGCCAGTCGGTCCACCAGAGATTGGGACCACGACAGTTCAAACCGAGGTATCCCTCATATGAACGCAGCGTCGAAGGAGTACGTGCACCTGCGTGGGGAATAGGGCAGCGTAGGCAGTGGGTTGCTCAAAGTGCCCCGCCTTTCAAAAGTCTACCTTTTGGACTTTCCCAACCGGTGAGAGCTCCCCCACCTGTTAGGAGAACCTTCAGGATGCCAAATGTGCCACGAGGTAGTTGGCACACCTACGATGTTCGTCGTCAGCAGCCCATCGGAGTGGACGCGATGACAAGGACGCAGTATCGTAGGTACCTCCGCAAGAATGCTCAAGGAAGGAGGATTGCAAACTTGCAAGCAAATGTGAACGTAGACAACTCTGCCACGGGTCTGAGAGTGACTGTGGCCGGTGCTGGAAAGGTTGTCGAGGGCAACCTGGACGGGAACGAGCAAGGAGTCCCGGGAGAAGCTGAGTACGATGCTGAGTTGGATGACTCCCTCATCGAAGAGGAGATGCTGGAATTGGAGGAGCCGAAGTCGAAATTCGATCGGAAAAACAAGGATGACGATGATGATAACCAAGGTGCACCCATGACGATCCAGTTTGGAAGTCTACCACCGGTGGTGGTGAACAACTACATCTTGCCTTTGATTTTCCACATTGATTTGGAAAATCAGGGAGAGGATGGCGAGGTCGTGATGGAGGTTGAGGAGTTGGACGAGGCTGCTCAAGAGGTCAACGTTGCTGAGCTGGTGAGCGGTTTTGCTCAACTGACTTTAGAAGAGGAGAATGAGGAGCCTGCGGCGGCAGAGCTGGTTGGCGAATCTGCGGATCTGCCAATCAAGGCTGAGCCGTGGAGTGCAATGATGGCTCGCATGAATGGTCGAATTGACTTGGCAGTGGAGTCAGCCAAGCAAAACAAGAGTTCGCAGCGAATCCTGAAAGAGCTGTACGAAGCAGGCCACAAAGCTGTTGGGCTACTGGGCGAAGATGAAGGAAGATATCCTTTTTACGTGTTATACCAAGGCCCGAAAGAGTCAACAAGTGTGCCGGTGGAGAACATCACATGGGAGTCAGACTTCGACAAGCTGGAGAAGTCTATCCAGGCTGCAGAAGCGAAAGGGAAAGCCGTGGACGAAGGAGCCATGAGTGAAGAATTGAACAGGGTCGTTGTTTTCAACGAGCCCGAGCCGAAGATGATGCGTCATTTGAGGCCTCTCTACATCAAAGCCACACTTGACGACGTACCAATGTCGAGAGTCTTAGTTGACAATGGCGCCGCAGTAAACGTGATGCCAACAAGGATGCTGAAGAAGTTGGGCAAGAACACTAATGATTTGATCCCAACAGAAGTGTTTGTGACAAGTTTCAATGGCGGGTCCACTTCTGCTAGGGGAATCCTCCCAGTGGTCGTGGGAGTTGGATCACAGAAGCGGATGAGTGCTTTCTTTGTGGTGGATGGAATGATAAGCTACAACGCACTACTTGGCCGGGATCGGATCCACGCCAACAAGTGTGTTCCTTCATCACTGCATCAGTGTTTGATGTTTTGGAATGAAGACGGTGTTGTTGAGGTGGTACAGGCTGACACAAAACCGTTTGCCGTTGGGGCCAACGTGGCTGAAGCTTATTTGTACCATGGAGATTTTGGACCACTCGAAATCAGGAGCGGGGATGGAGGAACGACCAACGTCATAGTGTCAAGTGCACAGGTGTTGAGTAAGGCGTGTTTGGATCCATTGTCCGAAATCGTGAGACCATCGATGATCACATTGGATGGTCCACCGAAATCTGTTGAACAAGTCGATGATGAGTGAACCACCTCGAGAGAAGGTGGGGGAGGCCGAAATCACGGCCTTGCGGGAGAAGTTGGCCGTCTATCAGTGTGAACAGAGGCTTGTCTGCATAGAGCCTGTCTTGATGGCCGACTGTGTTCTCGACGATGATGACTTGCCGACTAACGACGAGGGTGTGAGTGATGAAGTGGAGAAGAAAAGCAACCTTGCTGCATGTGACATTTTAGAGGAGATCAACCTCGGCACGGAGGAGGATCCACGCTCAACCTTCATCAGTGCCGGTTTGCCAGAGTCTGACAGGTACGAATTAATTGAATTCCTTAAAGAGTTTAAAGATTGCTTTGCATGGGATTATCATGAAATGCCCGGTCTTGATAGGAAGTTAGTTGAACATAGACTTCCAATTAAAGAAGGGTATAAGCCACATAGACAACCACCTAGGCGTTTCTCGCATGATATCTTGCCGGAAGTGAAAAAGGAAATTGAACGTTTAATTAAGGCTAAATTTATTAGGACTGCTAGATATGTGTTGTGGTTGTCGAATATTGTGCATGTGAGAAAGAAAAATGGCAAAATACGTGTTTGTGTGGATTTTAGAAATTTGAACAATGCTACACCGAAAGATTTGTATCCCATGCCGGTGGCTGACATGTTAATCGATGCCGTAACCAGGCATGTCAGGTTTTCTTTCATGGATTGTTACTCGGGCTATAACCAGATATACATAGCCGAGGAGGATGTACACAAAACGACGTTTCGGTGTCCAGGATCCATTGGCTGTTTCGAGTGGATCATGATGCCATTTGGATTGGCCAACGCCGGGGCAACTTACCAACGATCCATGAATGCAATATTTCATGACTTGATTGGCGATCTTGTCGAAGTGTATGTGGACGACATCGTCGTCAAATCAAAGGTGACAAACCACCACCTTGCTCATTTGCGCAAAGCATTTCTGCGTATGCGTGTTCATAAGTTGAAATTAAATCCGCTCAAATGTGCATTTGGGGTGAGTGCAGGAAATTTTCTTGGTTTTCTGGTAAACCAACACGGAATTGAAGTAGATGGCAATAAAACAAAAGCCATCATCAATGCCGCACCACCATCCAGTAAAAAAGAGTTGCAACGTTTCCTCGGCCAGGTAAACTATATTCGAAGATTTATCTCTAATTGTGCTGGCCGGACCCAAGTGTTTTCCGCACTGCTGAAGTTGAAGAAGGAAGACAAGTTTGTATGGAGGAAAGAACATCAACGAGCGTTTGATGATATTAAGAGATACCTGGTGACTCCGCCGGTGATGAACTCTCCCAAAGCAGGGGTGCCGCTGAAGTTGTACTTGTCGGCCACGGACACTTCTGTGGCATGTTTGTTGGCGCAAGACAACGAAGCTGGCAATGAAGAAGCCATTTATTATCTAAGTAGGCTTCTGAACGAGGGCGAGAGAAAGTATTCCCCCATAGAGAAGTTATGTTTAGCGTTGTACTTTTCTTGTACAAAGCTATGCTACTACCTGGTCCCTGTCCAGGTACAACTCATTTGCCAAACAGACTTGATTAAATACATGCTATCTCGGCCAATTATTCATGGCCGAATTGGCAAATGGACCTTGGCTCTGTCTGAATTTAATTTAGAGTATGTACCTCAACGAGCCATAAAAGGGCAAGCATTGGCGGACTTCTTGGTAGATCATCCCTGCATTGAGGTACCAATCGATCCCATAGAAGTTTGCGAGGTTGGCATAATGCCATGGATCCTGTATTTTGACGGATCCAAAACTCGTGGCGGGGCCGGTGCTGGCGTGATGTTGAAAGCACCATCAGGCTGGGCCATGCATTTTGAATTCTCGTTGGATTTTCCTTGCACCAACATCCAAGCTGAATATGAAGCTTTTGTAGTCGGGCTGGAAATGCTCATTGAGCTTGGAGCCCGCTACGTGGATGTTAAGGGAGATTCACAGTTGGTGGTTCATCAGGTCCGCGGGGACTTTTGCTGTATCAATAGCGTTCTAGAAACATATCTGGACCATGTATTGTTGTTGACCATGCCGTCAAGTTTAGAGCAAGGAGCTATGTAGTTTTGGATGAGACTTTGTACAAACGCAGACCTGACGGGTTATTGCTGAAATGCTTGGGGGGCAAGGAGGCATTGCAAGCCATGGCAGAGGTGCATGAAGGGATATTCGGAGCTCACCAAGCCGGTCCTTCCATGCGATGGATTCTACATCGCTATGGATTCTACTGGCCCACCATCGGGCCAGATTGTGCCGCATATGCCAAGGGCTGCGAAGCTTGTCAACGTCACGGTCCTGTTCAAAGAGCGCCGGCGGTTGACCTGAAGTCCATAATCAAACCGAGGCCGTTTTATGGTTGGGCCATGGATTTGATTGGTATGATTTATCCCCCATCGTCAAAGAAACATGTTTTCATAATTTTGGCCACTGACTACTTCACTAAGTGGGTGGAGGCCAAACCATTGAAGGTGGCGAACCAAGAGGAAGTGATTTCTTTCATACAAGAACATATTATTCATCGATTTGGTTTGCCGGCAACGATAACGGCAGACCAAGGAGTTGTGTTCACTGGGGGGCAAGTTATGGAGTTCGCGGCGGAGCGGGGGATAAAAATTATCCATTCCACGCCGTATTATGCACAAGCCAATGGGCAAGCGGAAGCATCCAACAAGGTCGTGAAAAATATTTTGACGAAGATGATTAAGGATAATCCGCGGCGTTGGCACAAAATTTTGTCAGAAGCGTTGTGGGCATACAGGATGTCCCCTCAGAGCAGTACGAGAGTGAGTCCATTCTCGCTAACTTACGGGCATGAAGCATTCCTTCCCGTTGAAGTGACTGTCAACTCACTCCGGTATATGAAGCAGCACGAGTTAACACCTCAGGAGTATCATGAATCGATGATGCTCGAGCTCTGCGATCTTAATGAACTTCAACTCCGCGCCCTCGATAATGTTCAGGTACAGAAAGCAAGGGTGGCAAGAGCTTATAACAAGAAGGTTCGGCACAAATCGTTCGAAGAAGGCGAGCTGGTTTGGAAAGCTCACTTGCCGATTGGGGAAAAGGATCCCAAATTTGGAAAATGGTCGCCAAATTGGCGTGGACCATTTATGGTACATTCGGTGCGGCCTAATGGAGCCTACTTGCTGAAAGACTTGGATGGAGTAATGCATGAGCGTTTGATAAATGGCAAATATTTAAAGCCGTATGTGCCGTCCCTATGGGACGCAGCTGATCATTAATCTGGGCAGTGACGAACAACCATGTGCTAAAAGTGGTCTGGTCGGCCACCAAGCTTGCACAACATGGTTGAGTAGTACGGGAATGGCGAAGTACACAACAAATAAACTAATTCGCCAGCTTCGTTACCAATAAAGAAATTTTTTTTTAATGCCTTTAAGGCCAGCGGCAGGGTTCACCCGAGTCCAGCCGGTGCGGTACCGCTGTTCGGTACCAAAATGTTCCAACCTTATCAAACGAAGCTGTTTTTGCCACGAGAAGTAGGCATGGATAACAACGTTGTTGGGCATAGACGATTCGGTACTTGGTATAGGAAAAATCAAGAAGGCTATCGTGGCTAGAACTAGCCAGTCAGCCATGCTCAAATACGGCCGTCGCGGTTAAAGCGGCGCTGCGAATTAAAGAAAAGAAAAGAGAGCAATCGTTTGCCACAATTCGATAAACAATGATGAGCAAACAAAGTTGTTCATAGGTCGAGTTAACATGGCAAATAAGAGTATGCAGTCCGAGAAACGAAGCCAAAACAAAAATCCAAAGTAAATTCCGAAATGTAGAAAAGAAATGCTTTAGGAGTCGGATGGCTCGTGATCGGCGAGCTGCTGGGCAATGCGGGATAGAGTGGTGCGGACCCAAGTGAAAAAGCTTTGCACTGCTTGCAGCTCAGCCTGTGCTTCTATCTCCGCGCGAGTGGGGTCAGTGGCGAGCCGGGCCGCATCCTCACGTCGCATTTGTTCAGCCCCTTTGACGAGAGTCGGCATTGTACTTACTCTAACCACCTGCAGAGCTGGTGCCACGGCCTTCCCGCGTTCCACTAGGTCTTTACCCACTGTGCGGAGGAACGCCATGTCAGCAGCACTAAGTGGTGGAATGTTAATGCTCAAAGTCTCCAGAATTTTGCAAGCAGAGCCGGGTCATACTATGGTTTGGTCACTCATGGAAGTCACCAGAGGAATGCTAAGAAATTGATCCATCATCTTCAATGCTTCTCGGACTCGGCGTCGAAGTTCATTCATGGGCGAAGACGACGCGGGAAGGGAGCTAGATGATTCCATCGCAGTATGGAAGCTATGCCCGGTATCAAAATTGTCGGTGCCCTGTCGCAAAAGGAAGCAAGGGCGTGAGTAGGAGGTTAGCCAAAACATGGTTGGGTATTATGAGAAAGCATGAGTATAGCTAACCTCGATGACGGTAGTGGTGCGAAGAGATGGAGGGGGGCGAGTAAGTGGATGATGACTCTCAATAACTGCAACAATTAAGGTTTCAAGAGGGCGGCGAACACTTGCATGAGTAATGCCGGAGTTAAAATATGAAAGTTCACAGCAAGCATAAAGAGGAGTGCGAGGACGAAGATCGTACCTGCTCGCCGTTTCAAGTGAGTATTGAATGCTGATGTAGTTGAACCACCATCGTGGTCAGGAGCAAGCCAGGCGAGGATATCAGATAACGGCTTGCCGAAAATGTGGGAGGCTAGTGAATTCCATGCATCCTTGAACTGGGGCGAGACTTTATTCACCACGTTTTTATGAGGAGGAAAGTATTGTGCAGATTCTTGGTAACCTCGTACATCCATAATTTGTCCAGCGGTAAGCTCCGAAGAGCGGATGTGGAATTTTGGAAAATTCAAGGACGAGGGTGGTAACATAGGCCATGCTTGAACGAGGTTGAATTGTCGAGCAGAAAGTTGAGGGTTGTAAGTCTCAATACTGGGTACTTCTGAGCTGGTAGGAGCAAAGAGGAGGTCCCGAGCTGTCAGGTACCGTTTGCGTTCTTCGGTGAATTCATGATAAGCAGCGGCAGCGGGATCACCTCGCGGTGGTGGCTTGTCAAAAACGAGTTTGAAAGAAGCGGGGCTGAATATCCGTTCCGCGAAAGGGGTGAAGCTGGGAATCTCTCAGACTTCATAAAAGAAGGTAAAATAATTAGTGAAATCCCCTTTCCGCGAAGCTGCTTTAGCCAAACAATGGCCATATGTGAGCATTGTGGTATCTTGAACTGCCGTTTGTAGAACTGGTAGAGGGCCGCGAGTCGCCGGGAAATAAGCATGCAGCCAAAGTTGTAGTAGCCATAGAGGGACAGCGCTGAGGATGCCACCTTCGCTTGGAGCCTCTTTGAAACGGTTCACGATGGTATGCAGACCGCGATAGAGGTGGCAGAGCACAATTTCATCAAGATTGACACATTTGCCGGTGAAGATTGCAACGGTCGTATGCGCATCCGTGTTGGGTTGTTGGGCGCAAAGCACGAATCGGCCAAACCAGTAATGGAGAAAGGCCACCCGCTCGTTGTCGGATACAGGTTCGCCAGGGGTGAGAGGTGCATTGCTGTTGTAGAGTGATTTGTAAGAGCGGCCGAAGACCATCAATGAAGTTGGATCCAAGACTCTATTCGATTGCATACGCGGCTTTGATATGCCGGTCAGGGCCGCTATGTCGAGCAGGGTGATCGTCATCGACCCCAATGGGAGCACAAAACAGTTCGATTCCGTTGACCAGAAGCAGATAGCGGCTTTGAGCAACTCGGGAGCAGGACTTGGCAGCTCTGAACATAGAGAGAGAAAGCGGTCGAGGCCTAATGCCTGCCATTGAGATACAGTTGTGGCATCATGGGGCAACCGACCATGCCAGCGTTTGAAGTCGGGATCCGGGGTGGCCAACGGGAGGGCTCGGGTCTTCCATTTAAAGAGGGGACTGATATCGGGAAGATGAAACAGAAGCTGGGAATCGTGAATTGGAAAGGTGTCCAAAAGCTCCATAATGGCAGTGGACCGATCGCGAATGAGTGGACCAAGCCATCCCTCCTCATTGTCGTCTTTCGATATTATCTCGAGGGTGAAATCAGCATTGGTCATGTTTTCCAGAAAGTCTCGTCATTCCCCCGGAGATAACGGGAGGAGAAACGCGGCGAGGCTGCAGTCAGAAAAAGATTAGTTGGGTAGTGATAGCCATACATCCAGTGGTGGCTATTCGCCAGACAAGACAAAAAAAAAAAAACAGGCGTATAGAACAACGTTGAGGGGAATGACAGGGCTTCAATATCAATGTGAAGACAAGATTGCATAACTTACTCGGCGATTGAGGGAAACCCTTGCAGAGACATGATCGTGATTGCACCAGTTTCCGAACCAAGGTACGGTCCTCGGTTTGGTGAATCACTGTTAAATTAAAGTTTTTGGTGCAGGTTTAGGGTTTGGTTTAACTGGGTTATTTATAACTGGAGAGCGCCGCGGAGAGTAGGAAATAGTGTCCTCTTAGGTTCGGGTTTACGTTGTTGGCAGAGAATAGGAAAAGAAATATATCCGCGTAGCAATATAAAAAATGTATCTCGGTCTTTTTGGCCAAACAATGTTGCCGACAAGTTCAGGATTCAAACGGTGCTGGTGATGTGTGCCGCGACGTTGGCGGTTTGGCCAAGGCTCAAGGATTACATTATATATATAATAAGGAAGAGAAGGAGAGGATAACGTTGGGAAGTTGGAGACTTGGAGTGGAAGTCAACTTGGCCAAATACTTGGACCCGAGGTTGCCCAGGAGAACGAAGGCTAGAACAGGACTGCTACAAACAATGTTGCTGGGCATAAAATATTAAGAAGTAAATAAATAAATAAAACTCCCGGACAAAGCTGCTTCGTTACCTTTGCAGCTATGATGTTTTATTTTCATTCTTCTTGATGGCGCTGTTGGGAGTCACGAGGTTGTCGTTGTGGGCAAAGAAAGGAAGTCCCGTGAGGGTTTAGTGGCCAAAATAATCAGTATTGTAGATAATGAAAAGGTAGGAGGGATGTTTTGGTTCGGAACCATGCTACTGGGGTATTGTGGAGTTATTAAATTTCCCCCGTTTCCAGCCATGCAGTGGCCAAATTACATGTATTGGCCAAACAGTATCGGTCGTCAACAGCGTGACGGAGCCTGGTGCAGTGCTGTAAAGTAGTAGTGGTTTAATAATAAAACACTACCGTTTTATTCCTTTGAACAGCGTTGCGGAGCTGGCCGCAATGTTGTTGGTCGATGATTGAATATGGAAATAAAATGTGAACTCTCCTGTTTCGAGCCAAGCAGCATTGCGGAGAGGCAATTGATGGCCCAACTGTTTGCCTTTACAAGCCTGTAGAAAGGGTTCTCTTTTGTTTTCCTCGTTGGAGGAAATAAAGGAACAAGTCCTTACGGCCGGCCGCTATTAATTGGCATCGTTGATTAGCCAAAGTTGATTTACATAAATGGCTATTAAAACTCATTCGGACCGGTGGAACAACATTGTTGCGTTCGAAGCATGCCTACAAAAAAAAAAAAAGAGAAAGAAGACGAAACAAACATGCTTTGGAACAAATGGCGGTGTTGAAATTTTAAAATAGTGTTGGGGAAGGTTACGTTGTGGCCAAGGATTAGCTCAATTTTGTTTTTTTTATTATTAATATGGCCGAATGACAAATAATAATAAAAAAAAATTTAGGCAGAGCCGCCGCTGTTGCTAGCAGCGCTGATAATAAGAAAAAAAATTATTGAGCTCTGCCGCCGGCCAAACAGCCCTGGCGAAAAAAAGAGAGGGAGTTCCAAACAGCCGCTGTTGCTAGCAGCGCCGGGGAAAAAACATATAAAAAAAAGAGTTTGACAGCGGTGCGGATGAGGAAGTGAAAAAAAAATATAAGAAATTTCTCTTGCCGCTGTTGCAATCAGCGTTGGCGGAAAAGAAAAAAAATGGCCAAGCAATATCGCGGCTGTAGCGGAAATTTAACAGGCCTGACAAAAAAAAAATTTTAAAGGTGGAATTACAGCCGTGTGGTTCTATGCAGCGTTGCGAAGGGGAATTTCTATGGAGAAGCAACGCAGCATTGCTTGTTTGCTAAACGGAGGGAATTATCAAAAGGAAAACGCCGCCGTTTCAATCAGGTGGGCGCGAGGCTGTGTTGGCTCGGTACACAGCTCAGAAAATAGTCAAAGCAGAGCTGGTTTTAGCCAAACTCATCACAGCAACTCCGCATGTCTATATAATAATAAGAGAGAGGGGGAGAGTTCTATTTGGCTAAAGAGTTTTACTTGGCCAACGTGAAAAGAACAATAGGCTGAAGCGCCACCGTTTGGAACGCCAAAGCAGCGCCGCGACATTGTGTTGGGGATTAGGTGCGTCCAGAACGACAGTGGTTACTGAAATATCAGTGC
Source organism: Linum tenue (assembly GCA_946122785.1). NCBI lineage: Eukaryota > Viridiplantae > Streptophyta > Magnoliopsida > Malpighiales > Linaceae > Linum > Linum tenue. The sequence goes on from CAMGYJ010000008.1 coordinate 38,535,164, forward strand.
TGGTAGAGCGAATTTTTTTGGCATCGATGATGAACTAAAATAGAAAAGTTCCGATTGTTCAAAAGAGCAAACCGACAGCAAAAGAAACATTCGTGGCCGCACAAGCGTGCCGAAACAAAATAAATTCAGTTCGAAATAAGTAAAGGTTGAAAGTAAATGTAACGAGCTTCTAATCGGTGAGATGCTTGGCTATATAAGCCAATTCCGCTCGCAATGTGTCAAGACAGGTCCGGGCAGCCTGCCGAAGTTGAACGGCCTGCGCCTTCCTAATCTCAAACTTGTCATCAACCAGGGCTGTTTCCCGCGCCGCGAGTGTTTGGGTTTCAGTCGCGAGAGCAGTGATGGACGCCTGAATCGCTGTGCGGTGGGAAATGTCTTCAGCCAGTTCATTTTTCTTAGCTTGCACGTCTTTCTCAAGTTTTTCCAATTCGGCCTTCATCGTAGCGATTTTGGATTCGTCTGCCTGAATTTCCTGTTCGCGAGTTACGCACTGCTAAGATCGAGCTTCGTATTGGGAGGACAGATCATTGAAGCGCGCCGTGTTAGCGACGAGATGCTCCCTGATGGATTGAAGGGCAGTTCCCCTTTCAGCACTGTGTTTCTCTAGCTCGAGGGCGTCATGAGCACACTTCATGTATTTTTGGGCAAGTTGCTGAGCTTTCTTAGCAGTGGTCGTTTCTTCCAACCCAAGTCCAGGCAAGATTTCGGAAGAACCCAATCCGCTCAATACGGTGAAGGCCGACTCAAGCTCGTGTCGGTGTGGAGGGTCCATCGCTTCTTCTAAGGATAGGGAGAGAAATTGAACGATTTGGCCAATAGCATTTTTCACGGTTTGGGATCGTGGATCCAGGCGGACCTCGGTAGAGAGTGGAGTTCGAGGTTTTGCCAATGAAGTGAAGAATTGCACTGCCGTGTCGAGGTCTGGCATGCCCTGCACGTTATAAAAAAAACAAATGAATTAATTATCCATAGAGTAGAAAGTTTAGTGAGGAAGGAGCAATTGGATTTACCGTTGGAGTCAGAGTCGGTGAAGCCGTGCTAGTAGTAGATGGAACGGATCGGGTAACATCAGAGAAAGGAGATGACCGGGCAGCGAGGGGTGCGAAAGAAGGAAGGGATGTGCTGACTGGAGGAGTACGAGTGGTAGTCAACACGAAGCTGGCAGGTTTGAGGGAAGGTATGGTTGGAGCAACGACGATGGTGTCTCCCCGAGCCGAAGAAGTAAACGCAGAGTTGGCGGGAGTAGCTAGCGAGTGGCTAGTCTGGACATTGGTGGTTTCGCGCCCCATCGTCGTTTGCGGGTTGGCCCCATCACATGTCTCAAGAGTCGAGCCAGTTAGGTTCTCTTCATCTTTGTCAAGGTCGGCCTCAGACTCGAGGTTCATGGTGTCCGAGGTGGAATCATCCTCCTCTTCTGATGCATCGGTTCCTTCATCCTGCAAAGAACATAAAGTTACGTAAAGAAGCAAATACCATTGCATCCAGGTTTGGGCCAAAACAATTGTGCTAGCTTTAAAGTTGTGTGCGTTAGAGGAGAGAAGGGCATACAATCATGAGAGTGGTTGGTGCGTCAAATGTGGCAAGGAAAGTAAATGAAGCTGGAAAGGAGGTAATAGGATGCAAATGGCCTCTCAAAGCCGTAACGGTGGTGATACAAGGTGCGGGCATTTACCTCAACGTTGGTACTCGAGCGACTCTGTTTGGCGGGACGAATTTCGCCTGGTGATGTACCGGCAGCTGTGCATGAGAGGGAGCTCGGTAAATCGGGTATATATATATATAAGAGAGAAGGGTAAATAAGACGATGAGAATAAGTACGTACATGCTCGGCGCTTCGTGGAATCATGCGAAGGAGGTACAATGAATTCCCCATTGTCCTCATCGTCGTCGGCATCGTCAACCTCGCACTGGGTTATGCGGCTGATGACGTCGGTCGTTGGATCGTTAAAATATTGGACTTCTTTATCCTTCCAGGCCAATTGGAACGACGAGGTTACTGCGCCCGCTGTTGCATTGAAGTGCCTAAAAGCGTTTGGAAGCAGGTAATCCTGACAAGACTTCACATTCGCAATACTCCTCCCCAAGAGCGATGCGAGCCGCGTGTGCAGCCGCGGATAGTTCTTTGAGAAGGCGAGAGGGATGGGCCATTGTTGCACTAGCCCGAACTGGCGGGCGGCGAAGTGGGGATTATAGACTTCGAGGCTGAGAGCGGTCGAGGCTTCAGGTGCAAAGAGCATGTCTCTCGCTACTATCCAGCGAGCCCATTCTTCCACATACCAGTCATAGTCGTCGAGGGAAGCATCTCCCTATGGCGGTTTTTGGGTGAAAACAAGCTTGAATGAAGGAGGTCCAAAAATCCGAGCTTCAAATGGGGTAAAGTTCTCGATGTCTCTGGCCTGGTACAAAATCGGGAAGTATGTAGCGAAATCTTTCTTCAGAGGGGTGGCTTTAGCATAGTAGTGGCCATATGAAAAGATCGCAGTGTCATGGGCCATCTCAGTGGGAGCAGCCAACGAGCTTCGAACGGCGGGGAAGTAAGCATATAGCCACAACTGTACTAGCCAAAGGGGACCTATACCAGTGACCTTTTTAGCCTCGGTTGCCTTTTTGATCTGTTTAACCGTCAAGTACATACCCCGGTAGAGGTGACATAACACCGTTTCAGCAAGGTTGTCACACGTACCGGCAGCAATTTGGTAGGTTGTCTCGATCGCCTGCACTGGTTGACTGCCACCAGGACAGAGAATAAACTTATTCAGCCAGTAATGGATAAAATAGGCTCGCTCCTCGTCGGTGATCGGTGCCGCCGGGTCAGTTGGTGAATTGGTGTTGTAGAGAGAACGGTAGGAGCGATCAAAAGGAATGGGGTTGTCGCGATTGAAAGGAATTCTGGCGATCGTAGGAGGTCGATGCCGGGAGAGGCCAGTTAACGCGACGAGGTCGAGCATAGTGATGGTCATGGTTCCCAATGAAAATATGAAGCTGTTGGATTCAGTAGACCAGAAACATATGGCGGCCTTGAATAAATCCGCATCCGGTAGAGGAGGATGGGCGCATAGGGATAGGAAGCGATCTATGCCGGCATCTCTCCACTGAGAAGTAGTGGCTCCATCAGCAAGCAGGCGACAGTACCATCTCGCAAAGTCCTTTTCAGAGAGAGGCCATGAAGATAGAGTTCGTTTGGGCCTCTTTTGGGTGAAGTACGCGGCAGGTGGGCAATGAAGGAGTAACCGGGCTTGAGCACTCGGATAAGTGTTCAGCTTGGAGATAATCGAATCGCCAAGGTCGGTTATGGCAGGACCGTGCAAACCCTCTCCCTTGTCGGTTAATGAAAGAGTATCAAGTTCAATGGCCGAGGAGCTATCCAGGTTCCTCCATCTACTCTCTAGATCATCAATACCGCATAAGTGAGCCGCAAGATCAGGTGGTAGTGGCCTGCCAAGAAAAGAACCAGGTATGTTTATTTATTCTCATGATCGGAAGGGTAAGTCTCGGTCACCCGTCGAGGCAAGTAGCGGCGGCATAGAAAGCGAAAGGGATATAAAGCAACTTGTGTAAAACTACCAGAAGCAGGTACGTTGTCTTGTATTTACAAGGTCATGATCGCATAAACAATATATATACCAAAGGTGAAGCCAAACAATGAAGCAAGAACGTGGATATGCATGCCATTATTCTCCCGCAAGTTTACATGGGGCATATGTACTAGCATCATCTACATTTAATGTTGCCGTTAAATGGCAAGTAAAGAGAAGGGAGCAAGAAATTCAGTACTGTTTTTGGGGAGGTGTGCGGCCGCTGGGAGCCATGTCGGTGCCGTGGTGGATGATTGCCAGGGTTGTATGCTCGAAGAGGAAGTTGGTGGTGGTTTGGCGAGTATTGTCGCAGGTTGGCAAAAGGGAATAAGTTATGGAGTTGGCATGTCTGTTTATTTATAGGCTCATCGGGCCTTGATTAGGAATATTAAACTTATGAAGAAGAGGATTGTGTATGTCCTTTTCATTGTGGAGGAAGGATTGAGTCACGCGGGGCGGCGAAGTGGCTGGTTGGAGGAGGTATGCTTCGTTGCTGTGTTAAGGAAGGAGAGCAAACAAAATGCCACAGCTGAGGTGAGAGGGCTGCAATATTGCAAAAGGCTAGGGGAGACAAATAACACAAATACATCAAAGCTCCACCGTTTGGTTCACAGCAGCGTTGGGGGGTTTTCGGAGAAAGAAAGCCGCACCGGAGTAGCCTAGAACAACATTGCAGAAAGGAAAGTTCATAATGGATCGATTAAGTAAATAACTTTGGCCACAGGGATCGTTCGCGTGAGAAGCCACATGGTTGTGGGCTTGATGAAGTAAGCGGAAAAAGGGAGTAAAATAAAATGCGGCCAAAGCTGTTGAGGAACCCGATCGTACATGGAGTAGTAAAAGAGCAAAACGTCGGTGTTTGGCCAAAAGAGCATTGTGTTTCTCACGGGTTTGGAAACCAAAATACTAGTGTTTTTTTAGAAAAACAATAGTGTGTGCCGCACAGCCTTGTGGCAAATCACTTTGGCCAAAATTAATTTTGAACAATAAAATAATATTACGGCCGCCTCGGCCAAACAAAACAGCAGCAAATATGAGATTCAAACAGCTCTGTTTGGAAGAAAACGTTGTCGTTTAGTAGAAAATAGGGCAGAGCTGTGGAGATGGCCAACACAGTTATTCGGAAGAGAGAACAAGGTTGTATGCGAGTCAAGCAGGATTAAAATGATAGGTATCTTCCAATGGGGTAACAAAGGGAAAGCAAGGTGAAGGTTTGGCTCAAATAACAAGAGGGAGCAGGTATGTTTTCCTCCTCCTATTCGTATGGCATGGTTACGCAATTACACGGCATATACATATATAGATGCATGCAGTATTTGGGGATAATTGTCATTGAGGAGGTAATTGGCAACGGCGGTGTCACGCCCTGGGAGATGAGAAGACTTGGCAATGGAGGAATTCTCGATAGAAAAGGAACAGAAGAGAAGAGAACAGGGAGGAGAGAGAGAGAAGAGAGAGAAGGGAAAGTGAGTTTGTTATTGATCAGCTGAAAAAGTAGTTACAACGGTCCTGGCGCCTATTCTTTATACCACTAATACAAAATTACCACCTCACTCCCTCAACTTCTAACTCTATGCAGTTTAGTCCGCTCGTTACAACTCCCCACTTCTTCACTGAAAGCTTGTCCTCAAGCTTCAAAGTCTGGAAATCGGCCATGAAATTCAATCCAATTCTCCCAGGTAGCATCCTCCTCGGTCTGGTGAGACCACTGCACCAGTACCTGTGTCAATGGTTTGTTATCCCGAGCTATAACTCGCCTAGCTAGGATCGCTAAAGGAGATAACTTGAGAACCCCCTGATCATCCATGACAGGTAATGTTGGCTGGACCTGCAGAGAATCCCCCACCCTGGCCTTCTTCAACAGAGACACATGAAACACAGGATGGATGGCCGAGTCAGCTGGTAACTGTAGCTTGTAAGCAACTGCCCCGATCTTCTGCACAATAGGAAATGGGCCAAAGAACTTGGGAGCCAGCTTCTGATTAACCCTGGTTGCAACCGAAGTTTGGCGATAGGGCCGCAGCTTGAGATAGACCAAGTCACCAACCTGCAGTGTCCTCTCAGTTCTGTGGGCGTCAGCCATTTGCTTTTGTTTATTTTGAGCCTTGGCCAAGTTCTGGCGCAAAATGTCCACCAACCTGTGCTGCTGCTGCAACCTTTCAGCCACTGCTGCCACAGGAGTGGAAAGGGGGTTTTGGATAGAGAAATGGGAAGGAGCATACCCATAAAGAGCCTCGAACGGAGTGAGCTGAAGACTGCTGTGAAAATTGGTATTATACCACCACTCTGCTAAGGTCAACCATCCAAACCACTTCTGGGGACAAAGATGAACCATTCCCCTCAAATATTCTTCCAAACATCGATTCAATCTCTCTGTCTGACCATCAGTCTGAGGATGGTAGGCAGTTGAGTAATGCAGCTTCACCCCCTGTAATTCAAACAGTTTAGTCCAAAAGGAGCTTGTGAATAGAGCATCTCTGTCAGATACTATAGTAGTAGGCATGCCATGCAGCTTAAACACCCCATCAAAGAAAACTTGAGCCACTGTCATAGCTGTGTAAGGCTTGGAAAGACCAAAGAAGTGCCCATACTTGGAGAAGCGATCAATCACCACCAATATAGCATCCTTGCCACTGGAATTAGGCAAGCCTTCTATGAAATCCATAGAGATGTGCTTCCAAGCTTGATCAGGTATAGGAAGTGGTTGGAGTAAACCAGGGTAAGGAATGTTCTCAATTTTACATTTCTGACAAACATCACACAGGCTGATGTAATTCTTCAGATCAGTCTTGAGACCAGGCCACCAGAAATATCTCCTCAGCCTCTGATAACTGGCCTGCACCCCAGAATGACCACCCACTGGTGAGTCATGGAACAGTTGCAACAACTGTTTCCTCATTTCTCCAGTACTACCCACATAAATGGCCAACTTGTGGTAAAGCAATCCCTGAGAAAACCAGTACAACTTAGGGCCAATGAAAGGCACAGCAGCTTCTGCAATCAACTGTTGACACCACTGATCCCCCTCATAGGTAGACTCCAATTCCCCCAACCAAGCTGGTAGCACAGCTGTAATAGGACAACAGTTGCCTGAACTGGCCATGGAAGTGACAAAACTGGGATGTCTTGAAAGGGCATCAGCTACATGATTAAACTTGCCCTGGCGATATTGAATTTCAAAATCAAGCCCCAGCAGCTTCACCAGACCCTTCTTCTGAATCTGAGTGTGGATTTTCTGTCCCAGGAGATGTTTCAAACTCTCATGATCTGTTACTATCTTGAATTGCCTGCCCTCTAAATAATGGCGCCACTTAGTCACTGCCAAGATAACAGCAAGGTACTCTTTCTCATATGTAGAGAGTCCTTGTTTCCTAGGCCCCAAGGCCTGGCTGTGATAAGCCAAAGGTCTTCCTTCCTGTGAGAGGACAACACCAATTCCCATCTCACTGGCATCTGTTTCCAAAACAAACTGCTTGGTGAAATCAGGCAAAGCCAAAACAGGAGCAGTCACCATGGCCTGTTTGAGGGACATGAAAGCTGTCTGAGCTGATTCAGACCAAGCAAAGCTATCCTTCTTCAACAAATCTGTAAGAGGCTTTCCAATCACACCATAGTTCCTGACAAATTTCCTGTAATACCCTGTGAGACCAAGAAAACCACGCAACTCCTTCACATTTCTTGGCACTGGCCACTTGACCATGGCATCTATCTTGGCTGGATCTGTTGTCACCCCTTCCTGGTTGATTATGTAGCCTAAGTAGTCAATCTGAGTCTGACCAAAAGCACACTTTGAGGGCTTGGCATAGAGAGTATTCTCCCTTAACACAGTCAGAGCTGTTGCCAAGTGCTGTTTATGGCTCTCCTGATCAGGGCTGTAGATTAAAATGTCATAAAAAAACACCAGAATAAACTTCCTGAGGTAGGGGCTGAATATCTGGTTCATCAATGCTTGGAAGGTGGCAGGAGCATTGGTGAGGCCAAATGGCATCACAGTGAACTCATAGAGGCCCTGGTGAGTTCTGAAAGCAGTCTTGTGCTGATCCATGGGATTCATCCTGATCTGGTGATATCCAGAAAGCAGGTCAAGTTTTGTAAAAAACTTAGATCCCCTAAGTTCATCCAACAAATCATCAATGACTGGTATAGGAAACTTATCCTTTATAGTAAGATCATTCAACTTCCTGTAATCAACACAGAATCTCCAGGAACCATCTTTCTTAAGCACCAACAACACAGGTGAGGCATAAGGGCTTCTGCTAGGTTGAATATACTGAGCAGCTAACATTTCCTTCACCAATCTATCCATTTCATTCTTTTGAGGAATTGAGTACCTGTAGGGTCTGAGGTTGACAGGTTGTGAGTTTGGTTGCAGTGGTATGGTGTGGTCACAGTCCCTTGATGGTGGTAGGGACTGGGGTTTTCCAAAAACATCACTGAACTCCTTAAGCACTGAATCCAAGAATGCAGGAGCTGGATTCTTGTCACTGCTCTTACCAGGCTCCCCATCCAGTTGGTTAAGCACTTCTAGGCTGCAAAGTTGACCCACAAAAGCAATCTCTGAACGGTTCCACAGCTTCTGCAGGCTCTTGCCAGATATCAATTTGCACTGAGCAATATCCTGAATACCCTGCAACACCACTTCCTGACCTTCCCAATCAAAATAGAGCTTCAAATCCACAAAATCAAACTTAACCGGGCTGATGGTCCTGAGCCAGTCCAACCCCAAAACTGCATCATTGGATCCTAAGCTAAGGATTCTCATGTCATACTGGAATACCCTACCTTGCATTTCCCAACAAAATCCTTTGCAAACCCACTGACTGAGTAACACCGTGCCATCTGCAAGTTTCACCCGCAAGGGATGACTGGCAGGCACTAGTTGACAATGGAGCTCCTTGGCCTTTCTTTCACTGAGAAATGTGTGAGTACTGCCAGTGTCCAGCAGAATGTAAATCTTCTCCTTCTTCACCTTGCCTTGAACAATGAAGGAGCTAGCCAGGCCACCACTGTTGAGGGCCTGCATTGAGACTTCTTCTAACTCAGTCTGCTCCATCTCAGCACCTGGATCCAACACTTCTTCTTCATACACTTCATTACTGTCATCAACAATGTCTTCTTCACTACCAGCCTGAAGCACATTGAGCTGTTTCTTAACTCCACACACATGCCCAAAGAAGTATCGATCCCCACACTTGTAACATACCCCCTAGCTCCATTGTTTTTCTGTGGAACCACAGGAGACTTTACCCCTGCTGTTCTGGTAGGAGAAGGTCCTTCCCAACAACGAGGAGGAGCAGAAGAGCTGCTTGGAATGACAGTGGACCGGCCAGAATTCCCCTGACCCCCTCGCCATTTCTTCTGGTGAGCCAAATTGGATTCTTCCTGCAATTGCGCGAGTTGGAACGCATCCGCCAAGGACTGAGGCTTCCACATATGCATCACCGGCCTCAATTCTTCATCCAGACCACTAATGAAACTGCTAATGAAGTAGATCTCGTCCAAGGCTGGATTAAAACGCGCCATTAACGAACGCAATTCCTCGAATTTCTCCTGATATTCCGCCAACGAACCCCGCTGCCTGAGTTTATTGAACTCGGCGACCACACCGCCATAGGAACGATTACCAAAATGCTGGCACAGAGCAGCCACAAATTCTTCCCAAATCAGCTCATGGCGCCCAATCTTCCAGCCTTCGAACCAAAGATCTGCTCGCCGCTGGAAGTAGATGACCGCGAGATTAACCTTCTGGTCCGGAGGAATGGAGTAGATCTCGAAAAGTTTCTCACACTTCCGCGTCCATTCACGCGGATCCTCGCCATTGAAAGACGGAAAATCGAGACGAGGAAGTTGATGAATGTGTCCCGGGGCTGGAGCCTGAATTTGCTCCCGCTCAACTGCACGAGGAAACGGAGCTGGAGCCCTGGGAAACTGCGCCATGGTAGGATCAACTCCCCTAAATCCTTGAGGCGGTAGCGGCAGAATGCCTCGGCCCCCATTCCGGTCAACCAGCGGCGCCGCCGCACCAGCAATGGGACCCGGTGGCCTCGGATTCACGACTAAGTGGAGCATCTCACGGATCTCCGTCGTGAAATGAGCAAAACGATCGTCCAAACGGTCTTCAAGTTCGGTGAAACGAGTGGCCGTACCTGCCTCCATGGAGTCGAGACGAGCTGTGAGATTGACGAATTGCTGCGAATGACCATCAGCACGAGTCACCAATTCCTGAAATCGAGTCGCCTGAGAAGTAATTTTGGCGTCCAATTCGAGCTGAGCTTGCGATGTCGAAGCCACGAGTCCAGCCAGACGATCATCAATCGATCCACGAGTCGCCGTCATGATGAAAGGAGCCAAGTCGAGGCTCTGATACCACCTTGTCACGCCCTGGGAGATGAGAAGACTTGGCAATGGAGGAATTCTCGATAGAAAAGGAACTAAAGAGAAGAGAACAGGGAGGAGAGAGAGAGAAGAGAGAGAAGGGAAAGTGAGTTTGTTATTGATCAGCTGAAAAAGTAGTTACAACGGTCCTAGCGCCTATTCTTTATACCACTAATACAAAATTACCACCTCACTCCCTCAACTTCTAACTCTATACAGTTTAGTCCGCTCGTTACAGGCGGTGAGGACAAAGATAGGAAGGCGAGGGGATAGTATATATATAGTGGCTATTTCCTGGAGGATACCAGAGCGGTTGGGTTTGGCCGCGAGCGCTTTTGAAGTAATGGGGGAGGGATTGCTCTTTATTTCCCTGTTGGAAAAGAAAAGGGTTTTGACCAGGCTCTGCAATATTGCCAAGGAAAGCCATACGTGCAAAGTGGCTAATCAGGTAGGAATGTTCTCTGTTCTTTGTTGAGATTGGAGAAAGATTGGTGCAATCATGCTTGTTTTGGCGGTCGCAGGTATGCGTTAGCTCAACCATGAAAAATGCCGAACCCGATCAATTGAGAAACGTCGGGGTCTGCAGTATTGTGAAAAGAGGATCGGAGAGCAGCCGCGTTGGTTGTTCCCTCGATGTCGGTTGCTCCTTGTCATGACGGTATTGGGAAAGGACACAATAATAACAATAACAGGAACAGAAAAGCCATACTTGGTTATAATGAAATGCTACTGTTTTAAATAATAAAAAAAAAAACAGTGGTGTAAGCGTTTGCTGCTCAACTTTGCTGCCAAAAAGAAAGGCCTGGTGGTGCCTGCAACGTGGTTATGGAAAAAATAAGGAAAACACTAGGCTGCCGAGCCGCAGCGTTGCAGGCAATAGTTAGTCGCGGTGTGGCGAAACGAGTAAGAAATCAAAAAAGCATTAAAGCGCTGCCGTTTGGTCAAAAGCAGCATTGGGGTTTTGTGAGCGAGAATTAAAGCACCTCTGGAATGGCCTTACCAGCATTGCAGGCTAAACACGACAATGTTGCGCATAAAATGGCCAAAAACGCCGCCGTTTGGCTACTGAACGGCTGTGATTAAAACAAGACTATGTCGTTTCGGCGGCAGGCTTGCACGATGTTGCGGCAGTGAAAGCCGACATGCAAAGTTGCGTATTGCAGGTTTTCCCTTTTTCTTCATTGCGAGCCCACAGGGGCACACAACGTAACTTCGCCATGCACGGTTGCTACTGTCCATTTAATTGTTTAAGTTGCATAGCCATGCAACTAGCCAAGTTCCTGGACGTTGGGTAAAGGGTGTCAATTGCCATGCATGGCAATGAAATCATCTTTGTGAGGATTGGCTTTAGGTTAATTCAATGTTTGGTTTGTTTTGGGCTAATTATGTGTTGTGTCAACAATTTGGTTCATAATTCTTATAAACTAAATTGTGGGGGGCATTTGTTGACACCCAAAATTAATTAGTCCGGAGTTAAATGCCGCATTAATTAGTCTCGGCATTTAATTCAATAACGCGGTAAAAAAAACGGTGTCGTTTGGAGTTGAGCGGTGTCGCGAAACAGAAAAAATGGTACCGCAAGGAAGCTCAGCGGTACCGCAACACCGGAAACGACATTGTTGGCCGAAAATAAAAAAGGGCCGCGCGTTTAATAAAGGTTGGAGGAGGAGTTTTAATTATTTAATTATTATTGTTTATTCCTTATGAGAAGCGGCACCGCGGAGAGTTAAAACGGTACCGCAAGGAAGCTCACCGGTACCAGCGGTACTGGAAATGATACCGAAAATAAAAAAAGCGGGGCGCGCGGTTAATGAAGGTTGGAAAAGGAGTTTGTTTGTAATTAATTATTAATTTTACTCCTTGTTGGAAGGGAAAAATCGGTACCGCATGGAGAAGCGGCACCGCGGAGAGTTAAAACGGTACCGCAAGTAAGCCCAACGGTACCGCGGATTAGCAAACGACAGTGTTTAAATAAAAAACAATGTCGCGAAGGGAGATGCAAACGGAGCCGTTTTGGTGCTAACGATGTCGTTGGTCAATACACGAGTTTGACTAGTGATGACCGGATTAATTAACTAATATTGTTAATGATTATTTAGGACAGTGTCGTTTAGTTGAAAACGATGCCGCAAGAGGAGAGAAACGACACCGCAGATTATAAAACAATACCGCGAGTAGGCCAAACGATGCCGCAACAGGTAAAACGACAGTGTTAAAATTAAAACAGTGTCGCGAAGCTCAAAAGTTCAACGACATCGCGGGACAAGGAAACGAGGTTGTTTAGCCGAGAACAACGCCGAGGAGTGAGAGTTATTATTTTAGACGGTGTCGTTTAATGAAAAACGACACCGTTCGTGAAAGGCATTGTCGTGGTGTTGGTGAAACGGCATCGTTACATGGACAAAGGCGCGAAGGCAGTTACTACGACGAGGAGAAGCGCGAAGTATAAAGATTGGGAAGAGAGAGAAGTTCAAGGACGGCAAAATCAAATCACAACTGCACCATCGCAGAATTTATCTTTTTTCTCTCTAGTTCGTAGAACTGCTCTGTCAAAGACCTCCTTTGCAGAGTAGTAGTAGTTGTAGATCGTAGTCGTAGTTGAGGAGCTCTCCAGAGGAATCTCCATAGGAGTAGAGGTAACTTAACTTAGAACACTCCTGGTTCGATTTTCTGGTTATTCGTCGAACACCCTCGTCCGAACGTAGTTTGGAGAGGTGGTGAACCGAATAACGGTTGTTTGATTAGAAGTCAAAGGTGTATTGATCAAATCAACGACGCCGACACCGGCGGCGGATATTTGACGGTTGTCCTTGTTTCTGTTCGATCGATCAAATCAACGACGCCGACTTCGGCGGCGGATATTTGACGATTTGCTGATTTTGTGTTTGTGCTTACTTGAAAACAGTGCGCATTGAACACGCGAGTTTCGCCAACGAAACAATGTCACTTTGTCCACCTAACTTCTACAATCATTCGTAAACCTCAAGTGACAATGGTATATGGGTGTTGTCGAAGCCAGTCAATAGAGTGCACTTGTTGTTTGACATCATATGGCTAGGAAATACTCTACACTGAACTCTGTTTTACTTCACATGATATTAAAGATCGAACCTGGTCCAAATAATACGCGTCAATAAGACCACCAGAAGCCTTTACAATACTAGTGATACGCAGAAGTCATGGGTGAACATTTGGTTGATGCTTTGGGCGAAATCGATTCCCAGGGTGTGACGGGCGGTGTGTACAGGCCCAGGGTGTATCTGTCTTAGATGCAGATTAGCCTTGCGCTTCTTGGACCGCGGGTTGTATTTGACGATGAAGCCACTGAGCTTTCCAGCTACCAATAGAATTCTCAAGTATTTTAATGGTAATTTCCCTATGAGAATCTCTGTTTTCTGCGTAATAGAATGCATTTCATCCTTTTCTACCCCCACACAGAAGATTTAACTTTGGGATTGACTACATTCAAGCCAGACACCTCATAGAATGTATATAGTATTCTTTTAACCACTTTTACAACCTCACTGGTCCCCGTAGTGAAGATAATCAAAGCACATTAGCGAAACACGGGTGCGTTAGCCTGATTTTCCAGGTTTGAGGGTGAAGCTTGAAGATTTTATAGTCAACTGCTCTATTGAGCATACTTGACATCACTTCCATTGACAATGTAAACAGGTATGTAGACAAGGAATCACCTTGTCTCAATACCTCTTTTGCCAATAACAAACCAAATAAGTCCGCATTGAAATTAACACAAAGTCTAGTACGTACTATCGAAAGTTCCAATCCACACTATCGAATTTTTTTGTAATATCCACATTGAAAGGTATTTCATATACAAATTAATTATATTTAACGCAATAGAAATATCACATATGAAAAAGTGAGGGTACGTGAGTAGTAGTTATTATGTGTGAGTTCTCTTCGATCTTCATTAGCCTCGCTTTTATAAGGCAAGCAACATAATGGAAGGAAAAGTAATTAATGGTGCAATGAAAAAAAAAAAAAAATAAATCAAGGCGACTTGGGGGAGACTCGGATGGGCATTCCATGGGAAGGGAAAGGCAAGGGGTCCATCCTGATCTGCTCCTCCGGGAAGACGAGCGACCAGTCGTAGGCAGTGACGACGCAGTGAAGCAGCACCAGGATGTTGAGCTTCGCCAGCTGGCTGCCCGCGCAAATCCTCGGCCCTCCTCCGAACGGGACGTAGGCGTAGGGCGGGAATTTCTGGTCCTGGAAGCGGCTGGGCTTGAAGCTCATCGCCTCCTCGAAGTACTCCTCGCTGTAATGTGTGCCATACGCTGTCCACAACACCTGCTTGTAGTTGTGGGCATCCCCAGTCAGCCATTTAATCAAATTAATTAATTTATTATTGCATGTGCCTTAATTAAGTTTCCGTTGCGAATCGGATTGGATCAAATAAAAAGAAACCCCCTTAAATTCTAACTAATAATATTTCTAGAGAATTAGTTCCAACAAACCTAGCTCTGCACCAGCATGTGATTTGATGATTAGTATATATATATATAGCTGTAAAAATTTAATGTCTCTGCTCAAATAAGATGGCTAGAATAATATATGATATATCAAGAAAGGAGCGTATACTATAATAGCAATCATAGAATAACAATTCTATGATCTATTGGCGTATGAAACTAGCTAGTTCGTTGAAAATTGAAATTCTGTTATAAATAAATAAATAGAGATATAAATACAGGAGATTCGAAAAATATGCTTCATTCAATTCATGTCATGTGTTGCCTAATTCAAGTGTTTTTTTTTTTGTCATAGATAATAGTAACAAATAGATAGTCAAAGAACAACAAGCAACCAAACTAAATCATATAATAATTTTTTCATTATCTTACAGTAATAATTTCAATCGTAAAGACAAGGTGGATTGACACATCTACAAGTATCCGTAGTCACATATTAGCTAGGGACAATAATTTTTAATATTAAATGAGAGATAAATCAACAAATTATGATTTATGTTTTCAGAATTGTAATGTTACCAACATATTAATGAGACTAGCAAAAAAAAAAAAAAAGAGGTAGATAGATGGGATAGTTAGGTTGCTGACCTTCCATCCTTTGGGGATAGTGTAACCGCCAAAGTGAATGTCGTGAATGGCTTTCCTGAAAGAGCCAAATATGGGAGGGAACAGCCTCATGCTCTCACGCGCCACGTCCCATGTATACTTCATCCTCTTCACCTCCTCCAAACTCAATAAATTCCCCATTCCTCCTTCCTTCTCCTTCTCCTTCTTCTTCCTTATCTCCATATGCTCTGATCCATACCATCATCGATCACATGATCACTAATTAGGTCAACTAACAACCCTACAAATATTATATAATAATAATCTCTTATACCTACCCTAATGAACCACTAATGCAAAAGTAAATGATCCTTTACAACTTGTTACGTACGTACGTACCTTGCAAGACGAGGTGGTAGCAATCCGGGTGCCGAGCCAGCATCCGGAACGTCATAGCAATAGCATACGACGTCGTATCGTGCGCGGCAAACACCAACAGCACCACGTTGTCCACAACCTCTTCCTCCGTCACCTCCCCTTCCATCACCGCCTTCACAAGCCTCCACATCAGCTGCCCTTCCTCTCCTCCTCCTCCTTCTCCTCCGGCCTCCAGCTCCTTCCTCTTCTCCCTCACCACCTCCACCAGCATCCCCTTGATCTCCCCTCTCGCCCTTTTCGCCCCCGAAAACTTGGACCCCGGAAACCCTACCGCCGGCTCGAACACCCCTTCCAAAACCCTCTCGAAAACCTCCACCATCCCCGGTCTCACCTCCATCCCCAACAAACACTCGAACACGATCGCGAAGGTCAGGTTTTTCGTCCAACGGTACAAGCTGATCTCCGTGGTTGCATCCCAGTGCTCGGCCAGGCTGGACTGGACGAGCTTGCACATCTTGGGCACCAACGCCTCCAGCCCCGAGTAGCTGAGCGCCGTGGCGATCAAGCCCCTTACGGTCCGGTGCTGGTGGCCTTTCGCCTCCATGATGGACTTCTCGCCCATCAGCTGGACAGACGAGGCCGGCCATGAGCTCACCACCAGCTTGAACTCGTTGGAGAGGAAGAACCTGTTGGCCTCGGCCCCGTTGACCACGATGGTCGGGGAGCCCATCAGCCGCGTCTTGAAGATGCTGCCGTGCTTGGCGATGCGGGGGCGGAGGAAGTCTTCGAAGAGGCGGTTGTTGCGCTGTGATCGGTAGAAGTCCATCGTCTCTCCCAGCCATGGCAGCCCCATCTCCCCCGGCGGGAGATTCAGCAGCAGCTTCGTCCTTTTGGAGGATACTGATGAGGTTACCTTGTTGAGCAGATGTTTGAAGAAGATGAGGATTAGGGTTGTTGCGGCGACAACGGTGAGGATGATATTAATGTGGAAGGACATGGTTGGGGCATATGGCTAAGAGTGTTTTTGATAATGAGGGAGAAAGAAATAAGGGTGCATATGATGATGATTTTTGGAGATGGAGAGGGTGCAATATTTTATAGTACTGGTTTGGTATCGCAACTGTTGTTCGGAATGTGATTTGAATGTAACGTATTAGACATGTGTGTTTTAAAATTGTTTCAAAATATTTAAAATGTGTATATCTACCCATTAGGTAATTAATTGTTAAAAAATAAAATTAAAATAATCAATATTTGAAAAGCGAAATATCAAACATTTAAGGTTTAAATATGGGAGAGCTAGTGGGCTAATTAAATGCCATTTCATTTTAAGGTTTAAGGTTTTGGGTATGTTTTAAGTTAAAAATATAAATTAAATTTGTTTAGTGTAATTGCTAATGATTCATGTTTGTTTAAAGAGGACATTATTTGATGTATTTTTTTATGAATAAAAAATAAATAACTGTAAAAACAAATCTATTCTTCTATTTGTACTTTTGCTAGAAGAAATTTCAAATGCTGAGGGATTGCTAGAGCTAGCTTACCGTCAGCACCTTTGTCATGACCATACTATATAGTTATCGACTCCCTTGAACATACCATGTTTATGATAATGTCACATTCATGAATGAAAGAAAAGCATTTCAAAAAAAGAAAAAAAGGAATGAAAGAAAGAAAAGGAATCATGTACTTGGCTAGTATTTCTGTTGCTCGAAGCAGGCCAGCAATACAGCTGGCTAGGGAGCGTTTTCTTAGATACGTAAAAAGTCAAACCAATCCAATTAATTATTTTGCCCTCACCCTCTCGGCCTCTCAAAATTTTCTTTGCCTACTTAGCTCAGCGTTGACTTTCTTGATTTTCTTTTTGCCAATCCTATATGTTTTCGTTTCTCGTTGTAGCTAAGAAGTATTAGTTAAGGTCATGGTTCAAATAACTATGTTGTACATTATTATTTTTTGGACAGTTACTGTGCATAACCTTGCACTTAGTACAAAACTTAACCAACTCCTCACCCTTTCAGGCCTTAGGCCACTCAAATCCCCACAAGCTCAATATAAAATTAAGACCGAATTGGGACCGGACCGAATCAAGACCGGATTGTATCCAATCCAATCTTTGGTCCTTATATTTTAAAAAAAAACCGGACTAGATCAGATCAATTTGGGCCAATTTAATCGGACCAACCGTATAGCCACCCTAGTGGTTAGTAAACATGCATAACCCAATCATCATTCGTCACATCAGCGCTCATTCTCTCTTCTGAAAACCTTTTAATTTTTCCTCCTTAATCTTTAATGGACGATTTCTCACTCGTTTTAAGTTCGGAGTTAAATTTTTTTGCACAGTTAGATCAGATTAATTGTGCTCATCAAAATGATATCCACTAGATATATTTTGGGAAGGGTAAAATACCTCGGATACCACTTAAGTTTGAGAATTAGGATAAACATACCATTTAACTTTGAATAGGGCATCGGGTACCATTAAAGTCGCCAAAAGGTGCATCCGTCTAGTTTTCCATCCAACCCAAAACTTTAATTACCTTTTGGTACATAAAACTTTTTAAAATATCCAAAACTATAATTCAACAAGTATTATCTAATATAAGAAATTGAAAACCTTCTAAACATAGTATTCTAGAATGACTAATGAATTTTTTTAAATAAAATAGATAAATTAGTAAAAATAATAAACGAATATCAAGAAGAAATAATAAATATTAGAAAATTTATATTAAAAAATCTATCTAAACCTCTAATATAATTAGACGCACCACTAAAAATAGTTAAATAGAACATAATCGACCATCAAGACCACATAAAGACAAATGAAACACTATCATAAAGAATTAAATACATTCCAAAATATTGAAAAAATTTAGAACTAAAAACAGACAGAAAGTAACCAAGCAATATGAAAACTTTAAAAGCTACAACATTCAATAATAAATATAGAAAAGAAAATAAGACTATAGGAAGAGAATTACAATTAGTAACTTAATTAACTAATATGAAACATCTACATAATATAGAGAATTACAAGGAGATTTAATATCAAGCAATATGTAAACTTTAAAAGCTACAACATTCAATAATAAATATAGAAAAGAAAATAAGACTATAGGAAGAGAATTACAATTAGTAAATTTAACTAATATGAAACATCTACATAATATTAGAGAATTACAAGGAGATTTAATATTAAGCAATCTGTAAACTTTAAAAGCTACAACAATATGTTGTACAAAATTACATTTACCTCGATACATAAAATTATATGATAATAATAAAATGATGGTCTAGTATATATGTTAACTAGGGGTGTTCAATAGGTTGGTCCGTATCGGACCGCATGCGACTAAATTGATACTTTGACTGGATCATACCGAATCGAATATAATGTGGTTCGATGTTTAATCTTTTATAAATACTTAGTTTTCGTGAAGAAAAATGAACCAACATAACATTTGGACAAGACAAAACAGAACCAAAACATACCAAATGCAATGTTGATTGCGGTGATTATTTCTAAAATGTTTTTCATTATTGAACTGCTGTTGAATTAAGAAGATAATTTAATATCAATTATAAAATTTATCTACTCTGAAATAAAAATCTAACTATAGGCAAATATATAAGCAACCACCGCCCACGTAATGCCAAAAGCCTCTTCCCTCAAAAAGATTCTGCTTCTCCATTAATTTATGAAATATATATGACCCCAGACAAAGAATTGAAGAAACTGATCTCCCATAATGATCATTATATTAATATTTGGAACTGTCCCCAGATTTTAAGGGATACTTTGGCCATCCGAAATATTAATTTAATCAATTATACTTCTCTCTCACTTGACGTTAAACGCCTGAACAACCGAAGGCTTCGAATTTTTATTTTCCCCCGAAATGACTTCTCTCACACTTGACCCAAAAGATCATCACATGCAAAGTATATATAGGACTCTGCGACTAAGTTGGTACATGAACGGATCGGTTCCGCAACATGATGCTAGCAAGCTACTCTAAGACATTATTTACCCATCCTTGGCAATTTTTTCATACATTCATAATTCTGAAATGAATTTTTACTAGAAACCAAAATCATTCTTGATTGATTGTGAATTGAAGACGGCAAAAGTGTTTGTCCAATCGTAGTTAATCAAAACTTTATACTATGAGCCGGGGGAGAAGAGAGAAAAGAGCAGAAAATTTGTTGAGTCGTTAACAAATTCAACGGTTACTAAAACAATACATATAGTAATCACCTAATCCTAATACAAGTATACAACTAAATGTGAATTGATTTCAAGTTTGATTTGGAAACGAGCTCAATAATGTGTGCATTGGTAGAGGTTTAGTAAGAGGATATGCAAGTTGGAGACAAGTGGAGATGTGTTGCACTTTCAACTTTCGGGCCGGGTAAGTATTTGGCCTCTTGTGAAGTGACAGCCCATTTTGAGTTTTGACGTTCTTTGACCTTGCATGTTGAAGTGAATTATGTGTCATCTTGACAATGATTCGAGCGTAATTGAATTTTTTTTCTTCCCGTTTTTCTTTGACGTTTGTTGCAATTGAACTACAAAAGGGGTGGTTTTACGCTATGTTTCTTATGTTTCGGTGTGTTTCAGATTCTAACAGGTGAAACCAACCCCGGAGTCGAAAGTTGGAAGAAAAGGAGCAAAGACCGAGCAAAAAGGAGGAAGCAGCCTGTGTTCACGGTCTGCCATTGGAGTTCACGATCTCTAGGACCATGAACTGAAACCACAACCCGTGAACCGCGTTCAGAGGGGTTTCTGAGCTTACTGGCACCAAGGCTGTTCACGGTTGCTATGATCGTGAACTGCAACCACAAACCGTGATCCCAAGTGAAGGTCGATTTTAGGATTAGGGATTTGAAGATGTTTGGGAGAAATGGGAACGACGAAACGAAGAAGATGATTGAACAGAAAGAGATTCTGTTCTTCTTCTCGCAGGTTTTTGGGCCAAAACAAACCAAAGGCCCAGCTGAATAAAAGGAGATTGGGCATGTTGTCAAACACGGCCTCTCCACAGAGCAGCCTTTGAACTTCTTACTGAAGAGCAGAACCGAAAACAGAGTTAAGCAGCAATAATCGAAAACCAGAAGCAGGAACAAGGACACAACGATTTAACGAGGTTCACCAAGAATGACCACGTCCTCGTCCCGGTAATAGTCCACACTACTACCGAGAGACACTATATTTTCTGATTTATAGACACAGTTACAAAGCGAAGAAAATCACGAAACCAACAGAGTTCAAACCAAACTCTGTTCCTTCCTGTCACTCTCACAGAACCTATACCCCTGGAGAAAATCCCTCTTTTGATCTTGACAAACTAGCCCTCTACTGCTATTCTCAAAGAATACAAAACATAATTCGAAAAGACCAGGACCTATCAAATTTATACTTCTCCTTTAGCTAGCCGTTGAAGAAAGAAGCCGTTGCTTGATTTGCTTTGATCGAGCAGATAGTTACCAAAAATGCAGACTTCCCTTGTATGTCTAGCTCGGATCTCGCCCAACAATCTCCCCCTAGATCAGAGCTTGCAAATGATATAAGTCCTGCAGAGAAAGGTAAGTCACAAAAACCAGACAAGGCATTCCACACACACAGCAGTAAACCAAAGAGCAAAAAGCATAGCAACAAAAAGCTATCATCCAACAAACCAGGTCCAGCTAGTCAAAGCAGAATTTTAAAGAAAACAACTGATGCCAAACAATCAAAGAAAGGACAATCTCAAATAAAGGCACTCCCCCTAAATAGACTCATCATCTGAGCTATAGTCTACTAAACCTCCCCCCAGTTCGCCAGGTGCTACAACAGCAGCAGCAACGTAAAAGCCTTCTTCAGCATATGCTAGTGATGTGGCAAACTGATCAAGAGTATCATCATCAAGGTCATCCAGATTGTCATTTGCTTCTTCCATCGGATCTTCTTCTGCACCTACCACATGACTTGCTTCAGGATTTTGTTCAGGCATATCTTCTTCTTCATCAGACATTTCAGCATCTCCATCTCCAACATCCTCCCCCTTAGGGTCATCAGCGGCCATCTCCCCCTCGTTTGCAAGCTCCAACTGATCAAGAACTTGATCAATGGAGAGAAATCTAGCACTAAGTTCAGTCCGGAAAGAGGAAATGGGTATATCGAGGCGAACAATGAGCTGGGTGATAAGAGGGCCAAAAGGAAGAGGACCAGGATAGCTAGTATCTCCATAAGTCATAAAGACACCAAAGAGAAGATAAGAGAAGTCCAATGGAACATTGGAAACGACATGAGCCATAATCCAAAGGTCAAGAGGAAGAATGACGTCGAGAGACTGAGTGCGAGGAATCAAAATCCTGGAGATAACAAAGTGAAGTGCACGCAGACTAGGTAGAACTGAAGAGACAGGAAGGAAGGTTGCTGGGCCAGGGTGAATACCAGTCAACTGAATGAACTCGGCTGCAATATTGAAGTTAAACCGTCATAGTTCAGATTCATGGGTGAGAGACTCACCAATGGGAGGAATATTCAGAAGCCGGGCCAAATCAGAGACGGGAATAGTCACCTGGTGACCATAAACCACAGTAGAGAAACTACGAATATGGAGACCAAAAGAACGAAGGTTTGAATAGAAGAACCGAACTAGCTCAGGACAAATCAGGGTTGGAGGATCCTCCAAGAGGAAATCCCACCCCAGATTATGTATAAAACCCCGAAAATCAATGCCATAGTCCACAAAGTCAGGAATATGGACATGAATCGGGGTGGCTAAGGGACGGTTTTCATAGAACAAAGTATGATGATGACGACTCAGAGAGACTGGTTCGGAAAACAGAGAGCTTGAATAAGAGAATGACAGCAGACACGAGAGAGAGAGGAAAAGCTAGGATGGGCTAGAGAATGACAGCAGAAAGCTAAAGTTCTCGAGGTATAAATAGAGCAGGGAAGAAGAGACGACACACAAACACCCAATCATAAACAAGGAAACAAAGATCACAGTATGAAAAAGGAAGCAGAATAAACAAAAAGGAGCAAGAAAAATAACAGCAACAAGGAAAGAAAATTATCTAGGAAAAGGCAAGAATCAGTCTGCAATAAAATCTCTAAGATTTTCTAGAGACCTAAGACCAATATCATAGCACAGAAAGACAAAACGGCCAGCCGACATAGGCTTAGTAAATAAGTCAGCTAGCTGATACTCAGTAGAAATATAATGAAGCGAAATAACCTGATTGTGCCCCAATTCTCGGATGTAATGATATTTGATCTCAATGTGTTTTGTCCGGGAATGCTGCACTGGGTTTTTAGTCATGCAGATGGTGCTGGTATTATCGCAAAATAGAGGAATTGCAGAAGTATGCAAACCCTAATCTCCTAATTGATATTTTAACCAGAGGAGTTGAGTACAACATCCTCTAGCAGCTATATATTCAGCCTCGGCGGTAGACAAGGCTACAACCCCTTGTTTCTTGCATGACCAAGAGATAAGAGAGGTACCAACAAACTGACAAGCACCACTTGTGCTTTTACGATCAGTGAGACTTCCAGCGAAGTCTGAATCACTGTAACCAAGTAAGTCAAAGCTATTTTGCTTAGGATACCATAGACCTACATTCATAGTGCCTTTTAATTAACGAAAAATACGTTTAACAACAGCTAGATGACTAATTTTGGGACTTGCTTGAAACCTAGCACACAAGCAAACACTATACTGAATATTGGGACTACTAGCAGTTAGATAAAGTAAGGAACCAATCATACCCCGATATAACTTTTCGTCTACAGGAGCACCTTTGTCATCTTTATCTAATTTTAAGTTCACAGCCATGGGAGTTGGGCTGGAATTAATATTATATACTTATGCAACATGGTATTTATATATTTCGATTGACTAATAAAAGTACCATGAGAAGTTTGTTTGAACTGTAGCCCAAGAAAGAATTGAAGCTCACCCATCATACTCATTTCAAAGACAGATTTCATTGCTTCACAGAACTCAGAACACGTAGCAGGATCAGTGGACCCGAAGACTATATCATCTACATAAATTTGAACAATAAGCATATGAGAGCCAGAGGTCTTAGTGAATAGATTTTTATTGACTGATCCTTGAGAAAACATTTGATCTTTAAGGAATTTGGTCAGTCGATCAAACCAAGCTCTAGGAGCTTGTTTAAGACCATACAAGGCTTTGTTTAGCTTGTACACATAGTCCGGATGTTGAAAGTCAGTAAAACCGGGAGGCTGAGACACATATACTTCTTCTTGAATGTCTCCATTCAATAAGGCACTTTTAACATCCATTTGGTACAAAGGAAAATTCTTATAACACGCAAAAGCACATAACAATCTAATCGATTCCAAGCGTGCTACAGGGGCAAACTTTTCATCGTAATCTATTCCTTCCTCTTGGCAATATCCTTACGCAAAAAGGCGTGCCTTGTTGCGGATAATATTACCTTCCTCATCAGATTTGTTACGGAACACCCACTTAGTTCCAATGATGGTTTTCCCTAGAGGTCTAGGAACTAACTCCCAGACCTTAAGATATTCAAACTGAGATATTTCTTCTAACATAGCGTATGCCCATTCTTCATCATGCAATGCCTCCTTATAAGATTTAGGTTCTAGTTTAGATACATAAGCATACTGTCCAGGAGTATACTTACCTCGGGTTCGGAGACCATCTTTAATATTCCCGATAACTTGACTTTTAGGGTGTCTCTTTTGGATATGAGGTGGTGCTTGTATCCTCTCATCAGCTTCACTAGAGTGATGGGGCATAGCTTCTGTTTCTGAGGTAGTCACTGGCTCGATGGATTGAGCTGCTTGAATGAGAGAGTCATTTGGAGGTTGTTGCTGTAGTGATGATTCACTTGAATCTGTTTCATCAGCTGGTGTTTTTTCTTGCCAACGAGTTAACTCCAATAGGTCGAGAAACTGTGGTGTCGGTCTCACACGTCTTAACAGAAGCATCAACATTATCAAATAAAACATGAACTGATTCTTCCACCTTAAGAGTACGTTTGTTATAGATTCTATAATCTTGCCCTTTCAAAGAGTACCCTAAGAAAATTGACTCATCTGACTTAGCATCAAATTTGCCAAGGGTATCTTTAGTATTAAGAGTAAAGCATCGACATCCAAAAGGGTGAAAATAAGAAATAGTTGGAGTCTTTTGCTTTAAAACTTCATAGGGAGTCTTATTTAGATGTTTTCTTACTAGAACCCTGTCAATAACATAACAGGCTGTACTAACTGCCTCTGCCCAAAAGAACTTAGGGAGATCATAGTCGATCAACATAGTTCTTGCAGTTTCAATAATAGTACGATTTTTTCTCTCAACTACCCCATTCTGTTGGGGAGTTCTAGGAGCAGAGAAGGTATGAAGAATACCTAATGATTCACAAAACACAGAAAACTCATCTGAGATAAACTCTCCTCCATTGTCACTTTTAATACTCTTAATCTCAGAATACATTTTGACAAAGGAGTGAAACTTTTTAAAAGTTTCATCTTTGCTAGCAAGAAAATAGACCCAGCAGTATCTAGAGTAATCATCAACAAGAACAAACACGTATTTTTTTCCTCCAAGACTAGTGATAGAGCATGGACCAAAAAGATCCATATGAATTAGTTCAAATGGCTTGATCATAGCAATATCAGGTTTTGTCTTAAAAGGTCTTCTAGAATGCTTACCAGCAGCACAGGCACCACAAAAGAAATTTCCTCGTTCCTTTAGATCAGGAATTCCTCGGACCAGCTTAGATTTAGACAAGGCAGCAAGTTTTTTTAAGCTAATGTGACCTAGTTTTCTGTGCCAGGTTGCTTCCTTGTAATCTGATTTGGAAACTAGACAAGATTCATTGAAGGCTTTTAGATCATACAGATCAATCACATACATGTTTCCAATATGATTAACTATAAATATAATTTTGTTATCACGGACACGTTCAACTAGACAGTGAGAGGTTTCAAATGTCACTTTGTTCCCACTACTGCATAACTGACTTATGGAAAGCAGATTATGTTTAAGACCATCTACAAGCATGACATCTTTAACAGTTGGCATAGGAGATAGACCAATAATTCCTTGTCCCACTACTCTGCCAGAGTTGTTGTCTCCAAAAATTACTTCTCCTCCTAGTTCATAGTTTAAAGTTGAGAAGAGAGCTTTGTTACCTGTCATATGATGCGAACAACCGATGTCCAGATACCATTTACTTTCAGTTTCACTGAATTCATCGATGAGATCTTTGTGAGTTTCAGTGTTTGACATTCTTGCCATGTATTCCTCGTTGATATTCCCTTCATTATCATCCTCTGACTCATAATCGCTCCAAGAAGCAGCCATTGCTCGTTCTTTAGCCTTCAGTGTCAAAGGGCAATTGGCTCTAACGTGCCTCATCTTCCCGCACTTGTAACACCCTTGAGATTCACGATCAGTTGCACCAGTTTGTTGATCATTCCCCTGTGATGCAAATCTCTCAAAGAAAGCACTTTTAGTTCTACCAGGATTTGAGTGATTTCTTCCGCTATCACTGTTTCTTTGAAAAGATTCATTATATCTTTGATTTTGATAAGAGAAGCGATTATTCGTTTCTGAACAACGACTAGTCGACCTAGGAAAACTAGCATTAGAAGAACGATTGTGAGACTCATGACGACCCCTATTCTCTGTATCACGTTGCTTCTGATCATTTTTGAACTTCATCATTCGATGAAATTTTTTACTGACCAAGGCCAGTTCTCGTTCAAAATCAGAATCAACTTCATTATCAGACTCATATTCATACAAACGACTCTTGAAAGCAAGGCTCTTTTTGCGCCTTTCATCTTCCTTTCCTACTTGTCTGATAACATGTTCATGACTGAGAAGGGATCCAATTAATCATCAACAGTCAACGTGTTAAGATTTCTAGCTTCCTCAATGGCTGTCCGTTTAGGCAACCATTCCTTTGGTAAGGATCGAAGAAGCTTCCTAACCATGTCCTTTGATGCAATAATTCTACCCAGACCTTTCAATTTGTTGAGCAGACCAGTAAATCTAGTGTACATCTCATGAATCCCTTCACTAGGTAGCATATCGAAGGTCTCGTATTCATGCATAAGTAAGTCTATACGAGTTTCCTTGATGTTAGACGTACCTTCAACCATGGCTTCAAGAATGGACCAGATTTCATTCGCGGTTTCGCATTGCCCCACCTTGTCAATCTCATCAGGTGAAATGGCTGTTTGTAGAATGTGCTGACTCGCTGTTACTGTCACCCTAGAAAATGGCCAAGTATAACCACTTCCTAAAGCGTAGTATAGCGGGTCGGGTTTTAATGTCAACCCGGGTCCTAGATGTGATGACTACTCGGTGAATTCTTGTTATTCAGCGGTGAACTTTTAGTGCAACTCAAGCAAACAGAACACAAAGCAAGTAAACGGTTTGTTGTCAAGTCAAGAGAGGTCACCCGGATATGGTTCCCCCTAGACTGCAGTTAAGTCGGATTGTAATTACCAAGTTCAGTTTTCATGAAAGTTATACTGCGGAAGGTTCTCAATTAGCCTGAAGTCTCGACTAAAGGTCTCCAGACCCTCTCAATCTGAGTCTCTAGCGGGCGACTAACCTCCACCGGAGTAAACAGATTGAGGCCCTAATGAACCAAACCTCCACTACCGAAGTGACTTCGGTACAGAATAGCGAATTGGCTCCTCGACTAAAGTCACCAATTCGCCACCTTCGATTAAGGGTACTCTATCAACCTAGGCAGATATTCTCATTCTAGGTCAAAGCAGAAACAACAGGAATTTGATCAGGATTCAAGTCATTCAATCATTCAAACCTCAATCGAATATAATCAATTCACAAACTCTGTACTTGGGTTCATACAATCAGACCTAGCATACAAATCTAGGGTTCTCCATACCCAGATGAATGGGGAAACTACTCCATAGAGAAAGAAGCAAAAGCAGATTCAGACGCGGAAATCATACTGTGAAGCTGGATTCCTGCTCCTGGACGTTTAATCGCACTTCTCCAAGCTCAAACCGGGCTCCAATGGTGTTGAAGATCGATCTATGGCGCTTGGGAACTCTGGTTCGTCGCTTTCTCTCTCTAGGAATCGATTTCTCTCTCAAAAACTCGGAACTCTTCAATGTTGGCCTTCTTCCTCCTTAAATCAGCTGCCTGGTCGCGATACCCGGTCGAAATACCCGGTCGGGTATTTTGGGTTTCGACCGGGTATCTCTGCAGCGCACCGTTTCGCTTAAGGGAAGAATCCCCGGTCAATCGCCATAATCCTCGACCGGGGATTTTGCTGCTGTGCCCGGGCCCCTCTCTGCTTCTCGGGCGCCCAAAAGTGGTGAATACCCGGTCGGGTATTTGGCCACCTGACCGGGTATTTTCCTCCTTCAGCCCTATCCGTCCCAACTTTGCTCCTTTCGACCCAGAACTCGTTTCTCCGCCTCGATTCCAACGTCGGGACCTGAAATATGACATAAACACACAACCTAGCGTGAAATCGGCTTAAAACACGAGATTCCTCATCACAAACGGCCTCAGAATAGGGATAAAAACATGTATAATTATCGGTCTATCATGTGCATAGCTCGGAAATTTAGCTGAGCACTCTTCTTCTGCGCATCGTTCCAATCGTCTTGTCGATTGGCATCCATTTCAATCGGCCCATCTTGGACGACAGTCCAGAGATCTGCATCAATCCCCCACAAGAAGGTTTTCATCCGTTTTTTCCAGGCATTGTAGTTTGAGCCTGTAAACCACGGTGGATTATGATGCGACGCACGACCGAACGCAGCAGGTGAATTGGTTCCCATGAATCGTAACCTTTGGCAGTAGCTAGCTCTTCAAAGGAAGGCTCTGATACCACTTGAAGGTCGATTTTAGGATTAGGGATTTGAAGAAGTTTGGGAGAAATGGGAACGACGAAACGAAGATAATTGAACAGATAGAGATTCTGTTCTTCTTCTCGCAGGTTTTTGGGCCAAAACAAACCAAAGGCCCAGCTGAATAAAAGGAGATTGGGCCTGTTGTCAAACACAGCCTCTCCACAGAACAACCTTTGAACTTCTTACAGAAGAGCAAAACCGAAAACAGAGTTAAGCAGCAATAATCGAAGACTAGAAGCAGGAACAAGGACACAACAATTTAACGAGGTTCACCAAGAATGGCTACGTCCTCGTCCCGGTAATAGTCCACACTACTACCGAGAGACACTATATTTTTTGATGGTTTTCCTTTTCCTCTCTTGTGTTTTCCCTTCTCCTAGCATGGAGTAGTCCCTTCTTTCACTTGGGTGTTTGTAAACCCAAGCTACAATTATGTGAATGTTAGTATGAATTGAATGATTTGTGTGTGGTTGTGTTTAATGTGAATGTGGAGGTATTATTCATGAATGATTGTGTTGTGTGAACATACTTAAACATACTTGCCCTATATTGCACCCATCTAAGGTTTATACTTGGGCCTTAGGTGGGATTTTATTTTGATTGTCAGAGCGAGTCAAGTTTTGGCACCGTTGCCGGGGAACTTCTGTCTGTTATCGTGAAAAGTTCGTTTGGTGTTAATCTAGCTTTTATTGTCAGTTTTGTTAAGTGTGAAGTTTGTTTGTGCTAGACGTGTTGTGTTCTTTAAGTGTGTGTAGGGAGGTGCATGACCCGAAGCAATACGGCGCCTTTAACACCACCGAACAAGGATGTCAACCAGACTCTCCCACTTTTAGCTCAAGAGAGGGAGCAAGTGGAGGCAAGAAGGAGAATTGAAGAGAGGGGACAACAAGTTGGTCCCAGATTTGAAGGAATTGACGGAGAAATTGAATTTGAGATGGCGGGGAATCAACATCGGGAGCCGAGGAAGAGCCAAGGACTATGGGCCATTACATGGCTCCACGGGCGGCGGATATCCAATCTCCCATCTTATATCCACCCGTGGCTGCCAAAAACTTTGAAATCAAGCCCGCTCTCATGACGATGATTCAAAACAACACCTATTTTGATGGGCTTGCCAACGAATCACCACGAGAGATGTCCAAAGGTTTCTTGAGATAGCGGGAAGCTTGAAAATAAATGGCGTCCCCGAGGAGGTATTGCGATTGAGACTTTTCCCCTATTCTTTGGCAGGGAAGGCACTCTGATGGCTCAACAACCGTCCGACTCTATCCATCACCTCTTGGGACGATTTACTCAACAAGTTCATGACCCGATATTGTCCTCCTTCCAAGACGGACGAGTGGAGGAAGAAGATCACTCACTTTGATCAAGAGGAGGATGAGACAATGAGGGATGCATGGGAAAGATTCTTTGACTACTTCCTGATATAATCCAAATCCGAAGAGAACCCTCGAACTCGGATGATATGACCAAAGTACACAGCTCCAACGATCTTTACTTGATTTTCTTGAAAAGGACCTTTTCTTGATTCTTTGATTTTCTTGATTTTCTTGATGTCGCCTTTCTTGAACTCGAAAATAAAAGATAGGATGGAATCAATCGGACAATCCCAACTCGTGATGAAGGGAAATTGGTATATTAAACTAATCAAACAACACCAACTCATGGAAAGGGGCAATTGATATAGGTGATGCTCGCCACAACTAGACGCGACTCTAGTTGATAAGAGACACGTGAAACTCCCGGAATCCTCGACAGAAGCTTGCACAAAAACTCGTTCGTATTGAACTCAAAACTTGACTTTGATTGATTGAAAACTTGATGAAAAATACATGTGATTCGTTCTCCTTATATAGGCAACGAAAATCAAATCCAAAACTAAGAAAGAAAGCTGAAATCCTTAACTAACAAGTAAACAAAGTCCTACAAAGGAAAGGAAACAAGTTTGACTCTTTCAACCCTTAAAACTAGCCTTAAAATCCTCCCTCACATGGCTTGTGTTCACACCTGATATTCCTTTCACACTTGTATTCCTTTCACACATTGTGTTCACACCATGGCGAAATTCCTTCCTTTTTGGCCGAATCTTCACTCCTTTCTCCAAGCCCATCTTCTTGTGGTTTGGATCCACAAATTTAAGCATGTGATGGGCTTTCCTCGATGCAGTTCCATATCCATGAAGAATGATCCCATTTGATCCTTGTATCGTTGTTTTCTGGCCTTCATCTTTGGACCACGAGAATTATATGTTATGCCAATCGATTTCACATCAACAAACTCATAGACCTTGCTTGAAAAACCATTTTCACCCATCTTAAATGCTCCAAAGATCTCTTTGAACATCTTAATTCTTCTCTTGGCCCATGTTCCATATAAAGATCTAATTTGACCTCGAGTAACATCATGTGGGGTGAGCGGTGTCGCATCATTCCCTCCCTCTTGAAAAAGATTTGCCCTCAAATCTTGCTGCCACATATAAATGCTCTTCCATGACTTCATTATGTCCCATCTTGAATATGCACCTTGAATGACAAGCTTATCTACAAACTCTTGAAGTCTTCTTCTTTTTCTAATATGAGCCTCCTTGCATGACACTTCATCTCCAATAACAAACTCAAAGTGCTGAACAATCGCACCATAATCTCCAATTTGAATTGGCTTGCATTGAGAATCTTGAACAAGTAAATCATTCTCCTTTGTCTCCATATCTTCATTCCCATGGACAACCTTGGGTAGAACTTCTTCTCGAATGGTCAACTCAACATGAATTGTAGCTTCTTCAACAAGTGATGACTCTTCTAGATCCTCTTTCAAGTTTACTTCATCATGATCAAAATCCAGCATGATGTTGGTGATAGGAAATACCTTCTCTTCATCTTCTACTTGAAGTTTGGGTTCTTCTTGAGACGAAATTAAAGCTTGTGCATCCTCTTCACAAGTGACTATAGTAAGTCCATCAACAAGAACTTCTTCTTTCTCTTCCACTTCTTCTTTGACTTCCTCTTCTACTTTGGCTTGAAACTCGTTCTCCTTCTTCAAGTTTTGTTTCATTTCAAGTTGATCCTCATAGGCTTCTTTGGGAGATAAAGCCTTTAACACGAATTTCTAACCTTTATGTGATAG
Source organism: Linum tenue (assembly GCA_946122785.1). NCBI lineage: Eukaryota > Viridiplantae > Streptophyta > Magnoliopsida > Malpighiales > Linaceae > Linum > Linum tenue. The sequence continues at coordinate 38,566,555 of CAMGYJ010000008.1, forward strand.
CTTGTATTTATTAGTCACCCCATCGTGTTGTGCACTTCGATCAAACGACCATGGTCTTCCAAGCAAAACATGAGGCGCTTCCATTAGCACCACGTCACAAAGGACTTCATCTTTATAGCTTCCAATTTCAAACTTCAGTATGGCTTGCTCGGTGACCTTATTTGATCCATCTTCATTAAGCCATTCAAGAGTGTAGAGTTTCGGATGTTTCAATGTGTTTAACCCCAATTTCTTCACAGAATATGCACTCACCAAATTAGTGCAACTCTCTCCATCAATCACAACCAATAGTAGCTTACCATCTACTAAGCATCTCGTTTGAAATAGATTCTCCCTTTGCTTGAGATCTTCCTTCTTATGATAAGTGATTTGACTTCTTTTAGAATCTTCTCAATGATTGCAAATACTGAACTCTCTCTCTTTCTCGCGATGTTTGGGTGCATACCTCCTCCTCATGCGTTGGTTCATCTCTTTCCATGTCTTTGTTGGTCGTTCCTCTCTAAAAAGTCGACTCCTAGAGCATTCTTGAGTCCACCAATCAAGAGCATGATGAATGAATGTACTAGCAGCAAAGGTAACCTTCTCTTCCTTGCAACACTCATAGCAATCAAATATGATCCCCATCTTCTCTGCCCAATATAAGTATGCATCTGGATTACTTTGGCCTTGAAAAGTGGGGGTCTCTATGTCATCCATAAGTTGCATTTGTTCTTCATACTCCTCTTCATAGCTATCTCGACGTCTATAGTGATTATTGCTCTTATAGGGGACACCATGCCAACCTCTTTTGAATTCCTCCATTCTTGATCTTCAAGAGCTTCTTCACGCCGCTGAGTTTGAACTAGTAATCTTCAAATTGCCGCAGAGTTTTAACCGGACTCTTGATACCACTTGATATAATCCAAATCTAAAGAGAACCCTCAAACTCGGATGATATGACCAAAGTACGCAGCTCCAACGATCTTTTCTTGATTTTCTTGAAAATGACATTTTCTTGATTCTTTGTTTTTCTTGACTTTCTTGATTTCCTTGATGTCGGCTTTCTTGAACTCGAAAATAAAAGACAGGATGGAATCAATTGGACAATTCCAACTTATGATGAAGAGCAATTGGTATATTAAACCAATTGGACAGCACCAACTCGTGGAAAGGGGAAATTGATATAGGTGATGCTCGCTACAACTAGACGCGATCTCTAGTTGATAAGAGACACGTGAAACTCCCAAAATCCTCGACAGAAGCTTGCACAGAAACTCATTCGTATTGAACTCGAAACTTGACTTTGATTGATTGAAAACTTGATGAAAAATACATGTAATTCGTCCTCCTTATATAGGCAACGAAAATAAAATCCAAAACTAAGAAAGAAAGCTAAAATCCTAAACTAACAAGTAAACAAAGTCCTACAAAGAAAAGGAAACAAGTTTGACTCTTTCAACCCTTAAAACTAGCCTTAAAATCCTCCCTCACATGGCTTGTGTTCACACCTGATATTCCTTTCACACTTGTGTTCCTTTCACACCTTGTGTCCACACCATGAGGGAATTCCTTCCTTTTGGGCCGAATCTTCACTCCTTTCTCCAAGCCCATCTTCTCGTGATTTGGATCCACAAATTTGTGCATGTGATGGGCATTCCTCGATGCAATTCCATATCCATCAAGAATGATCCCATTTGATCCTTGTATCGTTGTATTCTGGCCTTCATCTTGGGACCGCGAGAATTATATGTTATGCCAATCGATTTCACATCAACAAACTCGTAGGCATTGCTTGCAAAACCATTTTCACCCGTCTTGAATGCTCCCAAGATCTCTTTGAACCTCTTAATTTGTCTCTTGGCCCATGATCCACGTGGAGATCTAACTTAAGCTCGAGTAACGTCATGTGGGGTGAGCGGGGTCGCATCACTTTCTCCAATGCCCTCACCTTGGATTCGAGGAGCAATTTCGGATAGAGACTTTCTATGAAGGTCTCATTCAAGATAACAATATTCTGATCGACTCTCTTTGCCAAGGGAAGTTGATGAACATGACCCCTCCTCAAGTGACCGATTTGCTCGAAGATATGGGTCTCAAAGGATATGATTGGGGCTTGACAAGAAGTGGGAAGAGAAGCACCAAAAGAGGAGTGCGAAGTGTGAGAGCAAGTGCTCCACTTGAAGCGAAGCTTGACAAGTTGATCGAGGTGATCCTTGAGAGCAAGAAGCAAGGGAAGGAGCCATTAGTGCCATATGATTGGGGTGCAAGCTCGGGCTATGAAGAAGCCGTGTGCCAAGTGATGAACGAGGAAACGACCCATTACGAGCAGCTGAACTCTATCCCCCCTGTACACACCGAGCGGATGTCTTGTTTGGAGGAGTTAGTGACCACCTTTGTCGACTCCAACTCTAAGAAGTTTGAAAAAAATTGAGAGGTTCATAGGGGAGGCGATCAAGAAATTCTCAACCATAAAGGCGGGGTTGCAAAGTCACCAATCACTCTTGACAACCTTGACCACAAGTATGGGGATTATCTCGCAGGCAGCTTTGTCCTAGAAGCAATTCGATGAAGCGGGAGTAAATTAGTTACTCTTCGAAGCGGGAGAGAAGCGAAGGAGCTACCTCTGAAGAAGAAGCCGCCTGTGACAGAGAAGCAAGATGGAGACGGTAGTTTCCCCGAACAACAAGGGGCACGAGTGCAAACAAAGGGGAGAAGGGCGATTCGATTCCTCCATCGAAGCAGAGGAGAGAAAAAGAAACTCCAGCTATTCCCTATCCTTCTCGACTCCGTAATGACCGCATGGAGGCAGAGTTTGCCCACTTCATGGAGTTGATGAACCAGCTGCACCTCAACATCCCCTTCGTGGAGGCCCTCACCCAGATGCCCAAGTACTCAAAGTACTTGAAGGACCTCCTCACCAACAAGAGGAAGCTGGAAGGGATGGCTACAGTGACCTTGAATGAAGAGTGCTCGGTCATCCTGCAGAACCACCTGCCCACAAAGCGCAAAGATCCAGGGAGCTTCACTTTCCCTTGTTTTATTGGCAACATGTGCATAGTAAAATACTTGGCGGATCTATGAGTAAGTATAAATGTGATGCTTATAGGTTGTTTCAAAAGCTAGACCTAGGTGAACCTAGAACTACCATGATGAATATTCAGTTGGCAGATAGGTCTATCGTGCGGCCTAAGGGTGTTGTTGAGGACTTACTTATTAAGGTAGGGCCTCTCATTTACCCGGTCGATTTCATCATTCTAGACATTGATGACAACGTCGATGTCCCCTTAATCCTAGGTAGACCTTTCTTAGCTACCGCCAAGGCCTTAATTGATGTGCATGGGGAAAGTTAGTGATTAGGGCAGGGGAGGAAGGGGTTACCTTCTCTATTGATGATATCATGAAGTTTTCTCACCATCATGATGATGTTGATTATTGTGATGAGGTTTTTGATTTCATGGAGGCACTCGCATCCGCAGGTGCCTACCCTTTTGACCCTTCTGAAGAATGTTGTTTAGTAGGGATGAACATTACAGAATCTCCGGAGGAAGAAGACCAACTTCTAGAGGATCAAGCGGTGGAAGCCCTGCCCACAATGCCTAGAATCCTACCTCCTTGGAGTAACCACCTGATTTGGAGTTAAAGCCTCTGCCTCCCCATCTTGAGTATGCCTTCTTGAGGGATGATGGCAAACTCCCAGTCATCATCAACTCCAATCTTACACTGGATCAGAAGACTGAGTTGATTGAGGTCTTGCGTCGTCACGAGAGGGCAATCGCATGGAAGATCATAGATATCCGAGGGAGTAGACCAACCTATCTCTCGCACAAGATCCTCTTGGAGGAAGGTGCCAAGCCGGTGCGTCAACCGCAAAGGCGTGTGAATCCTAACCTGAAGGAGGGAGTGAAGGCAAAAGTAAGCAAGCTCTTGGATGCCGGCGATTGAACGATGCCACTCGTAAAGATCATTTCCCGTTACCCTTCATCAATCAGATTCTGGAGAGGCTTGCTGGGCATGATTATTATTGTTTCCTGGATGGGATGTCGGGGTACTTCTTGATCCCGATCGCCCTAGAAGATCAAACTAAGACAACGTTCACCTACCCTTTCCGGATATTTGCTTATAAGCGCATTCCGTTTGGATTATGCAATGCCCCAGCCACATTCAAGAGATGCATGGTGGCCATCTTTGATAAACTCAAGGGGGAGGTGATGTATGTGTTCATGGATGACTTCTCGGTATTCGAAGATTATTCTCTTACTGTCTTTCCAACCTGGAGAAGGTCCTTGAGCGTTGCGAAGAAACCAATTTGGCTTTGAGTTTGGAGAAGTCACATTTCATGGTGAGAGAGGGCATTGTGTTGGGGTACGAAATTTCAAAGAGGGGAATTGAAGTGGATCGAGCCATAGTTGAAACAATAAGCAAGCTTCCTCCACCAACAACGGTCAAGGGCATCAGGAGTTTCCTTGGACAAGCGAGATTTTATCGATGCTTCATTGAGAACTTATCAAAGATTGCATTACCACAAACAAAGCTTTTGGAGAAGGATGCTCCTTTACTTTTCACAAAGGAATGTTTTTAAGCTTTTAACATCCTCAAGGCGAAGCTCACGAATACTCCCATAATGGTCTCGCCGGATTAAAGCCTTCCTTTCGAGCTTATGTGTGATGCTAGTTACTATGCAGTGGGAGCAGTGTTGGGACAAAGGCGGGGTAGGCATTTTCAACCCATTTGCTATGCTTCCAAGACATTGAATGATGCTAAGGAGAATTATACAACTAGTGAAAAAGAGTTGTTGGCAGTAATATTTGCTTTTGACAAGTTCATGTATTACCTTGTGCTTTCGAAGGTTATTGTCTACACTGACCACTCCGCCATTCGCTTCTTGATGAACAAGGTCGAAAGCCCCGCCTAATCCGATGGATCCTACTTATCCAAGATTTTGATGTGGAGATCTAAGACAAAAAAGGAGTCGAAGGACCGGGAGGGAGCACCTCACAAAGATATATAAATGACGCTTTCCCTTATTACGGTCCATACTCCTTACTTAGTTGTAGTGGTTAGTAAGTTGAGGGACCAGTTTGTAGTTTGGCCATATCTCACGTCCTTTCTTGTGTGAGAATGGTTTTGTTATATATTAGGGTAAAGCCTCTGCCGAACCCTAATCATAATCATCATCAATAATAAACCTAAGAGCTCACGCTCTTCGTGGACTAGTCTCGTTCGTATCGAACGGGGAAACCACGTAAATCGGTGTCTCGTGCTTTTCTTTATCGATTTCTACATGGTATCAGAGCTGTGATTGATCCCTACAGCGTATAATCATGGGTGACACAATCGAAGGAGATTTCAGCACAGCTACGAAGAGTAGCTCTAGTGACGGCAGCGGCTTGATTCCAGGCTTGCCTCCAAAGCCGTCTCCTTTTCTGATTCACCAATCGGACAGCCCCAGCCAATTGTTCGTGGGGGAGCTACTCACGGAGTCGAACTACGGCGAATGGTTGGGCGACATAACAGATTCTCTCATAGCCAAGAACAAGCTTGGCTTCGTGGACGGAACAATATCGGCACCTACTGATGGCGGCGCTGAATATGCTGCATGGAAACAATGCGACGCCATGGTCAAGGGGTGGCTCAAGACGTCGATGTCCAAGGATGAGAGGAGTAGCGTTCGTTTCGCCAAAACAGCCCGAGACATATGGGTTGATCTTCAATCACGTTTTGGGGAATTGAGCGCGCCGCGGATGTATGAGCTGCGGAAAACCATTAGCCTTCTCCAACAAGAAAAGGCTTCTGTCGCCACGTTCTACACAAAGCTTCGAGGCTTGTGGGACGAAATCACTTCACTTGCGCCATCCTTGGAGTGCACTTGTGGAGGTTGCACTTGCGACGTCAAACGGAGGCAGCGGGAGGCCAAGGAGAGTGAGCGACTCTTCGATTTTCTCATGGGTTTAGATGACCCATTCAATAAAATTAGAACTCAAATCCTCACGATGAAACCAATTCCGAGTCTCGCCAAAGCTTACCATTATGTAAGTAGTGACGAGCAGCAGCGTCAAATCTCCAGTAATAGGCGTCCTCGAGTCGAGGCCGCAGTCTTCCAAGCACAAGGCGAGAAGAAGCCCGATCGCGTTGTGAAGCAAGGGGAGCGAGATGCGGAGGGCCGTCCCTACTGCACGTACTGTCACAAATCGGGCCATTTCAGAGAAACTTGTTACAAACTGAATGGCTATCCACCTCGCACTCCTGGCAACGGAGAGAGCTCCTCGTCGCGCAATTCGGGTGCCGGTGATCCGCCACCACGTCGCAGACCTGATCGCGGCGACTCGCGGCAGCAGCGATCCTCCCCTCAAGCTGCGGCGGTGGACGTGGAGCACAGCCCCATCCCGGGTCTCACGGCAGCCCAATTTGCTCAGCTGCGTTCACTTCTTGGTCCTGACTCCTTGACGAGTGCAGCGACCCCTCATGATCCCATATCCAACATGGCAGGTACGAATATCAGTTCTAATCATGCTTGGGTTATCGATTCTGGTTGTAACGAGCATATCGTTAATAATAAGTCTTTATTACTTGATGAGCTGGAGAAACCACCAGCGTTACAGGTTCGCATTCCAAATGGCACAGGAGTGCCGGTACAGGGTATTGGCTCGGCTAAGCTATCAAGTGATTTATTGCTTCGCCGAGTTCTTCATGTTCCAGCATTTCAGTGCAATTTACTCTCTGTCAGTCGGCTCACAGCTGATCTCCCGGTCGCGTTGATTTTCTTGAATGATTTCTGTGTTCTTCAGGACTTACCCACCAAGAGGCTGATTGGGATGGGTAAGCACGTCGATGGATTATATTATTTGCAGCTGTTTGATGAACGGCATCCGGTGGCACATTCAGTTCGTCAAGCTGTTGACAGTTCGGAGTTGTGGCATTCACGTCTAGGACATCCTTCTGCTGGGAAGTTGTCCATTCTTCAGCATTTTATCTCGAGTCCCATTATTCAACAACAAGACTCTTGTCATTCATGTTTGCGAGCTAAGCAAGCTCGAGACCCTTTTGCATCTAGCTCGATTACTACTCAAGAATGTTTTGAACTGATTCATGTTGACATTTGGGGGGGATATCAGGTTCCCTCCTTTTCCGGTGCTCGTTATTTTCTGACAGTGGTTGATGATTTTAGTCGAGCAGTATGGGTATTCTTGTTGAAATTTAAATCTGAAGTTGCGCACTACTTACTCTTTTTCTGCAATATGGTGCGTACTCAATATCGTAAGCAGGTGCGGAGGATTCAGGCCGACAATGATCCTGAATTTGCTACTTTGGAGCTACGGAAATACTATGAGGAGAGTGGTATTGTCTTGCAAACCTCCTGCACAGATACTCCTCAACAGAACGGAGTTGTTGAACGCAAGCATAGACATCTCCTAGACACTGCTCGGGCCTTACGGTTTCATGCCAATCTCCCACTTACCTTCTGGGGAGAGTGCGTTCTCACTGCAGCTTATTTGCTCAATCGCATGCCACTTTCTCCGATTGGCAATCGTTCACCATATCAGGTCATGTTCGGCAAGGCCCCTTCTTATCAACATTTGCGCAGTTTCGGTTGTTTGGCTTTTGCTCGCGACAACCATCATGGCTTGGACAAGTTTGCTCCGCGGGGGCGAGCTGGCATATTTGTTGGCTATCCCAGCAATCAACGTGGCTACCGCATTTTTGATCTTGAGCACCGCAAGATTTATACTTCTCGGGACGTGAAATTCCTCGAGAGTGTCTTTCCTTATCAACACTCAGCTTCTCCGACAGTCACTACCATTCGGCCATCCATTATTTCCTCTCCATCATCTACTGCGCCACTTTCATGTGAGGAGCAGCCTCCCATTATTCATGTTGCGGCACCCACTCCACCTCCTGACATTGAGTGCTCTTCCTCAACGCCAACCACTAATGATCAATCATCCCCATGCATACGTTCCGCGACGCCATGCACTCCTTCTAATGGGTCTTCAGCAGGTGACCAAGGCTCCACTACGCCTTCTTCACCCGTGCCGACCACCTCCATTTTGGACACCCACTCCACGCCTAACTCTTCCCCTGCTGAAGCCACTGCTCCGCCTCTTCGCCGAGGCGATAGGGTTCGTAAACCATCGACAAGGCTAGCTGGTTACGAGGTTGATGCGCCTGGCCTTGCCCATCACACAACGGCAGCATACCCTCTCGAAGACCACTTGTCTTATCATCGGCTATCCCAGTTTGTAGTTTGGCCATATCTCACGTCCTTTCTTGTGTGAGAATGGTTTTGTTATATATTAGGGTAAAGCCTCTGCCGAACCCTAATCATAATCATCATCAATAATAAACCTAAGAGCTCACGCTCTTCGTGGACTAGTCTCGTTCGTATCGAACGGGGAAACCACGTAAATCGGTGTCTCGTGCTTTTCTTTATCGATTTCTACACGTTAGCCTGATTTTCCAGGTTTGAGGGTGAAGCTTGAAGATTTTATAGTCAACTGCTCTATTGAGCATACTTGACATCACTTCCATTGACAATGTAAACAGGTATGTAGACAAGGAATCACCTTGTCTCAATACCTCTTTTGCCAATAACAAACCAAATAAGTCCGCATTGAAATTAACACAAAGTCTAGTACGTACTATCGAAAGTTCCAATCCACACTATCGAATTTTTTTGTAATATCCACATTGAAAGGTATTTCATATACAAATTAATTATATTTAACGCAATAGAAATATCACATATGAAAAAGTGAGGGTACGTGAGTAGTAGTTATGTGTGAGTTCTCTTCGATCTTCATTAGCCTCGCTTTTATAAGGCAAGCAACATAATGGAAGGAAAAGTAATTAATGGTGCAATGAAAAAAAAAAAAAAATAAATCAAGGCGACTTGGGGGAGACTCGGATGGGCATTCCATGGGAAGGGAAAGGCAAGGGGTCCATCCTGATCTGCTCCTCCGGGAAGACGAGCGACCAGTCGTAGGCAGTGACGACGCAGTGAAGCAGCACCAGGATGTTGAGCTTCGCCAGCTGGCTGCCCGCGCAAATCCTCGGCCCTCCTCCGAACGGGACGTAGGCGTAGGGCGGGAATTTCTGGTCCTGGAAGCGGCTGGGCTTGAAGCTCATCGCCTCCTCGAAGTACTCCTCGCTGTAATGTGTGCCATACGCTGTCCACAACACCTGCTTGTAGTTGTGGGCATCCCCAGTCAGCCATTTAATCAAATTAATTAATTTATTGCATGTGCCCTAAGTTTCCGTTGCGAATCGGATGGATCAAACAAAAAGAAACCCGCTTAAATTCTAACTAATAATATTTGTAGAGAATTAATTCCAACAAACCTAGCTCTGCACCAGCATGTGATTTGATGATTAGAATATATATATAGCTGTAAAAATTAAATGTCTCCGCTCAAATAAGATGGCTAGAATAATATATGAAATATCAAGAAAGGAGCGTATACTATAATAGCAATCATAGAATAACAATTCTATGATCTATTGGCGTATGAAACTAGATAGTTCGTTGAAAATTGAAATTCTGTTATAATAAATAAATAGATAGATAGAGGTATGAATATATGAGATTCGAGAAATATGTTTCATTCAATTCATGTCATGTGTTGTCTAATTCAAGTTTTTTGTCGTTGTCATAGATAATAGTAGCAAATAGATAGTCAAAGAACAACAAGCAACCAAACTAAATCATATAATAATTTTTTCATTATCTTACAGTAATAATTTCAATCGTAAAGACAAGGTGGATTGACACATCTACAAGCATCCGTAGTCACATATTAGCTAGGCACAATAATTTTTAATATTAAATGAGAGATAAATCAGCAAATTATGATTTATGTTTTCAGAATTGTAATGTTACCAACATATTAATGAGACTAGCAGAAAAAAAGAGGTAGATAGATGGGATAGTTAGGTTGCTGACCTTCCATCCTTTGGGGATAGTGTAACCGCCAAAGTGAATGTCGTGAATGGCTTTCCTGAAAGAGCCAAATATGGGAGGGAACAGCCTCATGCTCTCACGCGCCACGTCCCATGTATACTTCATCCTCTTCACCTCCTCCAAACTCAATAAATTCCCCATTCCTCCTTTCTTCTCCTTCTCCTTCTTCTTCCTTATCTCCATATGCTCTGATCCATACCATCATCGAGCACATGATCACTAATTAGGTCAACTAACAACCCTACAAATATCATATAATAATAATCTCTTATACCTACCCTAGCTAATGAACCACTAATGAAAAGTAAATGATCCTTTTCAACTTGTTACGTAACGTACGTACCTTGCAAGACGAGGTGGTAGCAATCCGGGTGCCGAGCCAGCATCCGGAACGTCATAGCAATAGCATACGACGTCGTATCGTGCGCGGCAAACACCAACAGCACCACGTTGTCCACAACCTCTTCCTCCGTCACCTCCCCTTCCATCACAGCCTTCACAAGCCTCCACATCAGCTGCCCTTCTTCCTCTCCTCCTTCTCCTCCGGCCTCCAGCTCCTTCCTCTTCTCCCTCACCACCTCCACCAGCATCCCCTTGATCTCCCCTCTCGCCCTTTTCGCCCCCGAAAACTTGGACCCAGGAAACCCTACCGCCGGCTCGAACACCCCTTCCAAAACCCTCTCGAAAACCTCCACCATCCCCGGTCTCACCTCCATCCCCAACAAACACTCGAACACGATCGCGAACGTCAGGTTTTTGGTCCAACGGTACAAGCTGATCTCCGTGGTTGCATCCCAGTGCTCGGCCAGGCTGGACTGGACGAGCTTGCACATCTTGGGCACCAACGCCTCCAGCCCCGAGTAGCTGAGCGCCGTGGCGATCAAGCCCCTTACGGTCCGGTGCTGCTGGCCTTTCGCCTCCATGATGGAGTTCTCGCCCATCAGCTGGACCGACGAGGCCGGCCACGAGCTCACCACCAGCTTGAACTCGTTGGAGAGGAAGAACCTGTTGGCCTCGGCCCCGTTGACCACGATAGTCGGGGAGCCCATCAGCCGCGTCTTGAAGATGCTGCCGTGCTTGGCGATGCGGGGGCGGAGGAAGTCTTCGAAGAGGCGGTTGTTGCGCTGTGATCGGTAGAAGTCCATCGTCTCTCCCAGCCATGGCAGCCCCATCTCCCCCGGCGGGAGATTCAGCAGCAGCTTCGTCCCTTTGGAGGATACTGATGAGGTTACCTTGTTGAGCAGATGTTTGAAGAAGATGAGGATTAGGGTTGTTGCGGCGACAACGGTGAGGATGATATTAATGTGGAAGGACATGGTTTGGGGCATATGGCTAAGAGTGTTTTTGATAATGAGGGAGAAAGAAATAAGGGTGCATGATGATGATTGATGGAGATGGAGTGGCTGCAATATTTTATAGTAGTGGTTTGGTGTCGCAACTGCTGTTCGAAATGCCATTTCGTTTTAAGGTTTAAGGTTTTGGTATGTTTTAAGTTTAAAAATATATATTAAATTTGTTTAGCGTTATTGCTAATGATTCATGTATTTGTTTAAAGAGGACATTATTTGATGTATTTTTTTATCAATAAAAAATAAATAACTGTAAAACAAATTTATTCTTCTATTTGTACTTTTGCTAGAAGAAATTTCAAATGCTGAGGGATTGCTAGAGCTAGCTTACCGTCAGCACCTTCGTCATGACCACACTATATAGTTATTGACTCCGTTGAACATACCATGTTTATGATAATGTCACATTGATGAATGAAAGAAAAGCATTAAAAATAATAATAATAAATAAATGAAAGAAAGAAAGAAAAGGAATCATGTTCTTGGCTAGTATTTCTGTTGCTTGAAGCAAAACAGTAATACAGCTGGCTAGGGAGCGTTTTCTTAGATACGGAAAAAGTCAAACCAATCCAATTAATTATTTTGCCCTCACCCTCTCGGCCTCTCAAAAATTTCTTTGTCTACTTAGCTAAGCGTTGACTTTCTTGAATTTTTTTTTTTGCCATTGCTACATGTTTTCGTTTCTCATTGTAGCTAACAAGTATTAGTTAACGTCATGGTTCAAATCACTATGTTGTACATTATTATTCCTTTTGTCCTTTTGTATAAATTGTTATTTTTATTTCAACAAGGCATCTTTTAGTAATGTCAAGACGAGCTAAGTATTAGATAAAGTCGCAACACTTACTTTAAGCCTTACACCTTCGTGATCCTTATTCCTTGGTAATATATAGATAATAGATTTCTAAACCATATAGTATTTGAAAGTTGCCAAAAAATAACGAGAATTTTGATCTATAAATTAAAATGTTGAACTCTTCTACTAAGATCTCAAATTTAAGTCCAGCTTCAAATAAGTTTTACTTGGAATGCTCATTTAATTTAATCATATAAAAATTTTAAGCCACAGAGGAGCATATTCAGTCAATAATTTAGGATAACCATTCCCTTATTAAAATTTGACGGATTATATCTCATTCGTTTTAATTTACATTTTAATTCTTTTATAAGAAAACCAATATAATAATATTGTACAAAATAAAATTTACTTTGATACATAAAATTATATAATAATAATAATAAAATGATGGTATAGTATATATGTTAACTAGGGGTACTGTGCAACAGGTTGGTCTCCATATCGGATCGCATGCGACTAAATTGACACTTGGATCATATCATAACGAATTAATTATAACGTGGTTTAATACTTAGTCCTCATGAATTTTATAAATACTGAAGAAAATTAATCAAAATAATATTTGGACCAGACAAAACATGACCTAAACAGACCGAATGTAATATTGATTCAGTGTTTATTTCTAAAATATTTTTCATTATTGAACCGTTGTTACGTGAATTAAGAAGATAATTTAATATCAATTATCAAATTTATCTACTCTGAAATAAAAATCTAACTATAGGCAAATATATAAACAAGTAAGCAACCACCGCCCACGTAATGCCAAAACCCTGCCTTCTCTTCCCTCAAAAAGATTCTGCTTCTCCATTAATTTATGAAACATATATGACCCCAGACAAAGAATTGAAGAAACTGATCTCCCATAATGATCATTATATTAATATTTGGAACTGTCCCCAGATTTTAAGGGATACTTTGGCCATCACGAGATATTAATTTAATCAATTATACTTCTCTCTCACTTGACGTTAAACGCCTGAACAACCGAGGCTTCGAATTTTTATTTCCCCCCGAAATTACTTCTCTCACACTTGACCCAAAAGATCATCACATGCAAAGCATATATAGGACCCTGCGACTAAAAGAATAGGTCTAAATAACGAATTGGTATATGAACGGATTAGGTCCGCAACATGATGCTAGCAAGCTACTCTAAGACATTATTTACCCATCCTTGGCAATTTGTTCATACATTCGTAATTCTGAAATGAATTTTTTCTATAAACCAAAACCATTATTGATTGATTGTGAATTGAAGACAGGCAAAAGTGTTTGTCCAATCGTAGTTGATCAAAATTTTATAGGTTTAATACACTTGTATATCCAAAACTTTAACTGTTGTGCCAATAATATGCAAATTTCTCGGAATATCACTTATATCCATGTTTTAAAGTTGTTCTTTGCCAAATCTATCCATTTCCCAATATATTTTTGGTTAAATACACTTGTATATCCAAAAACACCGTTAAAGAATGTGAAGGAATTGGATATAAGTGGTATTTCGGGAAATTTGGATATAATTGGCACAGCCGTAAAAGTTTTGGATATACAAGTGTATTTAACCAATTTTATACTATGAGCCGGGGAAGGAGAGAAAAGAGCGGAAAAATTGTTGAGTCGTTAACAAATTCAATGGTTACTAAACAATACATATAGTAATTAGTAAGTACCTAATCCTAATACAAGTATACAACTACTCCTAACCTATTACATAATAATACTCGTTCTATGAGGAACTTCCAGTTGAGTCCTACATTAATCAGATGCCCCCCACAAACTAAACGTGAATTGATTTCAAGTTTGGTTTGGAAATGAGCTCAATAGTGTGTGCATTGGTAGAGGTTTAGTAAAAGGATATGCAAGTTGGAGAGAAGTGGAGATGTGTTGCACTTTCTTTCAACGATTGGTAGAGGTTTAGTAAAAGGATATTCAACTTTCGGGAGAGAAGTGAAGTGACAGCCCATTTTGAGTTTTGATGTTCTTTGTCCTTGCATGTTGAAGTGAATTATGTGTCATCTGATTCGGGAATAATTGTATTTTTTTCTCTCCATTTTTCTTTGACGTTTGTTGCAATTGAGCTACAAAAGGGGCGGTTTTACGCTATGTTTCTTGTGTTTCAGTGTGTTTCAGATTCTAACAAGTGAAACCAACCCCGGAGTCGAAAGTTGGAAGAAAAGGAGCAAAGACCGAGCAAAAAGGAGGAAGCAGCCTGTGTTCACGGTCTGCCATTGGAGTTCACGGTCTCCAGGACCATGAACTGAAACCACAACCAGTGAACCGCGTTCAGAGGGGTTTCTGAGCTTACTGACACCAAGGCTGTTCACGGTCGCTAAGATCGTGAACTGCAACCACAAACCGTGGTCCCAAGAAGTGAAGCACTGCATTTTGGTTCAGTACACTGTGTTCACGGACGTGTTTTGATGTTCACGGCCGTGAACTTGAGCCGTGAACCTGCCGCGATCTCAGTATAAAAGGCCAGCTGAAAGGAAGAAGAAGGGAGACACCTAGTGTGAGAAACTTCTTCTTCTTCTTCTTCTTCTTCTTCTTCTTCTTCTTCTTCTTCTTCTTCTTCTTCTTCTTCTTCTTCAGATTTTTAGAGTGATAAAGTGATGAACCAAAGAAGAGGAGAAGCTAGGGTTTCATCTCCAAGCAAGGATTTGGGATTTCCTCCCCCAAAGGAGGATCTCCTCAACACAAGGAGCAAGGCTAGCATCTCTTTGATGGTTTTCCTTTTCCTCTCTTGTGTTTTCCCTTCTCATAGCATGGAGTAGTCCCTTCTTTCACTTGGGTGTTTGTAAACTCTAGCTACAATTATGTGAATGTTTGTATGAATTGAATGATTTGTGTGTGGTTGTGTTTAATGTGAATGTGGAGGTATTATTCATGAATGATTGTGTTGTGTGAACATACTTAAACATACTTGCCCTATATTGCACCCATCTAAGGTTTATACTTGGGTCTTAGGTGGGATTTTATTGTGATAGTCAGAGCGAGTCAAGTTTTTGGCACCGTTGCCGCGGAACTTTGGTCCTTTATCGTGAAAAGTTTGTTTGGTGTTAATCTAGCTTTTATTGTCAGTTTTGTTAAGTGTGAAGTTTTCTTGTGCTAGACGTGTTGTGTTCTTTAAGTGTGTGTAGGGAGGTGCATGACCCGGAGCAATCCGGCGCCTTTAACACCACTGAACGAGGACGTCAACCGGACTCTCCAACTTTTAGCTCAAGAGAGGGAGCAAGTGGAGGCAAGAAGGAGAATTGAAGAGAGGGGACAACAAGTTGGTCCCAGATTTGAAGAAATTGACGGAGAAGTTGAAGTTGAGATGGCGGGGAATCAACATCGAGGGGCTAATCCGCTTCAAAACCCAAATGTCGAAGAGCCGAGGAAGAGCCAAGGACTATGGGCCATTACATGGCTCCACGGGCGACGGATATCCAATCTCCCATCTTATATCCACCTGTGGCCGCCAACAACTTTGAAATCAAGCCCGCTCTCATGACGATGATTCAAAACAACACCTATTTTGATGGGCTTGCCAAAGGTTTCTTGAGCTAGCGGGAAGCTTGAAAATAAATGGCGTCCTCGAGGAGGTAATGCGATTGAGACTTTTCCCCTATTCTTTGGCGGGGAAGGCACTCCGATGGCTCAACAACCGTCCGACTCTATCCATCACCTCTTGGGACGATTTACTCAACAAGTTCATGATCCGATATTGTCCTCCTTCCAAGACGGCCGAGTGGAGGAAGAAGATCACTCACTTTGATCAAGAGGAGGATGAGACATTGAGGGATGCATGGGAAAGATTCTCTGACTACTTCATGATATAATCCAAATCCGAAGAGAACCCTCGAACTCGGATGATATGACCAAAGTACGCAGCTCCAACGATCTTTTCTTGATTTTCTTGAAAACGACCTTTTCTTGATTCTTTGATTTTCTTGACTTTCTTTATTTTCTTGATGTCGACTTTTTTGAACTCGAAAATAAAAGATAGGATGGAATGAATCGGACAATCCCAACTCGTGATGAGGGAAATTGGTATATTAAACCAATCAGACAACACCAACTCGTGGAAAAGGGGCAATTGATATAGGTGATGCTCGCCACAGCTAGACGCGATCTCTAGTTCATAAGAGACACGTGAAACTCCCAGAATCCTCGACAGAAGCTTGCACAGAAACTCGTTCGTATTGAACTCAAAACTTGACTTTGATTGATTGAAAACTTGATGAAAAATACACGTGATTCGTCCTCCTTATACCGGCAACGAAAATCAAATCCAAAACTAAGAACGAAAGCTAAAATCCTTAACTAACAATTAAACAAAGTCCTACAAAGAAAAGAAAACAAGTTTGACTCTTTCAACCCTTAAAACTAGCCTTAAAATCCTCCCTCACATGGCTTGTGTTCACACCTGATATTCCTTTCACACTTGTATTACTTTCACCTTGTGTTCACACCATGACAGAATTCCTTCCTTTTTGGCCGAATCTTCACTCCTTTCTCCAAGCCCATCTTCTTGTGATTTGGATCCACAAATTTAAGCATATGATGGGCTTTCCTCGATGCAATTCCATATCCATGAAGAATGATCCCATTTGATCCTTGTATCGTTGTATTCTGGCCTTCATCTTTGGACCACGAGAATTATATGTTATGCCAATCGATTTCACATCAACAAACTCGTAGGCCTTGCATGAAAAACCATTTTCACCCATATTGAATGCTCCCAAGATCTCTTTGAACCTCTTAATTCTTCTCTTGGCCCATGACCCATGTAAAGATCTAATTTGAGCTCGAGTAACGTCATGTGGGGTGAGCGGGGTCGCATTATTCCCTCCCTCTTGAAAAAGATTTGCCCTCAAATCTTGCTGCCACATATAAATGCTCTTCCATGACTTCATTATGTCCCATCTTGAATATGCACCTTGAATGACAAGCTTATCTACAAACTATTGAATTCTTCTTCTCTTTCTAATATGAGCCTCCTTGCATGACACTTCATCTCCAATAATAAACTCAAAGTGCTGAACAATCGCACCATAATCTCCAATTTGAATTGGCTTGCATTGAGAATCTCGAACAAGTAAATCATTCTCCTTTGTCTCCATATCTTCATTCCCATGGACAGCCTTGGATAGAACTTCGTCTCGAATGGTCAACTCAACATAAATCGTAGCTTCTTCAACAAGTGATGAATCTTCTGGATCCTCTTTCAAGTTTACCTCATCATGATCAAAATCTAGCATCATGTTGGTGATAGGATATACCTTCTCTTCATCTTCTACTTCAATTTCGGGTTCTTCTTGAGACGAAATTAAAGCTTGTGCATCCTCTTCACAAGTGACTATAGTAAGTCTATCAACAAGAACTTCTTCTTTCTCTTCCGCTTCTTCTTTGACTTCCTCTTCTACTTTGGCTTGAAACTCGTTCTCCTTCTTCAAGTTTTGTTTCATTTGAAGTTGATCCTCATAGGCTTCTTTGGGAGATAAATCATTTAACACGAATTTCTGACCTTTATGTGATAGCTTGTATTTATTGGTCACCCCATCGTGTTTTGCACTTCGATCAAACGACCATGGTCTTCCAAGCAAATCATGAGCCGCTTTCATTGGCACCGCGTCACAAAGGACTTCATCTTTATAGCTTCCAATTTCCAACTTCAATATGACTTGATCGGTGACCTTATTTGATCCATCTTCACTAAGCCATTCAAGAGTGTAGGGTTTCGGATATTTCAATGTGTTTAACCCCAATTTCTTCACAGAATATGCACTCACCAAATTAGTGCAACTCTCTCCATCAATCACAACCGATAGTAGCTTACCATCCAGTAAGCATCTCGTTTGAAATAGATTCTCCCTTTTCTCGAGATCTTCCTTCTTATGATAAGTGATTTGACTGCTTTTAGAATCTTCTCGATGATTGCAAATACTGAACTCTCTCTTTCTCACAATGTTTGGGTGCATACCTCCTTCTCATGTGTTGCTTCATCTCTTTCCATGTCTTTGTTGGTCGTTCCTCTCTAAAAAGTCGACTCCTAGAGCATTCTTGAGTCCACCAATCAAGAGCATGATGAATGAATGTACTATCAGCAAAGGTAACCTTCTCTTCCTCGCAACACTCATAGCAATCAAATATGATCCCCATCTTCTCTGCCCAATCTAAGTATGCATCTGGATTACTTTGGCCTTGAAAAGTGAGGATCTCTATGACATCCATAAGTTGCATTTGTTCTCCATACTCCTCTTCATAGCTATCTCGACTTCTATAGTGATTATTGCTCTTATAGGGGACACCATGCCAACCTCCTTTGAAATCCTCCATTCTTGATCTTCAAGAGCTTCTTCACACCGCTGAGTTTGAACCAGTAATCTTCAAATTGCCGCTGAGTTTGAACCGGGCTCTTGATACCACTTGATATAATCCAAATCCGAAGAGAACCCTCGAACTCGGATGATATGACCAAAGTACGCAGCTCCAACGATCTTTTCTTGATTTTCTTGAAAATGACATTTTCTTGATTCTTTGATTTTCTTGATTTCCTTGATGTCGGCTTTCTTGAACTCGAAAATAAAAGACAGGATGGAATCAATCGGACAATCCCAACTCGTGATGAAGAGCAATTGGTATATTAAACCAATCGGACAGCACCAACTCGATAGAAGCTTGCACAGAAACTCGTTCGTATTGAACACGAAACTTGACTTTGATTGATTGAAAACTTGATAAAACATACATGTAATTCGTCCTCCTTATATAGGCAACGAAAATCAAATCCAAAACTAAGAAAAAAAGCTAAAATCCTAAACTAACAAGTAAACAAAGTCCTACAAAGAAAAGGAAACAAGTTTGACTCTTTCAACCCTTAAAACTAGCCTTAAAATCCTCCCTCACATGGCTTGTGTTCACACCTGATATTCCTTTCACACTTGTGTTCACACCATGAGCGAATTCCTTCCTTTTGGGCCGAATCTTCACTCCTTTCTCCAAGCCCATCTTCTCGTGATTTGGATCCACAAATTTAAGCATGTGAGGGGCATTCCTTGATTCAATTCCATATCCATCAAGAATGATCCCATTTGATCCTTGTATCGTTGTATTCTGGCCTTCATCTTTGGACCATGAGAATTATATGTTATGCCAATTGATTTCACATTAACAAACTCGTAGGCATTGCTTGCAAAACCATTTTCACCCTTCTTGAATGCTCCCAAGATCTCTTTGAACCTCTTAATTCGTCTCTTGGCCCATCGTCCATGTGAAGATCTAATTTAAGCTCGAGTAATGTCATGTGGGGTGAGTGGGGTCGCATCACTTCCTCCAATGCCCTCACCTTGGATTCGAGGAGCAATTTCGGATAGAGACTTTCTATGAAGGTCTCATTCAAGATAACAAGATTCTGATTGACTCTTTTTGCCAAGGGAAGTTGATGAACATGACCCCTCCTCAAGTGACCGATTTGCTCGAAGATATGGGTCTCAAAGGATATGATTGGGGCTTGACAAGAAGTGGGAAGAGCAGCACCAAAAGAGGAGTGCGAAGTGTGAGAGCAAGTGCTCCACTTGAAGCGAAGCTTGACAAGTTGATCGAGGTGATCCTTGAGAGAAAGAAGCAAGGGAAGGAGCCATTAGTGCCATATGATTGGGGTGCAAGCTCGGGCTATGAGGAAGCCGTGTGCCAAGCGATGAACGAGGAAACGACCCATTACGAGCAGCTGAACTCTATCTCCCCTGTGCACACCAACCAGATGTCTTGTTTGGAGGAGTTAGTGACCACCTTTGTCGACTCCAACTCTAAGAAGTTTGAAAATTTTGAGAGGTTCATAGGGGAGGCGATCGAGAAATTCTCAACCATAAAGGCGGGGTTGCAAAGTCACCAATCACTCTTGACAACCTTGACCACAAGTATGGGGATTATCTCGCAGGCAGCTCTGTCCCAGAAGCAATTCGATGGAGCGGGAGTAAAGTTGGTTACTCTTCGAAGTGGGAGAGAAGTGAAGGAGCTACCTCTGAAGAAGAAGCCACATGTGACAGAGAAGCAAGATGGAGCCGGTATTTTCCCCGAACAACAAGGGGGCATGAGTGCAAACAGAGGGGAGAAGGGCGATTCGATTCCTCCACCGGAGCAGAGATGAGAAAAAGCAACTCCAGCTATTCCCTATCCTTCTCGACTCCGCAATGACCGCATGGAGGCAGAGTTTGCCCACTTCATGGAGTTGATGAACCAACTGCACCTCAACATCCCATTCGTGGAGGCCCTCACCCAGATGCCCAAGTACTCAAAGTACTTGAAGGACCTCCTCACCAACAGGAGGAAGCTGGAAGGGATGGCTACAGTGACCTTGAATGAAGAGTGTTCGACCATCCTGCAGAACCACCTGCCCACAAAGCGCAAAGATACAGGGAGCTTCACTTTCCCTTGTTTTATTGGCAACATGTGCACAGTAAAATACTTGGCGAATCTAGGAGTAAGTATAAATGTGATGCTTATAGGTTGTTTCAAAAGCTAGACCTAGGTGAACCTAGAACTACCATGATGAATATTCAGTTGGCAGATAGGTCTATCGTGTGGCCTAAGGGTGTTGTTGAGGACTTACTTATTAAGGTAGGGCCTCTCATTTGCCCGGTCGATTTCATCATTCTAGACATTGATGACAACGTCGATGTCCCCTTAACCATAGGTAGACCTTTCTTAGCTACCGCTAAGGCCTTAATTGATGTGCATGAGGGAAAGTTAGTGATTAGGGCAGGGGAGGAAGGGGTTACCTTCTCTATTGATGATATCATGAAGTTTTCTCACCATCATGATGATGTTGATTATTGTGATGAGGTTTTTGATTTTATGGTTGTTTAGTAGGGACGAACATTACAGAATCTCCGGAGGAAGAAGACCAACTTTTAGAGGATCAAGCGATGGAGGCCTGCCCACAATGCCTAGAATCCTACCTCCTTGGAGGAACCACCTGATTTGGAGTTGAAGCCTCTGCTTCCCCATCTTGAGTATGCCTTCTTGAGGGATGATGGCAAACTCCCAGTCATCATCAACTACAATCTTACACCGGAGCAGAAGACTCAGTTGATTGAGGTATTGCGTCGTCACGAGAGGGCAATCGCATGGAAGATCACAGATATCCGAGGGATTAGACCAACCTTTCGCTCGCACAAGATCCTCTTGGAGGAAGGTGCCAAGCCGGTGCGTCAACCGCAAAGGCGTGTGAATCCTAACCTGGAGGAGGGAGTGAAGGCAAAAGTAATCAAGCTCTTGGATGCCGGCGATTGAACGATGCCACTCGTAAAGATCATTTCCCGTTACCCTTCATCAATTAGATTCTGGAGAGGCTCGCTGGGCATGATTATTATTGTTTCCTGGATGGGATGACGAGGTACTTCTTGATCCCGATCGCCCTAGAAGATCAAACCAAGACAACGTTCACCTACCCTTTCGGGACATTTGCTTATAGGTGCATTCTGTTTGGATTATGCAATGCCCCAGCCACATTCAAGAGATGCATGGTGGCCATCTTCGATAAACTCATGGGGGGAGGTGATGGATGTGTTCATGGACGACTTCTCAGTATTCGAAGATTATTCTCTCACTGTCTTTCCAACCTGGAGAAGGTCCTTGAGCATTGCGAATAAACCAATTTGGCTTTGAGTTTGGAGAAGTCACATTTCATGGTGAGAGAGGGCATTGTGTTGGGGCACAAAATTTCAAAGAGGGGAATTGAAGTGGATCGAGCCATAGTTGAAGCAATAAGCAAGCTTCCTCCACCAACAACGGTCAAGGGCATCAGGAGTTTCCTTGGGCAAGCGGGATTTTATCGACGCTTCATTGAGAACTTATCAAAGATTGCATTACCACAAACAAAGCTTTTGGAGAAGGATGCTCCTTTACTTTTCACGAAGGAATGTTTTGAAGCGTTTAACATCCTCAAGGCGAAGCTCACGAATGCTCCCATAATGGTCTCGCCGGATTAGAGCCTTCCTTTCGAGCTTATGTGTGATGCTAGTGACTATGTAGTGGGAGCAGTGTTGGGACAAAGGCAGGGTATGAATTTTCAACCCATTTGCTACGCTTCCAAGACATTGAATGATGTTCAGGAGAATTATACAACTACCGAAAAAGAGTTTTTGGCAGTAATCTTTGCTTTTGACAAGTTCAGGTATTACCTTGTGCTTTCGAAGGTTATTGTCTACACTGACCACTCCGCCATTCGCTTCTTGATGAACAAGGTCGATGCCAAGCCCCGCCTAATCCGATGGATCCTACTTATCCAAGAGTTTGATGTGGAGATCAAAGACAAAAAAGGGGCCAAAAATATTGCAGCGGACCATCTCTCGTGACTCGAAGGACCGGGAGGGAGCACCTCACAAAGAGAGATAAATGACGCTTTCCCTAATGAACAGTTGTTCGCGCTTGCCACTGTTGAGTGTGCCACACCTTGGTTTGCGGACTTTGCTAACTTGGTTGGGAGGCAACTGCCCAAGGGGATGAATACAAATGGGAAAAAGAAGTTCTTCTGCGATCTCCGATACTACTTCTGGGATGATCCCCACCTTTTTTGGAATAGGGTCGATGGGGTCATTCAGAGCTGTGTCCTAGAGAAGGAAATGACGGCTATTCTAAGCCACTGCCACAAGGGACCAACCGGGGGCCATCATGGTGCCAACCGAGCTGCAAGGAAGGTGCTTCAATCGGGATTCTATTGGTTGTCTCTATTCTGGGATGCCTACACATTTGTGAGTCATTGCGACACAGCTGCCAAAGCACAGGTAATGTGTCTAACTGAAATGAGATGCCCCAAATGATTTCCATTACAGGTGAGATTTTTATGTTTCGGGCATCAACTTTATGGTCCCTTTTCCCTCATCTTTTGGAAATAAGTACATTCTAGTGGTTGTGGACTACGTCTCGAGGTGGGTTGCGGCTCAAGCTCTCACCACCAATGATGCAAGACGAGTATGCAGATTTCTTAAAAAAATGTTTTCACGATTTGGGACCCCGAGGGCCATCATCAGTGATCGAGGAATCCATTTATAGGGGCAATTCGACAGACTCCTCGATCGCTATGGTGGTACCCACCGGGTGTCAATGGCCTATCATCCCCAAACAAGTGGACAAGTAGAGTTTTCAAATAGGGAACTGAAAAGGATACTAGAAAAGACCGTGGACCAATCCCACAAGGATTGGTCTGCAAAACTCGATGATGCTCTATGGGCGTACTGCACGGCCTACCAAACCCCAATAGGTGTCTTGCCTTGCCAATTGGTGTATGGGAAAGCATGTCACCTTCCCGTAGATCTAGAGCATAGGGCTTTATGGGCCACCAAGCTATTGAATATGGACCCTACTCTGTGTGGAAATGAAAGAAAGTTGCAGTTGCTTGAACTCAATGAGTGGCGCCTCCAGGCCTATGAGAATACAATGATTTACAAGGAATGGACGAAGCGCTTGCATGATGCTCGACTGAAAAGAGGGATGGATTTTCAACCGGGAGATTAGGTACTCTTGTACAACTCCCGGTTACGATTATTCCCCGAAAAGTTAAGGTCAAAATGGTAGGGCCCGTATGCGGTAACAAGTGTTCCCATAAAGGGTAGTAGAGATCTCCCACCCAGAGCAAGGAACTTTCCAAGTGAATGGACACTGCCTCAAAGTGTTCCCGCAAGATGCCTAGTCCAAAGTCTCCGCCTAGCTTAAGACGTCAAATTAGCGCTTGTTGGGAGGCAACCCAACGGGGGTTAGCAAGTTTCTCTTGTTCTACTATCGTATTGTTTTGTGTAATAACCTCTCCTCGAGCGAGTATGTGTTGTGTTTGTGTGTGTGTTTTTGTCTTCTCCTTGAAGCTAAACTCTCCTACCCCGGAAAAATTCCAACTTTCACTCACCAAACCAAGAGGTAACATCATTCTACCCTTATCTTACACCATTGAGGGCAATGTCGAACTTAAGTGTGGGGTTGTTTATTATTATGCTTGTGTGAGTGTTATGGTTGTTTGGAGCCTTGATGTATGCCCAAATTTGAAAATTTTGAGGGTCCAAGCAATGTTTGCATGATCAAAGTGGCCGGTTTGTAGGAGAATCTCGTGTTTATTGGCATTGACCTTGAATTGTTGCATGTGATCGAGTGGGTCCTATGATGATGACTAAGAGGTGCATTAGGATAGTGCAAAGGTTTAGTTCTCATGTGTTCAAAAATGAATGGATGTCTTGACTAGATTACTTGTTGATTACAATTGCCATGCATTGTGTTTTGTGAAATTGGAATGGATGATTGAGTAACTAGGTAGTCATGTGAGTTTTGAGCCGATAGTTTTCTTCTTGTGTGCTTAGATCCCTCTTACCATGGCGAGTAATATCACAGTTGTCACTAGTGAGTATGATGGAGGCATAGAATTAGTCCACACCCACATGTTGATTGTCCAGAAATGTTTTATACCCTAGCCAACCCCTTTGAGCCTTGTGACTTTGGGGGTCTTTCTCTTGTAGGAGCTTTTTGCTTGTGATCTTAATGGTTTTTGATAGAACGACTCCCCATCCTTTCTTCATGTCTATACGTGAGTTGTCCTTGTGTCTCAGAGCTCTCGCTTTTGAGTTCCATTGAGGTTCTACATTGGAAGATTGTGTGTGGTTCTTGCTGGGAATGAAAGAGAAAAGATTAGTGTTGGAGTGAGTTCTTAAAAGAGAGCATTGGTTGTCAAATGTAATGTGGCAAGTTTGTTACTATCTAGTACCCCCTTCAAAAAGAAAGAAAAAGAGAAAAAGAAAGAAAAGGAAAGTAGAAAGGAAAATAATCGAAAAAGAGGTAATAAAACCGGGGCAAATAAAGTAGAGTGCCACAAAAGAATCAAAGAGTATGCTCTAAGAGGGGTTTCTTGGCACTAAAGCCATTGAAAACCCCACATACTTTTAGAACTCCTTCACTACCAAGTCAAAATATGATAGCAAGAGTAGACCGAGGAAATGTGCTTAAAGGAAGTTCATGATGGGTGATAGTTTGGAAGGGAGAAGCTAGGTTTTTGGCCGATTCTAGTGTCCATTGTTTGTAGGGAAGGTTCTTAGTCGAAACCATAAAACCTTCGATCTAAGGTGAAGATGTAGGACCTCATGATGTGTTCGCCACCACCCAAAAAGCCTTTTCCCCATGTCCAAGACAATTGCCAGTCATTTGAACCCATGTCTAAA
Source organism: Linum tenue (assembly GCA_946122785.1). NCBI lineage: Eukaryota > Viridiplantae > Streptophyta > Magnoliopsida > Malpighiales > Linaceae > Linum > Linum tenue. The sequence continues at coordinate 38,591,881 of CAMGYJ010000008.1, forward strand.
ACCTCCACACAAGCTAGTGATGACAACCGTCCCGTGAACTCTAACATTTAGAGGTCGCCACCGTGGTGAAGAGACGATAGGGCCGAATGTTGATGATTTTGCACATTCTTTGAACCAAAAGGGTCCCGACCCCATTGGTCAAGAGAGTGAGTGATTCATTCTTGCTTTGCATGTCATATCATACCCCGGTGAGGACCTTTGTTGCCCATTCGTTTCTTCCTTGGATTTGAATGTTATGCACGGTTAGTTGGTCTTGATAAGTGATCTTGTTGAGACTTGCATTGACTCGTGACAAAGTTGAGAACTTTTCGTTTGCCCGTTTTCGGTGACCTCGAATGTTGTTTGTGGTGGATGTCAGTATTGCGTGCAACGGTCCATGTGTTAATTGCCAATAGCCATTGAGATTCACCACTTTTTGTGCCCTTTAATTTGTCCCCAAAGCATTTTTTTAGGTTGAGATATTACCTTGTGTGAAATGGTTTGCTTGGGGAAAAGCAAACGTCTAAGTGTGGGGGAGTGATTCTGGCCTAATTGTACTCTTTTTATCCCCTTTTCTCTTCAACGTTTGTTGCAATTGAGCTCCAAAAGGGGTGGTTTTACGCTAGGTTTCTTGGGTTTCAGTGTGTTTCAGATTCTAATAGGTGAAACCAACCCATAGTTGAATGATTTGTGTGTGGTTGTGTTTAATGTGTGTGGTTGTATTATTCATGAATGATTGTGTTGTGTGAAAGCCTATCAATCTAATTGACATTCTAACCTGGGTGGAGAGAACCCCCCCCCCCCTTTCCGTTCTTTGAAAGAGGCTTGAATGCTGGGTTTTCTTGGGAAATTCGTTGTCTCCTAGTTAGGTTAACATAGGGAAAACCTCCTATTTAGTATTAGCACTTAGGGTTTGGTTGTGGGTGGCTGTCCGAACTCCAATTCGAGGGTGGAGTCTAACAATTCCTTAGTCAATAGGTTGAGAGGGTCGCATTAGTGGCTTGGATTGTATCCCATTTCCTCGACCTAGAGACTAAGAGGGTAGCTTTGGTTACTTGTTAGACTTCCCTACAGTTTACAACCCCCTCACCACACACGGTCATTCAATCCTTTAAGTCATAATTGTTAGCTAGGGGGAGCAACACCCGGGTGAAGCCTTCTCAATTAGTGTCAAAACTATTTCATCTTTGCAAAGTAATTTAGCTTTAGACCTTTGTTTTCACCAAAACTATCCACTAGATAATGTTTCAAACAATCGAAGTAGCGGTACATGGGCCGGCCCGGGTTGATATTTGAACATACTTGCCCTGGCGGCGGATCCAGAATATACTAGAGCATTGGGCCGCATTTGCATAGAAAATTAGATATCGTAAACAAAATATAATAACCAAGGTTCAATAAACCGCTAAGCATAAGGCGACATTGGGTTCCTACCTAACACCTATCAATGAAATAACAATATTGCAACACTTTTGCACTTCCGTTGAAATAATTAATAATTTGGTTAACACTTAACAACAACAAATATGATGATTATTTATGATAGATATATGGTGAATGAAATAGCACTTAGCAATTCTATTTGTGATGCTTCATGTATAAAATGCATATACACGTGTATAACAGGTTGCATACATGTTTTTACAAGAACTAAATCGACTAGTTTCTAAGTAGAATTGGATACAAATACTGCACGAGACTATATACGAGAAACCCAAATTTGAATTTTTACATTAATGCACAAAATTAGTCATTCATATCTATTAAGCAACTAACCAATAACCAACTACAGAAGAGATAAGACGATAAATGGGAGGCTGGTTCCGTTGGGAGCTGGGCTGCTGGTCATCTTTTGTCTAGGGAAGCAGTGTCGCAGGCAACAAGAGTATTTCGCTGGTGCAACAAAGAATAGTGTCCTTTTTCCTTTGATTTTTTGGCTGGAGGCAAAAAGGATGGGCCAGAGAGGTTAATTGGAATTTGGGTTTTGGACATTTGGTCTTTTGGAGTTGGATTTTGGATTAGTGGGTAGGGAGGGCTAGGCTCAAAGTGTTGAGGATGCTGAAAGTAGAGCCATTCTAACAGGCTAGGACTCCAGGAGGACTCGGAGGGCTGGGTCCGGGCCCAGTGTGGCCCTCCCCTGGATCCGCCGATGACTTGCCCTATATTGCATCCATCTAATGTTTATACTTGGGTCTTAGGTGGGATTTTTTTTGATAGTCAGAGCGAGTAAGACAACAAAGAGGCTGTCACACAAAATCATGTAAGGCTTTTGTTGGAGATAGAGTTGTGTGAGCATGAAGGTCATCAAATTTAGCTTTTCTGTTGTGCCTACCAAGGTTGTGTTGGTTTATGATGTTTTAGGTCCTATTACCTGAATGGGTGCGAAGGAGCGAGTTTTGGGACGTTTTGGACCGAACGGGCAGAGAGTAGGGAAAAGTTACGGCCAGACCCTCAAAGTTACGGTCCGGACCCCAACTTCCCAAAGAGGCCCGTAACATTGGAGAAGAGGGACTGAGGTTTCAGGAGCAGTTTTGAAGTTACGACCCCCTCCTCTAAGTTACGGTCACGACCGCAACTTCTCTCAAAGAGCCTTAACTCTTGTTTACGAAGCACAGAGACGACGACGTTTGTGGAGAAGTTACATGATAGGAGACGAAGTTATGACCGTAACTTTGGCTGTAACTCACGAATCTGCAGCATACAAATGGCGGGTAATTATCATAAATGGTAACAAAACTATTCACTTTGTACAAAATGGTCACGAACCTTTAATTTTGCACGTTTCAGTAACATATGTATGCACTAATAATAAAATGGTAATTCCGTCAATCTCCATCCAAAAGTCTATTAATTTATTCCAGTCAGCATGCCATGTCATCAAAAAATAATAGTAATAAATCAATAAATCAAACCAATTATACCCAACCAAACCAAACTCAGCCCACACAAAAATTATACCCAATAAAATTACAAACCCAATCTAAAATCCTCTCTCTGTAACCCTAATCAAAGAATCATCCTTACGAACCAATTCCCATATCTCAACCCAAAAGATTGTACTGAGCCTTCTATCCTGGACGGAGTGGATGACGTTTGATATACTCCCTTAACATAATTTCCTCACCTTCGTCATCATCTTCTTCTCCCTCTCTCTTCCTTCCTTTATTTTTTTTTGGGTAGACATTCTCTTTCTTTCAGTCCCTCATGGTAAGTGGGCTTTCGATCATTCGAGCTTCTGTTCCTCATCCCGGATCGAGAAGTCAGCCGCGCGCCATGGGGAACTGCTTAGCTCCAAACAAGAAACAGTTCCAAAAAGGCAGGGGATATTCCGATGAATAATGGCGAAACCGACGTCGGGACGAAAGTGAAGTATTTTTGACAAAGGATGTTGACTGGCTCATGTACGAGCAAAAAGTGAAAAACTGCAGCGGCGGCTCCACAAAGAAGCTTGAAAATGATCTGGCTGAGATCAAGAGAAACATATGGGCAATTGTGAGTTTTCTCTCCTGGACGGAGTGGACGATTTTGGATTGGGATATGGGAATTTGATCGTGAGGATGATTCTCCGATTAGGGTTATAGAGAGGGAAAACATATTTTGGATTGGGTTTGTAATTTTTTGGGTGGGGTTGAGTTTGGTTTAGTTGGCTATAATTGGTTTGATTTATTGATTTTATTATTATTTTTTGATGACTTGGCATGCGGAATGAAACAAATTAATAGAATTTTGGATAGAGATGGACGAAATTACCTTTTTGTTATTAGAGCAAACATATATTACTAAAACGTGCAAAATTAAAGGTTTGAGACCGTTTTGTACAATGTGAATAGTTTTGTTACCATTTATGATAATTACCCTACAAATGGCTAGCTGCGAAAATTGCAAAGGATATGGATTTTTTAGTTCTAAAGAGCAGAAAGAGAAACCTATAGAGAGAAAGTGACGAAGAACAAACCTTGGGCAAGGATTGTAGTGATATGAAGAACCCTAGTTTTTATGTTAGGAATGGTTGTATGAACCCCGTTTGCAAATGATTGATTCAATATATTCAATTGAGGCGTTATTAAGAATTGCATGAGTCCTGATCAAACTTTTGTGATTCTTGCTTTAACCTAAAACGATAGTCTCTGCATAGGTTGAAAGTGCAACCTTAAATTGGAAGTAGTGGATCGATTACTTTAGCCAAGAAATCGATTCACTGCTCTATACTACAATTAAAGCCTCTAGAGCAAGTTTGGCATGCTATTACCTTGGTTACTTTATGTCGGTGGAGGCTAGTCGCCTGTCGGGTACTCGAACTGAGCGAATTTTGATTACTTTAGACAAGATTCCTAACTTGTCAAGAACTTTCCGCAGTATATCTATCAATTGGAGTAAATTGGGAACATATAATCTGAACTAGCTGCATACTAGGGGAACCATACCTGGATGGCCTTTAGCATACTTGAAAACCCAAAACATTTCCTGCATTCAGTTTAATTTGCATTTGAACAACTCACTACACTTAGTTTTCTAGATAGTAGAAGTTGACGGAGTAGGCAGTAGATCTGGATCTCGGGTTGATAATTTAAACTCACGCACTATTCTACATTTCCATTCTACGATTACACTTGGTCGTAGTTTGGTGTTGTGTTTTAGCGAGTCAAGTTTTTGGCACCGTTCACGGGGACCTCTGGGTTATTGTAGAAACGTGAACATCTACTACTTTAGCATTTATTTTTCTTCATTTGTTTTTCTTCCCCAGTTTTCCTTCACTGGTTGTGTCTGCAGTCTGTGTGCAGGTAGTGCATGGCCCATAGCTAGGTGGGAGATCTAAATTAGTTTGACCCAGAAATCGAACGGACTTGTCGCCACCCTAGAGCGCTCAAACCGAGACTGGCTACGGAGGAGGACTTGGATACGGTTATTGTCTCCAAAAAATCTGAGAGCGAAGAAGAGATGGGTGATCCCAATGCTGCCGAGGCGGTTGTTCCTGAGGAGCATACCAAGGGATAATACTGGACTACCAGGGCAGCAGACATGAGGTTCAACATCCAGCACCCTCAAGTTGCTGCCAACAACTTTGAGGTGAGCACCTTTGTTATCACCATGCTGCGTGGTTTAGTGGTGTTCCATGGGAAGACAAGCGAGTGTCCCCGCGCACTTGCGGCGATTCCATGAGTTGATCGATGGAATCAAGATTAATGGGGTCCCTCAAGATGCCATCTAGATGTGCTATTTTACCTTTACTATGGAGGGACAGGCCAACAAGTGGTTGGACAACCGGCCTTCGAGGTCCATCACTACATTCACCAAATTGGAAAATAAGTTTCTCACCCGTGATCATTCTCCTTCCAAAATAGCGGACCTACAAAAGGAGACTACCCATTTTGCCAAGGAGGAGGATGAGACCTTTCAGGACGCTTGGGAGAGATACACAGATCTCTTCCTTAAGTGTCCCAATCATGGTTTCGACGATGCTTTCAAAGTGGGTACCTTCTATCGGTCCCTCATTCCTAAGGATAAGCAGCTGATCGACTCGATTTGTGGCAAAAATATGTTGACCAAGACGGCACCGCAATTGAACCAACTCTTTGGGGAAATGGTAGAGCAGGGGTATGATTGGGGGACCGCAAGGAGGAATCGGCGAGCACCAGGCTAGGGTGTGCATGCTGTGGACACTGAATCAGCTGACTTGATGCAGGTGGTCATTGAACTTGAAATAAATAGGATGGTTAATAGGACAGGGCAGCAACAAGCGATTTACTGCAAGTGGTGTGAGATAGCCACCACATGGTGGAAGACTGTCAGGCGATGAGGGAATGTGCTACACCCCAAGAACAGCTGGACTTCATCAGTAATGCTAGGCGCTTCGACCCTTATAGTAACACCTATAATTAGGGGTGGCGCCAGCATCCTAACTTCTTTTGAAGTTGCAGTAATCCTAAGCCACCAATCTCCTAGGGACCACACGGCTTCAAGAGACCAACATACTAGTCCAGGCAGGGGCAATTCCAACAACATCAGCCTCTCTATCTTCCTAGAAAGGGGCAAGCTATTTCTCAACCGCAGATGAAACCGTTTCAGCAGTCTGGCGCAGCCTCAGTGACCACAACACATGGTGATCAAATGGCCGAGTTGCGCGACGGCGTGGCGGGCCTTGCCAGCAATAGTGATAATAAATTTGGCAACATGGAACAGTTCATGGAGAGGGCTTCCGGACAGTTCCTACATCTTGAAGCTGGTCAAAGGAATACATAGGCTGTGCAGGACATCCAGCTCTAGATTGGGAGTCTTCACAAAGCCGAGTACCTTACTGGGTTATACCATCCAAAATCCTAATAACACAGATGCCCATTTGAGCGCCATTTCTAATAAGAGCGGCAATGTAACAACGGAGATCCCTGACCCAGCAAAATACGGACATAACCACCTGCTTCAGCACTTCCAGCCAATGAGGAAGGAATGGAGAAGGAGGTTGAGGTGCCTGCTCCCACGCCACAAACCAGTGGTGAAGGATTATGTTCTTCAACTTCCCTTTCCTACTCAGTTTCACAACGACCAATTAGAGACTATGTTTTCCAAGTTCATGGTAATGCTGAAGCATGTGAACATCAGTATGCCTTTCATGGAGGCACTGTCGAAGATGCCCAAGTATGTGAAGTTCATGAAGGATCTCCTCACTAAAAAGAGGAAGCTTGGGGAGTTCTCGACGGTGATGTTGAATGAGAGTGTTCTGCCATCATGTAGAACAAGCTACCGGAAAAGCGCAAAGACCCAGGGAGTTTTACTATCCCTTGCATAATATGTAGTTTGCATGTAGGGAAGTCCTTGGCGGATTTAGGCGCTAGCATAAACATCATGCCATATAAATTTTTTTCAGAAGCTAGGCCTAGGTGAACCCAGAAATACTAGGATGATCATTCAGTTATCTGACCGATCATTATGAATCCTTGGGGAATTGTAGAAGATCTTGTATTTACTGTAGGGACATTTGTACATCCTGCTGATTTTGTGATTCTTGATATAAACAAGGATGTGGAGGTGCCTTTGATTCCGGGTCGACCTTTTCTTGCCACCGCCAAGGCACTTATTGATGTGAATGATGGCAAGCTGATTTTGTGGGCTGGAGGTGAACAAATCACCTTTTTTGTGTTTGATAATATTAAATACCCTCAGTTCCATGATGATTAAGACTATTATGATGTGGTTGTTCATTATGAGACCACACTTGCTATCACGAGTGCGGGTACTAATGATTTTCTCAAGCGTTGTCTTTTGCTAGGGGATCAGACATCACAGGAGCTGCAGTTAGAGGAGCAGCTCGCGGAGCTGGAAGGCACATCGATCGAGGGGCGAGAGAATCCATTCAAGCCAATCTCTATATTACCATGGATTGCCACATCCTTGGAGGAGCCACCAGAGCTGGAGCTTAAGCCCCTCCCCTCTCACCTGGAGTATGTGTTTCTCCGGGAGGGGAATAAGCTCCCGGTGATTATCAGCTCAGAACTTACCCCCCTCCCCCCCGAGCAAAAGAGCATTCTGGTGGCATGGAAGATCATGAACATAAGAGGCATTAGCCCATCCTTTTGCTCCCACAGAATTCTGATGGAGGATGAGGTTAAGCTAGTCTGAAAGCCTCAACGGAGGTTGACTCCTAACTTTGAGGTAGTCGTCCGGGAAGAGATTGTGAAGCTTTGCTATATCTGATAGAAAGTGGGTCAGCCCCACTCAGGTGGTTCTGAAGAACGGCGGGATGACTATGGTCCCAAACGAGAAAAATGAGCTGATCCCAATGTGGACGGTGACTGGGTGGCATGTTTGCATCGACTACTGGCGTCTAAACAATGACACTACGAACGACCACTTCCCGCTGCCTTTCATTGACCAGATGCTAGAACGGTTGGCAGGGCATGAGTTCTACTGCTTCTTGGATGGAATGTCTTGGTATTTCCAGATCGCGATCGCACCGTAGGATCAGGGAAGACCACTTTCACCTGTTCTTTTGGCATGTTTGCTTACCGGCAGATTCCATTCGATCTCTACAACGCACCGGCGACCTTCCAGCGCTGTTTGTTGGCTATCTTTGATTTATGGAGACTCCTTCTCACACTATCTCCATAATCTAGAGCTTGTTCTGAAGAGGTGCGAGGAGACGAACTTGGCACTAAGTTGGGAGAAGTACCACTTCATGGTTCGTGAAGGCATTGTGCTCGGGCACAAGATCTCCAAGAATGGGATTGAGGTAGATCAGGCAAAGATAGAGACGAGCAGCAAGCTGCCTCCTCCTGTTTCTATGAAGGGGATATGTAGTTTTTTGGGTCACGCAGGCTTCTACTGGCGCTTCATTAAAGATTTTTCGAAGAATGTCCTTTCGTTGACCAAGTTGCTAGAAGAAGATGCACCATTCCACTTTACTCCATAGTGCACAGCTGCATTTGAGACTTAGAAGGAAAAGCTTACCCATGCACCAATCATGGTGACCCCAGATTGGTCTCTTCCATTTGACCTTATGTGCAATGCGAATGATTATATGGTCGGAGTTTTTCTTGGTCAGAGACGCGATAAGCATTCCAGTCTATCTACCATGCGTTAAAGACTTTGAATGATGCCTAGGAGAACTACACTACCACATAGAAGGAGTTGCTTGCAGTGGTGTATGCTTTCGACGTGTTCCGACCGTACCTGGTGCTCTCTCATGTCGTGGTCTATGCAGACCACTCTATCATTCGCTACTTAATGACAAGGGTGACGCCAAGCCTTGGCTAATCCACTGGATCATGTTGTTGCGGGAGTTTGATATCAAGATCCGGGACAAGAAAGGAGCTGAGAACGTTGCTAAAAATCATCTTTCATGGTTGAAAGCATTTCTGGTCGACAACTTCGTGGAAGAGATCAATGACTCCTTCCAGGATGAGCGACTACTGGCGCTATGATTGATGGAGAGTGTCACTCGTTGGTATTCTGATATTGCCAATTATCTGGCAGGCAAGCAGTTATCTAAAGGGATGACTACTCACGTTAAGCGCAAATTCTTCTTCGACTTGAAGTACTATTTCTGGGAGGATCCATACCTCTTCAGGATCGGAACAGATGGCGTGAATCAACGCTCCGTGATGGAGCACAAGTTGGGAGACATCCTGTCTCACTATCACGAGGGACCAGTTGGCGGTCATCATGGAGCAAACCGCATGGTACGAAAGGTGCTACAGTCGGCCTTCTACTGGCCCATGCTCTTCAAGGATGTTGATACCTTCGCAAGCATGTGCAATCGCTATCAGCGGTCAGGTAACATCTCAGCTTGTGATGAGATGCGCCATAAGTCGTTTGTGACTTGTGAAATTTTTTTATGTCTGGGGCATTGACTTCATGGGTCCCTTTCCTCTTTCGTTCGATAATCTCTATATCTTGGTTGTTGTGGACTGCGTCTCGAGGTCCGCAGAAGTTCAAGCCATGCCCACCAATGATGCAAGACATGCCTGCTCATTTCTTAAGCAGCTCTTTTCCTGGTTCGAGACACCTCGAGCCATCATTAGCTGTAGAGGAACCCATTTTCAAGGGCTAATTCACTAAGCTCCTCTCTTGCTATGATGTCAAGCACCCTAGAGATTGCCAATCAGCAGATTGAGCCGTTCAAGGTGAACGGGCATCGCCTCAAGTTGTACTTGGGAGGCGATATCGAATGAGCGGATTTGGTGGTGACCTTGTAGACCCTTAGTTCCTCCATCTGCATCCAGCTAAATGACTGTAAAGAACCGCTTATGGGGAGGCAACCCCACCACGGTTTGCATTTTCTTCCATTCTCTTTTTGTTTTTGTAATTTTGTGTGTGTCGAGTGTGGAGCATGGAGTTTTGTGGTCAATTGTCATGCCCTCTGGGGTAATTTTCTGTAAATTTTTCTGTTCTGGGGTGTCTGCAGGGTATTTTTGGACATATGGTGCTATTTCTGGTGTGTTTGGGTGGACAAAGGCAAAACAATCCCAGAAGTTATGGCTGTGGTGAGAAGTTACGGGCATGACCGTAACTCTCCTTGCAGGTCAGTAACTTTAAAATCCCCTCTAGCTCGACTGGAACCGCTTCCTAAAAGTTACGGGTAAAGTCTCAAAGTTACTGTCACGATGTAACTTTGAGCGAAGCCTGTAACTCTACCTTTCTCTGGAGAATCAGAGAGTTACGGCCAGGGATACGGCCGTAACTCCTCAGATAATCCCGCAACTCATTGACTCGGTCGAGTCAGTGAGTTACGGTCGTAACTCGCACGATGAAGCCGTAACTTCAACTCTGTCTATAAAAGGCAAATTACGCCTGGAACTTGCTGGAATCGAAAAAACTTCACGCACTCGCTGGAATACAACTTCCCAACCACCGATCGTGACCTTGTTTGCGGCGTTGTGTTCATCTCGGCCAGCCGCACCCTCCGCCACCGTCCTTCTTGCCGTCCATCGATCTTCATCCTCGCTGGAAATTGCCTCCGGTGGTGGTTGTCGTGTTTGAACTTCTGTCGGCGTTCTCCCGTCTTCTCCCTCGCTCTACTCTCTTCCTTGTGTCTCTAGGTTGGTATTTTTCCCTGATTTTGTGTTTGTGGACAATCGGATTGTAGAGTGTAGGTAGAATTGAACAGATTTTGCATGCTTAGATGTTTTAGGCGGGAGAATGTATTTGCCTGAGAATGTCTGGTTTGCATGGCTTTTTGTGAATCTGTTAGATACTGGTCTAGTGTCCCATTCCTGCAGATTTTCGTTCTGCAATATAGTATAAATTGAGCTTAAGTGTGGGGGAATGTGGGCTCTGGTGGCTATTTTCCCCAATATTGTTGGTACTAACAGGTTTGGAGGTATGTGGTTGTTTATTTTTGCAAGGAAATGGTTAACCTGGCCAACCCCTTCCTGCAGATTGGGGGGTCACTGACGGGTATTTCGCCAGGATGCTAGAGGAACAGACTGGGGGTCACTACTGCCTCGATCTGGCATACTTTGGGAAGTTCCTCTGCCGTGATGCGACTGAGGCGGCAGTCCCCCACCCGCAGTGGCGCCGCCTACTGGAGCTCTAGGACGACATCTTTGAGGATCCCACTATGGAGTTCTAGAGCACCTTCTGCCACACCAAAAAGCGGCAGGCCTATAATGTTGGTGCGGTTACCTTGAGGCTTGGAGGTGCTGGTTACCTTGCGACTCGGAGGTCAGCACCACAGTTTGACTTATGATGAGTTCACCATCGCCCTAGTCCTGGACCTCGACAACCAGTTCCGAGTGGAGCCCACCATCCCGCCGGTGGATTTCATGGCTTTTTACTAGCGGATCTGCCTGCAGCAGCAACACACCGCAGTTCCCTATGCACACAGCTGGACTAAGGCCAGTCGGTTTCAGACCTCATGGCGGTTCCTCTAGGCGCTTCTTGCTCACTCCGCGATCCCCAGTCAGGAGGGCTCTGGTTAGGAGGTGAAGAGGCACATGTAGACGTTGCACACCATGTCTGACGCTCTCGACCAGATCCACCTTGACTCCATCTTGGCGATATCCTTCTCTCGGGTTAAGGGTCACTCGAAGGGCACCACACTACATAGAGGGTCCTACATCAATCGCCTCGCCCGGTACTTTGGCGTGCCTCTCAACGAGTGTACTTGGGTTGAGCGCACCAAAGACTTCACCAATGAGACATTATACTCCGTGGGGCTGATTCAAGTCACGAGGACGAACCCACGGATCCGGTGGCTCAAGGGCTTGCACCCTACTTAGTTCACCGAGGCAGTAGAGTCCAAGGCTCCTGCCTCTGGTGGTGTTCCATCGTTTCAACCTAATGGCGACCACTGTAGTTCTTTCCCGGTTCCATCGGTGCTAGTCCTTCCTTAGTTGCACAATCTAACGACCGTTGGGCGGCCATGGCTGCTCGCTTTGATCGAAACGAGGCGCGCATGGATCATGAGCGTGACGCCCACCGTTACTCTCATTTCCTGAAAGAGCGGATGTGCTCAGCGGCATACGTGTACACTACCCAGTACTTCTGGCACCCCTCTCTTGCTCGGGATGATGACGAGGCGGATTGAGACTTTCCTTTGACCACGGGCTTCATGTTTTTTTTTTGTTTCGTATATGTGTGTCAAACTGGATAATTTTGAGTGTTTTGTGTTTCTTTTCTCAGAAACTGGTCCATCTTCCGATCTGCTCATGACAACTGGTCCCATTTCCATTCCCATTGCAGTCTGTTCTTACAGGTAACATCATTTCCCTTATCCTTCCCTCTTCTTCGCTGAGGGCGATGTCGATCTTAAGTGTGGGGGTGTTTATCTTTTGACTGCTTAGATGTGTTTGTGTTCTTGGAGCCTAGCCCACTGTCCAAATTTTAAGATTTGGGGGCTGCAAGTACGTATTCATAGCAATTGCCTGCTCAGTATGCTTTGAATTGACAGCTTTATAGTACTATGCAACCTAGGGAGGTAGTTGTAGCACTATGGAGGATGCTGAAGTATAAGATCTGTCATATCTTTCTCTTTGTTGTGCCAGTTGATTGTGTGAACTAGTGGCTTTAGGACCTTTATTTCATGTGGTATTGATGACTCTCCTTGTGTTGTGTTGGACTCATGTATCATAAAAGCGTGCCCAGTTGTGCGTAATTTGAAGCAGTTTGTCCTCCATGTTGTAAATTCTAAATTTGAAATTCTAAAGTTGAAACATAGGCTAAGCCCAACGTGTGTGACACCATTCATTGCACAAAATCGGATTTTGGAAGAGATTTTAGTGATCCTTAGTGCGGGGCCCTACAAGGTGAAGCTAAGTTGTCTCTAGTACAAGTAAATATTCCACCCATTGAATAGTTTGCCTACTTGAGTATGTGTTTATAAGGGCACGGATAGAAATTCCAACCCCCCTTAATTTCATTGACCCTCCACGCGAGTTGAGGAAAATGAGTTAAAAGAAGTACTATGGCGAGGGACAGATGTATAGAAATTTCTCTTGCTCAACCAATGATGGTCGACCGCACATAAAAACTGCAATTGGAATCCCAGCAAAGTGTGAATGTGAAAATAAAATGAAACAAAAAAGGTAAGAAAAGGGGTTCCAAAGATTGAAATGGAATGGAAGAGCACCCGATACGAAGAGTCCTTGGTTGTTATGTTGGGTAAGTCTCTTTATCCATGAATTATTTGTCCTAGGTCCACTACTTCGCATGATCCTGACTTGAGTCTAGTACACGCATTAGGAGGAATAGGGCATGTCTTAGAAAACTGGTTGACCTCGTAAGCTGCTAAATGACCTAGGAAGTCCTCTACCGACGATCAAGGTTGCATGTTGCTTAAAGGTCTAGAGAGTTGCATTGGTTTGAGTCAAGTTTGCTTGGGGACAAGCAAATGGTCAAGTGTGGCGGAATTTGATAACACTGTATTTGAACATGTTTTTTCCATCATTTCTTGATCGTTTGAGCTCACTTTCTTGCCCTCGTGGCATATTTTACACTAGGTTGTGTTGGTTTATGATGTTTCAGGTCCTAGTACGTGAATGTGTGCGAAGGAGAGAGTTTTGGGGTGTTTTGGACCGAACGGGCCAAGAGCAGGGAAAAGTTACTGCCAGACCCTCAAAGTTACGGTCTGGACCGAAACTTCCCCAAGAGGCCTGTAACTTTGGAGAAGCGGGATTGAGGTTCTAGGAGCAATTTTGAAGTTACGGCCCCCTCCTCAAAGTTACGTCTCCATCGTAACTAGGATTTGTAACTCTTGGTTTATGGAGCATAGAGACGACGACATTTGTGGAGAAGTTACGGGCTAGGAGACGAAGTTAAGGCCATAACTCGCAAATCTCCTGCGTACAAAAGGACATCTCGGGCAAATTGCAAAGGATCAAGATTTTTTAGTTCTAAAGAGCAGAAAGAGAACCCTAAAGAGAAAGTGATGAAGAACAACTCTTGGGAAATGATTGGAGCGATCTAAAGATCTCGGAGCTCGATTCCTCACTCTTAGAGTACCGATTAGCCGCTTGGAGTAGATTTTCATTGGTCGCATGATGATTTCTCTTCCCTGCATGATGTTTCCACTTCTCTCCATGGAGTAAACTCCCTATTCATCTGGGTATGAAGAACCCTAGTTTTGTATGTTAGAAATGGTTTTATGAACCCTGTTTGTGAATGATTGATTCGATATATTCAATTGAGGCGTTATTTAGTATTGCATGAGTTCTTATACAACTTTTGTGATTCCTGCTTTAACCTAGAACGATAGTCTCTACATATGTTAAAAGAGAAACCTTAAATTAGAAGTAGTGGATCGATTGCTTTAGTCAAGAAATTGATTCACTGTTCTGTACTGGAATTAAAGCCAGTAGAGGAAGTTTTGCATGTTATTGCCTTGGTTAGTTATGCCGGTGGAGGTTAGTCGCCCGCCGGGTAGGGGTGTTCAAATGGTTACCGTGGTAATAACCAAACCAATTAAGCCTAAATTTCATTAACCATGGAATAAAATGTCTTAACCAAACCGTCAAAATTAACACCATAACCAAATTAACCAAACCAAAGTTTAATTGGTTTGGTTAATCGGATAATCGGATTAACCAAATAACATATTACATGAAAAAAATTATCTAGTTAATGAATAAAACATTACCATATGCTAATACTATCATTATATATAAGCAATAATAATAAGACTAATCATCCATGATTATCATCATCATTCGAGTTAATACATCATTCATCATCTCTGCACCTAACATAGTTAGCTTACAACAAACCCCTTAACATAAATACATACCAAGACCCCCTCATCAGGAAGTTAAAGCTCTCCTACAAAACACTTAAACTATACATAGTTTGAGGTGGCTATCATGGTAATGTATGTAATCCTAGAGCCTAGAAGCTGTCCAAAATGTTTTGGTTTGGTAAATAGGCAGACCCGTTTAATTTTTGACCCATAATGTTTTAGTTTATTGTGCACATGAAAATAAAATAGGGAATCACGAAAGTTTGGTTTGGTTGGTTGCATGGAAGTATAATTAATTTTCTATATTAGGTGTATCATTAATTGGTTAATTGGTTTCATTGGTTAGCAGTGTTGAAACCAAACCAAACCACATAAACCAAATAAGATAAATTGTTTAACCAAACAAAACCAATTATCCATATTAACCAAATACTACCAGTTAATATGGTTACCATGGTAACCATTCCGTTTGAACACCCCTACCGCCGGGTACTCGAACTGAGAGGGTCTGGATTACTTTAGTCAAGAACTTTCCGCAGTATATCTATCAATTGGAGTAAATTGGGTACATATAATCTGAACTAGCTGCATAGTAGGGGGAATCATACCTGGATGGCCTTTAGCATACATGAAAATCCAAAACATTTCCTGCTTTTGGTTTAATTTGCATTTGAATAACTCACTACACTTTTGCCTCCTCATGGGTGGCACACTTCCAGGGCAGCCTATGCCGAACCCCAAAAATTAGAGAGAGGGAAGCTGGCTGACTAAGAGCCACCAAGGTGCGCAAAGGAGGTGGATCAACCCACCCAAGAGCTAGATGAAGACCCGTTAGCAGCAGTGGATGATTATTGACTCGCTAAAACACAACACCTAACAATGGCCAAGTGTAACCAATGAAAGGGACTGGAGTATAGTGGCTCAAGTAATAAATATCGAATCCACGGGTCTCTAGAGTTACTATTACTCAGCTTCAGTTCGTTATCTAGCAAAACAGATTAAGTTGAAAGAACTAAAACTACTCTAGCAAACTACAGTTAAAGTTAATCTAATTACAGGTTGGGAACTCACTTAGGTATGATTCCCCCTAGCCACTAGCCAGATTAATGATTGATGATTTCTAACTTGTTTCACTTTCATTCACAATGCGGAGAATCCTTGAATAGACCTTGAGTCTCGACTAAAGGAACAAGGCCCTCTTGAGTCAATTGCCTAGAGGGACGTATCCTTCTCTAGAACAATCGATCAAGGCGTTCTGAACTAGACTCCCTCTATCGAATGAGGTTCTCAATCGATACAAAGCAGTGAATCAACCCTCGACTAAAGCAATCGATCCACTACTATCAATCTATGGTGCTCTATTGACCTAATCAGGTATTCGCTCTCATAGGATCAAAGCAGAATCAATAATCTCGACTAAAGCAGAATTGAATCGTGAAAACATGCATAGATTGAATATGAACTCAAGATTATCAAGTCAGAGTACTCATACAATCATCCAATCAAACAAACATGGCTAGGGTTCCTCAAAACCTAAGTGAAGGGAAGTTACTCCATAGAGAAGAGAGAGACTGCAGTAAGAATCTTCAGATGATCAGTCTTCAAGTCCGGGCTTGATTCCCGAGCTCCAATGGCGAAGAAATCCTCCAAAATAGCTCCAAGAATGTTCCCAAGTCGCTCTCTCTCTCTAGGGTTCGTCCCTTGGGTGTTTGGGATCCAAAACCCAGCTCTCCTTCTCAAAAACGCACAAAACAGGCTTTTAACAGCCTGCTTCGCGATCCCCGGTCGAAATACCCGGTCGGGTATTTCAGGGTTCGACCGGGTATTTCATAAAACGCGACGTTCCACTTTAGGGAAAATCCCCGGTCCAACATCAAAATCATCGACCGGGGATCTAAGGCCATCGCCCGGGCCCCCTTCTGCTTCTCACGGGTGCCAAAAACGATAAATACCCGGTCGGGTATTTCACCATCCGACCGGGTATTTTCCTCCTGCAGCCCCCTTAGTCCCAACTCGGCTCCTTTCGACCCAGAACTCGTTTCTCCGCCTCGATTCCAACGCCGGGTCCTGAAATATGACATAAACACACAACCTAGCATGAAATCGGCTTAAAACACGAGATTCCACATCACAAACGGCTTCAGAATAGGGGTGAAAACATGTGCAATTATCGGTCTATCAATTATAAACCTCATCTTCCCTTTCATACATGGCTGCACAAGGATCGGCTAGAGGCTGAGTTTGGGAGCTTCATGGCAATGTTGAAGAAGTTGCATCTTCATGCCCAAAGAAGTTGTATATGCCCTTGACGAAAGAAGGAAGAGGCAGCTTGTTGATAGTCTCAACCTTGCCATGATCCACCTCTATTCCCTTCTTTGGTATCTTGTGCCCGAGCATTATACCTTCTCGAATCATGAAATGACTACTCCCAACTAAGTGTCAAATTTATCTCTTCACATCTTTGTAATACTCACTCTTAATTCTGCAAATAGTGGGATAAAGATTCACCATATACCAAGAATTCACCCATCAAGACTTTCATGATATCACCCACCAACTTATCAAAGATTGCAACCATGCATCACTGGAAAGTGACAGGATCATTGCATTGCCCAAAAGGAATGCGTGGGTAGTCAAATGTACCAACAGGACACTTGATGGTGTATTCCCTTTGTCATTTGGAACTATGGGGATATGGAAATGTCCTAACATACTGTCCAAGACATAGTAGAACTCATTCCCATCGAGCATCAAGTACGTACGTCCGTGCAAGCTAATTCCAATGGTTAGCACGTGTCAACAACTACCCCTTCTTAAGCCAAGTTTAACCTAATATGGCGTTGTCGTATAGTGGCAATCAAGGCCGTATTTTACTCAGGTCTTGATACCCTAGCCTATTTCCCACCTTGTTGTTATTTAGTCGATCGGTTTCAGAGGTTTGAGTGGAGGATTTGAGCGAATTAACTAGTATAAAGATTTAGGGCTACTATGTAATGTCTAGATACTAAGGGTTATCGAATGTTGTGAGTGAGCTCATTTCCGTGGGCTTTCATGGCTATCCACACACCTTTGAGTATGCCTCCCTAGACCCATATAAAGTCACCTCGATCTAGGCTATCATATCTATGGCACTAAGCTCGTAGCTCCTTTCAATGGATACTATCCACCATCCACACAGAGGTTTTATCCCGAGTTCTATCTAGGAATGCAACATATGGAAGGGGTTCGGTCGCCTCGACCACCAAAGGTCCCTATTCATACATCTATCTTGATTTGCTTAATGGCGCATACCCGTCTAACAAGGGTAATCTATACCCAACGTAGAAGCATAAAGTAGGCTAATATAGAAGATTAGGGAGACTTACCCAAATACAATCAAGGATAGAATAGCAATAGAATCAACTAGATAAATACATTCATTCATTGAAACCTTAGAATATCCATACATACATAGTAAACCCTAAAACTAGGGTTTGGGGTTTAGAATCCCTAGTACATTAGAGAAATAGTCTATGAAAGAGGGAAGAAGATACATAGAAGAGGTGGAAGAAGTCTTGATATTGGGGAAGATGACTCCTCTCTTCTAACATCCAGTATCGGTATTCGGCCGGCATAATGCCTTAGGAAGCGGATGCCAGATGTTCTAGAAGCCATTTCAGAGTTACGGCCCACTATTCATAGTTACGGTCGCAACCGTAACTTCCTCCTTGAAGTCGTAACTCTTGGTTTACGAAAATCTTTGAAGTGTCGCCGTTTTGAGGAAGTTATAGGCTGGCAAGCAGAGTTACGGCGTAACTTTGCCCGTAGCTTTGCCTCTGGGAGCTGTATAAATGCGTTTTTGGCGGATTTTGAAGAGGGAGAGCTGGGTTTTGGATCCCAAATACCCAAGGGACGAACCAAAGTGAGAGATGGCGATTAGAGAGTGATCTTGGAGCAGAAATGGAGGATTTCTTCGCCTTGGAAGCTCAAGGAACATTCTTACTGGAGTCTCTCTTTTCTCTATGGAGTAACTTCCCTTCACTTAGGTTTTGAGGAACCCTAGCCATGTTTGTTTGATTGGATGATTGTATGAGTACTCCTACTTGATAATCTAGAGTACATATTTGATCTATGCATATTTTCATGATTGAATTATGCTTTGGTTGAGATTATTGATTTTGCTTTGATCCTATAAGAGCGAATACCTGATTAGGTCAATAGAGCACCATAGATTGATAGTATTTGATTGATTAATTTAGTCCAGGGCCGATTCACTACTTTGTATCGATTGAGAACCTCATTCGATAGAGGAAATCTAGTTCAGAACACCTTGATCGGTTGTTCTAGAGAAGGATACGTACCTCTAGGCAATCAACTCAAGAGGGCCTTAATTTCTTTAGTCGAGATTCAAGGTTTAGTCAAGGATTCTCCGCATTAATGAAAGTGAAACAAGTTAGAAATCATCAATCATTAATCTGGCTAGTGGCTAGGGGGAATCATACCTAAGTGAGTTCCCAACCTGTAATTAGATTAACTTTCACTGTAGTTTGTTAGAGTAGTTTTAGTTCTTCCATCTTAATCTAGTTTGCTAGATAATGAAGTGAAGCTGAGTAATAGTAACTATAGATACCCGTGGATTCAAAATTTATCACTTGAGCCACTATACTATAGTTCCTTTCATTGGTTACACTTGGCCTTTGTCAGGAGTTGTGTTTTAGCGAGTCAGAGACCCGTGACTAGAAATGGTGCCTCAGCCGCCGTTTTGACGTGGCACTTCTACTTCATCAGAAAGTTACATGAGAGCTTCCTGATTCGCTGGCCACCAGTTTGGAGCTTTCAGATTGGCTGGATGATGCGGTAGCTACAATTTTCTCTCCCGAGAAAGCCTAATCAAAGGCTTATAAATAGGCCTCTAGAGATAGAAATTGGGAAGATGAGAGGAGAGATCAAGGAAAGGTTGTTACTCTGCCAACAGAGCGACTAACATGACGTAAAGCAAAACCAACCAAGAGGGAGGAATTGACACCATAAATGGCGGCATATGCCCTTGTTTCTCTATTGTGACGTCATTTCGTCGATGATCTCCAAGGAAACCTACCCCATGGCTAGCTTGTTCCTTTAGTTGCATAGGTATGTGAACCCTACGGGTTCTTGTTATGTAAACTCAATGATTTGGTTTTAATACGATTAATTTATTTTATATGTGTGATGATTGATTCCTAATTCCTTTTATATGCAAGGATCGAAATCCAAGTAACTTACAATTAGACTAGACATGTCGATCCTATTAGATTGAATAGTGTGACGCCTCAAGGTAGAAATCTCAAGGGTCCTTATGGCCCATCAGTCCGTGTAAAGGCCTCGACACAAGGTGGGATCATATGATCTAAGGAGAATCAACAGCTCGTATGTTGGCAATCATCAAGGGACTATAACTAGGAGACCGAGGGGGATTTGTCTATGCAACGGTATTTTATGCTCTCTCACTCATCCAACGTATTTATAAGCTTACTTTTATGCATGTTTCTTTCTTTTCTTTTTTAGTTTTTTCAAAACCAGAGGCACCTCAACCTCCTACATCGTTTTATTAAACCAATAGAACTATATCTCCCCACCCGAGTAAGTGGTTTGCACGAGGCCTGATAGACCGTTAATTGCACATGTTTTTACCCATATTCTTACACCGTTTGAGATGTTGATTCTCGTGTTTTAGGTCGATTTCACGCTAGGTTGTTCTTGTTTGTGATATTTCAAGTCCTAGTACGTGAATGAAGGCTTGGGAGCGAGTTTGGGGTCGATTGGACGAAGATTGGACGCTTGGCGAGGCGCTGAGGAGGCCACACGGGCACTCCAAAAACCCACACGGCTGTGCAAGTCACCCACGTGGCCGTGTGGGATTTAGCGAGGCTAAACACGGGCATGCTGGAGACACCACACGGTCGTGCAAGCCACCAATGTGGCCGTGTGGTATTTACCGAGCACACACACGGGCATGGTGGAATTTCCACACGGCCGTGTGACCCTGGCCGTGTGGGAAGCCTGAAGTTCGATTAATTGAGACGCAGCATTTTGGAAGCCACACGGCCGTGTGGCCTGCCCGTGTGAGTCGGGAAATCTTGGCTTCTACCCAATTCCGAGCCACAAGTGAGGGGATCGACCTCTTGGAGCAAAAACAGAGCCCTAGAGAGAGAAAGTGCGAAGAACACATCCTAAGAGTGGTTTTGGAGCTGGGTTTCATCAAATCAAGCTTGGAGATCATCATAGGAATGATAATCATCATCCCAGAGCAGATTCTTCCCATTGTCATGAGTATAACTGCTTTGTATCCTGTTTTCCCCTCTCTCTCTATGGAGTAGAACTTTCTCTCACTTGGGTATGAAGAACCCTAGTTCCATGTGTTAGGGATTTTGATTGTAATGACTTGGGATTGTTATACTGCTTGATTATAATCGAATGATGCATGATTCATTGAATTGATTGAAGTCTGATCATCCTTTCTTGATTTTTGTTGCAACCTGAGATAGATAGAATCTGATTAGGTTGTTAGAGCTACATCATTCGGTAGTAGCAGATTGGTTATACGAGAGTTAGTCAATCAGCTGCTTTGTACTGGAATCCAATTCCAGTAGTGGAGTTCTGTGTTCATAGCCTCGGCTTTCTATCCCGGTGAAGACTAGTCGTCTGCCGGGTAGTTTGACTGAGAGGGCTTGGTCAGCTTAAGAGATTCCAAGCTACTGTCGGATCTTCCGCAGTTTAATCAATAGTAAATCAACCCAGGGTAATTACAATTGAGACCTAACTAAGGGGCTAGGGGGACTCATTCCCGAGTGACTCTTCCTTGACTTCAGAAAACCGAACCATTTCTTGCTTTTTACTGCTTTTACTTTAAACAACAATCACTCGACTTAGTTTGCTAGATAATAGATAATCACGGAGTAGGCAGTAGATCTAGACCACGGGTTGACATTAGAACTTGCTACTTACTGCATTCCCGGACTGCGATTACACTTGGTCGCAGTTTGGTGTTGTGTTTTAGCGTGTCAAGTTTTCGGCGCCGTTGCCGGGGAACCTCTAGGTTATTGGGGAAACGTGAAAATTTGTTACTCTAGCTTTTTCTTCACTACATTGTTTTCTCTTCCACCTGTGTGCCTTCACGGGTTGCTTTTGCTGGTTGTGTGCAGGTAGTGCATGACCCGTAGCCAGTCAGGAGAACTACTACCATTAGACCAGGAGCTTGAACGGACCTGTAGGAACTTCAAACGGGTTCTAAAGGCGCGACTGGCTGCGGAGGAGGCGCTAGCACAGCTACAGATCACTGACGAAGAGGAGATGGCTGACCCACAGAACCATGATGTGGTCATTCCTGAGTTGAAGACCATGGGATCCTACTGGACCGCCAGAGTCGCGGACATGAGGTCACCTATTCAACACCCTCATGTGCCAGCGAACAACTTTGAGGTGAGCACCTCGGTACTCATGATGTTGCGCGGTTCAGTGGTGTTCCGTGGCAAGGAGGGAGAGTGCCCCCGATCACATTTGAGCCGATTCCACGAGCTGATCGATGGAATCAAGATAAATGGGGTCCCAGCCGATGCCATCCAGCTGAGGTACTTCCCATTTACTCTGGAGGGCCAGGCCAAGGAGTGGCTAGACACTCGACCTCCAGGCTCGATTACTACGTTCGCCAACCTGGCGGACAAGTTCCTCACTCGCTACCATCCCCCGTCCAAGACGGCGCACCTGCAGAAGCAAATCACCCACTTCACTCAAGACGAAGATAAGACCATCCGGGATGCTTGGGAGAGATACACCAGTCTCTTCTTCAAGTGCCCCAACCATGGTTTCACCGACGCCTTCAAGGTGGGCACCTTCTACCATGCTCTCTTCCCGGAGGATAAGCAGCTGATTGACTCGGTCTGTGGCGGGAATATGCTTACCAAGACCC
Organism: Linum tenue; assembly: GCA_946122785.1. Lineage (NCBI taxonomy): Eukaryota > Viridiplantae > Streptophyta > Magnoliopsida > Malpighiales > Linaceae > Linum > Linum tenue. The sequence goes on from CAMGYJ010000008.1 coordinate 38,614,449, forward strand.
CGCCACAGCTGAATCAACTTTTTGAAGAGATGGCAGAGCAGGGCTATGATTGGGGAACTTCTAGGAGATCGAGAAGAGCACCAGGGCGGGGTGTGCATGCTGTCGCCACCCAGTCATCTGATTTGGTGCAGGTGGTATTGAAGCTGGTTTCAGCCATAGATCGCTCTGGATTGATTACAGGTACAGGACAGCCGCATGCGATGCACTGCCAGTGGTGTGAGAGCTCCCATCACACCATGGACTGTCAGGCGGTGAGGGAGTCGTCTACTCCCCAAGAGCAGGTGGACTTCATCAGTAATGCCAGGCGCTTCGACCCCTACAGCAACACTTACAACGAGAGGTGGCGCCAACATCCTAACTTCTCCTGGGGTGGGGCAAATCCCAGACTTCCAGAGGGCTCCTTACCAGCCCAGACAGGGGCAATTTCAGCAGCCGCAGCAGCCTCTCTACCCGCCCAGACAGGGGCCAGTTCCACCTCAGTCACAGGTGCGACCATTTCATCAGATAGGTGCAGCACCTGCAGCCCCAGTACAGAGCGACCCGATGGCGGAATTGAGAGATTTGGTGGGTTCTCTGGCCACCTCCAGTGCAAACAAGTTCAATAGCATCGAGCAGTTCATGGAGAAAGCTTCAGGTAAATTCTTGGAGCTAGAAGCTGGTCAGAGAAACACACAGGCTGTGCTGCAGGATATACAGACTCAGCTTGGGAGTGTTGCCCTGATGAGCATCATACATGGTTAAGTTGTCGTAGTCCAACACCAATGTCATATGACGATGAAGAGTAGCCTAGCCCATAAAGGCACGAGGCCTTAATCACGTAGCAAGCTTGTCTAAGTAAGGATTTGTATTTGATTGATAATTATAATTAGTAGTGTTAGCGGGTAAGTAGGGTGGTTAGTATCCTAAGTTTGTTAGAGTCTTTAGGAGTAGTGGGTTAAGCAACTTATGGTTAGTTGGTAGCTTTAGATAAACGTGGAAGTAGTTCCACTTAGATAGCCCTTTTCATTTCAAGTTGTGTATTTAAGTTCAGAATGGATTCAATAACAGAGGGCAAATTTCAGAAAAATAGAAACCCTGGCCATTCTCGCCAAGAAAGGAGAAATCTAGTCTACTCCCGCCAAGAAAAGGGATCTATCCAAATTCAACACGTATCATTTGGTATCAGAGCCGTTGATCCGGGTTTCGATCACAATGCGCTCACAGAGATCATCGAAGGAGGGGGAACTCATCAATCAGGCAATCCAAATGCTAGATGGTATCATCGCTACCTGCGACATGATGATTGCATCGTATGACAAATACAAGCCATCAACAACACCACCACCGCAAGTCGAGACCCTACCCGCAATTGAAGAGGAGGAGATCTCTGCCCTACCCGTTGCAACCCAACAAGTACCTGCCGCCGCTGAGAGCCTACCACCATCGCAAGCTGAAGCTCTAGCAAGTCGGTAGAGGACGAGGAAAAAGATGCTGGCGACACAAAGCCTCCACCGTCATTGTTGTTCTTCCCTCTTGTCGCGCCGAAGAGTGCCTCCGAACCACCGCCTCTGCAAGTCAAAACTATCGCCGCCGCTGAAGCAGGAGAGATCCCCCTCCTACCCACAAAACCCCAGTTTTTCCTCGCCATCATCACGAGCACACAACCAGTCCCAGCGGAAGAGGCTGGGCCGAATCAGCTAGTGATCAAGGCGGCGACCACAATGGAGCTATTACTAAACGCGCCGCATTCTGATGCCATTGCTGCGGTAACCATGTCGTCAAGGACGATCTCCCGCCCAGCGCCAATCATCAAAATCGCGGATAATTGCAGGACTAATGGCTGCAAAGCTATTTTCAATACATGGAAATTTCGGAAAAAGAAGGATCATAGTTCGGCAGCGGGGGATGGCAATGAGAATTGGAACTCTTGCAAAACCAACTTTCAGAAGAGTACGTCGGGCATACATCCGATGAAGATCAGCCAATATGCGGGTAGCCTGCTGGTGGCATTCACTTCAGGACGGTTAGGTGTTGATGGCGATTTTTTCTATTGGAGGAAGACAAGTAAGAAAATTCAAGTTGGTAAAGCTGCTGCCACGTTGCATCGTAGACTCGATTTCAGGAAGGAGGGTTGTTATCGTAGCTCCAGTCTCAGTACATATGCATCCAATCCGTGTTGGAGAAAGCACAATTTCCCTCGTAAGAACACTAATTTGGAGTCTCCTTTATTGATTGCATACATACATGGGTGGTATTCCTTTATTTGGTCTCATCCATCAAGGGATTATGCACGCATGGGGAAATTGGAAGGATTAAAACCAGTCCAAAGAAAAGTCTTGACATTTAGGAACCCCATAAATTACGAGAAGAATATTGCACGGGTGGAGGAGCGGACTGCGGTGATATGCAACTCGAGTCAACCACCTGGGGTGACTAATGGTCCATCAACTGAAGGGTTGGATTGGATGACGGAATCGAGTCAAGGGAGGTGGCTTCCCATCGACGATGCTACCGAGAACATCCAATGGGTGTTCTATGATCGCTTCATTCAGCTGGGACTTGAGGACAAGGCCATTTTTCAGGGGGTGGTAATGATGAGCATCATACATGGTTGTCGTAGTCCCACACCAATGTCATATGACGATGAGGAGTAGCCTAGCCCATAAAGGCACGAGGCCTTAATCATGTAGCAAGCTTGTCTAAGTAAGGATTTATATTTGATTGATAATTATAATAAGTAGTGTTAGCGGTTAAGCAGGGTGGTTAGAATCCTAAGTTTGTTAGAGTCTTTAGGAGTAGTGGGTTAAGCAACTTATGGTTAGTTGGTAGCTTTAGATAAACGTGGAAGTAGTTCCACTTAGATAGCCCTTTTCATTTCAAGTTGTGTATTTAAGTTCAGAATGGATTCAATAACAGAGGGCAAATTTCAGAAAAATAGAAACCCTGGCCATTCTCGCCAAGAAAGGAGAAATCTGGTCTACTCCCGCCAAGAAAAGGGAGCTATCCAAATTCAACACGTATCATGCCCAGGCTGTAGCTCAGAGGACTCCTGGCACTCTACCTGGTCAAACCATCCCTAATCCGCAGGACCCAAATGAGCACTTTAAGGCCATCACTACCAGGAGTGGCAAGATGACTGCTGATCCACCCATGCGGGCACAGGAGAGAGAGACCCCTGCTTCAGCACTTCCAGCTAATCAGGAGGAAATGGAGAAGGAGGTTGAGGTGCCTACTCCTAAACCGCAACCAGTGGTGAAGAAGTATGTACCACAGCTTCCCTTTCATACTCGGTTGCACAAGGACCGACTGGAGACTGAGTTTTCCAAATTTATGGCAATGCTGAAGCAGGTAAACATAAGCATGCCCTTCGTGGAGGCATTACCGAAGATGCCCAAGTATGCCAAGTTCATGAAGGATCTCCTCACCAACAAGAGGAAGCTTGGGGAGCTGTCAACGGTGATGCTCAACGAGGAGTGTTCTGCCATCCTGCAGAACAAACTACCAGAGAAGCGAAAAGACCCAGGGAGTTTTACTATCCCTTGCATGATTGGTAGTTTGCATGTAGGGAAGTCCTTGGCGGATTTAGGCGCTAGCATACATGTCATGTCATATAAACTGTTTAAAAAGCTAGGCCTAGGTGAACCCAATGATACTAGAATGAGCATTCAACTTGCTGATAGATCCATTGTGCATCCTAGGGGTATAGCAGAGGACTTGATAGTCGCAGTAGGGCCATTTTCATATCCTGTTGATTTTGTAATTTTTGGCATAAATGAGGATGTTGATGTGCCATTAATATTGGGTAGACTTTTTCTCGCCACCGCCAAGGCGCTCATTGATGTGAATGATGGAAAACTGATTTTGCGAGCTGGGGGTGAACAAATCACCTTCTCTGTTTCTGAAAATATGAAACACCCCCAGCTCCATGATGATTTAGACTACTGTGATGTTGTTGCTGATTTTGAAACCGCACTCGCCATCACGAGTGCGGGTACTGATGATTCCCTTGAGCGTTGTCTTTTGCTAGGGGAACAGGCATCACAGGATGTGCAACTGGAGGAGCAGCTTGCAGAGCTGGACGAGGCTGCGATGGAGGGGCGAGAGATACCATTCAAGCCGATCCCTATCACGCCCCGGATCGCTACATCATTGGAGGAGACGCCACAGTTGGAGCTTAAACCCCTCCCTTCTCACCTGGAGTATGCATTTCTCCGGGAGGGGAATAAGCTCCCGGTCATTATCAGCTCGGATCTGACACCCGAGCAGAAGAGCAGCCTGGTGGCTCTGCTGTAGAAGTATGCTCGGGCCATGGCGTGGAAGATCACCGATATTAGAGGCATTAGCCCATCCTTATGCTCCCACAGAATTCTGATGGAGGATGAGGTTAAGCCAGTCAGGCAGCCACAACGGAGATTGTCTCCTAACTTGGAGGCAGTGGTTCGGGCAGAGATTGTGAAGCTCATGGATGCAGGGATCATCTTTGCCATATCTGATAGCAAGTGGGTCAGTCCCACTCAGGTGGTCCCGAAGAAAGGCGGGATGACTGTGGTCCCGAATGAGAAGAAGGAGTTGATCCCGATGCGGACCGTGACCGGCTGGAGAGTCTGCATCGATTACCGGTGCCTGAACGACGCCACCAGGAAAGATCATTTTCCCCTACCTTTCATTGATCAGATGCTGGAGAGGTTGGCTGGCCATGAGTTTTATTGCTTCCTGGATTGCATGTCTGGTTACTTCCAGATTACTATTGCACCGGAGGATCAGACGAAGACCACATTCACTTGCCCCTTCGGTACCTTTGCTTACCTGAGGATTCCATTTGGGCTGTGTAATGCACCGACGACCTTCCAGAGATGCATGCTGGCGATTTTCGACCGACTGGTTGGAGAGATCATGGAAGTCTTCATGGATGATTTTTTGGTGTATGAAGACTCCTTCACTCATTATCTCCATAACCTGGAACTCGTTCTGAAGAGGTGCGAGGAGACTAATCTGGCACTCAGCTGGGAGAAGTGCCATTTTATGGTTCGTGAGGGTATTGTGCTCGGGCACAAGATCTCCAAGCAGGGGATTGAGGTGGATCGCGCAAAGATTGAGACGATCAGTCAGCTACCTCCTCCTGTTTCTGTGAAGGGGATTCGCAGCTTTCTGGGTCATGCAGGCTTCTACCGGCGCTTCATCAAAGATTTCTCGAAGATTTCTCTGCCTCTGACCAAGCTGCTGGAGAAGGATGCACCATTTCAGTTCACTCCTGAGTGTACAGCAGCATTTGAGACTTTGAAGGAGAAGCTCACCCACGCTCCCATCATGGTGACTCCTGATTGGTCTCTACCCTTTGAGCTGATGTGCGATGTGAGTGACTATGCAGTCGGAGCTGTTCTGGGTCAAAGACGCGAGAAGCACTTCCAGCCCATCTACTACGCGTCGAAGACCTTGAACGATGCACAGGATAATTACACCACCACTGAGAAGGAGCTCCTCGCTGTGGTGTATGCTTTTGATAAGTTCCGACCATATCTGGTGCTCTCCCATGTGGTGGTCTACACAGACCACTCGGCGATTCGCTACTTGATGAGCAAGGCTGATGCAAAGCCTCGGCTCATCCGCTGGATCCATCTTCTGCAGGAATTCGACATAAAGATCCGGGACAAGAAGGGAGCCGAGAATGTTGCTACAGATCATCTTTCACGGTTGGAAGCCCCTCAGGTGGACAACTTCGAGGAAGAGATCGATGACTCCTTCCCGGGTGAGCGATTGCTGGCGATGACGCTGGTGGACAGCGTGGCCCCTTGGTACTCTGACTTTGCCCATTATCTGGTGGGCAAGTAGTTGCCAAAGGGGATGGCCACTCATGCTAAGCGCAAGTTCTTCTCCGACCTGAAGCACTACTTCTGGGAGGATCCATACTTCTTCAGGATCGGAGCAGACGGCGTGATCCGGCGTTGTGTCATGGAGCACGAGATGGGAGACATCCTGTCTCAATGCCACGAGGGACCTAGTGGAGGTCACCATGGAGGAAACCGCACGGCGCGGAAGGTGCTACAGTCGGGCTTCTATTGGCCCTCGCTCTTCAAGGATGCAGACACCTTCGCACGACAGTGTGACCGCTGCCAAAGGTCAGGTAACATTTCTTCCCGGGATGAGATGCCCCAACATATTTCTATTATCTGTGAGATTTTTGATGTTTGGGGTATCGATTTCATGGGCCCATTCCCTCCATCTTTTGGCAATCTGTACATATTGGTTGCAGTGGACTACGTCTCGAGGTGGGCAGAAGCTCAAGCCATGCCCACCAATGACGCAAGAAAGGTCTGCTCATTTCTGAAGCAGCTGTTCTCCAGGTTCGGGACACCTCGCGCCATCATTAATGATAGAGGAACCCATTTTCAAGGGCAATTCACTAAGCTCCTCTCTCGTTATGGTGTTAAGCATCAGGTGTCGGTGGCCTACCATCCCCAGTCAAATGGGCAGGCCGAGTTGACGAACCGGGAGCTTAAACGAATAATTGAAAAGATGGTGGATCAGTCCCACAAGGATTGGTCCACCAAGCTCGATGACGCTCTTTGGGCGTATAGGACGGCCTATAAAAATCCGATTGGCACTTCTCCCTATAGGCTTGTCTATGGGAAGGCATGCCATTTGCCGGTAGAGCTAGAGCACAAGGCCTTCTGGGCCATTAAGCTGCTAAACCTGGATTTGAGCGTTGTAGGTACATACGTAAGTTGCAGCTGCTGGAGTTGGAGGAGTGGCGTTACCACGCCTACGAGAACACCCTACTCTACAAGGAGCGCACCAAGCGTCTCCATGACGCTCGGTTGAGGGGCCCGAAGGAGTTTCTGGTAGGTGATCGTGTTCTGCTCTTCAATGCACGCCTGAAACTCTTCCCGGGCAAGCTCCGTTCGAGGTGGTCGGGACCCTTCACGGTCACCCAAGTTTTCCCGCACGGTGCGGTGGAGATCAGCAATGCTCAAACCGAGCCATTCAAGGTGAATGGCCACCTCCTAAAGTTTTATTTGGGAGGTGCTGTCGAGCGCGCAGAGCTGCTGATCAAGCTCGAGGACCCTTAGTTCCTGAACTGGCGTCCAGCTAAAAGACGGTAAAGAAGCGCTTGTGGGGAGGCAACCCCACCGAGGTTTGCATTTTCTTACCTTTTTCCTTTTGATTTTTGTGTTCTTTGAGTCTTGAGGTGTTGTTCCAGAGTCGAATGTCGTTTTTTAGTGAAATCAGGTTGAAATCGGGGCTCCAGCAGTCCTCACGGCCATGCCTGAAACTCACACGACCGTGTGGTTTTGAGCCCCTGGCCGTGTGAGCTCTCGGCATAATCCACACGGCCAAATGTGCAACTCACACGGCCATGTGGATTACCTCGGCTAGGCCGTGTGGCCGACACGGACAACTCTGATGCTCACACGGCCGTGTGGGTCTGACCCCTTGGCCGTGTGAGCTCTCGGTATTTTCCACACGGCCAGTTGTGCATGTCACACGGCCGTGTGGCTTGCCTCGGCCTGGCCGTGTCGGCCAACACGGGCACACCCTGCACCTCACACGGCCGTGTGAGCCTGCCCGTGTGGCCGAGCCACGGGCTATAAATTCGGCCGACACGGCCGAGTGGTCAGAAAACCCAATTTCACTCGCCGGAATCCTCTCCCCCTCGCCGGAAAACTGCGACTTTTCACCCTCCTTGGAGATTTTCGGCCATTTTTGGTCGGTTTTTCACAAATCCAACACCACACCCACCCTTCCCTCCCCATTATCGGCCTATCCCTCGTTTTTTAGGTGATTTGGATCGATTTTGAGTCACCGGAGGCGCTTTCCGGTGAGACTCCGACGAGGCTCCGACGAGCACTTCCGGGCACATTTTCGGCTTTTCGTCGCTTCCATCGCCTTCCCCTCATCATCCCCTACACCTCTACTTGAGTATCCCGGTTTGATTTTGCCCTTAACTATGTTATTTTTGGAGAATTGGGTGTTAGGGTGCATGTTTAGAGAACCTCTTTGAATCTTGTGAATTTTGTGCAATTGATTGAGGGGAATGCTTGGATTATGTCTGAATTGTGTTGGGCAGTGTCCCCTTTGCTTGTTTGAGCCCTTGTGTGCAAGAATTTTGTCAATTTCATGCTTAACTTAATAGTGCACACAAGGTGTTCGATGAAATGCCTGTTTTTCATGCCATGTTGTGGGCACTGGTTGGGGCCCTTAATGATGTGCTTTAAGGGTGTATATGCTATGGATGTGAACCTTAAGTTGCCTACTCTATCGTGAAAGTGCACCCCCACTCAGATTATGCTTGATTTATCCAGTTTTTGACCCCCGAACTATGGATGAAACCATGGTTAGGCTGTTTATTGTTCTTAAGTGTGGGGGTGTGATTAACCTTTTCTTTGGCTCTTTTGGTTCCACTTTGGGTTGTTCTTTTCCAAGACAATGTCGAAACCCGACCTCAAGCACCCGTTCATTCGGGATCTGAAGAGGGGCCCCTACCAGGATCGTTTCAAGCAAGTCCTGGCATGCTCGCTTGGGCAGCACCATTGCTGGTCCAAGCGGGAGTTTGAGAAGCTGCACTATTACGAGCAATTCTCCGCCATCGTCACCAACAGGCCTTGGCGCCGTCTGGAGTTCTACACGACCTTCAAGCACGCGTCCACAGAGGATTGGACAGATGGTGTAGCCGTCAAATTCAGGCTCGGCGGTGCACCCCGGTCTATGAGCTACCACGAGCTGCCCACTGCTCTCGACCTCGGCCTGGCCGATGGTGAGGACTACGTCACCGAGGTCAGTGACCCGGCGGACGTGAACTTCAAGACGTTGTACACCCGCCTTGCTCGGCCAGGCCAGCGTCCCTTCTCGGCTGGGAAGACGAAGGCCAGCACCCTGCACCTCGACAACCGCATTCTCCACCACCTGCTGGCAAAGTCTTACACCCCAGCCTCCGACAGTGCCAGCGCCATCACCAAGAGGGCCATGTACTTCATCCATTCCATCCGCCAGCACGATCATCCTCTCCACTTGGGTTCTGTGGTGGCCAGAACCTTCGAGAAGAGTGCTTCGGAATTGAAGAGCCTCCACTGCACCCCCCTCATCACCCGCCTGGCCACCTACTTCGGGCTTTCACTGCAGGGGTGCACAGAACAGGGGAGCACTAGTGTCTTCGGCAGAGAGACGATTAGTCGCATGCACCTGCTGCGTGAGACCCGCGGCATCCTGTGGATCGTAGGGTTTCCGGAACCTCCGATCCCAGCCAGAGGACCAGGAGGATGAGGCTACTGATCATGTGGAGCCCGAGGAGGTGGATGATGATGCTGCCCCCCGCCCCACCACCTTCGAGTACGGGGGTGGCAGCTCCGCTTTCCCCGGGCAGGACTACTTCACCCACCAGTTTGAGCAGCTGCGTATCCAGAACCAGCAGATCCTTGACAAGCAGCTCCAGTTCCAGCACCAGTATGCGGCTCATCAAGCCGAGTATTAGACTCGGATGGCTGCCTATGATGAGCGCCTGGACATGATGGTGACCCAGCAGGGGGTGACAGTGGCTCATATCGAGCGAGAGAAGGCTAGATCTAGGCGCATGCAGGAGGTCTAGCAGCACCTGCTCCAGCTGCTACCGGGCGAGCCGCCAGTCCGGAGGACTCCCTGGGAGGACTCTCCACTTCCACCTCCCCCAGCTGATGGAGATGATGGTGATGACGCTTTCATGGACGACATTGACCTGGATAACCTTGGCGACGAGTAGGCTGTACTCATTGCCCCTCTGAGTGTGTTTTCATTTTAGACTTTTGTGTGTTTGCTCCATGTGTGCGGAGCTTGAACTTAGTTTGTCGTTTGTTTTTGCTTTTCTTTTTTCTTTTGTGGATTGTTTATTTTGTGGCCGTCTGAGCTACTGATCCCTAACGCACAGTGTGCTAGTGTGTTCTTGATGTTCGATTCGTGCAGAACTGTCCATCTTCCCGTTTGTTTCCCGCTGACTGGTCCGCTTCCAGTCCCCCCAGCAGTATTTCAATCCCGGTAACATCGTTCCCCTATCTCTCCCTCTACTCTATTGAGGGCAATGTCGTGCTTAAGTGTGGGGGGGTACTTTTTATCGGTTGGAATCTATATATGTGTGCTTGGAGCCTAGTCCGCTGTCCGAATCTTACGATTTGAGGGCTCCAAGTACTGGTGTTTGATCATATTGGCACTGTGTTTTGGTTGATGAATTGAATGGTTTTCGGATTGACGCATGACAGCTTGATTGTGACTAGGACAACCTATAATGATGACTGAGACGTGCAGTAGAATTGTGTAGGGGTTCCGTTTTTCAACTGTTTGCTTACCAACTGTGACTTGGATTGATCACTTGTTCTTGACAGTCGTTTGTGCACCTAGTTCAGGGAATCATAATGTGAGATAGAGCATATAGGTAGCCATGTGAGATTTGAGCCTGTTCGTTTCTTTCTTGTGTGATAGATCCCTCTTCCATGATGTGTAACATTCACATTGTCACTAGCTAAGATGATGGGGCATAGGATTAGCCCACGACCAAATTGACTGCCCTGATGTGTCATATCCCCTAGTCAGCCCCTTTGAGCCGTGTGTTATCCTTTCTTTCGGTCTACAATGAAAAATCACCCTTTTGCATCTTTTAGAAGGTTCCACAGAGTGGTTTTTACATGTTTCTGCTGTTCTGCTAAATGTAATGTGAGGGTTGGAGGTAGTGCTTAAAAGTTGGGCATGTGTTTGATAAATGTGCAGAAGTGGTGGTTCTCTGAAGTAATGACAAGAAAATGAAAGAAAAAAACAAAGAAAAATGAAAGTAAAAGAGAGCCACTACCAAAAATCTGAATAGTGCCCATTAAGTAGCGTTTCTTCGCAGTTTGGCTTGGAAATGCTGACATTTATATAACCTCCTTCGCTCTTGTGCTCTTGAGAATTTGAGTAATGCAGAATGGCAGAAAGGAAATAGTGATTTGTTTGACTGTGATTGTGTGGGTTTGGAAATGTGGAACCTTGTGCTATGAATACTTCCACCACCTAAAAGGCCTTTTCCCCATGTCCAAGACCCTAGCCAGTCATTTGAACCTGTGTCTAAGACCTCCGGATTAGTTAGTGGTGACACCCCATATGTAAACTCTAGCATTTAGAGGCTGCCATCATGGTGAAGAGATGTTAGGGATTGAGAGAATATGCATGCGCATTTTTCGTATCAAATTGTCCTGACCCCACTGGTCGAGAGTGAGCGATTCATTTCTCATATTCTATATACTCTTGTACCCCGGTGAGGACCTAGATTGCTCGGTCTCTATTTTGATGTCTTGAGTTTTGTGCATGAGGTGACTGTCTTGAGTAAGTGGTTGAGTCAAGTCTAGGTTGGTTGGTGAACAGAAGGGAGACTCTTCCTTTACTCGATTTTGCTGCACTCGAATGTCCTTTGTGGTGGTTGTCCAGGTTGCTAGTGAAGTTGCTCATGTGTTGATGTTTGAAAGCCAGTACGATTCACGTGTTCTGTGCCTTTATGACTTGTCCCCAATGTTGGTATGATTGAAAATGTGAGCTTACCTTGTGTCTGACTTGGTTTGCTTGGGGACAAGCAAACGGTTAAGTGTGGGGGAGTTTGATAGACCGTTAATTGCACATGTTTTTACCCCTATTCTTACACCGTTTGAGATGTTGATTCTCGTGTTTTAGGCTGATTTCACGCTAGGTTGTTCTTGTTTGTGATATTTTAAGTCCTAGTACGTGAATGAAGGCTTGGGAGCGAGTTTGGGGTCGATTGGACGAAGATCGGACGCGTGGCGAGGCGCTGAAGAGGCCACACGGGCACTCCTAAAACCCACACGGCTGTGCAAGTCACCCACGTGGCCGTGTGGGATTTAGCAAGGCTAAACACGGGCATGCTGGAGACACCACACGGTCGTGCAAGCCACCAATGTGGCCGTGTGGTATTTACCGAGCACAAACACGGGCATGGTGGAATTTCCACACGGCCGTGTGACCCTAGCCGTGTGGGAAGCCTGAAGTTCGATTAATTGAGACGCAGCATTTTGGAAGCAACACGGGCAACTGGGTAAGCCACACGGCCGTGTGGCCTGCCCGTGTGAGTCGGGAAATCTTGGCTTTTACCCAATTCCGAGCCACAAGTGAGGGGATCGACCTTTTGGAGCAAAAACAGAGCCCTGGAGAGAGAAAGTGCGAAGAACTCATCCTAAGAGTGGTTTTGGATCTGGGTTTCATCAAATCCAGCTTGGAGATCATCATAGGAGTGATAATCATCATCCCAGAGCAGATTCTTCCCATTGTCATGAGTATAACTGCTTTGTATCCTGTTTTCCCCTCTCTCTCTATGGAGTAGAACTTTCTCTCACTTGGGTATGAAGAACCCTAGTTCCATGTGTTAGGGATTTTGATTGTAATGACTTGGGATTGTTATACTGCTTGATTATAATCGAATACTGCATGATTCATTGAATTAGTTGAAGTCTGATCAGCCTTTCTTGATTTCTGCTGCAACCTGAGATAGATAGAATCTGATTAGGTTTTTAGAGCTACATCATTCGGTAGTAGCAGATTGGTTATACGAGAGTTAGTCAATCTGCTGCTTTGTACTAGAATCCAATTCCAGTAGTGGAGTTCTGTGTTCATAGCCTCAGCTTTCTATCCCGGTGAAGACTAGTCGTCTGCCGGGTAGTTTGACTGAGAGGGATTGGTCAGCTTAAGAGATTCCAAGCTACTGTCGGATCTTCCGCAGTTTAATCAACAGTAAATCAACCCAGGGTAATTACAATTGAGACCTAACTAAGGGGCTAGGGGGACTCATTCCCGAGTGACTCTTCATTGACTTCAGAAAACCGAACCATTTCCTGCTTTTTACTGCTTTTACTTTAAACAACAATCACTCGACTTAGTTTGCTAGATAATAGATAATCACGGAGTAGGCAGTAGATCTAGACCCCGTGTTGACATTAGAACTTGCTACTTACTGCATTCCCGGACTGCGATTACACTTGGTCGCAGTTTGGTGTTGTGTTTTAGCGTGTCAAGGCCCTAAGGAAGAGAGAGAGAGAGAGATATATGCTAAGACGAGAGACTAGGGAGAGATCTACCAAAAATGCACCACCTCTATGCAAAACTGTTAGACCTAGCAAATTATGACCCGACCCGAACCTTCTTGATAAATTAAAATTGGGCTGAAGTTTTTATAAACCTAAAACCCGATTAACCCACAGTAGTTTAGGTTGGGTGGGTGAGCAGGTCGACCCATTTTGTTGGTTTCTTATAAGAAAAGTAAATGTTTGAGCTTGAATGCGTAGGACCTACCCCGCAAGTATTTTTCCTGTATGGTGTTTACCGGGTGGGACCCTCGGTCGAGCAACTTTCGTTTCATCAACTTTCGGGCTCACATAGGATAAATATAAGCCAAGATCGAAATTTCCACAAGATACTTATTTGTATTACTTATAACTTCCTTATTCATTGACAAAGCTAGACCCAAAAGCCAATACGGATCTTTTGTTAGCTCTTCATGGTGATATAAAATTTAAACACATAAGCCATTTAAATAGTGCAGGTATTTCGCGAGGCGATGGATTTTCTTTTATATAATTTCAAGTGTGATCAGACAACTAAAAAGAAGACAATGATGGAGCGGTGATTCAGTGATAGATTTATCGATGCATGGGGAACGCTCAACCTTTAGTCCCTAGGTAAAAGGAACGAAGTCATGGAGGTCTGGTCTCTTGGTTTTTCCTCTCCCATCACTGCCTTTGAGGAACGTGTAGGTGAAGAGCTTCTTGTAACGGTCTGTAGTGCAGCCTCTTACTAAGAGAACAGATTGTATGCAACACACAGAAAAGGGCAAGCAAGTAAAGGAGTAGACTAGTCGGGATTGGCTGTGAGAGAGCGGATGGCCCTTTTCTGCAAATGAAAAATAATATCTTACAGAGGTTTTTTTCCTATAGAAATTTATTTTCTCTTAGAAGAAAAAAAGGGTATTTCTATGATTTAAGCTAGTTTAGAAAACTAATGAGAATAAATATCTTACGCGTACGCATCCAGAAATAACTTATATAACATTCCACCTTCTTACTTAGTTCCCGATGTTGGAAAGAGCTTTGATGAGAGGATTATGAGTTCATGGTAGAATAAGGAAGAAAAGGAACACCCAATAAGTGCACCAATGAGCCGAAGATAAATCCCAAATATGTGGCCTTGAATGAAGTCACTTTTCCCCCTATATCAGCGTTGGAGCAGGAGGCTCGTTAAACATGCACGATAGAAAAAGGTAGGTCTTAACTGACTTACTGTTAGCTTTTCTTAGTAAGGGTATTTGTATAAAACGGGAGTGAATGAAGGTTCTCAAGGAGCTTCTTCTCTCCCAGCTCTTCGGGCAAAGACTTCGGGCCTTTCCATATCATATATCACTCTCAAAATCATAAAATCACTCGAAAATTAGTGAGATGTTTAACAAAATTCACAAGGATACGAGAGATAAGTTTGAGTGTTGGGATAATCCAATATCACGTGCTTCTTGTGCAATTTGTATTTGCTGGTTAGGAAGAGAAGAGAAACACATCGACCGTCATCCGTGTTTCTGGTTAAGGAGAGAGAAAGTGTTCTACTTTCCTGCAAGAGAGATAAATAAATAAAGTATAATGACAAAATTGTCATTCTTCTAATTTTTCAAAAAAATTTGATTAACCTAACTAATTAAAAAGTTATAGAACCCTAGCTTTCTATTGGATCGGTTCTACTATAACAACACAAGGGTTGTTGTCATTATATCTAGTCCCTTTGTGTAAGGTGTGCAACAAATGTTATAGAGGTTTGGGGGTTTATTTTTGGGGAGTTTCTGTAATTAGTTTGTGAAAAGAGGCTTTAGATCCCATGCACCTATGGAAGCGGACACCTTAGAAAAAGAGCATGTACCTATTGTAAAGCAACCGAAGACGCTCTATTGGGAATGGATAATTTCTAAACAGAAGCCACGCCCCCTAAAAAGGAGAAAGGGACCAACAACCACCAAAAAGGGACCACTATAAGTATGGGACGACAACCGCATCTGGGAGGGTCTGGTTTTGAGGCTCTCGTTGTAGAAGAGGTTTCGGAGTCGTAGGTGGTAAGATACTAAGATCATCTAGGAAAATGACCGAACAATATCCCACTCAGTCACTAAAGACTATAGGACAAGGTAAACATACTAAGACATTGGTGCAACAATCACAGGCGAGAGCAGATAGGGCATCCGTCCTGCCGGAGACTACACAAGAAGCCACCCCTAAGCAACCCAATTGAAAGGCAGAGTCAATGCACCGTCAAATGCCCTAAACTCGGCCTACAAAACAATAGCTAAAAGTGTCTGCCCTGTGCAAACGAACCAAATGAACAAGGAGGATGCACCTTCTACACGGGGCATCGGGGATGGGCAGGCTCACAAGGATATGCACATGAACAAGAATAGAATACAAGACAGACCACCGGATATGCATCAAGGAAATGCAGAGGTTTTACAAGGCACCTACCAGGACCAAATGAATAGTATTTCTTCGGGGATTCATATTGATGGGGCGACCCCGTCCATGCTATTATAAAAGGGAGTCCTATTTCCTTCCCATTAATCTTTATGGATTGTAAAGTGTTTTCTTGGAATTGTAGGGGGATGGGTAGCAGATGTTTCTTACGTGTTTTTGCGAGTAACGTAGTGATTATAGTAAAACCCCGTATTAGTGGGGATTGTGATCTGGAAGTCATTCGTGATATGTGTTACGACAGTAAACTTGTGGTCGATGATATAGGTTTCTTGGGGGTGGGGGGGGGGGGGGGGGGGGGGGCATTTGGGTTCTATGGAATGCTTGTGACCACACCATTATGAGAGTTCATACTAACCTACAATGTCTTCATGTGTAGGTTCAAAGCTTGTTTTTCGAATATCTAACATGGCAGTTGTTAGTAGTTTATGGACGCTCGGCCCAAATGCAATGACGAGAATTATGGGATCTCATGTGCACTCTTGATCAAGAAATGGAGAAACATTGGCTTATTTTGGGAGACTTCAACACTATCCTTAGTCTCCTGCAGCGAAGCTAGGCAGGCTCCCTTCGATGCCGCCAGAATCCGCAAGTTCTATGAGGTGGTTCAGGACACCGATCTGAATGACCTGGGATTCACATAGCCGACATACACATGGTTCCAGACGGGGCTCTGAGAAAGACTAAACAGGGGTATGGTGAATAACATATGGGTCTTAGTGTTCCCGGAGATGTCAGTTAGGCACGTTCCTACATGAAGAGTCGGACCATCGATCCATTCTTGTGTCCTTATCCGAGTCTCACACACCTGCTGAACCTAAACCCTTTTTTTCCTTGCGATGTGGCTAAATCATGAAAAATTCTGAGAAATGGCAGACGCGGCGTGGGCAAAAGGAAACTCTTCATTCAATTGGCTAAAGCCTTGGCCAGAGATGTTGCACTTTGGAACATAAATGTCTTCGAACATATAAGGAAAGAGGAACTGTTGCGGCGCACTGAAAACCTCGAGAGAGATGGAGGGGGACAGGGGAACGACAACCAAGTCAATCAAGCACAAAACGATATGTAGCTCTTTATGTTCCAAGAAGAGCTCATTTGGTGTTAAAACATCCCTACTTTAGTGGATAGCTTTTGAAGACAAAAAAATATTATTTTCACGCCATGACCATCCGTTGACGGAAAAGAAATCATTTTTCTATGTTAAAAGGATGCAACGATGGAATGGATAGAAGATCAAGCAGAGGCTCGTTGTCAGGCTCTCGACCTTACTCCAAATCTCAAGCAAACTGGAACTACAATCCGGGTGATGAGGGCTCTGAAGGCACTTGGAAAAGACGGCTTCAATCCAATTATTTTCATATGTGCTGGGAGACGGGGGACCATCCCTAACAAAATTTGTACTGGAACGTTAGAGCCAACCAGATAAGATCAAGGAGGTCAACTCAACAATCCTTGTTCTCATCCTGAAGCTAAAACAACCTACTACTATTGAGCAATACCGACCAATCAGTTTATGCAATGTGGCTTATAAAAGATTAAGGAAATGCTTAGCGGAATGTTTGAAGGGTATAATGCCATCTCTTGTATACGCGACTCAAACTAGGTTCTTCCCTCGCCGCCATATCACAGATAATATATGTATCATGTAGGAGGTGGTACACTCCATAAGAGCTCGTAAGGGACAACGGGGATGGATGGTGTTGAAAGTGGATCTAGCCAAGGATTATGATCGGATACGATGGGGTTTCATCCGGGATATCATAGTTGCTGCGGGAACACCAACCAAGTTTGTGGAGTTTACGATGACATGTATTTCCTCGAAATCATGCAGATTCAGTGAACTGGGGGGGCTTACTGAGAGCATCCAACCGACGTGGTCTTCGATAGGAATGTCCTCTTTCTCCATATCTTTACTCTTTTACATAAATCCTTGGACATTTAATTGACGATTATGTAAGAGCTGGTTGGTGGCAACCGATTTGGTTGGCCCGTAATGGACGAGCACTATCTCATCTCTTTGTAGACAACATGATCCTCTTTGGAAAGGCAACCAATGCACAGGTACAAGAGATCAATGCGTGCTTCGCGAGTTTTGGGGCTTCTTCCGGAAAACAAGTTAGCATACTGAAGTCTCGGGTCTACTTTTCAGCTAACACCACTCACGCTCATCAACAAGCTCTAAGTGAGGAACTTCAAATTATAGTAACTACGAACCTGGGGTGTTACCTGAGCGTTCTTGTGATACATAACAGAGTGTCGGAAGCCACTTTCCTTGATTTGATCAACATGATCGATACTCGATTGGGTGGTGGAAAGCCTCAAAGATGTCGTTAGCAACTCATATCACTGTTGCACAGTCAATGCTTGCCTCCTTACTGACTTACTCGATGTGGATGACGTTTCTACTAGCTAGCGTGCGAGACTACATAAACAAGAAGATCTAGGCTTTCATTTGGGAAGCACCAAACATGGCAGGAAAGTCCACCTTGTGTATTGAGAATCGATATGCAGGGTGAAAGACGAGGGTGGTCTGGGACTCCGGGGTTGACAAGAACAGATGGAGCCTACATGCTTAAGATTGCTTTGAGACTACTCACTAAACCCAATAAACTCTAGGCAAAAGTTATCATATCTAAGTACTCCATGCAACCGACAAGGGATGAGTTATCCATTCCAGTGGCAAACCAGCCAACCTATGGAGAGGAGTGGTGCGTGTGGCGCACTTTCTGTAGGACGCTACAGCTTGGAATATTCGCAACAGGAGGGTGGCCCGGTTCTGGAGAGATTGTTGGCTAAACGATACTACTATCCTTTGACACTATGAACTCAACCTACCACCTGAACTTTTGAACATGCCAATCATATAGTTCGTCCTGAATGGTAAGTGGAACTCAGATTTTCTTCTTTACTACTTAACAGTCTCAGTTGTCTCGCAGATACTTCTTCATCCTAGCCCAACAGAACTCAAAGAAGATGTGAGATATATTTGTTCTCTCCTTGAGGAGACTTCACGCTTCGGATGATGTACGAGTTGACGGACACGACAGACAGCCCCATCCATGGCCAACATGTATGGCGATCAATTTGGAAGAACCATCCATGCAGAGGGTGCACACCTCAAGGTGCAGCACTATCATCAATAACACGCTCTTTGCAGGGGACGGGTTGTCTTCTGTGGCAAAATAGAAATGGCTTCTTGTTCTGGGGTGGGTTGAAGACCCATGCACAACTCCAATTCCAATTCAAACAGCTCCGGGATCAGATTCTGAAGGCATTTCAGAAGGAGAGGAATATATTCGGGGATGCGGGACTCCTAAAATGGCGTCAAATTGGCTGGCAACCACCGGTGCATGACTTGCTTTGTGCCAATACATATGGCTCAATCACATTCTCTCCTGAGAGCACGACTTGTGGAGGTAATATACGGGGAGATGATGGTCGATTCATTAGAGCATTCACTGCGAACCTTGGAGGGGAGTCGTTTACTCGTGCTGAGTTGGCTAGAATTGTGTATGGTTTGAAACTTGCCTGGGAAGAAGGGGCTAGGAAAGTTATTTTGCAGACGGATTCTTCTACTGCTAAGTCTCTGATGGGGACCGTGACACCACAACATCCACACTACACTCAAGTTGCAGAGATCCAGCGATGGCTTAATCGTATATGGACCATTAGGATCAATCATGTGTTCTGCGAGGCAAACTTTGTCGCTGACCATTTAGCTTCTGTAGGGCACTCATATTCGATTGGGCCACATGTGTTTGATAGGCCAAGTACTATTCTTCTGTATTGGTTATACTTTGACCATGTGGGAATTCAGACTCCCCGTCTTATTTGTACTAAAATTCTATTTAACGCCCTAAATTTTTAAAATTTCGCCCTAAATTAATTAAACAGACGATTCTACCCCCAATCACTAAAACAGTTGCCCCAATTCCCAAAACGCTTTGTCAGTCCATCGCCCTAATCCCTAATTGCCAATCAATCCTCAATCTCCACCTTTGTTGCTGCTCCGCCCGTCGCCTTGAGGAAGGAAAGAGAAGGTCAGTCTCCACCTCTGTTGCTGCTCTGCCCTTCACCGTTAGGGATGGCAATGAAACCCATGGCCGCGGGTACCCGACCGCCCCCGACCCAGTCAACGCGGGGAATCCCCGCTTTGACCGGGTATGGGGCGGGTATGGTTTTAGCCTCCCCCGCCCCATACCCATACCCGCCCCACCAAGAGAATTTCTTCACATATCAAAAAATATGTGGATTAAATTGTAATATATCAATGATGATGATGATAACTCGAGAAAATAAATAGTAGAAATGCAATTGAGTAACCACCTTAATCAAAACCTAATTCATTTCCCTCAATTCTCCTTCCACTCTTTCACTTTCCCCCTTGTCAACAAAATTATGTTAGTTAATTATTACTTAGTAAATGTATCAAGAGTTAGAGCATAATAATTTAAAAAATATTGTAGTCTATATTATGTATGAATGGATGTTTTAGGATCATATTCTTTGAATCGTATTTAGAAAATGACTGTGTTTTGTTGACTTCATGTATAATAGGTTTGTTTATGGTTATAATTAAAATTTTTCTTGTAAGTTTTAGGTATAATAATGTTGGATGTACGGGGATGGGTATTACCCATTGGTACCCGAAACCCAGGGGTATGGGGATGGGTTTGCAAAACATTCCCCCGC
This sequence comes from Linum tenue, assembly GCA_946122785.1. Classification (NCBI taxonomy): domain Eukaryota; kingdom Viridiplantae; phylum Streptophyta; class Magnoliopsida; order Malpighiales; family Linaceae; genus Linum; species Linum tenue. Next base: position 38,634,617 of record CAMGYJ010000008.1, read on the forward strand.
ATGGGTATGGGGCGGGTATGGGTTTGGGTATTTGAAGATGGGGATGGGGATGGTTTAGGCAAACCCGCCCCATTGCCATCCCTATTCACCGTTGAGGAAGGAGAGAGAAGGTCGAGGGGCGAGATTCTTTTCTCTCTTCTACGTCCTTGATTGGGGCAGCGAAAGGCATGGTAGTCGTCGACAGGGCGGACCGAGCAGCAGAGCAGCCGCCACGAGGAATCCCTAGGGCATTGGAAGAAGAACGTTGAAAACATATATAGGCTGCAAGGAATTCCAAGGGCATTGGATGAAGAACGCTGAAAACAGAGAAGGGCTCGTCAAGCTTCTACGAGGCGTTGATGAGAGGAGGTGAGAATTCGATTATGTTGTTTGGATTGCCAAATTTCATTGGCCGATTGTGAAGACGGGATTAAGGAGCTTGTTACCCGCATCCTCGGCCTATTGCTCAAGCTCCCTATCGATGGAAGCAGCCGCCGCGAGGAATCCCTAGGGTGAGCGGCGCAGCAAAAGGTAGTTGCGGTGGCGAAGAGTGAAGACTCCCAGGGCGAACAACGGTAATGGGGGAAGAATCCTAGGGCAAAATTTGGTTAGAGATTGGAAATATGTCAGGGGCAACAACGTCAAATTGGTTAAGTTAGAGCGATAAATTTAAAAAACTTAGGGCGTTAATTAGTACATTTCTTTTCGTATGCAATAAAGGAGCACCCTATTCTCACCAACAACAAAAATCGGGGCCTTACAGTGAAGAAAACGATGAATAATCAGTCGAGAAGATGGGTGACGAAAAATAAGAAAACGAGAAAGTGACGGGATATGAAGAAATAGAAAAAGGTTGGGTGGTGGTAAAGTTTAAATTTTCTTCGCACACAAAAAACCACAAATATCTTCAAAATGTAAATTAGAATAACACAGAAAAATATAAATATAAATAAGTTAAGCATTGAGATCAATTGATAAACATAAATAATAACCAAAACTCAGTTGGCCAACAAATTGAGTATAAAACTAATACATTCTAATATTAAGTCCGACATTAATTAGGGAAAAAATCAAGTTTTCTATAAAAAAAAAAAAAAAAAGAAATTGCCCATTGTTTACCAACAATACTCTGTAGTCTCCCACCAAAAAAAAAAACAATACTCTGTAGTCTATAGATCAATACAATTAACTTACAAACTTAGAACATTAGTTTTACGGGTTGATGCACCCTTACAGTTTGGCAGCCAATTGAATTGATCCGTCCTCAATTGTAAAGACACCCATCACAACACGCAACAGCTATTCATAATTCTTCTGAGGAAAGGCCCTCTCCTAGCAGCAGCAGCTTCAGCTGACAGGCAGATGTGAACGTTAATTGCAATGCAATATTATCGTTGGCATAGTACTGACAATCTTGAAACCTGCATCGACTCTGCAACAAAGTTAAATTGAGGGAAGGGAAGGGAAGGGCAGGGAAAAGCCAATAACATTGAGCTGGATTTGGTTGTGCCTGTGCTGCTGCTGGTCAAAAGACAGGTTGGAGGAGAGGTGAGAAGGCCGAAAATGTAGATGCACATTAAAAATATTACAGGCATAGAACAGTAACATGGAAATGCAAGATAGAGAGAGATGATAAAATAAGTGAGCAAGAGTAAAAGCCATAACCCTGTATATGGCTGGTGGCTCTGCCTGTCGACTGTAATTACTCCGCTCCGCCATTTTATGTGCCCACCACAACTACCCCTCTGCTACAGCCATAAAAGAATGGTGGACAGAGGCAGGGCATCCAGCCAGCCACCTAGCTAGCTTGCTTGCTTGGGGGAAATGTGTTCTTGGGTCCTGTTCTTTGCTTTCCCAGAAGCCATTTCTATTTTGGACACACTGGCCATGACCAAGTGGCATTCCCTCGTTCATGTTCTACTCTCCATCCAAGGAAGAGATCCAAATTGAGGTAACATCGATTTTTCTTGCTGTTTCTCGAGGCCAGCCTCAGTCTGCAAAAGCATCATAAATAGCGCCATCTACCATCTTCAACCATACTTTAGTTGTTGGGACGGAACCCGTTCCTAGAGGGCAATGGAAGACAAAGATTTTGCAGTTACTTACTGAAAGAAGACATCTAAGGACTGAGTGAGCTACTTACATTTTTTTTTTCTATAATAAACAGAACCTTGTAATAAGAAAAACGACAAAAACAATAGTCCACATCGCATATATATAATTAGTCTCATTGAGCATATATAAGTAGAGCCTAGGGTTCAGTAATTAAGTGGAATGGCGGTAAGAAGCATTCATCTAGATTCTAGTCCAAGTGAATCTAACATTTCAAGAAAGTTGGGTAGTGTCGTCATTGTGTATCATCAAGCAGGGGCCAATTTTTATGTGAAAGCAATGCCGTTGTTTGTTTCCATTTTCTGGGAATCTGTTTGGTCATTCACCTGGAACAACAAATCCACTCCTAAATTAATGACAAGCTTACCAGAAGAGCATCAACCATCCAACTTGCGCAGTCTCAAGTCTCAACCAGTACTCAGTGTCCAGCAAAGCTTCAAGTCCACATCAACTGGTGTGACATGGAGAACGCCGTTGATACCAAGACCTGCCACTGCCACAGAGAGTTCAACCCAACAATTAAGTCCGTAAACAAAAGTTTAGAGGCCAACATCGAAAGATAGCATATAGCAGAATGGCCACCCTCAATAGCATATTTAACTTGCAAAAGAAATCCAACCATATCATATGATTTTGAGTTCACAGTTTCCACTTCTCCAACTCTAATGACCTTTTTCTTAGCTACCCAAACAGCATGAAGCCCCTACAACATGGCATGTTGAGTTCAAAACAGCCCGAAGTTACTTTACAAATTTTAGATGAGTATTCAAAGTTGGGATCTGGTTAGGTACTGCAAATCGGGGAAGAAGAAATTACAGTACCAGCACCGAGTGAGCTCTGTTAAGGCATCCAGAAAAGAAGAAAAGAATCAATGGGGCATCATAAATGCGGGTGCAACGCCACCCCAACTAACCCACATACTCTCCACCAAATTACGCAATGGGGTATTTACTCTTATCGTACTTCTGTTCCACCACTTTACCATCTACCATCACCTTCTATAAAACCAAACGCTTCACTCAAGCCCACTGCACCACTGCTCCTCCCTCTCTACAGACTTTCCAGCTTGCTTTCCTTTCCCCCCCAAGCCTAGCAACGAACAATGAGAGAGATGCAAGGGAAGCTCATCAAGCAGCAGGCTCGTAGCGAAGCAGGAGTGATGTGGGTTCTGGTAGCTGCTGCTTTGCTCTCCCACAACTTGGCCGTCCCAGTGATGGCATCCTCCCAGCTGATTGGAGAGCAGAAGAACTACTACCCCCCAGATCCACATTCCAGGACTCCCCCTTCAGGTCATCTCTCTCTTTCACTTCATTGGCATCAATAGATTCGGCAAGCAGCATGCTTTTCCTTATCCTAGCTGGTGTGTTTCCTTTATAACGTGGGTGCATGCAGGTTCCCACACTCCAACTCCATCGCATGGTACTTCTTCACCTCCACACCACTCTACACCGTCTCATGGAGGAGGTTACCATCCCACTCCCTCAAATCCTCCAACTGGGAACTGTGGAACCCCACCTTCTGTTCCAACTCCCACCACTCCAACTGATCCGACTACTCCATCAACTCCCCCTTCCGGAGGCGGCGGCGGATACGTCCCTTCACCTTCCCCACCAACCGGCGGAGGCGGCGGATATGTCCCTTCACCTTCCCCACCAACTAGCGGAGGCGGCGGTGGTATTCTGACTCCCCCGACTCCTATCATCGGCGGCAGCCCCCCGACCATTCCTATCATCGGCACCCCTTCTACGCCTCCATTTGTCATTGATCCAAACTCTCCCTTCTCATGCAAGTAAGTACACTTCTTTAAAGCAAGCAAGTGAAAGACAAAATGATGGAAACTTGAGCTGATAAATATAAGTGGGTTTTGGTTGGCAGCTACTGGAGGAACCACCCAGCAATCATCTTTGGGCTGCTAGGGTGGTGGGGCACACTGGGCAACGCCTTTGGAGCTCCCAGCCTGCCGGGCCTTGGACCCTCCACCAGCCTTCCCCAGGCTCTCTCCAACCCTCGAAGGGATGGCTATGGAACTCTCTACCGAGAAGGGACTGCTGCACTGCTCAACTCCATGGTCACCAACAGGTTTGCTTTCACCACCAACCAGGTGAGGGAGAGCTTCGTTTCGGCGCTGGGATCCAACAAGGCTGCTGCTGCTCAGGGACGTGTCTTCCAGATGGCCAATGAAGGACGTCTCAAGCCCAGAAACTAGCTTTGGTAGTAGAGGTTGAGAGTCAGTTGTCGTCGTCGGATGTAAGGTGTTTGTTCTGTTCACCACCACCATTATCATAGTCTGCAAGTGGTCTTCTGTCAGTTATCAATTACTTAGAATTTCTACATTTTATATGCTGATGTTGCTCTGTTTTATGTGTTTGTTACTTTAGTAATGTCTTTTATGTTTATCCCATTGAAGAGGACAGCTCTAGAGTGTTATGGATTTGGATGTTAAAGTTTTAATGCTTCACAAGCCATTGCAGTGAGTTTTCATTATCGGTTTTCGAGTTTAGTGAAAAGTTGATTGCACCGGATATCACTTAAGTGTTGCTAGTTCAGTGAAAAGTTTATCGCACCGGATATCACTTAAGTGTTGCTTGTGCTGCATACTAACCACTTTAAAGTTTCTATTTACAACTAAACTAGACAAGCTGGTTTCGAGCTAGTTGTAACATCACATTTTCTGTTCATAAGCTTAACAGTGGGTATCAAATTGCGCTTTTCCCCTCCGATAGCTGCTAACAGTGCAAAGATGATTTGTTTAAGCAAGCCACTCAACCATTTTTCCCTCCGCTTGCGACTAACAGTGCAAAGGCTGTTTTTTAAGCAATTCACACAACCTGTCGTAGGGCTTGATGCATTCGTTTATGTGAGAAGTTAATCATGGTGATGAGGATGATTTACTGATTGACCCTATGATTATGAAGCCTTCAGCCCGTTGAGGCTGTATCCTTTGCCCTCCAGAAAAATAGCTAAGGTTTAATAACTTGTTTTTCAAGGAGGCGCAAAATTGCAATTTGATATGTAACGTCAAGTTTATGGACGGAAAATGCGACGTGCAACTGGAAGTCGCCTTTTGTGTAGTTTAGTTGCAACTAAAAACCTTAAGTGGTTAGTAAAGTGAAGCCTAATAGGAATAACTATGCAGAGCTAAAGAAAACGATGAAAGGTAAGTATTGAAAACAGGGGAGTAATTTTACACCCATGGAAAGGGATTTTAAAGCAGCGTAACCTGTGCCTGTTGGCGGGGCTTGTAGCTGTGTCATGATAATGCCGCGGCAGCGTAACCTGTGCTAATTACAAAGAACATCCTGCAGGGAGAAGTGAAAACGGGGATTTGAATGGATTCAATGGAATTGAATGTCTTCTGGGTCATTTCTGTGAAGCACAAGGGGGAGTTAATGCAAATAGGGAACAAGGGAAGGACGACACTTGGCCATGTTTGAATCAGAACCAACATAAATGCATACCTATCTCCTCCTGCATTTTATTACCAAACCATGGCATGGCATTCCATCAAGTTTACAACAACCATATATTTAAACTAAAGACTTCCAAATGTTTCCGTTTAACATTGTCTGAAATCGTCCAATAACAGCTTAGTAGAGCAAATCTGCTCCGGCTACGATGGGTTTATAAATGTCGACGATACAGAATGAAGCTACCAAATTTTTGCTGTAACATTGCAAAAAATATGGGTACCTACAGCGTCTAACCAAGGAATTAGATTGACTTTGGCTCCTTCATCACTGACAATCTAAGTGCGAGCCATCAATTCGTGGCAGTCTGCTTTGCAAGTTGCTTCAATTTATTCCACATTGTCCAACTGAAGAGAATAAGATAGAAGCTTGCTCTAACTTGCTAAGCTCGTGATTGCATAATACAAATACTAATTAATGCCTACCATAAGATGAAAGGCTCAATTTTCTGATTAGTAAACAATACCTCTAACTACTAGCATTGGTGCAAACATGGAGAACTCCGAAATTATATTTAAAAAAACGATGAAGCACTGACCTTGAAACTATCTGCTCCAATTCTCTCAATTTTGAGATGATTTTGCTGTAAGCAGATGCTGGAGTTTGCTTGAAATAGAAGAACTCCTCTTCATGTGGGATTCAAACCATTTAGATATGGCATCAGATGGCAAGCTCGTTTTTTCATGAAATGCAAAAGCAAGGTTTAGTTCCTCCTGCACTTGCTGGAACAAAATCTTGTCCAGCTTGATTGTACTTCCTCAGCGAGCTTCTTTCCAGCGTGTAGCATGCTCTTCTTTTTTACATGTATCCTTGCTCATAACCAAAACCTTTGTCCTTCAATAGATGAAACAAATTGGCTGAGGCATTTGGATCAAGTCCTCGACTTCTGTCAGCTAAGCAACTCTTTGACAAGGGAATGTCAAAGCATTCAACCTATTCAACATTGATACATTTACTCATCAGCATCTCCATATATACACTTATCTGTTGCTTCATGTGTACATCTTTCGGCATGTGAATAAACAGAGTAGGTGGATAGTCCTCCGGGATATCTATCTCACCAAAAACCCCTTCAGCAATCATGATCGTAATACTACTCAACTTCAGATATGCAACACGAGCAGAAACAAAGTACCCACCAGAAGAGGCTCCCAAGGCGATAAGAGGAGCTTTGTGAAACTTATGTTTACCCACCCACCATTCTAGGATATCTTTCACCGTTAACATCTCTTCCCCCAAATGTCCAGCACCTTCTCTACTTGACAATGTGAAAACAGCAAAGTTATGAGCAAGCGCATTTGATACCCACCCACCATTCTAGGATATCTTTCACTGTTAACATCTCTTCCCCCAAATGTCTAGCACCTTCTCTACTTGACATTGTGAAAACAGCAAAGTTATGAGCAAGCGCATTTGATACCAGTAGCCTTTCCTCAGGCAACCCGATGCAATTAGCACCACAGGGAGATTGGTCCAGAAGTTAAGAGCCCTGCCATTACAGCAATGAACCAGAAATAGGATAGCTTAGGACCATTGATGTATATGCCATACGACATTGGTTCCATTCCTTACTTGTTACTTCAACAGTCGCGTGATATTGATCTAATTCAAAGTCGCCCCTGCTCCAAGGTGCAGGTTGAGTAAGAAAAAAAAAAGATGTGAGGATTTAAAACCACAAATAAGGATATGACTAGCAACCAACAGTTACTGAGTAGCCAGGATTTACTTCTGGTTCTACAGTTCAGCCTTCCTAAAACTATAAAAACAACTCAGTTCACCATATGGTTGCAGATTGGGCACCAATATGATCAGCATAAGCTCACACAGACGCCATCAATTTCCAAATTAGGGAGCAGATCGAGTACAATGTTGTATTGGTTTGTTTGTAGACTTCAATCTCAGGCAAGCAGTTCTATGTTATTAAAGTATCAAGCTATGCAATATCTACCACCTAAATTAGGCCATAATACCTGTTCATGAAGTCTGAGCAATTCCAGGAGAAACATTGCACAATATCTAAGTTCAATTTTCCCGACAAAGTGATCGCATATGGAACATAGTGGAGTTAGATTATGTAGTCTTTTTCCCTTAAAAAATTGAAGCATTGGGCTATATTAATGAACCATAAAATTGAACATCTCTTCAATTTCACAAAATCATCAAAACCAGAGCGTCAAAGGAAACCAAGCACCAACCATGGAAATGAGTAACCTTACAAGCTGCATGCTTCTCAGTCGACAAATAGACCAATTTGGAAGGTACTTCTTGTCAATGCTCCTTCATATAACAAACTACAGTCTGCGCTGACATAGACATGATTATGCAGACATGAGCGCTTTAAGTAAGCTCCCATTATCACAAACCTGAGTGCAACCCTAGTCCTAAAATAGATTCTAGTCATGTGTTCAAAAAGCAAGGAAATCAATTGCCAGCATAGATTCTAGTTTTTGGAAGACCTAAATGCAGGTATTCCTATCAAATCAGCTGCATACAAAGTAAACCATGTCAAATTAGAAATTCAGTGTCCAACCAATTAGACAAATTGTCCTTACTCCTTGAGATAACAGATCGAACAAACACTAACAAGCATCTGATTAGCCTACTGTTCAAGGACCGGCCCTTCGGGAACTCGAAACGTGTAAGGGGCAACTCGTGACCATGTCAAGAGCTTAGAATTTCAGTTAGTGGGTACACCACCTAATGAAGCACAAACTCCATTGTAATAAAAAGATTACAGCACTGCATAACAGAATTCAAATTATTATTCCGAGCATTTCAATTCAATCAACCCTAGGAACTATGAACAGTAGAGCGATCTCAGTAGCCTTCCAATAAACCATTGTCCTCAAATTAAAGTTCAAGTGAAAGAAAGAATCCATTAACAATTTTGATATTGACCTCCGGATCAAGAAGAGACGAAGAGGTGGTTGACTTGCCTTCAATCAGGAAGAAAATCGAGCGGCACGTACAGTTCCTTAGCACCGACAGCTTTAGCAAGAAAGAGAAACAGAGGAAGGCGATCGTATTTCCCGGCGGTAGCCATTCCAGGCTTGGAAGTAGAAACAAAGTTGTGGGACTACAGTCTACACACTTGCCAGTTGCCACCATCCCAAGTTCCCAACTACGTTATGCATTGGGTTTAAGTTGAATCTAAAGATTTTTTTTTTTTTGGAATCTACGTAAAATTCTTGAGAGAGATGTTTGATTTTTACTTTTTAGAGATCATAATTAAAATTAAAACTAATTTTAAGATATTGTTATTGGTCTATCAAAGGTTGTCAACTCGATTTAACCCGTTGGACTGATCAAGTAAGTGGGTTAAGGGTTAGTGCACCAACAATTTTAGTTCAGTTTAACTCAAATATATGCAAAAAATAAAAATCATTATATTGTTCATATATTTATAATTATATCGATCACATATAACATATAATATTATACTAAAATAACATATCGTATTTAGATCCAACATATAATAAAAATTCAGCGCAATTATATAACATTAATATGCAAATGTTCAACTAGAAATTTCAAAAATAAAGTTAAGCGAAGAGGAAAACCAGAAAAATACACATTTCACAAAGGAAAGTACAAAAAAATGTTATGTGACCACTAACCTGGTAGCCTTCAGCCGGATCCACCCACAAATGTGTCTATCACATTTTTCTCAACGGGTCTGGGTCTACTAGTGGGGTCGGGTCGGGGCGGTGGCGGATAGTGCATATCTGTATAACCTCAATAAATTAATATAGTCGGGACCTTGCAAATTATTAATTTATAGTAGTTATTAATTAATTGATAAATTAATAATTATTCATTTAAAGAGGTTTTTGTTATAATGTACGTTCATCATATCTTCCAAACATTTCAAGTTCATACGATATGATTAATGGTATGGGTTATCATAACAAGATGGATGTAAGTCCTTTGTTGGAGTATCCAAGTGAAAATGATGAATGTATCGCGAAACAAACGTTTAAAGAAATTGTGGTTGATGTCATTGGGGGTTCAATTGAGGAAGCACTTAAAGCTGCATCGACTCTTCAAAAATACTTGTTGCAATTAGAGAAAGACAACACCGGAGACTTTGAGTGCAATGAGGAAAGTTCAAGATAAACTTCTATTAGACTTGAACTTCAAGAATAAACAAAGGGTAAAATACTTCGGGTACCACTTAAGTTTGAGAATTGGGGTAGACATACCACTTAAGTTTGAATAGGGCGTCGGCTACCACTGAACTCTATTATATGTGCACTCGATACCATTTAAGTTTACATTTATGTGCATTGCGTTAAAGTTGACGGAATATTCCAAGAATATTCCGTTTTCTAAATTTCATAATTGGTCCTTCTATTTTCTTATTGTAAAAAAACCATTTGACTTATGGAAATCATATTTTTTTTTATTGATTAATTGGAATCATCTTTTGAATACTTGATAGCAAATCAATTTTTCAATAGAAAATTTAGAATCAATTATTATTATAAGTATTTTCAATTATCATTATGTGTTCTTATAATTGAATAATTTTCTCAAGCAAATATATTTTATGAATTCTATCTCGATATAAATAATCTGAGAATGTTATATTTAGTTCTCTTACATCAGAGTGATGTTGTCTAATTTTCATGTTAAGTTTCCTTTTAATTCTCTAATATTATATTTGTAAATGTTTCATATTAGTTAAATTTATTAATTCTAATATTCTTCCTATAATCATATTTTATTTTCTATATTTTTTATTGAATGTTGTAGCTTTTATAATTCATTTATTACTTGGTTATTTTTCGTCTCTTTTTGTTCTAAATGATTTTTTAATTACTGGAATATATTTTTATTCCTTATGATTGTATTCTATTTATCTTTCTATGGTTTTGATGTATTGATGATCGATTTGGTTTTATTTTAACTATTTCTAATGGTTCTTCCAATTGAATTAGGGTGTTTAAATATATATTCTAATATTAATTTTAAATATTTATTATTATATTCTAGTGTACTTATTATTTTTATCATGTTCATTTAATATTTGTAGTAATTTATCTATTTTATGAAAAATTTTGATTAGTCATTTTAGTAATAATATGTTTAGAAGATTTTCTAATTTTAATATTAGATAAAACTGGTTGAAATATAGTTTTGAATATTTCTAAAAATTTTGGGTACCAAAAAGTAATTAAATGTTTGGGTTTTATGGAAAAGTTAACGGATGCACATTTTGTTGACTTTAATGGTACCTGGCGCCCTATTCAAACTTAAATGGTATGTCTATCACAATTCTCAAATTTAAGTGGTACCCGAGGTATTTTACCCAATAAACAAACAACCATATATTTATATTTTTCTAGATTATCCTAGCTACATTATAAATTTCTAGATGAATTATATTTTTACACTTATCAATTTATAGAGTTAAAATACATGTATTTATTCTAAAAAATTATTATCTTATTATTTTATTAAATTTGCTCATTTTTTACAATGGCCCATGTCGGGACCAGAGGAATTATTAATTTACACTATATTATTAATTTATCGATTATTAATTTAAAGAGGTTATACTATAAGAAACGGGTAGAAAATCAAAACCATGCACATACCCGTTCGGGTTGGTATATCCACGGTTATCCATGGGTAATAATTTCTTTTTATAACTCCAACCAATATATTAACATTCACAAGTATTCTCACATTATGTAATATGAAAAGTACGATAAAAATTCACTATAATGAAGAAAATTAATTAAAATAACACAATTTTATGAAAATATTATATTTATATGCTAAATATAAAATATATTTAATTTGTTAAAAATTTGGGCCATACAAAACATATTAACCCATATAACTAAGTAAAAAACTACCAATAGTAAAATGTATAAATACAAATCTCAATCGTCTCAGGAAATGAAATCTATGACTTCTGTTGTGAACATTTCATGATCTGAAGTCACTCTCCTCAAACAACCCAAGTACACAAGAAAGGGAAGAAGATGGGAGAGAAAGGACATACATAGAAGCATGATGAATCCGTCAAGATAATAAATTTATTGTTTTCCTTCAATGATTAAATGGAATTGAAATGTCTGGAGTGGGAAGTTCTTGTCATTAAGCTGCGCAGACACTAGATCTTTAACATTGTCAATGAGTCACGAAGCAAAAGAAGATATCTAGCAGAAGAAGCATGAGAGAAATAGACATGCAAGAACGTACGATATTACCAAAAATCTCAGTGTGCCAGACCAATGCAAGAAAATTCAGAAGAACTCATATTACCACAATCAGTGTGCCAAACCAGCTCAAGAAGAGCCAATTCTATCACAAACACAGAGGTGCCAAGCAGTGTAAGGAAATGAGTTAGGGTGATTACCGTTTTTAGTAGTTACAATGGTTACCAAACTCTATACCGTTTATTTTGTTATTCTCTCTTTTTTCCATCATTCAAAACCGTGTGACATTAGTCGTCACCGCTTCTTCCCCTTTCATTATGTCGGTCAGATTCCAGATCTAGTTTTTTTTCATATTAGTATGTATTTTTTTTTTTTCGTATTGATTTTTTTTTTTTTTGTAGTAGTATTGATTTTTTGCATTACTATTGATTTTCATGTAATGGTTTTTCTTTTTTGATGATTTAAGGATTAAGAATTTAGGGTTAGGGTTTAGGGTGTATAAATTGGGGTTTAGGGTTAGGGTTCAAAATTGAAGGTTTAGAATTTAGGGTAATATATTGGTTAGTTGTCATGCTTCAATGCTTGGAAGCTGGACTCTTCAAATCGCTGACTAGTTCCAACTACAATATCCCGATCGACGGCCAAGTATAATCGCTGACCGGGTGTAGCATAGCCAACCTAGGATAGTAATTAAGAGAACTATACTAACTAACCTAGTTAACCACTAGCCTAGCTATTTACAAGGTTAGGAGCTCTCTTGGGTTTGAATCCCCCTAGTTCTATCAATTTGAACGATGTTGAGTACCTATCCTAGCTCGATTGTCTCAATTACTCTACCGTTAGGAGATAAATTCCCTCGGGATTGACAAGGAATGGCGAGTCGGTGGACGGGTGGTGCTCTATTCAACCTAGGGCACCCTTATATCGTAGGAGCTCGATCCAATCGACTCCATCGGGGATTACCCAGACAATATAGGGTGAGGAGTGACCCAAAGACGCCAAGAAAGGGGCTCTAAGTGGATTGTCTCCCTCCTAGGTCAAAAGCTCAATTGACATGCTATGGAAACCCGACTCATGTCATTCATGAAAAAATCCATCAATTAAGTAAAGTCAACAATCAAACTTGGAATGTGTCACATACATCAACACCCAATCAAAATCTAGACCTAGGGTTCTTAATCCCAAGAGAAAAGGGTGAGTTTCTAGAGAGAGAAGACAGATATTACAAATTGGAGAACAAGATCTTCTTCTTCTTCTAGGCTTGATTTCCTTGCTTCTAAGCTTGATCAATGCCTTCAATTAAGCTCCAAGATCACTCAAGAACTCTCACTCTCTCTCTAGAACTCCCCTTTGGTGTTTTGGATCGAAACCCTAGAGAAAGAAACTAATTCCTCTCCAAAAACCAGATCCCCCTTCTCTCTCCCCGTTGCTGTCTTTATATTTGCCCGACAGTGCCGAGTTAACGGTCTGGGACTTCTGACTTGAGTCCAGTGACAACGAAAATGGCTCTGGAAATTGGCCACTTCACGGTCTTAGCGACCGTGATAAATGAGTCCAGACCATGAAGTCATCAGTTCACTCCTAGGGGGTGATTTTCATGGTCTCAGGGCGTGACATTTGCCTCCAGCCCGTGAACATAGGCCTCCACTTTTTAGCTCGTTTTGACCTCCGAATGACCTGAAACTCGTCCCGAACCTTCCCACACGTGCCAGGACCTGAAATGTAACAAAACAAGCACAACCTAGCGTAAATAGGTCGAGGGACGGTGATCTACTAAGCAAAATGAACAAGAAATGAGGGGTAAAATGTGTATAGTTGGACCCGAATCACATACCCACACTTGAACGTTTGCTTGTCCCCAAGCAAACCAAGTACAAAACCAGGTAAGCTTACAACTTCTTTTTCACCAAAATTTTTGGGGCATGTCATAGGTCACAAAACGAAAAATCACAATGGTTATTTGACACCGACCTATGGAAAAAAACAAAGTAATCTTGGCAACCATCACAAACGACATTCAACTATATTAAGAGTGGTATCTCTAATGGTAACCAAAATAATCATCAACCAATCCTCTAAGAATGACGCTGCTATAGTTGCAAGAAATTAGGTCAAATGACACGAAAGTGTAGGAACAAGGATAACATTGGTTGAGTGTTAACTTGATTAAAGAGGAGGATTGGTAGTTGTGATAATTGTTAAAAGAACAGAGATTAACCTTGCTAGGTAACTCTGAAGAATGGTGGCTGAATTTTGGTACCTCGAAGCATACAAGGCATATGCTATTAAGAAAGTATTGTTGAGTATTACTCACTCCACTATTGCTAATGGTCATGAGAGTATGCATATGATGATAAAGTGAAATGACTCTTATATATGTGATTAGAGAATCAGAATCTTTGGATTTGATTCATTTTGAAATGGGTAAATGAGTATAATGTGAAATGCTTTATCACATTATTATTGATTGCACTAATTAATGATGTGATGCTTTCGACATGCTTTTAACGTAAAATGTTATTTATGAAATGCTTTTTTTCATATGGTATAGTTTGAGAGTCCGTGCAATATAGGATGAGCATGAAAGTGTTTTATTGATTGTGCTATCAATAATAGAACACATAAGCTTATGAAATGAAATACTCATTTTTGTATAGAATCCATTAAGGTCATTCCATTTAAATTGAGAAATAGTGGGGGTGATATCTTGCCTGCTATTAGAAATAATGGATAACTAGTGGTGGTGATGAATCTGGGTATGAACTCAGAAGAGACAAATGAACCATAAATCACGAAAAGATTTTGGTTATGAATTTGTTATTTACACCTTAAGAAAGAAAGATCCTAAAAGTCTGCTAGAAGTTCGAACTTCCATAAAGATGCAGATTTGTGGGTAAATCCATTATTAACGAAATGGAATTATTGGAGTCTAATAAGACTTAAAATCTTGTAGAGTTACCTCTTGGCTATAAAGCCTTGGGTAATTTATCGATAGAATCAAACAAGATTTGGCATCTTTGAGAATTACCTCTTGGCAATGAAGTCATGGGTAATAAATGGATTCTTAAAAGAAACCTATTGGTTTAGTTTATGAGTATAAGGATCGCCTAATAGCTAAGGCTTTAGGAGGAAAGGAAAAATTGTAAATTTTCTTGTTATCTATTCACCATATGTAGAATAACATTCATGTATGTTCTGATTGCTCTTGTTGTGCATCAGATGGATGTTAAACTTAATTTTGTGAATGGTGATTTAGATAGAGAAATCTACATGGGACAAACTATAGGGTTGTTATTCCTGAACATGCTTATGGAGTCTATAGTTAGACAAATCATTGTAAGATTTGAAATAGACTCTAAGATGATGGCATGAATAAACTGATTCTCTCTCAAGGTTTTAATGAAAATGACAAGTGCATTTGGTACAAGTTTGAGAATGACACGTGCACTATGAATAACATGTTGATCTTTGGTACAAAGACTCATGATATCAATGATGTGAAAAATCATATTTGATACTTTTGAATGATCTGGATGAAGCTTGTGTAAGCTAGGAGATCCAGGTAACTATGACAATGAAATAGATTTCCTCTAGATCAATTTAACTACAAAGTTAAGATCTAGAAGAAATATAAGCGTATGCCTGCATAAATGGTTGATGATGCTAGTGTAAATATAAGAGAACACTCGAAACGGTGTGAGAAATTGAGAAACTTAGAATATACTAGCATCGACAGTCTGCGTGAGGCAGCTGATAAACATGAGACCCGATTTAGTGGGGGTACTTGACAGGCTTACTGATTGTCCTAGTATGAAGCATTGAAATGCTATTGAAAGGGGTAATGAGACACCTTAAGAGAACAGTAGACCTTGATATAAGTTATCAACGGTTTCGTACTGTATTGGTAGGTATATTGATGCAGACGAGAATACCTTATAGAAGACTCCAAGGCATCCAGTGGTCATATTTTAAACATCATTGGAAGAGTTTTGTCTTGGAATTCTAAGTAGTAAACGATCCTTGCTCAAATCAACTAAGGAATTAGAAATGATGAAACTAGCAATGGCTAGTATAGAGGAAAGTTGATTGAGAGGTCCATTACTAAAGATTCCCTTATGGGAAATACTGATCCCTCCGGTAGTTGATTCATTGTGATAGCACCGTAGCTATTGCAAAAGAAGGGAACCGGTTCTAGAACGAAAAGAGACGACAAATTCATCGTAAGCATAGTGCTGTAAGAGAACTCCTAACGATAAGAGCAATGAGGGTGGATCATGTAAGATCCTAACAGAATCTAGCTGATCCTTTGACGAAAGGATTACCTAGATAGAAAAGTCCAAAATACCATGAAAGGTATGAAACTTATGCCTACCGAACCATGGATTACAACTGATGGTAACCCGACCCGATAGACTGGAGATCCCAAGAAACGGGTTCAATGGGTAATAACAAGTCATGAGTAATATTGAGAAAAGTTCATGCATAGTGAAGCATGAATCCCAAAGCCTTTGAGGTTGACTTAAACTCTTAATGAGATCTATACTCTATGTGGAGTGAAGTACTTTACTTTGGGAGTACTTCTGATAGACTCACCTATGTGAATTTGGGAGTGGGGCCACTCCCTATGGAACTTTAGAGGCACAAAGTTGCTAGAGCGTTCACTAAACCGGGATAACGTGCATGGCCATAAACGCACGACCTATGAGAGAATATCACTCAATGAAAAGATCCGGTGTGCTACATTTTCTGAGATAGGGTTCAAGACTACGAGTCACCCTTATGAAATCGGAAGTGTAACCACTACGCTAAGGTTCAAATCTTCGCGATACCTTAGCTTATGCCCGATCTTATGGAACTGTTGATGCTCAGAGATAGTTTCAAAACTATTCAAGTGGGGGATTGTTGGGATGAATAGCTATGAAAAGCTATAAATGAAATTCCTAATTAATTATCCAGTATTTTCCCCATAATACGAAAATAAGATGGTTATTTAATAAAAGGAATATTATGGAGATAATTAAGAATAATTATCTTAATAGATTATATTTTAATTATGGAGTAATTATCTCCCTAATTAAAATGTGACTTATTCCCAAAGAAAGAGGGAATATTCTGGGTTTTCTGTTCCTATAAATAGCAGACCCCCCAGATTCTCTAAACAGACCTCAGAGAGCAAAAACACGAGAAAGAGAGTGAGTTCATAGAGCTCCGATTTTCGCACAAAACCGATGAGCAACAAAATTAGAGTGGCTGTTTTATCTTGGAGGCGACCGGCTGATAGTCTGTCGTGCACAATGAAGGCAGTGCCGCGAACGTCTTAAAGAGAGCTTTCTAGTCCGCGACTCAGCCAGACCGGTAACCCTAATTTTTCTGTTCGGTTTCTAGCAAGAAGAAGATGCTCTTGACCGCCTTTGTTTGTCTGAATCCCAGATGAAGCCCAAATCTCTCTCCTGATCGCAGTGCTCTGCCTCCATGGAGAAGAAAATTAGGAACAAATTTTGGGATGGAGAATTTTCTTTTGTTTTGGACCAGGTCTAAAATCTATTTCATTGGTTCCATCTCCTGTTTAGGCATCTAGCTAGCTCATTCATTTCCTTTGATGCGGCTACAATTGTTATTAGATTAGGGATTTCGATGGCGACGGAGGATTGCGATTTTGCCGCAGAAATAAAAAGATGGATCTAAGAGAGACAAATGGAGCAGGATCGAGAAAATTCTCGACGACGGTGAGAGCGGAGGCGGAGCACGGATTGAAGTGTAGGAGAAGTGCAACAAGCGAGGTTGTAGTGGTAGAGGAGAAGTGCGGCGAAGATGTAGAGGAGGCGGGATTCACAGAGCGACGAGGGATTTGGGGTTCTTTAAGAGGATATTGGATTTTGTTTGTTTTTTAAGTTTAAGATAATACTTTTTGTGTTGGGAGAATGAGGGGTGAGTGAGATGAGTTTTTTATTATTTTTATTTTACGTTTTCTTATTTTATTAATTTTAGATGGAAAAATAGATAAAAATTAATATTTAAAATGTCATATCACATGTCACATTAGCGCTGTACAGACTTTCTGTTAAAAACTATCGGTCAAAGAATGTCAACACTAACGGAACAATAGGTCAGGACAAAAATAAAATATTGAATAGGTTGGAACAATAGTTGTAACATGAGTAACTTTTGCTATACAAATGTATTTTATTAAATAAAACATCAATATTATCTATTAGTATATCGAAAAACTTGAAGGTTCCGTTAAACTTAATAAATTCCGTAGATTCTTTCCTACAAAAAAATTAAAAAAAAATTCCAATACCTATTGAACCGAAGGTGATACAATCGATTGGAATCAATTAGGGCTTGAAACAAAGTTTATCTAGTTTTCCTTAACTTTGGATTGATTGAACAACAATTATTTGTTGAACGTGACCCACCAAGGGGAATGGGACACAAAGCCACCAAAATCCAAATATGATAAATTCATGCTTTTCTTGTTAGTGGGGCAAAGCAAAACCCTTGTTGACTCCCTTCCCTTCCCTTCCCCTTGTGACGACGTTTCCTTTGTGTGTTTGGAAACCCCATGCATCAGGAAGGAATTCCTTACTTGGCTTGTTGGAATCTGTATGCGCGCGTTTGACCCAAACGGGAAGAAAGGCCAAGGCTCGGCAAATATATATATACATACGGCCGTTGCACCTTAGCACATAAAAGGATTTGGTAGCCTTTCCTACATTCTTCTTCATTCATCATCAGTTGGAATTTTCCTACCGTACGTACCTCGTAAAATCACAACCTTTTGGGTTGAAAAGGAGAGCTAGAGCCATGGGAGTCCTGGCAGCAATAGCCAAGAATTTGAACGCATTCGTCGGGTATGCAAATGCAAGCAATTACATGAATTTTTTTTACTATCTCATATATCAATCAATTTTCAATTACGCGAATGTTATTAATTAATATAATTGAGAAGAAGAAAAAAAACAAATTTGAATGAGAATGCAGGCCGGGGCTGATCCTGGTGTTCCCGCTGTACGCGTCGTTGAGAGCGATCGAGAGCCCGTCGATGGTGGACGACCAGCAGTGGCTGACGTACTGGATCATCTACTCCTTCATCACCTTGTTCGAGCTCTCCTTCTGGAAAGTGCTGGCCTGGCTGCCCTTCTGGTCCTCCATGAAGCTGGTGTTCTGCATGTGGCTGGTGCTGCCGGCGTTCAACGGGGCCGCCTATATCTACGACAACGTGGTGAGGAAGTACGTGAAGATTGGGGGCATCATCGACCTCAGCAACGGCGGCAACAAATACTCGGAGGAGCAGAGGAAGGTGCTTCAGATGATGAGCCTGGACGCCAGGAAATCGGTGGTCGACTATGTCAACAGATACGGATGGGATGCCCTTGACAGAGCCATCAAAGCTGTACGTATTTTTCGTCTCTCTCTCTCTCTCTATATATATATATATTATGCGCACAGTCTATTATATATCATGGCCACAAACACTCTGACGACTTTAGTCACAACTTGGTTGGTTTTATCTGTGCACGGTGCAGGCTGAAAAAGAGACAAAGAAGCATTAGGTTTGGAAATAATGCGTGCAGGTGTGCTAATCATTGTACAGAAAAACCAGATAGCGACTTGTTTTTTTTTTTTTCTCCATTTCGTTATGTTTGAATGTTCCACGAGCTTGCAATATTGTTGCCTTGTTGGATATGTTGGCAGAACATCATCAACTTCCTTCCTCGTCGATCGAGCCTAGCTCGTTGGAATCAGCTAAATTGACTTTGGGGTTCAACGCGCAAGGCTTTTTTTTTTTTTTTTTTGGTAAGAACAGGGCGCTAAGGGCGCCCTAACCTTTATTAAGAACGAACAAAGCGGGGTGTTACACCCCCCACACGATCAAAGAACAGCCAGTACAGGAGTTTAGTATCCGGTCTATCTAAAGTATGAACACCAATCGAACGGGAGTGGCCCAAAGAAGCCAAATAATCCGCGGCGAAATTAGCTTCACGGAACACATGCTCAATCCGAACTGTCCAATCACGATTCAGTCTCTGTCGGATCTCCGCGACCTGTGTGAAGTGAGAGTGCCTCGGTGTCGCCTTGTCTATCAGGTTCTTTGCAGTGGACGAGTCAGTCTGTAGAATTACCTTCCTGGCTCCCTGTTCCCAGGCGAGATCCAACCCATACACAATACCAGCCAGCTCCGCGCGAGTGATCGAACCCCCGCCAAGGTTCGCAGTGAATGCCTTAAGAAAGCGGCCATCACTCCCCCGTATGATGCCGCCGCAGCTCGTGCTCTCTGGAGAAATGGTGACTGAGCCATCTGTATTGACACAGACCCAGTCCTGCGCCGGTGGTTGCCAGCCAATTTGGCGCTGTTCCCGGAGTCCCCCTCCTCCGAAAATCGCATTCTCCTTCTCCAGTGCTTGGATGGTTTGGTCTCGGAGCTGTTTTGCATGGAACTGGATTTGTGCATGGGTTTTCAGCTCCCCTCGGAACACGTAACCATTCCGGTTCTTCCACAGTAGCCAACAAGTCCCTGCAAAAAGAGTGCTATCAATGGTATCGCTCTTATCAGAGATGTAGTACAAGGACCACCTGTGTATATCTTGCTCGAAGAAACTGGAGTCGGGCTCCTCTCCCAGTAGATCCGCCCAGGTCGCCCGCGCGTATGGACAATCCCGGAGGACATGCAACGTCGTTTCCGGGCCATCTCCACAGATTTTACAGTCGATGGTCGTCGTGAGGTGCCTCCTTCCTCTCTCCGCATTCGTCAGCAGCCGGTTGTGGTTCAAGAGCCAAAGGAAAGCTCGAATTCTTTGCAGCGTCGGCGCCCGCCACACCGATTTCCAGATGGGTTGGCTCTGATTCTGGTCCGCCGTGGAATCCGTCACAAGGCTTTTTATTTCACTACGTGGGGCGCAATAATTATTTTTTAAAAAAAAAACGGGTGCAACTAATTAGTTATAGTTGTCATTATTTTATGACTAAATTACAGTTTCATGAAACTCCTAATAATCGAATTAGGAAGTAAGAGGGGCGGTGATATTCTTAACCTTTTTCTTACCAGGATATTCTTCGCTTTGAACTTATTTATGTACCGTTATCGTCTTGGCATGCATTATAACGACTTCGCAAAAATAACTTATTTCTGCAGTACTCTATACTGATCACGTTTAACTTCACAATTCTAACAAGAATTTTTTTTATTTCACCCCAGAACGCGTCTTTATAATTAAGCTTTGGATTGTTCCTTATACCCCATGAATCTCTCTCATTGGGCTCAAGTTAGGGTGCATAACCATGGGTTATGCACCCATCAATAATCAAATCTGGACCCTTCATTTAGAAAATCCAGATCTAAGGATGGAGAATTAAAGGTCATTTTTATTTTCACTAGCTTTTTTAATTGACTCATATCTTTTTCGTTTTAACTCGGATTTTAATTTTTTTTGCACAGATGGAACGAGTTCATCGTGCTCTACAAAATGAGATCAATTTTCAATATTTTTTGAGGGAAAAAAATTCTGGCCTCTCGGTACCAACTGCATACCATATGGTATCTTCTTCGTTTTTAATTCGTTTTTGAAAACGTTTGCACAGCAGGGACGAGTTCATCATGATCTAGTGGATCTACAAATTTCTGGGTGAACAAATTACAAGACCAAAAAATACCAAAAAATACCATACAATACCACCCTGGTACGGGGTGGTATCTTATGGTATACAATGTTAAAAGTCGTAAATGACAATTAATATACTTCTACTATCATGTATTCAACCATCCTACAGTTTTGGTTTGTGTCATACCACCATGGTACGCTTTTCAAACCATAGGTATGCTCTTATTTCAATACCAGTCAATACCATATGGTATAGATTGGTAAAAAATGTCTCAATTTTTTGTTTGAAAAATATATCAAAGTGGATATCATTTTGAAGAGCACAATTAATCTGATCTAACTGTACAAAAAAAAAATTAAATTTTGACTTAAAACGAGTGAGAAATCGTCCGTCAAAGATTAAGAAGAGAAAAATTAAAGACTTTCCAGGAGAGAGAGGATGCTGATGTGGGCGGGTTACTCACCATAAGTTACTCACCTGATCCGTTCCCCTCTCATTGGTTTGTAGCTAGATGTGAGATTTGTCTAAAATGTTACAATACATCACATGGTAATGTTGAGTCCGTGTTGGGTTGGGGGGAGGGGGGGGGGTTGTATGTGATACCTTAACCAAATCTCACATCGACAAAGTACTAAAGAGATCCATGGTTTATAAAAAAAACATCGGCTAAATTACACGTTTGGTCACTCAAATTATACAAATCTTTCACGTTTGCCACCCAAATTACTTTTCTTTCTTATTCGCCACTAACTTTACGAATCGTTTCACGGTTGGTCACCGGCCGTTACACTCCGTTAAGTCTGTCCTACGTGGCAGTCAACTATAAAGTTTGACCGTTAACTAGATGACGTGGAAATTAAAAAAAATAAAAAAAATAAAAACTTCTTTTCACCTCATCATTGCACTTATTTTGTCTATATAATTTATCATATTAATAATTTAATAAAATTTAATAAATGACAAACTTGAGGGACGCACCGAGTGAACCTCTCAAATCGGCCGTCTTCGCTCTCGGTAGCTTCTGGAGATCTGAAGCCGTCTTCGGCTGCTTGGACAGCGTCGTGCGAACCACAGTTGGATATTCCGGCGGATCTAAACCCAATCCTGAGTACCGAAGCTTAGCCGATCACGCTGAGTGCGTCCAGGTGGAATACGATCCCAGGCTGATTAACTACAGGCAACTGCTGGATGTTTTCTGGTCGAGTCACGATTCAAGATCCGGGAGACGATTCGTCGCTCGCGAGTGCGACAGTCGCACCGCTTGATGATCGTAGCCGAAGCTCGAGATCGTGCGATTGGGATCCATGGCTGGGAAACGATTCGAAGAAACACGGCTGGTTGAGCTGGCAAATGTCAGGCATGTGAATTGCTTGCAAGTGAGTTGGAACCAGCTTCTCAATTAATTTCTTCTGTCCATTTCATGGGGTTTCTAATTGAAGATTTGTTTCAGCCACCGGGAGAGAAACAAGAAAACAGAGCATCACGTGCGTACGATAAAAATAGTGAAGCCCAACTGATTGTTCCAATCCAAAGATTGACCGACGAATTAATGGTGGTGGGTTTTGGGAATGAGAATTACCAGGAGAAGAGCAGGAGGAGGAGGGCGGGGATGGAGGGTTTCTTCGAGGCAGAGGAAGAAGACGAAGTTGAAGAAGAAATAGAAGCGGAAGGAGGCAGAGGAGGGGTGACCAGCTTCTTTCTGGAAGAAGAGCAGAAAGAGGACAAAAAGCGGCAATTCTGTGGTGCCGTCACAATTTTCAGACCGGTTCAGTTTGTGATTCTTGGGTGGGTGTGGCTTAACTAATAAATTAATAAAAAAAAAAAAAAAAACTAAAGCAGGCTACGGATCCCTTCCTCTTCCACTCCTTCATTCTTTTCTGGGTCCTCATATGCGAACTCCTCTATTGGAGTTGCAGCAGTTCAAGCCACATGTTTCTCACTTGATTGTTTCTTCTAGTATTTCTAGTCTGAATTTAATTGTTCAAGTTTGCAGCAGTGATGGATGAGTTTACATACTTTATTAGGTTTATAACCAGCATTCTCTATTGGCCGATTTCACAAGCATTCGTTTTCTTCCAGAACTGGATCATTGGAAGTCCAGAATATATATGGAGGCGTGCAGTGAAAGCAGGAGATCGATGGCACAATTATAATAATAAATAACTTAAACATTAAATAGGTTTAACCAAAAGGTTCAACCGGCTTTGGTTACATGATGGTTATTCATCTACGGCCCTCCTTAAATGCAATATATCCAACGGTTACAAAACTGCCGGCACTAGTGCCGTGCCTGTACCATAGAATCCGCCGACAAAAAGTTGCCGCAAATGAACAAGTTTGTAATTTATTAAATTTTATTAAATTATTAATATGATAAATTATATAGACAAAATAAGTGCAATGATGAGGTGGAAAGAAATTTTTATTTTTTTTATTTTTTTAATTTCCACGTCATCTAGTTAACGGTCAAACTTTATAGTTGAATGCCACGTAGGACAGACTTAACGGAGTGTAACGGTCGGTGACCAACCGTGAAACGATTCGTAAAGTTAGTGGCGAATAAGAAAGAAAAGTAATTCGGGTGGCAAACGTGAAAGATTTGTATAATTTGAGTGACCAAACGTGTAATTTAGCCAAAAAACATCTAACCCGAACTAACAAGACACATGTTATGGTAAAATAGAGGAGTTCTTGTGCTCAGTGTGGTGCATTGCAAATATTGGTTATTTATTGATAACATGCCTCCAAAAGCAAAATCGTGTTGGGGTAGACTCAACGAAAAAATTATCAGTCAAGAAAATGATCGGGATGTTACATTTCTAATCTCTCTATGGTGATCAAACCCTACAAATTGGGGAATTGATCCTCCAACCTCAATAACCGTGAAATACATACATTGGTTCCAAATAAATTAAATGAAATCAAACATCATAATCGTAGATAGATAGAGATAACCAAGTCAATCAACACCAATTCTTGCAAATCATCTAATTGGAGCTCTACATCTAACCAACTTAAGAAGCTTAATTCATAGAGACCGTGGGGAGAAAATCACCTCATAAGAGAAATATTACAAATCATCATCTTCTCCTTAATGATCTTCAGTTCCTTGCTTCAATTTAGGGCCTCCGATTCTTGGCTTTGATGCAGATCCACCCCAAAAGATCTCTAAGATAGACTTCTCTCTTTAAAACTTCTCAAATCACAGTTTTATCACTCAAAAAGACACTCCTCTTCAAAATCCCCAGCCTTCCCAGAAAACATGGCATGATAAACATAGGAACACGACCTTGTCTTTTATTTTTTTTTCATTTGAGGTCATATTCTCCGAACTGATGTGTGGATCTGTATTGGAAAAAATTGGTCTGAGAGGGATAAACCAGGTCGTGCTTTCAAGTGCTCAAGTCGTGTTTTTTGTCTGCCTTCTTGTAGACACTCCATATATCTTCCACTCTCTCCTAAATCAACTCTTCCTTACATGTCTAGGCTCTAGAATAACATAACCATGCACAACTTATGGCAGATAGTGGGAATTCATCATATGAGACGCAAGTAGAACATCAAAATCAAATGAGGTTGACCAATTAGAATCATTGGTGGAATGCTACAATACTCATGTCTTAGTAAAGATAATTATTTTGTTTGAGTCGTTGAAAATCATTGTTTATCTGTAAGATTTCTCAATGAAATAATTATCTTATATTACATTTTAATATTGTTTCAACGAGAATCAATGGGAATGCTATAGGAACAATAATGTCTTAGTAAAAATCCCATGATTAATCCTTTAAGATCAATTTTTTTTTGTTATAAAAAAAATTGCATTACATTTACAATAGTATGGTTTATCAATGGGAATCATTGAGAATGCTATAAGATCAATAATTTCTTAGCATAAACCATGGTTACTCAATAAAAATCATTATGAAATATTATTGTTACAACTAATTGAGTGATGTATCACTATCAACGAGAATCAAGAGATAATTATAAGACCAATAATATTTTATAAGAAAATTGTTACATTGGTATGGTTATTTCAACTAGAATAATTGGCGAAATGATATAAGATCCACGTCTTGGTGGAAAACCTTTACTAACTAGATGAAAACGGTAACACCTTAGGCAAATCCCACATCGACAAAATATGGGAGAGATTCATGGTTCATAAGTAAGAAACTGACTTTAACTGACAAGACGCGTTTTGGGGTGTAATGGAGGAGTTTTTGTGAGAACTCCAAAGTTAAACGTGCTTAGTGTGGAGTACAACAAGGATGAGTGACCTTATGGGAAGTCACCCTGAATTGCACCCCAAGTCGAAAACCGTGCGGGTGTAGAGGCCCAAAGCGGACAGTATCTTGTCGAGAAAAGGTTCGGGATGTTACAAGTGGTATCAGAGCATTTCCGCGTCCCTCTTGAATGATGGTGGGGCAGGGCAAACCTCAACGAGGGGGTTGAGTCCAAAGGGGGGTGTATGTAACACCTTAGGCAAATCCCACATCGACAAAGCACGGTAGAGATCCATGGTTCATAAGTAAGAAACCGACCTTAACTGACAAGACGCGTTTTGGGGTGTAATGGAGGAGTTCTTGTGAGAACTCTGAAATTAAACGTGCTTAGTGTGGAGTACAACAAGAATGGGTGACCTTATGGGAAGTCACCCTGAATTGCACCCCAAATCAAAAACCGTGCGGGTGTAGAGACCCAAAACGGACAGTATCTTGTCGGAAAAAGATTCGGGATGTTAAAAAACCATTGTTTAATTTGTTTGTTAACACCTTCCTTTTACATTTCATCTTAAAAAGTTAGTTGGTTATAGAAAATATTTACTTCTTAATTCCATAATTTTATTTCTAATTATATTTAGTACAAATTATTCTTGTTCGATCATCGATAGTAAGAAACAAAATCCACTTGTACTAAATAAGAGAGAAAATCTCTCATTTAAAAAAAAAAGTAAAGATGTTCTAAATTAAAATCATACTTTTCCAAAATTTTAATCTTACATGTTTTCTATACTCTCATGCATGCTTAGTTGATTGTTTACGATGGATGTGGACATGTCATGTTGTCCTCACGAGATTTGTACATCAATGATATAGTCTAATTCTCTTATGTCATTATTAGTTTATTACCTTGTTTTGAATTTTTGATCCACTACCAACAATCGAAAGTCAGTCAAGTGTCATCATGAATATCTGAGGATTTGCATGATCTTGGGGATTGTTTGCTTAAGGACAAACTAAGTCCAAGTGGGGTAATATAGTGACACGTAAAAAATGATATTTTGTACTGACAAGTTATACACCATTTTAGTATATTTTTAACTATTTTGACTTGAATTTGCTTTATATGTTGTACTCAAACGCGTGACTGATAACCTCAAGGAATGTTTTTACACATTTGTTATAGTTTTGGACAATTTTAGCCTACGGTGTCATAGAGGATTATCTAATATACAAGACTAAAAAATGAGTTTTTTCGGTAAGTTAGTGATGCAACTCATTTTGCGCATATTTGGTTCTCATTTCTTAGGTGCTTGAATGTTATAAATGATAATCATCTCTCTATTATTAAATATAAATTTTTTAAAATATAGACTTTAAATATAAAAAAAAAGTTTAGTTTACTTTTAATCTTAAGCTTAAGCAATATTGAGGTGGAGGTGGATGTCCATAGACCATACGTCATTCTCAATATGTAAATCATTATGGTAATATTCATTGTATCTTAAACAGAAAGTTCAAATAATTATAGTCATAATTAAAAAAATCGCATTCTTCTCTGTATACTACTGAGACAATTATGGACAACAAAATTGTTCAACTTTCTCAATATTATTGATACAGGACACTTAAAATTGTTTACTTTTCACTTTTATGAGACCTAATCTAGTTTGGTATGATGCGTTGATAAAGGAAAATAGAGAGGGCATTTCATATAGGCTACTTTTGCTTCTGGAAATGAAGAGTACACTCCCAAGCCCATGCATAAATGACTCCAGGCTGCAGATGAAGATGGCCAAACACTGTTGGAGACTGCAACCCCTTTTTATTCATCGCCGACGACTCTTTCATGTTATTATTCATTCCCCTGTGTTTACCATTTCCGTATCAGACAATGATAGTCTGAGTGAACTACAGACTAGACCCAGCCAATCGTCGCCTTGATGCATTAGAAACAGACACCTGCCCTAGCCTGTCTATTTCTGGAGACGAAATTCGCTCATTTACTGGTGCATAGCGTCGCAGCCATTCCCCGACATAGACCTGCATCAGAACAGAAAGGAACAATATACATTTTTAATTTGATAAAACACTCCTGCGCAATCACAGTTGGCCATAAGGACATGTGACTCTCAAGAACTAGCCTGTTGTGGTCTCATTATCTTTGTGTCTGGATCATCCAGAGACTCTCGCCAGTGTGCTAAGTAACCAGCCATCCGAGGGATTGCAAATAGAACAGGAAAGAACTCAGTAGGGAATCCCATAGCCCTGTTAGAAGACAATGTTATTAGCTATCAGCTGTTTGACGAATCTCACAAGGAAATCAAGCATGTTCAACCTGTAATAAGAAAAGATTCTATTTTTATCAGCACCTGTATATCAAACCCGAGTAGAAATCAACATTCGGATACAGCTTTCTCTTAACAAAGTACTCATCAGAGAGTGCGGCCTTCTCCAAAGCCACCGCCACCTAGAGAAAGCCAAAAGTTGTATGCATCAAAACCCAGATAATACACATCACTGCAGACTTGGAGAGCAAGGTGTAGGCGTATAACAAAGACAGTATTCAGTAATGGTGTTTATTTTACGAGCGTAAAAGTGCACGTCGTATGTAACCTTATAATATCTTTCTCGGCCTTTTGGCTAAGATCCAGCATGTAACCTTATACTAATGCCCTTAACAGCACAAATGATGGCAAAGAGAGCAGTAGTTTGTTTTGGTATTTTCCCTCGGACTTGTAAAGCACAGATAGAAAGAAGAGATTACCTCAATGAGAGGATCACGCCCAACAATGGAAAACACTTCGTCCGCTAGTTGCTTAATCACCTTGGCTCTTGGATCATAGTTTTTGTATACACGATGACCAAAACCTGACATCTTGCGCTTCCTGCACACTTGGCAGAGCACGGAACATTATGAACGGGCCTCCCAGTATTTAGAGCCTATACCTCAACAGAGGGCATCATGAGTCGTCACTTAGAAATTTAGCAGCACATGAAGCAAAAGAAACAATCACCTATTTTTCACACCCTCAATGAAATCTGGGATATTTTCAACTGTTCCAATCTCACTCAGCATCTTTAGCACAGCCTGTCATTAATCCATATAATTGAAACAACCTTTAAAGCAGTTGAAATTATGAGAGGGATACAAAAAATTGAACTGAAAGCAAGCTAAACCAAGAAAAATGAATAAAAAGGAACAGAGAAACACTCCTACACGTGGTGAGAGTTGAGAATAAGTCAGCTCACCTCATTTGCCCCACCATGCAGAGGACCATATAATGCTCCAACAGCTCCAGCAAGCGCAGTGTATACATCAACACCACTGGCAAAATCATAAATATGTGAGAGCAAAGACCAAAGGCACCTCTATTTCAGATTCGTTCTCAGAAGTATACCTTGAGGCTAGATGCCGCGCAGCAGAGGTAGAGCAATTCATTTCATGTTCTGCATGCAGAATGAAAAGTATATCCAGCACTCGAGCCAATCGAGGATTGGGCTTATAAGCCCTATTGCCCCTGCCAGTTTGTCAAAAGAGAGATTTGATTGTTAAAATCAACAACACTAGTTCAAATAGAAAAATTGGAAATCAAGGCTTTTCCTGATGTCGTACAATGAGTCCAGCATATAGAGGAAGTTCTCAGCATAAGACAGGGTGCTGGAAGGGAGAACAGGAGGCCGGCCCGCCAACCTCAGATATGCTGCTGCCGCAATAGTTGGCACCTGCAGAGCAAGTCATGAAGAAATAACATATTAGAGACATAACACCCAAAACAAATGAAAACTACATCAGATGAATCACTAATACATATGAACATGCAAACAAATTGACTGGTAAAAGCACTTAAAAAAATTAAAGAAGTATTAAGGACAAGCCAAGGAGACAAAAATCAACCTTCCCAAGAATGCGAGCAATTTGTTTGTCTCTCAATTGCTTCGACTTGTAAAGATCTTGCCCCTGTCAAAAGTGTAATATTTGCCTGTTATATGGCAATCATAAAATGCTGGAAATCCTCAAATACACACTGATCACCATGGTAAAAGCCATCACCACGGCTTCTATGAACTGATCATAAAACCAAATCTCATGTTTCTAAACTTACCCTAAGAGCTGGGTTAGCATCAGGATGGAAAATGGAGAGAGCACTGATAGCACTGACGAGGACTCCCATAGGATGTGCATCATGAGGCATTGCCTGTATAATATCCTGCAAAACAAGTATAAGAAAACATTTTATTCCTCAGGATATTTCAGCTTTATGAACTCAAAAGAAATGCAATTTCAGATACTTCAAGCAAAATCATGATGAGAAGGAGCTTCTCATGGTAAGAATCTTCAGGTTATGTGTAGAAAAAACTACTGAACTCATGCTTGAGAAACAAAAAAGGTCTGTTGGTTAAAAAATGTTAAATATCCACATGAGTAGAAGTTTTAGCATATGCAGTTTTTCTTCCGCCATGGGGATTTTAAACACACATAATGTCACAAGAAGGTCACATTCATAAGGCACCAAACAACTAAATTTAAAATCTGTAACCCCATCTAGATATCATGAAAAGTTCCAGCTTCGTTCTCCGAAATTACCCAACCCTCAAAAGCACACTGTAAACGATAGTACAAATATCAGTGCCTATAAGTCCCTGAGACAGAAGTGAATTTAAGTGTGCGGTGTGTAAGCAACACAGAGATATACTCACCAAAATACCCTGTGGCACAGCTGAATGTTGTGAAATGGCAAATTCCCAGTCTGCCAATTGACTTTGAGATGGCAAGTTCCCATACACTGCAGAAACAGGTTGACTTTCAATTGATAAACAACAACAACAACAAGTTGGAGAATATGTGAGCCCGAAAAGCGGGCGAAGGTTTATCATATGTGAGCCCGAAAAGCGAAGACCTACGAAAGAAAATTTAAAAAGTGTATAGGTGAACGTCGACTCAAGCTCCCAGCTTCTGGTGATTGCATATTTTCATACAATAGTTGCACAGAGCTTAAAAGCAGGCTGGTTAAATGTAATCTACACACTTTAAATAACATATCGTTCCCATATCATAGGAGGAAAGAAAAAAAAAAGAAGAGAAACAGAAATAGTATTTGAGATCGGACAGCAGCATCGTTACAAACACTGATAGCATGGAGTTAGCTATGACTATGTATATAATCAGAGATATAAGGAGTAGCAATGCTCATTCGGGAAGGAGCACCGCACAGATCAAGGTATTAGTGGCATGGTGCAAGATTGCAAAGATCGCCCAAAAGTGTGAGGGACGAGTGATGTGCGGACATCTCAGGAAAAAGAAACAAGAGCTCAAAGGAAAAGTACAACCTAGAAATTACTCACTTATGAGGTAAGCCACTTCCACAAATGTGCTTTTTTCAGCCAACTCCTCGATCGGGTAGCCTCTGTATCTAAGGATACCTTCATCCCCATCAATATAAGAAATAGCAGACCGCACAGGAGCAGTATTTAGGTAGCCTGGGTCATACAACTTAATTCCCTTGTCATTCTTTCCCGCTGATATCTGAAAGAGATTTGTTACGCAACAGTCGGGAATTAGACTAGTGAACCATTCATCCCCAGCAGATCAGAAAGACCCAACTAACATAGAAACTTATCAACTGCAGTGGGAGCTCCCCAGATATTTGAAATGTCACAGAAGCTAACACTAAATTATCAAAGACAAGACACCCAGTAATTGAAGTGGCATCCATCAAAACAAAAGCTTTAACAATCAACATAATGACGATCAATTGAAGATTATCCGATCGACGGCCAATTGATGGATGGCAATCGAGTAAGGAGGATTCTCCGCAATGAATGAATAATGAATTCAATATTCGAATTCCTAAAATTCGTGCCAAACCAAGAGGGAAAGTGAAGAGGAACACCTTCTTGAGATCGGAGGCGTTGATGGTGCCATGCTCCGAGACGGATGTTCTATACGCCTTCCCCGTCCTCTCGTCGACGATGTTCAGTGTGCCCTTAAGGTGGGTTGGGAGGTCAGTATTAGACAAGACGGAGAATCGCTCGACGGTACCGAAATGGGAAGGTGGCTGCTCTGCGGTAGCGGGAGACAAATGAGCAGTGAGCACCGCCAGGCGGCCATTGGCGGTGGGCGGAGAGGAGGAGGTGGATCGGGAGTAGTCCAATTGGCCCATGGCGGGTTAACTTTCTTCGTCGTCCAGAGAATTGGGAAATGGGAATTTGAAAGGGAAACGACTGTCTGTACCTATTTATCTAATGCCTTGCCTGCGAGATCTGTCAACGACGATGAAACACGAGAGGAGGGGGGAACAATCATAGGGACGTCATCGGATTGTGTCTCGTCTCGAGGGGCGTGCCACATGCGATGATGTGCCAACATTAGATAACGCATGGATGGATCCGATAATCTTGGTGACACCACAAGACAAATCGAAAGAATGCATTGAATATTATGCATCGAGTATTTGGGGTATTATTTGGTTTTGAGTATTTGGGTGTTATTCGATTGACAAAAAATAAGGGTTAATATTTTATTTTAGCATGAACCAGTGTTATGAAAGCTGAGTCGAGCCGTTGGGCTGACCGGTAAAATCGCCACCCAGTCACAAAATCGGCTCGGAACAGTTTAAAAGTCGCTTCGGTTTTATTTCGCGGTTGACGAGCGGCCGAGGCGGTTAACCGCTTGAGCCGATCGAGCCGCTCGTCCGGTTTTTGCCATTAAGCCATTAAATTTAATTAAAAAATTGCAGAAAATTGAAATAAACCAAAAACGTCGGGCTCTCAAATTGAATCCTTATTTCCATTTCACAATTTCGAAAGAAAGATACGAGCTCTAATTAAGAAATGTCCACTATTTATACTGATAACGTTTATTAGATATCGGTTCACTGACGATTTTTAAACGGTCTAATGCCGGTTGGACCACTAAAGTGCGAGTCGTTCGCATTACCGGGTCATGCTCCAGTTCGGTTCTGACAACATTGGTTTGAACTATGATCATATAATTAATTTCGGTCCGTTGTTTCAGAAATTAACATCATCGCCTCAACTATGTAACATATGGACTCAATAGGCCCGACACATAATTTGACCGTTAATTTGGATGGTCGACACCATTGACCGTTAGTCAACACGCCATGTCTTTGCCTCGTCACCCTAAAAATCATTAAAAAAATTCAAATTATTTTTCTAATTTTTATTATTTATTATCAAATTAACCAAAAATAATTTATAAAAAACATTAAATAAAAGAAGACTATTATTTTTTGTGTAATTTGAAAATGATAAATTTTATAAATTAACCAAAAATTATCAAATTATTTGATATTTTTAACATCACACAAAAAAAATATATAATTTAGATCATGTTTTTAAATTTATAAAATTTAATTTGATAATTTTGGTTAATTTATAAAATTTATCATTTCCAAATATCCCCAAAATAAAATATAAATTTTATTTTATATATTTTAAATTTTATTTTTTGAATAATTTGAAAATAATAAATAATAGAAATTAGGAAAATAATTTGAATTTTTTTAATGATTTTTAGGCTGACGTGGCAATGACATGGCGTGTTGACCATCCAAATTGACGATCAAACCATGTGTCGAGCCAATTGAGTCTATATGCTGCATAGTTGAAGCCAGGATGTTAATTTCTGAAACCACGTGCCAAAGTTGATTATATGGTCATAGTTCGGGCCAAAATCCCTTAACTCTTCTTCGGTCAAAATCCCCAACCTTGCAGCCAAAGAATATAATTAGTTTGCCTTCCGCCATCTATCTCATCAATCGGGGCTCTGTCATGCACCTTATTCGTTTCATCTCCAGTTTCCACTCCAATCCCTGCACCTCGATATGATGCTTTGTTCGCACGGCGGACGGCGGCGTTGAACAGATTCTCAATTCCACCTCGCCCTGAATCTATCACATGACTTGGATTCTCCGGAAACCCTCGACAAAGGCCCAATTAGTAAAATCACCCTAGAAAGCATAAAGCCCATGTATATTGGATCCTTTAAGTTAATAACGGTGATCCAAACTAAAATAACCCACAACACAATTTCGCAAACCTCTAATGCAATAGTAACACATTTATTACTTTAAGGGCTAATACCACTACAACACCCGAACTATCGCGAAAATGCCACTTATGTCCTATTGTTTCCAATATTCCATCTGTGTCCTGAACTATGATTCCGTTAGTGTTGACTTTTGTTGACCGTTAGTTCTTAACAGAAAATCTAGTCAGCACTGATGTGGCATCTGACGTGGAATTTTTAATATTAATTTTTTCCATCTAATATTAATAAAATAAGAAAAAGGAAATAATTAAAATATAAAATAAAATAAAAACCTAACCCACTAATCCCTTCATCCCACCCACACAAATCTCTACATTTTAACAGAAACGTAACCCACCAAACCCCCAATCCTCTTAAACAACCCCAATACCCTGTCGATCTACTCCCTCCTCCACCCTATCTCCCTCACCGTCGATCTACTCCCCTCCTTCTTCCCCAATTATATGGCCTCCCAGATCCCTAACCCATGATTGAACAGAGAATCACTAGTCCCTCCATTTAAATCCCAGTTGCAAAGATTCAAATCCTCTTTTCTAGTTAGGAGAGAACGAATGCCCCCTCAAGATGGAAATTGGGGGTTTCTTTTTGTAAAAGAAGTCGAATCCGCAAAATGAGAACAGGGGATTCGTGAGGTAATTGGTGATCATCGTGCCCCTGATCTCCGCCAACATCTTCGGCGGCACCCTCTTTCTTCCGCCGTCGAGATTCCCGAGACCCGCTGGTTGTGGCGTCGCGAAGAACTACAACGCCATCCAATGGCTCTTATGCTTCCCCATCGGCACGCGTCTTCTTCTGGGCCTACGCCTACTACCTCTCCCGGTTCCTCCACCTCTGCTGTATCTTCCTCAAGGTTCTCCGTCGCCGTAAAAACACTAGGCCTGGGGATTCGATCTGGTGCCTAGGTTATTTTTTCATCTTTGAAATTTGATCTGTTTTGCTACCAGACCAGATCCATCCTCCCCTATGTGAACGACAACAAGCTTCAGTTGCAATCATCTGTCGGATTCACGGGAGCGGGTCTCAACTGGTGGGCAGATTTTCTGGCTTGGGAGATTTATTAGAGAGGGTGAATTGGTAGAGAAGAAGAATACCAAGAGTTTTTTTTTAATTTTTGGCTTAATAATAAAGTTAAATTTACAAAAAAAATATTTTTTATTTAATTTAAATTAAAAATATGAGGTGTCAATGATGTGGCATCTATGTGGCAACCACAATTTTGCCACGTCAACAATAGTCAACTTTGCTTTGACCACCGTTTGGTCAACCGTTATCTTTAACGGTCAATGAAACAGTCAGGATACAAATGACACAAAGTATCATAGTTCAGGACATGAATGGAATATTTAAAACAATAGGACATAAATGGCATTTTCGCGATAGTTCGGGTGTTGTAGTGGTATTAGCCCTTACTTTAATTATATTTAGGATGGTTGCAAAGCTCGCCATGAATGTAGAGCTCGTAATCCTTATTCAAGTAGGCAGCAGCTATTATTATAGTGAGCGTGATTTTTTTCATCAAGAATGCTCCCAATTGATCCTTAAATCGTCGAATCCGAATTTTCAATTTTGGACCACGGGAATTAGATATCGTGCTGGTCGATATCGCATCATTCCCTCTCTCTTGAAGAAGATTCGCCCATGAATCTTTATAGAATCTCGATCTTGCATCAGCTCCACCCTTCTTGGCCTTCGAACGAAATTGTCTTGGTAGCGAGTATTGTATCATTCCCTCATTCTTAAAGACAATTCGTCTATGAATTGTAGATAGGGGTGGCAGTCAATTTCGGTTTAACCGAAAACCGAAAACCCTGTTATCGGTTAAACCAAGTCACCCCCTATAACTACCGATCACCGACCGTGAGAGTGGTCACGGTTAGCCGGCCAACCGACCGGGCGGTTTTGGTTTTAGGCTCGGTTGCCGGCCAACCGGAAAATACCCTTTCTAAAAAAAAAATTAAAAGCAGCAAAAAAATATGCACCACTCACCCCTCACCCCTCACTTCTTGATTCTTCTTCTTCCTTTCCAGAACAGCGACCGCCCTCTCACTTCTCGATTCTTCTTCTTCCTTTCCACTTTCCAGAGCAGCGACCGCCCTTCTTCTTCTTCCTTTCCAGAGCAGCGACCGCCGGTTGCTACCGCTCCCACCTTCTCCTTCTTCTCCGTTCCAATCGACCGACAGAGCAAATGAGCAGCGGCTGAGATCTGGCTGCATGGCTGCAAGGAAAAGAAGAGGAAGGGGGTGACCGACGGAGCAGATGAGCAGCGGAGCGGATATCCAAAGCGGCGGGGTCAAGCGGAGTGGCTGGGTCGAGGAGGGGAGACAGCGGCAGAACTGGATATTGGGTAAGTGACCGCCTCCCTCTCTACTTTGTCTGCTGGCTCGCGCTCGACGGAGGAAGGCGGGGATGGCGATGGGGTCGTCGGGTGAAGGCGGGGATGGTGGTTGGCGGCTGGCGTCGGCGAAGAATCGAAGGGAACAGGGAGTTGGAGGAGAGGGTCGTTTGATTTGGGAATGGAGGAGGATGGGCCGATAGGGTTGGAGTCTTGGAGAGAGGGTCGTTTGGTGAAGGGGAACGGGGTCGTTTGTGGGGGGAACGGTGTCGTTTGGTCAAGGGGGTGGCTGGCCGGTTATTTCTGGTTAGCCGAGTAACCGAGTCTCGGTTACACGGTTAGCCGAAAATAGCGCGGACACTACCGACACCCGACCGCAGTCATTAACCGTCGGTTTCCGGTTAGCTGTTAACCGATCGGTTACCAGTTAAACCGGTCGGATAACCGCAAACCGGAAACCGATCTGCCACCCCTAATTGTAGAGACATTATAATGTTGGAAACCTTCCACATAGCTCTGCAATTCTCGTTGATTTTCCATGCGTGCTCCCTCTTCGAAAATTGCATCTCCAACCACGAAATCAATATGTTCATATTCTGAAACAATTGATGAATCCCCTAGAATTTTTATGCATTAATCTCTTCCATTGATTTCTGGTTTCCCCATGTATTGCTCACAATCCGACGCACCCAAAGCTGGCTCATCAACAAGAACATCTTCTATCGCCTCCTCCTCATCGAAATCTTCATACTCTTCACAAAAATTACCCAAAAGTATACCTTCCATAGGCGAGATTTCCTCATACTCCTCGTCTTGATGTTGTAATGTCGTTTTGCTATGAATATCTTGTAGCTGATCTGCTTGAATCTCGATGTCAACGACTTCTAGACTTGTCTCTTGCATCTCAATGGTAGCCTCAAACGATTGATCTTGCTCTGGATTTGGATTCCCTATCGTCAAAGGAGCTTTTGGGTTGGATTACCATTGGTGGCGCATTAATCCCCAACAAAGCTTCCAATCGAGCAAGTTTGGTGTCCCATTGCTCTTCCAGTCGTGCTTGCCCATGAAGAATAACTTCGATTGTCGTGAGTGCTTGCTTCATCATCTCCACCAATCTTTGACCTTGCTCCATTATTGATTTTCAAGAGCTAACAATAATAAAAAAATAAAAACACAAGAGTTTTTTCTTTTTCTTTTTCTTTTCTCCCACGTACAACTTTGTGGCTGTATAACAAAATTTTTATTTGACTTTTTCCCTTTTTTAACTACTCACGTGAACAACAACAATAAAAATGAAAAAAAAAATCTCTAACGTGAAAGGAAACTAACTCAAACAACAATTCCCTTTCTTTTCTTTTTTTACCGCAATCTGCTCCACTTTTTTTTCGATGCTTTTTCTTAAAACCTTTCTAGAAATATCTCTTACAATAAATAAATAACTGATATTGAAATACCTTTTTTTTGCCGCTGAGTTTGAACCGATAATCTTCAAATCATCACTGAGTTTGAACCAGACTCTGATACCACTTGATATGATCCAAATCCGAAGAGAACCCTCGAACTCGGATTATATGACCAAAGTACGTAGTCTTCCCTTTTTTTTAAAGGATTTTCGAAACTTTTCTTGAATACGAAATAAAGATAGATGCGGAATCCATCGGACAATCCTAACTCGTGACAAAGGGCAATTGATATAGGGTAGATGCTCGCCACAACTAGACGTGTTCTCTCCTTATTGAGCCCTTCCCTACGGGAGCAGATCCGGTGAGTAACCTTGTGGTGAGTAACTCCATGCATAGCCCAATAAGAATCAGCCACATCAGCGCCTCCTTCTCTCCTGGAAAAATCATTAATTTTCTTTCCCTTAATCTTTAACGGACGATTTCTCACTCATTTTAACTCGTAATTTAATTTTTTTGAATAGTTAGATTAGATTAATTGTGCTATTCAAAATGATATCCACTTTAATATTTTTTGGAACAAATTTTTTTTCTAGTTATTACCAGTCTATACCATATGGTATTGGCTGATATTAAATAACAGCATACCATATGGTATGAAAATATCAGTCAATACCATATGTTGTTATTTAATACCAGTCAATACCATATGGTATTAAATAACAACATACCATATGGTATGAAAAATATCACCTCATACCAGGGTGGTATAGTATGGTATGGAGTTGGTAACGAGAGATTTGAAATTTTTTCCCCTAGAAAATTTTGAAATCCATTAGATCATGATTAAATCGTTCCTTTTGTGCAAAAATTTCCGAAAATGACTAAACAACGAAGGAAATACCATATGGTATGGAGTTAGTAACGAGAGGGATGCAATTTTTTTTCTCAACAAATATTGAAAATGGATATCATTTTGTAGAGTACAACGAACTCGTTCCATCTGTGCAAAAAAAAAAAAAACAAATTGAAATCGAGTTATAATGAAGAAGATATGATCCAATTAAAAAACTAGGGAAAATAAATTCCTTTAATTCTCCACCCTTAGGTCTGCAGTCACTTAAACGGAGGGTCCAGATTTGGTTACTCATTGTTACTCACCATATCTTGAGCCCTTCCCTACCTACGGGAGCAGATCCGGTAAGTAACCTTGTGGTGAGTAACTCCATGCATAGCCCAATAAGAATCTGCCACATCAGCGCCTCCTTCTCTCTCCTGGAAAAATCATTAATTTTCTTTCCCTTAACCTTTAACGGACAATTTCTCACTCGTTTTAACTCGGAAATTAATTTTTTTGAATAGTTAGATCAGATTAATTGTGATGTTCAAAATGATATCCACTTTGATATTTTTTGGAACAAATTTTTTTTTCCAGTTATTACCAGTCTATACCATATGGTATTGGCTGGTATTAAATAACACCATACAATATGGTATGAAAATACCAGTCAATACCATATGGTATTAAATAACAACATACCATATGGTATGAAAAATGCCACCTCATACCAGGGTGGTATAGTATGGTATGGAGTTGGTAACGATAGATTTGAAATTTTTTCCCCCAGAAAATTTTGAAATCCAATAGATCATGATTAAATCGTTCCTTTTGTGCAAAAATTTCCTTAAATGACTAAACAACGAAGGAGATACCATATGGTATGGAGTTGGTAACGAGATGGATGAAATTTTTTTCTCAACAAATATTGAAAATGGATATCATTTTGTAGAGCACAACGAACTCGTTCCATCTGTGCAAAAAAAATTGAAATCCGAGTTATAATGAAGAAGATATGATCCAATTAAGAAAACTAGGGAAAATAAATTCTTTTAATTCTCCACCCTTAGATATGCAGTCACTTAAAAGGAGGGTCCAGATTTTGTTACTCATTGTTACTCACCCTATCTTGAGCTCTTCCCTACCTACGGGAGCAGATCCGGTGAGTAACTCCATGCATAGTCCAATAAGAATCTGCCACATCAGCGCCTCCTTCTCTCTCCTGGAAAAATCATTAATTTTCTTTCTCTTAATCTTTAACGGACGATTTCTCACTCGTTTTAACTCGGAATTTAATTTTTTTGAATAGTTATATCAGATTAATTGTGCTATTCAAAATGATATCCACTTTGATATTTTTTGGAACAAAAACTTTTTTCCAGTTATTACCAGTCTATACCATATGGTATTGGCTGGTATTAAATAACAGCATACCATATGGTATGAAAATACCAGTCAATACCATATGTTGTTATTTAATACCAGTCAATATCATATGGTATTAAATAACAACATACCATATGGTATGAAAAATACCACCTCATACCAGGGTGGTATAGTATGGTATGGAGTTGGTAACGAGAGATTTGAAATTTTTTCACCCAGAAAATTTTGAAATCCAATAGATCATGATTAAATCGTTCCTTTTGTGCAAAAATTTCCGAAAATGACTAAACAACGAAGGAGATACCATATGATATGGAGTTGGTAACGAGAGGGTTGAGAAAATTTTTCTCAACAAATATTGAAAATGGATATCATTTTGTAGAGCACAACGAACTCGATCCATCTGTGCAAAAAAAATTGAAATCCGAGTTATAATGAAGAAGATATGATCCAATTAAGAAAACTAGAGAAAATAAATTCCCTTAATTCTCCACCCTTAGATCTGCAGTCACTTAAAAGGAGGGTCCAGATTTGGTTACTCTTTGTTACTCACCCTAAGGTTACTCACCCTATCTTGAGCCCTTCCCTACTATCTTTCACTAAGGTTGTGCGAATATATTAAAGTAATCTTGATTTCACTGTTGAAACAAGTTTATCATATGCACCAAAACGGATTCCACATGGTGCTAAAGATCCAGACAGTATTCTTCTCACTCGTTCCTATTTCTACGACAAGAAAAATGAAAGCTCTCGGGTTAGTGGCGTGGAATTGAGCATCCAAATAACAGAAGACCAAGGAGCAACTATCCAATGGTAGGGGTGTACATGGGTCGGGTGGTTCGGGTTTAGTCATTTTAATCACCCGACCAATGCACTACGGTTTGGGAAATATCAAACCCAAACCCACCCAAAAAAATTTAAACCCTACGGTTTGTTTCTAATTGGGTTGGGTCGGGTTGGCGATATTTTTAAGTAAAAACCCAACTCAACATAAAATATATAATTATTCTATATCATAAAAATATTTTATAACTAATTAAAATTTCAAACGAATGAACCGAGGTGAAAGGTATCAAAATTTACAAATGTTGTTTGAATTTTAATAAAATGTGATCTACTTCAACATATGTCTTGTTTTTTTCACAATATTTGTTGAAATAGGCTAAAAATGTTATAAACAAACGCATCCATAATATGTTATTCTATTAAAATTGTACACAAGAAAAAGGATTACGTGAATCATAACTATATTCAATTTATGTCTAAACTTTAAGTCGAAGAATGCATTAGATTAGGGAGACCATGAGAGAAAAACATGCCGAAATATCTTAATTTTCTCATAAGTATATGACTATATACAACATAAATATTTTTTTAGATCCGAACTCATACTAATAGTTGGAACACGGGTTGGGTCGGGTTCTACGGGTTGTGTAATCTAAAATCCAAATCCAACCCAAAAGAGGCGGGTTGTACAAAAGAAACCCCTCACCCAACCCAAAACCTTCGTTTTAGCGATAAATACGGGTGGGTTGGGTCGGGTTGGACGGGTGGGTCGGTTTGCGGGTGTGTTTGTTCACCCCTATCCAATGGGACTTTTAGCGCATTTGGGATTTTCCAGGAATTGATTGTACCCTTTCATATCTAATCTTTGATTCTATTTTCGGCGCCGAGATACTTCGCCATCTGCATAATTTAGTCGCGCCTAACTCGATTTGCATTATATATGAATGTATTTAATTCGGATTCACATATCCCTATTTAAGTTACTAGTCTTGGGAGTTATCTCAATTCAACTTGATGTCTCTGAGAGTAACGGAGGATTCGGCACAACGTGTTACATACACGGTTAGAATTTGGTGGAATGTCGTGGGTTCTGGAATTGTGCTGGTGTAGTCTATGCAGGGCGAGAGATCGCAGCCTGAGTTCGTAGCCGCGAACTTCTTCTCGCGGTCGTTATCTTTGCCACGACTTCGTCTAACGGGGCATGTGATCCACCTAGCAAGACTTTGTTCTCTCTTTGGCGCCTCGTGCTAAAGTTCACGCCCGGAAGTCCCGAGATCACGGTTGTCATCTTCTTGTTGGATTTCTAGACTGAGATAGCTTTACTTCACAGGCTGGATTTCTCGGGCGAGATCCTGCTCCTTTGGCTACGATATTGATGTTTGTTCCTTTTTGCTCCATTTTTCCTACACATTAACCCATTTTCTCCCATTTTTAACTTGTAACGTCAAATGCGAACTAAAATGAAATGATATAACAAAAGGAAGCGATCTAGGCTACAAATGACCTTATATCAATTCAATCATCCTCAAAATGACATAAAAACATCGAATAAATGGATGCTAAATAACACCATTTTGGGTGTTATCAATTGTGTAATAATAAAATAAATTATTAGAATCAATATTGAAAAAAATTGAAGTTTATTAAGGACCATAAATCAAAAGCATACATAATATATTTGTAAGGATTACGTAAAGTTGAAAAATGAAAAAAAATGACATAGGTAGGTACAAGCTAATTCATAATTAACGCCCTTCCTCTCAATGGTACTGAATAAATTTACTAAGCATTAACAACACAATTTTCCTATAAGTACCAGACCCTAGCAGGCTAGCACGGGTCCGCTTCTTTAAACCAGAGATAGAGATGAACAATGCTCTGGAACAACTGAGAAGTATTATAAACTTAAAGTGAACCAAGGCGAATGGAGAGTAACACATGCTCAGCAGTTTCTTCACAACTAGCCCAAGTGCAGCAGATTCAGCTTTAAGTTACCAATGAGGAAAATCATGGGGGAAAAAACCCCATCCCACTTGTTACAATCAATCCAATTCTGGGTCATCGTACAATGAATGGCTTCAAAGCGATGCTCCGCTTCAATACATGTTATATACATACTCGTACTAAAATCGTACACAGTAATACAAGTATACAACATACCTCAAATGTTCCCTCATTTCCCCCCTACAGCTTACCTGGCTGGCCTTTTATACCAAATTCCGGTGCTCCAGAAGGTCGGACAAAACAGTCCTCATTTTATCAACAGAGACGGGTTTTAGCACAACCCCATTCATGCCAACTCTCCGACAGTGATCCTTGGTCGCTTTATCCGAGTTAGCAGTCAGGGCCACCGTTAGAGGCCTCTCGTGGCGCTTCGTGAGCTTTTCATGCACACGAAGAGCAACCTCATAGCCATCATACATGCATACATCTATGAATACCACATGGTGATCTTGGGAGATCAATCGCAAACACTCGTCTCCTGAACTCACAGTTGTCACATCGCATCCCAGGTGCACCAGAAGTCCTTTAGTTACCATTCTGCTAACACTGCAAGTTTACATTTTCCATTCTTATTTATGGGCACAACGAAAGACGGGTGAAATGAAGCTGGAAAACTAAAAAAAATACATAAAACAGAGTTGGAGGATGTTTCTTTGGCATCAGATACTTCGATCAGTTGAAGATTTAGTTGATGATACGTTCAAATTAAAACACATGGAAAGCTCATCCCATCTGAAAAAAAGCAGTACAAGTCGACTTTCACCTAGCTAACCAATTCTTCTGAAATAAAAATAGAAACCGAAAGCAACAACCTCAAACTTCTATGAAGAAACTCTAAATTTTCCAGACTCTTCTGAATTGTGTCCATCCAGCCTCCAATTTTCAATTACTCATATGGAGCCACATGTAACTATCAACTCAAACACAGTCTGAGCCCCACAGTATAGTCCTATATTATTTTGTGGGATGGCTGCTATGGTGCACTCGTAGAATTGTTTGTATACTAAGCCCCCAAACCTAAAATTCGCTTTCAATCATCCAATTTTAAACATTAATTGCTGGCATTAGTCTAATATTGTGTGGGATGACTTCTACGGTGCACTCACATAAATGAGTGGATACTATGCACCCAAACCTAAAATTAGCCTTCAATCATTAAATCTAAAATTTTAATTGTCAACAATCAGTAGTAGTCTAATATGATGATATAACTTAGAACTACAACTAACACATGCATTATCGAAAGCCCTACACCTCAAATTTCTAAACCCAAAAACCCTGAGCCCTAACCCTAGACCTTTAAATTACAAGTACATTATAAATGAACTTCGTGCAAATTCATTCATCCTTTTGTTTTTGTTTTTTGTTTAAATAAAGATTGACATTGTTTAGATGTGAATCATCTACACAAAATGACGATAATGAGACGGGTGCAAAATATTCACCAATAATGCGGGTGTAGTGAAGACAAACCTATATTTTGTGGTTGGCTCACGGTCTAGAACAGATATCGGTGCACAAAATAATCGAAGAATAAATCCAACCCAAGGTCTTCCCAGGATGATTCCCCACATACAGCCTTCGAATATATCAGGAAGAAACTTAATTTTATATGAGTCAACCATCATTAGTCCATTGGATCTTTAAAATATAGAAAGGGACACATGTCCTATGCAATCTATCCTCACTTTGGATTGTCTTGGAAAGCTTCTGG
The DNA here is from genome assembly GCA_946122785.1 of Linum tenue. NCBI lineage: Eukaryota > Viridiplantae > Streptophyta > Magnoliopsida > Malpighiales > Linaceae > Linum > Linum tenue. The sequence continues at coordinate 38,678,711 of CAMGYJ010000008.1, forward strand.
TGAACATAACAGTCTTTTGCAAGTATCGTCTCCTAGTAGGTGGAATAATATATATGACCTATATTAGGGTTTAGGGAGCAACGGTTCCTTGAGACTTTCCTACATGAATGACTGCAGTTAGCACGCATGATTTCTGAAAATATGATGGTCCTAACAAGCCCCAAAATTACTCCAGTCTAACAAACAGTTCCCCAAGACTTTCAGCTATGCCCTTTGCTCCTGGCATTTTTCTTTGTCTTTATATCAAATTAGGAACTAAAACTATTCAATGTTAATAATCATTGAACAAATCTTAGCTAACCCATTGCCCTATTTATTTCGATATGTACTCCCAAACACATGAAAGAAGAGATAAAAACGAGTAAAGATGTCTAGCATTTTCTACCAGAGAAGTAAAAAAGAAAATCCAGCTTATCTTTCAACAAAAGCAACAAATAGTGGAGAACAATGTAGATTTGAATCACTCTTTCATGACTCGCAAAGTACAGCATTCAAATCTTCTTCTATGCAGGACCTAATTACATTGTGAAGCTCAGTTCCGCATTAAGGCATTTGGACAAGCTCGTGTATAAATTAATTTATGATGTCCAAATATATATATATAAAAAAGGCTATACAAGCTTTTATATCACTTACCCGTTGTCATCCATCACCATAACTTTGAGTCCAGGAAAGGCAGTTTGAGCATGGTTCATTGATGCATTAGTTGCAGGAGGCAGCTTAGACTCAGTACAGCACTCTGTGACCCCAAGCTTGACCATAAATATTGCAGTGCAGCCTTTACCCAAGCCCTCACTTTCAAGCCATATATGTCCATCCATAAGATTTACAAACCTGATCACAAGCATGTGAAGGGGTGAACGCATCAAGAGCATGTATGATCATTTCTAAATTCCCTATAGAATGACAATAAAGATGGCAACCAGAGTCCAATGGATGGTGCAAAATGGAAGAAAGAAGTCTTGTTAAAATGCTTACTGCCAGGAAACTAAAGCAAAAACTACCTACGACTGAAAGGAGCACTCTACCTCTTACAAATTGCAAGGCCAAGTCCACTGCCAGCAGAATTTTTGGTTGCCAAAGACTGACTTTGCGCAAATTTGGTAAACAGCTTAGGATAATCTTGAGGATTTATTCCCGAGCCTGTATCTTTTACCTACACAAGATAAACAGTAGGTTAACAAAACCAGAGTCAGAAACTAGAGTAGGCTAATATCATGATCTATACAGAGGTCGAAAGTAGCCAACCTGTACACGCAAAAAGAAGTGATTATCACTAGGTACTGGAAAGAAATCAGGAGCTCTAGGATCTCTTAAAGACTCCGCCTTTGCAACAAAAGCAGTTATTGAGATACTCCCTTCTTTTGAGAACTTGACAGCGTTACCAACAACATTAAGGAGGGTTTGCATAAGGCGTTTTTCATCGCCAGTGGCATATTCAGGTAGATCTGGAGCCAAATGCAAGGTAACCACCAATTTTTTAACTGAAGCAATAGGCCTAATCAAGTTGATAACCTGTGACAGAAAACAAAAATATTACATTTAGCCCACGTGAAGCAAATCATACTACCTACCTTACATCACTCAGTCTGGAAGTCAATATGAGTAATTGAGAGAAGTATCATGTAAACTTGCCTCTCTGAAAGCAGAATGAAGATTAAAACTTCCAAGATCAAGTTGAAGGCTTCCATCTTCAAGCCTCGATAGATCTAGCACATCATTTATTAGAGTAGCCAAAAGATTACTACTCTTCAAAATTGTCTCAACCATAAGCCGCTGCTCCGGTGTTAGCTCAGTTTCCTGTAACAAGGAGGAAAGTGCTATAATTGCATGCATAGGAGTTCTCATCTCATGGTTCATCACAGCCAAGAAATCATTGCGGGCACGAATAGCTGTTTCTGCCTCCCTCCTAGCAAGATCAAGGGCAACATTCTGCTCCATAAGTAGATCCCTTGCCCTCATTGACTCCTCTAGGATCGCAGCATGTGACAAAGCAACAGCCACCTATAGTTGGATGATAAATCGATAAAGAGTTAAGACAGAAAAAAAAACAATCATCCATCAATTTTACTCTAATTATCCTAATATTCTAAAACTCTGATGAATTGATAGAAAATAATGAGCATCACCTAACAACCATCAACAATGGCAAACCAGTGTATCTCTGTATGTGTTGCTGGCATGTACAAGTATCTAGGACATCACAACTAGCTTTTTCCCATAAAAATCAAGAAAAATGATGAGTAAGCATTAAGTAAATGAGGTATTTACCTGATCGGCAACTACTTCAACAAGCTCCAACTCATAGGTATGCCACTGCCTTGCACTATCTGAGGGTAGCATTAAGACCATCAAAGCATAGCGCTTGGTTGAAAGCTCGGGCCAGTCATTAATCTGAAAATTAGAGAGATGGAGGAGTGGCACCCGGACAGCAACCACCTCTCCAGGGTACTTTCCAGCAAGAGGCCTTAGTCTAGCCACTGGCGAATTGGGAGAAATTTTCACAGCCCGGTTACTACTAAATACTTGATTAATTACAGGCAGATGGATGGGTACAGTATATCCAACAGGATTCTGCTGCCTTAGAGTGTAGGCAAGCTGGAGCTCCAAACCAGTACGTGTTGGCATCCATAAGGCACATTCTTCCAATGATAACGTCCTACCCAGTTCAACTAGAGTGGTCTTCAGTATAGTGTGCCGGTCAAGAGTGCTTCTGATTTCATGAGTCAACATCCGGACATGCCTCCCTGTCTCTTCCTGAGTCCGGATAAGACCCATTTCTCTATCCAACTCTGCAGCCTTGTTTTTGAGAAATAATTCTCTAGTTTTAACACTCAAAAGATCAGGAATAATGTGCACAAGCATGAGGGCAGTTGCACAAGAAACTACTGCCGTCAAAATTTTTGCCGTTGTCATCACAATGGCAACAGTTCTGGAGTGAATGGTGAAGGTCCATAAGTTAATAAGATGAGTAGCCCCGCAGAGGACTATAAAAGCACCAAACTGCACAAGAACCCATCTATATGGAAACACAGCGGATTTCTTTACGAAGTAGATGAGCTCCAATGGGATCGAGAAATAAGCAAGAGCAATGAAAAAATCTGAAATATATTGATACTTGGACAGCAATTCATCTGGGGGCAACTGTGGTTCGATACAATTGCAAGACTCCATGTGTTCTATCAAAATTAGAACCACGCCAGTCAAAGGTTCCCCCTTCACATATCTGCAACGCACAGATCACGGTCACACTGACATTCAACAAACTTTAAACGTAAAATTGGTATCTTTCAAAATTGGACCTTTTTGCAACAGAAGTCAAGGGGGAATTTTACTCTGAAATGAAATCACAGCACTCTTTCATTATTTTTCCGCAGACGGATTGCAGGAAAAGCAGCTAAAGATTTCCCGAGATACAAAAACCAAAAGGAAATGAAAAAGCAGGAGCATATGAAAGATACAACGAAGTTTCAACCACATTCAACAAGGATCAATCAATTTTGACGGAGACCGGGTAAGAATTTTACAAAGCTGTCTGCTGAATACCGCACGAACACACATCTACAAGAAAAACCCTAATCCGCCACACAGAAAAACAGTGAAGAGGACAGATAAGAGCTCACCGAGAATTAATCTTCCTTCTTTCTCCGATCGTTACATACAGGATTGACTTTGGAATTTCGACTCTTTAGTCTTTTCTCCGTTTGCGGCTCTTCGGTTTCATTTTCCATCCTTTAGCCCGTGAGATGGCGGCTCACTATACAAAAGTAAGAGACCATTTTACGAAAAGGTCCTCGATTTCAATCAAATCACAATGTGAATCATTGCCCGGTTCAACCGGTACCCTAAAAAAACTAGAATACTTCTGGTATGACTGACATGATCGATTTAAGATATCTAAAAAAGTTATGTCATTTTTGTGATTTTAATTAACAGAAAAGGTTGATTCGTTTCTTTAATTTAAAAGTTAAATGTTGATGTAATTTGTTGAATTCAAATATATATGTTTATATGTTTATGTTATTTGTTTGATTCAACTATAAAAGGTTTTGATGTTGGCGGATGACAACACTCAAAAAGGTGTTATAGCCTTCAATTATTAGACATTTTATTGTCATATTGAGCATGAATTCATTTATAAAATGTCATTTCTAGTCTAGATTGCTTCATTTTGCTTTTTCGAGTCGTTTTAGGTTGTATTTAACTTACAAGCGAAAAGGGGAGAAAATGTGGCTAATGTGTAGGACAAAGGGGTGAAAATGAGCAAACACAATGATCTAGGAGCAGGATCTCGACCAAGAAAGCACCCCGCGAAATCAAGCCAGAGGATTCCGGGTGCAAGCTAAAAGATCGCGGCCACGATCTTTTGGACCCAATGGCGAGAACTGTTGATTTATATTGTTTTGGGTACCTTTCTGTAATTATGTTTAATCCCGTAGCTGTCTATTTTATTAGGTTAGTGTTTATTCCCCTATATACAGTCGAATGATGTAACTGTGTAGGGTTAATCCCTTTTGTCGATAATGAACTATTTTGGAGAGCACAACCTCTCCCGTGGATTATTCCTGAGCTTCAGGGATACCACATGAAAATCCTCGGTGTTCTTTAGCTTCGAGTTCGTAGTATTTGACATGATATCAGAGCCTCTACTCTAAAAGTTAATTGGTTTCTTTCGACGGTTGGTTGCGGCTGCGTAGGTTTGGTTTTCTTCATTGCTCTTGGCTGCGCGTGGGTCTTATGGTCGTTGTTTGCGCATAGGCTTGTTGGTTTCTTTGTGTAGCAGCTGCTTGGGTTCCATCATAGGATTGGTTGGTTTTCCTTCGGTGTTGATTATTGTGGGAGGCTTGTTGAGTTTATTATTGGCTTTGGCTCTTGCGTGTTGTTTCTTTCATCACTTGTTTGGAGATGGATCCTTCTCGGACTGACTCTGTTTAAATCCGATTTGATGGTAAAAACTTTTCAATTTGGGAATTTCAATTTAGAAATTTCGTGGCTGGGATGTGCCTCCTTCCTATGTTGACTGGTGAGTTGAAGGAACCTTCGGATGATGCCCCGGCGAAGGATATTGAGGATTGGAGGGCTGCTAATGCGCAGCTTATCACATGGATTGCTGGTACTGTTGATATTCTGACGGTGCTCAGTTTGCGTTGATTTACCAAGGCGCATGATATATGGCAGCATATTTGTAATTCTGATATAATCAAAGTTGCACAGGGTCAAGCTTCTCGAATCAAACAGAACCGGATAGGATGGAAATCGATCGGACAGTACTCACCCGTGAATAAGGGCAATCGATATATGAATCGATCGGACAGATTCAACTCGGAATAAAGGGCAATCGATATGGGTAGCTCGCCACAACCAGGGTGATTACCTAGCTGATAAGAGTCGCTCTAGCACTCTGGAGATTCTCGACAGAGTAATTAGGGCAAATTCCGCGTAGGGAACTCGGCTTTAGCCTCTGAAATTCAATAATAATCGTCTATCTCCAAAACCAACGTGTTCAGCCCTTTAAATAGGCAAAATACAACCCAAATCCGACTCTAACATGGAAAAACAATCATAAACCGACTTTAAAACAAGGAAACTCGGAACAGCCCAGCAAACCCGTTAAGCCCAACCCGTTAAGAAAACCCGTTAAGGCTGGACCCGTTAAGCAAACCCGTTAAGGCTGCTTCTTGCAATCTGCCTTTTCTTCAGCACTTCCTCCTTCTTCCTCCACTCGAATCATCATATATGGCTTCCCTCGAAATAGCTCCACATCCATGGCTCCAAAGTAGCTATCCAAATATGTCGCAAGCTTCTCCTTCAACGTCCTTGCCTTAGCACGTGTGACTGGCCCATTGATGTCCTCATCAGCCCCTCCTTCTTCAAAAGGATTTGCCCTCAAATCCGAATTGCCATCCAAATAAGGTGCAAGGTCAGAAACATTAAACGTTGCACTTACTCCATACTCTCCCGGCAAGTCGATCTTGTAGGCATTGCTTCCAATCTTCGAAACCACCTGGAAAGGACCATCACATCGAGGCATTAACTTTGATTTCCTCTGCTGGGGAAACCTCTCCTTCCTCAAATGCACCCACACCCAGTCGCCAACTTCAAAGTGCCTCGGTTTTCTGTTTTTGTTCACATTGCGCATGATCTGCTCCGTCCTTCTCTCAATGTTCAATCTCGCCTTCTCATGTAAACTCTTCACGAACTCAGCTTTTTTGGCTCCATCGAGATTGACCTGCTCATTCAAAGGTAATGGCATCAAATCCAAAGGAGTGAGTGGATTGAAACCATACACGAGCTCAAACGGAGTGAACTTCGTCGTCGAGTGCACCATCCTGTTGTAAGCAAACTCTACATGGGGAAGGCAGTCCTCCCAAACCTTGATGTTGCTCTTGATCACAGCTCGAAGCATCTGGGATATTGTTCGATTGACCACCTCTGTTTGCCCATCGGTTTGAGGGTGACATGTAGTAGAGAACAACAGCTTCGTCCCCAGTTTGCTCCACAACGTCTTCCAGAAGAAACTCAGAAACTTAGTATCTCGATCAGATACTATGGAACGCGGCATCCCATGCAATCGCACCACTTCCCTGAAAAACAAATCAGCCACGTTAACCGCATCGTCAGTCTTATGGCATGGGATAAAGTGTGCCATCTTCGAGAATCGATCCACCACCACGAAAATCGAATCTCTTCCCTTCCTTGTCCGCGGCAAACCAAGCACAAAATCCATAGAGATATCGATCCATGGAGCATATGGAATCGGTAGCGGTGTGTACAATCCAGATGATTGCACCTTCGACTTGGCCTGCTTGCACTCCACACACCTCGCACACAGATTCTCCACGTCTCCCTTCATGTGCGGCCAATAGAAGTGCTCTTGTAGACAACTCAGCGTCTTGTCTACACCGAAATGTGCCATTAAGCCTCCTCCATGAGCCTCTTTCAACAGCAACTCTCGAAGTGATGATCGAGGAATACACAACTGGTTAGCTCGAAACAAGTAACCATCACTTCGATAGAACTTCCCATCGCCATGCTGCTCACAAGCTCTATAGATCTCCCCAAAGTCAGCATCTTCAGAATAGAGCTCCTTGATATGCTCGAAACCCAAATACTTCACCCCCATTGTCGTGATCAACGAATTCCTTCGAGATAGGGCATCAGCAACTACATTTTCTTTGCCCTGCTTGTACTTGATCACGTATGGAAAGGACTCAATGAACTCAACCCATCGAGCATGTCTCTTGTTCAGCTTGTGTTGAGCTTTCAAATACTTCAACGACTCATGATCAGTGTGAATCACGAACTCCTTCGGCCAAAGATAGTGCTGCCATGTCTCTAAGGCTCGAACTAGAGCATAAAGCTCCTTGTCGTACGTCGGATAGTTGAGGGCAGCCCCACTCAACTTCTCGCTGAAGTAAGCAATCGGCTTCTTCTCTTGCATCAACACTGCTCCAATTCCCAAACCAGAAGCATCACACTCCACCTCGAATGTCTTATTGAAATCCGGCAACATCAGGATAGGTGAATGCGTGAGCTTGTGCTTGAGCAGCTCGAATGCTCTGGTCTGCTCCTCTCCCCAATAGAACTTCACGTCCTTCTTGATGATGGATGTCAATGGTGCGGCAATGGTGCTGAAGTTGGGCACAAATCGACGATAAAATCCAGCAAGCCCATGAAAGCTCCGCACCTCATTCACGTTGGTTGGAATAGGCCAATCGCGAATTGCTTTCACCTTCTCTTCATCCACCTTGACTCCATCTGCACTCACTACAAAACCAAGAAAAATAACACTAGAAGTGCAAAACGAGCACTTCTTGAGGTTAGCATACAATTTCTCCTTTCTCAACATCGCCAACACCTCTCTCAAGTGATTGAGATGATCCTCCATGCACTTCGAGTAGATCAGAATGTCGTCGAAGTATACGACCACGAACTTGCCAATGAATGGCCTCAAAACATGGTTCATCAGCCTCATGAAAGTGCTAGGAGCATTGGTTAAACCAAAGGGCATCACCATCCATTCGTATAGACCCTGCTTGGTCTTAAACGCAGTCTTCCACTCGTCTCCCTCCTTCATACGAATTTGGTGGTAACCTGATCTCAAATCAATCTTGGAAAACACCGTAGAGCCATGTAATTCATCAAGCATATCATCTAATCGTGGAATGGGATGACGATACTTAACTGTAATTTGATTGATGGCTCGGCAGTCTACACACATCCGCCAGGTGTGATCCTTCTTTGGCACGAGAATCACCGGAACTGCACACGGGCTCAAACTTTCTCGAACATGCCCCTTCTCCATGAGCTCGTCAATCTGCCTTTGCAGCTCTTTGGTCTCTTCCGGGTTAGCTCGATATGCTGCCTTGTTTGGAATTTGAGCTCCCGGCAAGAAATCAATTTGGTGCTCAATTCCGCGAATAGGAGGCAGCCCCTTCGGTACTTCCTCTGGAAACACATCCTCGAACTCATCCAACACCACTCTTGCTTCGGCTGGAACTTCTTGGACTAGCTCTTGATTGAGCAGCACGTCCCTGTACATGAGCACAATCAAAGGTTCTCGTGCACAGGTAGCTTGCTTCAAATCTCCATTGCGTGCTAGCATCACTGCCTTCGAATCCACAATTCCAGCTCCCTCTTCTCCTTTCTTGGCCGAGGCATTACTTGCCTTTTCTTGCTCTCGACGTTGCTGCATTTGGAGTTGATCTCGATATACTTCACTTGGAGACAGAGGCTTCAACACGAACTTCTTTCCTCCATGTTGCAACTTGTACTTATTTTTCACTCCATCGTGCTGTGCTTGTCGATCAAATTGCCATGGCCTGCCAAAAAGCACATGTGCAGCTTGCATAGGCACTATATCACACAAAATCTCATCTTTGTAATCTCCAATCTCGAACTTCATTAGTGCCTGCTTTGTGACTTTGATGGATCCGTGATCGTTAAGCCATTGCAGCGTGTATGGCTTTGGATGCTTCAACGTAGGCAGCCCTAGCCTCTTCACCGCACACGCGCTCACAACGTTCGTGCAACTTCCTCCATCGATCACTAGAGACAGCAACTTCCCATCAACTACACATCTCGTATGGAAGATATTTTCTCTCTGTTCACTCTCCTCCTTAGGCTGCACAGACAATACTCTCCGTGCTACAAACAAGCTGCCAGGAGGTGGTTCCATTTCCATAGACTCATCGACATCAGAATCGGTGGTCTCTTCCTCTTCCTCCGATACATACTCACCATTATCAAGCAAGATCAGGGTCTTCTTATTGGCACACTGGCTCGCAATGTGTCCTCTTCCATGGCATTTGAAACAACGAATTTCCCCCGACGTTCCACCTTGCTTCATAACTGGATTTGCACCCTTAGCCCTTGCCGCGGGTCTAGGAGCTTCTTTCACGGGCAGTTGCGGCTTAGGGTTGGTTGCAACTCCTTGGCTCGAACGTGTGGAATTCATGGAGGGTTGAAACCTCCTATTTCGAAGCTGTCGTTCCACTTTACTTGCCATATCCACCAAATCTTCAAGTTCAAGGAACGGTTGTATCTCCACCACGTTCTTGATCTCTCGATTGAGACCATACAGAAAACGAGCTATGGTAGCCTCGCGGTCCTCTCTCACATCAGCACGTATCATCAACACTTCCAACTCCTTGTGATAATCTTCAACGCTTTTAGTTCCTTGCCGGAGAAGCTGGAGGTTTTGATACATATCTCGCAAATGGGAACTCGGTACAAACCGATCCCTCATAATTCCTTTCATCTCATCCCACGTCTCAATAGGACGCTGTCTGTTTCTCCTTCGTTTCGTTCCCAACTGATCCCACCAAACAAGTGCATAATCCGAGAACTCTAGGGCAGCCAATGTCACTTTCTTCTTCTCGGAGTAGTTATGACAATCAAACACTAGTTCCATCTTTCGCTCCCAATCCAAATAAGCATCAGGGTTCGTGGTACCGCGAAAAGGTGGAATCGTGACCTTGAGGTTTCGCAAATCATCATCCTCCTCAAAGCCCTCTTCTTCCTCGTCATTAAACTCCTCTTCATGATGTTGATGTCGTCCTCTCCTTTCAGCTCTAGGCATTCCAAGGCGTCTATGCTGGCGCATATGACGCTGTACTTCGTGAACCAAGGGTGGAGGAGCTCGGTTTTCCCTTCCCCTTTCTTCTTGTCGAGGTCTAGGGTTAGGGTTTGCATCGACCACAACCGGCTGCTGGAGCCTTGTCTCGACAGCCTCCATCCTCGTGGCTTGCTCGGCAAGCCTTACTGTTTGCTCTTCTTGAGCACGAGCAATGTTCTCCAATTGATTTCTGATCGCTTCGAGTGCTGCTTCCATGTTTGCGATGCAAGAAAAGTCCACGAACACAAGAACTCGCACAACCTGCTTCTTGCCTCGCAAGAAACACCAAGAACTCCCAAGAACAAACAACCTCCTGTCTTGCGGCTCAAGAACACGCCAAGACTTCAAGAACTTGCACAAAATCACCAAGAACACCAACAAGAACGCACAAGATCTTCAAAAGAAAAACTTCAAGAACACGCCACTGATTTGAACCTTAGCTCTGATACCACTTGATATAATCAAAGTTGCACAGGGTCAAGCTTCTCGAACCAAACAGAACCGGATAGGATGGAAATCGATCGGACAGTACTCACCCGTGAATAAGGGCAATCGATATATGAATCGATCGGACAGATTCAACTCGGAATAAAGGGCAATCGATATGGGTAGCTCGCCACAACCAGGGTGATTACCTAGCTGATAAGAGTCGCTCTAGCACTCTGGAGATTCTCGACAGAGTAATTAGGGCAAATTCCGCGTAGGGAACTCGGCTTTAGCCTCTGAAATTCAATAATAATCGTCTATCTCCAAAACCAACGTGTTCAGCCCTTTAAATAGGCAAAATACAACCCAAATCCGACTCTAACATGGAAAAACAATCATAAACCGACTTTAAAACAAGGAAACTCGGAACAGCCCAGCAAACCCGTTAAGCCTAACCCGTTAAGAAAACCCGTTAAGGCTGGACCCGTTAAGCAAACCCGTTAAGGCTGCTTCTTGCAATCTGCCTTTTCTTCAGCACTTCCTCCTTCTTCCTCCACTCGAATCATCATATATGGCTTCCCTCGAAATAGCTCCACATCCATGGCTCCAAAGTAGCTATCCAAATATGTCGCAAGCTTCTCCTTCAACGTCCTTGCCTTAGCACGTGTGACTGGCCCATTGATGTCCTCATCAAATTCATATGCACAGAACAGTGCCTCTCGCCAATTCGAGATGGAAACTGATATTAATCGTCTATCACAGGGTGACAAGGATATTCACGGATATATCAAGCTTGTCTGCATCTCTGTACTGAGTACGACCTTCTGACTGCCTCCTTGGTACCCAATGCTGCTTCTGTGGCTGTCATTGTCGAACGCGCCAGGACCTATACTTTTCAGTTTTTGGCAAAACTTTGGTCGGACTATGAACCTATTAGTGCTTCGTTGATACATAGAAGTGTTACTGCTCTTAATGACTTTGTGGCTGAACTGGTGAGGAGGAAACTCGATTGAAGAGCCAGTCACAGATTGGTAATTCGACCACTCTTACTGACTCCACCTTTCTCGTTGGCCGTCCCGCTGCTGCCTCGCGTCCTCAGTTTGTGTCCTCAAATTCGGGTGTGGTTATTTTTCACTTCTGTCATGAACCTGGCCATGTTCAGATCCATTGCAAGAAGATGAACTTCTGTAACTACTGTAAGAAGACCAGACATATTTTCTTAGCCTGTCCAACGCTGGGTAAGAAGGGACGCCTTCGCCCCGCTTCTGCCGGCAGCTCTTCGTCCTCTCGTACTGGTTACCCAGTCACACTCGGCGTTGCTACCGGTCCCTCTTCTGCTAGTTCGGGTTCTACTGCTGCTTCTATCCATCCTGACCAACTCCAGCGGATGGTTCAAGAAGCTCTTCAAGCCGCTTTGTCCTCTGCCTTCTCTGCGAGTACTGCTTCGGGTAAGTCCTTACGATGGCTTTTAGATTCTACCGTGTTCAATCATATGACGCCTAATCGTACTATTTTTAATCATTTACGTCCGGTTGAGAATATGCGCCTCCAAGTGGCGAATGGTGAGCAGATTTCAGTTCATGGGTCGGGTACTGGGACCACTGGTTCCATTACTCTGCCTAACACTCTCTTTATTCCGAAGCTCCACCTGAATCTGATTTTCGTGGGCCGATTGACAAATGCGGGTTGTTGTGTCAAGTTAGATCCCACCGGTTGTGTTGTGCAGGAGCAGATGCCGGGGAGGGTGATCAGGAAGGGAAGTAAACATGGACGGACCTTTGTGCACGATGAACTTGGTGGACGATACGTGAAAGATGCATGGGGTGCTGCATGGGAGGGACGACGTGATGAGGTCCAGCCGAGTCATCTTGCGCAATCTGGTTATGGGGAGTTTTGTCGTGTTGGGTGACCGTGAAGGGTCCCGACCACCTCGAACGGAGCTTGCCCGGAAAGAGTTTCAGGCGTGCATTGAAGAGCAGAACATACTCACCTACCTGAAACTCCTTCGGGCCCCTCAACCTAGCGTCGTGGAAACGCTTGGTGCGCTCTTTGTAGAGCAGGGTGTTCTCGTAGGCGTGGTAACGCCACTCCTCCAACTCCAGCAGCTGCAATTTCCGTTCTGTACCTGCAACACTCAAATCCAGGTTTAGCAGCTTAATGGCCCAGAAGGCCTTGTGCTCTAGCTCTACCGGCAAATGGCACGCCTTCCCATAGACAAGCCTATAGGGAGAAGTGCCAATCGGATTTTTATAGGCAGTCCTATACGCCCAGAGAGCATCATCGAGCTTGGTGGACCAATCCTTGCGGGACTGATCCACCGTCTTTTCAATTATTCGTTTTAACTCCCGGTTCGTCAGCTCGGCCTGCCCATTTGACTGGGGATGGTAGGCCACCGACACCTGATGCTTAACGCCATAGCGAGAGAGGAGTTTAGTGAATTGCCCTTGAAAATGGGTTCCTCGATCACTAATAATGGCGCGAGGTGTCCCGAACCGGGAGAACAGCTGCTTCAGAAATGAGCAGACCCGTCTTGCATCATTGGTGGGCATGGCTTGAGCTTCTGCCAACCTCGAGACGTAGTCCACTGCAACCAATATGTACAGATTGCCAAAAGATGGAGGAAATGGGCCCATGAAAACGATACCCCAAACATCAAAAATTTCACAAATAACAGAGATATGTTGGGGCATCTCATCCCGGGCAGAAATGTTACCTGACCTTTGGCATCGGTCGCACTGTCGTGCGAAGGTGTCTGCATCCTTGAAGAGCGAGGGCCAATAGAAGCCCGACTGTAGCACCTTCCGTGCCTTGCGGTTCCCTCCATGATGACCTCCAGTAGGTCCCTCGTGACATTGAGACAGGATGTCTCCCATCTCATGCTCCATGACACAGCGCCGGATCACGCCATCTGCTCCGATTCTGAAGAGGTACGGATCCTCCTAGAAGTAATGCTTCAGATCGGAGAAGAACTTGCGCTTTGCATGAGTAGCCATCCCCTTGGGTAACTGCTTGCCCACCAGATAATTGGCAAAGTCAGAATACCAAGGGGCGACGCTGTCCACCAGGGTCATCGCCAGCAATCGCTCACCCGGGAAGGAGTCATCGATCTCTTCCTCGAAGTTGTCCACCGGAGGGGCTTCCAACCGTGAAAGATGATCTGCAGCAACATTCTCGGCTCCCTTCTTGTCCCGGATCTCGATATCAAACTCCTGCAGCAGCAAGATCCAGCGGATGAGCCTAGGCTTTGCATCAGCCTTGCTCATCAGGTAGCGAATCGCCGAGTGGTCAGTGTAGACCACCACATGGGAGAGCACCAGATAGGGTCGGAACTTGTCAAATGCATACACCACAGCGAGGAGCTCCTTCTCTGTGGTGGTGTAATTCTCCTGTGCATCGTTCAAGGTCTTCGACGCGTACTAGATGGGCTGGAAATGCTTCTCGCGTCTCTGACCCAGAACTGCTCCGACTGCATAGTCACTCACATCGCACATCAGCTCAAAAGGAAGAGACCAGTCAGGAGTTACCATGATAGGTGCATGGGTAAGCTTCTCCTTCAGAGTCTCAAATGCAGCTGTGCACTCGGGAGTGAACTGGAATGGTGCATCCTTCTCCAGCAGCTTGGTCAAAGGCAGGGCAATCTTCGAGAAATCTTTGATGAAGCGCCGGTAGAAGCCTGCATGACCCAGAAAGCTGCGAATCCCCCTCACGAACCATAAAATGGCACTTCTCCCAGCTGAGTGCCAGATTAGTCTCCTCGCACCTCTTAAGAACGAGTTCCACGTTATGGAGACAGTGAGTGAAGGAGTCTCCATATACCGAGAAATCATCCATGAAGACTTCCATGATCTCTCCAACCAGTCGGTCGAAGATCGCCAGCATGCATCTCTGGAAGGTCGCCGGTGCATTGCACAGCCCAAATGGAATCCTCCGGTAAGCAAAGGTACCGAAGGGGCAAGTGAATGTGGTCTTCGCCTGATCCTCCGGTGCAATAGGAATCTGGAAGTAACCAGACATGCCATCCAGGAAGCAATAGAACTCATGGCCAGCCAACCTTTCTAGCATCTGATCAATGAAAGGTAGGGGAAAATGATCTTTCCTGGTGGCGTCGTTCAGGCGCCGGTAATCGATGCAGACTCTCCAGCCGGTCACGGTCCACATCGGGATCAACTCCTTCTTCTCATTCGGGACCACAGTCATCCCGCCTTTCTTTGGGACCACCTGAGTGGGGCTGACCCACTTGCTATCAGATATAGCAAAGATGATCCCTGCATCCATGAGCTTCACAATCTCTGCCCGGACCACTGCCTCCAAGTTAGGAGACAATCTCCTCTGTGGCTGCCTGACTGGCTTAACCTCATCCTCCATCAAAATTCTGTGGGAGCAGAAGGACGGGCTAATGCCTCTGATGTCTGTGATCTTCCATGCCATGGCCCGGGCATACTTCTGCAGCAGAGCCACCAGCCTGCTCTTCTGCTCGGTGTCAGATCCGAGCTAATGATGACCGGGAGCTTATTCCCCTCCCGGAGAAATGCATACTCCAAGTGAGATGGGAGGGGTTTAAGCTCCAACTCTGGTGGCTCCTCCAATGATGTAGCGAGCCGGGGCGAGATGAGGATCGACTTGAATGGTATCTCTCGCCCCTCGATCGCAGCCTCGTCCAGCTCCGCAAGCTGCTCCTCCAGCTGCACATCCTATGATGCCTGTTCCCCTAGCAAAAGACAATGCTCAAGGAAATCATCAGTACCCGCACTCGTGATGGCGAGTGCGGTCTCAAAATCAGCAACAACATCACAGTAATCTAGATCATCATGGAGCTGGGGGTGTTTCATATTATCAGAAACAGAGAAGATGATTTGTTCACCCCCAGCTCTCAAAATCAGTTTTCCATCATTCACATCAATCAGCGCCTTGGCGGTGGCGAGGAAAGGTCTACCCAGTATCAATGGCACATCAACATCCTCATTTATGTCCAAAATCACAAAATCAACAGGATATGAAAATGGCCCTACTGCGACTATCAAGTCCTCTGCTATACCCCTATGATGCACAATGGATCTATCAGCAAGCTGGATGCTCATCCTAGTATTCTTTTCGCTTCTCTGGTAGTTTGTTCTGCAGGATGGCAGAACACTCCTCGTTGAGCATCACCGTTGACAACTCCCCAAGCTTCCTCTTGTTGGTGAGGAGATCCTTCATGAACTTGGCATACTTGGGCATCTTCGATAATGCCTCCACGAAGGGCATGCTAATGTTTACCTGCTTCAGCATTGCCATGAATTTGGCAAACTCAGTCTCCAGTCGATCCTTGTGCAACCGAGTAGGAAAGGGAAGCTGTGGTACATACTCCTTCACCACTGGTTGCGGTTTAGGAGCAGGCACCTCAACCTCCTTCTCAATTTCTTCCTGATTAGCTGGAAGTGCTAAAGCAGGGGTCTCTCTCTCCTCTGCCCGAACAGGTGGATCGGCAGTCACCTTGTCACTCCTGGTTGTGATGGCACTGCAGTTGGCATTCGGGTCCTACGGGTGAGGGATGGTCTGACCAGGCAAGGTACCTGGAGTCCTCTGAGCGACAGCCTGGGCAACACTCCCAAGCTGGGTCTGTATATCTCGCAGTATAGCCTGTGTGTTTCTCTGACCATCTTCTAGCTCCAAGAATTTACCTCAAGCTTTCTCCATGAACTGCTCGATGTTGTTGAACTTATTTGCACTGGAGGTGGCCAGAGAACCCACCAAGTCTCTCAATTCCGCCATCGGGTCACTATGTACTGGGGCTGCAGGTGCTGCCCCTGGCTGCTGAAATGGTCGCACCTGTGACTGAGGTGGAACTGGCCCCTGTCGGGGCGGGGTAGAGTGGCTGCTGTGGCTGCTGAAATTGCCCTTGTCTAGGCTGGTACGGAGGCCTCTGAAAACCAGGTGGTCCCTGGGGAGCTGGTGGTCTGGGATTTGCCCCAGCCCAAGAAAAGTTAGGATGCTGGCGCCACCCCTCGTTATAGGTGTTGCTGTAGGGGTCGAAGCGCCTGGCATTACTGATGAAGTCCACCTGCTCCTGGGGAGTAGACGATTCCCTCATCGCCTGGCAGTCTTCCACGGTGTGATGGGAGCTCTCACGCCACAGGCAGTGCATCGCCTGCGGCTATCCTGTACCTGCAATCAAACCAGAACGATCGATAGCTGAAACCAGCTTCGATACCACCTACACCAAATCCGATGACTGGGTGCCTACAGCATGCACACCCCGTCCTGGTGCTTGTCTTGATCTCCTGGCAGTGCCCCAATCGTACCCGTTCTCTGCCATCTCCTCAAAGAGTTGATTCAGCTGTGGCGGTGTTTTAGTTAGCATGTTCCCGCCACAAACCGAGTCAATCAGCTGCTTGTCCTCCGGGAAGAGGGCGTGATAGAAGGTGCCCACCTTGAAAGCATCATTGAAACCATGATTGGGACACCTGAGAAAGAGACTGGTGTATCTCTCCCAAGCATCCCTGATGGTCTCATCCTCATCCTGAGCAAAATGTGTAATTTGCTTCTGCAGGTCAGCTGTCTTGGATGGAGGATGGTAGCGGCGAGGAACTTGTCCGCCAGGTTGGCGAACGTGGTGATAGAGCCCGGAGGTCGAGTGTCTAGCCACTCCTTGGCTTGCCCCTCCAGAGTAAATGGGAAGTACCTCAGCTGGATGGCATCTGCTGGTACCCCATTGATCTTGATTCCATCGATGAGCTCGTGGAACCGCCTGAGATGTGATCGGGGGCACTCTCCCTCCTTACCACGGAACACCACTGAACCGCGCAGCATGGTGATCACTGAGGTGCTCACCTCAAAATTGTTGGCTGGGACATGAGGGTGTTGAATGGGTGACCTCATGTCCGCAGCTCTAGCAGTCCAGTAGGATCCCATGGTCTGCTCCTCTGGATTGATCATATCCTGGTTCTCAGGATTAGCCATCTCTTCTTCTTCTTCTTCTTCTTCTTCTTCTTCTTCTTCTTCTTCTTCTTCTTCTTCTTCTTCTTCTTCTTCTTCTTCTTCTTCTTCTTCTTCTTCTTCTTCTTCTTCTTCTTCTTCTTCTTCTTCTTCTTCTTCTAACTGCAGCTGTGATAGCGCCTCCTCCGCAGCCAGTCGCGCCTTTAGAGCCCGCTTGAAGTTCCTGCAGGTTCGTTCAAGCTCCTGGTCTAATGGTAGTAGATCTCCCGACTGGCTACGGGTCATGCACTACCTGCACACAATCAGCAGAAGCAACCCGTGAAGGCACACAGGTGGAAGAGAAAAATGCAATAAAGAAAAAGCTAGAGTAACAAATTCTCACGTTTCCCCAATAACCTAGAGGGGTCCCCGACAACCGCGCCAAAAACTTGACACACCAAAACACAACACCAAACTGCGACCAAGTGTAATCGCAGTCCGGGAATGCAGTAACAGGCAAGTTCTATTATCAACCCGGGGTCTATAATACGCCCCTGGAGGGTGTATTTTTATCAAAGTAACGCAGCAACGACTCAATCGAAGAATCGATTGAGCTCGAATCAAGAACGAAGCGCTCTTAATACGAACTTGGGATAAAACGGAACCAACGGACAATTCCACACCTGGGGAAAGCTCGTATGGTATAAAAAGGGTAGCTGCTCGACCACGATTGAAGAGGATATTCAATCGATACAAAGCTCACAAGCTTGGAATCCACCAAACTCAAACAAGTCGCAACTTGCACAAAACCAAAGGTTTTTTCGATTAATCAAAGTCTTATTCCTTTACAATGTAAATAGAAGGCTATTTATAGCCAAGAAAACCTAATACAATTCTAGACTAACAAGGAAACAAATTAGAACAGAAAAAGGCTAAATAATTCGTGTAAAACAAGGTAACTTGCTGGCCAAGAAACTAACTTAAAACGCAAGCAAGTCTGCCTAGGAAAACAGGCTTCATAGCATCTTTGAGCCCTTCGAAAATGGTCTTCTAGGTTGATTTGAATTCAACCAATTCCTTTCCTTTGTAGAAGAAAACTTTCTATTTCACCTCCAACTTGAATCAGCCTGAGATCATGCTCCAAACTCCAGATATAGGCCTTCAAAGTTGGTATCTCGAAACAGTTTTCTGCCTTAGCCAAATTTAGGAAGTTTTCCTGTTTTGGGGTAGCTGTTTTATTTGCTTTGAAAGTGACCTTCCAGACATCCCCTTGAGCTCCAAAACATACCAATGTAATCATAGTAACATTTTCTTCAAAACAAGCTCTTGTTCTCCCATTTTGATTGAGCCATTTGTGAGATAAATGCTTCTAAAGTAGGCTACCTGAAACTGTTTCAACACTTAGCCAAAAATCAGAATTCTTCAAGTGAGTTGAGATGACTTCTTTGGAAAGCAATTGTGAATTGTGGATTGATCCAATTGGGATCATATCAGGCTTCCCCTCTTCAAAAAACTTTGACCTCAAAGCTTGAAGCTGCTTCTGGTCAAAAACGTCACAAAATTCCTCCCAAATCGAGTCACGAACTAGGTACCTCGGACTTGCAATGTCGAACTTCAAAACTTCATTAACTCGCGAATTGGTCGCTGTCTTCCACGATTTAAGTTCCATGACGTTCGTGGGACTCCAATGGACCTTTCCCACGCAGACAGCATGCTCAAACAAACCCAAAACTCGTGTTTGAATTTTTCCAGAATCCGGCGCCGGCGAAAACTCCGGCGAGAGCTCCGAGTTTGGGCGTTTCTTCTCGGAGGCATCTCAATCGAATTTGATGCTTCCCACGTGTTCGCCTCTCTTCCAGGAAGCGTATGGAACCATTTCCAAGCTTCGATTCATCTCCAATCGAGCCCAATAGCGACGCCCGAGTTTCCTGCCGTCGAGAATTTTAAAAATTCCAGAAACCGGCGAAGGAAACCCAGTTTCCGGCGACCCAAAATTGAAATTGGGGAAACGTAGTTCAGGCATTCTCGAACATATTTCTTTGATTCTACACCATCCTTGTGACTCCAGAAATCTAACCCAAGTGACCATTAGCTTCGAATCAACGCCAATCTGCACAACCAATTCACCAATTTTCTCTTCGTATTTTTTTGTTTTCAGAGGGACTTCAGCATGAATCGGGTTCTTTGTTACAGCTAGAATTGAGGCGATTACTTCCGTCGAACTCATTCGTGGTGTGTTGAAAAAAGTTTCGACGCAATTGGTTGCGCTCAACTCTTCCTCCACGGCCCCAACCAATTCAGCCGTTTGCTTGCCGTGTTCGAGCGTTTGCAGAGGCGGCGGAACTCGACCTGGGTTCTGCAATTTAGGAACAATCGACCCAATAAAATCGTTAGGAGAGCTTCTCCAAGACTCATGGAACAATTCGTAATTAGTGGTTGAGTTCTGATCGCCTTCCAGTGCTCCACCCCATTGCCCCTCTCTCCTGCTCTGTTTCGCGGCAAGGACGGACGGGGTAGTATGTTTCAGTGGCTCGACTCGAGCAATTCCAGGTAACTCTGAAGCTTCTAAGCCATTGTAACACATCACTCCATCATGAACGAAGACTTCTACACTCGTATGGTCGCTCGAATCCTCCTTTAACCCCTCGAGTTCGTCGGGCTTCTCACGGTTCTGTTTTCTTGGTGCAAAACAGGGTGTTTTCTGGGCAGAACAGGGATGGTTCTGGACAGTAAATTCCGGCAAGAATTCTTCCTCCCGAGGCTTCCTAAAGCTCATAAAATTGAACCCAATGCTGCGCTGTACCCATAACTGAGCTTTGACACTGCTTCCTTCGTTCCTACCCTCCTCCATGAACTTGAGATCGGCATAAACTTCATCGGGCGACATAGGCTTCAATTTGATCTTCTTTCCCTCATATTTAATTGTGTACGAGTTCTCCCAGCCATCATGGATAACCCTTCTGTCGAATTGCCAAGGTCGACCCAACAGAATATGGACGTTTTGCATTGGAACTACGTCACAGAGAACTGTATCTCGGTACTTACCAATGCTGAATTCGATTGTCACCTGTTTGTTGACCTTTACGACTCCATGATCGTTGAGCCAGTTGAGGTGATAAGGTTTGGGATGCTTCTGTGTCTCCAATTCCAGCTTCTGTACTGCATACACACTTATCAAATTTGCACAACTTCCTCCATCGATCACCAAGGAAGCTAATTTGTCTTTGACATTGCATCGGCTGTGAAATAAACAGTCTCTTTGCTCGTCAGATTCTCGGTGCTTTATTACGATTGCTGGAGGCGTTTCCTTGCTACAATTTCGTGGCTGCTTGGCCTCGGTACTGTCCTCAATCAACTTCTTAGCTCCAACCACGTTTGCCATCGCAATTTAGCTACGGACAGCAGCTGCAAAACTTAAACAGGGGCTGCCCTGTTTTTGACGAAATTTGCTTGTACGAAACAGCAAGTTTTCGTACTCTTCTTCGCCCTTGTGTAGAACCGGGCTCTGATACCACTTAATACGCCCCTGGAGGGTGTATTTTTATCAAAGTAACGCAGCAACGACTCAATCGAAGAATCGATTGAGCTCGAATCAAGAACGAAGCGCTCTTAATACGAACTTGGGATAAAACGGAACCAACGGACAATTCCACACCTGGGGAAAGCTCGTATGGTATAAAAAGGGTAGCTGCTCGACCACGATTGAAGAGGATATTCAATCGATACAAAGCTCACAAGCTTGGAATCCACCAAACTCAAACAAGTCGCAACTTGCACAAAACCAAAGGTTTTTTCGATTAATCAATGTCTTATTCCTTTACAATGTAAATAGAAGGCTATTTATAGCCAAGAAAACCTTATACAATTCTAGACTAACAAGGAAACAAATTAGAACAGAAAAAGGCTAAATAATTCGTGTAAAACAAGGTAACTTGCTGGCCAAGAAACTAACTTAAAATGCAAGCAAGTCTGCCTAGGAAAACAGGCTTCATAGCATCTTTGAGCCCTTCGAAAATGGTCTTCTAGGTTGATTTGAATTCAACCAATTCCTTTCCTTTGTAGAAGAAAACTTTCTATTTCACCTCCAACTTGAATCAGCCTGAGATCATGCTCCAAACTCCAGATATAGGCCTTCAAAGTTGGTATCTCGAAACAGTTTTCTGCCTTAGCCAAATTTAGGAAGTTTTCCTGTTTTGGGGTAGCTGTTTTATTTGCTTTGAAAGTGACCTTCCAGACATCCCCTTGAGCTCCAAAACATACCAATGTAATCATAGTAACATTGTCTTCAAAACAAGCTCTTGTTCTCCCATTTTGATTGAGCCATTTGTGAGATAAATGCTTCCAAAGTAGGCTACCTGAAACTGTTTCAACACTTAGCCAAAAGTCAGAATTCTTCAAGTGAGTTGAGATGACTTCTTTGGAAAGCAATTGTGAATTGTGGATTGATCCAATTGGGATCATATCAGTCTAGATCTACTGCTTACTCCGTGATTATCTATTATCTAGCCAACTAATTCGATTGATTGTTGTTTAAAGCAAAAGCAGTAAGAAAGCAGGAAATGGTTCGGTTTTCTAAAGCAGGAAAGAGTCACTCGGGAATGAGTCCCCCTAGCTCCTTAGTTAGGTTCAATTGTAATTACCCTGGGTTGATTCACTGTTGATTAGACTGCAGAAGATCCGACAGTAGCTTGGAATCTCTTAAGCTGACCAAGCCCTCTCAGTCTAACTACCTGGCAGACGACTAGTCTTCACCGGGATAGAAAGCTGAAGCAATAAGCACAGAACTCCACTACTGGAATTGAATTCCAGTACAAAGCAGTAAACTGGCTAACTCTCGTATAACCAATCTCCTACTATCGAATGAAGAGGCTCTAACAACCTAATCAGATTCTATCTATCTCAGGTTGCAGCAGAAATCAAGAAAAGCTGATCAGACTTCAATCAATTCAATAAACATGCATCATTCGAGTAAAACCAAACAGTATAATCATCCCAAGTCATTACAATCAAATCCCTAACACACGGAACTAGGGTTCTTCATACCCAAGTGAGAGAAGGGTTCTACTCCATAGAGAGAGAGAAGAAAACAGTAATCAGAGTAGTCATACTCATAAAGATGAGGAAAATCTGCTCTGGGATGATGATTTCCACTCCTATGACAATCTCCAAGCTCGATTTGACGAAACCCAACTCCAAGATAGCTTCTAGGATGTGTTCTTCGTACTTTCTCTCTCTAGGGCTCTGTTTTTGCTCTGAAAATCCGATTCTTTCACTTTTGGCTCGAAATTGGCTGAAAAACCAAGATTTCCCGACTCACACGGGCAGGCCACACGGCCGTGTGGCTCACCCGGTTGCCCGTGTGAGTCGAAACGCAGCGTATCAATTAGTTCGATCTTCAGGCTTCCCACACGGCCAGGGTCGCACGGCCGTGTGAGATTTCCATCGTGCCCGTGTTTGCTCTCGGCGAAAATCACACGGCCACAATTGTCAGTTGCACGGCCGTGTGATGTCCCGGACTGCCCGTGCGGCTTCCTTGGCACCTCGCCACGCGTCCGATCTTCGTCCAATCGACCCCAAACTCGCTCCCAAGCCTCCATTCACGTACTAGGACCTGAAATATCACAAACAAGCACAACCTAGCGTGAAATCGGCCTAAAACACGAGAATCAACACCTCAAACGGTGTAAGAACGGGGGTAAAAACATATGTAATTAACGGTCTATCAGGGACCATATCCTGTTATCTCACGGCTTGGGTACATGTATTTTGCTTTGTTTATCGATCATACCACTCGGTTCACCTGAGTATATTTCTTGAAGCAGAAATCTGAAATGACAGCTATGGCGCGAGAGTATATTCAAATGATTAAGACCCAGTTTGGCAAAACAATCAAGGTTCTTCGGTCTGATCTTCGGGGAGAATTTTCTTCTAATGAGTTGAAACTCATCTTTAATATGGAGGGTATTCTTCCTCAACAGTCTTGTCTCGGCGTTTCTCAACAAAAGGGTGTGGTGGAACGTAAGCACTGTCATGTTCTCGAGATTACTGGGGCCATTCTCTTTCACTCGTTGGTGCCTACTGGTTTCTGGATGGAAGCTGTGCACACCATCATATATTTGATTAATCGGCAAATCACACCATTGTTAGAACATAAGAGCATCTCCAACGGTGCAAATGGAGGGAATTGCAAGCTGAGGTGGCAGCCATGTGCAATTGAAAAAGTGGATGGCATTGATGCAAGACCACTTTCAAGGGATGCAAATTTGCACACCATGAAAATCTGACATGCAATTGCAAGTGGGTCCTTTGTTTGTTTTTGTTTTTCTTTCTTCTTTTCCCAACCATTTGTGTGGTATTAAAATGTAAGTGGGACCCAGAAGTGCAATTGCATTGGATGGCATTGATGTAACTAGTATGAAATTGACGAGTGAAGTAATTGCTAGAGTTGCTTAGGTGGCAGTGGGAACCACACTTGAAAGTGAAGAAGGATTGCATTGTTGGAGATGGTCTAAGTCTCCATATCAAGCTCTCTATCCGAAGCCTCCTAACTACTCCGCACTTCGAGTATTTGGTTGTACTTGTTTTTTCTTGTTGCCGCGGAAAGAACGTCATAAGTTAGCTCCTGAGGTGGCTCGGTGTGTCTTTGTTGGGTATAGTGAGAAGCACAAAGGTTATATGTGTTATGATCCAGCTGGCCACCGTATGAGAATTGCTTACCATGTGAAATTTTTTGAGCAGGACATGTATTATCGGACATCTCCGACCGACGTGCTCAGCTGATTTTCCTGACTTTCTCTTGTCCTTGCCCACATTGGACACACCTCCTGCCACGTTGTCCCCTACACGTACAACCACTACTTTGATGGATTCGGTGCCATCCTCACCCGCTGCGTCCTCATTAGGTGCGCCGAACAGCAGCACGACGTCCTCGTCATCTTACAGGCACTCGACGCACTCCAGCAGCTCGTCTCATTCCACTTCCGCGTCATCCTCTGGTTCTTCCTCTACGAGTGGTAATAACTCTCCACCACTCTCTCCGCAACAAGCTCTTGTCCCTTTGCGTCGCTTTGCCAAAGCAAATCATAGTCAACCGCCACTTAGAATGCAAGACTTTGTTGGGTTTTCAGCCCAGCCAATTATGGTCCCAACGCATTACTCTCAAATAGCTCGTGATCCAAGATGGAATTCTGCAATGAAAGTTGAAATGGACGGTCTTGAGGATAATCACACGTGGGATCTTGTACCTAGGCAGCCTGACATGCCGATTATTGGAAGTCGGTGGGTGTATACGATAAAGATGCATCCAGATGGGACACTCAAGCGGTTTAAAACAAGAGTTATTGCTTAGGGATTTCGGCAAGAGTATGGCATCGACTATGATGAGACGTTCGCTCCTGTGGTCAAGATGCAGACGGTTCATTGCCTTTTTGCTGTGGCAGCCATGTGCGGATGGCGTCTTCTGCAACTGGATGTGAAGAATGCTTTTCTTCATGGAGATTTGAAGGAGACTATATATATTGAGAGACTTCCTGGGTACGACAAAGGCGATTCTTCCATGGTTTGCAGGTTGCGAAGATCACTGTATGGTTTAAAACAGGCACCTCGTGCATGGTTTAAAAAATTCCATGGTACGATTATTCAGGCTGGCATCACTCAGAGTCAAAATGATCCGTCGTTATTTACTCGTGTGACAGTTGACGGTATTGTGGCGTTGTTGATTTATGTTGATGACATGGTTATCACTGGTAGTGATCGAGATGGGATCCAGGCAGTCACACAAGATCTGCGCAAGCCTTCAATTTGAAAGAGTTGGGGGAGGTGTCATAGTTTCTGGGCTTGACTCATACTAGACCGGATATTGCTTACGTTGTGCAAGTCGTGAGTCAGTTCTTGGGTGTGGCGACGCATATTCATTTGGCTTCTGTTCATCAACTGCTGAGATACCTGAAACTGACACAGGACGTTGGGTTATATTTTCCTGCGCAATGAGAGGCGACTATAGAAGCGTTTGCAGATGCGGATTATGCAGGTTGTTCTGATACTCGCAGGTCAACTTCTGGATGGTGCATTCGAGTGGGACAATCTTTTGTTTCTTGGCGGTGTAAGAAACATGATCGTGTCTCAAAGTCATCAAAAGAGGCATAATATAGGTATATGTCAGAGGTGAGTTCGGAGTGGATTTGGTTACACAGATTACTCGGCGAATTGTGCATTGACTGTCGTGTCCCAATGCGATTATATCGGGATAACACTAGCGCAATACAGATAGGTATAATCCTGTATAGCATGACAGGACAAAGCACATTGAGGTCCATGTCCATTATATTAGACAGCTTGTGGCCGACGGGATGATTCAGATTGGTTACCTATCTACTGAAGATCAGACGGCAGACTTACTCACGAAGGCAATAACATCAAGTTGACACTGGTACTTTTCTTCCAAATTGATTTTGCGTACCGCGCATCAATTTGAGGGAAGGTGTTGATTTATATTGTTTTGGGTACCTTTCTGTAATTATGTTTAATCACGTAGCTGTCTATTTATTAGGTTAGTGTTTATTCCCCTATATATAGCCGAATGATGTAACTGTGTAGGGTTAATCCCTTTTGTCGATAGGGAACTATTTTTGAGAGCACAACCTCTCTCGTGGATTAGTCCTGAGCTTCAGGGATACCACGTTAAAATCCTCGGTGTTCTTTAGCTTCGAGTTCGTAGTATCTGATAAGAAATTTAGGAGGATGCGTCGAAGAATGAATAGAGAGTTGTGCTAGGCGGATTGCAGGCCCTGTTGAAGGAAGTCGCGATAAAGATCACTGCCGCGAGACCAAGTTCACAACCGCGAACTCAGAGCGCGATCTCCCACTCTGCCAAGACTATTCGACGAAGTTGAAGATCGCATGCCACCATGGTTCTGATCTTTCAACCCTTAGCCATCAACTTGCCCGAGATTCCCAGTGCCTATAAATAGAATACCTGATGTACTTGTTAAGAGAGCCGACTTTGAAAGAGAAAATTAGGATTTTGGGCAGTCTCTAGAGAGAGAAACACCTTGTGAGAGATTAATTGAAGATCCAATCCCCCAAGGAGCTAGGAGAATGTGCAAGTAAGGAAAAGAAGATAGTCTCCAACACTTCCTCTCTTCTTAGTTTGTGTTATCTTCCTTTCTCTATGACTTCAATCCTTATGGTTGTAGGAAAGATGAATCCTAGTTTGTAGTTTGTTTATGGGTCATGTGTATTAATGATTATGAACCTATATGTGTATTAATGATTATGAACCTATAATATATGTCAATTTGATTTTTGTGCATAAATGTCTTGCTTAGTGTGATTGTTTGAAGTTAGCCTAGGTAAGAACTTCTAGGTTAAGGTTTGGAAAGACACCACTTAGTGTGAGATTGTTTGTATCCAATTTGCTTGGTTGCAACTTAGATAATAGGGGAGTATCATTATGTTATATATGAGTTTTTGGTGTGTTTGAGTTTACCTATAGTTTTTGGTGTGTTTGAGTATACCTAGAGTTGTGCTAGGCGGGCCACTTGAAAATTTTTGGGGCCAAAAAATTGTGGGCATACCGCCAAATAAATTTCATTCCCGCCCACCAACAGTCACGGGAAGCTTTACTGAAAGTTTTACTTAACAGTTAACGTCACGGGAATATCCTACCGTGATAAATAATTCACTTTTGATTACGGAAGCATACCCGTAGTCAAAGAATCCCGTGACTGAAGATGTATTTTCTTGTAGTGGATGAGGCTTGTCTCTCCAACGCTTCTCTACTAGCCTATAACTGAGTCTTAGAACTAGGTGGGAATTTTAGAGTTAGAATGGATTTGAGAGACTTATGGCTAATTAGGCGTAGATGAATGACCTAGGAGTCTAGTTTGTGGACCAGGCGACCGTACCCTGCTTACTAGATGTCCACCTAGGTAATACTTGTGGGGTAACGTGCATGACCATAGGCTTGCCCGACTTGTGAGCGGACATAAAGAATCCGTTTAGAGGAGGTACACTACTAGAGTTGTCACATATAGCCACAAGCTCATAGACATAAAGAATCCGTTTAGAGGAGGTATACTACTAGAATTGTCACATATAGCCACAAGCTCATAGCCATGATTAATAAAATCGTAGCTAAAGCTAATTAATAGCTATGAAATTTCAACTCTATAGCTGTTATGAGTTTTACCAGTCACAAATGTTACCCATTATAGCTAATTATACTATTTTGATTCGAATTGTTTGTAGCGTAGCTATTAAAGTACTTTCTGCCACATAATTTTTGCTATGCTACAATGTCATGGCAGGTTGGTGAGGTTTAGCTATAAATGACAAATGTTCATGGCTACAGCTATTTGACCAAATTTTTTCAGCCACCATAAATATGTTTGTAACTGCACGTAGCAATTAGTTACGGAGTTAAAATTATGTAGCTTCCAAGCCTTATATTTTGCTACGAAAATATGAACTAGTAGCTAAAAGCTTTTCATTTAGCCATTAAAATATACAATTTGTAGCAATACAAGCTTAACGATTTTGATCAAATTCTTCTTTTGACTAGGGGGTTGGAAAGTGTGACTATGAAAGTATTTGTGTCATTGTGTGTAAAATTAATCAAACATGACATTTAAATATTTCTGTTTAATACGTACTATAATTTTAGAGTGGATACTTTTGAGAAATTTTGTAAATTATTAAATCTTAAGTAAACATTACAAAATTTGACTTCCGATTTTACCTTTAGAAGAATCTATCCTAGAAATGATATAAAAAATAGTCATTTGAAAAAATATTCCATCTCATTAGGGGTGGAAATCGGTACTATCCAACCTTGGATGGATCAAACTCAGGAGATTCGCAGTTCAATAGTGAAAGATATTTGAGGACCAATGACCGAACTAATATTGCATTCAGTCTCTTTTGGTATGGTCCAAATGTTAATTTGGTCCATTTTTCTTCAGTATTTATAAAATTCATGAGAACAAGAACCGTATCATACATTATTCAATTCGGTGTGATCTGGTTAAAAAATCGATTCGATCCTGCGTAGGCCTATATTGCCCACCCCTACTCGTCATACAAAATAAATTTTCTCCCACCACATTACTAATTACTTTAAACTAACATAATTAAATATTATGATAACAAACAAGTGGGGCAGACGGGTATATCAATTCCCATTCATACCCGTTCGGATAAAGAACGAGTCGGGTCAGGTAATACTGCACAAATATGGGTTGGGGCAGGTTGGTTCATTCTCACATAATATTTGAAAAAAGTGAAAATTTGATTTTTTTTACAATAAAACGGGGGAATACACTTTATAAATGAAGATATCTATAATAGAATGAGTAATTGAGTCTAATTAGTTGAAAATTCAAGTTTTGCAACAATTGAATGTTTTATTATATGTAAAAGATTGAAGAAAAGAAAGGTATAAGTTCATTTTTTACGGTACTATGAAGTATTGGTATTTCGAGGTACCAATTAAATTTGTACTATAACGTTAAAAGTATAACTTCATTTTTAACCATATAGGAATTTGTACATATATGTTATGGTACAAGTTCAATATGACCATAAAATAAAGCTACAAATTTAGCCATAAAGAAAGTTGTATCCTAATCATTTGGAGTACAAAGTTGTGCACCACTAAATGATTGAGTACTTCTACTATACTATAAAGCATTGATGTTTCGCGTTACAAATTTAACTTGTACTATAACGTTAACGGTATAAGTTCAGTTTGTACCGTACAGAAATTTGTGCATATATGTTGTGGTACAAATTCAGTTCGTAGCATAAAATAAAGGTACAAATTTAGATTGTACCACATAGATGGTTGTACAAAAAGATATAGGTACAAATCGAATTTGTACTATAATGTTAAAAATACAAATTCAATTTATACCATAAAAACAAAAAAGTGAAATGCTCGTGTTATAAAATATTGTAAAATTCTTCGTAATTGATTATGTTTATGCTAGAAAACGCAATTACTCTTAAAACTTATAATTTAACAAATGGGTTAAAGACACATTTGGTCACTGAGATTACAAAATCGGGACATGTTTAGTCACTAGAAAAAATTAATATCAAATTTGGTCACTACAATTACTAAAACTGGACGCATTTAGTCACTCGCCGTTAGTCTCCGTCCAACTCCGTTAATGAAGTCCGTTAAGTGCTGATGTGGCAAACAGAATTGCCTAATCAGCCGGATATAACCCAACAAAAATAAAACCCGACCCGCCACGTCATTATAACCCGCCACCTCATTAAAACCAACCCAACCCAACCCAACCCAACCCATGACCCAACCCTACCCAACCCTTCTTCCTCCTTCCTCCCCAACCCAATTTAGTTTTTTCCCCATCCCATAATGGCGGAGAGATCTTCTCCGGCCTCCTTCTCCGACTTGGCACCAGGAGCGGCAGCCCATGGCGAGCGGGGCACTAGTCGCGTAGTAATCGTCGTTATCCTCGTCTTCGACGTCAGCCCAAGATTTCGTCGTGAGCGGCGCCGGCGACCATAACACCTTCTCCGCTGCCTCCTTCTCCTCTTTGTTCGATTTCGATTTAGACCGGTCCTTGCCGGAAGTCGCAGCGGAGGAGGAGCTGGAACTCTTCTTCTTCTTCCTCAAGGTGTCGAGCGCAGCGAACACATTGTTACTGTTCAGCACCACCTGCTCATTCTTCCTCCCGCTTGCTCCTCCCCCGACCATTTCCTTCTATCTCAAAATCCACAAAAACACACACACGATGACGAAACACGCCCTCCCTCCGGCTACCTTTGAATCGAACGTTTTCGAGAGCTCGGATGGCGTTCGTTAATATTATGAGATGAAATTAGGGTTCCAGGGACCTGTCGGTTCAATTCGCTGAGCGGGGAGAAGATCTCTCCGCCATTATGGGATGGGGAAAACCCTAAATTGGGTTGGGGAGGAAGGAGGAAGAAGGGTTGGGTAGGGTTGGGTCATGGGTTGGGTTGGGTTGGTTTTAATGAGGTGGCGGGTTATAATGACGTGGCGGGTCGGGTTTTTATTTTTGTTGGGTTATATCCGGCTGATTAGGCAATTCTGTTTGCCACATCAGCACTTAACGGACTTCATTAACGGAGTTGGACGGAGACTAACGGCGAGTGACTAAATGCGTCCAGTTTTAGTAATTGTAGTGACCAAATTTGATATTAATTTTTTCTAGTGACTAAACATGTCCCGATTTTGTAATCTCAGTGACCAAATGTGTCTTTAACCCTTAACAAATTTAAGAAAGAAACTATAAGAATGCTCTGTATTTGTGAATTGGTACTAAACCAAATCATAAAAACCCTAGCTGACGTCTTATCGCAGCCGTCCATTTATTCTTCTACATTTAATTTGGATGGTTGATACAAATTTAACCTAGTATAATTAGGATAACACTTCCGCCATCCTTCTCTATTTGGGCAGCAACCCATTCTCTCCATCTAGCTCTCAAAGAAAGGATTCTTTCTTCCTCGCCCGAGCACCATTCATCTTCTTCTTTTTTTCATCTGAGGTAGCGTTGCTATCGCCTCTACTATTTCTTTCGTTATGCGCCGCCCTTCCGCTTCCATAGTTTTTTTTTTTGACAAAAGGACACTG
This sequence comes from Linum tenue, assembly GCA_946122785.1. NCBI lineage: Eukaryota > Viridiplantae > Streptophyta > Magnoliopsida > Malpighiales > Linaceae > Linum > Linum tenue. Next base: position 38,709,772 of record CAMGYJ010000008.1, read on the forward strand.
AATTTCCATTACTAGTGGCACAAGTCAGTCAAACCAACAACGGGGCAACAACATCAAGAATATTTAACCATTGCGATGGTAGCTGATTTCTAGCACAAGATCTAGCTACCCAATTCGCCTTGAAATTGTATTTGCGGTTGAAATGCTGCAACTTGATGAGAGGGTTCTCCGTCAGTAATCTCTTGATGCATCCCAATCTTGCTGCCGCTCGCCAAGGCCACGTCTTTGAGTCCTTGTTAACTGCCTTAACCAGAGTCAAGCAGTCAGATTTCAGCAAACATGGGGATCGTAGGGATGCAGCGAGACGGGAGCCCTCCAGCAAGGCTGTGGCTTCTGCTTCAAGTGGGGAGAAACAATGCATGGGCTCAGCCCTGCCATCACAGACTTGACCATGGCTGTTCAAAACAACGACGCCATATGCCGCCTTCTGGGACTCGTCCAAAAACGAGCCATCGCAGTGTACTTCAAAATAATGAGTACCTGGCGGTGGTGAAGTTTGATGCTGGGGTGTGATGGGCTGAGACGGAAGGGTTCCATCCGGAGCTTTCCTTGGGCAAGTGGACCATTGCGTGTGAGCTGCCTCTGCTTTCAAGATCGTGGACGGTGGCCACGGCTGTTTTTCCCTAAAGATTTTTTCATTCCTGGATTTCCAGGTCTGCCAGGTGAGGAAGACAATTTTCTGGATCGTCTCAACTGGATAGAACTGTCGAAGGGAATCGAGCCATTCAAGGAAGGATGACATTGGGGATGGTCGAGGAAGGGAGGGCCACTGTAGCCTCCAAACCTCCGCTGCGTGGGAGCAGGCAAACAAACAATGGTGGATTGACTCTGTAGAGAAACCACACAGCGGGCATGCCTTAGAGGTGGCACACTTTCTCTCAAACAGATTTTCTTTACACGCCAGTGCCCCTCTGGTAACCCTCCATACGAAGAATTTAAGCTTCGGTGGTATAGACAAACTCCATAGCCACTTCCATCTCTGCCTGCTAGCCTCCGGAAACTCCTCTGACCATCCTCCTTCTTGTCTAGCCTGCAAGTGGAACTGTGTGAAGGCAGACTTCACCGTGAAATTACCTTGGTCAGTAAATCTCCAAGCCCAGAAATCCTCCATGGAGTCCGGTCCAATGGGAATCGCTGCCACCTGAATCAAGTCCTGCTGACTGAGAAAGTTCGACAGTATATCAAACTTCCATTCCCTTGTTATTTCATCAATCCAAGTGTGAGCATTTGCATTTTCATTCCACTCAAACTGAAGTAGTGGCCCTGGCCTATCAAACCTCCAAGGATCGTGAAACAGCATAGTAGTTTTTCCATTTCCAATCACTCTGATGAGGCCCCTAAGCATCCATCTTTTCGCTTCACACAAACTGGACCAAATCCACGATGCTTTACTACCTTTTTTTGCACTCAGGAAATCAGTGCTGGGAAAATAGATGCTTTTCAGAACCTTTACCCATAGAGCCTCCTTGTTGGTGAGAATTCTCCATGCCTGTTTGGCCAGAAGTGCAAGATTGAAAATTCTGAAGGGGCGAAATCCGAGGCCCCCTTCCTCCTTAGGAGCATATAACACGTGACCTGCTCTCCAATGAATCGTTCTCTTAGTCATGGAACCTCCCCAAAAAAAAGACTTGAGCATGGAGTCCATTTTCTTCGTAGTACTTTTGGCCAGGAGGAAAAGGCTCATTATGTAAGACGGGACCACCTGGAAAACCGCTTTAAGTAACACTTCTTTTCCTCCTGGAGACAGCAGGAGGCTCTTCCAGGCTTCTCCTTTAGACTCCATTCGTTGCACAAGGAATTGGAATGTTTCTTTCTTAGATCTTCCCCATTCGGTTGGTACTCCCAGATAGTTGGAGTGACAAGGGGTAGCAGCAAACCCCGCGCTACTCACAATCCTAGCCTGTTCATCACTTGGAACGTTGCAGCTGAAGAACAAGGAAGACTTGTTCCTGTTAACCTCTTGACCAGTAACCGCTCCATAATGGTTGAGAATGGTCAAGATCTTGTCCGCCTCCTCACATGTAGCCTCCCCGAAGATCATAGTATCATCTGCGAACAGGCAGTGAGAGAGAACCGGGCAATGTCTGTTAAGTTTTATCCCCTTGATCCCATTGCTCAGAACAGATTTCTCGATCAGAAAAGACAAAGCATTCGACATGAGGACAAAGAGGAGGGGTGACAAGGGGTCCCCTTTTCGAATGCCTCTAGATGGTGTGAACTCACTCGATGGCTCCCCATTCAGGAGAAGGCTGAACGTGACAGTCTTAATACATGCAGCCACCCAACTGCACCATTCATCACAAAATCCATATGCTTTTAACAGGGATAGGAGAAGGTCCCATTCAACCATGTCGTAAGCCTTCTTCATGTCCAGTTTCATCATCATTTCCTTCTTCTTTCCTGTTTTTCGTTTCTTGAAGTGATTTAGTACTTCGTGAACAATGATGATATTGTCTTGAATCTGTCTTCCTCCTGTGAAGGCAGACTGAAGCTCGTTAACCAGATCAGGCAATAAGGGTTGTAGTCTATTAGTCATTATTTTGGTGATGACTTTATAACGGAAATTGCAACAACTTATTGGTCTGAACTGGTTAATCTCCTCAGGGGAATCCACTTTGGGAATAATAGTGATAAAAGTCTTGTTCCAATTCTCCGGCATGATCCCTGATTGAAAGAAGGTGGAAATCTCGTGACAGAACGAATCCCCCACTGTGTTCCAGTACTTTCGAAAGAACAGGCCCTGATAACCATCTGGTCCAGGAGCCTTGGAAGCCCCCAACTGAAAAACAGCCCTGCGAATTTCCTCCTTCTCCACTGCAGAGCACAATTCAAAGTTACTATCCTCATTCACCAGCCTAGGAAAACCTTCCAGAATATTTGGATCAAACACTCTGTTGCTAGAGGTGAAGAGATTAATATAGAAACCCTTAGCGAGGTCTCTCAGATCCTGAGCATTGTCAATCCAAACCCCTTCTTCATTTCTTAGCTTTCCTATCCGATTTCTGTTTTTCCTTCTAATGGTAGATGCGTGGAAAAACCCGGAATTCTGATCCCCTTCTTGGAGCCAGCTGATTCTCGATCTTTGAAGCCAGAAGCTTTCTTCTGAATTCCAAAGCAGCTCAAGTTCCTGATGAAGGCTTCTCTCTTCACCCACTAAATCAGGGCCATCTCTGTTCCCTTGTAGAAATTGTAGTCTCTTTCTGATTTCCCCTTCTCGTTTCAGTTTAGCTCGCCTGTCCGTTCTGACCCAACTCTGTAATTCCTGCTGGCAATCCCTGAGCATAGAGTCAATCTTGCCCCCTCTCGCCCATCGATCAGTGATAATTTTGTTACACTCTTCACTTTCCCTCCACCTCTTATCAAACCTGAATGGTGTACAGTGTTCCCGAGCAGCAGGGTGGAGGTCAATCCGAATCGGACAATGATCTGACTCCACAAAATCCTCGTGATAGACCATGGCCGATTCAAACAGAGTCCTCCACGAAGTCGAACATAAGGCTCGATCAAGCCTTTCACGGATTAGATCATCTCCTTATTGCTTGTTACTCCAAGTAAACACTTGGCCTGAGAACCCTAAATCAACTAGTGCATTCCGAGACATGAAATACTTGAAAGGAGATACATTCTCATTTCGAAGGGGGCATCTCCCCTGCTTCTCAAAAGGGAAAACGGCGACATTCAAGTCCCCTACAATCAACCATTTTTCTTCTTGATTCTGCCTGAGGGACGTGAGTCGATCCCAAAAAAGACGTCTCTCTACCACCGTGGTAGGAGCGTGAACAAAGGTGCGGAAAAAACTAACTCCAGCCTTGCTAATGCTGGTATCCATGTAGAACTTACACGAATCTAACACAGTAACACTAACATCATCCTTCCACCAAAGGGTGAGGCCACTTCCTTCAACCTCTGGGCTAACATACTTCGAATGCTCGAACTTCATCATATTCCTTCTTGCTTCCATAAACGATTCCTCCTTCCTTGTTTCCATGAGAAAGAGAATCGAAGGCCCAAATTGCCGGCACAGCCTGCCGCAATAACTTCTTGTAAGGGGTTGGCCGAACCCCCTACAATTCCAGCTTAGGATCCTCATTCGAGATGAGGCGGCTTGAGGCTTGCCGCCGCTGCCCTCGGAGTGGTGGATTCCCCTTCTCCGGACTGGCATCCTTCCGCCGTGAGCTCTGCCAAACTCTTCCTCCTGACAATGTTTCTCCTTCTCTGATAAGTCCTTTTGCTTTCCCCTGGAACAAAAGACATAGAGCTGAAAGAAATGTTAGAAGGGGCCTCCTGTGGAGACGAGGCCGCGGGACTGGTTCCATGGTCAGGCTTCCTTTTCTTCTCTGGCCTGGGCTGTTCCACTTCAGATGGGGCTCCAGAAGGGTCATTGAGCAGCTCACTTGGATGGGCTTGATAAATGTTGACAGGGGTGGTATTGACTTGGCTTGGATGGGCTGGCATTTCCGGGCCCCTTTGGGCTTCAGTACGGTTCAGAGTTGGGCCGCCCAGGGACAACGATTGGCCCATCTCAAAAAGACCCGCCCATTTCTCTCTGTTGGTTTCCTTCTCTCCTAGGTCGAGGCTGCGCTGCATTGCTCTGGTTGTCTTCTCCATCTCCATCTCTAGCAGTGCAGTCTGTATGACAGGGGCCTGATTGCTGGCCTCTCCTCTGTGCACCCAGTCTGGTTCCCTGCCACTGGCTGTCAGGCTGTTGTACCCTGGCTGGGTAACAAAAGGTCCCAAAATTGGGAGACCCGCTAGAGTTATCCTCGATGGTTCACCTCGGTTGCCGCGCCCTTGCTGCAATGCCGGTGCGGGAAGTGCCTGACGTCTGGCCCTCGCTTGCTTCTCCCTGAACGACGCCGGTGGAGTATTCGCCGGTGAATCATGTCCAGCCCTCAGTGCGTCGGTGTAGACTTCAGATGGGTCGGTGCTGAGTCCCAATCTTCTATGCTCTTCCCTTTCATGGCAGTTGTGGATTAAATGGACTAGTCTTCCGCAAAAGTAACAAAGATCCATTATCCTTTCATATTTGAAGCTGATCCAGATGGAGTTGTCCCCAATGGGGTACTCGAAACCAATTGGGAGTGGCTCGTCAATGCTTACTTCCACCTTGACTCTGATAAATTTCAGCCAGCCTCTAAAGTCAAAATTAGAGTGGTCCACACAATGGAACTGGGGGAAGATGAAGCTCGCTACTGCCTGGACAGCTTCTTCATCTTTGAGTGATTGAGGCAAATCATGCATTTGGACCCATAGGGTGACTGTTGGAATATCCTTTGGCTCCGCCTTCTGTTCTCCATCCCATTTCTTCAGAGCTATCACTGTGTTGCTGCCTCCCAGACAGCATCCCTTTGTTGAGTCGACTGGAAGGAATAGACGAATAGGTTCTCGGCTTCCTTCGTTGTTTGCACCTCTCCATATGCCCTCCATTTGTTCACCGCCGCATTCCGTGCTTTTGGGAGGTTGATGCTGGTGTCGGTGATCCACTTCCCCAGGAGCATTGCCATCCCACTCCCTCGAGCACCCACTACTGTAGGTCTCACATTAAGGACGAGGTGACTCCTCTCCCCTCTTAGGCTATTGTACTGGGTTTCCATATTTGGGTGGCTGGTAGTTTTTTTAGAGGTTGGGGACCGGAAGTATTTTGGGTCAGGAATCACTTTGTTGGAAGATCTGCTGGTGATCTGGATTGAGCTAGAAATGGGTGATTGATGTCTAGCTTTCTCCTCCCTTAAATAGGCGATTTCCCCCCGTGTACGACTCCTGGAGTGCCTCATGGGTTCGGTGTGCCTGCTGCGTATTAAATTCCCTCTGATTGTTCTTTCTTCAGTAACTTCCCCTGTCCTCCGATACGATTCATGGCATTTATGGCGGCAGCCATCAGCAACTCTAACTCCCCCTACGATATCTCCCCTTCTTATTTGCTCTTTGCGTGTAGCTTTCGGCGGGCAGTTGAGCACAGCGCCTTTAATCCATCCTTCCTCTCTATCTGGGCATTTACTTCCCTGGGCTCTCATGATTGGTTGGCAGCCTTCCCTTGTCACTATCTCAGGTGGATTGTTCCAGCATATTCCTTGTGTCTCTCTGGGTAGGGGGGGGTCTGCAGGAAGGGATAGCAGAAAGAGTTGCTTCCACACCCTTCCAAGAATCAGAGCATTTACTATCTCCGGTTCTGCCCCAAGATCTCGTCTGCACACTTCTGATTGATGTCCGCTCAGGTGGCTTGGGCGGTGGAGTAACTCCTTCTCCGGCTGCTTCTGCATTGGAAGAGGGCTCCTCATTGGTGGAGAGTCTAATCGAGTTATTTACACCTTCAATGTTCCAAATCCTGCACTTAAATGCGATGTGATCTTCTGGTAATGGTAGAGTCTTTGGGATATTGATGGCACCCTGACGGGTAGCTGGAGACGCTCTTGGAATCGGAGCTGGAGCAAAAAGGAGACCGGAAAAAGAAAGGACTGGGAGAGGAAAAACCGAGAGGTTCATCTTGTTGATTTTAGATTAACAACTTCCGCTTCCATAGTTACTGTCACACTAACACCACTTTTTGATCATTTTGGATGTTCTCGGCAACTCATAAGATGACAGTCTTTCACTCTTTCTTTTACAGATAACTTATATATCACATCTGTTTCAGGATGGCAGCAATACAGAGTTACGTTGTTCCCTCTTGAAAGTTTCTCCTCTTCTTTGGTTTATATATGTGGATCTTTGTTTGTGGGTGAATATATTGTTTCGTGTAAGATTCATGGTTGTTTTTGACTTTTTGTGGTGGATAGACGAAGGGCAGAGACGATTAGAGCTGTCATTGGTGAAGGTAATTTAATGCATGATGAAGAGCTTAACCAACGGAATAAGGCAGGCCAATAAATTATTTATGAGAGTTTATCCTTTTTGTTTTTGTTTCCGGTGAATACAAATTATACATGTTGTCTCGCTCTATTTAAGATATATAATTTTATTTTCTTTTAAGTTCTTGGTTACGTACCATTGTATCGAATTGTAGGAGACATTGTATACATTCAATTTGTTGGTCGTAGGTTATTGATTACCTCTTCATCTATTGATCGAATTGTTCAGCGATAAATACAAAACTAAATTCATTTGTGACCAGTGTATTAGTAACGAGCTCAACATACTAGAACAAACCTTCACAAATGTCCATTTGGTACTAGGTTAAAGCTCTAGCGACAAAGTTGCATGGTAGCAAATGAAATCTCATTTCTTTGTTCAGTAATTAGCTACATATTTCTTTGTAGCAAGAATTATTTGCTAAAAATGACAATTAATATTAAATTTTACAAAATAATTATTTTATTATTAGCTAGTAGGTATTTCGTAGCAAGAAGTTTAATTTATTTAGATTCAAATTGGATTATTCATAGCTGTATATTATATGAAGCCATGAATTGTATTTTATGTAGCTAAATAACGTTATGGTTTAGCTATGCCAATTTCACATTGTGGCAAGAAGCATTTACTGTTCTAGCTATGTCGTACATATTTTGGTAGCTAAAATATTAAGTATTTGCTACACATGTGCAAAAATGCGTGGCTAACCTTTAGCTGCGCCACTTTTAGCTACACGAGCTACAAAATAATATTTTTGTGGCAATATATTTTAGCTACAAAATATTGACCTTTTAGCCATGAATTTTTTCATAGCTATATATACTTTTTCTTGTAGGGGTAGCACATATCCATAGTTAGGTAACCTAGTTGAGGTGACATTGGATCGACTATACTAGATAGAAGGGGGATCGATTGCATGACCATTGAGTCACTATCCACCTTAGTGACCTTCGCACCTCAAGATACCATTATATTATCACCCGTATCAACCTATAGCTAGAAGAATTCAATCCTAGTTAACGACTTCATCTCTAGTGGTCTCCGAACCACTTGGTTGGTTGGGTTTAGGTAGGTTAGTTTAGGTTAGTTCTAGCCCCAATCTTGTGAGTTCATTAGATAGTATTTCAGAGTGAAGAACAGTAAGTGTAAGGTTCACTTGGAATACGACCGAGCCACATTACTACATCCCTAGCATAGTTATACTTGGCTTTGTTAGGATTGACGTAAGGTAGCTCCGATTTACAAATATAAAACCATCAACGAGAAATGTTATAAAAAACCAAGAACCGTGGCAAACAACCCTTGCCCACTAGGAACACATCTTTACATAATACTCATCCCTGCTAATCTAGCTTCTACTTCACTATGAATTATCCGAGCAAAGGTAAACAAAATGTTGTATTTAAATAGGATAATTTTTATTTTTTAGGAATGTTTTATTTCATTAAATATGAATGTAGATTTTAGAGAAATTATCTTCAAATATATTATATATATGCCTAAATTCATTTAGTATTAATGATTTCTTACTTCTTGCATGTTTTGCTAAAATCGAAATGAATTGGCATAAACCAATTGTATCACTAGTCGAACCATACCGCTTGCTAAACCGACATAACGGTACAAATTAGTCCGACAATCACTTGACAACGGGTAGAATCACTCAATAAAATATAGTATACATTTTCCCAAATTAGACTTCATCATTTCAAACTTTCTAAATTATCATGAACCAGGTTATCATTGATCTTCCACCTCACTTTTATTTTATTATTTTTAAACTCAACACTGATTAAAAAAAAAAATACAAATAATCATTATTAAGATTCTAACACACGACACACAAGTCTCATATTATTATAATGTAAATTTTTTAAAAGATCATATAAAATTTATTTGATCATATTAATTGCAAAAGGTTATAAAATAAACTTAATCAATTATGTTAATTATTATAATAATATTGAGACTATCATGTTTTTCTGTATAGATAATGGCGATATAGATTTATTTTCATTATGAGATCTTACTTTAGGGATTTGAACCTAGAGGTCTCAGGTTTAAGACTAGTGGTACTACCACTAGACTAGAGTAGTGCTCGCAATAGAAACTACCATATTATTGAACGTGTTTAATATGCTACCTCTAATTTGTAATCTTTTCACTTTATCAATTGAACCATTATATGATTATAATCATGATCTCAAATTATTAATAATAGTAAAAATAGCCTAACCAATGACCGAGAGCAAAGCTAGTAGTTAATATTATGGTTGGTATACATGTCGATACAACCGGGTGGAATAATTGAACTTTAGTCCCTAACCAAATACGATGTCATTTTGTAAATTATGATGTAAAAAAAATTATGAGGAAGGTTCCGCGTCGTCTATTTCACCCACCCATCTCCTATCTTATCTCTCCACCTCTTTTCCATCTGTCGCAAATGCGATCCCTGGAAATATTAAATCTATAATTGATAACACCAAAAATAAGTGTAATTAAACTTCATAATTTGGGTGTTTTCATGTAATATTTGTAAGTGAATGATTATTAAACACACAACCTGCAAGTCTTAGATTATTATAATGTAACCTTTCTAACCAATAAGATCAACTTTATTTGATCATATTAATTACAAACTTACATGATAAACTCCACTAGTTATGTTAATTATTATAATAAGATTGGGACGATCATGTCATCGAATTTTTTTGATATGTTGACTCGCTCTAAACTACTCTTCCAATCAAAGGCCAAGCATAACCAACGACCGAGTGTTGTATATTAGAAGTTAAGTAATAAAATTATCAAATACACATGTCTCAATGATCCTTCTCTTTACAAAGTGATGGACATCTCTTCCAAATATTTAAACTCGACTTGTTTTCTCTAAAAATGGGAACCTTAAAACCGCATTTTATGTTTTCAATATGAGCCATAAGTTTTCCACATTAAGCAATTATAAACTCCCCACGGGTGTTGAGTGATTATAAACACTAATTGTCTAATTCATTGGTGTCAAGAATTCTTTGCACCCCACTAATTTTCAAAATGTGCACACCCTACTGAGTCGAGAGTTTGAGCACCCCATTGGTGTTGAGAGTGTAAACACCTCACTGGTGTGCACAAATTATGTGAGCTAAATAGCCAAAGGGTGTAACGGGGATACGACACTAGACTACTTGTTGAAGCTAGTCACTACCATAACCGATCTCCTCTATCATATCAAGGCCCGACTAGAAGGGAGATTGAGTAGGCAAATCATGGCCATAAGCATCAATATGCCGACGTCATAATATCCAAATTGTCACAAAGCCCTAATGGCAAGAAGATTGACGAGATTGAATGATCCAATTTGACAAACTCACATCATCAGTTGAGGTTTTAAGGAGACAAAAAGCCTTGTTGTCGTCCAAATGCCTACATCCCTAAATCCGACTGGTGGGATATTCAAGCAAAAAAAGCATTCGAACAATACATGCCAACATCAAAGATCTTTCTTCTTCAAGAGAGGATGGCCAAATCGCCTAGTCAACAAGAAAGGCCTCTCACAAAGATCAACATGTCAACAAATGTCATAACCTTTTTACCCTTGTAAAATCAGAAGAATTTAAATGGCATGTACGGGGGCATAACAAAGCCAAGTAGGTCCCACAAAAAATAAAGAAGCCAAACGAGAAAATCATCATATATAACAAAAAACAAAAAAAAAAACAGGAAAAAACTTGCGGGACTTACCTATATATGCCCCTACATGAGTGCTGAAAGGTACAACCACTCAAACTCGTCACAAATTATTGACTACCTTTGTCAAAAAGCCAAAAGGGTGATTCCGCGTTTTTCGTCGATTTGGTCACAAAAGCTCAATACAGGAGCATTATCTCAAGATTTGTATACTCAAGCGGGGTTAGCATCAAATTAGTCAGCTTTCCAAGTCGAATGATGGTTGCGTCTCAAACATGAGGAAATAACGCAAGAAACCTCTAACGGAAAGTGTTCACAAGACGAGAATACCAGAATACGCTTAAAGTACATCCCCATGATGATCGCCATTATCCAATACTTTCAAATTAAAGAAGAACCCCAATGATAAAAAGACTTGACAGTCATAACAACCACATAAAGGTTTTCAACATTCATAATTCTGAGAGCCAATAAGCAGTTGAAGTATGCATCACACAAAAACCTCCTTTATCCATCATTTTGAGGTCAAACAAGGACCTTGACAAGTGAAAAGATTTTTGAAATCGAGTGTCTACTCATATGACCTCAGTTACTGTAACATCCCGTTTCGACAAAACTCGTATTACAGTTGCTAGAAATTTTACGATTTAAAATCGAGTGTTTTGATAGTATTTCGACAAAAATCGAATTATCGATCGATCGGATAAATATACGTATTTATTATATATATAATATATTATATATAACTAATTTATCTATTATATATTATATATATATATATATATATATACATTAAGCGGCCGGACCGCAAATATATTAACATTTCCCCTCCCCGTCCATTATTTCCATCATCATCTTTCTCCGATTCCATTTATTTGGACCGAGAGCTACAGAGAAGCAGAGCACACGCACTGGAAGCTTCTGTGGAAAATTCCAAAGCTCAATTTTGAGCCCTAGTAATCCAAAAATCCCGTAAGTAATGCCTAATTCATCTATACATCGTGATTTATCGATTTAGAGTTTTAAAACGAGTTTTTGGATTAGGAATTTCTTGAGTTTCCGATCTAATGAATTAGGGTTTCGGAGTATCCAGAAGCCGAATTGAGCCCAAATTTCATATACGAGCTTCCTGCAGCGAGTGGATATTAGGACGGTCTTGGATTTTAATTCGGGGTTCATTGGTGAAATTGACGTTTTAGTACGTGAAGCTTAAATCGGTGTTTGAACGACCAGAACTGATCATCATCATCAGCAGCAGTAGATAGGTGTATAGGTGGGAGCTAAGCAAGAGTTGAAGGCAAGATGAGGTATGGTCTTCAACTATTCTGTGCTTGGCCTACTACTCGGGATTTTGGCCAGTGATCCACACTTTTTTGTAAAAATGTTTTGAGAACGTTTTTCATGTGCATACTAGCTTCTGATGTAGTGTGAGATATCCACAGGTGTGGAATGTTGATGATATGTGTATATTTATGTGGTTGTGTAAGTTATGACGACTATGATATGTATTAGTAAGGTATGCAGTTGTGGAGTATGAAACTGTGCCTATGGCTGTGAAAGCCAATGTATATGGTTGTGAGTATATATGTTTGTTTATGGATGCAGAGATTCAGATAAATTATTTTGCAGGTTTTAGTTACAAGAACTGTTAGCCCATTACGCGAGTAATTCATGTCGAAATTTTATTTTGGTAATATTTGATAATTAATGTAACACCCAAGATTATTTCCGCTGCAATTGTATGAACAATATGATTAGGCAATACGTATAGGGTAGGGTGTTGCAGTTACTTCATTACCGCGACGTTACCCCTCAATACCAAAATTTCAAGACAAAGGGAACAACATGAGTCAACATAACCACAAAGATACCCATGATGAACTACCATTATCAAGGAAAATGGGAATTCCTCTGCAAGGATCTCCCCTATCCATCAACCAGTCTCCATGATCAACAACTTATACCTCCCACACATTTGTCCATCAACCTGGTGACAAGAATCTTGATAGTAGCCAAAGTATCATAAACTCGGAGCACCCATAGGAATGAGTCATGAGTGAGACTGAAGTTGAGCATGAGAGTGAGAATGAAAGCGAGGGCTTATGGATATTCTCATGGCTTGAATTATAAAAAAAGAAGTTTTAAACAATGTGGCAATAACCATACAAGAAATCATTTTTCTCAAATTGCACACACTTCCCTTAAAGGGAGGCTTTGATTTCTAAAATTAGGTTCCCATTATACTTTTTTCAAATGAAAATTTTCAAACATAATTTGCATTCATCTTAAGTCAAGATTGTAAAAAGTCACGCTTTGTTTCAAAGAGTGGAAAGCAAGTAACATCTTTTGGGGGGCAAAATGGTGCAACCCAGCAAAGAAAGAAGTTCAAATACCCATATTATGTGTCTCCCAACTCTTCAAATCATGAGTAAACGGGAAATCTCATAAACCATGAATCACTCACAATTCAAGATATCCAACCAATTAGCTGATTCATCCTTGAAGCAACATGGCTAGGAAAAGGAGCTCATGACTACCAAATTAAGTGCACAAATCAAGACAAGATGTATGAGACTATAGATTGGCCAACAAGAATGCAATGATCTGGCACTAACAGGACATACACCAAGATGCAAGTGCACAACACATCTTTGGATACAAAGTGATGTACTTGAAAGAGGAAGAACCTGAAATTCCCACAAGTCAAACTACACAAATTTCTCACATCTCGAGATACCCTCATTCATTAGATCAATTGGCTAGTCTACTATCCTTCAACGGAGTATTTTGTACCTCACACCTTCTGGCAAAGTAAATCAAGCATCTACATAAAACCAACATCAAGAAGACAATACCCTGAGATGAAAAATTCTTGTTATCTAAGCACGTCACTCTTGCATAATAAGAACATCAATCAAACTAAAAGAGCTCATTATCTCGAGGCCAACATGCTACAAAATCCTCCTTCATAATCAACCTACCAAGCACATCAGCCACTCAAGCATCAATGTCTAAGGTGGAAGAACAAGAAAAAGTACTCACTGGCGACAAACATGCTACTCCAGCGCGAATACAACTAAGGATCAAGTTTACTAAAGGGGAATGACATGATTTCCTTATGGATGACCGATTCAAGAGAATCCATGACTAAAATATCAAAACCATGAAACGATCATACTTTCCCCTTGCATATATTTCAAGACATCATCATATAACTCATCATACATGGATACTCGTCAAACATATCACATGACATCATTCATTGGATGAATAGTTATAAGAAATTCGAAGACAAATTATATATCTATCAGTAGGCATACATTCCCATCAACATACCTCGGCGCATCATATCATATAAAAAAAACTTTGCAGTTGCCCATAAATGTGAAGCTAATTGCAAATATCAAATTCTGCACATACTTAAGATCTGTCTAGACTCTACCTATTGCTTGTTTCAATATCTCATGTCAAGCACACAACCATATCATACTATTTCCTTCAAGTACCTCTCATAAACACGACATTATTATTCATTAACATCACTCATACCATGATTACATCACAAAATATTCTCACGCTCAGCACCAACATCATTAAGAATTTAAGTGTCCTGCATGCCACATCCCGGAAAACCCTATTGCATTGTGACCATCAAATGTTAACCTGTTATGCCCTCCAGCTTGTTTTCCTTTTTAAAATTGTTCGGTCGATTATCACCGACAATTTAGAAATTACCTAGTCAATTTGTTTCGGCGGCTATCACGATCAAATTATACCCTCTTGCTAAACTTGTTCCGTCGACTATCACGGGCAATTTATAAACTACCCAGTCAATTTGTTTCGTCGGCTATCATCAGCAAATTAGACATCTTGCTAAACTTGTTTCGTCGACTATCACAGGAAATTTAGAAATTACCTAGTCAAATTTGTTTCATCGACTATCATGATCAAATTAGAGGTGTCAATCGGGCTGGTTCGGGTTGGGTTCAATTGAGTTACAGGTTAGTCGGGTTCATCGGGTTGTGGTTTAGTCGTGTTACGTGTTCATCGGGTTATGGGTCAGTCGGGTTGTGGGTTCATCAAGTTATGGGTCAGTCGGGTTAGGGTTGTTCGGGCCAGCGCCTTGTGTTCCTTACTCGTTACTCGTTCCAACTTACACTTTATTTATTACACTAATTTCAAACATTTTTCACAATTTGAAGACAATTTGTTTCTGCCTCATATTCATATATGTACTCATAAAAGGTTTTTTTTGTAGAAGTACGTATAAAAGTTAATTTTTTTGTCAAAGTGTAACATTAATTTTGTATTCTTTTAAATGATTGAGTTATTGCAATCGTATGATTTTACAAAACAAGTTTAACTCTCATTTTGAAATGATTTTTACTCAGTATTTTAAAATAACGATCATATAGTGTTGTAGTTGCAATAAATGCATAAGCATAGAATATAAGTAGACATATTAAGTGAATTTTTCTAAAACAAAGGATTGTCGTAACTAATGGTTAACTTAGTTATTAAAGCATAAAAATATTACATATATATACACTACAACAATTTTCGTCTATTTTGAAAATTTTAAAAAATTGTCATTTTTGTTTTGTCACAACAAACCTATAATGTGACGAAAATAATTTTTTCATGATATCTATGATAGGTGTGACAAATACTGAATTTGTCTTGGAGTTTTGTCACATTAAGTATATATTATGACAAGTCTATCATGTCAATGCCACTTTGTCAAAATATGGTCACCGGGAAGGAAGAATTGGAGTAAAACGTGACAACCTATTCGTCAAATAGCATATATCACATTATCTGAAACGTCATATTTATGATGACAAATAATTTTGTTACAATATTAGGACTTTTCATCTAGTATGAGTGTGTATACTTAGTCATAAAAAATGTGATCTGGAAAATGTTTGATGTGACAAAAAGATTATTTCGTCACAATATAGATTCGTGATTTTTTATTATGAAATAAATTTATATCACACATTTTACTTAGCCAAAATATGAATTGGCGGGAACTTATGGAGGAAAAGATTAAATGTTAACTATGACAACTTGTACATGTGTCACAATATATATTAGTTTATTTGTTCTGACAAACAAGGTTGTCGTAAATAATGTTAAGTACACATTTAATATGAAAAAAAACCTATTTCATGACAAAAACCGTATTCCATGACAAAAATCATAAACTGTGATAAAAACAATCTTCACACCTAAATTCTAAACCTTAGAGGTAAATTGTAAAGGCAATCAGTAAACATACAATCATCGAGACTCATATCTAATTGAACAATGATACACTACACCTTAACACATAAGTCATATTGTTGTTGTGATTTGAAGTGGAAATTTTTGCATCGTTAGAAAATTGTAGAAGAAATTTGTGTTATTGTCTCTTTTAGGAATTCGATTTCCCTCAACCGCGGCATTTAGAAGGAGAGCATGATTAACCTTAATTAGGATTGTGAGGGTCGTATATCTAACTCGTATCTCACCCTTAACGAACAGACAACATATGTGTTTACTCAAATTTTCAATTAAAAATTTTGCAAATGAAAGTTTGTATAATCACGTTTCTCTAATTAATAAGAAGTGTTATGTTTTTGTTCTCAATTTATTAATTTATTTTCTTAATCAAATTCCTTTTAGTAATTTGTAAAAAAATCCTTTGCGTTTATCAAAAGAAAATCATTTTCGTATGCGGTAGAGGAGAGGATTCCCATTCTTAAAAAAAAAGAGGAATCCCATTATCTGTTCGCGAACTTCTTTTCCTTCCCCAGTAACTTTTGCTTTGAACCCTAGAAAACCCAAGCGACATCCTCAAATCGTTCTCATAGAGCAGTGCGTGCAAGGAAGAGTCCGATTCAGAAGAGCTACATTCCCTGTAAGTCATTCGACTGTGCTATCTTCCTCTTCGCCTTGAAGTGAAAGTTTCTTCTGTTGTGATTCTCGTTGGTTTCCTCTTGATGTGTTGCTCCCCATTTTTCAATCCAATGTTGTCGATTGCTAGGGTCTGATTAGGTTTAGGAACCCTTCATGTTGTTATTATCAGTATTGGTTGCAGGTTTTGCTTTCATGGATTGGATCTTTCCTCTTGTTTAATATTGCAGATTGGTTTGGGAATACCTGGGCTGCTGATGCCTCAACTTCTTTTGTGCCGCTTGTATAGAATAAGGCCAATGAAATCTTGGTAGCTAGATATAGAAACATCCAATTTTCCCTTGAAGTCCTTCGTGCATCAAGTTGAACCCTCCATTCACTCTATGTTGCATCTATAGTTGGTCCCGATAATTGGTACCACCTTTGTAAACTCTTTCAATGGCGGAATTCCTTAATTCCAAATCCTAACATTAATCCTAGATGGCTTATCATTATTTCTAAATGGAAGGTTCTTCCCCATTTCAACATCTATACCTAGTTTTGATGTAGATACAGAGTTGAAAATGCCTTTAACTATGCATGATTTGCGATCTGTTGCCATTCCTTGTCTTTTCACGCACTGTGTTTTTTGGACTGTGTTTCTCAGTCTATAATTGGCTGGTTGGTGGATTTCTGGTGGTTGTGGTAGAAAGTGGGAAAATGGGGCACTTCGTTTCCTTTAGTGGCTTGATTGAGGAATGCTTTTGTCTTCTCCCCTGTTTCACAAAGCTTTACTTTAGGCATAGCTTAATCCAGATGCAGTACTCTTGCTTTAGAAGGCATCTCGTTCCAATTAATTTGAGCAAAGTCCTTGTTTCTTCTTGCTCTTCTTGACTTATCTCCTCATATTCCTGTAATTATTCACAGAATTTATGTCATTGTGCAGGTGTCATCCTCAGGAGTAGTAATTGATCGATTCATCTTGCAAGTGAAGAACTAGGCTCATCTTGATCTTCAGTTGCTGCTCAAGAGTTCTTCCATACCAAAGGAAAATCAGAAACAAAGGTCAGTCTACTTTAAGTGCAGTGGGAAAATGAGTAGAAATTGGTTGAAGTTGAAAGATAGATTTTGCACGGAATATGTGAATGGGGTCGAAGAATTTATACATTTAGCAACTAATTCTGCTGATGGGCATGGTAGAATCAGATGTCCATGCAAAAAGTGCAATAATTGTTGCTTTAAAACTATACAACTTGCCAAAGCTGACATATTCTTGAATGGAATAGTAGAGGATTACACTACATGGATACATCACGGGGAACTCTTTAATCTTGATAACAATAGTGGTACAGATTAGCTTTCTCATGATTTTGAGATTGATAATTCTACTCTAGATAATGATATGGTTTCCATGGTAGAAGCCCCCCACCCAGCGTCGTTGATCATCTCTAAAAACTCCTCCTGCTGCCGCCTTCCCTAGGTTTCCTTGCGAGGCTCCATCAACATTGAGTTTGCACCATCCCCTAGGTGGCGCAATCCAGCCTACATCAGTCTCGACCCTGTCCGGCTTTTGATTACCACGGAACTGAAGTGGTGAAGGGGCCATCCATGCCGAGTGCCAAAGGTTGACCTTAAGGTGGATAGCATGCCGAAGAGAGTGAGGGGACAAACACTTGCTACCACCACTGAAGGCTCCATCGTTCCGGTTCTTCCAGAGAGTCCACAGGGCAATGCTGAAGCTTGAGGCCCAAGGAACGCCATTCCTGTCCGTCTGAGTGTTGAGGATATTTGTGCGGATCCACTGATCGAGGTCCGCTGTCAGAAAGTCCACCATGTTGTTTGCTGGCACCTCTCTTGTCCAATAGAAAAGGGAGGCTGGCACCTCTGTCGTCTTTCATGTAAGCAGCTACTGGTTTCTCGCCCTCCTCTTCAGGTATTGGCAGCACTGCGACTTCCTTCAGGGGTACCTGCAAAGCCCAAACGTCAGTCCAGAACTTGGTGTTCTTTCCATTCGAAATGTTCCAAGCGCATCCTTTCCTCAGAATAGGAGTGGCTTTGGTCATACTTTTCCAGGTAAAGGAACTTCCCTGTTTGGCCTCGAGGATTGACAATCCTTCTCTATTCCGTCCATACTTCCCCCGCACGACTTGAGTCCATAGGGTATCTTTCTCTTGCAACACCCGCCAACCGCTTTTAGCCAGGAGCGTTGAATTGGAGTGGCGCAACGAACGAATACCAGCTCCTCCATTCTCCTTAGGCTCGAGGTCAAAGCTTTTGATGCTTACAAAAAGCAGAATTTTACTCTACATGCTGCTTTATTGTGGATAATAAATGATTTTCCAGCATATGCAATGTTATCCGGCTGGAGCACTAAGGGTAAGCTTGCTTGTCTTGTTTGCAATAGGGAGCACTTAATTTGAAATGTGGAAACAAAGAATGTTACATGGGTCATCGTAGATGGTTGGAGAAAGATCATCCATGGAGGAGAAGTAAGAAATTTAATGGTAAGGCAGATCTTAGAAGCAAGACTCCAATTTTATCCGGAGAAGAAATTTTGAACCAATTGAATGTTGCTATAACTGATGAAACAACTAATCCGAGTCGGAAAAGGAAAAGGAATTCTTTTGACACCCAGTTAAATTGGAAAACAAAAGCTGCTTTCTGGAGGTTACCATACTGGAAAACTATTGAATTACGACATAACTTAGATGTTATGCACGTAGAAAAGAATATTAGTGAGAAAGTTTTGGGAACATTGATGAATATTGAGGGGAAAATGAAAGATACACTTAAAGCCATATTGGATTTAGAGAGAATGGAAATTCGGAAGGAGCTGCATGTGAACAGAGATGGAGATAAGGCTACCCTACCTCAAGCTTCTTATGCATTAACTGTTTCCCAACAAAGAATAGTGTGCGACTGGTTGCAATCTGTTAAATTCCCAGATGCATATGCATCAAACATTTCTCGTTGTGTGACTAGTGATGGTCGGTCAATTTCTGGAATGAAAAGTCATGATCACCATGTGTTCATACAGTGATTGTTGCCTGTCGTGGCACAAGGGTTATTGCAGAGAGAAATCTATGTGGTTCTTGCAGAATTAAGTGTCTTTTTCCAGGAGTTGTGTTCAAAAACTATAAGAAAGTCCACTGTGCAAAAATTGAAAACAAACATAGTCCTTATTCTGTGTAAACTTGAGATGGTTTATCCCCCTGGATTCTTCATTGTTATGATGCATCTAGCACTTCATCTTCCTCGTGAAGTAGAGCTAGGTGGTCCGGTTCAATATAGGCGGATGTATCCCATGGAAAGGTACTCCTTCACCACATTTTGTTTCTGTTTGGGTTCTCGAAATTTTGTTTAATTTTAACAAACTAAGTTCTGATTTTATTTTTTATCTTAATGTCAATAGGTTCTTAGGTACCCTTAAAAATCTTGTAAGTAATAAAGCTCGTCTTGATCAGGGATCTATAGCTGGAGAATGTTCGGAGTTTTGTGCCAAATATTTGCAAGGGGTTGAAACAAGAGCAACTCGTGCAGACAGAAATGATGAGCGTTGTGAAGACATGGAATCGAATGGGTTCTCTATTTTTAAAAATAAGACTAGACCACTAGGAGGGGCCAAGACTGCAATCTTGCCCGTAACTGAATTCACTAAGATTGAAAAATAGATTCTAAATAATTGCGAGGAGATCGATGAGTACTTGAAGTAAGTGAGCTGACCTATACTTGTATTTTTTGTTTTCCTATTGAATGTTGCTATATTCTAACATACAAACTGCATGCAGCATATATACAGAAGAATTGAAGTTAACTAATCCTAATAGTACAGCAGAATTCATTGAAGCTAACTTCCCAAAATGGTTGAAAACATATGTAAGAATAAATTCATTCCCCTTACATCAGTTATGATAGATGGTTTTGTACAGATGTGGCATAGATAGCTCCTTACATATTTGACTTGCTTGATGTTTTCTTTTCTTTTGCTGTATAGGTTACACAACTGTGTTGCTCTAGAAAAATTCAAAAAAGTGACCATCTATATAGTCTAGGACTTGGTGCAGATGAAAGAATTACTAGATATACTGGAATCATTATAAATGGGATTCAATTTCATGTTTATGACGTAGACAAAGATCGTCGTACTCAGAATAGTGGAGTTATTGTTGAGGGTGAACACAATGGAGCAATTATAGAATACTACGGGGTGCTCGTTGACATTCTGAAACTCCATTTTTGTTATGGTTGTCACGTTTATGTATTCAAATGTGACCGGTGGGATGTAGGGGATAAAATAAATGGGATTAGGTCTGATGGCTTTCTAACTAGCGTCAATATAGGCAGAAAATGGTACCCTCATGACCATTGACCCATATATATTAGCTATCAAGCTAAGCAAGTGTTTTACATTGAGGATTTGCGAAATGGTGGTAGTTGGCGTATAGTGCATAGAGTATCCCCTAGGCATGTATATGACGTTCCAGAGATGGAGGATGGTAAGGATCAAGATCCCGTTTATGATAGTGAGCCATTCCAACAAGATGAAAGCATCGACCTGAACACTATTGTGTTAGACACCGATGAGATCCATTCATTGAGTCGTACTGATGCGGCTCCAATTACTCTCAATGAGCACGAAGTTTCAGTTATGGAGCAGTTACTGGCCAGTGCAGAGGTACTTCCCGAGGTTGATAAGGAGGGGGATATGGCCAATGAAGAATCAAATGAAGAGGAGGTGGATATGGAAGATGATCTTACTGGTCCCTCAATGGAAAATGAGGCCACTAATTGTAACAGCGAAGAAGAGGACGATAATTAATTGTCAATTTTTGCATTAACTTTGCCTAGTGGACACCAAATTATATTGGATTTGTAATTGTCACTTCTGCTTTTCTATACAAGCATTTATATGATTCAGACGCAACTTTCTTATACAAGCATATATAATCTCTTATTATCCATGATATAATCTACTGTTTGAATGTGGTATGCTGTCATTTAGACAGAACATTATTATACAAGCATTTATTCTCAACCCTGACACATTTGTGTGTTTAGATATGTCTCCAGGAGCAAGTCGAGGTGGGAAAAGAAAGACAGCTACAATGCGTCAAACCCAAACAACAAGGATGAGAAGAAGTTCGCATCAGACTGCTGCTGCAACTGAAACCACGGAGGAGCTACAGAGTTCCGAGCTCCCAAGAGAAATTCCAACAGTGACTGAGACTGGTTCTGATGGATCAAACAACATGGATGCAACGGCAGCTGATGTCAATGAACTAAGTAAGCTGTGATCAACAATATATGTGTTTTGTGATGATGAATTTACTGGTAGCTCTGGTTGCTAGCTAGCAGCCCTTTGTTTTTTTTTATTATTCTCTTACTAGATTATGATAAACCGTCGGTAGTGTCAAACTTGTAACACCCCCAGCAAGAAGTGAATCATGTGTCCTAGACTTGTAGAGTTACTGGTAGTTTGGTACTTGGTAGGGAGATTTTTTGTTTTCATTGTTTAATTTCCCTTTTATTGGTGCGTTAACTAGCTAGCTTTCAATTTAAGTGCAGATGGATTTTATTAAGTAATTACTTTTTAAAACAATTATTTGCTTTGGTGTTTTATGCTGTTTTGTGCGATGTGTGTTTACTACTTTGGATCTGCATCTTCATTCTGCAGCCCCATCCATTAAAAGAAGCATCAATTTGTGTTCAGTTCTAGGTATTTAACCGTGGCTATTTTCTTTTGTTTAATGCATTACTTCACCATTAAATGATGATCATATATATGCTACATGATGAATATAATTGTATAACAGGCCAACCATAGAAGAAAGGACGCGGAAAAGCCAAAGGTCTTGAGGTACTTAAGAGAACTCGAGATGGCAGTAAGATTGGCGGTATTGAGGTTGCACAAGGAGACAAAAAGGTAGTTGGCACTAATGAGAAAAATTTTAAGATGGAGTTGGGAGTGATATGCAAGATGATGGCGCCTATTGGTAAGCTCTATTGGTCAGCTGTGACAGGAGAGGAAAAACAACCCATTTATGCGAAACTAGAGGTACACTCTAATAATTTGTTAATTGACAAAGGATTATTTCATATTTTTTATTCCACTAATATGTTGTTCTGGTTTGTAGTCCGAGTTTGATATCTCGATGACTGATGATATGCAGAATGCTATAGACTATTCCTTGTCCAGGCGGTTCACAAACTTCAAGCACCACTGTCATGAGCATTACCAGAACTTAGGTGCTGCCAATGCTCGCCAGACTCCGCCTGAAACATAAACATGGATGATTGGGTCCGTCTGTTCGAGCGTTTTGAGAGCCCAAGGTTTAAGGTGATGCCCCCTGCCAACAACTCCATAACTTTGTTTCAAACTTTTTCATACTGCTGCATTTGCTAGTGTAGACCCACAATGCATCCAATGAATGATCATGTGTACATATAATTCTCTGCAGAAGCAAAGTGTCGCTTATAAGCGTAACAAGAGTATGCAGGCATATGCACATACTACCGGTGGTAAATCTTGTAGCCAGAGGATGTATGAAATGGTAAATTCTTGTACATTCATATCGTAACCCAATTCCAAAACTGTTTTTTTTTTTTGTCTTTTCACAGCTCATGCATGTTATTTTTATGTTTATAGGAGAAAGTGAAGCAAGCCACAAACCATCCGGACGAGGAGAACAGTAGTGAACAACAATCTGCTGCAGTGGAGGAAGAAGTGCCAAAGGAGATAAAAGTGTATGCTGACACACATAGGAGAAGTGATGGCAGTTGAGTTAATGAGCAACGACAACAAAACTATGTAAGAGTGTTATGTCTTAGTGTTTAGGCTACAAAGTTCTAAGTCCTGTATTGATAAATAAATTGAGGTTCTACTATCTTTGCAGGAGGAAATAAAGAGGATTTATGCTGAAGCTGTAGAGAAGGGGAGCCCATTATCTAGTGCTGAGATAGTGTAGATGGTGCTTCAGAAAGCACCAAGTTACATCAACAAAGAGAAACCAAGTTCCGAAAGAGAGAAAGACCTAGAAACGCGTTTGGAGAACTCATTGGTTGAAGGGGAGAGGCAGAGGCAAGAGTTTGAGGAACAGATACAATCCCAACAGCAGCAAACAGAAGAGCAGCAACAGGAGATTCAAACTCAGAAGGAGATTATCCACAAGCTACAAGAGTCATAGGACAGTCTGAAGGACTATGTGGAGTCCCTAGCTCAAAAGCTTAATGAAAGATCAACTTAGTTTGAAGGTAATAACTTCCGAAGAAAAACATTTATTCTTGTCATGCTTTTACAAACCTTTACAGATAATGTGAAGAATGTTCTATTTACTCCACTACATACTGCCCCATCTTCGTTAAGTGTGGTGGTATATATATACATCATTAGTTTTCATTAAGTGTGGTGGAATAAGAATTAACGTTGTTTCTCTCATCGGTACATGTAGTTTTCAGGAAGTGAGAAGTTCTTGATTGAACTGTCATCACCTTATTTTGGATGGGCATTGACAGTGGAGGCATGCAGGGATGGTTTGTTAGAAAGTTTGGTAGTCAGTAGAACTTTCATTTTCAGATGGACTTGTTGTAGGGTTGTCTGTGATAGTGGAACTGATGGAGGCAGAATGTTATGTTAGTTTGCACCATTGTTATTTATTTAAGGATTATGACCAAGGTTGTTGAACATTTTGTGTTGGTAGCAATATTCGTGAACTTTCAGATATGTTGACAAAATCAGGATGTCAGATTATCTAGATATTGACTGATTTTGATTTGTCATAATATACATATATAATGACAAAATAAATTGTCACGAAGTCACATAATATAGAAGAAAAAACAGGCTGTTGGTAAACAGAATTTGTCGTATTAAATATGTCATGACAAAAATGGTTTCGTCACAAATTATACAAAGTAGTCTATCTCGTAACTATGACAACATGGTCTGTCATGAAAAAAGTATTGTGACTGACAAACTTTCGTCACAACAACCCATATCAGATGTTTTGACAAAAACTTTGACGTCACAATAACCCCTTATTAGTTATTATACAAACTGTTATTACAAAGTCATTCGTCACAACTGTATTATTTGTCACAACATCGTATCATAAATTGTATTTATCGTGACAAAAGTCATTCGTCACAACTGTATTATTTGTCACAACATCGTATCATAAATTGTATTTATCGTGACAAAATTTAGATTTATTATGACAAAATTTCTCTTTATTACGACAAAAATATTTGTAAAAATAGGTGTCCTATATTGACAAAAGTCGGCCATCTTGCCATTGAAACATATTGTGACAGGGTGGTAAACTTTCGTCATAATAGAGTTGTTTCGACGAGGTATTTTTGACGAAAGTTGTGACAAATTAATTTGTCATAATAAATGTATTGTGACGAAATCTAGGCCTATTATGACAAAATAGTGATGTCATAATAGTCGAAAATTGTTGTAGTGATAATATATATGGTAATGATTGGTAAACTATAGGAGTATAGTATACTCCAGGTGATCTGACCGTTAGATGTAATTTGATGAGCTCCGCCCAACTGTCAATTATTATTTTCTATGAAATTGAACTTCAGGTTTGAGTTTATAGAATTGGGACCTCGAGTTTATCAATTACAGGTTAGGCTAGCGTACGTGTGACGTACATTGTACGCCCATCGAATTTGACTATTTATACAACGAATTAACCGGAGTTTGGTGCATGATACTATATCCTAAATAGTAAAACTCGATGTGCATACAATGTACGCATGATGTACACTAGTCTGAACCATTATATATATATATATATAGTTTTGTCAGAAGGATTAAATTTGTGGGAAAAGGTGACTGATCCAGTTTCTGTGAGGATAAGTTCATAATATTTGTGGGTTTTGTTGAGGGATCTTGGTTTGAAGAACCACTCATTGAGGAAATGTTTGGCAGTAACATTTGGATATTGATGGTAGAAATCATCTTCGACAACGAAAATGGGTTGAAAAGTGTTTTTCTTAAAATACGTTTGAAATCGATTTTGAGGGGCTTGGACAACCACCACCTCTTGAGTTTTGGGAAAAACGATTTTGAGAGGGGCTATCGAAGATGCCACCTCTGTTGATGTAGGTGCGACATCAAGATGATGTTGCTGATAGATTTGTTTGGTTTCTTCGGAAGAGATGGGTGTGGGTAGGATGCCACTTGGCGTTTGAGTATTTGAAAGAATTAGTTAAGAAGGGGAATTGTTGAGGAAGTTGAAGCTTCAGTGGGAAGCTTTTGTTTAGAACCAGAAACGACAATATATTTTTGAAGGTAATTTTGGGCTTCAAGAGGAAGCTTATCAATATTGATTAAAGCTTTGGATGAACTTGAGTGTGAACCAGAATCATCAGAACTTTCTTCATACTCACTTGAATGATCAGGGCTTCCTTGTTCATATCAAATATCTCTCTCCATGTTTTGATTTTGATTTTCTCTTTATCTCGCAATCTAATGGTAGGGGGCATTATGACTGGAGATTGCAAGCCTGAGAGTTTTCCGCACTTCGTCCTCCCTGCAAAAATTCCCGAGTAAGGAAGTCTGGAAGAGAGTTTGAAGAACCATTTATAAATTGTATGTCGAAATAAAAAATGCTAAGGATGGCTTGCCATCGTGCAAATATTTGTTTAGAAGCAAGGTTTTGAACATCCTTTTCCAAAATGTATTTTGCTGATTGGCAATCAATGCGTAGTAAAATTTTTTGATTGAGCAAATCATGCTGAAATTTTGAGATGCATAAAACAATAGCAAGCACTACTTTTTTGACAGTGGAGTAGTTGATTTGGGTAGGGTTCCAATGTTTAGAAGTAAAGCGTACTAACGGCTCCTTATCATTCTGAATCTGCTTAAGGATTCCTCCGTATCCTAGGTCAGAGGCATCGGTTTCGACGATTTTAGGGAGAAAAGGATCACTTATGTGAAGGCATGGGAGACTCTGAACCTGCCTCTTAATTTGCTGAACTATTTTGGTATGCTGGTCACTCCAGGGAGGGGGGCTCTTTTTCAATCTATCATGGAGAGGTTTACAAAGAAGATTGATGTTGGGATAAAAGTCAAGGACATAGTTTAAACTACCCAGGAACCGTTGTAATTGATTTTTATCTAAAATTTGATCAGGAAATTTATCTGCAAATTGAAGCGATCTTTCTATTGGAACAATTGTTCCTTGACTAATGTAGTGACCCAAAAAACGTATCTTAGTTTGAAAAAGACAAAGTTTTGGTTTAGAGACAGCCAGACCGTTACGTCGAGTGACTTCAAGAAATAGATTAAGATGTTTGAAATGTTGGTCAATGGACGAAGAAAAAACCAGCACATCATCAATATAAACTATTATGAAATCAAAATAAGGAGAGTAGATTTGATTCATAATTCTTTGAAATTCTGAGGGAGCATTTTTCAAACCAAACGGCATGACGTTCCATTCATATTGGCCAAAGGGAACGGTAAAAGCAGTTTTATAGCGGTCTGTTTCTTTGATTTGGATTTGCCAAAATCCGGATTACATGTCAAATTTAGAAAATATTAGTGACTGTGAAAGTTTCTGGAGTAGATCCTTTTGGTTGGGGATAGGATACCTAATCAATTTCAGAGCCTTATTCAACGGTTTGTAGTTTATAACAAGACGAGGAATGCCACGTTCCTTTTCTGCATTATTAATGACATAGAAAGCAGAACAACTCCAAGGGGATTGGCTAGATCTGATAAGGCCCTTTTTGAGCAATTCTTTAATTTCTTGTCGACAATGTTTTTCAAGGTCCGAATTCATTTGGATAGGCCTAGCCTTGGTGGGAATGAGATTTTCATTGAAATCTTTTTCGTAAGGAAGATCAACCTGATGTTGTTTTTTATGCCAAAAAGCATTGGGTGTATCAGCACAAATAGAGCTTTCAATGTGCTCTTTTAAAGAGTTGATTCGTTTTTGCAAAAGGGGTTGAGAAAGCTGTTGTAAGATTCGCTGAAAATGTATCTCATCGTGCAAATAAGATATTTGATTAGTTTTACAACGAATTATATGGTGTATATATTTTATAGAAGAACGTCGTAAAACATTTAGGTTTCGAACTTTTGGTTTTTGGATAAATGAGAATTCAACATTGTTGCCTAACACAACAGTGTTAATTCCTTGGTCGGTGACGGTAAAAGGTTTTAGAAGATTTAGAAAAGGTGTCCCTAAGATCACCTTTTGTTGCATGTCACGAACTAGGATAAAAGGAGTTTTGAATTCAACATTTTGATGACAAATTAAAGCATTAGAAAGTTTATATTGTATTTGAAGCGGTTGAGAGTTAGCGGTAGATAGACGCTCGAGGGTCTTTTCATAGTACTTAGTTGGAATTAATCCTTCTTGGATGCAGTTCATGTCTGCTCCTGTATCAAGAAGGGCCACTGTGCTTAAAGTAAAATCAGAAGAAACCTGAATATTAATGATAACATACCATTTTTGGGTAGTAATGGTAGATAAAAAACATAGAAAATCGTCATCAGTTAGCATTTCCTCTGTTTCTAAACTGTTGGTTGCATGAGGAGTTTCATCGAAAAAGTTGTCGGGGCTAGATGTTGATGGCTCTTCTAAAGGTTTGAGAGCTATTAAAGTTTGTAATTTCTCATGATCACTATTTTGTAACTGTCGTAATTGTTGAATTTCTTTCTTAACAATGTCCAATTCCTTTTGGAAGTCAGGAAGAGAAGGATTGTGGGAATCGTTATTACTATGTCGAGAAAGGATATCTTTGACACTATACGTCGAACCTTGATGAAAGGGATTGGTAGGTGGAATAGTCACAGGAGGTTTCTCCATGTGCTCATGAAGCTTTTTGAAATATTTTTCTTTGAGATGAGGATTATCAATATTATTGATTAGATCTAAGATAAGCTCTTGACCTTTGGTTAAAACATTGATAGAAGATTTAGAACTTTCATCGATGTCATCAAATTGTAAGGCCTGAAGATTCTCATCATCATCATCATCATCAGAAGAAGAAGAATCCTCATGAGAAGAGTAGTGTTGGAGAAAAAGATTATTGATTTTGTCATGAATCTCTTCATCAAGATTAAGCTCATAGAGCTTCTTTTTTATACGACAATATTTGGAAATATGACCTGTTTTTCCACAACGAAAACAAGTAATGTTTTTATTTTCATTGTTAGATCGTGGTCCCTTATCTGGGCGGGGATTCCTAGAGAAATGGGATTTTTGATTCATGGTTTTAAAAGATCGGTAGGGACGATCGCGATGTTTTTTATGAGGTTTGGTGCTACAATCCTCACAGTTAGATTTGGAAGAAATTTTTGAATAAGATTCATCAAACTGAGCACAAAAAGATCCTAGTTCTTTTCGAGTTAGTTTTTGTTCGCGTTTGATTTGTTTTTGAAGTTTTAAATCATGGCAAATTTGTAATCCTTCTTTTTTTATGAAGCTAATAAGTTCTCCGTAAGTAAGTTGCTCATAAGGAATTTGACCATTAAAAGTGTCTTGGATTTTGTTTCGGATTTTATCTCCTAAGAGACGGGGTAAACCGGCTAAAAACTTTTCTTTCCAAAATGGTTGATTACCATCTTCTCTTTGCATAACCCTAGTTAAAAAGGTATCTTTGTACCATCGAAAGTCATGAAACTTTTTACAACAAAGATTAGAAAGTAGTTCGGCATTTTTATCTTTAAGATATGAAGGATCTCCAATAAAATGTTTGAAATGGTAAAAATCAGGGATGCAACTGCATCTTGAGAAGATTGATTATTGGAGTCCAAAATAGGAGTTCCAGAAGAATCACATTTGACAGCTGTAAAAATAGTTCTCTGGTCTTCCGCGGTTAAGATATTATCCCACCAACCCTTTAATTGACCAGCAAAGCCGGCTATAAGTAGTTCAGCTATAGCGTAATCAGAAGTTTGATTTTGAGTTTTGTAAGCATTAGCTACCATGGTCATTTGTTGAAGAAGGTTCAAAATTTGATATTCTGAAAATCCATCAAGATTCCATTCATAAATAGAACTGGAGTTGTATTTATTTTGGATAATGGTGGGTTTCTCTTCGAGAGCTAAATCAGGTGCTGTGGGACGTGGGTAATACATCTTAGATGCAGAGGGTTGATTCCATTGGAGACGATTGATTTCTGTTTCAATATGACCTTCTAGGTCTTGAATTACTTCGGTTGAGTCATCGACGATTTGATCCTCGTTGCTCATGGATTTTGAGTCTGGAATATAAGGAGTCTTAGAAGTGGATAGTTGTGTAGAAAGTTGTTTAAGACGTTTTTCTATTTCAAGCTTAAATTCAAGACTAGATTCTTTAGAAACTTCAAAAGGTTTGAAAATGGGGGAATTAAGTTTGTTGGAAGGAGGAATAAGAGTATTTGAAGTAGACGCAAAAGACAGAGGTAAACTGATTTCAACATTAGTAAGTTGATCTCCTAATGTCTGAAGAAATCGGTTTGTATAATTGTTTTGTTCAATCAGACGTCGAATATCTTCGCCTTTGACATGGTCACTATTTTCTCGTTTTAATTTAAAAGGAGAGGCTTGAACTGCTGTCCCATAATAAGAAAAATTAACAGGAGCATTAGGGGGGTGAATAGATTGGATCTTAGAGTTATTAGTAGTTAACCAAGTCATAGGCTTGGTTTGAACATTTATCGAAGATTGAGAAAAGACTTGTTCGAACCAATTAAAGAAAGAATGGTGTTCTCGTATATTATTGAGATAATCATAGAAAGAGTTTTGTATAAGTACACGTTCTTCTTTAGAGTAATTAGTAAAAAATTGCTCGTGTTTAAAACGGTTTCGTTGGGAATAGAAATCATGGCGAACAAATTCTTTGTTGATTTTGAACTCTTGTGTAATGACATCAAGAGCAGAAGGGATTTCTTCTTCAGGAAATGCAGCTTGTGAGGCAGTAGGAGACATATTTGGTGTTCTTGAGGTATTTATATTTGGAAAAAGAGTTGTGGGAGGTGGTGGAATATAAACTGGCTGAGGTATGTTGTTGGAGTTGTTGATTCCTCGTAGATCATAGGTGAGTGTAGAGGAGGTATGTCGAGTGGGTGTAGGTATGGGAGAAAGATTTCTACAAGATTGGCTTCTAAGAAAAGTATTGATGCGCTGTCGAGCATCGTCTGTCAATTCAGGGTCTATATCAGAAATGCTAGAGATGGAGTTCCTAACAAAAGAGATGTTAACAGTACCATCAAGATGTTGAGTAATTTGATTAACCTAACGATGGTCGATGCTTCTAGGAATGGTAGCTCCTTCAAGGGTCCATTCTGTAGGAAGAGTAACTTCTCCCCATTTGATAGTTTTGGGAGTAACAGTGTTAGTACGAGTTAAATCAGTTTGCCAAAGTATAGTTTCTCCTTTCGTACCATATTGAAGAGCTTTAGAAGAGAAAGCAGATTTCATAGCTTTATAGTGTAAGCGGTAAACCAAAGAGATTGGTAAAGATCCTTGTTGGATTTTATAGTTGAAAGTTTTTATTTGTAGGGTTAAAACATCTAAAATATTTTTGTCATGAAGAGAGACAGTAAAGTTTGGAAAACAATTGAAGTAAATTGGTCCATTACAAAGACTTGATTCAACAGTTCCAAGTAAAGAGTCGTTAAACTCAAGAAACCAACAATCTCGTAAAACCATTAAAATAGCAGTATTAAGGCCTTCTTTGGATAGAGGCTTAATCCCTACTTGAACTAACCCAATATGGATATGGTTGTACTTCTTTTTGTGTTGTTGAATAGATTTTTGAGACAAAAGTTTGATAGTTTCATAATCATTGAAAAGATGAATATCTCTTTCTTCGGTTTTGATGGTATAATCCATTTTATTGAGGAAGTTAAATTTGCTTTGCTCATAAATTTCCTTTTGGGCAATCCTAGGAATTTACCAATTATCAATTTCTTTACTAACAGTTTCAAAATTAATTTCTTCTTGGTTGATCACACGGTTCCCGGTGATGTCAGAATTAGAGGAAGAAGAGGAAGGTCTAAAAATCGAACTCATGACTAGAGGAAAGAAGGTAAACAAAGGTAGGATCTAACTTACAGGTGAGATAGATTAACGGCCAAAGATGGTCTTACAACTCTCTCACAAAGGACTCAGCTAGGATCTAACCATGGGGTACCCATCTCTCAACTAATAATAAGTAAGAAGATTTAGACAAAAAGAAGGATTACAAATTTGCCATGATTTAAAACTTCAAAAACAAATCAAACGCGAACAAAAACTAACTCGAAAAGAACTAGGATCTTTTTGTGCTCAGTTTGATGAATCTTATTCAAAAATTTCTTCCAAATCTAACTGTGAGGATTGTAGCACCAAACCTCATAAAAAACATCACGATCGTCCCTACCGATCTTTTAAAACCATGAATCAAAAATCTCATTTCTCTAGGAATCCCCGCCCAGATAAGGGACCACGATCTAACAATGAAAATAAAAACATTACTTGTTTTCGTTGTGGAAAAACATGTCATATTTCCAAATATTGTCGTATAAAAAAGAAGCTCAATGAGCTTAATCTTGATGAAGAGATTCATGACAAAATCAATAATCTTTTTCTCCAACACTACTCTTCTCATGAGGATTCTTCTTCTTCTTCTTCTTCTGATGATGATGATGAGAATCTTCAGGCCTTACAATTTGATGACATCGATGAAAGTTCTAAATCTTCTATCAATGTTTTAACCAAAGGTCAAGAGCTTATCTTAGATCTAATCAATAATATTGATAATCCTCATCTCAAAGAAAAATATTTCAAAAAGCTTCATGAGCACATGGAGAAACCTCATGTGACTATTCCACCTACCAATCCCTTTCATCAAGGTTCGACGTATAGTGTGAAAGATATCCTTTCTCGACATAGTAATAACGATTCCCACAATCCTTCTCTTCCTGACTTCCAAAAGGAATTGGACATTGTTAAGAAAGAAATTCAACAATTACGACAGTTACAAAATAGTGATCATGAGATATTACAAACTTTAATAGCTCTCAAACCTTTAGAAGAGCCATCAACATCTAGCCCCGACAACTTTTTCGATGAAACTCCTCATGCAACCAACAGTTTAGAAACAGAGGAAATGCTAACTGATGACGATTTTCTATGTTTTTTATCTACCATTACTACCCAAAAATGGTATGTTATCATTAATATTCAGGTTTCTTCTGATTTTACTTTAAGCACAGTGGCCCTTCTTGATACAGGAGCAGACATGAACTGCATCCAAGAAGGATTAATTCCAACTAAGTACTATGAAAAGACCCTCGAGCGTCTATCTACCACTAACTCTCAACCGCTTCAAATACAATATAAACTTTCTAATGCTTTAATTTGTCATCAAAATGTTGAATTCAAAACTCCTTTTATCCTAGTTCGTGACATGCAACAAAAGGTGATCTTAGGGACACCTTTTCTAAATCTTCTAAAACCTTTTACCGTCACCGACCAAGGAATTAACACTGTTGTGTTAGGCAACAATGTTGAATTCTCATTTCTCCAAAAACCAAAAGTTCGAAACCTAAATGTTTTACGACGTTCTTCTATAAAATATATACACCATATAATTCGTTGTAAAACTAATCAAATATCTTATTTGCACGATGAGATACATTTTCAGCGAATCTTACAAAAGCTTTCTCAACCCCTTTTGCAAAAACGAATCAACTCTTTAAAAGAGCACATTGAAAGCTCTATTTGTGCTGATACACCCAATGCTTTTTGGCATAAAAAACAACATCACGTTAATCTTCCTTACGAAAAAGATTTCAATGAAAATCTCATTCCCACCAAGGCTAGGCCTATCCAAATGAATTCGGACCTTGAAAAACATTGTCGACAAGAAATTAAAGAATTGCTCAAAAAGGGCCTTATCAGATCTAGCCAATCCCCTTGGAGTTGTTCTGCTTTCTATGTCATTAATAATGCAGAAAAGGAACGTGGCGTTCCTCGTCTTGTTATAAACTACAAACCGTTGAATAAGGCTCTGAAATGGATTAGGTATCCTATCCCCAACCAAAAGGATCTACTCCAGAAACTTTCACAGTCACTAATATTTTCTAAATTTGACATGAAATCCGGATTTTGGCAAATCCAAATCAAAGAAACAGACCGCTATAAAACTGCTTTTACCGTTCCCTTTGGCCAATATGAATGGAACGTCATGCCGTTTGGTTTGAAAAATGCTCCCTCAGAATTTCAAAGAATTATGAATCAAATCTACTCTCCTTATTTTGATTTCATAATAGTTTATATTGATGATGTGCTGGTTTTTTCTTCGTCCATTGACCAACATTTCAAACATCTTATTCTATTTCTTGAATTCACTCGACGTAACGGTTTGGCTGTCTCTAAACCAAAACTTTGTCTTTTTCAAACTAAGATACGTTTTTTGGGTCACTACATTAGTCAAGGAACAATTGTTCCAATAGAAAGATCGCTTCAATTTGCAGATAAATTTCCTGATCAAATTTTAGATAAAAATCAATTACAACGGTTCCTGGGTAGTTTAAACTATGTCCTTGACTTTTATCCCAACATCACTCTTCTTTATAAAGCTCTCCATGATAGATTGAAAAAGAGCCCCCCTCCCTGGAGTGACCAGCATACCAAAATAGTTCAGCAAATTAAGAGGCAGGTTCAGAGTCTCCCGTGCCTTCACATAAGTGATCCTTTTCTCCCTAAAATCGTCGAAACCGATGCCTCTGACATAGGATATGGAGGAATCCTTAAGCAGATTCAGAATGATAAGGACCTGTTAGTATGCTTTACTTCTAAACATTGGAACCCTACCCAAATCAACTACTCCACTGTCAAAAAAGAACTGCTTGCTATTGTTTTATGCATCTCAAAATTTCAGCATGATTTGCTCAATCAAAATTTTTTACTACGCATTGATTGTTAATCAGCAAAATACATTTTGGAAAAGGATGTTCAAAACCTTGCTTCTAAACAAATATTTGCACGATGGCAAGCCATCCTTAGCATTTTTGATTTTGACATACAATTTATAAATGGTTCTTCAAACTCTCTTCCAGACTTCCTTACTCGGGAATTTTTGCAGGGAGGACGAAGTGCGGAAAACTCTCAGGCTTGCAATCTCCAGTCATAATGCCCCCTACCACTAGATTGCGAGATAAAGAGAAAATCAAAATCAAAACATGGAGAGAGATATTTGATGATGAACAAGGAAGCCTTGATCATTCAAGTGAGTATGAAGAAAGTTCTGATGATTCTGGTTCACACTCAAGTTCATCCAAAGCTTTAATCAATATTGATAAGCTTCCTCTTGAAGCCCAAAATTACCTTCAAAAATATATTGTCGTTTCTGGTTCTAAACAAAAGCTTCCCACTGAAGCTTCAACTTCCTCAACAATTTCCCCTTCTAAACTAATTCTTTCAAATACTCAAATGCCAAGTGGCATCCTACCCACACCCATCTCTTCCGAAGAAACCAAACAAATCTATCAGCAACATCATCTTGATGTCGCACCTTCCTCAACAGAGGTGGCATCTTCGATAGCCCCTCTCAAAACCGATTTTCCCAAAACTCAAGAGGTGGTGGTTGTCCAAGCCCCTCAAAATCGATTTCAAACGTATTTTAAGAAAAACACTTTTCAACCCATT
The DNA here is from genome assembly GCA_946122785.1 of Linum tenue. Classification (NCBI taxonomy): domain Eukaryota; kingdom Viridiplantae; phylum Streptophyta; class Magnoliopsida; order Malpighiales; family Linaceae; genus Linum; species Linum tenue. The sequence goes on from CAMGYJ010000008.1 coordinate 38,744,828, forward strand.
TTCGTTGTCGAAGATGGTTTCTACCATCAATATCCAAATGTTACTGCCAAACATTTCCTCAATGAGTGGTTCTTCAAACCAAGATCCCTCAACAAAACCCACAAATATTATGAACTTATCCTCACAGAAACTGGATCAGTCACCTTTTCCCACAAATTTGATCCTTCAGACAAAACACTCAATACCCACTCAACCTGCAAAATCCACCAAATTATCCACCCTCGCCAATGGCCTACTAGCCCAAACACCAACCAAAAATTCCCTGCTACTATTGATCTTAACCACCCCCAAATCTGCCAATCCTTCAATTACTGGGATTACCATGAAGCTTGGATTAATGCCTTCTTCAAGCAAAACCATATGTACCGACACTCCTGGAGTTTTTTCTGGGATTACAAAACTCCCATTATTTTCCCCCAACTGGTTTATGCACTGGTGGGATCTTTTTGGGCCAACTGAAAATATCTATCCAACTGAGATACAAGAGGGATATCAAACCTTCTGTCAAAAATATTCTGGTCCAGGATTACCCCTCCTCAAATTTTGTTACTACATCAAAGTTCCTTGGATTACTGCTTGGGAATTCAGTTACCAAACATGTGCCATCACAAAGGTACCCATGTTAGGCCGCAGCTTCAAAACCAAATATTGGGCTGCAAATCCTCGCCCAGAACAAGCCTACAAACCTCAAGTCCTCCAATGGTTCAATAACAATCCTGAATTGTCCAAAGTTATCGAAAAATACTCAACGCAATTTTTGCAAACAAAATCCTCAATCAGCGCTCTCTTTGCTGGCGCCAAGACTGAAGAAGAATACTTCCAAATTCTCAAAGATGTGGCGTCTAGCTCAACATCTGACGTAGATTCCCCGTTCCAAAACCATGACCCGGATGAAGAAGTGCTTGGTCCTTTGCCAAGCAAAAACACTAAGTTGAAGACAAAGAAGAAGTGACTCCATTGCTTCTTCCACTACCAATGTTGGGCTTGTGAAAGCTTTGGTACGGATTCCCTCATCATCCTCCTCCACTTGAAAAGGATTTGCCCTCAAACTTGAATCATCGTCGAGAAAAGGAGCCAAGTCAGCAACGTTAAAAGTAGAGCTCACACCATACTCGCCTAGCAGATCCAACTTGTAAGCATTGTCATTGATGCATGCAAGATTTTGAAATGATCAATCTCTATGAGGCAGTAGCTTAGAATGTCTTTGTAGGGGAAACCGTTCCTTCCTCATATGTACCCAGACCCAATCTCCTGGCTCAAACTTTTGAGGGCGTCGATGTTTGTTCACATTCTTCAAAATCTGCTCGAGTCGCCTCTCTATGTTCAGCCGTGCCTTTTCATGAAAGTTTTTCACAAACTCCTCCTTCTTTGCACCATCTAAGTTAACACACTCATTGAAAGGTAAAGGAGAGGAATCCAATAGGGTTGAAGGATTAAATCCATACACAATCTCAAATGGTGAAAACTTAGTAGTAGAATGAATAACCCTATTATATGCAAACTCTTCATAAGGCAAACACTCTTCCCACGTCTTGATGTTACTTTGAATGACAGCCCTAAGCATTTGAGACAAAGTCCTATTGAACACTTGAGTTTGACCATCTGTTTGAGGGTGGCAAGTAGTAGAAAATAACAACTTTGTACCAAGCTTACTCCACAAAGTTTTCCATAGGTAAATAAAAAACTTAACATCACGATCAGAAACTATCGTACGATGCATGCCATGCAACCTAACAATTTCTCTAAAGAACAGCTCGGCTACATTAGATGCATCATTAGTTTTATGACATGGTATTAAGTGTGTCATCTTCGAAAAATTGATCAACCACAACAAATACAGAATCTCTACCATGTTTACTCCTAGGCAATCCAAGAACAAAATGCATAGAGTTATCAATCCAAGGAGCAGTAGGAATAGGGAGAGGAATATATAACCCGTTTGGTTGTACTTTCGACTTTGCTTGGTGGCACTTAAGACACCTTGCACACACCCTTTCCATGCCACTTATCATGTGTGGCCAGTAAAAATGTTCTTCGAGGCAATCCAAGATCTTGGATTCCCCAAAGTGAGCCATAAGGCCTCCACCATGAGCTTCTCTAACCAATAACTCACGAACTAAAGCTCGAGGCACATAAAGTTTTTTAGCATGAAACAAATAACCATCAACTCGATAATACTTTCCCTCACCATGTTTCTCACAAGTCTTATAGATCTCACCAAAATCAGAATCATTGGTGAGAAGAGATTACCTTTCCCTATGTGCTTGAATCCAATAAATCTAGCATCAAGAGAAGAGATTACCACATATCTTCTAGAAAGGGCATAAAAAACCACATTCTCCTTACCTTGCTTGTAGAGAATCACATAGGGAAAGGACTCAATGAACTCCACCCATCGAGCATGACGCTTGTTTAGCTTGTGTTATGCCTTCAAGCACTTCAATGATTCACGATCACTGTGGATCACGAATTACCTAGGCAAGAGATAGTGATGTCACGTTTCTAGAGCTTGAACAAGAGCATACAGCTCTTTGTCTTGAGTGGGATAATTCAAAGCAACACCACTTAGTTCTTCTCCTACATCAAAACCGCACCAATGCCTATACTAGAGGCATCACATTCTATTTTGAAGGTTTTAGAAAAGTCAGGTAACATCAAAAGAGGAGCATGAGTTAGTTTATATTTCAAAACTCGAAAGCTTTTTTTTCGAGCTTTACCCCATTGAAATGTCATGTTCTTCTCGATAGTAGCGGTTAAAGGAGAAGCGATGGTGCTGAAATCCTTTACAAACCGACGATAGAACCCTAAAAGAGCATGAAAGCTTCGAACCTCATTGACATTACTAGGCATGGGTCATGCCTTAATTGCCTCAATTTCTTCCTCATATACCTCAACACCCTTCAAACTTACCACATATCTAAGAACACAAGCTTATCGATGCAAAACAGTATTTCTTAAGATTACCATACAATTGCTCTTTTCGAAGAGCCTCCAAAACATCCTTAAGATGAATCACATGGTCATTTAAATTCTTAGAGTAGATAAGAATATCATCAAAATAAACAACCATGAATTTTCCAATGAAAGCTCTCAAAACATGGTTCATCAATCTCATGAAAGTACTAGGCGCATTAGTCAAATTGAAAGGCATAACTAACCATTCATATAACCCATGTTTCGTTTTAAAGGCAGTTTTCCATTCATTCTCTTCTTTCATATGAATTTGATGGTATCCAGATTTTAAATCTATCTTAGAAAACACGTTGGAACCATGCAACTCATCAAGCATATCATCCAATCGAGGAATTTGATGGTATAGTTAAAGCTCCTTTTTTCCCCTCTGGATTGGTTCGATAAGCAAGTTTGTCCGGAATAGACGCACCAGGAACAAAGTCGATTTGGTGCTCAATGCCTCTTATCGGTGGTAACCCTTTGGGAGCTTCCTCGGGGAAGACATCCTCAAATTCATGCAAAAGAGATTGAATTTCACGAGGCAAGCTAGTGGTTAGCCCAGAATTCAATATCTTGAGCCGTAAGAATGCCCAGAACGACTTCACAACCAAGACTCGACCAAGAATACACAAACTCAATTAAAACACAATCTTGCATGATCCGGCTTTTGTTCTTGTCTTTTGCGAGCTAATCTTGAATTCTTTGTGCTCATTTTTTTTTTTTTTTGTATTTTCTAGAACGACTTTTTCCAACAGATGCACATTACAATCAAGAACGAATTTTAAACAAACAAGAAACTAAACTAAAAGACCTTCTTGGCGACGTTAAAGGACACAAGAACCTGTATCTTGGTTGATTTCACATAAGATAGGAGGATGCGTATGCAACTGTGTTTGAACTGGAGCTCTAATACCACCTGATATAAGCCAAGGCTCCAATTCCAGTTAAGTAAACAATTAGTAACACAAACCGAATTAACTCGGACCTACTCCATGATTGGGAATAGGGTCAAGTATACGATGTGACTCCACAACTAGTTGATAATGTCGGCTCTCCTTGCTAGCTCGATTCCACGAATGGAAAAGAAAGACAAGTAAGAGTTTAGTACTCAAAACTAGGGTTTCTTATTGATCAAATTCTGTCCAGACCGTAGGCAAATTACCCTCTCTTTATAGAGCTCACAAAACCATGTTTCTCTACTTGAACCACTCAAAAATCCAACTCCTATAAGCTAAAGAAAACAAATACCAAAAGGAAAAGGAAAACAATGAGGAAATAAGCTTAACAGTTTTTTAAAGGGTCCAGCTTAACAGGTTTCACGAGTAGGAGTTCCCTTTGGGATTTTCAGGCCTACCTTCTTGCTCTTCTTGGATTCAGATTAAGTTGACCTCGTTCCCCACTAACAATTCAGGCTCCACTGATGCGAAGCTCTTGGCCAAATATGCTTGTAGTTGAGCCTTGAACACTTTGGTTTGGCTTCGAGTAATTGAACCTTGAACTTGACCAGCCTCTTCTCGCACCAATGTTGGGCTCGTTAAAGCTTTGGTATGAATGACGTCATCATAGACCCTCCTGCTAATTTTGTTTCGTCGACTATCACGGGAAATTGAGGAGGCACCTGAAAACACTAACGCAGGCCCTACCGCCAAGAAACCTTCAACCACCAACTCATGTACTACAACCAAGATACCTAAACACCAACTAAGACCCTACCGCCAAAATACCTATATACCAAATCAGGCTCTACCGCCACAAAACCCCTAATCAGGCTATACCGCCACGGGAACAAGATAGAACCAAATCAGGCTATACCACTATGGATAAAAATTCCAAATTAGGCTATACCCCAAGGGAACAAGACATAAACAAATCAGGCTATATCGCCATGGATAAAAATCCTAAATCATGTTATACCGCCATGAGAACAAGATAAAACCAACACAGGATATACCATCATACAAATCCCAATGCAAGCTATAGCGCCATACAAAAAAATTAATATAGGCTATACCATCATAAAAAAACTAATGCAGGCCCTACCTACCGCCATGATAAAAAGAAACCAATGCAGGCTATACCGCCATACAAAACAAAAACCAACTACACCGTCAAACAACAAATCAATGTAAGCTATACTGCCATACTAGAAAAACCAAAACAGTATAACACAACCATGATCTAACCAAATCCAAATAAGTTATACTGCCACGGGACCAAAAAATCCAAACAAGGTTGAACTGCAACGTTACAAAAAACCCCAAATGAGGCTATATCTCCATGGGACCGAAACACCCAAATCAGGTTATATCGTTATGAGAACAACATAAATCCACTATAGGCTATACCACCAGAGGACCACGAAGATCCAAAACGAACTTACTGCCATAGAAAAAAATCCAAATCAAGCTATACCGTCATGGGAATAAGCAAGTTCATTATTGCTATATCGCATGGGATGACATAAGCTATATCACCTCATGAACTAACTAATACCTTATTGGAAGGGAATGGGCTAGCGCCCCTAACCTTGCAAATTTTCGCAATATTAACCAGCCAAAATTGGTGTACTATGATAACTTTTTATATCTCTCACATACCTAGAGATACACAAAGGGGGACAACTGTATACACCATTTTTTGTTCGGGTTAAAACATCTTTTATTTAGTAAAAATTAGTTTTGTTTAAGGTTTGGAATAACATATCTTAAATTCTTTCTAACTAAAATGTTTGTAGTGCTTAGGAGGGGCATGTTTGCCATAAGTCGATGAGATTAAGCAATAGCAAATCTCGATTGATACTGAGAGTTGACATGCTTTGCTCCGAATAGATGAATTAAGTCTTCTCTCAATGAGTTCGTCACATGACTTGAGATGTCGATTTGGTTCTTAAGACGTTGGGTTTTGCAAAATTGGGCCTCGACTTTTGAAACAATAAAAGTAAAATAAAAAAGTAAAATTTTTTAGTATTCAAAGTATCAATAAATAAAAATTACATTACAACTACAAGCCTATTACAATTACATTATATATGAGTGCTGAACATAAATAAAAGACCAAACCCATTTCTAAGAGTCTATGTCCAGCCCAGCTAATTTCCCCTAAGAACTCGGGCCAAGCCCATATGCAGGTCAACAGAAGTCAACTCCAATCTCACACACCAGGCCCAATGACAAATCTGTCCAGAACCCAATATGACCGTCCAGACGGGTCGAACCAAAGTGGCTCGACTAGACCCAAAAACCACCGCCTCTATTTCCCTATAAAAGGAGACCAACTCTTCCTCTGAGGGGGGGGGGGGGGGCAATCAATAGCCACTCATTATCTTCTTCTTCCTTTTCCTCTTCTCTTGCCTTTTTTCTTGAAATACAGATAGATGTGAAGAGAGACACAAAAATAGAAACTCTCCTCTCTTTCCTTTCTTTTCCTAACAGAAAGACAACAAAGAGAAACGGAGGACTTCTGTCCACTTCTTCTTTTCTTATCAGACACACACAGAGAGAGACTAGAAACCTCCTTTCCACTTCTTTTCCTTCACCCAGTACAAACATTCTAGTTCAAAAATACCCAGCAAAGAGACAAAAAATTTGTAGACCCACTACTGCAAAAGGAGTCCAGCCGCTACAAAAGAAAAAGGCAATAGAAGCGAATAAAGGATACTTCATCAAAGGTCAGCGCTCTCGCCAAATAAAAGGAAGAGAAACCCGAAATCGTTCAGAACATACCAAAATCACAGAAAACAAAACCATGATGATCGATTAACCCCCAAAACTAACCAGATTTGAACTGACATCAACCCAAATCATCGAGTGCCAAAGAGCTCACCATAATCATTGCGAAATTTGTTGTCTGTAGTGCTATTGCCAGCCGACGACTCTTTTTCTTCCCTTCCTTCGATCAAAACCAAGGTCCGAATTTAAAAAGAGTAGAGGTCAGTACTTCAAATAAAGATCCATAACAAAAAACTGGGAATATCACAAGAAAAAAAAAGGCTGTTAAAACTCCCACCCAGCAGTTTTGGAGTCATCCCTGGCATCAACAGGTTTGAGGGCTGGATGTCACTTCTTGTTTTGCCTCCTTTCCTCGAGTGAGACACCAAAACAAGAACCAGAGGTGAGAACCTAATACCTCGCCAAAAATCAGAATCCATCCAAGCCAAATCAATGAATGAAAATCAAAGAAAAAAAAAAGACAGCTTACCATGTTTCTTCTTAACACCACTGCTGCCATTGGGATATCTCGCCGGCGGCGGTTCCCTTTTTCTTTCTGTCCGTACATCACGGCCAGGGACATAAATGGCAAACAAAAAATATAATTCAGGATTTTTTAAAACCCAGATCCCAAAAACGGATCAATCCTAAAAATAAAAGAAAAAAACTACCCAGAGTTCATTTTGTTGATCTATTGTCGTCGGTAGCCAAACGAGAGTCCCACCGACGACCAGATGATGCCGCCAGACTATACCACCAGCGAGATCCGTCTCGTAACCTCTACCTCTTCTTGATCAATCATATAACCCCCACTACATAAAACAAAAGTGATATAAGCCTAATAAAAAAACCCTAAGAATCGAACAAACAATACATGCATTGACCTTACCTTTAGAACCATCATTGTCGCGTCAGTCCGTGCTGCCGATCTTGTTATTCCTTTGTTCTTCTTTCTTATCATTACTAGAACAGAGGAGAAGAGAGATCAAGGGAGGTTGTTGTTTTCCTTTTGTCGAGTCCGTGCAAAAGGGCAAGGGCGAGATTCAAGGAAGGAGAGGGGGATCGAGAAAGAGAGGGCAGAAGAGAGGAGCAGGCAGATCAAGGAAGGATTTTCTTTTCTTCCCTCGTTTTGTTTTCCTTTTGCTACAGAAGGAACGATAATAAGGAGAGAAGAGAGTGTTGGGGGAGGTTGTTAGGTCACGAAATAGATTAGTGTTTTTTATATACTCTCTATCGTGAGATGGCTTAAAAGCACTACGATTTCATCAAATTACACTCTACCATCGCCCTTCTCTAACAAAATGAAGCTAAAATAAAGTTCATGACTGGAATCGAACCCACGACATCCATTTCACAACACCAACTAAACAAACTCTTTAAACCAATTAGTCTACTAGCCAGTCACTTGTTAGTACTAATAATCCATCTAAATTGATTTAGGTAAATTGCAAGGTTGGCCACTGAGATTACTAAAAAGGTTCACGTTTGGTCACTAGAAATATTTAATTCTGTTCGTGGTCACTAACTTTACATTTTTGTTTCATCATTGGTCACTCTCCGTCCAACTCCGTTAATTTTGTCCTACGTGGCAGTCAACTCTAATAGTTGACCGTTAAGTGAGTATTGTTGCAATTAACAAATAATAAATAAAATTTTTAAAAATTTCCACCTCATTTTCACAATTCTTAAAAATTAATTCCTTTTAATCTAATAATCTCCCATAAGTAAGCCAAATCGACTCCTTGCATAAAGGCGGCAGCAACGGCAGCGCTGCTGTCATGTGACCTGACTCGGAGGCGGTGCTACTCGGTGCCGGCAAGTAAGCAGCCTCCACAAGCCACAAGAATCCCTCTCATGTTGGGAGTCATTCAATTGGACCTTGTCGATGCAACCAGGCAGTGGCATTCGCTTTAGTTCATCCTAAATATCAAATCCCCAAATCAAAATCCAAACAAAACCCCTAATCCCTAGTTTCACAAAACTAACCAGACTGGAAAAGAAAATGTCCAAAAAAAAAAAGCTCAAATCACCTCTAACTTGTGAAGGTAATCGTAAATGTCGGAGGCATAATGCTGGCACATCTGAGGATCATCGGGGATTGTATCTTTGTCCTTGATATCGACTTCGACCGTCGCCTGCAGGACTTCTTCTTCTGGAACGGGAGCAACAAACTTCTTGGCCTTAGTCCTCCGCTTAGCCTTCGCCTTCTCCTTGGTTGTGCGCTTCTCCGACCTGTCACCAGAAGTTAGATCTACCACCACCGCCCCAACATTAGCCACCTGAGGAAGTTCGCCTAACACAACCCTGCTCTTCTTATTCTACTGATGGATAGAAAGGCTCTACTCCACATCCGCTGGAATTGTCACCGTCACCGCTGCCCTCTTCCTAGTAGCGTGAGTGAGTGGAGCGCAGTTCTCTTGATCCGCCATCAGAACAAACTCCTTCTACCTCTGCTTCTCACAATCCGAAATAGAGTTGGAAGAGGAAGAATGGGAGAGAGAGCGAAAAGAAGGGAGTACCATTGTGGTGTGAGGTGGAGAAGTGAGGTAATGTGATTTTGTAATGGCTGGGAGTGAAAAGTAACGAGTGCCATCTTTGTGTTTTCACAATGAGAGGGGCATTATGCACCTATACTTCTCACGGCAACGACTAGCAATTTCAGGCGAACGGGCCTTCACATTAGGTTTCGCCTCCGAAATTCATCTTCTTCCGGCACAAGGACGTTTAGGGCGGCAGTAGTGCTGGGCGATAATGATATAATCAAAGTTGCGCAGGGCCAAGCTTCTCGAACCAAATAGAACCGGATAGGATGGAAATCGATCGGACAGTATTCACCCGTGAATAAGGGAAATCGATATATGAATCGATCGGATAGATTCAACTTGGAATAAAGGGCAATCGATATGGGTAGCTCTCCACAACCAGGGTGAATACCTAGATGATAAGAGTCGCTCTAGCACTCTGGAGATTCTCGATAGAGTAATTAGGGCAAATTCCTCGTAGGGAACTCGATAATAGCCTCTGAAATTCAATAATAATCGTCTAAGGGCAAACCAACGTATTCAGTCCTTTAAATAGGCAAAGTACAACCCAAATCCGACTCCAACATGGAAAAACAATCATAAACCGACTTTAAAACATGAAAACTCGGAAATAGCCCATCAAACCCGTTAAGCCCAACCCGTTAAGCCCAAACTGTTAAGACTGGACCCGTTAAGTAAACCTGTTAAGGCTGGACCCGTTAAGCAAACCCGTTAAGGCTGCTTCTTGCAATCTGCCTTCTCCTTCAACGTCATTGCCTTAGCACGTGTGACTGGCCCATTGATGTCCTCATCAGCCCCTCCTTCTTCAAAAGGATTTGCCCTCAAATCCGAATTGCCATCCAAATAAGGTGCAAGGTCAGAAACATTAAATGTTGCACTTACTCCATACTCCCCCAGCAAGTCGATCTTGTAGGCGTTGCTTCCAATCTTCGAAACCACCTGGAAAGGACCATCACATCGGGGCATCAACTTTGATTTCCTCTGCTGGGGAAACCTCTCCTTCCTCAAATGCACCCACACCCAGTCGCCAACTTCAAAGTGCATCGGTTTCCTCTTTTTGTTCACATTGCGCATGATCTGCTACGTCCTTCTCTCAATGTTCAATCTCGCCTTCTCATGTAAACTCTTCACGAACTCAGCTTTCTTGGCTCCATCGAGATTGACCTGCTCGTTGACTCGCTATGACACAAGTCCTAACAATGGCCAAGTGTAACCAATGAAAGGGACTGCAGTATAGTGGCTCAAGTAATAAATATCAAATCCACCGGTCTCTAGAGCTACTATTACTCAGCTTCAGTTCATTATCTAGCAAACCAGATTAAGATGAAAGAACTAAAACTACTCTAGCAAACTACAGTTAAAGTTAATCTAATTACAGGTTGGGAACTCAATTAGGTATGATTCCCCCTAGCCAATAGCCAGATTAACGATTCATGATCTCTAACTTGTTTCACTTTCATTCACAATGCGGAGAATCCGTGACTAGACCTTGAGTCTCGACTAAAGGAACAAGGCCCTCTTGAGTCAATTGCCTAGAGGGACGTATCCTTCTCTAGAACAACCGATCAAGGCATTCTGAACTAGACTCCCTCTATCGAATGAGGTTCTCAATCGATACAAAGCAGTGAATCAACCCTCGACTAAAGCAATCGATCCACTACTATCAATCTAAGGTGCTCTATTGACCTAATCAGGTATTCGCTCTCATAGGATCAAAGCAGAATCAATAATCTCGACTAAAGCAGAATTGAATCATGAAAACATGCATAGATTGAATATGAACTCAAGATTATCAAGTCAGAGTACTCATACAATCACCCAATCAAACAAACATAGCTAGGGTTCCTCAAAACCTAAGTGAAGGGAAGTTACTCCATAGAGGAGAGAAAGACTGTAGTAAGAATCTTCAGATGCTCAGTCTTCAAGTTCGGGCTTGTTCCTCGAGCTTCCAAGGCGAAGAAATCCTCCAGTTCCACTGCCAGAATGCCCTCAAATCACCCTCTCTCTCATTGGTTCGTCCCTAGGGTGTTTGGGATTCAAAACCCAGCTCTCCCTCTCCTTTGGCTCGAATTTGGATTAAAACCCAGAATTTTCCGACTCACACGGCCAGGCCACACGGCCGTGTGACACTCCCAGGCTGCCCGTGCGAGTGTCAAAACGCGGAGTTTCGATAAGTGGCTTCAGGCTTCCTACACGGCCACGACCCACACGGCCGTGTGGACTTCAAGGGTGCCCGTGTGAGTTCCCTGGAATTTCCACACGGCCACAAGGGGTCCCCTACACGGCCGTGTGGCTTTTAGGCATGCTCGTGTGGCTTCTCAGCTTCTCGCCAAACGTCCGATCTCCGTCTAATCGACCCCGAACTCGTTCCTAAACCTTTATTCACGTAGTAGGACCTGAAATATCACAAACAAGAATAACCTAGCGTGAAATCGGCCTAAAACGCGAGAATCGACATCTCAAACGGCTCAAGAATAGGTGTAAGAACATGTGTAATCAATGGTCTATCAAACTCACTCACACTTAACCGTTTGCTTGTCCCCAAGCAAACCTAACTCAAACCAATGCAGCTCTCCAGACCTCTATAGCAACAAACAACCCCGATCGTCGGTAGAGGATTTTCTAGATCATATAGCAGCTTACGAGGTCAACTGGTCTTCTAAGATGTCCCCTATCTCTCTCAATGCGAGTACTAGACTCAAGCTAGGATCATGAGAAGCAATGGAAGTAAGACAGTCAGTTCATGGATAAAGGGACTCACAACATTCACAACCAAGGACTTGTTGTACCGGGGTGCTCTTTCACTTCATTTCACCGTTGGAACCCCTTTTTGCACTTTCATTCACATTTTTCTTGTTTTTTTCTTCTTTCACTTAGTAGGGGTTCCAATTGCAGTCTTTTGCACGATCGACCCTTATTAGTCGAGCAAGAGCAATTTCTGTACATCTGGCTCTCGCCAGAGTACTTCTTTTAACTCCTTTTCCCCAACTCGTGTGGAGGTTCAATGAAATTACGGGGGGTCGGAAGCTCTATCCGTGCCCTTAAAAACACATCCTCAAGTAGGCAAACCGCTCAACGGGTGGAAGTTTTACTTGTACTGGAGACAGCTTAGCTTCACCTTGTAGGAGTACCCCACTAAGGATCACTAAAATCTCCTCCAAAACCTGATTTTGTGCAATGAGCGGTACCACACACGTTGGGCTTACCCCATGTTTAAGATTTCGATGATTTCGACATGGAGGACCAACTGCTTTTCATTTCTCACATGAGCACCCTGTTTGATACACGAGTCCACACATAATTCAAATAGAGTCACCATTAGCACATGAATTCAACGGTCTTAGCTCCCCTGATTCACAAAATCAACTGGCACAGCAGAGAGCTAGATAGGAAAAATCTTATACTTCAACATCCTCCATAGTGCTACACTACCTCCCTAGGTTGCACATTACTATAGAGACTGTCAATTCAAAGCATACTTAGCAGGCAATTTGCATGGAAACACTTACTTGGAGCCCTCAAATTTAAAAATTTGGACAGTGAACTAGGCTCCAAGCACACAAACAACCAAACATTCACCCGCATACATAATCGAACATCCCCCCACACTTAAGCACGACATTGTCCTCGATGGAGGAAAGATAAGGAGGGTAGAACGAAGTTACCATATCAAGGGTGAATGACGGTGGACGAGGCAGGCGGTGCATTCCAGGATGAGAGAGTAGTCGGAGCACAAACACCACACAAAATCTCACAATGGTTGAGTTATTGACTCTAAAATCAAATAACAAAACTGACTCAACCGAGGACAAAAAGAGAGAAATGCAAACCGACTGGTTGGGTTGCCTCCCAACAAGCGCTTCTTGCGCGTCGTGAGCCGGACGGTAGCTCCTAAGTTTCGGTCCACCCCAAAACCTCTTTGAAGTTGATGTTCTCGTCGATGAGGTGGAGTCTCAAGTCACGAGCATGTGGTATGACAGGTGATGGAAGCTCGTGCACTTGATGCAGATAACGTCTCCACCCTCGAGACCTCTTCTTCTCTTCTCTCGTCTCATTGCCCCAAACTAGATATGACAGCATCGATTGCCCACCATCGCGTTCACCAAGAGGAACCGATGTCGATGTGGCCTTGGTCTGGCAAAGAGACACTGCAAATGGGTCCTTGCTAAGCAGTTCCTCGAAGTTTGGTGGAGATATCACATGTAACTCATGGCCGGTGCATGCCTCTTCCACCTCAACTCCGTCCTCATCCTAGACGCCAATTGCTTCTTCCACCTCCCTTCCTTCTTCATGTGGTATCACCCCTGGGAAATGATCAAGAACTCCTTCTGCTTCATTTTCGTCATCCTCCACAACTTCTTTCTGCACCCTTTCTCGCTCTTCTTCTTCTAGCACGGATTGGAGAGCAAGTTGCCAAGCAATTTCTTTCATGAGATCTTCTTGCATCTCCTCACTCATGCCCGCCTCTTCGAAGCTCATTTTGGGATGCGGGAAGGTGTGGTCGGCTACGACAGGACATTCCTGATCATGATCATCACGGGAGCTCTCCGTGACAACTTTAGTGTGCTCCACAATGTCCTTGTAGCCTTCTTATTCCTCCTCCTCTTCTAGTATGGTAGCAGAAGGTTGATCTGGAGCAAGTTGTGCACAAGATCGCTCAAGATCATCGACGCTCTTCTTAAGGCTCGGGAGGATCTCCTCTGTTTCACGATAGGCCTGGGTACAAAGATCTATCCTAGACAATGATCTCTCACTGTCTCGAGCAAACTGATCCATGAGAAGCCTGAACTCATAATTTGGATCTGGTTGTGGAGTGTAGCATGGCTCTGCAGAATGGCCCGTGAAGGCCGCCATGGGTAACTCCAGCTCCGATGGCCCTTCTAGTTGTGGGAGAAATTCTTCTTGATAATGATGTTGTTCTTGATATGCCCATGGGTCTGATTGTTCTACGTACTAAGGGGGTTGGTACTGGAACCCGAATCCATAGTATTCTCCTCCTTGATTGCTGCAGGGAGTCTCGGGGTAATACCACTCGGATGTTGGTGGATCCCCCAATGGTTGGAGAAGCCATGAGGATCCATGATTCAGATCTGCACCAACAAAAATAAAAACACCCAAGTGAAAAGCAAGGGTGGAAAAGAAAAGAAAAACGCTAAAGTAACAAACTTCTGCCTTTCCTAATAATCTAGAAAGTCCCCGGCAACGGCGCCAAAAACTTGACTCGCTATGACACAACTCCTAACAATGGCCAAGTGTAACCAATGAAAGGAACTGCAGTATAGTGGCTCAAGTAATAAATATCGAATCCACGGGTCTCTAGAGTTACTATTACTCATCTTCAGTTCATTATCTAGCAAACCAGATTAAGATGAAAGAACTAAAACTACTCTAGCAAACTACAGTTAAAGTTAATCTAATTACAGTTGGGAACTCACTTAGGTATGATTCCCCCTAGCCACTAGCCAGATTAACGATTCATGATCTCTAACTTTTTTCACTTTCATTCACAATGCCGAGAATCCTTGACTAGACCTTGAGTCTCTACTAAAGGAACAAGGCCCTCTTGAGTCAATTGCCTAGAAGGACGTATCCTTCTCTAGAACAACCGATCAAGGCATTCTGAACTAGACTCCCTCTATCGAATGAGGTTCTCAATCGATACAAAGCAGTGAATCGACCCTCGACTAAAGCAATCGATCCACTACTATCAATCTAAGGTGCTCTATTGACCTAATCAGGTATTCGCTCTCATAGGATCAAAGCAGAATCAATAATCTCGACTAAAGCAGAATTGAATCGTGAAAACATGCATAGATTGAATATGAACTCAAGATTATCAAGTCAGACTACTCATACAATCATCCAATCAAACAAACATAGCTAGGGTTCCTCAAAACCTAAGTGAAGGGAAGTTACTCCATAGAGAAGAGAGAGTGATGGACCGTTAATTACACATGTTTTTACCCCTGTTCTTACACCGTTTGAGATGTAGTTTCTCGTGTTTTAGGCCGATTTCACGCTAGGTTGTGCTTGTTTCTTATATTTCAGGTCCTAGTACGTGAATGGAGGCTTGGGAGCGAGTTTGGGGTCGATTGGACGAAGATCGGACGCGTGGCGAGGTGCTGAGGAAGCCACACGGGCATTCCTGGATATCACACGGCCATGCAAGTCATGCTTGTGGCCGTGTGATTTGTGCGGAGAGCAAACACGGGCAGAGCAGAATTTCCACACGGCCGTGTGGGAAGCCTGAAATGTAACTAATCGATACGCCGCGTTTTGAGCCATACGGGCAACTGGGTGAGCCACACGGCCGTGTGGCCTGCCCGTGTGAGTCGGGAAACCTTGGTTTTTACCCAAAACTGAGCCACAAGTGAGAGAATCGGATTTTCAGGCAAAAACAGAGCCCTAGAGAGAGAAAGTGCGAAGAACACATCCTAGAAGCTATCTTGGAGCTGGGTTTCATCAAATCGAGCTTGGAGATCGTCATAGGTGTCGCAACCGTCCCTCCGGGGGGTCCGATGTCGTCGCGTCGGCGATTTTGGGAGTCTCCATCGATCTTACTTGGAGTGGATCGAACACTCTTCGAATCGGCTCTAACCTTAGGGTCAGAACCGAGATATGGTCTGCGGTTAAGAGATATGGGTTCGGGAGTACGGTTACGTGTGGGGAAGTTAAGCAACACCCCCACAACACCCTTAATCGGTACTACTTAAGTCTGATAAGTTTTATATTCGTTGGGTGTATTTTAGTAATAATTTAGTAATTTTAGGGTCCCACTGGACCATTAAATAATTAAATCGTATTAATTATAATTTAATTGTACGCCCACTAACGTAAAAGATAAAGTTAATTGGTTAGTTGGACTCGAACCTTGTCGGTTGCCTACGTACCCGTTAGACGGGATCAAAGT
Organism: Linum tenue; assembly: GCA_946122785.1. Lineage (NCBI taxonomy): Eukaryota > Viridiplantae > Streptophyta > Magnoliopsida > Malpighiales > Linaceae > Linum > Linum tenue. Next base: position 38,760,940 of record CAMGYJ010000008.1, read on the forward strand.
CCACGTAGTTCGTTAGGGACCTTGATAATTATAAAGGTAATTTTTACCACGTTCCACCGATCGTGGTTCTCGCGTATTAAGGATTTTGTTAACTTTGATAGTTTTAGTTATAACTTTTAACACGTTCCACTGAACGTAATTCTCGTATTATAATTTTGTTAATAAAATTTTATTTAGATTATTATGATGTTACGAAAATAAATGCAAGGATTTTAGTTATTAGGAAGTATTTTGACGTATTGGGAAAAACAACGAGATAAACTTAATCCGCATTCTACATTTCGTATTAAGAATTTGGAACAAATAAAATCAACTAGATAATTATATTATGCATTATGGGTCTGCAACCCAACTGGTTAAGTTGGCTGTCATCAAACGCACCTGTTCCACTGAACGAGGGTTCGAGACCCGCTCACCCCATTTTTATCGTCGCTTTATTTTAGAGAAAGGGGAAGGGTAATTTTGTAATTGCATAAAAGGACGGTGGCAAGGCCATGTAAATCTGCAGAAACCCTAGGGAAAATTTGGTCCTTTTAAAATTCGAGGTATATAAGCTTCACTTGTGAAACCTTAATTCAGCCTAAAGAGAGGCGGCCGCCCTCTCTCTCTCGTCACTCTCATTCTCGCCTCTCTCTCTTCCTCTCGATCCTTCCACTTCTCTCTTCCTCTTCCAGAAACAAATCAAACCATACCTCTACTTTTGTTTTGACACAGGTTTTGAAAAATGGGCAGATCTAGGTAAGGATCACTCTAAACTGAGTTTAGTATGACTGGGGAGGTTAAACTAAAATTAATGGACTAATGAGATTTTTAACATAGCTATCGGGTCTGGATTCCCAATAAAACTGGTTATGTAATGAGTTTGTATGAATCGAAATGGTATTTTTTTGGACTCCACTTAGTATGGCTAGAGGTTAAAAATATGAAAAGGGGATTTGCTTGTTATTGAATTTCGAATCTGATGGTAAATCTGTGTTTTTGGTAAAAATGGTTGTCTTTGTATGCTTTTTGACTCTTAATGTGCAAATCAGTTGCCTAAAAACGCAATTAGTTTTACTTATAATAGGCTAGATCATTAATTATCACAGCCACTGCTTGTGATTTGGTAGACTGTCGCCTGTAAATACCTGCTTCTGCTTGTGATTTTGATTAGATTAGGATTTTGGTTGGTTTAAAAACTGGTGAGAGTTTGTGAATGGTATAATCTTGTGTTTATAGTTGCCATAGATCTGGATTTGATGATGATATAGTGTTTATTCAACTATACGCAAAAAGGAAATATGAAGGTGTAGCATAAGATTAAAATAGACTATCAATCGATGAGAAAAGTAAACAAGTGCTAAATTGAAAGAAGCAGCATGCCATCACTATGAGCATATCTTATTTAAGCAAATAGAGTGCTTGGATATAAAGTGATTGTAAGGTAAATTGCTTGAATACAAATAGGCAAGCTGATGAATGATTGTAACTCTGCAATGATCGAGTAGAGGCTATGCTAAATGATCTTAAATTTACCAATAATAATGGGAGCAAAGTTAAAAAGCACCAACCTTGTTAAGATATCTGCTCCAATAATGCTTTCTTGATGCTGCTCCGATTCAATCCCTGGACTCAGTCTCGTGTTGTATTGGAGTTAGAATTTCTGTATGTATTTTTTCTTTTTAATCCCCCCCCAAAACATAGAGCCCCAAGAGCTCATTTATAGCAAAAAGGCTGTGCCACGTGTCTTTACTTCCTTGGTCGATTTTGAGGCCCATTGTGAGGCCTCCACCACAGTTGGTCGGTTCTGCATGGTCAGGATAGGGTTGGCACACAGTTTTAAGCTTAAATGGCAGAGCTGTGGGCCTGTATTTTGGGCCGACTTGGCCTTCGTTTGGGCTTGGAATGGGCTGGGATGGACTTGAATTTGGGCTTAAAAATCTGGAATTGGACTAATTGGTCTCTTCTAATTTTTTCAGGTAACTGGGCTTGGTTGACTGAGAAAGCTGGGCTAGTGGACCAGATTCATGCCTCAAAGTTCAAATATTCCTCTCTTTGTAATTGTATATGTACAAATCAAATTGCGTGGCCCAAATTTTGTAGAGTTAGTATTAGTCATTGTAATTAATTCTAATTCTTGTTTTATTTAAAGGTCATTACCCAAGTTGTATGATGTATCAAATAAAGCTCATTTCACTATTCAATTTGTCCCATTTCAAATACCGAATCCACTATAGTCACTTCTTCCATCCAATTGAGAATTTATATTTAAGATTTGCCACTGCTAATCTTTCTTACATCGATCCTATCTTAACTAATTAACTAATTATGTTCTAGAATCGACTATGAGCAAATTTGATAATTGTTGGTTCATATTGACTTGCAACTGCTAGTCTCAACCAAACTATATTCAGCTTCCTTTTTTAAATATAATCGTAGTACGACGTTACAATAATTACTTTCAGTAAAACAATTATCCCGGACAAAATGTGGTGTCTACAATAGGAGTGGAAATCATCATCCCAGAGCAGATTCTTCCCATTGTTATGAGTATGACTGCTTTGTATCCTGTTTTTCTCTCTCTCTCTATGGAGTAGAACCCTTCTCTCACTTGGGTATGAAGAACCCTAGTTCCATGTGTTAGGGATTTGATTGTAATGACTTGGGATGATTATACTGTTTGGTTTTAATCGAATGATGCATGTTTTATTGAATTGATTGAAGTCTGATCAGCTTTTCTTGATTTCTGCTGCAACCTGAGATAGATAGAATCTGATTAGGTTGTTAAAGCCTCTTCATTCGATAGTAGGAGATTGGTTATACGAGAGTTAGCCAGTTTACTGCTTTGTACTGGAATCCAATTTCAGTAGTGGAGTTCTGTGCTCATTGCTTCAGCTTTCTATCCCGGTGAAGACTAGTCGTCTGCCGGGTAGTTAGACTGAGAGGGCTTGGTCAGCTTAAGAGATTCCAAGCTACTGTCGGATCTTCCGCAGTCTAATCAACAGTGAATCAACCCAGGGTAATTACAATTGAACCTAACTAAGGAGCTAGGGGGACTCATTCCCGAGTGACTCTTTCCTGCTTTAGAAAACCGAACCATTTCCTGCTTTTTACTGCTTTTACTTTAAACACAAATCACTCGACTTAGTTGGCTAGATAATAGATAATCATGGAGTAAGCAGTAGATCTAGACCCCGGGTTGATAATAGAACTTGCCTGTTACTGCATTCCCAGACTGCGATTACACTTGGTCACAGTTTGGTGTTGTGTTTTGGCGTGTCAAGTTTTTGGCGCCGTTGCCGGGGAACCTCTAGGTTATTGGGGAAACGTGAGAATTTGTTACTCTAGCTTTTTCTTTACTGCATTGTTTTCTCTTCCACCTGTGTGCCTTCACGGGTTGCTTCTGCTGATTGTGTGAAGGTAGTGCATGACCCGTAGCCAGTCAGGAGAACTACTACCATTAGACCAGGAGCTTGAACGGACCTGCATGAACTTCAAGCGGGCTCTAAAGGCGCGACTGGCTGCGGAGGAGGCGCTACCACAGCTACAGATCACTGACGAAGAGGAAATGGCTGATCCAGAGAACCAGGATATGATCAATCCAGAGGAGCAGACCATGGGATCCTACTGGACCGCCAGAGCCGCGGACATGAGGTCACCCATTCAACACCCTCATGTTCCAGCCAACAATTTTGAGGTGAGCACCTCAGTAATCACCATGCTGTGCGGTTCAGTGGTGTTCTGTGGCAAGGAGGGTGAGTGCCCCCGATCGCATCTGAGGAGATTCCACGAGCTGATTGATGGAATCAAGATAAATGGGGTCCCCGCAGATGCCATCCAGTTGAGGTACTTCCCATTTACTCTGGAGGGACAGGCAAAGGAGTGGCTAGATACTCGACCTCCGGGCTCTATCACCACGTTCGCCAATCTGGCGGACAAGTTCCTCACCCGCTACCATCCTCCATCCAAGACGGCTGACCTGCAGAAGCAAATTACCCATTTTGCTCAGGATGAGGATGAGACCATCAGGGATGATTGGGAGAGATACACCAGTCTCTTCCTCAGGTCTCCCAATCATGGTTTCAATGATGCTTTCAAGGTGGGCACCTTCTATCACGCCTTCTTCCCGGAGGACAAGCAGCTGATTGACTCGGTTTGTGGCGGGAACATGCTACCAAAACACCGCCACAGCTGAATCAACTCTTTGAGGAGATGGCGGAGAACTGGTACGATTGGGGAACTGCCAGGAGATCGAGACGAGCACCAGGACGGGGTGTGCATGCTGTGGGCACCCAGTCATCTGATTTGGTGCAGGTGGTATCGAAGCTGGTTTCAGCTATCGATCGCTCTGGATTGATTGCAGGTACAGGACAGCCGCAGGCGATACACTGCCAGTGGTGTGAGAGCTCCCATCACACTGTAGAGGACTGTTAGGCGATGAGGGAATCGTCTACTCCCCAGGAGCAGGTGGACTTCATCAGTAATGGCAGGCGCTTCGACCCCTACAGCAACACTTATAACGAGGGGTGGCGCCAGCATCCTAACTTTTCTTGGGCTGGGGAAAATCCCAGACCACCAGCTCCCCAGGGACCACCCGGCTTCCAGAGGCCTCCTCACAAGCCCAGACAAGGGCAATTTCAGCAGCCGCAACAACCTCTTTACCCGCCCAGACAGGGGCCAGTTCCACCTCAGTCACAGGTGCGACCATTTCATCAGACAGGGGCAGCACCTGCAGCCCCAGTACAGATTGACCCGATGGCGGAATTGAGAGATTTGGTGGGTTCTCTGGCCACCTCCAGTGCAAACAAGTTCAATAACATCGAGCAGTTCATGGAGAAAGCTTCAGGTAAATTCTTGGAGCTAGAAGCTGGTCAGAGAAACACACAGGCTGTGCTGCGGGATATACAGACTCAACTTGGGAGTGTTGCCCAGGCTGTAGCTCAGAGGACTCCGGGTACCTTGCCTGGTCAGACCATCCCTCACCCGTAGGACCCGAATGCCAACTGCAGTGCCATCACAACCAGGAGTGGCAAGATGACTGCCGATCCACCTGTTCGGGCAGCGGAGAGAGAGACTCCTGCTTCAACACTTCCAGCTAATCAGGAAGAAATGGAGAAGGAGGTTGAGGTGCCTGCTCCTAAACCGCCACCAGTGGTGAAGGAGTATGTACCACAGCTTCCCTTTCCTACTCGGTTGCACAAGGACCGACTGGAGACTGAGTTTGCCAAATTCATGGCAATGCTGAAGCAGCTAAACATAAGCATGCCCTTCATGGAGGCATTATCGAAGATGCCCAAGTATGCCAAGTTCATGAAGGATCTCCTCACCAACAAGAGGAAGCTTGGGGAGCTGTCAAGAATGGATCAGGTCAGTAACCTTATGGTGAGTAACTATGAGTAACCCGTCCACATCAGCATGACATCAGCATCCTCTTTCTCCTAGAAAGCCTTTAATTTTTCCCTCTTTAATCTTTGACGGACGATTTCTCGCTCATTTTAAGCCGAAATTTAATTTTTTTTGCACAGTTAGATCAGATTAATTGTGCTCTTCAAAATGATATCCACTTTAATATATTTTTCGAACAAAAAAAATTGAGCCATTTTTTACCAGCCTATACCATATGGTATTGACTGGTATTGAAATAAAAGCATACCTATGTTTTGAAAAACGTACCATGGTGGTATGAACAAACCAATACTGTAGGATGGTTGAATACATGATAGTAGAAGTATATTAATTATAATTTACGACTTTTAACATTGTATACCACACAATACCACCCCGTACCAGGGTGGTATTGTATGGTATTGTGTGGTATTTTTTGGTCCTGTAATTTGTTCACCCAGAAATTTGTAGATCCAATAGATCATGATGAACTCGTCCCTTCAGTGCAAACGTTTTCAAAAACGAATTAAAAACGAACAAGATACCATACAATACCACCCCGTACCAGGGTGGTATTGTATGGTATTGTGTGGTATTTTTTGGTCCTGTATTTTGTTCACCCAGAAATTTGTAGATCCAGTAGATCATGATGAACTCGTCCCTGCTGTGCAAACGTTTTCAAAAACGAATTAAAAACGAAGAAAATACCATATGGTATGCAGTTGGTACCGAGAGGCCAGAATTTTTTTTCCTCAAAAAATATTGAAAATTGATCTCATTTTGTAGAGCACGGTGAACTCGTTCCATCTGTGCAAAAAAAATTAAAATCCGAGTTAAAACGAAAAAGATATGAGTCAATTAAGAAAGCTAGTGAAAATAAAAATAGTCTTTAATTTTTCATCCTTAGATCTGGATTTTCTAAATGAAGGGTCCAGATTTGGTTATTGATGGGTGCATCCCTATCTTGAGCCGCCTGGAATGGCTACCGCCGGGAAATACGATCGCCTTCCTCTGTTTCTCTTTCTTGCTAAAGCTGTCGGTGCTAAGGAACTGTACGAGCCGCTCGATTTTCTTCCTGATTGAAGGCAAGTCAACCACCTCTTCGTCTCTTCTTGATCCGGAGGTCAATATCAAAATTGTTAATGGATTCTTTCTTTCACTTGAACTTTAATTTGAGGACAATGGTTTATTGGAAGGCTACTGAGATCGCTCTACTGTTCATAGTTCCTAGGGTTGATTGAATTGAAATGCTCAGAATAATAATTTGAATTCTGTTATGCAGTGCTGTAATCTTTTTATTACAATGGAGTTTGTGCTTCTGTACCCACTAACTGAAATTCTAAGCTCTTGACATGGTCACGAGTTGCCCCTTACACGTTTCGAGTTCCCGAAGGGCCGGTCCTTGAACAGTAGGCTAATCAGATGCTTGTTAGTGTTTGTTCGATCTGTTATCTCAAGGAGTAAGGACAATTTGTCTAATTGGTTGGACACTGAATTTCTAATTTGACATGGTTTACTTTGTATGCAGCTGATTTGATAGGAATACCTGCATTTAGGTCTTCCAAAAACTAGAATCTATGCTGGCACTTGATTTCCTTGCTTTTTGAACACATGACTAGAATCTATTTTAGGACTAGGGTTGCACTCAGGTTTGTGATAATGGGAGCTTACTTAAAGCGCTCATGTCTGCATAATCATGTCTATGTCAGCGCAGACTGTAGTTTGTTATATGAAGGAGCATTGACAAGAAGCACCTTCCAAATTGGTCTATTTGTCGACTGAGAAGCATGCAGCTTGTAAGGTTACTCATTTCCATGGTTGGTGCTTGGTTTCCTTTGACGCTCTGGTTTTGATGATTTTGTGAAATTGAAGAGATGTTCAATTTTATGGTTCATTAATATAGCCCAATGCTTCAATTTTTTAAGGGAAAAAGACTACATAATCTAACTCCACTATGTTCCATATGCGATCACTTTGTCGGGAAAATTGAACTTAGATATTGTGCAATGTTTCTCCTGGAATTGCTCAGACTTCATGAACAGGTATTATGGCCTAATTTAGGTGGTAGATATTGCATAGCTTGATACTTTAATAACATAGAACTGCTTGCCTGAGATTGAAGTCTACAAACAAACCAATACAACATTGTACTCGATCTGCTCCCTAATTTGGAAATTGATGGCGTCTGTGTGAGCTTATGCTGATCATTTTGGTGCCCAATCTGCAACCATATGGTGAACTGAGTTGTTTTTATAGTTTTAGGAATGCTGAACTGTAGAACCAGAAGTAAATCCTGGCTACTCAGTAACTGTTGGTTGCTAGTCATATCCTTATTTGTGGTTTTGAATCCTCACATCTTTTTTTTCTTACTCAACCTGCACCGTGGAGCAGGGGCGACTTTGAATCAGATCAATATCACGCGACTGTTGAAGTAAGGAATGGAGCCAATGTCGTATGGCATATAGATCAATGGTCCAAAGATATCCCATTTCTGGTTCATTGCTGTAATATCAGGGCTCTTAACTTCTGGACAAATTTCCCTGTAGTGCTAATCGCATCGGGTTGCCTGAGGAAAGGCTACTGGTATCAAATGCGCTTGCTCATAACTTTGCTGTTTTCACAATGTCAAGTAGAGGAAGGTGCTGGACATTTGGGGGAAGAGATGTTAACAGTAAAAGATATCCTAGAATGGTGGGTGGGTAAATATAAGTTTCACAAAGCTCCTCTTATCACCTTGGGAGCCTCTTCTGGTGGGTACTTTGTTTCTGCTCGTGTTGCATATCCGAAGCTGAGTAGTATTATGATCATGATTGCTGAAGGGGTTTTTGGTGAGATAGATATCCCGGAGGACTATCCACCTACTCTGTTTATTCACATGCCGAAAGATGTACACATGAAGCAACAGATAAGTGTGCATTTGGAGATGCTGAAGAGTAAATGTATCAATGTTGCATAGGTTGAATGCTTTGACATTCCCTTGTCAAAGAGTTTCTTAGCTGACGGAGGTCGAGGACTTGATCCAAATGCCTCAGCCAATTTGTTTCATCTATTGAAGGACAAAGGTTTTGGTTATGAGCAAGGATACATGTAAAAAAGAAGAGCATGCTACACGCTGGAAAGAAGCTCGCTGAGGAAGTACAATCAAGCTGGACAAGATTTTGTTCCAGCAAGTGCAGGAGGAACTAAACCTTGCTTTTGCATTTCATGAAAAAACGAGCTTGCCATGTGATGCCATATCTAAATGGTTTGAATCCCACATGAAGAGGAGTTCTTCTATTTCAAGCAAACTCCAGCATCTTCTTACAGCAAAATCATCTCAAAATTGAGAGAATTGGAGCAGATAGTTTCAAGGTCAGTGCTTCATCGTTTTTTTTTTAATATAATTTCGGAGTTCTCCATGTTTGCACCAATGCTAGTAGTTAGAGGTATTGTTTACTAATCAGAAAATTGAGCCTTTCATCTTATGGTAGGCATTAATTAGTATTTGTATTATGCAATCACGAGCTTAGCAAGTTGGAGCAAGCTTCTATCTTATTCTCTTCAGAAATGGACAATGTGGAATAAATTGAAGCAACTTGCAAAGCAGACTGCAACGAAATTGATGGCTCGCACTTAGATTGTCAGTGATGAAGGAGCCAAAGTCAATCTAATTCCTTGGTTAGACGCTTTAGGTAGCCATATGTTTTGCAATGTTACAGCAAAAATTTGGTAGCTTCATTCTGTATCGTCGACATTTATAAACCCATCGTAGCCGGAGCACATATGCTCTACTAAGCTGTTATTGGACTATTTCAGACAAGTCTTTAGTTTAAATATATGGTTGTTGTAAACTTGATGGAATGCCATGCCATGGCTTGATAATAAAATGCAGGAGGAGATAGGTATGCATTTATGTTGGTTCTGATTCAAACATTGCCAAGTGTCCTCCTTCCCTTGTTCCCTATTTGCATTAACTCCCCCTTGTGTTCACAGAAATGACCCAGAAGACATTCAATTCCATTGAATCCATTCAAATCCCCGTTTTCACTTCTCCCTGAAGGATGTTCTCTGTAATTAGCACAGGTTACGCTGCCGCGGCATTATCATGTCACAGCTACAAGCCCCGCCAACAGGCACAGGTTACGCTGCTTTAAAATCCCTTTCCATGGGTGTAAAATTACTCCCCTGTTTTCAATACTTACCTTTCATCGTTTTCTTTAGCTCTGCATAATTATTCCTATTAGGCTTCACTTTACTAACCACTTAATGTTTTTAGTTGCAACTAAACTACCCAAAAGGCGACTTCCAGTTGCACGTCCATAAACTTGACGTTACATATCAAATTGCAATTTTGCGCCTCCTTGAAAAACAAGTTATTAAACCTTAGCTATTTTTCTGGAGGGCAAAGGATACAGCCTCAACCGGCTGAAGGCTTCATAATCATAGGATCAATCAGTAAATCATCCTCATCACCATGATTAACTTCTCACATAAACGAATGCATCAAGCCCTAAGTCAGGTTGTGTGAATTGCTGTAAAAAACAGTCTTTGCACTGTTAGTCGCAAGCGGAGGGAAAAACAGTCTTTGCTATAAAAAACAGTCTTTGCTTAAACAAATCGTCTTTGCACTGTTAGCAGCTATCGGAGGGGAAAATCGCAATTTGATACCCACTGTTAAGCTTATGAACGGAAAATGTGATGTTACAACTAGCTCGAAACCAGCTTGTCTAGTTTAGTTGTAAATAAGAACTTTAAAGTGGTTAGTATGCAGCACAAGCAACACTTAAGTGATATCCGGATCCGGTGCAATCAACTTTTCACTAAACTCGAAAACCGATAATGAAAACTCACTGCAATGGCTTGTGAAGCATTAAAACTTTAACATCCAAATCCATAACACTCTAGAGCTGTCCTCTTCAATGGGATAAACATAAAAGACATTACTAAAGTAACAAACACATAAAACAGAGCAACATCAGCATATAAAATGTAGAAATTCTAAGTAATTGATAACTGACAGAAGACCACTTGCAGACTATGATAATGGTGGTGGTGAACAGAACAAACACCTTACATCCGACGACAACTGACTCTCAACCTCTACTACCAAAGCTAGTTTCTGGGCTTGAGACGTCCTTCATTGGCCATCTGGAAGACACGTCCCTGAGCAGCAGCAGCCTTGTTGGATCCCAGCGCCGAAACGAAGCTCTCCCTCACCTGGTTGGTGGTGAAAGCAAACCTGTTGGTGACCATGGAGTTGAGCAGTGCAGCAGTCCCTTCTCGGTAGAGAGTTCCATAGCCATCCCTTCGAGGGTTGGAGAGAGCCTGGGGAAGGCTGGTGGAGGGTCCAAGGCCCGGCAGGCTGGGAGCTCCAAAGGCGTTGCCCAGTGTGCCCCACCACCCTAGCAGCCCAAAGATGATTGCTGGGTGGTTCCTCCAGTAGCTGCCAACCAAAACCCACTTATATTTATCAGCTCAAGTTTCCATCATTTTGTCTTTCACTTGCTTGCTTTAAAGAAGTGTACTTACTTGCATGAGAAGGGAGAGTTTGGATCAATGACAAATGGAGGCGTAGAAGGGGTGCCGATGATAGGAATGGTCGGGGGGCTGCCGCCGATGATAGGAGTCGGGGGAGTCAGAATACCACCGCCGCCTCCGCTAGTTGGTGGGGAAGGTGAAGGGACATATCCGCCGCCTCCGCCGGTTGGTGGGGAAGGTGAAGGGACGTATCCGCCGCCGCCTCCGGAAGGGGGAGTTGATGGAGTAGTCGGATCAGTTGGAGTGGTGGGAGTTGGAACAGAAGGTGGGGTTCCACAGTTCCCAGTTGGAGGATTTGAGGGAGTGGGATGGTAACCTCCTCCATGAGACGGTGTAGAGTGGTGTGGAGGTGAAGAAGTACCATGCGATGGAGTTGGAGTGTGAGAACCTGCATGCACCCACGTTATAAAGGAAACACACCAGCTAGGATAAGGAAAAGCATGCTGCTTGCTGAATCTATTGATGCCAATGAAGTGAAAGAGAGAGATGACCTGAAGGGGGAGTCCTGGAATGTGGATCTGGGGGGTAGTAGTTCTTCTGCTCTCCAATCAGCTGGGAGGATGCCATCACTGGGACGGCCAAGTTGTGGGAGAGCAAAGCAGCAGCTACCAGAACCCACATCACTCCTGCTTCGCTACGAGCCTGCTGCTTGATGAGCTTCCCTTGCATCTCTCTCATTGTTCGTTGCTAGGCTTGGGAGGAAAGCAAGCTGGAAAGTCTGTAGAGAGGGAGGAGCAGTGGTGCAGTGGGCTTGAGTGAAGTGTTTGGTTTTATAGAAGGTGATGGTAGATGGTAAAGTGGTGGAACAGAAGTACGATAAGAGTAAATACCCCATTGCGTAATTTGGTGGAGAGTATGTGGGTTAGTTGGGGTGGCGTTGCACCCGCATTTATGATGCCACATTGTTTCTTTTCTTTCTGGATGCCTTAACAGAGCTCACTCGCTGCTGGTACTGTAATTTCTTCTTCCCCGATTTGCAGTATCCTAACCAGATCCCAACTTTGAATACTCATCTAAAATTTGTAAAGTAACTTCGGGCTGTTTTGAACTCAACATGCCATGTTGTAGGGGCTTCATGCTGTTTGGGTAGCTAAGAAAAAGGTCATTAGAGTTGGAGAAGTGGAAACTGTGAACTCAAAATCATATGATATGGTTGGATATCTTTTGCAAGTTAAATATGCTATTGAGGGTGGCCATTCTGCTATATGCTATCTTTCGATGTTAGCCTCTAAACTTTTGTTTACGGACTTAATTGTTGGGTTAAACTCTCTGTGGCAGTGGCAGGTCTTGGTATCAACGGTGTTCTCCATGTCACACCAGTTGATGTGGACTTGAAGCTTTGTTGGACACTGAGTACTGGTTGAGACTTGAGACTGCGCAAGTTGGTGGTTGATGCTCTTCTGGTAAGCTTGTCATTAATTTAGGAGTGGATTTGTTGTTCCAGGTGAATGACCAAACAGATTCCCAGAAAATGGAAACAAACAACGGCATTCCTTTCACATAAAACTTGGCCCCTGCTTGATGATACACAATGACGACAATACCCAACTTTCTTGAAATGTTAGATTCGCTTGGACTAGAATCTAGATGAATGCTTCTTACCGCCATTCCACTTAATTACTGAACCATAGGCTCTACTTATATATGCTCAATGAGACTCTAATTATATATATGCGATGTGGACTATTGTTTTTGTCGTTTTTCTTATTACAAGGTTCTGTTTATTATAGAAGAAAAAAAATGTAAGTAGCTCACTCAGTCCTTCTTAGATGTCTTCTTTCAGTAAGTAACTGCAAAATCTTTGTCTTCCATTGCCCTCTAGGAACGGGTTCCGTCCCAACAACTAAAGTATGGTTGAAGATGGTAGATGGCGCTATTTATGATGCTTTTGCAGACTGAGGCTGGCCTCGAGAAACAGCAAAAAAAATCGATGTTACCTCAATTTAGATCTCTTCCTTGGATGGAGAGTAGAACATGAACGAGGGGATGCCACTTGGCCATGGCCAGTGTGTCCAAAATAGAAATGGCTTCCGGGAAAGCAAAGAACAGGACCCAAGAACACATTTCCCCCAAGCAAGCAAGCAAGCTAGCTAGGTGGCTGGCTGGCTGGCTGGATGCCCTGCCTCTGTCCACCATTCTTTTATGGCTGTAGCAGAGGGGTAGTTGTGGTGGGCACATAAAATGGCGGAGCGGAGTAATTACAGTCGACAGGCAGAGCCACCAGCCATATACAGGGTTATGGCTTTTACTCTTGCTCACTTATTTTATCATCTCTCTCTCTTGCATTTCCATGTTACTGTTCTCTGCCTGTAATATTTTTAATGTGCATCTACATTTTCGGCTTTCTCACCTCTCCTCCAACCTGTCTTTTGACCAGCAGCAGCACAGGCACAACCAAATCCAGCTCAATGTTATTGGCTTTTCCCTGCCCTTCCCTTCCCTTCCCTCAATTTAACTTTGTTGCAGAGTCGATGCAGGTTTCAAGATTGTCAGTACTATGCCAACGATAATATTGCATTGCAATTAACGTTCACATCTGCCTGTCAGCTGAAGCTGAAGCTTGCTGCTGCTAGGAGAGGGCCTTTCCTCAGAAGAATTATGAATAGCTGTTGCGTGTTGTGATGGGTGTCTTTGCAATTGAGCACGGATCAATTCAATTGGCTGCCAAACTGTACGGGTGCATCAACCCGTAAAACTAATGTTCTAAGTTTGTAGGTTAATTGTATTGATCTATAGACTACAGAGTATTGTTGGTAAACAATGGGCAATTTCTTTTTTGTTTTTTTTAATAGAAAACTTGATTTTTTCCCTAATTAATGTCGGACTCAATATTAGAATGTATTAGTTTTATACTCAATTTGTTGGCCAACTGAGTTTTGGTTATTATTTATGTTTATCAATTGATCTCAATGCTTAACTTATTTATATTTTTCTGTGTTATTCTAATTTACATTTTGAAGATGTTTGTGGTTTTTTGTGTGCGAAGAAAATTTAAACTTTACCATCACCCAACCTTTTCTATTTCTTCATATCCCGTCACTTTCTTGTTTTCTTATTTTTCGTCACCCATCTTCTCATTTATTGCATACGAATAGAAATGTACTAATTAACGCCCTAAGTTTTTTAAATTTATCACTCTAACTTAACCAATTTGACGTTTTTGCCCCTGACATATTTTCAATCTCTAACCAAATTTTGCCCTAGGATTCTTCCCCCATTACCGCTGTTAGCCCTGGGAGTCTTCACCCTTCGTCGTCGCAACTACCTTCTGCTGCGCCGCTCACCCTAGGGATTCCTCGCGGCGCCTACTTCCGTCGATAGGGAGCTTGAGCAACAGGCCGAGGATGCGGGTAACAAGCTCCTTAATCCCGTCTTCACAATCTGCCAATGAAATGTGGCGATCCAAACAACATAATCGAATTCTCACTCCTCTCATCGACGCCTCGTAGAAGCTTGACGAGCCCTTCTCTGTTTTCAGCGTTCTTCATCCAATGCCCTAGGAATTCCTTGCGGCCTATGTTTTCAACGTTCTTCTTCCAATGCCCTAGGGATTCCTCGTGGCGGCTGCTCTGCTGCTCGGTCCGCCCCGTTGACGGCTGCCATGCCTTTCGCTGCCCCAATCAAGGACGTAGAAGAGAGAAAAGAATCTCGCCCCTCAACCTTCTCTCTCCTTCCTCAACGGTGAAGGGCAGAGCAGCAACAGAGGTGGAGACTGGCCTTCTCTTTCCTTCCTCAAGGCGACGGGCGGAGCAGCAACAAAGGTGGAGATTGAGGATTGATTGGCAATTAGGGATTAGGGCGATGGATTGACAAAGCGTTTTGGGAATTAGGGCTACTGTTTTAGTGAATGGGGGTAGAATCGTCTGTTTAATTAATTTAGGGCGAAAATTATAAAAATTTAGGGCGTTAAATAGAATTTTAGTACAAATAAGACGGGGAGTCTGAATTCCCACATGGTCAAAGTATAACCAAGACAGAAGAATAGTACTTGGCCTATCAAACACATGTGGCCCAATCGAATATGAGTTCCCTACAGAAGCTAAATGGTCAGCGACAAAGTTCGCCTCGCAGAACACATGGTTGATCCTAATGGTCCATGTATGATTAAGCCATCGCCAGATCTCTGCAACCTGAGTGTAGTGTGGATGTTGTGGTGTCACGGTCCCCATCAGAGACTTAGCAGTAGAAGAATCCGTCTGCAAAATAACTTTCCTAGCCCCTTGTTCCCAAGCAAGTTTCAAACCATACACAATTCCAGCCAACTCAGCACGAGTAAACGAACCCCCTCCAAGGTTCGCAGTGAATGCTCTAAGACCATCATCTCCCCGTATATTACCACCACAAGTCGTGCTCTCAGGAGGGAATGTGACTGAGCCATATGTATTGGCACAAAGCAAGTAATGCACCGGTGGTTGCCAGCCAATTTGACGCCATTTTAGGAGTCCCGCATCCCGAATATATTCCTCTCCTTCTGAAATGCCTTCAAAATCTAATCCCGGAGCTGTTTGGATTGGAATTGGAGTTGTGCATGGGTCTTCAACCCACCCAGAACAAGAAGCCATTTCTATTTTTCCACAGAAGACAACGCGTCCCCTGCAAAGAGCGTGTTATTGATGATAGTGCTGCACCTTGAGGTGTGCACCCTCTGCATGGATGGTTCTTCCAAATTGATCGCCATACAGGTTGGCCATGGATGGAGCTGTCTATCGTGTCCGTCAACTCGTACATCATCCGAAGCGTGAAGTCTCCTCAAGGAGAGAACAAACATACTCTCACATCTTCTTTGAACTCCGTTGGGCTAGGATGAAGAAGTATCTGCGAGACAACTGAGACTGTTAAGTAGTAAAGAAGAAAATCTGAGTTCCACTTACCATTCAGGACGAACTCTATGATTGGCATGTTCAAAACTTCAGGTGGTAGGTTGAGTTCATAGTGTCAAAGGATAGTAGTATCGTCTAGCCAACAATCTCTCCAGAACCGGGACACCCTCCCATTGCGAATATTCCAAGTTGTAGCGTCCTACAGAAAGTGCGCCACACGCACCACTCCTCTCCATAGATTGGTTGGTTTGCCACTGGAATGGATAACTCATCCCTTGTCGGTTGCATGGAGTACTTAGATATGATAACTTTTGCCTAGAGTTTATTGGGTTTAGTGAGTAGTCTCAAAGCAATCTTAAGCATGTAGGCTCCATCTGTTCTTGTCAACCCCGGAGTCCCAGACCACCCTCGTCTTTCAGCCTGCATATCGATTCTCAATACACAAGGTGGAGCTTTCTGCCATGTTTGGTGCTTCCCAAATGAAAGCCCAGATCTTCTTTGTTGATATGACTTGAATCGGACTATCAGCCGCTACGACTGCTGCCCACATGGAGAAGTACTATAAATACTTCTCATACTCCTCTGTAATCTGTAATCTCCTTGATATAGTGAAATCGGCTCTCTCTCGCCCGTGGACGTAGCTAACACACATCGTGTTAGTGAACCACGTAAATCGTGTGTCGTGTTTTCGATTCTCGCTTTCGTATTCTTGTTTTGTCGATTCCGGCGATTTCCCGATCCGTAGCAGCGCGTTTATAACAAGTGGTATCAGAGCCGCGGTTGGAAATCAGGCTAGGGTTTTCGATTCAGAAGAATGACGTCGGTGAACATGAAGATCGAAAAGTTCACGGGGAAGAACAGCTTCGCTATATGGCAGATCAAGATGCAGGCTTTATTGAAACAGCAAGGGCTGTGGGGGCCGCTGTCTGCGAAACAGAAGAAGGCAGCGGTCGATGACGATGAGTGGAATACCCTGGAGGAGAAGGCCCACTCGACCATCATGCTATCGTTGTCTGATGACGTCATCATTGAAGTCGTTGCTGAGAAGACTGCCGCGGGCTTGTGGTTGAAACTGGAGAGTCTGTATATGACGAAGTCTCTAACCAACAAGCTGCATCTCAAGCAACGGTTGTTCAGCTTGAGGATGCAAGAAGGTACGCCTTTGAGGGAACATCTCGAACAGCTTAACTCTATTTTGCTGGATCTGCGTAATATAGATGTTCAAGTTGATGACGAGGATGCTGCCCTAATCCTGCTGGTTTCTTTGCCGAGTTCATATGAGAATTTTGTTGATTCTTTTATTGCTGGTAAAGAAAGCGTGTCGTTGTAGGATGTCAGGTCTGCTCTTCATACGAGAGAGATCAGACATAAGGCGTCCGGATCTGGTACAGGTGGTGAGGCATCGGGTTTGGCTGTTACAGGTGGAAAGGGAAAGAAGAAATCTGGTAAAGGGAATTCGAGCAAGAATTCCAAGGGTCCCGGTCCACAGCCAGGTGATGCTTGTCACAACTGTAAGGAAGTGGGGCATTGGAAGTACAACTGTCCCAAGAGAAGAGGGCAACAGAAGAAACAAGGTTCAGTTGCCGTGGCAGAAGTGGACAACAGTTCTGAAGACGATCTCGCCTTGGCTGTAGATGAGAAGGCACATCGTGGTGATGTGTGGTTTCTGGATACTGCAGCCTCATACCATATGTCTCCGAACAGGGATTGCTTCACAACCTACGAGCAGATAGATGGTGGTAACGTGGTTATGGCTAATGGAGCTGTCTGCAAGGTTGTTGGAATCGGGTCCATAAAGGTTCGGACACATGATGGTTCGTTCTGTACCGTGAATGATGTCAGGCATGTTCCACGAATGACAAAGAACCTGATCTCCTTGAGTCTACTCGACAGCAAGGGTTTCAGCTTCAAAGGAAAAGGTGGAGTTGTGTATGTCTGCAAAGGTTCAAGGAAGGTGCTGAAGGGCGTGAAGCGTGGGACCTTGTATGCATTACAAGGGTCTGTGTTATCTGGTTCTGCTGCAGTTGCATCGTCTCAGGTTCAACAGGAAGATATGACCACTCTCTGGCACATGAGACTGGGGCATATGAGTGAACGGGGGATGCAAGTTCTATCGAAGAGGGATCTTCTTTGCGGGCACAAGGTGCAGAATTTGGAATTCTGTGAGCATTGTGTGTTTGGGAAGCTACATCGCAGCAAGTTTCCCAAGAAGGGTATCCACCGGACGAAGGGGATACTGGATTACCTCCACTCCGACTGTTGGGGTCCTTCACGAGTTGAATCCATTGGAGGCAGCAGGTATTTTCTGTCTATTATTGATGATTATTCGAGATTTACTTGGATTTTCATGATGAAGCAGAAAAGTGAGGCTTTCACGAAGTTCAAGCAGTGGAAGACATTGGTGGAGAATCAGACCGGGAAGAAGATCAAGAAGCTGCGAACGGACAATGGTCTGGAGTTCTGCAGTTCTGAGTTCAACGAATTCTGCAAGGATGAAGGGATTGCCCGTCATCGGACTGTTAGAGATACACCCCAGCAGAATGGCGTTGCAGAAAGGATGAACCAGACATTGTTGGAGAGAGCACGGTGCATGCTCTCTAATGCTGGACTAGAGAGAAGATTCTGGGCAGAAGCAGTAAACATGGCGTGCTTCCTGATCAACCGTGGACCTCACACAGGTATCGAGTGTAAGACTCCTTATGAGGTGTGGTATGGTAAGCCTGCTGATTACTCTTCACTGAAGTTTTTGGGTGTCCTGTTCATTATCATGTGGATGAGGGTAAGCTGAACCCAAGGGCAAAGAAGGGTGTATTTGTGGGTTACGGAGATGGAGTTAAAGGATTTCGAGTCTGGTCACCTTCTGAGCATCGAGTTATACTTAGTAGAAATGTGATATTTGATGAGAAGTCTATGTTTAACCCCATGTTGAAGGTTACTGTTGCTGAAGGTAGCAGGAATGTTGATAAGCAGGTGGAGCTGCAAACTCTCAATGAGAGTGAGTTTGAGCACCAAGGTGGAGAAGATCAACATGATGAGGATGTCTCTGCAGAGCCAGAAAGTTCAGAGTCCAGTGCACGAGCTCAACAGTCTATTGCTTCCGGTAGACCGAAGAGAGCGACTGCAGGAGTACCTCCACAGAGGTATGGCTTCGAGGACATGGTGGCGTATTCATTTCAGGTTGCTGAGAAAGTGGATGCAGGAGAGCCACAGTCCTATACAGAAGCAGTTTCGGGTGGTGAAGCTGATCAGTGGCTTGCCGCAATGGGGGATGAGATGGAATCCCATGACAGGAATCAGACTTGGGAGCTAGTCAAACGACCACAGGGAAGGAAGATTGTTACAAACAAGTGGATCTACAAGAAGAAGGAAGGAATCACTTCTAAAGAGGGCATGAAATTTAAAGCTCGGGTGGTTGCACGAGGCTTCTCGCAGAGGGAAGGAGTTGACTATAATGAGATTTTCTCACCAGTGGTCATACATACTTCGATCAGAGTGGTACTAGCAATAGTGGCGCATTATGACTTGGAGCTCGAGCAGCTAGACGTGAAGACAGCTTTCCTACATGGAGAGTTGGAAGAAGAAATTTACATGACTCAGCCAGAAGGATTCGAGGTTCCGGGAAAAGAAGACTATGTTTGTAAGCTGAAGAAGTCCTTGTATGGACTTAAGCAATCTCCGAGGCAGTGGTACAAGAGATTTGACAGTTACATGCTTGAGCTGGGCTACAACAGAAGTCCATATGATTGTTGTGTATATCACAGCAAGGCAGAAGATGGTTCGATGATATATCTAGTTCTGTATGTGGATGATATGCTCATAGCTGCGAGGTCAAAGTCTGATATCCATAAGTTAAAGGGGCTTCTCAGTGCTGAGTTTGAGATGAAGGATTTGGGAGCTGCTCAGAAGATCTTGGGTATGGAGATTTACAGGGACAGGTCGAAGAAGAAGCTTTTCTTGTCACAGAAGAGCTACATCCAGAAGATACTGTCGAGGTTTGGCATGTCTTCAGCAAAGCCCTTAAATACTCCTAGTGCTTCAAATGTTCATCTATCCTCAGCTTATGCACCGCAGTCAGAGGCTGAGAAGGAGTACATGTCGAGAGTCCCATATGCTAGTGTAGTAGGTAGCTTGATGTACGCTATGGTATGCACTAGACCTGATCTTGCACATGCTGTTAGTGTTGTCAGCAGGTTTATGATACAACCTGGGAAGGAGCATTGGCAGGCTGTGAAGAGGATCTTCCGGTACCTTAAGGGTACACCTGATGTGGGGATTAGCTTCGGAAGTGATACAGAGTGCTTGGTGTCTGGGTATTCTGACTCGGACTACGCTGGAGATGTTGACACGAGGAGATCGATGACCGGTTATGTATTCACTCTTGGGAGTTCTGTAGTGAGCTGGAAGGCAACTTTGCAGTCGGCGGTGACATTGTCTACTACTGAGGCAGAGCATATGGCGTTGACAGAAGCTGCTAAGGAGGGAATATGGTTGAAGGGACTGGTTGGTGATCTGGGTCTACATCATGATCAGGCAGTGGTGTATTGCGACAGTTTGAGTGCAATATGCTTGGCCAAGGATCAAGTCCACCATGAGAGGACTAAGCACATCGATGTGAGGTATCATTTCTTGAGGACAGAGAAGAGGATTAAGGTGAAGAAGGTTGGCACCGCGGATAATCCTGCTGATATGTTCACGAAGCCGGTTCCACATGGCAAGTTCCAACACTGCTTGGACTTGCTGAATGTCTTGAGTGGGTGACTCCGCCCTATGGGGCATTGATGGCGGGAGAGAGAGAAGGAGCAGAGTACATTATAGATTTCAGAGGAAGAGGATTCAAGTCAAGGTGGAGATTTGTTGATATGACTTGAATCGGACTATCAGCCGCTACGACTGGTAATCGCCCGGTCAGCGAGTGGGGTCCAGGGGCAACGCCCCGGTGGGGGTGCGGGGGCAACGCCCCCGGCCCACGGTGTATGGGCTCAATGTTATTTGGGTTCGGGTTCTGGGCCTGGTCTGTAACCGTTTCCTTTGGCAGATTGGATTAGGTTTAGACCCACATGGAGAAGTACTATAAATACTTCTCATACTCCTCTGTAATCTGTAATCTCCTTGATATAGTGAAATCGGCTCTCTCTCGCCCGTGGACGTAGCTAACACACATCGTGTTAGTGAACCACGTAAATCGTGTGTCGTGTTTTCGATTCTCGCTTTCGTATTCTTGCTTTGTCGATTCCGGCGATTTCCCGATCCGTAGCAGCGTGTTTATAACATTCTTGTTTATGTAGTCTCGCACGCTAGCTAGTAGAAACGTCATCCACATCGAGTAAGTCAGTAAGGAGGGAAGCACTGACTGTGCTACAGTGATATGAGTTTCTCACGACATCGTTGAGGCTTTCCACCACCCAGTCGAGTATCGATCATGTGGATCAGATCAAGGAAAGTGGCTTCCGACACTCTGTCATGTATCACAAGAACGCTCAGGTAACACCCCAGGTTCCTAGTTACCAGAATTTGAAGTTCCTCACTTAGAGCTTGTTGATGGGAGTGAGTGGTGTTAGCTGAAAAGTAGACCCGAGACTTCGGTATGCTAATTTGTTTTCCTGAAGAAGCCCCAAAACTCGCAAAGCACGCATTGATCTCTTATACCTGTGCGTTGGTTGTCTTGCCAAAGATGATCATGTTGTCTACAAAGAGATGAGATAGTGCTCGTCCATTTCGCGCCTACCAAATTGGTTGCCACCAACCAGCCCTTACATAATCGTCATTTTAATGTCCAACGATTTCTATAAAAGAGTAAAAATATGGAGAAAGAGGACATCCCTGTCGAAGACCCCGTCGGTTGGAAGCTCTCAGTAAGCCCCCCAGTTCACTGAATCTGTATGATTTCGAGGAAATACATGTCATCGTAAACTCCACAAACCTGGTTGGTGTTCCCGCAGCAACTATGATATCCCGGATGAAACCCCATCTTATCCGATAATAAGCCTTGGCTAGATCCACTTTCAACACCATCCATCCCGTTGTCCCTTACGAGCTCTTATGGAGTGTACCACCTCCTACATGATACATATATTATTTGTGATATGGCGGCGAGGGAAGAAGATAGTTCGAGTCGCGTATACAAGAGATGGCATTATACCCTTCAGACATTCCGCTAAGCATTTCCTTAATCTTTTATATGCCACATTGCATAAACTGATTGGTCAGTATTGCTCAATAGTAGTAGGTTGTTTTAGCTTCGGGATGAGAACAAGGATCGTTGAGTTGAACTCCTTGATCTTATCTGGTTGCCTCCAACGTTCCAGTACAAAATTTGTTAGGGATGGTCCCCCGTCTCCCAGCACATGTGAAAATAATTGGATTGAAGCCGTCTTTTCCAAGTACCTTCAGAGCCCTCATCACCCGGATTGCAGTTCCAATTTGCTTGAGATTTGGAGTAAGGTCGAGAGCCTGACAGTGAGCCTCTGCTTGATCTTCTATCCATTCCATCGTTGCAGCCTTTTAACATAGAAAAACGATTTCTTTTCCGTCAGCGGATGGTCATGGCGTGAAAATAATATTTTTTTTTGTCTTCAGAAGCTATCCACTCAAGTAGGGATGTTTTAACGCCAAATGAGCTCTTCTTGGAACATAAAGAGCTACATATCGTTTTGTGCTTGATTGACTTGGTTGTCGTTCCCCTGTCCCCCTCCATCTCTCTTGAGGTTTTCAGTGCGCCGCAACAGTTCCTCTTTCCTTATATGTTCGAAGACATTTATGTTCCAAAGTGCAACATCTCTGGCTAAGGCTTCAGCCAATTGAACGAAGAGTTGCCTTTTGCCCACGCCGCGTCTGCCATTTCTCAGAATTTTTCATGATTTAGCCACATCGCAATGAAAAAAATGGTTTAGGTTCAGCAGGTGAGTGAGACTCGGATAAGGACACAAGAATGGATCGATGGTCCGACTCTTCATGTAGGAACGTGCCTAACTGACATCTCCGGGAACACTGAGACCCATATGTTATTCACCATACCCCTATCTAGTCTTTCTCATAGCCCCGTCTGGAACCATGTGTATGTCGGCCATGTGAATCCCAGGTCATTCAGACCGGTGTTCTGAACCACCTCATAGAACTTGCGGATTCTGGCGGCATCGAAGGGAGCCTGCCTAGCTTCGCTGCAGGGGACTAAGGATAGTGTTGAAGTCTCCCAAAAGAAGCCAATTTTCTCCATTTCTTGATCAAGAGTGCACATGAGATCCCATAATTCTCGTTGTTGCATTGGGGCCGAACGTCCATAAACTACTAACAACTGGCATGTTAGATATTGGGAAAACAGGCTTTGAACCTACACATGAAGACATTGTAGGTTAGTATGAACTCTCATAATGGTGAGGTCACAAGCATTCCAAAGAACCCAAATGCCCCCCCCCCCAAGAAACCTATATCATCGACCACAAGTTTACTGTCGTAACACATATCACGAATGACTTCCAGATCACAATCCCCACTAATACGGGGTTTTACTATAATCGCTATATGGGTTTAAACTTCCTACGTTACTCGCAAAAACACGTAAGAAACATCTGCTACCTGTCCCCCTACAATTCCAAGAAAACACTTTCCAATCCATAAAGGTTAATGGGAAGGAAAGAGGACTCCCTTTTATCATAGCATGGACGGGGCCCCATCAATATGAATCCCCGAAGAAATACTATTCGTATGGTCCTGGTAGGTGCCTTGTAAAACCTCTGCATTTCCTCGATGCATATCCGGTGGTTTGTCTTGTATTCTATTCTTGTTCATGTGTAGGGGTGTCAGTTCGGGTCGGGTTTGGTTACCCAAACCGAAACCCGAAAACTCGAAACCGAAAAATCACTAAACCGAATCCGAACCCGATAAGGACTTGCGGGTTCCGGTTACCCGAAACTCGAAAATTCCTTATCGGATTCGGGTTCGGTTAAAGCAAAACCGAAACCCGAAAACCCGAACGCCTAAAAATACGGGATGAGTTCTATTCATTGGAAGTTTTTAGCCGAAACCCGAAAAACCGATAAGCAAACCTGAACTCGAAACCGATAAACCCGAAACCCGGAATGGACCCGAACCCGAAAACCCGAAAATATATATAATCGGGTCGGTTTCGGGTAAACCCAAAAAACCAAACCCGAATTGACACCCCTATTCATGTGCATATCCTTGTAAGCCTGCCCATCCCCGATGCCCCGTGTAGAAGGTGCATCCTCCTTGTTCATTTGGTTCGTTTGCACAGGGCGGACACTTTTAGCTACTGTTTTGTGGGCCGGGTTTAGGGCATTTGACGGTGCATTGACTCTCCCTTTCAATTGGGTTGCTCAGGGGTGGCTGCTTGTGTAGTCTCCGGCAGGACGGATGCCCTATCTGCTTTCGCCTATGATCGTTGCACCAATGTCTTAGTATGTATACCTTGTCATATAGTCTTTAGTGGCTGAGTGGGATATTGTTCGGTCATTTTCCTAGATGATCTTACCACCTAAGACTCCGAAACCTCTTCTACAACGAGAGCCTCGAAACCAAACCCTCCCAGATGCGATTGTCGTCCCATACTTATAGTGGTCCCTTTTTGGTGGTTGTTGGTCCCTTTCTCCTTTTTAGGGGGCGTGGCTTCCGTTTAGAAATCATCCATTCTCCATAGAGCGTCTTCGGTTGCTTTACAATAGGCAATGCAGTTAAAAGCGCGATTCTACCTAGAAGCGGAAAATGGGTAAAATCGTAAAACGTAGAATCAAAGTGTAAAAGCGTAAGTTTTTGACGCACCCTCTAAAATAGCTAAAATATGTTAAGTACAACATATAGTATGTGAAATGCGAGTGTGTAGATTTTAGATAAGTGAATAACTACATGAAATTCATAATTAAAATGTAATATTTAACACATAAACTAATTTGTGTTGACTCAAAAGTAGTGAAAACTCATAACATCGTAATAATAAGCTCATAAACGTAGATCGTAACCCGTAAACGAGGTTGAGAATCCAAATTCTCATAAGCTGGTTTGAGTTTACATAATTACATACGATCAATTACCCATAAACTTTTATCGTAACCCAGGTAAGAGCCACAGGTGAAGATTAAGGGAGAAGACTGATAGAAGGTCAGCGGCTGTTGAGAATACCATTGGGTGTCTTTTCAACCTAATGTGAAGCCCCTATCTCGATACTAGTTGTAGAACGAGTGATGAATCATGTTTTCCTTCTTTTTTATTTTTTTGCTGATATGTCTCCAAAGTTACATCATTTTGGGCCAATTAACATTTTTATGAGATGATCAAGATCGTATAAAAACGCTTCAGAATCGCGATTTTACCGCTTTTAAGCAATTTTACCGATTTTACCCATGTTTTTACCAGTTTTTGTGACTAAGTGATTTTAGGTAGAAACTGAATCGTTTTGGTGGTCTGAATACATAAAAACGTAAGTTTTACGTTTAATGCGCGATTTTGACTGCACTGACAATAGGTACTTGCTCTTTTTCTAAGGTGTCCGCTTCCATAGGTGCATGGGATCTAAAGCCTCTTTTCACAAACTAATTACAGAAACTCCCGAAAAACAAACCCCCAAACCTCTATAAAATTTGTTGCACACCTTACACAAAGGGACTAGATATAATGACAACAACCCTTATGTTGTTATAGTAACAATAGTAGAACCAATCCAATAGAAAGCTAGGGTTCTATAACTTTTTAATTAATTAGGTTGGTCAAATTTTTTTGAAAAATTAGAAGAATGACAATTTTGTCATTATAATTTATTTATCTCTCTTGCAGGAAAGTAGAACACTTTCTCTCTCCTCAACCAGAAACGCGGATGACGGTCGATGTGTTTCTCTTCTCTTCGTAACCAGCAAATCTCGACAATGACACTGATCCGGTTACTAGAAAGAGGAACAACAACAATTCTTAGGCATGGAAATCGGGTCGGGTTAGATAATTTCGAGCTGAGAATCTTAGGTTACGGGTCATCCCAAATCAGATCATGCTTGGGTTGGCTAATTTTGAGTCAAATATTGACCCAACCCAAAAGAGTTTGGTCGAGCTTTGGGTTACGAGCGTTCTATAAGTAAAAATAACCATGCTTCATTCTTTTTTAAACAATAAAAGTTTTCATATATGTATGCCAAACGTTTGCCAAACACATGTCAATTCACATATTCCCAAATCATCACACGCTAGTGAATGCAAATACAAATTGCACAAATCTCATAAAAACGTCATGACAGTAATACTACTACAAGAAGCACGTGATATTGGATTATCCCAAAACTCCAAACTTGTCTCTCGTATCCTTGTGAATTTTGTTAAACATCTCACTAATTTTCGAGTGATTTTATGATTTTGAGAGTGACATATGATATAGAAAGGCCCGAAGTCTTTGCCCGAAGAGCTGGGAGAGCAGAAGCTCCTTGAGAACCTTCATTCACTCCCGTTTTATACAAATACCCTTACTAAGAAAAGCTAACAGTCAGTCAGTTAAGACCTACCTTATTCTATCGTGCATGTTTAACGAGCCTCCTGCTCCAACGCTGATATATGGGGAAAAGTGACCTCATTCAAGGCCACATATTTGGGATTTATCTTCGGCTCATTGGTGCACTTATTGGGTGTTCCTTTTCTTCCTTATTCTACCATGAACTCATAATCCTCTCATCAAAGCTCTTTCCAACATTGGGAACTAAGTCAGAAGGTGGAATGTTATATAAGTTATTTCTGGACGCGTACGCGTAAGATATTTGTTCTCATTAGTTTTCTAAACTAGCTTAAATCATAGAAATACCTTTTTTTTCTTCTAAGAGAAAATAAATTTCTATAGGAAAAAAACCTCTGTAAGATATTATTTTTCATTTGCAGAGAAGGGCCATCCGCTCTCTCACAGCCAATCCCGACTAGTCTACTCCTTTACTTGCTTGCCCTTTTTTGTGTGTTGCATAGAATCTGTTCTCTTAGTAAGGGGATACACTACAGACCGTTACAATAAGCTCTTCACCTACTCGTTCCTCAAAGGCAGTAATGGGAGAGGAAAAACCAAGAGACCAGACCTCCATGACTTCGTTCCTTTTACCTAGGGACTAAAGGTTGAGCGTTCCCCATGCGTCGATAAATCTATCACTCAATCACCGCTACATCATTGTCTTCTTTTTAGTTGTCTGATCACACTTGAAATTATATAAGAGAAAATCCATCGCCTCGCGAAATACCTGCACTATTTAAATGGCTTATGTGTGTAAATTTTCTATCACCATGAAGAGCTAACAGAAGATCCGTATTGGCTTTTGGGTCTAGCTTTGTCAATGAATAAGGAAGTTATAAGTAATACAACTAAGTATCTTGTGGGAAGTTCGATCTTGGCTTAGATTTATCCTATGTGAGCCCGAAAGTTGATGAAACAAAAGTTGCTCGACCGAGAGTCCCACCCGGTAAACACCATACCGGAAAAATACTTGCGGGGGTAGGTCCTACTCATTTAAGCTCAAGCATTTACTTTTCTTATATGAAACCAACAAAATTGGTCGACCTGCTCACCCACCCAACCTAAACTATTGTGGGTTAATCGGGTTTTAGGTTTATAAAAACTTCAACCCAATTTTAATTTATCAGGAAGGTTCGGGTCGGGTCATAATTTGGTAGGTCTAACAGTTTTGCATAGAGGTGGTCCATTTTTGGTAGATCTCTCCCTAGTCTCTTGTCTTAGCATATCTCTCTCTCTTCCTTAGGGCCTCGTGCAAACCACTTACTCAGGTGGGGAGATATAGTTCTATTGGTTTAAGAAAACGATGTAGGAGGTTGGGGTGCCTCTAGTTTTGCAAAACTAAAAAAGAAATGAAAGAAACATGCATAAAAGTAAGCTTATAAATATGTTGGATGAGTGAGAGAGCATAAAATATTGTTGCATAGACAAATCCCCCTCGGTCTCCTAGTTATGGTCCCTTGATGATTGGCAACGTATGAGCTGTTGATTCTCCTAAGATCATATGATCCCACCTTGTGTCGAGGCCTTTACACAAACTGATGGGCCATAAGGACCCTTGAGATTTTACCTTGAGGCGTCACACCATTCGATCTAATAGGATCGACATGTCTGGTCTAATCGTAAGTTACTTGGATTTCGAACCTTGCATATAGAAGGAATTAGGAATCAATCATCACACATTAAATAAATTGATCGTATTAAAACCAAATCATTGAGTTTACATAACAAGAACCCGTAGGGTTCACATACCTATGCAACTAAAGGAACAAGCTAGCCATGGGGTAGTTTTCCTGGGAGATCATCGACGAAATGACGTCTCAGAGAGCCAATGGAATTGGCAGCCACAATAGAGAAACAAGGGCATATGCCGCCATTTATGGTGTCAATTCCTCCCTCTTGGTTGGTTTTGCTTTAGGTCAGGTTAGTCGCTCTGTCGGCAGAGTAACAACCCTTCCTTTATCTCTCCTCTCATCTTCCCAATTTCTATCTCTAGAGACCTATTTATAAGCCTTTGATTAGGCTTTCTCGGGAGAGAAAATTGTAGCTACCGCATCATCCATCCAATCTGAAAGCTCCAAACTCGTGGCCAGTGAATCAGGAAGCTCTCCTGTAACTTTCGGACGAAGTAGAAGTGCCACGTCAAAACGGCGGCTGAGGCACCATTTCTAGTCATGGGTCTCTGACTCGCTAAAACACAACTCCTAACAAAGGCGAAGTGTAACCAATGAAAGGAACTATAGTATAGTGGCTCAAGTGATAAATATCGAATCCACGGGTATCTATAGTTACTATTACTCAGCTTCAGTTCATTATCTAGCAAACCTGATTAAGATGGAAGAACTAAAACTACTCTAACAAACTACAGTGAAAGTTAATCTAATTACGGGTTGGGAACTCCCTTAGGTATGATTCCCCCTAGCCACTAGCCAGATTAGTGATTGATGTTTTCTAACTTGTTTCACTTTCATTCACAATGCGGAGAATCCTTGACTAA
The DNA here is from genome assembly GCA_946122785.1 of Linum tenue. Classification (NCBI taxonomy): domain Eukaryota; kingdom Viridiplantae; phylum Streptophyta; class Magnoliopsida; order Malpighiales; family Linaceae; genus Linum; species Linum tenue. The sequence continues at coordinate 38,789,618 of CAMGYJ010000008.1, forward strand.
ACCTTGAATCTCGACTAAAGAAATCAAGGCCCTCTTGAGTCGATTGCCTAGAGGGATGTATCCTTCTCTAGAACAACCGATCAAAGTGTTCTGAACTAGATTTCCTCTATCGAATGAGGTTCTCAATCGATACAAAGCAGTGAATCAGCCCTCGACTAAATTAATCGATCAAATACTATCAATCTATGGTGCTCTATTGACCTAATCAGGTATTCGCTCTCATAGGATCAAAGCAAAATCAATAATCTCGACTAAAGCAAAATTGAATCATGAAAACATGCATAGATCAAATATGAAATCAAGCTTATCAAGTAGGAGTACTCATACAATCATCCAATCAAACAAACATGGCTAGGGTTCCTCAAAACCTAAGTGAAGGGAAGTTACTCCATAGAGAAAAGAGAGACTCCCGTAAGAATCTTCAGATGATCAGTCTTCAAGTCCGGCCTTGTTCCATGAGCTTCCAAGGCAAAGAAATCCTCCATTTCTGCTCCAAGATCACTCTCTAATCGCCATCTCTCTCTTTGGTTCGTCCCTTGGGTGTTTGGGATCCAAAATCCAGCTCTCTCTCTTCAAAATCCGCCAAAAACGCATTTATACAGCTCCCAGAGGCAAAGCTACGGGCAAAGTTACGTCGTAACTCTGGTTGCCAGCCTATAACTTCCTCAAAACGGCGACACTTCAAAGAGTTTCATAAACCAAGAGTTACAGCTTCCTCAAAACGGCGCCGTAACTCTAAAATGGCTTCTAGAACATCTGGCATCCGCTTCCTCAGAGTTACGGGCCTGGGAGGAAGTTAGGGCCCAGATCGTAACTTAGGGCTGGTAGCGGTCGGTATCCGGTATACCGGAAACAGGCATTGTGCCGGCCGAATACCGATACTGGATGTTAGAAGAGAGGAGTCATCTTCCTCAACATCAAGACTTCTTCCACCTCTTTTATGTATCTTCTTCCCTATTTCATAGACTATTCCTCTAAGGTACTAGGGATTCTAAACCCCAAACCCTAGTTTTAGGGTTTACTATGTATGTATGTATGGATATTCGAGGGTTTCAATGAATGAATGTATTTATCTAGTTGATTCTATTGCTATTCTATCCTTGATTGTATTTGGGTAAGTCTCCCTAATCTTCTCTATTAGCCTACTTTATGCTTCTACGTTGGATATAGATTACCCTTGTTAGACGCGTATGCGCCATCAAGCAAATCAAGATAGATGTATGAATAGGGACCTTTGGTGGTCGAGGTGACCGAACCCCTTCCATATGTAGCATTCCTAGATAGCGCTCGGAATAAAACCTCTGTGTGGACGGTGTATAGTATCCATTGAAAGGAGCTACGAGCTTAGTGCCCTAGATATGATAGCCTAGATCGAGGTGACTTTATATGGGTCTAGGGAGGTGTACTAAAAGGTGTGTGGATAACCATGAAAGCCCACGGAAATGAGCTCACTCACAACATTCGATAACCCTTAGTATCTAGACATTACATAGTAGCCCTAAATCTTTATACTAGTTAATTCGCTCAAATCCTCCACTCAAACCTCTGAAACCGATCGACTAAATAACAACGAGGTGGGAAATAGGCTAAGGTACCAAGACCTGAGTAAAATACGACATTGATTGCCACTATACGATAATGCAATATTAGGTTAAACTTGGCTTAAGAAGGGGTAGTTGTTGACACGTGCTAACCATTGGAATTAGCTTGCACGGACGTACGTACTTGATGCTCGATGGGAAAGAGTTCTACTATGTCTTGGACAATATGTTAGGATATTTCCAGATCCCCATAGCTCCAAATGACAAAGGGAATACACCATCAAGTGTCCTGTTGGCACATTTGACTACCCACGCATTCCTTTTGTGCAATGCAATGCTCCTGTCACTTTCTAGTGATGCATGGTTGCAATCTTTGATAAGTTGGTGGGTGATATCATGAAAGTCTTGATGGATGAATTCTTGGTATTTGGTGAATCTTTATCCCACTATTTTCAGAATTAAGAGTGAGTATTACAAAAATGTGAAGAGATAAATTTGACACTTAGTTGGGAGTAGTCATTTCATGATTCGAGAAGGTATAATGCTCGGGCACAAGATACCAAAGAAGGGAATAGAGGTGGATCATGGCAAGGTTGAGACTATCAACAAGCTGCCTCTTCCTTCTTTCGTCAAGGTCATATACAAGTTTATTGGGCATGAAGATGCAACTTCTTCAACATTGCCATGAAGCTCCCAAACTCAGCCTCTAGCCGATCCTTGTGCACCCATGTATGAAAGGGAAGCTGAGGTTTATAATCATCCACTGCTGGCTAGATGGTGGAGATTGAACCTCAGGTTCCTTTTCCTGCAACGGGTCTTCATCTAGCTCTTGGGTGGGTTGATCCACCTCCTTTGCGCATCTTGGTGGCTCTTAGTCATCCAGCTTCCCTCTCTCTAATTTTTGGGGTTCGACATAGGCTGCCCTGGAAGTATGGTAGCCATGAGGAGGCAAAAGTGTCCGCGAGGTGCCTGATTTTGTTGTCCATATCCTGCAAAAGTGCTTGCTGGTTCCTCTAGCTAGCCTCATGATCAGAGAATTTCCCATGGAAAATTCCATGAACTGGTATATCTTATTGAACCTCTGAGCACTCGTGGTCATAAAGTTGCTCACCATATCCTCCGTTTTGGCCATCTTATCTTGTGGTTGTTAAGTTGGGGCTCCTCCTATCCCCTAGAATGGGTGCTAAATCTGCGGTTAGCTTCTGGATGAACTGGCTCTAGTAAGGCTAGTAGGGTTGTCTCTACTGGAATATGGGAGTCAGAGCTCCAAAAATAGGTGGCTAAGGTTTCGTGTTCCCGCCCCTAGAGAATGCTGGATTCTGACGCCACCCCTCATTGTACGTGTTGTTGTATGGTTCTATTCGCCTAGCATTGTAGATGAAGTTCAGTTGTTCTTGAAGCAAGTTGTATCCCCTCATTGCATGGAAATCTTCCACCATGTGATTGGCGCTCTCGCACCATTGACAAAACATCACCTGAGACTTTTTTGTGCCTATGACCAATCCATTATGCTTAATTGTCGTAACCAATTCAAAAACTCTAAGTCTTGAGAGATGATGGTCGAGTCTTAACAAAATGGACACATCTACCCTGAAGACACCGACCTTGCTTTGTGGCTCCCCAATCATAGATTTTTTCTGTCATGTCATCAAAGAGCTGGGTCATATGTGGTGCGATCTTGCTCAGCATTCCTCCTTAGCTAAAGGAGCTGATAAACTGGTGATCCTCATGAAGGATGGCGTGGTAGAAATTTTATACCTTGAATGAGTCGTTGAAACCATGGTGGGGACACTTCAGAAACAGGTCATAGTATCTCTCCCAGGAATCCTAAAGAGTTTCATCATCATCTTGTGTAAAGTGGGTGATCTGCTTCTGCAAATTCGTAGTCTTGGTCGAAGGTGATCAATTGAGGTGGTTGATTCTCCAACCATGACTCATCCCTTCCCTCTAGAGAGAAAAGGAAGTAACAAAGTTAGATTGCATCTTACAGTACACCGTTGAGCTTGATCCCGTCGATCAGCTTGTGGAACCGGTTGAGATGCTCTCTTGGGCACTCACCATCTCACCCATTAAAGACCACCGAGGTGTTCAGCATTTGGATCACATATTTCCTCACCTCAGAGTTGTTATCATCAATTTGAGGGTGTTGAATACTCGGTCAGAGGTCCTCATGCCTAGGAATCAAGAAATACCCCGTGGTAGGGGCTTCTGGCTACAGCTGAGCTGCACTGCTGGGATTTGGAGACTGGCCCAGTTTCAGGTTCCCCACTTGATTTTTATGCCTTCCATCTCGTCTTCAGTAGCAATCTCTGTGTTACTCTCTAATATGTCCCCTATAATAGGAAAATCCAAGTCTTCCTTTGCAGCAAGTCTCTCCATGAGTGCCTCTTGAGCTGGCGTAGAGTATAGTCAAGCTCTTGGTCCAAGGTCAATAAGTCACCTAACTGACTACGGGACATGCACTATGACTCGCTAAAACACAAAACTAAACTACGACCAATTGTAATCGTAGAATGCAAATTTAGAATAGTGGTAAGTTAACTTATCAACCCGAGGTCTAGATCTAATGCCTACTCCATAAAATTCTATTATCTAGCAAACTAAGTGTAGTGAGTTATTCAAATGCAAATTAAACCAAAACAGGAAATGTTTTGGATTTTCATGTATGCTAAAGGTCATCCAGGTATGGTTCCCCCTAGTATGCAGCTAGTTCAGATTATATGTACCCAATTTACTCCAATTGATAGATATACTGCGGAAAGTTCTTGACAAGTCTGGAATCTTGACTAAAGTAATCCAGACCCTCTCAGTTTGAGTACCCGGCGGGCGACTAACCTCCACCGGCATAACTAACCAAGGCAATAACATGCAAAACTTCCTCTACTGGCTTTAATTCCAGTACAGAATAGTGAATCAATTTCTTGACTAAAGCAATCGATCCACTACTTCTAATTTAAGGTTTCTCTTTTAACCTATGTAGAGACTATCATTCTAGGTTAAAGCAGGAATCACAAAAGTTTGAAAAGAACTCATGCAATACTAAATAACGCCTCAATTGAATATATCGAATCAATCATTCACAAACGGGGTTCATACAACCATTTCTAACATACAAAACTAGGGTTCTTCATACCCAGATGAATAGGGAGTTTACTCCATGGAGAGAAGAGGAAACATCATGCTGGGAGGAGAAATCATCATGCGAACAATGAAAATCTACTCCAAGCGGCTAATCGATACTCTGAGAGTGAGGAATCGAGCTCCGAGATCTTCAGATCGCTCCAATCATTGCCCAAGAGTTGTTCTTCATCACTTTCTCTCTCTAGGGTTCTCTTTATGCTCTTTAGAACTCAAAAATCTTGATCCTTTGCAATTTGCCCGAGATGGCCTTTTGTACGCTGGAGATTTGCGAGTTACGGCCTTAACTTCGTCTCCTAGCCCGTAACTTCTCCACAAATGTCGTCGTCTCTGTGCTCCATAAACCAAGAGTTACGAATCCTTTGGAGAAGTTACGATGGAGACGTAACTTTGAGGAGGGGGCCGTAACTTCAAAATTGCTCCTAGAACCTCAATCCCGCTTCTCCAACGTTACAGGCCTCTTGGGGAAGTTCCGGTCCAGACCGTAACTTTGAGGGTCTGGCAGTAAATTTTCCCTGCTCTTTGCCCGTTCGGTCCAAAACATCCCAAAACTCTCTCCTTCGCACCCATTCACGTACTAGGACCTGAAACATCATAAACCAACACAACCTAGTGTAAAATAGGCCACGAGGGCAAGAAAGTGAGCTCAAACGATCAAGAAATGATTGAAAAAACATGTTCAAATACAGTGTTATCAAATTCCGCCACACTTGACCATTTGCTTGTCCCCAAGCAAACTTGAGTCAAACCAATGCAACTCTCTAGACCTTTAAAGCAACATGCAACCTTGATCGTCGGTAGAGGACTTCCTAGGTCATTTAGCAGCTTACGAGGTCAACCAGTTTTCTAAGACATGCCCTATTCCTCATAATGCGTGTACTAGACTCAAGCCAGGATCATGCGAAGTAGTGGACCTAGGAAAAATAATTCATGGATAAAGAGACTCACCCAACATAACAACCAAGGACTCTTCGTATCGGGTGCTCTTCCATTCCATTTCAATCGTTGGAACCCCTTTTCTTACCTTTTTGTTTCCTTTTATTTTCACATTAACACTTTGTTGGGATTCCAATTGCAGTTTTTATGTGCGGTCGACCCTCATTGGTTGAGCAAGAGCAATTTCTGTACATCTGTCGCTCGCCATAGTACTTCTTTTAACTCCTTTTCCTCAACTCGTGTGGAGGGTCAATGAAATTAAGGGGGGTTGGAAGTTCTATCCGTGCACTTATAAACACATCCTTAAGTAGGCAAACTATTCAACGGGTGGAATTTTTACTTGTACTAGAGACAACTTAGCTTCACCTTGTAGGGCCCCTCACTAAGGATCACTAAAATCTCTTCCAAAACCCGATTTTGTGCAATGAACGGTGTCACACACGTTGGGCTTAGCCTATGTTTCAACTTTAGAATTTAAAATTTAAAATTTACAACATGGAGGACAAACTGCTTCAAATTACACACAACTGAGCACCCTTTTATGATACATGAGTCCAACACAACACAGGGAGAGTCATCAATACCACATGAAATAAAGGTCCTAAAGCCATTAGTTCACACAATCAACTGGCACAACAAAGAGAAAGATATGATAGATCTTATACTTCAGCATCGTCCATAGTGCTACAACTGCCTCCCTAGGTTGCATAGTACTATAAAGCTATCAATTCAAAGCATACTGAGCAGGCAATTGCTAGGAATACGTACTTGTAGCCCCCAAATCTTAAAATTTGGACAGTGGACGAGGCTCCAAGCACACAAACACATCTAAGCAGTCAAAGATAAACACCCCCCACACTTATGATCGACATCGCCCTCAGCAGAGAAGAGGGAAGGATAAGAGAAATGATGTTACTGGTAAGAACAGACTGCAGTGGGAATGGAAATGGAACCAGTTGTCATGAGCAGATCGGAAGATGGACCAGTTTCTGAGAAAAGAAACACAAAACACTCAAAATTATCCAGTTTGACACACAAATACGAAACAAAAAACAAAAACAAGAAGCCCGTGGTCAAAGGAAAGTCTCAATCCGCCTCGTCATCATCCCGAGCAGGAGAGGGGTGCCAAAAGTGCTGGGTAGTGTACACGTCGGCCGCTGAGCACATCCACTCTTGCAGGAAATGAGAGTAACGGCGGGCGTCACGCTCATGATCCATGCGCGCCTCATTTCGATCAAAGCGAGCAGCCATGGCCACCCAATGGTCGTTAGATTGTGCAACTGATGAAGGAGTAGCACCGATGGCACCGGGGAAGAACTACAGTGGGTCGCCATTAAGCTGAAACGATGGAACACCAGCGGAGGCAGGAGCCTTGGCCTCTGCTGCCTCGGCGAACTAAGCAGGGTGCAAGCCCTTTAGCCACCGGATCCGTGGGTTCGTCCTCGTGACTTGAATCAGCCCCATGGAGTATAAGGTCTCATTGGTGAAGTCTTTGGTGCGCCCAACCCAAGTACACTCGTTGAGAGGCACGCTAAAGTACTGGGCGAGGCGATTGATGTAGGACCCTCTATGTAGTGTGGTGACCTTCGAGTGACCCTTAATCCGAGAGAAGGATATCGCCAAGATGGAGTCAAGGTGGATCTGGTCGAGAGCGTCAGGCATGGTGTGCAACGTCTACATGTGCCTCTTCATCACCTAACCAGAAGCCTCCTGACTGGGGATGCGGAGTGAGCAAGCAGCGCTTAGAGGAACCGCCACGAGGTCTGAAACCGACTAGCCTTAGTCCGGCTGTGTGCATAGGGAACTGCGGTGTGCTGCTGCTACAGGCAGATCCGCTAGTAAAAAGCCAGGAAATCCACCGGCGGGATGGTGGGCTCCAGCCGGAACTGGTCGTCGGGGTCCAGGACTAGGGCGATGGTGAACTCATCATAGGTAATATGTGGTGCTGACCTCTGAGTCGCAAGGTAACCAGCACCTCCAAGCCTCAAGGTAACCACGCCAGCATCATAGGCATGCCGCTTCTTGGTGTGGCAGAAGGTGCTCTAGAACTCCACGGTGGGCTCCTCGAAGATGTCGTCCTAGAGCTCCACTAGGCGGCACCACTGCGGGTGGAGGACTGCCTCCTCAGTGGCATCACTGCAGAGGAACTGCTCAAAGTAGGCAAGATCGAGGCAGTAGTGACCCCCAGTCTGTTCCTCTAGCATCCTGGCGAAATACCCGTCAGTGACCCCCCAATGTGCAGGAAGGGGTTGGCCAGGTTGACCATTTCCCTGCAAAAATAAACAACCACATACCTCCAAACCTGTTAGTACCAACAATATTGGGGAAAATAGCCACCAGAGCCAGCATTCCCCCACACTTAAGCTCAATTTATACTATATTGCAAAACGAAAATCTGCAGGAATGGGACACTAAACCAGTATCTAACAGATTCACAAAAAGCCATGCAAACCAGACATTCTTAGGCAAATACATTCTCCCGCCTAAAACATCTAAGCATGCAAAACCTGTTCAATTCTACATACACTCTACAATCCGATTGTCCACAAACACAAAAAATCAGGGAAAAATACCAACCTAGAGACACAAGGAAGAGAGTAGAGCGTGGGAGAAGACGATCGGTGGACGGCAAGAAGGACGGTGGCGGAGGGTGCGGCTGGCCTAGATGAACACAACGCCGCAAACAAGGTCGCGATCGGTGGTTGGGAAGTGGTCGAAAAAGATCAAGGGCGCAACGGCGGCGTTGTATTCCAGTGAGTGCGTGAAGTTTTTTGGATTCCAGCAAGTTCCGGGCGTAATTCGCCTTTTATAGACAGAGCAGAAGTTACGGCTTCATCGTGCGAGTTACGGTCATAACTCACTGACTCGGCTGAGTCCATGAGTTGCGCGATTATCTGAGAAGTTACGGCTGTATCCCTGGCCGTAACTCTCTGATTCTCTAGAGAAAGGTAGAGTTACAGGCTTCGCTCAAAGTTACGTCGTGACCGTAACTTTGAGACTTTGCCCGTAACTTTTAGGAAGTGGTTCCAGTCGAGCTAGAGGGGATTTTAAAGTTACGGACCTGTAAGGAAGTTACGGTCATGACCGTAACTTCTCACCATAGGCCATAACTTCTGGGATTGTTTTGCCTTTGTCCGCCCAAACACACCATAAACAACACCATATGTCCAAAAATACCCTACAGACCCCCAGAACAGAAAAATTTACAGAAAATGACCCCACAGGGAATGACAATTGACCACAAAACTCCATGCTTGACACTCGACACACACAAAATTACAAAAACAAAAAGAGAATGGAAGAAAAGCAAACCGTGGTGGGGTTGCCTCCCCATAAGAGGTTCTTTACCATCATTTAGCTGGACGCAGATGGAGGAACTAAGGGTCTGCAAGGTCACCACCGAATCCGCTCGTTCGATATCGCCTCCCAAGTACAACTTGAGGCGATGCCCGTTCACCTTGAACGGCTCAATCTGCGGATTGGCAATCTCTATGGTGCTTGACATCATAGCAAGAGAGGAGCTTAGTGAATTAGCCCTTGAAAATGGGTTCCTCTACCGCTAATGATGGCTCGAGGTGTCTCGAACCGGGAAAAGAGCTGCTTAAGAAATGAGCAGGCATGTCTTGCATCATTGGTGGGCATGACTTGAGCTTCTGCGCACCTCACAGTCCACAACAACCAAGATATATAAATTACCGAATGAAGGAGGAAAGGGACCCATGATGTCAATGCCCTAGACATAAAAATTTTCACAAGTCACAAACGACTTCTGGGACATCTCATCAGAGGCTGAGATGTTACCTGACCGCTGACAGCGATTGCAAAAGCGTGCGAAGGTATCAACATCCTTGAAGAGCGTGGGCAAGTAGAAGGCCGACTGTAGCTCCTTTCGTGCCATGCGGTTTGCTCCATGATGACCGCCAACTGGTCCCTCGTGACAGTGAGACAGGATGTCTCCCAACTTGTTCTCCATCACGGAGCGTTGAATCACGCCATCTGTTCCGATCCTGAAGAGGTATGGATCCTCCCAGAAATAGTACTTCAAGTCGGAGAAGAATTTGCGCTTAACGTGAGTAGTCATCCCTTTAAATAACTGCTTGCCCACCAGATAATTGGCAATATCATATTACCAACGGGTGATACTCTCCATCAAGCACAACGCCAGTAGTCGCTCATACTGGAAGGAGTCATTGATCTCTTCCACGAAGTTGTCCACCAGAAAGGCTTTCAACCACGAAAGATGATTTGTAGCAACGTTCTCAGCTCCTTTCTTGTCCCGGATCTTGATATCAAACTCTTGCAACAACATGATCCAGCGGACGAGCCAAGGCTTGGCGTCACCCTTGTCATTAAGTAGCGATTGATAGAGTGGTCTGCATAGACCACGACATGAGAGAGCACCAGGTACAGTCGGAACATGTCGAAAGCATACACCACTGCAAGCAACTCCTTCTATGTGGTAGTGTAGTTCTCCTAGGCATCATTCAAAGTCTTTGACGCATGGTAGATAGACTGGAAATGCTTATCGCGTCTTTGACCAAGAACAACTCCGACCATATAATCATTCACATTGAACACAAGCTCAAATGGAAGAGACCAATCTGGGGTAACCATGATAGGTGCATGGGTAAGCTTTTCCTTCAAAGTCTCAAATGCAGCTGTGCACTATGGAGTGAAGTGGGATGGTGCGTCTTTTTCTAGCAACTTGGTCAACGACAGGGCATTCTTCAAAAAATCTTTAATGAAGCGCCAGTAGAAGCCTGTGTGACCCAGAAAACTACATATCCCCTTCACAGAAACAGGAGGAGGCAACTTGTTGCTCGTCTCTATCTTTGCCTGATCTACCTCAATCCCATTCTTGGAGATCTTGTGCCCGAGCATAATGCCTTCGCAAACCATGAAGTGGCACTTCTCCCAGCTTAGTTCCAAGTTCGTCTCCTCGCACCTCTTCAGAACAAGCTCTAGGTTATGGAGATAGTGTGAGAAGGAGTCTCCATAAGTCAAAGATAGCCAACAAACATCGCTGGAAGGTCGCCGGTGCGTTGCACAGATCGAATGGAATCTGCCGGTAAGCAAATATGCCAAAAGGACAGGTGAAAATGGTCTTCCCTGATCCTACGGTGCGATCGTGATCTGGAAATACCAAGACATTCCATCCAGGAAGCAGTAGAACTCAGGCCCCGCCAACCGTTCTAGCATCTGGTCAATGAAACGGAGCGGGAAGTGGTCCTTCCTAGTGGCATCGTTTAGACGCCAATAGTCGATGCAAACACGCCACCAAGTCACCGTCCACATTGGGATCAGCTCGTTTTTCTCGTTTGGGACCATAGTCATCTCACCATTATTCAGAACCACCTGAGTGGGGCTGACCCACTTTCTATCAGATATAGCAAAGCTTCACAATCTCTTCTCGGACGACTGCCTCCAAGTGAGGAGTCAACCTCCGTTGAGGCTTTCAGACTAGCTTAACCTCATGCTCCATCAGAATTTTGTGGGAGAGAAGGATGGGCTAATGCCTCTTATGTTCGTGATCTTCCACGCCACTACTCGGTCGTGCTTCTTCAATAGAGCCACAAGAATGCTCTTTTGCTCAGGGGGTAAGTTCTGAGCTGATAATCATCAGGAGCTTATTCCCCTCCCGGAGAAACACATACTCCAGGTGAGAGGGGAGGGGCTTAAGCTCCAGCTCTAGTGGCTCCTCCAAGGATGTGGCAATCCAGGGTAATATAGAGATTGGCTTGAATGGATTCTCTCGCCCCTCGTTCGATGTGCCTTCCAGCTCCGCGAGCTGCTCCTCTAACTGTAGCTCCTGTGATGTCTAATCCCCTAGCAAAAGACAACGCTTGAGAAAATAAATAGTACCCGCACTCGTGATAGCAAGTGCGGTCTCATAATGAGAAACCACATCATAATAGTCTTAATCATCATGGAACTGAGGGTATTTCATATTATCAGACACAAAAAAGTGATTTGTTCACCTCCAGCCCACAAAATTAGTTTGTCATCATTCACATCAATAAGTGCCTTGGTGGTGGCAAGAAAAGGTCGACCTAGAATCAAAGGCACCTCCACATCCTTGTTTATATCAAGAATCACAAAATCAGCAGGATATACAAATGTCCCTGCAGTAAATACAAGATATTCCACAATGCCCCAAGGATTCATAATGGATCGGTAAGATAACTGAATGCTCATCCTAGTATTTCTGGGTTCACCTAGGCCTAGCTTCTGAAATAATTTATATGACATGACGTTTATGCTAGTGCCTAAATCCGCCAAAGACTTCCCTACATGCAAACTACATATTATGCAAGGGATAGTAAAACACCCTGGGTCTTTGCGCTTTTCCGGTAGCTTGTTCTGCATGATGGCAGAACACTCTCATTCAACATCACCGTCAAGAACTCCCCAAGCTTCCTCTTTTTAGTGAGGAGATCCTTCATGAACTTCACGTACTTGGGCATCTTCGACAGTGCCTCCATGAAAGGCATACTGATGTTCACCTGCTTCAGCATTACAATGAACTTGTAAAACATAGTCTCTAATCGGTCGTTGTGAAACCGAGTAGGAAAGGGAAGTTGAAGAACATAATCCTTCACCACTGGTTGTGGCGTGGGAGCAGGCACCTCAACCTCCTTCTCCATTCCTTCCTCATTGGCTGGAAGTGCTGAAGTAGGTGGTTATGTCCCTATTTTGCTGGGTCAAGGATCTCCGTTGTTACGTTGCCGCTCCTATTGGAAATGGCGCTCAGATGGGCATCTGTGTTATTAGGATTTTTGATGGTATAACCCAGTAAGGTACTCGGAGCCCGCTGCTCCATGGCTTTGTGAAGACTCCCAATCTAGAGTTGGATGTCCTGCATAACCTATGTATTCCTTTGACCAGCTTCAAGATGTAGGAACTGTCTGGAAGCCCTCTCCATGAACTGTTCCTTTTTGCCAAATTTATTAGCACTATTGCTGGCAAGGCCCGCCACACTATCGCGCAACTCGACCATTTGATCACCATGTACTGTGGTCACTGAGGCTGCGCCAGACTGCTGAAATGGTCTCGTCTGCGGTTGAGAAATAGCTTGCCCCTTTCTAGGAAAATAGAGAGGCTGATGCTGTTGGAATTGCCCCTGCCTGGACTGGTATGGTGGTCTCTTGAAGCCGGGTGGTCCCTAGGAGATTGGTGGCTTAGGATTACTGCAACTTCAAGAGAAGTTAGGATGCTGGCGCCACCCCTAATTATAGGCGTTACTGTAAGGGTCGAAGCGCCTAGCATTACCGATGAAGTCCAGCTGTTCTTGGGGTGTAGCACATTCCCTCATCGCCTGACAGTCTTCCACCATGTGGTGGGTGCTCTCACACCACTTGCAGTACATCGCTTGCTGCTGCCCTGTCCTAGGAACCATCCTATTTCATTCAAGTTCAGTGACCACCTTAGTGACCACCTGCATCAAGTCAGCTGACTCAGTGTCCACAGCATCCACACCCCAGCCTGGTGCTCCCCAATTCCTCCTTGCGGTCCCCCAATCATACCCCTGCTCTGCCATTTCCTCAAAGAGTTGGTTCAATTGCGGTGCCGTCTTGGTCAACATATTTTTGCCACAAATCGAGTCGATCAGCTGCTTATCCTTAGGAACGAGAGACCGATAGAAGGTACCCACTTTGAAAGCATCGTCGAAACCATGATTGGGACACTTAAGGAAGAGATCTGTGTATCTCTCCCAAGCATCCCGAAAGTTCTCGTCCTCCTCCTGGACAAAATGGGTAATCTCCTTTTGTAGGTCCGCTATTTTGGAAGGAGTGATCGCGGGTGAGAAAATTATTTTCCAATTTGGTGAATGTAGTGATGGACCCCGAAGGCCGGTTGTCCAGCAACTTGTTGGCCGTCCCTCCATAGTAAAGGTGAAATAGCACATCTGGATGGCATCTTGAGGGACCCCATTAATCTTGATTCCATCGATCAACTCATGGAATCGCCGCAAGTGCGCGAGGACACTCGCTTGTCTTCTCATGGAACACTACTGAACCACGCATCATGGTGATAACAGAGGTGATCACCTCAAAGTTGTTGGTAGCAACTTGAGGGTGCGAGATGTTGAACCTCATGTCTGCTTCCCTGGTAGTCCAATAATATCGCATGTTATGCTCCTCAGGAACAACCGCCTCGGCAGCATTGGGATCACCCATCTCTTCTTAGCTCTCAGATCCGTTGGAGACAATAACCGTATCCAAGTCCTCCTCTGTAGCCAGTCTCGGTTTGAGCGCTCTGAGGTGGCGAAAAGTCCGTTCGATTTCTGGGTCAAACAAATTTAGATCTCCCGCCTGGCTATGGGCCATGCACTACCTGCACACAGACTGCAGACACAACCCGTGAAGGCAAACATGGGAAGAAAAACAAATGAAGAAAAATAAATGCTAAAGTAGTAGATGTTCACGTTTCTACAATAACCCAAAGGTCCCCGCGAACGGTGCCAAAAACTTGACTCACTAAAACACAACACCAAACTATGACCAAGTGTAATAGTTAAATGGAAATGTAGCTGTTATTAATAACATGCCAAACTTGCTCTAGAGGCTTTAATTGCAGTATAGAGCAGTGAATCGATTTCTTGACTAAAGTAATCGATCCACTACTTCCAATTTAAGGTTGCACGTTCAACCTATGCAGAGACTATCGCTCTAGGTTAGAGCTGGAATCACAAAAGTTTGATCAGGACTCATGCGATTCTTAATAACGCCTCAATTGAATATATTGAATCAATCATTTGCAAACGGGGTTCATACAACCATTCCTAACATAAAAACAAGGGTTCTTCATACCCAGATAATTAGGGATTTTACTCCCTAGAGGGAAGAGGAAACATTATGCTAGGAGGAGAAATCATCATGCGGACAATGAAAATCTGCTCCAAGCGGCTAATTGGTACTCCGAGAGTGAGGAATCAAGCTTCGAGGTCTTCATATCACTACAATCCTTGCCCAAGGGTTGTTCTTCGTCACTTTCTCTCTATAGGGTTCTCTTTCTACTCTTTAGAACTAAAAAATCCAAATCCTTTGCAATTTTCCCAGCTAGCCATTTGTACGGTAATTATCATAAATGGTAACAAAACTATTCACATTGTACAAAATGGTCCCAAACCTTTAATTTTACACGTTTCAGTAACATATGTTTGCTCTAATAACAAAAAGGTAATTTCGTCCATCTCTATCCAAAAGTCTGTTAATTTGTTCCATTCCGCATGCCAAGTAATCAAAAAAAAAAATCAATAAATCAAACCAATTATAGCCAACCAAACCAAACTCAACCCCACCCAAAAAATTATACCCAATAAATTACAAACCCAATCCAAAATATGTTTTCCCTCTCTCTATAACCCTAATCGAAGAATCATCCTCACGATCAAATTCCCATATCCCAATCCAAAATCGTCCACTCCGTCCAGGAGAGAAAGCTCACAATTGCCCATATGTTTCTCTCGATCTCAGCCAAATCATTTTCAAACTTCTTTGTGGAGTCGCCGCTGCAGTTTTTCACTTTTTGCTCGTACATGATCCAGTCAACCTCCTTTGTCAAAACTACTTCACTTTCATCCCGATGTCGGTTCCGCCATTGTTCATCGGAATATCTCCTGACTTTTTGGACCCGTTTCTTGTTTGGAGCTTAGCAGTTCCCCATGGTGCGCGACTGACTTCTCGATCCGGGATGAGGAACAGAAGCTCGAAGGATCGAAAACCCTTCGATAATTATTGTCAATTTTTGCATTAACTTTGCCTAGTGGACACCAAATTATATTGGATTTGTAATTGTCACTTCTGCTTTTCTATACAAGCATTTATATGATTCAGACGCAACTTTCTTATACAAGCATATATAATCTCTTATTATCCATGATATAATCTACTGTTTGAATGTGGTATGCTGTCATTTAGACAGAACATTATTATACAAGCATTTATTCTCAACCCTGACACATTTGTGTGTTTAGATATGTCTCCAGGAGCAAGTCGAGGTGGGAAAAGAAAGACAGCTACAATGCGTCAAACCCAAACAACAAGGATGAGAAGAAGTTCGCATCAGACTGCTGCTGCAACTGAAACCACGGAGGAGCTACAGAGTTCCGAGCTCCCAAGAGAAATTCCAACAGTGACTGAGACTGGTTCTGATGGATCAAACAACATGGATGCAACGGCAGCTGATGTCAATGAACTAAGTAAGCTGTGATCAACAATATATGTGTTTTGTGATGATGAATTTACTGGTAGCTCTGGTTGCTAGCTAGCAGCCCTTTGTTTTTTTTTATTATTCTCTTACTAGATTATGATAAACCGTCGGTAGTGTCAAACTTGTAACACCCCCAGCAAGAAGTGAATCATGTGTCCTAGACTTGTAGAGTTACTGGTAGTTTGGTACTTGGTAGGGAGATTTTTTGTTTTCATTGTTTAATTTCCCTTTTATTGGTGCGTTAACTAGCTAGCTTTCAATTTAAGTGCAGATGGATTTTATTAAGTAATTACTTTTTAAAACAATTATTTGCTTTGGTGTTTTATGCTGTTTTGTGCGATGTGTGTTTACTACTTTGGATCTGCATCTTCATTCTGCAGCCCCATCCATTAAAAGAAGCATCAATTTGTGTTCAGTTCTAGGTATTTAACCGTGGCTATTTTCTTTTGTTTAATGCATTACTTCACCATTAAATGATGATCATATATATGCTACATGATGAATATAATTGTATAACAGGCCAACCATAGAAGAAAGGACGCGGAAAAGCCAAAGGTCTTGAGGTACTTAAGAGAACTCGAGATGGCAGTAAGATTGGCGGTATTGAGGTTGCACAAGGAGACAAAAAGGTAGTTGGCACTAATGAGAAAAATTTTAAGATGGAGTTGGGAGTGATATGCAAGATGATGGCGCCTATTGGTAAGCTCTATTGGTCAGCTGTGACAGGAGAGGAAAAACAACCCATTTATGCGAAACTAGAGGTACACTCTAATAATTTGTTAATTGACAAAGGATTATTTCATATTTTTTATTCCACTAATATGTTGTTCTGGTTTGTAGTCCGAGTTTGATATCTCGATGACTGATGATATGCAGAATGCTATAGACTATTCCTTGTCCAGGCGGTTCACAAACTTCAAGCACCACTGTCATGAGCATTACCAGAACTTAGGTGCTGCCAATGCTCGCCAGACTCCGCCTGAAACATAAACATGGATGATTGGGTCCGTCTGTTCGAGCGTTTTGAGAGCCCAAGGTTTAAGGTGATGCCCCCTGCCAACAACTCCATAACTTTGTTTCAAACTTTTTCATACTGCTGCATTTGCTAGTGTAGACCCACAATGCATCAATGAATGATCATGTGTACATATAATTCTCTGCAGAAGCAAAGTGTCGCTTATAAGCGTAACAAGAGTATGCAGGCATATGCACATACTACCGGTGGTAAATCTTGTAGCCAGAGGATGTATGAAATGGTAAATTCTTGTACATTCATATCGTAACCCAATTCCAAAACTGTTTTTTTTTTTGTCTTTTCACAGCTCATGCATGTTATTTTTATGTTTATAGGAGAAAGTGAAGCAAGCCACAAACCATCCGGACGAGGAGAACAGTAGTGAACAACAATCTGCTGCAGTGGAGGAAGAAGTGCCAAAGGAGATAAAAGTGTATGCTGACACACATAGGAGAAGTGATGGCAGTTGAGTTAATGAGCAACGACAACAAAACTATGTAAGAGTGTTATGTCTTAGTGTTTAGGCTACAAAGTTCTAAGTCCTGTATTGATAAATAAATTGAGGTTCTACTATCTTTGCAGGAGGAAATAAAGAGGATTTATGCTGAAGCTGTAGAGAAGGGGAGCCCATTATCTAGTGCTGAGATAGTGTAGATGGTGCTTCAGAAAGCACCAAGTTACATCAACAAAGAGAAACCAAGTTCCGAAAGAGAGAAAGACCTAGAAACGCGTTTGGAGAACTCATTGGTTGAAGGGGAGAGCAGAGGCAAGAGTTTGAGGAACAGATACAATCCCAACAGCAGCAAACAGAAGAGCAGCAACAGGAGATTCAAACTCAGAAGGAGATTATCCACAAGCTACAAGAGTCATAGGACAGTCTGAAGGACTATGTGGAGTCCCTAGCTCAAAAGCTTAATGAAAGATCAACTTAGTTTGAAGGTAATAACTTCCGAAGAAAAACATTTATTCTTGTCATGCTTTTACAAACCTTTACAGATAATGTGAAGAATGTTCTATTTACTCCACTACATACTGCCCCATCTTCGTTAAGTGTGGTGGTATATATATACATCATTAGTTTTCATTAAGTGTGGTGGAATAAGAATTAACGTTGTTTCTCTCATCGGTACATGTAGTTTTCAGGAAGTGAGAAGTTCTTGATTGAACTGTCATCACCTTATTTTGGATGGGCATTGACAGTGGAGGCATGCAGGGATGGTTTGTTAGAAAGTTTGGTAGTCAGTAGAACTTTCATTTTCAGATGGACTTGTTGTAGGGTTGTCTGTGATAGTGGAACTGATGGAGGCAGAATGTTATGTTAGTTTGCACCATTGTTATTTATTTAAGGATTATGACCAAGGTTGTTGAACATTTTGTGTTGGTAGCAATATTCGTGAACTTTCAGATATGTTGACAAAATCAGGATGTCAGATTATCTAGATATTGACTGATTTTGATTTGTCATAATATACATATATAATGACAAAATAAATTGTCACGAAGTCACATAATATAGAAGAAAAAACAGGCTGTTGGTAAACAGAATTTGTCGTATTAAATATGTCATGACAAAAATGGTTTCGTCACAAATTATACAAAGTAGTCTATCTCGTAACTATGACAACATGGTCTGTCATGAAAAAAGTATTGTGACTGACAAACTTTCGTCACAACAACCCATATCAGATGTTTTGACAAAAACTTTGACGTCACAATAACCCCTTATTAGTTATTATACAAACTGTTATTACAAAGTCATTCGTCACAACTGTATTATTTGTCACAACATCGTATCATAAATTGTATTTATCGTGACAAAAGTCATTCGTCACAACTGTATTATTTGTCACAACATCGTATCATAAATTGTATTTATCGTGACAAAATTTAGATTTATTATGACAAAATTTCTCTTTATTACGACAAAAATATTTGTAAAAATAGGTGTCCTATATTGACAAAAGTCGGCCATCTTGCCATTGAAACATATTGTGACAGGTGGTAAACTTTCGTCATAATAGAGTTGTTTCGACGAGGTATTTTTGACGAAAGTTGTGACAAATTATTTTGTCATAATAAATGTATTGTGACGAAATCTAGGCCTATTATGACAAAATAGTGATGTCATAATAGTCGAAAATTGTTGTAGTGATAATATATATGGTAATGATTGGTAAACTATAGGAGTATAGTATACTCCAGGTGATCTGACCGTTAGATGTAATTTGATGAGCTCCGCCCAACTGTCAATTATTATTTTCTATGAAATTGAACTTCAGGTTTGAGTTTATAGAATCGGGACCTCGAGTTTATCAATTACAGGTTAGGCTAGCGTACGTGTGACGTACATTGTACGCCCATCGAATTTGACTATTTATACAACGAATTAACCGGAGTTTGGTGCATGATACTATATCCTAAATAGTAAAACTCGATGTGCATACAATGTACGCATGATGTACACTAGTCTGAACCATTATATATATATATATATAGTTTTGTCAGAAGGATCAAATTTGTGGGAAAAGGTGACTGATCCAGTTTCTGTGAGGATAAGTTCATAATATTTGTGGGTTTTGTTGAGGGATCTTGGTTTGAAGAACCACTCATTGAGGAAATGTTTGGCAGTAACATTTGGATATTGATGGTAGAAATCATCTTCGACAACGAAAATGGGTTGAAAAGTGTTTTTCTTAAAATACGTTTGAAATCGATTTTGAGGGGCTTGGACAACCACCACCTCTTAGTTTTGGGAAAAACGATTTTGAGAGGGGCTATCGAAGATGCCACCTCTGTTGATGTAGGTGCGACATCAAGATGATGTTGCTGATAGATTTGTTTGGTTTCTTCGGAAGAGATGGGTGTGGGTAGGATGCCACTTGGCGTTTGAGTATTTGAAAGAATTAGTTAAGAAGGGGAATTGTTGAGGAAGTTGAAGCTTCAGTGGGAAGCTTTTGTTTAGAACCAGAAACGACAATATATTTTTGAAGGTAATTTTGGGCTTCAAGAGGAAGCTTATCAATATTGATTAAAGCTTTGGATGAACTTGAGTGTGAACCAGAATCATCAGAACTTTCTTCATACTCACTTGAATGATCAGGGCTTCCTTGTTCATATCAAATATCTCTCTCCATGTTTTGATTTTGATTTTCTCTTTATCTCGCAATCTAATGGTAGGGGGCATTATGACTGGAGATTGCAAGCCTGAGAGTTTTCCGCACTTCGTCCTCCCTGCAAAAATTCCCGAGTAAGGAAGTCTGGAAGAGAGTTTGAAGAACCATTTATAAATTGTATGTCGAAATAAAAATGCTAAGGATGGCTTGCCATCGTGCAAATATTTGTTTAGAAGCAAGGTTTTGAACATCTTTTCCAAAATGTATTTTGCTGATTGGCAATCAATGCGTAGTAAAATTTTTTGATTGAGCAAATCATGCTGAAATTTTGAGATGCATAAAACAATAGCAAGCAGTACTTTTTTGACAGTGGAGTAGTTGATTTGGGTAGGGTTCCAATGTTTAGAAGTAAAGCGTACTAACGGCTCCTTATCATTCTGAATCTGCTTAAGGATTCCTCCGTATCCTAGGTCAGAGGCATCGGTTTCGACGATTTTAGGGAGAAAAGGATCACTTATGTGAAGGCACGGGAGACTCTGAACCTGCCTCTTAATTTGCTGAACTATTTTGGTATGCTGGTCACTCCAGGGAGGGGGGCTCTTTTTCAATCTATCATGGAGAGGTTTACAAAGAAGATTGATGTTGGGATAAAAGTCAAGGACATAGTTTAAACTACCCAGGAACCGTTGTAATTGATTTTTATCTAAAATTTGATCAGGAAATTTATCTGCAAATTGAAGCGATCTTTCTATTGGAACAATTGTTCCTTGACTAATGTAGTGACCCAAAAAACGTATCTTAGTTTGAAAAAGACAAAGTTTTGGTTTAGAGACAGCCAGACCGTTACGTCGAGTGACTTCAAGAAATAGATTAAGATGTTTGAAATGTTGGTCAATGGACGAAGAAAAAACCAGCACATCATCAATATAAACTATTATGAAATCAAAATAAGGAGAGTAGATTTGATTCATAATTCTTTGAAATTCTGAGGGAGCATTTTTCAAACCAAACGGCATGACGTTCCATTCATATTGGCCAAAGGGAACGGTAAAAGCAGTTTTATAGCGGTCTGTTTCTTTGATTTGGATTTGCCAAAATCCGGATTACATGTCAAATTTAGAAAATATTAGTGACTGTGAAAGTTTCTGGAGTAGATCCTTTTGGTTGGGGATAGGATACCTAATCATTTCAGAGCCTTATTCAACGGTTTGTAGTTTATAACAAGACGAGGAATGCCACGTTCCTTTTCTGCATTATTAATGACATAGAAAGCAGAACAACTCCAAGGGGATTGGCTAGATCTGATAAGGCCCTTTTTGAGCAATTCTTTAATTTCTTGTCGACAATGTTTTTCAAGGTCCGAATTCATTTGGATAGGCCTAGCCTTGGTGGGAATGAGATTTTCATTGAAATCTTTTTCGTAAGGAAGATCAACCTGATGTTGTTTTTTATGCCAAAAAGCATTGGGTGTATCAGCACAAATAGAGCTTTCAATGTGCTCTTTTAAAGAGTTGATTCGTTTTTGCAAAAGGGGTTGAGAAAGCTGTTGTAAGATTCGCTGAAAATGTATCTCATCGTGCAAATAAGATATTTGATTAGTTTTACAACGAATTATATGGTGTATATATTTTATAGAAGAACGTCGTAAAACATTTAGGTTTCGAACTTTTGTTTTTGGATAATGAGAATTCAACATTGTTGCCTAACACAACAGTGTTAATTCCTTGGTCGGTGACGGTAAAAGGTTTTAGAAGATTTAGAAAAGGTGTCCCTAAGATCACCTTTTGTTGCATGTCACGAACTAGGATAAAAGGAGTTTTGAATTCAACATTTTGATGACAAATTAAAGCATTAGAAAGTTTATATTGTATTTGAAGCGGTTGAGAGTTAGCGGTAGATAGACGCTCGAGGGTCTTTTCATAGTACTTAGTTGGAATTAATCCTTCTTGGATGCAGTTCATGTCTGCTCCTGTATCAAGAAGGGCCACTGTGCTTAAAGTAAAATCAGAAGAAACCTGAATATTAATGATAACATACCATTTTTGGGTAGTAATGGTAGATAAAAAACATAGAAAATCGTCATCAGTTAGCATTTCCTCTGTTTCTAAACTGTTGGTTGCATGAGGAGTTTCATCGAAAAAGTTGTCGGGGCTAGATGTTGATGGCTCTTCTAAAGGTTTGAGAGCTATTAAAGTTTGTAATTTCTCATGATCACTATTTTGTAACTGTCGTAATTGTTGAATTTCTTTCTTAACAATGTCCAATTCCTTTTGGAAGTCAGGAAGAGAAGGATTGTGGGAATCGTTATTACTATGTCGAGAAAGGATATCTTTGACACTATACGTCGAACCTTGATGAAAGGGATTGGTAGGTGGAATAGTCACAGGAGGTTCTCCATGTGCTCATGAAGCTTTTTGAAATATTTTTCTTTGAGATGAGGATTATCAATATTAATTGATTAGATCTAAGATAAGCTCTTGACCTTTGGTTAAAACATTGATAGAAGATTTAGAACTTTCATCGATGTCATCAAATTGTAAGGCCTGAAGATTCTCATCATCATCATCATCATCAGAAGAAGAAGAATCCTCATGAGAAGAGTAGTGTTGGAGAAAAAGATTATTGATTTGTCATGAATCTCTTCATCAAGATTAAGCTCATAGAGCTTCTTTTTTATACGACAATATTTGGAAATATGACCTGTGTTTTCCACAACGAAAACAAGTAATGTTTTTATTTTCATTGTTAGATCGTGGTCCCTTATCTGGGCGGGGGATTCCTAGAGAAATGGGATTTTTGAATTCATGGTTTTAAAAGATCGGTAGGGACGATCGCGATGTTTTTTATGAGGTTTGGTGCTACAATCCTCACAGTTAGATTTGGAAGAAATTTTTGAATAAGATTCATCAAACTGAGCACAAAAAGATCCTAGTTCTTTTCGAGTTAGTTTTTGTTCGCGTTTGATTTGTTTTGAAGTTTAAATCATGGCAAATTTGTAATCCTTCTTTTTTATGAAGCTAATAAGTTCTCCGTAAGTAAGTTGCTCATAAGGAAATTTGACCATTAAAAGTGTCTTGGATTTTGTTTCGGATTTTATCTCCTAAGAGACGGGGTAAACCGGCTAAAAACTTTTCCTTTCCAAAATGGTTGATTACCATCTTCTCTTTGCATAACCCTAGTTAAAAAGGTATCTTTTGTACCATCGAAAGTCATGAACTTTTTACAACAAGATTAGAAAGTAGTTCGGCATTTTTATCTTTAAGATATGAAGGATCTCCAATAAAATGTTTGAAATGGTAAAACAATCAGGGATGCAACTGCATCTTGAGAAGATTGATTATTGGAGTCCAAAATAGAGTTCCAGAAGAATCACATTTGACTAGCTGTAAAATAGTTCTCTGGTCTTCCGCGGTTAAGATATTATCCCACCACCCTTTAATTGACACAGCAAAGCCGCTATAAAAGTAGTTCAGCTATAGCGTAATCAGAAGTTTGATTTTGAGTTTTTGTAAGCATTAGCTACCATGGTCATTTGTTGAAGAAGGTTCAAAATTTGATATTCTGAAAATCCATCAAGATTCCATTCATAAATAGAACTGGAGTTGTATTTATTTTGGATAATGGTGGGTTTCTCTTCGAGAGCTAAATCAGGTGCTGTGGGACGTGGGTAATACATCTTAGATGCAGAGGGGTGATTCCATTGGAGACGATTGATTTCTGTTTCAATATGACCTTCTAGGTCTTGAATTACTTCGGTTGAGTCATCGACGATTTGATCCTCGTTGCTCATGGATTTTGAGTCTGGAATATAAGGAGTCTTAGAAGTGGATAGTTGTGTAGAAAGTTGTTTAAGACGGTTTTTCTATTTCAAGCTTAAATTCAAGACTAGATTCTTTAGAAACTGTCAAAAGGTTTGAAAATGGGGGAATTAAGTTTGTTGGAAGGAGGAATAAGAGTATTTGAAGTAGACGCAAAAGACAGAGGTAAACTGATTTCAACATTAGTAAGTTGATCTCCTAATGTCTGAAGAAATCGGTTGTATAATTGTTTTGTTCAATCAGACGTCGAATATCTTCGCCTTTGACATGGTCACTATTTTCTCGTTTTAGTTTAAAAGGAGAGGCTTGAACTGCTGTCCCATAATAAGAAAAATTAACAGGAGCATTAGGGGGGTGAATAGATTGGATCTTAGAGTTATTAGTAGTTAACCAAGTCATAGGCTTGGTTTGAACATTTATCGAAGATTGAGAAAAGACTTGTTCGAACCAATTAAAGAAAGAATGGTGTTCTCGTATATTATTGAGATAATCATAGAAAGAGTTTTGTATAAGTACACGTTCTTCTTTAGAGTAATTAGTAAAAAATTGCTCGTGTTTAAAACGGTTTCGTTGGGAATAGAAATCATGGCGAAGAAATTCTTTCTTGATTTTTAACTCTTGTGTAATGACATCAAGAGCAGAAGGGATTTCTTCTTCAGGAAATGCAGCTTGTGAGGCAGTAGGAGACATATTTGGTGTTCTCGAGGTATTTATATTTGGAAAAAGAGTTGTGGGAGGTGGTGGAATATAAACTGGCTGAGGTATGTTGTTGGAGTTGTTGATTCCTCGTAGATCATAGGTGAGTGTAG
Source organism: Linum tenue (assembly GCA_946122785.1). Lineage (NCBI taxonomy): Eukaryota > Viridiplantae > Streptophyta > Magnoliopsida > Malpighiales > Linaceae > Linum > Linum tenue. Next base: position 38,814,200 of record CAMGYJ010000008.1, read on the forward strand.
AGGAGGTATGTCGAGTGGGTGTAGGTATGGGAGAAAGATTTCTACAAGATTGGCTTCTAAGAAAAGTATTGATGCGCTGTCGAGCATCGTCTGTCAATTCAGGGTCTATATCAGAAATGCTAGAGATGGAGTTCCTAACAAAAGAGATGTTAACAGTACCATCAAGATGTTGAGTAATTTGATTAACCTAACAATGGTCGATGCTTCTAGGAATGGTAGCTCCTTCAAGGGTCCATTCTGTAGGAAGAGTAACTTCTCCCCATTTGATAGTTTTGGGAGTAACAGTGTTAGTACGAGTTAAATCAGTTTGCCAAAGTATAGTTTCTCCTTTCGTACCATATTGAAGAGCTTTAGAAGAGAAAGCAGATTTCATAGCTTTATAGTGTAAGCGGTAAACCAAAGAGATTGGTAAAGATCCTTGTTGGATTTTATAGTTGAAAGTTTTTATTTGTAGGGTTAAAACATCTAAAATATTTTGTCATGAAGAGAGACAGTAAAGTTTGGAAAACAATTGAAGTAAATTGGTCCATTACAAAGACTTGATTCAACAGTTCCAAGTAAAGAGTCGTTAAACTCAAGAAACCAACAATCTCGTAAAACCATTAAAATAGCAGTATTAAGGCCTTCTTTGGATAGAGGCTTAATCCCTACTTGAACTAACCCAATATGGATATGGTTGTACTTCTTTTTGTGTTGTTGAATAGATTTTTGAGACAAAAGTTTGATAGTTTCATAATCATTGAAAAGATGAATATCTCTTTCTTCGGTTTTGATGGTATAATCCATTTTATTGAGGAAGTTAAATTTGCTTTGCTCATAAATTTCCTTTTGGGCAATCCTAGGAATTTACCAATTATCAATTTCTTTACTAACAGTTTCAAAATTAATTTCTTCTTGGTTGATCACACGGTTCCCGGTGATGTCAGAATTAGAGGAAGAAGAGGAAGGTCTAAAAATCGAACTCATGACTAGAGGAAAGAAGGTAAACAAAGGTAGGATCTAACTTACAGGTGAGATAGATTAACGGCCAAAGATGGTCTTACAACTCTCTCACAAAGGACTCAGCTAGGATCTAACCATGGGGTACCCATCTCTCAACTAATAATAAGTAAGAAGATTTAGACAAAAAGAAGGATTACAAATTTGCCATGATTTAAAACTTCAAAAACAAATCAAACGCGAACAAAAACTAACTCGAAAAGAACTAGGATCTTTTGTGCTCAGTTTGATGAATCTTATTCAAAAATTTCTTCCAAATCTAACTGTGAGGATTGTAGCACCAAACCTCATAAAAAACATCACGATCGTCCCTACCGATCTTTTAAAACCATGAATCAAAAATCTCATTTCTCTAGGAATCCCCGCCCAGATAAGGGACCACGATCTAACAATGAAAATAAAAACATTACTTGTTTTCGTTGTGGAAAAACATGTCATATTTCCAAATATTGTCGTATAAAAAAGAAGCTCAATGAGCTTAATCTTGATGAAGAGATTCATGACAAAATCAATAATCTTTTTCTCCAACACTACTCTTCTCATGAGGATTCTTCTTCTTCTTCTTCTTCTGATGATGATGATGAGAATCTTCAGGCCTTACAATTTGATGACATCGATGAAAGTTCTAAATCTTCTATCAATGTTTTAACCAAAGGTCAAGAGCTTATCTTAGATCTAATCAATAATATTGATAATCCTCATCTCAAAGAAAAATATTTCAAAAAGCTTCATGAGCACATGGAGAAACCTCATGTGACTATTCCACCTACCAATCCCTTTCATCAAGGTTCGACGTATAGTGTGAAAGATATCCTTTCTCGACATAGTAATAACGATTCCCACAATCCTTCTCTTCCTGACTTCCAAAAGGAATTGGACATTGTTAGAAAGAAATTCAACAATTACGACAGTTACAAAATAGTGATCATGAGATATTACAAACTTTAATAGCTCTCAAACCTTTAGAAGAGCCATCAACATCTAGCCCCGACAACTTTTTCGATGAAACTCCTCATGCAACCAACAGTTTAGAAACAGAGGAAATGCTAACTGATGACGATTTTCTATGTTTTTTATCTACCATTACTACCCAAAAATGGTATGTTATCATTAATATTCAGGTTTCTTCTGATTTTACTTTAAGCACAGTGGCCCTTCTTGATACAGGAGCAGACATGAACTGCATCCAAGAAGGATTAATTCCAACTAAGTACTATGAAAAGACCCTCGAGCGTCTATCTACCACTAACTCTCAACCGCTTCAAATACAATATAAACTTTCTAATGCTTTAATTTGTCATCAAAATGTTGAATTCAAAACTCCTTTTATCCTAGTTCGTGACATGCAACAAAAGGTGATCTTAGGGACACCTTTTCTAAATCTTCTAAAACCTTTTACCGTCACCGACCAAGGAATTAACACTGTTGTGTTAGGCAACAATGTTGAATTCTCATTTCTCCAAAAACCAAAAGTTCGAAACCTAAATGTTTTACGACGTTCTTCTATAAAATATATACACCATATAATTCGTTGTAAAACTAATCAAATATCTTATTTGCACGATGAGATACATTTTCAGCGAATCTTACAAAAGCTTTCTCAACCCCTTTTGCAAAAACGAATCAACTCTTTAAAAGAGCACATTGAAAGCTCTATTTGTGCTGATACACCCAATGCTTTTTGGCATAAAAAACAACATCACGTTAATCTTCCTTACGAAAAAGATTTCAATGAAAATCTCATTCCCACCAAGGCTAGGCCTATCCAAATGAATTCGGACCTTGAAAAACATTGTCGACAAGAAATTAAAGAATTGCTCAAAAAGGGCCTTATCAGATCTAGCCAATCCCCTTGGAGTTGTTCTGCTTTCTATGTCATTAATAATGCAGAAAAGGAACGTGGCGTTCCTCGTCTTGTTATAAACTACAAACCGTTGAATAAGGCTCTGAAATGGATTAGGTATCCTATCCCCAACCAAAAGGATCTACTCCAGAAACTTTCACAGTCACTAATATTTTCTAAATTTGACATGAAATCCGGATTTTGGCAAATCCAAATCAAAGAAACAGACCGCTATAAAACTGCTTTTACCGTTCCCTTTGGCCAATATGAATGGAACGTCATGCCGTTTGGTTTGAAAAATGCTCCCTCAGAATTTCAAAGAATTATGAATCAAATCTACTCTCCTTATTTTGATTTCATAATAGTTTATATTGATGATGTGCTGGTTTTTTCTTCGTCCATTGACCAACATTTCAAACATCTTATTCTATTTCTTGAATTCACTCGACGTAACGGTTTGGCTGTCTCTAAACCAAAACTTTGTCTTTTTCAAACTAAGATACGTTTTTTGGGTCACTACATTAGTCAAGGAACAATTGTTCCAATAGAAAGATCGCTTCAATTTGCAGATAAATTTCCTGATCAAATTTTAGATAAAAATCAATTACAACGGTTCCTGGGTAGTTTAAACTATGTCCTTGACTTTTATCCCAACATCACTCTTCTTTATAAAGCTCTCCATGATAGATTGAAAAAGAGCCCCCCTCCCTGGAGTGACCAGCATACCAAAATAGTTCAGCAAATTAAGAGGCAGGTTCAGAGTCTCCCGTGCCTTCACATAAGTGATCCTTTTCTCCCTAAAATCGTCGAAACCGATGCCTCTGACATAGGATATGGAGGAATCCTTAAGCAGATTCAGAATGATAAGGACCTGTTAGTATGCTTTACTTCTAAACATTGGAACCCTACCCAAATCAACTACTCCACTGTCAAAAAAGAACTGCTTGCTATTGTTTTATGCATCTCAAAATTTCAGCATGATTTGCTCAATCAAAATTTTTTACTACGCATTGATTGTTAATCAGCAAAATACATTTTGGAAAAGGATGTTCAAAACCTTGCTTCTAAACAAATATTTGCACGATGGCAAGCCATCCTTAGCATTTTTGATTTTGACATACAATTTATAAATGGTTCTTCAAACTCTCTTCCAGACTTCCTTACTCGGGAATTTTTGCAGGGAGGACGAAGTGCGGAAAACTCTCAGGCTTGCAATCTCCAGTCATAATGCCCCCTACCACTAGATTGCGAGATAAAGAGAAAATCAAAATCAAAACATGGAGAGAGATATTTGATGATGAACAAGGAAGCCTTGATCATTCAAGTGAGTATGAAGAAAGTTCTGATGATTCTGGTTCACACTCAAGTTCATCCAAAGCTTTAATCAATATTGATAAGCTTCCTCTTGAAGCCCAAAATTACCTTCAAAAATATATTGTCGTTTCTGGTTCTAAACAAAAGCTTCCCACTGAAGCTTCAACTTCCTCAACAATTTCCCCTTCTAAACTAATTCTTTCAAATACTCAAATGCCAAGTGGCATCCTACCCACACCCATCTCTTCCGAAGAAACCAAACAAATCTATCAGCAACATCATCTTGATGTCGCACCTTCCTCAACAGAGGTGGCATCTTCGATAGCCCCTCTCAAAACCGATTTTCCCAAAACTCAAGAGGTGGTGGTTGTCCAAGCCCCTCAAAATCGATTTCAAACGTATTTTAAGAAAAACACTTTTCAACCCATTTTCGTTGTCGAAGATGGTTTCTACCATCAATATCCAAATGTTACTGCCAAACATTTCCTCAATGAGTGGTTCTTCAAACCAAGATCCCTCAACAAAACCCACAAATATTATGAACTTATCCTCACAGAAACTGGATCAGTCACCTTTTCCCACAAATTTGATCCTTCAGACAAAACACTCAATACCCACTCAACCTGCAAAATCCACCAAATTATCCACCCTCGCCAATGGCCTACTAGCCCAAACACCAACCAAAAATTCCCTGCTACTATTGATCTTAACCACCCCCAAATCTGCCAATCCTTCAATTACTGGGATTACCATGAAGCTTGGATTAATGCCTTCTTCAAGCAAAACCATATGTACCGACACTCCTGGAGTTTTTTCTGGGATTACAAAACTCCCATTATTTTCCCCCAACTGGTTTATGCACTGGTGGGATCTTTTTGGGCCAACTGAAAATATCTATCCAACTGAGATACAAGAGGGATATCAAACCTTCTGTCAAAAATATTCTGGTCCAGGATTACCCCTCCTCAAATTTTGTTACTACATCAAAGTTCCTTGGATTACTGCTTGGGAATTCAGTTACCAAACATGTGCCATCACAAAGGTACCCATGTTAGGCCGCAGCTTCAAAACCAAATATTGGGCTGCAAATCCTCGCCCAGAACAAGCCTACAAACCTCAAGTCCTCCAATGGTTCAATAACAATCCTGAATTGTCCAAAGTTATCGAAAAATACTCAACGCAATTTTTGCAAACAAAATCCTCAATCAGCGCTCTCTTTGCTGGCGCCAAGACTGAAGAAGAATACTTCCAAATTCTCAAAGATGTGGCGTCTAGCTCAACATCTGACGTAGATTCCCCGTTCCAAAACCATGACCCGGATGAAGAAGTGCTTGGTCCTTTGCCAAGCAAAAACACTAAGTTGAAGACAAAGAAGAAGTGACTCCATTGCTTCTTCCACTACCAATGTTGGGCTTGTGAAAGCTTTGGTACGGATTCCCTCATCATCCTCCTCCACTTGAAAAGGATTTGCCCTCAAACTTGAATCATCGTCGAGAAAAGGAGCCAAGTCAGCAACGTTAAAAGTAGAGCTCACACCATACTCGCCTAGCAGATCCAACTTGTAAGCATTGTCATTGATGCATGCAAGATTTTGAAATGATCAATCTCTATGAGGCAGTAGCTTAGAATGTCTTTGTAGGGGAAACCGTTCCTTCCTCATATGTACCCAGACCCAATCTCCTGGCTCAAACTTTTGAGGGCGTCGATGTTTGTTCACATTCTTCAAAATCTGCTCGAGTCGCCTCTCTATGTTCAGCCGTGCCTTTTCATGAAAGTTTTTCACAAACTCCTCCTTCTTTGCACCATCTAAGTTAACACACTCATTGAAAGGTAAAGGAGAGGAATCCAATAGGGTTGAAGGATTAAATCCATACACAATCTCAAATGGTGAAAACTTAGTAGTAGAATGAATAACCCTATTATATGCAAACTCTTCATAAGGCAAACACTCTTCCCACGTCTTGATGTTACTTTGAATGACAGCCCTAAGCATTTGAGACAAAGTCCTATTGAACACTTGAGTTTGACCATCTGTTTGAGGGTGGCAAGTAGTAGAAAATAACAACTTTGTACCAAGCTTACTCCACAAAGTTTTCCATAGGTAAATAAAAAACTTAACATCACGATCAGAAACTATCGTACGATGCATGCCATGCAACCTAACAATTTCTCTAAAGAACAGCTCGGCTACATTAGATGCATCATTAGTTTTATGACATGGTATTAAGTGTGTCATCTTCGAAAAATTGATCAACCACAACAAATACAGAATCTCTACCATGTTTACTCCTAGGCAATCCAAGAACAAAATGCATAGAGTTATCAATCCAAGGAGCAGTAGGAATAGGGAGAGGAATATATAACCCGTTTGGTTGTACTTTCGACTTTGCTTGGTGGCACTTAAGACACCTTGCACACACCCTTTCCATGCCACTTATCATGTGTGGCCAGTAAAAATGTTCTTCGAGGCAATCCAAGATCTTGGATTCCCCAAAGTGAGCCATAAGGCCTCCACCATGAGCTTCTCTAACCAATAACTCACGAACTAAAGCTCGAGGCACATAAAGTTTTTTAGCATGAAACAAATAACCATCAACTCGATAATACTTTCCCTCACCATGTTTCTCACAAGTCTTATAGATCTCACCAAAATCAGAATCATTGGTGAGAAGAGATTACCTTTCCCTATGTGCTTGAATCCAATAAATCTAGCATCAAGAGAAGAGATTACCACATATCTTCTAGAAAGGGCATAAAAAACCACATTCTCCTTACCTTGCTTGTAGAGAATCACATAGGGAAAGGACTCAATGAACTCCACCCATCGAGCATGACGCTTGTTTAGCTTGTGTTATGCCTTCAAGCACTTCAATGATTCACGATCACTGTGGATCACGAATTACCTAGGCAAGAGATAGTGATGTCACGTTTCTAGAGCTTGAACAAGAGCATACAGCTCTTTGTCTTGAGTGGGATAATTCAAAGCAACACCACTTAGTTCTTCTCCTACATCAAAACCGCACCAATGCCTATACTAGAGGCATCACATTCTATTTTGAAGGTTTTAGAAAAGTCAGGTAACATCAAAAGAGGAGCATGAGTTAGTTTATATTTCAAAACTCGAAAGCTTTTTTTTCGAGCTTTACCCCATTGAAATGTCATGTTCTTCTCGATAGTAGCGGTTAAAGGAGAAGCGATGGTGCTGAAATCCTTTACAAACCGACGATAGAACCCTAAAAGAGCATGAAAGCTTCGAACCTCATTGACATTACTAGGCATGGGTCATGCCTTAATTGCCTCAATTTCTTCCTCATATACCTCAACACCCTTCAAACTTACCACATATCTAAGAACACAAGCTTATCGATGCAAAACATATTTCTTAAGATTACCATACAATTGCTCTTTTCGAAGAGCCTCCAAAACATCCTTAAGATGAATCACATGGTCATTTAAATTCTTAGAGTAGATAAGAATATCATCAAAATAAACAACCATGAATTTTCCAATGAAAGCTCTCAAAACATGGTTCATCAATCTCATGAAAGTACTAGGCGCATTAGTCAAATTGAAAGGCATAACTAACCATTCATATAACCCATGTTTCGTTTTAAAGGCAGTTTTCCATTCATTCTCTTCTTTCATATGAATTTGATGGTATCCAGATTTTAAATCTATCTTAGAAAACACGTTGGAACCATGCAACTCATCAAGCATATCATCCAATCGAGGAATTTGATGGTATAGTTAAAGCTCCTTTTTTCCCCTCTGGATTGGTTCGATAAGCAAGTTTGTCCGGAATAGACGCACCAGGAACAAAGTCGATTTGGTGCTCAATGCCTCTTATCGGTGGTAACCCTTTGGGAGCTTCCTCGGGGAAGACATCCTCAAATTCATGCAAAAGAGATTGAATTTCACGAGGCAAGCTAGTGGTTAGCCCAGAATTCAATATCTTGAGCCGTAAGAATGCCCAGAACGACTTCACAACCAAGACTCGACCAAGAATACACAAACTCAATTAAAACACAATCTTGCATGATCCGGCTTTTGTTCTTGTCTTTTGCGAGCTAATCTTGAATTCTTTGTGCTCATTTTTTTTTTTTGTATTTTCTAGAACGACTTTTTCCAACAGATGCACATTACAATCAAGAACGAATTTTAAACAAACAAGAAACTAAACTAAAAGACCTTCTTGGCGACGTTAAAGGACACAAGAACCTGTATCTTGGTTGATTTCACATAAGATAGGAGGATGCGTATGCAACTGTGTTTGAACTGGAGCTCTAATACCACCTGATATAAGCCAAGGCTCCAATTCCAGTTAAGTAAACAATTAGTAACACAAACCGAATTAACTCGGACCTACTCCATGATTGGGAATAGGGTCAAGTATACGATGTGACTCCACAACTAGAATGATGAACTAGTTGATAATGTCGGCTCTCCTTGCTAGCTCGATTCCACGAATGGAAAAGAAAGACAAGTAAGAGTTTAGTACTCAAAACTAGGGTTTCTTATTGATCAAATTCTGTCCAGACCGTAGGCAAATTACCCTCTCTTTATAGAGCTCACAAAACCATGTTTCTCTACTTGAACCACTCAAAAATCCAACTCCTATAAGCTAAAGAAAACAAATACCAAAAGGAAAAGGAAAACAATGAGGAAATAAGCTTAACAGTTTTTTAAAGGGTCCAGCTTAACAGGTTTCACGAGTAGGAGTTCCCTTTGGGATTTTCAGGCCTACCTTCTTGCTCTTCTTGGATTCAGATTAAGTTGACCTCGTTCCCCACTAACAATTCAGGCTCCACTGATGCGAAGCTCTTGGCCAAATATGCTTGTAGTTGAGCCTTGAACACTTTGGTTTGGCTTCGAGTAATTGAACCTTGAACTTGACCAGCCTCTTCTCGCACCAATGTTGGGCTCGTTAAAGCTTTGGTATGAATGACGTCATCATAGACCCTCCTGCTAATTTTGTTTCGTCGACTATCACGGGAAATTGAGGAGGCACCTGAAAACACTAACGCAGGCCCTACCGCCAAGAAACCTTCAACCACCAACTCATGTACTACAACCAAGATACCTAAACACCAACTAAGACCCTACCGCCAAAATACCTATATACCAAATCAGGCTCTACCGCCACAAAACCCCTAATCAGGCTAAACCGCCACGGGAACAAGATAGAACCAAATCAGGCTATACCACTATGGATAAAAATTCCAAATTAGGCTATACCCCAAGGGAACAAGACATAAACAAATCAGGCTATATCGCCATGGATAAAAATCCTAAATCATGTTATACCGCCATGAGAACAAGATAAAACCAACACAGGATATACCATCATACAAATCCCAATGCAAGCTATAGCGCCATACAAAAAAATTAATATAGGCTATACCATCATAAAAAAACTAATGCAGGCCCTACCTACCGCCATGATAAAAAGAAACCAATGCAGGCTATACCGCCATACAAAACAAAAACCAACTACACCGTCAAACAACAAATCAATGTAAGCTATACTGCCATACTAGAAAAACCAAAACAGTATAACACAACCATGATCTAACCAAATCCAAATAAGTTATACTGCCACGGGACCAAAAAATCCAAACAAGGTTGAACTGCAACGTTACAAAAAACCCCAAATGAGGCTATATCTCCATGGGACCGAAACACCCAAATCAGGTTATATCGTTATGAGAACAACATAAATCCACTATAGGCTATACCACCAGAGGACCACGAAGATCCAAAACGAACTTACTGCCATAGAAAAAAATCCAAATCAAGCTATACCGTCATGGGAATAAGCAAGTTCATTATTGCTATATCGCATGGGATGACATAAGCTATATCACCTCATGAACTAACTAATACCTTATTGGAAGGGAATGGGCTAGCGCCCCTAACCTTGCAAATTTTCGCAATATTAACCAGCCAAAATTGGTGTACTATGATAACTTTTTATATCTCTCACATACCTAGAGATACACAAAGGGGGACAACTGTATACACCATTTTTTGTTCGGATTAAAACATCTTTTATTTAGTAAAAATTAGTTTTGTTTAAGGTTTGGAATAACATATCTTAAATTCTTTCTAACTAAAATGTTTGTAGTGCTTAGGAGGGGCATGTTTGCCATAAGTCGATGAGATTAAGCAATAGCAAATCTCGATTGATACTGAGAGTTGACATGCTTTGCTCCGAATAGATGAATTAAGTCTTCTCTCAATGAGTTCGTCACATGACTTGAGATGTCGATTTGGTTCTTAAGACGTTGGGTTTTGCAAAATTGGGCCTCGACTTTTGAAACAATAAAAGAAAAATAAAAAAGTAAAATTTTTTAGTATTCAAAGTATCAATAAATAAAAATTACATTACAACTACAAGCCTATTACAATTACATTATATATGAGTGCTGAACATAAATAAAAGACCAAACCCATTTCTAAGAGTCTATGTCCAGCCCAGCCAATTTCCCCTAAGAACTCGGGCCAAGCCCATATGCAGGTCAACAGAAGTCAACTCCAATCTCACACACCAGGCCCAATGACAAATCTGTCCAGAACCCAATATGACCTTCCAGACGGGTCGAACCAAAGTGGCTCGACTAGACCCAAAAACCACCGCCTCTATTTCCCTATAAAAGGAGACCAACTCTTCCTCTAAGGGGGGGGGGGGGCAATCAATAGCCACTCATTATCTTCTTCTTCCTTTTCCTCTTCTCTTGCCTTTTTTCTTGAAATACAGATAGATGTGAAGAGAGACACAAAAATAGAAACTCTCCTCTCTTTCCTTTCTTTTCCTAACAGAAAGACAACAAAGAGAAACGGAGGACTTCTGTCCACTTCTTCTTTTCTTATCAGACACACACAGAGAGAGACTAGAAACCTCCTTTCCACTTCTTTTCCTTCACCCAGTACAAACATTCTAGTTCAAAAATACCCAGCAAAGAGACAAAAAATTTGTAGACCCACTACTGCAAAAGGAGTCCAGCCGCTACAAAAGAAAAAGGCAATAGAAGCGAATAAAGGATACTTCATCAAAGGTCAGCGCTCTCGCCAAATAAAAGGAAGAGAAACCAGAAATCGTTCAGAACATACCAAAATCACAGAAAACAAAACCATGATGATCGATTAACCCCCAAAACTAACCAGATTTGAACTGACATCAACCCAAATCATCGAGTGCCAAAGAGCTCACCATAATCATTGCGAAATTTGTTGTCTGTAGTGCTATTGCCAGCCGACGACTCTTTTTCTTCCCTTCCTTCGATCAAAACCAAGGTCCGAATTTAAAAAGAGTAGAGGTCAGTACTTCAAATAAAGATCCATAACAAAAAACTGGGAATATCACAAGAAAAAAAAGGCTGTTAAAACTCCCACCCAGCAGTTTTGGAGTCATCCCTGGCATCAACAGGTTTGAAGGCTGGATGTCACTTCTTGTTTTGCCTCCTTTCCTCGAGTGAGACACCAAAACAAGAACCAGAGGTGAGAACCTAATACCTCGCCAAAAATCAGAATCCATCCAAGCCAAATCAATGAATGAAAATCAAAGAAAAAAAAAAGACAGCTTACCATGTTTCTTCTTAACACCACTGCTGCCATTGGGATATCTCGCCAGCGGCGGTTCCCTTTTCTTTCTGTCCGTACGTCACGGCCAGGGACATAAATGGCAAACAAAAAATATAATTCAGGATTTTTTAAAACCCAGATCCCAAAAACGGATCAATCCTAAAAATAAAAGAAAAAAACTACCCAGAGTTCATTTTGTTGATCTATTGTCGTCGGTAGCCAAACGAGAGTCCCACCGACGACCAGATGATGCCGCCAGACTATACCACCAGCGAGATCCGTCTCGTAACCTCTACCTCTTCTTGATCAATCATATAACCCCCACTACATAAAACAAAAGTGATATAAGCCTAATAAAAAAACCCTAAGAATCGAACAAACAATACATGCATTGACCTTACCTTTAGAACCATCATTGTCGCGTCAGTCCGTGCTGCCGATCTTGTTATTCCTTTGTTCTTCTTTCTTATCATTACTAGAACAGAGGAGAAGAGAGATCAAGGGAGGTTGTTGTTTTCCTTTTGTCGAGTCCGTGCAAAAGGGCAAGGGCGAGATTCAAGGAAGGAGAGGGGGATCGAGAAAGAGAGGGCAGAAGAGAGGAGCAGGCAGATCAAGGAAGGATTTTCTTTTCTTCCCTCGTTTTGTTTTCCTTTTGCTACAGAAGGAACGATAATAAGGAGAGAAGAGAGTGTTGGGGGAGGTTGTTAGGTCACGAAATAGATTAGTGTTTTTTATATACTCTCTATCGTGAGATGGCTTAAAAGCACTACGATTTCATCAAATTACACTCTACCATCGCCCTTCTCTAACAAAATGAAGCTAAAATAAAGTTCATGACTGGAATCGAACCCACGACATCCATTTCACAACACCAACTAAACAAACTCTTTAAACCAATTAGTCTACTAGCCAGTCACTTGTTAGTACTAATAATCCATCTAAATTGATTTAGGTAAATTGCAAGGTTGGCCACTGAGATTACTAAAAAGGTTCACGTTTGGTCACTAGAAATATTTAATTCTGTTCGTGGTCACTAACTTTACATTTTTGTTTCATCATTGGTCACTCTCCGTCCAACTCCGTTAATTTTGTCCTACGTGGTCAACTCTAATAGTTGACCGTTAAGTGAGTATTGTTGCAATTAACAAATAATAAATAAAATTTTTAAAAATTTCCACCTCATTTTCACAATTCTTAAAAATTAATTCCTTTTAATCTAATAATCTCCCATAAGTAAGCCAAATCGACTCCTTGCATAAAGGCGGCAGCAACGGCAGCGCTGCTGTCATGTGACCTGACTCGGAGGCGGTGCTACTCGGTGCCGGCAAGTAAGCAGCCTCCACAAGCCACAAGAATCCCTCTCATGTTGGGAGTCATTCAATTGGACCTTGTCGATGCAACCAGGCAGTGGCATTCGCTTTAGTTCATCCTAAATATCAAATCCCCAAATCAAAATCCAAACAAAACCCCTAATCCCTAGTTTCACAAAACTAACCAGACTGGAAAAGAAAATGTCCAAAAAAAAAAAGCTCAAATCACCTCTAACTTGTGAAGGTAATCGTAAATGTCGGAGGCATAATGCTGGCACATCTGAGGATCATCGGGGATTGTATCTTTGTCCTTGATATCGACTTCGACCGTCGCCTGCAAGACTTCTTCTTCTGGAACGGGAGCAACAAACTTCTTGGCCTTAGTCCTCCGCTTAGCCTTCGCCTTCTCCTTGGTTGTGCGCTTCTCCGACCTATCACCAGAAGTTAGATCTACCACCACCGCCCCAACATTAGCCACCTGAGGAAGTTCGCCTAACACAACCCTGCTCTTCTTATTCTACTGATGGATAGAAAGGCTCTACTCCACATCCGCTGGAATTGTCACCGTCACCGCTGCCCTCTTCCTAGTAGCGTGAGTGAGTGGAGCGCAGTTCTCTTGATCCGCCATCAGAACAAACTCCTTCTACCTCTGCTTCTCACAATCCGAAATAGAGTTGGAAGAGGAAGAATGGGAGAGAGAGCGAAAAAAAGGGAGTACCATTGTGGTGTGAGGTGGAGAAGTGAGGTAATGTGATTTAGTAATGGCTGGGAGTGAAAAGTAACGAGTGCCATCTTTGTGTTTTCACAATGAGAGGGGCATTATGCACCTATACTTCTCACGTCAACGACTAGCAATTTCAGGCGAACGGGCCTTCACATTAGGTTTCGCCTCCGAAATTCATCTTCTTCCGGCACAAGGACGTTTAGGGCGGCAGTAGTGCTGGGCGATAATGATATAATCAAAGTTGCGCAGGGCCAAGCTTCTCGAACCAAATAGAGCCGGATAGGATGGAAATCGATCGGACAGTATTCACCTGTGAATAAGGGAAATTGATATATGAATCGATCGGATAGATTCAACTCGGAATAAAGGGCAATCGATATGGGTAGCTCTCCACAACCAGGGTGAATACCTAGATGATAAGAGTCGCTCTAGCACTCTGGAGATTCTCGATAGAGTAATTAGGGCAAATTCCTCGTAGGGAACTCGATAATAGCCTCTGAAATTCAATAATAATCGTCTAAGGGCAAACCAACGTATTCAGTCCTTTAAATAGGCAAAGTACAACCCAAATCTGACTCCAACATGGAAAAACAATCATAAACCGACTTTAAAACATGAAAACTCGGAAATAGCCCATCAAACCCGTTAAGCCCAACCCGTTAAGCCTGGACCCGTTAAGCCCAAACTGTTAAGACTGGACCCGTTAAGTAAACCTGTTAAGGCTGGACCCATTAAGCAAACCCGTTAAGGCTGCTTCTTGCAATCTGCCTTCTCCTTCAACGTCATTGCCTTAGCACGTGTGACTGGCCCATTGATGTCCTCATCAGCCCCTCCTTCTTCAAAAGGATTTGCCCTCAAATCCGAATTGCCATCCAAATAAGGTGCAAGGTCAGAAACATTAAATGTTGCACTTACTCCATACTCCCCCAGCAAGTCGATCTTGTAGGCGTTGCTTCCAATCTTCGAAACCACCTGGAAAGGACAATCACATCGGGGCATCAACTTTGATTTCCTCTGCTGGGGAAACCTCTCCTTCCTCAAATGCACCCACACCCAGTCGCCAACTTCAAAGTGCATCGGTTTCCTCTTTTTGTTCACATTGCGCATGATCTGCTCCGTCCTTCTCTCAATGTTCAATCTCGCCTTCTCATGTAAACTCTTCACGAACTCAGCTTTCTTGGCTCCATCGAGATTGACCTGCTCGTTGACTCGCTATGACACAAGTCCTAACAATGGCCAAGTGTAACCAATGAAAGGGACTGCAGTATAGTGGCTCAAGTAATAAATATCAAATCCACGTTGACTCGCTATGACACAAGTCCTAACAATGGCCCTTCTAGTTGTGGGAGAAATTCTTCTTGATAATGATGTTGTTCTTGATATGCCCATGGGTCTGATTGTTCTACGTACTAAGGGGGTTGGTACTGGAACCCGAATCCATAGTATTCTCCTCCTTGATTGCTGCAGGGAGTCTCGGGGTAATACCACTCGGATGGTGGTGGATCCCCCAATGGTTGGAGAAGCCATGAGGATCCATGATTCAGATCTGCACCAACAAAAATAAAAACACCCAAGTGAAAAGCAAGGGTGGAAAAGAAAAGAAAAACGCTAAAGTAACAAACTTCTGCCTTTCCTAATAATCTAGAAAGTCCCCGGCAACGGCGCCAAAAACTTGACTCGCTATGACACAACTCCTAACAATGGCCAAGTGTAACCAATGAAAGGAACTGCAGTATAGTGGCTCAAGTAATAAATATCGAATCCACGGGTCTCTAGAGTTACTATTACTCATCTTCAGTTCATTATCTAGCAAACCAGATTAAGATGAAAGAACTAAAACTACTCTAGCAAACTACAGTTAAAGTTAATCTAATTACAGTTGGGAACTCACTTAGGTATGATTCCCCCTAGCCACTAGCCAGATTAACGATTCATGATCTCTAACTTTTTTCACTTTCATTCACAATGCCGAGAATCCTTGACTAGACCTTGAGTCTCTACTAAAGGAACAAGGCCCTCTTGAGTCAATTGCCTAGAGGGACGTATCCTTCTCTAGAACAACCGATCAAGGCATTCTGAACTAGACTCCCTCTATCGAATGAGGTTCTCAATCGATACAAAGCAGTGAATCGACCCTCGACTAAAGCAATCGATCCACTACTATCAATCTAAGGTGCTCTATTGACCTAATCAGGTATTCGCTCTCATAGGATCAAAGCAGAATCAATAATCTCGACTAAAGCAGAATTGAATCATGAAAACATGCATAGATTGAATATGAACTCAAGATTATCAAGTCAGAGTACTCATACAATCACCCAATCAAACAAACATAGCTAGGGTTCCTCAAAACCTAAGTGAAGGGAAGTTACTCCATAGAGAAGAGAGAGTGATGGACCGTTAATTACACATGTTTTTACCCCTGTTCTTACACCGTTTGAGATGTAGTTTCTCGTGTTTTAGGCCGATTTCACGCTAGGTTGTGCTTGTTTCTGATATTTCAGGTCCTAGTACGTGAATGGAGGCTTGGGAGCGAGTTTGGGGTCGATTGGACGAAGATCGGACGCGTGGCGAGGTGCTGAGGAAGCCACACGGGCATTCCTGGATATCACACGGCCATGCAGGTCATGCTTGTGGCTGTGTGATTTGTGCGGAGAGCAAACACGGGCAGAGCAGAATTTCCACACGGCCGTGTGGGAAGCCTGAAATGTAACTAATCGATACGCCGCGTTTTGAGCCATACGGGCAACTGGGTGAGCCACACGGCCGTGTGGCCTGCCCGTGTGAGTCGGGAAACCTTGGTTTTTACCCAAAACCGAGCCACAAGTGAGAGAATCGGATTTTCAGGCAAAAACAGAGCCCTAGAGAGAGAAAGTGCGAAGAACACATCCTAGAAGCTATCTTGGAGCTGGGTTTCATCAAATCGAGCTTGGAGATCGTCATAGGTGTCGCAACCGTCCCTCCGGGGGGTCCGATGTCGTCGCGTCGGCGATTTTGGGAGTCGCCATCGATCTTACTTGGAGTGGATCGAACACTCTTCGAATCGGCTCTAACCTTAGGGTCAGAACCGAGATATGGTCTGCGGTTAAGAGATATGGGTTCGGGAGTACGGTTACGTGTGGGGAAGTTAAGCAACACCCCCACAACACCCTTAATCGGTACTACTTAAGTCTGATAAGTTTTATATTCGTTGGGTGTATTTTAGTAATAATTTAGTAATTTTAGGGTCCCACTGGACCATTAAATAATTAAATCGTATTAATTATAATTTAATTGTACGCCCACTGACGTAAAAGATAAAGTTAATTGGTTAGTTGGGCTCGAACCTTGTCGGTTGCCTACGTACCCGTTAGACGGGATCAAAGTCCACGTAGTTCGTTAGGGACCTTGATAATTTTAAAGGTAATTTTTACCACGTTCCACCGATCGTGGTTCTCGCGTATTAAGGATTTTGTTAACTTTGATAGTTTTAGTTATAACTTTTAACACGTTCCACTGAACGTAATTTTCGTATTATAATTTTGTTAATAAAATTTTATTTAGATTATTATGATGTTACAAAAATAAATGCAAGGATTTTAGTTATTAGGAAGTATTTTGACGTATTGGGAAAAACAACGAGATAAACTTAATCCGCATTCTACATTTCGTATTAAGAATTTGGAACAAATAAAATCAACTGAGATAATTATATTAATGCATTATGGGTCTGCAACCCAACTGGTTAAGTTGGCTGTCATCATAGACCGTCACTCTCATTCGAGGTATATAAGCTTCACTTGTGAAAACTTAATTCAGCCTAAAGAGAGGCGGCCGCCCTCTCTCTCTCTCGTCACTCTCATTCTCGCCTCTCTCTCTTCCTCTCGATCCTTCCACTTCTCTCTTCCTCTTCCAGAAACAAATCAAACCATAGCCACCCTCTCTTCTCCTCTTTCTTATCTCGTCTCTCTTCCACCATAGACCGAAACCCTAGCCATCAATTAACACCGCCGCCGCCATCCTCTCTCTGCTTCGCCCCTCTCTCTCGTTTTGCCCATCTCCTTCACTCTAA
This sequence comes from Linum tenue, assembly GCA_946122785.1. Taxonomy (NCBI): domain Eukaryota; kingdom Viridiplantae; phylum Streptophyta; class Magnoliopsida; order Malpighiales; family Linaceae; genus Linum; species Linum tenue. Next base: position 38,832,022 of record CAMGYJ010000008.1, read on the forward strand.
AAAAAAATGAAAACCGAAGGAGAGGGAGGCAGCAAAACTCGACTCCTCCTTTCTACCATCCGTCGTGGCCGCCCTATCGCCAGCCGAGGAATCCGACCACGACGGACCTAACTCGGAGACTTCCTCCCTAGATGTAAGTAAAATCGACATGCATGGCCTTTTTCTTTGTATTTTATGATCTTATTTTTATCGGGATTTTGCTAATTTTTCTAGGTTTTGGTTTTGTGCGAGGCGGAAGGGAGATCGACGACACTCAGACCTCGTCGGCAGGGATGGCGAGCCTTGCCGCCGGCTAGAATGGGGTAGGCTCAGATCTGTTTAGTTTTTATGTTTTGTTGTTTTTTCGTATTCTTACTTGTTTTTGAATTTCTGGGTTTTCTTTTGGGGTTTCGATGGGAGGAGAAACAGAGGATGGCGCCGGCCCCAGAATCCGCCGGCAACGAACGCGGCGGTGGTTTGACGACGGCTAAGGCGGGTGAGATCTTTTTTTTGTTGTTTTTTTGTTGTTTTATTACCTCTTTAATCGATTCTAACCTCTACTTTTGTTTTGACACAGGTTTTGAAAAATGGGCAGATCTAGGTAAGGATCACTCTAAACTGAGTTTAGTATGACTGGGGAGGTTAAACTAAAATTAATGGACTAATGAGATTTTTAACATAGCTATCGGGTCTGGATTCCCAATAAAACTGGTTATGTATGAGTTTGTGTGAATCGAAATGGTATTTTTTTGGACTCCACTTAGTATGGCTAGAGGTTAAAAATATGAAAAGGGGATTTGCTTGTTATTGAATTTCGAATTTGATGGTAAATCTGTGTTTTTGGTAAAAATGGTTGTTTTTGTATGCTTTTTGACTCTTAATGTGCTAATCAGTTGCCTAAAAACGCATATAGTTTTACTTATAATAGGCTAGATCATTAATTATCACAGCCACTGCTTGTGATTTGGTAGACTGTCGCCTGTAAATAACTGCTTCTGCTTGTGATTTTGATTAGATTAGGATTTTGGTTGGTTTAAAAACTGGTGAGAGTTTGTGAATGGTATAATCTTGTGTTTATAGTTGCCATAGATCTGGATTTGATGATGATATAGTGTTTATTCAACTATACGCAAAAAGGAAATATGAAGGTGTAGCATAAGATTAAAATAGACTATCAATCGATGAGAAAAGTAAACAAGTGCTAAATTGAAAGAAGCAGCATGCCATCACTATGAGCATATCTTATTTAAGCAAATAGAGTGCTTGGATATAAAGTGATTGTAAGGTAAATTGCTTGAATACAAATAGGCAAGCTGATGAATGATTGTAACTCTGCAATGATCGAGTAGAGGCTATGCTAAATGATCTTAAATTTACCAATAATAATGGGAGCAAAGTTAAAAAGCACCAACCTTGTTAAGATATCTGCTCCAATAATGCTTTCTTGATGCTGCTCCGATTCAATCCCTGGACTCAGTCTCGTGTTGTATTGGAGTTAGAATTTCTGTATGTATTTTTTCTTTTTAATCCCCCCCCAAAACATAGAGCCCCAAGAGCTCATTTATAGCAAAAAGGCTGTGCCACGTGTCTTTACTTCCTTGGTCGATTTTGAGGCCCATTGTGAGGCCTCCACCACAGTTGGTCGGTTCTGCATGGTCAGGATAGGGTTGGCACACAATTTTAAGCTTAAATGGCAGAGCTGTGGGCCTGTATTTTGGGCCGACTTGGCCTTCGTTTGGGCTTGGAATGGGCTGGGATGGACTTGAATTTGGGCTTAAAAATCTGGAATTGGACTAATTGGTCTCTTCTAATTTTTTCAGGTAACTGGGCTTGGTTGACTGAGAAAGCTGGGCTAGTGGACCAGATTCATGCCTCAAAGTTCAAATATTCCTCTCTTTGTAATTGTATATGTACAAATCAAATTGCGTGGCCCAAATTTTGTAGAGTTAGTATTAGTCATTGTAATTAATTCTAATTCTTGTTTTATTTAAAGGTCATTACCCAAGTTGTATGATGTATCAAATAAAGCTCATTTCACTATTCAATTTGTCCCATTTCAAATACCGAATCCACTATAGTCACTTCTTCCATCCAATTGAGAATTTATATTTAAGATTTGCCACTGCTAATCTTTCTTACATCGATCCTATCTTAACTAATTAACTAATTATGTTCTAGAATCGACTATGAGCAAATTTGATAATTGTTGGTTCATATTGACTTGCAACTGCTAGTCTCAACCGAACTATATTCAGCTTCCTTTTTTAAATATAATCGTAGTACGACGTTACAATAATTACTTTCAGTAAAACAATTATCCCGGACAAAATGTGGTGTCTACAGTTGCCCCCCTTTGTATATCTCTTTGTATAAAGAGTTATACAAAGTTTCTATAAAGACACTACATTTTGAAAATGAAACTCTCGGAAGTAGAAATTGAGCTGATGCTTGGTAATAATGACGTATCCATATTGGTAAGATGATGGTAATCAAATTGTATAAGAAAATGGCAGTGATGAAATCAAAATTGCCATTCGGTAACAACTAACAACGATATATTCAAGTTGTTCGTGATAGGAACAAATTAAACGATTTTGAAACATGTTAGCGATGAAATCAAGCTAACCATTTTGTAACAATGATATAATCAGGTCGCATGTGATAGAAATTTAGACAAACATCGGAATAAGTGTTAGGTATAAGATCAAGCTAACCGTGTTGTAACAACGATGTACTCAATTTTTTGTGTAAACGGATATTGTACTCAAATTGTCTATGATAGAAATCAAATAGAACAATGAGGAAGATATTAGCGATAAAGATCAAGCTAACAATTTTGTAAATGATGATGTACTCAAATTGTTTGTGATAGAAATCAAACGAAACAATGAGAAAATGTTAGTGATAGAGATCAAACTAACAATCTTGTAAAGGATATTGTACTCAAATTGTCTATGATAGAAATCAAATAAAACAATGAGAAAATGTTAGTGATAAAGATCAAACTAACAATTTTGTAAATGATATTGTACTCAAATTGTCTATGATTGAAATCAAACAGAACAATGAGAAAATGTTAGTGATAAAGATCAAACTAATAATTTTGTAAAGGATATTGTACTCAAATTGTCTATGATAGAAATCAAATAGAACAATGAGAAAATGTTAGTGATAAAGATCAAACTAACACTTTGGTAAATGATATTGTACTCAAATTGTTTGTGATAGAAATCAAACAGAACAATGAGAAAATGTTAGTGATAAAGATCAAACTAACAACTTTGGTAAATGATATTGTACTCAAATTGTCTATGATAGAAATCAAATAGAACAATGAGAAAATGTTAGTGATAAAGATCAAACTAACAGTTTGGTAAAGGATATTGTACTCAAATTGTCTATGATAGAAATCAAATAGAACAATGAGAAAATGTTAGTGATAAAGATCAAACTAACAATTTTGTAAAGGATATTGTACTCAAATTGTTTGTGATAGAAATCAAACGAAACAATTGAGAAAATGTTAGTGATAGAGATCAAACTAATAATCTTGTAAAGGATATTGTACTCAAATTGTCTATGATAGAAATCAAATAGAACAATGAGAAAATGTTAGTGATAAAGATCAAACTAACAATTTTGTAAATGATATTGTACTCAAATTGTTTGTGATAGAAATCAAACAGAACAATGAGAAAATGTTAGTAATAAAGATCAAACTAACAACTTTGAGAAAATGTTAGTGATAAAGATCAAACTAACAACTTTGTAAATGATATTGTACTCAAATTGTTTGTGATAGAAATCAAAGAGAACAATGAGGAAGATGTTAGTGATAAAAATCAAACTAACAACTTTGAGAAAATGTTAGTGATAAAGATCAAACTAACAACTTTGTAAATGATATTGTACTCAAATTGTTTGTGATAGAAATCAAACAGAACAATGAGGCCGATGTTAGCGATAAAGATCAAGCTAATAATTTTGTAAATGATGATGTACTCAAATTGTTTGTGATAGAAATCAAACAGAACAATGAGGAAGATGTTAGCGATAAAGATCAAACTAACAATTTTGTAAATGATATTGTACTCAAATTGTTTGTGATAGAAATCAAACAGAACAATGAGAAAATGTTAGTGATAAAGATCAAACTAACAATTTTGTAAATGATATTGTACTCAAATTGTTTGTGATAAAAATCAAACAGAACAATGAGAAAATGTTAGTGATAAAGATCAAACTAACAATTTTGTAAATTATATTGTACTCAAATTGTTTGTGATAGAAATCAAACAGAACAATGAGGAAGATGTTAGCGATAAAGATCAAACTAACAATATTGTAAATGATATTGTACTCAAATTGTTTGTGATAGAAATCAAACAGAACAATGAGAAAATGTTAGTGATAAAGATCAAACTAACAATTTTGTAAATGATATTGTACTCAAATTGTTTGTGATAGAAATCAAACAGAACAATGAGAAAATGTTAGTGATAAAGATCAAACTAACAATTTTGTAAATGATATTGTACTCAAATTGTTTGTGATAGAAATCAAACAGAACAATGAGAAAATGTTAGTGCATAGTGGTATTTCGCATGAACAGTTTCCACGTGTTTTTATACAAATATATTTTAGAAATTTGGAAAATGTTTGTGATGCATAGCGAGTCACTTTGATGTATAATGATGTTATGCAGTGAGTTTCGAAATGATTTTGACAATGATTGTGTAATGTGTCATGCAAATAATATCGTGAATGTTAAGTAAAAAAGATGGTATGATGCATTAGACAATTGGTATGCAAATATGTTGTTTTGTTTTTCGTTTGTTGTCTTGTTTTTACTCGGGGTTCCTTTAAATTGCTCGTCCTCTAGGAATTGTCATTTCCTTTTGTTCAACTTGATCCTCAGGTTTTTCTTAGGTTGGAGAGACTTTCAGCCTGCTCTCTTGAAATTTATCTTTGTGGTGGTAGTTGTGTGAGGATATACTTTGTATGGTGAAGTGATGATGTATGCTGCTTCATCTTTCTTCTCGGCCAGGTATGGGCCTGCGGTATAATATGACTTCTTTCTTGCTATGCATTTGAAGTATAATTGATTGGTCGGTTGTCTTGATGAGATATGAATGTTCTCGGGAGATTTCCTCATCAACTCATGAGTGAAAGTTGATTAATTTGATTCTTGGGTACTCAGGCTTCCCCTTCTTGCATGGTGCACCATTTTTGCCCCTGAGGATCCGTTACTTTCTATTCTCTGGAACAATGAGTGACTATATCAATCTTGACTTAAGACGAAAGCAAAAATGTTTGAAAACGTCTATTAGAGAATTAAAATTGAAAGCCATATCAAGACTTTGCTTTCGAGAAGTGTGTGCAAACTGGACAAAACCTTTTTTTTTTTTTTTGCGTGGTAGTTGCCATGATGCCAAATTTGGTTTTCTTTTTAGTAAGAGAAGTGTAAGCCAAGCCATGAGAATATCAGTAAGCCCTCGCTCTCACTCTTGATTTCGATTTTGATCGCTCTCACTCCCGCTTTGGATTTCGCTCAACACTCATTCCTATAGGTGATTTGAGTGTACGACACTTCAGCTACCATTAAGATTCTGGTCGCCTTGAGGCGTCGCCTATATGTTGTGACCAACTGTGTTCCTTGTGATGATTTACTCAAATATGGAATCCCTTAGTATGATTGATTTAGGAGGCTTCCATATGGCTTCGTCGAAGACATTTTTAGTCTCCCATGAAAGAGGCTTTTGTCCGATATGACCTCGAGGATACGAGTCTCCTTGTTCTTGAGGTGTAGTTTATTCAGATGGGTGGCGAGTATATGAAATCTTAACATTATCCGTATAAAGCTTCTTGTAGAGGGATTTTGGCTTTTGCCCCCAGAGTATGTGATTGACTTGATGGGTTAACAACCACTATTATCCGGATCCTTTTGCTGACAAAGTCATGTTCGAAAATACAGGCTGTTTCTTTTTGGGAATGCATCTTCAACTGGGTTTGCCCCCCAGTATTTTTCACTAGCCAAGACTGTGATATTCGTGAGTGCAATCTGGCTTGGGACTTGTCGAGATCCTTGTTTGGCCTCTAAATGTTGAATGGTATAGATTTTCAGCTTCTGGCTTTCTCTCAAAATGATGAATACCTTGGATGATGTGGTTTTGGCTATGACGATTTTCTTATCATGGAAGTTTCTTGCTTGAAGGTCCTCATTGTCGTATCTTGAGGTTGATCGGCAAAGATCTTGGCTTGGTACAGATAGTTGGTACTTCAAATGCTAAACCGGGGCACCCAGATTGTAAGTCCCACGATATTTTGTTTGTTTTTCTTTTCTCTTTTTTTTTTGGTGTGTGGGACTTACTTGACTCTGTCATGCCCACATATACGTTTCTTTCTTCCTTGATCTATTATTTGTCTTTGGTAGGAGTAGTATCGAAAAGTGGAGAGTTTGTCTTGATGATTGATAATGTAGGTGCCTCTTCTCGTTGGCTAGGTTGAATAGACTATTCTTTTTCCGTACAAGCGAGGATTATGAGACAATGTGCTTGTTTGTATAGATGAGTGCTTCACTCGTGAGACTCTAAGAAGGTTTTCTTGCTGTTATAGAAATGTTTGGCTCCTTGTGCATCGGAGTTTGGCTATTTGACTTCACGTAAACTGAGCTCAATTTGTTGGCGAAAGTCGTCTATAGTGGTGACGAGATTCTACAAGTAGCATGATGTCGTATACTCATTACACCTTTTGACTATTAGCTCACATAACTCATGGTCACCAGTTGGGTGTTTATCTCTCGATTTTAGCAAAACAAGTACACTCATAACACTAGTGGGTGCTCAAAATATTGATAGTAGCATTGTGTTTATAATCGCTCGACACCAGTGGAGTGTCCCAAATCTCAGCACCAGTGGGGTGCTCACATTTTCTTTGCATGAAAATCTCATGGCTTAGCTTGAAAATAAAATTGGATTTTGATGGCTTTCATTTTTGAGAAAATAAATCCGTTTAAAAAAAAAGAATCCGAAGTGGCATTTGTTATTTTGATAAAAAAACATTGATGCGAACTCTTAAATTAAGATTGATACTGTTCACACGATGCTCCAAAGAGGTCATAACGTGAAAGACCTTTTATTCATGACGATGAAAGTAAAAGTGGTACATATTTTGTCATGGCAAATTATCTCGATATTTCATTTATTGGATAGGATCAACATCATCCTTGAATCGAGTTTTGCCTTGTAGTTCGTCCAACTAATTCCCGTGAATTGGCAGTGGATTCTTGTTGACGTCCGGACTTTTTGGATTTTCTTCGAACTTCAACCAATCGGCGTTCAGTATTTGTTGGACCTTGATCTTGAGCGATCTACAATTATCCGTTGAGTGTCCCGCGACGCCTGAGTGGTAAGCACAGTGTTGCTCCGACTTGTACCAATTTGGATAAGGAGGTTTCATAGGCTCACATGGTACTATGACAATGAGGTGACTTTGGATTAGCCGAGGGAGAAGTTCGGTGTATGTAATGGGAATAGGGTCAATTTGGATGGGTTTCTCGTATCTCCCCGAACTGTGTTGGTAGTGGTTATTTGGTAGTCATGTGACTTGTGTCGGCATCTGCACTGCTGGTTGAGTAGGAGATCTCGACGTTGAGCAATTGGTGCAGCATCAGCAATATAGTGATGAGCTCGATCCTTTTGAAATCGGCACTGCCAAGTACTTTCTTTTGCTTGTCCTTGAATTATTTTGATCACTTGCTCTGGCAGATTATCATGTTTTGATCCTGTATTTTTATGATCATGCATGTTCTTTGAGGCCACGACGTCAGTTTTATCGTTCGATGTTACTTTGCCGTGCGGTTGGTAGGAAATTTCTTCGTCGAATGACGTATCTCCACTTTTCACTTCCATTGTCTTCTTGATTTTTGACAAAATTCTCAGAATCATGCTAACATCCTCTTTCATTTCTTCAAGCCCAATCACTCTTCTCTTGATGTCATCTAAATCTTTCTGAAATGCCTCCATGACGAGCTTAGCCTTCGATCTTGTCGAATACTTAAGGATTAGACTTTTTTTCCTCGTGGAAGAGCAATTTTATGAAACCTAATTACGTCTTAGCATTGTTAAATTGTTTTTATTTTTTTGTAGGTATGCATGGTGCTTATGCAAAATTTAAATGATGTATGAATGCAAAAATGGTTTCTTGTGATGCATATGCTTTGCAAAACATTTGTACGATCAATTCTGAATTAATAAATGAAAGTTTTAAAGAAAATATAAGGATTATGAAATTTTAAAACAACTTTCATCCAAACAATCACGCTAATTAAGAGCAATGCACATAAGACAACTTATCACGTCAACAACAAACATATATTTATATGATAGAAAGAACATTTCCCTACTTAGGTACACCTAGGGTATTCGGGCGGCGTAACAACATGATTTTAGGGTGGTTTTGGGGGATTGTTTTGGACGGCTTAGGGAGGTCTCTATGTTTACTATATGCTGGCAGGGGGAATTCCTAGGGATTTGGCTCCCAAGTTGTACCCCGCTATAGCCCTTTCGAGCTAGCTGGGTACCTCAAGATCAACCTCGGATCTGAGTTCAACTTGGTTGGAAAGTTTTGTGTGGTTTCCACTACTGTGAAAGTCACGGTACTCCTTTTCCGTTTCTAATAGGATAGCTCGGGTATAGAGCTTTCATGCATGAATGCAGAATTTAATTGCGAAAATATAATTGCGCAAATAGTAAAGTAAACACCCAACACGTAATAGAAAATTAGAAAACTTATCGAACTTAGTTATGTAGCTCGACTCTCGAGGTCCCCAGCGGAGTCGCCAACTGTCGCAACCGTCCCTCCGGGGGGTCCGATGTCGTCGCGTCGGCGGTTTTGGGAGTCGCCATCGATCTTACTTGGAGTGGATCGAACACTCTTCGAATCGGCTCTAACCTTAGGGTCAGAACCAAGATATGGTCTGCGGTTAAGAGATATGGGTTCGGGAGTACGGTTACGTGTGGGGAAGTTAAGCAACACCCCCACAACGCCCTTAATCGGTACTACTTAAGTCTTATAAGTTTTATATTCGTTGGGTGTATTTTAGTAATAATTTAGTAATTTTAGGGTCCCACTGGACCATTAAATAATTAAATCGTATTAATTATAATTTAATTGTACGCCCACTAACGTAAAAGATAAAGTTAATTGGTTAGTTGGACTCGAACCTTGTCGGTTGCCTACGTACCCGTTAGACGGGATCAAAGTCCACGTAGTTCGTTAGGGACCTTGATAATTTTAAAGGTAATTTTTACCACGTTCCACCGATCGTGGTTCTCGCGTATTAAGGATTTTGTTAACTTTGATAGTTTTAGTTATAACTTTTAACACGTTCCACTGAACGTAATTCTCGTATTATAATTTTGTTAATAAAATTTTATTTAGATTATTATGATGTTACGAAAATAAATGCAAGGATTTTAGTTATTAGGAAGTATTTTGACGTATTGGGAAAAACAACGAGATAAACTTAATCCGCATTCTACATTTCGTATTAAGAATTTGGAACAAATAAAATCAACTGAGATAATTATATTAATGCATTATGGGTCTGCAACCCAACTGGTTAAGTTGGCTGTCATCAAACGCACCTGTTCCACTGAACGAGGGTTCGAGACCCGCTCACCCCATTTTTATCGTCGCTTTATTTTAGAGAAAGGGGAAGGGTAATTTTGTAATTGCATAAAAGGACGGTGGCAAGGCCATGTAAATCTGCAGAAACCCTAGGGAAAATTTGGTCCTTTTAAAATTCGAGGTATATAAGCTTCACTTGTGAAACCTTAATTCAGCCTAAAGAGAGGCGGCCGCCCTCTCTCTCTCGTCACTCTCATTCTCGCCTCTCTCTCTTCCTCTCGATCCTTCCACTTCTCTCTTCCTCTTCCAGAAACAAATCAAACCATACCTCTACTTTTGTTTTGACACAGGTTTTGAAAAATGGGCAGATCTAGGTAAGGATCACTCTAAACTGAGTTTAGTATGACTGGGGAGGTTAAACTAAAATTAATGGACTAATGAGATTTTTAACATAGCTATCGGGTCTGGATTCCCAATAAAACTGGTTATGTATGAGTTTGTGTGAATCGAAATGGTATTTTTTTGGACTCCACTTAGTATGGCTAGAGGTTAAAAATATGAAAAGGGGATTTGCTTGTTATTGAATTTCGAATTTGATGGTAAATCTGTGTTTTTGGTAAAAATGGTTGTTTTTGTATGCTTTTTGACTCTTAATGTGCTAATCAGTTGCCTAAAAACGCATATAGTTTTACTTATAATAGGCTAGATCATTAATTATCACAGCCACTGCTTGTGATTTGGTAGACTGTCGCCTGTAAATAACTGCTTCTGCTTGTGATTTTGATTAGATTAGGATTTTGGTTGGTTTAAAAACTGGTGAGAGTTTGTGAATGGTATAATCTTGTGTTTATAGTTGCCATAGATCTGGATTTGATGATGATATAGTGTTTATTCAACTATACGCAAAAAGGAAATATGAAGGTGTAGCATAAGATTAAAATAGACTATCAATCGATGAGAAAAGAAAACAAGTGCTAAATTGAAAGAAGAAGCATGCCATCACTATGAGCATATCTTATTTAAGCAAATAGAGTGCTTGGATATAAAGTGATTGTAAGGTAAATTGCTTGAATACAAATAGGCAAGCTGATGAATGATTGTAACTCTGCAATGATCGAGTAGAGGCTATGCTAAGTGATCTTAAATTTACCAATAATAATGGGAGCAAAGTTAAAAAGCACCAACCTTGTTAAGATATCTACTCCAAGAATGCTTTCTTGATGCTGCTCCGATTCAATCCCTGGACTCAGTCTCGTGTTGTAATAAAGAGATTGGAGTTAAAATTTCTGTATGTATTTTTTCTTTTTAATCCCCCCCCCCCCAAAACATAGAGCCCCAAGAGCTCATTTATAGCAAAAAAGCTGTGCCACGTGTCTTTACTTCCTTGGTCGATTTTGAGGCCCATTGTGAGGCCTCCACCACAGTTGGTCGGTTCTGCATGGTCAGGATAGGGTTGGCACACAGTTTTAAGCTTAAATGGCAGAGCTGTGGGCCTGTATTTTGGGCCGACTTGGCCTTCGTTTGGGCTTGGAATGGGCTGGGATGGACTTGAATTTGGGCTTAAAAATCTGGAATTGGACTAATTGGTCTCTTCTAATTTTTTCAGGTAACTAGGCTTGGTTGACTGAGAAAGCTGGGCTAGTGGACCAGATTCATGCCTCAAAGTTCAAATATTCCTCTCTTTGTAATTGTATATGTACAAATCAAATTGCGTGGCCCAAATTTTGTAGAGTTAGTATTAGTCATTGTAATTAATTCTAATTCTTGTTTTATTTAAAGGTCATTACCCAAGTTGTATGATGTATCAAATAAAGCTCATTTCACTATTCAATTTGTCCCATTTCAAATACTGAATCCACTATAGTCACTTCTTCCATCCAATTGAGAATTTATATTTAAGATTTGCCACTGCTAATTTTTCTTAAATCGATCCTATCTTAACTAATTAACTAATTATGTTCTAGAATCGACTATGAGCAAATTTGATAATTGTTGGTTCATATTGACTTGCAACTGCTAGTCTCAACCAAACTATATTCAGCTTCCTTTTTTAAATATAATCGTAGTACGACGTTACAATAATTACTTTCAGTAAAACAATTATCCCGGACAAAATGTGGTGTCTACAATAGGAGTGGAAATCATCATCCCAGAGCAGATTCTTCCCATTGTTATGAGTATGACTGCTTTGTATCCTGTTTTTCTCTCTCTCTCTCTATGGAGTAGAACCCTTCTCTCACTTGGGTATGAAGAACCCTAGTTCCATGTGTTAGGGATTTGATTGTAATGACTTGGGATGATTATACTGTTTGGTTTTAATCGAATGATGCATGTTTTATTGAATTGATTGAAGTCTGATCAGCTTTTCTTGATTTCTGCTGCAACCTGAGATAGATAGAATCTGATTAGGTTGTTAAAGCCTCTTCATTCGATAGTAGGAGATTGGTTATACGAGAGTTAGCCAGTTTACTGCTTTGTACTGGAATCCAATTTCAGTAGTGGAGTTCTGTGCTCATTGCTTCAGCTTTCTATCCCGGTGAAGACTAGTCGTCTGCCGGGTAGTTAGACTGAGAGGGCTTGGTCAGCTTAAGAGATTCCAAGCTACTGTCGGATCTTCCGCAGTCTAATCAACAGTGAATCAACCCAGGGTAATTACAATTGAACCTAACTAAGGAGCTAGGGGGACTCATTCCCGAGTGACTCTTTCCTGCTTTAGAAAACCGAACCATTTCCTGCTTTTTACTGCTTTTACTTTAAACACAAATCACTCGACTTAGTTGGCTAGATAATAGATAATCACGGAGTAAGCAGTAGATCTAGACCCCGGGTTGATAATAGAACTTGCCTGTTACTGCATTCCCAGACTGCGATTACACTTGGTCACAGTTTGGTGTTGTGTTTTGGCGTGTCAAGTTTTTGGCGCCGTTGCCGGGGAACCTCTAGGTTATTGGGGAAACGTGAGAATTTGTTACTCTAGCTTTTTCTTTACTGCATTGTTTTCTCTTCCACCTGTGTGCCTTCACGGGTTGCTTCTGCTGATTGTGTGAAGGTAGTGCATGACCCGTAGCCAGTCAGGAGAACTACTACCATTAGACCAGGAGCTTGAACGGACCTGCATGAACTTCAAGCGGGCTCTAAAGGCGCGACTGGCTGCGGAGGAGGCGCTACCACAGCTACAGATCACTGACGAAGAGGAAATGGCTGATCCAGAGAACCAGGATATGATCAATCCAGAGGAGCAGACCATGGGATCCTACTGGACCGCCAGAGCCGCGGACATGAGGTCACCCATTCAACACCCTCATGTTCCAGCCAACAATTTTGAGGTGAGCACCTCAGTAATCACCATGCTGCGCGGTTCAGTGGTGTTCCGTGGCAAGGAGGGTGAGTGCCCCCGATCGCATCTGAGGAGATTCCACGAGCTGATTGATGGAATCAAGATAAATGGGGTCCCCGCAGATGTCATCCAGTTGAGGTACTTCCCATTTACTCTGGAGGGGCAGGCAAAGGAGTGGCTAGACACTCGACCTCCGGGCTCTATCACCACGTTCGCCAACCTGGCGGACAAGTTCCTCACCCGCTACCATCCTCCATCCAAGACGGCTGACCTGCAGAAGCAAATTACCCATTTTGCTCAGGATGAGGATGAGACCATCAGGGATGATTGGGAGAGATACACCAGTCTCTTCCTCAGGTCTCCAATCATGGTTTCAATGATGCTTTCAAGGTGGGCACCTTCTATCACGCCTTCTTCCCGGAGGACAAGCAGCTGATTGACTCGGTTTGTGGTGGGAACATGCTACAAAAACACCGCCACAGCTGAATCAACTCTTTGAGGAGATGGCGGAGAACGGGTACGATTGGGGAACTGCCAGGAGATCGAGACGAGCACCAGGACGGGGTGTGCATGCTGTGGGCACCCAGTCATCTGATTTGGTGCAGGTGGTATCGAAGCTGGTTTCAGCTATCGATCGCTCTGGATTGATTGCAGGTACAGGACAGCCGCAGGCGATACACTGCCAGTGGTGTGAGAGCTCCCATCACACTGTAGAGGACTGTTAGGCGATGAGGGAATCGTCTACTCCCCAGGAGCAGGTGGACTTCATCAGTAATGGCAGGCGCTTCGACCCCTACAGCAACACTTATAACGAGGGGTGGCGCCAGCATCCTAACTTTTCTTGGGCTGGGGCAAATCCCAGACCACCAGCTCCCCAGGGACCACCCGGCTTCCAGAGGCCTCCTCACAAGCCCAGACAAGGGCAATTTCAGCAGCCGCAACAGCCTCTCTACCCGCCCAGACAGGGGCCAGTTCCACCTCAGTCACAGGTGCGACCATTTCATCAGACAGGGGCAGCACCTGCAGCCCCAGTACAGATTGACCCGATGGCGGAATTGAGAGATTTGGTGGGTTCTCTGGCCACCTCCAGTGCAAACAAGTTCAATAACATCGAGTAGTTCATGGAGAAAGCTTCAGGTAAATTCTTGGAGCTAGAAGCTGGTCAGAGAAACACACAGGCTGTGCTGCGGGATATACAGACTCAACTTGGGAGTGTTGCCCAGGCTGTAGCTCAGAGGACTCCGGGTACCTTGCCTGGTCAGACCATCCCTCACCCGTAGGACCCGAATGCCAACTGCAGTGCAATCACAACCAGGAGTGGCAAGATGACTGCCGATCCACCTGTTCGGGCAGCGGAGAGAGAGACTCCTGCTTCAACACTTCCAGCTAATCAGGAAGAAATGGAGAAGGAGGTTGAGGTGCCTGCTCCTAAACCGCCACCAGTGGTGAAGGAGTATGTACCACAGCTTCCCTTTCCTACTCGGTTGCACAAGGACCGACTGGAGACTGAGTTTGCCAAATTCATGGCAATGCTGAAGCAGGTAAACATAAGCATGCCCTTCATGGAGGCATTATCGAAGATGCCCAAGTATGCCAAGTTCATGAAGGATCTCCTCACCAACAAGAGGAAGCTTGGGGAGCTGTCAAATGTGATGCTCAACGAGGAGTGTTCTGCCATCCTGCAGAACAAACTACCAGAGAAGTAAAAAGACCCAGGGATTTTCACTATCCCTTGCATGATTGGTAGTTTGCATGTAGGGAAGTCCTTGGCGGATTTAGGCGCTAGCATAAATGTCATGCCATATAAACTGTTTAAAAAGCTAGGCCTAGGTGAACCCAGTGATACTAGGATGAGCATTCAACTTGCTGATAGATTCATTGTGCATCCTAGGGGTATAGCAGAGGACTTGATAGTCGCAGTAGGGACATTTTCATATCCTGTTGATTTTGTGATTTTGGACATAAATGAGAATGTTGATGTGCTATTGATACTGGGTAGACCTTTTCTCGCCACCGCCAAGGCGCTCATTGATGTGAATGATGGAAAACTGGTTTTACGAGCTGGGGGTGAACAAATCACCTTTTCTGTTTCTGATAATATGAAACACCCCAAGCTCCATGATGATTTAGACTACTGTGATGTTGTTGCTGATTTTGAAACCGCACTCGCCATCACGAGTGCGGGTACTGATGATTTCCTTGAGCGCTGTCTTTTGCTAGGGGAACAGGCATCACAGGATGCACAGTTGGAGGAGCAGCTTGCGGAGCTGGACGAGGCTGCGATCGAGGGGCGAGAGATACCATTCAAGCCAATCCCTATCTCGCCCCGGATCGCTACATAATTGGAGGAGCCACCGGAGTTGGAGCTTAAGCCCATCCCATCTCAACTGGAGTATGCATTTCTCCGGCAGGGGAATAAGCTCCCGGTCATTATTAGCTCGGATCTGACACCCGAGCAGAAGAGCAGGCTGGTGGCTCTGCTGCAGAAGTATGCCCGGGCCATGGCATGGAAGATCACAGACATCAGAGGCATTAGCCCATCCTTCTGCTCCCACAGAATTCTGATGGAGGATGAGGTTAAGCCAGTCAGGCAGCCACAGCGGAGATTGTCTCCTAATTTGGAGGCAGTGGTCCGGGCGGAGATTGTGAAGCTCATGGATGCAGGGATCATCTTTGCTATATCTGATAGCAAGTGGGTCAGCCCCACTCAGGTGGTCCCGAAGAAAGGCGGGATGACTGTGGTCCCGAATGAGAAGAAAGAGCTGATCCCGATGTGGACCGTGACTGGCTAGAGAGTCTGCATCGATTACAGGCGCCTGAACGACGCCACCAGGAAAGATCATTTTCCCCTACCTTTCATTGATCAGATGCTGGAGAGGTTGGCTGGCCATGAGTTTTATTGCTTCCTGGATGGCATGTCTGGTTACTTCCAGATTCCTATTGCATCGGAGGATCAGGCGAAGACCACATTCACTTGCCCCTTCGGTACCTTTGCTTACCGGAGGATTCCATTTGGGCTGTGTAATGCACCAGCGACCTTCCAGAGATGCAGGTTGGCTATCTTCGACCGACTCGTTGGACAGATCATGGAAGTCTTCATGGATGATTTCTCGGTATATGGAGACTCCTTCACTCACTGTCTCCATAACCTGGAACTCGTTCTGAAGAGGTGCGAGGAGACTAATCTGGCACTCAGCTGGGAGAAGTGCCATTTTATGGTTCGTGAGGGTATTGTGCTCGGGCACAAGATCTCCAAGCAGGGGATTGAGGTAGATCGCGCGAAGATTGAGACGATCAGTCAGCTACCTCATCCTGTTTCTGTGAAGGGGATTCGCAGCTTTCTGGGTCATGCAGGCTTCTACCGGTGCTTCATCAAAGATTTCTCGAAGATTGCCCTGCCCCTGACCAAGCTGCTAGAGAAGGATGCACCATTTCAGTTCACTCCCGAGTGCACAGCTGCATTTGAGACTCTGAAGGAGAAGCTTACCCATGCACCTATCATGATGATTCCTGACTGGTCTCTTCCTTTTGAGCTGATGTGCGATGCGAGTGAGTATGCAGTCGGAGCAGTTCTGGGTCAGAGACGTGAGAAGCACTTCCAGCCCATCTACTACGCGTCCAAGACCTTGAACGATGCACAGGAGAACTACACCACCACTGAGAAGGAGCTTCTCGCCGTGCTACACAAATCACTCGGCGATTCGCTACTTGATGAGCAAGGCTGATGCAAAGCCTCGGCTCATCCGCTGGATCCTGCTTCTGCAGGAATTCGACATAGATATCCGGGACAAGAAAGGAGCCGAGAATGTTGCTGCAGATCATCTCTCACGGTTGGAAGCCCCTCCGGTGGACAACTTCGTGGAAGAGATCGACGACTCCTTCCCGGGTGAGCGATTGCTGGCGATGACACTGGTGGACAGCATGGCCCCTTGGTATTCTGACTTTGCCAATTATCTGGTGGGCAAGCAGTTACACAAGGGGATGGCTACTCATGCAAAGCGCAAGTTCTTCTCCGATCTGAAGCACTACTTCTGGGAGGATCCTTACCTCTTTAGAATCGGAGCAGATGGCGTGATCCGGCGCTGTGTCATGGAGCACGAGATGGGAGACATCCTGTCTCAATGCCACGAGGGACCTACTGGAGGTCATCATGGAGGAAACCGCACGGCGCGGAAGGTGCTACAGTCGGGCTTCTATTGGCCCTCGCTCTTCAAGGATGCAGACACCTTCGCACGACAGTGCGACCGCTGCCAAAGGTCAGGTAACATTTCTTCCCGGGATGAGATGCCCCAACATATCTCTGTTATTTGTGAAATTTTTTATGTTTGGGGTATCGATTTCATGGGCCCATTCCCTCCATCTTTTGGCAATCTGTACATATTGGTTGCAGTGAACTACGTCTCGAGGTGGGCAAAACTCAAGCCATGCCCACCAATGATGCAAGACGGGTCTGCTCATTTCTGAAGCAGCTGTTCTCCCGGTTCGGGACACCTCGCGCCATCATTAGTGATAGAGGAACCCATTTTCAAGGGCAATTCACTAAACTCCTCTCTCGCTATGGCGTTAAGCATCAGGTGTTGGTGGCCTACCATCCCTAGTCAAATGGGCAGACCGAGCTGACGAACCGGGAGCTCAAACGAATAATTGAAAAGACGGTGGATCAGTCCCGCAAGGATTGGTCCACCAAGCTCGATGATGCTCTCTGGGCGTATAGGACTGCCTATAAAAATCCGATTGGCACTTCTCCCTATAGGCTTGTCTATGGGAAGGCGTGCCATTTGCCGGTAGAGCTAGAGCGCAAGGCCTTCTAGGCCATTAAGCTGCAAAACCTAGATTTGAGTGTTGCAGGTACAGAACGTAAGTTGCAGCTGCTGGAGTTGGAGGAGTGGCGTTACCACGCCTACGAGAACACCCTGCTCTACAAAGAGCGCACCAAGTGTCTCCACGACGCGAGGTTGAGGGGCCCGAAGGAGTTTCGGGTAGGTGATCGTGTTCTGCTCTTCAATGCACGTCTGAAACTCTTTCCGGGCAAGCTCCGTTCGAGGTGGTCGGGAACCCTTCACGGTCACCCAAGTTTTCCCGCATGGTGCGGTGGAGATCAGCAATGCTCAAACCGAGCCATTCAAGGTGAATGGCCACCTCCTAAATTTGTATTTGGGAGGTGCTGTCGAGCGGGCAGAGCTGCTGATCAAGCTCGAGGACCCTTAGTTCCTCTATTGGCGTCCAGCTTAAAGACGGTAAAGAAGCGCTTGTGGGGAGGCAACCCCACCGAGGTTTGCATTTTCTTACTTTTTTCCTTTTGTTTTTTTTTTTTTGTGTTTTTTGAGTCTTGAGATGTTGTTCCAGAGTCGAATGTCGTTTTTGAATAAAAACAGGTTGAATTTGGGGCTCCAGCAGTTCACACGGCCAGGCCTGAAACTCACACGGCCGTGTGGATTTTACCCCTTGGCCGTGTGTGCTCTCGGCAAATTCCACACGGGCAAATGTGCAACTGGCACGGCCGTGTGGCTTGGCCGTGTGGCCGACACGGGCAACTCATATGCTCGCACGGCCGTGTGGATTTTATCCCTTGGTCGTGTGAGCTCTCGGCAAATTCCACACGGCCAAATGTGCAACTGGCACGGCCGTGTGGAATTCCTCGGCCTGGCCGTGTCGGCCAACACGGGCAAAACCTGCACCTCACACGGCCGTGTGAGCCTGCCCATGTGGCCGAGCCACGGCCTATAAATTCGGCCGACACGGCCGAGTGGTTAGAAAATCCACTTTTGCTCGCCGGAAACCTCTCCCCCTCGCCGGAAAACCGCGCCTTTTCGCTCTCCTTGGCGATTTTCGGCCATTTTTGGTCGTTTTTTCCCAAATCCAACACCACACCCAACCTTCCCACACCATTATCGGCCTATCCCTCGTTTTTAGGTGATTTGGCTCGATTTTGAGTCGCCGGAGGCGATTTCCGGCGAGGATCCGACGAGCACTTCCGGGCACTTTTCGGCTTTTCGTCGCTTCCATCGCCTTCCCCTCATCATCCCCTACACCTCTACTTGAGTCTCCAGGTTTGATTTTGCCCTTAACTATGTTAGTTGTGGAGAATTGGGTGTTAGGGTGCATGTTTAGAGAACCTCATTGAATCTTGTGATTTTTGTCCAATTGATTGAGGGGAATGCATGAATTGTGTTTGAATTGTGTTGGGAAATGTCCCCCTTGATTGTTTGAGCCCTTGTGTGCAAGAATTTTGCAAATTTCATGCTTAACTTAATAGTGCACACAAGGTGTTCGATGAAATGCCTGTTTTTCATGCCATGTCGTAGGCACCGGTTGGGGCCCTTAATGATGTGCTTTGAGGGTGTATTTGTTATGAATGTGAACCTTAAGTTTCCTACTTTATCGTGAATGTGCACCCCCACTCAGATTATGCTTTTGACCCCCGAACTATGGATGAAACCATGGTTCGGCTGTTTTCTGTTCCTAAGTGTGGGGGTGTGATTGACCTTTTCTTTGGCTCTTTTGGTTCCACTTTGGGTTGTTCTTTTGCAGGACAATGTCGAAACCCGACCTCAAGCACCCGTTCATCCGGGATCTGAAGAGGGGCCCCGACCAGGATCGCTTCAAGCAGGTCCTGACATGCTCGTTTGGGAAGCACCATTGCTGGTCCAAACGGGAGTTTCAGAAATTGCACTGCTACGAGCACCTCTCCGCCGTCGTCCCCAACCGCCCATGGCGCCGTCTGCTCTCCATCCACGAGAAGGTTTACTACGAGCCCGTGCTGGAGTTCTACACGACCTTCAAGCACACACCCACGGAGAATTGGAGAAACGATGCAGCCGTCCAATTCAGGCTAGGCGGTGCCCCCGGGTCCATGAGCTACCACGAGCTGGCCGCTGCCCTCGACCTCGGCCTGGCCGATGGTGAGGACTACGTCACCGAGGTCAACGACCCGCCGGAGGTGAACTTCAGGACGCTGTACACCCGCCTGGCTCGTCCATGCCAGCGTTCCTTCTCGGCCGGGAAGACGAAGGCCACTACCATGCATCTCGACAACTGCCTTCTCCACCACCTGCTGGCGAAGTCTTACACCCCCGCTTCAGACAGTGCCAGCGCCATCACCAAGAGGGCCATGTACTTCATCGCGTCGATCCGCCAGCACGACCATCCTCTCCACTTGGGTTCTGTGGTGGCCAGAACCTTCGAGAAGAGCGCTTCAGAACTGAAGAGCCTCCACTGCACCCCCCTCATCACCTGCCTCGCCACCTAATTCGGGCTTTCACTGCATGGGTGCACAGAGCAGGGGGACACCCTCGTCTTTGGCAGGACGACGATAAGTCACATGCACCTGCTGTGAGAGAACCGCGACATTCAGTGGATCGAGGGGTTTCCGGAACCTCAGATCCCCGCGGAGGACCAGCCAGAGGGCCAGGAGGATGAGGCTGATGAGGAGGTGGAGCCCGAGGAGGTAGACGCTGTTGCTGCCCCCTGCCCCACCACCTTCGAGTACGGGGGTGGCAGCTCCGCTTTCCCCGAGCAGGACTACTTCACCTACCAGTTCGAGCAGCTGCGTCTCCAGAACCAGCAGATCCTTGACCAGCAGCTCCAGTTCCAGCAGCAGTACGCGGCTCACCAGGCCGAGTACCAGCACAGGATGGCTGCTTATGATGAGCGCCTGGACATGATGGCGACCCAGCAGGGGGTGACTCTGGCTCATATCGAGCGAGAGAAGGCTCGATCTAGGCGCATGCAGGAGGTCCAGCAGCACCTGCTACAGCTGCTGTCGGGCGAGCAGCCCGTCTGGAGGACTCCCTGGGAGGACTCTCCACTTCCACCTCCCCCAGCTGATGGTGATGATGGTGCTGATAGTGATGACGCCTTCATGGACGATATCGACCTGGATAACCTTGGCGACGAGTAGGCTGTACTTGTTGCCCATCTCAGTGTGTCTTTCATTTTGGACTTTTGTGTGTTTGCTCCATGAGTGAGGAGCTTGAACTTAGTGTCGTTTGTTTTTGTTTTTCTTTTGTGGATTGTTTATGTTGTGGCCGTCTGGGCTAACACTTATCCCTAAGGCACAGTGTGCTAGTGTGTTCTTGGTGTTCGATTCGTGCAGAACTGTCAATATTCCCGTTTGTTTCTTGCTGACTGGTCCACTTCCAGTCCCCCAGCAGTATTTCAATCCGGTAACATCGTTCCCCTTATCTCTCCCTCTACTCCATTGAGGGCAATGTCGTGCTTAAGTGTGGGGGGGTGCTTTGTATCGGTTGGAATCTATATTTGAGTGCTTGGAGCCTAGTCCGCTGTCCGAATCTTACGATTTGAGGGCTCCAAGTACTGTTGTTTGATCATATTGGCACTGTGTTTTGATTGATGAATTGAATGGTTTTCGGATTGATGCATGACAGCTTGATTGTGACTAGGACAACCTATGATGCGGACTGAGACGTGCAGTAGAATTATGTAGGGGTTCAGTTTTTCAACTGTTTGCTTACCAACTGTGACTTGGATTGATCACTTGTTCTTGACGGTCGTTTATGCATCTAGTTCAGGGAATCAGAATGTGAGATAGAGCATATAGGTAGCCATGTGAGATTTGAGCCTGCTCGTTTCTTTCTTGTGCGATAGATCCCTCTTCCATGATGTGTAGCATTCACGTTGTCACTAGCTAAGATGATGGGGGCATAGGATTAGCCCACAACCAAATTGACTGTCCTGATGTGTCATATCCCCTAGTCAGCTCCTTTGAGCCATGTGTTATCCCTTCTTTCGGTCTACAATGAAAAATCACCCTTTTGCATCTTTTAGAAGGTTCCACAGAGTGGTTTTTACATATTCTCTGCTGTTCCTGCTAAATTTAATGTGAGTGTTGGAGGTAGTGCTTAAAAGTTGGGCATGTGTTTGAAATATGTGCAGAAGTGGTGGCTCTCTTAAGAAATGAAAAGAGAATGAAAGAAAAACAAAGAAAAATTGAAAGCAAAAGAGAGTCACTACCAAAAATCAGAATAATGCCCAGTAAGTAGTGTTTCTTAGCAGTCTGGCTTGGAAATGCTAACATTTATACCTCCTTCGCTTTTGTGCTCTTGAGATATTGAGTAATGCAGAATAGCAGAAAGGAAATACCGGTTTGTTTGACTGTGATTGTGTGGGATTGGAATTGTGGAACCTTGTGCTGTGAATACTTCCACCACCTAAAAAGCCTTTTCCCCATGTCCAAGACCCTAGCCAGTCATTTGAACCTGTGTCTAAGACCTCCGGATTAGTTAGTAGTGACACTCCATATGTGAACTCTAGCATTTAGAGGCTGCCATCATGGTGAAGAGATGTTAGGAATTGAGAGAAATAGCATGCGCATTTTTCGCATCAAATTGTCCTGACCCCACTGGTCGAGAGTGAGTGATTCATTTTCATGTTTTATATACTCTTGTACCCCGGTGAGGACCTAGATTGCTCGGTCTCTATTCTGATGTCTTGAGTTGGATGCATGAGGTGACTGTTTTGAGTAAGTGGTTGAGTCAAGTCTAGGTTGGTTGGTGAACAGAAGGGAGACTCTTCCTTTACTCGATTTTGCTGCGCTCGAATGTCCTTTGTGGTGGTTGTCCAGGTTGCTATTGAAGTTGTTCATGTGTTGATGTTTGAAAACCAGTACGATTCACGGGTTCTGTGCCTTTAGGACTTGTCCCCAATGTTGGTATGATTGAAAAATGTAAGCTTACCTTGTGTTTGACTTGGTTTGCTTGGGGACAAGAAAACGGTTAAGTGTGGGGGAGTTTGATACACCGTTAATTACACATGTTTTTACCCCTGTTCTTACACCGTTTTAGATGTGGTTTCTCGTGTTTTAGGCCGATTTCACGGTAGGTTGTGCTTGTTTGTGATATTTCAGGTCCTAGTACGTGAATGGAGGCTTGGGAGCGAGTTTGGGGTCGATTGGACGAAGATCGGGCGCGTGGCGAGGTGCTGAGGAAGCCACACGGGCATTCCTGGACATCACACGGCCGTGCAAGTCATGCTTGTGGCCGTGTGATTTGTGCCGAGAGCAAACACGGGCAGAGCAGAATTTCCACACGGCCGTGTGACCCTGGCCGTGTGGGAAGCCTGAAATGCAACTAATCGATACGCCGCGTTTTGAGCCACACGGGCAACTGGGTGAGCCACACGGCCGTGTGGCCTGCCCGTGTGAGTAGGGAAATCTTGGTTTTTACTCAAAACGAGCCACAAGTGAGAGAATCGGATTTTCAGAGCAAAAACATAGCCCTAGAGAGAGAAAGTGCGAAGAACACATCCTAGAAGCTATCTTGGAGCTGGGTTTCATCAAATCGAGCTTGGAGATCGTCATAGGAGTGGAAATCATCATCCCAGAGCAGATTCTTCCCATTGTATCCTGTTTTCCTCTCTCTCTCTATGGAGTAGAACCCTTCTCTCACTTGGGTATGAAGAACCCTAGTTCCATGTGTCAGGGATTTGATTGTAATGAGTTGGGATGATTATACTGTTTGGTTTTAATCGAATGATGCATGTTTTATTGAATTGATTGAAGTCTGGTCAGCTTTTCTTGATTTCTGCTGCAACCTGAGATAGATAGAATCTGATTAGCTTGTTAGAGCCTCTTCATTCGATAGTAGGAGATTGGTTATACGAGAGTTAGCCAGTTTACTGCTTTGTACTAGAATCCAACTCCAGTAGTGGAGTTCTGTGCTCATTGCTTCAGCTTTCTATCCCGGTGAAGACTAGTCGTCTGCCGGGTAGTTAGACTGAGAGGGCTTGGTCAGCTTAAGAGATTCCAAGCTACTGTCGGATCTTCCGCAGTCTAATCAACAGTGAATCAACCCATGGTAATTACAATTGAACCTAACTAAGGAGCTAGGGGGACTCATGAGTGACTCTTTCCTGCTTTAGAAAACCGAACCATTTCCTGCTTTTTACTGCTTTAACTTTAAACACAAATCACTCGACTTAGTTGGCTAGATAATAGATAATCACGGAGTAAGCAGTAGATCTAGACCCCGGGTTGATAATAGAACTTGCCTGTTACTGCATTCCCGGACTGCGATTACACTTGGTTGCAGTTTGGTGTTGTGTTTTGGCGTGTCAGAGAGACTGCAGTAAGAATCTTCAGATGATCAGTCTTCAAGTCTGGGCTTGTTCCTCGAGCTTCCAAGGCGAAGAAATCCTCCAGTTCCACTCCAAGAATGCCCTCAAATCACCCTCTCTCTCTTTGGTTCGTCCCTAGGGTGTTTGGGATCCAAAACCCAGCTCTCCCTCTCCTTTGACTCGAATTTGGGTTAAAACCCAGAATTTTCCTACTCACACGGCCAGGCCACACGGCCGTGTGACTCTCCCAGGCTGCCCGTGTGAGTGTCAAAACGCGGAGTTTCGATAAGTGGCTTCAGGCTTCCTACACGGCCACGACCCACACGGCCGTGTGGACTTCCAGGGTGCCTGTGTGAGTTCCCTGGAATTTCCACACGGCCACAAGGGGTCCCCTACACGGTCGTGTGGCTTTTAGGCATGCCCGTGTGGCTTCTCAGCTTCTCGCCAAACGTCCAATCTCCGTCCAATCGACCCCGAACTCGTTCCTAAACCTTCATTCACGTACTAGGACCTGAAATATCACAAACAAGAACAACCTAGCGTGAAATCGGCCTAAAAATGCGAGAATCGACATCTCAAACGGCTCAAGAATAGGGGTAAAAACATGTGTAATCAATGGTCTATCAAACTCCCCCACACTTAATCGTTTGCTTGTCCCCAAGCAAACTAACTCAAACCAATGCAGCTCTCCAGACCTCTATAGCAACAAACAACCCCGATCGTCGGTAGAGCATTTTCTAGATCATATAGCAGCTTACGAGGTCAAGTGGTCTTCTAAGACATCCCCTATCTTTCTCAATGCGAGTACTAGACTCAAGCTAGGATCATGAGAAGCAGTGGAAGTAAGACAGTCAGTTCATGGATAAAGGGACTCACAACATTCACAACCAAGGACTCGTTGTACCGGGGTGTTCTTTCACTTCATTTCACCGTTGGAACCCCTTTTTGCACTTTCATTTACATTTCTCTTGATTTTTTTTTCTTTCACTTAGCTGGGGTTCCAACTGCAGTCTTTTGCACGGTCGACCCTTATGAGTCGAGCAAGAGCAATTTCTGTACACCTGGCGCTCGCCAGAGTACTTCTTTTAACTCCTTTTCCTCAACTCATGTGGAGGGTCAATGAAATTAAGGGGGGTCGGAAGCTCTATCCGTGCCCTTAAAAACACATCCTCGAGTAGGCAAACCGTTCAACGGGTGGAAGTTTTACTTGTACTGGAGACAGCTTAGCTTCACCTTGTAGGAGTACCCCACTAAGGATCACTAAAATCTCATCCAAAACTCGATTTTGTGCAATGAACGGTGCCACACAAGTTGGGCTTACCCCATGTTTAAGATTTTGATGATTTCGACATGGAGGACCAACTGCTTTTCATTTCACACATGAGCACCCTGTTCGATACACGAGTCCATAACACAATCCAAACAGAGTCCACATTACCACACGAATTCTACGGTCTTAGCTCCACTAATTCAAAAAATCAACTGGCACAGCAGAGAGCTAGATAGGAAAAATCTTATACTTCAACATCCTCCATAGTGCTACACTACCTCCCTAGGTTGCACATTACTCTAGAGACTGTCAATTCACAGCATACTGAGCAGGCAATTTGCATGGAAACACTTACTTGGAGCCCTCAAATTTAAAATTTTGGACAGTGGACTAGGCTCCAAGCACACAAATAGCCAAAAATTCACCCGCATACATAATCGAACATCCCCCCACACTTAAGCACGACATTGTCCTCGATGGAGGAAAGATACGGAGGGTAGAACGAAGTTACCAGATCAAGGGTGAATGACGGTGGACGAGGCAGGCGATGCATTCCAGGATGAGAGAGTAGTCGGAGGACAAACACCACACAAAATCTCACAACGGTTGAGTTAGTGACTCTAAAATCAAATAACAAAACTGACTCAACCGAGGACAAAAAGAGAAAGAAATGCAAACCGACTGGTTGGGTTGCCTCCCAACAAGCGCTTCTTTCACGTCGTGAGCCGGACGGTAGCTCCTAAGTTTCGGTCCACCCCAAAACCTCTTTGAAGTTGAGGTTCTCGTCGATGAGGTGGAGTCTCAAGTCACGAGCATGTGGTATGACAGGTTATGGAAGCTCGTGCACTTGATGCAGATAACGTCTCCACCCTCGAGACCTCTTCTTCTCTTCTCTCGTCTCATTGCCCCAAACTAGATATGACAGCATCGATTGACCACCATTGCGTCCACCAAGAGGAACCGATGTCAATGTGGCCTTGGTCTGGCAAAGAGACACTGCAAATGGGTCCTTGCTAAGCAGTTCCTCGAAGTTTGGTGGAGATATCACATGTAACTCATGGCCGGTGCAGGCCTCTTCCACCTCAACTCCGTCCTCATCCTAGACGCCAATTGCTTCTTCCACCTCCCTTCCTTCTTCATGTGGTATCACCCCTGGGAAATGATCAAGAACTCCTTCTGCTTCATTTTCGTCATCCTCCACAACTTCTTTCTGCACCCTTTCTCGCTCTTCTTCTTCTAGCACGGATTGGAGAGCAAGTTGCCAAGCAATTTCTTTCATGAGATCTTCTTGTATCTCCTCACTCATGCCCGCCTCTTCAAAGCTCATTTTGGGATGTGGGAAGGTGTGGTCGGCTGCGACAGGACATTCCTGATCATGATTATCACGGGAGCTCTCCGTGACAACTTTAGTGTGCTCCACAATGTCCTTGTAGCCTTCTTCTTCCTCCTCCTCTTCTAGTATGGTAGCAGAAGGGTGATCTGGAGCAGGTTGTGCACAAGATCGCTCAAGATCATCGACGCTCTTCTTATATCCGAACGAAAGAAGGTAACCATAGCCGCACTTGAATTCTATGACTACGATGTTATTTGGTGGGACCAGATTTGTGCCGCGAGAAGAATGCATGAGGAAGAACCTATAGAGACGTGGCAACAAATGAAGGCGGTCATGAGGAGATTTGTGCCTCAACAAATGAATGCATGTTCATAATCAACGAGAGCTTTACCGGGCTCTCCATTCATTGAGGCAAGGTGCGAAAAGTGATGAGGCCCAAGGAGGGTCTCGAGCTCTTAAACACGCAGCAAAAACGAGAATGGCGAAATAATGGTTGATTCATAGTAACTGAATAAGGATTTTTGCGGATAAAACAATCCAAGCTAGCAACTTCAACACTAAGGGGAAGAGCCTGGTTTGGGTAGAGAAACACCACGAGGTCAATGATGATGGGTTTGATCTCGAGGTCTGCAAGTCTAGGATCTCAATCCAAGACCAAACTTAAGCACTCATGCTCAAGGGAAACAACTCGGAGTAATGTTTATTTACTCAACTTAAACTTCAATTTACAATCGATGAAAAAGGCTATTTATAGCAAAAAACAACATAACCTAATCCTAATAGAACAATGAAAACCAATTCAAATGAAAAAAGAAAAGAAAATCGAGCAAAACACAAAAACTTGCACGCCAAGAAACTATCTTCTTCCCCAAGTAAGTTGTCCAAGAAACAACCCTTCGTACCATCTTTA
This sequence comes from Linum tenue, assembly GCA_946122785.1. Lineage (NCBI taxonomy): Eukaryota > Viridiplantae > Streptophyta > Magnoliopsida > Malpighiales > Linaceae > Linum > Linum tenue. The sequence continues at coordinate 38,859,554 of CAMGYJ010000008.1, forward strand.
AGCTCCTGGATCATAGTCTTATGGGGAAATTCGAGATCAGCCAATTCCTTCCCTAGGTTTAGAAAGTTGCCTAGTTTTACATCCAACTCGAAGCACCACTTGGTTGCATCCCAAACTCCATGAATAGTGCTCCAAAGTTGGTCTCAAAAACTATGTTTCTGCTTTAGCCAAATTCTAGTAGTTTTCATGTTGCAGGATAGGTTTTTGATTGCTATGAAACACGACCTTCCTGGCGTTCCCTCGACAATCCAACTGCACCAAGTTGTATTGGAGCATCCAATCTTCAAAACAAACCATCAAACTTGCATTTTCACTTAGCCATTTGAGACAACCAATCCTCCAAAGTATGCTTCCTAAAGCTGTTCCCACACTTAGAAAAATTCCAGCCTTGTTCTTGTTAACTTGAATCAATCTTCGAACGGTTAATTTGGACTTAAAGGATGATGGAATTGATATCATATCAAAAAGTGTGGAGGATTACCTTAAGAAGATGGAGACATTGATTATTCGAGCTCACATCAACGAAGATAGAGAAGCAACAATGGCTCAATTTCTCAATGGTCTGAACTGGGAGATCAGGCAGGTTGTGGAGATTCACCATTACGTGGAAATTGAAGATTTGGTGCAGATGGCTACAAAGGTTGAAAATCAATAGAAGGGAGGTTATGCTAGGAGGGAGGCATCTACTACGGGTCCTTCCTTGAGTGCACCATGAGCTCTTTTTGTCAAAAAAAGAAGACCCCAATGTGTGTTACAGGTGTCAGCGTCGAGGTCATGTAGCAAATCAATGCCCAAATAAATGAACAATGATCAGGATGAAGAATGGTGAGTACACATTCGAGCCAAAGGATGGGGAAGTCGAGACAGAGGATGAAGAAGAGGAAGCAGAAGAACCGGTATAAGGCAATTTTTCATATGTAGCTCAGAGGCTTTTGAGCGTGCAACCCAAGGAGGAGATTGAGCAGTGAGAAAACTTGTTTCGCACTCGTTGCTTGGTCAATGGGAAGCTATGCTCGCTGGTGATTGATGGTGGTAGTTGTACCAATGTGGTCAACTCGCAAATGGTGGCAAAGCAATGAAGACGCTTAAGCATCCACGTCCATATACCTTGCAATGGTTGAATGACAATGGCGCCATTAAAATCACTCGACAAGTACTTCTGAACTTCAGAATTGGCAGGTACAAGGACAAGGTGCTTTGTGATGTGGTGCCTATGTAAGCTACCCACATCATCTTTGGACATCCGTGGCAGTTTGATCGAGAAGCACAACACGATGGCAAGACCAATAAGTATACCTTGTCTTGCAAGGGCTGAACTCATATGATGGTGCCATTGACTCCCAAGGAGGGCTACAACGACCACTTGAAGCTGCAATAACTTCGTGAGCAAGAGGGGAAGCTAAGAAACGAGTTGACAGAAGAATCGAGAGAAAAACTTAGTGACCCTACCTCTATGAGTCAACCACAAGAAAAGAATGGAAGTACAATCGTCGAAAAGAAAAGAACAATGAAGGAAACTCCATGTGAGGATAAGAATCTTCTTGTGAGATCTAGTGAGGTGAAGCATGCCTTGAACCACAAAAGCGACATGATCCTGCTTCTATACAATGTGTCGTTCTTAAATCGTGAGCTAACCACTAGCTTGCCTCGTGAAATTCAATCTCTTTTGCATGAATTTGAGGATGTCTTCCCCGAGGAAGCTCCCAAAGGGTTACCACCAATAAGAGGCATTGAGCACCAAATCGACTTTGTTCCTGGTGCGTCTATTCCGCACAAACTTGCTTATCGAACCAATCCAGAGGAAAAAATGAGCTTTAACGATACCATCAAATTCCTCGATTGGATGATATGCTTGATGAGTTGCATGGTTCCAACGTGTTTTCTAAGATAGATTTAAAATCTGGATACCATCAAATTCATATGAAAGAAGAGAATGAATGGAAAACTGCCTTTAAAACGAAACATGGGTTATATGAGAGGTTAGTTATGCCTTTCAGTTTGACTAATGCGCCTAGTACTTTCATGAGATTGATGAACCATGTTTTGAGAGCTTTCATTGGAAAATTCATGGTTGTTTATTTTGATGATATTATTATATACTCTAAGAATTTAAATGACCATGTGATTCATCTTAAGGATGTTTTGGAGGCTCTTCGAAAAGAGCAATTGTATGGTAATCTTAAGAAATACGTTTTGCATCGATAAGCTTGTGTTCTTAGATATGTGGTAAGTTTGAAGGGTGTTGAGGTAGATGAGGAAGAAATTGAGGCAATTAAGGCATGACCCACGCCTAGTAATGTCAATGAGGTTCGAAGCTTTCATGGTCTTGTAGGGTTCTATCGTCGGTTTGCAAAGGATTTCAGCACCATCGCTGCTCCTTTAACCGCTACTATCGAGAAGAACATGACATTTCAATGGGGTAAAGCTCGAAAAAAAAAGCTTTCGAGTTTTGAAATATAAACTAACCCATGCTCCTCTTTTGATGTTACCTGACTTTTCTAAAACCTTCAAAATAGAATGTGATGCCTCTAGTCTAAGTATTGGTGCGGTTTTGTTGTAGGAGAAGAACTAAGTGGTGTTGCTTTGAATTATCCCACTCATGACAAAGAGCTGTATGCTCTTGTTCAAGCTCTAGAAACGTGGCATCACTATCTCTTGCCTAAGGAATTTGTGATCCACAGTGATCGTGAATCATTGAAGTACTTGAAGGCACAACACAAGCTAAACAAGCGTCATGCTCGATGGGTGGAGTTCATTGAGTCCTTTCCCTATGTGATTCTCTACAAGCAAGGTAAGGAGAATGTGGTTATTGATGCCCTTTCTAGAATATATGCGTTAATCTCTTCTCTTTATGCTAGATTTATTGGATTCGAGCACATCAAAGAGTTATATGCCAATGATTCTGATTTTGGTGAGATCTATAAGACTTGTGAGAAACATGGTGAGGGAAAGTATTATCGAGTTGATGGTTATTTGTTTCGTGCTAAAAAACTTTATGTGCCTCGAGCTTTAATTCGTGAGTTATTGGTTAGAGAAGCTCATGGCGGAGGCCTTATGGCTCACTTTGGGGAATCCAAGATCTTGGATTGCCTCCGAGAACATTTTTACTGGCCACACGTGATAAGTGGCATGGAAAGGGTGTGTGCAAGGTGTCTTAAGTGCCACCAAGCAAAGTCGAAAGTACAACCAAACGGGTTATATATTCCTCTCCCTATTCCTACTGCTCATTGGATTGATAACTCTATGGATTTTGTTCTTGGATTGCCTAGGAGTAAACATGGTAGAGATTCTGTATTTGTTGTGGTTGATCAATTTTCGAAGATGGCACACTTAATACCATGTCATAAAACTGATGATGCATCTAATGTAGCCGAGCTGTTCTTTAGAGAAATTGTTAGGTTGCATAGCATGCCTCGTACGATAGTTTCTGATCGTGATGTTAAGTTTTTTATTTACTTATGGAAAACTTTGTGGAGTAAGCTTGGTACAAAGTTGTTATTTTCTACTACTTGCCACCCTCAAACGGATGGTCAAACTCAAGTGTTCAATAGGACTTGTCTCAAATGCTTAGGGCTATCATTCAAAGTAACATCAAGACGTGGGAAGAGTGTTTGCCTTATGAAGAGTTTGCATATAATAGGGCTATTCATTCTACTACTAAGTTTTAACCATTTGAGATTGTGTATGGATTTAATCCTTCAACCCTATTGGATACGTCTCCTTTACCTTTCAATGAGCGTGTTAACTTAGATGGTGCAAAGAAGGAGGAGTTTGTGAAAAACTTTCATGAAAAGGCACGGCTGAACATAGAGAGGCGACTCGAGCAGATTTTGAAGAATGTGAACAAACATCGGCGCCCTCAAAATTTTGAGCCAGGAGATTGGGTCTGGGTACACATGAGGAAGGAGCGTTTTCCCCTATAAAGACATTCTAAGCTGCTGCCTCATAGAGATTGATCATTTCAAAATCTTACATGCATCAATGACAATGCTTACAGGTTGGATCTGCTAGGCGAGTATGGTGTGAGCTGTACTTTTAACGTTGCCGACTTGGCTCCTTTTCTCGACGATGATTCAAGTTTGAGGGCAAATCCTTTTCTAGCTTGTTTGGATATAATTCTGTTGGAAAATGAATTTCATTTCTTGTGAGAATCTGAATTCAAATGGGAATTCATTTCAAGAATTTATGTTTGGAACAAATCCAAAAGTTTGGGAAATGATTTCATCTTTTTATGTTTGGAAAAAAATGGAAATGATTTCTTACAAGTGCTTTTACAATAATATCCTTGGTATTAATGATTTCAAATCCAAAAGTAGTAAGGGCTTTCTTGTAAAGGTGAGTCAAAATTAATATGGGGTCTACTAATTCCATCACTCCCTCCACCAATTCCGACCACTTTTGGTAGGATTTAGAATTTCCAACTTTTTACCTTTTGGAATTCCATTTCCTTTTTTACTTTTTACCTCCAAACATGAGAATATGAAAAGTTTGAGAATTGGAATTCCATTTCCTCAAAATTTAGCCTTTCCAAACAGGCTGTTCAAGTGGTGGAGGATGATGAGGGAATCCGTACCAAAGCTTTCACAAGCCCAACATTGGTTTGAGAGGAGGCTGTTCAAGTTCAAGGTCCAATTACTCGAAGTTAAACCAAAGCGTTCAAGGCTCAACTACAAGCATATTTGGCTAAGAACTTCGCATCAGTGGAACCTGAATTATTTGTGGGCCATGAGGTCAACTTAATCTGCATCCAAGAAGAGCAAGAAGGCCAGACAAGCCCAAAGGAAACTCTAGCTCTTGAAACCCGTTAAGCTGCAACAAATAAGAAACCCTAGTTTTGAGCATCAAACTCTTTTTTTTCTTTCTTGTTCGTGCGCGGAATCAAGCCAGCAACGAGAGCCGACATTATCAACTAGTTCATCACCCTAGTTGTGGAGTCACATTGTATACTTGAGCCTATTCCCAGCCGTGGAGTAGGTCCAAGTCAATTCCCTTTTGTGTTCGTTTACTAATAATTTACTTTGCTACATTTCTGATTGATAAGTCCAGGAGTTGGAGTCTCGGCTTATATCAATCTAACTTGCTCGTGATAGTCGACGAAGCAAATTGACTAGGTAATTTCTAAATTGGCCGTGATAGTCTACGTGAACAAGTTTAGCACGAGGGTATAATTTGCTTTAGAGGTGTCAAAACATAACACCGACCTAACTAACCCGACCCGCAACCCGCCTACAATCTCACTTGATATTATGTATTTTAATAAAATTACAATAGTAAAAAGGTAAATACGAAATATAAAATCAGCATAATGTCAATATTGATAATGAAGATAATAATTGAGATCATAGACAATATTAATAGAATATATATATAAATTAAAATCTTGGTTAATTTAACTATTAAACAAATTTATCAATTAAATATAAATCGAGTAAAGTAATGTATTTGGTAATTTGATAATTTTAAAAGAAGAGAGAAATTTTGGTGTTTTCAACTTTTGTAAAGAGAAAGAATAGAAAATTTTGGTGTTTTGAATAATTTAGAAAAGAAACAATGGGAAAGTTTGGTGGTTTTGATTTGTGAGAAGAGAAAGAAGTAGGAAAGTTTTGTTCTTTTACTTATGAAAAGAGAAATAAGGTGAGAAATTTTGTGTTTCAACTTTTTGAGAAAAGAAGAGAAAATTTTGGTTCCTTCAATTTTATTGAAGAGAAAGAGGATGGAAAATTGTGTCTTTCTAATTTATGAAAGAGAAAGAAGAAGGGAAATTTTAGTATTTTCCTTTTTTTGTTAAAAGAAAGAAGCAGACAAATTTGGTGTTTTCAACTTTTTGATTTTTCCAAATTTTAGCCTTTCAAATATGAATATTTAATTTTTATATGGAGGGCATAACTAATTAACTATATTATACTCTTATATGAAATGACTATTTGACTATATTAGATTTGAAAACCTATAATGAGTTATCTCATCTTCAATATAATCACTTGAATTATCTCATATGCATGTTATTTTACATTATAAATCGTATACTTAATTACTTATCAATTTAATTATCACAATATTAATATTTTCGTATGAATTATGACGATTTAGGAGTTTAACATTTAATGAGTAAGACATTATCTATAGTAAACATTATTATAGTCTTATAAGGGAATATGACTAATTGGATATAGTAAATTTGAGAACATATCATGAGTTAAGAGTTTCGTATTTAGTAGCTAAAAAATTGTCTATATGAGAATAGATCATGAGTCATCTTATCATAATAAACCAATCATTCCTGTTATAGTACACATAACATAACACTCATTATATGAATTAATTTGGGAATTTCTTATAAACAACGTGCTTTTCTATATGAACAATTAGTTTGACTATTTTTAGGGTATGGAGTTATATAATTTGAAGGTTTATTTATATATATATATATATATATATAATGGTTTAGACTAGTGTACATCAGGCGTACATTGTATGCACATCGAGTTTTACTATTTAGGATATAGTATCATGCACCAAACTCCGGTTAATTCGTTGTCTAAATAGTAAAATTCGATGGGCATACAATGTACGTCACACGTACGCTAGCCTAACCTGTAATTGATAAACTCGAAGTCTCGATTCTATAAACTCAAACCTGAAGTTCAATTTCATAGAAAATAATAATCGACCGTTGAGATTGGGCGGAGCTCATCAAATTACATCTAACGGTCAGATCACCTGGAGTATACTATACTCCTATAGTTTACCAATCATTACCATATATGTTATCACTACAACAATTTTCGTCTATTATGACATCACTATTTTGTCATAATAGGCCTAGATTTCGTCACAATACATTTATTATGACAAAATAATTTGTCACAACTTTCGTCAAAACTACCTCGTCGAAACAACTCTATTATGACGAAATTTTACCACCCTGTCACAATATGTTTCAATGGCAAGATGGGCGACTTTTGTCAATATAGGACACCTATTTTGACAAATATTTTTGTCATAATAAAGAGAAATTTTGTCATAATAAATCTAAATTTTGTCACGATAAATGCAATTTATGATACGATGTTGTGACAAATAATACAGTTGTGACGAATGACTTTGTAATAACAGTTTTTCATAATAACTAATAAGGGGTTATTGTGACGTCAAAGTTTTTGTCGAAGCATCTGATATGGGTTGTTGTGACGAAAGTTTGTCAGTCACAATACTTTTTTCATGACAGACCATGTTGTCATAGTTACGATAGACTGCTTTGTATAATTTGTGACGAAACCATTTTTGTAATGACATATTTAATACGACAAATTCTGTTTGTCAACAGCCTGTTTTTTCTTCTATATTATGTGACTTCGTGACAATTTATTTTGTCATTATATATGGATATTATGACAAATCAAAATCAGTCAATATCTAGATAATCTGACATCCTGATTTTGTCAACAATCTAAAAGTTCACGATATTGCTGCCAACACAAAATGTTCAACAACCTTGTTCATAATCCTTAAATAAATAACAATGGTGCAAACTAACATAACATTCTGCCTCCATCAGTTCCACTATCACAGACAACCCTACAGCAAGTCCATTTGAAAATGAAAGTTCTACCGACTATCAAACTTTCTAACAAACCATCCCTGCATGCCTCCACTGTCCATGCCCATCCAAAATAAGGTGGATGACAGTTCAATCAAGAACTTTTCACTTCCTGAAAACTACCTGTACCGATGAGAGAAACAACGTTAATTCTTATTCCACCACACTTAATGAAAACTAATGATGTATATATATACCACCACACTTAACGAAGATGGGGCACTATGTAGTGGAGTAAATAAAACATTCTTCACATTATCTGTAAAGGTTCGTAAAGGTATGACAAGAATAAATGTGTTTCTTCAGAAGTTATTACCTTCAAACTAAGTTGATCTTTCATTAAGCTTTTCAGCTAGGGACTCCACATAGTCCTTCAGACTGTCCTGTGACTCTTGTAGCTTGTGGATAATCTCCTTCTGAGTTTGAATCTCCTGTTGCTGCTCTTCTATTTGCTGTTGGGATTGTATCTGTTCCTCAAACTCTTGCCTCTGCCTCTCCCCTTCAACCAATGAGTTCTCCAAACGCGTTTCTAGGTCTTTCTCTCTTTCGGAACTTGGTTTCTCTTTGTTGATGTAACTTGGTGCTTTCTGAAGCACCATCTACACTATCTCAGCACCAGATAATGGGCTCCCCTTCTCTACAGCTTCAGCATAAATCCTCTTTATTTTCTCCTGCAAAGACAGTACAACCTCAATTTATTTATCAATACAGGACTTAGAACTTTATAGCCTAAACACGAAGACATAACACTCTTACATAGTTTTGTTGTCGTTGCTCATTAACCCAACTGCCATCACTTCTCCTATGTCTGTCAGCATACACTTTTATCTCCTTTGGCTCTTCTTCCTCCACTGCAGCAGATTGTTGTTCACTACTGTTCTCCTCGTCAGGATGGTTTGTGGCTTGCTTGGCTTTCTCCTATAAACATAAAAATAACATGCATGAGCTGTGAAAAGAAAAAAAAACAGTTTTGGAATTGGGTTACGATATGAATGTACAAGAATTTATCATTTTATACATCCTGTGGCTACAAGATTTACCACCGGTAGTATGTGCATATGCCTGCATACTCTTGCTACGCTTATAAGCGACACTTTGCCTCTGCAGAGAATTATATGTACACCTGATCATTCATTGGATGCATTGTGGGTGTACACTAGCAAATGCAGCAGTATGAAAAGTTTCAAACAAAGTTATGGAGTTGTTGGCAGGGGGCATCACCTTAAACCTTGGGCTCTCAAAATGCTCGCACAGATGGACCCAATCATCCATGTTTATGTTTTCAGGCGGAGTCTGGCGAGCATTGGCAGCACCTAAGTTCTGGTAATGCTCATGACAGTGGTGCTTGAAGTTTGTGAACCGCCTGGACAAGGAATAGTCTATAGCATTCTGCATATCTTCAGTCATCGAGATATCAAACTCGGACTACAAACAAAAACAGCATATTAGTAGAATAAAAAATATGAAATAATCCTTTGTCAATTAACAAATTATTAGAGTGTACCTCTAGTTTCGCATAAATGGGCTGTTTTTCCTCTCCTGTCACAGCTGACCAATAGAACTTACCAATAGGCGCCATCATCTTGCATATCACTCCCAACTCCATCTTAAAAATTTTCTCATTAGTGCCAACTACCTTTTTGGCTCCTTGTGCAACCTCAATACCGCCAATCTTACTGCCATCTCGAGACCTTTGGCTTTTCCGCGTCCTTTCTTCTGTGGTTGGCCTGTTATACAATTATATTCATCATGTAGCATATATATGATCATCATTTAATGGTGAAGTAATGCATTAAACAAAAGAAAACAGCCACGGTTAAACACCTAGAACTGAACACAAATTGATGCTTCTTTTAACGGATGGGGCTGCAGAATGAAGATGCAAATCCAAAGTAGTAAACACACATCGCACAAAACAGCATAAAACACCAAAGAAAATCATTGTTTTGAAAAGTATTACTTAATAAAATCCATCTGCACTTAAATTGAACGCTAGCTAGTTAACGCACCAATAAAAGGGAAATTAAACAATGAAAAAAAAAATCTCCCTACCAAGTACCAAACTACCAGTAACTCTACAAGTCTAGGACACACGATTCACTTCTTGCTGGTGGTGTTACAAGTTTGACACTACCGACGGTTTATCATAATCTAGTAAGAGAATAATAAAAAAACAAAGGGCTGCTAGCTAGCAACCAGAGCTACCAGTAAATTCATCATCACAAAACTCTACAAGTCTAGGACACACGATCCACTTCTTGCTGGTGGTGTTACAAGTTTGACACTACCGACGGTTTATCATAATCTAGTAAGAGAATAATAAAAAAAACAAAGGGCTGCTAGCTAGCAACCAGAGCTACCAGTAAATTCATTATCACAAAACACATATATTGTTGATCACAGCTTACTTAGTTCATTGACATCAGCTGCCGTTGCATCCATGTTGTTTGATCCATCAAAACCAGTCTCAGTCACTGTTGGAGTTTCAGTTTCTCTTGGGAGCTCGGAACTCTGTAGCTCCTCCGTGGTTTCAGTTGCAGCAGCAGTCTGATGCGAACTTCTTCTCATCCTTGTTGTTTGGGTTTGACGCATTGTAGCTGTCTTTCTTTTCCCACCTCGACTTGCACCTAGAGCCATATCTAAACACACAAATGTGTCAGGGTTGAGAATAAATGCTTGTATAATAATGTTCTGTCTAAATGACAGCATACCACATTCAAACAGTAGATTATATCATGGATAATAAGATATTATATATGCTTGTATAAGAAAGTTGCGTCTGGATCATATAAATGCTTGTATAGAAAATCAGAAGTGACAATTACAAATCCAATATAATTTGGTGTCCACTAGGAAAAGTGAATGCAAAAATTGACAATTAATTATCATCCTCTTCTTCGCTGTTACAATTAGTGGCCTCATTTTCAATTGAGGGACCAGTAAGATCATCTTCCATATCCACCTCCTCTTCCTCTGATTCTTCACTGGCCATATCCCCCTCCTTATCAACCTCGGGAAGTACCTCTGCACTGGCCAGTAACTGCTCCATAACTGAAACTTCGTGCTCATTGAGAGTAATTGGAGCCACATCAGTACGACTCAACGAATGGATCTCATCAGCGTCTAACACAATAGTGTTCAGGTCGATGCTTTCATCTTGTTGGAATGGCTCACTATCATAAACGGGATCCTGATCATTAACATCCTCCATCTCTGGAACGTCATATACATGCCTAGGGGATACTCTATGCACTATACGCCAACTACCACCATTTCGCAAATCCTCAATTTAAAAAACTTGCTTAGCTTGACTAGCTAATATATATGGGTCATGAGGGTACCATTTTCTGCCTATATTGACGCTATTTAGAAAGCCATCAGACCTAATCCCTTTTATTTTATCCCCTACATCCCACCGATCACATTTGAATACATAAACGTGACAACCATAACAAAACTGGAATTTCAGAATGTCAACGAGCACCCCGTAGTATTCTATAATTGCTCCATTGTGTTCACCCTCAACAATAACTCCACTATTCTGAGTACGACGATCTTTGTCTACGTCATAAACATGAAATTGAATCCCATTTATAATGATTCCAGTATATCTAGTAATTCTTTCATCTGCACCAAGTCCTAGACTATATAGATGGTCACTTTTTTGAAATTTTCCAGAGCAAAACAGTTGTGTAACCTATACAGCAAAAGAAAAGAAAACACCAAGCAAGTCAAATATGTAAGGAGCTATCTATGCCACATCTGTACAAAACCATCTATCATAACTGATGTAAGGGGAATGAATTTATTCTTACATTTGTTTTCAACCATTTTGGGAAGTTAGCTTCAATGAATTCTGCTGTACTATTAGGATTAGTTAACTTCAATTCTTCTGTATATATGTTGCATGCAGTTTGTATGTTAGAATATAGCAACATTCAATAGGAAAACAAAAAATACAAGTATAGGTCAGCTCACTTACTTCAAGTACTCATCGATCTCCTCGCAATTATTTAGAATATATTTTTCAATCTTAGTGAATTCAGTTACGGGCAAGATTGCAGTCTTGGCCCCTCCTAGTGGTCTAGTCTTATTTGTAAAAATAGAGAACCCATTCGATTCCATGTCTTCACAACGCTCATCATTTCTGTCTGCACGAGTTGCTCTTGTTTCAACCCCTTGCAAATATTTGGCACAAAACTCCGCACATTCTCCAGCTATATATCTTTCAGCTATAGATCCCTGATCAGGACGAGCTTTATTACTTACAAGATTTTTAAGTGTACCTAAGAACCTATTGACATTAAGATAAAAAAATAAAATCAGAACTTAGTTTGTTAAAATTAAACAAAATTTCGAGAACCCAAACAGAAACAAAATGTGGTGAAGGAGTACCTTTCCATGGGATACATCCGCCTATATTGAACCGGACCACCTAGCTCTACTTCACGAGGAAGATGAAGTGCTAGATGCATCATAACAACGAAAAATCCAGGGGGATAAACCATCTCAAGTTTACACGGAATAAGGACTATGTTTGTTTTCAATTTTTGCACAGTGGACTTTCCTATAGTTTTTGAACACAATTCCCGGAAAAGACACTTAATTCTGCAAGAACCACATAGATTTCTCTCTGCAATAACCCTTGTGCCACGACAAGCAACAGTCTTTGTATGAACACATGGTGATCATGACTTTTCATTCCAGAAATTGACCGACCATCACTAGTCACACAACGAGAAATGTTTGATGCATATGCATCCGGGAATTTAACAGATTGCAACCAGTCGCACACTATTCTTTGTTGGGAAACAGTTAATGCATAAGAAGCTTGAGGTAGGGTAGCCTTATCTCCATCTCTGTTCACATGCAGCTCCTTCCGAATTCCCATTCTCTCTAAATCCAATCTGGCTTTAAGTGTATCTTTCATTTTCCCCTCAATATTCATCAATGTTCCCAAAACTTTCTCACTAATATTCTTTTCTACGTGCATAACATCCAAGTTATGTCATAATTCAATAGTTTTCCAGTATGGTAACCTCCAGAAAGCAACTTTTGTTTTCCAATTTAACTGGCTGTCAGAAGAATTCCTTTCCTTTTCCGACTCGGATTAGCTGTTTCATCAGTTATAGCAACATTCAATTGGTTCAAAATTTCTTCTCCGGATAAAATTGGAGTCTTCTAAGATCTGCCTTACCATTAAATTTCTTACTTCTCCTCCATGGATGATCTTTCTCCAACCATCTACGATGACCCATGTAACATTCTTTGTTTCCACATTTCAAATTAAGTGAATCTGTCTCCCTATTGCAAACAGGACAAGCAAGCTTACCCTTAGTGCTCCAGCCGGATAACATTGCATATGCTGGAAAATCATTTATTGTCCACAATAAAGAAGCATGTAGTGTAAAAGTCTGGCTTGTGTAAGCATCAAAAGCTTTGACCTCGAGCCTAAGGAGAATTGGAGGAGCTGGTATTCGTTCGTTGCGCCACTCCAATTCAGCGCTCCTGGCCAAAAGCGGTTGGCGGGTGTTGCAAGAGAAAGATACCCTATGGACTCAAGTCGTGCGGGGGAAGTATGGACGGAATAGAGAAGGATTGTCAATCCTCGAGGCCAAACAGGGAAGTTCCTTTACCTGGAAAAGTATCACCAAAGCCACTCCTATTATGAGGAAAGGATGCGCTTGGAACATTTCGAATGGAAAGAACACCAAGTTCTGGACTGACGTTTGGGCTTTGCAGGTACTCCTGAAGGAAGTCGCAGTGCTGCCAATACGTGAAGAGGAGGGCGAGAAACCAGTAGCTGCTTACATGAAAGACGACAGACAATGGCGGGTGGAGCTCCTTCAGCAGTGGCTACCAACGGATGTCATGGACAAGATCACGGCAATAGCTACTGATACGCTCTCTGCGGAAGAGGATAGACTGTGCTGGCAGCCCACATCTACCGGGCAATTCACAGCAAAATTAGCATACCAGATCGCTTTCCCGGTGCCCAGACGATGGATCGACAGACATGGAAAGTAGTGTGGAAATTACAAGTCCCAGAACGCGTTCGACACTTCATTTGGCTGGTTCTTCTTCACCGCATCAATACCAACCAAAAGAGGTTTGACAGGCACTTAGCTCGTAATCCGTTTTGCACCATATGTACTAATGTGCCAGAGACTGAACTACATATCCTGAGGGACTGCCCAGCCACCCTTTTCTATTGGACAAGAGAGGTGCCAGCAAACAACATGGTGGACTTTCTGACAACGGATCTCGATCAGTGGATCCGCACAAATATCCTCAACACTCAGACGGACAGGAATGCCGTTCCTTGGGCCTCAAGCTTCAGCATTGGCCTGTGGACTCTCTAGAAGAACCGGAACGATGGAGCCTTCAGTGGTGGTAGCAAGTGTTTGTCCCCTCACTCTCTTCGGCATGCTATCCACCTTAAGGTCAACCTTTGGCACTCGGCATGGATGGCCCCTTCACCACTTCAGTTCCATGGTAATCAAAAGCCAGACAGGGTCGAGACTGATGTAGGCTGGATTGCGCCACCTAGGGGATGGTGCAAACTCAATGTTGATGGAGCCTCGCAAGGAAACCCAGGGAAGGCAGCAGTAGGAGTTTTTAGAGACGATCAACGACGCTGGATGGGGGGCTTCTACTATTCAATCGGGAACTGCTCGGCAGCTTGCGCAGAACTTTGGGCAATTAAACAGGGTTTGGAGATGGCGTGGAGGAGAGGTTTCAGGCTCCTCATTGTTGAGTCTGACTCCCGGCTTGCTATTGACTTTATTCAGCATAGATTCGATCATGTCCATCCTTTTGCTTCCCTCTTGAGATCTATTCGCAGGTTGCTGGCTCAGGACTGGTTGGTTAATGTAGTACATACATACCGTGAAGGGAATAGAGTCGCGGACTGGCTCTCGAAGCACGGTCTCGTCTATCCCCACGGTATGTATGAACTGGTTGACCCACCGGCCCCTTTGATGCACATGTTGCAGGATGATGAACGAGGAGTTCTTTTACCTTGGAGCATTGTCCACTTCCCCCAAACCCCCTTGTAATCTTTGTTTCTTTGTTCTTGGCTTACGCCTCCAATCAATAAAAAAAAAATCAAAAGCTTTGACCCCATCCTTCCAAAATACCTCCAATTCTTCTATCAGCGGTTCAAGATACACATGTATCTTATTTCCCGAAGATTTCTTACCAAGAATCAACACACATAGAAACAAAAAAGACTCCTTCATACACATCCATGGGGGTAAATTGTACGGAGTTAACACTACAGGCCACATGCTGTAGCTAGAGCTCATATTTTCAAAAGGATTAAAACCATCACTAAACAGTGCAAGTCGGACATTCCTAGGATCCGCAGCGAACCAACTGTGATCTTTATCAAATTTCTTTCATGCTTCAGCATCGGCTGGATGCCTAAGCACGTCATCATCGACACGTTTTTCCTTGTGCCATCGCATTTCTTTAGCAATATCTTTGTTCACAAACAACCTAAGTAACCTATCCTTTATTGGAACGTACCTAACCCGTTTAGCAGCAATCTCCTTATCTTTGCCGGGTATATATCTAGATTTCTGACACTTAGGGCAATGCTTCTCATTCGAAAGGGGACGACGAAATAAGACACAGTCAGAAGGACATGCATCTATTATTGTATATCTAAACCCAAGGTCATGGATATACCTCTTCACATCATAATATGAATTAGGCAGATTATCTCCATTTGGTAATGATTGCTTGAATAACTCCAAATTCAAGTTGAAAGATTTATCACTGCTATTTGTTGTCAATTTGTTGCTCATCATTTTCATAATGAATGACAACTTTGAAAAGTTTTTACACCCACGATATAGAGGACAGTTAGCATCTCTCATTAGCTTAGCTAATTGTGAATCGATATTCCGATCACCAGCACCATCATTACCAGATTTAGCCCCTGTTGTACTAAACCGAGCTGTTGTTGCTCGGCCCAAATCATCTAACATGGAAACCATATCATTATCTAGAGTAGAATTATCAATCTCAAAATCATGAGAAAGCTTATCTCTACCACTATTGTTATCAAGATTAAAGGGTTCCCCGTGATGTATCCATGTAGTGTAATCCTCTACTATTCCATTCAAGAATATGTCAGCTTTGGCAAGTTGTATAGTTTTAAAGCAACAATTATTGCACTTTTTGCATGGACATCTGATTCTACCATGCCCATCAGCAGAATTAGTTGCTAAATGTATAAATTCTTCGACCCCCTTCACATATTCCGTGCAAAATCTATCTTTCAACTTCAACCAATTTCTACTCATTTTCCCACTGCACTTAAAGTAGACTGACCTTTGTTTCTGATTTTCCTTTGGTATGGAAGAACTCTTGAGCAGCAGCTGAAGATCAAGATGAGCCTAGTTCTTCACTTGCAAGATGAATCGATCAATTACTACTCCTGAGGATGACACCTGCACAATGACATAAATTTTGTGAATAATTACTGGAATATGAGGAGATAAGTCAAGAAGAGCAAGAAGAAACTAGGACTTTGCTAAAATTAATTGGAATGAGATGCCTTCTAAAGCAAGAGTACTGCATCTGGATTAAGCTATGCCTAAAGTAAAGCTTTGTGAAACAGGGGAGAAGACAAAAGCATTCCTCAATCAATCCACTAAAGGAAACAAAGTGCCCCATTTTCCCACTTTCTACCACAACCACCAGAAATCCACCAACCAGCCAATTATAGACTAAGAAACACAGTCCAAAAAACACAGTGGGTGAAAAGACAAGGGATGGCAACATATCGCAAATCATGCATAGTTAAAGGCATTTTCAACTCTGTATCTACATCAAAACTAGGTATAGATGTTGCAATGGGGAAGAACCCTTCCATTTAGAAATAATGATAATCCATCTAGGATTAAGGTTATGATTTGGAATTAAGGAATTCCGCCATTGAAAGAGTTTACAAAGGCGGTACCAATTATCGGGACCAACTATAGATGCAGCATAGAGTGAATGGAGGGTTCAACTTGATGCACGAAGGACTTTAAGGGAAAATTGGATGTTTCTATATCTAGCTACCAAGATTTCATTGGCCTTATTCTATACAAGCGGCACAAAAGAAGTTGAGGCATCAGCAGCCCAGGTATTCCCAAACCAATCTGCAATATTAAACAAGAGGAAAGATCCAATCCATGAAAGCAAAACCTGCAAGCAATACTGATAATAACAACATGAAGGGTTCCCAAACCTAATCAGACCCTAGCAATCGACAACATTGGATTGAAAAATGGGGAGCAACGCATCAAGAGGAAACCAACGAGAATCACAACAGAAGAAACTTTCAGTTCGAGGCGAAGAGGAAGATAGCACAGTCGAAAGACTTACAGGGAACGTAGCTCTTATGAATCGGACTCTTCCTTGCTTGCACTGCTCTATGAGAACGATTTGAGGATGTCGCTTGGGTTTTCTAGGGTTCAAAGCAAAAGTTACTGGGGAAGGAAAAGAAGTTCGCGAACAAATAATGGGATTCCTCTTTTTTTAAGAATGGGAATCCTCTCCTCTGCCGCATACGAAAATGATTTTCTTTTGATAAACGCAAAGGATTTTTTTACAAATTACGAAAAGGAATTTGATTAAGAAAATAAATTAATAAATTGAGAACAAAAACATAACACTTCTTATTAATTAGAGAAACGTGATTATACAAACTTTCATTTGCAAATTTTTTAATTGAAAATTTGAGTAAACACATATGTTGTCTGTTCGTTAAGGGTGAGATACGAGTTAGATATACGACCCTCCCAATCCTAATTAAGGGTGAGATACGAGTTAGATACAATACCGGACAATGATATGCGTATAAGCCTATTTACTGTACCTGCGCTCCCTATATCTTGTACTTATTTTTTTAGAGCAAATGGGATAGTGAAGGTTGTGGCAGGAAGATGACAAAAAAGAGCAACACTGCGACAAGGTTAATCATGCTCTCCTTCTAAGTGCCGCGGTTGAGGGAAATCGAATTCCTAAAAGAGACAAGAACACAAATTTCTTCTACAATTTCTAACGATGCAAAAATTTCCACTTCAAATCACAACAACAATATGACTTATGTGTTAAGGTGTAGTGTATCATTGTGAGTCTCGGTGATTGTATGTTTACTGATTGCCTTTACAGTTTACCTCTACGGTTTAGAATTTAGGCGTGAAGATTGTTTTTATCACAAGTTTATGATTTTTGTCATGGAATAGGGTTTTTGTCATGAAATAGGTTTTTTGTCATATTAAATGTATACTTAACATTATTTACGACAACCTTGTTTGTCAGAACATATAAACTAATATATATTGTGACAAATGTACAAGTTGTCATAGTTAACATTTAATCTTTTCCTCCATAAGTTCCCGCCAATTCATATTTTGGCTAAGTAAAATGTGTGATATAAATTTTTTTCATAATAAAAAATCACGAATCTATATTGTGGCGAAATAATCTTTTTGTCACATCAAACAGTTTCCAGATCACATTTTTTATGACTAAGTATACACACTCATACTAGATGAAAAGTCCTAATATTGTAACAAAATTATTTGTCATCATAAATATGACGTTTCAGATAATGTGATAGATGCTATTTTGACGAATAGGTTGTCACGTTTTACTCCAATTCTTCCTTCCCGGTGACCATATTTTGACAAAGTGGCGTTGACATGATAGACTTGTCATAATATATACTTAATGTGACAAAACTCCAAGACAAATTCAGTATTTGTCACACCTATCATAGATATTATGACAAAATTATTTTCGTCACATTATCACTCTGTTTGGGAGGAGGGTGCAAATGTGAGGGGTAAATACAGTTTCCAACACATTTGCACCTGTTTGGTTAATTTGGAACAGTAGGGGGGTGCAAAACGGGAGTGCAAATTTACTGTTTCGGCTTACCCCCCAAATTGGGGTGCAAGAGAAGGAAGGAAGAGATGGGGAGGGGGAATTATGGAATTTTGTTTTTCTAATTGTGTTATATATAATTATATAATAATTAATATTATCAATTTCTTCTTTTTATAAATATCATTAATGTAAACATTATTCGGGGTTGACCATTTGACTCTGGAAACAAGTTTATCAATGTTCGTCAAGTCAAATCTAGATCTCTTGGTTGAATTGAATTTGCATTGAAAATTAGAGATACGAGGTGTTTGTGAAAAAGATAGAGAGAAATTGTTTGGTTAACTCAGTTTATTTGAATAAATAGTTAAAACTTACAAATTCGAACGTGTTTGACTAAGTTTGACAATTTAAAATTAAACTAGACACGAAAACCCTATATAGGATGACCAGTTACAAGTTGAGCTTCGAGTTTTGAGATCGCTCGATCAATGATTATACAATTGTCATAATTAATTATTATTTGAGCATTATTATATAATAACTATTTTTAGTAAAGTATATTTATTATTATATAATAATATTTATTTTATTATTTTATGATAATATTTTAAAATTTTAAAATCTATTTTGTAATCTAAAATTTATTTTTAAAATCTATTTTAAAATAATATAATTACTTACTTTTCACTCTATTTGCACCCCCCTACTTTTTCATCCAAACAACAATTTACCTGTAACACCCTACCCTATACGTATTACCTAATCATATTGTTCATACAATTGCAGCGGAATTTATCTCGGGTGTTACACTAATTATCAAAATCAAATAAAATTTCGACATGAATTACTCGTGTAATGGGCTAACAATTCTTCCATCTAATCCTGCAAAATAATTCATCTAAACCCCTGCATCCATAGACATACACATATACCCATAACCATATACATTGGCTTTCATAGCCATAGTCACAGTTTTCATACTCCACAACTGCATATCATACTTATACATACCATAATCGTCACAACTTACACAGTTACACAACATATACACATATCATCAACTTTCCACACCTGTGGATATCTCACACTACATCAGAAGCTAGTATGCACATGAAAAACGTTCTCAAAACATTTTTACAAAAAGATGTGGATCACTAGCCAAAATCCCGAGTAGTAGTCCAAGCACAAAATAGTTGAAGACAATACCTCATCCTGCCTTCAACTCCTCGGTCTGCCCACCCCTAAGTACTTGCTACTGCTACTGCTGATGATCTGCTTACACATAGCATAAGCAGAGGAAAAGGATAAAAGAAGGTCAGCTCATAGCTGAGTGAGATAATCATAGCACCGTGAGTTCATAACAGAGCATACCCCTACCATACATCTAGCAAACAAGCCAAAACACTAGGATCGGACCTCAGCCATCCTCATGTCCCAATGGGCAAAAGACTCAACCACCTTGACTTATGCATATGCGTCTTATCATGTTTTACTTATAGGCGCCTGGCTACTCCCATGCTAATTACTCTCCCGGGAATACGAACCAAACATCTCGTGGATGTGGTCATATCGGACCCACCACTGCCAGTGTAGTCACATCGGACCCGACACCACTCTGGGTGTGGTCATATCTCATGATGAATCAACGGTCAACACCACATCAGGGGTGTGACATAACATATCATAACGGAGTAATAGCATGGGGAGCCCTAATTACTAAGTAATTGACCATGAGACCAAAGTACTCTTACTTAATCTCCTTATACATGATCCATTTCTCATCTTGCTTAATCATAATTCGTTACTTGCACATGTACTTGACCTGGCCACAATTGGCTCAACATAGGTAAATCAGGAGTCGTATAATTGCACTTCCTCGGGATAAACCCTCGTGCAAGTCATCCTCCTTAAACATCATAATATCACCAGGGAATATATATTTTCCCACATATGTATCCAAATACAACAATCATGAAAAATCATACACAATCACCTTCTCGAACCATCATAAAGCATATTAACAGTCTAGCCCACAAATGGCAACATGTATGCAATCATCAGCATAAACAAGGTCCATATCAATTAGGGCAAGTCAATAATATCATACAGCAGTCCAGGGTTCAACATATAGCACAAAAGTTCATACACCCCTAATCATGCCATTCTAGTTCACCTAGATCAATTCTAGGCATCAATATAATTATCGTGATACGACAAACCCGGTATGCCGTGCTAATCCCTCACCAGTTCTGGTCGTTCAAACACCGGTTCTAGCCTCCCGTACTAAAACGTCAATTTCACGAACGAACCCCGAATTAAAATCCGAGACCGTCCTAATATCTCCTGCAGTATCCCCGTCAATATTAGTTCTAGGCTCCGGGTCAAATTCTTGATAAAAACACATCAAACCCTGGCCGGAGCTAAATTCAGCGATCCCGGCTCCGACCTAAATAATTGCCGAAATTCAGGGATTAGAACTAGAGGATTGATTACCTCGCTGCAGGAAGCTCGTATATGAAATTTGGGCTCAATCCGGCTTCCGGATACTCCGAAACCCTAATTTGGCTTATCGGGAATTCAAGAAATTCCTGAACCAAAATCTCGTTTTAAAACTCTAAATCGATAAATCACGATATATAGATGAATTAGGCATTACTTACGGGATTTTTGGGTCACTAATGTTCAAGAATTGAGCTATGGAAATTTCCCCTCGCGATGCCCTGTGCGCCTCTGCTCGGTCTGTGCTCTCGTCCCGGAAATGGGAATAAGATGATGACGATGGGAAATAATGGACGGGGAGGGAATTAAAGGGTTATATATATGCGGCCACTTATTGTATTTTATATATATATATATATATATATATATATATATATATATATATATATACTATAATTAATACGTATACTTATCCGATTGATTGATAATCCGATTTTCGTCGAAATATTATCAAAATGCTCGATTTTAATCGCGTAATTTTTCTAGCGACAGTAATACGATTTTAGCCGAAACGGGATGTTACATTACCCCTCCACTTACACCCCCCAGCAATTTACCCCTCAACTTGCACCCTCCTGCAATTTGCACCCCCTTGTTGCCAAACAGAGCGTATAGGTTTGTTGTGACAAAACAAAAATGACAATTTTTTAAATTTTTAAAAATAGACGAAAATTGTTGTAGTGTATATATATGTAATTTTTTATGGTTTAATAACTAAGTTAACCATTAGTTACGAAAATCCTTTGTTTTAGAAAAATTCACTTAATATGTCTACTTATATTCTATGCTTATACATTTATTGCAACTACAACACTATATGATCGTTATTTTACAATACTGAGTAAAAATCATTTCAAAATGAGAGTTAAACTTGTTTTGTTAAGTCATACGATTGCAATAACTCAATCATTTAGAAGAATACAAAATTAATGTTACACTTTAAAAAAAATTAACTTTTATACGTACTTCTACAAAAAAACCTTTTATGAGTACATATATGAATATGAGGTAGAAACAAATTGTCTCCAAATTGTGAAAAATGTTTGAAATTAGTGTAATAAATAAAGTGTAAGTTGGAACGAGTAACGAGTAAGGAACACAAGGCGCTGGCCCGAACAACCCTAACTCGACTGACTCATAACTTGATGAACCCACAACCCGACTGACCCATAACCCGATGAACACGTAACACGACTAAACCACAACCCGATGAACCCGACTAACCCGTAACTCAATTGAACCCAACCCGAACCAGCCCGATTGACACCTCTAATTTGATCATGATAGTCGATGAAACAAATTTGACTAGGTAATTTCTTAATTTCCTGTGATAGTCGACGAAACAAGTTTAGCAAGATGTATAATTTGCTGATGATAGCCGACGAAACAAATTGACTGGGTAGTTTATAAATTCCCCGTGATAGTCGACGGAACAAGTTTAGCAAGAGGGTATAATTTGCTCATGATAGCCGCCGAAACAAATTGACTAGGTAATTTCTAAATTGCCGGTGATAATCGACCGAACAATTTTAAAAGGGAAAACAAGCTGGAAGGCATAACAGGTTAGCATTTGATGATCATAATGCAATAGGGTTGTCCGGGATGTGGCATGCAGGACACTTAAATTCTTAATGATGTTGGTGCTGAGCGTGAGAATATTTTGTGAGGTAATCATGGGATGAGTGATGTTAATGAATAATAATGTCGTGTTTATGAGAGGTACTTGAAGGAAATAGTATGATATGGTTGTGTGCTTGACATGAGGTATTGAAACAAGCAATAGGTAGAGTCTAGACAGATCTTAGGTATGTGCAGAATTTGATATTTGCAATTAGCTTCACATTTATGGGCAAATGCAAAGTTTTTTTTATATGATATGATGCGTCGAGGTATGTTGATGGGAATGTATGCCTACTAATAGATATATAATTTGTCTTCGAATTTCTTATAACTATTCATCCAATGAATGATGTCATGTGATATGTTTGACGAGTATGCATGTATGACGAGTTATATGATTCATGGTTTATGAGATTTCCCGTTTACTCATGATTTGAAGAGTTGGGAGACACATAATATGGGTATTTGAACTTCTTTCTTTGCTGGGTTGCACCATTTTGCCCCCGAGAAGATGTTACTTGCTTTCCACTCTTTGAAACAAAGCGTGACTTTTGACAACCTTGACTTAAGATGAATGCAAATTATGTTTGAAAATTTTCATTTGAAAAAAGTATAATGGGAACCTAATTTTAGAAATCAAAGCCTCCCTTTGAGGGAAGTGTGTGCAATTTGAGAAAAAATGATTTCTTGTGTGGTTATTGCCACATTGTTTAAAACTTCTTTTTTTATAAGTCAAGCCATGAGAATATCCATAAGCCCTCGCTTTCGTTCTCACTCTCATGCTCAACTTCACTCTCACTCATGACTCATTCCTATGGGTGCTCCGAGTTTATGATACTTTGGCTACTATCAAGATTCTTGTCACCAGGTTAATGGACAAATGTGTGAGAGGTATAAGTTGTTGATCATGGAGATTTCATGTAACCTCTGTATGGTCATGTCATGAGAGTTCTCAAACTTTCCTGGAAGGTGGCTCTTGCTTCGTATGACTCCTACTGTAAGAGTTCTCATAGTATGAAAATTTATGTTTGTCCCATATGAGAGGTGGGTAAAGGAATTCTATGATATGGCCTCAGTCATATAAAGTTTCATATTGAGGGTTTTTTTGCTTGCCCCCAAAGTATGAGTCTGGTTGATAGATAATGGAGATCATAATTGCTTGATGTGAAAAGTTCCTCGTGGAGGGATATTTGGCTTGCCCCAAATCATGAGACTGGTTGATGGATAGGGGAGATCCTTGCAGAGGAATTCCCATTTTCCTTGATAATGGTAGTTCATCATGGGTATCTTTGTGGTTATGTTGACTCATGTTGCTCCCCTTGTCTTGAAATTTTGGTATTGAGGGGTAACGTCGCGGTAATGAAGTAACTGTAACACCCTACCCTATACGTATTGCCTAATCATATTGTTCATACAATTGCAGCGGAAATAATCTCGGGTGTTACATTAATTATCAAAATTTACCAAAATAAAATTTCGACATGAATTACTCGCGTAATGGGCTAACAGATCTTGTAACTAAAACCTGCAAAATAATTTATCTGAATCCCTGCATCCATAAACAAACATATATACTCACAACCATATACATTGGCTTTCAGAGCCATAGGCACAGTTTCATACTCCACAACTGCATACCTTACTAATACATATCATAGCCGTCATAACTTACACAACCACATAAATATACACATATCATCAACTTTCCACACCTGTGGATATCTCACACTACATCAGAAGCTAGTATGCACATGAAAAACGTTCTCAAAACATTTTTACAAAAAGGTGTGGATCACTGGCCAAAATCCCGAGTAGTAGTCCAAGCACAAAATAGTTGAAGATCATACCTCATCTTGCCTTCAACTCTTGCTCAGCTCCCACCTATACACCTATCTACTGCTGCTGATGATGATGATGATCAGTTCTGGTCGTTCAAACACCGATTTAAGCTTCACGTACTAAAACGTCAATTTCACCAACGAACCCCGAATTAAAATCTGAGACCGTCCTAATATCCCCTCGCTGCAGGAAGCTCGTATATGAAATTTGGGCTCAATCCTGCTTTCGGATACTCCGAAACCCTAATTCATTCGATCGGAAACTCAAAAAAATTCATGATCCAAAAACTCGTTTTAAAGCTCTAAATCGATAAATCATGATGTATAGATGAATTAGGCATTACTTACGAGATTTTTGAATCACTAGGGCTCAAGAATTGAGCTTTGGAATTTTCCACAGAAACTTCATGTGCGTGCTCTGCTTCTCTGTAGCTCTCGGTCCAAATAAATGGAACCGGAGAAAGATGATGATGGAAATAATGGACGGGGAGGGGAAATGTTAATATATATGCGGCCCGGCCGCTTAATATATATATATATATGGTTCAGGCTAGCGTACGCCCGGGCGTACCTTAGTCTACCGTACGCCCGTTGAGTTTTACTATTTAGATCATGAATTAACCGGAGTTTTTGGCATGATACTATACCCTAACCTCTAATGGATAAACCCCAGTCCCTAATTTTCTAACCCAACTCATGAGATTCATTTAATCTTAAAAAGTAAATCAACAATAATTTTGACAAATCAAGACCGTTGATTTTCATTTCAAGATTAAATGAATATTATGCTTTGGATTAGTGAATTAGGGACTGGGGTTTATCCATTAGAGGTTAGGGTATAGTATCATGCCAAAAACTCCGGTTAATTCATGATCTAAATAGTAAAACTCAACGGGCGTACGGTAGACTAAGGTACGCCCGGGCGTACGCTAGCCTTAATATATTATATATTATATATATAATAAATACGTATATTTATCCGATCGATCGATAATTCGATTTTTGTCAAAATTTTATCAAAACACTCGGTCCTTGTTTGACCTCAAAACGATGGATAAAGGAGGTCTTTGTGTGATGCATACTTCAACTGCTTATTGGCTCTCAGAATTATGAATGTTGAAAACCTTTATGTGGTTGTTATGACTGTCCAGTCTTTTTATCATTGGGGTTCTTCTTTAATTTGAAAGTATTGGATAATGGTGATCATCATGGGGATGTACTTTAAGCGTATTCCGATATTCTCGTCTTGTGAACACTTTTCGTTAGAGGTTTCTTGCGTTATTTCCTCATGTTTGAGACGCAACCATCATTCGACTTGGAAAGCTGACTAATTTGATGCTAACCCCGCTCTTACATCCTCTATTTATAGAGGTCACAAAAACATAAAACTAACCTAAAAGGAATAGGACAAAAAATCACAAACTAACTAGGAAACATAATACTACTTAAATAAGGACTATAACTCGTTTTTATGACCAAAGGAAGCTCCTTAGCAGCTAAGTAATCTCCAAACACGTTTTTAATGCTTAAGGAGGCTCCTTAGTGGTTAAGCAATCTCTTTCCTTGTCCTTATAACATTTGGATGACTTGGGCAGCAAGGATGGACATTTTGGGCTCCAAGAAATGTTGTAGGCCGGATCCTTAATGCATTCTCCATTTTATCCATCAAGAATGCTCCCAGTTGATCCTTAAATCGTTGAATTCGAACCTTCATTTTGGGACCACGAGAATTGAATATCGCGCTAGTCGATATCGCATCATTCCCTCTCTCTTGAAGAAGATTTGACCTCGAATCTTTATAGAATCTTGAACCATGATCACCGCCACTCTTCTTGGTCTTTGAACGAAACTGTCTTGGTGAGCATCGTATTATTCCCCCCTTCTTAAAAACAATTCGTCCACGAATTGTTGAGACACCATAATGATGAAAACCCTCCATGTAACTCTGAACTTCTCGTTGATTCTCTATCCGGGCTTCCTCTTCAGAAATAGTATCTCCAATCACAAAATCAATATGAGCAACTTCTAGAACAATTGGTAAATGCTCCATGACTTTCATGACTTCATCTTCTCCATGAAATTCTGATTCCTTAGGTTCACTCAAATTTGGAACACTAACAAAAATATCTTCTATCGCTTCTTCTTCATCGAAATCTTCATACTCTTCACAAGAAGTATCCAAAAGTGGACCTTCCATAGGCGAGATTTCAATATACTCCTCGTCTTGATGTTGTATTGTCGTTTGGCTCTGAATATCTTCTACCTGATATGCTTGAATCTCGATGTCAAAGACTTCTGGACTTGTCTCTTGTGTAGCTATGGTAACCTCAAAAGATTGCTCTTGTTCTGGATTTGGATTCCCTATATGTAACGGAGCTTTTGGTTGGATTACTACGGCTGGCGCACTAATTCCCCATGAAACCGCCAATCGAGAAAGGGTCGAATTTATTTGTGCTTGCCCTTGACGATAAGCTTCTATTTGCATGCTGATTTGTCGTAATGTTGCCGCAATATGTTGATTCGCTTGATTCTCCGCCATTATTGCTTGATCCAAAAAAAAAAAATTTAAAAACCACAACAAAACGAACCAAAACACACAAAAAAAATTTCTTCTTACTGTCGAGGCTTTGTGGCCTTTAAACTACTTTTTTTTTTGCTACCGTCTTTTTTTTTTGTCAATATGCCTTTTTTCTAGCGGTAAAATATTTTTTTTGGCTTTTCTTGAAAAATAGTGAAATGAAAAAAACAAGAACTAAAAGTAAAGGATATCGTATAACACACCTTCGCCGCTGAGTTTGAACCAGTAATCCTCAAATCGCCACTGAGTTTGAACCAGGCTCTAATACCACTTGATATGATCCTAATTCTAGAATCCTCCCAAATCGAACCAAAAACCAGAGTTGCACATGTCGAACTTTTTAGGGGTTTTCTCCTTTCTTGAATAACACGAAATAAAGATACTTGCGGAATCGATCAAACAAATCCGAACTCGTGAGAAGGGCCAGAAGGTATATGAAACCTTCCAAACAATCTCGAACCCGTGGAAGAGGCCAACCGATATCATCGATGCTCGCCACAACTAGACGCGTTCTCTAGTTGATAAGAGACCACTCAAACCTCCCGAATCCTCAAAGGAGCGAATAAGCGAAACGTTCACTTGAACTTGTAAACACTTGTATTTGATTGCTGAAACTTGAATGTTGGGTACAAAATTCGTAGCTCTTACATCCTCTATTTATAGAGGTCACAAAAACATAAAACTAACCTAAAAGGAATGGGAAAACAAATCACAAACTAACTAGGAAACGTAATACTACTTAAATAAGGACTATAACTCGTTTTTATGACCAAAGGAAGCTCCTTAGCAGCTAAGTAATCTCCAAACACGTTTTTAATGCTTAAGGAGGCTCCTTAGTGGTTAAGCAA
The DNA here is from genome assembly GCA_946122785.1 of Linum tenue. Classification (NCBI taxonomy): domain Eukaryota; kingdom Viridiplantae; phylum Streptophyta; class Magnoliopsida; order Malpighiales; family Linaceae; genus Linum; species Linum tenue. The sequence goes on from CAMGYJ010000008.1 coordinate 38,887,427, forward strand.
TCTCTTTCCTTGTCCTTTTCACATTTGGATGACTTGGGCAGCAAGGATGGACGTTTTGGGCTCCAAGAAATGTTGTAGGCCGGATCCTTAACGCATTCTCCATTTTATCCATCAAGAATGCTCCCAGTTGATCCTTAAATCGTTGAATTCGAACCTTCATTTTGGGACCACGAGAATTGAATATCGCGCTAGTCGATATCGCATCATTGATCTTTGTGAGAGGCCTTTCTTGTTGACTAGGCAATTTGTGATGTTGGCATGTATTGTTCGAATGCTTTTTTTGCTTGAATATCCCACCAGTCGGATTTAGGGATGTAGGCATTTGGACGACAACAAGGCTTTTTGTCTCCTTAAAACCTCAACTGATGATGTGAGTTTGTCAAATTGGATCATTCAACCTCGTCAATCTTCTTGCCATTAGGGCTTTGTGACAATTTGGCTATTATGACGTCGGCATATTGATGCTTATGGCCATGATTTGCCTACTCAATCTCCCTTCTAGTCGGGCCTTGATATGATAGAGGAGATCGGTTATGGTAGTGACTAGCTTCTACAAGTAGTCTAGTGTCGTATCCCCGTTACACCCTTTGGCTATTTAGCTCACATAATTTGTGCACACCAGTGAGGTGTTTACACTCTCAACACCAATGGGGTGCTCAAACTCTCGACTCAGCAGGGTGTGCACATTTTGAAAATTAGTGGGGTGCAAAGAATTCTTGACACCAATGAATTAGACAATTAGTGTTTATAATCACTCAACACCCGTGGGGAGTTTATATTTGCTTAATGTGGAAAACTTATGGCTCAAATTGAAAACATAAAATGCGGTTTTAAGGTTCCCATTTTTAGAGAAAACAAGTCGAGTTTAAATATTTGGAAGAGATGTCCATCACTTTGTAAAGAGAAGGATCGTTGAGACATGTGTATTTGATAATTTTATTACTTAACTTCTAATATACAACACTCGGTCGTTGGTTATGCTTGCCCTTTGATTGGAAGAGTAGTTTAGAGCGAGTCAACATATCAAAAAAATTCGATGACATGATCGTCCCAATCTTATTATAATAATTAACATAACTAGTGGAGTTTATCATGTAAGTTTGTAATTAATATGATCAAATAAAGTTGATCTTATTGGTTAGAAAGGTTACATTATAATAATCTAAGACTTGCGGGTGTTTAATAATCATTCACTTACAAATATTACATGAAAACACCCAAATTATGAAGTTTAATTACACTTATTTTTGGTGTTATCAATTATAGATTTAATATTTCCAGGGATCGCATTTGCGACAGATGGAAAAGAGGTGGAGAGATAAGATAGGAGACGGGTGGGTGAAATAGACGACGCGGAACCTTCCTCATAATTTTTTTACATCATAATTTACAAAATGACATTGTATTTGGTTAGGGACTAAAGTTCAGTTATTCCACCCGGTTGTATCGACATATATACCAACCATAATATTAACTACTAGCTTTGCTCTCGGTCATTGGTTAGGTTATTTTTACGATTATTAATAATTTGAGATCATGATTATAATCATATAATGTTTCAATTGATAAAGTGAAAAGATTACAAATCAGAGGTAGCATATTAAACACGTTCAATAATATGGTAGTTTCTATTGCGAGCACTACTCTAGTCTAGTGGTAGTACCACTGGTCTTAAACCCGAGACCTCTAGGTTCAAATCCCTAAAGTAAGATCTCATAATGAAAATAAATCTATATCGCCATTATCTATACAGAAAAACATGATAGTCTCAATCTTATTATAATAATTAACATAATTGATTAAGTTTATTTTATAACCTTTTGCAATTAATATGATCAAATAAATTTTACATGATCTTTTAAAAAATTTACATGATAATAATATGAGACTTGTGTGTCGTGTGTTCGAATCTTAATAATGATTATTTGTATTTTTTCTTTTTTTTTTAATCAGTGTTGAGTTTAAAAATAATAAAATAAAAGTGAGGTGGAAGATCAATGCTAACCTGGTTCATCATAATTTAGAAAGTTTGAAATGATGAAGTCTGATTTGGGAAAATGTATACTATATTTTATTGAGTGATTCTACCCGTTGTCAAGTGATTGTCGGACTAATTTGTACCGTTATGTCGGTTTAGCAAGCGGTATGGTTCGACTAGTGATACAATTGGTTTATGCCAATTCATTTCGATTTTAGCAAAACATGCAAGAAGTAAGAAATCATTAATACTAAATGAATTTAGGCATATATATAATATATTTGAAGATAATTTCTCTAAAATCTACATTCATATTTAATGAAATAAAACATTCCTAAAAAATAAAAATTATCCTATTTAAATACAACATTTTGTTTACCTTGGCTCGGATAATTCATAGTGAGGTAGAAGCTAGATTATCAGGGATGAGTATTATGTAAAGATGTGTTCCTAGTGGGCAAGGGTTGTTTGCCACGGTTCTTGGTTTTTTATGGAATATAGAAATATCGTTCATAAAAAATACAACATTTCTCGTTGATGGTTTTATATTTGTAAATCGGAGCTACCTTACGTCAATCCTAACAAAGCCAAGTATAACTATGCTAGGGATGTAATAATATGGCTCGGTCGTATTCCAAGTGAACCTTAGACTTACTATTCTTCACTCTGAAATACTATCTAATGAACTCACAAGATTGGGGCTAGAACTAACCTAAACTAACCTACCTAAACCCAACCAACCAAGTGGTTCGGAGACCACTAGAGATGAAGTCGTTAACTAGGATTGAATTCCTCTAGCTATAGGTTGATACGGGTGATAATATAATGGTATATTGAGGTGCGAAGGTCACTAAGGTGGAAAGTGACTCAATGGTCATGCAATCGATCCCCCTTCTATCTAGTATAGTCGATCCAAATGACCCGAAACTTGCGCCTATGCACCTCTTTACTTGCTAGGACCTGAAATACGACAAAACAACACAACCTAGCGTAAAATAGGCCAAGGAACAATCAATTCGAGCTAAAAAGGACAAGAAACAAGAGTGAAAACATGTGCAAATACGATGCTATCACACCCCATGCATCCTTCACGTATCGTCCACCAAGTTCATCGTGCACAAAGGTCCGTCCATGTTTACTTCCCTTCCTGATCACCCTCCCCGGCATCTGCTCCTGCACAACACAACCGGTGGGATCTAACTTGACACAACAACCCGCATTTGTCAATCGGCCTACGAAAATCAGATTCGGGTGGAGCTTCGGAACAAAGAGAGTGTTAGGCAGAGTAATGGAACCAGTGGTCGCAGTACCCGACCCATGAACTGAAATCTGCTCACCATTCGCCACTTGGAGGCGCATATTCTCAACCGGACGTAAATGATTAAAAATAGTACGATTAGGCGTCATATGATTGAACACGGTAGAATCTAAAAGCCATCGTAAGGACTTACCCGAAGCAGTACTCGCAGAGAAGGCAGAGGACAAAGCGGCTTGAAGAGCTTCTTGAACCATCCGCTGGGGTTGGTCAGGAGGGATAGAAGCAACAGTAGAACCCGAACTAGGAGAAGAGGGACCGGTAGCAACGCCGAGTCTGACTGGGTAACCAGTACGAGAGGACGAATAGCTGCCGGCAGAAGCGGGGCGAAGGCGTCCCTTCTTACCCAGCGTTGGACAGGCTAAGACAATATGTCCGGTCTTCTTACAGTAGTTACAGAAGTTCATCTTCTTGCAATGGATCTGAACATGGCCAGGTTCATGACAAAAGTGAAAAATAACCGCTCCCGAATTTGAGGACACAAACTGAGGACGCGAGGCAGCAGCGGGACGGCCAACGGGAAAGGTGGAGTCAGTAAGAGTGGTCGAATTACCAATCTGTGAATGGCTCTTCAATCGAGTTTCCTCCTCATCAGTTCAGCCACAATGTCATCAAGAGCAGTAATACTTCTATGTATCAACGAAGCACTAATAGGTTCATATGCAGACCAGAGTTTTGCCAAGAACTGAAAAGTATAGGTCTTTCGGCAATGACAGCCACAGAAGCAGCATCGGGTACCAAGGAGGCAGTCAGAAGGTCGTACTCAGTACAGAGATGCAGACAAGCTTGATAATATTCGTGAATATCCTTGTCACCCTGTGATAGACGATTAATATCAGTTTCCATCTCGAATTGGCGAGAGGCACTGTTCTCCGCATATGTATTACAAATATGCTGCCATATATCATGAGCCTTGGTAAATCAACGCAAACTTAGCACCGTCGGAATATCAACAGTACCAGCAATCCATGTGATAAGCTGCGCATTAGCAGCCCTCCAATCCTCAATATCCTTCATCGGGGCATCATCCGAAGGTTCCTTCAACTCACCAGTCAACATAGGAAGGAGGCACTTCCCAGCCACGAAATTTCTAAATTGAAATTCCCAGATTGAAAAGTTTTTACCATCAAATCGGATTTAAACAGAGTCAGTCCGAGAAGGATCCATCTCCAAACAAGTGATGAAAGAAACAACACGCAAGAGCCAAAGCCAATAATAAACTCAACAAGCCTCCCACAATAATCAACACCGAAGGCAAACCAACCAATCCTGTGACGGAACCCAAGCAGCTGCTACACAAAGAAACCAACAAGCCTATGCGCAAACAACGACCAGAAGACCCACGCGTAGCCAAGAGCAACGAAGAAAACCAAACCTACGCAGCCGCAACCAACCGTCGAAAGAAACCAACTAACTTTTAGAGTAGAGGCTATGATATCATGTCAAATACTACGAACTCGAAGCTAAAGAACACCGAGGATTTTAATGTGGTATCCCTGAAGCTCGGGAATAATCCACGGGAGAGGTTGTGCTCTCCAAAATAGTTCACTATCGACAAAAGGGATTAACCCTACACAGTTACATCATTCGACTGTATATAGCGGAATAAACACTAACCTAATAAACTAGATAGCTATGGGATTAAACATAATTACAGAAAGGTACCCAAAACAATATAAATCAACAGTTCTCGCCATTGGGTCCAAAAGATCGTGGCCGCGATCTTTTAGCTTGCACCCGCGATCCTCTGGCTCGATTTCGCGGGGGTGCTTTCTTGGTCGAGATCCTGCTCCTAGATCATTGTGTTTGCTCATTTTCACCCCTTTGTCCTACACATTAGCCACATTTTCTCCCCTTTTCGCTTGTAAGTCAAATACAACCTAAAACGACTCGAAAAAGCAAAATGAAGCAATCTAGACTAGAAATGACATTTTATAAATGAATTCATGCTCAATATGACAATAAAATGTCTAATAATTGAAGGCTATAACACCTTTTTGAGTGTTGTCATCCGCCAACATCAAAACCTTTTATAGTTGAATCAAACAAATAACATAAACATATAAACATTTATATTTGAATTCAACAAATTACATCAACATTTAACTTTTAAATTAAAGAAACGAATCAACCTTTTCTGTTAATTAAAATCACAAAAATGACATAACTTTTTTAGATATCTTAAATCGATTATGTCAGTCATACCAGAAGTATTCTAGTTTTTTTAGGGTACCGGTTGAACCGGGCAATGATTCACATTGTGATTTGATTGAAATCGAGGACCTTTTCGTAAAATGGTCTCTTACTTTTGTATAGTGAGCCGCCATCTCACGGGCTAAAGGATGGAAAATGAAACCGAAGAGCCGCAAACGGAGAAAAGACTAAAGAGTCGAAATTCCAAAGTCAATCCTGTATGTAACGATCGGTGAAAGAAGGAAGATTAATTCTCGGTGAGCTCTTATCTGTCCTCTTCACTGTTTTTCTGTGTGGCGGATTAGGGTTTTTCTTGTAGATGTGTGTTCGTGCGGTATTCAGCAGACAGCTTTGTAAAATTCTTACCCGGTCTCCGTCAAAATTGATTGATCCTTGTTGAATGTGGTTGAAACTTCGTTGTATCTTTCATATGCTCCTGCTTTTTCATTTCCTTTTGGTTTTTGTATCTCGGGAAATCTTTAGCTGCTTTTCCTGCAATCCGTCTGCGGAAAAATAATGAAAGAGTGCTGTGATTTCATTTCAGAGTAAAATTCCCCCTTGACTTCTGTTGCAAAAAGGTCCAATTTTGAAAGATACCAATTTTACGTTTAAAGTTTGTTGAATGTCAGTGTGACCGTGATCTGTGCGTTGCAGATATGTGAAGGGGGAACCTTTGACTGGCGTGGTTCTAATTTTGATAGAACACATGGAGTCTTGCAATTGTATCGAACCACAGTTGCCCCCAGATGAATTGCTGTCCAAGTATCAATATATTTCAGATTTTTTCATTGCTCTTGCTTATTTCTCGATCCCATTGGAGCTCATCTACTTCGTAAAGAAATCCGCTGTGTTTCCATATAGATGGGTTCTTGTGCAGTTTGGTGCTTTTATAGTCCTCTGCGGGGCTACTCATCTTATTAACTTATGGACCTTCACCATTCACTCCAGAACTGTTGCCATTGTGATGACAACGGCAAAAATTTTGACGGCAGTAGTTTCTTGTGCAACTGCCCTCATGCTTGTGCACATTATTCCTGATCTTTTGAGTGTTAAAACTAGAGAATTATTTCTCAAAAACAAGGCTGCAGAGTTGGATAGAGAAATGGGTCTTATCCGGACTCAGGAAGAGACAGGGAGGCATGTCCGGATGTTGACTCATGAAATCAGAAGCACTCTTGACCGGCACACTATACTGAAGACCACTCTAGTTGAACTGGGTAGGACGTTATCATTGGAAGAATGTGCCTTATGGATGCCAACACGTACTGGTTTGGAGCTCCAGCTTGCCTACACTCTAAGGCAGCAGAATCCTGTTGGATATACTGTACCCATCCATCTGCCTGTAATTAATCAAGTATTTAGTAGTAACCGGGCTGTGAAAATTTCTCCCAATTCGCCAGTGGCTAGACTAAGGCCTCTTGCTGGAAAGTACCCTGGAGAGGTGGTTGCTGTCCGGGTGCCACTCCTCCATCTCTCTAATTTTCAGATTAATGACTGGCCCGAGCTTTCAACCAAGCGCTATGCTTTGATGGTCTTAATGCTACCCTCAGATAGTGCAAGGCAGTGGCATACCTATGAGTTGGAGCTTGTTGAAGTAGTTGCCGATCAGGTAAATACCTCATTTACTTAATGCTTACTCATCATTTTTCTTGATTTTTATGGGAAAAAGCTAGTTGTGATGTCCTAGATACTTGTACATGCCAGCAACACATACAGAGATACACTGGTTTGCCATTGTTGATGGTTGTTAGGTGATGCTCATTATTTTCTATCAATTCATCAGAGTTTTAGAATATTAGGATAATTAGAGTAAAATTGATGGATGATTGTTTTTTTTTCTGTCTTAACTCTTTATCGATTTATCATCCAACTATAGGTGGCTGTTGCTTTGTCACATGCTGCGATCCTAGAGGAGTCAATGAGGGCAAGGGATCTACTTATGGAGCAGAATGTTGCCCTTGATCTTGCTAGGAGGGAGGCAGAAACAGCTATTCGTGCCCGCAATGATTTCTTGGCTGTGATGAACCATGAGATGAGAACTCCTATGCATGCAATTATAGCACTTTCCTCCTTGTTACAGGAAACTGAGCTAACACCGGAGCAGCGGCTTATGGTTGAGACAATTTTGAAGAGTAGTAATCTTTTGGCTACTCTAATAAATGATGTGCTAGATCTATCGAGGCTTGAAGATGGAAGCCTTCAACTTGATCTTGGAAGTTTTAATCTTCATTCTGCTTTCAGAGAGGCAAGTTTACATGATACTTCTCTCAATTACTCATATTGACTTCCAGACTGAGTGATGTAAGGTAGGTAGTATGATTTGCTTCACGTGGGCTAAATGTAATATTTTTGTTTTCTGTCACAGGTTATCAACTTGATTAGGCCTATTGCTTCAGTTAAAAAATTGGTGGTTACCTTGCATTTGGCTCCAGATCTACCTGAATATGCCACTGGCGATGAAAAACGCCTTATGCAAACCCTCCTTAATGTTGTTGGTAACGCTGTCAAGTTCTCAAAAGAAGGGAGTATCTCAATAACTGCTTTTGTTGCAAAGGCGGAGTCTTTAAGAGATCCTAGAGCTCCTGATTTCTTTCCAGTACCTAGTGATAATCACTTCTTTTTGCGTGTACAGGTTGGCTACTTTCGACCTCTGTATAGATCATGATATTAGCCTACTCTAGTTTCTGACTCTGGTTTTGTTAACCTACTGTTTATCTTGTGTAGGTAAAAGATACAGGCTCGGGAATAAATCCTCAAGATTATCCTAAGCTGTTTACCAAATTTGCGCAAAGTCAGTCTTTGGCAACCAAAAATTCTGCTGGCAGTGGACTTGGCCTTGCAATTTGTAAGAGGTAGAGTGCTCCTTTCAGTCGTAGGTAGTTTTTGCTTTAGTTTCCTGGCAGTAAGCATTTTAACAAGACTTCGTTCTTCCATTTTGCACCATCCATTGGACTCTGGTTGCCATCTTTATTGTCATTCTATAGGGAATTTAGAAATGATCATACATGCTCTTGATGCGTTCACCCCTTCACATGCTTGTGATCAGGTTTGTAAATCTTATGGATGGACATATATGGCTTGAAAGTGAGGGCTTGGGTAAAGGCTGCACTGCAATATTTATGATCAAGCTTGGGGTCACAGAGTGCTGTACTGAGTCTAAGCTGCCTGCTGCAACTAATGCATCAATGAACCATGCTCAAACTGCCTTTCCTGGACTCAAAGTTATGGTGATGGATGACAACGGGTAAGTGATATAAAAGCTTGTATAGCCTTTTTATATATATATATATATATATTTGGACATCATAAATTAATTTATACACGAGCTTGTCCAAATGCCTTAATGCGGAACTGAGCTTCACAATGTAATTAGGTCCTGCATAGAAGAAGATTTGAATGCTGTACTTTGCGAGTCATGAAAGAGTGATTCAAATCTACATTGTTCTCCACTATTTGTTGCTTTTGTTGAAAGATAAGCTGGATTTTCTTTTTTACTTCTCTGGTAGAAAATGCTAGACATCTTTACTCGTTTTTATCTCTTCTTTCATGTGTTTGGGAGTACATATCGAAATAAATAGGGCAATGGGTTAGCTAAGATTTGTTCAATGATTATTAACATTGAATAGTTTTAGTTCCTAATTTGATATAAAGACAAAGAAAAATGCCAGGAGCAAAGGGCATAGCTGAAAGTCTTGGGGAACTGTTTGTTAGACTGGAGTAATTTTGGGGCTTGTTAGGACCATCATATTTTCAGAAATCATGCGTGCTAACTGCAGTCATTCATGTAGGAAAGTCTCAAGGAACCGTTGCTCCCTAAACCCTAATATAGGTCATATATATTATTCCACCTACTAGGAGACGATACTTGCAAAAGACTGTTATGTTCACCAGAAGCTTTCCAAGACAATCCAAAGTGAGGATAGATTGCATAGGACATGTGTCCCTTTCTATATTTTAAAGATCCAATGGACTAATGATGGTTGACTCATATAAAATTAAGTTTCTTCCTGATATATTCGAAGGCTGTATGTGGGGAATCATCCTGGGAAGACCTTGGGTTGGATTTATTCTTCGATTATTTTGTGCACCGATATCTGTTCTAGACCGTGAGCCAACCACAAAATATAGGTTTGTCTTCACTACACCCGCATTATTGGTGAATATTTTGCACCCGTCTCATTATCGTCATTTTGTGTAGATGATTCACATCTAAACAATGTCAATCTTTATTTAAACAAAAAACAAAAACAAAAGGATGAATGAATTTGCACGAAGTTCATTTATAATGTACTTGTAATTTAAAGGTCTAGGGTTAGGGCTCAGGGTTTTTGGGTTTAGAAATTTGAGGTGTAGGGCTTTCGATAATGCATGTGTTAGTTGTAGTTCTAAGTTATATCATCATATTAGACTACTACTGATTGTTGACAATTAAAATTTTAGATTTAATGATTGAAGGCTAATTTTAGGTTTGGGTGCATAGTATCCACTCATTTATGTGAGTGCACCGTAGAAGTCATCCCACACAATATTAGACTAATGCCAGCAATTAATGTTTAAAATTGGATGATTGAAAGCGAATTTTAGGTTTGGGGGCTTAGTATACAAACAATTCTACGAGTGCACCATAGCAGCCATCCCACAAAATAATATAGGACTATACTGTGGGGCTCAGACTGTGTTTGAGTTGATAGTTACATGTGGCTCCATATGAGTAATTGAAAATTGGAGGCTGGATGGACACAATTCAGAAGAGTCTGGAAAATTTAGAGTTTCTTCATAGAAGTTTGAGGTTGTTGCTTTCGGTTTCTATTTTTATTTCAGAAGAATTGGTTAGCTAGGTGAAAGTCGACTTGTACTGCTTTTTTTCAGATGGGATGAGCTTTCCATGTGTTTTAATTTGAACGTATCATCAACTAAATCTTCAACTGATCGAAGTATCTGATGCCAAAGAAACATCCTCCAACTCTGTTTTATGTATTTTTTTTAGTTTTCCAGCTTCATTTCACCCGTCTTTCGTTGTGCCCATAAATAAGAATGGAAAATGTAAACTTGCAGTGTTAGCAGAATGGTAACTAAAGGACTTCTGGTGCACCTGGGATGCGATGTGACAACTGTGAGTTCAGGAGACGAGTGTTTGCGATTGATCTCCCAAGATCACCATGTGGTATTCATAGATGTATGCATGTATGATGGCTATGAGGTTGCTCTTCGTGTGCATGAAAAGCTCACGAAGCGCCACGAGAGGCCTCTAACGGTGGCCCTGACTGCTAACTCGGATAAAGCGACCAAGGATCACTGTCGGAGAGTTGGCATGAATGGGGTTGTGCTAAAACCCGTCTCTGTTGATAAAATGAGGACTGTTTTGTCCGACCTTCTGGAGCACCGGAATTTGGTATAAAAGGCCAGCCAGGTAAGCTGTAGGGGGGAAATGAGGGAACATTTGAGGTATGTTGTATACTTGTATTACTGTGTACGATTTTAGTACGAGTATGTATATAACATGTATTGAAGCGGAGCATCGCTTTGAAGCCATTCATTGTACGATGACCCAGAATTGGATTGATTGTAACAAGTGGGATGGGGTTTTTTCCCCCATGATTTTCCTCATTGGTAACTTAAAGCTGAATCTGCTGCACTTGGGCTAGTTGTGAAGAAACTGCTGAGCATGTGTTACTCTCCATTCGCCTTGGTTCACTTTAAGTTTATAATACTTCTCAGTTGTTCCAGAGCATTGTTCATCTCTATCTCTGGTTTAAAGAAGCGGACCCGTGCTAGCCTGCTAGGGTCTGGTACTTATAGGAAAATTGTGTTGTTAATGCTTAGTAAATTTATTCAGTACCATTGAGAGGAAGGGCGTTAATTATGAATTAGCTTGTACCTAAATAATCGTTCATGGAGAAATTTTTTGCAGGTCAATTTTTGGGCTTGAGCTCTGCTAGGCTTTTCTATTTGAGTCCAACATATACTACACATCTCAAGTCAAATTTTCGGAACAAAGAATTATGACATTTATTTATTTTCTTTGTTTTTTCCAAGTAAAATGGCTTTATAGTTTGACAATATATGATTTTTGTTTATAGTAATCAAGTTGTTAAAATAATTCAATAATATAATTTTTAAATAATTAATGTTGTTCGGCTCCCGCTCCGTAAAGCCAAATTTAATCTTAACATAATGGGACAATTGATTTAGTTGGTTTATAGCAACATATCAAATTGTGTTCTTCCTACTGCATATGCAATATTAGTTCCATAACGAAGGGGATGAAGACAAATATGAAGCTAAAGTTGAATTTGTTAATAAATTATGATCGACTGTTCATTTCTATCGGGTTAATTAGTGATCATATTTTCATGATGGTGCTCTCATTCTCTTACAAATAATGTAAGTTCAAAATTTCAGTTTTGGTTTGCATGCTCTATTTTATTGGAATGGTTGGATTTCATTGAACGATAGTGCAAGACAAGTAGAGTATGAACTTACCTATCCCACTCATTTGATCCAATCCCTGAGTGGTGACTCTTCTTTTGAGCATGAGAAACATGAGATGCTTATGCCTTCATTTCCTCCAATGGATGGTTATGATTTCAAAGTGTTGGTTTATCATACTTGCGATTTGTACTCTATATATTATGTCAAGTACTCTAAATATTATATAATGTTGATGCAAAGATGAGAAGCTAATACATGTAAAGAGATAAGTACAATACGGGGAGAAGAAATGAGAAATAATTGGACCGAAGGGATTAGGACGAGGGTGGACCAAAGCACACTATTTGTGTAGAGATAAATAAGAAGGAAATGGGAGAATGCCAAATGGGTCAAGTCGATGACTGTTTTCATTCTGTCTTTCTCGACAGACAAAATTCCCTCCTTTCTTTCCCCTCCACTCGTTGAGCTCCTAAATTCACTCGCAACCAAGCAAAGCATTCCGACACCTTATTTGCTTCTCTTCACTCCCATCATTATTTTAGGAACAAGCAACTTCAACAAGTTTCATCTTATCAAAAAAGTCTATACCATTCTACCCAAAAAAACAAAATTGTATCATCAAACTACTCTTTGCCTCCATAGTTACACTAGCGCCTTAATTTGTTTCAGATAAGATTGGCATCAAGCTCATAGTGGAAAAAAGGGAAAAACAAATTTTTCTGTGATTTTAGATCATACTCATACTACATTATACTTAACATGCATCGTTGTCACCATGGGGTTAAGAAAAGAAGCAACCTACTTGGTGATTCAATCTCAGTTTCAAACACTAACAATATCAACCAAGAAACGAATCACATACTATGTCCCAAACCTAGGCACATCCATCCATCACCCACGATAGAGTTCCTCAAACCTCCCACTTATTGTACCAAACACAGGTTTAGTAATGTCTCTGCATGCATTCCTTTTGTTTTCTCTTTATACTCACTCACACTTTTTTTTTATATTTTATCCTCATTCATTCTTTGCTTATTATCAGCCATTTTGACACAATTGACGATGGAGGGAATGAAGGTATTCTCAACGTCATTCTCGATAACAACAACAAGGTTAATAGACCCCGTGAATTTTTAATTTCAAACAAATTTGGAGTTGTCAATTTTGTTCTTCGGGAAAATATCCTCATTGGAGAAATATTCATTTATATACATTGCAGAGAACATCGGAATGCAACGAGGAAAAGGAGGGAGAGACGCCAATATGTAATAGTTATTGGTGTGTACCATGGTGCTATTCTGGATCACCACCAAGAAGAACAAGCAATCCTTTGGTACATGACGTGCAATTCATTAGGCAACAAATGGAGCTCATATCTCCTCTCACTCGAAGCAACCTCTCAGATAAATTTTCTTTTGTTTCTTCTGCCTCTTCCGCCTCCCCTGTTTAGACACCCACATCCACATTTCTTCTCCTTTTTATCTAAGACACCTCCTATTCCATGATGTTTTCACTCAATTAATCACGTTTTGAAGCCAACTCGCTTCTTAATTCGATGTGTTGTATTATGTGCACCCTTGGTATGTTCCATGTGTAGAAAATACGAATACAAAGGATGGTGTAAATAATAAAATGAGGAAGTTCTTAGATGTTTTTTTCTTTTGCATAAAATATGAGAATGTAGTTAACATGGCGATTTTAGCAATGCTTAATACTTTTCATACATCATGCATAACATGTGCTATTATTTTTATAGTGAGCTTATCTAATTGTACCCTGAGATGACATGGCAGGTTGAGTGACGTGGTGGATCGGGTTTGGTGATGTGGCGGGTTAAAAAAGGGTGAGTCAACACTTCTGTTAGCCACTTAAACAATTGCCTGACGGTGTTATCGAAGAGTGACTAAACGTGGACCGTCTTACTAATTCGAGTGACCAACATTGATATTATTTTTTTCCCAGTGAACTAAATATGACATGTTTAGTGAACCCAGTGACCAAACGTGGCATTTACCCCTATTCATAGTTTTTTTTATTGATAATCGGATTTCTATTTGTAGCTTTAACACTACAAGTTACAACTTACTATTAATCGAAACAGAATACGGAAATATAATCGAAACATAAATTATTTGAACAGAGAGACACCGGATTTACGTGGTATTCTCGACTGCGATTGTCGAGACTAATCCACGACACAAAGGCAGGATTTTGTTCTTCTTGTTCGTCAATGATACAAAGTACATGAATATATATACATAAACCCTAGCCAATACTAGCATGATAATCAGATCTATGGTTACACTCCTAACTTAGGCCTATATATATGCATGGGTCGAGGCCCATCACTCAACTGCCTCCCCCGAATTGATTGCGGTCTCGCAAAATCAATTTGCCTGCGAGATAAAAATGACGACTTGCAGAAAAGGCCTTGGTTTGGAGATCAACAATCTGGTCTTCTAAGTAACATGGAAAATTCGGATCTTATCATCACGAACCATATCTCGAATGTAGTGAATACGAACTTCAATATGCTTAGTACGATCATGAAGGACGAGATTCATGGCCAACCGAATAGAACTCGTATTGTCCACATAAAGCTGCATGGGCGATTCACAAACAACACCAAGATCGCCTAAGAGACGCTGTATCCACTCGAGCTCAGAAGTGACTGCGTACATCGCTTGATACTCAGCCTCAGTAGAGGACTTAGATTCTCTGTCTTGTTTCTAACATCGCCATGGCACAAAAGAAAAAGCCTATAGCACAAAAGAACCAGACGATGGGAGAAATAGACTAATTCCACGTGTCCCCTGTAAATATCTCAAGATGCGATGCACTGCATCCATGAGTACAGTACGAGGTGCAGACATGAATTAACTCACTATCTGCACAACATAAGCAATATCAGGACGCGTCGAGGTAAGATTAATCAGACTGTTGACGATGCTATGATAGTGTTTACCCCCATCACTCAACAGATCACCGGATTCCTTCCTCAACTTCAGATTGAGCTCCATAGGCATGGAAACCGGCGTACAATCAAAGTAGTGAGACATGTCTAAGAGATAATCAATATACTTCTGCTGAGTGGGATGAATACCTGTGGAGGAGCGATGAACCTCAAGCCCAAGAAAGTAAGAGAGAGATCCCAATTCCTTAAGGCTAAAGGAGGCATGAAGACCCGTAGTGAGAGCTCGAATTCCTTCCTCATCATCACCACTAACAATTATATCATCCACATATAATAACAGAACAACCAAGCCACGAAAGGATCAACGGGTAAACAAAGAGAGATCATTCTGACTCTGAATGAAACCAAGATCAATAATAGTAGACTGGAATTTCTCAAACCAAGCACGGGGTGCTTGCTTCAAGCCATAGAGAGACCGGAGAAGGAGACACACCTGAGTAGTTCGATCAGCATGAGGATAGCCGGGGGGATCTCCATATAGACGGTCTCATTAAGGTCTCCATGCAAAAAGGCATTCTTTACATCAAGCTAATAAAGCGACCATCGACGAATAGATGCAAAAGCCAGGAGAGACCGAACAGAAAGCATCTTTGCAACTGGGGTAAAGATTTCTTCAAAATCAATACCATATTCCTGGGAGAAGCCCTGAGCAACCACCCGAGCTTTGAAACGCTCCAAATTACCATCCAGAGGAAATTTCAAGGCATATACCCACTTACTGCCAATTACAGGAACTGGAGGAGGTGCACGAGGAATGATTGACCACGTTTTATTAGCATCAAGAGCACAAAATTCCTCATTCATAGCTGAATCCCAATGTCGAATGTCGTGGGCCCGTGAGTAACGTGTCGGTACTAGAATAGACTCCACACTGTAGGAAAGGTAATCGTGATGGCGAAGTGGTGGCTAGCCAAGAGTGGAACGGTTAGAGCGCCGTAGGGGTGGAGGAGATGCTGGCGGAGACGACGGAGGGGAGGGAGCAACGGGTGGCTCATGGGGCTCATCATCATCATCATCCGGAAAAGAGGGAAGACCTAAGGACTCATTGAACAAAGGAGGACTCGACACAGGAGAGAAAGAGTGAAACGTCGCATTTTCAAAAAACACCACATTACATGAGATACAGATGCGTTGGAGAATAGGATCAAAGAAAAGATAGCCTTTATAGACATCACTATGACCAACAAAAAAGCTACGGGCAGTTTTAGTAGTGAGTTTGGTACATTGAGACCGAGGAAGGAGGACAAAACAAAGACAACCGAAAACACGAAGACGAGAGTATGGAGGGTGTTTTGAGAACAAACAAAAATATGGGCTTTCTTGTCCAAAGAGAGGAGTAATCTGGTAATTAATCAGATGAACAACAGTGGAAACTGTTTCAGGCTAAAATGAAGACAGAACATGAGATGACATATGGAGAGCACACTGCACACATGACCTCAACCACATGGAGATTCCTACGTTCGACCAAACCATTTTGCTGTGACACACCAAGATAGGACTTATGAGTGAGAATACCAAGAGATTTATAGAGATTAAGAAAAGGAGTGGAGCTAAACTCACCACCTGGGTCTGACCGGACTACACGAACATACCTATTAAACTGAGTTTGGATCATAACAAGAAATGCAGTGTCAATAGTAAGGAGATCATATTTAAGACGAAGAAAATAAACCCACATATAACGAGTCGCCTGATCAATAAATAAGGCAAATTATTTATAACCATGGCAAGTGGTAACCGGACTCATCCAGCTAAAAAATGTGGCTATGTTTGCTACCCCTCCCGAGCTCCCTCCCCGTCTTCAGGTCCAGAATAACACAACCAGACGGTGCAAAAATAACACGACAACCATGTTTAGTAAGTTTTCCAACAGATACAAGATTATGCACTAAACGTGGAACATGTAGCGTAGAGGGTAAATGAACATTTGACCCATGAACAGAACCAATACCCGAAACTTGTAACCGATTACCATTCGCAATTCTAAGAGACAAATTATGAATTGGAGAGACATGCTTAAGGGCCGAAACATTGCTAGTCATGTGGTTAAAGCAACCTGAATCGAGAATCCAGGGAGGAATCTTACCGAAGACCTAAAGACTGGTGAAGGCGGAAGATATAGCCTTGTTCACCATCTGTTCCAACAAAGCGGGGGAGACCAAGACTCCATCGGCATTGGGAGCAGCTGGGTTGCATAGACAGGACGTGGGGAGGAACCCGAGCTGCTGTTGTGTCCACCGCTGTTGTTGCCTCATGAGAAAAACCACATTCATGTGACGTTGAAGGGTCCTGCAATCCGCAATAATATGGCCCTTTCTTTTGCAGTAGACACAAAAATTACGAGCACAAAAATACTTTTGATCATGCCACTTCTCCTTGCAATGGTCACACTCCACCTCAGATTTAGGTTGGCGCTGAAATTGAGGCCGAAAAGCCGACAGAACCTGTAGATCCAAACCCTGCAAAAAAGATTAATCCCCCATCTGAGGGAGTAACAGACCCGCCAGCCAAGGAGGGTGCTCGAACACGAGAAGCGCCTGGATCGGAGGATTGGAGACCAGCCATGGCACCAAACGCCGGGAAGTCTCCTTGACCAGGACGTGCGTCCAGGTTTGCTTGCATACGGAGTTACGTCTCTTTGTGAATGAGACTCTTGAGCACGCCATCAAGTTGCAGATGCTTACGGTTGAGAAGGGTTGCTCGAAGTGGTTCAAACTCAGGTTTGAGACGCATTGATTCGGGCCCAATTGTACACATTTTATCCCCGTTTCCCTTGGGCGTTTATGGCATTTGTGCTCCTAAAAGGTTGGTTTTACGCTAGGTTTCTCGTGTTTCAGTGTCTAACAGGTGAAACCAGCCCCGGAGTTGAAAGTTGGAAAAAAGGAGCAAAGACCGGGCAAAGAGAGTGATTTAGGCCATGTTCACGGTTTCCCATTGGAGTTCACGGTCTCCTAAGGTCGTGAACTGGAACCATAAATCGTGAACCACGAAGCGTCCAGGGCGGTTTTCGAGGTTACTCACGCTGAGTGAGTTCAAGGTAACCAAGATCGTGAACCCGTGAAATCAAGTGAGTGAAGCGATGCATTTCGACACAGCACTCCGAGTTCATGGACATGTTGAGGAGTTCACGACCGTGAACTGAAGACGGTGAACTGAGCCCGATCCCAGTATATGATGTGATCTGAAAGGAATTGAGACGGGGGCCCAAGTGTGAGAAAGCATCTTCTTCTTCAAATTTTAGAGAGAGAAAGGATGAACCAAAGAAGAAGGGAGACTAGGGTTTGCTCCAAGTGGTGAATTGGGAAGAATCTCCCCAAGAGAAGATCAACATAAGATCCAAGGAGAGTGGAGACATCACCATGATTGTTTCTACTTCTGTCTTTTGTGTTCTTCCCCTTTATAGCATGGAGTAGTTTCCTTTTTCACTTGGGTGTTGTGAAACCCTAACTATTTTCCATGTAGTTGTTGTGTGAGATGAATGATTGTTTATGGTAGTTGTTTGATTTAACGATTGATGTATTTTTCATGATGATTGTGCATGTTTGTGCTTGGCAATCTAATTGGCCATTCTAACCTAGGTTAGAGGGGAAACCTTCCTTTCCAAAGATGCTCAATTGAGTTGGGATTCCTTGGTCTTTTCAAGCCACCTACCTAGGTTAATGTAGGGTAAACCTCTATCTTGAATTAAATGACTAGGTTAATCATGATTAAGCCATCCAACCATCGGTTTGAGGGAGAAGGTAAGTCAACCCTCAATTTCCTTAACCAATAGGGCTACTCTAGAAGCCTATAATGTATCCCTTGGTTTGGAAATTGAGAGTGTGGTCTTCGACCATCGTTGCACTTCCTAGAGGTTCACAATTGCCTCGCCCATAACGACCCATTCGAGTCCACGAGCTCTGGTAGTAGTTAGGGGCCAGCAACACCCGAGTGATCCTTCTCATCTAGAGCTTTCAAACCATTTACCTTTTCTTTGTTTCAATTTAATCCTTAAAATTTTCAACCAAAAACCAATCCGCTAGATAATATTTCAAACAATTGAAGTAGGGGTACATGGACCGGCCCGGGTTGATATTTAAACATACTTTCTCTATATAGCACCCATCTAAGGTCTATACTTGGGCCTTAGGTGGGATTTTGTTGTGATATTCGGGACGAGTCAAGTTTTTGGTTCAGTTGTCGGGGAGCTTTGGTTTGTTATCTTGAAAAGGTTGTTTGGTGTTAATCTAGCTTTTATTTTTCAGCTTTGATTATGGGAGTGATTTGCTTGTGCTAGACGAGGTGTTGTTCTCTAAGTGTGTGCAGGGAGGTGCATGACCTAGAGAAATTCAGCGCCTTTGGTACCACTTGATGATAACATCAACATGACTCTCCGACTCCTAGCTCGAGAGAGGGAGTTAGCGGAAGCAAGGAGGACAAGTGAATAAAGGGGACAGCAATTGTGTCCCAGAGTTAGTGGAGTAGAAGTTGAAGGAGTTGAAGGTGAATTTGATATTGGAGTTGAGATAGCGGAAAACCAACAAAGAGAAGGAGCCGCCCAAGTTCACAACCAAAATGATGTGGCGGCAGAGGAGGAAGCCCCAAGGACAATGGGTTATTACATGGCCCCACGGCCGGCGGACATTATATCGCCTATCTTACACCCACCTGTGGCAGCCAAAAACTTCGAAATCTAGCTGTCCCTCGTGACTATGATTCAAAACAATGCTTTGTTCCACGGGCACACAAGAGAATCGCCGAGGGAGCATGTGCAAAGGTTTATTGAGCTCGCGGGAGTTTGAAGATAAATGGCGTGCCGACGGAAGCTTTGCAATTAAGGTTTTTCCCCTACTCACTTTGGGGGAAGGCACTCCAATGGCTCAACAACCGGCCGCCTCGCTCAATCACCTCGTGGGATGATCTTCTCAACAAATTCATGACCCATTATTGCCCTCCTTTGAAGACGGCCGAGTGGAAAAAGAAGATCACCCATTTCGAGCAAGACGAAGATGAGACCTTGAGAGATGCTTGGGAAAGATTCTCCGACTATTTCCTTCAATGCCCTCACCATGGATTCGAGGAGCAATTTCGGATAGAAACTTTCTATGGTTGTCTTATACATGAAGATAAGATCCTCATTGACTCTCTTTGCCAAGGGAGGTTGATGAACATGACCCACCTCAAGTGACCCAGCTGCTCAAAGATATGGCTATTAAAGGATACGATTGGGTCTTGACCAGAAGTGGGAAGAGAAGAAATGAAAGAGGAGTGCGAAATGTGGGAGCAAGTGCTCCACTTGAAGGGAAGCTTGACAAGTTGATCGAGGTAATCCTATAGGACAAGAAGCAAGAGAAGAGAGCGGTGATGTCTTGTGATTGGTGTTCAAGCATTAACCATGAGATGGCGGATTGCCAAGCAATAAAGGAAGCAAGCACTCCGGAGGAACAAGTCCATTTCGTTGCCAACACTAGGGGGAACAACCCGTATAGCAATACTTATAATCTCGGGTGGAGAAATCATCCTAACTTCACTTGGTCATCCCCGACTAATCCAAGACCCCCTGGTTTCCAAGGCCCTACGGAAAATTATCAACCTCGACCAACTTTCATCCAACAAAGGCCTCAATTCCAAAACTCGAGCTTCCAACAACCTTACCAAGCGCAAGGTGTTCAAGGGTTTCAACAACAACAACAACCTGACAAGTTGTCCAAACTTCAAGAACTTATGAATACCTTTGTTAGCACGAGTGCTCAGAAGTTCAAGAAGATTGAGCAATTTATGGATGTGGCGACTACCAATTTTAACTCGGTGGAGGCAGGACTCTGAAGCCATCAAGAAAGCCTTCATAATTTGGAGGTACAAATCGGCAATCTTGCCGGGATCCTCACCGAGAGACCAAAGGGAGCTCTACCTTCTCAAAAAATGGCAAACCCCAAGGATCATGCCAGGGTGAATGCGATTCAATTGAGAAGTGGGAAGGTGACTCCGGGAGTTGTTGCCAAGGGAGTGATTGAAAAGGAAGACTCCAACCTCAAGGATGGAGATGAAGAGCCCTCGAGGGGAGAGAAAGAAGTGGCAAGGAAGGCATCGCCTACGCCATCTCCGGTGGCTGAGTACAAGCCACCTCTTCCTTTCCGCACAAGGGTGTACAAGGATAGGTTGGAAGCGGAATGTGGAGGCTTCATGGAGATGTTCCAAAATCTCCACCTCAACATCCCCTTCATTGAAGCTATGGCTCACATGCCAAGCTATGAAAAGTACCTCAAAGGATCCCTCACCAAGAAACCGAAGTTCTAAGATCTCGCCAACGTGACTCTAGGCGAGGAGTGCTCGGCTTTCATCCTCAACCGGTTTCCCAAGAAGCGACCGACCTAGGTAGCTTCACTATCCCTCTTAGTAGTGGCAACCATCACATAAAAAATGCCTTGGCGGATTTAGGAGTGAGTGTCAATGTGATGCCCTATAAGCTTTTCAAAAGGTTAGACCTAGGTAAACTCAAGACCACTAAGCTTAATGTCATGTTAGCCAACCGCTCGGTCATTTACCCTAGGGGCATCGTGGAGGACATGTTAGTACGAGTAGGAAAGTTTTGCTATCCAACGGATTTTGTGATCCTTGATATAAGTGAGGACTCGGACATGCCACTCATACTAGGACGTCCCTTCCTTGCCACCGCCAAGGCGTTAATTGATGTTAATGAGGGGACCTTGATTCTCAGGGACGGTGAGGAGAGGATCACTCTTGAAATTGAACCTAAGGCTAGAAGTGAGGATGTGAAGGAGTTGGTATCATATGACTTGAATGTGAGTGGAGGAGAGCCTCTCTAGGAGAACCCCACTATTAATTGTGTTGCTTGTGGTGATGTTAAGCAGGAAGTTAAGGAGGTTACTAAGCCCAAAGAAAGGAAGAAGAAAGCTTGGAGGGAAAAGATGAAGCAAGCTTTGGCCCGAAGGAAGGCTAAGGGAAAAGCTGAGGTCGTCTGCCAAGACGGCCACCCCATGGAGCTTAAGTTGGGAGGCTACATGCCTCGCCCCGAGAACGTGGCAGATCCACTCTCGGTGGCATCATCTTCCAAAGCATGATAGATCCGCAACGTCAAGTTAATGACGTTAACTTAGAACTTGTTGGGAGGCAACTCAACGCAGGTTTGTTTTATATTCCTTATTTTCGTTATTGTGTGTCGAGTGAAGAGTTCTAGTGATCGAGTGGTATCCCCGTGCCACGTTTTCTGGTTTTGCGTTTTGAGGTTGTGTCGTGATCGATAGAAGGCATGGTGGATTAGGTCGAGTCAAATTTTTTCAAGAAGTACCCTGTTTTAGCTTATGTTCACGGACCAATTGCGAAGTTCACGGTCTTACAAGACCGTGAACAGGCAAATGCGTCCATGAACAGGGCACTTCCACGGGCGTGCCAGTTGTCGACCACCCACAGTTCAAGGCCGCATTGCTGTGTTAACTGTCTTAACGACCGTGAACTGGCAAAAGCGTCTGTGAACTGGTAGTGTCGTCTATAAAAGGGGCGTGAACGTTGACCCTTCACTTCACGACCCAAAAACTAGCCGGAAAATTCAAATCTCGCCGAAAAACTGCGAATCTCCGACGGTTTTCAGGACCCACTTCCGGCGAGCAAAACCCAAATCAAAACTCAGACCTATTCTTCCCTCATCAAAAGTGGCATTCGCCTGGATTTTGGGGAGATTTGGAGCAAAAAATTTATGGCGAAGTCCCCATCGGTGAGCCTCCTACAAGAGTCCGACGAGCTTCTGACGAAGCTCCGGCGACCCTTCTCCGGGCTGTTTTCAGCTTTTTTTCGCCTTCCTCACCCTTGCGTCACTTCATCCTACGTCCTACTTGTGTCTCCAGGTTGGTTTTCAAGCTCTACCTTATTTATTTTGGGAGAATCGGATTAGGTAGTGAAGTGAGGAGAATTTAATGCCTTGAATGTTGAATTTAGAATTAGGGCGAGGAATTAGGTGAATTAGGATGATCGAACGGATGATTGACTTTGCTTGAGCTTAGTGAGCCTTGGTGGCATTTGTTGATTCGAATTGTTTTCATTTGTAGATTTTGTCCACCAAGTGCTAATTTGTGAATGAATGTGCATTGTTATGCTTGAATGGTGGAGGTAGCCACCGTGGCATGGGTTGGGGATCAAATTTTTTTTGATGAACCATGAAATACCCACAACCATGCCATGGTGTGTTGAGCTTAAATGTTTAAAATCCATAGTGGAGATAAATGTGGGGGGAATTTAATTTTCCTCCCAATGAGTTGTGCTTAACGAATGTTTCTACGTGTGGTGTTTGTTTGCCAAATTTTGCAGGATGGTTAACATGAGCCACCCATACCTTTCGGTGCTAAGAGGCAGCCCCGCAATGGAAAATGAGTTGCGTTTTTGGGCAACTGCAAACTCCGGTGATTGTTGGAAGCTCGACTTCGCACAGTTCGACATGCTTCATTGCAGTGATGTTATGAGGGAGATAGTGGTGCACCCACAATGGCGCCAACTCCTTGATCTCGAAAATGACATTTATGGGGAACTCTGCGTCGAGTTTTTCAGTACTTCACCCTCTTCAAGACCAAAACCCTCCTCGGCCATCGAGTGCGCCAGGTCAAGTTCCAGTTGGGAGGGGAATGTCGCATAATGAGCTACGACGGGTTAGCGAGAGCCTTAGGAGTTGAAGCCGAACACGACGCAGAATGGGAGGAAGACGCCATCCGAAGTTGCGACATGAATGCCGCATTTCAAAAAATTTCCTTCTAGAGCACCGAAGGACACAGTTTAGGTCAGGCCTCATAGTGGCATCTGTACTCCAGCCCCAGTGGCGTGTCATCATCGCACTCCTTGCTTGTTCCCTCTACCCGACTTACCACAACCCGAACAAGATAACCGAGAGGATCTTACTGGCTTGTTCTTGCATGGTGGACCCGTCTAGCAATCTCCACCTGGGTTCAGTCGAGGCCACTTCTTTTGCTAGGGCCATGGGGGGCAAACATCGTTATGTCACATCGATGAATCCCTACATCACCCACCTTGCTCGACACTTGAATGTCAGCCTTGCGGGATGTACTAGGGAGGGGCGCACCTTGGGGTTTGACGAGGGAACCCTGAACTCCATGCATTTATTGCGCACCTTTGGACCATTTCGGTACATTGAAGGATTGAATCTAACTCCAGGGGTTCCACCCCCCAGAGAAGCCACCTTCTCCAGCACCCAGTCGGTGTCCCGCGCTCTAGCGCCCTAGACCACCAGCAGCAGCTTCATCGTCTAGAGCAGCTGGTGATCCCCTCATCCAAAGGTTGGATCACCTCGAGACTTAGTTTGTGGGAGTGACTTCCCGCCTCGACCGGCAGACCGACCTCCTTGAGCAGATGGCTCGACGCCAGGGTCACATTCCCGATGATGAGCCGAGGCCTTCGACCCAGTGGGAGGTAGCCGACGAGGGAGATATGTGGCAGAGCCGATTGCTTTCGCCCCACTACTCCACTTGGATTTTTGAACTCGTTTTTCTTATTTTTCTCTCTTTTATGTGTTTGTGACTGTATACTACTACTACTACTCTATCGTATTGTATGTGTAATAACCTCGCCTGGAGCGAGTCATATTGTTTTTGTGTATGTGTGTTTTGTCTTCTCCTTGAAGCTCCAAATCTCGTACCCCGGAAACAATTCCAACTTTCACTCATCAAGCAAAGCGATAATGTCGTTCTACCCCTACCATTGAGGGCAATGTCGTGCTTAATTGTGGGGGGATGGGGGGGGGGGGAGTTTATTATTATACTTGTGTGACTGTGATTGATGCTTGGAGCCTTAATGTTTGCCCAAATTTTGAAAATTTGAGGGCTCCAAGCAATATTTGCATGATCAAAGTGGCCGGTTTGTGGGAGAATTTCGTGTCTATTGGCTTTAACCTTGAATTGTTTCATGTGATCGAGTATGTCCTATGATGATGACTGAGAGGTCCATTAGGATAGTGCAAAGGTTTAGTTCTCATGTCTGCAAAAATGAATGGATGTTTTCACTCGATTACTTGTTGATTACAATTGCCATGCATGTTGCTTTGTGAATTGGAATAGATGGTTGGGTGATTAGGTAGCCATGTGAGTTTTGAGCAGATCGTTTTCTTCTTGTGTGCTTAGATCCCTCTTACCATGGCGAGTAACATCAAAGTTGTCACTAGTGAATATGATGGAGGCATAGGATTAGTCCACGCCCAAATGTTGATTGTCCTTAAATGATTTATCCACTAGTCACCCCTTTGAGCCTTGTGAATTTGGGGATCGTTCTCATGTTAGGAGCTTTTTTCTTGTGAGCTTAATGTTGCTTGATAGAACGAACCCCCATCCTTTCTTCGTGTCTATACGTGTGTCGTCCTTGTGTCCCGGAGCTCTCGCTTTTGAGTTCCACTTAGGGTCATATTGCAATTTGATTTGGGATTGATTTGGTACTCTTTGTTAAATGAGATAGAGCGGCTTGTAGTTTGAGTAGAGTTGATTGATTATTGCTTAAGAAAACCTTCATTTGAGGGATATATGTAATGGATAGTGGTTGGAAGGAATGGCACGATGCATTGGGATTGGTATTATCAACCTTGGACTTGTAGTTTGGGGTAAGGATGAGCCGCTTTCCCTCTACTTTTGTCGCTGCTATTTGCCCATTTAAACTGCCCTTTATGTGTAGTATGTGTGTTTTGTGTTTGGCTTTTTTTAGAGATGCTCCCTTTTTTCCTTTTCTGTTCCTTTTGGCTTTTGTTGGTATCTGGAATTGTGAAGAAGAAAGAGAGGAAGTGGGTGAAGAAGAAGAGAGTGGGAGATCCACCTCTATTTTTTTGTCCTCCTGTTCACGAGGAAGGAGAAGAAAGAAGAAAGGAAGTCTTTTTTATTTAT
Organism: Linum tenue; assembly: GCA_946122785.1. Taxonomy (NCBI): domain Eukaryota; kingdom Viridiplantae; phylum Streptophyta; class Magnoliopsida; order Malpighiales; family Linaceae; genus Linum; species Linum tenue. The sequence continues at coordinate 38,913,187 of CAMGYJ010000008.1, forward strand.
TTTTTGTGTTAAGAGGAGGAAGTAGGAAGAAGAAGTTAGAAGTGGTTTTCTGTTTGTAAGAAGAAGGAACCTCTCGTTGTCCAGTGGGGGTAAGGAAGTGGGGAAGATCCCAAAGGGAGAAGAAGAACTAGGGAAGTACCCACGGGGAGAAGGAAGGAGGAAGAAGATCAAGAAGAAAGAAGTTCGAAGAAAGGCCCCCCTCCTATTTTTCTTTCTGCCGAGCCTCTGTTTTATAATAGAAGAGTTAACTGTTTGGCTACTATTGGCCATTTTGGTGGGGGGTTTTGATTGGTTTTTAGGGGGATAAATCCCTAGGTAGGCACACTATAGTGTACAGTAGTGGGTTTGGGTTATCGGTTGAACCAGGTCTGACTATGTGGCCTTTGATTTCTATTGACATGGGATTGGGTGGTAATTGGCTGGGCTTTGACCTGAGTTGACTTGGGCCTTGTTGACTTGGGTCCAATCTCTTAATGTAATTATTTTATATTGTATTCACGATAGTAGTAATTTGGCATTATTTCATCTTAATGAGATTGTCATGATTTTTTCTATTTAGAAATTTAGACTCATTCTTACAATACCAAACGCATTAAGAATCAATTAACTTCATGACAACCAAGATCAAACTCAGGCTTGATTTGTCTATACACGTCAACTCGCATCAATCGAAATTTACTATTCCATAATTTCATTGACTTATGACAAACAAAAGCCAACCCAATCACTACAGATATGCGTCATTCAAGATTCGCCATCGCAAATCTAAAACTAAATTTTATTTAATTAAATATGTTTTTAACCCAAACAAAAAGTGGTGTCTACATAGGCATTTGACATAGTGCCTCCAGGAAAGGCGCTTGAACATTCAACTTCTTAAGCATGGTCATGAAGTTCACGAACTCTGCCTCTAGCGTGCCTTTCTGCATCCTAGTGGGGAAAAGGAGCTTAGGATTATGTTCAGCCACTACTGGCTGGGGCTCTGAGGCTCAAAACTCTGGCTCCTTTTCCGTCACCATATCCTCTTCCATCCCGGGGTGATCTGCGTCACCTTCTTTGCACTTCTTGGTGGTGCATCCTCAGTCACAGTCACACCCCTCATCATGATGTCGTACAAACCCTCCTTATGATTTCTTGGGTTCGGCAAGGATTGGCCAAGAAGTGTGCCAGTCGCTTGGGAAGCAAGGGCATCGGTCAGGTGCCCAATTTTGGTGTCCATATCCTGCAAAAGTGCCTGCTAGTTCCTCTGAACCGCCTCGAATTCATTAAATTTCCCTATGAATAAATCCATGAACTGGTCCATTTTTGTGAGCTTCTGAGTACTAGTACTCACGAAGGTCGTCACCAAATCTCACAGCTCGGATATTTGGTCAACCTGTGCTGAGAATGCTGGTACTACTATCGACTGGTGCATTGGCCATTGTTGCAACTGAAATGGACCCTATCGGGTTTGGTACAGCTGCCTCTAGGGAAAGCCACCAGTCGGTGCTGTGAAACCAGGAGGCTTGGTGTTGTTGATGTTGCTTCCACCCCAGGAGAAATTGGGACGTTGGCGCCACCGCTCATTATAAGTACTGTTGTAGGGATCGAGGCGCCAAACATTGGCAATGAATTCCAACTGCTCCTGTGGGATGGTAGAAATCCTCCACCAAATGGTTGGAGCTCTCACACCACTGATACTGTGCTACTGAAGGTGCCGCCATGCCTCTACCTGGTATGAGGCTGTTATGTTGCTTCAATGCCTGAACCAGCTTTGCCACTTCTCGTTCAAGCCCTGATCTGGTCTCCACGGCATGCACACCTCTGTCCCTCGAACCCTTACCTCGTTCAAGCCCTGATCTTGTCTCCACGGCATGCGCCACTTGACCAAATACTTCGCATAACTAGGATGAACGCCACGACGAGGAATGACATGAAGCTCCATGATCTCTTCGACTTCATGGTCATTTCTTGGTGACAAGTGTTGGTTCGTAATGTGACTCCGTCCGCAGCTCGTCCTCTTTGTCTTCGTTGAAAGCCTTGAGCTGGCTCACATGAAAGATCGGATGGATCTCCAAGTTTGAAGACATGTCAACCTTGTACGCCACCTTGCCAATCCTCTTCACCATAGGGAATGGCCCTTCTTAGCGGCGAAGCAGTCCCTTGTGCATGTTCTTGAGATGCTTGAAGTGGTGCGGGTAGAACTTCACCATCACCATGTCTCTCTCTTCAAACTCCAAGTGTCGCCTCTTCTTGTCCGCCCATTTCTCCATCTTCTTAGTAGCGCGGGCTAAGTAAGACTTTGGCATTCTCCATCTTCTCGTGCCAGCCTTTAGCAAACTTGTATGCTGCCGGACTATTGCCTCTATACCCTGTTTCCATCGTCGTAAGCGTCACCGACTGCTGCCCTGTTGCCAACTTGAATGGACTCGTGTTAATCGACTCGCTGCTGTGCAAGTTGTAGGAAAACTATGTCGTGTCCATCAACTTCACCCAATCCTGCTGGTTAGCACTCATGTAGTGCCTCAAGTACACCTACAACAAGGCGTTCACCCACTCCGTCTGTCCATCGCTTTGCGGATAAAATGCTCTCAGGAATTTCAAATCTGAGCCCATGATCTTGAACAACTCCGGCCAAAATTGGCCCGTGAAGCTCCCATCTCTATCGCTCACGATGTTGTTAGGAATGCCCCAATACTTGACCACGTTCTTTAAGAATAGCCGTGCCACATCCTCCGCCGTCATGTCTTTTGGCTCAGGGATGAACACTCCATACTTTGAAACTTGTCCATCACAACCATGATGCAACCACATCCATCGACTTTTGGAAGTGTGACGATGAAGTCCATGCTCACACTCTCCCATGGTCGGTGAGGCGTGGGCAAGGGCTCTAGCAAGCCTGTCGGGCTTCTCTGCTTCATCTTGTCTTGTTGGCACACAAGACAAGTCTTCACATATATCTCCACGATTGTCTTGTTGGCATGAACAATCGCTCTTCCTTGGTCATGATGAGCCCATCCTTCATCCAAAACCGTTGAGTCTTCCCTTGCTCGATGTACTCCGCCACGGTTTTGGCAAAGGGGTCATGGCCAAGGCCCTCAACGATTCGATCCTTCAAAGGAAACACGGGCTGTAATGCTTGCAATGGAGTTCACCTTCCCGGTATTTTACTCCATCACGAAATCGAACTCGGCCAGAAAAACTTGCCACCTTGCTTCCTTGGAGGTGAGCTTCTTCTGTGTAAGGAAGTAGCTCGTCGCCACGTTGTCCGTCTTCACTACAAACTTTGATCCCAACAAGTAATGCATCCATGTGCGCAAGCAGTGCACCACAGCCATCATCTCCTTCTCTTGGATCGTGTATCGCTTCTCTGTCTCGTTGAGATTTCGACTCTCAAAGACAAGGGATTCCTATCCTGCATCAAAACACCACCTATCGAGAAGTCGAATGCATAAGTCTGCACTTCGTAGGCCAATGTCGGGTTGGGGAGCACGAGCATGGGCTCATTCATCACCATTGCCTTCAAGGCCTGGAATACTTCTTGGAACCTTTCCGACCAATCCCCAGCCTTGTTCTTCATCGAAAGATCCGTCAAGGGTGATGCAATGTTGGAGTAGCCCTTGATGAACCTTTGATAATAATTTGCAAGAACAAGGAATGACCGCAACTCTGGCACCTTCGTAGGTGGCTCCCATTCTTGGATTTCCTCCACCTTTGTCCCATCCATCTTAAACTTTCCTCCACCTATAATGTATCTCAAGAATGGAACCTCTGTGGCGGCAAATGTGCACTTTTCCCACTAGACATACAACTCGTTGTCGCGAAGGACTTGGAAGACTTGGTGTAGGTGCTCGGCATGCTCATCGAGTGTTTTACTATATACTACGATGTCATCCAAGTACACTACAACGAATCGATCCAAGAATGGCTTTAAAACTTGATTCATCAAAGTGAAAAACGTGGTTGGTGCGTTGGTAAGACCAAATGGAATCACAAGAAACTCGTAAGAGTCATACCTCATCACACAAGCTGTCTTTGGCTCGTCACCCTCTTCTATCTACACTTGATAGTAGCCCGAGCGAAGATCAAGTTTGGTGAACCACATCACATCTCTAAGCTGGCAGAACAAGTTGGCAATATTGGAAATTGATCGTTTTCAATCAACAACACTCACTTCATTCCTTATCACCCTGCACAACACCTCAATATCCATCTTTTCACCTGTATAAATCCGCCTACAACGTTCCCTCTAGAGATTACTCAGAAGAGAGCAACATATAAGCTTACCTGCATCTTTAAAAGGTGAAATACCCGCAAACTCTGTAATTTCCCACTCGAACTCCTGGCTCCAAGTACAACAGGGAGCTCGCTGGAAAACTTTACCAAGTAACAGCAGGCAAATGCTCCCATAGACTCCACAGGCCGCAAAGACATGATCAATTGTCTCCACTGATTGATCACAAAACACAAAATTGAGGTCACCTGCATAGCCATAGCCCCATGCCACCATCTTTGCCCTTGTACTTACTCTTTATTTGGCAATCACCAAACAAGAAACATGGTACGAGGAATACCAACTCCTTTCCACACAACATTAACCCAGGCTGGGGAAGGAAGTGTTGGACGTAACGAATTCCATGCTTTCTTTACAGAGAACTTAGTCATTTCCTCTCCTTGCCATAAAACATATCTATCCCTCATAGAGAAATACTGCTGAACCTTAAGACGTATCTTCAAGAGGCGTTTCCAGCACCAATGCTCCAAAAGGTGACTTCGATGGCCGCATTTAGCCTGCTTCCAACAAGTCCTTGAGCTGTCTCCATAAATCTGGTGGCAGCTTCTTGGGCGACTCTAATGGCATCACATCATCGAATTCTTCAAGCACACCTTCGATGATGGGAGCTGTGATTCCCGTCGAGCCTCCTTCTTCCTCCATCTTCAAGGACACAAGAAAGGTTGATTCCTTCTTCTTGAACCCCTTCAATACCTGCATAGCGGATAGAGCACTATGGGGGCATCTTCTCTCAAGAGATGGACTGCATGGAAATCACCTCCCTTCTCCAAGCACATGGTGTTGGAGTTAGGCTTCAAGAGAACTCCCTCCTTGTCAAGGAAGTTGATGACAAGGATGACTGGGTGATCATCCACGGTGACGACGGAAAAGTCAATGATGCCTTCCCACTCGCCAAGCTTAACTAGCACATTGTGTGCAACTCCATGGATCGGGATGGACTCTGAATTAATCGTCTTGAGCAACCCTTGCCCTTTCTTATAGGCAATACCCAGCTGGTTTGCCTCCTCGATGCGAAGGAAATTGTCCATGGCACCGGTATCTTTTGACTCGCCTTGCATGAATTGTGCCAGAATATAGCACTTCCCATGCTTGCTCTCCTTGGTGTTGGTCTTCACCGTGCCAAGTTTGCGGATTGAGCAGCCTCCGCTGTCTTGGGCTCCTCATCTTGAGCTTCCATGGCTGCCAATCTCGCCTTCTTTGGCAAATCTCGCACTCAATGTGGTCAATCGCAAAGGAAACAAGTAAGAGGCTTTGGTTTGAACTTACCCCCTTTGCTTGGACCACCATGTTGTTGTTGAGTGCGAGTGCCCTCCTTGAAAGGTTGATGCGATTCACCACCCTTGTTGAGCTTTGAACTCTTCTCCTTGGTGCTTCTCTCTTGCCTTTTGTACTCTACAAAAGACTCCGTCATGGCCATGGCTGTTGTAAGGTCTTGCACTCCTCGACTCTGCATCTCCATCTTGGCCCATAGTTGCAGCCCATTAAGAAAGCCGTGTATGGCCTCCTTGTACGTAATGTCCAGGATCTCTAGAAGCAGCTCTGAGGATTCCTTCACATATTCTCGAACTCCACCTCTCTGGGTGAGTCTTCTCAACCTTGAAAGGGCTTCAAACTCCATGTTCTCGGGCTAGAATTACCTCTTGATTTCTCTCTTGAAATCATCCCACGTTGCCATCACACATGTACCCTTCTCAACGTCTTCTTCATGTTGCCTCCACCAAATCAATGCAATATCAACCAAGTAAAGTGGATCGGTACGGAGTTTTACCTCATCCTCTTGATGTCGGATGCCTTGAAGTATTGCTCAAGACTCCAAAGGAAGTTCGCTAACTCCCTCGTATTCTTTTAACCTCCCAAGTTCTTCGATCTTGGAACATCACCACATGGGACATATTTTTTCAAGGCTGGTTCGCTAGCCATGGCTCTCTTCATGAGAGTGACCTCACTCTTGAGGTCTGCAATCTCTTCATTCACGCCGCCCAGCTCAGCCTGGACATGCTCTTTCACAACTTCAATTGAGTTGTTCATGGAGTCGGATTTGGTGTTGTTGATGAGGGCCACAAGCTCTTCTCGTAGGCCATCATGCCCGATCTCCAAGCTCGCCAATCAAGCATTCATTCCTTGAACATCGCTTTGGACTTGGTCAAAGTTAGCTCCCAAATCCTCCATGGCGGTTACATCTTCGCAAAGCTTCACCTCCACTCTATAGACTCGCTTCTTTAGAGACGTGAAAGGATCACGAGTGCTCTACATACCTTTTGGCCTCGAGCCCTTGGTGCCATCTCTTCCATGTTGCTTCTCAGCATCAGTAAAGTTGCTATCTGATCCCGACATTTTTAGTGAGGCTCTTCCTCTTTGTTTAGCTATAGCTTCTTCCTTGCTAGAACCGAGCCAAACCAGGCTCTGATACCACCTATCACGGCCTTACTCTCGATCGTGCGACCCTAGCTCTCAAATCCGTTAGAGATTCTAGGCAGCCTTCTCTCAAACTCACAAGCAAGCAAGGAAAGCAAGAACAAAGATATAGAAGATGAGAGAACTCTCTAGTGTGTATTACTTTAAAAAATGATGGAATGAGGTACAAGTGAGGGAGATGGCTCCTTATACAGGCCTCTCCGCATACAAGGCATCAATGCCCCCTCATAATGGTCCCTCTACATCAATACACCCATAAGGTCCCCCTATAATGCACCTCTTAATACCACCCATAATGTGGCCCATAAGTGCTCCATAATGCTCATAAAGGTTGGGAGAATCGTAGAGGCATCTTTATGCTTCTACTCTTCCATCACGCCACATGTGCACGCCATGTTGTCACCTAGTTGGCGCCATGTCATCTGCCACATGTGACAGTTGCCAATACCGTCACACTAGAGAGTGGCCAAGTGTAACCACAAACTAATGCGTAGTATAACGAGTTTAGCTTTACTTGTCAGCCTAGGTCCTAGATGTGATGACTACTCCTTGAAGTTCTCGTTATCTAGCAGTTTGAATGTAGTGAAGTTGTAACTAATCTAAGAAAACACAAAGCAATAAGGTTGTGATTCAAGTTAAGAAGGCTCACTGAGGTATGAGTCTCTTTAGATCGCAGTTAGGCCAAGTTGTAATTAACCTAAACCAAGTTGATTAATGTTTAAACTGCGGAAAGTTCTCAAATAGTCTAGAGTCTCAACTAAAGTGCTCCAGACCCGCTCAGTTTGAATACCCAGCGGGCGACTAAACTCCACCAGCGTAAACTAACCGAGGCAATAAGATTCAAACTTTATCTACTGGGTTCTACACCAGTATAGAGCAGTGAATCGACTTCCCGACTAAAGTCGCCAATTCACTACCTCTAATTCAAGATTCTCTATTGACCTATGCAGAGGGTTCATACAATTCAAGACTCAAGCAATTCTGAATAATTACTTCAACTAGATATAAATCAATCAATCAATCATGGCAAATGGTTCATACAAATCATCCTAACAAACAATTTAGGGTTCTTACATACCAAAGTGATAGAGGGGATTAGTCCAAAGAGAGAGAGAGTGTGTGTAAAGCTATGCCGAATGTGGAAATCATCATGTAGACGAAAGAAATCGACACCGGGTCGTCAATTGTTGCTCCTTGGAGCTTGAATCGAGCTCTGATGGTGTAGGACTTGATCTAGGGAACTCAAGGATCTCTTTTCATCACTTTCTCTCTCTAAACCTCTGTTTTTAGCTCCAAAGTTTGAATGCCATGTCAAAACTGTAACACCCTACCATATACATATTACCTAATCATATTGTTCATACAATTGCAACGGAAATAATCTTGAGTGTTACATTAATTATCAAAAATAAACCAAATAAAATTTCGACATGAATTATTCGCATAATGGGCTAACAGTTCTTGTAACCAAAACCTGCAAATAATTTATCTGAATCCATGCATCCATAAACAAACATATATATACTCACAACCATATACATTGGCTTTCATAGTAATAGGCACAGTTTCATACCCCACAACTGCATACCTTACTAATACATATCATAGTCGTCATAACTTACACAACCACATAAATATACACATATCATCAACTTTCCACACCTGTGGATATCTCACACTACATCAGAAGCTAGTATGCACATGAAAAACGTTCTCAAAACATTTTTACCAAAAGGTGTGGATCACTGGCCAAAATCTCAAATAGTCGTCCAAGCACAGAATAATTGAAGACCATACCTCATCTTGGCTTCAACTCTAGCTCCTCTCCCACCTAACACTTATCTACTGCTGCTGCTGCCGATCTGCTTACACATAGCATAAGCAGAGAAGAAGGATAAAGAGGGTAAGCTCATAGCTGAGTGAGATAATCATAGCATCGTCAGTTCATAACAGAGCATACCCCTACCATACATCTAGCAAACAAGCCAAAGCACTAGAATCAGACCTCGGGCATCCGACATCCCAATAGGCAAAAAAACTCAACCATCTTGACTTATGCATATGCATCTTATCATGTTTTAATTATAGGCGCCTGGCTACTCCCATGCTAATAACTCTCCCGGGAAACATACCCCACATCCCGTCGGATGTAGTCATACATACCCCAACATCTCGTCGGATGTGGTCATACATACCCCACAGCACTATGGGTGTAGTCATACCCCGACACCACTCTGGGTGTGGTCATATCTCGTAAGAAATCTTCAGTCACCACCACATGAGAGGTGTGACTATCATACTTATGATAATAGAGTAATAGCATAGGGAGCCCTAATTACAATGTAGTTGACCGTGAGACCACAACACTCATATTTGGTATCCTTATACATGATTCATATCTCATCTTGCTTAATCATAATTCATTACTTGCACATGTACTTGACCTGACCATAATTGGCTCAATATAGGTAAACCAGGAGTCGTATAGTTGCACTTCCTCGTGATAAACCCTCGTGCAAGTCATCCTCCTTAAACATCATAATATTACCCTGGGAAGTTTATTTCCCCCACTTGTGAATCCAAATACAACCACAATATCACATCATGTCAAAACACCTGATCGAACAACCATGAAGTCATATCAACGGTTAAGCCACAAATGGCAACATGTATGCAATCATCAACATAAACAAGGTCCATATCGGTTAGGGCAAGTCAATAATATCATACAACAATCCATGATTCATAATATAGCATAAATGTCCATACACCCCTAATCATGTCATTCTAATTCACCTATGTCAATTCTAAGCATCAATACAATTATCGTGATACGACAAACCCGGCATGCCGTGCTAATCCCTCACCAGTTCTGGTCATTCAAACACCGGTTTAACCTTCCCGTTCTAAAACGTCAATTTCACGAACGAACCCCGAATTAAAATCCGAGACCGTCCTAATATCCCCTGCAGTATCCCCGTCAATATTAGTTCTAGGCTCCTGGTCAACTTCTTGATAAAAACACATCAAACCCTGGCCGGAGCTAAATTCAGCGATCCCGACTCCGACCTAAATAATAGCCGAAATTCATGGATTAGAACCAGAGTATTAATTACCTCGCTGCAGGAAGCTCGTATATGAAATTTGGGCTAATCCGACTCCCGGATACTCCGAAACCCTAATTTGGCTTATCGGGAATTCAAGAAATTACTGAACCAAAAACTCGTTTTAAAGCTCTAAATGGATAAGTCACGATGGATAGATGAATTAGGCATTACTTACGGGATTTTTGGGTCGCTAAAGCTTAAGATTTGAGCTCTGGGAATTTCCGTGCTCACCTCCCATGCGCGCCCTCTGCTCCAGTTCTCTCGATCCAGGAGAAGAAAGAATGAAACGATGATGATGGAAAGAAAATGGACCGGGAAGGGAATACGTATTCTTATCCGATCGATCGATAATCCGATTTTCGTCGAAATACTATCAAAACGCTCGATTTTAAATCGTGAACTTTCTAGCGATCGAAATATGGGTTTAGCCGAAATGGGATGTTACAATTGTCCCCTCCTTAAAAGATTTCGTCCCCGAAATCTATCCTTGATTTGTACTCTAAATCCGCTTACTTACTCTTAACATGGTCTATCGTAGATAAACCATTACCTAACTCTTAGGTTAGGAGATCTGAATTACATAACTAGACACATAACACCTCAAGTTCCCAATATAACGTTTCAAAAACCTATATCGGGTTATCACAACATAAGCACATCAACAAGTTCAAAACATAACTTACTAAGCAAGATTGTTAACCTGTAAAGTAGTTTGCTACCAACTCGGGGTACTTCTCTCGCATACTTGCTTCAGTTTCCCATGTAGCACTCTCACTATCTTGATTTCTCCACACCACTTTCAACATTGGGATTTCTTTCCTGCGAAGAGTCTTAATCTGGTGATCAACTATCTGAACTGGAACCTCCTCAAAAGTTAAATCTGGGCCTAACTCGATCTCCTCTGGTTGTATAACATGGAAAGGATCCACTTTGTACTTCTTCATCATACTAACATGAAATACATTGTGGATTTGAGATAGTTCTGGAGGCAATGCCAACTTATAAGCCACTGGTCCAATCTTCTCTGTGATTTCATATGGTCCAATATATCGAGGTGCAAGCTTTCCTTTCTTATCAATCTCATTACGCCTTTCCATGGTGACACTTTGAGAAATACTTTCTCACCTACTTCGAAATTAACTTCACGCCTATTCGTGTCAACATAAACTTTCTGTCGATCTTGAGCCACCCTCAAACGCTCCCTGATTTCTTTGACATTGTCAACTGTGATCTGAACTATCTCTGGCCCTGAGATTTTCCTTGCTCCTTCTACATCCCAACATAATGGTGTTCTACATTTTCTCCCATAAAGTGCTTCATATGGTGGAACACCCAAGCTACTATGGTACTGGTTGTTGTAAGCAAACTCAATTAGGGGCAAATGGTCAATCCATGATTCCTCCCATTGCATTACGCATGATCGAAGTAATTCCTCCAAAGTTAGGATGGTTCATTCACTCTGCCCATATGTTTGAGGATGATAAGCTGAAGTGAAATGAAGTTTAGTTCCCAAGGCATCATGTAAACTTTGCCAAAACCGAGATGTGAAGCTCGGGTCTCAATCAGAGACAATAGAAATTGGTACACCATGAAATCTGACGATCTCCTTAATATATAGTTGAGACAAAGTCTCCAGTGATGGTTTCCATCTAATGGATAAAAAGTGAGCCGATTTGGTCAGTCGGTCCACAATAACCCATACTGCATCTTTTCCCCTTGATGATGGGAGACCATATACAAAATCCATTGTGATTCTTTCCCACTTCCATTCTGGAATTGGAAGTGGTTGCAGTTTCCCTACAGGAGCTTTATGTCCTGCCTTAACTTTCTGACATACCAGACATGTGAAAACATGTTCAGCCGCTTCCTTTTTCATCCCACGCCACCAAAAATATGGTTTGATCGTGTGATACATTTTAGTTGCTCCTGGGTGCATAGCATAAGCAGAAGAATGAGCTTCATCTAGGATCACTTTCCTCAAGTTATCAACATTAGGAACACATGCTCTTCCATTCATCTTCAACATGCCATCTACCATTTCAAATGGGCTTTCTTTTCCTTCCTCAATGTCTTGAATGATTTTTGCCAACTCTGGGTCCTCCTTCTGCTTCTCACGAATTTTTTCATGCAACAAAGGTCGGATATTCAACCGAGCTAGTAACCCTGTTACACCATCCACTTCCAATTCAACATTCATTGCCCTCAAATCAACCAGATCATTTATATTCTTCTTCCCCTTCCTGCTTAGGGCATCAACAACTACATTAGCTTTACCTGGATGATAATCAATTGTACAATCATAATCTTTTAGAAGTTCAATCCATCTCATCTGGCGACTATTTAAATCCTTTTGATCCATAATATACTTCAGGCTTTTGTGATCAGTTAGGATTTTAAAAGTCTCACCATACAAATAATGTCGCCAAATCTTGAGAGCAAATACCACCGCTGCCAACTCCAAATCATGAGTGGGATAATTTACTTCATGAGGACGCAATTGCCTAGAGGCATATGCGATAACTCTTCCATCTTGCATTAACACACAGCCCAATCCTTGATACGAGGCATCACTATACACCACAAACTCTCCCTGACTTGAAGGTAGTGCAAGTACTGGTGTTGTGTCAATCTCTTCTTTAGTTCATCAAAACTCTTTTGACATAATTCATCCCAAACATACTTGGTATTCTTCCTCAACAGTTTAGTTAATGGTGCAGCAATTTTGGAAAATCCTTCTACGAACCGCCGATAGTAACCCGCCATGCCAAGAAAACTTTTCAACTCCGACACATCTTTTGGTGGAGTCCAAATTACCACTGCTTCCTCCTTTTTTGGATCCACCTCCACTCCTCTTCCAGAAATTACATGTCCCGAAAATATTACCTCCTTCAGCCAAAACTCACATTTTGAGAATTTTGCATATAACTGTTTCTCCCTTAGAATTTGCAATACAATTCTAAGGTGATTTTTGTGCTCATTTTCGCTTTTAGAATAGATGAGAATATCTTCTATGAACACAATCACAAACTTATCAAGATATTCATGAAAAACTTTGTTCATAAGAGCCATGAATACTGCTGGCGCATTAGTGAGTCCAAAAGGCATTACTAGGAACTCATAATGCCCATATCTTGTTCTAAAAACTGTCTTAGAGGTTGCTCCATCTGCTACTTTCAGTCGATGGTACCCTGACCTCAAATCGATCTTAGAAAAGACTGATGCACCCTGCAATTGATCAAACAAATCATCTATTCTTGGGAGGGGATAACGATTCTTCACTGTTGCTTTATTCAGCCTCCAGTAGTCAATGCACATTCTCATGGAGCCATCTTTCTTCTTGACAAACAAAACCGGTGCACCCCAAGGTGAGATGCTAGGTCGAATAAACCCCTTGTCTAGCAATTCTTGCAATTGTTCTTTAAGCTCCTTCAGCTCAATTGGTGCCATTGAAATTGGTGTTGTGTCAGGTACCAATTCAATATCAAACTCTACTTCCCTTTCTGGTGGAAGGCCGGGAAGTTCTTTGGGGAATACATCAGGAAACTCCCTTACCACCTCTACATCCTCAACCTTCTTATCATTTACAACAGTAACTTGAGCAAGAAAAGCTTCACAACCTTCCTTCACTAATCAAAAAGCTTCCAAGGCAGAAAGAAAACCATGAGTCTCTTTTTTCTTAATGCCTCGGAATACAACAGGACCTTTATCTGGTGTGTTGAATAACACTTCTTTCTTTTGACAATCCACAACAGCTCCATGTGTTTCCAGAAAGTCCATTCCAAGGATGACATTAAATTCATCAAAAGGTAGCAGAATTAAATCTGCTGCTAGGAAAGCTCCTTCCACACAAATGAAGGAACTTCTAATAACTGAGTCTACCTTCAAGGTATCTTCCATAGGTGTTTTAACACATAAGGTATAACCTAGCTTATCTGGAACTAAGCGTAGCATATGTGCAAACATATATGGCATGAATGAGTGAGAGGAACCAGTATCGATCAAAGCATATAATTGCTTGCCAAGGATAGAAAGCATACTAGTCACAACTTCTGGTGCCACTTTTGCCTCACCTCGAGTCATTGCATAAACCCTCGGTGCTTCCTGTGCTCTGGTACCCTGGGTACCACTTCCTGATGGTTGATTTCGACCACCACCTCTACCACCCTGTGAACCACCACGACCACTCTGAAATCCACTACGGCCTCCCTGGTAACCACCCCTGAATGGGGCTCTACTAAATTGCACTGAAGGATCGGACTGTGTAGCTCTTACTTCTCTCGAATGCGGACAGTCCCTCATAATGTGCCCAGGTTGGCCACAGTGAAAGCATACACCAGAAAATCTCATACACTCTCCAAGATGCCTCTTCTGACAAACTTGACAAAATGGAAATTGTGTAGCTGAGGAAATTGGTGCCCTGTATGATGTTCCCGACATAGATTGACTCGGTGTTCTCCCAAAACTGCTAGGACCTTTCCTGGGTGGGTAACGAGGTCCAGCATAACTCACTCCAAACTTCCTCTTCTTCTCCTCTTCTTTGGCCTTGTTTTCCTCTCTACCCTCAACTTCATAGGCTTCATACTTAAGTGCTGCCTCCTTGATAGTGGCCATGCTCTCTTCATCAACCCTGTGGATCTTTTCTTTCAATCCTAGGTGCAGACCATGCAAGTATCTCATCTTCTTCTTATGCTCAGTATCCGCCAACCCATCTTCAAAGTAAAGTAGTCGAACAAACTTGATGGTGTACTCAGTAACTGTCATGTTCTCCTGCTTAAGGTTGGCGAATTCATTATTCTTTGCCCTGATAAAAGCTTCGGGAAGAAACTCTGTCTTAAAGGCCTTCAAGAATTCCTCCCAGGTGAACTGAACTCGTTCACCATTAACTCTAGAGACTGAGGACCACCTGCTCCTCACGCACCCCTTTAGGAGAAAAACAACATATTGTAATTTTTCCTCTGGGGTCGCATAAAGATACTCAAACACATCTTCCATCTCTCTCAACCACTTTACTACAACATCCGGACTCACATCTCCCTTGAAGTCCCTAATCCCAAACTCTTCATCTTTGCATAGTCTAATACTGGCGGTCTTGCATCAACCGCCCCCACTCCTCTCGACTGGTCAGTAGGAACATTATGACAACTTCTGTGCGAGCTACAAGGAAATATTGGCCTTAGATTGATCCACACAAAATTCATTCTTCCCCATATCTCTCACTTGGTTAAAACAAAATTTTCCCAAAATAATTAAATAAGTTCAAAACTCAATTTTGAAAACCATGATGCAGGTAATTTCATACAATATACCAATACACATAATCATGTAAAACTCAATTCCCAGTTTAAGTCATTATGGGGTACTCCCCTCCTTAGAAGTATTTAACTTCCCATTGGGCATAATACATCATAACAACAAAAAGAGGGAACCGGGCTCTGATACCAAACTGTAACACCCTACTCTATACGTATTACGTAATCATATTGTTCATACAATTGCAACGGAAATAATCTCGGGTGTTACATTAATTATAAAAAATAAACCAAATAAAATTTCGACATGAATTACTCGCGTAATGGGCTAACAGTTCTTGTAACTAAAACCTGCAAAATAATTTATCTGAATCCATGCATCCATAAACAAACATATATATACTCACAACCATATACATTGGCTTTCATAGTCATAGGCACAGTTTCATACTCCACAACTGCATACCTTACTAATAAATATCATAGTCATCATAACTCACACAACCACATAAATATACACATTTCATCAACTTTCCACACCTGTGGATATCTCACACTACATCAGAAGCTAGTATGCACATGAAAAACGTTCTCAAAACATGTTTACAAAAAGGTGTGGATCACTGGCCAAAATCTCAAGTAGTCGTCCAAGCACAGAATAGTTGAAGACCATACCTCATCTTGGCTTCAACTCTACCTCCTCTCCCACCTAACACTTATCTACTGCTGCTGATGATATGCTTACACATAGCATAAGCAGAGAAGAAGGATAAAGAGGGTCAGCTCATAGTTGAGTGAGATAATCATAGTATCGTGAGTTCATAACAGAGAATACCCCTACCATACATCTAGCAAACAAGCCAAAGCACTAGGATCAGACCTCAGGCATCCGACATCCCAATAGGCAAAAAACTCAACCATCTTGACTTATGCATATGCATCTTATCATGTTTTACTTATAGGCGCCTGGCTACTCCCATGCTAATAACTCTCCCGGGGAACATACCCCACATCCCGTCGGATGTAGTCATACATACCCCAACATCCCGTCGGATGTGGTCATACATACCCCACACCACTATGGGTGTAGTCATACCCCGAAACCACTCTGAGTGTGGTCATATCTCGTAAGAAATCTTTAGTCACCACCTCATGAGAGGTGTGACTATCATACTTATCATAATAGAGTAATAGCATAGGGAGCCCTAATTACTATGTAGTTGACCATGAGACCACAACACTCATATTTGGTATCCTTATTCATGATTCATATCTCATCTTGCTTAATCATAATCCATTACTTGCACATGTACTTGACCTGACCATAATTGGCTCAACTTAGGTAAACCAGGAGTCGTATAGTTGCACTTCCTCGTGATAAACCCTCGTGCAAGTCATCCTCCGTAAACATCATAATATCACCCTGGGAAGTTTATTTCCCCCACTTGTGAATCCAAATACAACCACAATATCACATCTTGTCAAAACACCTGATCGAACAACCATGAAGTCATATCAACGGTTAAGCCACAAATGGAAACATGTATGCAATCATCAACATAAACAAGGTCCATATCGGCTAGGGCAAGTCAATAATATCATACAACAATCCATTGTTCATCATATAGCATAAAAGTCCATACACCCCTAATCATATCATTCTAATTCACCTATGTCAATTCTAAGCATCAATATAATTATCGTGATACGACAAACCCGGGATGCCGTGCTAATCCCTCACCAGTTCTGGTCGTTCAAACACCGGTTTAACCTTCTCGTACTAAAACGTCAATTTCACGAACGAACCCCGAATTAAAATCCTAGACCGTCCTAATATCCCCTGCAGTATCCCCGTCAATATTAGTTCTAGGCTCCGGGTCAAATTCTTGATAAAAACACATCAAACCCTTGCCGGAGCTAAATTCAGCGATCCCGCCTCCGATCTAAATAATAGCTGAAATTCATGGATTAGAACCAGAGGATTAATTACCTCGCTGCAGGAAGCTCGTTTATGAAATTTGGGCTCAATCCGGCTCCCAGATACTCCGAAATCCTAATTTGGCTTATCGGGAATTCAAGAAATTCCTGAACCAAAAACTCGTTTTAAAGCTCTAAATCGATAAATCGCGATGTATAGATGAATTAGGCATTACTTATGTTAATTTTATAAGTGTAATTAGGCTACTGTTATGTGATGTAGAGAGTTATTAGTGGAGTCCACTTGTTAAAGGCCCACACGTAGAGTACCCATGCAGGCCCATAATCATGCTCAGTTAGACGTCGCTTGCTGATTCTAACCTAGGGCATGATACTTATATAGGGTGTAGAGATTTGGCAGCCGATGAACACTGTCTCTTAATCATCTCAGTAAAATCAGTAGCCTGAAGAGCGTTTGAGCTCTTCCGTGGATTAGTCCTGGATATCTTCCAGGGATACCACGTTAACTTCGGTGTCCGTGTTTGATTTCATTTCCGTATCATTATCAATCTGCTTCTGCTTTTTTTGACATGGTATCAGAGCCTTCTGTGACCGTGAGGTCTTTTGTTCGAATCCCGGTGACCCCCATCTGTTTCCGTTTCTGTTAAGCACACAGTGTCCGGACCTGTGCCTGTCCAAACTCCAAGCCTATCTGAATGGCTTGAGTTTGAAGGGGGGTGTTAGTAAACAGTATATGATCCACGATTGAACCTCTCCCAACAACTCGAGTTATTGGGAGCAACTGGTTCTTGACATGGTATCAGAGCAATGTCTTCCACTGAGCAAGGTCTCCAAATCTTCCACTGAAGCCGAATACCGAGCAATGTCTGAAGTGGCCTCTGAAATGGTGTGGCTTCGCAGGCTGCTGTCCGATTTTGGTGTTTGTTGTCCCACACCTATGGCTTTGCATGCACTAGTGCAATCCGTATTGCCGAAAATCCAGTTCTTCCCGACCGTACAAAGCATATCGAGATTCATGTGCATTATGTACGTGATCTCATTCGGGATGGTACGGTGAACTTACATCACATTCAGACAGAGGAGCAGGTAGCAGATATGTTCACGAAGGCCTTCTCTACTAGCCGACACTAGTATCTTGGAAATAAATTGATGCTGAGAGATCGCCATCAATTTGGGGGAGGATGTTAATGTTATAAGTGTAATTAGGCTACTGTTATGTGATGTAGAGAGTTATTAGTGGAGTCCACTTGTTAAAGGCCCACACATAGAGTACCCATGCAGGCCCATAATCATGCTCAGTTAGACATAGCTTGCTGATTCTAACCTAGGGCATGATACTTATATAGGGTGTAGAGATTTGGCAGCCGATGAACACTGTCTCTTAATCATCTCAGTACAATCAGTAGCCTGAAGAGCGTTTAAGCTCTTCCGTGGATTAGTCCTGGATATCTTCCAGGGATACCACATTAACTTCGGTGTCCGTGTTTGATTTCATTTCCGTATCGTTATCAATCTGCTTCTGCTTCTGTTAACAACTTACGGGATTTTTGGATCGCTAAAGTTTAAGATTTGAGCTCTGAGAATTTCCGTGCTCACCTCCCCTGCGCGCCCTCTGCTCCAGTTCTCTCGGTCCAGGAAAAGAAAGAATGAAACGAAAGAATGAAACGATGATGATGGAAAGAAAATGAACCGGGGAAGGGAATTAAATGGACCGGCCGGAGTATATATATCTGATCGATCAATAATCCGATTTTCGTCGAAATACTATCAAAACGCTAGATTTTAAATCGCGAACTTTCTAGCGTTTGAAATATGGGTTTAGCCGAAATGGGATGTTACAAAAACCCTCATTTGGCACTAATAATCCCAAGTATCAAACCCCCGACCTGGTTACCCGGTTAGGTAATTTGACGACAGGCCGGGTTTTCTCAAAACGGCGCGCATCGGTAAGTTTGTCGTAGCAGAAATCCCCGGCTAAGGCTTAATTCCTCGGTCAGAGAATAGGGGGTCCAGACCATGGAAATTCCCTGGACGGCTTCCTCGACCTCTGATGGCGTTTCCTGGTCGGGCTGTTTTTTATGGCTAACCGGGGATTCTGGTCCTTGCACTCCTCTTTCCGTCTCCTTAGTGCTTTTGACCCGAAACTCGCTTCCAAGCCTCCCTTGCCGCTCCAAGTCCTGAAATATGACATAAAATAAAAACCTAGCTTGAAATCGGCTTAAAACATATGAATCGAACCTCAAACAGTGTAAGAATGGTGGGCAACAACATGTGCAAATATCGAGTTATCAGAGCACGATCAAGTTTTTTGTGTCATTGCCGGGGAGTCTTAAGTTATTAGGAAAAGCCGAGAGCTACTATTTAATCATTTTGTGTGCCAATTTTGTCGTTGTGTTTTCGTGTTTTGTGTTTTTGTAGCATCAAATTTGGGTGCCTTTTTTCCTCGTATTTTGTGCTTGTGATGTCGTATTTTCTTTCTCGTATCTTTATTTCTTTTGTTACTTTTCCTTTAGTTATCTTGTGTTAAGTTTTGGTTCTCTTTTTGTTTTCTTTTCTTTTCACACTTGTGCTTTCACAAGTTGTATTTGTTTTTGTGATTATAGATAGTGTTTAAGTGTAGTGATAGATCCTTATGGTTGGTACGAGAAGTGGGGAGATCACCAACCGCCGAATAGGTGTTGTCTTGAAGCTTCTAGTAGTGGTTCTAGCCAAGGATCCGAATGTGTAGAACCAACCCCTTTCTATGGATACCTAGAAGATTTCCTCGATTATCAAGCTTCGTCATCGTGTCACGAGAGGAAAAGGTGGAGGCTATAGGGATATCCAACCCTTCATTTCAAAAGTTCCTCAATGAACAACGAGAATTGGACAAGAGGTGGGAAGCCATGCAAAAAGAGCTCGAACGAATTTGTTCGAGACTCGAAACAAGTACGCCGCTTGGATGATAAAGATGAAGAGGAAAGTGAGGAAAAGGAAGAAGTCTCCACGGTGGGCGAGCAAGTGGACATCGAAGATCAATCTAGTGAAGAACTTGCTTGGAGACACATCATCACTCTTGTTCAACAAAGAGTGATTTACAAGAGAGTCTTGATGTGGTGGAAGACGAACTTAAGGAAGAGAACGAGCTTGATATTCAATGTGGGGAAGAAATGAATGAACAAGAAAGAGAGGAGGTTGAAGACGCATTTGGAGTCCAACCAATGAACAAGGTCGAAGTGGATTAAGATTCCACGAGTTACGCGTACTCCTCAAGATTTTCACCTGACCTTAATACACTTATAGAGAAGGATCCTTTTGCGGATTGGCAGCGACATCACTAATACCTGTTGATGGATTCGGCGATGACCCTTCGAAGATGCTTGATTTGGTTCGAGGCAAAGAGAAACCCACCAAGTGCTCGATGAAATGCCCAAACCCCATTATTTGTGCTTGTAATGATTTGATGCATGCCAAATGAAATTTAATGCTTATGTTAGTCCCATAGAAGCATGATTGAGGTAAATAATTGTAATGCAATTATTATATTTTTGAAAAATAATTTTGAGGTTTTGGCTCCAAAAATTTGCGGGAACTTTTTCACCAAATTTTCATTTGCGGGAAACAAAACCCCAGGGTTTCCCCCTTCTTTTTCTCAATTCCCTCTTTCCTCGCAAACCCTTATTCCGACCATCAAACCTTCACGACATCACACTTCCCCCAAAATCTGAATCGATCCCTATACGATGGCGCGACTTTGATTTGTGAGAAGGATTAACAAATAGACGGCGACGACAATGACGACGATGTCTTTGACTTGCGACAAACAGACGAAGACGACAACAGTTGCAAGGGATTTGGGAGAAGGCTGAAAAAACTGACTGTGACGAAGGTGACTTCGACTCGCGACAAACAGACGAAGACGACGACCATTGCGGGTGATTTGGTCGAAGGTTGAACAAAATAGACTGTGACGACGGTGACGGCGCAAGAACGGGTAATTTACTAACTTAGAGATTTCATATTGGGTATTAGTACTGGTGATAAAGCTTAAGTTTGTTAGCATTAAATTCTAGGTTTAGAACCGATGTTGTTCGCAGCTGGTAAAGCTTAAATAATCAAATTACATTTTGCTTGAATATAGTAATTGCTTCTCAACTCCATTATGCTTGTACTCACTGCCTACTCATCGTCCATTTGAACTCACTTGTCTTTCTGGGAAAACTAGTCCATCAAAAGCATTTTCCAAAACTAATAACAGTAGAAGTGAGCCTTTGTTGTTGTTCTAGAAATAAGGCAATAGAGTGATGGGGGTGCATGGAAGGGAGGAAACTGTTTGGGAGAGCAATTTGTGGACAAGAATGAGATATCTTACATGCGTGAATGAGATCCAGTCGTACAATAAAAACAGGCTCGCTTCCAGTCTCCATATAGCAACCTTAGGTCATTCAATTCAACACTTCCGGTCTCTAGAGCCTTTGCTTTCATTGCTCTGGATATATTTGTCTATTTCTAAGCGTGTGAAGTGAACTACATCTTTCTAGGCTGAGCATTCTTCTAATCCTAGTGCAAAAGATATTCTCAATGACAAGATAAAATGGAAAGCACACAGATCATTTAGTTTTAGATAAAATGACCTCTAACATGTTTAGTTTATTTCATTCATTTGTGGTTGCATCTGGTTTCTTATATTATTATTATTTCAGGTCAGCATGGTTTTCTGCGAGTCAGAGTGTGTCTGTGTGCAGAACAACCCTCTTTTGGTGTTGTTTATAATAGTTGAATCAAATCTTTAGTCCTCTGTTTTGTGATGCCACATGATCTGCGTGCAGTAGGAAAGGAAATAGAAAATCATTTATTAATATAAATGATTGGGGTCGGGCAGCTGCAAGGCTGATAAATGGCGTTTTACATGGGAGGGAGGTGATAAATCACTCGTTGCTTTTAGGGAGAGCAAGCACTTGATGATTAGTGAGGCAATTGACAATCTCACCATCTTGCTGCCAAAGAAGGGAGCTCTATTTTTTGGGATTGCTAGCTCTATTTTCATTTCAATCTCTCTATCCTCTTAATTTAACTCAATATATCTTAATGTTTCTTATAGTATCTTGCAGTTCTATGTGCATTTATATCTTGGAGAAGTATCAAATCAGTTGAGGTGTGAACTTGTCAGGAGAAAAAAACTTTGGTTTTCCAGGTAAAGTACTTCATGCTAACTAATCTATCGTTTCCTATTTTAGTTGTTTTACTTTTCTGATTTACAATAGTTTTTTGGAGTTAGATCTCAATTAAAAAGATAATCTATGAATGCTTTACGACTCAGATAAAACTACTAATGCTTTATGAATCAGTTTAGATGTATTATGAATATCACTTTTGATTTTCACTCTATTAGGGATTACATAAATGGATAAGTTGTGGATTGCTATGCCTCGTAATACACCAAAATATGTGTCAGGATTAGAGCAGTTTTTAGATTTTGCTTATGCGCACAATCATGGTGTTGAGGTCATATTATGTCCTTGCCCTAAGTGTGGCTTCAGGAAATGGTTAAAAAGGAATGATGTGTACGACCACTTGATGAGAAAGCCTTTTCCAATAGGTTATGTCATTGTAAGGGGTTGTCTACACCCAGACAATAGTGTTTCAGTGCTTTTTAAGAACACTATGATCATATGTTTAGGTACCAATACCTATACTATTAATGAATGCAGTTAAATTTATATGATATTTGTCCTTTTGTCGCTAGTGAATGCTTAAGTTTTTAGTCTAGTCTTTCATTTTATGGTTATAGTTCTTATGGAGTCTACCAAGCTGCAATAAGAGGAAAAAAAATTGGTTTTGCGTCGGTCCCCAACCGATGTAAATTATTTAAAGGTTGGCGGGAATTGGTACTTTTGAGTCGGTCATAACCGCTGCTAGTTTATGCCGGGTTTGGTGTCGGTTACAAACCAACGCAAAATAATGACGGTTAAAACCGACCTTAATCTGTGCAAGCCGACACAATTCTTTTATTTACAGCGAAAATATAATTTCACCGACAAACATGTTTATGTCGGTTATGAACCGACTCTATCTAAATCAGCATCGGTTACTCCGGTGGTTATGGAAAACTTACAGTAATATGATTTATGTCGACAGACTTTACTTCGGTTTAATGAACCGACACCGCTTGTTTTTACGTCGGTTATAACCAACGCAGAAGGTAAAACTAACCGACACAAACTGCCAGTTTCCTTGTAGTGTGAGGTTGGATCCTAGGGATGATGGGATGTGTTCAATGCATTCTTTTATTATTGATGAAATGTGTTTGGCATGGATAGGTATGAATATTTCTTGTGAGTGTAGAAACCTTTATAAGGTTAATCCTTTGAAGAGGAGAGAGTTCCAATGCTCCTCCGTCGGAAGTGGAACAAACTAAAAACTTCCAATCGATGGAGATATCGAACCACTTGAAACTCCACATAACAATTCAAGCCTCAAGCACCACTACACCATGAGCAAGAACACCAACAACAACTAAAAGTGTCACCTAGAGGTCGAGAGACCGATTCCAAAAGGTTACTTCTCAAATTTGGGGGGAGATCAAACCACCCACCCTACCCTCTGATCCCACAACCACCTTGACAAAGCCTTTTGGTAACTTCGTTACCCTATCCTTTTACCTTTCTCACATTGAGGACAATGTGTTCCTTAAGTGTGGGGAGTTATGCATGAATGCTTGTGTGGAATGTTGTTATTGACTACTCTCCTACCCCATGTATAATTGAAAGCTTGATCACGAGATAGTGTGTTTTTAGAGTGATTGTGGACAATGAGTTAGCATAATTTAACCACTTGGAGCCTTGTATGCATGCTAATTTTTTTTTCTAATTTGAGGGCTCCAGGTTGGCCACCTTTGCATTCTCCCCACTTAATATGTTGTGATTTGGTAGATGATTGATGTGTTGTGCATCTTCGGTGATAGTTGCATAATTATAGTACTAGTGTGTGGGTAACTTTACTATTTTCCTCTTTTGTGAGTCGATAATGTTTGCTACCTTAGAAATGCATTGTGTGCAGGATTCTCTTTTTTATGTGAACTAGGAAATTTTACAATTTGTGCTTAAGAAAAGGAAAAGAGGTTTTTACGTGAGTGGCAACTGGGCAAAGAATTGAGATCAACCGTCAAAGGATTGTTCTCTTGACTCGGAGTTCCCGTCGAGGATTTGTTTGGGGTTCTGATAGCTTTATTGCGTCCCAATCATCTCTTACTACTTACCATCCCCCAAACATCTCTCCTCCTCACAGAATCGTATGCTAAGGACCAAAGGTACCTTTTAGCGATTCATGAGACCTCATAGCTCTCGTTTGTACCCGACATGTATGGCAACCCAATGTGGAGTGCAGGCTGGGACGTGGTGCTCGGGCTAAGACGAATCTGACCATCAATTTCCCCACATGTGACCTTGAAAGGGAAGGCTATGATTCATCTGATCTTGGTCATGAGGGAGAGATTCTATTATGCAATGAAAAAAATTGCAAAGGTTTGGTGCAATGTGCATGAACGAAGAAAAGGGAGACCGAAAAATGACAACTCCTACATAAAAAAAAACACCTGCAATAGTTAAAGTAGTTGTTTGTTGTCTGAGAATCCCCCAGGGCACATTTTTAATGATCGGCCTAAGGTAGTAGATATGGTCCTCATACGATTTGTGCTTGCACAATAGGAAGGTAGTAGCATTCATTCATCCCAATATACTATTATCTATGCAATGAAGAACTAGAATGCATACCTCATTGATTTGTCTATCATGTTCCATTAGGTTTGAGTAGGTTTGTATGGGGACAAGCAAATGCTTAAGTGTGGGGGAGTTCGATAACACCTAAAATAGGCGTTATTTAGCCCATATTTTCAAGGCATTTGCATGCTAATTCATCGTGTCTAGACCACATATCAAGTTATTTAATTATGCCCATATTCGTTCCTATTTGCATAACATGCATTTTGGCATTGGTATTCATGATATGAAGGCTTTCATAGGGGAACCAACCCCAATTTATGGTATTTTATGCTTTTCCAAGTGTTTGTGATAAATTTCAAGTCTTATATTCATTTAGCATTGATCGGTAGGGGTGGTAAATAGTGTGAGTAACCCGCGTGTCACAACCGACCCGTCCATATTTAACCGAGAAAAAACATTGATGGGTAGGTTTCTGAGTGGGTTGCGGATACTGAGAAGGTGGACTCGCAGACATGTGGGTGGGTGTTAGATGAATTACGGGGTTCACCCACATATCCGATGAAATCAATTGAAGCTCTTTGAACTTTGGAGTAGGTGGATGGGTGTCTACTGCTTCTACTCCCCCAGATGTCGTATCATCTTTTTGGTTTATCAATTCTTTTTGTGTTAATGTTTTCTGAAAGTTAATCCCTAATTCTTCTCTATATCCTTCGACAGCCCAGAAGATAATTATCAATCTTTCTCCACCTCAGCCCCACAATTATCTTCACGGATAAAGATCAAACCTTCAAGTAGTATGCATATTAATAATATGATTCAACTTATTTATTACGTGACCAGTGTTGGTGGATGAAAGTAATGCATTGAAATTTGTTTGTTCATTAGCTTGTTTATTATCTCTTCAACAAGTTGTTGTCGCCAACCACTCGACCCAAACTGACAAACGTTATGGGTGGGTTATGGGTGGTGAAACAACCAACCCGCAATGATATGGGTGTGCAGTTTTAAGGTCGAAACCCACCCAACCCACCCAATGACCATCCCTACTGATCGGGAATCGATTGTAGTCTATCCGAGCACGATTGGGAAGCATAGGAGCAAAAAGGGGAGAAAAGGCACTGGTCAGGACCACAGGTTACTAACCTTGATCAGACCGTGACGATGATCGCGGCCTAGGATCGTGGCCACGATCTCCAGCAGGCGACCAAGAAGAAGGCAGAGAGTTTCCTCATCCGGATCGCGGTCATGGTGCGTTTTGGCCGCAATAAAGGTCGCGCCCGGGACACAAAAGATCGCTGTCGCGATCTTATGAAGGAGCCCGCGATCTTGGAGTTTAAAGATGGGTCAAAATGCATCATTTCGGGCGATTTGGAGACGTTACAGCTGGTCATTCCCTGATCATGGCCGTGACCATCAGGTCATGCCCTAGATGCCTTGACAGCTTTCTATAAATACCCCTTTTGCTGCACTTTTCAAAGGAGAGCCGCCTTGGGGTGAGAAATTAGGGTTTTGGAGTGCTTTAGAGAGATAAACACCTTGGCAGAGCTTCATTGAAGATCCATTCAACTCAAGGAGAAGGAGAAGGTGCAAGAAAGGAGAAGAAGCTTGATTCAATCATTCCACTCTGCTAGTTTGTATTTTCTTCTTCTCTATAATGACTTGAATCTCTAGTGGTTGTCTAGGGTAGATGAACCCTGATTATAGGTTGCGAATGTTTGGGTTTTGAATGAATGAATGTGTTTGTCTAGTTGATTTTAGTGCCACTCTCTTCTAAATGATGACGCTTTGGTAATTTTCCCTAATCTTCCCTCTTAGCCTACTTTATGCTACCGCGCTGGGTATGGAGTTCTAGGGTTACACTGGTATGCGCCATCTGGTGAGTTTAGGTTAGATGTGTGAATGGGGACCTATAGTGGTCAAGGGCGACCGAACCCCTGCTATAGGTAGCCTTCTTAGATGAAAAACGGGATGAAACCCCGGTGTGGACGGTGGATAGTGTCCATTGAAATGAGCCATAAGCTTAATGCCCCGGATACGATATCCTAGATCGAGGAGATTGGAACATGGGTTTAGGGGAGGCGTACTCTGAGGTGTGTGGATAACCACAAAAGCGCATGGAAAGGAGCTCACTCGCCACATTCGATTAATCCTACTTTACAACATTAGATAGGAGGATTAGACCCTAGGCAACCATCTCATCTCTAGCGTCCTCCCAGCCACTTGGTTGGTTGTTTATTTTCCCTTATGAGTAGGATAAATTAGCTAAAACCCATCACCAAACTTCCATCCTAATTAGATAATAGTTCGGAGTGAAGTAATAATACACTTAGGGATACCTTGGAATACGACTGAGTCACTTTACTACAACCTTAGCTAGGTTATACTTGGCTTAGTTAGGATTGATTAGAGAGTGTGCCTCGACTTTATAAATTTAAAGCTCGATCGTGCACCGGAGCACGATCATTAGGGTATAGTATCATACCCCAAAATCGATTTAATTCATGGTCTAGATAGAAATATCTCACTAAGTGTACATCGAATATCGTATACTCCAAGAGTATAGATGTCTGACTTATATATAGGGGTGTACATGGGTCGGGTGGTCCGGGTTTATCCAGTTTAATCACCCGACCCATGCACTAGGATTTGAAAATACTAAATCCAAACCAACTCAAAAAAATTTGGACCCTACGGTTTGTTTATAATAGGGTTGGGTTGGGTTGGAGATAATTTTAAGTAATTACACAAGATCTTCTAATGCATAATTACTCACACCACACCATCTAGGACACATGAAACAATAGAGATTAGGGGTTTTCATTTGAGTAACAAGCAAGGAAACGTAAATCAAGAAGAGTAAAGTTGTTTGGATTTTTTCAATGTTTTATATGCATAAAAGTAAATATATGTTATTGTATAAGAGAGTGAATCTCAAATAGCATCATGCATACTAAGGCTCAATCATATCATGCATCAATGACTCATCTATAACATCACTCTATCCCTTCCACTAAGGTCATTCTATACCCATGCATGCGCCTCTTGTGATATAGATTTAACTAGGATGCTCTAGGGTCGTATTCCACAAGATCTTCTAATTCATAATTACTCACACCACACCATCTAGGACACATGAATCAAAAGAGATTAGGGGTTTTCATTTGAGTAACAAGCAAGGAAACGTAAATCAAGAAGAGTAAAGTTGTTTGGATTTTTTCAATGTATATATGCATAAAGTAAATATATGTTATTGTATAAGAGAGTGAATCTCAATTAGCATCATGCATACTAAGGCTCAATCATATCATGCATCAATGACTCATCTACAACATCACTCTATCCTTTCCACTAAGGTCATTCTATACCCATGCATGCGCCTCTTCTGATATAGATTTAACTAGCTAATGCTTATTTTCGCTTCATGCGATTATCTAATTAGTGAAGAGAAATATAGTTAGGATATCACATGGTTAAGTGTGGGTCTCTTTAGTGTTTTTGTGTAGGTTGTAGTGGTAGTATTTTTATATTTTGGTATCAATTTCTTGTTTTGTTTCTATAATGGTATTGGTGTTATTTTAAGTGGTTAGGAATGGTAAATGTTTGTTTTGTTAGCTGTGTAACCGATAATCAAACTAAAACTGGTGGTTAATAGTTACACCGATAACCGATTAAACACTAAATAATCGATTCTCGGTAGTTAATTTAGCTAATTATTAACCGATTGTTATAAGGTTAGTAACCAATGGTTCAATAGTTAACCAACTAATCGATTACAGCCATCCTCATAGTTAGGGCCGAAATTAATGGACCTCAATGAGCTGCATGTATAAGCCGAAAAAATTGGATGCTTGAAGACCTACATGATCTCTTGCCTACCCTAGTTGTTATAGTGACTTAACCAAATAAGAATGAATTCAAAGAGCACAGTAGAAAGTTGGACTTGTGCACATTAGCTCAACAACAATCACTAACATTTAAGATTCCATGGAATTTGCCGATTTGGTGGAGTTTATGAGTTGAGTAATTATTGTTAGGTCACTTATTGTTGATTGCTTCTTTAATCAAATTTGACGGTAGAATGATGTATCGTGTACTTGTGTTAGATTGAGTTAATTATTGATTGATATCTATGTAAAATGATTTATTATTCAATGATAGCAACTTTAAAAAAATCTACAAAAATGCACAATAGTAAAAGGATGAATCTTCTATTGGTTAGGTTACCAACAGGTTATTTTAGTATAACCTTGTCGAATCACTTGCTTAACGACAATCCGATTAACCAATAAATGTTCGAGAACCGACTAATATAAATGGTGCAGTTATCAGTAAGCAAAAATGCTTAACTGTCACGCCCTCATCTTCTCGGGTTCATCATATCATGAGATTTTAGCATTGATCGTGTTACGTAAATAATTAGCTTGTGGGGATACTTAAAGAGTGCATTAATTAGTTATTAGGCTCTTCCTAGAAAGATCAAAGATTAGGAACCTATAATGCTTTCCTTTGCCCGACCCTCAGGGACAGAGCTATGTCAGCTCTCGGGGGACCTCGATCCCCCCCCCCCCCCCCCCCCCCCCCCCCCCGACGAGAATTTTGAAACTTATTTATAAAGTCTTAGGAAAATTCTGGAATTACGTATAAATTTAATCTAAAATACATATATAAAATGTATTTGATAATAATTGAGAAGGCTTAACCCGAGTGTTGCTCCCCCTAGCTAACAATTACCACTTGAAGAATCGAACGACCGTGTGTGGTTAGGGGGTTATAAATCTTTGGGAAGTCTAACAAGCAACCAAGGCTACCCTCTTAGTCTCTAGTTAGGTTGAGGAAATGGGATATGATCCAAGCCGCTAATGCAACCCTCTCAACCAATCGATTAAGGAATGGTTAGACTTCACCCTCGAATTCGTGTTCGGACGGCCACCCACAACCAAACCCTAAGTGCTAATACGAAATAGGAGGTTTGCCCTTAATTAACCTAGAATAGGAGGCATGAAATGCCCAAGGAAACCCATTTCTAATAGAGCCTCTTATGTTAAGGAAGGTTCTCTCTAAACTAGTCTCTAGGAGGCCTTGAATGCCCAAAAAAACCCAGCTCGACTTGAGCCTCTTTGGATAAAAGAGGTTTCCTCTCTAAACTAGCCTAGGAAGCAGGCAATGCCCAAGCCCACCCATATCTAATTGAGCCTCTTAACCTAAGGAGGTCTTCTCTCTAAGCTAGGTCAACAAAGCACACACAATCATCATGAAAAATACCTCCACATTCACATTAAACACAACCACACACAAATCATTCAATTCATACAACTATTCACATAATTTTAGCTAGAGTTTACAAACACCCAAGTGAAAGAAGGGACTACTCCATGCTAGGAGAAGGGAAAACACAAGAGAGGGAAAGGGAAACCATCAAGAAGATGTAAGCCTTGCTCCTTGTGTTGAAGAGATCCTCCTTTGGGGGAGGAATTCCCAATTCCTTGCTTGGAGATGAAACCCTAGCATCTCCACTTCGTTGGTTCGTCACTTTCTCACTCTAAAATATGAAGAAGAAGACGTTTCTCACACTTGGTCTCTCCCCTCTTCTTCCTTTCAGCTAGCTCTTTAAACTGAGATCGAGCCCAGTTCATGGCCTGATTTCACGGCTGTGAACATCAAAACAATTTCGTGAACACAGTGTCTGAACCAAAACGCACCACTTCACATCCTGGGGTTCACGGTTTGTGGCTTTTGTTCATGGTCTTAGCGACCGTGAACAACCTTGGTGTCAGTAACCTCAAAACCCTCTCTGGACGCTACTTAATTCAAGGATTATGGCTCCAGTTCACGATCTTGTAAGACCGTGAACTGTGGTTGTCTCTTCCTCTTTGTCCGGTCTTTGCTCCTTTTCTTCCAACTTTCGAATCCAGGTTTGGTTTTTCATGTTAGGGTCTGAAACACACTGAAACACAAGAAACCTCGCATAAAACCACCCTTTTTGGAGTTCAATTGCAACAAACGTCAGAGCGACACATGGATAAAAAGTGTACAATTAGGACCGAATCACTCCCCCACACTTAGATGTTTGCTTGTCCTCAAGCAACCATTTCACACAAGGTAATCTCTCAAGCTAACAAAAATGCTTCGGGGACAAATCAAAGGGCACAAAGTGGCAAATCTCAAGAGCTATTGGCAATTAACACATGGACCGTTGCAATCAATACCGACATCCACCACAAAGGACATTCGAGGTCACCAAAAACGAGCAAACGAAAAGCTCTGACCCTAGCGACGAGCGATCCGCTCGAGCAGCTCTGTCTGCCGATCAAGTCGGGAAGTGACGCCCACGACGTGGGTCTCTAGACGGTCCATCCTCTCCACTAGGGGTACACCATAAGTGGAAAGACCGGCACTGGATGGTACGACTGCTGATCATGCTGCTGGTGGTTCAGGGCGATGGAGCGCGGGACGCCGACATCGGTCGGGAGGTTGAGCAGGTGGCTTCTCGGGAGGTGGGGCCTCTACATCGGGCTGCACGAGCCAGGTCAACTACTGGCCACATGACTCCTGAGGGTCAGAGCCCCTCAAGGAACTCTACCCCCCGCTCTCCCTGAAGCACTAGCTTCTAGTTGTAGAGAGTCGCCATTAAGAAGGGCTCTGTGCGGCCAACGATGGAGCACCGATCCAAATCCACTTGAAAGTGTTGGGCCAGCCTCATGATGATGCCCCCCCATGTGCATGATATCCACCCTATTTTGCCCCAGACAACGGGCGATAGAGGTGGCAATCAGTGATCCCATGTGGATCGGCTCTGCTGGATTCCTCATCAAAAAGAGAGCAAGCAGCCTTCTGTTCGTGAGCAAGTGGCCTGACTGCGAGCTGGGGAAAACGAATCGAGTGAGCAGCGTGTGCATGATCCTCCAAGGGGTCCTCAGCTTCACTACAGTGGTGCGGCTAGCTTTGAAATCGTCCTGCTCGTGCTTGGAGCGGCAAAGGGCCTGGAATGCGGCCTGGTAATGGATGTCGACGGTGTACCGTTGCTTCGTCATCATCATATTCGTCGTCGTCATCATAAGTCAGCACCTGTGGTTGATCGCCCAGCATAAACTCCACGTAGGGCCGATTCTTCCTGCTGGTTAGGACAACGTGGGCGAAGGTGGAGTAGAACTCCACATAAAACTCGTGGTAGATGAGCTCGTCCATAGACAGCAGTTGGCACCACTGGGGGCGACAGGCGACACCTGAAATTGCAGCTCGACACCGGAACAGGTTAAACATGTCCAAGTCCCGCCGCCAATGTGGCCCAATCGGGCTATCCCTCTGGTATGAAAAGTTGGTCCCGAACCTAACGTGGTTCACCAAGTAGCTGACGTACTCGTGCTCCACGTTAAGCATCCTGCAAAATTGACAAACATGCACCATACGTGGAAATAATTGTCAATCTTAGCTCATTGGGAGGAAAAATGAATCCCCCCCACACTTATATTTCCACTATGGATCCATGCTAATCAAAATAGTTAAGCACAAGCACACCGAGGCATGGTTCTAGGTGTTCACGGATTATCCCACACAATAATTAAACTCGAACCATGCCACGATGGTACCAACCAACACTTAAGCATAAACATTTCACATCATTCAAAAATTAGCACTTGGTGGAAAAATTTCACAAATAAAAGCAATTTGAATCAAAACATGTCCACCAAAGGCTCAATTAAGCTCATGCAACATCATTCGACCATTCAATCCTCCTAATTCACCTAATTCCTCGCCCTAATGCTAAGTTCAGCATTCAATTCACTAAAATTCTCCTCACTTCACTACCTTATCCGATTCTCCTAAAATAAATAAGGTAGAGTTGAAAACAAACCTGGAGACTCAAGTAGGAAGGGTACGGAGGTGAGGAGAGGGTGAGGAAGGCGAAAAATTAGCCGAAAACAGACCGGAGGTGGTCATCGGAGCTTCGCCGGAAGCTTGTCGGAGTACCGCCGGCGACCTCACCGAAAGAAAAATGCCCCAAATCGCCCCCAAAATCTCAGCGAAGGCCGCTTTTGATGAGGGAAGACTGTGTCTGGTCTTGATTTTTGTTTAGCTCGCTGGAAATGGATGAAATGAGCAAAAACCGTCGGATTTTTGCGGTTTTCTGGCGAGATTTGAAAGATTCCAGCGAGATTTTGGGCCGTGAAGTGAAGAAGACCGTTCACGGCCCTTTAATAGGCAGACCCTGCAGTTCACGAACGCGTTTGCCGTTTGTGAAACCTTGTGCCATTTGTGTGAATGTTTATGTGTCATGTGTGACACCTTGTGACATGATGATATGTGTAATAGTATTAAATATATAGTTGATGAATCATTCTATTGATTACATACATGAGTACAAGCAAGTTTTAGTCAGCAAGGCTGGTGTATAAAGTGATGATGATTTCTCTTCCAGTGAGAAGTAACATGTGATTGATCGCTCTACGTCTATGAGATTACAAGTTCATGAGATAAGACACTTTATGCCCATAAGTTTACAGATCCATGAGATTTGACACCATGTGCCTAAGAGATTACAAGTTTACGAGTTACTGATTTTTTATGAGGATTTCAAATTTATACAAGTTCACGAGATAAGGCACTTTATGCCCATTAATTTACATATCCATGACATTTGACACCATGTGGGAGATTACAAGTTTACGAGTTACTAATATTTGATCAAAATTTAAAAGTTACACTAGCAACTTATCCATGCATGTGAACCGCAGTGTGATGATTCTATCTGATGTATCTCCGTGATGAGCTCGTATGGTCAATCTTTATGAGGTGTTCAAGTGATAGTTACTTATGATATGTTTCCATGATGACTTGTTATGACATTCTTGCATGGTGAACAACATGGTGGTTTAATGATGCTATAAATCATAATTGTGATAAATGCTGTGTGTCAGAATGTGCAAGAACCTATTGTTTTAATTACATGAATAAAACATGTGTTCTAAAGATAATGGTGTTTTTTATGCCAAAGCCTAAGGTATTCGATCATAATTCTTGGGAAAGGGTTTGTATAACGAGTATATAGTAATATAATGATATTTGTACAAGTACTTAAACTGGAAGCCTAAGGGCAAACGAAGTAGTATATATATTATGGTCCAATACTAATGTTAAACTTAGGGTTTTGTTAGGTTAGAGCTTACTCATTAAGTGACGTCTCACCCCGTCAATATATTTGCCTTCAAAGTCAATAATGTACAATGGTTTTTTATAAAAACCTATTTTTAGGGTTCTATCGGTAGTGTTAGGTGATTGGGAATATAAGGATTTGGGACTAGAATTGGGGAATTGAGATTGAGAATTTGGGGAGGAAAAGAGAAGAATGGTCGGCGACCTAGGGTAGTGGAGAAGACGAGATTGGGAGAAGACTGAGATTGGCGGAAGAATAGGGTTTAGGGAGAGGTACTTTTCTTAATTCTTTCTTGATTGATTATGAATAAAACGCCAAATACATATTTATAACGAAAAAGTGGAAAAACCTAATAGACTATCCTAATATGACTCAAAAACTACTAACCATATCTAATAAAATCCTAATAATATCAATAATAATTATTATGATAGAACCCGAAAATTGGGTTTCTATCATCCCCTCCTCCTTGAGACCAACCTTGCCCTCAAGGTTGAAGGACTCAGCCCACTTCTCCACATTGTCTGTGAACCTCTTCCATTGGTTCATCCATTTCTTACGTTTCCTTTTCTTCCAATCGGGTTCAAGTACTCGATCACGACTCATAACCCAAGTAGCTCCAATAAAACGTCCTACTTCCACCAAACCCAACTCAACCCCTATCATTTCCTCACCCCACCGGCTGGGCTTTTCATTGATCGGGCCAATTCGTGGCTCAATTGTTCCATTAGAACTCGACTCAGCCCACACATAAGGATCAACGAATTCCCTTATTTGTGGATGCAATTGCTTCTCATCAATTTCCCTTCCCAACTTTCCAATCATAAAGCTCTTAGTGACAAACTCCTCTCCAAGAATCTTCCTCCAGTAATGAAATCCCCCATCACTGTCTACCCATTCTTTTCGAACAACATATGTCTTCCATAAGACCCAATTTAATTCATGGGTCCAAACTTCATTAGCAAAGCGTAGGTGTTGAGGCTAGCACCCATTCAAGTCCAGCCGGCTCCAAATCAAGCTTGCTCACTCCAGGCTGCTAACCCAAGCATACAAGACCATCCCATAACACCTGGCCCACTTCAATTGGCCCACTTAGTCTTGCTCTGGGAACCCTTTGGCCCACTACCGTATTTTGCAGAGAGGCTTCGTGGGAGGAGAAAAGATGCAGCTGCCCTTGTTGAAGATTGGTACCACCGCCGATCTCCTCCTTAATCTCCGATGTTGCTTTATCCGGCAGCGGCTGATCCAGCAAGCGGCGAAAAGACCCTCTTTTCTCCATCTTCGTCGGTGAGCCTCTCACCAGCACAGCCCCAGACTTCATCTCTTCTTCCCTCATCGGCGCGACGGAAAGTGCTGCCAATCACTGCATTTTGCGCGCGACACGAAGCTCCAACGACTTCATCTTCCGCGGCCAAGCCTCTACCACCATCTTCATCGCTCCTAACTTCTTCGGCGGCGAGCGGGGCGCCGGGCAGCAGGGAGTCGACTCTGGCGCCACACTTCTCTGCCTTACTTCCTCTTCGATCGAAGACTCGACGGAAACCATCGTCAATTGACGCGCTCCATCTGAAGTTTGCGTCGACGTTGACTCAACCCGGCGGTCCCTCTCTTGCTGTGTGTTGCGTTGGCGGTCGAGGTCGCCGCTGAGCCTTGCTAGTGTCATCGCCGAGCTCCTGACTGTCGCGATCTCGGCTGTGAAACCATTCAACGGTTGTAAAGCTCTATTCATGATGGTGCCCTCGTCATCAACCAGTTTCTCTTGATGTCGCGCCGCCATCACGTTCGTGTCGCTTTCCACACCATGCGCTCTCGAGTTCTCCGGTTCCAGGCCTTCTCCTGGAGGTTGCTTGTTCTTTCGGAATTTCCAACCGTCGGTTGGAATTGGCGAAGATAGAGTTGACCTGAAAACCGTCCTTGCCGCGGAGCTGGTCCGAACTCTGCACTCTCGGTGGCTTTGGGGATTGTTGGCATTGATTGACGACGGAGTGACTGATTCTGCAAATACGACTGCAGCTGAGACAACTGTGGTTGACATTGGAGGCTGGTTAGCCTCTGCTGCCTTCTTCTGAAACGACGCGTGCAACTGGGCAATGGTGGTGGTTTTCGTCGCTGCTGGTGGTGGTGAAACCGCCACGGCGGTGGTTGATGGCTTGGGTTGCCGAGGCGAGGGGACCCGTAATATCTCCTCCACCATCAGTCGCCTCTCTGCTAACCGCCGGTGCCACTCCGTGACTTTCTCAACGGTTATTGTATCCAAAGCTAGAGCGAGTGCGCTCTCCCGAGTGGCGCGTCTTTCCCTTTGTTTCTGCATCTGCTCCAAGAGTCGGCTGATTGAATTATCCATTTCTTCAAACACTAATCGCACTCCTTCTCTAGTTAAGGGTGGTGATAAACTCATCGTTGATATCAGGCTGTAGAATCTGTCCCCGGTTGAGAGGTATGACGAACTCGTTCTCGGAACCAGACTCTGATCCCAGATGATAGAAACCTATTTCTCGAGTTCTATTGGTAGTGTTGGGTGATTGGGAATTTACGGATTTGGGACTAGAATTGGGTATTTGGGATTCAGAATTTGGGAAGGAAAAGAGAAGAATGGTCGGCGGCCTAGGGCAGTGGAAAAGACCAGATTGGGAGAAGAATAGGGTTTAGGGAGAGATACTTTTCTCAATTATTTCTTGATTGATTATGAATAAAACGCCAAATACATATTTATAACGAAAGAGTGGAAAAACCTAATAGACTATCCTAATATGACTAAAAAACTACTAACCATATCTAAAAAAATCCTAATAATATATTATTATGATAGAACCCGAAAATTGGGTTTCTATCAGTTTTCAATCATACTAGTGAAGGCAGCCAAATAGTTGAGAGGTGGACGACGGGACAAGACTCTCCACTTGTTTCGCATACATTAGGTACTCGTGAGAAATTACTATTGCTCTCTAACTACGCTCTCACTAAATGTCTTAATAACGTAATGCGAACGATAGCTTCAGTTATTTTTAGGATTTAATTTCTAATGGGATCCAAGAAAACTTTTGAAAGTTCAGGGAGGTTAATCCGTGAAACTAAAATCCATGAATTAAGTACGTAGTTTCAATTCAATGACCCAAATAAGTTTTGAATATTTGTGTTGTTAAATCTAGGTTAAGAAATATTTTCAAGGGTTTCATGAGTTTGTATGGATTTTTACATGATTTGTAAGAAAATGTCATTCATTTAACTAATTTGCATGTTTCATCCTAATTTCCAAAATTTAAGATCGCTTATATGATAAGAAGAATCGAAAATTACGTAGGGTGTTTCATTCACTGTTTACCGAGAACCTACTAAATGGTTCTGATTGTAATCAAACCGAACCGATTGCCAATCCTAGAAGTGGTAGTGTTTGTTTAATGTATTTGTATTGATTTCTTGTTTTATTTTTGCATTGGTATTAGTTCGCCTGAACGAAGACAGAAAATATTGCAAAAAGGAAGACAGAGAGGTAGCCGGTGATTTATAGAAGTGACAGAGAGATAGAATTTTTTTTAATTCATATATTTTTGTAACTTTCTAAAATGTAATTTAGTAAAAAAATATAAATAATAAATATTTTTTCATACCTAATTTGCTGCTAGTAGTTATGACTTATGATGGCTACTACTACATGGTAATTGCCAACTCTCATCTCAATGGTCTTAACGGGTTCGACAACCTTCTTTATAACTAACTAACTAACTAACCTGCAACCGACAGATGCCACGGTGGCAGGCCCTACTCACCTCACTTCACCAATCAGTCGTCTTACTCGCATCGCAATCATACTGTCACTTAAAACGAATATACCAACACTCAGAGTCAGACTCTCTCAATCCAATTCTGGGACTAACTCTACCTTCTTCAGTTCTTCCCTTTCCCGCTCTTCTGATCAGTCGCTCGCTATCAATCCGGCTCTAAATCCCAATTTCCAACATTGATCAACCTAGGGTTCGCAATTCCATCGCCTTCGCATTCCCCTTGTCTCTTCCAAAATGCAATTCATTCTAGTGCTCCCACTGGGGTTTCGCTGAAAGATGCCGTCTTTCTTGAAATCGCCTCTCCTCTTGCTCGCTTCCTGCCTAGCGTTGCTGTCCTGCAGCTGCTGCAATGGCCGCATCTTCAGCTTCGAGATGCACCACCGCTACTCCGAGACCTACAAGAACTGGTCGACACACCGGAGAACCGTCCGGTTCCCTCTTGAGAACTGGCCGCAAGAAGGAAGCTTCGAGTACTACGCTGCGCTGGCACGTCGCGACCAATTCCTTCGTGGACGCCGGCTCTTTGGGAATGCGGACGACGCCCCGCTAGCTTTCGCTGATGGGAACTCCACTTTTCGGATTAGCTCCTTGGGTTTGTACGTCATATTTTCACTTGATGATTCTTTTTTCCGATGAATTCCTCCTCGCGATTCCGCATTCTTGCATTCCGGTTCTTTTCCCTCGGAGTTTACCCTTTCTTTTGCTCCCTTGCGCGTAATACTTGGGGCTTTCTTGGTGATGTAGTTTCTGTTTTGTGGTGCTCTACTTTTCCTGTTTAGTTTACATTATACGACGGTGGAATTGGGGACGCCTGGAGTGAAGTTCATGGTGGCCCTAGACACGGGGAGTGACTTGTTCTGGGTGCCTTGTGAGTGTAGCAGATGCGCACCTACTGAAGGATCTGCTTATGCTTCTGTATACGCGCTTATCCCTCCATTTTCCATCTTCTCTATTTTGCTAGTTAGGACAGCAGTAAAGTCGCTGGTGTCAAGAAATTGCGGGGCCGATGAAATTGCGACGGGATTGTTTATGAAACTAAAGAGATTAGCTGAACAGACACTTTAGGCGACGTTATTGATTATACCCTGGTGTTTGTTTGACGCCAGGATTTTGAATTCAACATTTACAATCCCAGTGAATCATCAACGAGCAAAAGGGTAACTTGCAACAATGACTTCTGCACTCACCGCAGTCGCTGCCTTGGGGCTTTCAGCAATTGCCCTTACACGGTCTCTTATGTTTCCGCTAAAACATCCACTTCAGGAATCTTGGTACAGGATGTTTTGCACTTAACTTCGAAAGGAAGTTCTGCAGGTGTTGTTGAGGCAACAGTTACTTTTGGGTGTGTTTCTCTTTTTCAAAAATTATTAGCAAATCTAATATTTTCCTGCTGCCTTGTTGTGGCATCGTCATGAATTTCTGTCTTATGGGGCTGGATCATAGTTGAAATGATTTTTGGTATTCTGCAGTTGTGGACAGGTCCAGAGTGGCTCATTTCTGGATATTGCAGCTCCTAATGGTTTACTTGGGCTTGGCATGGAGAGAACTTCTGTTCCTAGTACTTTATCCAGGGAAGGGCTAACTGCAGATTCTTTTTCAATGTGCTTTGGGAGTGATGGTGTTGGAAGGATCAATTTTGGGGACAAGGGTAGTCCTGACCAGGAGGAAACCCCATTTAATCTCAACCCATCACAGTAAGTGGTAATCTCTCGTCTTTTTAATTAGCACCAATTGCTTCTTTGTCTGTCTGGCTTTGAATGTGATGTGCTCCTTTTGTTACCAATGTCTGGAAATGTTTTGCAGCCCAACATATAATATCACTGTGACTCGGGTTAGAGTAGGAACAACCTTAATAGATGCAGATATCACAGCTCTTTTTGATTCTGGGACCTCCTTTACTTACTTAGTCAACCCAATCTACACAAGAATCTCAGAGAGTGTAAGTATTACAATTGGGAAAGACAATTTTGAATATTTATCTCATGAACCATGTCACACAGGAAGTTGTTTTGGTCCTTTGCAGTTCCATTCACAAGCACGAGATAGCCGACGCCAGCCTGACTCTAGGATCCCATTTGAGTATTGCTATAATATGAGGTTAGTGATGGAGTATTGTTGTTTTTGTAAGTAGCTCTCTTTTGTCATGCTCTACCCTCTTTAACTGTACTTGGTTATTGTTTTTCTTCCAAGTGATGCACAGTCCCGATGCAAATGCTAGCTTGATACCAAGTATGACTCTGACCGTCAAAGGAGGCAACCATTTTGCTGTCTATGACCCAATAATTGTCATCTCCACTCAGGTAATCAATATATATTTTTGTCCTTCGTTTGGTACTCTTACCAGTTTTCCTCAATGGTCCCTCACAATGAACAGCAAAGCCTTTGATTATGGACTTCAATTTTCAGGGTCAACTTGTATACTGCCTGGCTATTGTAAAGAGTGTGGAGCTCAATATAATTGGACGTAAGTATTGCTCGCACGCCAAGACTCCTAGTCATCTCTATCTTTTGAGTGCACCTGCGGTTGAGTTCGTTGCTCTGTGTAGCCTAGAGATTGGGAGAACGTTTCTCAGAAGTCCCCTGACATGCAAGTTATCTCGATTCTCACTTGTGCAGAGAACTTCATGACAGGGTACCGTATAGTGTTTGATAGAGAAAGACTTATGCTGGGGTGGAAGAAATTCAATTGTAAGTGTTCTTCATCTCTGCCTTCCTGAAATTGGATACAGTAACCAAACAGTTATTATATAATTACAATTACAGGTTATGATGTTGAGGAGTACAGCAAAGTCCCTGTGGAGCCATTGACGGTTCCCCCCTCTGATGTTGGTGGCGCAGGATCTCACAACAACTTGACCACTGAAGAAGATGATGAGGAAACAAGGCAAGAGGGCACTGATAACCTTGATACCTCCATTGCATCATCATCGCATCAGTGTGTTATAATCACATCAGCCACAAAACAAGTGATTTTGTTGCTCTTGTTGTTGCATTTATGGTGATTTCTTTTTCTTTCTCAGCCTGATGATGTGGTGACTTTGGTCAGTCAAGTCAACCGCGGTTCATTTATGAGAACAGGACAAGTGCCATGCTGATAAGAGGCATACGTACATACCGTGTTGTTCAGTTCATAGGGAGACAGTAGGAACTGATACGAGAGGTGGTGGATCCATTCTTCTTGCCTCCAGATCTTGTGTTTTTGTGTATGGAGAACTATGGAATGTAGAAATTGCATCCATTTCTCTCAGCTTTGTTCTTTTTGATAGGCCACACACTGGCCTGCCACTTCTTCCTCTTTGTCATCGATACAGACATGCGCTAGTGTAGTATAGGGCAAAAGTTTCACTCTAGAGTAGTAAAAATAGCAGAAACTCAACGATACAATTCAGTTGTAGCATTGCAGTTAAAACTTCATCTTGATCCTTTCCAATATCCGGCGAAGCAACGAGGTCACTTGACCCGGCAAGAACGTATTTCATTTATCTATCTACACGTACATGATACTAGTTTAGCAATTTCTGAACTTAAACCTTCCACAAACTCTAACTGAATTTTCTAATGACGCAGAGTATATGTATTCCACGATCTCTCATGAATGTGCCACCAATTTAGTTAAGAACTCGATTTTACGACCTCTCATGAATGTGCCACCAATTTAGTTAAAAACTCGATTTTACGATTTTATCTGTGTGGTGGATCCTTCACAACCAACTCCTCCTAGGTTTATCTCTTGCCACGTATCCCATAAACCTCTCCTTATTCACTCCAGGGGTATAGGAATAACCTCCATTCATGGCCACGTAAAGATGATGTGCCAATTACCCACCAATCCATGTACACGAATCACTTTTCCCTTTACATGTGTAAGAATTATTCAGATTAGTTAGTTGGAGTGGAAACCCTATTAGCTACACGTGGATATGTGGAAGATGGAAGGTTAATTTTACCACCACTTCTCTTTAAGCCCAACCAAATAATACCTCCCCAAAATCACCCCAAGTTACTCCACGTGGCCAAGCAGAGAACCCCTTGAATAATGCTGAAGTTAGGGAGCAGCTGGAAAATGCGGAGCAGCAGGGAGATGGTGTACTCTCAGATAAGGCTACGTCATGGATGAGAGGAAAACAAACGCGGCCCCCAGATATTACCAGTTTGCATGGAAAGGAAAGCACAACCGAGAGCACAGTGGGTTCAACCCATGAGTTGATGTTGGGAGGCCTCAGTAATGAGGCTCCTCACATCTGAGTTGTTACGTGATTTACGTCGGGACCTACCCTCCATAAGCTATCCAATGATGAACAACTTTTTATGGAACTGCAGGGGAGCATGATGCAAACGCTTCTTAAGAGTTTCCAGAGAGTATCAAAGAAAGTATCATCCTGGGATCGTCGTTATTGTCGAGCCAAGGATTAGTGGAGACAAGGCTTTAGAAGTGATTCAAGACATGAGATTTTACAAGCATTTGATTGTGGATGCAGTGGGCTTCTCGGGAGGTATTTGGTTGTTATGGAACTCAGCTTTGGTAACTATTATAGAGGTTGACAGGTCTGATCAGCTGTTACATGTTAAGGCTAGTAGTGGAAATGACAGCTAGTTACTTCCGTCCATTTACGTGAATCCGACACTAGTACAACGCCGCCAATTGTGGCACGCGATAAGGACTTTGGCAAAGGATTTGGTTGACCCGTGGCTTCTTGTAGATGACTTCAACTCTATCCTTCATCCATCACATAAGTTGGGTGGTGCTCCGTTCAATGCCACTCGTGCGAGAGAATTTCAAGATTGTGTGTTGGACGCGGGGCTTCTAGACTTGGGATATACAGGGCCACCCTACAATTGGTTTCATATAGGTGTTAAAGAACGGCTTGATCGAGGGCTAGCTAACGGAGCTTGGACTGGCAAGTACCCGGAGGCAACGGTGAGACATCTACCTAAGGTTAAGAGTGATCATAGACCCATCTTGATCACCATGACACCGAGTTTCCATCCGGGTGGTCCCAAACCGTTTAAGTTTTTGGCCGCCTAGTTAACTCACGAGGGATTTAATGAGATGGCTACTCAAGCTTTGGGTAGAGGAAATTACTTATTATCGTCCATTGCTGAATTTGTCACGGACGCCAGGAGATGGAATGCCACCACCTTTGGGCATATATTAAGGAAGAAGAATTCCCTCCTATCTCGTATTGAAAGGTTGGAGACTAGACATGGAGGTGATTCGGATAGTGAGTCTCTAAGGTTAGCAAGGGAAGAGCTAAAGAAGATCCTCTTACAGGAAGAGCTTTTATGGTGCCAAAAATCTAGATTGGATTGGATAGCCTGGGCGTTAAAAATCCTAAATATTTTCATGCCCGAGCTTTTTAGAGAAGAAGAACGAATCGGCACTCAACCTTTAAAAATGAGAATGGGGTATGGGTGGAGGAACAAGATCTTCTACTTGATCTAGCTTGTCGTTTGTTCCAAGTATTATACACGGATGACGGAGCTCCTGTTCGAACTCTAGAGGCAACTTTTCGTCAAGTTTCAACTAGCCTTTGGGCTCTCCTCGAGCAACAGTTCACACTAGAGGAGATATACAACTCGGTCAAAGCTATGAGATCGTTGAAGGCTCTAGGTAAAGATGGATTAAATCCGTTGTTTTATCAGCGGTGTTGGGAAATTGCGGGACCAATAGTGGTGA
Source organism: Linum tenue (assembly GCA_946122785.1). Classification (NCBI taxonomy): domain Eukaryota; kingdom Viridiplantae; phylum Streptophyta; class Magnoliopsida; order Malpighiales; family Linaceae; genus Linum; species Linum tenue. Next base: position 38,956,479 of record CAMGYJ010000008.1, read on the forward strand.
ACTATGTGCAATCGTGTTGGCAGGAACCTTCTTGGGTTCAGAAGGTTGCACTACCTCTCGGGGAAGAGTATGGTAATTGAACCAGGCTCTTTGGAATTCTTTGCTGGGAAATATGGAAGAATAGGAATAAGTGGGTATTTGAAAAGAAGCTGGCAGTGAAGGATCAACTGTTACGATCGGCTAAACAGTTGTGGGGTCAATCTGCAGAAGCGGTGAGTAGAGGACGGCTTGTTGTGGAAGGGGGTCCTGCGAGAACGCAAAGCCTAATTAGCTGGCAAAGACCACTGGATGGTTGGATATGTGTGAATACAGATGGGTCTGTGAATTTGGTGTTGGGAAGCTTGGTGGCTAGGGCTGTTCTCCGAGACAAAAATGGTCGCTATATGGGAGCTTATGCAATCAATCTAGGTGGTGGTTCCATTACACATGCAGAGTTGGCTGGTATTGCGGAAGGATTAAGGGTTGCTTGGGAGAAGGGGGCCAGGAAGGTAGTGCTACAGACTGATTCAGCTGCAGCTCTCTCACTATTTCAGTCGACGACCTCGTGTCATCCGCATTACACGATGACTTCCACCATTCGTCGGCTGCTGGAAAGGGAATGAGAAGTCTCGCTCGTCCACGTGTTTAGAAAGAAAATTTTGTGGCAGATTATTTGGCATCGTTTGGTTATTCCTTACCTAGCTTGAGATATTGACTGTACTTTGACTTTATTGGCGTTAAAAACCCGCAATTTATTAATACTTAAACGGTTAGAGCGCTCCTCTGCGCTCTGTGTTGAAAAAAAAAAGAGAATATAATACTCTCATCAAGAATCTAAATTAGTTTTAATAAAAATAAATCAAAATATTCCGTCGGGTGTAAGCTAGTTTTTAACGAAACCTCCAACAGGGCAGGAGTATTATAAACAAATTTATAAAAAAAACTCTGTTTCTGTAGCACCTGCTCCCGTTTCGCTGCTCACCTCCTCATCTCCTTCCTTCTCTACCGGGGAATCCTTTTCTGTGACTGCGAATTGGAAGAGACATAGGGAGAAGAGGAGGCTTGGGACTTTGGTGGAGAGAGACTTGGGCTTCAAATTACTTACAGCTCAGACTACCTCCCCTCCCCATATCATATCATCGCTTCGCCTAAACCCTAACTCCACGCCACGGATCCAATCTCCGTTCCAATGGGCTCGCTTCTATCCCCTTTTCTCATCTCCCCTTCCATTCCTCCGACCAACCATTTGCAATCTCTTCCGCCTTCCCCCGGCGATGGCGATATCCCCGATGCTTGGTATGGTAACATCCAGTACCTTCTCAACATATCTGTCATCGGCTTGTTCCTCTGCGTCTTCATCTTTCTCTTCGTCAAGCTCCGCAGCGACCACCGCAGCATGCCCGGCCCTAGCGCCATCCTCGCCAAGCTGCTCGCCGTCTGGCACGCCACCGGCAGGGAGATCGCCCGCCATTGTGGAGCTGACGCCGCACAGTTCCTCATCATTGAAGGCGGCAGCTTCACGGTGCTCTTGTCCATAGCAGCTTTGTCCATCTGCGTCATACTACCGGTGAATCTCTATGCAGGGACCGCGGTGCTCAGTGACCAGTTCTCCAAGACCACGATTAGTCATATCGGGAAAGGTTCGGAATTTCTTTGGCTCCATTTCTTGTTTGCGGTGGTGGTTGTGGTTTTGGCCCATTTCGGCATGTCTGCAATTGAAGAGAGACTGAAAATAACTAGGTTCAGGGATGGGAATGGGAATTTGAGTGACCCCAATGCGAATTCCACTGCTATCTTCACTATCATGGTCCAGGGGTTGCCGAAGAGTTTAGGCCCTGATAAGGCTTTGTTGGAGGAGTACTTTAGCAATAAGTATCCTGGCAAGGTCTACAAGGTTATCATGCCTATGGATTTATCTGCGTTGGGTGAACTAGCCACTGAATTGATCACGGTTAGGGATGAAATTACTTGGTTGGTTGCCCGAATGGACTCCAGGTTGTTGCCAGAGCGAACTGAGGGGGAAGATGTAGTTGGTGAAGGGTTCTGGGAGAAATCTAGAGCATTGATGATCCTTGCCTGGAGGAGAGTAAAGCAATTGTGGGACAAACTGATGCAGGGAATGGGTTATACTGATGAAGACAAGCTAGGAAAGTTGCAAGCACTGAGAGCTCAACTTGAAACTGATTTGGTGTCATTTAAAGAAGGCCATGCTCCAGCTGCTGGTGTTGCATTTGTTGTATTCAAAGATGTTTATACGGCCAATAAAGCTCTTCAGGACCTTCGAAATGAGAGGAAACGGAGGTTTGGTAAGTTTTTCTCTGTGATGGAGTTGCGATTGCAGAGAAACCAATGGAAAGTGGAACGGGCCCCTTTGGCAACTGATATTTACTGGAACCACTTGGGGACAACAAAGTTGTCACTGAGGTTGAGGCGAACCTTTGTGAATAGTTGCTTGCTGTTGATGCTTTTGTTCTTTAGTTCTCCTCTTGCGCTTATAACCGCCCTCCAGAGTGCCGGCAGGATAATTAATGCAGAGGCAATGGATAATGCCCAATCATGGTTACATTGGGTTCAAAGCTCCAGTTGGTTTGCTTCCCTTATCTTCCAGTTCTTGCCCAATGTTATTATCTTTGTGAGTATGTATGTAATAGTGCCCTCTGCACTTTCATATCTCTCCAAGTTTGAACAGCATCTTACTGTTTCGGGGGAGCAAAGAGCTGCACTTTTGAAGATGGTTTGCTTCTTCCTCGTGAACCTAATCCTATTGAAAGCATTGGTTGAATCTTCTCTGGAGAGCACGATCCTGAAAATGGGCAGGTGCTATTTGGATGGAGAAGATTGCAAAAGGATCGAGGAATACATGAGTGCATCATTCCTATCAAGATCTTGTCTTTCTTCTTTGGCATTTCTAATCACTAGCACTTTCTTGGGGATATCTTTTGATCTTTTGGCACCAATTCCTTGGATAAAGAGAAAATTGCAGAAGTTTAGGAAGAATGATATGCTTCAGCTTGTACCAGAGCGAAGCGAAGAGTACCCGTTGGAAGAAAATCAGACGGCTGTGGATGATGGCCTTCTTCAGAGACCGCTGATGAGGGATTATGTGAATAATTCAGATGGGCAAGACCTTTCTGAATATCCACCTATCAGCAGCAGCAGAACATCTCCTATCCCGAAGCAGAAGTTTGATTTTGCTCAGTATTATGCATTCAATTTGACAATATTTGCCCTTACCTTGATATACTCATGTTTTGCTCCATTGGTGGTCCCTGTGGGTGCGGTCTATTTCGGATATCGATACATGGTAGACAAGTACAACTTCCTTTTTGTGTATAGAGAAAGGGGGTTTCCTGCAGGGAATGATGGAAGGTTGATGGACGTCGTGCTTGGTATCATGAGATTCTGCGTTGATCTATTCCTGGTGTCAATGATCTTCTTCTTTGCTGTTCAAGGGGATTCCACAAAGCTGCAAGCCATTTTCGCCCTAGGGCTGTTAGTAGTGTACAAGCTTTTGCCTTCAGATAGCGATTACTTTCACCCTGCACTTTTACAAGGTTTTCAGACTGTTGATAGCATTGTAGATGACGGACCTATTGATTATGAGGTTTTCTCACGGCCCAGCTTTGACTGGGATGCATACTGCCCATGAATGGAGATGTATATCCAATCCAATGTTTTCTCACAGTGAAGTCAATTCTTATCCCTTGCCCTGCCTGCCCATTTGTTCATCTATTTGACATTTTACGGCCATAATCTAACGGAGAACTCGAATTGAATACACATCTTGAAATGTGAGTTGGCTCTGTTTCTGTAGTCATTTTTTCGCATGGAATTGTTTCAGACTAGGGTAAAACAGAAAGATAAGAAGCCCACTGTGGGCAGAGAGATACGAGGTAAAGAAACAATGAACCCTGGAGTTTGGCAGTTTTAAGGAGATAGAAGTGAAGAGATGGAAGAATGTCAATTGGGGGAGCCAGGAGACGGAACCCTCAGGTAAATCGATGCACTCTGCCCTTTTCTCACACTATCAGCTTCATCAACGGTGCCTGACAAGTAATACCGAAGCCTTCGATCGTAAATACCGAAGTCTTCGATCGTAAACCTCATTTCCAGGGTGAAGATGTATATTGCCTGGCTATTGTAAAGAGTGCAGAGCTCAATATAAGTATTACTGGCACTCCACAAGTTACCTGTCTTTTGAGCACTCCTGATGCTGAGAAAAAAAGAGTATTGAGAAGTCCCCTGGACTTGCTATCTTTCACTATTTCCACTTATGAAGAGAAGTTCGAGTGCTTTGGGTTGAAAGAAGTTTTGTTGATGAACTCTTCCATCCAGTGAAGGAGAAGAAGAAGAAACAAGCATAACGGATGTGGCCAGCTTGTTGACCGGCTGCAGCATTTGTGATGAACCGTTTTCTTCTTCAGCCTGATGATGTGGCAAGTTTTGTCAACGGGGTTTCATTTATGAGGACTGGCCTCGAATCATTATTATAGTCATACATTACATACATGCATAACGCGTTGTTGTTGAGTTCTTGGGTGGGATCCAATATTCTACATCCATCCAGAATCCAGATCTTGTTCTGCGTGGAAGATTTCGGAGTATATTGGCAGCACCACCAATGTCTCGCAATCTTTGGGCGATATGTCTGAATATTCTGTGTTGCATGCCCTCTATTATTAGCTTGGACGGATTTTAGTCTCGGGTTAATAAACGAGTTGATACAATTATGACACGCTATTAATTTGCATTATTTTTCGGGTTAAATTGTATTGGGGGATTTGAGTCTCAAATTTCGTTTATTAATGAGTGGATACAATTATCACTTGCTATTTAATTCCATTATTTTATGGGTTGGGTGGATGGATAACGGGTGGATGCAGTTGGTTGTGGAAGGTATTGGTTGTTAACACTTTCACACTGGTTAATGAGTAAAATGTGAACTACTTGCTATATTGATCGATCGTAATTTGGTTTAATTCGGTTCAATTCTGATAACATTGACAACTATACTTTTGTGAACACCAAAAAATTATTATTTTCATTAACTATTTTTCGATGGTTGAGTAGAAGGGAACTGTTCAAATACAAGATTGGATGGTGATTATACGCTACATAGTCACCATATAAAATGACGTGGGATGTTTTGCTAAATAAATAGTATCATAAAAATTACAAAGTGGATGATGACACAATCCAATATCACGGAATGCGTTAGGGTGGAAACTGAATTTCTAGTAGCCACCGTGGCTACATCAGTATCCACCATTTATTTTCTTCTCTTTTCTCTTTTTTTAATCTTACGGTTAAGATTGCCTCAGGATAATTTTGGAAGAGAAAAAAGGACCACACTTAATTATTCTATATATTCTACCCTAACCCTACTTCTACAGCCAAACCCGCCGTAGCCGCAAGCTCTCACCCTCCTCGACGATGGTTTAGGGTTTGCTTGTCCGACGACTCCTTCCGCGCCTCTTTCTCCGGCCACAGGCGAGCCACCAATCGGATGGGTGGCGATCCGAGCACCGTCGCACTCATGGAAGAACTCCTCTTGCCTTTCGGCTTGCTAACACTAGCAGCAGCGGAGCTTTCTTCCTCCGTATTGTTGTTGCTACTACTAATCTCCTTCCCGACTCCATTTTCGATCTGATTTTCCACAGCACCAACTTGCTGCTGCTGATTGTGACGGCGAGACTCTCCCACTCCTCCACTACCTCCACCGCCGTCGGCCTCTTGCCGCTCAGCTCTTTCCCGAAAACGCAACCCATGCTTCATTCAAATCACATTCCAAACCTGAAAACGACCCATGCCTAGGGTTGTCGTGCAGACCTCCAGCAATCTTTAAGGATTGGTATGTTTTTTTTTAAATGGTAGTCATTTTTTTCCGTAGTGATTTTTTTTTTAAATGGTAGTCATTTTTTCCCGTAGTGGTAGTGTTATTGTCGTATTGGTATTGTTTTTGGTCGCATTGGTATTATTTTTGTCGCATTGGTATTGATTTTCTCGCATTGGTATTGATTTTGTTACATTGGTATTGATTTTGTCGCATTGGTAGAGATTAAATCTGCAATGGTATTGATGTTTTGTGAAATGGTAGTGTTTTTATTTCTTGAATGGTATTGATGTTTTGTACAATGGTAGTATTTTTTTAATGGATTGGTATTGATTTATTGTTTTGTTGTTGCAGCGGTATTAGTTTGGATGAACGAAATCAAGGAAAGATTGAGGAAAGGAAGGAAGAGAGATCTGGCTGAAAAATTGTGGAAGTGAGAGAAAGAGAGAGAGAAATTGTATTTAATATATTTATGTAATTTCTTCAAATGTAATTTATTAAAAAAGATCATTAATAAATTTTTTGTTATACCCAATTTGCCCTTAGTAACCACGGTGATTACTATAAAATAGTAATCACCATAACCTGTCCCCAATATCACAGTTACCATGCAATGGTTAATTGGTTATACACCAACCTTACCCTTCGTTACGATTTCCATTCAACATGGTGAGAATTCATAGTACCGATGTGTCCCGTATTGAGCTTTACAATTTATAAACTCGATCATCGACAATACTAACTACTCAAATTTAGAATAAGTGCACCTTTGAACGGCGAAGTAGTATAGTGGTGATTAAAGTCATATTCCAAGGGCAATCTAAGTCTACTATTCCTCTCGGCCTTGACCTACTACCTAGTAAACAGATGGTTGAGGGTTTAAGTGTGAACAAAACTAACTACGAGGAAGATCACAAGAGATAGAATGTTGAATCCCTCTAGCTATAGGTTGAATCGGGTTGTAACCTATGGTGTTTTGAGGTGCAAAGATTACTGAGTTGGTGCAATGGTCAGGTCTCCTTACCCCCTACAAGCCACGTCCATCGAACCATAGTCACCTCAAGGACCCAAAAAAATCAATTTTTTTATTGAAGCGACCTTCGCTTACTGGTCATTAACTAGATTTCCTAATTAGGGATGGACCCTACCTTCCATAAACGGGTTATACCTATCCGGACACTAGTAGGGTGAGTCAATGGTCACACACTCACCTCACTAGCATCAACTATGTGAGCTCCTCATTGAAAGGGGATGGTCACCTCGTCCTCCAATGAGGACCCTAGATCATCTAACTTAGGTAGGAAGCACTCACATACATCCACACCCTAATCGAAACATTAGGTACCTAGTTGAACACAATGATACCATAGATTCATATGCAAGGAATCACTCAAGCTAACACCTAAGTAAGTGTAAAAATTAGGTACCTAGTTGGTTCCTCTGTCGTTGACGGGGAGCTCTTGGCGAGGTTTAAGATAAGATAAGTTGATAAAACCAAGGGGAGGATCGACCCGTTCAGTATAATTCCGAAGAAAGACTGTTGGCAGCACGTGGAAACCTTTCTTTGGCCCTCTTCAAAAGGAAATCTGGGATCGAGGTTAGATGCACTTCTAGGTAGCTTCTTGCCTCAATGGTCATGCAATCAACCAATCACCTCGAGCACTAAACCTATTTCTCTAATTGTGAACAAGGCTAAAGGAAAATGAGACTTGAATTCAAATGTCATGCAATCAAAATCTCATACTACTTGATGTGGCTTCTAATTTCAACCTAAGGGGATGGGCACCTCACTTAGGTAAAAAAAAAAAAAAATCAATCAATCACATTTAGCAAGAGATTGGTATAATCAAATATCAAATAAACATAGATATATACGTTAATAGTCACTCTTACGCATGACCCATGCACAAACTATAAAGTAGTTTAGTAGGGTTAATCTCCCTAAACAACAAGAGAACTAGAATATATATATATATATATATATATATATATATATATATATATATATATATAGAGAGAGAGAGAATGTGTACAAAGAGGTTGAAGAACACCAATATGAGCTTGATCCATCTTCTCCTTCTTGGATTGCCCACTCTTCTTCAATTTTGGGAGGATTTGGGGATAGAATGAAGAAGAAATCACCCAAAACCTCTCCAAACTCGTCACTCTCACTCTACATCTCTAAAACTTTGTTTCTCTCTCGAGGATACCCTCCTTTGCTCAAATCAGACACTTCCTATTTATATACCCACACAAGTAAGAGATCGCAACCTAGAGGTTCGGAGGAGTTCATGGTCGTGATTTCTTGTTAGTAGGTAATGATCTCAAAGAAAGGGAAAGATTACAACTTATTCAAGTGAGTTCACAACCGCGTCAGTAGATGGCAAAATTCTGGGAAAGAGGAGATCACGGTCTATGCACGTGAGTTGGCGGTTTTAATATTCTTCCCATGACAGTGAACTACTTCTCATAGTCTGGCTTGCCGTGACACGCGGTTAACCGTGACACATTATGAATTCACCAATTTCTCCCTCTCTGAGTTTCCTGGTATGGAATGGAGTTTACGGCCGTGATCTCAACTTAAGTCTTCTTTCAACCTTATTTTCACTCTTCGAACAACCTCCGATTGGCACGAAACTTGGTGTGCTTCTTCCTTATCATGCTAGGACGTGAGATTAAGCAAGCAAACACAAAATCTAGCCTAGAATAGAATAGGATGAGAATGAAAAAAATTCACGCCAAATGGTCAAGTGATGATAAAATTTGTGGTAAACCTTAGAGTAAGACAACATGAAGCAAAAATAGCACGAAATCGATCTCAAATGGCCAAAGATGATGATTATGACATGCAAACATCTAAGAAATGGAAGATTAAATAACACCATTTTAGGTGTTCACAAGTACATGATTGATACTTTCCATGACATGGTGACGTGTGAAGTTGAAGATCATGAGTTGTGTAAGTGAGGGCTACTTTTGTGAAAAAAGTAAATAGAGCGCCATGTAAATACTTGAAGAATTTTTCTAGAGAGGGGCATAAAGTACAAGATACAATAAAAATCTCTTACTTGTACTTATTCGAGTCGGTATCGATCATCCAAACGTCCCGCAACCCAATTTTACATGACAAAGATTTTATTCTACTTTATAGTATTGAAGGATAATCACATTTCTTAACTATCCCACACACTAATCATCCACTTATAAAACTAAAAAAAAATATTTTTGGACTACTTTTATTGATTATTTTGTTGTTTAATGTTAATTAAATTAAGATATAGAAATTACAAACATTAATTGTATCAAAGTCATAATAAGTATTATTTTCTCTAATCGATAACATTTGCCAAAGACGAACAACAGGTTGGTCCAATGGTAATACCACTGGTGTTGAACCTATAGGTTCCAGATTCGAACTCCATAAATAACACCTAACTAAAAACAAACGTATATCACACTTATAAGAAAAACACTAGTTAGAGAAGTTAATTACACATGGGTGAGGAGGGCTCAAGATAGGGTGCATAACCATGGGTTATGCATCCATCAATAACCAAATCTGGACCCTTTATTTAGAAAATCTAGATCTAAGGATGAAGAATTAAAGGTCATTTTTATTTTCCCTAGCTTTCTTAATCGACTCATATCTTTTTTGTTTTAATTTTAATTTTAATTTTTTTTGCACAGATGGAATGAGTTCATCGTGCTCTATAAAATGAGATCAATTTTCAATATTTTTTTAGAAAAAAAATTCTGGCCTCTCGGTACCAACTGCATACAATATGGTATCTTCTTCATTTTTAATTCGTTTTTTAAAACGTTTGCACAGAAGAGACGAGTTCATCATGATCTATTGGATCTACAAATTTCTAGGTGAACAAATTACAGGACCAAAAAATACCACACAATACCATACAATACCACCCTGGTACGGGGTGGTATCTTGTGGTACATTGTGGTACACAATGTCAAAAGTCGTAAATGACAATTAATATACTTCCATCATCATGTATTCAACCATCCTACAGTCTTGGTTTGTTCATACCACCATGGTACGCTTTTCAAACCATATGTATGCTCTTATTTCAATACCAGTCGATACCATATGGTATAGACTAGTAAAAAATGGCTCAATTTTTTTTGTTCGAAAAATATATCAAAGTGGGTATCATTTTGAAGAGCACAATTAATCTGATCTAACTGTGCAAAAAATTAAATTTCGACTTAAAACTAGTGAGAAATCGTTCGTCAAAGATTAATGAGGGGAAAATTAATGGTTTTCCAGGAAAGAGAGAGATATTGATGTCATGCTGATATGGACGAGTTACTCATGGTTACTCACCATAAGATTACTCATCTGATCTGTTTCCGGTGAGGAGACGCGATGTCTCATCTCTAGAAATATAAGGCTAATGACTTTCTTTCTCTATCAACGAGTATTTGGTAATAGAAGATTTTACATATCATAAAGTGTTGTTGATATTCATAAAAGACAAAGCAGGGAAGATCCTATATTATCAACCTATTTGATGGGTTAATTGCACGATTGGTCACTATGTTTATTAAAAACGTTCATGTGTGGTCACTAAAAATATTTAATTTCATTTGTGGTCAGTTTGATTAGTTAAGTGTTTCACATTTAGTCACTCTCCGTCCAACTCCGTTAGTTTTGTCTAATGTGGCAGTCAACTCAAAGTTGATTGTTAACTGAGTGACGTGACAATTAAAAAAAATATAATCTTTTACTGTTCCATCTCATTTTCACAATAATTGAAATTCGCCCGCTTCCGCTTCAGCGCGTCGCCTCCGCTCCCACTTTCATCTTGCTGATTGATTTCTGGGTTTACCGAAGCCTCCTGCGCCAAATCACCAAATCAAGAAGCCCACTCCATCGCAACCGACTTTCCCTGATACGTCATTCCTTTCCCCACACCAAGTCATTATATTCAGCCTCCATCTTAACACATTCAAACTAATTAAGCAATTGATCTTATGTTATTATGATTATGTGTGTGATAGTGGTCGGGGAGGAGAGGAGCCTGGAGCCGAAGTCACGGTGGAACCCGAAGCCGGAGCAGATCAGGATCCTGGAGTCCATCTTCAACTTCGCGATGGTCAACCCTCCCTTCGACGAGATTCCCAAGATCCGCCTCCAACTGCAGGAGTTCGGCCAGGTGGGCGACGCCAACGTCTTCTACTGGTTCCAGAATCGCAAGGCTCGCACCAAACCCAAGCTCCACAACCACCAAACCCAATCTCCCTCCTCCAAACCACTCTCCACCGCCTCATATCAAACGATGGAGAAGTTGGTTGCGACGGAGTGGGCTTCTCGATTTGGCGATTTGGCGTAGGAGGAGGCTTTCGAAACCCAGAAATCAATTGACAAGATGAAAGTCAGAGCGGAGGCGACGCGCTGAAGCGAAGGCGGGCGGATTTCAATTTAGAATTTATAATAAATTTTTTTTCTGTTTTAATTATTCTGCTTTATTGTGAAAATGGGTTGTAATTGTAAAAGATTATATTATATTATATTAATTATTTTTTTAATTGTCACATCATTCAGTTAACGGTCAACTTTGAGAGTTCACTGCTACATCAGACAAAATTAACAGAGTTAGACGGATAGTGACCAAATTTAAAAACACTTAACTAATCATAGTGACTAGGGGTGTAAATGGGTCGGGTGGTTCGGGTTTAGTCATTTTAATCACCCTTCCCATGCACTACGGTTTAGGAAATATCAAACTCAAACCCACCCATTAAACCCTACGGTGTGTTTCTATTTGGGTTGGGTCGGGTTGGCGATATTTTTAAGTAAAAACCCAACCCAACATAAAATATATAATTATTCTACATCATAAAAATATTTTATAACTAATTAAAATTTCAAACGAATGAACCAAAGTGAAAGGTATCAAAATTCACAAATGTTATTTAAATTTTAATAAAATGTGATTTACTTCAACATATGTCTTGTTTTTTTCACGACATTTGTTGAAATAGGCTATAAATGTTATAAACAAACGCATCCATCATATGTTATTCTATTAAAATTGTACACAAGAAAAATGATTACGTGAATCATAACTATATTCAATTTTTGTCTAAACTTTAATTCAAAAAATGCATTAGATTAGAGAGGCCATGAGAGAAAGCACGGCGAAATATCTTAATTTTCTCATAAGTATATGACTATATACGACACTAGTTTTTTACCCGTCCGTTGGACGGTGCATTATATTTGGTTATTTTATAATTCGTTATAGTATTTTAATTATTATTATTTATGTTTGTTGATCTAATATACATGGAATTGTAAATCTCATTTACCTTATTTTAGGTAATGTTTCGTACTTTTATACCTTTTTATTTATGAAAAATTTAATTGTATTAACTGAGCTCTTTGTAGACCTTTCTTTATTGATTTAGAATTTTGTATTGAACTAAAAAAAGTGATAAAGAAGTTAAAAATTTTAAAGTCATAAACGAAGAAGTTGGAATAAGAAAATATGCTTCCATTAATAAAAAGAATAAAGCGAAGAGCTTTTCATTTTCTTTCCCTTCTCATATGTCGGTATGTAATAATAAAGAATATTCCGGTCTAGATCCCACGAATATCGTGTATTATCAGTTACACCTGCAATTCTAGAATAATGATGAAACAAATTAGCATCCACATCCATCAATCTTCTGCATACTCAATTAATTTAACCTGGCAATGTTATAGCAAAACCAACCACAAACAGAACTATCAGTCGTCACTAATTTATTAAAGCAATATTTTCAGCAAACTAAACTGCATATAAACACAATTTATATTTTATAGAGAGCTTCATATCTCCTGAAGGAAAAAATTATGCTTTTTTATCGAATAACAACATAGACAAACATTGAAAGGAATATACTTCAATACAACTCAGCTCATTCTATCTTGCAGATTCCTAATTTGTGAACTGGATCTATGCACCAATCTAAATAGTAGTTGGTAAGAAAACAATCATGTCAAAATCAAGTTTTTAGTTAGGGATTCAATGAGGAAAAATCCACCCTTATGAAAAAAACAATGTCATATTAAATGTGTAGAAATTGAAAAACATCGAAATATACAACCGAGGAACCACCAACATTATTTTATTACTTTTCCGCGACTTTTATAAAACCCCAATTATGTTCCCGTCTACTTATAATCCCTTTGCTACCAACTAATTAATAACCAAATCATCATCTTATAGCTAGCTAGTAGCATGTCAATCATGAACATAAGGAATATAATGAACAACCCTCACAACTCTACTTTCCATTTCAACATCTAAGAAATCGTGTTGCAATAGGCATTTCAGGAAAACGATAAATTATTCAACCAAAGGAGGTATGGCCTAAATCCAACCAATTATCCCGTCTAATTATATATTACCTATTTACATAAAAGTATATGAGGTAATAGAGAACATAAAACAACTCCTTGAAAACGAAGAAGAAATACATTCGCTCATCGAGTGGGGAAATTTATCATCCAGCAGTTTTAATTTGGAAGAAATTAAGAAAATAATGGAAAGAAGAGTGAGCAGTTGCCAGCTTTAGATCAAGGAGGAGTGAGCAGTTCAAATGCTCAAAATTTTGTCATCTAATCGTTCCTTCGTGTACCTCCCTCCTCCTATTCTCCTAAAAAAAAACTTCATATGCATTGCCACTTCCTTCTCTATCTAAATTCTTATTTTCAATGTTGGATTTTGTTTCTAGAGAGACAATCAAAATGGGAAAAAGGTAAAGATAAATTAAAAGGTTGCATTCATAATTAATATGTTTTCATTTCATCGGAATGAATAATAAGTGTTTCAAAAAAATAAAAATTGTTTCTCTATCAAGTTTATCTCCAGACCTTTTTTTATATAAATTATACTTGTTTTATTTTATAAGTATATGCATCAGGAAGACGCTAGTGTTTGATAGCAAAAAAAATATAGTCATGTAGTTCATTTTTCAAAATCGATTGATTGTCAAACACTTATTTTCTCTTAGGCCATTGTTTAAATTTTGTTTAATTGAAAATTATTATTATTATTATTCAGATGCGTGTTTGTTTTTTTTTCCATCAAAATGTAACTTATTATAAAATTTTAGTAAAAATGAATAGAAAATTTACTTAATGACATTTAATAAGATATTTTTGAGTTAAACAAACACGATATATGTCACTCTCTATTTTCATCTTTATAGTTTTGTTAATTGAACAAAAGATTATTAATTATGTGTGTTTGTTTGTTTAAATGTTTGACAAAAAATGTAACTTATTTTAAGTTTTAGTGAAAATGAGTAGAAGTATTAAAAGAAGAGAGATAGCTCCATAAATAGATCAATAAATAAATTTTTGTTTGTAAAACAATTGTCCACCTTGGCATCTTGTGAATTCACCAAGTGCTTATGTGACAAGAAGTTACTTTTGAATAACAATAATATTAAGTACTAGCTTTTTACCCGCCCGTTGGGCGGCGTATTCGTATTGGTGTTTTATTTTTCGTTCTATTGTTTTTTATTATTTATGTATGTTAAAAAATTATACATTGAATTGTTAAACTCACTTACTTGATTTTATGGATTATTACACACTTTTATATCTTTTGTTTATTTATGAAAATTTGATTTTATTAAATGAGCTCTCGGTAGACCTTTATTTATTTATAAGTTGATATCGAACCCACAATTTAGAATATAGATATAAGAGATTATTAATTTTTTAGCACACAATAGTGACAAAGAGTTTTAAAAAAATTAAATAAACAAATATGTTTCAATTAATAAAAAAATCAAAGAGCTTTTCATTTCTTCTCCCTTTTCGTATGTTGGTATATGATAATACATAATATCGCGCTCTAAATCCCACGAACATCGTGTACTATCAGTTACTTGTACAATTTTGAAAGAATGAGGAAACACATTAGCATCTACATCATCAGTCTTCTGCTTATTCATTTAATTTATCTTTAAAATGTTCTACCAAACAAACCAAAATAAGAACTATCAGCTGTCACTAATTTATAAAAATGATATTTTTTAGCAAACTAAACTGCATATAAACACAAACTATATTTGTAGAGAGCTACATACCCCCTTCAAAATAACAATGGTGTATTGTTTTCACCTAATAACAACATAGACGAATTGTAAAAGTTGCATACTTAATAAAACCCAACTAATTGTATCTTGTAAAATTTCCATTCATGAAGACGATTGATGCATCAATCCAAATCGTTGTTGTCAAGAAAACGATCAAGCCAAAATCAAGTTTTAGTTAGGAATTTAATAAGGCAAAAATTCACGCCAAGGTTACGAATAAATGTCATTGCAAACATGTAGAAATTAAAAGAACGTCGACATAGACAACTTAGGGACTACCACCACTATTTTATTTCTTCTTCGCACCTTTATAGAACCTCACATGTGTTCCTTTCTATTTATAACCCCCTGCTATGTTTTAGTTACTGACCAGATCATAATCATATAGCTAGTAGCATGTCACTCATAAACATAATAAATAATCCTAACAACTCTGCTTTTCATTTTATCATCCACGAAATTGGGAATGCAATAGGCAAGTAAAATGATCAATTATTCAACCAAAGGAGTGATACTCTAAGTCCAAGCAATAAACCATTCCAATTGTCTATTACATGTTTACATAAAAGTATACAACATAGAGAACCATAAAACAACTACCTGAAAAACGAAGAGAAATACAATCATTGATTTGCGCAGGGAAATTTACCATCCAGCCGTTGTAATTTGGAATAAATTAAGAAACAAATGGAAAGAAGAGTTTAATATGGCCAGTCAACCGCAAACAACCACATATCTCTAGGAAAAAGAGACCAGTTGTCAGCTACAGGTCAGGGATGAAGAGGGAGCAATGAGCAATCATCGACTTCATTCAATTCATTTTCGCAATGATAGGATGGACTTTTTTAGTCAATAGTCAAACATATGTTACACTTGGTCAATTGTTTCCGATCTAATCATTGTCTTATGTAACTTCACCCTCATATTCTCTTAAAAAGAATAAAAACTCAATATGCCTTACTATTTCCTTCCCTGTATCTGTTTGAAAAAAATAGAGAAAAGAAATGCTAGAAATCTCATGATTTTGAAAAAATAAGAAGAGAGGTTTGTTTTTATGGGGTTTGATCCAATTTTTTTGTTTTGTTACTTTCAATGTTGCGCTTTATTTTTATATAGAGAATTTGTATGAGAAAAGTGATAGGAACAAACTAAAATGTTGCATGCATTTCCGTGTTATTAACTTAATTTACATTTTATTTATAATGATGAAAATTTAAAGAGTAAACAAAAAATTATATGAGCAAGAATTATAGCTTCTCCATTGTGAAAGGGTGAGAGCTAGCCATCCGTTGATGTGGAACTAATTTAGTTTTAAATTCCTACAATATTAAGTAATAATGATTTGAAATTTTTTGAAATTTTTTATAAACTTTAAGAATTCATACAAATATTGTGACATTTAACTTATATTTGAATTCTTGGATGCAATGTAGTCAAAAGCGAGTTTCTGCGTAGAAACGTTTTGGTGTTCTAGAAGAGTAAAATCGTAAGTTTTTAAGTTTTAAAGCGGAGTTTTTAACTACGTAAGTTATAAAAACTGACATTTTGTGTAGAAGCGTTTTAGTGAACTAGAAACATAAAATCGTAAGTTCTGAAGTTTAAAGCGTGATTTTGTTTACATAGCTTGGATGTATTGTAGACAAATTTATTGTAAATACAAATTGCTTACTGTTACAAAATAGAAAATTCCTATTTGATACTTTGATATTGAAAAGATTTTTATTATTGCCAAAAGTTGGCATGGAGTCATAAACCCACACCATATAACCAAATGACTTATTACAATTGCCTTATTAAACTCATTCTTATTAGAGATATTTCATTTTAACCCAATACCTTGATTTAGATTCTTGTAACCATAAAAGTTTTTTGTTTAGATATCTCAACCAACCGCCTGATATTTATTTATTGTCTTGATCCTCAAATTTTGATTTGTTAAAAAGACATTCAACTATATAATGAAAATTGTCAATCCTTATTTGATCAATGCCTAGGTCAATCCTTATTTAATATTCCTTTAAAATTCCTATTTATGCTTGTTTTTATTTATATTCTCAATGTAACTTATTATTAATGTTGAGTAAAAGTGAGCTAAATACTAAAAGAAAAGAGAGATAGCTTCATAAATAGATCAACAATAAATTTTTTTGTTAGTAAAAAAATGTCCACCTAGGCAACTTGTTATTTCTCCAAGTGCTTATGTGGCAAGAAGTTACTTTTGAATTGCCATAATATATAGTATAGATAGATAGATAGATATAGATAGATAGATAGATATAGATATAGATATAGATATAGAAGATATAGATAGATTTTTTTTTTTTGACAAAAGGACACTGAATTTCCATTACTAGTGGCACAAGCCAGTCAAACCAACAACGGGGCAACAACATCAAGAATATTTAACCATTGCGATGGTAGCTTATTTCTAGCACAAGATCTAGCTACCCAATTCGCCTTGAAATTGTATTTGCGGTTGAAATGCTGCAACTTGATGAGAGGGTTCTCCGTCAGTAATCTCTTGATGCATCCCAATCTTGCTGCCGCTCGCCAAGGCCACGTCTTTGAGTCCTTGTTAACTGCCTTAACCAGAGTCAAGCAGTCAGATTTCAGCAAACATGGGGATCGTAGGGATGCAGCGAGACGGGAGCCCTCCAGCAAGGCTGTGGCTTCTGCTTCAAGTGGGGAGAAACAATGCATGGGCTCAGCCCTGCCATCACAGACTTGACCATGGCTGTTCAAAACAACGACGCCATATGCCGCCTTCTGGGACTCGTCCAAAAACGAGCCATCGCAGTGTACTTCAAAATAATGAGTACCTGGCGGTGGTGAAGTTTGATGCTGGGGTGTGATGGGCTGAGACGGAAGGGTTCCATCCGGAGCTTTCCTTGGGCAAGTGGACCATTGCGTGTGAGCTGCCTCTGCTTTCAAGATCGTGGACGGTGGCCACGGCTGTTTTTCCCTAAAGATTTTTTCATTCCTGGATTTCCAGGTCTGCCAGGTGAGGAAGACAATTTTCTGGATCGTCTCAACTGGATAGAACTGTCGAAGGGAATCGAGCCATTCAAGGAAGGATGACATTGGGGATGGTCGAGGAAGGGAGGGCCACTGTAGCCTCCAAACCTCCGCTGCGTGGGAGCAGGCAAACAAACAATGGTGGATTGACTCTGTAGAGAAACCACACAGCGGGCATGCCTTAGAGGTGGCACACTTTCTCTCAAACAGATTTTCTTTACACGCCAGTGCCCCTCTGGTAACCCTCCATACGAAGAATTTAAGCTTCGGTGGTATAGACAAACTCCATAGCCACTTCCATCTCTGCCTGCTAGCCTCCGGAAACTCCTCTGACCATCCTCCTTCTTGTCTAGCCTGCAAGTGGAACTGTGTGAAGGCAGACTTCATCGTGAAATTACCTTGGTCAGTAAATCTCCAAGCCCAGAAATCCTCCATGGAGTCCGGTCCAATGGGAATCGCTGCCACCTGAATCAAGTCCTGCTGACTGAGAAAGTTCGACAGTATATCAAACTTCCATTCCCTTGTTATTTCATCAATCCAAGTGTGAGCATTTGCATTTTCATTCCACTCAAACTGAAGTAGTGGCCCTGGCCTATCAAACCTCCAAGGATCGTGAAACAGCCTAGTAGTTTTTCCATTTCCAATCACTCTGATGAGGCCCCTAAGCATCCATCTTTTCGCTTCACACAAACTGGACCAAATCCACGATGCTTTACTACCTTTTTTTGCACTCAGGAAATCAGTGCTGGGAAAATAGATGCTTTTCAGAACCTTTACCCATAGAGCCTCCTTGTTGGTGAGAATTCTCCATGCCTGTTTGGCCAGAAGTGCAAGATTGAAAATTCTGAAGGGGCGAAAACCGAGGCCCCCTTCCTCCTTAGGAGCATATAACACGTGACCTGCTCTCCAATGAATCGTTCTCTTAGTCATGGAACCTCCCCAAAAAAAAGACTTGAGCATGGAGTCCATTTTCTTCGTAGTACTTTTGGCCAGGAGGAAAAGGCTCATTATGTAAGACGTGACCGCCTGGAAAACCGCTTTAAGTAACACTTCTTTTCCTCCTGGAGACAGCAGGAGGCTCTTCCAGGCTTCTCCTTTAGACTCCATTCGTTGCACAAGGAATTGGAATGTTTCTTTCTTAGATCTTCCCCATTCGGTTGGTACTCCCAGATAGTTGGAGTGACAAGGGGTAGCAGCAAACCCCGCGCTACTCACAATCCTAGCCTGTTCATCACTTGGAACGTTGCAGCTGAAGAACAAGGAAGACTTGTTCCTGTTAACCTCTTGACCAGTAACCGCTCCATAATGGTTGAGAATGGTCAAGATCTTGTCCGCCTCCTCACATGTAGCCTCCCCGAAGATCACAGTATCATCTGCGAACAGGCCGTGAGAGAGAACAGGGCAATGTCTGTTAAGTTTTATCCCCTTGATCCCATTGCTCAGAATAGATTTCTCGATCAGAAAAGACAAAGCATTCGACATGAGGACAAAGAGGAGGGGTGACAAGGGGTCCCCTTGTCGAATGCCTCTAGATGGTGTGAACTCACTCGATGGCTCCCCATTCAGGAGAAGGCTGAACGTGACAGTCTTAATACATGCAGCCACCCAACTGCACCATTCATCACAAAATCCATATGCTTTTAACAGGGATAGGAGAAGGTCCCATTCAACCATGTCGTAAGCCTTCTTCATGTCCAGTTTCATCATCATTTCCTTCTTCTTTCCTGTTTTTCGTTTCTTGAAGTGATTTAGTACTTCGTGAACAATGATGATATTGTCTTGAATCTGTCTTCCTCCTGTGAAGGCAGACTGAAGCTCGTTAACCAGATCAGGCAATAAGGGTTGTAGTCTATTAGTCATTATTTTGGTGATGACTTTATAACGGAAATTGCAACAACTTATTGGTCTGAACTGGCTAATCTCCTCAGGGGAATCCACTTTGGGAATAATAGTGATAAAAGTCTTGTTCCAATTCTCCGGCATGATCCCTGATTGAAAGAAGGTGGAAATCTCGTGACAGAACGAATCCCCCACTGTGTTCCAGTACTTTCGAAAGAACAGGCCCTGATAACCATCTGGTCCAGGAGCTTTGGAAGCCCCCAACTGAAAAACAGCCCTGCGAATTTCCTCCTTCTCCACTACAGAGCACAATTCAAAGTTACTATCCTCATTCACCAGCCTAGGAAAACCTTCCAGAATATTTGGATCAAACACTCTGTTGCTAGAGGTGAAGAGATTAATATAGAAACCCTTAGCGAGGTCTCTCAAATCCTGAGCATTGTCAATCCAAACCCCTTCTTCATTTCTTAGCTTTCCTATCCGATTTCTGTTTTTCCTTCTAATGGTAGATGCGTGGAAAAACCCGGAATTCTGATCCCCTTCTTGGAGCCAGTTGATTCTCGATCTTTGAAGCCAGAAGCTTTCTTCTGAATTCCAAAGCAGCTCAAGTTCCTGATGAAGGCTTCTCTCTTCACCCACTAAATCAGGGCCATCTCTGTTCCCTTGTAGAAATTGTAGTCTCTTTCTGATTTCCCCTTCTCGTTTCAGTTTAGCTCGCCTGTCCGTTCTGGCCCAACTCTGTAATTCCTGCTGGCAATCCCTGAGCATAGAGTCAATCTTGCCCCCTCTCGCCCATCGATAAGTGATAATTTTGTTACACTCTTCACTTTCCCTCCACCTCTTATCAAACCTGAATGGTGTACAGTGTTCCCGAGCAGCAGGGTGGAGGCCAATCCGAATCGGACAATGATCTGACTCCACAAAATCCTCGTGATAGACCATGGCCGATTCAAACAGAGTCCTCCACGAAGTCGAACATAAGGCTCGATCAAGCCTTTCACGGATTAGATCATCTCCTTGTTGCTTGTTACTCCAAGTAAACACTTGGCCTGAGAACCCTAAATCAACTAGTGCATTCCGAGACATGAAATACTTGAAAGGAGATACATTCTCATTTCGAAGGGGGCATCTCCCCTGCTTCTCAAAAGGGAAAACGGCGACATTCAAGTCCCCTACAATCAACCATTTTTCTTCTTGATTCTGCCTGAGGGACGTGAGTCGATCCCAAAAAAGACGTCTCTCTACCACCGTGGTAGGAGCGTGAACAAAGGTGCAGAAAAAACTAACTCCAGCCTTGCTAATGCTGGTATCCATGTAGAACTTACACGAATCTAACACAGTAACACTAACATCATCCTTCCACCAAAGGGTGAGGCCACTTCCTTCAACCTCTGGGCTAACATACTTCGAATGCTCGAACTTCATCATATTCCTTCTTGCTTCCATAAACGATTCCTCCTTCCTTGTTTCCATGAGAAAGAGAATCGAAGGCCCAAATTGCCGGCACAGCCTGCCGCAATAACTTCTTGTAAGGGGTTGGCCGAACCCCCTACAATTCCAGCTTAGGATCCTCATTCGAGATGAGGCGGCTTGAGGCTTGCCGCCGCTGCCCTCGGAGTGGTGGACTCCCCTTCTCCGGACTGGCATCCTTCCGCCGTGAGCTCTGCCAAACTCTTCCTCCTGACAATGTTTCTCCTTCTCTGATAAGTCCTTTTGCTTTCCCCTGGAACAAAAGACATAGAGCTGAAAGAAATGTTAGAAGGGGCCTCCTGTGGAGACGAGGCCGCGGGACTGGTTCCATGGTCAGGCTTCCTTTTCTTCTCTGGCCTGGGCTGTTCCACTTCAGATGGGGCTCCAGAAGGGTCATTGAGCAGCTCACTTGGATGGGCTTGATAAATGTTGACAGGGGTGGTATTGACTTGGCTTGGATGGGCTGGCATTTCCGGGCCCCTTTGGGCTTCAGTACGGTTCAGAGTTGGGCCGCCCAGGGACAACGATTGGCCCATCTCAAAAAGACCCGCCCATTTCTCTCTGTTGGTTTCCTTCTCTCCTAGGTCGAGGCTGCGCTGCATTGCTCTGGTTGTCTTCTCCATCTCCATCTCTAGCAGTGCAGTCTGTATGATAGGGGTCTGATTGCTGGCCTCTCCTCTGTGCACCCAGTCTGGTTCCCTGCCACTGGCTGTCAGGCTGTTGTACCCTGGCTGGGTAACAAAAGGTCCCAAAATTGGGAGACCCGCTAGAGTTATCCTCGATGGTTCACCTCGGTTGCCGCGCCCTTGCTGCATTGCCGGTGCGGGAAGTGCCTGACGTCTGGCCCTCGCTTGCTTCTCCCTGAACGACGCTGGTGGAGTATTCGCCGGTGAATCATGTCCAGCCCTCAGTGCGTCGGTGTAGACTTCAGATGGGTCGGTGCTGAGTCCCAATCTTCTATGCTCTTCCCTTTCATGGCAGTTGTGGATTAAATGGCCTAGTCTTCCGCAAAAGTAACAAAGATCCATTATCCTTTCATATTTGAAGCTGATCCAGATGGAGTTGTCCCCAATGGGGTACTCGAAACCAATTGGGAGTGGCTCGTCAATGCTTACTTCCACCTTGACTCTGATAAATTTCAGCCAGCCTCTAAAGTCAAAATTAGAGTGGTCCACACAATGGAACTGGGGGAAGATGAAGCTCGCTACTGCCTGGACAGCTTCTTCATCTTTGAGTGATTGAGGCAAATCATGCATTTGGACCCATAGGGTGACTGTTGGAATATCCTTTGGCTCCGCCTTCTGTTCTCCATCCCATTTCTTCAGAGCTATCACTGTGTTGCTCAGGTTCCATGGTCTAGCCTCCCAGACAGCATCCCTTTGTTGAGTCGACTGGAAGGAATAGACGAATAGGTTCTCGGCTTCCTTCGTTGTTTGCACCTCTCCATATGCCCTCCATTTGTTCACCGCCGCATTCCGTGCTTTTGGGAGGTTGATGCTGGTGTCGGTGATCCACTTCCCCAGGAGCATTGCCATCCCACTCCCTCGAGCACCCACTACTGTAGGTCTCACATTAAGGACGAGGTGACTCCTCTCCCCCTCTTAGGCTATTGTACTGGGTTTCCATATTTGGGTGGCTGGTAGTTTTTTTAGAGGTTGGGGACCGGAAGTATTTTGGGTCAGGAATCACTTTGTTGGAAGATCTGCTGGTGATCTGGATTGAGCTAGAAATGAGTGATTGATGTCTAGCTTTCTCCTCCCTTAAATAGGCGATTTCCCCCCGTGTACGACTCCTGGAGTGCCTCATGGGTTCGGTGTGCCTGCTGCGTATTAAATTCCCTCTGATTGTTCTTTCTTCAGTAACTTCCCCTGTCCTCCGATACGATTCATGGCATTTATGGCGGCAGCCATCAGCAACTCTAACTCCCCCTACGATATCTCCCCTTCTTATTTGCTCTTTGCGTGTAGCTTTCGGCGGGCAGTTGAGCACAGCGCCTTTAATCCATCCTTCCTCTCTATCTGGGCATTTACTTCCCTGGGCTCTCATGATTGGTTGGCAGCCTTCCCTTGTCACTAGATAGATAGATACTTTTTAGATCCGAACTCATACTAATAGTTGGAACACGGGTTGGCCGGGTTCTACGGTTGTGTAATCCAAAATCCAAACCCAACCTAAAAAAGGCGGGTTGTACAAAAGAAAACCTTCACCCAACCCAAAACCTTCGTTTTAGCGATAAATACGGGTGGGTTGGGTCGGGTTGGACGGGTGGGTCGGGTTGCGTGTGTATTTGTTCACCCCTAATAGTGACCACGAATGAAATTAAATATTTGTAGTGATCAATCATTAACGTTTTTAATAAAAATAATGACCAACCTTGCAATTAACCCCTATTTGATGACTAGTTGAAGAATCAAATCATTTTATAGGTTACTAAGCATCCCATCTGTCACCTATCCAACTTAACAAAAATAAAAGTTTTGTTTACGAACACTGAATCACAATTTCAGAGTTGATGAATCAATCTGAAACTAATATCCACCCCGCCCCGCGTTTTCGTTTTCACTCTTCACAATTCACACCACAATGAGTTGAATTTTCTCTTAAGTAGTTGTTGATAAGCGACAATGAAGTCTCTTAAAGGTACGACTTTTGTCCCTTATAAACTCCCCCTATCCCCTTCTTCTTTCTTCGTCTCCCTCTCCCGCCGGAGAATTTTTCTTCCTTTCCCATACAAAGGCAGGACCGCCAATTCGGAGGGAGAGTCGACACTTGCAAAGCTCATCTTGTTTTTCTTTTTTTTTTGCTTTTGTCTCCCATGGCTTCTCGTAGCTATGGCGCTTATTCTTCTCCCCCGTGGTTACTGTCTGCGGCGATCTATGCTTTGCTGTTTGGGTTCCCCTGTTCTGCCTTGGGAACGATCGGGTTCGATTTCCACCACCGCTACTCCGATCCCGTCAAAGGGATGTTGACCGTCGACGATTTGCCGGAGAAAGGAACTCCCCACTACTACGCCGCTATGTCCCACCGCGACCGCGTTAACTGGGCGAGTGGGTCCCGCGGTCGTGGCCTCCTCGATCAAACTTCCACGCCGCCTCAGACGCAGCTCACTTTCTCCGACGGCAACGAGACTTACCGCCTTAATTCCTTGGGATAGTACGTTTCCTCTCTTCTTCCCGTTTTCCCCCTTGTTTTTGGGGGATTTGTAACTGAGCTTTGTTTTTCTTCTCAAGAGTTACTGTCTGGAATTTTACGTTTTGTTTGGCTTCTGGGGAAGTTAGGAGAAGAGAATGATGGCTGCCGGACTTGTTTGGTCGCTCGCACCGCACGTATCTGTTCCTTCAGTTTCCTTGGCTTTCTTTCATTCGCGTTTTAAATTCTATCTTTTTGTGTCATTTCCCTTCAATTTCGGAAACGCCATTTCCACACCCTAATTTTCTCAGCAACCACACAATCCTAATTTCCCACCTTCTGATCTCCTTAAATTAATGATGTTTCGTCCCTTCGCAGCTTGCATTACGCCAACGTTTCAGTTGGAACGCCAAGCGTGTCGTTTCTGGTGGCACTCGACACTGGCAGCGATCTCTTCTGGTTGCCCTGCGATTGCGAGAGCTGCGTTCGTGGCCTGCAGAGCTCATCTGGGCAGGTCTCAGTTCCTATTCACCATTTTTTTTTTAGATTAAAATACTTCTCCTGAAATCCTTACACATGTTCCTCCTGTTATGTTAGTATCTGACATCTCAAAACCCTTCTCTTCTTTTTCTACAGAAAATTGACTTCAATATTTACAGTCCAAACACGTCGTCCTCGAGCGGAAGTGTCCCCTGCAGCAACAGCTTGTGCCCGCTTCAAGGACAATGCCCTACGCCGCAGACCGATTGCAGGTATCAGGTTGAATATCTTGATAATGGCACTTCATCAACTGGAGTCCTGGTTGAGGATGTGCTGCACTTGACACCAGACGCTACCCCCTCCAAATCATCGAAACTAGTGGAAGCAAAGATTACATTTGGGTAAGAGAGCCAACGAACCAACCAGCTGGTTTTCTTCTACTGCTCTTCTTTAAATGAACTTTGTTGTTTGTTGCAGTTGTGGCCAGGTTGAGACAGGCTCGTTTCTAAATGGGGCAGCTCCCAATGGCTTGTTTGGTCTTGGGATGTCCAATATATCAGTTCCCAGTACTTTGGCAAAGGAAGGGTACACTTCCAATTCTTTCTCCATGTGTTTTGGAGAAGATGGGCTCGGGCGAATCAGCTTTGGAGATTCAGGAGGAAGTTCAGATCAAGGAGAGACGCCTTTCAATCTTAGAAGCTTACAGTAATTAACTCATTCCTATTTGCTTACTGATTCAAATCAGAGATGAACTCCCATCTTGTTTTGGTGGCTGATCCTTCCTGTTTTCTTTGTAACAGCCCCACTTACAACATTAGCATCACTCAGACGGTAGTGGGAGGAAACTCTGAGGATGTTGAGTTTTCAGCAATCTTTGACACGGGCACCTCGTTTACGTACTTGAATGATCCTGCTTACTCTGTTATAACTCAGAACGTGGGTACATGACTGATCAAGCATTGAATATGTACTCTATTCGTTTTTGGGAGATTGCTTGCCAGTTAATTAATGCTTGCATTTGCAGTTTGACAGTTTGACTAAAGACCTGCGACATTCATCATCTTCTACTAGTAATCTCCCTTTTGAGTATTGTTACGACATAAGGTCCGTGTTCAATACATACATTTTGCTCTTCTTTGCCTGAACCGGCTTTATTTCCTGAGGATGCGGTTTTTCCTTATTCTTTTGTGGTGGTTTTGGTAACTTGCAGCTCAAACCAGACCGAGGTGCCCACGCTCGACCTAATAATGAAGGGCGGAGATTACTTTAACGTGACTGACCCTCTGGTATATGTGAATCTTCAGGTGATAACATGGGGAGGCCTATTAATTTGCATCTCGATTCTTTCTTCTTATTATTATTATGGTAACATTCACTTATACGAGTTTGGTGTTGTCAAAATGCTGCAGAATGGCGGCCTTCTCTACTGCCTAGGACTGGTGAAGAGTGGTAATGTCAACATCATCGGACGTGAGTGTCACTATCTTTGGTTCGGACTCGTCTCTTCAACCTTGAGATTCTTATTGAGTTCTTCATCGTGTCTTTCTACAGAGAACTTCATGACTGGTTATCGGATAATCTTTGATCGGGACAGGAATGTTTTGGGTTGGAAATCATCAAATTGTGAGTCTTGATGATGATATACTCATCTGGATTTCTTAAGGGAAAAAACATTTTCCTGATGTTCAGTGTACTTAACTCAGGCTGTTGCATATCTACGCAGGTTACACCAAAGAGAGTTCCAACACCTTACCAATCGGCCCCACAGATTCTTCCATGGTGCCACCGGCTACAGCAGTGAACCCAGAAGCCACTGATGCTGGCGGGAACAATACCAGTGCATCTGGATCCGGACAACGGAATAATTCACCACGAAAACTTGTGTTGTTTAGATTTAGGGTCGTCACAGCTGTTATTTGCTTGATGTTATTCTTCACTGTTTGATTCTTCCTTTCACCTATTGTTATCTTTTCGGTGGTGTCTACATTTAGAGTGCACACACGGTACACAGCAGTTATAGGCATTTCGTTTCTGGTTTAGCTCAGGAAGCAGGCAATGTTAGCTAGCTCCTTTTTACCTGTATTGTTGATTCACAATAGAGCTACTTTGAATACAATCTGCCATATGTTCTGCTCCACTGTAATAAGACATTTTATAAAAGTTTGAAAGTCACAAAATTTCCCTTCAGGTTCTGTGCATCAAAACAACATTGCAAAACCGATACCATATCGAAAAGTCTGCTAGACAGACAAAATTACAGCCAAATATATGATGCCCTTTTCTTCAATAGAAAAGGATTCAACGACTCATCATCTTGTTTTGGTTTTCTTCTTTACTGACTGAACAAGCTTCGAGTGCCCCACTGTCCCACTCTCCGTGCGTTTCAACTTCATCGACTTGTGTTCTTTCTTTGATGCCTTGCTGTTGGGAGGCTGCTCGAGTTGTTTCGACTTCATCTTAATGGACTTCACCAAAGAGGATAGCTCGTGCTTCACTTTCTGTGGTGACAGATTATTCAAGTTTTTCGGTTGTTCATCAGATGTTGTTTCCGAGTCAGCAGGAATTGACTGCGCCTGGTCACCTTTCCGCTGCTGCTTCTCCATTTGCTTGGCATAGGCAGCACTCCTGGAGCAGTTCCATGTTCGAACACGCCAAATATAAGAGTCCAACAATGCAACATAAAAGCCATAATAAACTATGCGATGCACAAAAGGCATTGAAAAGATCATTACCTCTTGAACTGTGGATCTGTTGGATCTAATGCAAAGAGAGGCGACTTAAAGAAGGACGAAAATCGTGGGTCATCATAATCAACTGCAGGTAGCTTCTTGCCCTTGTCTGGAACTTCTTTGCCCTTCTTAGCGTTCTTAGATTTCTTTGGTTTCAGATTATACCCTTTAGGTCCATCATCAGTCCCCTTATCATCGGCAAGTAGTAACTCTAGCTCAGCTGTTGTTGCTGCTTCTTCGGACACCTCGTTCTCATTTTCCTTTCTCGACTTTTTTCCTTTCTTACCTTTGGCCTGAGCAACACCCTTCTTGGAACCTTTATCATCAGCTGATGGCCCCTGAACAAAGAAGTCATCTGCATTTTCTACACCTATGGCATCATCATCACTACTACTTTCTTCATCTGATGAATACTTTGACTTGGATTTCTGTTTGCGAGCAGCCTTCTTTTCTTTTCTCTTTCTTAGGTACTCTTCCCATACAGTTCTTGATTTCTTGTCCTTCTTTTCCATAAAGCGCTTGCTCAAGTTCTCCAAGCCTGCGTTGAAGGTAACCTCCATGTCCTGCCCTTCCTCCTCCTCATCTTCATCTGAACCATCACCTGACTGGATTAGAGCCCTGTACTGGTCTCCCTTGCTGTGCTTTTTACTCGAATGATTGTCTGCATCATCCTCATTTTCATCACTTTCACCCTCGTCGGAAGCTAAAAATTCCTGTAACTCCTTATCATCTACCTGTAATTTGGAGAGAAGGAAATAGTTAGACAAAGGGCAGATGTGGACAGCTCATCATTTTGATCACAAGCTCTTAATTATCAATGAAAAAGAAAATTGAAAACAAAATCAATGATGCAGAATCTGTAGGGTAGCATATTCAGTTCTTTAGAAAGAGCTGTCTGTTTACCTGATCAGCATTAAATTTTCGTTTCAAGGTCTTCACACGCTGAGGTTCATCTTCATCCCAGGAAATGGGTATGTTGCTGTGCTGCAAAGCTTTAGTGTGGAAGTCTATTCCATCATAACTACTAGGTGCCTGTTCAAGAAGGGATCAGTGGGACTTGGAACTATCATCCTTTCATTTTGTGAAGAAGATTACCAAAATACAATACTAGAGAATTCATTGCTGCTGATCAAAGATATGATCAGGGACTGACCACCTGATGCCTTATCATAACCCACCCAAATCATTTAGATAAAGTGCGTCAATCATTTAATAAATTCACTTGAGCATACTTCTTATAAAATCTTTATCAGCATTAGACAAGTAACAAATTACCTCGGTTGCAATGTCACGTGGTGGATGCTTAAATTCCATAGAATCAGGAATGAATCTCAAATCAAGCACATTGGAAGATCTCTCAAACTCAACCCCATCACAAACATTGTAAAGGTACTCAGCGGTTGCAATTGAATCACATTCCACCACAGCAAAGTAATACCTGATAATGATGTGCAATTGGTTGAGAAAAGCAGGAAGTATCAAGTATCAAATACCACCAACAAATCATGAAAAATTACAATGAAAACAAATGGTTATCTTCTCAGATTACCTCAGCCTAGTTTTCTCATAAGCACGTAGCTTCTCCTCGTCTATCTCATCAGTACTGTCATCATCCTCATTGTTTTCTTCATCGTCAAATAAGCCAACAGGACCGTGAACTTCCTCTTCTTTCATCCGCTCAAGTCCAAATTCTGAAGGATATACAGCTACCGACGAGATTACCCCACCACTGGGAAGAAAGGAACGCAGTACTACAAAAAGATCAGCAGCCTGTTTATCCAACCAAGCAAACATATAATTAATAACACGATGTAAACCACAAATGAAAAAACAACACGAGCTTAGCTCTCTCCCAATAATAGTAAGGTTCGTGTACACAATTAACCACAAAGACAGGCATGCTTCACATGTTAGCTATGAAAGCAGGTCCTTGGTTTGCTTAATATAATAGCATACATACCCTGACATGCCTCCAATCCATATTAACAGCAGCAAGCCTTCTGGTCCCATCTTCAACAATCGGTACATTCTCCACCTGTTGCACATCAAACCAAAATGCATGTCAGAAAGGAAGTGCATAGACAGAAACTCTTAATAAAAGCAGAATGGAACAGTCATGAGATAAAAATGGATGGTAGTTACGAAGCTCATAGCAAATGACAAGGATGATCACCTCAACTTGAGCTGAATCATCCTCAAAAAGAACCCCAGCTGCTGCATCTTCTTCATCAGTCGTAGAGCCATCTTCAGCATCATCTACTTCGTCATCATCCGAATCCTCTGCCGCCTCAGCCTCGCTACTGGACTCGCTTCCGGCGAGAACCGGCTTTTTTGGTTCCTCCTTCTCACTTTCTTCTTCCTCACTTTCAATTTCTTTCAATTTTCCTTCTCCTTTCTCTTCATCTTCCTCAATATGATCATCAGCCTCGCTACTGGACCCGCTTCCGGCAGCAACGAGAACCGGCTTCTTTGGTTCGTCCTTCTCACTTTCTTCTTCCTCGCTTTTGATTTCATTCAATTTTCCATCTCCTTTCTCTTCACCTTCCTCAACATGATAATAATGGCGAAACAAACTCTTGGAGTCCTGCTTCTTCCGCCTGCCACGCTTGTCTAAATTTGTGGAGGAGCCACCGAAATTCTTGTCGGTGAACATGCGTTTGAATCTGGAATCGATAGCAACCTTCGTCTTGCGCTGCGGAACCTTCTGGAACCGAGGGTCAGTGTGAGCCATGGCAAACCGAGGATCTGAAACCATCTCGCCGCCTGTTGCAGCTCTACCATTGCTGTCCAAGCCTGAGGTTTGTTTCTTTTTCTTATCGCTTTTCATCGTCTTCTTATTTTGCTCAGAGGGCGGAGGAGGGCGGCTCGACATCTTCTCTGAAGTTCGAATACGAATAGAGTTGGAAATCGACGGAAGCCACAAAGCCAGGGAGGCAACTGTTACGTACTGTGACGAAGTCACCTGACGGGGATGTAGGAGGCGATTTGCGGCGGGATGGTGGCTTCTTCTTCTTCTTCTTCTTCTTGGGAGGGTGACGGGTAATGTGCCGAGGTCAAAGAGAGAAGTAGGAGTGAGAGGGAGAAAACATTTACAGAATGATTAAGAGCGAAAAGCAGAGTAGATACAAAAATTTTGTTCTTGTTTTTGTTCCAGAGGAGATCGAGAGGGAATAAGAGGAAGGAGAGGCGGCATAGGTTTGGACTTTGGAGAGATCGAGAAGGGTCTCTGGAAATTAGAGATTAGGGTTAGGCTTTGGGCTCCTCCTGCGCTTTGGGATCGGCTGCAAACTTTGGGTTGTGCTGGGTTGCTAGCGGGCTTGATTATGGGCTAGAGTGAGTTTAGTTTGGACCGGTTGGTGTGCACTATAACCGCAAACTGGATTGGATGGGTGGTAATCCGGTTTCCGGTTGCAACCACAAAGGTTTAAACTGCCCGGTTTTCGATTTGACCGTACAATTGGAACCGGATTCCCAGCCCTAGTACTGTCAATCGAGTCTCTCCTCTATACTCTCTAGGGTTGGGGTTTGGGAATGGGTGGCTGGGCTGGGGTTGGCAGTGAGGATTACTGGAGTGGGATGGGCTGAGCTGGAGCCTGGCATTTAGAGGCTTTTTTCTCCGTTGAACTACGCATTTCTTTTCGATTTTGGTTTCCTAAAGCACTTTAGGCTAGGAATGGTAATGGACAGGTCCGGGTGGGATCTTGATACCCATACCCGTCCCATGACAGGTCGGGTCCAGGTAGGATAATTTATCATGGGGCGCGGGTCGAGGCAGGCCGACCTAATGAGTATGTAATTTATGCGAAAAATATTAGAAATATTGGTTATTTTCATTAAAAGACCAAGAAAGAACGATAATATGATAAAATGTAGTTAAATTATTGAAGAAATTGAGGTTTTCACTTATTTACAACTTTATTATAGCTAAAATATAATGTAATAAGAGGAAAATTCTAAGTAATTTGATTAAGATTACATGTAATTTAGGCAAGAACGGGTCGAGAATGGGGCGGGTTAGGGCACTTCAGGTCGATGAGACGTACCCATGCCCTCCCCGCCCCGCCCCAAGATAGGTCAAAAAGGTCGGTTGAATCAGATCAGGTCGAAATTGTCATCCCTACTTTAGGCCAATACTAACGCTATTTCTGATTGTTCCACGCAGTAAATGATGTGGCAATGGGTGGGATTTTATAAAGCCAAACCCAACCCATTAACCATTTAAACCGGCCAGCCCAAAGCGGCCCATTCATACAAATTAATGTGAATGGTTTCCGTTAATTCGAAAGTTCCGTTAGTTTCTATGTTGGTAAGTTTTTGTATTTATCATTATCTTAAAAATTATTAAAATATTTTTTTACCCATTTCATATATGCATCCATCTAGGATGTCAACAAAACCCGAACCCGCGGGTGCTCTACCCGACCCAATCCAGTCAACACGGGTAAAACTCGTATTGACAGGTTTCAAGCTGGTTTTGGTTTAAACCCGATACACTTTCACCGAGTTGGGTTGAATTTGAGTTTAGGGATACCTAATTCATGAATATCCGCTCACCCTTATTCCGTCGCCTACTTTCTCCAAACCCTATCCTAATTCTAATTTTCCCAATCTAATTTACAATTTGTATGAATAATTTGTAATTTGTTTGAATTTTCTAGATTGGTATTTTATGTATGGATAAATTCATGGGTTTGAGTTTGGGTTTGGCAAAACCCAACCCTTTGACATCCCTACACCCATCTATAGCAATGGAGTTTGCTGGGGAACAAGGATTCTAGATTGGGACAAAATGAATTGCCAAAGGTGGGTGTATTGTTGTGGGGCTGGCAACTGGTGGTCGTCTGGTCGACTGGAGTGTGACATAGATTCATGGATTCAAGATAGGAGGGTCGTGAGAAGAGCGGCGATGAGAGACATCAACGCCGCCGCAAAACTGAAGAGTCGATGATGATCTCTCTTTAGAGACTGGCGCGGGGAGTTGGGTAATGTTGCTCCTCTTATTATCGTCCGATTTACGACGATGGGCATCTGGAGTGTGATACAACGACTTCAGCGGCAGATCTATCACACATAAGAGCACTGAGCCACATTTCATTATTAAATTAAACCGAAAAAATATAGTGACTATAGTTTTTTTACAATGTCAATTGTACACAACAGTATTTTAATGTAGCGAATGCATCAATAATGAAGTCCACATCCATACCAATAATATGCAATGTTTTAAATAAAATATTTGAGCAATCGACGAGAAATTCATCGTTCATTTTTTCACGCAAATAAGTTTTCACATGTTTCATTGTTGAAAAAGTTCTCTCTGTAGTAGTTGTTGAAACGAGGAGCGTCAATACTAGACAAATCAATCGACTAATCAATTTGCATTGTGTGTCCATCCCTACATCCACCAGCTGCTCTAGTAAATTTTCAAGGGAACAAACCTCATATTTTTTTTTAGTCTTTTACGTTTTAGACTTTTAGAATTATTGATTTTAATGTTTTTTTAGACGAATAATCTTTGGGGCTGGAACTTCTAGGCTAAATTTAGACTAGTGATTTGATTATGTTCATCTGAATCATTTTTCTAGTTATACACAATCTTATTATAAAATAACATTGTGCAGAATGGATAAAATCGAAAAATTTATAAGTACTATACTAACACCAGATCTAGAGGAGTGTTGGGCCGGGGCCCGGGGTGGCCACCCCCTGGATCCGCCATTGAGCGGCTTGGATTCGGAACACTGTGCTAGCGCGGGGACCGGTAGGCGAGATGTGTATGCTGCCGAGGCCACTGAAGGAGACGATCTAGCGGCCGGAGGAGCTGAGACCTGCTGCCAACGAGAAGAGTGCGATGTCGAGCATAATTATAGAGAGTGGAGTTCGCCGGACCCGTTTTTCCTTTTCATCGTCGGGCGGAGCCAACAATCGAGGAAGACGACCCTTGTGTTTGCCTTTCCTTCTCTTTTATGGAAAAAATAACAAATACCATAATGCGTGTGCGGAGATGGAGACGTTATTTTGTCCCTTTAACCAGTTGTGGTTTAGGCAGTTACCGGATTATAAGTGGACCCAACCCGTGCCACATCACATGCCATGTGGCCCAATTAGAAGTGGCGGCAACGGTGCCGCACTTTTATCGGCGGCACCATAGTATTGGCCAACACTTTATGGGTCAAAACTCAAAAGTGTAACACTTGTACACCATACAGATGAATTTATGAGATGTGACTTGGGATCAAGAAATTGTATAATGGGTACACACGAGTTACCAGTTAATACCCGTTTGGGTATTACGGATACCCATACTACCCGCCCAAAATAAACAAACAAAATTGGGTCATTTTTGTAATTCTTGTTAGGTTGTCGTTTACCAGGCAAATTAGATTAGTTGAGTTAATAGCTAGAAGTAGTCGTGGGGAAATCAGGAGCTGGGTTAGTGGGTAACAAATGAGGGAAAAATTGCAGCCTTATTAAAGCTGAACCGAGTCGGTCGCTCGGATAGGTAAAATTGGCACCCGA
Organism: Linum tenue; assembly: GCA_946122785.1. Lineage (NCBI taxonomy): Eukaryota > Viridiplantae > Streptophyta > Magnoliopsida > Malpighiales > Linaceae > Linum > Linum tenue. Next base: position 38,990,586 of record CAMGYJ010000008.1, read on the forward strand.
CTATCAACCCGATTCGAAACAGTCCAAAAACCACAGCGGTTAGAAAGGTCAGTCGACATACGGTCGAAGTGGTTAACCGCTCCATCCGCTCGAACTGTCTGACCGACTTTTGACAATCGACATCCACCTCTCAGCCACACTCTGGATATGCTTCGATTCGTTTATTCGATTGAGATATGCTCCTTCATCGAAGAATATGAAGGATCTTTTGCTTTATATTTATACTTACTAAGATGGAGAAGATAATGAGATTTTGCCTTTTAGATTCATATGGATTGGAGTAAGGGATGAGTGACTGCCTAAAGATGGAGAATAGAAGGAGAGAAGATTGATCGAGAGAGTGGGAGAAGTTAGTTTTTTTTTCAAAGAGAAGGGATGAACACAGAAAATGGATTTGGAGAGAGGGATGAGAAGGGGGCATACTGTGGCCGCCTATGTGGGTAGATTCTATAAATCTCATCATTAAGATCTATTTAATTAGAAACAACAATTGACGGTCATGATTCGTCCATATATAGGCAACAAATACATGCACAATCTTAGGGGTTAGGTTCTATGATTTTGAAAACTAAGACTCAGAGTTCACTCATCAAGGATTAGGGTATAGTATCATGCCCCAAAATCCTATTAATTCGTGGTCTAGATAGCATTTTCTTACTCAGAGTATGTCGTACCCTAGATTTTACCCAATGTACGATAGAAGTAACCACATATATATATGGGGAGTTCTATGGTACCCAGAGTGAAATCCGGGGTACCGCATACCTTGAGTAAGAAAACGCTATCCAGAACTTGAATTGAATGATCTTTCAGACATGATACTATACTCTAACCCTTAAAGATCAAAATCTAGGTCTTAATTCTCTAACTCTTATAACCCAAGATCAATTTAATCAGAAACCATAATCGACGGTTATGAGCGTTCAAATATAGGCAAAAAAATCAATGCACCATCTTAGGGTTTATAGTTTATGATTTAGATAATTAGGACCTAGGGTTCACTCATTAAGGTTAGGGTATAGTATCATGCCCAAAATTTTTGCTAATTCGAGGTCTAGATAGCGTTTTCATACTCAAGGTATGCGGTACCCCGGATTTCACCCGAGGTATGACATATAGTTTTTAATGTACCGGTTTTCTAAAGGGTTTTTAATGATCCACTACCTGTTGGACCACTAATGTTCGAGCCATTCATATTACTGGGTCATGCTCTGGTTCTGTTTTGACAACATTTGCATTTTGCCTTCACTCAAGCCGTCTCTGTTTCCTAAATTTTGTTCCCATACCTATCTAAGTTGGTTTTCCACAATCTCGCATCTCCAATCAATTCTAGATAGTAAAGTTTTATTTTACAATAAAAAATACATTGATTACTTTATGCTAATCATCAACTAATTTGTAAGTTATTTTGAGAATGTCCATGAGTGAACTCAATTGCAAGATGCAAAGAGAAAGCTTGATTTCTTTTTAGTTTTAATGATGATGGGTAGTAACGAAACATTACAACTCTTACTACTATCATTTTCTTTGGATTTTTTATTTGGGTAAATAGCATTTTGTACCCCTCTATTATTGTAAAATAACAAATATACCCGTATACTAAATTTTTGCACAACCATAGCCTTATAATATTAAAACTTAACAAGTATACTCCTCCATCTAATTTTTTGTTAATTGACCATTAAAAGGATTAAAAAATTACCCAAATAACCTCATTCATTTTGATTTTTATCATTTTTTTATCACAAGTCACAGCCCAATTAAAAATTAAAACCTACCCTAAAACCTATCACCACTATGTTCGACAGCACCTTTTTGTCTTCCTCAATCATCAGCCACTGTCGACTTGAGGGTCAATCAACCAGCTGCACCCAGCTTGTCCTTGGCAGCGGCTGGAGCAGGCGGCGAGCACACGACGGTGGGAAGCGATGAAAAGTGGTGGGTGATCGTTTGGTAGGGGTAAATCCGCCACCAAAGACTCCATCTACCCCGCTGCGACTGTGGAGCTAATGAGAACATTGATGATCTCGTTTATTTTTTATTATGATTTTGTACTCTATAATATTTTTGCGTTATTCACTGTTTGCTTGATGTAGTGTTTTGAAAACTGCAATATATTTCTTGGAAGCTTTTCGCAAGGGTGATCTTTTCCTTTTAATGGAGATCCTTATTAAACCGCAGCTCTAGAGTCCAAAGTTCATCTACTAGAGTGTTGTCTGCTTTCTAGATGGTTTTAAAGAACCACGATCATGAGTGCATAATCATAAAGAACACGAGATTTTTAACGTGGTTCGGCCTCTCAGAGAGACGTTACATCCACGGTGGCTATGATATTCTTATTACTTGATCAGCTACAAAGCCTAAACCCTAGGCTTTATAACCAACGTGCATGCTAACCCTAACCACAAGGGTTGCATGCCAAATATCCTTTTCGGTCCATACAAACTTACTATTTACAATAAAGCCTATAACATTACATATTTCAACACCCCCCCCTCAAACTGATGGTGCCTGACGCAACATCAGTTTGTGTGACAGAAACCAGTGTCAACTCGTAGAAACAGCCTTCGTCAAGATATTTGCCGGCTGATCATCATTAACCAAATACTGCAACTGAAGCCACTCATCTGTCACAAGCTGGCGGATGTAATGAACATGTACTTCAAAGTGCTTTGTGCGTTCATGCAGAACTGGATTTGTAGCAATGTTAATAGCACTCACGTTATCTGCATACAACCGCATTGTTCGGAACTGACTTCTGACATTGAACGATACTCTGCCTCTATGGACGGTCTGGAAACACGGTCTTGCTTCTTGCACCTCCAAGAAATAATAGATGAGCCAAGTTTTACTAGCCACCCGGATGTCGATCGTCGAGTGTCAAGACAACCTGCATAATTAGCGTCGACATATGCAGTGAGATTCAAATCACCCGATGAAGGAAAATAAATGCCTACTTGCGATGTCCCCTTCAAATAGCGCAGTATCCGATGTACTGCATCCATGTGTTGAGTACATGGTGAAGACATAAACTGACTGACGACCTGAACAACATATGCTATATGGGGCCGAGTAGAAGTCAGATATATTATGCTCCCAACAAGACTCCTATATCGCATACCATCTGCAGAAGAGAGATTATCACCACTTGACTTAGAGAGTTTCAAGTGCTGTTCCATCGGGGTCATCGCGGGATTATTATCAGAAAACTTCGCCTCTGCTAAAAGGTCCATGATGTACTTATGCTGATTAACAAACAGGCCATAAGAGGAGCGTTGAATCTCCAATCCCAAAAATATGAGAGATTACCCAACTCTTTAAGCTGGAAAGATTGATGCAAAAAGTCTTTCAATTCACGAATCCCATCCATGTCAGTTCCAGTGACGATCATATCGTCGACATAGATGAGAAGAACAACCAGACCATGAACTATCTTGCGAGTAAACAGTAAGGGATCGATGTCACTCTGTGTAAACCCAGCCTGAAGTATGGTATGATGAAACTTCTCAAACCACGCCCTTGGTGCCTTCTTCAAACCATATAAGGAACGATTCAAAAGACAGACCATAGAATCATCACCTTTATCATATCCCGGAGGTCGTTCCACATAAATGGTTTCCTTTAAATCGTCGTGTAAGAATGCATTCTTCACATCTAGCTGAGATAACGACCAGCCATTCAGAGCAGCTACGGCTAAGAGAGTACGAACAGTTTGCATCTTGGCGACTGGTGCAAAGGTTTCATCTTAGTCGATGCCAAACTCTTGACTAAATCCCTGTGCAACTAGTCAAGCTTTATACCTGTCGAGAGAGCCATCAGGATGTAACTTGATAGTATACACCCATCTACATCCGACGACAGTTTGATTTAGAGGTCGAGGGACCAACTACTAGGTTTTTTGAGCCTCAAGAGCTCGGGTTTCTTCTCGCATGGAGGAATCCCAAAAGGCATGCCCACAGGCTTGCCGGTAAGAAGTGGGAATCTGTACCGAGGCTGGATCAGTGGAAAAGGATACAAAGTCATTGTGTCGGGTTGGAGGATGACCAAAGTTAGCTCGTGTAGAGTGACGACGAACCACTGGTTCTGGCGAAGGACTTGGTGAACTGCCAGTAGAGTCCGATGACCCCGATGACGAAGCGGGCGATGTTGATGGACTAGGAGTACTAGGTGAGTTGTCATGCATAGATAGACCAGGCGAGGACTCTCCACTCAAACTCGTAGCTGAGGTAAATTGAAGAGAAGAGGTGGCGACAGGATCACTTGAAGGCAAAGAACTCGACAATCCTGAACTGTCCATCAAAGTAGCAAGAGGAAGAGAGTTCAAGAAGTCAACGTCCACTGCTGTAGGGGCCTTGGAATCTCGATAATGCAATATATTTTCCAAGAAAACAGCATGACACGAGAGTCTCATGTGATGAGATACTGTGTCATAACACAATTATCCTTTCGAACGATCGCTATATCCGACAAATACACATTTAGCCACCTTCGGATCCAATTTAGTACGTTCTTTCTTAGGGAGTAGAACATAACACGTACAACCGAATACTTTCAACCAGCCATAGTCAGGATGCTTCCCATAAAGTGCAAAAATGGCGATCGTTGCTCAAGCACAGGAGTAACTTGCCGGTTGATCAAGTAGACAACAGAGTGTACCGCCTCAACCCAGAAAGAGGATGGAACTTGAGAGTGAATGAGGAGAGCTCGAGTAAGATCAAGAACGTGTCGATGTTTCCGTTCCACCGGGACACGACAATTGAGAGATGATGTCGTGTTGTTTATAGAATTTCAGCAAGGGAGTCGAGTTGAACTCGCCGCCCGGATCAGAATGAACTACTCGAATGGTTTTATCAAATTGTGTACGAACAAGTTGGATGAACTCCTGTGCAATCGTACACAACTCAGATTACTGTTTCAAAAAGAAGACCCAAGTATACCGTGTCGCATGATCAATGAACAATGTGAAGTAACGATATCCCAATCTCGAAGTGACATGTGACGAACCCCAAAGGACCGTATGGACCAAATCAAAAGGGACTGAATAGACGGTGTCGCTCGAGGTAAAAGAGCTCTGTATAGTTTTTGCCTCGATGCAACTAATACACGGATGAGAAGGGACCGAAGTAGAATTCAAAACACCATGGAGCAATTTATTTTGAAACCTAGTTTGAAAACGGGCAGTGTTAGGATGGCCCAATCGACAATGCCATAATTCCCAATCCAAAGAAGAAATATAGTAACTATTCAGGTCCGACAATGAACTACTAGTACAATTGCGAAAAGAACTCCCATCATTCCTCTGATCACCAAACTCGGCAAAGCGAATGGCCCATCCTTGCCCAGATCCGCTGTCCAACGCATCCAGTATGAAGGTACGTCCGCTCCATCTCCCATTACCCACTGTCCTCCCTGTTCTCCGATCCTGCACCAGACACCCATCGGAATCAACACACAACGCGACAACCATTTTCGGCCAACTGTCCCACTGAAACAAGATTGGGAACAAGATCTGGAACATATAACGTATCAGGGAGATGAAGATTCGGATGCTTGACAGTACCAACCGTAGCGACAGGAATTCGAGATCCATTAGCCACTTGGAGTTCGAGTGTGGGACTAGAGCGCAAACTTATAAATTTATCACGCAAGCTCGACATATGATTATAGGCATCTGAGTCAAGAAACCAGGAAGAAGAAGTACCTGACGCATTATGCGTAGCAAAGACTGAATGAAGTGCAGATGGGAGAACTTTTTGCAATGTCGCCTCCACTAATTGTTCAAGAGTAGCAAAATTCATAGAGAGCTGACCAAGGGCGGATCCAAGAACCCCCGGTGTAGGAGATGCAGCAGGCTGCACACCATACGCCTGTACAATAGGATGAGGCAGAGCAGAAGGACCCGCAGCAGCTGGCGCACTGGAAGCCGGAGAAGAAGTAGGGCGAGAACCACCCAATTTACTCCTCTTGGCCAACGTGGGACACTCAAGAACGATATGCGCAGAAGTTTTACAATTGTTACAATAATTCCTCTTCTTGCAATAAATCTGAACATGTCCTTTTTCATGACAATAGTGACACTCAACATGCGCTGGTACAGGTTTCTGAAAGTGAGGTTTACTTGACCATCCAACAGCGAAAACCGATTCTCCACCCGTGGTGGAGTGAGTAAGTTGATTCAAGCTCCTCAAGCGAGTCTCCTCACGGAGAAGTTCAGCCAATGCATCATCCATATAATTCACGTTACGATGCGGCAAGGAAGCACAGAGTGGTTCAAAGTCCGAGTGCAGCTTCATAAGAAAGTTCATCAACCGAGTTCGCTGACGTTCAGCAAGCGTGGCCGGAGGAATCTCGCCCTTGGTAAGTGTTGCGAAGAGCATATCCTCTTCAGTCCATAGGTGCAAGGCGGCTTGGTAGTATGTGCGGATGTCCGAATCTCCCTGATGAAGAAGAGCAAGAGCATAGGAGATTTCAAACTGACGAGACGCGCTCTGCTGAGAATAGAGCGTACAGAGATGAGTCCACAGAGCATGAGCTGTGGAAAACGAACGAAGTTCCAAGGCAATATTCCATTCAACAGCGCCAAGAATCCAAGTAATTACTTGGGCATTATTAACTGCCCAATCAGCTTGCTCCTTATCAGAGGCAGAAGGCAAAGGTTTGACCGCCGTCCCGTCCAAGTACGAGAACATCCTCTTACCCTCGACAAAAATGTGGAATTGAAATTCCCAGAGAGGGAAATTCTTTCCATTCAAACGCGTGGAAATTGATTCCTTCGAACCGTCCATGGAAGACCGAAGCAAACAACGAGAATCGGCGAGAAAGGAAGACCGAGAACGTACCACATGAAAAGCAGGACCCGAAAACTGGAACAAGAAGAGACAAAGCGCACAACGAGAAGTAGAACTCGAAAACCCATATCACAGCTGCGCAAGAAGAAGCTCAATGGCAGAAGAACACGACAAATCAAACTCGAAGAATGCTGGAAGGCTCTGATACCATGTTAAAGAACCACGATCACAAGTGCATAATCATAAAGAACACGAGATTTTTAACATGGTTCGGCCTCTCAGAGAGACGTTACATCCACGGTGGCTATGATATTCTTATTACTTGATCAGCTACAAAGCCTAAAACCTAGGTTTATAACCAACGTGCATGCTAACCCTAACCACAAGGGATGCAATGCCAAATATTCTTTTCGGTCCATAAAAACTTACTATTTACAATAAAGCCCATAACACTACATATTTCAACAGATGGAGGGAGAAGAAGTTGCGGAAGACGATGTCGGGAGGGAGCTAGGTGCTTTCTGTTTGCTTGAGTCGCTTGCCGTCCAGCCGCCAATGAGGAAAAGCAGGGTGAGCCCAAGTGTGGCCAGTCTTCGACGATGGCGAGTGGTTGAGGAAGACGAAAAGGTTCTATGTGGAAGAGAATGGTGATGGATTTTAGATTATGTTTTAATTTCTAATTGGGCTTTGACTTTTAATAAGAAAATGATAAAAATAAAAATGAATGAGGGTATTTAGGTAATTGTTCAGTCTACTTAACGATGAATTGACAGAAAATTAGACAGAGGGGTATACTTGTTACATTTTAATATTAGAAGGGTATGTTTGTGCAAAAATTTAGTAGAGGGGTACGTTTGTTAATTTGCAATAGTAGATGGTACAAAATGCTATTAACCCTTTTTATTTTCTTAGTAATATAAAGTGACTCTGATGTGGCTCTATAGTGAACATTTCTTAAATAATTATTCCAAGTTTAAAGGCAACACACAAATACAAATGTATAAATCGATAGTATAAGACTACGACTATACCTTGATTACGTCATCATAATATGCAATTTTCTCTCCCTTTTATTAATCTACACCACATTTATTTCTTAGGTGCTCATTTACCACTTCTGTGTATCATTCAAGTACATGTTAGTGTTGTGCTAATGTTATGTAAAAAAAAGTACATCCTAAAAATGAGATGCGCACAACAAAATTTTAGGTTCTTGTATTATGTCTTCAAACGAATTTCACACCTAACATCTAACTGTGATATTTTAAACTTTATTTGTTCACATCCCATTTAATTTTAAAAATATTTACTTTAATTTCTAAATAAATTATAGTAGAAAAAAGTCACAAATTAATAGTGCATTCGTTTGTTCAAAACATAAGTCATTAATAGCTAAAAACAAATTCTGTTTTAACGATCATTTACAAATATTTGAACAAAAGCATACATAAATAAAGAGAGAAATTTAGTTATCACCCAAATTCAAGCTTTTGTTTAACTTTTTCATGTCACATTCATTTCAAATTGCAAAATGAGAAATCAAATAATAACCGTTTTCATATACTAAAACACCAATGATTCAAAGTTTTTTGTACTACATAGTTTGAATGATAGACGTGAGTTATACGTGTTATCAATTTGGAGATAAATTAATATTGATTGAGAAATCTACTACTACCAGAAGGTTCAACTGTTAAGTTTATTGATTTATAAATTCATCAAATAGAGAAATGAGAGAAAAAAACAACTACATTTTATCATAATCATAAAATGGTATGGTTTAGGATTGTTATTTGAAAGATGACCATGGGTTACACTTACCTATATAATGATACACAAATTTATCATCAATTTAGCATACTACTACCACCAGAATGTTCAAATACCAAGTTTTTTTTAGTACACATTCATCAAATGGAGAAATAAGTTGAAATGACTCTAATCACAACATTACATATGATAATTTGAATCATTTGCGTGAATTTTGTCACTAGGCTAAAATAAATTTTAGATGTTCACAATATTTGGGCCAAACATATAGATGCGTGAAAGACAACCAATGAAAAGTTATGTACATATATGAAGTTGAGAACCGTTGGCCAACCAAAGAGCGGATGCTCGTGAATATGATATTCATAATGGCGATGAAGTTGTGACTCTTATTGTTTTACATGATCGTTACTCCTAGCCACACTCAAACTAAATATTGCAGTCCTCCAATTAGACAAAGCTAGAATTATAAATAATCTTGACAAATATCATGGTTCTAAAAAGCACGCTTAGGCACTCGCCTAAGCTTGCCTAGGCACTAGGCAGAAGGAAGATGCCTCGTCGTGGACATAAGCAGCTGACAAGGCGTCCCAAGCATGTTGTGGCCACAACGCGCCTAGTTACCACGGGATAGTCCTCTCGTTTCCTTCTTCCTGTCCTGAGTGTTGCTAGCCACTAGGCTAGATTTAGAGATTATCATCTTTAGTGTAGCTTCTTATTTCTTTTTTGCGCTTCTTCTCTCTCAATATGCTTTGCTATTTTCTAGATTCTTCTTCCTTTCTCATTTATCCATACTATATTTTACTTTACCATATCGTGTTGATGAGGGTTTGAAATGAGAGGTTGACGCTATGATATGTTGGTTCATAATCTTGTGATTCTAGGCAAGTGTGAGATATTTTGCTACGTTTACATCCAATGCTTAAGCGCACCTAAGTGGTGACTGGTGTTACCCCGTGCGGATTATTAATTCGATTACACGGCTTGTATTAACTAACCCATCTTGAGCCAAGTATAACTCACAACATCGTTGTTAATATAGTGGTCAACCAAGGTCTTATTCCATGAGTTTTGATACCCTAGGCTACTTCTCATTTTGTTGTTATCTAGTCGTTCGGTTTAGGGTTGTTTTGCAGGTCAAATGGTAAGTACTGGCGGAGATAGAAAAGATAAAAACAGGTACATCGGTGTACCACCCTTGCCCTAGTTCTAGGTCTACCATGCAAATGGTTTATATTGTCCAGTTTGAGGTAATAAGGTGTGGGCCTCACTAAAGTGGGAACTAGCTCAATGACCATGCAACAAGCCCCCGCCTAGCAAGATTCCATCAACTTCACGATACTATGGATCCGTTCTAGACCCTTTCAATAGGTTCAACTTATTTACACACTAGCTCGACATGTCGATGGTCACGCATGCATCACTCTAGCATTGGTTAGGAGGGCCACCTAATTGGCAGGGGATGGTCACCCCGTCCACCAATTGGTTCCCTAAATCTTTACATCCATCTACTATTAATTAGCTTTAGGCGCTCAAATCAAGTCTAACTCAAAAACTCATAAGTGGTAGGCTAGATGAAAAGAGTTGGAGAGACAAGTCCATGCATAATAGACCATATATGAAGCATATAATCACTAAGAAAACAAATTTTAACACAAACCCTAACACAATTCCATCAACATTCAAAAACCTAATTCTAGGGTGTGGGGGGTTAAATCCCTAGTACCTTAGAGAACTACCCCATAAAGGGGGAAGAAGATACAGAGGAAGAATTAGAAGAAGAATTGAGTTGGGGGTAGAGATCCCTTGGTTTTGGCTCCTCCATCCTCTTTTCCTTCTTCTCCTTCGTGCAGCTTCTCTCTCAAACTTCTCTCTAAAAACTATAAATTTACCAAGTGCTTTCAGCTCTTCCAAATGAAGGGAGAGGGATCCCCTTATTTATAGAGATCAGATCCCTGGACAAGTTCATGCCTGGACAGGGAAAGATCACGGTCATGATCTTTGAAGGAGAGGTCGTGATCTTGAGGGTCATTGTTTACACGCCTTGCTGGATGTTGAGTTCGCGGTTTCACATCACGGTCGCAATTCAGGATGTCACAGTGTATTTTTATCACGGGCATGGACGACGAGAGCTGCAAGTCGACTATCAAAACTCTCTGATCCTCCCTTGATGGCTACTGCTGAGGTTTGTGTCCCTGTCTTCATACTTTGTGGCCACAATATCGACACTAGAGGCCGTGATCTACGTGATCTAGTCACACCCTATCTTCATGGTTGTGATCTCACAATTTTGCACATAATTCTACACTTGTGACCCCTTTTCGTACCTAAAACATTCATATCATCTAGAGTAGTCAGGGTCGAGGGAACATTACTCCCATCTCACTGTGAAAACACAAACTCCAGGACGTGGACAATGTCAACTAAATAGGTTAAGGACCCAAGGTGTGCACCGGTGACTCTCAAAAACAATCTTTCTTTTTGAGGTAGGAGTCGATTTTTTATTCTCCTTTTTTAAACATTGTCACACTTGGCACCAAACATTTGCAATTTTGAAAATAGGTATCTCTCCCTCGCGGCCAAGAACGAAATGAAACTGCCTTCCCATTCTCAGCCCCATGTTGGTAAAATGATGGTCAGATTCATTGCGGAGCACCACTTCCTATCTTGCACTCCTCGTCTCAATGACAGATAGGTTGCCACACATGTCGGGTAAAAATGAGAGATTAGGTCTCCTGACTTACTAAAAGGCACACTATCTCATCTCCATTCGAGTCTGTGAGGAGGAGAGGTGTTTTGGGGATGGAAGGTAGTGAAAGATGATCGGGATGCTAGAAAGTTATCTGAACCCCAAAACATTCTCAAATGGTCCTCCAGACCGAGAGAAGAGCTCTTTGATGGCTTAACTTAAACATTATGCTTGGCTGCCTCTCGAGTGAGAACCTCAATTTTCAAAAGATCTTTTTAAATTTGAGCACATTTTGCAAACATTTTTTAGTTCAAAACTGGGAGAAAGTACCACACACGTGTCTTTACCTAAGTAACAAACATTATCAACTCACCAAAGAGGAAGATAAGAGTAAAACCACTCATACATCGACAACTCTTGTAAATGCAAACTACTCCCTATACAGCACACCACATTGACCATCTAACAATTCAAAGCACATTGAGGAGGTAGATGCAAGGAACAAGATGTTTGGAACCCTCAAATTTGAAATTTTTTTGGGTATATCATCAAGGTTCCAAACACGAATTCTAAGCCATTCAACACCACAAAATACATTCAATCGATAGCAAACACTCCCACACACAGTCATCAACCTTCTTACATTCATAATCATAGGGAGGCTACTAGCAACCATGACACAATCAATTTAGAAGATTTCGAGTATACCATCAAGGTTCCAAACAGAAATTCTAAGCCATTCACCCCCATAAAACACATTCAGTAGACAGCAAACACTGTCACTCTCAATTATAAACATCTTACATTCATAATTATAGGGAGGCTGCTACACACCATGACACAATCATCATGAATTATTCAAAATGCATACGCATCCCCCACACTTGAGAGACACATTTTCCTCAATGTGGAAGAATAAGGTAGATTCACAAAGAGTTAACATAGGTTGTTTTATGGGCTGGTGTCGGTGCACAAGTGTATGTCTTGGTCATCCTGGTTGGTATAGAACGATAAAGATCATAAGCAAAAAAGAAAATAGAAGGTTATGAGGCACAAACACAAATAGATAAATAGATATATAGGTTTACTAGTACAACTAGATAATTAAAGTAAGGAGTACGAAAATGAAAAGCATAAAAAATAGACATTGTTTAAAGTCAAAAGAAAGAAAAGCAAATATAAAGAATAGGCCTTGGATGCCTAGAACTTAATCCTTCTTGGAGGATTCTTCTTCAACTTTGGCTTCAAATGGCTCGGGGGGAAGGTGAGTAAGCAAATGGTGGAGAGATATCCGGTAAAGGGATCTCTATCTTCTCTATAATCACATGAATGCACACCATAAGATGTTGCCTCGCTTCCTTCTCCCTTCTCTGATTCTGTAGGATCGGTGCTATCAGTGCTTGGGTATGGAAGTTTTGAGCTCTACCGATCATCAAAATTTTCAGGTAGTAGGTTGTTTGTTGTGTCAACTCCTCCTTTATCATGCATCCTTCTTGTCCTTCCTCACCATCCACATCCGTTGCTCCCCTTGTTGTACGCTGGTTAGTTGGCATAGGGAGACGGAACACCGTACCTTCCATATCCAATGTGTTAGCAAGTGGGAATGAAAGGTCGTGGAGTCCCCATATACCATCCTCGCTCAGGTGCAAAACCTTGATCCTCGACTTAAGGGTTTCTTAGGAAATAGGAGTGATCCTAGAGTCCATTCAAAACTTGACGTCACCGATATCAACTTCGAAGTGACGGACGAGTCGAGTAATGTATGCTCCTCCGTGCAATGCATTGAGATGGTGATCCTTTTAATATCTCCTTAGTGTGGAGAGGATAGCTAAGCCGAGGTGTAAGGGCTGAGGAGTATGCATGTTATGAAGGAATGTGACATCTCGGGCAGTCAGATTACCCTTGCTCTTAGACTTTCCTCCCATGGACCTAGCAATCATGTGGTGGATCAGCCTCCATTCGAGATTCAACTCCCAATCCTTTGATAACTTGACATCCCATAGCCGGTTGTCAGGCTCCTTAACTAGGATTCGTCAAATGCCTGAAGCATCTGGACTTCCCACTCGGCGCTAGCCCGAATTTGGTCTCAATCTGGGAGTTAGTTATTGATAAATATCATAAGAGGTTGGAAGGTTGGAAGAGTCGGTTTTTGTTTATGGGAGGGAGGCTTGTCCTGAATCATTCTGTCCTATCTAACCAGTTTGATTACTACTTTTCCTTGCTTAGAGCTCCGTCCACGGTGATTAAGAGGATGGAGAAAATCCAATGCACGTTTATCTGGAGCGGTGCGGGGGAAGTTAGGAAAATGCTGCTGGTTTGTTGGGATATTTGGAAAGCTCCTAAGTCCAATGGAGGTTTAGGCGTGGTGGATCTAGGCACCTTCAACAAAGCTATGCTTGGAAAGTGGTTGTGCCACTACGCGAATGAGAAAAGTAGCTGGTGGCGAACTTTAATTGGCATCAAGTTCCAGAATCCCCTCAGCTCTTGGTGTAAAGGTAGTAGTAGCAGAGGTTTCTCGAGTTCGACTTGGGCTAACATTACGAAAGATACTGCTGATTTTTGGAAAATGGCTTAAATTGATCCTGGAAGTGGGGCTTGGGTTTCTTTTTGGTACGATCGATGGATTCTTGTAGTGGTTCTTGTCGAGTCCTTCCCACAAATTGCTGCTGCCCAGACGCCTGGATCTCAAACATCCGTACCTGCACAGGTGATTTGTGTGAGATGAGAAATTCCTTTAAAACGTTAATTTGAGAGGGGGGCTAAAAGGGAACGAGTTTCTTTAATTAATTTTCTTAATTCAGAAGGTGTCCACAAGATTTCAAGTGGGTCAGGTAGTGTGACATCCCATTTCGGCTACACTCGTATTACGATCGCTAGAAAAATTACGCGATTAAAATCGAGTGTTCTGATAGTATTTCGACAAAAATCGGAATATCGATCGATTGGATAAGCATACGTATAAATTATATATATATATATATATTATATAATCACTTCAAGCGGTTACATATATATTAACTCCTCCCCGACCCATCTTTTTCCCCATCATCATAGTTCAGGGAGCGACTGAGGAAAAATTCCAAAGCTCAAATTTGAGTTCTAGTGAACCAAAAATCCCGTAAGTAATGCCTTATCCATCCATTCATCGTAGTTTATCGATTTAGAGCTTTAAATGAGTTTCTGGATCAAGAATTTCTTGAGTATCCGATCGAAGGAATTAGGGTTTCGAAGGTTCCGGAAGCCGGATTAAGCCCAAATTTCATATACGAGCTTCCTGCGGCGAGGTAATTAATCCTCTGGTTCTAATCCATGAATTTCGGAAATTATTTAGGTCGGGGTCCAAATCGCTGAGTTTAACTCCGGCCAGGGTTTGATGTGGTTTTATCGAGAATTTGATCTGGAGCCTAGAACTAACATTGTCGGGGACACTGCAGGGGATATTAGGACAATCTCGGATTTTGATTCCGAGTTTGTTTGATAATGTGAAGTTGGGGTACTGGAGGCTAGAACCGGTGTTTGAACGACTAGAACTGGTGAGGGATTAGCACGGCATACCGGGTTTGTCGTATCACGATAATTATATTGATGCTTAGAATTGACCTAGGTGAACTAGAATGGCATGATTAGGGGTGTATGAACTTTTGTGCTATATGTTGAACCCTGGACTGATGTATGATATTTTTGACATGATGTGATATTGTGGTTGTATTTGGATTCACAAGTGGGGGAAATAAACTTCCCAGGATGATATTATGATGTTTTAAGGAGGATGACTTGCATGAGGGTTTATCCCGAGGAAGTGAAACTATATGACTCCTGGTTTACCTATGTTGAGCCAATTATGGTCAGGTCAAGTACCGTGCAAGTAACGAATTATGATTAAGCAAGATGAGATATGAATCATGTATAAGGATACCAAATATGAATGTTATGGTCTCACAGTCAACTAGATAGTAATTAGGCTCCCTATGCTATTACTCTATTATGATATGTATGATAGTCACACCTCTCATGTGGTGGTGACTGAAGATTTCTTACGAGATATGACCACACCCAGAGCGGTGTCGAGGTATGACTACACCCATAGTGGTGTGGGGTATGTATAACCACATCCGACAGGATGTTGGGATATGTACGACTACATCCGACGGGATGTGGGGTATGTTTCTCGGGAGAGTTATTAGCATGGGAGTAGCCAGGCGCCTATGATTAAAACATGATAAGATGCATATGCATAAGCCAAGGTGGTTGAGTCTTTTTCCTATTGGGATGTCGGATGGCTGAGGTCTCATCCTAGTGTTTTGGCTTGATTGTTATATGTATGGTAGGGGTATGCTCTGTTATGAACTCACGATGCTATGATTATCTCACTCAGCTATGAGCTGACCCTCTTTTATTCTTCTTCTCTGCTTATGCTATGTGTAAGCAGATCATTAGCAACAACAGTAGATAAGTGTTAGGTGGGAGAGGAGCTAGAGTTGAAGCCAAGATGAGGCTTGGACGACTACTTGGGATTTTGGCCAGTGATCCACCTTTTTGTAAAAATGTTTTGAGAATGTTTTTCATGTGCATACTAGCTTCTGATGTAGAGTGAGATATCCACAGGTGTGGAAAGTTGATTATATGTGTATATTTGTGTAATTGTGTAAATTTTGATGATTATGGCATGTATAAGTATGGTATGCAGTTGTGGAGTATGAAAATTGTGACTATGGCTATGAAAGCCAATGTATATGGTTGTTAGTATATATGTATGTCTATGAATTCATATATTCGTATAAATTATTTTGCAGATCTAGTTGCAAGAACTGTTAGCCCATTACGCGAGTATTTCATTTCGAAAATTTTATTTGGGTAAATTTTGGTAATTAATGTAACACCCGAGATTATATCCGCTGCAAATCCATGAACAATATGATTAGGTAATACGTACAGGTAGGGTGTTACAGTTTGGTATCAGAGCGTGGTTCCCTCTTTTCGTTGTTATGACGTACTATGCCCATTGGGAAGTTAAATACTTCTAAGGAGGGGAGTACCTCATAATGAATTAAAATGGGAATTGAGTTTTATGCCAGGAACATCATACATGGCACCAGTTTCCTCAGCCACACAATTTCCATTTTGTCAAGTTTGTCAGAAGAGGCATCTTGGAGAGTGTAGGAGATTTTCTGATGTATGCTTTCACTGTGGCCAACCTGGGCACATCATGAGGGATTGTCCGCATTCGAGAGAAGTAAGAGCTACACAGTCCGGGCCTTCAGTGCAATTTAGTAGAGCCCCATTCATGGGTGGTTACCAGGGAGGCCGTAGTGGATTTCAGAGTGGTCGTGGTGGTTCACAGGGTGGTAGAGGTGGTGGTCGATATAAGCCATCAGGAAGTGGTACACAGGGTACCAGAGCACAGGGAGCACCGAAGGTTTATGCAATGACTCGAGGTGAGGCAGAAGTGGCACCAGAAGTTGTGATTGGTATGCTTTCTATCCTTGGCAAACAATTATATGCTTTGATCGATACTGGTTCCTCGCACTCATTCATGTCATATACGTTTGCACATAGGCTACGCTTAGTCCCAGATAAGCTAGGTTATACCTTAAATGTTAAAACACCTGTGGGAGAAACCTTGAAGGTAGATTCATTTATTAGAAGTTCCTTCATTTGTGTGGAAGGAGCTTTCCTAGCAGCAGATTTAATTCTGCTACCTTTTGATGAATTCGATGTCATCCTTGGGATGGACTTTCTGGCAACACATGGAGCTGTTGTGGATTGTCAAAATAAAGAAGTGTTATTCAACACACTAAATAAAGGTCTTGTTGTATTCCGAGGCATTAAGAAAAAGGAGACTCATGGTTTTCTTTCTGCCTTGGAAGCTTTTCGATTAGTGAAGGAAGGTTGCGAAGCCTTTCTTGCTCAACTTACTGTTGTAAATGAGAAGAAGGTTGAGGATGTAGAGGTGGTAAGGGAGTTTTCTGATGTATTCCCCGAAGAACTTCCCGGCCTTCCACCAGAAAGGGAAGTAGAGTTTGATATTGAATTGGTACCTGGCACAACACCAATTTCAATTGCACCATATAGAATGGCACCAATTGAGCTGAAGGAGCTTAATGAACAATTGCAATAACTGCTAGACAAGGGGTTTATTCGACCTAGCATCTCACCTTGGGGTGCACCGGTTTTGTTTGTCAAGAAGAAAGATGGCTCCATGAGAATGTGCACTGAGTACCGGAGGTTGAATAAAGCAACAGTGAAGAATCGTTATCCCCTCCCAAGAATAGATGACTTGTTTGCTCAATTGCAGGGTGCATCGGTCTTTTCTAAGATTGATTTGAGGTCTGGATACCATCAATTGAAAGTGGCAGATGGAGCAACCTCAAAGACAGCTTTTAGAACAAGATATGGGCATTATGTGTTCATAGACGATATTCTCATCTGTTCTAAAAGCGAAGAGGAGCACAAAAATCACCTTAGAATTGTATTGCAAATTCTAAGGGAGAAACAATTATATGCAAAATTCTCAAAATGTGAGTTTTGGCTGAAGGAGGTAATATTTTTGGGACATGTAATTTCTGGAAGAGGAGTGGAGGTGGATCCGAAAAAGGTGGAAGCAGTGGTGAGTTGGGCTCCACCAAAAGATGTGTCGGAGTTGAGAAGTTTTCTTGGCATGGCGGGTTACTATCGGTGGTTTGTAGAAGGATTTTCCAAAATTGTTGCACCATTGACTAAACTGTTGAGGAAGAATACCAAGTATGTTTGGGATGAATCATGTCAAAAGAGTTTTGATGATCTGAAGAAAAAAATCGACCACAGCACCAGTACTGGCTTTACCTTCAAACCATGGAGAGTTCGTGGTGTATATTGATGCCTCGTATCAAGGATTGGGTTGTGTTTTAATGCAAGATGGAAGAGTTATCGCATATGCCTCTAGGCAATTGCGTCCTCATGAAGTAAATTATCCCACTCATGACTTAGAATTGGAGGCAGTGGTATTTGCTCTCAAGATTTGGCGACATTATTTGTATGGTGAGACTTTTTAAATCCTCACTGATTATAAAAGCCTGAAGTATATTATGGATCAGAAGAATTTAAATAGTCGCCAGAGGAGATGGATTGAACTTCTAAAAGATTATGATTGTACAATTGATTACCATCCAAGTAAATCTAATGTAGTTGTTGATGCCCTATGCAGAAAGGGGAATAAGAATATAAATGATATGGTTGATTTGAGGGCAATGAATGTTGATTTGGAAGTGGATGGTATAATAGGGTTACTAGCTCGCTTGAACATTCGACCTTTGTTGCACGATAAAATTCGTGAGAATTAGAAGGAGGACTCAGAGTTGGTAAAAATCATTCAAGACATTGAGGAAGGAAAAGAAAGCCCATTTAAAATGGTAGATGGCATGTTGAAGATGAATGGAAGAGCATGTGTTCCTAATGTTGATAACTTGAGGAAAGAGATCCTAGATGAAGCTCATTCTTCTGCTTATGCTATGCACCCAGGAGCAAATAAAATGTATCACACGATCAAACCATATTTTTGGTGCCATGGGATGAAAAAGAACGTGGCTGAACATGTTTTCACATGTCTAGTATGTCAGAAAGTTAAGGCAGAACATCAAGCTCCTGTGGGAAAACTGCAACCACTTCCAATTCCAGAATGGAAGTGGGAAAGAATCACAATGGATTTTGTATATGGTCTCCCATCGTCAAGGGGAAAAGATGCAGTATGTGCTATTGTGGACCGACTGACCAAATCGGCTCACTTTTTACCCATTAGGTAGAAACCATCACTGGAGACTTTGTCTCAACTATATATTAAGGAGATCGCCAGATTGCATGGTGTGCCGATTTATATTGTTTCTGATCGAGACCCGAGCTTTACATCTTAGTTTTGGTAAAGTTTACATGATGCTTTGAAAACTAAATTGCATTTTACATCAGCTTATCATCCTCAAACTGATGGGCAGAGTGAACGAACAATCCTAACCTTGGAGGAGTTACTTCGCTCATGTGTAATGCAATGGGAGGAATCATGGATTGACCATTTGCCTCTGATTGAGTTTGCTTACAATAATCAGTACCATAGTAGTTTGGGTGTTCCACCCTATGAGGCATTTTATGGGAGAAAATGTAGAACACCATTATGTTGGGTAGAGTGAACGAACAATCCTAACCTTGGAGGAGTTACTTCGCTCATGTGTAATGCAATGGGAGGAATCATGGATTGACCATTTGCCTCTGATTGAGTTTGCTTACAATAATCAGTACCATAGTAGTTTGGGTGTTCCACCCTATGAGGCATTTTATGGGAGAAAATGTAGAACACCATTATGTTGGGATGTAGAAGGAGCAAGGCAAATCTCAGGGCCAGAGGTAGTTCAGATCACAGTTGACAAGGTTAAGGAAATCAGAGAGCGTTTGAGGGTGGCTCAAGATCGACAGAAAGTTTATGTTGACACGAATATGCGTGAAGTTAATTTCGAAGTGGTTGAGAAAGTATTTCTCAAAGTTTCACCCTGAAAAGGCGTAATGAGATTTGGTAAGAAAGGGAAACTTGCACCTCGGTAAATTGGACCCTATGAAATCTCAGAGAAGATTGGACCAGTGGCATATAAACTGGCATTGCCTCCAGAACTATCTCAAATCCACAATGTATTTCATGTGAGCATGCTGAAAAGATACAAAGTGGATCCTTCACATGTTATACAACCAGAAGAGATCAAGTTGGGTCCATATTTGACTTTTGAGGAGGTTCCAGTTGAGATTATTGATAACCAGATTAAGACTCTTCGTAGGAAGGAAATCCCAATGTTGAAAGTGGTTTGGAGAAATCAAGATAGTGAGAGTGCTACTTGGGAGACTGAAGCAAGTATGCGAGAGAAGTACCCTGAGTTAGTAGCAACCTACTTTGCAGGTTAACCATCTTGCCTAATAAGTTATGTTTTGAACTTGTTGATGTGTTTTTGCTGTGATAACCGAGAATAGGTTTTTGAAACCTAAACATGGGAACTTGAAATGTTGTGTGTTGCCTTCTATGCTATGAATCACCTAACCTAAGAGTTAGGTAATGGCTTTATGTACGATCGATCATATTAACGATAAGTAAGCGGACTAAAGGTATGACTCAAGGTTAGATTTCGGGGGGATGAAATCTTTTTAAGGAGGGGAGAATTGTAACATCCCATTCCGGCTAAACTTGTATTACGATCTCTAGAAAAATTACGCGATTAAAATCGAGTGTTTTGATAGTATTTCGACAAAAATCGGAATATCCATCGATCGGATAAGTATATATATTAATTAATTGTATATATGGGCAGTTCTAGGGTGCCCAGGGCAAAATCCGGGGTACGGGTAACCGGGGGCAAGGAAAATTACCAAAAGCATCACGAAGCGTTAAAGCCTTTTTCATTGGACTTCAACCTAACTGTACCCGGTTTAATTATATCGATTAAGAGGTTAAACCCTATGGATACGACCCGCCGCCCTAACCAATCTCCAGTCTCCCTTCTACGATCCCTCATTCGTCTTGGAGGGTCCCCTCTTAGTTCGAAGTTCGATCATAAGCTGCCTATCAAATCTGAAATCTCCAACAAAATCATCGTTTCGAAACCCAAATCCTTTTATTATTTGATCCACATTCGATTTAGCTCCCTATCCAATCTCAAATCCCCAACATCATCATGTTTCATACCCCAAATCTATGTATCCACATTCGAAGAGAAGATCCCAAATCCTTGTATCCACAAATCAACGTTTTGTTCCTCGCCATTTTATTTCCGGGCGGAATTTACTCACCTATCTCTTTCTAACAAGATTACGGCGACCATGTCTATTATTGTGTTCATCAAACTTTTCATTTGCAAAAGAACCCTTGAAAGAGGTTTGCTAACCCTAGGGTTCATGTCGCTAGTGCTTTGTCATCTTGTCTTAGCGTTATTATCATTTGCAAAATAACTTCTATCTCTCGGTGAAATTTAGGTTTCCTAATATGTAGTGTTCGTCTCGCCCCGAGGATTGAGGAAGAAGATGAAGAAGACAGAATTTGATTCGAATCGGATGGAGAGGTCTCCTTAATTTGTGTTTATGTATTAACGATGCGTTTAGGACTAATTCTAGTTGGACAGGGTCTGATCATTGATTTTTGCAGGCTTTTAAATAACATTCAAAAGTGGGCTTGTACATGACCCATGGCACCTAGTTTGTTGATAATGGATACTGAGTTCCGGATTGTCATTAGGTTTGGGCCTTTGATAATTGTCTATTTCAGTGGCGGTTCTTTGTTTTACTTATTTTCATCTGCTTCTGCTTCTAAAATCCTGATCATGCCTTGAGTTCACGCAATTTAAACATAATTATGTGTTCCATCTTTTTTGAGATTTGGTAAATGCTAGCGTGTCTCTTTACACATTTAGCGGTACGAGGTAAACTACAATCCGCCCAATCTAACTCTTCATTAATTGAAATCCTATTCCACTCTCTCACTGATTGCCCCTCTTTATGCAATGCACTCGTACATAACAAACCTCTTGTAGACTAATTAGAGGCTTGTGGTTGGATACTGAGTGAAGATAATTTTTTTAATTTATGTTTTGAAACGAAAGTTAGAATTTCACTTTTTAAGTACCTATGTACTTTAGTTGGGCAAGTATTTTGGAAATGTAAAATTTTATCAGTGTGTATGTATACGATTGTTGTTGAAGGTGTTGATGTTAAAGGAAATGGGTACTGACTGCTTAGGGTATTAGGTAGTTGATGGTATAGAGTATATGGTATATGGGTAGGTTATAAGGTGTTGATGGTTTAGAGCATATGGTATTGATTGGTTAAAGGGTGAGGGTAGGTGTTGTTTTATTTTTTCTCGATTTTATATTTTCTTTATATCTGCTTATAAATGCTAATCATGCCTTATTACTAAAAAAACTTAGACATAATTATTGTAGCGTGACACATTTATCGGTACGAGATAAAATGATTTTTTTTTGATTTGGTGTGTGCAAGGTAGGTTCCTATTATCTATTTTGCCTTGTTCGTTATCCTTGTTGGTGATCCCGGCCGTTAGCGATTCGCCACATATGGAATGAAAATTAGTTAGAGTTATTAAGTTCATCTTTCTTCATTTATTGTTTGATTTGAACCTGCATGTTTTTGCTCCGAAGGATTTTGTAGTGGCGTGGTAAAGACAATCCGTCCAATTTAACTCTTCATTAATTCCCCCTTTTCCACTCTCTAACTCCCCCACGAAGCAGAAACAATCCACTATGATATATTTACCGTTCATTTTAACACTTCACTTAATAAGAAAGCGAAATTTCACATGATGATTATAAATGTCATGTAGCTTAATTGGTTAATTGTCCTTTAGTTGCTGAGTTAATAAAGTAGAGGTTTGTGGTTTGATACTTAGCGACTATCAATTTTTAATTTATGTTTTGAACAGAAAGTTAGAATATCAATTTTGAAGTACCTATGTACTTTAGTTGGGCAAGAAAAGTTAATAAACAATAAAATAGAAAAAGAGAATAGTTATCTATGTGGCATTGCTAGAAGAATTCCTAATTTAGCAATCTTTCTAGTTTAGAAAGAACTCCTCCATCCCTAAACCATTGCTAAGTTTTTGCCATCTAAGCTCCACATCATCTTTAGCAATTGCTAAAAGTTGGGGATGGAGATGGTGACAATCAATAAGCAATTTCTAAAGTGGGCCCTTATTGCCCTTAGGGTTTAGGGTTTAGGATTACAATAACATTACCAAATCAGTAGATTAATTTTGGTAAACGAAAAAGTTAGTTAATCTACAAAGCCAGTCTAAAAGCACATCCCCATCTCCCGCCGTCAATTCCTAAACTTTTTCTTTAATCCGATGGTGAAAGAGCTTCAATCCTTGCCGCGTCATGTCACCCAATCAGATTTCGCCGTTTTCGGAAAGTCACATTTGCCCATAACCAGTGCTGACGTTACCAAGGCCTAGGCAGCGGTAGGGAGTTTGATTTTCAGTAAATGGGAAGGGATGGAAAGGCAAAGTAATTTTATGAGTCCATTTATAAATTCTTTAATCAGAGAAGGAGAGACCATGCTCCGAAACCCGAGAGGCACTCATCTCCTGCTGTTGTTCGTTCCTCCTCCTCTCAATCCATGAAAAGACCCCTTTCTCCCATCTTCTCGATATGAAACTCTGAAAATCAACCCCATCCGCCTCTTCGTCCTCCTGTCCCATGCTTTATTTTCGGGTGTAGTGGTAATGATGAGACTGTGTATTATTTTAGATCTCAGTTCCTTTCATTATGTCATTGTTAGATCATGACTGTTAAACTAACTTCTTTGTTTTATTGTTTCTTCTTTTCTCTCCATACAGGGTCTTTGTTAGAGGCAGAGAGGGGAGCATTGACAATAAGTCTGAATATTGCTGAAAGAATCATCATATGTTGTTACGATTCCATATGTAACATCCCATTTCGGCTAAATCCATATTTCGATCGCTAGAAAGTTCACGATTTAAAATCGAGCGTTTTGATAGTATTTCGGCGAAAATCGAATTATCGATTGATCGGATAAGTATACGTCCATTATTTCAATCATCATCTTCTTCGGTTCCATTTATTTGGACCGAGAGCTATAGAGAAGCAGAGCACGCACAAGAAGCTTCTGTGGAAAATTCCAAAGCTCAATTCTTGAGCCCTAGTGATCCAAAAAAATCCCGTAAGTAATGCCTAATTCATCTATACATCGTGATTTATAGATTTAGAGCTTTAAAACGAGCTTTTGGTTTAGGAATTTCTTGAATTCCCGATAAGCCAAATTAGGGTTTCAGAGTATCCGGAAGCCGGATTAGGCCCAAATTTCATATACGAGCTTCTTGCAGCGAGGTAATCAATCTTCTAGTTCTAATCCATGAATTTTGGCAATTATTTAGGTCGGGGTCCAAATCGCTGAATTTAGCTCCGACCAGGGTTTGATGTGTTTTTATCGAGAATTTGACTCGGAGCCTAGAACTAACATTGACGGGGATACTGCAGGGGATATTAGGACAATCTCGGATTTTGATTCCGAGTTTGTTCGAGAAAAGTGAAGTTTAGTTCGGGAGGCTAAAACCGGTGTTTGAACGATCAGAACTGGTGAGGGATTAGCACGACATACCGGGTGTGTCGTATCACGATAATTATATTGATGCTTAGAATTGACCTAGGTGAATTAGAATGGCATGATTAGGGGTGTATGGACTTTTATGCTATATGATGAACCATGGATTGTTGTATGATATTATTGACTTGCCCTATCGGATATGGACCTTGTTTATGTTGATGATTGCATACATGTTGTCATTTGTGGCTTAACCGTTGATATGACTTCATGGTTGTTTGATCAGGTGTTTTGACATGATGTGATATTGTGGTTGTATTTGGATTCACAAGTGGGGGAAATAAACTTCCCAGGGTGATATTATGATGTTTAAGGAGGATGATTTCCACGAGGGTTTATCCCGAGGAAGTGCAATTATACGACTCCTGATTTACCTATGTTGAGCCAATTATGACCAGGTCAAGTACATGTGCAAGTAATGAATTATGATTAAGCAAGATGAGATATGAATCATGTATAAGGATACCAAATATGAGTGTTGTAGTCTCACGGTCAACTACATAGTAATTAGGGCTCCCTATGCTATTACTCTATTATGTTATGTATGATAGTCACACCTCTCATGTGGTGGTGACTGAAGAATTCTTACGAGATATGACCACACCCAGAGCGGTGTCGGGGTATGACTACACCCATAGTGGTGTGGGGTATGTATGACCACATCCGACGGGATGTTGGGGTATGTATGACTACATCCGACGGGATGTGGGGTATGTTTCCCGGGAGAGTTATTAGCATGGGAGTAGCCAGGCGCCTATAAGTAAAACATGATAAGATGCATATGCATAAGTCAAGGTGGTTGAGTCTTTTGCCTATTGGGATGTCGGATGGCTGAGGTCTGATCCTAGTGCTTTGGCTGGATTGTTAGATGTATGGTAGGGGTATGCTGGTTATGAACTCACGATGCTATGATTATCTCACTCAGCTATGAGCTGACCCTCTTTATCCTTTTTCTCTGCTTATGCCATGTGCAAGCAGATCATCATCATCAGCAGCAGTAGATAGGTGTGTAGGTGGGAGCTGAGCAAGAGTTGAAGGCAAGATGAGGTATGGTCTTCAACTATTCTGTGCTTGGACGACTACTTGGGAGTTTGGCCAGTGATCCATACCTTTTGTAAAAATGTTTTGAGAACGTTTTTCATGTGCATACTAGCTTCCGATGTAGTGTGATATATCCACAGGTGTGGAGAGTTGATGATATGTGTATATTTATGTGGTTGTGTAAGTTATGACGACTATGATATGTATTAGTAAGGTATGCAGTTGTGGAGTATGAAACTGTGCCTATTGCAATGAAAGCCAATGTATATGGTTGTGAGTATATATGTATGTCTATCAATGCATATATTCATATAAATTATTTTGCAGGTCTAGTTGCAAGAACTGTTAGCCCATTACGTGAGTATTTCATGTCGAAATTTTATTTTGGTAAATTTTGATAATTAATGTAACACCCAAGATGATTTCCGCTGCAATTGTATGAACAATATGATTAGGTAATACGTATAGGGTAGGGTGTTACACAATAATAGATGTTGTGGAACCCTACGTCATATGATGGTTCTTTTGTGCGATATTGACGCGTACATGTTGATCATGCTCCGAAAATATATACAAGAGGGGTAAGTTGCCATATGTATAGTATAAAAGTGGGAGGAGGGAAAGTACATTGTTTTGATTTTCAAGATTTGTACTTTTAGTGTTTGAGATCTTAATAATATATCGGTGGGGGATCTTTCACTCAATAAAAATACTGTAGTTTATTTCTTGATTACTGACTGTCCCCGCATGCTCTTGTCATTTCACGCCTAAAATAATAAAGTGATATGGAAAAAGGAAAATTTTCATTTCATAATATTAGTAGCCAAGATTAAATAAATTTATAAACAAGTAAAAAATACGATATAATAATTCAATACAAAAATGAGTGAGAAAAATTATTGAACTGAAATGTTGCACATGATTTATTTAGGGAGCAGCCTCCATATCGAATTAAATCAAATCTATCTGAACTAAATAAAACGACACCGTAGAAGGCAGTAGTCTTCTTATAAACCAAAGAGACACATAAATAAAACGACACCGCATAAACCAACAGTCTTCTTATAAACCAATTAGACACATCAATAAAACGACACCGCAGATGGCAGCAGTCTTCTTATAAACCAAACGACGCCGCTTCAAGCTGACAGTGGCAGTCTTCACATAATCCTAATCCGAATAGGATAAGGACTTCCATCTTCACTTCAAGTTTTCAACACTGATCAAATAGTTGCAGCCCTTTTACACACACATTCCGAAGAACTCAAGTGTCCAAAACTCAGGTCCATAGGTTGCTACTTCTGGTAACAGACTTCTTCTGCAAATTCGATAACGGCGATTTTAGTCGTATAAAAATATTGGATGCAACTGCATTGTGTAGACACGAACGATTATATTTTATTCTTACCCTAGGTTGCTCGTAATCATCTTCATCGTCATTTCATCATCCTCATTTTCATCATCGGATGGCCCAGACCCAGTGCACGTTCTTGCATTATGATTGGTAGAACCGCACTTACTGCATTGCTTTTTCCTTCCCTAAACCATTGCTAAGTTTTTGCCATCTAAGCTCCACCTCATCTTTAGCAATTGCTAAAAGTTGGGGATGGAGATGGTCTTAGACAATCAATAAGCAATTTCTAAAGTGGGCCCTTATCGCCACATCACCAATCAAGCAAAAAACCCATTCAATAATTTCCAAACCCCTACATCCCTAAAACCAATAAGCAATTGCCAATAGTGGACCCATACAAAGAAAGAAAAAAGTAATTCAAAATAAAAAATACCCTAGGTGGCATTGCAATCTTGCTAAATAATGGTGCCACCTCGGATTCCACTAAATAAGCAATGGGATGGAGATGGTATAAGGTGTTTATGGTTTATAGCATAAGCCTATAAGGTATTGAAGGTTAGGGTATAAGGTATATAGCAAGGTGTTGATGGTTTAGAGTATATATGGTATTGAATGATTAGGGTATAAGGTGTTATTATTGTAGAGTATATGGTATTGATTGGTTCGGGTATTAAGGTTTAGGGTTCAGGGTTAAGGGTTTAGGTTTTAGGGTTACAATAACATATACCAAATCAGTAGATTAATTTTGCTATACGAAAAAGTTAGTTAATCTACAAAGCCAGTCTAAAAGCACATCCCCTTCTCCCCCCGTCAATTGTAAACTTTTCCTTTAATCCGATGGTGAAAGAGCTTCAATCCTTGCCGCGGCGTGTCACCCAATCAGATTTCTCCGTTTTCAGAAAGTCGCATTTGCCCATAACCAGTGCTGACGTTACCAAGGCTGAGGCAGCGGTAGGGAGTGTAATTTTCAGTAAATGGAAAGGGCTGGAAAGGCAAAGTAATTTTATGAGTCCATTTATAAATTCTTTAATCAAAGAAGGAGAGACCATGCTCCGATACCCAAGAGGCACTCATCTCCTGCTATTGTTCGTTCCTCCTCCTCTCAATCCCTGAAAAGACTCCTTTCTCCCATCTTCTCGATATGAAACTCTGAAAATCAACCCCATCCGCCTCTTCGTCCTCCTGTCCCGTGCTTTATTTTCGGGTGTAGTGGTAATGATGAGACTGCGTATTATTTTAGATCTCAGTTCCTTTCATTATGTCATTGTTAGATCATGACTGTTAAACTAACTCCTTCGTTTTATTGTTTCTTCTTTTCTCTCCATACATGGTCTTTGTTAGAGGCAGGGAGGGGAGCAATGACAATAAGTCGCCGTCTGAATATTGCCGAAAGAATCATCATATGTTGTTACGATTCCATAATAGGTTTTGTGGAACCCTACGTCATATGGTGGTTCTTTTGTGCTATATTGACGCGTACATGTTGATCATGCTCCGAAAATGTATAAAAGAGGGGAAAGTTGCCATATGTATAGTATAAAAGTGGGAGGAGGGAAAGTACATTGTTTTGTATTTCAAGATTTGTACTTTTAGTGTTTGAGATCTTATTAGATCGGCGAGGGATCTTTCACTCAATAAAAATACTGTAGTTTATTTCTTGATTAAAGCCTCCATTTTCAGAAGTCTTTTACTATTGGGCCAACAGTATTTTTTCCGGATTTCGAACTCTACTCCTCTGTCGCCGCATGCTCTTGTCATTTCATGCCTAAATAATTAAGTGAAATGGAAAAAGGAAAATTTCATTTCATAATTTTATTAGCCAAAATTAAATAAATTTTAAAACAAGTAAAAATACGATATAATAATTCAATAAAAAAAACGAGTGAGAAAAATTATTCAACTAAAATGTTGCACATGATTTATTTAGGGAGCAACCTCCATATCGAATTAAATCAAATCCATCCGAACTAAATAAAACGACACCGTAGAAGGCAGTAGTCTTCTTATAAACCAAAGAGACACATAAATAAAACGACACCGCATAAACCAGCAGTCTTCTTATAAACTAAAGAGACACATAAGTAAAACGACACCGCAGAAGGCAACAGTCTTCTTATAAACCAAACGACGTCGTTGCAAGTTGACATTGGCAGTCTTCACATAGTCCTAATCCGAATAGGATAAGGACTTCCATCTTCACTTCAAGTTTTCAACACTGATCAAATAGTTGCAGCCCTTTTACACACGTATTCCGAAGAACTCAATTGTCCAAAACTCTGGTCCTTAGGTTGCTACTTCTGGTAACATGGACATTGGCAGTCTTCACAGAGTCCTAATCCGAATAGGATAAGGACTTCCATCTTCACTTCAAGTTTTCAACACTGATCAAATAGTTGCAGCCCTTTTACACACGTATTCCGAAGAACTCAATTGTCCAAAACTCTGGTCCTTAGGTTGCTACTTCTGGTAACATGCCTCTTCTGCAAAATCGATAACAACGATTTTAGTCGTACAAAAATATTGGATGCAACTGCATTGTGTAGACACGAACAATTATATTTTATTCTTACCCTAGGTTGCTCGTAATCGTCATCATCGTCATTTTCATCATCGGATGGCCCAGACCCAGTACACGTTCTTGCATTATGATTGGTAGAACCGCACTTACTGCAATGCTTTTGCCTTCTCTTCGGTACTGTATGCCCATTTTGTGTGATATTAAACGATAGCTTATCAACTTGTTTATCATGCAATGCTTTCATTTTATGTAGGTCTAACAGTGGAGTCTGGGTCTGCATGTTGATGTATGGCGCAAGCTGGGACTCCTCTTATATTTGGGTAAAGACAATTCTAATTCGCATATTAGAAAACCACACTTGATTGTTATTTTTGAATCATGCGTTAAGCACCATGTTTTTTTGATGTTGATAGCCATGCACTCAAGTGAGGAGGATGCAGATCGCTTTGTACCTTGTTCGAGAGCCCATGAACTACATAAGGCATATGGTGCTCACGGAAGCAAGAACAGTTGCACCTCAAGTTAAAGCTACAGTCGAAGAGTACAAGAAAGCCCATGAAAGGAGGAAAAAGGAAAGAGAAGAGCACAAGGAAACCCAGTCAAAGAGCCCAAGGACAACCTGATTTTTCATTTTTTTTTCAAAATGATGGACAACCATGTTATGTTTTTTTTCCAAGATGATGGACAACCGTTTTTGGTTTGGTTTGGTGAATGATTTCTATATATGGTTTTTGGTTTGGTGAATGCTTTCTATATTTGGTTTTTGTTTTGATTTGGTTTGGTTTGTTTTTTCGTGGAAACTATATTGACTTTTCGGACAACCATCCCTTCCGAATCGAGTGTCAAAGTATCTAACTTTAACCTGGCTACTACCTTAGCCAACAAGTGGCAATTTCCAGCTTTCCAGTTACACTTTTGCACAACCTGAAAAGGGACCTTCTGGACTTGATCTCCAGCTCCCAAGTAATCCCTGGTGTTCACAAATATCCCAGGTTCAATACAAATCAATAAAATCTCATTTTCATCGAGCCATGCGTGAAGAATAGGCTTCCAAAGTGAGCTGCCCGAAATGGCAAAGGGACTTGACCAAAATTCCAGCTTCCAACTTGTGAGTGAGGTTGCTTCTGTTCAAGCCATTGTATCTTGTAGAGAGGTTTAATTGATATCATATCATTCCACTTCGTTCCCAATTGCCCTCGTCTAATTAAATTTGCATTCATGTATAGTTAACCCAATAAGTAAAACTGATTGGCTCCCAATCAGCATAATTAATGACCAAACCCCGTACAAGGCAGATAGAAAATTCTTGGGTAATTAATTTAATGTTCCTATGATATGGAAAGGCTTCCATTCCTTGAATTTCCACCAACGATGTATGCACTCCCCTTTTAGTGAGAGAATTCATTGTATTAATAATTACAATAAAAAGGCTTACATAATTAATGGATTCTTTGTTGTGTATAATTAAAAGGGTATTTTACTACAAATGAAGCATGATAGATTCACCGGGGGAATAAAAGAAGCATGAGTCTTGATGAAAAAGGGAAAAATTCACCATAGATAAAAAATCATTATAATCAAGCCATATCCATACTATTCACGCCTATCATCGTCACTATACTTGTGACCAAATATAAATAAAACCATAATTTTTGAAAACCATTAAAAAATGAAGATGAAATAAGTAACACATTCTTCGACCTAATTGGAACTGCTTAGAACAAAAGCGGATTAAAATCTCCCCCAATGAAATTCATTTGAAATTTCATAGGTAGTCCCTACTTCCACTTCTATAATTTTGAAAAAACACCACTTCTCAAAAACAATGAAAGTCAATTGCAATTTCATCAATAGTCCCCACTCGTGGGCCCATTTCAATTGCAAGCAAATTTGCACACCAAGCAAATTTGCACACTTGCAATGGCACCCCACATCAATGCAATTCAAAGTTGCAATTGCAACTTATTGCCACATCAGCTTGCAAGTCACTATAATTGCACCATTGGAGATGCTCTTATGCAAATTTGCACCCTTGCAATAGCTTTTCACATCATAGCAATTTAGAGATGCAATTGCACCTCCTTGCCCCATCATCTTGCAAGTCACAAAAATTGCACCATTGGAGATGACCATTACTGCATCTCGTCAACTGTCATAGGGAACTTAGCCATGGAAAATTCAAAAAATACTGCATGCATAGGAAAATATTGGTCTGGACAATTCAAAAAATGGGAGACTTTCCTAGTCAGATGATGTACTGGCTCCCCTCAGTACATGACAGTTTTGAGTACTGGAGAATTAAGGAAAAGACAAAAGACTGAAAAAAACCCAACAAAGACTTAGTAAACTTGTTAACAGAAGACATCCATTGCTGACCCCTTTGCTGCTCCAACGCTCCACCCCGCCCTGCATCAATCGACTCTCATGTAAGCCGAGGATGTTTGCTTGAGGAGGCCTCAGGGGTCTCTTGATGCTCCGTATGCCGAAGGTCAATAAAAGTATTGGTCAATTCGGCTATACGGTACACCGGCAAATAAGCGCACTGGTCCTCCTTAACATAAACCCCCATATCCATCCCAACCCTTTCAAGAAAGGTGGTCACAAGGTGGCATATGGAAAGGCAGTGTACCAGTTTTCCCCTTTAGGAGCAGCCTCAACCATGTTCAGGCACATGAGAGATGCGAGGTTAACAGGAACACCTCTTTGAGCTTGCACAAGGATAAACAAGTCAAATTTACGAATAATCGAATGACCATGGTACCTTGGCATGAAGCAGTTGACGATCATCCAATGGAGGAATCGAAGAGGATCTGGGAGGAAAGAAGCCTGGATGCGCCCCTTCGTGAGTTTCTCCAGTTCAACTTCAAACTCAAAATCGTACAGCCACCCAAGATCGCTTCTGCTCTCAATGGGGTGTCCTCCAGCGGGAAGATCGAGGATCTCAGCAAACTGATGAGGCTGGAAGCAGACTCTATGTCCCAGGAAGATCGACACGAGATGAGAATTACAGGGACCAGAAAGCTGAAAATTGTGGTAGAACTTCCTCACCACATGGGGGCAGTAACTGGTGCTTCCTCGATTCTGGAGATCAAAGAACTTTCCCAGCCAAGATTTTCTATTAACTTCTTCACTTCTGGAGGGAAAGGACTTAGGTGGATGAACTCATACTCGGCCACAATTGTTGTTTTGCTTGTAAATGAAAGATAGTCACCGAGACTGGCGGTGGATCGGCAGTCTTCATTTGATAGAGATAGTATCCCCATTTCAGCAAACGATTTACCCTTGTTTCCCATGGCGTCTGGAGGAAGAAGGAACAAGGGGAAAGTGAAGATGGAGGAAAGAGAGAATGTAGGTGTAAGAAAAAGTGATCGTGGGGGTTGAGTCTGGAGACGTGAGTGTGATGGAGACGATTGAGTCTGGAATATCAAGAGTTGGAATATTTTGGAAGATATGTAATGATGATGGTAACTCGTGTAGGTTAAACTAGGGTAAGTAAAGCTAGTTAAACTAGGGTTCGCGCACGAATTGATACGGCAGGAGAAATGAAATGGGCTCGCATGTTCCAGGCCCACTTTTGAAAATTGCATGGGTCATGTACAAGCCCACTTTTGAATGTTATTTAAAAGCCTGCAAAAATCAATGATCAGACCCAGTCCAACTAGAATTAGTCCTAAACGCACCGTTAATACATAAACACAAATTAAGGAGACCTCTCCATCTGATTCGAATCAAATTATGTCTTCTTCATCTCCTTCCTCAATCCTCTGGGTGAGACAAACACTACATATCAGGAAACCTTAATTTCACCGAGTGATAGAAGTTTCGAGAAAATGACAATAACGCTAAGACAAGATGACAAAGCACTAGCGACATGAACCCTAGGGTTAGAAAACCTCTTTCAAGGGTTCTTTTGCAAATGAAAAGTTTGATGAACACAATAATAGACATGGTCGCCGTAATCGTGTTAGAAAGAGATAGGCGAGGGGAAATAAAATGGTGAAGAACAAACAAGACAAAATAAATTGGGAAATTCAATCTACGTCGAATGTGGATGCAAGTAATTGGGATTCAAAAAGATGATTAAGTTGGGGAGTTCAAATTGGATGGGGAGCTTCTCTTGGAACTGTGAAGGGGCGTCCCTCCAAGACGAGAGAGGGATCGTGTAATTGGTTAGGGAGACTAGAAATTGGTTAGGGCGGCAGTGGGTCTACCCAATTGGGTTTGCAGTCTTAATCCATTTAATTTAATCGGAGCAGTTAGTTGGACTAGGATGAAAACAAACTTAACGCGGCAGGAGGTTTTTTGTAATTTGTTTAGTTATTTAGAGGCGCAGTTAGGTTTAAAAAACGTGATCCGTGGAGATTGAAAATGAATGGTTAAGATCGGCCAAGGTACCCATACCCGGATTTTGCCCTGGGCACCGTAAAAATCACCATATATATATAATCACTTCAGGCGGTCACATATATATTAACTCCTCCCCGGTCCATCTTTTTCCCCATCATCATCGTTTTCCATTTCGTTTACCGAGAGCAGAGGCAGCGCGCGGAGAGTTTAGGGAGCGACTGAGGAAAAATTCCAAAGCTCAAATCTTGAGTTCTAGTGATCCAAAAATCCCGTAAGTAATGCCTAATCCATCCATTCATCTTAGTTTATTGATTTAGAGCTTTAAAACGAGTTTTTGGATCAGGAATTTCTTGAGTTTCCGATCGAAGGAATTAGGGTTTCGGAGGTTCCGGAAGCCGGATTAAGCCCAAATTTCATATAAGAGCTTCATGCGGCGAGGTAATTAATCCTCTGGTTCTAATCCATGAATTTCGGCAATTATTTAGGTCGGGGTCCAAATCGCTGAATTTAGCTCCGGCCAGGGTTTGATGTGTTTTTATCGAGAATTTGATAAGGAGCCTAGAACTAACATTGACGGGGACACTGCAAGGGATATTAGGACAATCTCGGATTTTGATTCCGGGTTTGTTTGAGAATGTGAAGTTGGGGTACGGTAGGCTAGAACCGGTGTTTGAACAACCAGAACTAGTGAGGGATTAGCACGACATACCAGGTTTGTCGTATCACGATAATTATATTGATGCTTAGAATTGACCTAGGTGAACAAGAATGGCATGATTAGGGGTGTATGAACTTTTGTGCTATATGTTGAACCCTGGACTTCTTTATGATATTATTGACTTGCCCTAATCGATATGGACCTTGTTTATGTTGATGATTGCATACATGTTGCCATTTGTGGCTTAACTGTTGATATGACTTCATAGTTGTTCGATCAGGTGTTTTGACATGATGTGATATTGTGGTTGTATTTGGATTCACAAGTGGGGGAAATAAACTTCCCAGGGTGATATTATGATGTTTTAAGGAGGATGACTTGCACCGGGTTTATCCCGAGGAAGTGCAACTATATGACTCCTGGTTTACCTATGTTGAGCCAATTATGGTCAGGTCAAGTACATGTGCAAGTAACGAATTATGATTCAGCAAAAGATGAGATATGAATCATGTATAAGGATACCAAATATGAGTATTGTGGTCTCACGGTCAACTACATAGTAATTAGGGCTCCCTATGCTATCACACTATTATGATATGTATGATAGTCACACCTCTCATGTGGTGGTGACTGAAGATTTCTTACGAGATATGACCATACCCAAAGCGGTGTCGGGGTATGACTACACCCATAGTGGTGTGGGGTATGCATAACCACATTCAACGGGATGTTGGGGTATGTATGACTACATCCGAAGGGATGTGGGGTATGTTTCCCGGGAGAGTTATTAGCATGGGAGTAGCCAGGCGCCTATGCTTAAAACATGATAAGATGCATATGCATAAGCCAAGGTGGTTGAGTCTTTTTCCTATTGGGATTTCGGATGGCTGAGGTCTCATCCTAGTGTTTTGGCTTGATTGTTAGATGTATGGTAGGGGTATGCTCTGTTATGAACTCACGATTCTATGATTGTCTCACTCAGCTATGAGCTGACCCTCTTTTATTCTTCTTCTCTGCTTATGATATGTGTAAGCAGATCATCAGTAGCGGCAGTAGATAAGTGTTAGGTGGGAGAGGAGCTAGAGTTGAAGCCAAGATGAGGTATGGTCTTCAACTATTCTTTTCTTGGACGACTACTTGGGATTTTGGCCAGTGATCCACACCTTTTTGTAAAAATGTTTTGAGAACGTTTTTCATGTGCATACTAGCTTCTGATGTAGAGTGAGATATCCACAGGTGTGGAAAGTTGATGATATGTGTATATTTGTGTAATTGTGTAAGTTTTGATGATTATGGCATGTATAAGTATGGTATGCAGTTGTGGAGTATGAAAACTGTGACTATGGCTATGAAAGCCAATGTATATGGTTGTGAGTATATATGTATGTCTATGAATGCATATATTCGTATAAATTATTTTGCAGGTCTAGTTGCAAGAACTGTTAGCCCATTACGCGAGTATTTCATGTCGAAAATTTTATTTGGGTAAATTTTGGTAATTAATGTAACACCCGATATTATTTCCGCTGCAAATGCATGGACACTATGATTAGGTAATACGTACAGGGTAGGGTGTTACAGGCAGATTTGTCTAGTCGCCTTGTCCAGATACATCTTTTACTATTTGTTCGATCTACAGGTCGCTTGTTAAGGTTCGTTTCCTACGGCTACTGAATTTCCCTGTCGATTCTGTGTGGAGACAGATTATTCCCTTGAAGATTTATTGCTTTTTGCGGCTTGTTTAGCACAAGAAGATCCTCACGCTTGATAATCTCAAACAGAAGGGATGGTCTTTTTGCCAACAGATGTGAGCTGTGCTACAAAGCTGAGGGGACGATTAACCATCTGTTTGTTGAGTGAGTGTTTAGTAAGGAAGTGTGGAGGGGGTGTAGAAGGGCTTGCGATGGGATCACTCTTTCGTATGATGATGTCTACAGCATGATCTGCAGTTGGAATATTGACACACCTGGAGAGATCATGGGTTGGATAAAGTATTGTGTAATGCATGATATTATTTGGAGATTATGGCTTGAAAGGAACGATAAGATTTTCAAGGGAACCAAAAGAAATCCTATTAGTACGGCCAGGAAAGCAGTTAATGACATGGTTGACTCGGGCATTGCGCAGAACAAAATCAGTCGGGATCAAGGTCTTCTTTGGCTGGGTGACAAATTGCCACTGGTCTAACTCGCATCTGATGCTTTTTCTAGGTTTGGGCAGTTGGCGGGAGCTTAAATCTTGTTGTTTGAGTCGAGTTAACTATTGTTTGTTTGTCGTTCACTGTTAGCTGTTGTTTCCTCCTTGCTTTGCCTTCTTTTTGTGGGTTTCACGGATGATTAGCAGGGATTGATGGTAGTGTCTGGTTTTTTTCTTTCCTGCGTTGGTTGTATTGGTTTCCAGGGACTTTCTGTTTGGGTGTGTAGGGGCTTTCTAGTTTGCCTAGCCCCCTTGTCCTTTGTTCTGTTGTTTATTGTTCTTGTTCTTTGGATCAGCACACCTTGTGCTGAAGATTTTCTTTTTTCTTTGTACAGACTCTCTTTCCTTCTATTTTAATGCAATCCTCACAATTATAAAAAAAAAAAAAATTTAACTCATGGTTTGATTTAGTGGTTACATACTTACATATTTCAAACCAAACAAAATCCCAAAGGGTCACAGCTAGCAGTTCAAGAATTTAACTCTCAATAGGACCAATTAGTGCAGCCGTTTAGTTGAAGGTTATTATCGAGCCAATTAAGTCGGTTAGATAGGAGCCATTATAATGTCCCATTAAGCTATTTGATTGGGAGACTTTATAGTGACTCCGTTACTTCCACATAATAGTCGGTAGGGTGATTTTTAATGGTTTCACCGTATCAAAGGAAGAGGGAACCCGTCATTGAGGGGAAAAGGAAGCAATGAAGAAATAATGAATGGAGAGATAGCGAGAAACCCTTCCTCCCTCAGCTCATCCCTCTTCCCTTTACAAACCGTATTCGCCGACACCGAGAGAACCAAGTCCTGGATGGTGTTGAGATCGGCAAAAGGGATTGATCAAGCGATAGCAATACGATGCAAGGAAAAGGACAACCGACAATGCTGCATGCATGGGTGACGATGACGATGACAATGATGATGACATAGATGGGGTGGATGGATTTGATTAGCAGCAGCGGTGGGGTCTTGGATGGGAGGTTTGTTTTATGTAAGTGTATGTGCACCGTTTAATTTATGATTGTGTTCATTATGCATGCTTCGACTTGAGTTATTGTTTGGATTATTTCAATATCTACGTTTTAGCATTTAAGTTCTTGTTTTTACGACGTTTAAGGACGAGTGTTTTTTTAATACTTTACCGCTTAATATATAATTGATGGTGATAAGAGTAAGAGAATGTCACGAGTAAAGATAGGTAACCTCTCTTAGCTAGCCACTAGCTAGATGGATCCCTACCGGATGGTGATAAGTTCCACCGTAGTTTACTACCATAGGATGTTGATAAGTTCTGCGGTAGTTGGTCGGGTGTTGATTCGGACGGTGATGAGTTTCGCGGTCTCCATTTCTTAGGTTTAGGTGTGCTACCGTATGGTGATATGTTCCGCGACAAACACACCATAGTTTGACACTGAATGGTGATACGTTCCGTGGTGTGCCACCATAATCATTAAGCAAACAAATTCCATACACAAACCCTAACACAATTCCATTTACATTAAAAAACGGCATTCTAGGATTTTTGGAGGGGGGGGGGGGACTTAGAGAACTACCCCGATAAAGGGAGGAAGAAGAATCAGAAGAAGACTTGAGTTGGTGGAGAGCTCCCTTTCTTCTCGACTCCTCCTTCTTCTCTTTTTATCATTCCTTCAGCTTCTATCTCTAACTTATTTTCAAAACCAAAAATTTACCAAGTGATTTCCGCTCTCCCAAATGAAGGGGAGGGATCCCCTATTTTTAGAGATCAGACTACCGAGCATGTGCATGGGTGGATTAGGGAAGATCACGGTCGTGATCTTGGAAGGAGAGTGCTTGAGGGTTTCCATTTACACTTATTGGATGCTAAATTCACGGCCCTGACATCTCGGTCGTGATCCAGGATGCCACGACCGTGAACTTTATCGTGGGCATGGACAACGAATGTCGCGAGTCGACTGTCAAAACTCTCTGATCCTCTCTCGGTGGCTATTCCAGAAGTTAGCGCCCTTAGCTCCATACTTCCAGGTCACGATCTCAGTATTGGAAGTCGCGATCTTCGTGCTCTGGTTCATGCCCTATCTTCAAGGTCGTGATCTCCTTTCTCATGGTCATGAACTCACATTTTTGTGCATAATCCTACATTGGTAACCCATTTTCGTACATAAAACGTTCATATCGTTTAAAACACCCTAATGTGACAATAGTCTCTTCAAAGAACGAATTAAGGATGTATTTGAAGACACATCAATCAATAAGACCATGAAACGCCTCAAAATGACTCTAAATGTGGATGCTAAATAACACAATTTTGTAGTTATCACTAGGCGACACCTAGCCATGATAGGCGCTAGACTAAGCCTCAAAGCCTAGCACTTTCTTGAACATTGATAAATATATATCAGAGCCTGGGGGAAGGGTTTGTCTAAAACTTTTTGCTTATTATTAATTGAGAGATGGGTACCCCATGGTTAGAGGTAGATTAACAGCCAAAGACGGTCTTACAACTCTCTCACAAAAGACTCATGTGTGTATTAAAAAGAGAAAGCTAAGTAAAAGAAAATGAAATTTAAAAGGACAAAGAAGCGGTCTAGGATAAGGTAGCCCACCATTCCATTTTTTACGAGACATCTCCTTTCCAATCGTCCCCATTATTTCATTTTCTTGACCCGGGAGACAGAGTAGAGGCAGGGGCGTTCGGAGAAAATTGGCGAGCATGATTCTCCGGTTCTCGTGATCCCAAAATTCGAGCTATGGTTAGGTAATCCTTTAATACAAGATAGCTTATTGATTTCAAAGGTTGTAACTAAGTTCTGGGGCAATGATTTCTTGAATTTCTAACGGTAGGAATTAGGGTTTTGAGAATCCGGACGATCGGATTAAGCCCTAATTTCATATACTAGCTTCTCCCAGTGAGGTAATGAATTTTCTAGTTCTAATCCATGAATTTTGGCTATTATTTAGGTCGGAGCCGGAATCGCTGAATTTAGCTCCGGCCAGGGTTTGATGTGTTTTTATCAAGAATTTGACCCAGAGCCTAGAACTAATATTGACGGGGATACTGCAGGGGATATAAGGATGGTCTCGGATTTTAATTCGGGATTTGTTGGTGAAATTGACGTTTTAGTACGGGAAGCTTAAATCGGTGTTTGAACGACCAGAACTGGTGAGGGATTAGCACGACATACCGGGTTTGTCGTATCACGATAATTATATTGATGCTTAGAATTGACCTAGGTGAACTAGAATGGCATGATTAGGGGTGTATGAACTTTTGTGCTATATGTTGAACCCTGGACTGCTGTATGATATTATTGACTTTCCCTAATCGATATGGACCTTGTTTATGTTGATGAATGCATATATGCTGCCAGATGTGGGTTTAATTGTGGATATGATTTTTCATGATTGTTGTATTTGGATTCACAAGTGGGGGAAATAAACTTCCCAGTGTGATATTATGATGTTCTAAGGAGGATGACTTGCACGAGGGTTTATCCCGAGGAAGTGCAATTATACGACTCCTGATTTACATATGTTGAGCCAATTATGGCCAGGTCAAGTACATGTGCAAGTAACGAATTATGATTAAGCAAGATGAGATATGAATCATGTATAAGGATACCAAATATGAGTGTTGTGGTCTCACGGTCAACTACATAGTAATTAGGGCTCCTATGCTATTACTCTCTTATGATATGTATGATAGTCACACCTCTCATGTGGTGGTGACTGAAGATTTCTTACGAGATATGACCACACCCAAAGCGGTGTCGGGGTATGACTACACCCATAGTGGTGTGGGGTATGTATGACCACATCCGACGGGATGTTGGGGTATGTATGACTACATCCGACGGGATGTGGGGTATGTTTCCCGGGAGAGTTATTAGCATGGGAGTAGCCAGGCGCCTATAAGTAAAACATGATAAGATGCATATGCATAAGTCAAGATGGTTCAGTCTTTTGCCTATTGGGATGTCGGATGGCTGAGGTCTGATCCTAGTGCTTTGGCTTATTTGCTAGATGTATGGTAGGGGTATGCTCTGTTATGAACTCACGATGCTATGATTATCTCACTCAGCTATGAGCTGACCCTCTTTTATTCTTCTTCTCTGCTTATGCTATGTGTAAGCAGATCACCAGCAGTAGCAAGTACTTAGGGGTGGGCAGAGCTAGGAGTTGAAGGCGGGATGAGGTATTGTCTTCAACTATTTTGTGCTTGGACTACTACTCGGGATTTTGGCCAGTGATCCACACCTTTTTGTAAAAAAATGTTTTGAGAACATTTTTCATGTGCATACTAGCTTCTGATGTAGTGTGAGATATCCACAGGTGTGGAAAGTTGATGATATGTGTATATGTTGTGTAACTGTGTAAGTTGTGACGATTATGGTATGTACAGGTATGGTATGCAGTTGTGGAGTATGAAAACAGTGACTATGGCTATGAAAGCCAATGTATATGGTTTTGAGTATATATGTTTGTCCATGAATGCATGGATTCAGATGAATTATTTTGCAGGATTAGATGGAAGAACTGTTAGCCCATTACGCGAGTAATTCATGTCGAAATTTTAATTGGGTAAATTTGATAATTAATGTAACACCCAAGATTAATTCTGCTGCAATTGTATGGACAATATGATTAGGCAAAATGTATAGGGTAGGGTGTTACATGAAATCTGCTTTCTCTTCTAAAGCTCTTCAATATGTTACAAAAGGAGAAACTATACTTTGGCAAACAGATTTAACTCGTACTAACATTGTTACTCCCAAGATTATCAAATGGGGAGAAGTTACTCTTCCTACAGAATGGACACTTGAGGGAGCTATCATCCCCGAAGCATCGACCATTGTCTGGTTAATCAAATTACTCAACATCTTGATGGTAATGTTAACATCTCTTTTGCCAGGAACTCCATCTCTAGCATTTCGGATATAGACCCTGAATGGACAGAAGATGCTCGACAGTGCATCAATACTTTTCTTAGAAGCCAATCCTGTAGAAATCTTTCTCCCATACTACACCCACTCGACATACCTCCTCTAAACTCAACTATGATCTACGAGGAATCAACAACTCTAACAACATACCTCAACCTGTTTATACTCCACCACCTCCCACAACTCTTTTTCCAAATATGAATACCTCGAGAACACCAAATATATCTCCTACTGCCTCACAAGCTGCATTTCCTGAAGAAGAAATCCCTTCTGCTCTTGATGTCATTACACAAGAATTCAAAGTCAACAAATAATTTCTACGTCATGATTTCTATTCCCAACAAAACCATTTTAAACGTGAGCAATTTTTTATTGATTACTCTAAGGAAGACGTGTACTTATACAAAACTCTTTCTATGATTATCTCAATAATATACGAGAACACCATTCTTTCTTTAATTGGTTCGAACAAGTCTTTTCTCAATCTTTGATAAATGTTCAAACCAAGCCTATGACTTGGTTAACTATTAATAACACTAAGATCCAATATATTCACCCACCTAATGCTCCTGTTAATTTTTCTTATTATGGAAAACAGTTAAAGCCTCTCCTTTTAAATTAAAACGAGAAAATAGTGACCATGTCAAAGGAGAAGATATTCGATGTCTAATTGAGCAAAACAATTATACAAACCAATTTCTTCAAACCTTAGGAGATCAACTTACTAATGTTGAAATCAGTCTACCTCTGTCTTTTGCGTCTACTTCAAATACTCCTATTCATCCTTCCAACAAACTTAATTCCCCTGTTTTCAAACCTGTTGAAGTTTCTAAAGAATCTAGTCTTGAATCTAAGCTTGAAATAGAAAAATGTCTTAAACAACTTTCTGCACAACTATCCATTCTAAGACTCCGTATATTTCTGACTCAAAACCCACGAGCAACAAGGATCATATCGTCGATGGCTCAGTCGAAACCATTCAAGACCTAGAAGGTCAGATTAAAACAGAAGTCAATCGTCTCTGATGGAACCAACCCTTTGCATCTAAGATGTATTACCCACGTCCCACTGCACCTGATTTAGCTCTCGAAGAGAAACCCACCATTATCCAAAATAAATACAACTCCAATTCTATTTGTGAATGGAATCTTGATGGATTTTCAGAATATCAAATTTGGAACCTTCTTCAACAAATGACCATGGTAGCTAATGCTTACAAAACTCAAAATCAAAATTCTGATTACACTATAACTTAACTACTCATTGTCAGCTTTGCTGGTCAATTAAAGGGTTGGTTGGATAATATCTTAACCGCGGAAGATCAGAGAACTATCTTTACAGCTATCAAATGTGATTCTTCTGGAACTCCTATTTTAGACTCTAATAATCATTCTTCTCAAGATGTTGTTGCATCTCTAATTTTTGCCATCTTAAAACATTTTATTGGAGATCCTTCACATCTTAAAGGTAAAAATGTCGAAATACTTTCTAATCTTCGTTGTAAAAAGTTTCATGACTTTCGATGGTACAAAGATACCTTTTCAACCAGGGTTATGCAAAGAGAAGATGGAAATCAACCATTTTGGAAAGAAAAATTTTTAGCCGGTTTACCCCGTCTCTCAGGAGATCAAATTCAAAACAAAATCCAAGACACTTTGAATGGTCAAATTTCCTACGAGCAACTTACTTACGGAGAACTTATAAGCTTTATTAAAAAAAAAGGATTACAAATTTTCCATGATTTAAAGCTTCAGAAACAAATCAAACGCGAACAAAAACTAACTCGAAAAGAATTAGGATATTTTTCTGCTCAGTTTGATGAATCTTATTCAAAAATTTCATCCAAATCTAACTGTGAGGATTGTAGCACCAAACCTCATAAAAAAAACATCACGATCGTCCCTACTGATCTCTTAAAACCACGAATCAAAAATCCCATTTTTCTAGGCATCCTCGCCCAGATAAGGGACCACGATCTAAAAATGAAGATAAAAACATTACTTGTTTTTGCTGTGGAAAAACATGTCATATTTCCATATATTTTCGTATAAAAAAGAAGCTCAATGAGCTTAATCTTGATGAAGAGATTCATGACAAAATCAATATTCTTTTTCTCCAACACTACTCTTCTAATGAGGATTCTTCTTCTTCTTCTGATAATGATGAGAATCTTTAAGCCTTACAATTTGATAATATCGATGAAAGTTCTGAATCTTCTATCAATGTTTTAAACAAAGATCAAGAGCTTATTTTAGATCTAATCATTAATATTGATAATCCTCATCTCAAAGAAAAATATTTCAAAAAGCTTCATGAGCACATGGAGAAACCTCTTGTGACTATTCCACCTACCAATCCCTTTCATCAAGGTTCGACGTATAGTGTCAAAGATATCCTTTCTCGACATAGTAATAACTATTCCCACAATCCTTCTCTTCCTGATTTTCAAAAGGAATTGGATATTGTTTGGAAAGAAATTCAACAATTACGACAGTTACAAAATAGTGATAATGAGATATTACAAACTTTAATAGTTCTCAAACCTTTAGAGGAGCCATCAACTTCTAGCCCCGACAACGTTTCGATGAAAATCCTCACACAACCAACCATTTAGAAACAGAGGAAATGCCAACTGATGAAGGTTTTCTATGTTTTTTTATCTACCATTACTACCCAAAAATTGTATGTTATCATTAATATTCAGGTTTCTTCTTATTTTACTTTAAGCAAAGTGGCCCTTCTTTATACAGAAGCATACATGAACTGCATCCAAGAAGGATTAATTCCAACTAAGTCCTATGAAAAGACCCTCGAACGTCTATCTGCCGCTAACTCTCAACCTCTTCAAATACAATATAAACTTTCTAATGTTATAATTTGTCACCAAAATGTTGAATTTAAAACTCCTTTTATCCTAGTACGTGACATGCAACAAAAGGTGATCCTAGGGATACCTTTTCTAAATCTTCTAAAACCTTTTACCGTCACCGACCAAGGAATTAACACTGTTGTGTTAGGAAACAATGTTGAATTCTTGTTTCTACAAAAACCAAAAGTTCGAAACCTTAATGTTTTGCGACGTTCTTCTATAAAATATATACACCATATAATTCGTTCTAAAACTAATCAAATATCTTATTTTCATGATGAGATACATTTTCACCGAATCTTACAACAACTTTCTCAGCCCCTTTAGCAAAAATGAGTCAACTCTCTAAAAGAAGACATTGAAAGCTCTATTTGTGGTGATACACCCAACGCTTTTTGGCATCAAAACAACATCAGGTTGATCTCCCTTATGAAAAGGATTTCGCATAAAAGCTCATTCCCAGCAATGCTAGAATTATCCAAATGAATTCGGACCTTGAAAAACATTGTCGACAAGAAATTAAAGAATTTCTCAAAAAGGGCCTTATCAGACCTAGCCAATCCCCAAGGAGTTGTTCTGCTTTCTATGTCATTAATAATGCAGAAAAGGAACGGGGCGTTCCTCGTCTTGTTATAAACTACAAACCGTTGAATAAGGCTCTAAAATGGATT
Organism: Linum tenue; assembly: GCA_946122785.1. Lineage (NCBI taxonomy): Eukaryota > Viridiplantae > Streptophyta > Magnoliopsida > Malpighiales > Linaceae > Linum > Linum tenue. The sequence continues at coordinate 39,035,543 of CAMGYJ010000008.1, forward strand.
AGGTATCCTATCCCGAACCAAAAGAATCTTCTCCAGAAACTTTCACAGTCCCTAATATTTTCTAAATTTGACATGAAATTCGGATTTTGGCAAATCCAAATCAAAGAAACATATCGCTATAAAACTGCTTTTACCGTTCCCTTTGGCCAATATGAATGGAACATCATGCCATTTGGTTTGAAAAATGCTCCCTCAGAATTTCAAAGAATTATGAATCAAATCTACATAATAGTTTATATTGATGATGTCCTGGTTTTCTCTTCGTCCATTGACCAGCATTTAAAACATCTCAATCTATTTCTTGAAGTCACTCGACGTAACGGTCTGGCTGTCTCTAAACCAAAACTTTGAATTTTTCAAACTAAATTACGTTTTTTGGGTCACTACATTAGTCAAGGAACTAGTGTTCCAATCGAAAGATCTCTTCAATTTGCAGATAAATTTGTAGATCAAATTTTAGACAAAAATCAATTACAACGATTCCTGGGTAGTTTAAATTATGTCCTTGACTTTTATCCCAACATCAATCTTCTTTGCAAGCCTTTCCATGATAGATTATAAAAGTTTTCCCCTCCATGGAGTGACCAGCATACCAAAATAGTTCAGGAAATTAAGAGGCATGTTCAGAGTATCCCGTGCCTTCACATAAGTGATCTTTCTCTCCCTAAAATCGTCGAAACCGATGCCTCTGACCTAGGATACGGAGGAATCCTTAAGCAGATTCAAAATGATAAGGCGTTGTTGGTAAGCTTTACTTCTAAACATTGGAACCCTACCCAAATCAATTACTCCACTGTCAAAAAAGAACGGCTTGCTATTGTTTTATGCATCTCAAAATTTCAGCATGAGTTTGCTCAATCAAATTTTTTTTACTACGCATTGATTGCCAATTAGCAAAATACATCTTGGAAAAAGATGTTGAAAATCTTGCTTCTAATATTTGCACGATGGCAAGCCATCCTTACATTTTTTATTCTGACATACAATTTATAAACGGTTCTTCAAACTCTCTTCCAGACTTTCTTACTTGGGAATTTTTGCAGGGAGGACAAAGTGCGGAAAACTCTCAGGCTTGCAATCCTCAGTCATAATGCCCCTACCACCAGATTGCGAGATAAAGAGAAAATCAAAATCAAAACATGGAGAGATATATTTGATGATGAACAAGGAAGCCCTGATCATTCAAGTGAGTATGAAGGAAGTTCTGATGATTCTGGTTCACACTTAAGTTCATCCAAAGCTTTAATCAATATTGATAAGCTTCCTCTTGAAGCTCAAAATTACCTTTAGAAATTTATTGCAATTTCTGGTTCTAAACAAAAGCTTCCCACCGAAGCTTCAACTTCCTCAACAATTTCCCCTTCTAAACTAGTTCTTTCAAATACTCAAACGCCAAGTGTCATCCTACCCAGACCCATCTATTACGAAGAAACCAAATAAATCAATCAGCAGCATCATCTTGATGTCGCACTGATAGACCGATGATTGCACATGTTTTTACCCCTATTATTGAGCCGTTTGAGATGTTGATTCAGTGTTTTAAGCCGATTTCACGCTAGGTTGTGCGTTTATGTTATATTTCAGGACCCGGCGTTAGAATCGAGGTAAAATAACAAGATTCGGTTCGAAAGGAGCAAGTGAGGTTTGAAGTGTGCTGGAGAGCAAAAATACCCGCCCATGGGCAGAAATACCCGGTCGAGTATTATCTGGCCATGACCGGGGATTTGAGGCTTTGGCGTCCGTGAGAAACAGAAGGGGGCCCGGGCAGGAGGCGAAAATCCCCGGTCAGGGATTATTGGCCATGACCGGGGATTTCCCCTGAGGCAAAAACGGCGCGTTTCAATTATACCCGGTCGAGACTCAAAATACCCGACCGGGTATCGCGACAGTCAACCTTTTAAAGGAAAAGAAGGCCAAAAATCAAGGGTTCCGAGTTTTAGAGAGACAGAGCGATTCCTAGAGAGAGAAAGCGACGAACCAGAGTTCCCAAGTGCCATAGCTTGATCTTCATCACCATTGGAGCCCGGCTTGAGCTTGGAGAAGTGCCGGTCGACGACCAGGAGCAGAAACTCATTCTTCACAGTATGATTTCCGCATCTGAATCTGCTTTTGCTTCTCTCTCCATGGAGTAGTTTTCCCGTTCATCTGGGTATGGAGAACCCTAGATTTGTATGTTAGGTCTGATTGTATGAACCCAAATACAGATTTTATGAGTTGATTATATTCGATTGAGGCTTGAATGATTGAATGACTTGAATCCTGATCAAATTCCTGTTGTTTCTGCTTTAACCTAGAATGAGAATATCTGCCTAGGTTGATAGAGCACCCTCAATTGAAGGTAGTGAATTGGCGACTTTAGTCGAGGAGCCAATTCACTATTCTGTACCGAATTCAATTCGGTAGTGGAGGTTTGGTTCGTTAGGGCCTCAATCTGTTTACTCCGGTGGAGGTTAGTCGCCCGCTGGAGACTCAGTTTGAGAGGGTCTGGAGACCTTTAGTCAAGACTTCAGTTTGTTTAAGAACCTTCCGCAGTATAACTTTCATGAAAACTGAGCTTGGTAAATTGCAATCCGGCTTAACTGCAGTCTAGGGGGAACCATATCCGGGTGATCTTTCTCGACTTGAAAACAACCGTTTAACTTGCTTTGTTTGTTTGTTAATTTGGACTTGCACTAAAGTTTCACTGCTAGATAATAAGAATTCACTGAGTATTCATCAAATCTAGGACCCGGGTTGACATTAAAACCCAAACCCATTATACTACGCTTTAGGAAGTGGTTACACTTGGCCAATTTCTAGAGTGACAGTAGGAGTGAGTCAAGTTTTTGGCGCCGTTGCAGGGGACGGCTAGGTTGTTGAAGAAAAGTGATTTCTGTTACTTTAGCATTTTTATTTTCGCATTGATTGTTTGTTCTTTCCCACTTGTGCCTTCACGGGTTTGCATTGCTTGACTGTGTGCAGATAGTGCATGACCCGTAGCCAGTCGGGAGGTTTACTGCCGTTGGATCCAGAGCTTGAACGCACCTGCCGCCAAGTTAGGAGACAACAGCGAGCTAGACTGGCTACGGAAGAGCGCATAGACGGCCATTTGAGCAGCGAGTCCGAGGACGAGTACGTGATGGAAGGAGAACACAACCCACCCCCGGGGAATCCTCTCCAGGTTCCCCCGGTGAATCAGCTCTTGGGGAACAACCCCATACCCCAGGTAGATGGGATTCATCATCATCCACCGCCGCCGGGTCCCACCTTGGAGTACTACTACATGCCACGGATTGCTGACATCCGCCCGGTCATCCTCTATCCGCCCATTCCAGCGAACAACTTCGAGATCAAGCCATGCTGGATTCAACTCATTACATCCTCTATCCAGTTCCATGGCTTGAAGGATGAGGAGGCATGGGTGCATCTTTCCCGTTTTCTGCAGCTGATGAACGGGTTCAAGCTAAACGGTGTCCCTGATGACGCAATCCGCCTTCACCTCTTCCCCCATTCTCTGGCGGGGAATGCTAAGAGGTGGTTGGAGACCCAGCCCCCATTGTCCATCACCTCTTGGGACGATCTGGCAGACAAGTTCATGCACAGGTACTATCCAGCATCGAAGACCACAGAGATCCAGCGGGAGATCACTCACTTCCGCCAAGAGCCAGACGAGTCACTTCCTGATGCATGGGAGCGGTACATGGGATATTTTTGGCAGTGTCCCCATCATGGCTTCAGTGATGCATTCACAGTGGGGAACTTCTACAGTGCTCTCTCCCCAGACAGCCAAAGGGTGATTGAGTCTCTATGCCCAGGAGGGGATATTCTCACTAAGACTCCACCCGAGCTGAACCAGATGATCAGTACCTTGGCTGCCAGAGATCATTCCTGGGGGCAGAGCAGCCGAGGCAGAAATCCCCGGGACCGTGGTGTGCACGCCATGGAGGCCAGGTACGGGCTCGAGCAGCAAGTGGCCGAGTTAGTGCAGAAATTGAAGCAGCCCAACAGTCTTATTCCGGGCCGAGGTACGGCTACGCCTCCAGTAGCTCAGTGTCAGTGGTGTGAGAGCCCGAATCATCTGGTGGAGGACTGTCAGGCTATGCGGGAGTCCTCTACTCCCCAAGAACAAGTGGACTTCATCGCCAATGCTCGGAGCCTTGACCCATATAGCAATACATACAATGAGGGGTGGCGCCAGCATCCCAACTTTGCCTGAAACAGCAACGTCACTAAACCACCTGGTTTCCCAGCACCAGTGGGTGGTTTTTAGCAGAGGCAGTCCTTCCAGGCTAGGCAGGGGCCACCACCACAGCAGCAGCTCTACTAGCCTAGGCAGGGGCAGCCATTCCAGCAGCCCCAGCGTCAGTATGCCCAGCCTCCAGCAGCTCCAGCTCCAGATAATCAGATGACGGATCTGAAATATATTTTGCAGGCATTCATGACCACCAGCCAGGCGAATTCCCAAGGATGGATCAGAACATAGCCTCACTGGAGGCAGGCCAGAGAAACCAAGGTGCCATTCTGCAAGATCTACAGAATCAGATTGGGAGCTTAGCTCGCCAAAACACTACCAGGGCACCGGGGACTCTGCCTGCCACCACTGTTCCGAACCCTCGTGAGCCTCACCAGCAGCTGGATGCCATCACTACCAGGAGTGGCAAGACCATATCTGCTGCTCCTGCTCAGCCCGGGCGAGACGAGCCACTACCTGCTTCAACACCTCCAGCTGATAATGCAGAAGTGGGGGAAGGCAAAGAAGCACCTGCTCCCAAGCCGCAGCCTGTGGTTAAGGAGCATGTACCCCAGTTGCCCTTCCCCACTCGCCTACATAAAGACAAGTTGGAGACAGATTTTGCCAAGTTCATGTCAATGTTGAAGCAGGTCAACATCATCATGCCGTTCGTGGAGGCACTGTCGAAGATGCCCAAGTATGCCAAGTTCATGAAAGACCTCCTCACCAACAAGAAGAAACTTGGGGATCTTTCGACAGTGATGCTAAGCGAGGAGTGTTCTGCTATCCTGCAGAACAAGCTGCCCGAGAAGCGCAAAGACCCAGGGAGTTTCACTATCCCTCTTGTTATTGGCAGCATGCATGTAGGAAAGTCCTTGGCGGACCTAGGCGCTAGCATAAATGTCATGCCCTACAAATTGTTTAAAAAGTTAGACCTAGGTGAACCTAGAGATACTAGGATGAGCATTCAGTTAGCTGATCGTTCCATCGTGCATCCTAGGGTATCATTGAGGATCTGCTTGTTAATGTTGGTGCATTCACATATCCTGTTGACTTTGTTATTTTGGATATAAATGAGGATGTGGATGTGCCGTTGATTTTGGGTAGGCCGTTTCTCGCCACCGCCAAGACGCTTATTGATGTGCATAGTGGTAAATTGGTCCTGCGTGCTGGTGATGAACATGCTACTTTTTCTGTGTCTGAGAATGGGAAGCACTCTCATTTGAATGATGACATAGATTACTGTGATGTGCTTACTGATTTTGAGACCGCACTCGCCATAACGAGTGCGGGTACTGCAGATGCTCTTGAGCGTTGTATTTTGCTAGGTGAGCAGGCATCGCAGGAGCCGCAGCTGGCGGAGCAGTTGGCCGCGCTGGAGAGTGGCCCATTCCTGGAGGGCGACAGGCTGTTGAAACCGATCTCATCCTCAATCCGCATCACTACCTCCTTGGAGGAACCACCAGAGCTGGATCTTAAGCCCCTCCCTCCTCATTTGGAGTATGCATTTCTCCGGGAGGGGAATAAGCTGACAGTCATCATCAGATCGACCCTCACACCCGAGCAGAAAGACAGACTGGTGGCCTTGCTGAAGCAGTACGAGTGAGCTCTAGCGTGGAAGATCACAGATATCCGGGGGATCAACCCCTCCTTTTGCTCCCACCGGATTTCGCTGGAGGATGAGATGCGGGCAGTGAGACAGCCGCAGAGAAGATTGACACCGAACCTGGAGGCGGTGGTTCGGGCAGAGATCGTGAAGCTGATGGACGTGGGGATCATCTTCGCCATTTCCGACAGCGAGTGGGTCAGTCCCACCCAGGTGGTACCAAAAAAGGGTGGGATGACCGTGGTGCCGAACGAGAAGAATGAGCTCATCCCGATGCGCACGGTGACTGGGTACCGTCTTTGCATCGATTATCGGCGTCTTAACGACGCCACTCGGAAGGACCACTTCCCGCTGCCGTTCATTGACCATATGTTGGAGAGATTGGCGGGGCACGAGTTCTACTGTTTCTTGGATGGGATGTCCGGGTACTTCCAGATCCCTATTGCACCGGAGGACCAGGCGAAGACCACTTTCACCTGCCCCTTCGGCACATTTGCCTACCGGAGGATCCCATTCGGGCTATGCAATGCCCCGGCCACTTTTCAGTGATGCATGCTTGCCATCTTTGACCGTCTGGTCGGCGAGATTATGGAGGTGTTTATGGACGATTTCTCGGTTTATGGAGACTCATTCTCTCACTGTCTCCATAACCTGGAGCTTGTCCTTAAACGGTGTGAAGACACGAACCTGGCACTAAGTTGGGAGAAGTGTCACTTCATGGTTTGAGAAGGCATAATTCTTGGGCATAAGATCTCCAAGATGGGGATTGAGGTGGACAGAGCGAAGATCGAGACTATCAGCAAGCTGCCTCCCCCTACATCTGTTAAGGGGATCCGGAGTTTTTTAGGCCATGCAGGGTTCTACAGGCGGTTCATCAAGGATTTCTCGAAGATCGCCCTGCCCCTGACTAAGCTTCTAGAGAAGGATGCCCCCTTCCAGTTCATTGATGCATGCACAGCGGCGTTTACAACCTTGAAGGAGAAGCTCACCCAAGCTCCTATCATGGTTGTTCCTGACTGGTCCCTACCATTTGAGCTGATGTGCGACGCTAGTGACTTTGCTGTTGGAGCTGTCTTGGGGCAGAGGCGAGATCAACACTTCTGACCTATCTACTACGCCTCGAAGACACTCAATGATGCCCAGGAGAACTACACCACCACTGAGAAGGAGCTGCTCGCAGTGGTGTTTGCCTTCGACAAATTTCGTCCCTATCTGGTCTTGTCCCATGTGACCGTGTATATAGATCACTCCGCAATTCGATACCTGATGAGCAAGGCCGATGCCAAGCCTTGGCTCATACGATGGATCTTATTATTGCAGGAGTTTGACATTGAGATTCGGGACAAGAAGGGAGCGGAGAATGTTGCAGCTGATCACCTCTCCCGGTTGGACGCACCTCCTGCGGACAACCTCGTGGAGGAGATCAACGACTCCTTCCCAGATGAGAGACTGATGATGATGTGCCTGGTGGAGAGTGTCACCCCCGGGTATTCCGATTTTGCGAACTATTTGGTGGGCTAGCAGCTGCCCAAGGGGATGACAACTCACACCAAGAGGAAGTTCTTCTCCGACCTGAAGCATTACTTCTGGGATGACCCTCATCTCTTCAGGATCGGAGCCGACGGGATCATCCGTCGCTGTGTTATGGAGAGTGAGATGGAGGGCATTCTATCTCACTGTCATGAGGGGCCTACTGGCGGTCACCACGGAGGAAACCGCACGGCAAGCAAGGTGCTCCAATCGGGCTTCTACTGGCCCACGCTCTTCAAGGACGCAGACGCCTTCGCACGCCGGTGCGACCGATGCCAGAGATTAGGTAACATCTCTGCCCGTGATGAGATGCCCCATAATGTGTTTATAACCTGTGAAATCTTTGATGTCTGGGGTATCGACTTCATGGGCCCTTCCCTCCATCTTTTGGCAATACCTATATCCTGGTTGCTGTTGAATACGTCTCTAGGTGGGCTGAGGCGCAAGCTTTGCCCACTAATGATGCTAGACGTGTTTGTGGTTTTCTGAAGCAGCTATTCTCCCGGTTTGGGACACCTAGAGCCATCATAAGAGATCGAGGCACCCATTTCTAGGGCCAGTTTGATAAGTTACTGTCGCGCTATGGTGTAACTCACAAAGTGTCTGTGGCCTATCACCCTCAGACCAGTGGCCAGGCCGAGCTAACGAACCGGGAGCTCAAGCGGATCCTGGAGAAGATGGTGGATCAGTCCCGCAAGGATTGGTCCGCCAAGCTCGATGATGCTCTTTGGGCGTATCGCACTGCCTACAAGACACCCATTGGTACTTCACTGTACCTGCTTGTCTATGGAAAGGCATGCCATTTGCCCATGGAGCTAGAGCACAAGGCCTTCTGGGCCCTTAAGCTGCTCAACTTGGATGTTAGTGTTGCAGGTGTTGAGCGCAAAATGCAGATGCTGGAGCTGGAGGAGTGGTGTTACCACGCCTATGAGAACACCAAGCTGTACAAGGAGCGCACTAAGCGCCTGCACGATGCACGGTTGCGGGGTCCGAAAGAGTTTCAGGTTTGTGATCGAGTTCTCCTCTATAACTCTCGCCTGAAGCTCTTTCCCGGAAAACTCCGTTCCCAGTGGTCTGGACCGTTCACGGTCACCCAGGTGTTCCCGTATGGCACGATTGAAATTTCCAACCCGCAAACTGAGCCATTTAAAGTGAATGGCCATCGTCCCAAGCTCTACCTGGGAGACGAGGTCGAACGTGCGGAGTTGGTGGTGGAACTCGCGGACCCTTAGTTCCGCCATGGGCGTCCAGCTAAAACACGGTAAAGAAGTGCTTGTGGGGAGGCAACCCCACCACGGTTTGCATTTCTTTTTCCCTTTTTTGGTGTTTTTGTGTCGTGTTGAGTCAGTTGCATGTCTGTGTTGAAGTTCGGTCGTGGTTATGTCTCGGTTTGGTGTTTTTGTGCAGGGGAGGTTGAAAATTTGGGGAGAATGAGCATTTTGGGCGGAAGGGTAAAATACCCAGTCGTGAGCCAAAATACCCGACCGGGTATTTTTGGCTCGTGACTGGGCCCCCTTCTGCCTTCCGGGGCGCCCGAAGGTCAAATCCCCGACCTCGAGCCAAAAATACCCGACCGGGTATTTTTGGCTCCAGAGCGGGGATTTCCAGACCTTGACATGCACCGTTTCAGGAAACCGGGGAATCCCTCGCCCCAAAAATACCCGATCGGGTATTTTTGGCGCGAGACCGGGGAATCCCTCGCCCCACTAAACGTTGCGTTGTCAAAACCCCCGGTCGTGGACTCAAAATACCCGACCGAGTATTTTTGCTATTTATAGCAAACCCCTGGTCAGTTTCTCTCTCTACCCTCATTTTTCAAAATTTTCTCCTCTCTCTTCCTCCCAAATCCTCTCCCCTCTCTCTTCTTAAGCGCCGCCGGCCGCCGCTCCCGCCGCCTGCCGCCCCCGCCCCGCCGCCGCCGGTCGTTTTCCGACGGCTTTCCGGTAATTTTCCGGCGAGCCTCCTGGGCCATTTTTGGCCTCCTTCTCGCGTCCCTCACCCAGTTTTTGAGCCTTAGCTATAGTTCTACTTGCGTTTTCAGGTGTGTTTCTTGTTAACTGCTCTTTTCCTGAAAAGTCGAACTGTCGATTGTAGGACCGAGAACTGTAATTGTCTGCATGATTTAGAATAGGGTGAGGGATGCTTTGAGTATGCATGGTTCTATCTATGGTGTATGTGCTCCCCGTGTAATTAATGTGGTTGGTTCTGTGGTTCTTGCCTTGATTCCGGTTGAGTTGCTTGTGATTCAACCGGCTGTGCTTAAAACTGTTGGCCTGGGTGGTCCTTAAGTCTGGGGGAATTGATGAACCCATGTTGTTGGTCCTGACAAGTTTTTTCTTGGCTCCACCTTTGGTTTGTTGATTTTGCAGGAACGTGTCCCTCGACCATCCATTTGTGCAGGGCCTGCGCCTGCACCCGGATTACGCGGACCAGTTCCGCCCGGTGACTCGGGGAAATTGGAGCACCACCACCATCTGGAGTGGGCAGTGTTCGAGCAGCTCCACTGCATACAGGAGCTCACCGCCGCCATCAGCCACCGCGATTGGCGGACGCTGCTGGCCATAGAGGAGTCCACCTACACTGAGCTGGTGTGGGAATTCTACACCACTTTCAAGTACGACAACAAAGCGGCCCGGGACTCCTATGTAGTGACATTCAAGCTGGGTGGCTACCCTCGGGAGCTGACCATTGACGAGTTGGCCTACGCCTTGGGGATTGAGTACCACCCATTCGACCGCCACAAGATCGAGATCCCGAACCCGACCGACTAGCACCAGGACGGGTTCTACCGCCAGATAGCCAGGGAGACCTATTGGCATGATTGCTTTGACCCTGGCCTAGACATACGTCCGCACCCTCAAGCCGCAGTGGCACATCCTGAACCTGCTCATCACTCGCTCCATCATCCCCAACATCACCGGCTCGCACAAGATTCCGAAGCGGGTGCTCTATGCCATGTACTCGATGGGGCGCCCGGAGCACATGCTCCACTTGGGTTCTTTCGTGGCCACCACCTTCTCCAAGTGCCACGGGAAGCCCAACCATCTCTACAGTGGTCCCCTGATCACCCGTTTGGCACGCCATTTCGGCATCAGCTTCCAGGGACTCCAGGATTCTTCTGCCCTAGGCGGCTCCACCCCCCTCAGCCGGGAAGTGCTCCACAACGCACTCCTCCTGGCCACTGATGGCACCCACACCTGAGTAGATGGGATTTCCAGGCCTCCTGATGAGGATGTGGATCTTGATGAAGACGAGGAGGACGCTGACTACTCCGGCGAGGAGGATGATGATGATGATGATGATGGCGGGGCCATGGATGCCGATGAGCCGGAGCCCCCGCTCTCTCCACCAGGGGACCTTTAGCCACGACGGATATCAGAGAGAGGCGAGTCTTCCGCTTGTCCTTCTGGTCCGTCGATGGCTTCGGGCCCGTCAATGGACTTCTTCACGGAGCAGTTCCAGCAGATGGGGCTCCAGTTCCAGCAGCTCGGTCTTCAGAACCAGCAGCTCATGGACCATCAGGTCCAGTTCTACCAGCAGTATTCGGCACACCAGGCCGAGTACCAGTCCAGGCTGACGGTTGTTGACGAGCGCCTCGGCCGCTTAGAGACCCATATGGGAGTCACTAGTGCTCTCATCGAGCGGGAGATAGATCGAGGCCGCCGATTGATGGAGTACTCGGAGCACCTGCTCCAGGCTTGTCACCCACCAGAGGAGCACCACTGGACCACCCGGCGGGATCATTCGCCACCACCACCACCACCACCACCGGAGGATGGAGACGACGACCTTATGAACAAGATCGACTTCACCGGTCTCGGAGGGCCCTAGTGGCATGTCTTGAGTGTTTTTCTTTTTGTCAACGTGCAAACTGTCTTGTGTCGGTTTAGTTTCTTTCTTTTTATCTTGGATGATGTACTATTAGGATGACCATTGGACCTAACGTATTGTGTTTGAGCTCTTTGGTTTCCTTTAGCTGTGCTTATTCCTGACTGGTCCTCTCTCCAGTCCGCTTCATTCGGACTGGTCCACTTCCTGTCTCCTGCAGTCCGTGCACACCGGTAACCTCGTTCCCCTTTCCTTCCCTCTTCTCCATTGAGGGCAATGTCGATCTTAAGTGTGGGGGGATGTTTATTTATCTTTTGACTGCATTAGATCTGTTTGTGTGCTTGGAGCCTAGTCCACTGTCCAAATTTTTAAATTTGAGGGCTCCAAGTACGTGTTCTTTGCAATGGCCTGCTCAGTATGCTTTGAATTGACAGTCTCTTTAGTAATGTGCAACCTAGGGAGGTAGTGTAGCACTATGGAGGATGTTGATGTATTTAAGAAGTCTCATTTCTTCTTCATATTGTGTTGGTTGATTGAGTGAATTAGTGATCTTAGGACCCTTGAATGGTGTGGTGTGGTGGACTCTCTACCTGTCATGGACTCTTGTATCATGTTTTGAAAATAACAGGTGCTCGAAAATGTGCTTTAAAATAACGTCTCCCGTGCGAATAGGGCGAAAGTGTGTAAGGGGAGACGGGAATCCGTTCCCAATTTCCACCTACTACCTCCAGCCCCCTTACATGTCTTTCCCCCGCATGAGGCTCGAGACATCCGTTCCTGGCATGGCCGGTAAGAGTCGGGCTCCCGCAAAACCTCTGCTAGGTGGGAGCCCCCATTTCTGAAAAAAACAGGTTGGAACCCTTGAAAAAAACAAGAAAAAAAAAACAGAAAACAAGCAAAAAGGAAAGAAAAGGGGTTCCAACCATCTTCAAGAAGAAAATAGAGCACCTTAAAAAGGTGAGTCCATGATCTTTTGTTTTTGAGAGTCCATTCATCCACGATTCATTTGTCCTCTGTTCACTATTTGCCATGATGCCGACTCGAGACTAGCGCTCTCGCCGAAGAAGCTATGAGATGACTTGTGTGTTGGTTGACCTCGTAAGCTGCTAAATGATCTAGGAAATCCTCTACCTATGATCGGGGTTGTTGGTTGCTATAGAGGTCTGGAGACTTGCATTGGTTTGGTTAGGTTTGCTTGGGGACAAGCAAACGGTTAAGTGTGGGGGAGATTGATAGACCGATAATTGCACATGTTTTTACCCCTATTATTGAGCCGTTTGAGATGTTGATTCTCGTGTTTTAAGCCGATTTCACGCTAGATTGTGCGTTTATGTCATATTTCAGGACCCGGCATTGGAATCGAGGCGAAGGAACAAGATTCGGGTCGAAAGGAGCAAGTGAGGTTTGAAGTGTGTTGGAGAGCAAAAATACCCGGCCATGGGCAGAAATACCCGGTCGGGTATTATCTGGCCATGACCGGGGATTTGAGGCTTTGGCGTCCGTGAGAAATAGAAGGGGGCCCGGGCAGGAAGCGAAAATCCCCGGTCGGGGATTATTGGCCATGACCGGGGATTTCCCCTGAGGCAAAAATGGTGCGTTTCAATTATACCCGGTCGAGACTCAAAATACCCGACCGAGTATCGCGACAGTCAACCTTTTAAAGGAAAAGAAGGCCAAAAATCAAGGGTTCCGAGTTTTGGAGAGTCAGAGCGATTCCTAGAGAGAGAAAGCGACGAACCAGAGTTCCCAAGTGCCATAGCTTGATCTTCATCACCATTGGAGCCCGACTTGAGCTTGGAGAAGTGCCGATCGACGACCAGGAGCATAAACTCATTCTTCACAGTATGATTTCTGCATCTGAATCTGCTTTTGCTTCTCTCTCCATGGAGTAGTTTTCCCATTCATCTGAGTATGGAGAACCCTAGATTTGTATGTTAGGTCTGATTGTATGAACCCTAGTACAGATTTTATGAGTTGATTATATTCGATTGAGGCTTGAATGATTGAATGACTTGAATCCTGATCAAATTCCTGTTGTTTCTGCTTTAACCTAGAATGAGAATATCTGCCTAGGTTGATAGAGCACCCTTAATTGAAGGTAGTGAATTGGCGACTTTAGTCGAGGAGCCAATTCACTATTTTGTACCGAATTCAATTCGGTAGTGGAGGTCTGGTTCGTTAGGGCCTCAATCTGTTTACTCCGGTGGAAGTTTGTCGCCCGCTGGAGACTCAGATTGAGAGGGTCTGGAGACCTTTAGTCGAGACTTCAGACTGTTTAAGAACCTTCCGCAGTATAACTTTCATGAAAACTTAACTTGGTAAATTTCAATCCGGCTTAACTGTAGTCTAGGGGGAACCTTTCTCGACTTGAAAACAACCGTTTAACTTGCTTTGTTTGTTTGTTAATTTGGACTTGCACTAAATTTTCACTGTTAGATAATAAGAATTCACTGAGTAGTCATCAAATCTAGGACCTGGGTTGACATTAAAACCCAAACCCGCTATACTACGCTTTAGGAAGTGGTTACACTTGGCCAATTTCTAGAGTGACAGTAGGAGTGAGTCACGCACCTACCTCAACAGAGAAGGCATCCTTCGATAGACAAAACACTCAATACTCACTCAACCTGCTAAATCCACCAAATTATCCACCCTCGCCAATGGCCTACTAGCCCAAACACCAACCAAAAATTCATTGCTACTATTGCTCTTAACCACCAACAAATCTGCCAATCCTTCAATTACTGGGATTACCATGAAGCTTGGATCAATGCCTTCTTCAAGCAAAACCATATGTACCGACACTCCTGGAGTTTTTTTTGGGATTACAAAACTCCCATTATTTTCCCCAACTGGTTTATGCACTAGTGGGATCTTTTTGGGCCAACTTAAGATATCTATCCAACTGAGATACAAGAGGGATATCAAACCTTTTGTCAAAAATATTCTGGTCCAGGATTACCGCTCCTCAAATTTTGTTACTACATCAAAGTTCCTTGGATTACAGCCTTGGAATTCAGTTACCAAAACCTATGCCGTCACAAAGGTACCCATGTTAGGCCGTAGCTTCAAAACCAAATATTGGGCTGCAAATCCTCGCCCAGAACAAGCCTACAAACCTCAAGTCCTCCAATGGTTCAATAACAATCCTGAACTGTCCAAAGTTATCGAAAAATGCTCAACACAATTTTTGCAAACAAAATCCTCAATCAGCGCTCTCTTAGCTGGCGCCAAGACTGAAGAAGAATACTGCCAAATTCTCAAAGATGTGACGTCTAGCTCAACATCTAACGCAGATTCCATGTTCCAAAACCATGACCTGGATGAAGAAGTGCTTGGTCCTTTGCCAACAAAGAGCACTAAGTTGAAGACAAAGAAGAAGTGACCACATAACTTCTTCCACTATCATATAGACAAAGAAGAAGTGACTCCACTTCCAACCCACTCAATTTGGTTATGGTAAGAAGACCACAAATTATGTATTTTTCTATATATTATAATTGTAATTTTGGTTATGATATGTGACATAATTATATAAGTGTCCACATTGTCATCATTATTTTTTTCATTTTATTTACCAAAAGGGGACTACATTTCTCTATAAAAGGAGGCTCCCTTCACTTGTTATAGTGGAGTTGTTTCGAGTGGGAATTGCTCACTTGCAAAGCTTCCTCCCATCATCTTCTCTCAAGAATTAATGTGTAAGAAGTCTAGCAAACTATCAATTTTACTTCCTATTTTTCAAATCATCTTGAACCTTTATTTACTTTGTGCATAACTGGTCATCTCCAATATCTATTTTATGCAAAACTGGTCATCTCCAGTATTTAATCTTCTGCTAATTTGGTCATCTCCAGTATTTATCTTCAACGAAACTGGTCATCTCCAGTATTTGTATTTTTCTAATCTGGTCATTTCCAGTATCATTTACGTTGCAAACTATATATATATAACGAGAAAGTAGCCTACCACAATTGGAAAATAACAAATTATCAAAGAAGAAGAAAAAAAAAAGTGCGCACAAATAATTGTAAAATATAATACACTTTCTATATTTACACTTCTCCAATTCCAATTTCCAGAGCTTTTATGCATTAACGTCGCAACCTATACACTTAGCATGTGTCATCTAGCACACACTTTTCTTTTTATTTTATTAATTTTCCCTATCTAATGATCTGAACTCACAAAATAGTTTAATTTTTTTTAAACCTTTTCAGTCATCCAATAAGAATGTGTCATACAGCACACACTCTCTATTCTTGTTCAATTCCCTAAAAATGCTTAATCGATTCGTATATGTTTCATTTAAACTACAACTTTACATATTTTTTGGCTAAAAAATCATATTTAATGTGATCTGCACAACTATATCATATTGCTATATCTGAAATAAAAATAGGGTTATAGGTATAAAATACCACTCTACTATGAATTTTTATCAAACATGCCCCTGGCCCTCTACTTTGTTTTACATCAGAAATACCCCTTTATTTTGGAATCATAATCAAACATGCCCCTCTGTTAAAATTCCATCAATAAATCGTCAAACCGATCGAACTCGCTGTTTAAATGATATAAAATGACTAAAATACCCCTAGATAATTTTCAATCACTCAACCCCATATTCTCCCTCTTCCGAACACATCTATCCCCACCTCTTCAAACACATAGACCCCCTCCACCCTAACCACTTCCCTCTGTTAAATATACTTTCATTCAATTATATATGGTGGCGTATTCGGTGCACCCACTTTAATGTGAAAACGATATCAGTCATCACTTATGGTTTCATGAACAAGAAACACATGAATTTGTACAAAAATCAGTTAAGATTTACTTTGATTTGAATGGTTTAGGATTTAGGAATTTAGGGTTAGGGTTTACAATTTGGGATTTTGGGTTGGAATTCAAAATTTAAGGTTAAGGGGTTATGATAATGGATTGGTTAGTTGTGATTCTATATTATATCATCATATTAGATTAATGCTACCTATTAAAATTCAAAATTCGATCTATTATTACCACTTTTAGAGTTGAGTGCATTGAATTCACCCAAAAAAGTGAGTGCACCGAAGTAGCCACCATATATATATGATCCATTCTATCGTACACCAGCTAAATATGGCGGTATGTCATACACCACCCATCTCTGTCGTGTGATCCATCTTAACGACCGAAATAATTAGCGGTCTCTTTTTTTTTTTTTGGAATTATAAATATAATTACAGTATCAATCCCTCACAACCCAAAAACGTTACATTCTAATCCACTTCCGTTGGATGATCGGCCAGGACGTACGAAGGCCAAACGACCCAACCCTCAACTGCAAACCACCCAACCCTTTTCTCGTCCTCTCGTACCACTAGCCCTTCCTCCGTCTCGCGTTCTCGTGCTCTATCTCTCTCTATTTCTATCTCCCATAGCTCACCGCCTCCTCTATTCCGACAATCGATTCCACTTCAATCGATTCCAATTCCATACTAGAACTTTGGATTCACCACCCCCGTTCTCTGTTGAATTCGATACAAGAAATTATGATGCACAAACTCTTCTTCTTTCGTCCTTCCATTCAAAAAATGAAACAATCATTCGCCATCTCCGACCAGAGCACCTGGCCCAAATCGAGAGGCATGGTACACCAGCCGCCTCTCTCTATTACACGATTGCACAAAGCAGACCTCAAGTTTAGAAACACATTCCATAAGTTCGTCAAAGCACACCAGATGACCAATAACGTACACCACAAGTTTATTATTGTTTGCCACAAGTAACGTAGAGCAAACCACATGTTTATGAAAGCACGCCACAAGTCTATCGTCTTGCCCCTTTATTTATTTAATTTTTTATTCTTGTTCCAATTAGGTGTATTCCGTTCTGGGATTGTTTAAGCTTGAGGAAACAGACGAAGAAGAGGGAATTTCAATCGAATTGTGGGTGGATAGTCCGTTGTTTTAGTTCTTTAATTTATTTAGTATTCATATGAAGCTTCTTGCTGAAGGTCAATCTATGGCTTGCTGATCAGTGATATTTAGGGTTTGTTTCTGGCGAAGGAAGAACACGATGAAGACAGAATTTCATTCGAATTGTGGATAGTCATCATAATTGTGTTTGCGAATTAACCAAACGATTCGGCATAGAGTAATGCAATAATTTGGGATCCAATTTGTGATTCTTTTTTGGGATTAATGGGCCAAGCAATAGGTGTAAGTAATATTTGTTATTAAAAAATCCTGGATCATTTCAGCTGGTTTTGGAAACTTAATAGATGTTGATTAGCTTTCGTTGTTGTAAACGTATTAATTAGTGATGAATTCCGATTATTATGTAATTAAATGAGTTTTCGGTAGATGGACGAATGCTTGAATTGTTTTTAATTGGTGACGAATTCATTTAAATTTATCTACTAGTACAAGGGGGCCTTTTAATTACACGCTACGTGAAGCTAATTACCGATGTCAATCGTTGGAGAGGTAATCAAGGGGGTCTTTTTAGTACATGTAACTTTATGTTTGCGTTCCACATCATACAACCATACAACCTCTGCCCTTATTTGTACTATTGACCACATCCTAGCCTTGTAAGGCCAATGCCTCATTAAACTCAAGTGAAGGCGTTATGACTAATTACTTTTACGAACTTAATGAAGTATTTCACGAATGAAATAGGAGCCACAACAATTAAATAGGAACTGAAATTTGCCATGTCACAATGAAATAAAGATATGATACCCATTGTGGATGCTAATTGCTAAATAAGCAATTCCTTCTTGCTATTCATTCCCAACCCTTGACTTGACTCTATTTCACCAAATAGGGTGTCTAACATGGGAATACTTGAATGGGGTATTTTTCATAGAACTGTATGTGTCATTGTAGGAGAGACTTTGAAGTTATTTCCCTTAGCATAAAATTTAACGTAACGAAAAAGGCCAACAAATATATTCACTTAGGCTTGCAAATTAATTTTGCGCGCAACGACAGCCGTGTAAAGCTCGCTTGTTCAAAAAAAAAACTAAGGGTTATTTGAGCGAAACTCACGGATGAGGGTTACAGAGTTGATGTGGATGATGCATTTATTAGAAAGGAAATCAATATTATTTATTTTATAGATAACTATAATTGCCAAATCAAGCATTGACGGCGAACTGGCCGGATGTAGAGCATGATACAAAAGAATTTTCCCCCTCGCTTTATACCTATCTTCTGGATTCAAAACCTATAATTTGGGCAGTCCTTTGCATTTGGTAAGAAATTTGTGGCGTGGTTGCTTTAATTATTGGTTTACATGAGCACCACTATTAAGAAATAGAAAATTCGCAGCTTACATAAGGAGAACTGGACAAGCACCACATGAGGTACTGGTTCCTCAATAATTTTGTGGCCAAAATCGATTGTTAACATTGATGATCATAGCTTACATAACGAGTTCAATCTTGTGAACCAAACCAAAAACCCTACCATTACTCAGGTCATGCCGCCTTATACCGTCAAGGGTTGTGCCAAGTACCGCCTTAGGGCTTCGAGAGTTATAAGCAACCTACTATACTTGCGTTAGGGAAGATTAACAACATGTAGGTGTCAACGTAGCACAATACTTTCACCAAATGAAGAAGTATAGTTGTATAACATTTGTTATGGAAACGTTAACTGCATTTGGTGAAGTCTCGTGCTATATTTAGACGTCCTACAAATTGCGACTTTCCACTGTGCCTCCAACGCAGCTCAATCCAGAACAAACAAGACAATAAAACAAGGAAACTGTTAAACAACTTTTGGGCCAACATCGATTGTTAACTTTGATGATTAGGTTAGGGTTTATGGCTATTATCTTCGTTTGGGGTGGGCCCACTATCGCAAGAAGAAGAATAATCTGGCAGGATATCATAATGGGTCAGGGCAACGAAAGCGATAGTGATTATCCTTGACGGCAATCTCCACCTACTCAGGGTCTGCTTCTTTCTTATTTTTGTTTTTGGGTTTCAGTCAAACAAAGAACGAGGGAGAGAATAAAGTAAATGGGAGGAGGAATGCGGAGGGAATGGGGGAGAGAATAACGTAGATGAGAGGAGGAAGTCGGAGGGTCGTCTTAGAAGTATTTTTTTAGGGATAGAGACACTTTATTTATATAGTCGACCTCGTAAGTCTTTGCCCTCGCCGTTAACGGAAAATTGCACTCTTGCCACTGACACTATTTTTGGGTACTTAAGTCATCTACATCTCTAAGTTATGTTAGCAATTTTTAATGTGGGTCCCATCTATTATTTTAATCTACCTCAACACACTACAATTGAAAAGTTAGTAATTAAGAAAAATAAAAAAGACAACAATTACCTATGTGTCATTGTTAGAAGACTTTCTAATTTAGCAATCTTGCTAAATTAGAAAGCGCTCCCACATCCCAAGCAATTGCTAGAAAAATGCCACATAAGCTCCAACTCACTTTAGCAATTGCTAAAAATTGTAAAGTGTAAATTGCTAAAATTGATGATGTGGGTGTAGGGACCACATTTAGAAATCACTAACCAATTTTAGGGATGGTTATGCAAAAATGAAATACTCTAGCACGACACACACCACAAGACTCGTAAACATTGGCTAGAAAGTGTATAAAGTTGTCCACAAGTGTAATGATGGTGGGAGGAAGAGAGAGTGGGCCACGTCTGTTAGGGGGAAAGACATGACAATGGGAGGAAGTGATAATTTGCTACTTGCTAGTCAAGCTAACCATCAAACATGCAATAAACCATCAAACCAAAAGAATGAACAAGACGAAACCTCTATCATTGTTTGGTTTCAGTCGTAGAAAGAATAGGGAAGAGAATGGGAGAGATTGGAGGAGGAAGTCGGAGATTAGCTTACATCACATGTGAGGAGCTAGGGGTTCAATCATTTTCTTTATATACTCGACTTTGTTATCCTTTGCCCTTGACGCTATTAAACAATTACACACTCTGCCACTCCTTTTACCTTTGTGAACAAAAAGAAGTGAAAAACACAAAAAATTGAACAAACTTGGGAACTGTTATTATAGCACTATGATTGATCGTTTAATATATTGTTTCTCATTTTTTTGGGTAGAATTCAGTTTCTTGTTTGTAAAGTAATTTCATTAAACCATAAAACACAATGGATTATGAAGTTACAATTATAAATGACATTGTTTATGAGCAATATCTTCACGACATGGCAACCTCCATTACTGTGATTTGTTATGTCATGTGTTGAAAATTGAAATATATCATTAGGTCTAGACGAGTATGGAAGTGCAAAGATTGGTGGACTCCTATAATGTATCTCTTGACTTTATCTTTCACGTCATTGTCTCTCGTGTCATTGTATGGATTGATTTCGAGGTCGGTTGGAAATGTACGGTATCGTTTGCTTGTGGGATTTGGGTGATGAATTTGGCACCCAAATCTCAAATATCAAGGATTTGGCACAAATCCATTGTTTGTTAAGGGACAGAAATCCGTGGACCACACGGATTTGGACCCTTTTTTATATCCAAATCCATGGACCCCACGGATTTTCAAATCCCACATTTCATTTGGGATTTGATAATGGAAGACAAAGTTTTGAGACAAATTCGTCATAAATCTATGATCAAAATTAACTAAACAAACAATGTAATCTTCCAAATCCACAATGCAACAAATCTATCATAAATCCAAAGGTTTTTAAAACTCAAAATCCTTATTTTCAAATCCAACATGCAAACGAGCCAGGTAATCTCACATTCCATTGTTTTTTTACATAGTTAGGGGACGTTTGGAGGTTGTGATTCTTTAGCTTAATGAATTTTATCAATGTGTGCAATCTAAATTGATGATTTGCTTGACTAGGTGTATTTGAAAAATCACTTGTTTGGAGGTGTAGATTGTGCTTTTCACAAGGTTTTACCATGTTTGGTTTTCTAACCAATCCGAGCCTCCATCAAATATAATAGTCAAAGTAGTAGTTACAATTAATTGGGCTAAATTACATGTGATATGGGCCACAGAAAATTAACAGGCCCTACAGGAAGATATAGCTCTCTTTATTCCAAGCATATGATATGGGCCACAGAAAATATTCAATGGGACAATACTAAAATAAGAAGAAAAAAAGAGTGATTAACTAGTCCCTTCACCCCACTACCGTTATAAGCTAATGAGTAAAAAAACAACTAATTGCCAAATTCAAATTGTTAGTTTAAATGTATAAGTATTAGTAAGGTAAGTTAACCGTCTAACTGTGTTAACCTCGAGTTAATTTCGCATAGTAACCGCGGATTCTGACACAATATCTTATCATTGAGATCATTCTTTATATCTCCTCGTTGCATTTGAGAATTTATGGCATTCTTAATTAGATTTGTGGCATGCTTAATTTATGTTGTGGTACACATTATTTGCTCAGTTATTAGTAACTTAACCATCACAAAGTGTTAACCCCCTAGTAATTGCGCACAACAACTGCTGTTTCTGACAAAATATATCCTCATTGAGATCATTCCCCCCCCCCCCCACCCCCCCCCACGATCTTCTGCCTTTAATTCCTTAACGTCCCAACTTCTCTACACAACCTGGTCACTTCTTTCCTCTATTTAGTCGCTCATTATAACTCTTCTTCTTCTCATCCATTTCTCCTCTCCTTCACTTCCAGTTTCGAGAATGGTTGGCCAAACCCACACGGATCACAGAAAACCAATGACACTCCTCACATTGTCCAATTTGGATTGCAGAAGTGTCATGAGGCAGGCTGAGTTCTACTCCTTCTCGAGAAATACCACCATCATGTACGAGTATGAGTTCATTTCCCTATCCCCTTTTCCTGCTGAAGTGAAGACCTTGATCACCAATCTCAGTTGGGAAGATGAATTCTCCATCCGAAATCCAAATTCAACCAGGTACTTCCTGCTGGTGGTTCGGAAGTTTTACCACAACCTACATGGTGATGGTCCTGGCGAATCCTACCCGAGGTTGGTATTTTTGGGGCGTCGTCTTTGTTTCCAACATGAAGATTTTGCAGAGATTCTTGATATGCCCTTCGATGGTCTCAGCGTTTGTTCTGTGCTTGACTTAGCATCCCATGGCTTCAACTTTCACGAGGAACTTCTCAAGCTCACAAAGGGGAACTTTGAAGTTGAGGTGCTTTCGGATTTGCTTCGACTACTGCACTGGCTTCTGGTTAACTTCTTCCTTCCCCGCTTTTGCAACCACGACATCATTAAGGGATCAACCTGTTCGTCCTTGTCAATGCTCAACATGGACAAAAGGTAAATTTTTTCCTCTCTCATGTGTATGAACTTGTTGAGTGTTGCTCCTCAGCATGACAACTGGTGGACGGCTTTGCCTTATGCCACGCTTGTCTCCAAATTTCTCGAACGTGTGGGCATGGATCTGGCCGACTACGCTCTTGAACATAACTCTGCCTCTCTTCAGTCTTTTGCATTTTGGATGTGACTAATACCTACCGATCGCTGAGGGTTCATGGCGATGATGAACCAGAGCCAGCCGAGTCTTCCTCAAACGTCCTCGACTAACCCTCACAGTAGAACATGTTGTTGACGTCACCAATGGCATGGCAGCAACATTAGAGAAAGAGAGGCGATAACAAGGAGTCGAGGAGTAGTTGCATGAGTAGGCGACCAGCTAAGGGGAGCAGAGGAGAGGGAGATTGTTCTCCGTTTTGTTATCCAATTATCTGTTAACTTTTGTTCTGAGCAACTTCTTTCCTTTTCTTTAAAAATGAAAACTGTCAAGTAGTGAGTGAGAGTCTCAGTACACATTTGACTAGGCAAAGTCTCCAGGATATTTTGTTTGCATTTTAATTGTCGTAATCTTTAATTTTGAAGTCTTTATATTTATTGGATCTTTCCCTTTCTCCACACATACTGAAGATAGTAAGTTTGAGTGATATGGTCGACAAGTTATACATCTTTCTATTTGTGCTTTAAATTAGTGCAGGAAGATATTATTACATATGAAAATCTGAAGGAGAATCATGGACAGGTCGAATACAGGTGGGTGGTGAGCAAGCTTGTGAAACGAAGAAGTTGTTGAATATAGAAATCAATCCAAGACTGGCGAGACAATTTCAAAAAAAGGCCTTCGAGTTCAACAACTAGTTTTCCCAAAACGTTAAATATGTGTTTATGAGTCTTCTGAAGAGTAACTTTGATAGGAAAATAGCTAGTTTATAGGACTTTCCCTTGGGATCAAAGGGCCTATCGGAAACAAAGGTAGAGGTGCCTGAGACAGTGGTTTTTATCTCAAGTTGAGGTGTTTTTGTTTTGCCAATGATTCTCTAATAACATCTCCTGGAAGCAGTGTATGTCTGCTTTGATTCTTTCCTCTCGTCTTCTTATTTCACTGTATTATGGCCTTGGGCCAGTGAAGAACTGCTCTTTTGTTGGGCTCAAGTTTTCATGTAACCCAGTAGAAGAAAAGATACGAGATGGAAACCTAGAATGACATATGTCTCAGTTGTCCTGTGGAAGACAAAACGTTATCTTCCTCTTATTTATTCGCTGGGCCTTAGCCGGGTTCGGGTTAAAGGGCCCCCAACCCGTTGGTTCAAATCATCAGGGAACCAACTTTTCTTCTACCTTTCACTTTGAAGTTTGAACAGAATTGCTTTACTAATATCCAAGAAATTCTTACCGTCTATCCATCCTTCATTAAATTCAACGGATTCAAGTTTCCAATCGATCCGCAACAATAATAGAGTAGCCAATCAGATATCAGCGTTTCTTTACCCTAATAAATAAGAAATCATACTTTCAATCTCACTCGTTCATCATTTTTCTCATCAAATTCTAGTCAATATTTCTTGTTAAAAAAATATTTCTAATATAATTGGTGATTTTTATCATCAAATTTTAGATATGACAGACAAATATACAAAGAATAAATAACCACGATTACAAAGTCTCAAACTACAATACTTTATTAAGTTAAGGAGATAGGGCAACCCGAATGGAACGGTGCCACTAGCTTTCTTGAGTTACGAAGAAGTACTAAAGAAAACGTAATGATGATCACGAACCCTTACTAACTATACAATGAGTTAAATTGGACACGAAAAATGTCGCTTTAAGATAAGGTACGTAGTGTCTATAATGATATATATTCGATTATGCACATGCATATTCAATTAGTGTTGTTTTAATCAACTTTCTTCATTCTAGTGAATTTTCGTCGTACTTTTCCTCCTACGTAATGTGAGAATATTGGTTGGAGTTATAAAGAGAAATCATTACCCAACGTGTATGGACATGGTTCTGATTTTGTACTCGTTTGTTCTGTGGGTATGGGTATGGGTAAAACCCTATCTACGTTGGATATGGTAACTTATATGCACTATCCGCCCACAACCCGACCCGTTGTCATCTCTAATTCGATTCTAGTTTTATAGGTGGCATGATTTGTCACAATTCGAATGGTGGGCTTTAAGTATATGTATTTTCAATTGTGTGCAAATGTTTTTTGGGACTTCTATGTGATACAAGACTTACTCTCGAAGAAGGTGATTGGCGCGGGAAGATTACGTGAAAGACTATACTACTTGGAGCCTATATTGAGTGAGGGGGTAGACATGACAGTCAAAACGGGTCCGATCATATCAACCTCTGACCGATTTACGGAGCAAGGAGTTATGCAAGGGCCAGGAGATTGATATTTTTCTAGCAAATTTTACAGTTCATTGTGGCATTTTAGTAACCACCAAAGATACCATGAAGCATTTGCCTAAGTCATTCAAGTTATGATTGAAATGGAAGAACATTTAGAACCATATAGGCAAAACTGATCGAGTAGAAGAACATTTAGATACAACAAAGATAAAACTAATAAAAGACATTATACAACTTTCAAAGCTACAAATATTGGTCATATAAAAGTCGAAGATGAGATGGTTGAAATATGAACACCCAACTTTCTATACTCTTATTATTTGATTAGTCGAGATTTGGATAAAATATAATCACATAATCAAATATATAAAGAAATTATCAAAATAATTACATTGAAGAAAAATGAAAATATCTATAAACAAAATACGGGACGACCATCCCATCACCTTTGATCCGGAAAAATGGGCAGAAATGGGCCAAGCAAATACCTGAAGGCCCAACGAATAGACCATATCTACATCACATAATAATGATCGATGAGTCTCTAGGTTCCACACCAAACCCCTCCCCCCACGACCCCCCCCCCCCCCCCCCACGCTTCCCCTGATCACGGTTTCTCTCCTGTCGTCCAACAATACCGCCGCCTCCATGCAAACGCAGCCGCATTAATCATAGTCCCAGAGATTCCTCACCGATGAAAATTTTCACAGGGGTAAGTATGGCACGCAAGATGAAAGCAACAACACAAGCTCTTGCCAAAGAAGGTAAGAACGATGGCAAAGAGGTGTTCTCGTTGCCACTTCATTAGGTATTGAGGTTTGATATCTATACTTTCTGGTCACATTGGTTATGTTTCTGATATGATTTCTCCACATTATGGCATGTCTCATGAATCCTGTATTATGCCTTTTACAAAGTCTGTGGTCTCCTATTGGCTTGTATTGGGTATGACTTCATCTGTGTTCCATTGCTTATGTCCCAACAGTCCATTCTTGACCGAGTGAACTGCAGTCCTTCAAATGCACTGGCTCTGCCAACTTGCAGGCACAGACTTTACAAAGATTCCAAGCAACAATTCGAGGAGCTACTGAAGCAGGGCCACCTCACCATTGGATAATAAGAGGTGGTAGGAGGAACACAACTCAACACATATGTTGAGGCCAGTCAGCTATGCGTCCCCGCTATCTCTATGAACAAGGACGATAAAGAGAGAGAACGTGATCTACCAGACCTCCCCTATTTCCCTGGTGGGCTTGGTGCGATTGACACACTAGAACATATGAGCGATATTGTATATTAGGTATAAGTATAATCTCTAATCCGTTTTTTACCATGCTCGTCTTCTTCATACTTATATGCTATACTGTGCAAAATGATAGCCCGTGGATTGGCT
Organism: Linum tenue; assembly: GCA_946122785.1. Classification (NCBI taxonomy): domain Eukaryota; kingdom Viridiplantae; phylum Streptophyta; class Magnoliopsida; order Malpighiales; family Linaceae; genus Linum; species Linum tenue. Next base: position 39,061,727 of record CAMGYJ010000008.1, read on the forward strand.
GGTTAATGTTCTACACTATTTATAATTTGTTTACCGGCATACGATTTGAAGGAACGCTATGAGCAACACAGAATGGCCATTCTGAAAGCAGCAGAAGAATATAATTCAAAAATCAACCAATTGAGTGAGCATATAAAAATGCTAAAGCAACGTACTGGTGCTCAGTCAGTTGGTGGGCAAGACATTGGGAATGCAGAGAAAGAGGACAGTGATAAACTCGACAAGCTTGTTGAGGCTATGTGCAAGGTACGACATTATGTATTTGTGGATTGCAATCTGCTCTATCAGTGTCATGTATGCTTGATCTTCCATGTGGCGAGCATGATTTCTTTTACTAGTCGAATCATCTGCAAGAATCAATAAACACAGAGGAGAAGCCTCAGTTGCAAGAAGGTGAAGAAGGGAACAATGTTGAAGAAACTGAGAAACAATGCAGTGAAGAAATGATGCGAAATAAAAATCAATTCGTTGATGTCAAGAAGCCCGAGGAGGACACAAAAAAGGTGACTTTTGCCTTCATGGTTGAAGCCTACTGAAGGATTTTGTGGTAAGCTTCATCTTATTGATATATAGATGGTGACTTTTATGGTAAGTTTGTTATGTTTGCTTATAAGGTGGAGGAGCATGAGGAGGAGGATGGAAAGAGTTCAAGGTCAAAGAAACGGAAGCATTCTGGAAACAAAAAAAAAAGCAAGGAAGAAGAGGCACTCCAACAAAAGACAAGATCCCTTTATTAGTGGTCTTGGACAAATCGAGCAGGATAAAAGGTTGCACAAAGTTATCCTAAAATACGTGAGGGAGCTAGTGGATGAGTAAGTTAATTGTTGATATCTATGCATTTAATGGACGTGTTTATCATTTTCCTGTTCTAGTGTATCATGTTTCCCTTATGGTCTCTTATAGGAAGGAGATCCTTTTCAGACGTACATACTACTTCTTCTCCCTGACAAGGTTAGACACAAAGACAATGGCACACGAGAGTGAGGTGTCCAACGATTTTGTTGATGCTTACAGCGACTACCTCAATCGTCAAAAAGCAAAGAACATGGCATTCAAAAGGTGGGTGTTCTCCACATCAAAAGCTATGAGTTACAAAGATCTCTGGCTACAGCTGCACTATCCAACTCGTTCCATTCATTTCCCATATATAGTAAATATTATTAACTATGCAGTTTGGAGTTCAAGAAATATTGGATGTGATGAAAAAGGAGCCAGATTACGAGTTGGTAAAAGCAAATTACTTTGATGAGATTAAACTTGAAATTGCAACCTGCAAATGGATCTCACACAATGTTGACTTTCGGAAGTGCGACTATGTGGGTGTTTCTTACCGCTTCTCTCTTATGGTGTCTATTGCTTTGATGGTGGATTACATTACTTTGTTCCTAGTCTAAGCAAAATCATTTGGTTCTATTTTTGTTGACAAGCAGTGGATCTTTCCACATCTCCACAATAGACACTACATGACATTTGTTGTCAATTTGAGGGACAAGAAGTTCCAATATTTGGATAGCATCAACCCCTAGAGCTTGAAGGAGTATAAGGACATTGGACAAATGGTCGTCAAGTGTGCCATTGTGATATGATCCCAATTGGCCAGCTCTACACTGGTAAATTACTTGACGAAGAAGCTACAAAGTTGGGAAAAAGGAAGGCAGAATTTGGCTAAGTCAAAATCCATGTTCAGGGTACATACTTTGGAGGCATGGTTCTCTCAATTGGGTTGGTAGAAATTCAATTTTAAGGGTTTTTTTTCCAGATCAAGTGTCCATCTTTCCAATGATATGATTTGTGGATCCAGATGATTTCATTAAGGTTGTTTTCCAAGGCCTCAAAGTTGCTACCTCAAAACTGGAAAACTGCCAGAAAATGGCTAAGGCAGAAAAGTGTGTTGTGAAGCCTACTTTGGAGCTTAATTCGAGGAGTATGGATCTGATTCAAGTCCAAAGGCTTCCACAACATGAAACTAGGTATGTTTATCTACTAAGGGAAGGAATCGGATGAAAGATTGGAGTTCTGGAAGGTCTTGAACAAAAGGCACGAAGTTAGTACGAAAGCTGCTTTTGGACTGTTTGCTGGCAGCTTACTTGCGCTTGAAGAAAAGGAGTTTAAACCCAAATTTTGTGTCCTTTTAGTGTAGACTTTTACCTTAATTGTTGCCTAGTTCTATTAGGATTGTATTAGGTTTTAATTGCCTTTAAATACCCTTCTATTTACGTTGTAAAACATAAGACTTTGATTAATCGAAAAACACACCTTTGGTTTTGTGCAAGTTGCGACTTGTTTGAGTTTGGTGGATTCCAAGCTTGCGAGCTTTGTATCGATTGAATATTCTCTTCAATCGTGGTCGAGCAGCTACCCTTTTATACCATACGAGCTTTCCACAGGTGTGGAATTGTCTGTTGGTTCCGTTTTATCCCAAGTTCGTATTAAGAACGCTTCGTTCTTGATTCGAGCTCAATCGATTCTTTGATTGAGTGGTTTTTTGCGTGACTTTGATAACATACACCCCCCCCCCCCCGGCGTATTAAGTGGTATCAGAGCCCCGTTCTACACAAGGGCGAAGGAGAAGAAGAACTTGCTGTTTCGGTACAAGCATAATTTGAAATTCAAAATAGGGCAGCCCCTGTACGTACCTTGCAGTTGCTGTTTCTTAAGTGAATTTTGATGGAAAATTTATTGGAAGTAAAGGAAATGGAAGAAGGCAGAAGGGAGGCCAATATTCTGAAATTTCGTGGCCAAGAGCAGCAGCCAGCAACTCGAGTTCAACATCGCGAATCCGACGAGCAGAGAGATAACTTATTTCACAACAGATGCATTGTCGATGGGAAATTATTATCGCTAGTGATCAATGGAGGATCCTATGCAAATATTATCAGCCTAAACTCTGTCCAGAAGCTCGGATTAATGATGCAAAGGCATCTAGAGCCTTACCAACTCGGCTGGATCAACGAACATGGTACGATTAATATCACGAAGCAAGCGGTGGTTCGTTTTTCAATCGGTGGTTACGAAGACGAGGTTAATTGTGACGTGGTGCCCATGAATTGTGTTCACATGATGCTGGGAAAACCGTGGCAATTTGATCGCGAAGTTTCTCATGATTGTCGAACCAATCGGTACAAATTCAAACATAATGGTAGGAAGATAGCGCTGAAACCTCTATCTCCGGATGAAGTTTACGGTGATTTAAAGCAGATGGAGGAGAATCGAGATATGGGAAAGGAATTCAAGGCTCAGTTTTGGGTTGAACGACGAATTGGTTTCATTTTTTTGAGTTTTCGAAAGCTTCCCAAGGAGGTTCCAGAACCGCCAACGACAGCTTGCAATGAGCTCTATTTTTCGTCGCAAAAACAGAGCGTCGACATAAGCAGTTCTTCGGAGCAGAGGCATTAGTGGAGGTTGATGGAAGGTCTGTAGAGCGAGGGAAGTCCTGGCGAAGGATGCCGACGCATAAATCACGCCGGCGATGAATGTAGAACCCCCTGCATCACCGGTAAAACAGAGCGTCGAGCGGGCTCTCGTGGCTGCACCACTCGGTGATGATTCGAACGACGCCACCGGAGCAAAAGCATTCAATACCACCCCAGAAATGTCTGAATTTGATTCATTGGAAGTGGATGCGTCAGGAATTGAAGAATCAAAGCACGTAAAAAGGCCTCTGTTTTTGACGAATGACGAGGAGAAAAAGCCTCTATTGCGTAGCACGATCGGGCAAGAATCGAGCTTCGCCGACACCGCAGAAACCTTCCAAAAGACCCCAGAAATTTGCTCCAAGGATTGGATCGACTTGAATACGCTTAATTTGCAAGATCAAAATCGAGCTCATATGCCTCTGGAAAGGCTCAAGAACAATGAAAAAACGACCGAATGGGTTGGAGAGTTCCAGGTCGATTCGATCAAATCGGCTGATGTAGATTAATCAAGGGACGTTCCAGGAAGCTTTAGGATTAGTCAATTCGTCACGAAGAGGCCGGAATCGAAAACGCCCAAATTTGAATCAGAAATTCTAGATTTTGGAATTTCAAATGCGGCCAACGGCGGGAAAGAGGGGATCGACGAATTGATAGCAATGGCGCTGAATCAAGGTCCTGGGGTGAATGAAAGCTTCAATTGGAAGCCTAGCAACAACTTTGGAGTCGAGAAATTGCGCTCGAAAGCCGCGAAACAGAAAGCCCCAATTCGTTCTAGTCTGCTCATCAATGGGGATGAAGTCCGGCAACCTGGGGACAACGTCGGCCACTTTCTGGCGCAATTGATGGTCGAGAAAGGTTCTGTTACAGCCCAGGTAGAGTTCCCAACAACACTGCAAGATGCAAAGTCCAAAAAACAAAGCGAAGTTGAAGTTGAAGTTGTTGAAATTCTGCAGAAGAACATGTTTGAGCAGCCTACTTTCGATTCAGTTTGGGATCAATTCTGTGATGATTTTGACAAAAGGAAAGAACAAGCTTTGAGGGCAAAGCTTTTTGAAGAGGGGGAGCCTGATATGATCCCAATTGGCCAGCTCTACACGTTGAAATTACTTGACGAAGAAGCTATCAAAGTTGGGAAAAAGAAAGGCAGAATTTGGCTAAGTCAAAATCCATGTTCAGGGTACATACTTTGGAGGCATGGTTCTCTCAATTGGGTTGGTAGAAATTCAATTTTAAGGGTTTTTTTTTTTTGCAGATCAAGTGTCCATCTTTCTAATGATATGCTATGTGGATCCATATGATGTCATTAAGGTTGTTTTCCAAGGCCTCAAAGTTGCTACCTCAAAACTGTAAAACTGCCAGAAAATGGCTAAGGCATAAAACTGTGTTGTGAAGCCTACTTTGGAGCTTAATTCGAGGAGTATGGATCTGATTCAAGTCCAAAGGCTTACACAACATGAAACTAGGTATGTTTATCTACCAAGGCAAGGAATCGGATGAAAGATTGGAGTTCTGGAAGGTCTTGAACAAAAGGCATGAAGTTAGTACGAAAGCTGCTTTTGGACTGTTTGCTGGCAGCTTACTTGCGCTTGAAGAAAAGGAGTTTAAACCCAAATTTTGTGTCCTTTTAGTGTAGACTTTTACCTTAATTGTTGCCTAGTTCTATTAGGATTGTATTAGGTTTTAATTGCCTTTAAATACCCTTCTATTTACGTTGTAAAACATAAGACTTTGATTAATCGAAAAACAAACCTTTGGTTTTGTGCAAGTTGCGACTTGTTTGAGTTTGGTGGATTCCAAGCTTGTGAGCTTTGTATCGATTGAATATTATCTTCAATCGTGGTCGAGCATCTACCCTTTTATATCATACGAGCTTTCCCCAGGTGTGGAATGTCCGTTGGTTCCATTTTATCCCAAGTTCGTATTAAGTGCGCTTCATTCTTGATTCGAGCTCAATCGATTCTTCGATTGAGTCGTTTTCTGCGTGACTTTGATAACATACACCCCCCCAGGGGCGTATTACATTGCATACCTCGAGGTCTGCAGGGATGATCAATTCAACTTCAACGAGTTTGCATGGGAAAGTCCACAAGTGGTGAGGTAGAAAGGTAAGACAAGCTGCGGTGTGATTACGATGAACTAGGCTGAGTGTTGGGAAGGAGAAGTGGAGGATTTCATGCTGGAATGGAGGAGCAAAAAAGTTATAAATGATAGAAGGGATGCTATCACACTGAATCTGTTGGATTCAGAAGATGTGTTACTTGAAGACTTGAAGGCCAAAAGTCTGGCTTATGAAGTTTGAGTAAGAAGTTAGTGGTAAATATGCAAAGTTGTAGTAGTAAAATCATTTCTCAGAACATTATGTCCTACTTGTATTTGTGGACTACTTCTAGGGTTTTGTACAATAACTGCTCCACATCTAGCATTTGTGGGTAAATTTATCATGATTATGGCATTCAAGTATTTTTCCAATTTTTTGTTGGAGATGGTCTTATATCCAGCAATGGCGAAGTTGTGGATAGCGTTTTACACTTAGTAGTGTAGATTCGTGTGTTTGTGGACGAATCTAAGGGTTAGTTGTAAAGAAAGCATCAAGCAATAACCTTGGTGATATCGTTAATACTCTGAGTACCATTATTCATTGAAATCATACCATAATTAAAAAAACACCCCGAGTGCCAATATCCATTGAATCATGCGATAATAATAAAAAAACAACTGAAATCATAGTCTTCGTAACACTCTAAGCTCCAACTTGAGAAGCTCTAATTCCCATTACGCTACTTCCTCTCCAAATCTCTACCTTCCTTGACTTTGCCTCTTCACAAAATCTCCTCTAGTGCCTGCTCTCTTCTGTAACATCAAAATCACACCAAGTTGGTAAGGACGATGGTTGATCAAAGTTTTATTGTCACATGCACAATAAGGACACTGCATTACCTCCATTGCACACCAAAGTTGACCTGATTATCATCCTCGTCACTAGTTTCATTATCCTGCGCGGTTGATGAGCGATTTTGTCATCATTTTTGTTTTCAAATTTTGAATGGTCCTAGATCGTCTCGATTATTTGGGTCAACATCATTTTTGTCATTATTTGGATCACCACCACCACCTCCAGCAGCAGTAGTAGCAGCCTCGGCAGCAGCAAGCTTTGCATCCGTAGATCTGACGTAACCCTCCAACTCTTTACAAGTGGTTATCGTATGACCAATATGTCCACATCTCTTACCCAATCGTAACTCTCCTTTCTTCCTCTTGTTTAGTTTACCCCCTTTAAAATTCACTAGGTGTGGGTCCAGGAGCCTTTCGGTAGGCTTGGGTCTGTTGATGTCAGGTAACTTAGGAGCACTAATGTTTATATGGTCTAAATTGTCGAATAAGGCGTCAAGGATTTCGCAATCATGCTGGAAACCGTCATTCAATTTCGCCCTCCTCAAGCATAGTTGCAAGCTTTTTTGTTGGAGGATTCCATACCTGAAATGAGGTGCAAGTTATAGATGAACAATTCTACACAGGAACATCCTCAATAGCATGTGTGACAATCTATTAATTATGTAAGGAATCCATCAACTGGAAGTGAAAAGTCGAGCCACATTAACATTATCGTCTTGTACTCTTTGTGGAGTCTTAGGATGCTTTGACCATTGCAACTTCACCAACTGGTGTGGTATCTCTACTTGTTTTATTCTTTCAACACAAAAAACATGTGAGCACAGGGTAAATCCATATAACTGAAATACCAACAGCTACAATCCATCTCCAGTGGGCCTGGTAAACCTTGTCCTTTCCCAACATTGTTATACTGTAATTGTGTTGGTTTCCCGAGATCTCCCTATCAGGCCTTGTGCGGTTTGAAAACTTTTCAATCTGATCTCTTAGTTTGAAAAATACATTCTTCGTATATAATTGGATGCACTCTTCTGAAGTAGGGGTAGGACATTGGAGGTAATGGTTCGATCTTGGTGGATGGATTCAAAATCAGCTTGCACCTCCTATTCCCTCATGTTTGTATCCCAACAATTAAAGTGGATGAAGAACTCAAGCAGATTGTGAGTATTTTCGATATACTTTGTGGGTTGGTTGTTCATTCCTTCGCATCTGGATATTGTTGACAAGCCTGCACAAATATTGGAGCGCATGTATGTGTACCCCCATTCCCTTCTTTGTTTAAATATGTGGGTTAACCACTGGATGTGACCCATGTTGAACTCATCGACCGCAGCTTTCCAGTTGGCTTCAAATGCTTCAGGTTCCCAATAAGCTTTCACAAATTCTTCCCATTTGGACAAAAAGTCGAAATTCTTAACCTTCACTTTCATATTCTTCTCTATGTGCCAAGCACATAAGCGATGTGTTGCAGCAGGAAATATCTTCTCAATAGCATTATGCATGGATTTGTCCCCATCAGTAACGACAGTCTTGGGTTCGGCACTGAGCCTTCTTTGCAATGCTCCCAAAGCCCATACATAATTTTCCTCCTTCTCACTGTACAACAAGGCACATCTGAAGATCAAGATGTTGAAGTGGTGGTTAACTCCTACAAAAATAGAAGCATATTAGTGAGTCCATGAAAATAGACTTGCAGTCTTCAAACATGACATGTCATTCTCTACAAAGTTTGTATACATTATGAACGTAGCAGAAAATATAAATAGCGGCCAGTTGTACACGTTCTTCTTGTGTGTTGCATCAAATGCCAATAACTCCCCGAAGCATGCACAATCTGCGACCGAAATGCTATATGCCCAAAACAGGTTTATGAGCCTGTCGTCATCATCTTTTTTTAGTTCTAGGACAAACTGGTTGTCTGCGCAGAGTTTTGCATGTAGGTCTGCTAGGGTGGTAGCAGCGTCACCCTCAGTGATCTATTCGTTTCGATCTTCGTCTACAAAGTTGTAGCAATCCTTCCTTGTGAACCCCATCTTATGGTAGCCTCCCGATTCTGCTAGGGCTAGAGAAACAATCTGATACGTCCTCATGCCTGCGACTCTCCAAAAAGTAATAGCTTCTTTAACTGCATCTCTCATTCGTCGATTCCCTCTCAGGTAGTGTCTATATTGTTTGGGAACCGCATTGTGATTGTGGTCGTTATAAAAACTCTATATAAACCAGTTCGATTCAAGGGCACTATACATGATGCGCATCCTAGCTTTGCAGCCGAACCTTGTTTCTCCTTTTGGCTCCCTCTTTTGTTCGTGTTGTGGATCGTGCTTCTTTCCCTCCGTAGAGCACACAAACCATTGCCATGTTTTCACTCCGTCCTTATTTTGATATAGTTTTATTTTCTTACGTCAAAGCCAGAGGCCAGCCCATAGTCCCTCCAAATTCAAATGCTTCAGCTATCTCAACAAATCTTAGCCCATGTAAATCGGCTTCTGTAAGCAGTAACAAATCGTTGAGATTGGGTTGCTCAAGAGGCGAACCTTCGTCGTTGCGTGAAATCTCAGAACCAGACTCAAGAGTAGTGACTTCAGGGTTCTCACCCAATGCAACGTCCTCAAAATTTATTTTTGCTCTGTGGTAGGTTGTCGGCTAAAAAATCCTAGCAGCTCACGCCGGCTCCTTTGGTAACAATCACCCTTCCTTTTATATTTACGCTAGGTCAATCTACATGACGCAGTATCATTTATGCTGGTCCACATTAATACAACTTCCACATTAACCAAACTAATTTTAACTCGGTTTGGTATTTTGTTTAACTAGGTGAATCAATGTAACATAACATGAACGTAACTTTGAGACCAAAAGCATGTTAACGCAACAATCGTAATTTTCATAATGCATAACTTACAGCAATAAAATCACCACATAGTTAACCCTTAATAGAGACAACCAACTAGTATAAGAACCGAACCGGATCAACGGGTTTGGCAAAAGAATTTTGGACGTTGGGATGACAATCAAACCCATGACTGTAGGTATCCGACCGCCCACAACCCAGTCAACGCTGGGAATTCCCGCATTTACCGGGAATGGGGCGGGTATGGGTAAAACCTGCAAACAAGTTGATGGTTATGGGCCGGGTATGGTTTTAGCCTCCCCCGCCCCATACCCATACCCCCCTCACAAGAACATTTCTTCATATATAAAAAATATATAGATCAAATTGTAACCTATTAATGATAATGAAGGCAATTCAAGAAAATAAATAGTGAAAAAACAATTGAGTGGCCATCCAAATCAAAAGCTAATTCTTTTTCTTCAATTCTACCTTCATCCTTTCACTTTTCCCTCTTGTTAACAATATAATTAATTATTTCTTAGTAGATATATGAGAGTTAGAGAATAATGATTTGAAAAACATCGTACTCTACCCTATGGATTAATAGTTGTTTTAGGATTATATAATTTGAAACGTATTAAGAATGATTATATATGTGTTGAATTCATGATATAGTGGGTCCGTTAGTATTATAATTGGAAATTTATATGTGAAGTCTTAGGTACAATGATGTTGAATGTGCGGGCGAGTATTACCCACGGGTACCCGAAACCCATGGGTACGAGGATGGGTTGCAAAACATTCCCCCGCATGGGTATAGGGCGGCTATGGGTTTGGATATTTATAAACGGGCATGGTGATGGTTTTGGCAAACCCGCCCCATTGCCATCCCTGTTTGGACGGTTATTGATGGACCAAACAGTTTTCACAAGTTCAACATAAATTTCAACATACAAGTAGGCACATATACACTCACATTTAAATCGCTCAAATTTGTTTTTATATAAAGAGTCATGTCTTTCACAGTCTCTTATACTTACCAATTTAATAATTTAAAACAAAATTATTATCATGATTTCAAATTTTACGTTAAATCAGGTCATATAATATAGCAGTCAGGATTTGACCATTTATAAATAGAAATGAAAATTATAAATTAAAAAGAGAGAGGGCGATCAAAACTAAATAAGTGATTTCAAAGATGTGGGAAGGCTCATAAGTACTTAACTAGCAAAAATATGATTAAAATTCCAAAGGAAGGCAATTGAACCTTCCATACATTAAAAACACATATTGAAAACATGAAAAAAGACACAAACAACGCATCCGATTGCAAAATATCCACACAAAAAAACTACATAAACGTAAAGTTCCAGGTCAAAAAGGAACAAGATATCCAGAAAACTGCTAAACATAACCTATTAGTCCATACACAAACAAAAAAACAGATTGATCCATTTGTTTCATGAACAATCACCTTCTTCCTCCTCCTCCTTCTTCCTCTTCACTGAACTTGTCAACGAGCCCGAAATCCACTATCAGCTTCATCAACTAAGTCATCATCCTCATCATATTCATCATCATCAGCTCCCATATCCCTCTGTCCATCCCTGTCCTCTGGATCCCTGTTTTTCAGCATTCTATTAAACATGTCGTCTATCAGATGTCGTTGTTGATCAGCTTGTACTGGGTCCCGGAGATCTTTCATGATGGAGGCAACATGATGGTACACATAAATGCTATCAAAGGATGGATAAGCAACAAGATCCACGCCAACTTTCTTGAGGAACATGTTCACTAGAGTGGCATATGGAATGCCAGTAATATCATACTTGTGATCAATAGCAAGGACAGAATTGAGTATATTTAGACACATCAGGGATGAAAGATTGATCTTTTTCCCTCTCCTTTCATTGGACGGGACAAATATATCAAAGGGAAGCAACACATTATGGTTAAAATTGCGGGGAGGAAAAATGAGTGACAAGCCAGTCAAGCAAACGAAGATCATCATCCAGAACAGAGCTATCTTTGTTCTTTCCTGTTAGAACCCGGAGGTCTAACTTAGAGTTCACATAATCCTACTCATCTATCAAACAATCACCTCCGCAATGAAGCTTCAGTTTGTCATAAAAAAATTCCGATCAAAGCGAACCTTTTCACCTAGAAACTCTAAAACGAAGTATGCACCAAAAGTCGTATATCCTCCTCTCTCAAGATTGGAAAAACACAACCAGACAACAATGGGGCAGAAGTGGCAGTTATTTTCTCTACGAACCTCAAAAAAACGCTCCCACCCAAGATTGGTAACAAGTGCACGTACCCCGGGAGGAAAAAGAGAAAGGGAGCTGAACTCAAACTCCTTCAGCATTCGCACATCTGAACCAAAGAACTAAAACTCTTCCCAAACATCATAAGTTCTGCATAACTTCTCGGACAAGGAATGCACCAAATGACGGTTGGACTCAGTATCGTAGAAGTAACGAGCCATTAGAGTTTTGGGGAGAGAATGAGAGCTTTGTTTTTTATAAGGGAACGAGAGCTTCAACAGTCAAAGAAGAACTAAAGCATGATCAGAGAAAAAGGGCAGAGTCTCACATGAAACTGGAGGGAAGAAAAGGAAGCTCTTTTGAAGAGAGAAGGAGAGATAATGCATTAAAAGAGGAAACGACAAATGGAGTGTCGCAGCGGTTTAGTAATAAAAAAGAAGATAGTTTGGGAACCGAAAAGAAGTAATGAGGAGACAACTCAGCTGGAGTAAGTAGACTAGACTCTTTCTCACTCACCTAGTGGTAATGATGATATTCATATAAGACGGAAAAAAAACCCACTGCTATTCACAAATATTCTGGCCTTGGCGTCATTAATTACTATCGTGACCTCGGGAAAGAATGTTATGGTGTCCGAAACAAATATTATGGGCTGCATAAGGAGACTTGTGGGATGTGTGGTAAATTTTATAGAAAAACACAACCCATTGTTCGAATCCATAAGATCATCTCCATCCCTGCAATCAATAAATAATTTCTAAAGTGGGACCCATTTAATTTCTTACTACATAATATTTGAATTGGTAAACAATTGCTAAGCAAAGTGGCACATCACTTTAGCAATTGCTAAAGGGTAGGGATGGAGATGCTTAAAACAACAAAATCAACATACCTATTCAAACATTAACGCAACCATCATTGTTTACAAAATTACAAACACAAATACCAATCTACAACTACATAAGCATTTTTCACAAATATAAATCAAAATAGAAATGCACATGGCTACACAAACAGACTTCTTCTTCTTCTTCCTCTTCTCATTTAAGCTCCTTAACTACCCTTGCATCCCTCTCTCTACCGCTGACGACAATCATTCACAAACAAACCTTCACCGCCATTAGAATCATCATCACTGCCGAACATAGCATCAAGCACATGTTCATATGATCTTGAACCAATCCGAAGGTATTTGTCTAGTGCGTCCTCCTCTGCGTCATGAATTCGATCTCGGCGAGCATCGTAGGTGTTGCTTAATTTCATCACATGGGACACAATAATGGGGACATACTTGGAGTTAAAGAACACATAATCATCAAGTCTAACGCCAACTGACTCAATAAACTTGGTGACTAGGGTACCATATGGAAGGTCGACACTATGATCTTCAATACAGGGAACATACTGAATCATATTATGGCACATCATGGAGGGGAGGCTGACCTTAATCCCTTTAGTGGCACTTGCAAGGATGAAAATATCGAGTTCTTCCAAAACATTATGATGAGAAAAAATGAGAGATAAGCCAGGAAGAACAAATGAATCAATGAGCCCTCTAGTAAGATCCTCAAGGATAGAATAGCAATAGAATTAACTAGATAGACACATTCATTCAAACCTTAAAATATTCATAAATACATAGTAAACCCTAAAACTAGGGTTTGAGGTTTAGAACCCCTAGTACCTTAGGGGACTACTCCAGAAAGGAGAGAAGAAGATACATAAAAGAAATTGAAGAAGACTTGAGGTTGAGGAAGATGCCTCCTCTCTTCTAGCTCCTTCTCCTTCCTTCAGCTTCTCTGTGTTCTCTCTCTCTAAAACCACAAAATCTTCCCTCAAAATAATCTCATCTAAAAGGGGGAAAGGGGTCTCCTATTTATAGGCAATCAGGGGATGGACAAGTTCGCGACCAGTAGAGTAAAGATCGCGGGCGGGATCTTCAGAGGTGAGGTCGCAATCTTGAAACACAGTCGTGCTGGCCTTCAAAATTGAGAAGATTGTGGGCTGACTTCGCGGCACGATCCGCTAGTTGCAGCTGCGATCGCCCTCGCGGTCAAAAAGCATTGTGGTCGTGATTCGACTTAGGAAACTCTCTTTTTCTCCTTGGCTCCTTCCTCTCGAAGTTCGCTCCCTAAGCCCTCCTATTCGCAGCCGTGATCTTGGGCTTCCAGGTCGCGATCTTCAGCTTGACTTTGCGGTCCAGGATCCCGCCCGTGATCTTCACATCTAGACCACGATCTCCAGTCTCCTGCCCCTTTGCTACAATTGTGACATTTTTGTTGTACCTAATTCGCATATATCATCTAACACACCCTAAAATTACATCGAATTCATATAGAACATAATAGGGATGCAATTGGCGATGTGTAAGTATTTATGCAAATGAATTGGCACGAAACAAAACTCAATATAAAGGGTAAATAACACTAATTTAGGTGTTATCGGGACGTCATTGGAGTAGCTGGGGTCAATGTTGCCGAAGTGACGATGAACAGCGTGGGTTGAGTGAATGAATTAGAAACTAATTCTAAACCAATATGATTTTTTTATTTTTGTCGAAAAAAGAGTAGAATGATTTACTTAATAAGCAAGGGGCAATATAGTCAATTGCCATCCTTTTACCGTTAGGTTTTTTTTTTGTGAGAGCCTTTTACCGTTAGTTAATAGAATTTTAGACAGAATGACATGTTTGTTACATTTTGATAATAGAATGGTATGTTTTTGCAAAAAAATAATAGATGGGTACATTTGTTAATTTTCAATAATACAAGGGTGTAAAATGCTATTAACCCGTAGAGTTACAATTACTAAACTATACTAGTGACATTTAATTTCATACCACCAACATACACAATTGACTTATGTACCACCATTATTCACGGGATAGATTTCTATTCTACAGAGTTATTTTTTGAAGTGAAAACATTGTCGTTAGATACAAAGCAAATAATTTCGAAAAAAATAACCATCTAATAGCCGGACTCGAAACTAAATGAAGATCTTGATAGAAATAAAATTAATTTATTTCCTTTGGCTAATGGTGGGCACGCATATGGTATAAGAAATGGCAACTTTGGTGGGCTTATTTGATGGGGAGCTTATTTTGAGCTAGCCAATGGGAAAGGTTTTATGTTTAATTGTGGGAAAGGAATGGGCAGAGAGAAATGAAGGAAGAGACTTCTTTTATTGGCTCTTTATATTTTGCTTCTTGCTCTGCTTCGACAACCCACGCACAAGACAGCCTTTTATAGGCTTTACAATTGTGAAATATCTAGGCCAATTAAATGAGACGGTTGAAACCTACCTCTCTTTTGTGGCTAGCTAATTTTTATTTTGTTTAATCCTAGCAGCCAACTTTCACACATACAAACTTTCACACAAAACCACACACGTAGATTGATTCTAGGAGTTTCTGATTTTTTATATATTTTATTTTAATAATTAAACTTTATTTTATTTCCACACTTCCCCTTAAAGTTTAATTAGTAGTAACTCCGAGTAGCGTCCTCATCTTGACAAACACATCTTGCTTCAACGGCTTCGTGAAAATATCATCAATCTGGTCTTCAGTCTTCACATATTTCAGCGTCACTTCTTTCTGCTCCACACATTCTCTCAGAAAATGATATCTTGTATCAATGTGCTTACTGCTATCATGGAACACTAGATTCTTTGCTAACGCCAGGGCAGACTTATTATCAACATAAATCTCAGTTGACTCTTCTTGTGCCATGTTCAACTCATTCAGTAACTTTCTCAACCATATCGCATGGCATACACATGATGTCGCAGCAACATACTCAGCTTCACAAGTAGACAAAGTCACAATAGCTTGCTTTTTTGAACTCCATGTGAAAGCTGTATCTCCCAGAAAACATACAAATCTTGTAGTGCTCTTGCGATCATCCACGTCTCCTGCCCAATCACTATCGCAGTATCCAACCAATTTGAAATTTTCTCACTTAGTATAAAACAGACCATGATCGATTGTACCTTTAATATAGCGCAAGATTCTCTTGGCAGAGATCCAGTGTGAAATTGTCGGTGCCTCCATGTATCTGCTGACTAGTCCAACAGCGTAGAGAATATTTGGTCTGGTAAAGGTCAGATATCACAGGCTTCCGACAAGGCTTCTAAACTCTGTTGAGTTAATCTTCTCTCCTTTGTAATCCTTGGAGAACTTCATTCCACAATCAGTTGGTGTACTCGCAGGATTACAATTCTCCATCTTAAACTTCTTCAGGACTTGTTTGGCGAAACCACTTTGTGAGATGAAAATTCCTTTCTCCTTCTGACTTACTTCAGTTCCGAGATAGTATGACATTAAACCAATGTCAGTCATCTCAAATTCTTGAACCATCGTCTCCTTGAACTCTTCAAATATTTGAGGATCGTTGCCTGCGAAGATGAGATCATCTACATACAGATAAACCATCAAGATTGCTCCCCCTTAACCTTGCAGTATAGTGCATGCTCATGTGGGCATTTATTGAACCCATTTTGCTGAAAATACTTGTCAATCCTGCTATTCCAAGCTCTTGGTGCTTGTTTCAGACCATATAGTGCTTTCTTCAACTTCAACACATTATCTTCTTGACATTCAACGATATATCCAGGGGGTTGCTCCACATAGATATCTTCCTCGAGATATCCATTCAAAAAAGTTGACTTCATATCCATCTGATGTATCTTCCATCCATTTTGAGAAGCGAGAGATATCACCATCCTGATACTCTCCATTCTCGCTACGGGAGCAAAAACTTCATTATAGTCAATGTTTGGTCTCTGACTATATCCTTTAGCCACCAATCTTGACTTGTGTCTGACAACTTCTCCTTTTGCATTCTTCTTCGTTTTAAATACCCACTTCACACCGATGGGCTTATGATTCTCATGAAGTGACACAAGCTCCCAAGTCTTGTTCTTCTCAATTGCTTGAATTTCTTCATTCATAGCTCTTTTCCGTTTTTCATCCTTCATGGCTTCTTCAGCATCAACTGGTTCATCATCAATGAAATGACAGTATAGTGTCAATTCATCACCTTCAATTCTTGTTGTAGCTTCGTATAGATCTTCAAAACGTCTATATTTCTATGGCCTTTCTTTTGGACTTTCACTAGATTCTCCTTCTGAGCTGGCTGGCTCTCTGTGACTGGGTGGACTCGTCACAGGTGTACTTGTATCTGGTTCATCATCACTTTCATACATAGTGAATGGATAAAAAGTGTAATTCTTCTTTGCTTCAGCAGTCCAATCCCATATTGCTTCTTCATCAACTACCACGTCTCGGCTGATGATCAACTTCTCTTCCACGGGATCAAACATTTTGTAACATTTTGAGTGTTCTGAGTATCCGAGGAACAAGTAATTCTTGCTTTTGTCATCCAACTTCTTCCTTTCTTGATCCCGTGGTGCACATATCCAACACTTCCGAAGACTCGAAGGTGAGAGATTGTAGGTTTCCTTTCGCTCCATGCTTCTTGGGGTGTTTGATTCCAAACACTCTTTGTTGGTGACCTATTCAGTAAGTAGACTGCACAATCAACAGCTTCACCCCATAGCTCTTTTGGTAGGTTCTTGCTCTTCAGCATGCTTCTCACCATGTTGAGGACAGTTCTGTTCTTCCTCTCAATAACTCCATTCTGTTGTGAGGATCTTGAGACTAAGAGAAACCTGCGAATTCCTTGATATTCACAGAACCTCCTGAACTTCTTTAGCATAAATTCTCCCCCTCTATCTGATCTCATAGCTTTGATGTAGCGGCCACTTTCATTCTCCACGAGCATCTTAAGCGGCGGATCCAGAACGCAGTAAAGCACTGGGCCGCATTTCAATATAATATTATATACCGTAAACAAAAATAGTCAACATTTTAAAATTTTAGAATTTCAAATAAAAAATAGTTACAAAATTACCAACCGTAACAGACAAATGACTAATATTTTGATGCGTTACAAAAGATTTAGCTACTATTTTGTATTTCGAAAAGTTTGGCTAATAATTTGGAAAGTCTAAAAGGTTTGACTAATAAATTGTATTTACCCAAAAATATATGATAACAATAGTTTTCATTCATTACAATGCCAATTGTAATAGAAGGTTTTTTAATTTGGCAAATTCATCAATAATAATAGAATCTCCATCAATATCAATAGCATACTCTCTCTCAAAGAAAATAGCTAAGCAATCAACGAGAAATTCTTAGCATTTTCTTGCGCAAATTAGTTTTAACATATTTCATTGCTTAAAATGTTCTCTCCATGGTAGCCGCTGAAACTATCAAGGTCAACACTAGACGAATCAACCAACAAATCAATTTGTTTAGAGGATTTTCTTATTTCAATGAAACTTTATACACTCTTTTACATTTTAGACTTTTAGGTTTTATTGTTTTTATCAAATGAAAATCATTCAGGCTAAAATTCCTAGACTAAATTGAGACTAATGGTTTGGATATGTTCATCTAGACCATTTGTCTAACTACACAAAATTTATTATCAAATAGCACTCGACCGACCATTAAATAATGCTAGGCCGAATACCTAAAATCGAAAAATTTATAAGCTCTATATTAGCTCTGGATCCGCCGGAGGGCTGGGCCAACCCAGGCCCGGGTTGGCCCAGCCCTAGATCCGCCGATGAGCATCTTGAACTTCTTGAAACCTTCAAATGTGTCTAACTTCTACTTCAAGAAGTAAACCCATGTCTTTCTACTGTAGTCATCAATGAATAGTAGGATGTATTTGTTCTTGCCAAATGATGTTGGAGTGATCGGACCACATAAATCTGCATGGACGAGCTCAAGTGGTGCTTTAGCTCTTGATAGGGACTCCTTTGGGAAACTTGCCCTGAATTGCTTCCCAACTAAGCATCCTTCACACAACTGGTCTGGATGATTGATCACTGGCAGACCATGCCCCATCTTCTTCTGACCGAGTAACTTTTTGCCTCCAAAATTTAGATGGCCATATCTCAGATGCCATAGCCATGTAGTGTCCTTCACACATGCTTTCAAGCACTTCGCCATTTCAGTTTGAATGTTCAGCGTGAACATTCTGTTTCTCGACATTGGGACTGTGGCCAACAACTATTTATTCTCATTGAACAGCTCCAGTTTACAATTCACCATGTGGACTTAATAATTTTTCTCCATCAGCTGACCCAAACTCGGGATGTTACTTGTCATGTCTGGGATATAGTACACATTAATGTTGTGAGCCATTCTTGAGCCGGATGAGTATTGTTCCTCTACCTTTGATAGGAACCTTTGAGGAGTCTCCAAATACGACATTTCCTTTCACCGATTCATCCATATCCACGATCATGTTTCTTTTTCCACACATGTGGTTGCTTGCTGCATTATCCAGATACCACATGTTATCTCTCGGTTTTTTATCTCCTTGATGTGACAGCATCAATGTGCCTTTGACTTCTTCTTCTTCTTGCACATTGTTTGCCATCTCCTTCGCTTCTTTAGGAGGACTCCAACATTCCGATGCATAATGCCCGTACTTCGAGCAATTATAGCACTGGACGTTGGATTTATCACGACCTTCATTTGATCTCCAATTTCCTCTTGCACGTCCACGATCACGACCTCTGCCTCTGGTGGATGTTTCATAATTTTTCGTGGTGAAATTTCCTCCATATCTACTTTGATATGCTCCTCTTCCT
The DNA here is from genome assembly GCA_946122785.1 of Linum tenue. Taxonomy (NCBI): domain Eukaryota; kingdom Viridiplantae; phylum Streptophyta; class Magnoliopsida; order Malpighiales; family Linaceae; genus Linum; species Linum tenue. Next base: position 39,080,809 of record CAMGYJ010000008.1, read on the forward strand.
CTGCCTCAGTAAGTGCCTCTGCCTCGACCTCTGTTGTAACTTCCTCCTCGTGCGCCTTCTTTCTCCTCAGTGGTAGCTTTTGTAGCTAACACTTGTTCTGACGATTCTTCATTTCTTTTATTTAGTCTTTCTTCTCTGGCTTGTAGTGAACCGATGACTTCATACACCGTCAATTTTGATAAGTCTTTGGCTTCCTCCATGGCCACCACCACATAGTCAAACTTCGGTAATAATGACCGCAGAATTTTCTCCACCACTTTGGTCTCTTCAATTTTCTCCTCATATTGCTTCAGTTTGTTGGCAATAGACTTCGCACGGGCGAAATCTGACATAGATTCACCTTCCTTCATTTTAATTGCTTCAAAATCTCCCCTTAGTGTCTGGAGTCGAACCTTCTTTACTGGTTCCACGCCTTGCATTTCCTTTTGCAAAATCTCCCATGCTTCCTTAGCCGTGAAGATTGCACACGGACCGTGATGTCTCTAAATCGTAGGAAAAACCTTCCAACATCATGGTTTAGATGTTGTTATTACGGTCTAAGGCCGTGATGATTACACTGAAATCATAATGTGTGCAAAAATAGGGTATTTCCACAATTCTCAAACTCAATCAATTCAACATTGCCCTAAACTCAAACACAAACTCACACACTTGACTCACACACACACACACACACTCACCAGGAGAAAATAAGGAAAAGAAATACAATTCAATGTTGCTTGCCTCCCAACAAGCGTTTATTTTACGTCTTTAGCTAGACGTTGCAGATCCTCAAGCTTTAGAACATGAGGCCACCGAGAGTGGATCCGTCACACCCTCGGGGCTAGGCTTGTCACCTCGAATCATCATTTCCAAAGGATGGCCCTCATAGCCAATTTCTTTCTCCTCGCTCTTGTTCTTATTGCGGGACAAGCGGAGATTCATCTTTTAGAGCCATTCCTTTAAATCCTGATTCACATCACCACAAATATGAGGAGCACAAGTGGGGTTATCCTTGAAAGGCTTACCTCCACTAACAATAACACCATTTGGATCAACTGAAAAGGTGATACTCTCCTCACCATCCCTCAAAATCAATGCTCTCTCATTCACATCAATTAATTCATTAGCGGTGGCTAGGAAAGGCCGTCCTAGTATGAGAGGCATGTCGGTGTCCTCACAAATATCCAGGATAACAAATCCGTCGGATAATAAAACTTGCCCACTCGAAGTAGGACATCATACACTATGCCTCTAGTGCGAATCACAGAATGATCAGCCAAATGTAACACTCAACCTAGTGGATTGCAATTCATCTAGGTCTAACTTCTTGTAAAGCTTGTATGGAATGACATTGATGCTAGCTCCTAAATCCGCCAAGGATTTCTCTATATGACATGTTCCAATGCAAAGGGGGATAGTAAAACTACCTGGATCCTGTTGCTTTTGAGGAAACTTATTATGGATGATGGTAGATCGCTCGTCCCTCAGAGTGACAGAGATGAGGTCGTTGAATTTCTGCTTCTTTGAGAAAAGCCCCTTGAGAAACTTTTCATTCCTCTGCATTTGTGCCATCGCTTCTACTTTCTTTGGATTGGAAAAAAAACCACATGTATACAATAAAGGAACCGAGACGTTGAGCTTCTTGAGCATCTCCATAAATTTCCCAAACTCCACCTCAAATGGTTCTTGTGAGTTGTGAACTCTTATGGGGAAAGGAAGTGGAGGCTTATACTCAGCCACAAGAGGTGGGTCGCTGGTGCCCTCTTAGCCTCTTCACCATTTACTTCCAAATGAATTTGTTTATCGACCTTTGGCGAGGGCTTCTTCTACTTGAATTATTTCCTTGATCGCAACATCTTGAGTTACCTTCCTGCTTCTTAGTATAATAATAAGGGCTAATACCACTAGGAAACCCGAACTATTAAGAATGTGTCATTTGTATCCTAAAGTATCCAATATGACATTTGTGTCCTAAACTATTTTTCCGTTAGAGTTGACCGGCCTTGACCGTTAGCATTTAACAAATGGCACATTCTTAATAGTTTGAGTTAGGACATAAATGACAAAAAACTATAATAGGTTGGGACATAAATGACACAAAACTATAATAGGTTGGGACACAAATGTTATATTGGATACTTTAGGACACAAATGACATAAGATTACCTGCTTAGTTTGGAAACATGACACAACACGAGCAAACCTAGCGTAAAATAGCTCCAAAATGGTACATACCAAGACAAACGGTGCAAAAAAAGAAGTATAAAAATGTGTAATATAATCTGAGGGTAAATGCCACATTTGGTCACTGAGATTACTAAATCATGTCATGTTTAGTCACTAGACAAATTTAATATCAATTTTGGTCACTCTAATTAATGGAACATGTCACATTTAGTCACTCTCTCGATAGTTTCGGTCCAACTTTATTAATGGAGTTGGACGAAAACTAACGGGAGAGTGACTAAATGTGACATGTTTCAGTAATTTGAGTGACTAAATGTCACATGTTTCAGTAATTCGAGTGACTGGAGTTGGAAGGAGGCTAACGGGAGAGTGACTAAATGTGACCATTTCAGTAATTCGAGTGACCAAAATTGATATTAAAATTTTCTAGTGACTAAACATGACACGATTTAATAATCTTAGTGACCAAATATGGCATTTACCCTATAATCCGAATTACTATCTACAAGTATATTAATAGCACAAAGTTGTAACTTCCACCCCCATTCAAATTTTCCTGCAACGAGAGTGAATGTAGGAAGGGTATTTTTGTCTTCACAATGATCTATTTGTTTCTCATTTATTCCTAAAAAAAGAAGCACATACTAGGCTTTGGATCATAGTCATTTTCAACAATGACAAGAATCTTAACCAATCAAACTACATAGATTATTTGTATCATTTTAAATAAAAAATATACATGAAGCTAAAATTAAAAAAACATTGGACTTTTCAATGCTTAGCTAAGGTCATTAAATCTTCGCTTGGTACTAATTGGTGTTTTGAAACTTTGATTTTTATGTTTAATTATTTTAATTATACTTTGATACTTAATTAAAATTTCTATTTATCATATAGTTAAAGGATAACTTTGAAATCAAAGAACAAATATCATTGGCTCAATATTACATATCGAATTGCAATATCAAATTTGTAGAAACGATGTTGAACTCTTACATTAGTATTAGTTTACAGAAGTACTATGAAACAATCATATTCATATCTTTCTGCAAATTGTATGGGGACAGGTTCTTTGAACGTTTTAGCTCGGCTAACTGTTAAGTTTTAAACATCTTCCAAATCCGACAGGTATGATTTGATCCAACAATCATAAGACAAGGTTGAGTTTAATAGGTTGGTTTATTTCATCTTTTCTATGTTTTAAAATGAATTTATAGAGCAAGGACATGTCTACATATACACTTTACACAATATATACTACTGACATGATAAAATTGTCCTCTCATTTCAAATTTTCTACAACGAGAACAAAAGTATGAATGATATTTTTATCTTCGTCATTATTTATTTTTATTTTGTATAGAATATAGACAAGTATTGTGATTTGAACTAATATATCTTCAAACACAAACAAGAGTCATAACCATGATTGTCAATTCGAGTTTGACTCTGCTAGTCGAACCAATTCTACCTAAACCTGAGTATCTCAACGGGTGCCAAAGGCCCAGTTGGTTGTCTACTCGAACTCGGTCAAACCCATGAAAACCCAATCAAACCTAGAAATCTCACCGATTTAACCAACTAATTCGAGCACCAGGCCACTTTAAAACGATGTTGTTTTCAACAATTCATATACGTAACTACGTTGTCATATCATCCTTTTACTTATCACATAACCCTACAACATGGAACATCACATACCATGTTCGACTATCTCTTCATTAAATTCCTATATATCTTATAAATAGAGGTTAAATTTAAAATAGAGGATAAATTCATCATTTTGGTTATTTTTTAATACTTAATTAAATTCCTATATATCTTATAAATAGAGGATAAATTTAAAATCGCGATCCAAATATCATCGAGTTTAATATTCCATATCGAATTGCAATATTGAATATGTGGAAGTGATGTATAATTCTTAAATTAGTATTAATTTTTTGACCTACTACGAAACAATTGTATCCATATCATTATGTAAACTATATGGGCTGGTTCTTTGAACATTTTTGTTCGGCTAACCGTCAAATTTTAAACCTGTTCCTATTATGACAATTGGATCCAACAATCATTAGGAGTTTAATAAGTTTGTTCATTTCACCTTTTTTTAATGTGCTAATAAATTTGTAGGGAAATGACATGTGATAGACCGATAATTACACCTGTTTTTACCCCTATTCTTGAGCCGTTTGAGAGGTTGATTCTCGTGTTTTAATCCGATTTCACGCGAGGTTGTGCGTTTATGTCATATTTCAGGGCTCGGCGTTGGAATCGAGGCGAAGAAATGAGTTTCGGGTCGAAAGGAGCACGTTTGGGTCGAAGTGTGCTGGAGGAGAAAAATACCCGGCCATGACCAGAAATACCCGGCCGGGTATTATTTTGAGAGGACCGGGGAAATGTGATTTTCGCGTCTGAGAAACAGGAGGGGTCCCGGCCGTGAAGCATAAATCCCCGGTCGGGGATTATTATAGCAGACAGGGGATTTTCCCCTGACATTAAACGCGCGTTTTGAACATACCCGGTCGACACCCAAAATACCCGACCGGGTATTTCGACCGGGGATTGCGTAGGCAGTTTTTAAGGGAAAAGAAGGCCAAAATAGAGGGGTTCCGAGTTTAGAGAGACAGAGCGATTCCTAGAGAGAGAAAGTGACGAACCAGAGTTCCCAAGTGCCCTAGCTTGTTCTTCATCACCATTGGAGCCCGGCTTGAGCTTGGAGAAGTGCCGATTGACGACCAGGAGCAGAAACTCATCCTTCACAGTATGATTTCCGCATCTGAATCTGCTTTTGCTTCTCTCTCCATGGAGTAGTTTTCCCATTCATCTGGGTATGGACTATGGAGAACCCTAGATTTGTATGTTAGGTGTGATTGTATGAACCCAAGTACAGATTTTATGATTTGATTATGTTCAATTGAGGCTTGAATGATTGAATGACTTGAATCCTGATCAAATTCCTGTTATTTCTGCTTTAGCCTAGAAAGAGAATATCTGCCTAGGTTAATAGAGCACCCTTAATTGAAGGTAGTGAATTGGCGACTTTAGTCGAGGAGCCAATTCACTATTTTGTACCGAATTTACTTCGGTAGTGGAGGTTTGGTTCGCTAGGGCCTCAATCTGTTTACTCCGGTGGAGGTTAGTCGCCCGCTGGGGACTCAGATTGAGAGGGTCTAGAGACCTTTAGTCGAGACTTCAGACTGTTTAAGAACCTCTCGCAGTATAACTATCATAGAAACTGAACTTTGTAAATTGCAATCCGGCTCAACTGCAGTCTAGGGGGAACCATATCCGGGTGACCTCTCTCGACTTGAAAACAACTGTTTAACTGTTGCTTGTTTGTTAGTTTAGACCTGCACTAAAGTTTCACCACTAGATAATAAGAATTCACTGAGTAGTCATCACATCTAGGACCCGGGTTGACATTAAAACCCAACCCCGCTATACTACGCTTTAGTAAGTGGTTACACTTGGCTATTTTCTAAAGTGATAGTACGAGTGAGTCAATATGTCTTTATATACACTCTACACAATATATAATACTGAAATGAGAAAATTGTTGTCTCATTTCAAATTTCCTACAACTAGAACGAAAGTAGGAATGATATTTTTGCTTCACAATTATTTTATAGAAACCACAAACTTCCAAAACTCAGAAATTGTAGCTCAAACTAAAAATCATAGCATAAAAAATGAAAGTTCACAAATTTTATTTCGTATATCACTCATTTGAGAGATTTTTCTCTCTATAAAAAAGTAAAATGAAACAAGTTATAGCCAAATCAACAACTTTGGCTTGAAGACGATGATCCGCTTCTTCGTGAGAGAAAGGAATACATGCGGTGTCGTTAGAGATCTAAAGAGAAAAGACAAAAAGGATACATGCGGCACAAGATGATGAGCGGTAAAATTTTTTTCCTACTTCCGAAGATTCACCACGAATTCGTGAATGGGGACTGTGAAATAGATAATCAAATCACGGGCCGGGCTTGGGGCTAAATAAAAGGATAGAAGGTTAGTTAGATGACCGATGATATAGAATTTGCCAATTTTGTACATATACAGGAGAAGATAAGCCATAAAAAGGATAAATTTATTTGTTAATAAGTATATACTATATAGTACGAGAGCATGTTTATTGTGAAAAATAATAGAGGAATAGATTTGAGAAAAATGGATAATAGAGTGACAATTTATGCTATTAACTTCACATGAAAAGTATAAGACCGTGTTGGTAGAGTAGAATTTAAGATTTTATAATGTTTGGATTTTCTTTACTTTTGTACGTGTATTAGTATCTAACACTTAACAACCCCACTTATTATTCAAACAAACCTATACACTATAATAATTTATACAATAAACATTTTTTTTCCACATTTCTGATTTCTATGCATAATTTTTTTTGTTATTCTCTTGATTTTTTTTTATACCTTCAATTCCTACCAATTCTAGATGATACATATTTCTTTCCAACTCCAAATTCATATCCGACAATAAAAAGTCCACAAATCTCTTCTAAGATACGAAAAAGTACACAACAGTAAATTAGAACGACTTGATAAAAAAATCAATATTAACAAATTATCACTAATGTCATCATCAACATATACCATGAAAATTACTTTGAAATAATGAAATAAATATTTTAGAAAATCTCAAATTATTTAAAAATACGAAGAAATTGATCAACATAAAATAAAACAAAATTCATCCGACGAATGATCGGGTGCGACCAACGAGGAAGTAAAAGCTAGTATATACTTAAAATATAAAAAACACCGCTATCTTTCTCGAGTTTGAAGAAAACTCGCCCAAAAATAATACCAATTTCTGGAACTAAATCCCTTCGTATTGGTTCGTGTGGTAGGTTATATTGCCATCCTACTTGGTATTGAGTCTTCTTAACCTGCCTCTAAACGAAACACGCACCTATACCCAAAACAGAAAATACTGGACCGAACGGCTGGGTCTTCTTCAACCTCCGTCCGTCTCTCATCGTCGGCACACGGACTCTGAAACTTTCAGTTCATTCAGCGAGCGAACCGAACCGCATCTTGTGCAGGGAACTAATGTCGAAAAGGAGGGTTTGCCTTCTCACCGTCAAGTCCCTAAGTGCTTTCCCCAAGGTACGCTTTCCCGGTGATTCCTCTTGTCCATTCAAATCCACTTTCCTATCCAGAAACCTCAGCACCGCTCAAAGTTTAAAGCTCCCAACTGACGATTTTGGTGGCGTCTCCCCAAACGAGAGACAAAGCCATGCCGGTTCATGGAGCAACCCGAGGGCAAGCGGCTTAAACCCTGATGGGGGGTTTGGAGATACAGATGGAAACTCGTGGAATTATCAGGACAGAGAGAAAGGGAACTTGGCTGGGTTTTCTGGACCCGATTACACTGAGAACACCAGTAGGAATTATTGCGGAAACGGAAGCAGTTTCAATCAGAATAGCGTATTGGAGAATAATGGATCCGTTGGTGGGAACTACGGATATGGAAATGAGCAGTTTCAGCAGAATTTGCAGGGAAGCAATATGCCAAATTCATGGAATTCTCGAGCTACTTACCAACAGGGCCTACAGGGCAGTAATATTCCGAATTCAAGGAATTCAGACAGTCTCTACAGAGTGAATGACAATGTACAGAGGACAGGTCAGGGATACATGGAGAATGCTAATGGAAATGTTCAAAATCCAAATGGGTATTGCTCACGAGGACTTTCACCGTCCCAGAATAGTCTACATTTGCAGAATGGCATGTATGAGCATGGTGCTGGGAGTAGTGGGATGATGCATCATCGTCTTCCACCTATGCAAGACGGTCATAATCTTAATGATGGACTAAATCAGCAGCAAGCTGGGACACAAGCTGGAGCCATGGCTTTTGGAAGTGCAATGGATGGAGATCTTCTGGAAGAGTTGGATAAGTTTTGCAAGGATGGTAAAGCTAAGGAAGCTGTGGAGATATTGCTAAAGTTGCAGGGAATGCAGGTAACTGTGAACTTCGACTGCCTATTGAGGTTAATTAGTGTCTGTGGGGAGTCTATGGCTTTAAAAGAGGCAAAACAGGTTCATGAGCATATCATGAGAGCTATGTCCTCACCTGATGTCAATACTTATAACAAGATCATGGAGATGTACTCGAAATGTGGTGCTATGGATGACGCACTAGATGTGTTCAACAACATGCCAGAGCGTGATTGGATTTCTTGGGATACCATGATAACATGGCTTGCTAAGAATGAACTTGGGGAGGATGCCATTGATCTGTTCACCCAGTTCAAGGAAGCTGGATTTAGACCTAATTCTAAGATGTTTATTGGAGTTTTTTTGGCTTGCGGTGTCTTGGGTGATATGGATGAAGGTATGTTCCACCTTATATCCATGAAAAATGATTTTGATATCATCCCAACAATGGAACATCACCTTAGCATTGTGCAGATGTTGGGAAGTGCTGGATATCTCGATGAAGCATTAGAATTTATCCACAAGATGCATTTGGAACAGAATGTAAATGTCTGGGAAACCCTAATGTATCTTAGCAGAGTTCAAGGAAACTTGGAGCTTGGCGATCGTTGTGCTGAAATTGTGGAGCAGCTGGACCCCACTCGCCTGGACAAAGAGTCAAAGGCAGGTCTTGTACCAGTTAGAGCTTCTGACATTGCACTTGTGAGGGAGAAGAAGTTGGCCTCACAAAATCTTCTAGAGCGTAGGACGCAGGGATACCGAGCAGGAGATAAATCTTCTCCTGATACTGATAAGATATATGGTCTGCTGAGGAATCTGAAGGCTCAAATGATAGAAGCTGGTTATGTTCCAGAGACGAGATTTGTATTGCATGATGTAGACCAAGAGAGCAAGGAGGAAGCCATCCATGCTCACAGTGAGAGACTTGCTCTTGCTCAAGGCTTTCTAACTTCTCCTGCTCGTATGCCAGTTCGAGTAACAAAGAATCTTCGTGTCTGTGGCGATTGTCATAATGCATGCAAGATCATCTCATACATCGTTGGCAGGCAGCTCATAATGCGAGACAACAAGAGGTTCCATCATATGAAAGATGGTGTGTGCAGTTGCAACGATTACTGGTGAAAAAGGTGCAGATTTAGGTGCCCCTTGAAACAACGCTTCCAATTTTTATAATGCCCTGATGGTGGTGGTGCTGGATGTCTTGGCTCGTTCCAAATATTCATTACCGGGAATCATTGAGAGGAATTATATTCACTTTTCTTCTAAATACGGTCTTCAGACCTGTTGTGGCACTGGTAGTGCCTGGAGCCATCTAAGTTGCCAGTCATTTCTTCTCGTAATTTAAGTAGAGTCTACTTATCTTTTGTTTGGTTGTTTTCTGTTTAATCATTCAACGTTCATATAAGTCTTTGCAGGCAGACGGATTTTCCCCGTTACTTTGGTGAATTTTTTAAGCATCTTACTGTGGCTCCTTAACCAGTTAATATATCCATCATAATCTAGTTGATCATTTAGCCTACTCATTGCGAGTTCTTATTCACAGCCAGTCCGCCACACAAATTTGAACTTTTAAACTAACAAAAAGCGGCAAAAGTTTCGGGAGCTCATACTAATCAAGGGCTAGAGTAAGGAACACCGGAGTTGGAGAATGATTTGCAAATCTTGTCGAACAGCTATCAACAACGAGACAGCAAAAGTCTGCAGGGTTTGATTAGGCTCATGTTTCACGGTCCTGGAACTGAAACAAACCAGGAACCTACAGAGCATATATCAAACAGTTGAAACTTAAAAAGGGCAAACGCTGATGATGGAGAAAACTGTGCTATTGCTACACACTGGGTTTTCTGAGTGTCTATGAACATGGCGGATTCATTAGTTTACCCTACACAAAACAAAGTATAGTTGCAGAGTTCTACAACGGCAAGAGCAAGACAGGGCAGGGGATGAACTCTGCCAGCAGGTTGGCATCCACATGCTTGGAGTGAATTGCTTCCATGCTTATGACCACCAAGTCCAAGTTCAGATCATCAGCAACCTCCCCAATGATGGCTGTGGGTTTCTTCCCTTCCCCAAATCGCTCCAGCAACTTGAATTCCTGGAACCCAACTGCACCCAGTTCAACACAACCCGTTATCATCATTACATTTCCATTACTAGCACATTGACAGCAAGCTTGACCATGATAACATCCATCCAAGTAAGAAGCACACGATTAAATGAACCTATGCGAATACCGATTGGCCTATCTGTCCAATGTCTCTGTTCTCCTACCAAGTCCAATAGGGTGTTACCATTCATCAATGCTCATACCTTCAGACAGATGCCACCGGATGCTCGACATTTGGGTCTCATGCTCCGGAAAGGTTTCCTTCTGCCTTTCATCGATCACTGCAGGCAATGGAAAACATCCCAGTTTTCAGTGAAGAAACAAAGAACACCCATGTCTGTTTCAATGGAGAGAGAGCCAAATTCGAAATGTTGTAGCGTGTTGCTTTTCTTTTTTACCAACAACTGTGATGTCAGCTTCATATTTCTTCGCCAATGCCCCAGCAGTTGCAGCAGCCTGCAGCAGTTGACCAACCAATCCAGGAAGAAGTGCGTGCAAGTGGAAACACATATGGGAGCTTATCAACAAGAGGGCAAACAGGATTTGCAGAATTCTTGGCAAGAAAAGCGAAAAGGGGTGTCATCAGTCATTGCGTTTACCTGTCTTGTTCCTTCAGAGAGATAAGGGTTGGTGTCAGTGACGGGCAAAAGCAAATGCTTGAAACGAGTGAAAGAATCAGCTGCACCCAAATCCACTCCAGATTCTTGCGCCTTGGCCTTGCCTACTCATTAAATCAAACGAAAATTGTCACTCTTGTGCCAAACTAGCGATATATGTTTGGAGTAAGAAAAGAAACGGACATCGACGGAGGGAGGGATCACCCACCTGGTCGTGTTCTGTACAAGATTGGCAATTTGCTGGGCTTAGACGCGAGAGAGCGTGAAGACAAGTGAGCTGGAAACGAAGAGGACTCGGCAGTTGGGCACGAGCTCAAGATCGAAACTCTTCGGCGATTAGAGGAAGTATACGCTGGAACCGCGAGCAGGTAACGCGCAAGCGCCATGGATAAATTGATGCCGACGATCGGAGAGCGAAGGAGAAGGAGAGGAGACGGAAGATTGGGGGAAATTCTAGAAAACCGACACACAGGGAACCCCAAATAAGAAACACAAAGTGCAAAACAAAAACAAGAATGGAAGTGGAGTGGCAATGGATTTGATCCGAGTCACGATGAAGGATGAGACTGAGAGAAATGATTGCATGGGTACGGGAACTGAATGAGGTCGTTTTCCTCTGCCGTTGATCAGATCAGAAGATGAAACTACGAATATTTATATTTAAGGGTTAATATCTTATTATGGTCCGAACTATAACCATTTAAACAATTTTAGCCAGTGGTTTCAGAAATTGTTATTCTGACCTAAATTATACACCATATAGTCTTAATTGGCATGATTCGTGAATTTTTGTCAAATTAGACGGTCAATATTATTGTCCGTAGTGAATCAACATGTTATATTGACGCGAATGCCACGTGGAAAATAAAAGTAATAAAAATAAAATAGTTTAATAAAATAAAAAGATCAAAATTGGATTTTATCTAAATACACAGCCGCCCTGCCGTCCCGCCATCGCCGCCCTCTGTCCGGAGTCTCCCCTTCGAATTCAGCTTCGCCGCCCAAATCCCTAACCCCACCTAAGCCGCCTCTACAGCAAGCTCACCCCTTCCATCGCTCACGATGCCACCGCAATTGCCAAGTTAATCAATGGAGCTTTAGGAGGAGTGATAGAAAACCGAATCCATCTCCGACCTTATCCTCAACAGTGCTATTGTCTCCAGCCGAGGCCACCATTTTTCGCCGTAACTACCACCACTGACCCTGCCTCTTATTCCTCTTGTTGCTGCTCCTCTCGCCCGAATTCGAATTGTTGCCTCCTTCGTCCTTCTCCCCCCCCCCCCCCCCCCCCCCGTTTCAAGCCCGACGGCAACACCATTGGGTGGCGGAGGAGCTACTGCCATGGCGATGTCCCGGCCAGAGAAATTAAATCTCCTTCCCGACCCTTCCCTACCAGAGCGTTCTGCAAAATTCCATCCCCCCAATGCTGGAACAAAAGGAATCTGAGTGAAAAACAAAAGAGGTGGCGGAAATCGGAATTGAGAATTTTCTGAGTCCAGATCTGTTGATATAAATTAAAGTTTAATTATTAAAATAAAATATATAAAAAAATCAGAAACTCCTAGAATCAATCTACGTGTGTTGTTTTATGTGAAGGTTTGTATGTGTGGAAGTTGGCTGCTAGGATTAAACAAAAGAAAAATTAGCTAGCCACAAAAGAGAGGTAGGTTTCAACCGTCTCATTTAATTGCCCTAGATATTTCACAATTGTAAAGCCTATAAAAGGCTGTCTTGTGCATGGGTTGTAGAAGCAGAGCAAGAAGCAAAATATAAAGAGCCAATAAAAGAAGTCTCTTCCCTCATTTCTCTCTGCCCGTTCCTTTCCCACAATTAAACATAAAGCCTTTCCCATTGGCTAGCTCAAAATAAGCTCTCCATCAAATAAGCCCACCAAAGTTGCCATTTCATATACCATATGCGTGCCCACCATTAGCCAAAGGAAATAAATTAATTTTTTTCGAACAAAGTGGTATCAGAGCCCGAGTTATTTCTGAGTATGCTCTGTGTTTGCAGCGTAGTCTGAACTTCCACATCAGAAAAGAATTTCTCGTGTTGTGGTTCTCACGATTGTCCCATGGCCGAAAAATATACTTTCCCCATTCAATTCCCCACCTTACCAAAACCAATTACAAAAATTGGTGCATCCGTATGAAAGCCTTGCTGGGATCCCAAGATGCTTGGGATATTATTGAGAAAGGTTACGAGATTCCTGCGGAGGATTCTCGATTATCTCCTGCTAAAAAGGAGGTATTGAGAAAAAATAGAACGAGTGATCAAAAGGCACTCACACTAATTCATCAATGTCTTGATGAATCTATGTTCAATCAAATAGCAGATGCTACCACGGCTAAGGAAGCATGGGAGATTTTGCAAAAGGAAATGCAAGGCGTGGTACCAGTAAAGAAGGTTCGACTCCAGACACTAAGGGGAGATTTCGAAGCAATTAAAATGAAGGAAGGTGAATCTATGTCAGATTTCACCACCCGTGCGAAGTCTATTGCCAACAAACTGAAGCAATATAAGGAGAAAATTGAAGAGACCAAAGTGGTGGAGAAAATTCTACGGTCATTATTACCGAAGTTTGACTATGTGGTGGTGGCCGTGGAGGAAGCCAAAGACTTATCAAAATTGACGGTGTATGAAGTCATCGGTTCACTACAAGCCAGAGAAGAAAGACTAAATAAAAGAAATGAAGAATCGTCAGAACAAGTGTTAGCTACAAAAGCTACCACTGAGGAGAAAGAAGGCGCACGAGGAGGAAGTTACAACAGAGGTCGTGTGTGTGTGAGTTTGTGTTTGAGTTTAGGGAAATGTTGAATTGATTGAGTTTGAGAATTGTGGAAATACCCTATTTTTGCACACATTATGATTTCAGTGTAATCATCACGGCCTTATCTGCAACGTCTAGCTAAAGACGTAAAATAAACGCTTGTTGGGAGGCAAGCAACATTGAATTGTATTTCTTTTCCTTATTTTCTCTTGGTGAGTGAGTGTGTGTGTGTGTGTGAGTCAAGTGTGTGAGTTTGTGTTTGAGTTTAGGGCAATGCTGAATTGATTGAGTTTGAGAATTGTGGAAATACCCTATTTTTGCACACATTATGATTTCAGTGTAATCATCACGGCCTTAGACCGTAATAACAACATCTAAACCATGATGTTGGAAGGTTTTTCCTACGATTTAGAGACATCACGGTCCGTGTGAAATCTTCACGGGATGAAGCCTGTGATTTTAAATGCACCGTGATGTCGGCCTAAATTTCACCGTTTTTGGCTTAGATCACGATTTGTGTGTTAGGATCGCGGTATGAGACTGTGATACCAAAATTGTAATCCTGACCCTAGGGCAGTATAAATAGGGTGTGATGTTCACCAAGCTTAAACATTTCATTCGCCGGATTCCTATGAATATTTTGCCGAAAATTGTTCTCCCATATGATTTTCTAACGATTTGATCTAGTTCCGGGCACCCAAATAAAAAACCAAACATATACCCATAACCCCTTCTCTTAGGTGCACCTTCGTCGAGATTTTGGGGGATTTGACGTCAATTTTGTCGCCGACAATTTTCTCATGCGAGACTCAGGCAACGCTCAAGAGACCCCCTCCGGCGAGTTTTTCGACTCCCACGCCACTTCCTCACCTTCCTTCAGTCCCACTTGAGTCTCCAATTGTGTTTGACATGGTCTACCTTCCTCAACACCAACATGTTTGCTATGATTCCGCTCGTACCACGGTGCTAACACTTCGACCCCAATGACGCATCATTAATACACTCCTTTCTCGGTCCATTCTCTCGAGTGACCAATCGTCCAAAAAAGTCACCAAAAAGAGCTCTACTTACCTTCACCACCATGTTAGACGTAACTGAGGAGCTGCACCTTGGGACATTCTTGGCAATATCATTCTTCAGGGCAACAGACAATCGTCATGATCATATCATACATTTGGGCCCTTACATCACCAAGTTGGCTCGGTATCTCAATGTTGACCTTAGTTGTTGTACCAAGGTGGGTCGCACTACGAACTCACAGGATGAGACACTGGATTCCATGCTCTTACTTTGAGTGTTTGGGCCTTACATATACATCAAAGGTCTCTTCACACCACCAGATCCACCACGGAGAGAACCTCCATCAGCTGCTATCGTGGCCATCACGTGGCTTCATCATAAGTCAAAGTTGAACCTTCTTCCTCGAGTGAACTAGAGTCCCGAGTCTCTGTCCTCGAGGGCCATCTCACGTGTGTATCTTCCCAGATCGCTCGAGATCGAGATGCCCGACGACATACACACCGCTTGATGGAGGATCTTGCATGTTCTTAGGGAATTGTTGTTCTGGACGAGTGGCCGCAATCACCTCATCCCTAGGGGTAGCCTTCACATGAGTGTCATGTTTGCACCATAGTACTAGCACCTTCTTTCTCCCCACTCTGACTCTAAACTCTTGATTTGTGATTTTGTGTGTTGAACTAGTACTACTATTGTGTTGTTTTTCTTTTGTGTGATGTTGAATAATTTTATTGTGTAATAATCGTGCCTTGTGCGAGTATGTGTTTGTGTTTGTCTCCTTGTGAAGCTCTCTCTCCCTCGATACTGGTCCAACGCCGGTCCGACTTTCACTCGTCAGCTCACCCTTCTATTTGCTCCATTGTGGACAATGCATTGCTTAAGTGTGTGTGTGTGTGTGTGTGTGTGTTGCGTGTGTGCGCGGTGGGGGGGGGGTGCATATATTTGTGATTGAATGTGAATGGCATATTTGAATGTTTTGGAGCCTTGCGATTGCGACAATTTCTACTATTTGTGGGCTCCAATCACTTGTGCATGAATGAATGATGAATGGACAATATTGAGATGTGCTTTGGAACATAGATTGTTGCTTGAAATTGAATTGGAAATTTTAGGGGTTCCGATCGCAATTGTCCTAGCATGATCTTGCTCAGTGTGCTTTTAATTGTTTGACAATTATGATGGTATGCAGTATAGGGAGTAGAGTGGTGCCATGGGACTTCTTGATCATGAGTGACTTTACTTCGATTTTCTTTCAGTTGTGTGAAAGTGTTTGTTATGGAGGTTACGACATGTTAGTGGGATTCCCCAAGTTAGGACTCCAAATTTTTTGCAAAGGCTTCTCCAATTTGATTTGTTTTTCTTTTTTAAATTAAGGTTCTCACATGAGAGGAAACCGGGCATAGTGTTTGAGTTTAGCTGTCGAAGGGCTCTTCTCTCTTTCTGGAGTGCCATATGAGGATGTGTTTGGGTTTTGGAAAGCTTTCTAGCATCCCGATCATCTTTCACTACCTTCCATCCCCCAAACACCTCTCCTCCTCACGGACTCGTATGGAGACAAGATAGTGTGCCTTTAAGCGAGTCATGAGACCTCGACTCTCGTTTTCACACTACATGTGTGGCAACCCATCCATCTTTGAGAAATGGAGTGCAGGTTGGGAAGTGGTGCTTTGGCAATGAATCCAACCATCATGTTCCCCACATGGGTCTTAGATAGGGAAGGCAATGTTCTTTTCGCTCTTGGTCACGAGGGAGAGATGCCTTGATTTGCAAAATTTCAAAGTGTGGAGCGGTGTATGGAAAGTTTAAGTTGAGGCTCAAAAAATTGAGTCCTCTTTTGATTATTTCTGAGGCACCACCGACGATTGATAGTGCATACCATTGTTTTTTCCCGACAAGTTGTACCGGTTTGAGCAGGTATGCTTTGGGACAAGCAAACGTTCAAGTGGGGGGTTGATTCGAGTTAGATCATACACTTTCATAACCCTTGCCTTGTACTGTTTGTCTTGGCTTGCACCATTATTGGAGCTATTTTATGCCAAGTTTGCTTGTGGTGTGTCATGTTTTAGACCTTAGCAGGTAATCCTGGCATCAGGATCAAAAGCAGGACAAAAGAAGGAGAAAAGGGAGCAAAATGGACGAAAGTGCGAGGATCACGGTTTGGTGTTATCATCACATGCCCATACTATGAAGTGGAAAAGCAAACCATGAAGTCTGCACACTTCCAGGAGGATTCACGCAGTTTGTGGGCATTAGCAAGATCGCGGTCTCCAAACCGTGAAGTAAAAAGCAGCCAATGAAGTTTGTTGGTGAAATGGCGCATTTTACGCCGACATTATGGTTTCACTATCGACTTCATAGGCGTTATATGAGACTGTGATATGTGCAATCGAGAACTATATAATGGAGCGTGAACTATATTTGAAAATGGGAATTCTAGAGAGATTGGAGGTTTCTTCTTCAAAGCTTAGAGAGAGAGCTACAAGAAAGTTAAGAAGGAAGAAATGAGAATTTGACCTACCCAAATCACCACCATCAAAGATAAAAACCACGACGTACTTGTCCATAAAGTTCTTCAACATAGGTACGAGTGCATCGAGACTAGTGACCCAAATCTTCCTCAAGGTTGTTTCTTAATCAAATGTCGACATGAAAGCATATGAAAAACTAATGTAACTGGTTGAAGATTAAGAAGAGCTAGATAGATAATCTAATGAATACCTTGTTCATGACCACATATTTTCCCCTTTTGAACAAGAAGAGGAATTAGAAGAGGAACAGAGCAATGATGAATTTTTGGTGGATGGAGAAGGAAGCGATGAAGAGAATGAACTTTTGTTTCTAATTGGGGAGAACATCAAGTTACAAGAGAGTGAGGAGGTCGAAGAAGAGGATGACGATGATTTGGGGTTTAATCTAGGTTGGGCTTCCTCAAGACCATTCCTTTGACCAAGAAAGTTCACCCAACCTTGAAAGGCTCCTAGCATCGGATCCTTTTGCAACAACTCTTTGCCGAGAAGAGTTTGCATCATCATTGATGACTCGGTATTTGCACATGTTTTCCCCTTTTGTTTCTTGATTGTTTGAGCTTGAATTACCGTGTCTTTGACCGATTTTACGCTAGGTTGTGTTCCTTTGTCACATTTCAGGTCCTAGCACATAAAGTGAAGCATAGGCGCAAGTTTCAAGTCAATCAGAGATCAATTGACGATTTGGGAGAAGACACTCGGGCATGACCTGAAGAAGAATGGATTTCTACCTCACTTTATGGACAGAGAATCATGCAAGCTTGTTATGAAACGAAAGAGGACGAGACTACGAGCGTCTGGGATCAAACGGCGACTGATTCGGAGTCCGGACGAGGGAGAAACGAAGCATTAAACAGAGGCTGAGCAAGCTGCACGGGCAGACCAGGGAGGCGCACGGCCGTGCAACATATAATTCTGGCCGTGCGCTCTCTGCCGAGGCCTTGCACGGGCAAAATCCAGCCTTGCACGGCCGTGCAAGATGGCTGAGATCGATTAAGTGAAACGGTGCGTTTTGAGGGTGCACGGCCAGAATGGTGTTGTGCACGGCCGTGCACCTGGCCGTGCAACTCGGGGAAGCCTGTTTTTAAGCCTAATCCGAGCCAAAAGGGAGGAGAGCTGGGTTTTGGATCCCAAACACCCAAGGGACGAACCCTAGAGAGAGAGAGCGACTTGGAAACATTCTTGGAGCTATTTTGAAGGATTTCTTCGCCATTGGAGCTCGGGAATCAAGCTTGGAGATGGAGATTGAAGATCTAGATCAGATTTCTGCAGTCTCTCTCTTCTCTATGGAGTAACTTCCCTTCACTTAGGTTTTGAGGAACCCTAGTTCCATGAGTTAGGATCTTTCTTGTATGAAGTTTTGGATGCTTTATTGTTTGATTATAATCGATTGAGGCATGATTTATTGAGTCAATTGAATCTTGATCAAATTCTCTTGATTTCTGCTTTAACCTATGATAGATAGAATCTGATTAGGTTAAGAGAGCTTCCTTGATTGATAGTGGTGAATTGGTTGTGCGAGAGTCAATCAATTTACTGCTTTGTACTGGAATTCATTCCAGTAGTGGAGATCTGTGTGAATCGCCTTAGCAGTCTATCCCGGTGAAGGCTAGTCGTCTGTCGGGTATTCTGTTTGAGAGGGCTTGGTCAGCTTAAGAGATTCCAAGCTAATTTCGGATCTTCCGCAGTTTAATCAACAGTAGAACAACCAAAGGTAATTGCAACTTGGACCTAATTGAGGAGCTAGGGGGAATCATACCTAAGTGAGTTCCCAACTTGTAATTAGTAGAGTAGTTAGTAGAGTAGTTTAGTAAATCAATCCTTAATCTAGTTTGCTAGATAATAAACTGAAGCTGAGTAATAGTAACTCTAGAGACCCGTGGATTCGATATTTATTACTTGTGCCACTATACTGCAGTCCCTTTCATTGGTTACACTTGGCCATTGTTAGGTGTTGTGTTTTAGCGTGTCAAGTTTTTGGCGCCGTTGCCGGGGACTTTCTAGATTATTAGGAAAGGCAGAAGTTTGTTACTTTAGCGTTTTTCTTTTCTTTTCCACCCTTGCTTTTCACTTGGGTGTTTTTTGTTTTTGTTGGTGCAGATCTGAATCATGGATCCTCATGGCTTCTCCAACTATTGGGGGTATCCACCACCATCCGAGTGGTATTACCCCGAGACCCCCTGGAGCAATCAAGGAGGAGAAGACTATGGATTCGGGTTTCAGTACCAACCCCCATCCTACGAAGAACAATCAGACCCCTGGGTATTTCAAGAACAATCTCCTTATCAAGAAGAATTCCTCCATCAGCCAGATCCAAACTATCACTTGAGGCTTCTCGTGGACCAGATTGCTCGAGTACCTGAGACATCCTTTCCAAAGATGGATATCCCAGACAATGCCCAAACTGGGTTCTCCTACCGTGAAACAGAGGAGACCCTCCTGAGCATAAAGAAGAGCCTCGAGGATCTTGAGAAAGCTTATGCACAACCTGCTCAAGATCACCCTTCTGCTATCATACTAGAAGAGGAGGAGGAAGACGAAGGCTACAAGGATATTGTGGAGCACACTGAAGTTGTCACGGAGAGCTCTCGTGATGATCATGATCAGGAATGTCCTATCATAGCCGACCACACCTTCCCACATCCCACACCGAGCTTTGAAGAGGCGGGCATGAGTGAGGAGATGCAAGAAGATCTCATGAAAGAAATTGCTTGGCAACTTGCTCTCCAATCCGTGCTAGAAGACGAAGAGCAAGAAAGGGTTCAGAAAGAAGTTGTGGAGGATGACGAAAGTGAAGCAGGAGGAGTTCTTGATCATTTCCCAGGGGTGATACCATATGAACAAGGAAGGGAGGTTGACGAAGCAATTGGCGTCCAGGCTGAGGACGAAGTTGAGGTGGAAGAGGCCTGCACCGGCCATGAGTTGCATGTGATATCTCCACCAAACGTCGAGGAACTACTTAGCAAGGACCCATTTGCAGTGTCTCTTTGCCAGACCAAGGCCACTTCGACATCGGTCCCTCTTGGTGGACGCGATGGTGGTCAATCGATGTTGTCATATCTTGTTTGGGGCAATGAGACGAGAGAAGAGAAGAAGAGGTCTCGAGGGTGGAGACTTCATCTGCATCAAGTGCACGAGCTTCCATCACCTGTCATACCGCATGCTCGTGACTTGAGACTCCACCTCATAGATGAGAACCTCAACTTCAAGGAGGTTCTAGCATGGACCGAAACTTAGGAGCCATCGTCCGGCTCACGACGTGAAAGAAGCGCTTGTTGGGAGGCAACCCAACCAGTCGGTTTGCATTTCTTTCTCTATTTCTCCTCGGTTGAGTCAGTTTTGTTATTTGGTTTTAGAGTCAATAGCTCAACCTTTGTGAGATTTTGTGTGGTGTTTGTGTTCTGATTACTCTCTCTTCCTGGAATGCACCGCCTGCCCCGTCCATCATCATTCACCCTTGATCTGGTAACTTCGTTCTACCCTCCTTATCTTTCCTCCATTGAGGACAATGTCGTGCTTAAGTGTGGGGGGGTGTTCGATTATGTATGCGGGTGAATGTTTGGCTGTTTGTGTGCTTGGAGCCTAGTCCACTGTCCAAATTTTTAAATTTGAGGGCTCCAAGTACGTGTTCCTTGCAATTACCTGCTCAGTATGCTTTGAATTGACAGTCTCTGTAGTGGTTTGCAACCTAGGGAGGTAGTGTAGCACTATGGAGGATGTTGATGCATTTAAGAAGTCTCATTTCTTCTTCATAGTGTGTTGGTTGATTGAGTGAATTAGTGATCTTAGGACCCTTGAATTGTGTGGTTTTGTGGACTCTCTGCTTGTCATGGACTCTTGTATCATGTTTTGAAATAACAGGTGCTCGAAAATGCGCTTTAAAATGACGTCTCCCGTGCGAATAGGGCGAAAGTGTGTAAGGGGAGACGGGAATCCGTTCCCAATTTCCACCTACTACCTCCAGCCCCCTTACATGTCTTTCCCCCGCACGAGGCTCGAGACAACTGCTCCTGGCATGGCCGGTAAGAGCCGGGCTCCCGCAAAACCTTTGCTAGGTGGGAGCCCCCGTTTTCTACAAAAACAGGTTGGAACCCTTGAAAAAAAAGAGAAAAACAGAAAAACAAGCAAAAAGAAGAAAGAAAAGGGGGTTCCAACCATCTCCAAAAAGAAAATCGAGCACCTTGAAAAATGTGAGTCCATGATCTTTTGTTTTTGAGAGTCTCTTCATCCACGATTCATTTGTCCTCTGTTCACTATTTTCCATGATGCCGACTCGAGACTAGCGTTCTCGCCGAAGAGGCTATGAGATGACTTGTGCGTCGGTTGACCTCGTAAGCTGCTAAATGATCTAGGAAGTCCACTACCTACGATCGAGGTTGTTTGTTGCTATAGAGGTCTGGAGAGTTGCATTGGTTTGAGTTAGGTTTGCTTGGGGACAAGCAAACAGTTAAGTGTGGGGGGATTTGATGACTCGGTATTTGCACATGTTTTCCCCTTTTGTTTCTTGATTGTTTGAGCTTGAATTACCGTGTCTTTGACCGATTTTACGCTAGGTTGTGTTCCTTTGTCACATTTCAGGTCCTAGCACATAAAGTGAAGCATAGGCGCAAGTTTCAAGTCAATCAGAGATCAATTGACGATTTGGGAGAAGACACTCGGGCATGACCTGAAGAAGAATGGATTTCTACCTCACTTTATGGACAGAGAATCATGCAAGCTTGTTATGAAACGAAAGAGGACGAGACTACGAGCGTCTGGGATCAAACGGCGACTGATTCGGAGTCCGGACGAGGGAGAAACGAAGCATTAAACAGAGGCTGAGCAAGCTGCACGGGCAGACCAGGGAGGCGCACGGCCGTGCAACATATAATTCTGGCCGTGCGCTCTCTGCCGAGGCCTTGCACGGGCAAAATCCAGCCTTGCACGGCCGTGCAAGATGGCTGAGATCGATTAAGTGAAACGGTGCGTTTTGAGGGTGCACGGCCAGAATGGTGTTGTGCACGGCCGTGCACCTGGCCGTGCAACTCGGGGAAGCCTGTTTTTAAGCATAATCCGAGCCAAAAGGGAGGAGAGCTGGGTTTTGGATCCCAAACACCCAAGGGACGAACCCTAGAGAGAGAGAGCGACTTGGAAACATTCTTGGAGCTATTTTGGAGGATTTCTTCGCCATTGGAGCTCGGGAATCAAGCTTGGAGATGGAGATTGAAGATCTAGATCAGATTTCTGCAGTCTCTCTCTTCTCTATGGAGTAACTTCCCTTCACTTAGGTTTTGAGGAACCCTAGTTCCATGAGTTAGGATCTTTCTTGTATGAAGTTTTGGATGCTTTATTGTTTGATTATAATCGATTGAGGCATGATTTATTGAGTCAATTGAATCTTGATCAAATTCTCTTGATTTCTGCTTTAACCTATGATAGATAGAATCTGATTAGGTTAAGAGAGCTTCCTTGATTGATAGTGGTGAATTGGTTGTGCGAGAGTCAATCAATTTACTGCTTTGTACTGGAATTCATTCCAGTAGTGGAGATCTGTGTGAATCGCCTTAGCAGTCTATCCCGGTGAAGGCTAGTCGTCTGTCGGGTATTCTGTTTGAGAGGGCTTGGTCAGCTTAAGAGATTCCAAGCTAATTTCGGATCTTCCGCAGTTTAATCAACAGTAGAACAACCAAAGGTAATTGCAACTTGGACCTAATTGAGGAGCTAGGGGGAATCATACCTAAGTGAGTTCCCAACTTGTAATTAGTAGAGTAGTTAGTAGAGTAGTTTAGTAAATCAATCCTTAATCTAGTTTGCTAGATAATAAACTGAAGCTGAGTAATAGTAACTCTAGAGACCCATGGATTCGATATTTATTACTTGTGCCACTATACTGCAGTCCCTTTCATTGGTTACACTTGGCCATTGTTAGGTGTTGTGTTTTAGCGTGTCAATCATCCATCCCTCTTGACGGATATGGTTATGAATATTCAATGATGCTTACTTTTGTTCAAGGCAAAGAAAACAAACAAAAAAAAAAAATAAAGTGAGGTTTCAATGGAGATGTTTCAAGCATTCCCTAGTTCATGAGCGTTCACCAAATGATCAGGCCATTGGTCAAGACTTGAGACTCCATTTCACCGATAAAAACCTCAATTTCAAAGAGGTCTTAAGCTAGACTGAAGGCTTGAGGGAATCCTCCCATTGATAAGACGTGAAAGACACTCTACTTGGGAGGCACCCCAACATCAGTTTACATTGTATTTACCCTCTATCAATAAAGAACTTGCATGATTGATTAAGTTTTGGGAGTGTTTCTAGATTTTGGTAGATAATAACATTTCGCTATGCTATTAATTGAGATCATGAATGTTTGGAATGTGTTAGTTGAACCCCAAGTTGGTTTCTTAAGTTGGAATGCTTGAAAGTTTGCATCTTGCCTGCCTAGTCAGAGATAACAGCCTATTCAGAAATTTCACGGACGAGATCTAGTTGGACAAGCCCACGACCTTCTATTATTATCACAAGTTTTCTGCTTAGTCATTGAGTTCGCGAGTTCAATCTCCCATGGCCTAGTGATCGATCATATATGCATCCTCAAAAGGCCAGATCGCAGGTAGAGCACTCATTTTCCCTATTCCTCACAAAATTTCACTTCCCAACCCCCATTATTCACCCCACTTCCCAAATCTTTGATTTTTACCAGTCTTTGGAGTTTTGCTTGAGTCTTTGACACTTCATCATGTCTTCAAGAAACCCAAGGTAAGAGTTCTAGCATTCTTTTTCATTTTTTTTATAACTCTATCTTAGATGGGTTGAAAATGTGCTTGAATTTAGTGGTGAATTTGGCCAATTTTGGAGTAAAGCATGGATTGATTTATGCAGTTGGATCAAAACATATGTTCATGAGATTGTGGATGTGCGTTTGGAGGTCTTGGTGCGCTTGGTTTGTATGAGTTTAAGTTATTTGAATGTGCGCCCACCAAGTGCTCAATAAAATATCCAAACTACATATTATTTGTTTTCTTTGGTCTGTTGCTTATGAATTGAACTTATATGACTATGATAATACCCTTAAATATGTGTATATGACATCGGATTGAATTTTAAATTCATGATGATGAGTTTTGCAACTTTGGTTCATTCTTTAAAAAGTGTTTTCATATGCTTTTCGAGCCCAATTTCAAGCTTTTTCTTTTTTTCTAATGAGTTGATCCTTTCCCTTGGCCAATATATAGGAACCTTTAGAAAGACATTATGCACTTTTAATAATGCATTTGATCTTTGAACCTACTCACCAAGAATGCGTTTTCACCTATGCACCCTATTGTTTTACATAGTAACATTCAAGTGTGGGGGTGTATGGTGTTGAACCTAAGGATGAATTTTATGGTTCAATTAATCAAGTGGGTTGCTAAATGATTTGTTTGGCATGGTATTTCTCTCTCTCTCTCTCTCTCTCTCTCTCTCTCTCTCTCTCTCTTACAAGAGATCCAAAGAGAGGAGGGAATTCTTACATGAGAGAGTCAAACCCTACTATCAACACATCGAACCCACCTAGCCCTTGTCATTACCCATGGAGAGGCCGACATTATACATAACAAGAGGAACTGCAAGAACCACCAGTGGTTCTTATTAGGGCTCAATTGTACATATTTTACCCCTCATTTATTGTTCATTTTGCTTAGTAGATCATCATCCCTCGACCTAGTGTATGATAGGTTGTGCTTGTTGTGTTACATTTCAGGTCTTAGCATGTGTGGGAAGGTCGAGGACGAGTTTCAGGTCGATAGGAGGTCGAAAAGGGCGTAGGAGTGAAGAAAAGTCCAATGTCCCCGAGGGTGTGAAGATTGTGGGATCCAGAAACATTCCGCGCATCTTGCGGGCTTAAGGATTATCACGGTAGACTGACCGTGATAATTGTCCAATGGCCGTGATGTTGGACCAAAATGGTCTCACTAACCTATGTTTTTGTCCGACATCACGGTTTGAGCTCCAATGTCATGGCCGTGAAGTGAAGACCGTGAAAGTGACTGTCGGTCTGTATAAATATAAGGCTGCTAGGAGGGAGAAAGGGAGGTTGAATCCTGGGTTGGTTTGAGATTTTCTGGGTTCCTTTCTAGGGTTCAAGATGAAGAAACCCCAAGGGAAAAACCCTAGTGAGAGAAAGGTCATCTTCTTCATATTTTAGAGAGAGAAAGTGACCAACAAAGAGAGAAGAAGAGGATTTGTGCTTACTTCAAGCTAGAGGAGTGAAGATTTTTACCTTTCAAGTGAGTTCTCATCAACAAGTGATAAGCCCCAGCTCCCTGAAGCATGTGGGACAGAGCACCCAGCCAATAAACCTTCGTTCCTTTTGATTAAGCTCGAAGGAAAACAGATCAAGAACCGGGTAAAGATGGATTTGGAAAGTGCAACTTTAACGCCAACTAGGGGAAGAGGCTCGATCCAATGAAGGTAGCAACTCGTCCATGATTGATGTGATGAATCAATCGATGTTGAGCTCACTTGTTTGATGGAATCAAATCCACTCAACCAAGGACATTTCACGAGACAAAAGCTCTATGAACAAAACGTGTTCTTTGATTAAAAACTTGAGTTCAATTACAACGCAATCGAAAGCTTAAATAGACCCTAGCTAGTCTTTTAAACAAGGTAAACCGTCATAAACCTAACACAACTCAAAAACCTAAACCTAAACGTAAAAGGAAATAACAATCCGAAAAATATAAGGAAAGAAACTCTCTTCTTCAGCTCCAAGTCACCAACATCCTTGATGCAATCTTTAAGGCTCTCGATCGATGACTTCCAGGTGCACAATGAATCATCCAATGCCTCTTATATGTAGATTAAATTGCATACTTTCATGGAGTATGAAGCCCCTGACTCGAAGCACGATCATCTTTCTGGAATGGAGCTTCAAAGTAGCCTCTCTGAACTCAGTTTTATACTTAGGCAGATTCTGGTAGTTTTCCTGTGTTGAGGAAGCTTATTGTCGAGCCTTGAAAAGGGTCTTCTGAGTTTCTTCTCGAGCTTCCATATACTTTCTTTGATGCTTGAAGGAGATTCGAGGATTACATCAAGGCATGCCCCTATCATGGATTCACGCCAGAGTAGATTGCATAGTACTTCGCCAAAAGCATCGATCAAGACACCAAGATGATGGTAAACCAGTTAATCGATGGAAATTTCACAACAATGATGGAAGTGCAATGTCAAGAAAATTTTGCCACACTAGCAAGGAAGTCAAGGAATTAGTTCAAGCGCCCGTCAACAATCAAACCATTGAAAGCTACCTAAGGAAGGGAGGATGATGTCACCACCCTCTGTGCACACATGAAGGAGCTGACCCAACAACTCAAGAGAGATTCGAGTAGTACATCAAGGAGCTATACAACATGAGGTGCTTAGCTCGACATCGAGAGGGAGTGTGCCAACATGGATATTCCTCTGATCTCATGTGAGTCTAAACTAACATAGTGAAGGATATGGAATCGGCCGCATTTCATTGCAAAATGGAGATACTTTTTACCTTTGTGATTTATGATACCTTTACAAGTGAATCTAATCCCCCATTTATATTAAGTTCCAAAACCTAAAGCCTAATAATAACCAAAATTACATAAGTTTTTTTTTCATGTTTGAACTAGGACTCATTTTCCTTGGCGTGCACAACAAGAAGAAGCTTCTAGAACTTCGACTGTCTCAGTGGTAGGCTTGGGTCATCTCACTCTTCACATTGTCTAATAGGGGGTGAAACTTGGTCCATAAGTTTCTCCTGGGCTCATAGACTTTTGACCCATTTTACAGCTTCAATGAGTTATTACTGACTGATCAGTGGCTTGGCCTTCTGATGGTCTTCTTGCTCCAAAGGCTTGTGCTTCATTACATTAATGTCCGTCTTAGTCCCTAAAATTTTCCTGGCCTGCTTGTACTTGAAAATCGGCAAAAATTACTCAAAATGGTTCAAAAGAATAAAATCATACCTACGGTCTAATAATTGCATGCTGGACATTTTTCTATTATTTCTGTTGTAAAATCACCCAAGACTGCATCAACTAGCAAGAGTTTGATCCTAAATGACGAGTTCAAAATACCATTGTTTCAAGTGTCATCACTAACCATTCTCATTTTGAGTCATTCAATCTCCATAAATTGTTGCTTTTGCTACTAAATATCAGGGAATCCGGGTCCGCTCACAACAAGAAAATCACATCATTCGATTTGTCACTACGAAAGGAGATGATTCTAACTCAATTCACCGCAGTGGATTAACTATTGGCCATCATCTCCAACCTTAGCATACACTGGTGCCACCAATTTCTCTAAGCTGCAGATCATCGATAAGAAGAAGGGATTCGTCAAGAAACCCTAAATTGGGAAAACATAATGAAAACTGGGTCAACGGTTCATGAAACTGGGTTTCCTCTAGTACTATGTTCTAGAGCGTTGGATCCAGTCGGTGGAACAATGGAACTCAAAGTATATCATGGTACGATTTATAGACCTTGTCGCTTCTGACCCAAATCGGCCACTTATGAGATATTAAGTGCAAATCTCGATTTCTCAATCCCTTCCAAGAAACTACAATGGGTGGATAGCTAAAACATGGTAATGACATCTGAGATTTTTTTCTTCTAGGGTGCGTTTGGATAAGTGTATTTTAAATGTAAGGTATTTGAAATACTAGCATTTGAAATGGATGTATTTGAAGTATTAGCATTTGAAATACATGTAATCAAATTTATTGTTTGGATACTCATTTGTAATTTGTTTGTATTTTTTTATTTATGATTTTCAATTTCAATTTTCTGGTCACTTACTACAAATTTTGGTAAATTACAGTTTGGTACCCAAAATTATTTTTTCTTACAATTTAGTACCTAAACTTCTAAAATTTTACAAAAAGATCCTGAAATTTTGATGGTAAAATCACATTTTGGTACCTTTATATGTTTTGCCTCACACTATAGTACCTAAACTTTTCATATTTTACAAATAGGTCCATTCTTTTGTTAGGAGGTATTTCAAATCACTAGTTGTTGAAATGTATTTGAAGTTGACAAAAAATACACTAGACATGTATTTGGAAATCACCCCATGAATTTGACACAAATCCAAATACCAAATGTAATTAATATCCAAACACATGATTTGGTATTTGAAAATCCAAATCACAAATACCAAATCCAAATCCTAGTATCCAAACGCACCCCTATATGACTCGGGTGTATTTGAATTCAGGTAATATTTGAGTGGCTCAACGATATGTTAACCAATTCAGTACTTTCATTTGCCATCTCATTGAAAATTTGACGGTGTTAATGGAGTTTGATGAATATGAATGGCGAGTTACTGGTAGTAAAATGATCCTTAAAGTAAGTGACTAACAATGAAGTGAAATTTTTGTGACAAATGTGAAATTTTATGATCAACTGAGTGATGAAATATGTAATTTAGCATAAAATATTGGGTGTTTTTCCTATGAATGGTAATATGGCAATTCGAAGTCGGTATCTCGATATTCATATCCACTTTGTGTCAGGTCAAGTATCTCGATATCCATACCCATCTCGCGACAGGTCGGGTAATTTATCATGGGGCACGAGTCTAGGCAGGTTGACCCATTTGGATATGTAATTTAAAAGGAAACAAACTAAATGATAAATGTAGTTAAATTATTTGAGAAATTGAGGTTCTCACATATATATACAACTTTATTATAGCTAAAATATAAGGTAATAAAAGTAAAATACTATTTAATTTGAGTAAACTTGGGCAAAAATGAGTAAAAAATGAGACAGCGCAGGGCATGTCAGGTCCATGATAGTACCCATCCCCGACCCAATTACGGGACGGGTATTACCCATCTCAAAATTGATCAAATAGGCCGGGTAAAATGGGTTAGATCGAAATTATATTTTGCCATATAGAAGTTTTGAGGGTATGGTTGTCATTCCAGTGGAATGTCTGGCTGGTTGAACATGGTATAAACGGTTTCGGTCATGAAACTTGTTGTCATACTGGTGATCGATTTTCGTCCTCTATACATAATGACATTGTTGTAGTAAATTTGATAAAAAAAAATAATTTATGATTTATTTCGTGAATTTGAAGTTAAATGTTGATGTAATTTGTTGGATTCGAGTATAAACGTTTGGGTGTTGACGTTAAATATGAGTATTAATTGTTTTGTTTGACATGTTTTGTTCTATTTAAATATGATTTTAATTGCTTTCAAATATGTTTTATATATATTTAAATTTTATGTTAATGGTTTTTCACATTTATACATATTTTGTTAAATTGGTATGAATCGATTGTATCACAATCGAACCATACCACTTGTTAACCTACGTAACTGTCTGTATAAACCGATTTGTCAAGTTTGTTTGATGTAATATGGGCTTAGTGATGGCAATTCCTAATCTGACTCATGGGCCTCGACCTGCCCGACCTGTTTGGGGTGGGTATGGCCGTATGAGTACTACTTCCGACATGTCTCG
Source organism: Linum tenue (assembly GCA_946122785.1). NCBI lineage: Eukaryota > Viridiplantae > Streptophyta > Magnoliopsida > Malpighiales > Linaceae > Linum > Linum tenue. The sequence goes on from CAMGYJ010000008.1 coordinate 39,110,459, forward strand.
TTCTTGACTTGTTTGATAATGATTTCCATCAATATTTACTTGTATTTATCATCTTTTCATTTTTTTAAAATAATTTTATCACAAAATAAATTTTAAAATTCCAACTTTTGACTATTTAAACTAAATTGTGTAATATATCTATGATTCATTTATGAAATGTTTTCTTTACGTCTTCTAGTAAAAGAATTGAATATCAAATTCTTTTCTTCAAATAACATATAAGAATTGGTTGAACCACCATATACCCAAACTGATATTGCCTTATCTTATCCACGCTTAGTACGAAACAATAATTAATATTGAGATATCCATCACGCTCCACCCATGGTTATGCACCTATCAGTAACTAAATCTTGACCCTTACTTTTAAGTAGGCTCAGAAAATCCAGATCTAAGGGTGAATAATTAAAGACATTTTTATTTTCCCTATTTTTCTTAATTGGGTCATATCTTTTTATTAATCGGATTTCATTTTTTTCACAGTTGGAACGAGTTCATTGTGCTCTACAAAATGAGATCCATTTTCAATATTTTTTGAGAATTTTTTTTATGCATCTCTTTATCAACTGCATACCATATGATATCTTCTTCGTTTTTAAGTCGTTTTTGAAAGTTTTGTACAGAAGGAATGAGTTAATCATGATCTATTAGATCTATAAATTTCTGGGTAAACAAAATACAAAACCTAAAAGTACCACACAATACCACCCTAGTACGAGATGGTATCTTGTGGTACACAATGTTGAAAGTAAAAAATGACAATTAATATACCCCTACTATCAATGTATTCAACCATCTTACAGTCTTGGTATGTTCATACCATATGATATACTCTTATTTCAATACTAGTCAATACCATAATATGGTATAACTAGTAAAAAATGGCTCAATTTTTTATTCCAAAAATAACAATTAATCTTAATTTACTGTGCAGAAACAAAACTTTCAACTCAAAAAGTGAGCAATCGTCCATTAAAAATTAAAGAAGAAAAAATTAAAAAAATTTCAGAAAAAAATGAGCAATGTTACAAATGATAATTGGGTTATGTATAATTACTCTGACCGAATCCGCTACCCACCTCACCCCATTACTATCCCTAAGTTGGCCTCCAGCAGCAGACAGAACCCTAGTGCTACAGCAAAGAGAAAGGGTAAAAAAAAACTGAAAAAAACAAAGGAAAGAAGAGAGAGGTAAAAGGAAAACGAGGAAAGAAAAAAGAAAATTTAGAGAGCGGCATAGCAGAGCAGCAAAAATCCGCCGCCCTTCTACCTCCCGTTTTCTACCGATCTCTTGTACAAGAATCTAAACTTTTTTTTTTTGGGTTGAATCGTCTATCGGCATTTTCGCAATCCCACCCTTGAACCCTAATTTTCTGGTTTGATTGGTGTGTTTTGGTTGTTTTGTTCTGGAATCACGCCGATCAGATAACCAGAATACACTGTTAATTCCACGCCGCACCACACTTTTTGACACACACTCTTCCTCTCCCGCTTTCCTTCACCCATCGCTCTGAGGGTGTCTCTTCTGTTCTGTTTTTTTGTGTGGGCCGCCCTAATGGAGAACAGCGGCATACAGCCACAGCAACTTAATAGTCCGCAGTCTCGCCGTTCAGGCAAGACAGCGGTTGTTTCATCACCATGGAGCCACGTCGTAAGGGGAGAGTCGGAATCAAACTCCGTGGCTCCTTTGTCTCCTCCTGCCGCTGCTGTTTCTTCCCCCACTGCTGTTCCGGAACAAGTCCTGGGCTCAGCTTCATCCTCTTCAACTACGGATGATGAGATCTGTAATGGCAATGCTGGCAAGAGACCAGCTTGGAATGTGCCGTCTAATGGCCCTGTAGAGATTGGACCTGTAATGGGAGCTGTTTCATGGCCTGCTTTATCTGAATCCACAAGGGTTTCCTCTAAATCGTCTCTGCCTGACGGATCATCATCTCCAGTGCCTGTCTCGGTACAATTTTCTTTCCGCCATTCACTTTTTGTTCTGATTTACGCTTACATTCTGGCTATGTTGACTGATGATGGTTAATTGATCGAGTCTAATACAAGCTGATTTGAGATGCTCCCGATACTTGTACTTCAATTTGGTGATTATCAGCTACCATAGCCTAACTTTGTAGATACAAGAGAATAAAATTTCATTTGTTTCTCACCGTCTGTTGAACAACATCGAGTGCGTTATTGTTCCCCCAGTATGTTCGGCCTTCAATGTGGCTGATTAGAAACATTGCCCTTTGCTTGATTGATTGTATAGGGAAGTGGAACTGCATCCTCGTTTCCTCAGAAACAAGTCAATACTAATGCAAACCCTAACTCGACTCCAAACCATACTGCTCCACACCGTCAACGATCAATCAAACAGCGTAATGGTGCTCCTCCTTCTGATGGTATCTCTCCTCAGCCCTTAGTAGTGTCACAGGGACATGCAGGGGAGGTCCAACACTCAAATAACCCTTCTCCTAAAGACCATGGCCCAAGGAGTTCTCAATCGCGCAGCAGCAATGAACCGAATTCAGGGCAACGCAGCTCATTCAGAAGCCGCAATAGTGGTGGCCCGCATTCTCGTGCAGATGGCTCTTACAATCATCATGGTTATGGAGGAGGTAGGCGTGATCAAGACCGTGGAAACCAGGACTGGAATACTCATAATAGGAGTTTCAATGGTAGGGAGGGCCATGTGCAGCAGCCACAGAGAGTCACACCGAGGTTCATGAGGCACCCACCTCCCCCACCTCCTCCTCCTGCATCTACACCTTTTATGGGACCTGCTCCAGTACGGCCCTTTGGTGCTCCCATGGGTTTCCCTGGTATGTTGTGTATCTGCCTCAGGTTGTCTTTGCTGTACTGATTGATTACTTAATCTTCTTTTGTGCCCTACTGATTGATTACTTAATCTTCTATTGCTTCCTCTTTTCTAACTGCTTTGTTGGCGCTTACAGAATTGGCTTCTCCTTTGTATTACGTTACTGGTCCTCCACCTCCACAATCTTTGAGAGGAGTGCCTTTTGTTCCGGGACAAATACAACCTCATGCGATGTTTTTCCCTGCTCCAGATTTTCAGTTGCATTCTAAAATAGTGACTCAGATAGATTACTATTTTAGGTATCTCATTTCACGTGTATTTCACTTTTTGTGTTTGAGAATGTAGTGTTTTTGTATACTTCAAGTTCCTGATAACAATCTGAACTTATGTTTACTTGTTGATGCAGTAATGAAAATTTAATTCGGGACACCTTTTTGCGGCAGAATATGGATGAACAGGGCTGGGTACCCATAAAATTAATTGCAGGCTTCAACAAAGTGAGTTAAAAGCCTGGCAATTCATAATTTTTTTGTTGCATATTTCAACTTATTTTTTAGTGTCCTTTTTCTTTGTTCCCACTTTTTTTCTTCATTTCAATTGCTCATATTAGAGAAAGTGGGTCTATAGTTTGGTAAATGCTCAACACTTTTCTGGTACAGAACTTTGAATAATATGCACCACTAAAGTCTGCTGCTTTTGTGAACTACAAATGTTTTAAATTTGATAAGATCAATGTTGATTGTTGTCTTATGTTTGCCATGAAATGCTCGAGTATCAGTGTTATTATCAGCGTTATTATCAATATCCATCACATGATTATAAGTTCATTCCATACCGGACCAGACCGGAATAGGCTTATATACATTCTCATTTCGGAAGTTAGTATTTCACGAGCGACTCAAGTATTTTACTTGGAAAAGAAAATGCTCCATACAATGTGTGAATGAATCCTTCATTTGTAGTTCATTGTTTAGATTAACATGGATTCTGGCTTTGTGTATATTGTACTATAATTTTATTGGTCAATGTGTTTCCACATACTATGTCTAATTGTTGAAAGGCTGAGTCTAGCAGCTGTAAGGAGATCTTTGCTTAGAGCATATGTTCGTGCTGTGCACGTAGAATGTGTTATCTTCAATGCTGATTAATATTTTTCTTAGAAGAAAAATTCCACATTCAAGTTGGATATTACTGGACATTTCTGCTAGACCAATATCCTTAGTTATTGGTGCCAGACAGAACTGGTATGTGGTCTATTGGCTGCTTCTGCTGTGTCATTTGAGATGAATTTCCTGAACATAACGTGTTTTGCTAAAGTGACTGGACTTATCTCTCAAGGGGATGTGCTCTCAATGAATTTGTGGTGTAGGACTGCAGGGCTCAGCTACAAGCGATCCTAGTTCTAATAGTGTTTATATCATCAGCTTATATGGTCTTTTATGAATCATAACTGAATGGTTATGAATTCCTTACTTTCTGTGATTGTGCGGTTGTTTGAGTTGTGTTTGGATCTAGTCTTGATGAAAATGCAATTGAAAGTTTCATGTTGGTGATTATTCTATGCAAAACAGAAGAAGAAACATGGATATGGTGGAGTAAGATCATCTTGGTTAATTGCGTTCTAACTTTCTAGAAGACAACTTGATATTCATATTCATATGCTGTGTTCGCTTCTGGTTAGCTTTAGAGTAGACTTATCTAGTGACCATATCGGAGGGTTTTTTTTTTGTACAGGTTTCTCATTTGACTGATAATATACCGCTTATATTGGAGGCTCTGAGGTCTTCAACTGCGGTGGAAGTGCAGGTATATCTTGGTTCCTTCTTTGTTGCCATTCTTATGCGCTGACTAACACTTCCACTTCATCACTCATTTATTCGATTGCATTATACGCGGTAGGGTGACAAAGTAAGAAGAAGAAACGACTGGATGAGGTGGTTGATGCCGCAATCTGTTCAGTTTCCTAGTAACCCTATCCCTCAAGGCCTTGGGAAGTCCAATCAAGAGATGCTTCTGGGTAACATGCAAAACATGTCACTAGAGGAGGTCAGTGTTCAAAGTAATGCGAGACGTCAAGCGGATGTTCAATCAGAGGCATTCCAAAGCAGATCGTCCTCAGGTGATGTTAGTACTCAGCCACAGCCATCATCTAGCCATGAAGGTTTGGATCACTTCACTTATGCGAAGAATTGAAGTGCAAATGTGTTGTGATGCACATTGGAGGAAAAATTGTGGAGCCAGGAGAGGGTTTTCGACGACATGGATGTCCTGATGGTAGTGGTCTTGACTTGATCGTGATGAAACATGGTTTCTCGTAGGGGGGTCATCTATAACATATTGGGTGAGTGACGAAAGAAGGAACCAGCTTTTGGAAAGACCAAGATAGACAAACAAACCTAAAGATAATTTTTTTTTTAATTTTTCAAAAAGAAAAAAAAAATCACGAAAAAAAAAAATCAAAACAAAACTAGAAACATAAGGTAGTAAACTATTCTATGGCTGCAGATGGTGGCATGAGTTTATTGGGATTGTGTAAAGAAAAGCTTTTCGGGATATTATCATTTCATCCCTCTCCCCCTCTTCAGTATCTGCGGTGGCACCATTGGTTTGAATGGGGAATTTTGACATCAGCTTGGCTTCTAGTATCAGCTTATGGAAGAGAAAAGTGTTTGCTATCCCACAGCGACGGGGAATGGATTTTGTCTGTCCCATAATGCTTTTATTTGTGCACCGTCTGTTATTTTGCCAGTCCTGATTATTATGAGGCCTTTTAGATATAAATTTCTTTGTTGGATGTATGGTATAAAATTTTATTATCGGATTTATATGTATACTTTCTTCAAACTTTTTTGAAGATGCAACTCCATAAAGTGGCCCTGGTGGAATGACTCTAGTCCTGCGAAGGACATTTAATTTGAGAGCTAATTGTTGGCAACTTGGCATATCAAAACAAGAATTCTGTAAAACCTAGTCTCTAGGGATGGCAATGGGGCGGGTTTGGGGCGGGTTTGTCTAAACCATCCCCATCCCCATCTTCAAATACCCAAACCCATACCCGCCCCATACTCATGCGGAGGAATGTTTTGCAAACCCATCCCCATACCCGTGGGTTTCGGGTACCCATGGGTAATTCCCATTCCCGTACATCCAACATTATTATACCTAAAACTTACAAGAAAAGTTTTAATTATAACCACAAACAAACCTATTATATCATGAAGTCAACAAAACACGGTCATTTTCTAAATACGATTCAAAGAATATGATCCTAAAACATCCATTAATACATAATCTAGACTATAATATTTTTTAAATTATTATGCTCTAACTCTTGATATATTTACTAAGTAATAATTAACTAACATAATTTTGTTGACAAGGGGGAAAGTGAAAGAGTGGAAGGAGAATTGAGGGAATGAATTAGGTTTTGATTAAGGTGGTTACTCAATTGCATTTCTACTATTTATTTTCTCGAGTTATCATCATCATCATTGATAGATTACAATTTAATCCACATATTTTTTGATATGTGAAGAAATTCTCTTGGTGGGGCGGGTATGGGTATGGGTATGGGGCGGGGGAGGCTAAAACCATACCCGCCCCATACCCATCAAACTTTTTGCGGGTTTTACCCATACCCGCCCCATACCCGGTCAAAGCGGGGATTCCCCGCGTTGGCTGGGTATGGGGCGGTCGGGTACCCGCGGCCATGGGTTTGATTGCCATCCCTACTAGTCTCTCATTCCATACTGTTCCGTCTCCTCTCCCAGTTGCAGGTGTGCAGGTGGTGTCGGTGGTGGTGGGTCACACCAGCGTGGACCTCACGGCAATCGAGATCCCAGATGACTCACACGAAACTACACCACAATTTAATCCCGACTAGAGTCTAAGTTTTTAAATTCTAGCCGGATGCAGTATAGAGCAAGTATTTAAATTGTCAATCAGGGCCGGTCCATGTATCTCTACTTCAATCGCTTAAGTTGTTATCTAGCAAACCGGTTTTGGGTTTTCAAACTAAGAAACTACAAACTAAACTAGCAAGGAAAAGTAAATAAAGGAAAACTCTAACTAAGGGAGCTTCACCCAGGAGTTGCTTCCCCTTAACTAGCTACCATGACTCGTTGGATTGAATGGAGTCGTGTGACATCGGTGGTTGTGAACCGCGAGGGTGAGCAACTAGTGATCAATCTGTAACGGAATCAATTCACTAGCGATCGATTTGTCACGGGTTCGATCCACTCACCCAGTCTAGCGAACCGCTAAGAGGAGCAACTAGTAATCCATTTGTCACGGGATGAATTAGTTAGAGATCGATTTGTCACGGGATCGATCCTCTCACTCAGTCTCTAGTGGTTGCCTAGGTCTCTCCCTCAAACCGGAGTTTGAGCGGCTTAATCACAACCAATCTAGATGCAAACTGGTAACCGCGAACTGCAGAGGGATGCATATATGGTCGGAGACCACAGTCTCAATTGCTAAACGGAGGTAAGCATTAAAGGCCGTGTCACTCGACCCTCTCGGTTTAGGAAATCGGTAGTTGACTTACTCCCTCACTCAACTCAAAGGTCGGATGGCTTAATCGCGATTAACTGATTTGCTTAATTCAACATTGAGAGTTGCCCTAAATTAACCTAGTTAGGTGGCTTAAAAAGCTGAAGGAAAACCAAGTGATTCGGGCTCAAATGTACACAATTTACCCCTCATTCTATTTGTTTAGCTTAGTATTTCATCGTTCCTCGACATATTTCACGCTAGGTTGTGCTTGTTTTGATACATTTCAGGTCTAGCGACCGTGACAATTGCGTCCAAATAGTGACTTCGGACTTTTCTTCGGTTTTGCCCTTCTTGATCTCCAAATATCCCAAAACTCGTCCTCAACACTTCCACACGTGCTAGGACCTGAAATGTATCAAAACAAGCACAACCTAGCGTGAAAATGTTGAGGAACGATGAAATACTAAGCTAAATGAATAAGAAATAAGGGGTAAAATGTGTACATTTGAGCTCGAATCACGCCTCCACACTTAGACGTTTGCTTGTCCCCAAGAAAACCAAGTACAAAACAAGGTAAGCTTACAACTTCTTTTTCAACACAATTTTTGGGGCTTGTAATAGGGCACAAAACAATCACAATGGTTATTTGACACCGACCTATGAAAAAAAACAAAGTAATCTTGGCAATCACCACAAACGACATTCAACTGTATTAAGATTGTGCAAAAGAATAGTTCTCACATTATTCACGAACCCACACACAACATGCCTCGACGACTCACCAATAATAGTTACTCATGCATGAAGATCACATCATAGGAACGAACGATCGAGCAACCTAGGTCATCACTGGGGTATAAGAAATGAACAAAACATGATGAATGAATTACTCACTCTCGACCAGTGGGGTCAGGACCATTTGATCCAAAAGATATGCATATTCACGCTCAATCCTAACGTCCCTTATCATGACGATAACCCCTATATGTTAGAGTTCACAAGATGGGTGTCATTGCTAGCTTGTCCGGAGGTTTTATACACAGGTTCAAATGACTGGCCAGGGTCTAGGACATGGGGAAAAGGCTTTTTGGGTGGTGGCAAACAAAACATGAGGTTCCACATCTTCAACCTAAGACACAAGGTTCAATGGTTTCGACTAGAACCTTCCCTACAAACAACGGCCACTAGCATCGGCCAAAAACCGCACTTCCCATTATTCCAAACCACAACCAATCACCAAACCATATAACGCATACTTTCTTGCTACATTTGCTATTCAATTTTAAGCACAAGAGTGTAGAGGTCAACAACATGTAAGTGTTCCTATAGCTTGCATGCTAAGCAACACTTCTAAGAGCATGTTTAACATTTATTATATTTTTGGTGGCCACTCTCTTCTCTTCTTTGCCCTCTTATTGATCTCGTTTTTTTCTTTTTCTTTTCTCTTTTCTTTGGGGGCTATAGAGAGCTAAAAACATGCCACATTTTTTTAACTTAAGGAACAATGCTCACTTTGAAAAACTGCCTCCACACTCACTTCACTTCTTAGCAGAACCATACACAAATCACTCTTGTGGAACCTCGTTTAAGCTCCAATGGTATGAATGGAGCTTCCAAACACAAGGGTGACTCGATAAGGTGTAGAAACGAAGAAAGTAGGGTCGCTCTATCTAAATCAATCAAGCTCAAGTAGCGAGAGCTACCTAACACTAGAACGACCCTTAGACACACGGCTCAAAAGGGTTGACTAAGGGATAATATGATCGGGTCGGTCAAATTTTGGGTCGTGGGCTAATCCTATGCCTCCATCTTCCTCGCTAGCAACAACATGAATGCTACGCATCATGTAAAGGGGGATCTATCACACAAGAATGAAACGAACGACACAAGTCTCACATGGCTACCTAGGTGCTCAATCATTCGTTCTAATTACCTAAACTCGATGCATATGCAATTGTGAAAAGCAAGTAATCGATTCAAAACATATATCGGTCCACAAACACATGAGAAATGAACCTATACACAAACCTAATACATGTCTTAGTCATCATCATAGGTTGCACAAAATCACAAGCAAATCATCCATAGACCATGCTAATAACCACGAGATTCAAAACAAATCACCACAAGATGCCACTATGATTATGCAAATGTAGAAGTTGTTATGCTTGGAGCCCTCAAAATTTTGAAAATTTGGGCATACAACTAGGCTCCAAGCATTCAAAATCACACCAAACATTCACACACACATGCATAATAGACTACCCCCCCCCCCCCCCACACACATACTTAAGCTCAACATTGCCCTCAATGGCGTAAAAGAAGGGGATAGAACGATGTTACCGGTCAAGTTGTGAATGTTTGTGCTTGGGAGCGGAGGGCGGGTGAGATCGGGAAGATCAAGGAGACGGTAAAACACCACCAAAATCTCTTCATTGATCGTCTTATTGAAAGGAAAAGAGATGCAAACCGTTGATGGTTGGGTTGCCTCCCACCAAGCGCTTCTTTAACGTCGTGAGCCGGACGGTGCTCTTCAAGTTTCGGTCCACCCAAGAACCTCCTTGAAGTTGAGGTTCTCGTTAGTGAGGTGATGTCTCAAGTCACGAGCATTGGACGAATCCATGATTGAGGGCTCGTGAACTCGATCGACTTTGAGGCTCCACCCACGAGACCTCTCCTTCTTTCTCTTTGCCCCACACCATGTAATGCTTCATCGCTTTACCACCATCGCATCCACCAAGAGGCATCCCCGATGGTTGGCATTGGCTTGGCAAAGGGCCGCAAATGGGTCCTTCTCAAGAAGCGCGTCGAGGTCGGGTGGAAAGCTTTCATAGCCCTCTTAACTTGTGGATGCTTCATCCACCTCGACCTCGTCCTCATCTTGGATTCCACTTGAACCTTCTTTTTCTTCTTCAACCTCCCTTCCTTCTTCATCAATTTCCTCCCTTTGGGAACACTCAAGATCTTCCTCCTCTGTAATGCTCTCTTCCTCCTCTTCAACCTCTTCTTTCCTCATCTTTCCTCGCTCTTCCGCAAGCAAGCGTTGAATAGCGAGTCTCCAAGCTATATCTTTGATTGACTCGACACTCATCTCCTCGTTGAGAACTTCCTCTTCAAGGCTTGGGTAAAAATGTGGAAGAGTGGTGGCTTCCTCAAGAGGGCATTCGAAGTCTCGAACATCACGGTGTCCATCCGTGACAACTTTTGACCGTTCCAATTCATCATCGAGGCTTTCCTCTTCATCTTCCTTTTTTTCACCCTCTTCTTTCTCCTTCCCTTTCATGTCTTCAAGCACGGTTTGGAGGGCAAGGTGCCATACAAGATCATAGAATTGATTCTCTTGCTCTTCCACACTCGTGTCTTGGTCTTCAAAGTTGGTCTCGGGAAGGGGAAAGTGATGAGATTCGTCAATGCAATCTTCTCGTTCATCCTCATCACGTGAGCTCTCCGGGGTGAGTTCTTCTTGCTCCACACGGTTGTCATTGCTCGCCCTTTAAACCTCCTCGTTCTCCTCCATTGATGAGAGGCGATAGTTTGCACAAGCTTGTGCCACCTTCTCTTCTAGTGTCAATCCGGGAGGAGGGAGGGGTTGGAAATCCGTGTTGGAGCTTGTTCTTGTAAAATTCTCCACGGCAAGCTCCAACTTGGACTTCGCTTTGGGTTGTGGGAGATCCAAGTTCGAGTACCCTTCATCGGTGCCTCGAACAAATCGCTCCACCATGAGCTCCAATTGGCTCTTCGGCTCTGGATGTAGAGTGACACATGGTCTTGAAGATTTTCCCATGAAAGATTCCATTGCCAACTCCAACTTGGATTTCTCCTCGACTTAAGGAGGGAAGTTTTCTTCATATGGGGAGCTTCTTGAAATCCCCAATGGTATGCTTGTTCTTCTTGGAAGGGAGGTTGATAATAGAACCCAGATCCTTGGCTTCCCCCTTCTTGGTTACTCCATGAAGCTTCGGGGTACCCCCATTCTAGTGGTTGTGGATACCCCCACATGTTGTAGAAGCCATTGGGATCCATGATTCAACCGACATAAACAAAAACACAACAAAAAAAAATCAAACAAACAAAAACCACCCTTCAAGACGAAGAGTGGGTAAACAAAGCACAACACGAAACATAAAACACGAACAAAAAAGGCAAGATAGAAAATGCTAGAGTAACACTAAGCGACCTTTTCTGGATAACGGACCATAAGGTCCCCGACAACGGCGCCAAAAACTTGACTCACACAAAACTACACCACAAATTAATCCCCACTAGAGTCCAAGTTTTTAAACTCTAGCCGGGTGCAGTATAGAGCATGTATTTAAATTGTCAACCCGGGCCAGTCCATGTACCCCTACTTCAATCGCTTCAGTTGTTATCTAGCATAACGGTTTTGGGTTTTCAAACTAAGAAACTACAAAACTAAACTAGCAAGGAACAATAAATAAAGGAAAACTCTAACTAAGTGAGCTTCACCCAGGAGTTGCTTCCCCCTAACTAGCTACCATGACTCGTTGGATTGAATGGAGTCGAGTGGCATAGGTGGTTGTGAATCGCGGGGGCGAGCAACTAGCGATCAATCTGTCACGGAATCAATTCACTAGCGATTGATCTGTCACGGGATCGATCCACTCACCAAGTCTAGGGGAACCGCTAGGAGGAGCAACTAGTAATCCATTTGTCACGGGATGGATTAGCTAGAGATCGATTTGTCACGGGATCAATCCTCTCACTCAGTCTCTAGTGGTTGCCTAGGGTTTGAGCAGCTTAATCACAACCAACCTAGATGCAAACTTGTAACCGCGAACTGCAGAGGGATGCATATATGGTCGGAGACCACAATCTCAATTGCTAAACCAAGGTAAGCATTAAAGGTCGTGTCACTCGACCCTCTCGGTTTAGGCAATCGGTAGTTGACTTACTCCCTCACTCAACTCAAAGGTCGGGCGGCTTAATCGCGATTAACCAATTTGCTTAATTCAACATTGAGGTTTGCCCTAAATTAACCTAGTTAGGTGGCTTAAAAAGCTGAAGAAAAACCAACTCGATTGAGTCTCCCTTGGAAGGGGGATTTTCCTCTCTAAGCTAGGTTAAGGTGGATAATTAGATTGCTAGCACCAACATGCACAAATCTAAGGGTGCTAAGCACAATTATGCACAATCCTTAGGTTCCTAAGAACCAAAATGCACAAACCTAAGGATGCTAAGCACAAAACATGCACAACTCTTAGATTGCTAAGCACGAGCATGCACAATCACCATGAAAACACCTCTAATACTCAAATTGATGCAAAACCACACTTAATCATTTAATCTAAACAAGTAATTACATAGTATTAGTTAGGGATCTACAACACCCAAGAGAAAAGAGTTAGTTTCTAGAGAGAGAGAGTGATTACAAATTTGAGCTCAAGATCTTCTCCTTCTCCTTCTAGGCTTGAATCTTCCACCCAAGCCTCCAATGATGCTCCAAGATCACTCTAGTACCTCTCTCTCTCTCTCTCTCTCTCTCTCTCTCTCTCACTAGAACTCCCCTTTGGTGTTTAGGTTTAAAACCTATAGAAAGAAAATGTTTCTTCTCCAAAAACCAGCTCTCCTTTTCTCTCTCCCCGCTGTTGTCTTCATATATGCCCGAAAGTGACCAGTTCACGGACGCGTTGGCCAGTTCACAGCCGTGAACACCTAAACGCGTCCGTGAACTCAACGTCGTCCAAAACACACCGCTTCACTGTCCTGGGTTCACGGTCTATGGCCACAGTTCACGATTTTAGAGGCCGTGAACTGCCTTGTCGTCAGTAACTTTAGGAACCTCGATGGACGCCTCGGTGCTCATGGTTTGTGGTCGAAGTTCACAACCTTAGAGGCCGTGAATTGCCTCGTCCGGCCGTGAACTGCGGCTGTTTCTTGGACGCCTTCAATTCACTACTACAGACTTTTTTTTCCGTTTTTGCGCTTTTTGATCTCCAAATATCCCAAAACTCGTCCTCAACCCTTCCACACGGGCTAGGACCTGAAATGTATCAAAACAAGCACAACCTAGCGTGAAATATGTCAGAGAATGATGAAATACTAAGCTAAACGAATAGGAAATGATGGGTAAAATGTGTACATTTGAGCCCGAATCACGAGACAATGATCGAGCCACAACAGACGAAGAGGTGGAGCGTGGTGCTAAAGGGCGATAAGACGACAAGGTCTGCAATGAGTTGGTGCAAGGGGCTCACCCCTTGCATGCCAGCCAAGGTTCTTCGGGGCTCGAGCCTGCCTACATCGCCAACTTAGAAGACTGCAGCCTGTCGCGGGAACTAGGAAGGCCAAGTTGTCGAGCTACGACTCGGTGGGCTTCAGAGAGGGAGCATGGCCTCATCTGAGCGTGGGCTGAGGTTAGAGGTGGCAATACGGATGCGGTTTTGCGATGAAACTACTAACAACAGTGAATAAGAAGGCTCGTTTGTGGGCGTGTTTAGTGATATTGGTTGTTTTGCGGTTAGTTCTTTAACCGCAAACGAATAGGAATTAACCTCACGGTTTATGGTTAGCCACAAACAGAATAAGAACTTAAAAGTTCCTTCCGGTTCTGCCCTACATGTTGTAGTCTGAAACCACTCTTCAAAAAACTAGGGCTCCCACGAGAAACCATTGGCCACGGGATACACACTATCTCCATAGAGGTTAAAGTGGTTTGCATTGCATCATTAACGTTAACCGGTTGCAGTGTGGTCTTGGTTGTCAACCACTCTTCAAAAAACTACTGGTTGACATATAGCTCCATTTTTGCTGCGGTTAACAGCAAATTCCGGTGCGGTTAACCACTACCACAACGGTTGCCAACCCTAGGCTAAGTTATATGAGGATGGGCTGAGCATGGGAGGAAGACGAGATGAGCTTCGGAGACGAGGGCGAGGTGCAGACTCGTTTGAACCCAGGGGTCAAAGGACTGGGTCAGGCCGACCACACGAACTGGCTGGACAATCTATGGTAGAACATGATTGGTCAGAAATGAAATGAACCAATCATACAAACTTTGTCGAAGCAGAACCGATTTGAGTCGGATAACAGCGGCTAGCAGGGGTCAGGCCGGTCTCCTAGGGGCCATGGCACGAATTTGGGGGCTACTGATGTGTACCCGCCTCGGGCTGATGATCGCCTGACCAAACGACACTCTGCAGAGCAGGTAATAATCAAGAAACACACCAGATGGAAGAGAAGGCTACCGTTCAGAAGAGGAGGAGATGTAGCAAAAGCGTAGAGACATACGATGTTTCAACTGCAATGGGAGATACATTGTCGGTAACCACTACACTAATGCTCACATGATGTTGTTGTTGTTAGGAAATTTGGAGGATGAAGCAGATGAGCAAGCAACCTCTGAATGCAAGGCGAACAAAGGAAGGAGAAGGCCAACCTTGATGGCAAGGTTGGTCCAAGAAGGTGGATTGTTAAAAAGCCTAATTTCTAAGTTATTTTGGTATTTGGACCAACTTGTCAGTTTATTTATATTTTAAGACTTCTGATGTGAATTTGAGGGTTTCTGGGATTACTTGGATGTTTTTTTTAATAAGTGTAAGTTTGCGTAATTAGTGAGAATATATTGGGTTATTTAATATGTAATTAATGAGATTTTCTCAATAATCACTTATAGAGCAAGAATTTCTTAAAATCTAATCTCTCTCCCTAGTCGAAACTCATCCCACTCCTCTCCATATTGTTGTCATTTTCCTTCCTTCACTATTTCTTAAATCTTCATCCATAATATATTATCAATAATTCTCGAACCCTAAACAGAGATGTCTAGATATGGGTTTCTTACAATGTTCCAATGTAGCAAATCTCATCCTTCCTTCTCTAAACTCGAACGATGTACACGATTTCGTAGAAATGCTCAGAAGGTTGGAAAAGAAGAAAGAATCTCTTGAATAATTGTGTTAAACACTTGCTCAAGACCATTCACTGAACATTATCGAATAAGAGGGGAATGATACTACCCAAGAAGAAATAGGGGAGGTTGACAGGTAACTGGATCTCAAAGGTTTGTCAAGATTTTGGTGCATGAAGATGTTCTTAAATTTTACCCAAACTAAAGTGCCACACCTGACCTTGAGAGACTTCTTGAAATGGATCATTTTATCGAATCTCTTTGCCAAAGAAAGGACAACCCCATTATTGTCCCTCTTGATTGATTTGAGAATGGTCAATCCATGATGTCTTACATGGTTTGGGACAAAGAGAATAAATAAGAATGCAAGAAGAGGCCTCAAAGATGGAACCTCTAAATTAATAAAGTCCACGAGCCTTCATCAAATGACCTATAAAATGCTCATAATGAGACTTCATGTCACCGACAAGAATGTCAATTTCAAAGAGGTCTTGGGATGGATAGAGACTTAGGAGAATCCGTATAGCTTATGCAGCTAAGTTGACGCTTGATGGGAGATGAACTGACTCCGCTTTGATATTTTTCATTTACTTTTGGTGTTTTCACCTAGTAGTGAAATAAATATCTCATGGGTGTGTGTCTTCTTTATATTGATGTGTGCTTTACCCCTAATTTATGATCTTAATTGTAGACTATCTTGATGTTGATGTAGATTGTAACGTTATAGAATTATTGACTATTAGATTTGAATCTCTCGGCTATTGATAATAATATTATTTCGATTGCATTTGATGACATTAGACTTTTTCCCCATATGGAAAAAGAAAAGAGGTGTAGCGTGGTTGCATTAGCTAAACTCTAGGGTGATATCTCCAGAAATGTTTTGTTCAACAAGATTTTTGTTACCCTATCCTTCAAAATGTCTAGTATTATGGAAGTGTGCAACTCAAAATTTGGGACAATAATAAGGGTAGGACTATGCTAGAACCAATGTTCGCAGCTTGAGGCATGGTATACTTGTATAGAGTTTGTGTCGCCATGCCTCTTGGAGATGGTGGTTGAGAAGGGGGGGGTTATTGCTTTCTGTTACTAAACGCTGATCGAAGAGAGGATTAAGGCAAAGAATTGTGAGCTGCTTTTACTTAGAGGCTCTCTTTCAAATTGATGGTGTCTTAGATTTAGACAAATCATATGTACCACTATGAAAAACATGATCCTGGGCAGCCCATTCGAGCTTTAGCAGGTAGGGGAAGCGACACCCGAATGATCCTTCCACAAAAGAGCTTTCAAAACCATTCTTCTTTGTCTTGTTTACTTTAATTAGCAAACTTTTCAACCAAAACCTTATTGCTAAATAATGATTCAAATGACTGAAGTAGGGGTAGACGGACTTTCCCGGGTTGATATTTAAACATACTTATCCTGTACTGCACCTGACTAAGGTTTATACTTGGACCTTAGGCAGGAAATTATTGTGGTATTCGGGACGAGTCAAGATCATAGATACATTGAGAACCATCTAAGTAACAGAAGCATGCTAGAAACACCAAGAATGCAAGAAAGAAGAGGCAATCCAAGAAAAGACAAGATCCCTTTATTTGTGGTTTGGGACAAACTTACTAGGATAAAAGGCTACACAAAGCTATCCTAAAACACGCTAGGGAGCCAGTGAATGAGTAAGTTAATTGTTGGTATCTATGCATTTAATGTACATGTTTATCATTGTATTGTTCCAGTGTATCAAGTTTCTGTTCTGGTCTCATATTGGAAGGAGGTCCTATTTAGTCGTACAAACGGCTTCTTCCCTCTGACAAGGATGGACACAAGGACAATGGCACACGAGAGTGAGGTGCCCAATGATTTTGTTGATGTTTACTTCGACTACCTCAATTATCAACAAGAAAAGAACGGGGCAATCAAAAGATGGGTGTTCTCCACATCAAAAGCTTTGAGTTACACAGATCGCTAGCCACAACTGCACTATCCAACGCCATTGCATACATCGGGGTATGCAGGGATGATAAATTCAACTTCGACGAGTTTCCATGGGGAAGTCCACAAGTGATGAGGCAGAAAGGTGGGACTAGCTGCGGTGTGATTACGATGAACTGGGCTGAGTGTTGGGAAGGAGAACCAGAGGATTTCATGCTAGAATGGAGGAGCAAAAAAGTTATAAATGATAGAAGGGATGCTATCACCCTAAAGCTGCTGCGGAATCCCGAAAATCTATTACTTAAAGACTTGAAGGCCAAAAGTTTGGCTTATGAAGTTTGAGTAATAAGTTAGTGGTTGACTCGCACGAAACTACACCACAATAAAATCCCAACTAGAGCCCAAGTTTTTAAACTCTAATCGGGTTCAGTATAGGGCAAGTATTTAGATATCGACCCGGGCCGGTCCGTCTACTCCTACTTCAGTTGTTGAAATCATTATCTAGCAACCAAATTTTGATTTAAAGGTTTGCTAATTGAAATAAAAGAAAGCAAAGGTAAATGGTTTTGATAACTCTTTGGTGGAAAGATCACTCGGGTGTCGCTTCCCCCCTTAACTGCTACCATGCTATGTGAATTGGAACGATTGCTTTGGGCACGGTAATTGTGAACCGCAGAGGGATGCATAATATGGTCGGAGACCATAATCTCAATTGCGAAACCGAGGTAAGCATGAAAGGGCGTGTCACTCGACCCTCTCGGTTTAGACAATCGATAATTGACGTACTCCATCACTCAACTCTTAGGTCGGACGACTTGATCGCGATTAACTGACTTGCTTAACTCATTATCGAGTTTTTCCCTAACTCAACCTAGTTTAGGTGGCTTAGAAAGCGGAAGGAAAACCAACTCGATTGAGTCTCCCTTGAAAGGGGATTTTCCACTCTAAGCTAGGCTAAGGTGGCTAATTAGATTGCTAGCACCTACATGCACAAACCTAGGGTGCTAAGAACAAAACATGCACAACCCTTAAGTTGCCAGGCACAAGCATGCACAATCATGATAAATAATGCCTCAATCATTGAATTGAACAATACCCAATGACAATCATCCAATACACATAAAAGAAAACTACATGATAGAGTTAGGGTTTCACAACACCCAAGTGAAAGGAGGTCTACTCCATGCAAGAAGTGGGAAAAACAAAAGGGAAAGAGATGGAAACCATCTTGGAGGATGCTCCCAGTCTTATTGGCCCTTGAGTTGAGCTTTCCATGGAGGAAATCTTCCCAAAATTTGCCTTGAAGCTAAACCCTAGCCTTCTTCTCCCCTTGGTTCGTGTTTCACTCTCTAGAATGTAGAAGAAGGCTTTTCACACCATATGGGCTCTCCCCTCTGTTCTCCTTTCAGCTCATCTTTTAAACAAGAGATGAGCTAAGTTCACGGCTGTGAACCATGAAACGCGTCCGTGAATTGTAGGAGTGCGCCAAAACGCGCCACATCGTTCACTCGAGTTCACGGTCAACTGCCTTTATTCACGGTCTTAGTGACCGTGAACTCACCTTGCGTCAGTAACCTTCACTTTGGCTCTGGACGCCTCGCGATTCACGGTCAACTCCTCTTCTTCACGGTCATGCAAGACCGTGAACTCCCTTTGTTAGCCGTGAATTGGCTCTTTTTCACCTCTTCTCCCGGTTTTCTATCCTTTTCGCCAATCTTTAGACTCCAAGGTTGGTTTCACCTGCTAAATCCTGAAACACACTCAAACACGAAAAACCTAGCGTAAAACCAACCTTTAAGGAGTGAATTTGGCACAAACCCCTAAGTAAAACGGGGCAAAACATGTGCAATTAGGCCCGGATCACTCCCCCACACTTAGACGTTTGCTTGTCCCCAAGCAAACCATTTCACGTAGACGGTAATATTTCAACCTACACGAATACTTTGGGGGCAACTCAAAGGGCACGAAACGAGAATTCTCGATGTTTATTGACAATCAACACATGAACCATTGCAAGCAATCCAGATATCCACCACAAACGACATTGAAAGCCACCAAAACGGGCAAATGAAAAGTTCTCAACCTATTCATGGATAAATGCAAGTCTCAACAAAACCACTTATCGACCACAACCAACCATGCATGGAATTCAAGTCCGAGGAACAAATGGAAAGGCATTAAAGGTCCTCACCGGGGTATGAAATGGTCAGTAAAACATGAATGGATCACTCACTCTCAAAACCAGTGGGGCAGGGACCTTTTTGGTTCATAAGATGTGCACAATCATAACTTCTCGACCCTATTGTCTCAATACCACGACGGTAACCTCTAAATAATAGAGTTCACGGGATGGTTGTCACCACTAGCTCGTCCGGAGGTCTTAGACACGGGGTCAGATGATTGATGATTGGCTTGGACATGGGAAAAAGGCTTTTTGAGTGTTGGCAATCATGACGTGAGGTTCCTCATCTTCAACCTAAAACCTAAGGGTCTATGGTTTCAATTAAAACCATTCTCTTCAATCAAATGCCACTAGCATCGGCCAAAAACCTTATCTCTCCCTTCCAACTATCACCCATCATGAACTACCTTGAAGCACTCTTCCTCGGTCAACTCTTGCTAGCTCTTTAGGGTTTGATAGTGAAGGAGTTCTAAACAATCTGGGGGTTCCGATGGCTTGGTTACCAAGAAACCCCTCATAGAGCATGTACTTTGGTTTTTCGTGGCACTCTCTACTTTATTTACCCCATTTTATTACCTCTTTTTCGTTTCGTTTCTCTTTTCTTTTCTTTTCTTCTCTTTCTCTTTTTTCCCCCTTTTTGAGGGGAGGGGGGGTACTAGAAAGTAAAACACTTGCTACCTAAACATTTAATGACCAATGCTCTCTTTTTGAGGAACTACCTCCAACAGTACACTTCATTTCGCATTCCTAGCAAGAACCTCACACAAACCTCCTATGTAGAACCTCTGTGGAGACTCAAAGATGAGAGCTCCGGAACACACGGGCCACTCATGTTTAGACATGAAGAAAGGATTGGGGGTCATTCTCCTAACACCTTTACCCTCACACACACGAAGCTCCTAAATTGAGAACGACCCACGAAGTCGTAGGGCTCAAAGGGGTTGACTAAAGGATGATACATTTCGGGACAATCAACATTTGGGCGTGGACTCTTCCTATGCCTCCATCATACTTGCTAGTGACAACTTGTGCTGCTACACACCGTGGTAAGGGGGAACTATCACACCGGAATAAAACGATCGGCTCAAAGCTCACAGGCTACCTAGTTATCCAACCATCTATTCCAATTCACAAACACGATGCAGTGCAATTGTAAGCAACAAGTGATCAAGTCAAGACGTCCATTCATTTATGCACACATGATAACTAAACTCATGCCCTATCCTAATGAACTTCTCAGTCATCATCATAGGATATACTCGATCACATGCAACAATTCAAGATCAATGCCCAAAAACACGAGAATTTCCCACCATCCGACCACTTTGATCATGCAAACATTGCTTGGAGCCCTCAAATTTTTAAAATTTGGGCATACAAAAGGCTCCAAGCAACATCACACTCACAGAAGCATACTAGTAGACTACCCCCCCCCCCCCCACTTAAACTTGACATTGCCCTCAATGGCGAAAGAAAGGGGAAGAGTGATGTTATCGCTTGTGCTTGGTGAGTGAAAGTTGGAATCAAACCGGGGTAGGATAATTGAGCTCCAAGGAGAGACAAAAAGCACACACAAGCACAATACGACTCCCTCGAGACGAGGTTATTAAAGCAAAATACATAGTAGTAGTAGTAGGTCAAACTTGCTAACCTTCGTTGGTTGCCTCCTAACAAACGCTTCTTTAACGTCTTAAGCTAGACGGAGACTCTGGGTCATGCATCTTGCAGGAACACCACCTCCTTGTGTGGCATTACCTCTCCTCCAAGGTAACGCTTCAGGCGGTGTCCATTCACTTTGAAAGTTCCTTCCTCCGAGTGGGAGATCTCAACCACCCCGTATATGTATACTGGTGTTACGACATACCAGCCCGACCATTTCGACCTTAACTTTCCAGGGAATAACTTCAACCAGGAGTTTTACATGAGAACCTGGTCTCCCGGCTGAAAATCCTTCCCTCCTTTCAGGCGAGCAACATGCAAGCGCTTCATCCTCTCCTTGTAAATCTTGGTGTTCTCATAGGCTTGGAGACGCCAGTCCTCAAGTTCAAGCACTTGCAACTTCCTTTCATTTCCACACAAACTAGGGTCCATATTCAAAAGCTTTGTGGCCTAGAAAGCCTTGTGCTCTAGCTCTACATATAAGTGGCACGCTTTTCCATACACCAAATGGTAAGGCGAGACTCCTATTGGTGTTTTGTAGGCCGTGCGGTATGCCCATAGAGCATCATCGAGCTTTGCGGGATTGATCCACGGTCATTTCTAGGATCCATTTTAGCTCCTTATTTGATAGCTCGACTTGTCCACTAATTTGGGGGTGATAGGCCTTGGACATCCGGTGAGTGACACCATAGCGAGCAAGGAGCTTATCGAATTGCCCTTGAAAATGCGTTCCTCGGTCGCTAATGATGGCCCTCGGGGTCCCAAATCGTGAAAATAGCTTTTCAGAAATCCACAGACTCGCTTGCATCATTGGTGGGGAGGGCATGAGCCTCAACCCACCTCGGGATGTAGTCTACGGCCACAAGGATGTATTTGTTACCAAAAGACGAGGGGAAAGGTCCCATAAAATCGATGCCCCAAACATCAAAGATCTCACAAGTGATAGAAATTGTTTGGGGCATCTCATTTCGATTAGAAACATTACCTGTCCTTTGGCATTTGTCGCAATGACTCACGAATTTGTAGGCATCCCGGAAAAGGCTCGACCAGTAGAATCCCGACTGGAGCACCTTTCTTGCAGTTCGTTTGCCTCCATGGTGACCCCCAGCTGGCCCCGTATGACAGTGGTGCAGAATACCCTCCATCTCCTCCTCCAGTACACACCTTCGAATGACTCCATCGGCCCCAATTCGAAAAAGGTGAGGATCATCCCAGAAGTAAGCACGGAGGTCGGAGAAGAACTTGTTTCTCGCATGTGTAGTCATCCCCTTGTGTAGCTGTCTTCCAACCAGATAATTGGCAAAGTCGGCAAACCATGGGGCGATACTCTCTACAGCAGTGAGGGCGAGTAAACGTTCATCGGGGAAAATGTCATTTATCTCCCTCGGAGGAGTGCTACTTCCTGGTCCTTCGAGCCGCGAGAGGTGGTCAGTTGCAAGGTTTTCGGCCCCCTTTTTGTCCTTGATCTCCACATCGAACTCTTGAAGCAGCAGGATCCATCGAATCAGTCGGGGCTTGGCATCCGCCTTGCTCATCAAAAAGCGGGTAGGAGAGTGGTCTGTGTAGACAACAACCTTGGAAAGCACCAGATAAGACCTGAATTTATCGAAAGCATAGATTACTGCTAACAGCTCTTTCTCAGTGGCCGTGTAATTCTCCTGAGCATCATTCAACGTCTTTGAGGCGTACTAATAGGTTGAAAGTGTCTACCCCGCCTTTGATCCAAAACTGCTCCCCCTGCATAGTCACTAGCATCGCACATGAGCTTGAAGGGAAGGTCCCAATCCGGTGAGACCATTATGGGGCCATTGGTGTGCTTCTCTCTAAGGATGTTGAAAGCATCGAAACATTCCTTTGTGAAAAGGAATTGGGGGTCCTTCTCCAAAAGCTTGGTCAAGGGCAATGCAATCTTCGAGAAGTTTTCGATGAAACGTTGGTAAAACCCCGCATGCCCAAGGAAACTTCTTATGCCCTTAACTGTGGTTGGAGGAGGGAGCTTGCTTATTGTCTCAACTTTGGCTCGATCCACCTCAATCCCATGCTTGGAGATTTTGTGACCCAACACAATGCCCTCCTGGACCATAAAATGGGACATCTCCCAACTCAAAGCTAGATTCGTTTCTTCACATAGCTCAAGGACCTTCTCCAAGTTGGCAAGACAATAAGAGAATGAATCTCCGAACACTGAAAGTCGTCCATGAATACTTCCATTATCTCCCCAACTAGCTTATCAAAGATGGCCACCATGCACCTCTGGAATGTTGCCGGGGCATTTCACAATCCAAACGGGATGCGCCGGGAAGCAAAGGTCCCGAAGGGGCATGTTAATGAGTCTTAGCTTGATCTTCTGGGGAAAGTGGGATCTGGACGTACTCTGACATCCCATCCAAGAAGCAGTAGTAACCATGCCCATCGAGTCTCTCTAGGATTTGATCAATGAAAGGCAAAGGGAACTGGTCCTTTCGAGTGGCTTCGTTCAATCTTTGATAGTCAATGCATACCCTCCACCTCGTCACCGTTCTTGTGGGTATAAGCTCTTTTTTTTTTCATTGGATACCACAGTCATTCCTCCCTTCTTAGGGACCAACTGGGTTGGGCTCACCCACTAGCTATCCGAGATAAGGTAGCTAATCCCGGCATCCAGCAGTTTGATCACTTCTGCTTTCACCACTTCTTCCAGATTAGGATTCACTCGCCTCTGCGGTTGCCGAACCCCGGATGTCTGTGATCTTTCAAGCTATTGCCCTCTTGTGACGCCTTAAGACCCCAATCTATTCTACCTTCTGCGCGGGTGTAAGATTGGCGTTGATGATGACTGGAAGCTTCCCATCATCCCTAAAAAAGGCATACTCGAGGTGAGGAGGTAGCGGTTTTAGTTCCAACTCGGGGGGTTCCTCAAGAGAGGTAGGGATTTATGGCATTGAGGGTAATGCCTCCAATTCTTGGTCTTGCGGGGGTTGGCTCTCATCCTCAAGGGAGTCCGGGGCGTCTATTCCTACCAAACAACACTCCTCAAAAGGGTTAGTAGTAAGGGCACCCGCAGACGCAAGTTCCTCCATGAAGTCAAAAACCTCTCCGTAGTAATCAAAATCATAATGGCAATGAGACAACTTCATGCTATCATCAATAGAGAATGTGACCGCCTCCTCTCCTGCCCTAAGCACCAACCTACCTCCAAGCACATCAATCAAGGCCTTGGCGGTGGCTAAGAAAGGTCTACCCAAGATGGGGGGACCTCAACTTTCTCATCAATGTCTAAGATAACAAAGTCTACAGGAAAAACGAGAGGTCCTACTTTAATGAGCAGGTCCTCCACAACACCTTTAGGTCGTACTACAGACCTATCTGCCAACTGAATGTGCATCCTAGTGGCTCTGAGTTCTCCTAGTTCTAACTTTTGAAACAACTTATAGGGCATCACATTAATGCTAGCTCCTAGGTCCGCCAAGGACTTTCCTATGCATACGTCACCAATAAAGCAAGGAATAGTGAAACTCCCCGGATCTTTGCATTTCGGGGGCAAGTGGTTGTGCACAAGTATTTTGCGTACTTGGGCATTTGGGTGACGGCCTCTAGGAAGGGGATGTTCAAATGCAACTGGTTCATCAACTCCATGAAGTGGGAGAACTCTGCCGCCATGCGGTCGTTGCGGAGCCATGAAGGATAAGGGAGAGTTGGGGTCGCTTTCCTCTTTTCTTGCTCTGGTTGAGGGGTCGGAGTGAAATCCTCTTATTGAGAGCTCGGTTGAGGGGTCGTAGAGTCGAGGTTCCTGTCACTTGTGGCTTCCGGCTGCGAGGGGAGGTTACCGCTCCCTTGTTGCTCCTATGTTGCGAACTGTTTCTTCTTTGGCTTCTCTTCCACTTCGAAGAGTAACGGCTACCACGTCAACTTCGTCGACTGATTTCCAAGACTGAGCCGCTTGCGAGATACCACTTATGCTTGTGGCCAGGTTGATCAAGTGGGTTTCCTGACTCTCCAACCCCGCCTCTATGGTCGAGAACTTCTATGTTGCCTCTCCAATGAATTTTTTGATTCTTTCAAACCTTTTAGAGCTGGAGGCGACAAAGTTCATCACCACCTCCTCAAAGCAAGTCATCCGGTGATACTCTACTTCCTCATGATTCCAACTTTCACCCCACTCCATAGGTGTTGCTACCCTGCTTACGTGTCCTTTATCCTCGAGCATCACTCTGATCAACTGATCTAACTTTGCTTCAAGTGGGGTCATGCAACTTCCCATTAAAGTCAGGGCTTCCTCTTCTCCTTGTCTCCGGCTCTCCGCTAGCTCTCTCTCCCTTCTGAGGAGTCGGAATGTCGGGTTTATGTCGTTGTCAAGTGGTAGCAAAGGTGTCGGGTTGCTCCGGGTCATGCACCACCTACACACAATTGGAAAACAAACCAAGTCTAGCACAAGCAAAGAACACACACTTGTAAAACTAGAAATTAAAAGCTAGATTAACAACCAACAACTTTTTCAGAATAACAGACCGTTGTCCCTGGCAACGATGCCAAAAACTTGACTCGCACGAAACTACATCACAATAAAATCCCAACTAGGGCCCAAGTTTTTAAACTCTAATCGGGTGCAGTACATGGCAAGTATTTAGATATCGACCCGGGCCGGTCCGTCTACCCCTACTTCAGTTGTTTAAATCATTATCTATCAACAAAACTTTGGTTTAAAGGTTTTCTAATTGAAATGAAAGACAACAAAGGTAAATGGTTTTGATAACTCTTTGGTGGGAAGATCACTCGGGTGTCACTCCCCCCTTAACTGCTATCATTCTATGTGAATTGGAACTATTGCATTGGGCACGGTAATCGTGAACCACAGAGGGATGCATATATGGTCGGAGACCACAATCGCAATTGCTAAACCGAGGTAAGCATGAAAGGCCGTGTCACTCGACCCTCTCGATTTGGACAATCGGTAATTGACTTACTCCCTCACTCAACTCTAAGGTCGGACGACTTGATCACGATTAACCGACTTGCTTAACTCATTATCGAGGTTTGCCCTAACTTAAGCTAGTTTAGGTGGCTTAGAAAGCGGAAGGAAAACCAACTCGATTGAGTCTCCCTTGAAAGGGGGATTTTCCTCTCTAAGCTAGGCTAAGGTGGCTAATTAGATTGCTAGCACCTACATGCACAAACCTAAGGGTGCTAAGAACAAAACATGCACAACCCTTAAGTTGCTAAGCACAAGCGTGCACAATCATGATAAATAATGCCTCAATCATTGAATTGAACAATACCAATGACAATCATCCAATACACAAAAAACAAAACTACATGGTAGAGTTGGGGTTTCACAACACCCAAGTGAAAGGAGGTCTACTCCATGCTAGAAGTGGGAAAAACAAAAGGGAAAGAGATGGAAACCATCTTGGAGGATGCTCCCATTCTTCTTGGCCCTTGAGTTGAGCTTTCATTGGAGGAAATCTTCCCAAAATATTCATTGAAGCTAAACCCTAGCCTTCTTCTCACCTTGGTTCATTTATCTCTCTAGAATGTAGAAGAAGGCTTTCCACACCAAATGGGCTCTCCCCTCTCTCCTCCTTTCAGCTCATCTTTTAAACCAGAGATGAGCTGAGTTCACGGCCTAAGTTCACGGCCGTGAACCATGAAACACGATCGTGAACTGCAGGCGTGCGCCAAAAGGCGTCGCATCATTCACTCGATTTCACGGTCAACTGCCTTTTTCCCCGATCTTAGTGACCGTGAACTCACCTTGCGTCAGTAACCTTCACTTTGGCTCTGGACGCCTCGCGATTATGGTCAAATCCTCTTCTTCATGGTCATGCAAGACCGTAAACTCCCTTTGTTAGCCGTGAACTGGCTCTTTGTACAATTACTGCTCCGATTCGTAAATTTGTGGTTAGTTTTATCGTGATTATGGTAATATTCAGATACCTTATAGTCAGCTGTAGTGAAATTGTGGATAGCGTTTTACACTTACTAGTGTATATTTTCGTGTTTGTAGGTTGCTTCCAGGGGTTTGTTGGAAAGAGAGAAACATAAAATAACCTTGTTGATGCCCTTAATACCTTGTGTTCCATTATCCATTTAAATCATTGCACAATAAATAAATACCCTCAGTTCCAGTATCCATTGAACGCATGCCACAATAAAAAAAACTCAAAATAATAGTCTTCATAACCAACTAGGCTCTATCTCGAAATGCTGTAATTCCCTTTACAGCTGCTTCCTCTCCAAATCTCTACCTTCATTGACGCTGCCTCTTCACAAAATCCCATCTAGTCCGAAGCCTCTTCTGTGACATCATAGTCACACCAAGTATGTAAGGACGTTGGTTGATTAAAGTTTTATTGTGACATGCACAATAAGAAGATTGCATTACCTCTACCTGCACACTAGAGTTGCCTTGATCATAATCCTCGTCACTCTGTTCTGCATCCTGCGCGATTGATGAGCATTTTCTTTTACGTTTTCATTTTCGGCGATTGGATGGTCCGGCTCGTCTCCATTATTTGAGTCAACATCATTATTGTCATTATTTGGATCAACACCACCTCCATCTCCAGCCTCAGCAGCAACAAGCTGTGCATCCGTCGGCCTGACATAACCCTTCGCTTGTTTACAAGTGCTTATTTTTTGACCACGGACTCCACATCTCTTACACTGTCGTGGCTCTCCTTTTTTGCCTCTTGGTTTTTTACCCCCTTTAAATTGACTGGGTGTGGGTCCATGAGCTTTTCGGTTGGCTTAGGTCTGTTAATGTCCGGTAAGTTAGGAGCACCGATGTTTATCTGATCTAAACTGTCGAATAAGACGTCAAGGATTTTGCAAACGTTCTTTAAACCGTCATTCGATATTCCCCCCTCAAGCACAGTTGCAAGCTTTTTTGTTGGAGAATTCCATACCTGAAATGAGTTGCAAGTTATAGATGAATAATTCTACACAGGAACATCCGGTATAGCAGGTGTGACAATCTATTAGTTTTGTAATGAATCCATCACCTGGATGTGAAAAGTCGGGCCACATCAACATTATTGTCTTCTACTCTTTCGAGAGTCTTTGGATTATTTGACCACCGCAACTTCACCAACTGGCGTGGTACCTCTACTATGTTTTCTTCTTTCAGCACAAAAAACATGTGAGCGCAAGGCAACGCCATATAACTGTAATACTGACAGCTACAATCCATCTTCATTCGGTCACTCGAGTAGGTGACCTAGTAAACCTTGTCCTTGACCAACATTGTTATACTATAGTTGTGTTGGTTTCCCGAGATCTCCCTATCAACCCTTGTGAAGTTTGTTGACTTTTCAATCTGGTCTCTCACTTTGAAAAACACCATCTTCATATATAATTTGGTTGCACTCTTCTGAAGTTGGGGTAGGACATTGGAGGTAATGGTTCGTTCTTGGTGGATGGATTCGAAATCAGCTTGCACCTCCTTTTCCCTCATGTCTGTGGCCCAACGATCAAAATAGACGAAGAATTCAAGCAGATTGTGAGTATTTTCGATATAATTTGTGAGTTGGTTATTCATTTCTTCGCATCTGGATGTTGTTGACAAGCTTGCACAAAACTTGGTGCACATGTATGCATACTCCATTCCCTTCGTTGTTCAAATATGTGGTTTAACCACTGGATGTGACCCACATTGAAAGCATCAATGAAAGCTTTCCATTTGGCTTCAAGTTCTTCAGGTTCCCAATCAGCTTTGACAAATTCTTCCCATTTGAGCCTAAAGTCGAAATTCTAACCTTCACTTCCATATTCTTCTCTATATGCCAAGAACATAAGCGATGTGTTGCATCAAGAAATATCTTCTCAAAAGCATTACACATGGATTTGTCCCCATCAGTAATCACAGTCTTGGGTTTGCACCGGGCCTTCTTTGCAACGCTCCCAAAGCCCATACATAGTTTTCCTCCTTCTCACTAACAACAAGGCACATACGAAGATGCAGCTGTTGAAGTGGTGGTTAACTCCTACAAAAATAGAAGCATTTTAGTGAGTCGATGAAAACAGGCTTGCAGTCTTCAAACATGACATGCTCTCTGCAAAGTTTGTATACATTATGAACGTACAAGAAAATATAACTAGCGGTAAGTTGTAGACGTTCTTCGTGTATGTTGCATCAAATGCCAATAACTCTCCGAAGCATCCACAATCTGCGACCGAAATGCTATCAGCCCAAAACAGTTTTTTGAGCCGGTCGTCGTCATCTTTCAGTAGTTCAAGGACAAATTGGTCGTCTGCGCTAAGTTTTGCATGTAGGTATGCTAAGGCGGTAGCAACGTCACCCTTACTGATTTGTTCGTTCCGATCTTTGTCTACAAAATTGTAGCAATCCTTTCGTGTGAACCCATCTTCTGGTAGCCTCCTGATTCCGCTAGGGCTAAAGTAACAATCTGATGCGTCTTCATGCCTGCAGCTCTTCAAAAAGTAAGGGTTGCTTTAACAAGCATTGCTCATTCGTCGATTCCCTCTCCAGGTAGTGTCTGTATAGTGTGGGAACTGGATTGTGATTGTGGTTGTTATAAAAACCCTCTATAGAGAAGTTCGAATCAACGACGCTATGCATAACGTGCATCCTAGCTTCGCAACCAAACCTTGTTTCGCCTTTTGGCTCCATCTTTAGCTCGTGCTGTGGATCGCGCTTCTTTCCCTCCGCAGAGCACACAAACCATTGCCATGTTTTCACTCCATCCTTATTTCGACATAGTTTTTATTTTCCGACGTCAAAGCCAGAGGCCAGCCCATAGTCCGTCCAAAATTCGAACGCTTCATCTATATTAACAAATATTAACGCATGGATATCGTCTTCTGTAAGCAGTAACATATCTGTGAGATTGGGGGTGCTTAGGAGGCAAACCTTCGTCGTCGACTGGAATCTCGGAAGCAGACTCATGATTATTGACTTCAGGGTTGTCACCCAAATCAACGGAAGCAGACTCAGGATTATTGAATTCAGGATTGTCACCCAATTCAACGGAAGCAGACTCAAGATTAGTGACTTCAGGGTTGTCACCCAATTCAACGCCCTCCATTTTTTTTTGTTTTGATTCTGTGTCTTCGAATCTTGATTAGCAGACTTAGGATTAGTGACTTCAGGGTCGTCGAATGGAATCTCGGAAGGGGACTCAGTTTAGAGAAAGTGCGAAAATACCCTCGCTGCTCACGCCGCCTCCTTTGTAGCGATTACCCTTCCTTTTATATTTACGATGGGTCAAACCATACAATGTAGTATCAATTTTGAGACAAATTCATTCAAATTTCATCACGCGCGGGGCTTTGAGCGTCTCCAAATCCGTTTCCGCACAAGAGAAGGATTATCAAATATCCAAGATTGGCTTGTTGTTCTGGTCCATATTACTATACAGCTTCCCCATGACATTTACCAAACTAATCTTTTATCGGTTTGGTACTTGGGTTACAAAGGTCAACCAATGTAACATAGAGTTAATATAAGAGGATTAAACAACATGCATGTTAACGAATCAATTGTACTTTTCCTAATGCATAAATTGCAACAATAAAAGCAACACATAGTTAACCCTTAGTAGACATTTTTTCACAAACCCTTCACCAAATCCTCTTTCCCACTTTTGTTTTTAGTTGAAATAGACGAAAGTTAGCCTACGGGTTGAAGACAGACTAAGGGGTTTTAGGCTACTATTTTAGCACTTCTCGGGGGGGGGGGGGGGGGGGGGGGGAAGGTTGGGCTACAATGGTGAGAGTTAAAATGGTGTGGATTTTTGAGCTTTTATTTGTTTTAGTACTTAAAATGAATATATTTGTGTTGTTGTGAGTGCTTTTAACTAACAAAGTTCCTATCATTGTAACTTTCAACCGTTCAATTGCTATTTGAAACGAAAAAATATATATTAAAAAATTAGAACGTTCTTCCTTTTCAACTAAAATAAAGGTATCTCCGAAATTGTTCAAAATCTTCATTTTGAACAGAATTTGTCGCATGGTTGGAGATGATTTATTGACGCTTGCCCTTTTACCCATAGGCTTGGAGATACCCTTATTGATGGACCAAACGGTTTTCACAGGTCAGCATAAACCAAATGATAAAAATGAAAACACAGATTGAATACATGAAAAAACCAAAACAACGCATCCATATGTAGAATATCGAAAAAAACTACATAAACATAAAGTTCTAGTTCTAAAAGGAACAAGATATCAAAAAAAAAAAAAAAAAACTAAAACATATCCTCCTAGTCTATACACAAACAAAAAACATATTGATCCAATCCATACACAAACACAAAACAGATTGATCCATTTGCTGCAAGAACAATCTAATTCTTCCTCTTCCTCCTCCTTCCTCTTCACTAGACATGTCGACGAGCGAAAAATCCACTATCAGCATCATCAACTAAATCATCATACTCGTCACCACCATCACCACCACCACCACCACCACCACCACCACCACCACCATCATCATCATCTCTCATATCCCTCTGTCCATCCCTGTCTTCTTGATCTCTGGTTTCTGCCATTCTAGTAAGCATCTCGTCTATTAGACGCTGTCGCTGAGCAGCTCGTACTGGGTTACAAAGATCTTCAATGATGGAAGCAACATGATAGCATACATAAATGTCACCAGAGGATGGATAAACATCAGGATCCGCGCCAACCTGGTTGAGGAACGTGTATGATGATTTAGACACCTTGTGATCTATATGAGGGCCAAAATTGAGTATATTTAGACACATCAGGGATGCAAGATTGACCTTTTGCCCTCTGGATGCATGGGACAGGACAAATATATCAAGGGGAAGCAACTCATTATGGAAAAAATTGTGGGGGAGGAAAAAATGAGTGACAAGCCATTGAAGCAAATGAAGATCATCATCCACAACAGAGCTATCTTTGTTCCCTCCTGTTAGAACATGGAGATCTGACTCAGAGTTCACATACTCCAACTCATCTATCAAGCAGACACCACCGCAATGAAGATTCAGTTTTTCAGAAAAAAATTCCAATCAAAGCGAACCTCTTCACCCAAAAATCTGAAGCATAGTATGGACCAAAATCTGTATGCCCTTCTTTCTTAAGATTGAAAAAAAACAACTGGACCGCAATGGGGCAGAAATGGCAGGGATTTGCTCTTCTAACCTAAAAAAAACTCTCCCACCCAAGATTGGAAACAAGTGCACGTACCCCGGAAGGAAAAAAAGAAAGGGAACTGAACTCAAAATCCGCGAGCATTCGCACATCTGAACCAAAGAACTGGAAGCATTCTCGATGATCACATAAGTTCTGCAGAACTTATTGGATAAGGAATGCACCAACTTAAGTTTGGACTCAGTATTGTAGAAGTAAGCCATTAGAGTTTTGTGGAGAGAATGGGAACTTCAACAGTGAAAGAAGAACTAAAGCACATAAGAGAAGAAAGGTAGAGTTTTGCACGAACCTAGAGGAAGAAAGGGAAGCTCTTTTGATGAGTGAAGGGAATAAAATGCATTGAAGAAAGGAAGTGGAAGATGAAGTTTCGCAGTGGTTTAGTAATAAAGAAATGATGGGAAAGCTCAGTTGGGATAAGTAGACTAGACTCTTTCCCACCCACATGGTGGTAATGATGATATAAGACGATAAAAAACCCACTAGTCAAATATGCTGGCCTTGGCATCATGAAAGAATGTTATGGTGTCAGAAAAAAATATTATGGGCTGCATAAAGAGACTTGTGGGGTGTGTGCTAAGCTTTATAGAAAAACACAACCCATTGTTCAACATACCCAACACACCAATTCATACATTAAAGAAACCATTATTGTTCAAAAAAATATAAACAAGACTACCATTTGACACATACAAAAATAAAAATAAAACATACCAACACACTTCTTCTTCTTCGTCTCCTCCTTTCTGCTACTTCACTAAACTGGCCCTTGCATCCCTCTCGCTGCCGCTGACTATAATCACTCACAAACAAATCGTCACCATCATTAGATTCATCATCACTGCCCCACATAACATCAAGCACATTTTCATATGGTCTTGCACCAATCCGAAGACGTTTTTTTGGGTACGTCCTCCTCCGCATCATGAATTCGATCTCGGCGAGCATCGTAGGTGTTGCTCAATTTTATCACACGAGACATAGTAATAGTGGAAGACTTGGAGTTGGAGAACACATAATCATCAAGTCTAACACCAACTGCCTCAATAAACTTGGTGACTAGGGTACCATATGGAAGGCCTTCACTATGGTCTTCAATACAGGGGACAGACTGAATCATATTATGGCACATCGAGGAGGGAGGCTGACCTTAATCCCTTTAGTGGTACGAGCAAGGATGAAAATATCGAGTTTCAGCGAAACATGATCATGATGCAAGCGAGGGAGAAAAAATTAGAGATAAGCCAGTGAAGAAATTTCATGGCTCAGGAAGAACATATGAATCAATGATCCCTTCAGCAAGATCCTTAAGGTCTGGACCAAAATCATAATCTTCTAGGTCTCTCAGAGCAAAACCTTTGCAAGATAGATTTAGGGTTAAGCCAAAAGGGAGGGGTTAAAACGAACTACCTCATCAATGAACGCAGAATATAGGACCATCAGAAGGGGAACTATCACTTAAAAGGTTTTGATAGAACAACTTCACAGTTGGAGGACAGACATGAGAGGAATCTGTTTTGTGATGCTCAAAGAAACCCTCCCACCCTAGATTCTTCACCAAATCATCTACCTTAGGTGGAAATTGAGACGTCGTACATAACTCATACTCTTTCAGAATGTGGAGTTCATCCTTGTAGGTATGGAATCATTCAGAACATCAATAGAGCGGCAATAGTTGTTCGATCGAGGAAGCAGCCCTTCCATCTTGCTCTGATTATAGGAACTGGCCATTTGAACTTCGTTTTTTGCTGTGGGGAGAAGGAACGACGCTTCAAGAAGAATTTGAATACAAAGGGAACAGAAGAAGATGAATGCTTAGTAAATAAGCAAGACAACGTGGCAGTTTTTTTGGTAAATAGTTTCCTTTTTCCTTTTGAAGTGGGACGTCGTGTCCACAGTTTTCCATTAATTTTTATATGCAATTAGAGAAGCAGCGTCAGTTATCAACTTCTTATCACTTGCCCCTCCTCTTGTAGCTACCTTGTAGGGCTGTAGGTGTCATGATTTAAGTTAGGGTAGACAGTAATAATGAAAAAATCATTATGGAAGATCCTGGTTACATAGTGTGGTTACCGAACTAGAGTTAGTTAATGTTTCTTGTCTACTTTCTATGTTTTGTGTACAGTTAACCGAACATTGTGGCTCGCTTCACGAATATTGTGGCCTACTTCATAAACTTTGTGGCCTGCATCATGATATTTCTGATATGGTATATTATAATAATGGATTGTTCTGAAATATTCAGGCACTGGAAATGAACCAAACACTTGGGCCCGGAATGCGCCTATCCTCATTTTATAAGTAAATCGTCTATCTGGTGGGCTTTTAAACTTTAGGGGCCTGCCTGACAAACATTCAGCAAACAATAATGCTCCTATTAAATGAAGTGATGCGTTTCACTTCTTCCTCATCCATACGATGCACTTTCACTATTGATAAAGGGCTCCTCCAAACTTCATTACGCGCGAGCATTTGGTTCAAATTTCATAATGCCCAAGTATTGGTGACACGCCAAAACACAACATCAAACTGCGACCAAGTGTAATCGCAGTCCGGGAATGCAGTAACAGGCAAGTTCTATTATCAACCCGGGGTCTAGATCTACTGCTTACTCCGTGATTATCTATTATCTAGCAAACTAATTCGAGTGATTGTTGTTTAAAGCAAAAGAAGCAAGAAAGCAGTAAATTGTTCGGTTTTCAAAGTCAGGAAAGAGTCACTCGGGATTGAGTCCCCCTAGCCCCTTAGTTAGGTTCAATTGTAATTACCCTGGGTTGATTCACTGTTGATTAGACTACGAAAGATCCGACAGTAGCTTGGAATCTCTTAAGCTGACCAAACCCTCTCAGTCTAACTACCCGGCAGACGACTAGTCTTCACCGGGACAGAAAGCTGAGGCTATGAACACGGAACTCCACTACTGGAATTGAATTCCAGTACAAAGCAGTAAACTGACTAACTCTCGTATAGCCAATCTCCTACTATCGAATGAAGGGGCTCTAACAACTTAATCAGATTCTATCTATCTCAGGTTGTAGCAGAAATCGAGAAAAGCTGATCAGACTTCAATCAATTCAATAAACATGCATCATTCGATTAAAATCAAACAGTAATATCATCCCAAGTCATTACAATCAAATCCCTAACACAAGGAACTAGGGTTCTTCATACCCAAGTGAGAGAAGGGTTCTACTCCATAGAGAGAGAAGAGAAAACAGTAATCGGAGTAGTCATACTCATAATGATGAGGAAAATCTGCTCCGGGATGATGATTTCCACTCCTATGACAATCTCCAAGCTCGATTCGATGAAACCCAGCTCCAAGATAGCTCTAGGATGTGTTCTTCGTACTTTCTCTCTCTAGGGCTCTGTTTTTGCTCTGAAAATCCGATCCTCCCACTTTTGGCTCGAAATTGGCTCAAAAACCAGAATTTCCCGACCCACACGGGCAGGCCACACGGCCGTGTGACTCACCCACTTTGCCGTGCGGCTCAAAACGCAGCGTATGGTTTAGTTCGATCTTCAGGCTTCTCACACGGCCAGGGTGCACGGCCGTGTGGATTTCATGAGCTGCCCGTGTTTGCTCTCGGTGGAAACCACACGGCCACAATTGCACTTTGCACGGCCGTGTGACACCCAGGACTGCCCATGCGGCTTCCTTGGCACCTCGCCACGCGTCCGAACTTCGTCCAATCGACCCGAGACTCGCTCCCAAGCCTCCATTCACGTACTAGGACCTGAAATATCACAAACAAGCACAACCTAGCGTGAAATCGGCCTAAAACACGAGAATCAATACCTCAAACGGTGTAAGAACGGGGGTAAAAACATGTGTAAATGACGGTCTAAGAAACACTACTTACTGGGCATTATTCAGATTTTTGGTAGTGGCTCTCTTTTGCTTTCAATTTTTTCTTTGTTTTCTTTCATTTTCTTCTCATTTCTTAAGAGCGCCACCACTTCTGCACATATTTCAAACACCTGCCCAACTTTTAAGCACTACCTCCAACACACATAAACTTTAGCAGAAACAGCAGAGAATATGTAAAAACCACTCTGTTGAACCTTCTAACAGATGCAAAAGGGTGATTTTTCATTATAGACCAAAAGAAAGGATAACACACGGCTCAAAGGGGCTGACTAGGGGATATGACACATCAGGACAGTCAATTTTGGTCGTGGGCTAATCCTACGCCCCCATCATCTTAGCTAGTGACAACGTGAATGCTACACATCATGGAAGAGGGATCTATCGCACAAGAAAGAAACGAGCAGGCTCAAATCCCACATGGCTACCTATATGCTCTATCTCACATTCTGATACCCTGAACTAGATGCATAAATGACTGTCAAGAACAAGTGATCAAATCAAGTCACAGTTGGTAAGCAAACAGTTGAAAGAACTAGACCCCTACACCATTCTACTGCATGTCTCAGTCCTCATCATAGGTTGTCCTAGTCAAAATCAAGTTGTCATGCATCAATCCGAAAACCATTCAATTCATCAATCAAAACACAGTGCCAATATGATCAAACAGCAGTGCTTGGAGCCCTCAAATCGTAAGATTCGGACAGCGGACTAGGCTCCAAGCACACAAATATATATTCCAACCGATACAAAGCACCCCCCCACACTTAAGCACGACATTGCCCTCAATGGAGTAGAGGGAAAGATAAGGGGAACGATGTTACCGGATTGAAACACTGCTGGGGGACTGGAAGTGGACCAGTCAGCGAGAAACAAACGGGAGAGTGGACAGTTCTGCACGAATCGAACACCAGAAACACACTAGCACACTGTGCGTTAGGGATAAGTGTTAGCCCAGACGGCTACATCAGAAACAAACCACAAAAGAAAACCAAAAACAAACGACACTAAGTTCCAGCTCCTCACACATGGAGCAACCACACAAACGTCTAAAACGAGAAATAAAACACACTGAGACGGGCAGCGAGTATAGCCTACTCGTCGCCAAGATCATCCAAGTCGATTTCGATGTCGGCCATGAAGGCGTCATCACCAGCAACGCCATCAGCACCATCATCACCGTCAGCTGGGGCATGAGGAAGTGGGGAGTCATCCCAGGGAGTCCTCCAGACGGGCTGCTCGCCCGGTAGCAGCTGGAGCAGGTGCTGCTGGACCTCCTGCATGCGCCGTGAATGGCGCTTCTCCCGCTCGATGTGGGCGAGAGTCACTCCCTGCTGTGTCTGGAGCATGTCCAGACGCTCATCATAAGCAGCCATCCTGTTCTGGTACGCGGCCTGGTGTTCCGCGTACTGCTGATGGAACTGCATCTGCTGGTCGAGGATTTGCTGGTTCTGGAGCCGCAGCTGCTCGAACTGATAGGAGAAGTAGTCCTGGCCCGAGAAAGCGGAGCTGCTACCTCCTGCATGGATGTCAGTCTGTGGTGGATCAGCAGCAGCGTCCACGTCCTCTAGGTGGATATCCTCACCGGCCTCCTCCTCCTGGCCCTCTGGCTGGTCCTCTGGCTCGGGCTCCGCGGGGATCGGAGGTTCCGGAAACCCATCGACCCATAGAACACCGTTCCTCTCTCGCAGCAGCTGCATCTTACCGATCGTCTTCCTGTCAAAGATGAGGGTGTCCCCCTCCTGGGTGCACCCCTGCAGTGAAAGGCCAAAGTAGGTGTCGAGGAGGGTGATGAGGGGGCCGCAGTGGAGGCTCTTCAGTTCTGTAGCAGTCTTCTCGAAGGTCTTGGCCACCACCGAACCCAGGTGGAGAGGATGGTCGTACTGGCGCATCGTAGAGATGAGGTACATGGCCCTCTTGGTGATGGCGCTGGCACTATCATCCACTGGGGTGTAGGACTTCACCAGCAGGTGGTGGAGAAGGCGGTTCTCGACTAGTAGGGTAGTTGCCTTCGTCCTCCCGGCCCGGAAGGGTTTCCTCTGGCCTGGCTTAGCCAGGCGGGTGTACAGCCTCAGAAAGTCCACCTCCGGTGGGTCGTTAACCTTGGTGACGTAGTCCGCACCGTCATCCAGGTCGAGGTCGAGAGCCTCGGCCAACTCATGGTAGCTCATCGACCGGGGGGCACCGCCTAGCCGGAATCTGACGGCGTTACCGTCTTTCCAATCGGTCGTCTGTGTGTGCCTGAAGGTCGTGTAGAACTCCAGGACGGGCTCGTAATAGACCTTCTCGCAGATGGTAAGCAGACGGCGCCATGTGCGGTTGGCGAGGGCGGCAGAAAGTTGCTCGTAGCAGTTCAATTTCCTGAACTCCCGTTTGGACCAGCAATGGTGCTGCCCAAACGGGGTGGCCAGGACCTCCTTGAAGCGATCCTCGTCGGGGCCCCACCTCAGATCCCGGATGAACGGGTGCTTGAGATCTGGTTTCGACATTGTCCTGCAAAAGAACAACCCAAAGTGGAACCAAAAGAGCCAAAGAAAAGGTCAAGCACACCCCCACACTTAAGAACAGAAAAACAGCCTAACCATGGTTTCATCCATAGTTCGGGGGCCAAAAACTCGATAAATCAAGCATAATCCGAGTGGGGGTGCACATTCACGAGAAAATAGGCATCTTAAGGTTCACATCCATAGCAAATACACCCTCAAACTACATCAGTAAGGGCCCCAACCGGTGGCCACAACATGCCATGAAAAACAGGCATTTCATCGAACACCTTGTGTGCACTA
This sequence comes from Linum tenue, assembly GCA_946122785.1. Lineage (NCBI taxonomy): Eukaryota > Viridiplantae > Streptophyta > Magnoliopsida > Malpighiales > Linaceae > Linum > Linum tenue. The sequence continues at coordinate 39,149,165 of CAMGYJ010000008.1, forward strand.
TGAAGTTAAGCATGAAATTGGCAAAATTCTTGCACACAAGGGCTCAAACAAGCAAGGGGGACTTTGCCCAACACAATTCAAACACATTCCATGCATTCCCCTCAATCAATTGCGCAAAAATCACAAGATTCAATAAGGTTCTCTAACATGCACCCTACACACTCAATTCTCCACAATTAACATAGTTAAGGGCAAAATCAAACCTGGAGACTCAAGTAGAGGTGTAGGGGATGATGAGGGGAAGGCGATGGAAGCGACGAAACGCCGAAAAAGTGGCCGGAAGTGCTCGTCGGAGCCTCGCCGGAAATCGCCTCCGGCGACAAAAATGTCGTCCAAATTCGCTCAAAATGGAGGAATAGGCCGCTTTGGGTGTAGAAAGGGTGGGTTTGTTGTTGATTTGGTGAAAAAATGACCCAAAGTGGCCGAAAAAATCGAAAAGGAGGGATTTTGTCGCGGTTTTCCGGCGAGGTTTTTGAGTTTTCTGACCTGCTCGGCCGTGCTGGCCGAATTTATAGGCCGTGCCTCGTCCGCACGGGCAGGCCCGCACGGCCGTGCAAGGGGCACTTTTGCCCGTGTTGGCCGACACGGCCTGGCCGAGGGAATCCGCACGGCCGTGCAATGTGCACATTTGGCCGTGCGGATTTTGCCAAGAGCTCGCACGGCCAGGGGAAAAATTCCACACGGCCGTGCGAGTATATTGTTGCCCGTGTCGGCCACACGGCCAGGCCAGGCTGAGTCACACGGCCGTGCAGTTATGCACTTTTGGCCGTGTGATTTTCGCCGAGAGCTTGCACGGCCAGGGGAAAAATTCCACACGGCCGTGCAAGTTGAGGACCTGGCCGTGCGACATGCTGGAGCCCCGAATTCAACCTGTTTTCACTCAAAAAATGACACTTGACTCTGGATCAACGTCTCAAGACTCAAAAACACAAAAAATCAAAGGAAAAAGAGTAAGAAAATGCAAACCTCGGTGGGGTTGCCTCCCCACAATCGCTTCTTTACCGTCTTTTAGCTGGACGCCAGTATGGATGCTCAGGGAAGTGTAGGATCAGGTGCCTTCAAGAGCGGATCCACATCGCTCTTGAGGTACAGCTTCAACTGGTGGCCATGCACGCGACGAATGTGGCCACCTGCATTTGCCAGCTCGACTTGGCCATCCAGCAAGATGCAGGCGAGTGAATACTCGGATGGCCAAGGTGGGGGCGGTACCAGCTCGTAGTGGTCTCCGGCGCTTTTTCGAGCAGGCTTAGCTGCCTGCAGTTCCGGCCGCCACTCCTCCTTGATCTGTTCTTTTGATGACGCAGTGGTCCGGAGTGGCGGCGAAGATGTGGGAGGCGGGTTCTGCAAAATGGGCAACACAAAAGGATACACGACAGACTCGTTCTCCTGGTGAGATACAGCATGCAGAGGTAACGAAGCAGGTATAGTGTTAGCAACTGAAAACGTTATTCGCTCCTCGCCATCCCGCAAAACTAAGGTCCCATCATGCACATCTATGAGAGCCTTGGCGGTGGCCAGGAAAGGCCTTCCCAGTATAAGGGGCACTTCTGTGTCCTCCTTGATGTCCAGGACAACAAAATCCACAGGATATTTGAATTTGCCAACCTTAACCAGAAGATCTTCCACTATACCCCTAGGATGCACTACAGATCTGTCAGCTAATTGAAGGGTCATCCTAGTAGCACGGGGTTCACCTAGGCCTAGTTTCTTGAACAATTTATATGGCATAACATTGATACTAGCACCTAAATCCGCCAAGGACTTCTCTACATGCAATTTATCAATAGAGCAAGGGATAGTAAAACTACCTGGGTCCTTTTTCTTCTGCGGAAGCTTGTTCTGCAGAATAGCCGAGCACTCCTCGCTGAGCTCCACAGTGGCCAGCTCACTCAGCTTCTGCTTCTTTGAGAGAAGCTCTTTCAGAAACTTCGCATACTTAGGCATTTCCGATAGTGCCTCCAGGAAGGGCACTTGGACATTCAGCTTGTTAAGCATGCCCATGAAGTTTTCGAACTCTGCCTCCAGCCTGTCTTTGTGCAACCGCGTAGGGAAGGGAAGTTTGGGGATATATTCCTTCACTACCGGTTGAGGTTTAGGTGCAGGCACCTCAACCTCCTTTTATGCTTCTTCTTCAACCGCTGGAGACACCAAGACAGGGGTCTCTCTTTCTTGCTCCCGAGCCGGTGATTCAACAGTCATCTTGCCACTCCTGGTCATGATGGCATTGCAGTGCTCATTCGGTGTTGGCGGATGAGGGATAGTCTGCCCGGGTAGAGTACCAGGAGCCCTTTGAGCCACTGCCTGAGCCACGCTCCCTAGCTGGGTCTGGATATCCTGCAAGACAGCCTGTGTGTTCCTCTGACCAGCTTCAAGAGCCAGGAATTTACCCGAGGCCTTTTCTATGAACTGCTCAATAGTGTTGAATTTCTGAGCACTAGAACTGGCGAGAGAACCCACCAAGTCCCGCAGTTCGGCCATCTGATCATTCTGCACTGGGGCAGCAGGGGCTGCACCTGGCTGCTGGAAAGGTCGCGGTTGTGATTGAGCAGCATGCCCCTGCATGGGCTGATAAAGAGACTGTTGTTGCTACTGGAATTGCCCCTGTCTGGGCTGATATGGTGGCCTCTGGAAGCCCGGCGGTCCTTGGGGGACTGGTGGTCTGGAATTTGCCCCACCCTAGGAGAAGTTAGGATGCTGGCGCCACCCCTCATTGTACGTGTTGTTGTAGCGGTCATTGCGCCTGACATTATTGATGAAGTTCACCTGCTCCTGGGGTGTGGTTGATTCCTTCATCGCCTGGCAGTCTTCCACCGTGTGATGGGTGCTTTCGCACCAGTGGCAGAGCATCGCCTGCTGCTGCCCAGTCCCTGGAATCATCCCGGAACGATCGATAGCTGAAACCAGCTTCGATACTACCTGCACCAAATCAGAGGGATGGGCTCCCACAGAATGTACACCTCGGCTGGGTGCTCTCCTCGACCTCCTGGCAGTGCCCCAATCATAACTGTTCTCCGCCATCTCCTCAAAGAGTTGATTCAGCTGTGGCGGGGTTTTGGTCAGCATGTTCCCGCCACAAACCGAATCGATCAGCTGCTTGTCCTCCGGGAAGAGGGCGTGATAGAAGGTGCCCACCTTGAATGCATCATTGAAACCATGATTGGGACACCTGAGAAAGAGACTGTTGTATCTCTCCCAAGCATCCCGGATGGTCTCATCCTCATCCTGAGCAAAATGTGTAATTTGCTTCTGCAGGTCAGCTGTCTTGGATGGAGGATGGTAGCGGGTGAGGAACTTGTCCACCAAGTTGGCGAACGTGGTGATGGAGCCCGGAGGTCGAGTGTCTAGCCACTCCTTGGCTTGCCCCTCCAGAGTAAATGGGAAGTACATCAGCTGGATGGCATCTGCTGGTACCCCATTGATCTTGATTCCATCGATGAGCTCGTGGAATCGCCTGAGATATGATCGAGGGCACTCTCCCTCCTTACCACAGAACACCACTGAACCGCACAGCATAGTGATGACTGAGGTGCTCACCTCAAAGTTGTTGGCTGGGACATGAGGGTATTGAATGGGTGACCTCATGTCCGCAGCCCTAGCGGTCCAGTAGGATCCCATGGTCTGCTCATCTGGGTTGATCACATCGTGGTTCTGCGGATCACCCATCTCTCCTTCTTCTTCTTCTCCGATCTGCAGCTGTGATAGCGCCTTCTCCGCAGCCAGTCGCGCCCATAGAGCCCGCTTGGAGTTCCTGCAGGTTCGTTCAAGCTCCTGGTCTAATGGTAGTAGATCTCCCGACTGGCTACGGGTCATGCACTACCTGCACACAATCAGCAGAAACAACCCGTGAAGGCACACAGGTGGAAGAGAAAAAATGCAATAAAGAAAAAGCTAGAGTAACAAATTCTCACGTTTCCCCAATAACCTAGAGGGTCCCCGGCAACGGCGCCAAAAACTTGACACGCCAAAACACAACACCAAAGTGCGACCAAGTGTAATCGCAGTCCGGGAATGCAGTAACAGGCAAGTTCTATTATCAACCCGGGGTCTAGATCTACTGCTTACTCCGTGATTATCTATTATCTAGCAAACTAATTCGAGTGATTGTTGTTTAAAGCAAAAGCAGCAAGAAAGCAGTAAATTGTTCGGTTTTCAAAGTCAGGAAAGAGTCACTCGGGATTGAGTCCCCCTAGCCCCTTAGTTAGGTTCAATTGTAATTACCCTGGGTTGATTCACTGTTGATTAGACTGCGGAAGATCCGACAGTAGCTTGGAATCTCTTAAGCTGACCAAGCCCTCTCAGTCTAACTACCCGGCAGACGACTAGTCTTCACCGGGACAGAAAGCTGAGGCTATGAACACAGAACTCCACTACTGGAATTGAATTCCAGTACAAAGCAGTAAACTGACTAACTCTCGTATAGCCAATCTCCTACTATCGAATGAAGGGGCTCTAACAACCTAATCAGATTCTATCTATCTCAGGTTGCAGCAGAAATCGAGAAAAGCTGATCAGACTTCAATCAATTCAATAAACATGCATCATTCGATTAAAATCAAATAGTAATATCATCCCAAGTCATTACAATCAAATCCCTAACACAAGGAACTAGGGTTCTTCATACCCAAGTGAGAGAAGGGTTCTACTCCATAGAGAGAGAAGAGAAAACAGTAATCGGAGTAGTCATACTCATAATGATGAGGAAAATCTGCTCCGGGATGATGATTTCCACTCCTATGACGATCTCCAAGCTCGATTCGATGAAACCCAGCTCCAAGATAGCTCTAGGATGTGTTCTTCGTACTTTCTCTCTCTAGGGCTCTGTTTTTGCTCTGAAAATCCGATCCTCCCACTTTTGGCTCGAAATTGGCTCAAAAACCAGAAGTTCCCGACCCACACGGGCAGGCCACACGGCCGTGTGACTCACCCACTTGGCCGTGCGGCTCAAAACGCAGCGTATGGTTTAGTTCGATCTTCAGGCTTCTCACACGGCCAGGGTGCACGGCCGTGTGGATTTCATGAGCTGCCCGTGTTTGCTCTCGGTGGAAACCACACGGCCACAATTGCACTTTGCACGGCCGTGTGACACCCAGGACTGCCCGTGCGGCTTCCTTGGCACCTCGCCACGCGTCCGAACTTCCTCCAATCGACCCCAGACTCGCTCCCAAGCCTCCATTCACGTACTAGGACCTGAAATATCACAAACAAGCACAACCTAGCGTGAAATCGGCCTAAAACACGAGAATCAACACCTCAAACGGTGTAAGAACGGGGGTAAAAACATGTGTAAATGACGGTCTATCAATTGGCGATCCTTCCAAATCCTTTTCTCCATAGGAGAAGGATTATTAGTCTTTCCAACTTGACTGGCGTAATTAAGTTATTAACCATTGGCTTTTTTCAGCGTAAGCGTCGATATTCGCCCTAATCCGACCTAATTGGGTAGGGTAAAACCCGAACCCGAATGACTTTTAGTGGGTACGGATAAAACCCGAACCCGAATATTGCGGGTAATGGCTGAGCCATTATTGTCGTACTTTTCTTCTAATATAATGTGATAATACGTGTTAATGTCAACATATTGGTTGCACAAGAGAAATTATTACACATGGATAACCGTGGATACCCGAAACCCGAACGGGTATGGACATGGTTTTGATTTTCTACCAGATTCTTATGTGGGTATGGGTAAAACCCGAACTACTTTGGATAGGGTAACAGATATGCAGTATCCGCCCCCGACCCCACCCATTGCCATCCCTACGTAAGACTCTCTCAACCATGGTGTTCAAATGGGAAAAGCAAATATCCACCTAGCCATTAAGAAACAACATATTGTCATGTTTATCTTTAATGTTGAACAATTTGTATTGATAATTTTCGGTTTGCTTGTATGCTCTAGAATAGTGTTTTTTGTAAGGATAATTATTATGAGAAAATTGATGTTGGGTTTGAGATTCACAAACCCAACGGTTTTACCCCGGGTTTTTTTGGCGGATAAACCCATGGGTTTGGGTTTGGCAAATCCCGCCCCAACAAGACCCATTGCCATCCCTAATCTATATCAATCCGCGGATTAACCACCGACATGTACACCCCTAGTAGGAGTGAATTTTTTGACTCGTACCAATTACAAGAGGATGAAAGCGCACCTTCTATTCAGGTTTTCATCCATCACAATGTATGAGTTCTATCTAAATTAAATTTGGTCATCATTCATATGTCAATTATATCCTCAATTTGGGGATTCCCTTAAATCAGAAAGCTTGTAACCAGATATATGAACAAAGTCCGACCACTCTCGTCATCCTATTATACAATTATTGACGAAGTGATCACTAATTCGATTTTGAAACCTTATCTTAAAGTATCCCAAAGATTAAATGTTATTAAACATTTGCAGTTGAAATCGGTAAAATCAATAAATTTGAGAATCGAGGAAACCAATGGATATGATAGACTGGTGGTAATAAGGGTAACCAGTAATTTGGTTTACTAATTTCAATCTACCGTTAACTTTTATTGATTTTATGGTTGTACGTCAAGTTTTGAAAGACAATGTTTAGTTGGTTGAATGCCGGATGGGTGCGGTTGGGTTGTGGGTTAACCCAGAAAGACAAAGACAATGTTTGAGCAGTGTAGACACTAACACACCGCTTTGTATAAATGAATTCCAAAAGTTTTTAGGAATTCGTTTTGTGTTTGGTATTTAAAAGAATTCATTTTCAATTCTAAATTTTGAATTCTATGGAATTGGAAATAGTTATAGCAATTCCGAGGAATTGAGATGGAATTTCCAAATGAATTCCATAAGTATTTACGAATTATAATAGAATAATATAATTATCCTCTTTTATTTACTAAATTACTTATACATATGACATACCAAACACAAGAATTTACGAATTACAATGAATTCTACAAGACAATTCATTTTATTTCTAAAGATTCGAATATGACATACCAAACACAAAATTTCATTTAACAATGAATTCTACACTATAATTAATTTTACAATGAAATGAATTCTCCCATCCCTTTCCCTATGTTCTAGAACAAACTGAGGGTTTCTAAAGAACCCTAAAACAAATTAAGTACAGAAACTATTAAATATTAATTCTCAACACAACCCAATTCACAACACCTACCCGCGATCACACCCTCTATGACACGTACCGAGATTTTCGTGATCCTAACATTAAATCCCTCAAATAACTCGCGAACCATAGATTTTTTTAGTACTACATATTAATCCGCAATGAAGAGTTACGAGATCGATGACCAAAATCTAGTTATTTTCGCGGGAAAACCCAGAAACACGCGGGAAAAGATCCCTCCACCCTTCCTAGAACCCTAGTATAAATAGTTCATTTTAGGTGAATAGGGAACTAGCATATACGATATCCTTCCTTTGCGTCATTTTGCTTGTAGGAGATCAATCTTATATAGTAAGGCCTACGTTTTCTCTTACCGGAGCACATAAATCCTCCACTTTTTGGAAACCTACCAACATGGATAAGGTTGCGAAATCTACTTCATGATCGAATCCTTCGTCGTCTAAGAATCCAATTAGTTAAAGTTGCATCCGATCCATTCTATTTGAGTTTTTGTGCTACTTGATTCTTATATGACTGTATTCTCTGTTTGCAGTCGGCGGCAAAATATATATCTCCGGCGAAGAGAGCCAGACTTGAGGAGGTTGTACTCGCCCCATCCACGCCTGACGTTGACTTCATCATTATTACCTACGACGACGAACCAGAGGTGATCCAAGAGCCTAATGGAAAAGGCAAAGCCCAGACTGGATTAAACAAGGATGTAGAGAGCATGGTAATCATTATGTTTTTATGTCTCGATCACAACGTTTTGTTTTGTAGAGATATTAATCCGGTTGCCCTTGTTTTCGCAGGCCGTTCTAAAATTCATGCTCCCGATGCATGATGACTACAATGACGAGTAGGTCAATGTAGCGCATTACATTTTTCTATCCAGTCTACCAGGAGACGAGATCTTGGTACAAACCTTCCACAACAAGTTGACCAGGAAGGTTTTGTGGACCTTATGTCCCCACTCGTTTGTGGATGGTGAGGTAAGTTATTATGTGAGCAGCAACATTTGCTAATTCGTTTGTACCATTTACGTAAAAAATTAATTGGTTTATTCTCCGTTATGTCATAGATTATTATGGCTCTGTTCGCTCTCTCAACTGTCGAACAAGTGTGGTTGGATCGTGATCGAAGAAAAGGAATATGTTTCTTGCCAGCTGACCTTCAGGTACAATAGGAGTAATGCTGTAATGGTTACTTATGACTGTCCACTTTTGGTCTACTTGGTTAGATTTTCGGTATGCTTTGTATACGTTCTAGTGTTATTTCTCTGCCTTATGGCTTACAACCTATTTGCTATGAATTTAATACAACTTTCATCAGACTTTGAGACATGTTAATTGTTTGACGTATGAGTAGGAGCATGCTACCATTTATGTATTGACACCGAAGAAGGCGTTAGAGCTGTATGACAATACCATCCTGTCACGAGCAGACATGAGCGAGAAGGTGGTTTCTTTTTATTCCTTGGTCTCCGCTGAATGCCTAGTGTACCAATATGTATTGGTTGAATTAAGCATTGAATGTTTGGTCATATGTAGATACTTCTTCCGATGAGGGAAAGGCTGTTGGTGGGAAGCTGCACTGGTATCTAGCTGTCATTTTCATCAAGGAGCAGGAAGTCCACATCCCTGATCCAAGTCAATCTGAGGAGCGGAAGGCAGTATGTCAGAGAGCTGTCCAAAGAATGGTGGAGTTATTAAATTGTGTGCGGTTCTTATGCAATCATCCATCTGTGTCCGTGTTTTTCATTACCGTTTCTTAAATTGTGCAGATGATCTTTTTGGAAAGCTTGTGGCAGGTTCTGTACCTTGAAGTCCCCAATGGTATCGTTTTTTTTCTTGGAAGGGGGTTTATAATAGAATCCTAACCCTTGAATTCCACCATCTTGATAGCTCCATGAAGTTTTGGAGTAACCACCGGCTGGTGTTGGTGGATACCCCCACACTTTAGTGAAGTCCTAAGGATCCATGATTCAAAAGCTACAAATAAAAGAGCACTAAAAATAACATCAAACACACACAAAACCACCCTTCCAGGACTAGAGTGGGTAAAAAAAACACAAAAAGAAAACGTACTATGTAATACTACTATTAATATAAAGAAATAAAGACTAAATTAACAACCTAACTCTTTCAACTAGTTACAGTAACTCCTTGCCAACGATGCCGAAAACTTTGATCACTGCTTCGATATAGCTTAAAATTTATAAAATTGAAGTGCACTCACTAGTGAATCCTAACAAGGCCAAGTCTAACCAATCTAGGGATGTAGTAAAGCTATAAATAAAAAAGCACTAAAGATAACATCAAACACACACAAAACCACCCTTCCAGGACTAGAGTGGGTAAAAAACAAAACACAAAAAGAAAACGTACTATGTAATACTACTATTAATATAAAGAAAATAAAGACTAAACTAACAACCTAACTCTTTCAACTAGTTACCGTAACTCCTAGTCAACGATGCCAAAAACTTGATCACTGCTTCGATAGAGCTTAAAATTTATAATTGAAGTGCACTCACTAGTGAATCCTAACAAGGCCAAGTCTAACCAATCTAGGCATGTAGTAAAGCGGTTGGGTCGTATTCCAAGGGTCACGGTATCCTAGGATACTTAGGCTCTGCCCCATCGTCACCTCGGTATAGGCTCACGTATCTGAAGCTTTACGAACATAGCTCCTTTCAATGGGTACTACCCACCGTCCCCACTGAGGTTTCTTCCCGGGTTCCATCTAGGAAGGCGTTCTTGTGGCAGGGGTTTGGTCGCCTCATCCCCAAAAGACCCTTTTCATTCAAGTAACCCTAATTTTCCAGATGACGCATATTCGTCTAACCCTAAAACTCCATACCCAGCGTAGAAGCTTGAGTAGGCTAGTAGAGAAGATCAGGGCGACTTACCCAAGCATAATCAAAGCTAAATGAAGCATTAAAATAACTAGACAACCATATTCATTCAGAACCCTAACATATTCATTCATTTACATAATTGTCCTAAAACTAGGGTTTGGGGATTTAAACTCCTAGTACCTTGGGAGATCACCCCATGAAGGGGGGGGGGGATAAAAGACATACAAATAGGGGAAGAAATCATGAAGAAAGGGGTCTTCTAGTGATGGTAGTCCTCCTCCAAATCTCCTCCTCTTATTCTCCTTCTTTCAGCTTCTCTATCTAATCTCTCTATAGAATCAGAAATCTGCCAAAAGCCCTCTTCTAAAGGGGGAGGAGTCCCCTATTTATAGGATTCAGGAAGGCGGACAAGTTCACGGTCGAGTAGGGAAATTCTCGGTCGTGATAGTTCCCTTTGAGCCCACCATCTTGAAGCATCGCCATTTTGGTCTTCATCTTCGGGGAGTTTGTAGGCTGACTTCACGGTCGCGATCTGTGAGGTACGGCCGCGATCTTTCTCGCAGTTAGGGAAGACAGTCATCGTTATTCGACCGTCGAAACTTTTTGTCTTCTCTTGAGTGACTTCCGGACGAAGTTCACACTAAAGGCTCCATCTTCGCGGTCGCAAACTAAGGTCCTCAGGCCGCAATCTCCTTTCCATCCTCGCTGTTTGTTGTCTCGGCCCATATCTTTCCCTTCTAGACTGTGATCATCTGCTTCCTGGCCATTTCACTACACTTTTGTCCTTTTTCGTACCTAATTCACATGTATTGTCTACAATGCCCTAAGATCACGACATAATCAAATAGGAACAAAATAGGGATGCAATCGATGATATTCTAGCAATTATGCAAATGAAGTAGCATGAAACAAACCTAAATATGAAGGATAAATAACACCAATTGAGGTGTTATCAATTGGTGAAGTAGTCAAGCGGTGATTGAGGTCTTATTCCCAAGGGTCCTCTAGATCTATTACTACTCCAGACCTTGACCTAATATCTAGTCAAACGATATGGTTGATGGTTTAAGCGTGAACAAACAAAGAAACAAAACTGAAATTGAGGAAGAGCACAAGAGATAGAATGTTGGTTAGTTTGAATCCCTCTAGCTATATGTTGATACAAGCAAAATCAAATGGAATTTTGAGGTCTAAAATTCAATAAGATGGGGATCAGATCCATAGTCATGGAATCGAATCCCCTTCTAGTTGTGTCCACCAATCAAATGTTACTACAACCGGTTTCCCCGACTAGATGTAAGTGCTACCTCCTCTAAATGTGTTTCACCCATTCAAACCCAAGTCGGGTAAGTCAATGGTCATGCACTTACCCGACATGCATCAACTAGGTGAGCTCCTAACTAGAGGGGGATGGTCACCTCTTCCTCTTGTTAGGCCTCTAGCTCATCTAAGCAACGTGAAAAGCACTCAACACACATCTACACCCTAATTAGAAGCTTTAAACACTCGAATCAAACACAATCATGCCATAGATTCATATGTAAGATAACAATGGCTTCCTTATCATCTAAGTTGCAACCAAATGGCAAATGGGACATAGACAATCTCATACTAATTTATGTATGCTCTAATCTTGACCTAAGCGGGTGTTTATCTCACCTATGTCAAGAACAAACAAAGATCACTAACACTAAGGCAAGAGATTGACATGAATAAACATCAAATAGATATAGAAATATAGGTTCACAGGTGAAAGTTCATGGTCATGAACTTCGACAAGAGGTTTCAAATTTTTTATGGGAAGGGAAGATCATAGCCTTGACCCAAGAGTTTGTGGTCATAAACTTTGAAAGGAGGCCGCGAGCTATTGGGAAGGGGAAGTTTGCAGCCTTAGGAAAACAGTTCACGTCCGGGAACTCTTGTCATCAGGTGGTGAACTCTTGAAAAAGTTTGCTACCTTGAATAGAAGTTTGCAGCTGCGATCATTTTGTTGCGCCCGTGAACTTTTCTCGCAGTCCAGCTTTTTGTGGCTATGTGGCGGGGCATGATACCCTTTGTACTCATTGTGGACGTCCTCTTAGAGTTTGTGGGCATAGGGAGAAGTTCCCGGCCATGATATTTTTTCCCCTGACCGTAAACTTTGACAGGCCTTGGTTTCCACCTTCTTTTCAGCCCTTAAACAACCTTTGACTGGCACGAAACTTGGCGTGCCTCTTGCTTATCATACTAGGACCTTAAATTGGATTATATTGAACATGATTCATGCCAAATTCATACCAAGTGGCCAAGTAACGTTAGAGACGTGATAAATCTTAGGGTTTTTACATGAGAGAAAATATAGCACAAAATCGATCTTAATTGGCCGAAATGATAATTACTGCATGGAAACCCCTATGGATTGAGGCTAAATAACACCAATATTAAGTGTTATCAGTATGGTCTCGTTCTATGAGACTAGGGTTTTGATCCTTGCACCTCGGAGGGATGCAAGCTCTACTTAAGCTCTTATTCAATTCAACAAAAGATAATATAAAATAATCAAGCACAAATGATAGAAAGATTAAAGTCAATAATATATATTCCAAAATTGAGAATACATTCTCAAAAACCTCTAGGGTTTTCAAACCTATGCAACTAAGAGAACTAGCTGGCCAGGATGAGACCCATGGGATTCATCCTTCGAAACGAAGAACCCAAGGAGTTCTCTAAATCGGTGCACCAAATAGAGATTTCAGGGACTAGGCCGCTCATCAGAAGCCGATTTCGGGGGAGAGAGAATGGTTAAACGACGCATCTTTGAGTCCCAATCCGTCTCTTCCAGCTTGGAAACCACTAAAAGCATATTCCTTAAAGAATCTGTCAACTTCTGATTGATCCTTAAAATGGCGCTTAAAACTTATTTTAGTGATTAGGTACTTGTTTTAGGGATCATTTTTATCCTCTATCTACTTATGGCTTCTGATAGTCGAGACTTGATGTCCCTTCACACGTCCAAAGTTGTCCAGTAGGTTGTTAATGCTATGCCCTAAAAACACAGGAAACACTACCAAGAGTACATCAAATTGATAAAAGCAAGTCTTATGTTACTTGATTTCACTTTGAATGATCACTAAGCAAATCCAAGATATTATGACATTAAAAATATGAAAACCACAAGTGTTTGGTCATAATATGGGTCTAATATAAAATTTTTCTTGTGTCATCAAATAAACCATGCTTGAACTTTGCTTGTCCTCAAGAAAATCTTACTCACAATTGTGCAACTCAATAGATCTTCAAGATGACACGTGACTTTAGATCGCCTTGATAAAGTAAGAGAAATTTTTTCACCTTCTCACTTGCATAAGAACTGATGTTTAACTCTTTTTCCTTGATCATGTGGAGGGTAAATGCGATTGCGCATAATCCTCAAGTTGGCACTTTATTTGGTGAGGTAGTTATACTAGATAATAGACATCGTAAGAGCGCAACGCGATGCTCAATCGAACCATTCTGGTCCCCTCTGTGCAATGAATGATTGTCTCACACTTGGCTTTACTCCACACTTCATATGTGACAACAATGTCTTTTATTTTGTTTTTTCATGGTAGGAGTTTCGAGTGTGTAAAGATACACTTCAACCCCCTTTTTCTTTTAAGAACAGAAGACTCATTTTGTGGAGTATGAGAACATGCAACAGATAGTGATAGGCACTATATTCATACCTTTTAAATTGTCAATAGCCTCATGACGAGGACATGCTTCATAGCCACTACACTATCCTCCCTAGGTCACGTCTAAATGCATAGACTAGCAATTCAAAGGAAGATGAGTTTGGAATTGCTTTTGGGAGTGTGACATCACTCGAAAGTTTAGAAAATTGGTGCTTAGTTGCATACAAGAATCGTCCCCCGTATGCGTGAATGAAACAACATTATAATGATAATGAAATATGAAGCACAATCTACTTAAATCCCACCCCGCACTTTATATAGGACAATGTCCCCATTGGACTCAACAGGAAGTCAGGGAAAAGTAGAATATAATTACCAAAATAAGCAACACTTCGTGCAACCAGCTATTTCCCTGCTTGATTTTTTCCCTTGACATAAAGGAAAGAAAAATAAAAATGAAGAGAGCAAGTGCGTCATCTTCTAACCTACGAAAATTACCTTTTGAAGGCTTTGACTAGCGACTCTCTTGTATATTTCAAAGTTGAGTCATAAGAGTCATGTTCAAAAAAGGCTGCGACTCACAGCAAAGAGAGTCTTATCCTGAATGGTAGAGTCGGGGTTCTTGTTGCTAGGCGACATGCATAGAGCAAGGCCATATTCACATTAGAGCTCATTCTTTCATAAGCGATAAGCACGATTCATAATTAATTGTTGGCTCTACCAAGTATTGTCGTATAAGGGCGAGCATTACCCAACAATTTATGTTGTAATACATAAGGTAGGATTAGAGGAGAGGTGAAACCCTCACTTTCCAGAAGTAGGAAAATGCATCAAGAAAGGCCGACCAAATCACATATCTTGTATCATTGTGAGAATATCTTAAAAGATATGGTTGTTCGATAAAGACTAATACGACCACCCCATTACTTTAGTTCCATTCTATTCGTACAAAGGGTATGTAACCAGAGAAATGGATGAAAACCAATATAAGCCTAGTCACACACATACAAGCAAAGGCAAATGGCACAAGTAGGGGGTCACCCCTCGATCCACTGGGCCTAGCGCGGGTACCCATAGACCATTGAGTGTGTGCTCACATTATCTGGGCACGTGACTCTAACTCAATCATCATCCATATAACGTTATACTAACTCCATTTTGATGCATATAAAATCATCAAAAGGCTCAAGACTTAGGACGTGGTAAGAGTAGGAGCAATTCGACCACAAGTATGCACAAGATGAATTCATGAAGCAGATAGGTCCAAGGGAAATTAAACACATCCCCGATGCGTATTCAAAAGGAAATGGACTAAAGAGGTTAGGACAAAGTTGAATGGAACCGAGTTGATTCAATGGTTAGTGGTGTGGGTGATAGCAAGACGATGGAGATGGGGTGTATGGGAAAGGTGATGCAAAAGAGATTTGGCGAGTATCAGAAGGTGATAAGATCTGCAATGCCAAAAGGACGTGGTCAAGGATGGTGATGAGTCCCTAAATGGTACTCGTAATTCCAGAGCGACGCAGCCGAGAGTTGATGTGAGGCACCACTCTTCTTCGTACAAAACAGGGGGGATTTTAGTGAGATTTTGGTGGAAGATTTCGTGCAGTTCTCACACGAGAGAAAGGCTCGATCTCTATGGTAGAAACTTGGCCACGAGCAACGTGAATAGCAGCTCGATACAAGCTAACAATTGCTTAGAAAACCCTAAGCAATCAACCCAATTCGCCAAGCCAACAAGCAAGGAGAACCAAAGCTAACTCTGTATTCAATAATGCATAAAACTGAAATTTACAACGAAAGATTCGACTTAAATAGACTCGAACTAATTCCTAGAAACTCATAAGGAAATCCTTGACGACTTACAACTCGAATTAACCCAAACAAACGCGGAAAAGGAATTGAAACTCAAAACAGCCTAGTAATCCCTTTCCGATACGGATTGAGATTGCTGAAACCAAAGACAGGAAAAAGACAGCTTCGACACGATCTTTGGCGGGTTCGTTCGAGGCCTTCCAAGCTTCGATCTGGTCATCCAATGCCCCATCGTCGTAGTATGAAACTTGTAGATTGATGTAGCAAAGTCCTTTTAGATCGAGTCCCACTGATATGACACGTATAGACCTTCAAAGTCGGGTACCCAAACTGGTTTCCAGACTTGGGCAGATTTTGGTCCTTTCCCAGTTGTGACATACCATGTTGAGGGCCTTGAAAGACAATGCTCTGGGTCTTTGTTTGAGCTCCGAAGCACTCCATGGTGTAGCTCGTGACTTTATATGCACAACAAGCCTTCCAACTCGGATTTTCATCAAGCCAATAAAACGTTCCGGACGTGTAAACTGGGCAACCTGAAACAGTTAAAAGACTTGATAAAAATTCAGCATTATAATACGTAGTTGAGATGGCTTCTTGCTCAACCCGTTCTGGCTTGAATATCGACCCTAATGGAATCATATCAAGCCCCCTCTCTTGAAAAAGTGTTGCCCTCAACACTTGATTCCTCTTCTGCTCGAACCGTTCACAAAATTGGCTCCAAATAGGATCTGAAAAGGGCTGCTCAAGTACACAGGTCTGAAGAACTAGGTTGATGTCATTCGATCTTGAATTTGGGCCTTTTGAGGTCAAGGATCTGTAGCATAATTCAAGGTCACCATTGGAAGCGATTGGCCTTGAATCGAAGTTCTGGAGGGACCACGAGCCTCGAATCATCACAGCTGTCGTCAATTCGTCACTTTCCCGTTTCCCGCCTTCGTCGATCTTCAAATTTCCAGCATCTCCAAGCTTCAATCCCAAATTGGGCATTTGTGATTCAGGCATTGCCAGGCAAATTAGAGGGTCATGATAGCTTCCTGGAACAATATTGGACAATTCTTCACCAACAATTGCTGGCGAATCACCCCCAGACTGTCCAACCCATTCCGCCATTTTTTCGTCGGGTTTGAGCTCAAGCAGGGGAATTTTCGGGTGATCTGGATCCGTTAACTCAGCTGCAATCGCACCAAGAGAGTGAGTTTCGAAGCTTCCCTGCACGCCATGGATGGTGTCGAGGTCGTTGGTTGGTGTCGGTTTGCTTCCCAGCGCCCCACCCAATTCACCCTCTCTCCTACCCTGCTCCGGCGAGGTAATACAGGGCCGT
This sequence comes from Linum tenue, assembly GCA_946122785.1. Taxonomy (NCBI): domain Eukaryota; kingdom Viridiplantae; phylum Streptophyta; class Magnoliopsida; order Malpighiales; family Linaceae; genus Linum; species Linum tenue. The sequence continues at coordinate 39,165,908 of CAMGYJ010000008.1, forward strand.
CGACGGCGAGGCCTCCTCACCTTCTTATACGCCGTCAACATGAAACGTCGGGCCGTTAGAGTTGCGCGAGCAGGCGAGTCAGGCTTCTCCCTACTGACATTCCCTCTTGATCGACGTCGATTATCCTCCAGCTGCTGTTGGTCGTCGCGAACTGCTTCCGGCGATAGAGGCCTCAGAAGGATCTTCCTCCCTGCGTGTCGGAATCGGTAGCAATTTGATCTCCCGTCGTGACTTACCCCTCTATCAAATTGCCAAGGGCGACCGAAGAGTACTTGTGCAGCTTGCATTGGTGCTACGTCGAAGAGGAGCTCGTCCTTGTAACCTCCTATCTCGAACTTCACGGCAGCTTGCTTGGTGACGCGAAGCGCCCCATAATCATTGAGCCAGTGGAGGTTATATGGCTCTGGATGCCTGATCGTGACCAGACCTAGTTTCTTCACGACTTCTTGGCTGATCACGTTGGCACAACTGCCGCCATCGACGATCAACGAGAGCAAATTCCCATTAACGAGACAACGAGAATGGAACAGATTATCTCGTTGTCCTGGGTCCAGGGTCGATTCCATTGTCATTGCTCTCCTGTTGACTCCAAGAAGTTTTCCAGGAGCGGCTTCGACCTCAATTTCCTCTTCTATTTCGTCGTCCTCTGCGCTTTTCTCATCGTCGGATTCATAAGCACCATCCCGAATTACCAGAGCCTTGACGTTGGGACATTGGTTTGCTTTGTGTCCCCGACCGTGGCACTTAAAACACTGGATGCCACCAGAGCGTTCAGTAATTGCTGGAGGAACAGGTTTAGGTGCCAATTTTCCCACCTCAGGCCTTGTTTGCGTAGGAACGGTTTCATTGTTCACCTCTGCTGCTGGTCTGGCCGTGGAAGAAAATCGTCGCGGCGCTGACTTCTGTTGCCGCTCGATTTTGATAGCGAGATGGACAGCCTCTTCGAGGTCCACAAAGGGTCTCAGTTCCAGCTCCATTCGGATGTCTCGATTCAATCCGTGTACAAATCGGGCAATTGTAGCTTCGCGATCCTCCCGGACGTCTGCTCGCATCAGTAACAACTCCAATTCCCTGAAGTAGTCTTCAACAGGTCGAGCTCCTTGCCGAACTTGTTGGAGAGAATCGTATAAATCGCGCTGGTAGTATCCAGGCACGAAACGGTCCCTCATGAGACCTCTCAACTCTGTCCAGGTCTCCACGTCGGGTTGCAAGTTCCGTCACCGGCGAATTCTGATTTGCTCCCACCATTGGGCTGCATATTCCGTGAATTCATAGGTCGCCAAGAGGACCTTCTGGGCTTCGGTATAATTCCCACATTGAAAGAACAAAACCACCTTGCGCTCCCAATCGAGATATCTTGATGCATTGTTGGAGCCCGAAAAAGCTGGAACTGTTAGCTTTACTCCCCGAAGCTCTGGCAGCTGGTTCTCAGGGGGACATCGTTCGTGATTGTCATCACGAGGGCCAGGTTCAGCTGCAATCAGTCGTCGTTCCAATTGCTGAACACGATTTACTAGGGCCTGATCAACCTCTGTGCGTACGCCTTGGATTTGATTTCCCTCTGGTACTCCCTCGTGTACAGCGTTCAGCGGCGCAGGGGCATTCGTCGTCGATTTTAATTCGGCAATTTCACGTCTGATGTTGTCGAATTGGACCTGGAAGGTCGCATTCAACTGTGCGATGATGGTTTGGAGCAATTCCGTGGTGTTTACAGACGAGTCCCCCATCGTCTGATCTTCAACCCGAGTCTCCTCTTTAGCCTCTGTTTTTCGGTGTAAAAGTGCCGGATCCTCAGAGACAGAGCCCTTTGATCTTGTCCAGCGCGTTGTTTCCGCAACTTGCGTCTCCGTCCTGTCCACTGCGTTTGAACCAGGCTCTGATACCACTTGATGAGTCCCTAAATGGTACTCGTAATTCCAGAGCGACGCAGCCGAGAGTTGATGTGAGGCACCACTCTTCTTCGTACAAAACAGGGGGGATTTTAGTGAGATTTTGGTGGAAGATTTCGTGCAGTTCTCACACGGGAGAATGGCTCGATCTCTATGGTAGAAACTTGGCCACGAGCAACGTGAATAGCAGCTCGATACAAGCTAACAATTGCTTAGAAAACCCTAAGCAATCAACCCAATTCGCCAAGCCAACAAGCAAGGAGAACCAAAGCTAACTCTGTATTCAATAATGCAAAAAACTGAAATTTACAACGAAAGATTCGACTTAAATAGACTCGAACTAATTCCTAGAAACTCATAAGGAAATCCTTGACGACTTACAACTCGAATTAACCCAAACAAACGCGGAAAAGGAATTGAAACTCAAAACAGCCTAGTAATCCCTTTCCGATACGGATTGAGATTGCTGAAACCAAAGATAGAAAAAAGACAGCTTCGACACGATCTTTGGCGGGTTCGTTCGAGGCCTTCCAAGCTTCGATCTGGTCATCCAATGCCCCGTCGTCGTAGTATGAAACTTGTAGATTGATGTAGCAAAGTCCTTTTAGATCGAGTCCCACTGATATGACACGTATAGACCTTCAAAGTCGGGTACCCAAACTGGTTTCCAGACTTGGGCAGATTTTGGTCCTTTCCCAGTTGTGACATACCATGTTGAGGGCCTTGAAAGACAATGCTCTAGGTCTTTGTTTGAGCTCCGAAGCACTCAATGGTGTAGCTCGTGACTTTATATGCACAACAAGCCTTCCAACTCGGATTTTCATCAAGCCAATAAAACGTTCCGGACGTGTAAACTGGGCAACCTGAAACAGTTAAAAGACTTGATAAAAATTCAGCATTATAATACGTAGTTGAGATGGCTTCTTGCTCAACCCGTTCTGGCTTGAATATCGACCCTAATGGAATCATATCAGATGGGTAGAGGGAATGAAAGGTGTAAAGATGGGACATAGAACCAGATCCCCAAGTTGAGGTCCGGTCGACTTTTAAAAGGCGGCCTCTACGACATTCATTTCGTCGTTTAGGGTGGGTGAGATGGTCGTGATGTGAGGTGTTATTTCATTACCGAACCGCTCATTTCGTCGAGAGCTCATGAAATAGATGTATAACAAAAGCTTAGGGATACCTTAAGGGTCCAAAGATAACTAGTGATGCCATCCTCATGTCGTTCCACGAATTATGATGTGCTTCCTATAAGCTAGGGTCGACCAACTTTATTCTTCATTTGCCAAATCCCAAAGCTACGCCTAGGAAAAGAAAAGCGAATTCGGCCTATCTCATGGTAGTACTTTTGTTTATTATCTTAAAGTTAGACAAACCATGGGTTGCCTCCCATGGATAGCCTTCTCTTTTATTCTTTTGAGCTAGGCATCGCCAAATGTATCTTAGTCATATGACCAATGAGGCTTCGCTGCCCACTCTCCTCGCCAATTTTCTGGTGTAGGTAATTTGAGGGATGGGTTATGAATAGTGTTTTGAGCTACGATAGCTAGCTCATAAACATGCACATGTATGTTACACACCATCTCCTAATATACTCTTTTATTATCGGGTAACAACGAGTTACTCCTTTTCTATGTTGATTGGAAGGTTCGTGTCAATGCCTTACCAATATTTTCACTTAGGAGTGACGAGGAGTCACAATCAGAACTATCCGAGGGAGGTTCGATTGGCTAGAGAATGCGTCTTTCGTAGCATCCATTCGAGATATGTCAATGATGTGCTCTACATTATTGATTCTCATTGTCATTTGATATTAAGAGAAACAGATTACACGGATGTAGCTAAGAAAGACTTTCCGAAGATGATAGAATAATCTCTATCTCTCTTCATGTTAAGAACTACAAAGTTGAGAGAGCATATGAAGGTTCCTATCTCAACTTACATATATTTTTACCATGTCAGAGGTAGGATGACTGACTCGCTCGATACTACACTACGGATTAATCCCGTCTAGAGCCCAAGTTTTTAAACTCTAGCCGGGTGCAGTATAGGGCAAATATTTAATTGTCAAACCCGGGCCGGTCCATGTACCCCCTACTTCAATCACTTAGTTTGTTATCTAGCAAACGTTTTTGGGGTTAAAACTAATAAACCTACAAATGAAAACAAGCAAGTAAAGTAAATCGAGGTTGTCCCAATGAGAGATGAGTTCACTTGGGCGATGCTCCCATTAGCTAGCGATTACGACTTGAAGGATCGAATTACCGTGTGTGGTTAGGGGGTTATAAACCACGGGGAATTCTAAAAAGTAGCCAGGGCTACCCTCTTAGTCTCTATGTCGAGGAAATGGGATATGATCCAAGCCACTAATACGACCCTCTCAACCTATTGAGTAAAGAATGGTTAGATCAGACCCTCGAATTGTAGTTCGGACGGCCACCCACAACCAAACCCTAAGTGCTAATACGATATAGGAGGTTTTCCCTTAATTAACCTAGAATAGGAGGCATAAAATGCCCAAGGAACCCATCTATAATATAGCCTCTTAACCTAAGGAGGTCTCCTCTCTAAGCTAGGTTAAAATGGCAATTAGATTGATAGGATTTCACACAACACAATCATTCATGAATAATACCTCCACATTCACATTAAAACACAATCACACACAAATTATCCAATTCATACAAGCATTCACATGTTTCAAGCTAGGGTTCACAACACCCAAGTGAATAGGTAGGCTACTCCATAGCTAGGAAAAGGAAAACAACAAAAGGGGAAGAAATAACCATGAAGTGATGCCAATCCTTCTTCTTTGTTGCTTGAGACACCCTTGAGATGAAGAAATCTTCAATCCTTTAGCTAGGAACAAGCCCAAAGCTCCTTCTTCCTCCTTTGATTTTCACTTTCTCACTGTAGAAAAAATCCTAACCTCTTACTAGAATCCTCTTTATTCTGAAAATGAAAACCTAACCTAAAATGAAGCTCCCCCTTCTCCTTCAGCTACCCTCTCCTTTTATACCCAGATCAGGCTCAGTTCAAGGTCTTAGAGCTTAGTTCATGGACGCGTTGATCAGTTCACGGTCTTAGTTCAAGGACGGGTTGATCAATTCACGGTCTTAGACCTCAGTTCACGACCGTGGACATTAAAACGCGTCTGTGAACTCATTGCTGAGACCAAAACGCACTGCTTCACATCCAAGGTTCACATTTTAAGCATAGAGTTCACGGTCTTAGCGACCGTGAACTCACTCAGCGTCAGTAACCTCGGGAATCGCCTTGGACGCTTTGCGATTCACGGATTTTGATTCCAGTGCACGGTCTTAGCAGACCGTGAACTCTCATATGAAACCGTGAACGTTGCCTGAAATGCCCTCTTTTCCCGGTCTTTGCTCCTTTTCTTCCAACTTCCGACGCTGGGGCTGGTTTCACCTTTTAGATCTTGGACACGCTAAAACAAAAGAAACCTAGCGTAAAACAACCCTTTTAGGAGCACAAATGTCACAAACGCCCAAGGTAAACGGGGATAAAATGCGTACAATTAGGCCCGAATCACTACCCACACTAGACGTTTGCTTGTCCACAAGCAAACCATTTCACAGAAGGTAGTATCTCAACCTACAAAATACATTGGGGACAACTCAAAGGGAACCAAGTGGGAATTCTCAATGGCTATTGGCAATTAACTAATGGACTGTGCAAGCAATACCGACATCCACCACAAACGACATTCGAGGCCACCAAAAACGGGCACATAAGAAGTTCTCACCTTGTCCATGAATCAATGCAAGTATCAACAAGATCACTCGTTAAATACAACTAACCATGCATAGAGTTCAAGTCCAAGAAAAAAACAAATGGACAACATAGGTCCTCACTGGGGTATGATGACACGTCCCGTCTCTTTTCAAAAAACAAATCCTTAACTCAAACCAAAAACCGGTTACTCCGGAACAACCCAAACAACTTTTTCAAATAAACAAACCGACCTCATTTAAGAATTTTTAACGAAAAGCCCCAACACTTGGGCAAAATTCTCAATTTCAAACACTTAAAACGACTTAACACAGAATCTCCAGTTTATACTAATAACCATGAAAAGAATGATTAACTCATCTAACTTGACTCCTCACGAGCTTTCCGATATCTCGTCGACGCTGGTACCGCTGCTCGCCTCGCCCTGCTTCATCTCATGATCCACTTCTGCTAGACTATCCTCAACCTGGTGAGTGAGAATGGGTCAGTCTCGTCGTTACTTCCTAAGGTGTTTGCCCTAGGCAAACTTCTTACTAAGTACATTAGTAGGGGAAAGCCTTCCTTAGACGAAAGTCGTTCTCACTTTCATCCTTTAAACTTTACTATCAAACAGTCTAAAGAGATCTCTACTCCTGTCTTATCTTTAGAATACCCTTACTTATGTTCTTAATCCAAAGACACCAACACAAGGGACCAACGCGTTACGTCTCGCCGTCCGGTGTCCCTACCCTAGTATGCCAACCGCGTTACGTCTCGCCGTCCGGTTGCATACCCAAACTCGGAAATGGCACTGACTTACGTCTCGCCGTCCAGTCCATGCCCGTCAACTACTGCGTTACGTCTCGCCGTCCAGTAGTTACCCCAACATACTCGATCAACTACTGCGTTACGTCTCGCCGTCCAGCAGTGACCCGACCATCTACCGCGTCCAATAGTGCCCCAACCGCCCGGGGTTCATCTTACTATTAACCAACTATCACAACCATGCATCCATACATCATCACATACATTCATACATACCACAACGCGTGCCTCCACCCTTACAGGCGGTGGGATGCCTCACACACATATCGCGCATACTAGAAAAATAACTAAATAACAACTTGCACGAAAAGCATAAACTAAAAGACCTACGATAGAGATTTTACACCCTTTACACTCAGCTCTTTAATCGCATCAACGTCTGCAATCTCACACTCAAGCCCCGCGCGTTTTCCCTCTTTTGGCTCCTCCTCTATCGGTTCATCGTCTTCCTCTTCAACGACCCTAACCATTGGAGCTCCGCCGCCATTCTCTTCAAGGTCCCTCCTCGGGCCACAATTCAGCGGCCAACTACGAACTCCCGACACCCTGGGTCTTCTAGGAGGATAGGGTCGGGGATTCTCCATCGCTTTACCCCTGCTGTTTAGCCATTCCTCATGGAGTTGTAGGTTCAAATTAGAAGCTTGTTACTTTATGCTTCTGAACACTAGTTGGAGAAAGGGTTAAGGTAGAGAGCAGTAAGTAACCTACTCGTAGAACCTCTCTTCTTAAGCATAGGTGGTGACTTGGTTTGTGAAGAATCAGAAGTCTCGCTCATATAGCTAATGGCAATCAGCCCAATGGTCATGTAATTGAACACCATAGCTAGTTATATAATCTGTCCTCTTTAAATAGGTTTAATCATAAACACACAATTCAAATAACTCAATGGTCATGTAATCATTTAAATTTCACCAATTGATTAAACCCCTACTTGTCCTAGATGAATGTTCGTCTACTCTAGGTGAAACCTTACGATCAATATCACATGCAAACAAACATGGATAAGACATTGACCACATCAATGAACAAAAATCCACTATAACATAACCCACCCCAACAATACCTCTTTAAATCCTAATCACTGTTCATTACCCTGGCGACCTTGTTGATTGTAAAAGTTAAAGTACCATTATGTAAATGCTTTATGTATCTCGGCTAGGGCATAGATTACAAAATCTATATATACTCGTGTAAATCTGCAGAAGAGTATTAAGAAATAAGAAAAGCCTAAAACCTGTGAGGGAGATCCTCTCCGTGGACTAGTGTCACATTGACGAAACCACGTTAAAAAAACTCCAGTGTTCTTTATTTTGCGCATACTTTGACATGGTATCAGATCCTGCGATCTGAGACCTTGGAATTTTTTGGTCTATGCTTGGGTGCTGCGTCTGAATATTCTTCGGCGGCTTTGTTTGCTTGTTTTTGCTGCGCCTGGTTCTGCTCTTCACGGCTATGTTCGTTGGCACTAGGGTAGCGTTTTGGTGTTTTTTGCGCTGCGGACTTCTTTCTTTGCCCTCCACATCGCCTCTGGTGTTGTGCGCTACGGGCTTCTTCCTTTGCCCTCCGCATCGTCTCTGGTATTGTGTTTCGCTACCCTAGCTTAGTTCTTCCCTTCTGTGTTATTGTTGTGCATCTCTATTCTAGTCGCCAGATGGATTCAGGGAAAGCTGAGGGTGTGACTGTCAAGCTTGATGGGAAGAACTTTCCATTTTGGGAGTTCCATTTTCGTAGTTTTGTTGCTGGGAAGCGCCTGCTTCCGATCCTCACAGGGAAGGTTCCGCAGCCTGATGCTACGGCTTCGGACAAGGAGAAGATTGATTGGGAGGCTAGCAATGCTCAATTGATCAATTGGATTTTAGGCTCGGTTGACATGGGAACTGGTCTTAGCCTTCGCCGTTTTGCTACGGCTAGTGAGATGTGGAGTCACATCTGTGCAATTCACTTGCAGAACAACGTGTCTCGTCAGTTTGACATTGAGAGTGAGCTGGCTTTGTTCACGCTCTTAAATCTCGCAATCCTACATAAAGGGTTTAATGCTCCCCTTTTAGGAACAATATATCACTAATAAAAAAGAAATGGAGAGTTGTTAATCCAAGTCAACTATATACTAACAACTCAATAAGGGGACCATCAAAACTTGAGAGCAAACGCCAAAATTAGGGTTACCTCCAATATTCTAATATACCCGATGAAAGTAATAAGAAGCAAAATTAGACACGCCTTATCTATCAGTTCCAGTAGGTCGAAGAAAGAATCGGCCAACCTACTTCAGTAAATCGATCAATGATTCCACGTTTTAAGATAGAAATAGTTTGCGATAGCTGCAAAAATCATAAACCTAAAGATCCAACAGCCACCACTCTCGGTTGTACAGTCAAATTTTTATCCTACTCTATCTTCAATCTCAAGAGTCATATGTTTCAACCAAAAATTCAATTTCTAATCCTCCTTCTGCAACTCCATTTATTGAACTTCATTCTATTCGCCATGGATTCATATCGGAGTTGAAATCTTCTACTTACCCAGCTTAAATCCCCAACAATAAAATTTTAGTGCCAAGAGATACTAGAAGATTGATTTTCAAAGGCGGCCTTTTACTGTGAAGTGAAAGGGGAACAAACTATTGCAGGATGGAGGAAATTTCGGAGGAAGTTAGAAAGAGATAAAAACAAAGATAAAAAATACTAAATTTAAATATAAATTGAAAAATGCATGGACACAACACACATTAATAGAATTAGTTTCTTCCATGTTAGCCCATTACCAATTTACCTTTAGCAAAACTTTAGGACAGAGCAGTAATTTTAGAATTGAGAAAACTACATGAAATTGTTCTATGAATTGCACTATCAAGCACCATAAAAATACATACGGTAGACTTTGTGGGCTTGCAAATCATGATGGAAGAGTCCTCCGATTTTCAGAGTTTCACTTCGTGTATGTTTTGTATTAAAAAAAATCAACAAATTTGTTTAGTGTAATTGGTTGTGATTGTTGTCTTTATTTAAAGAGACCGGGGTTCAAATCCTGATATTAAGATTTTTTATATGAAATAAATAAATAGTTGTAAAGACAAAAATGCCCTTTCTACTTTCGCTCTCGTTGCATGAAATTTGAAATAGAAAAAAGTACACAAAACTCTACCATATATTATTGGAGGATTCCTGGTGTCCTAGCGTCATCATCGTCGACGGTCGCTGATGAAAGGGGAAAAAAACAACATACGAGAGAAGCACCGTCATCATTGACACCTCCATCACCATTGGTGACATTGGAGAATCCTTCGCAACATTCTCCCTTCACTCTGGCCACCAAGAATTGCCAACCCGCCCAAATCTTCACTATCGACCTTCTTTTCTAGGTGAAGCCGATCTAACTCACCCACCTCAAAATTGACATAAAAAAGGGAACCTAAATCTCCACTCGACTCCCACTCTCCGCCCTTCACTCTATCGAATGATGTGTCGCCTTCATGGGCCTCCACTGTGTTGTCTGTGTCGTCGTCGGCAAATTCCTTGACATGCATCAAACTCCTCACCCCTGAGTCTCTGACCTTATCTATTTACCAACTCTTCAATTTCCTTCTTAATGAGGTAGGAATCACTGGATTTGTTTATGACGTTGAGGCCCAGTAGTGGCATGTGTTTTTTTTTTGTTTGACAAAAGATAATCATATATTGATTCAAATAATAGATAGTTACATCCTGGAAGTCAACAGGCATGGAAATCAAAGAAATGACTCATAGTCGGGTACAGTGATAGGGCTTTTCAAGCCACCGTATGGGCTACCCTATTACTACGCCGACCTACAAATCGAACACTAAACCAGGTATGGCTACTAAAATACTATAGAAGTTCTTCCAGAACAGCACCGACGCGGTTATCCTTGGTGTCCGCCTGATTGATTTTATCAATGATTACTTTCGCATCACCTTCAAAGCTAACATCTGAGAGGTCGAGCGCCAGGCACCAATCAATTCCACCACCATAGGGTCATCCATCCAAGGAAATTGAACCCCTTTCGCCATTAAAATATCTCTAGTTGGTGTCAAAAGAACCATCCCACCAGCCGAATGCGATCCCAATTTGCCATCGTAAACCCTTCACCAATAACTGCCTACCAAATAAGATACTTTGCCAACCCCACGAGGGGCGGGAGCAAGCAGAAGCTTCAAGGAAGGTCCCAGTTGGGAAGTACTTGCATTTATAGACCTGAGCCAGAAGAGACTGAGGTTCCATAAGGATACGCCAACCAATCTTGGCTAGCAACGCCTGATTAAATTGCTCAAACCGGCGAAATTCCATCCTCCCATCATGTTTACTCCGGCACATATTTCGCCAAGACATCCACCAAATTCGAGAGTGGCCCTCAACATCACCCCACCAGAATCAGGCCACATGCTTATCCAAGAGACGACACAGAGAGAGAGAGAGAGGAAGCTTAAAACAAGATATCACATGCAACGATAGCGCCAAAGCTACTGACTTAATCATGGTTTCTTTGGCTGGCCACGACAAAGTTCTCCGCTTCCACCCCTGGAGTCGCTCTAAAAATTTCTCCAAATATCTGAACGTAGCCATTTTAGAACGAGCAACCAACATCGGTAAACCCGGATACTTATCATGGACCCCCACCGCCCCGACTCCCAGAATTGAAACCAAGAACTCTTGGTCTGCTCGGACAATATTCTTTCTAAAGCAAACGACCGACTTTGCCAAGTTCACCCGTTGGCAACTCAATTCCTCATATTTGTTCAAGGCCTCAATCAAATTCTCGCACTCCCGAGAGTTCCTCACAGGAATAAATACGAATCGTCTGCAAAAAATAGGTGCAAGATTCGAGGTGCACGAGGGGCCACTTTTACCCCCTCCAACCATTTCTCCGAAATAGCCTTACGAAGGAGCACCGCAAAGCCCTCAGTGCAAAGCACAAACAAGAGAGGGGAGAGAGGATCCCCTTGCCGTAACCCCTTGGAAAGAGTGAAGTATCCCGAAGGGTTACCATTCATGAGAACAGAAAAAGACGATGACCTAAGGCACTCACGAATCCACCCTTGCCAAACGGAGTTAAAGCCCATCTTATCCAAAACCGCAAGAAGAAACGGCCATTCGACTCTATCATAGGCATTTTCTATGTCAACCTTTAGAGCCATGTACCCTTTCTTACCTCGCGTTTTGATTTTCAGATAATGCATTAACTCATGACCCATGAGGATGTTCTCAACAATTTGACGTTCGCGTATAAACGCATTCTGTCCCTCTGAGATAATATTAGGCAAGAGGCAGGCAAGACGTTCTGCCATGATCTTAGTAATAATTTTATAAACAAACTGGCATAAGCTAATTGGACGCAGTTGTCGCATAGATTCCACATTCTCAACCTTGGGTATCAACGTGAGCCAAGTATAATTGAAACTACGGAGCATTCGAATTGTAGCAAAGAAAGAACACACCGCTTCAACTACCGAGTCACCCACAATATCCCAGAAAGCCTTGAAAATTTTACCAATAAATCCATCCAATCCCGGCGCCTGCTTCGACCCCATAGCAAACACCGTTTTACGAACTTCATTGGGGAGAACTTCAGCCGTTATGTTGGCATTCATCTCAGGGGTAACACTATGGGCGATAGGCAAAGAAGCCACTCGATCAGCCATGTTAACCACCTGAGTCTCCGTTGTGAAAAGGTGTTGCGAAAAGGAAGTAGCAATACCAGCTTTCCCAATTTTATCGGTGATCCACTCCCCAGTATCATTACAGAGGCCGACCACAAAGTTTCTTTTACGACGAGTCCTAGTCACTGTATGAAAGTAGGACGTATTTTTATCCCCTTTTTTCAACCAGTGGACCCTGGACTTCAGTTTCCAGTAAATTTCCTCCTCCTCCCATTTTCGGTTTAACTCGACTTCCAATTCCGGACCACATCCCAGTCAATAAGATGGATTAGTTTCACCCTATCAATTTCGCTCTGAAGGGTTCGAATATTCCGCAAGGAATTGGTAGTACCTGCTCTACTCTAGTCATACAACAGATGACGGAGCCTCTTAAGGTGCTCCCACATGCAAAACATAGGGGTACCCTGGATATCCTCCTACCAGACATAGGTAACCATAGCCCTGACTTCAGGATTATCCGCCCAGCGGGCATCAAATCGGAAGAGAGGGCGGCTATGTCGAATATAAGGCCTATCAGAAAGGAGGAGAGCTCTATGATCCGAGGCTTCATCCGTAAAATGCTTGACCAAGGTTTCAGGGAACCGGTCAATCCAGAGTTGGGAACAAAAGGCCCTGTCCAATCGTTCAGGAATGCAGGCAGTACCCATCCTCTTATTCGTCCAAGTGAAAAGGTCACCTTGGTAACCAGGATCATGGAGACCCAAGTCCTGAATAAAGTCCTGCAGACTGGCCGAATTATTAGCATTCCACGGATTGCCACCATCTTTTTCACTCGCATTAAGGGTAGTGTTAAAATTCCTTAAACCACATAGGGAAGATGGAAGGCAGAATAGATTTCCTGGAGATGAGCCAGCTGGGCGGCTCTAATTGCAGCAGAACAATTCATGTAAACACAAACCATACTATAAGAAAAATCCACTTCATTAATTTGGGAACAATTTCAGAAGTTGGACGAATAAAACACAAAGTATCAACTTCAGGGGACCATGCAACCACTAAACCACCAGACGCATCAATCGCATCCACACAAAAACATTGAGAACTATCAAAACCTAAACCCCATCTTTTTCACTCGCATTAAGGGTAGTGTTAAAATTCCTTATAACCACATAGGGAAGATGGAAGGCAGAATAGATTTCCTGGAGATGAGCCAGCTGGGCGGCTCTAATTGCAGCAGAACAATTCATGTAAACACAAACCACACTATAAGAAAAATCCACTTCATTAATTTGGGAACAAATTCAGAAGTTGGACGAATAAAACACCAAAGTATTAACTTCAGGGGACCATGCAACAACTAAACCACCAGACGCATCAATCGCATCCACACAAAAACATTGAGAACTATCAAAACCTAAATCCCGCATACGACTGGAGACAACACACCGACTCGATCGTGTTTCAGAGAAAAACACGAGATTTGATTTATTCGAATGGACTAAACTAACAACCATTTGGAACGTGAGGGAAGGTCCAACGCCTCTCACATTCCAGGCTAAAAGCCTCATTTATCTGGTTGGGGCCACTCCAGGCTGGCTTCCTCCACCTTCTCATGAACTGTAGCAATTTCCAAAAATTGTTTCTTCGGTGTGGGTGGGGAACCCACATCACCGTCAATGTCTTCCAAGGGTCGTTTATTAAACCTAGAAGGTTGGTTGAACATATTGGATCCGTACTCATCAAGCACCCTAGCACCCTTCTCGAGATGGCTATTGTCCGCAACGTCAACCACAAGTCCTGCGCCTCGATCCATGGACGGTCCCTCCACCTCCTGAGAAATAGTCAAACCCGCCTCGAAAGCCGCCACCACACGGATGACCCGATCCTTGGAGGCAGGGCGATTCTTTTTTGATGTAGACGACGGGGTTTGTTTTTTTATCTCAAAGCGCTGAGGCTCATCCCCCGACAACGAATCATCTGATCCAATATCCGCATAGGTATCAGTCACCACATCATCACTCAAAGTATTGGGGCGAGATTTTGCATCACACACCAACCCCCCAGTACCCCTAGCGAGGTCCTCCAGTACCACACCTTCAAGAGTAGAGGCGACAATAGCTTTAGAGGTTACCTCCTTCAGGGCAGCAGCTTTTCGCAATTTCCGAGCCACTCGCGGTTTTGCGGTCTGTAAAATCGCAGGAGCCTCAATTTCACACCCAACTTCGGGGAGCAACCCCTTCCTTTGATTTTTTTCGGGGCTTTAGCTTCGGCTCGTCGAGGTCTCCTCTTCACCGGCTTATCACCCGCAGCCTCCTGAGGATTACCGAGAACCGCCTGAACCGATCGGGTGTTGCGACGCTGCATGTGCAACCGGCTGCGCAACGGCGATCATGTGATCATCGAATCCTCTTCTAGGATAAGTCGGTGACGCCGAGACTGCTCATGAACCTCATCGTACTGGTCACCACTCGTCTATGGAGCGGAGACCAGTTGAGGCTTGTGCACTTGTTTAGGATGGGCCACCGCATTCCTACCGGGAGGAACAGGGGTAGCCGCAGTCTTTTTATGATCCAGCTGTCTCTGTCGTCCACCCCTGAGCTTGATTTTAGGAGCGCGAGTGAGGACAAACCTCCTAGGGCGGGTCCGACAATTTGGCGACCTCCCCGATCCCTGCGCCTGATGCGGAATATTCTTACATAGGGTATCAGACCCCATTTCGGCTTGCGAGGGAGCATCTTGCATCATACTCGCCGAAGTCTGGGTGTGGCTCCGTGCAGCCTTATCCACCTCATTTCTCCCTGCTGCAGGCACAGGGTTACGATTTTGGCGATTTATCCAAACCGACCTCCTAGATCCCCCCAAAGTGCAGGGCGTCACCATCCTCCTTATAGATCTTCCTCCCCAATTTCTTAGTCGCCATATGCGGGCCGAACTGCTCTTTGCCATGCGGTGGATCGAAGATACTGTCACGGCGCGCATGGCCGACTCGGCCACAATAGAAGCAAAAACTTGGCAGGAATTCATATTTTAGGCTAACCCAGAAGCTATCGACTTCCTCACTGACCACCATCAATTGTGAGCGGAGAGGCTGTGAGAAGTCAATGAAAGTATTAAATTTGATAAAACGCTCGCCGGTGTCCTTGCAGGCAAAGATGCCCGAATCCAAAACTTGACCAGCCGCGGCTACAATTTTCTGTCCAAAAAGTTTGGTACAACAATCTTCCTTCACTCCCCATAGCTGGATCCAAAATGGGGCTTTGGAAATCTCATCAAAGGTTCCTTTGGCGATAACAGGCGACCAAGTACGAAGAATGAGCAGCCTATCCTTAATGATCCAAGGGTTACGCAAAAGTGCCCACTTCTTGGCTTCTTTGTTTGACATGACAATCTAGAAGAGCCCATGCTTAGCCCTCGAGACCTTTAGCTATCCTCTGATCTGCTAGGCAGCAATCAATCCATCTTGCAGCTCAATAGTGGTGATTTGATCATTGGTAAACAATCGACCAAGAAGAGTGCGAGATGCTCGGAACCTAGTCGATTGATCCTCCTCGAGGGAGAATTGAACAACTTGGTCCTCTGTTACGTAGGACATCTTATGCAGCACCTAGCAATGAGATGGAGAAATCGAATTAAACTCAAGAGGAGCACACCCTAGCAGCTCGTCCGTCGAGGATAGAACACTCGAAGAGAGGGAGGGAAGAGGCTGCTTAACAAGTGACTGCTTAGGATCCGTTACTAAGAGAGAAATTGACCGAGAACTTAGGGAATGCAATATACCTGAGCAGCTCTCGACCGAAGGCACTAGAGTTAGGGGATCAACAGCACCAGGTCCTCCTAGGCACCGTTTCCGATGGCTAGATAGCTTGAGCAGCCCAGGTGAGGAAGGTATATATATAATCCCCGTACCTCTAAATGAAAAGAACCCCTGAGACGCGTTTTGCATTCGGACTAGAGGTAGAGTAGGTTTAGGAGTCCCACGCGGAGTAGGAAACTGGTGGCCTGGGTTTTTACGTTGGGGTAGGGTTCCGCAGGTAACCTCCTAACAACCCCAAAAAATAAGAGGGGGATAATCCCGATCCAATCTCCAAAACACGGTTTCCCCCAATCCATGGGATTGGATGGAGATTCCCCATGTAGTCCTGCATGGGGACTCACCGGTGGTGCTGCTGGCTCTAGACTCCGGAGAGAATCTAATCGGCCTTGTAACCACCAACGATCTAACTTTCACCATTTCCAATTAAGAGTCCCTACCACCCTGTCCGAGCTGATCATCAGCTCTCCGATCCAGGCTAATAATGTCATCAATAAAACCATAGGTCATGGATAGCAGCGGTTCATCACCTACCAAATCTGACAATGGAGGGAGCCAAAATCTCCATTCTTTCAGTCGAACAACTCTGCATTTTTTAGCAGGGCTGGATTTTGATAAATTAGTATCAAGCAAGGGATTGTGATCCTCTCGCATCAAGGATCGTTTACGTTTCCAGAGCTCTCCATTAGAGCACAAAGCCCTCCGATGAGGGATCCGAACAAACTTCGATTTTCTGATCTCGGGCTTCATCCATCGCTTTTTGCAATGATGCACACCCCCTTGATTGATTCCATCTGTGGCCAAAGTATCCTCGCCAGATCGATACCAGTCACCTTTCTGGTTCTTCAAACTGGTCATCAAGAGAGATGAGACAATCTTCAGCAGCCATCCACCAAGCCAGCATGGCCATTCAAGGAGCGAGGAGGGAGCTCCTCGCATAGTTTTTTTTTTTTTTTTGTTAAGATCTAGCCACCATCTAGGTTATGAGTAGTGGCATGTGTTTGAGTTCCCCAATCGCCACGATTTAAAGGAAAGATTGGGTACATTAAAAAGTTTGGGTTCTTTGGAGAGTGAAGTGAGGAAAATGGTGGACAGGTCTGTCAAAGTATGCGCAAAATAAAGAACACTAGAGTTTTTTTAACGTGGTTTCGTCAATGTGACACTAGTTCACGGTGAGGATCTCCCTCATAGGTTTTAGGTTTTTCTTATTTCTTAATACTCTTCTACAGATTTACCCGAGTATATATAGGTTTTGTAACTTTACATAAAGCATATTTACATTATGGTACTTTAACTTTTACAATCAACACCCTCCCTCAAATTGATGTCGGTTCACCAACATCAATTTGCAAGTAAGTACCAATGTCGGCTCGATGCAACTGCTTTTGTCAACAAGTCTGTTGTCTGATCTTCAGTTGACAAATAAATCAACTGTATCTTCCCCTCTGCAACCAATTGTCAAATGTAATGCACATGAACCTCTATATGTTTGGTCCGATCATGGAGCACAAGATTATTGGCTATCTGAATTGCGCTCGTATTATCTCCATAGATCGTCATTGGCATTTTGCACTTGACCCCTAGCTCGTCCAACAGTCATTGCAGCCACACCATTTCAGAGCTCAACTTTGACATAGACCGATATTCTGCTTCTGTTGACGGCTTTGACAATTTATCCTGTTTCCGGCAACGCCATGAAATAAACGACAGGCCTAGTCAAACACACCAACCTGATGTAGATTGCCTGGTGTCCATACACCCCGCGTAATCTGCATCAACAAAGCCCTCTAACTCTGGATTGCCATCCACAGGAAAGAACATTCTGAGGTCCTGTGTGTGCTTCAGATATCGCAGAAGGCGATGAACAGCATCCATATGAGTAGTGCGAGCCATCCCCAAGAACTGGCTCATATTCTGAAACGCATATGCTATATCTGGCCTGGTATGGGTGAGATAAATCAGACTTCCAACCGCCCTTCTATAAAACGTCTGATCCTCCAAGAGTTCACCACTGTCCGGACTCAGTTTCAAGTTTTGCTCCATCGGTGTTGCACAAGGTTTGCAGTCATTATACTGTGCGGTTTCCAACAAATCAATCACATACTTCCTTTGACTCACAAACAAGCCCTTCGCAGACCTAGTAACTTCCAACCCCAAAAAATATGACACCTCACCAAGATCCTTGAGATTAAATGCAGAGTGTAAAGATTTAGTTAAGTCCCTAATACCATCTACATCACTGCCGATCACAATCATGTCATCGACGTAGAGGAGTAACACCACTATACCCTGAACAGTATGTCGCATAAACATAGATGGGTCACTGGAACTCTGTATAAAACCAGCCTGAAGAATAGTACGATGAAACTTCTCAAACCATGCCCTCGGTGCCTATTTTAGACCATACAACGACTTGCGAAGCTTACAAACCACATCCCTCCCCTTGTCGTAGCCAACAGGACATTCCATATATATTGTCTCTTTTAAATCATCGTGCAGAAAGACATTCTTCACATCCAACCAGATAAGAGACCAATTTTTCATGGCGCCCACAGCAAAAATACTATGAACTGTCTGCATGCGTACGACAGGGGAAAATTTCTCATCATAATTGATGCCAAACTCCTGGCGGAAACCCTGTGCCACTAAACGAGCCTTATGACGCTCAATCGTCCCATCGGGAAACATTCTGATGTTGTAAATCCAGTGATTACCCATAACATGCATACCCGGAACACGTGACACGATGTCCCAGGTGTGATTAGCTTCTAAAGCACGTGTTTCCTCGTTCATAGAAGCATCCCATTCCGGGTGCCCAACCTCAAATTTATAATGACTAGGAACTGGGATCGGCTCTGTAGAGAAGCCAACATAATCCTGCATTCGTACAGGGGGCTGGCCAAGTGTGCTTCGGTTGGACCGACGAAGTGGAGGTGGAGACGGAGGAGCGTTCGAACCACTCGAGTCACCTAAGTCACTCGAACTCGAGGAAGAAAAGGAGTCGACCGATGATGCAGACTGGTTGGGAGACGAGGAGCTGGCCGAGAGAGAGAAGTGGGATCCAGCAGAATTAGGTGGAGGGGATGGTGGATCAGGCGGCCTAGGAGCATCTTCAACACTAGTAGGAGTATCAAAAACTGGCAAAGGACGAAGGAACTCCAATGTGGGCACGTGATCAGCTGCAACAATGGAGTAATGCATGACCTGCTCCAGAAAAACTACATGGCAGGAAATCCGCATATGTCGTTCTGCAGGATCATAGCATAGATACCCCTTATGACGATCGCTATAACCCATGAGCACACACCGCGTTGTCTTTGATTCTAGCTTATGGCGGTCCTTCTTCTACAGGAGAACAATGCAGACGCACCCAAACACTCGCAGCCAGGAGTAGTTCGGCTGCTTCGCGAATAAGCAAAAGTAAGGAGAGCGGTTATTTAAAGTGGATGTAATTTGGTGATTAATGACATACACCATAGCATTAATGGCCTCTACCCAGAAACCACATAACTTGAGACTAAAGAAGGAGCGCTCGAGTCAATTCGAGTATATGACGATGTTTACGCTCCACCGGCCCATTTTGCTGTGACACCCCAGGGCATGATTGCTGAGAAATAATTCCATTAGAACGATAAAACTCCAACAGCGGATGAGAACTGAACTCACCTCTAGGGTCCGATCTTATAACTTTAACTGTCTTGCCGAAATGAGTACGAATAAGCTAACAAATGTCATAGCATGATCTATAAGCTCTGATTTCCCTCGCAAAAAATAGATGCATGCATAGCGAGTGGCGTGGTCAATAAATAGAGCAAAATAATGTATCCCATGCGCGAAGTAACCGGTGAGGGACCCCACAGATCAGTGTGAATAAGATCAAATGGAGACTCATATAAAGTTTCACTAGCAGAGAACGAGAACCGAGATGTTTTGGCTTCGATATAGTGAACACATGGAGGTGGTTGGCCGAATTTGAATGTTAGGTAATCAGGCAACAAATTGCGACGAAACATACTAAGCAATCGAGCATTATGAGGATGACCAAAACGACGATGCCATAAATCCCAACAGAAGTACGTACACTGAAATCCAACGAGTCTAAAGGCCGAACTGAATAGGCCAATGAATCATCCAACACATAAGAAATAGGATCCTTATTCAATGGAAAACAATGCTCAACAAAAACATCAGCTTCAAATAAATCTCCTCCTGCTGAGAGACCTGCTGCCCCAGAATCAGCCACCTCCGTCGCGCCTTCATCCACCCGAAAACAAGATTCGTCCTTCAATAAAGCTGGTCCATGATCATACTCCTCAAGGATAAAAACGCGGCCATCCTTCCTACCCTTGCCCAGTACCCTTCCCCGTGTTCTGATCCTGCACAATACAACCCTGATTATCAAGTTTTGATGGTCCCCTAATTGAGTTGTTAGTATATAGTTGACTTGGATTAACAACTCTTCATTTCTGTTTTATTAGTGATATATTGTTCCTAAAAGGGGAGCATTAAACCCTTTATGTAGGATTGCGAGATTTAAGAGCTTTTATACTCTATCTTTCTTGACAATCAACTAACTAATAACATTTCACCGAGGACATAATTATCATTATGAAAATGGGATCAATGATACATTATTATATTTTATTTTCTTAATGATTATGATATTTCTCCAAATGTCAACCTATATATTCTTTCTTTATGTATCATCTCCATCGAAAGATTGTCAATAAAATTAAACGATTGATAGACTTAAACATAACTTAAAAATATAAATAATCAAATATGAATATCTCGGCCAACAACAGAGTTATAAGCTAGTAAGAAGAAAAGAAGTAGTCGTAGAGATGCCAACGGGCATGGAGCCTAAGGGACCAGATTAATAAAGATGAGCCCATGGCGCACGATACTGTTAGTAGGGAGTGCGCACGTAATGCACGATAGCATTTCCAGAATAAAGGAGATTGGGAGCTTCTAGGCTACGGCTGCCTTCGTTTCTCTATAAATGCACACGTCGGGTCACAAAATTCATTTTGTTCGGCAGTTGTAGATTCAGAAAGTTGTTGTGGCGAGAGCTCTCCCGTTTCGGCCGGTTTCTTAACTGCAAGGCGCAAGCCAAGCCAACTGTACAAACGGAAATATCCTGAAGGGGACACTGAATGGAGAACTGAGAAAGAAAAGGAACATATAGAAACGAATATTGGGTCTTCCTTTCTTTGACAAACCCTAGAGAAGGGGCGGATTTTGCGTAAATACGATCGCAATGGACCTACGATTCCCTTTCTCTCCGGCGAAAGTCTGATAGAAACCCAAAATTTGGGTTCCATCGGTTTCTAGGGATTTAAAGAAAAGAAGAGAATCACCAAGGTAGTGATTAGCTTTCGTGTGGAAAATGGAGTGGAAGAGGGGTTTTGGAAATTGAGAAGGGGAGAGGAGAAGAAGCCGCCGATCGGCAGCAGTAAGGGGGAGAGGGAAGGGTTCGGCCGAGAGGAAAAAAAGAAGAGGGGATTAGAGAAATATTTTAGGGTTTAATCTTGCTTAGTGGTCTAATCCCACGTACAAATATTCTTATAGAAAATGGATAATTCCCTACTGCTACCCAAATTATTAAATATCCCCAATAAATTCCTACAAGTCATGAAAATAACAAACCGACAAAGATAATCCAAATAAGCAAATTATAAAAAATAACAAACCGGACCCGACCTCCTTCTTCTTCATGGGTCATTGGGCCCAGCGACCCCGAACCCCATTCAAGACCCACATTACATAGCCCGACAATTTGGTCTTGCCACGCCGTGCCACCATTTACTAGGCCGTCAGCGTCGGAAGCAGGCCCGCATCGTCGTTGGGTCCAAAGCAAGCAAACTTGGCCCGCACGCCCCGTCTCCTGCCCTAGCCCGACCGTCGTTGCCGACCCACCTGCCCCCGCGGCAATCATGGCCGCCGCCACCGCCGAGTTCGTGGCTCCCGCCGGCGCCGTCTGGCTCGCCACCGCCGCCGCCCCACCTAGAGTCGCCGCCCCTGCCGTCTTTTCCCCTACCTCGAGCTCGAGTCCCGTGGTGGTCTCGGCTCTCGGTTTTTTTCCTTGTCTCAACTCCGCATCCCGTGCTAATTTGGTCAGAGCTCGTCGAATTTCCCCCATCTCTTCTTAATGTCTCCTCTCTGGAAGCTCTCTATCTGCCATAAGTCTCTTTACATCAACCTGGAGCTCGTCCACCGCAACTTGAAGTTCTTCGATCTCGGTCTCCTCAACCGCCCTGACCGTCTCCAGCCCACGAGTCACCGGGTTCGACGGGCTCCTTATCGCTAACGGAGCGGTTGGTGTCGGCCCGGCCTCTTCGCCGCCGCTCTGCCCTGTCGCCGCGGTGGTCGCAGATGCTTTCTCTCGGGCCGCCTCCTCAGCAGCCTTCTCCGCAGCCTTCTGTGACTTTGTTACCGCTATTACGTGTCCGTTGTTCCTCGATTATTCGCTTGGATCATAACGGGCCTCTGATACCAGATGATAGAAACCCAGATTCGGGTTCTATCGGTTTCTAGGGATTTAGAGAAAAGGGGTGAATCACCAATGTAGCGATTGGCTTTCGTGTGGAAAATGAAGTGGAAGAGGGGTTTTGGAAATTGAAAAGGGGAGAGGAGGAGAAGCCTCCGATCGGCAGTAGTAAGGGGGAGAGGGAAGGGTTCAGCCGAGAGGAGGAAAGAAGAGGGGATTAGAGAAATATTTTAGGGTTTAATCTTTCTTAGTGGTGCAATCCCACATACAAGTATTCTTATAGAAAATGGATAATTCTCTACTGTTACCCGAATTATTAAATATCCCCAATAAATCCCTACAAGTCATGAAAATAATAAACCGACAAAGATAATTCGAATAAACAAATTATAGAAAATGCGGGTTTCTATCAAAGTCGCTAAACCGCTTTGTTCAATTTGGCATACTCAATCCTAACAAGATCGTAATTCTCTCCTCTTTCTCTCCCCTTCCTTCTCTGTTTCTCCTCGTCTGGTTTTTGATTTGTTTGGTGGGAGAGTACTCACTAGGACTTGTATTGTTTGAATTGGAGCCGGTGTTCCGGGGCGCTTTGGTGGTTATTGACAGCGAGTGAATGAAGTAGCTAGAGTTATACGATTGAGTTTAATTGACCTCCGAACCGTGTTTCTGAACCCTTTTCCTCTGGTTGTCTGCAGAGGCAAATGTATGTTGTCCAGATTGAGCATAGCGAGACCACTGAGCGGGGGAAGCCCAAGGTTGCAGGCCTGAGTGATCCTCGGTTGGGAACAATTGACAGGAAAATGAAGTGCGAGAATTGCACTGCGAACATGGCAGAGTGTCTTGGGCATTTTGGACACTTGGAGCTTGCTAAGCCCATGTTCCATATAGGGTTCATGAAGACTGCTCTGCATAATGAGATGTTTTTGCTTCAATTGTTTGAAGATTCTTGCAGGTGAGGTACCCTCAGCCTCCATGTGTCATTCAATCAAACTGTTATCACGTCGGTCGTGTTCTTTCTAATCAGCATAGTGGCTTCTCGACTCCAGGATGTTTCATACTAGAGCATTAAGTTGGCCTTTCTTTCTCCGGCTTTTCTTCCTCCCTCCGTTTGCCTTTCCCTCCTGGATGTTGGTTAATCGAGCGTGCATGAATTAGGCATCACAGCTTGTCCTTCATTTTTGTGCATGGGATGACTCTTGTTGGATGTTGTCAACTTCCCCGTTTCAATTTTCAAGTTACAGGATTTTCCTTCTACTGATTTATCTACAGGAAGACCATAAGTTTAAGCAAGCCTTGAAAATAAGGAATCCAAAAAAAAAAACTTAGAAAGATCCTGCATGCTTCCAAGAAAAAGACAAAGTGTGAAGGTGGGGATGAAATTGAGGTTCGGGGCCAAGACGAGAAGAGCCAGTTAAGAAGAGCCGTGGTGGAGGTGGTGCTCAGCAGCCAAAGATTACTATTGAAGGTATAAAGTTGATTGCTGAGTACAAGGCGCAAAGGAAGAAAAGGGATGATCAGGAGCAACTGCCTGAACTTGTTGAGAGGAAACAGACACTTACAGCATAAAGAGTAAATATGTTTCCATGCTTTCAACATCTGGTTTAACCTATAACTTGGTTTTTATTTGCTCTTATTTCCTTTACAGGTTCTTAGTGTTCTCCAACGAATAAGTGATGAGGATTGCCAATTACTGGGGCTAAACCCTAAGTATGCACGCCCAGACTGGATGATCCTGCAAGTACTTCCGATTCCACCACCACCTGTGAGACCCTCTGTCATGGATACATCCTCCCGCAGTGAGGCAAGATTCTGATTCCTTATATTGACTTGAAAATTTTCTGGTTGTTTTGAGTATTCAGTTTTTGCCCGAGGCGGTCTTACTTTAAAGGGGCTAAGGTTTATTTTTTGGCCATTGTATATTCTAACATTAATTCTTTTCTAAACCCAGGATGATCTTACCCATCAGTTGTCAATGATTATCAGGCACAATGAGAATCTAAGACGTCAAGAACGGAGTGGGGCTCCTGCACACATCATATCTGAGTTTGCACAGTTGTTACAATTTCATGTAGCCACATATTTTGACAATGAGTTACCGGGACAGCTGAGGGTTTGTGCGCTTTCAAAGATGTTACTTTTGATCCTATGTTCTCTGAATGATCATTATTCTTAATTCACAAGCATTTCTTTTTGTTCTGCAGGCCACTCAGAGATCAGGAAGGCCCATCAAATCAATATGCATTAGGCTCAAGGCCAAACAGGGTCGTATTAGGGGTAATCTATTGGGGAAACGAGTTGACTTCTCTGCTCGTACAGTGATTACTCCCGATCCCACCATCAACATTGATCAACTTGGAGTACCATGGAGTATTGTGTTGAATCTCACCTATCCTGAAACTGTTACTCCGTATAACATTGAAAGGTCTGGATTTTGGTTTTGTGTTTTTTTCTTTCAACTGATTTTGTCAGTTTCTCCCATCCCTTAACAAAGTTCTTACGCACCACTCTCAAACAAATAGGAATATACATTTTCTAGTTGTTAGTGATGATGTTGTGATTAAAACAGGTTGAAGGATCTTGTTGAGTATGGGCCACATCCTCCTCCTAGTAAAACTGGTGCAAAATACATTATAAGAGATGAAGGGCAGAGACTTGACCTCCGCTACTTGAAGAAAAGTAGTGATCATCATCTGGAGCTTGGTTACAAGGCATTTTCTTGAACTGGGAAGTTAATTTATGATTATTGTTTCTCTATTTGTGCATTTGATCTCATACTTTATACCTGCAGGTTGAACGACATTTGAATGATGGGAACTTAGTTCTTTTCAATCGATAGCCAAGTCTCCATAAGATGTCAATTATGGGTCACAGAATCAAGATCATGCCATATTCAACTTTGCGCTTGAACTTGTCTGACACTTCTCCATATAATGCCGATTTTGATGGTGATGAAATGAATATGCATGTGCCACAGTCATTTAAAACAAGAGCTGAAGTTTTGGAGTTAATGATGGTGCCAAAGTGCATTGTTTCCCCTCATATGATGGTGCCAAAGTGAAATATTTTGATCTGTGTTCTAGTGTGCAGGTGAATTTCAGGTTTATCCTCCTTGTGCATGCCTAGGAGGACGAGCGGCGATTTACTGCCACTAGACCCGGAGATCGAGAAGCACTGCCGACAGAACAGGAAGCAGGTTAAGTTAGGGAAGCAGCCTACCACAACCACAACTTCTAGGCCTTCCCTAACCCATAATCGTCAACAGAGAGGGCAGACTTCATCACCTGTCATCCCTACACCACCGACACCACCACCACCGCGCGACATCGAGCCTGTCATCATGGCAGACCAGGATCGTTCGATCAGGGCTCGCTTGAATCGAAGGACTGGAGCCCGAGCTTCATGTGTTGTCATTCCGGCTGGTGATGCAACCATGGAGATTACCCCAGCATTTATCAATATGATCACCAACGGGTGCACTTTCTCCGGGGCTAGCAGTGAGGATCCTCACGAGCATCTCCGCCTGTTCGCGAGCATATGCGATACGATGAAGAGCCCAACTGTGTCTGATGATGTAATTCATCTTCGAATGTTCTCATTCTCTCTGATAGGGAATGCATCACACTGGTTTCAGAACTTAACACCACGTTCCATCACGACATGGGCTCAGCTTGAGAAGGTCTTTCTGGATAAATACTTCCCACCTGCCTTGGCAATGAAGAGGCAAGAGGAAATTGTTACTTTTAAGCAGGCTGATGATGAGAGTCTGACTGAGGCATGGGAGCGCTATAAGGGGCTATTGATGAGATGCCCAAGCCATGGTCTTGAAGATTGGAACGTGATCATTATTTTCTTCAATGGAATCAGAAGGGAGTTCCGGGATGCCCTGAATAATGCTTCTAGAAATGGTTTCACAAGCATGGAGGCACCAGCAGCATATGATCTGGTAGAGAAGATCTGTTCAGAAGCCACTGAATGGGGTAGTGAGACCAGTACTCGAAGAAGAGGAGGCTTGCATGAGATAAACAGAGTTGCGAGTCTAGAAGCCAAGATAGATGCCAAGCTGGATTCCAAGTTTGATGCACTCGAACGAAGGTTGGCCAAGATTGCTCTTGGTAGACAAGAGGAGGTTGTTTCATGTGAACTTTGCGAGGGTGCTCATCATAGGGATATGTGTCCACTGGGAGCTGCTCAGTTGGAAGATGTCCAATATATCAATAATCCGCGAAGTCAAGGCCAGGGTAGTATGTATTCAAATACGTATAACCCTCAATGGATCAGTCAAAAAAAAACCCTCAATGGAGACATCACCCCAATATGTCATGGTCAAACAATAATCCAGTTGGTGTTCGAAACATCCCACCTCCTGGTTTTCAGCAGCAGCAACCTCAACTAGAGAAGAAGCCCCAACTAGAGGAGTTGATTTTGGCTCATATGCAGAAAACAAACAATAATTTCAAGGGTCTTGATCAATTTGTCACTCAACAGCTAGCCATCAACAATAATATGCAATCATCTATGCTAGCTATGGAGAGGCAAATAGGCCAAATGGCTCAAACTTTGGCAGATATTCAAGGTAGGATTCCTGGGACATTACCGGCAAATACTGAGAGGAATCCAAAGGATGCCATGGTTGTAGCAGTCACATTGAGGAGTGGGAAGGAGTTGGAGGATCCAAAGAGCAAGAGAAATCCAATAGAAAAGGAGGGAAAAGGAGCTACAGAGGAAGAAAGTGCAAAAGCTGAAAAATCTGACTTGCACAGGCAAACTGCATGCAATCTGCCTGTGCATGAGCATTCTGCCTGTGCACCTCCAAAGGTGGAAAAATTCAAGAATGAAGAGGTAAAGCCTTATGAACCTCCCGCACCATTCCGTCAAAGGTTAATGAAGCCCATGGAAGACCCAAACTTCAAGAAATTTGTGAATATCTTCAAACAACTTCATATCAACATACCGTTGGCGGAGGCACTTGAACAAATGCCTACATATGCTAAATTCTTAATGGAGTTGCTAACAAAGAAGCGTAAATGGGCTGATCTAGAGAAGGTAACCCTTACTTCTGAATGTAGTGCCGTGATTCAGAATAAATTACCAGAAAAGAGGGATGATCCAGGCAGCTTCACCATTCCATGTGTCATTGGAGGTAGAAAGTTCGATAAATCACTTTGTGATCTTGGAGCAGGAATTAATTTGATGCCATACTCAGTCTACAAGAAATTGGGATTGGGAGATGTTCTTAAACCTACTCGGATCACTCTCCAATTGGCTGATCGATCAGTAAAAATTCCAAAGGGAGTGGTGGAGAATGTATTGGTGAAGGTTGGGAAGTTTATTGTCCCTACAGATTTTGTGATTCTGGAGATGGAAGAAGATCGGGGAGTGCCTCTCATTCTTGGGAGACCTTTTCTAGCAACTGGAGATGCACTCATCGATGTTGGGAGAGGCAAACTGACATTCCGAGTAGGTAAGGAGGAGGAAATTTTTAATGTCTTTCAAGTTGATCATAATCACGATGCATTTGATGACTTTGAAAGTGGAGCTCGAGAAAGGAAAAATCCCTTTTCCTGTGATAGTGGACAACCTGAACAACTATCACATGTCCTATCTGCTCAGATTCTGAAATCAAAGCAAGGACAAAAATCCTTGCCAGATCACCTCAAGTATAGATATTTGGGTAAGGATTTCAATCTTCCTGTTATTATTCCTTCTTCACTAACATCAAAACAGGAAGAGTACTTGCTTGAGGCACTGCAATACCACCTACGCCTCACTAAGGGGTCCAACATGCCAGCTAAGAAGGTCATACCCAATTTTCGCACACCTGGCCCTGCAGAGGTGACTCATATGCTAGATGGAGGTTATGCGTTCTATAATTATTCGGGAGGGTATTCTGGATACCTTTCCATACCCATTGGCTAAAAGCTCCATGAACGTCAGACTGAGGACGTTAAACAAGCACTTCTTGGGAGGCAACCCAAGGTGAGTTTTCTTTTCTTTATTTTTCTTTTTTGTTGTGTCAAACCCGTGCATGTTTAGATTAGGAGTTGAACATTAGGGACAATGTTCCATCCTGAGTGTGGGGTGGTGAGTCTTAGTGTTGTTTGTCCCTGCTGCATGTGGTAGAAAAAAACCAAAAAAAAAATACTGTCATTTGGCTGTGCACAGTCAAACTGCATGCAGTCTGCCTGTGTTAACCTAATGGCTAAAAAACACATAAAAATCAGAAAAATTTAAAACAAAACCTTGTACTCTTGTGGTAACATGATGTGAATGGCCGTGATGCGTGTGAAATGAGTTTGTGCATGAATGAAATCATCAAAATCACCCCACTAGTGTTGAATTGCAAAGTTCTTCACAATGAGCTTGATAGTTTGACTGACTGGATATGCTTTGAATGAGCAAAACTCTTTTAGCAACGTTCTCTTTTGTGAGGATAGTGTAATGACTTGTGGTGAAGTAGTTAGGTTGAGAACATTGACCATTCGACATGTTTGGATACCGTGCTTACTTGCAGTTGATGTGAGCTTTTGACTTTGCATTGAGTCTCTCTGTTTTAAAAGGTTTTATGATGGGGTGAACTTTATCTTTATAAAAGAAAAAAATCCTACCTGACAAGTAAAATATAAGAAAGTTGCCATAACAATTAAAGTGTGGGTAAAATACCAAAATCGTGTGAGGCAATCACTCATTGCACATGGGGATTAGGAAAGATTCAATTGAGAATCGGTTCGCGACCGTACGATGTTGCTTATCAAGTACGATCCCCAGTTGAGTGAAGTGCCATTAGAGGATGGCAATGACCCTCCACACGGACCGAGGAAAAGGAGTTAAAAGAAGCCCTTATGCGAGTGCTAAGAAGCAGAAATTGCTCTTGCTCGGTCACCGGTAGAAAGAAACAAATCCCACTTGTACTAAATACGATCACTCGGCAAGCAAAAGCAGAAAGAGAGAAAGCCTCTCCTTGTCATAAAAGGTAGTGATGTGCTTAAAGTTAAAATCATGTTTGCGAAAAGCTTCCCCCATTTATTTTTGAGACTCATGCTTTGTTAATTGCTTATGATTGGTGTGAGTAAGCCAGATTGACCTCACGAGATATGCACCTCACTGATGTGGTTAGATTCGCCTAATAACTGTTACACCATAAGTTGTTAATCACCCACTACCGACGATCGGAATTGAGTGTTGCTATTTGAGTTTTTGATGAATTTGAGTCAGTCATTGGTAATGGTTGCAAAGAGCTTGAGTGTGGGGTGAAAGGGTATGATCAATAAAGTACAACTCATCCATTAAGAAAGAAACTACTGATTACAACAAGAGTACAAGGAAATTTTGTGTTTTGTTTTGAGTGTTTGAGTGTTGAGTCTGTGGTGTGTCATTGTTTTGGATGGTTATGTGTTTGTGTCTTTTGAGTCGTTGCTTAGGGACAAGCAACAACTGAGTGTGGGGTTGTGATAATCGGCTTTAATATATCGGATTCTTGAACTTTATGTGACTATCCCATGATATATTTAAGCCAATTGGTGCTATTTTAGGGCTCGCTAACGCGGGAATGGTTGAAAAATCATTACTGCCTAGTGCCATGAGTTTGATATGTTACAGGTGGAGAAAGCACGAAAAAGAAGCGAGTGCACAAGCAATCAATCGGGCTCGAATCACTGGTGGAACACTCACTTGGGTTAGGAATTCTCCCGGAATTAAAGAGGCAGCATGCAGGGGCACATAATTGGGCCCGAATTATTATTCGTCCAGTAGCGAGGGGGAAGAAGTGGGCCGGTGACTTTTAATTGATGGAGGGACTATTAATTTGGGGCGGAAGGAATTTCTGGGGGAGCTTGGCGAAATTGGACAGGAGGGCTTGGGAAGAATTATTTTGGCGGACGTGATTATTCTTTGGGGGGAATAAAAGGAAGCTGGGCGGATTTTTTTTTTTTTTTTGACAAAAGATATTCATTAGAACACAAAGATCCAAAGGAAGTTACATCCTGGAGAACAGCCAGGCCTGGAAATCAACACCGAGGCAGCACCTCAACCTCCTTCTCAATCAGCGCCTCCGTCGTAGGAAGGATGCGAAGGAAAATTTGCCACATAAACACCTTCAGTTTAGGCTGGATATTGGCATTCCACAACCGGAGCCAACTGGGTTTGTCCATCCAAGACACACTCGACCTCCACCCCCCACGTTGTTTATTCAGCAGAACAGTCAAATGGTAAGCCGATTTAACAGTGAAGCTACCATCTGCCGTCTCATGCCACACAACCTTATCCTCAACATCTTGACGGGGGAGAGGAATAGCTTTAATGGCGTGACAGGTGTCTGGATCAAACCAGCGACTAAGCTCATCCTCCTTCCATTTACCCTCTCCTTGACAGATAACAGTCTCCACCTTAAGGTCCCCCCCCCCCCCGTTGGGAGGATCTGCGGATTAAAAGTAGGAGCAACAGGGTGTTTGGAAGGCACCCAATTATCAAAGATAAGAGAAGCAGTCTTTCCTCCCTACCTGCCACCTCAGGCCTTGGGCCAGTAATTGACGATCATATAGGATACTTTGCCACCCACAAGAGGAACGAGACCTGGCAGAAGCAGAAAGAAAGCTCCCACGCGGGAAGTATTTTCCTTTATACACCTGGGCAAGCAATGATTGAGGTTCTGACAAAATTTGCCATCCAATTTTAGCTAACAAGGCCTGATTGAAATGTTCAAACCTCCGGAAGCCCATACCACCATCATGCTTACTAGTACACATCTTCCGCCAGGAGACCCATCGAATCCGAGATCGATCCCCTTCCACTCCCCACAAAAAACGAGCCACATGCTTGTCTAAGAGACGGCAAATAGACAGGGGAAGCTTAAAACTATCGCATCACATGAAGAGGCAAGGCTAGGGCGACGGACTTAATCAAGGTCTCTTTAGCAGCCCAAGACAAAGTTCGCTGCTTCCACCCTTGGAGTCTGCTCAGAAGCTTCTCTTCCAAGAACCGGAACGTGGCCATTTTCGATCGTGCAATTAGCGTCGGCAGGCCCAGGTACTTATCCTGGACCCCGACTGCTCCCAGCCCCAGGATTTTAGCAAGGAATTCTTGGTCAGGCAGAGAAATATTCTTGCTAAAGCAGACCGCTGATTTATCCAGGTTAACCCTTTGGCCACTCAGTTCCTCATATGTATTCAAAACCTCTATAAGATTTTCGCACTCCTGAAGCGAACCTCGAAGAAACAAATACGAGTCATCGGCAAAGAACAAGTGCGAAATTCTAGGTGCCCTAGGCGCCACCTTCACCCCTTCCAATTTTCCCAAAGCAATAGCCTGGCGGATAAGAGCCGCAAACCCTTCTGTACAGAGCACAAATAGTAGGGGGAAAGCGGGTCCCCCTGTCTGAGCCCACGAGACGGGGCAAAGAACCCAGAGGGGGTACCATTCATGAGAATGGAGAAAGAGGTGGACCGAAGACACTCCTGAACCCATCCACACCATGTAGAATTAAACCCCAATTTTCTCAAAATCGCCAGGAGGAAGGGCCATTCGACTCTATCATAGGCCTGTTCCATATCAACCTTCAGAGCCATATACCCTTTCTTTCCCCGATTTTTGAGCTTTAAGTAGTGCATTATCTCATGGCCAATGAGTACATTATCCACAATGTGCCGTTCCCGAATAAAAGCGTTTTGTCCGTCGGAGATGATCTGAGGGAGAATTTGGGCCAGCCTTTCTGCCATAATTTTAGTAATGATCTTATAAACAAATTGACAGAGGCTAATGGGCCTCAGCTGCTTCATATTTTCCACATTTTCCACTTTCGGGATCAAAGTGAGCCAAGTATGATTGAAACTACGGAGCATCCTACTCGTGGTAAAGAAATGCCTGACTGCCCCAATTACTGACTCACCCACAATATCCCAGTAACTTTTAAAGAACTTCCCCGTAAACCCATCTGAACCAGGCGCCTGTTTAGAGCCCATGGAGAACACAGTTCTCCGGATCTCTTCAGGCAAAACATCTGCAGTAAGAGAGGTATTCATGTCCATAGTAACCTTGCACTCAATCGGGAGAGACGCAATACGGGTTTCCATGTCCTGCACCTGGGATTCAGAGGTAAACAAATGCTGATAGAAATCAGTCGCAATATCAGCTTTTCCTCTTTCCTCTGTAACCCACTCCCCCACCGCATTATGAAGCCCGGCTACAAAGTTATGTTTACGACGCGCTCGGGTCACCGTGTGAAAATATGAAGAATTCTTATCACCTCTCTGCAGCCAACGAACTCTAGACTTTTGCTGCCAATAAGCTTCCTCAGCATCCCATTGCCGATTTAACTCAACTTCCAAATCCTTAATTTTCTCCCAGTCAATCGGTAGCTTTGCCTTACCCTATCAATTTCAGCTTGAAGAGTCTTGATGTTCCTTAGAGAATTGGATTTTGGAATTGGAAGGGAAATTGAAGTTGGACAGGGACACGAAATTCTCTGGGAAGAGTTTGGGACAAGGAAGGCTTGGGGACGGAACAAAATCCTTGGAAAGAAAGGAGGAGCGCAGCGGGACTAGCGAGAAGCACAAGCAGCAGGCGCGATTGGAGCAAGAAGGAACTGGTGCCGGGATTAAGTTTGATAATCTCAGTATTTTTTCCTTTAGCTCTAATTAATACGATGATGATTATGAACATGATTGTGTGTTTTAGTTTTATTATGAACTAAACTCCAATTTCTGGGGGAAACACGAAACACCATAGGATGTAGCTATTTTAATATTTGATGGATTGATTCATAATTCTTTTCTTCAAATCTCTATTGCATGAAATTACTTAATGCTTTGTGTTGACTGGCCACCAATACATTGATTTGTTGTTAATTAGGTTATTAGCGACAGTGAAACCCTAATAACTGAACCTATTTCATGTGACATAGTAACTTATCGAAGCGACAGTGGATTAAATAAGGTACTATGCGGTCTTGATTGGGATATCGTTCTTCAGGCTAAATAGTTAATTCATTGAGCTACGACAGTAGGATTTGAATTAATTGTTTAGTACGTAGTAATTCTCGACAGGGATAGCTAGCAAATTCGTGATATCCTGGCTGTAGAGATATGGATTAAACTGATTGGAATATGTGAATTAATTTTGATATGATAGGTAGTGAGTCCCGGTGTTTCTCCCAGAGCTTCTCCCATTGAATTTCTCCCGACAAGTTTACTTTGCTTAATTAGTTTAATTATTTTGCTTTTAGTTAATAGTCTCATCAACCAAACCATTTTCACCTATAGTTTGCTCCATAGAATCGATAAATCATTAGGTTGTACCAATCCCTGAGAGACGATACTCGGACTCTCCGGTTTACTACGAGATAGGAAATTGGCATATACGCTTTTGCCCTATCACTGGTGTTAGTGCAAAGAATGTCACCCTTGGTGTCCCCAGGTTGAGGAAAATTATTAACGTATCCAAGAAAATAAAGACACCCTCATTTTCTGTTCTTCTGCAACCAGAATGGAGCCAGACAAAGGAGAGGGCTAAAACTGTCCAAGTGCCCTGGAGTATACTACCCTGCGAAGTGTTACACAAGCTATAGAGGTTTGGTACGACCTGGATCCCACAAGTACAATCATTGAGGAGGATGCTGATTTTGTGAGATCTTATTATGAGATGCCAGATGAAGAGGTTGTACCTGAAAAGATTTCTCCTTGGCTGCTTCGTGTAGAATTGAACCGTGAAATGATGGTTGATAAGAAGCTAAACATGGCTAACATTGCTGCCAAAATCAACCTCCAATTTCATGATGATTTAACTTGCATCTTCAACGATGACAATGATGTTTTCCTGAAGAAAATTGAGAGCAACATGCTGACGGAAATGGCTCTGAGAGGTATTCCAGATATCAAAAAGGTCTTCATCAAGCATTGTAAAGTAAGCAAATTTGATGACATTGATGGATTCAAAACTGCGGAAGAGTGGATGCTGGACACTGAAGGTGTAAATCTGTTGGCTGTCATGTGTCATGAAAGTGTTGATGCCAAGAGGACAAGTAGCAATCACTTGATTGAAGTTATTGAAGTGCTGGGAAACGAAGCAGTTCGTCGCGCACTTCTTGATGAGCTCTGTGTCGTTATTTCTTTTGATGGATCATGTGTCAATTATTGGCATCTTGCTATATTGTGTGATACCATGACATATCGTAGTCACTTGATGGCGATTACCCGACATGGAATCAACAGGAATGACACTGGACTAATGATGAGGTGCTCGTTTGAAGAAACGGTTGACATCCTCCTTGATGCTACAGTATATGCAGAGTCAGATTATTTGAGGGGTGTGACTGAAAATATAATGTTGGGTCAGCTTGCTCCTATTGGAACCGAAGGGTGTGCCTTGTATCTGAATGATGAAATGTTGAAGAATGCCATTGAACTGCAGCTTCCTAGTTATATGGCGGGCATGGAGTTTGGGATGACACCTGGGCGTTCTTTAATATCTGGAACTCCTTATCACGAGGGGATGATGTCTCCAAACTACTTGCTGAGCCCAAGTCTGCGCCTCTCGCCTATATCAGATGCTTAGCTTTCACCTTATGTTGGTGGTATGGCATTCTCCCCTACATCCTCTCCTGGGTACAAACCATCCTCTCCAGGATACAGCCCTTCTTCTCCAGGATACAGTCCGACATCACCTGGATATAGTCCGGCCTCACCTGGGTACAGTCCCACTTCACCTGGGTACAGCCTCACTTCACCAACATATAGTCCCAGTTCTCCTGGGTACAGTCCAACAAGCCCTGCCTATTCTCCAACAAGCCCGTCTTACTCCCCTACCTCCCCGAGCTACAGCCCCACATGCCCGAGTTATAGTCCCACTTCACCTTCCTATAGTCCTACATCTCCAGTTTACAGTCCAACATCACCAGCTTACTGTAACATCCCATTCCGGCTAGGGATGGCAATGGGTTGGGTTGGGGCGGGTTTTGTCAAACCCAAACCCATGGGTTTATACACCAAAAAACCCCAGGGTAAAACCCGTTGGGTTTGAAAAACTCAAACCCAACCCAACCCGCTGGGTATCCGCGGGTTCATGGGTACCCGTGGGTTTTTGTGGTAAAAAATTTACAATAACAAGTTTCTTTCAAAATAAAAGCTTAACATCAATTTTCTCATACAAATTAATCATACAAAAAACACCAATCTATAGCATACAAGCAAACCGCAAATGATCAATACAGATTGTTCAAAATTAAAGATAAACATATATAAACAATAAGATTAATTGAAAGTTTCTTCCTCGTCAACTAAGTTTCTTCACTCTCGACTTCATAATATCAATTTCATTTTAAACAATTAGAAAGAACAAATTATACATGTCTCCACAAACATAAAGAATATTAGTTTTTTAAGGAAGATATATTATTTAGAATATTAAATATACCGGGAAAGTAATTATATGTGTGTGAGTGGGTACCAATGGGGCGGGTTTACCTAAACCCAAACCCAACCCGACCCGGTGAATAGTGTAGCGGGTTTAAACTCGAACCCGGCCCAAAACCCGTCAACACGGAATTTTACTCGCGTTGACCGTGTTGGGTCGGGTGGGTACCCGTGGGTTCGGGTTTTGTTGCCATCCCTAATTCCGGCAAAACCCATATTTCGATCGCTAGAAAATTTCATGATTTAAAATTGGGTATTTTGATAGTATTTCGACGAAAATCGGATTATCGTCGATCGGATAAGTATACGAATTGATTAATTATATATATATATAGTGGCGTCTTCGGTGCACTCACTTTTTTTGGTGCATTCAGTGCACTCACTTTTTTTGGTGCATTCAGTGCACTCACTTTTTAACCGTCTTTTTAAACATGCGATTTATGTCAAAATGATTTCAATCATCACTTATTATGTGATGAACAATAACGCACATGAATTTGCACAAAAATAATTGAAGATTTACTTTAATTTGAAGGATTTAGAGTTTAGAGATTTAGGGTTAGAGTTAGGGTTTACAATTTGGGATTTTGGGTTGAGATTCCAAATTGAAGGTTAATAGGTTAGGGTAATGGGTTGATTAGTTGGGATTCTATGTTATATCATCATATTAGACTAATACAACCCATTAAATTTCAAAATTTAATGTATTATGACCACTTTTAGAGGTGGGTGCACTGAATACACCCAAAAAAGTGAGTGCACCGAAGTAGCCACCTATATATATATATATATATATATGGTCGGAACAGCTTATAAAAAAATGTCCCTTCCCTTATCCCGTAGCATTATTTTCCTCCCCCATTTCCATTTTCCATTTCCGGCAGAGAGCAACAGAGTGAGAAGTAGCGCGCAGGCGAGCTCTGTAGAAAAAAATCCTAAGCTCAATTCTTGAGTTCCAGTACTCCAAAAATCCCGTAAGTAATGCCTAATCCATCCATTCATCGTAGTTTATTGATTTAGAGATTTAAAACGAGTTTTTCGTCCACGAATTTCTTGAATTTCCGAGAAGTCAAATTAGGGTTTTGGAGTATCCGGAAGCTGGATTAAACCCAGATTTCATATATGAGCTTCCAGCAGCGAGGTAATTAATCCTCTAGTTCTAATCCATGAATTTCGTCAATTATTTAGGTCGGGGTCCAAATCCCTGAATTTAGCTCCGACTAGGGTTTGATGTGTTTTTATCGGGATTTTGACTCGGAGCCTAGAACTAACATCAACGGGGACACTGCAGGGGATATTAGGACGGTCTCATATTCTAATTTTGGGTTCGTTCGTGAAATTGACGTTTTAGTACGGGAAGCTTAAACCGGTGTTTGAACGACCAGAACTGGTGAGTGATTAGCACGACATACGTGGTTTGTCGTATCACGATAATTATATATTGATGCTTAGAATTGACCTAGGTGAACTAGAATGGCATGATTAGGGGTGTATGAAATTTTGTGCTATATGATGAACCCTAGATTGCTGTATGATATTATTGACTTGTCATAATCGATATGCACCTGGTTTATGATGATGATTTCGTATATGTTGCAAATTGTGGGCTTGACTGTTGATATGCCTTATGATGGTTCGAGAAGGTGATTGGGTATGATTTTTCATGATTGATGTATTTGGATGTACAAGTGGGAAATTATATATTCCATGGTGATATTTTGATGTTTTAGGAGGATTACTTGCATGAGGGTTCATCCCGAGGAAGTGCAATTATACGACTCCTGTTTTACCTATGTTGAGCCAATTATGGTCAAATCAAGTACATGTGCAAGTAATGAATTATGATTAAGCAAGATGAGATATGAATCATGTATAAGGATACCAAATATGAGTTTTTTGGTCTCATGGTCAATTACATAGTAATTAGGGCTCCCCATGCTATTACTTCGTTATGATATGTTATGTCACACTCCTGATATGGTGTTGACCGTTGATTCATCATGAGATATGACCACACCCAGAGTGGTGTTGAGTCCGATATGACCACACCCAGAGTGGTGTCAGGTCCGATATGACTACACCGACAGTGGTGGGTCCGATATGACCACATCCACGAGATGTTTGGTCCATATTCCCGGGAGAGTAATTAGCATGGGAGTAGCCAGGCGCCTATAAGTAAAACATGATAAGACGCATATGCATAAGTCAAGGTGGTTGAGTCTTTTGCCCATTGGGATATGAAGATGGCTGAGGTCCGATCCTAGTGTTTTGGCTTGATTGCTAAATGTATGATAGTGGTATGCTTTGTTATGAACTCACGATGCAATGATTGTCTCACTCAGCCATGAGCTGACCCTCTTTTATTCTTTTCCTCTGCTTATGCTATGTGTACGCGGATCATCAGCAGTAGCAGTAGCAGGTACATAAGTGTAAGCTGAGCGAGGATTTGAAGGCAGAATGAGGTATTGTCTTCAACTATTCTGTGCTTGGACGACTACTTGAGATTTTGGCCAGTGATCCACACCTTTTTGTAAAAATGTTTTGAGAACGTTTTTCATGTGCATACTAGCTTCTGATGTAGTGTGAGATATCCACAGGTGTGGAAAGTTGATGATATGTGTATATTTGTGTAATTGTGTAAGTTGTGATGAGTCTGGTATGCAGTTGTGGAGTTTGAAAACTGTGACTATTGCTATGAAAGTCAATATATATGGTTGTGAGTATATATGTATGTCTACGAATGTAGGGATTCAGATGAATTATTTTGCAGGATAAGTTGCAAGAACTGTTAGCCCATTACGCGAGTAATTCATGTCGGAATTTTATTTGGGTAAATTTTGGTAATTAATGTAACAGCAGTTTTAAATTCCGGTGCAATTCTATGGAAAAATATGATTAGGCAAAACGTACAGGGTAGAGTGTTACACTTACAGTCCAACTTCACTGGATTACAGCCATACATCACCATCTTACAGCCCGACCTCTCCTTCCTACAATGCTACTTCTCCGTCCTATAGTCCTACGTCTCCGTCCTACAGTCCTACTTCACCTGCATATAGTCCTACTTCACCAGGGTACAACCCGACATCACCGAGCTATAGTCCTACGTCGCCAAGCTATAGCCCGACATCGCCGAGCTACAATGCCCAATCAGCAAAGTACAGTCCTTCCCTTGCATACTCACCAAGTAGTCCCAGATTATCTCCTGCTAGTCCTTACAGTCCTACATCTCCAATTTATAGGTACGCATTAATGTTGGGAAGTTATCACTTGATTTGTGCTTTTCACATCAATTTGTTCGTATGTTTATGATGGATGCAATTAAAGGATGTTGGGCCAATTTTTTATTTTTTTTATTCCTATTGTCATGTGCATACTACTCCCCATCAAGCCCAGCATATAGTCCCAGCAGGTAATTTACTATCTTCTGTTTTACTAATTAGTGTCCACTCCTATGTGGAACGACTTCTCCATCTCGTTCGATAACCTTTTTTATCCCCACCTGTTTATGGTGGATTGATGGTTGCAATGCAGTGTGTGTTGGTGAATCTCATTGGATTTTGTATTTGTTTAAGCCAGAGTGCAGGGTACTCACCAAGTGCACCAGGTACTCACCATCATCTACAGGACAGTACATGGGGCGAGAAAGACAGAGGATGGCTGGAACACAGATAGAATGAATGGAATGAGAGTTGACTGAGAATGGCTGGAATACAGATACAAGGCCAGGGTTTCACCATGACTGTTTTGTTCAAAATGATTAAGGACATTGGGGATTAACAGATTGGAAGAAAAAATATCCCCGAATGAATTGGTGAGGAGTTTTCGAGGGGGTTTCTTCTGTTTCTGCTGGAATGGATGAAGAATACAATCTGACTAGGAGGGACACAAGTCGAAGTTTGGTTTCTGTTGTATTTTATAAAAGCCATGCTCCTTTCAATCAAGTGAAGTGAGAAAAGCTATGGAGGAGATGGTAAAATACGAAGTTGTGGGCTAGTTGGTGTGGAAAATGTGGACTTGGGGCATGACTTCTGGTTGGTGTCTTGTCTGTCAAGAAAGGAAAATGTAAAAATATGTGGTCTGCTCTGCTCTGCTCTGCTCTGCTATGCTTATTAGAGAATTGGATTCGGCCATTCGGGGCATTGCCTTTTATCTCCGACTTGACAGTAGTAGGTTGATATGGTTTGTGGATAATTGACATTTTGTTACAGCTTTGTCTCATTCTCACGTACTATCGGGGCCAGCCTAATATTGCCCTTGTCGCAGGACAGGGGTAATATTTGGTTGGTAAAAAATACCCCAGGCCTCACATATGTGTACTTAATACTTACAAGTAATATAAGAATATTTTGCTACTACATCATAGCTCATTACTTGTTTAATAATTGATAAAAAAATAATTAATTTATTTGTCTTATTCATAATAATTATTCAACAATAGCTTGTTAGGTATTATCATGATGGGATTTCATTAATTGAAAGAAATTGATGATTTATCTCGAATAATGATGGAGAAAAAAGTACGTAAGTCATATCCGTCAGTTTGTTTGCTCCTGAAACTAGTTTTGATTCTACCCGTTGCAACTGTAAGTGTAGAAATACCTATTTTTAGCTTAAACTATACTAATATCAAGTTTCGAAATCGAATTGACGATCAGTTTGCTAATGATTGTTTAATAGGATACATTGAAAGAGACTTACTTAAGAGTACACACAACGAATGTATTTTTTTTAGCTTTGAGAGTATAAAAATTCGTCATAGTTGTTTATGCAAACATCAATTGTATTAGTCGGCTATTTCTTTATTTATATTAATTATATTTTTATATTGTTTCTGTATTTCTAATTTATCCACTAGGTCAGTCTTTATATTTTGAAAAAAGGACATGGGTAGTTTCAAATCCTGCCTCCGGCACTACATACTATTTTCGACTATGTCAAATTCTTCATAGGGTGGTTTTAGGACTTAACTTGAAATTGAGCTTCTGGTGTAATATCTAAAACATCAATATATATAAACATGAAGATGGGTTACTGTTGCATAACCATTTATGTTTTGATATCCAAAATTTAATTAAATCACAATTTACTCACTATAATGTACATTTTACATTAAGATACTCCAAATTTAATTTTAATGTAAAATCATTGAACAATTATATTTAGTATCTAAATTTTATGAATTATGTTTGGTATCTAATTATGAGATTTTCGCACCTAATATCCCAAATTTAATTAAATCACAAATTAGTCACTATAATGTATATTTTACATTTTGATACCCAAATTTAATTTTTAATGTAAAACCATTGAACAATTATGTTTGGTATCTAAATTTTATGAGATTTTCGTACCGAGAATTTTTTAAATATACATATTGGTCAATGTTTAGATTTCATTTGAATCCATGAATCCAATCCACTAATTCTTTTGAATCAATCCATGAATCCAATCCACCATAACATAAAAGTACACAATTAGTCTGTACAATACAAGATGTTGTATCACTCAACTGTAGGAGAAGACTCAACCTTATATTTGCTCATAACGTGAAATATTAAATAAATAATAAAAAAGAGACGACTCAATAATATAGCAAGATCGAATTTATAAACTCATTTAGTACATTTATAAGGTACTAAACAAACTTCTACTAACTATATGTAATAAAATATGCGATATCTATATAAGCAAGTGACAATAAATTGGTACGGTGAAAAGGGTTGACTGTTGTATTTACGGGCAACTAAAAGAATTGATCAAAACCTTCCATCATCTACT
This sequence comes from Linum tenue, assembly GCA_946122785.1. Taxonomy (NCBI): domain Eukaryota; kingdom Viridiplantae; phylum Streptophyta; class Magnoliopsida; order Malpighiales; family Linaceae; genus Linum; species Linum tenue. The sequence goes on from CAMGYJ010000008.1 coordinate 39,207,454, forward strand.
TCCTCTTCATTTCAATTTTCACTCGCCTTTCTTAACCCTTTCTTTATTTCTTTCTTTGCCTTCTTCGTGTAACCCTAATTAGTATACTATCTATTCTAATCCAAGTATGAACGGATCCATACACGACTCACCAACATTCTAGAGAATTAATAATTGAACCATGATCATTAATTTTTTCAGCTCAATGTCAATTCCAATTAAAAATAAATATATATGGTTATTACTCATTAGAAAGTCGCCATTTTCCACTATGAGATTTTAATGCGTGAAATATTAAGCGAGTTCCAGTTTGTACTTAAACTTCATAAATCTTTAGATTTATAACCTAAAATTATTTTTTTGGCATATAAGTCCTCAAAATATTGATGGAACATTGCATTTTAGTACCTAAAATTTTTGTGTATTACATTTTGGTACCTAAACTTTTGAAGTTCTACATACATGTCTAATTTTTGTATGTGTAATTAAAGCACCCTCGAATAAATGGGTATTCATACCCAACTCATACAAATTTAGATTATGCAAGTAAATATACATACCCTGCCCAAACCGTTCTACTAACTTCCAAACTCATATATACGTCACCAATACCCTATCCATAATCAATGGGTCTACTAGGGTTTAGGTAAATATCATTTATTAGCCAAAAATTTCCAAAAAATTTTAAATTGAATGTTGACCACCATATATATCTTTTCAGTCAATATTACTAACTAAACTGCTAACAAAAAATAAGTTTAGGCCAATAATACTAACAAAACACAGTCACGGGCCATTTAATACATACGCATAGGTCATCTCCACTCCGCGACAAGACGCGACATCGCCACCTAATTAAAATAAAAACACGTCATTTGAATAATTGATGGTCACCCAGCTAAGTGGTAGTAATAGAACTAAGTGAATATACGTCTTGTCCGTTGTGCCACTAGTTTCCTCGCAATTGGGTGGGGTGGCAAATATCTGTCTGGGTGACCAAATTTGGAAGACTTTCAATCGACAACTTCCAGAATGAGGCTGAATCGCCTTTTCAGTTTCTCCTATGTGGATCGGCTGGCCGATGAATCCGAATGATTGCACAAGGCAAAGGCAAGAGGAATATTCTTAAGTACCACCAGCTCACAGCTTGCTTGCTGGAATGATGTCGACGGCAAGGGGAGGGCAGGAATATATATGATTCTTCTGAGTTTTTGAAGCAATTAAACAGCTGCTGTTATGCCTTGCCTTACTCCAAACCAAAACCCTCCATTGATATGGCGCTTTTCAAGCCACCAACTTTACACCCACGTGGTACTTTCACACTTTACACCCACCTAACCTTGGATTCCAAGGTCGCCCAACCTCCTACGTACTACTCTACTAGGCTCTTCAAAGGGTCACCTTGGACCAACAAATTAAAATTACAACTGAATGGTACTGTTTCATCACACAACACATAGACGTTGTGGAATGAATGCTAATGACCTCCCTCAAATCAAACACTTGCCCTACTCTTAGAATTAAAAAGATATCTACACATAATATAATACACCGAAGGGAAAAACGGGAGCCCCATTTCAAATTTCTTGCAACGAGAGTGAAAGTAGGAAGGACATTTTGGTCTTCACAATTACTTTTTTTTATTCATTAAAAAGACACATACTGGGATTCGAACCATAACCATTTTAAAGAAAAGCAAGGATCATAACCAATCACACTAAGTACATTTGTTGTATCTTTTTAAATTAAAAACATATAATAGCAGGGAGGAAAAAACCCTTCCCCCATTTCAAATTCCCTGCTCCAGGAGCGTTTGTAGGAAGGGTAGAATAGGGAGTGTCAATTTTGATCTCTTTCCTCTGTGGAGCGGGCCAACTTACCGTACACATGCGGATTTAAACGGGTCCAGGAGTGACAATTTTTTTATTTAGGCCCTTTTATTTCTTCCTGGTGATAAAATATATATGAAAAGGCAAAAATAATACTCATTTTTATTGTTAAAAATAAAAAATTTAACAATAAACTAATGCATGGTATCTAATGGGCTAACCGCTAACCATAAAATAAAATAGTTGAATGAGTCTGACCTACACGGGATTTGGCCATCAAGTAAAGCAAATGATCATCATTGGTTTGTCATTCTAAAACAAGCTATTTTCTCTAGCATAATATATATTATGCTATTATTTTATATTTTAGTGGCTAAAATATAATGTATTTTAAAGTTATTCAATGGTTCAACCTCGACCAACCCAATTAGCCCAATTTTTATCATTTCAAATAGGAATGACAATGGGGCAGGTACGAGGCGGGTATCTCGATACCCATACCTGCCCCATGGCAGGTCGGGACCAGGTCGGGTAATTTATCACGGGGCGCGGATAGGGGCAGGTCGACCCGTTGGGTATGTAATTATGCGAAAAACATTAGAAACATTCGTTATTTTCATTAAAAGACCAAGAAAGGAACCATAATATGATAAAATGTAGTTAAATTATTGAAAAAATTGAGGTTTTCACTTATTTACAACTTTATTATATCTAAATATAATGTAATAAGAGGAAAATCATAAGTAATTTGACTAAGATTATATGTAATATAGGCAAGAACGGGTCGAGAATGGGGCGGGTCAGGGCAGGTCGGGTCGATGAGAGGTACCCATGCCCGCCCCGCCTACGGGGCGGGTTTGACCTGCTCCAAAACAGGTCAAACAGGTCGGGTAAATCGGGTCAGGTCGAAATTGCCATCCCTAATTTCAAATATATATTATATAATTATTTGATATCATAATGATCAAATTATAGTGTATTTGATAGGGAATCGTTTGGTATTTGTTAGTAAAAAACTAAACAGAACGATATTTTTGGTTATTTTAAACATTAAAACGATCCTAAACATTTTTCAGTTCCTTTTGAATTTTTATGGTTTTATTCTCGAATAAGTGATGTGCAAATGGCGAATTGCAGTCATCTCTTTTCTTTCACTATTTTTTTATTTTCAAATAGAAAGTTTAAAAGTAAAGAATAATTAGAATTTGGCATGGGTCGGTCAAACATGCTGAATTTCAAGTTTTGGCCCATTTTGATCAAGTCTAATTTATAATCACATGGTTACCTGATACCCGATAAAAATCTCAATCTAAACCAGTTTGGTAGGTGAGTCTGTGTTTACCACCATTTTCTAGGATACGACAACTGCGGTTCCTATCCCAAATTGTGTTATTCGTTCTTGATTTCCTTAGATTTTATCATGGCCTAACAAAAACCAGAAAGCACAATGACGACAAGATGAAAGTTTTATAAAACAAATTAATCGACCAACGAGCCGAGTAAAAGCTAGCAACGATTGTGAGATGCTAATTTCCCGAAATTGTGTTATTGGCAGGTGAGTCTGTGTTTACCACCATCTTCTAGGATACGACAACGGCGGTTCCTATCCCAAATTGTGTTATTCGTTCTTGATTTCCTTAGATTTTATCATGGCCTAACAAAAACCAGAAAGCACAATGACGACAAGATGAAAGTTTTATAAAGCAAATTAATCGACCAACGGGCCGAGTAAAAGCTAGCAACGATTGTGAGATGCTCATTTCCCGAAAACCGACGGGATAGGCGATTTTTTATTCGATTTTCTGGAATTCGGTTTCTATAAAACTTTCTCCACCTCATCATATTACCAGAAACAATATTGTTTCACAAGGTAACATGTACTTGATTTTGGTTCATAAGGCCGATTTTTGATTCATTGCATCATTCATGTCTCTTTCCTTCTAAAATTCACTATTTTTATCACGAATTTCCCAAAAAAAACTATACAACAATAAGCTATACACCCCATTATATTATCAAATTTCATACCTCACCTTTCTCCGGCCAACTGGCCGGGGCCACACTAGTTAATAATAGAGAGGTACTAATTAAAGAAATATATGGATCCCATCACTTCTCCAACTACCTACTCTGTTGTAAAAAAAAAAAAAAAAAAAAAATCCACGGCCCCTCCTCCATTCATTGTAAACGCGCTGCCCACTCAGTTTTCCTCTCAATCAAACCTCTCCATCATCTTCAACTTTCGAGTGGCCTCCACCCAGTCCCACCATAACATCAAATCTTTCCTAAATATATATAATTAATTAAAGCTATAATGTCATTAATGTTGCATAAGAGTTTTACTACTTTGCACAGCTGTCATTCTTCTTTTATGACCCACAACATTCATCACGGTACATGGAGTCTCTTGTAGGATTCTTACCAGGGGCGGAGCTAGGATTTGACGGTCGGAGGGCGAAGTTAAGTAATGTATTATTTCGAAAAGAAGAAAAAATAATAAGTAAAATAACTAAAAGTGCGATAATTTTTTATTATTACCTTTATGACACTACATTATTTAAGATAAAAAAAATCATCGAAATTAGAATTTAAGACTAAGTTTCTATACATTATGTTCAAAACAAATGAGTAAAGTAAAAACAAATAACTAATTATACATTTTATTGTGTAAAATGTTACTTAGTGTTTACATAATTGAAAAATGAATGGTCTCTATTAATTGGAAAAAATATGTAATTAGTTATACAACCAAAAGGATTCTTAAGAATGCGTATCTGAAAGTTGGAAAAAATGAACTAAAATGCACAAATTAAACTAACTGAAACTAACAAGGTAAAATTATAGAAAGATCTCTTCAAACTAACAAGTTAGTAAAAATATAAAAAGCAGCGTACTACAGGAATCGAACACGCACCCACAAACTTCCAGAATCAATTTCTTCCGCTAGACTATGAGCATCTTATACGTAATCTTCCAACCATAGGCAAAATTTTCACGTGCATTCAAAATTCTCGGGGGGGGGGGGGGGGGGGGGGGGCGAGGCCCCCCGAGGGACCACATAGCTCGCCTCTGATTCTTACCATAAATATATAATATTGGGTTGAGGAGCTCGGCTGTCCAAGGGAGGTTTGGGGGTATTTAAGGATTAGTATGTTTATGAGTATATTATAATTAGGAATAATTGAAAGGGAAGTCGAGGTAGGAGATAATTGGGAAGGGTTAGAGTGTTGATACTTTAGTATGATGTTAACATTAATTTTTTTTCCATTGAATCGTTAACATGAATTTTAATCTAAAAGAACATACTACAAGTTTTTAAAGTATATCAGAAGTTTATTGAAGTATATAATAAGTTTCTTAAAGCAGACCACAAGTTCTATCAAACATGTGAGAAGCCTAATAAAGCAACCATCAAGTTTTTTTAAAGCATACCGAGAATCTCATAACATTGGACCTATTTATAAATCTTAAACATTTCTGGTATCAAAATATAAGAAAAATATTTTAGGTACTAAAACGTTCATTTTCAACAATACTTTTAGAAATTATTTATAAAAAATTACTTTTAGGCATCAAATATTAAATCAATTAAGTTCAGGTAATAAAGTGTAACTTTTGCATAAAACCTCAATGAAAGGAACATAGAGGAAGAGAGAAGGAGGAAGGGGAAATGGGGAAGAACAGTTACTATAATACCCTTATTAAAAGTGTTAGTAGGGTTCTAACACCCTTCTCCTAGGGTTAATTATTATTTGATTTTGTTAGGTGGCTAAAATAGGACCGAGTAGTATTATTGTTTTCGGTTTATCGATAAAACCAAGATATTCAAACCATGAAAGCCAATCCCATGAAAGGTTTCATGTTACAGTAGCCAATTTCATGGCATTAAATATAGATTGTCCAAGAAATTGATCCTCAGATATCTCTTGATGAAGGATAACTGTGGGTATAAATGAAGTGATTGAGTTCAAATGATTGATTGGGTTGTTCTACCATGTGTTATTTTTATCTGATAAATTTTGGCGTATTCTACTTAATGAAAGCCGACACTCAAATGTGGCGGTATTATATTGAAATTGCAAGTATATTTGCTATGATGAATGATGTTCCAATTGAAGCACAAGGAGATGTACATGGGCAAGCGAAGAAGAAATGTTAGTACTTTTTTTTTCCTTTTTCATGTTTTATGGAATATTGGTGGAATTGGCAACACTGAGGGACGTTGTCAAATGTTGTATTGAGTTTGGCGTCAGTCAAGGTCGGCTTGAAGGAGATGCAAATCTCGTTATTGATAAAGTGTGGGCTAGTTCGGGGCCTCCTATGTAGCTTTTTGTTTTCTTGATAATGCAGGAGATATTTTCATCAATAAAAAATAGATTTATTTATTTATCTTTGATTCATATATAAGATTACTAATATCATTATGTGTGAAATATTTTGTAATGATAAATCTTTCAACACTAAAATTTTGATTTTTTATACAAAAAATTTGACTTTTATCATTATATAAGATTACCTTCAATTACACAATTATGATTATCTATGTGCTATAATTATTCATCATGATTATCTAATTATTAATTTATTTTTAGTAATAAAAAACGAGTTACCATTTATAAAAATAAAATAAATAAAACTTTGAGAAAAGAACCACAAATAGAAAATGCTTGAAATAACGAAATGGAGCGCCATATTATTAGTTTGTCTATAAGATTATGTTCAAGATCATGAAAGAGAGGAGGACAATGTTTTTGCCTCATATTATTTCTTCAGCGTAGAATGCTTTCATCTGGGAGCGCTAGATTGTAGATAATATTCTTATTGGGCATGATGCTGCAGGTGGAGCAAGTCTATGTTAAGTAGCGAGTTGGGTGTTGGAAAAGGGGGGCCTGAGGCAGTCGCCGAAGCCACACATGTTGATGTTGCGAGCGAAAGCCCTTATAGGGAAAGAAAGAAATGAGGTTATGCACTACCTTAAGATCAAGTGCAAAGGCAAGAAAGGGTACATAGCTCTGAAGTTTGATATAAAAAACACATATGATAGAGTCGAGTAGCCTTTCTTCCTTGCGGTCTTCAATCAATTAGGGTTCAGTCTCCTATGAATTAGTTGGATTAAGGAGTGTATCACGACACCCACTTTTCCGGTCCTTATGAATGGTAAGGCTGACAGATTTTTCAAATCGACTAGAGGACTACGACAGAGTGATCCTTTATGACCTCTTCATTTTTTACTATTTACTAAAGGATTTGCAGTCTTAATACAGTAGGCGATATAAAATAGGCGATTGTAGGGTGTGAGAGTGAGCCCTTAAGCTCCACGGGTCTCGCATATGTTGTTTGCGGATGACCTTTACTCTTTCTAAGAGGCTCTCTTTAGGAGTGTGAACCCCATTTGGAGGTTTTATAGAAGTATGAACCCCTTAGTAGACAATAGTAAATTTTGAAAAATTTGTTGTATGTTTCAATGAGGATAACCCCACTAAGATTTTCAAATTTGTGGGGTCAATAAGCCCACTGAGATTCATGTTCAATGATGATATCCCAAATATGTCTCACATACAAGGCTAAATTCCAAGTATAAATGTCCCTCCCTAACCCCCTTCAACTTCAGGGTAGGTTAAAAACGGCTGTTCTACCACTACTTTCTTCCTCAAACCTTCACCAACTCTCCACAAAAATTACTACACAAATTCTCAATCTCCTTGATCATTTTCTTTGGCAGAATAAACACTACCATCTAGAACTAAGTCAAACTGTACAAAACAGAAAGAATCAGTTCCAGGCGGGCTGCATAACTCAGTACTCTAAGATTCCGTCCATGTATCCTAGCTGTCAACTTCTCAATCAGTGGTCGAAAAAAATTGATTGTTAATTTTAGAGTACTCGAAAGGTACACCCAAATATCAAACTGGATTTTTACCCAATTTATACCCTACTCTAGAAGCCAACTCTTTCTGCCATTCAAGAGGGAGACCACCATAAAATATTTCACACTTTGAAAGATTATAAGTGAGACCAGACATAATACTAAATTTATCAAGAACTCTTTAAACACACTAGACCCTAAAATTCAATCCATCAGAGAAAATAAGCAAATTGTGAGCAAAACATAAATGAGTAAACCCTAACCTCTTTCAAATAGGATGAAAAGAGTTCATTAACACAACTTTCTTCATTAAAAATGAGAAAACTTTCATCAAAATAGCAGAAAGACAATGTGACAAAGGATCATCTTGTTTCACTAAATTTTACCACATCCTCAAACAATTCACAAACAACACATGAAACCCCATTGTAGTCAGCCTTAATCAAAATCTATTTTTAACACACTGAAACATTATTCCATTGATATTTCTGTACAAGCGTATGCGCAATCATAAAGTTCTTCTACCCATAAAATTTTGCACAGTATCACTCGGTATGTGATATACTAAATAAATAGTAATCAATCCTATCTACTTCCCATTTCTCCGATCTACCGTTGGGAAAAGATTACTTTATTTTTTCCACTTCGGGAGCAAAGATTACTTTTGTCTTTAACTTCAATTAAGACGAACATGTGGCATCATAAACCACCCTCTAAAGCACCGGAAACTCACCATACCAGTTTCTGCAAACGTCCCCACGAAAGAAGGGAACACGTAACCAAGCCGTCAACACTCCCACCCTATTCCCCCCATTTACCGCAACCCAATCTTTCTGCCCGTTCCCTTCTTCTCTGCACTCTCTGTCCCAATTTCCTCCCTTCCCCACCTACTCTTAGCCGCCGGCATCCATGGCTTACAACGATGCCGACAGTCGGAAAGTCATTTACCTCCACGGGGACCTCGATTTGCACGTCATTGAAGCTCGAAGGCTTCCTAACATGGATTTAACCTCCGAGCGCCTCCGCCGCTGCTTCTCCCCCTGCAACTTCTGCGCCGCTCCACCTCCCGTCACCACCGCCGCCGACGGCGAAGCAAGGGACCACAAGCTGCACAAGCACCGCAATATCATCACCACGGACTCCTACGTCACCGTCGTCGTCCCCCAAGCCACGATCGCCCGCACCCACGTTGTCAAGAACTCCCAAAACCCTAGGTGGAACTACCGGTTCCATCTCCAGCTTGCGCATCCGTGCTCCGAGCTTGAGTTCCACGTCAAGGATGACGACGTTTTCGGGGCGCAGCTTGTTGGAAAGGCTGCAATTCCCGCCGAGAAGATCGCTTCGGGGGAGGTTCTCAGCGGCTGGTTCCCGATTGTCGGCCCCGGCGGCCAGACGCCTAAGCCGGACACTGCACTGAGGCTCGAGATGAAGTTCATTGCTGTTGACAAGAATCCGCGCTATCTCCATGGCATTGCCGGCGATCCTACTCACAGCGGCGTCACTGACACCTACTTCCCTTTGAGGAAAGGGAGCAAGGTGACATTGTACCAGGACGCTCACGTCCCCTGTGGCTCGTTGCCGGAGATTCAACTTGACGGCAGCATGGTTTATAAGCAGCCACAGTGTTGGGAGGATCTTTGCTATGCCATATCAGAGGCTCACCATATGATTTACATTGTGGGATGGTCTGTGTTCCATAAGATTAAGCTGGTTAGAGAACCAACTCGGCCATTGCCACGAGGTGGGGATTTGACTCTTGGTGAGTTGCTCAAGTATAAGTCCGAGGAAGGAGTCAGAGTTCTGCTGCTGGTTTGGGATGACAAAACCTCTCATGATAAATTTGGCATCTCTACGGTGAGAACCCCTATTTAGTTTTGTTGATAAGCTCTTATAGTGAAGTTGTGAACTGAACTTGCTAGTCTAAGTGGGTATTAGATATTACGCTGTCTCTTAAGATTCTGGTAGGATTCAGTGCAAAGCACAGCACAGAGCGCTCTTTTTGGGATCTGGTGAATGGGTTCCTGTAAATTTAATTAACAATCTACAATTGCCATGCCGCTATTTGCTATCTGCTATTATTGGACGGTTGTGGTTATTATTCTTTCTGATTTGAAGACACTGGATTACAGGGTGGAGTGATGCAAACTCACGATGAAGAGACAAAGAAGTTTTTCAAGCATTCTTCAGTGATCTGTGTGTTATCACCTCGCTATGCCAGCAGTAAGCTTAGCATTTTGAAACAATCGGTAAGTTTGTATTATGCTGTTCATAGAAATGTATGAGCTGGTTTGATAATAAGAGTTGTGTGTATAGTTTAAGTTGAATCTAAAGACGTGATCTTGGCCAAAGGAGAATGTGTTTGGTATTAAAGTTTACTACTTATCTGAATGACAATAAGGGGGTTTATGAACAAATCAGACTAGCTTATGCTCTGACCCGAGCAGCATGGTGCACGTGGAATCCCATGTGAATCATCAAGAACCCCCTTGCAAGGCTAAATACTCCTGGGTTACCGATTGTGAAGTAGTACCGTGAGGGGAGGGTGAAAAGGGAGCCCATGTGATGGTCTACGTGATTGACTCTAGTGATCCTTGTCTTTATTTGAAGTTTGCATCTTGGGTCTTGTCCTAGGGAACTGCTGTTTTAGGGGTTTACTCTCATGAATGAAGACTTTGCTTCAATTCTGCTTCTGAATCTGCCAATGATTTTGTTCTCTACCCCTATTTCAGGTTGTTGGAACTGTCTTTACACATCATCAAAAATGCGTTCTTGTAGACACACAGGCTCCCGGTAATAACAGGAAGTTAACTGCATTTATGGGAGGACTTGATCTTTGTGATGGGCGGTATGACACCCCGGAGCACCGGCTATTTCGTGATCTTGATTCTTGCTTCAAGGATGATTTCCACAATCCTACATTTCCTGTGAGGATCGAGCAGTCAAATTCTTCTCTCGTTCTTTTTTTATTATGAAAAATTCAGTTCTGCTGCTCATTATGGGAATCTCATTTCATTTATTTCTAGTGTATATGTGTAACGATGGACTGCCCGATTGCCCCAGTCTAATTATTTCCTTTTAAAGGGATAGGCCATAGCATTAGAATGTTAGAGTAACCTCCCCTTGATTTCAACTATTTTGAAACTGTTTTGATTTTGACTTCCGTTGTTTGTGCTCAAGGCGGGGACCAAGGCTCCCAGGCAACCATGGCATGACTTGCATTCTAGAATTGACGGGCCTGCTGCATATGACCTTCTTATAAACTTTGAGCAGCGTTGGAGGAAAGCAACAAAGTGGAAAGAGTTTGGACTTCGTTTGAAAAAGGTTTCACATTGGAATGATGATGCTCTAATAAAGATAGAAAGGATCTCATGGATAGTAAGTCCTCCCTTGAGCGTAACAAAGGAAGGCGTGACAGTTGTTCCCTCGGATGATCCTATAGTACATGTCTCCGGTGAACAAGATCCTGAAAACTGGCATGTTCAGGTAAATACGAGCTGTTGGACCTCAAGTGGGTTTGTGTCTCTGATGTATTATTATCTAACTGGCTAATTATTTAGTTTCTTTCTTTTTAAGATCTTCCGTTCCATTGACTCTGGATCATTGAAGGGATTTCCAAAGACTGTTGGTAAATGTCAGGCACAGGTGCATAGAACTACCCATAAATGTTCCGTCCTTTGCTTTTTCGTTCCGAGTTCCGGATAAAATTACAGCTTCTGACAATGATTTACTGGTTCAATAATTTAGTGTTCTCCAGATCATCTTATCAGTGTATTTCTTCCTGTTTTGCTCGTTGCAGAATCTCACTTTTTCAAAAAATCTGGTGATAGATAGAAGCATTCAAACTGCATATATACAGGCAATCCGATCTGCACAACATTTTATTTACATTGAGAATCAGTATTTTGTTGGATCATCATATGGCTGGCCTTCATACCAAAATGCAGGTGAAGCTTCCATTATTCTTTACCTATTCGTTTTTATTTGTCCTTGTTTTTGGTCTTCGGCTTCCTGTGTGCTTTAACTATGCTACAATGTTGGCTTCAGACAAGATACTTGGTCTTGATTCCTAGTTATCGTTATGTGCAGGAGCTGATAATCTAATACCAATGGAGCTGGCATTGAAGATTGCAGAGAAAATTAGAGCCAATGAGAGGTTTGCAGTGTATGTTGTTATGCCAATGTGGCCAGAAGGAGACCCAAAATCTGAAGTTGTGCAAGAAATTCTATTTTGGCAGGTGGGGCAGCCTAGGAATTATAGTTGGATTTTCCAAGAATACCATAACATGCCAATTGCGCAAATTATAACCTCTGAAAGTTTTTGCAACTCTACAGAGCCAGACCATTACCATGATGTACGGTGTAGTTGCAGAGGAACTCAAGTCTATGCAACTTCAGGGCGTACATCCTCAAGACTACCTCAATTTCTACTGCATCGGTAAGACCGAGGAAGCTCCCCCAGAAATGTTGAGTGGCAATGGTCAACAGGTAATGAAACCATAGTGATCTCTGCTGCTAACTGCCCGAGTGTGTTTTTTTTTTAACTCAACAGTAAGTGATTTGTTGTTCAGGTTTTAGTAGAAGTGGAAAAAAAGTGTGCTCGGTTGGGTTTTAGAAAAAAGCATTATTGACGGCACGACACATTTCAGTAGTAATAAAAAAGTAATTATGAGATGCAAGATAGTTCATTTAACAAAAAGATCAGTGGGTCTTAGAGTTGTGATTCATGTGGGCAATGACTTTTCAAAATTTTTATTCCTAAGGTGGCAAAAGTTGGAATGAAACTTTAGTAGTGCATGGGGCCGTGAAATTTGAATAATTTATGAGATTTAGAATGAATATCTGTAAAATGTTGGATGGCTGCACTTGGTTCCTCTGCACTCTGCTTGCTGCACTTCAGTCTAGCATTAGTCACCCTCTACCTTCTGGTACCTCATTCAGGTCTCCGAATCTGCGAAACGTCAGCGGTTCATGATTTATGTCCACGCCAAGGGCATGATAGTGGATGATGAGTATGTAATCATAGGATCAGCTAATATCAACCAGAGATCGATGGCCGGTACCAAGGACACAGAGACTGCCATGGGTGCGTATCAGCCTCATCACGCTTGGGCAGTGAACAAGAGACATCCACGGGGCCAGGTTTGTGTTTCTTCCGAATTATGTCTAATCAAGTTTTTTCTTTTTTGGTCACTTGCCGTATGTTCTGGAAGAGGAGGGTGAAATTGTAAGGTGGTGACTAGTATCGGTGTGTTTCAGATCTACGGATATAGAATGTCTCTTTGGGCAGAGCATCTAGGCGGATTACAGCAGACGTTCGAAGAGCCCGAGAGTTTGGACTGCGTGAAGGCAGTGAACAACATTGCTGAAGAGAACTGGAGGAATTTCTCGGATCCCGATTTCTTGAAATTGCAGGGGCATCTCCTCAAGTATCCCTACCAGGTTGATATGGATGGAGCAGTAAGCCCCCTCCCTGGAAGTGAGAACTTCCCTGATGTTGGTGGCAAAGTGCTTGGAGCTCATTCCATTAAGATCCCTGACATTCTAACGACCTGATCGTTTTCTAAAGTGTCAATACTGTGAATGACTGTCTTGTTAGGTTTGTTTTGGTATGTGCTCGTCGGAGTCTGTATGTAAAATTCTACAGGGTTATTTTGTACATGGTTTATTGTTGTCCTTCGGGACAAGAATAAAACTTGTAATTGTTGTGTATATGAGATGAGGGAGGACCTTCGTCTTTGATTCTTTTATCTTCAATGTATGAAGTAATGAACCAGTTGGATTGGATAGTGATTAAGGTCAAGAAAGGCAGACTGCACAGTATTGGAAATATTGATTGAGTTCATCAATAGGAAGGACAATGGATCCAGAACAGATTGGGTAGTATGGTGTGCAGGCTCACCTGCCTTGAGGTCTGCTACGGCTCTTAGTTAATTGGCACAAGATCTGACCTGCATGGGACGGGTTTTATCAGACCCTACTTAAACTCTGTACCAACAAACCATTTCATTGGAATTCCAATGTTCACAACTACGATAACAAATAATGCACCTACTTTTTTTTTTTATTTTTTTTTATCTCCCTCTTCTAGAATTTTCATTTATAATTTATGAGTTTAGTGTAGCGTGAACTTAATCCCAAAAGATACCCCTTCATTCATGAGCTACTTGGTATAAAGGTAATTCTGTAAATTAGGGTTGCAATGGGTTGGGCATGGCCGAATAGCGGGTTTCCAATCCCCGCCCGATAAGATATCCGAGCATACCAGAACCCGTCTGAAATAGTTACATGGATAGTAAATTCTATACCATGTCAGAACCTGACCTGGTACCGGGCATACCCGAAAAGCACACGGATAGCGGAAAGGCACACCAAATATCATAACACAACAAAACCAAATACTGCCTTGCACTTTTCGGTCGACTTCAGTTAAGATTAGGTCGACCTCAGTTAAGATTAGGTCGACCTCATCTAGGATTAGGTCGACCTCATTTAGGATTAGGTCGACCTAATCTGTTGTTTCAGTGTAAAAATAGTTTCATGGTACATACTTTGGAGATTCGTATCATACAAGTGGCTAGATGGAAATTGAAGATTAATGGCTTGTTTTGAAGCTGAAGTGTCCCTCTACATATTGAAGTGATTGAGAGCTCGATAGGAAGTCCAGAAGACAAGTTTTGAACTTGATCAAAAGGCTATGCCAAAACTGGGAAACTACCTGAAAATGACCAAGTCTAGAAACGTGTTTGTGAAGTCTACTTTGGAGCTCAATTCGAGAAACATGAATGAGAGTTGAGTCCAGGGGCCTCTACCACGTTAAAATAGATATGTTTTTATACAAATTAAAGGCATTGGATGAAAGATTGTATATCTGTAAGACTTCAAATAAAAGGGTCAAAGTTGCTACAAAGGCTGTTTTCTGGCAGACTTCGAGCACAAGCAAGGTGCCAGAAAAACATCATTTGTAGCAACTTCGATCCTTTTGTTTGAAGCCTTAAAGATATCCAATATTTCATCCAATGTCTTTCCTTTGTATAAAATATATCTAATTTAACGTGTTAGAGGCCCCTGGACTCGAATCGTATCCATAATTCTCAAATTGAGCTCCAAAGTAGGCTTCACAAACACGTTCCCAGACTTAGCCATTTTTAGGCAGTTTCCCAGTTTTGGCATTGCCTTTTGATCAGGTCCAAAAATGGTCTTCTGGACCTTCTATCGAGCTCGCAAGTACTTTAATGTGTAGAGGGACACTTCAGCTTCAAAACAAGCCATTAATCTCCAATTTTCATCTAGCAAATTGTAAGATACGAATCTCCAAAGTAGGCACCATAAAACTGTTTTTACACTGAAACAACATATTAGGTTGACCTAATCCTATATGAGGTAGATCGAAAAGTGCATGTCACCGTTACATGCATGTCACCGTAGCAAAGTCCTAACAATTAACATTAATGAAACTTTAACAAGTAAACCAAGTTCAAACTTCAAAGTACACAATTTGAGAATTCTAGAAACACTTCCAGCAAACTAGAACAAAGCAAACTAGAACAAATTCAATAGGGAACAAAAAACAATTTCAATAAATATCAGCAAAATTCTAGAAAGCTTCCAGCTGACTCCAGCAGATTCCAGTTTTTTTTTTTCAGTAATACACATTTTTTTAAAAAAAATTCTCAAAATACACACATTTTATGAAAAATTCTCAATCTACATATTTTCGAGCATCACCATGGTCGATGGCCGCGTTAATTGCATCACTACGGCCGAGAAACGTGGTGAAGGCCTTACATAAGGCTGAAACTTCAAACTAACGTAACTTCACGCTCGGTTATCCAATCGTAGCGAATTTTGTTTTATTCCGCATAATTTTTCCAAACCTTTTAAGCCATAGGGGGTTGGTCCCGCCTTCATCCCGGAAAAACGTCATTTGCTATACCGAACGAGCAATTTTTCGATTTCAATAAACTTTAGAAGCCCATAACTTTGTGCTCCGCAATCCAAACGTCATGAATTTTTTTTATTGAGTATAAATTTTGAAGGACTACAACTTTAACTAGGAAGGAAGTTTCAAAACAAGAAATATTTTTGGGATTTTGGGAATAACTTTGCCTTTACTTTTTGCAAATCCACATACATTATGAAATTATGTCTATGATAAAAGTTATAGTCCTTAAAAAGTTATGCGAAATCAATTTTTTTCCATAACTTTGTGTTTGCGGGCTTGGATATGAGGTGGTGTGCTTCCTCGCGGAGGATGGAGAGAAAGGCGTTGATGCGGTGGGCGGAGAAGATCTCCATGCCGTCGACATGACCAAGGTCATGCCAGAGGTCGCCGTTGGTGTACCCAAGCTCGCTAAGGAGGCAGAGGAGACTATGACGTTGAGGTGGGTTCCAAGGCGGAGGGAGAAGATTGGGTTGTGGTCTTGGGCGAGGGCATGAAGTTGTGTTGAATTGGGGGTTTCAAGAGGCTAACAGGGCCGAGGATCAGGAGCGTCGATGGTGCTTGGAGGATGTTTCTGACGGAGGAAGCGACTGGAGGTTATGGATTTAAGTGTGCCGATTTTACAGTTGGAAGCGCGGTTGAGGAGTCTAAAGGTGAGGAATTGGGACGTTCTGTAGGTGCTGTTGAAGGGAATTCTATTATTGAGGTTTATGGCAATGATATGAAGAAAGGAGGAGCAGTTGGAATGGATATAAATTTTTTGTTGATCTGGAAAAAGTAACGTGCTATTGACTATTGATTCTGCTCATCCTATTAGTGCTGCATAAACTTCAATTTATTGGCCATTTGTGTTAAGATTCTGTCGGTTGGGAGAATTACGATGTTACGATTAATGATTTTCAGTTTTTTCTATACATATTTTTTAAAACCGGTATAAACTGGCGTATACCGGTATGTACCACGGTTGAACCATTTGGCTTGTAAAACCGGCACACCGGCATAAAACGGTTTGACAACCTTGAAGAGAACAAAGTTATGGCCTTTCAAAGTTTAACAAAAGTGAAAAATTGCTTGTTTGGGGTAACAAAGATGTTTTATTTAGTGAACGTAGGACCAAATTGTCTTTGGCTTGCAAGATCTCAAAAATTATGCGGAATCAATTTTTTCCCCCGCTACGACCAGATAACCGAGCGCAAAATTACGTTCGTTTGAAGTTTCAGCCTTATGTGAAGCCTTCACCGCATTTCACTGCCGCGGTGCGGTGATCCCCAAACATGTGTAGATTGAAATTTTTTCAGAAAATGTGAGTATTTTGAGATGTTTTGTAGAAACGTGTGTATTATGGGATAAAAATCCAAGATTCTAGCAGACTTGCACCAGCAAAATTCCTTACAAAATAGAAGATTTCTAGTAGCAAAAGTCTAGCAGCAAAGTTTAAATCAATCCCAACAAAATTCCAGATAGATTCCAGCAGTAAAATTCCCAACAAATAAGCAGATTTCCAGCAGCAAAATTCCAGTCAATCCCAACAAAATTCTAGACAGATGCCAGCTAATTCCAACAACAAAATTCCCAGCAAACATGCACATTTCCAGCAAAAAAACTTTTGCAACAAAATTTTAGGAAGATTCCAGCAAACTCCAGCAGCAAAATTCTAACGTACTCCAACTTCTGAAACCATCATTCATTAGTCTTTTATCAATTGATAGGTCGAATTAATATTATACTATTAAGACTATGACAAATTACTTACCTTCTATGCCATCTTCATTCTCTTCATTATTGAGCAATTCACAAATCTCCTCCAAAGTTCCAAGATCAGTTACTAATTCATACAAGTTGACAAATAAAAGTTATATAAAGATAACTAATAAATAAGTAAAAGTTATTGAATACAATATATTGAGCAATTAAAAAAATCTCCTCCAAAGTTCCAGGATCAGCTGCTAATTCAAACAAGTGAACAAATAAAAGTTATATAAAGATAAATTATAAATAAGTAAAAGTTATTGAATATGATATATTGATCACATTCATCCGCGCAGATTATTGTCAGTGGTTAGCACGTGTCAACAACTACCCCATCCAAGGGCAAGTTTAACCTAAAATGTCATTTTTGTATTATGGCAATCAATGTCATATTCACTCGGGCGGTACCCTAGCTTACTTCCCACGTTGTTCTTATGTAGCCGATCGGCTTAAGGGGTTGTGTTGGAGGATTCGAGTGAACTAACTAGTTAACAGAGTAAATAAAGATAATAGCAGGTACTTTGGGGAACTATCCCTTACCCTAGCCTAGGACTACTATGCAATGTTTAGATAAATATGGTTTGTCGAATGTGGTTAGTGAGCTCTTTTCAGTGGGCTTTCGTGGTTATCCACATGCCTCTCCTAATCCCATGTCAGTCACATCGATCTAGGCTGGGACATTAAGAACATAGCTCATTTCCATGGGTAACCGTCCATACCGAGGTTTTATCCCGAGTTCTATCTAAGAAGGCATTCCTATGGCAGGGGTACGGCTGCCTCGTCCACCATAAGATCCTATTCATACATCTAACCTCAATTTGCTTGATGGTGCATACCCGTCTAACCCTAAAACTCCATACCCAACATAGAAGCGTAAGTAGGCTAGTAGAGAAGATTAGGGCGACTTACCCAAACACAATCAAAGCTAGAGAAACAATGAAATCAACTAGATAAATACATTCATTCATTAAAACCCTTAAATATTCATTCATTACATAATAACCCTAAAACTAGGGTTTGGGGTTTAGAACCCCTAGTACCTTAGTCCTTAGGTACTACTCCATAAGGATGCGTTGTCGTCGCGGCGGAAGTGAGGAAGAAGAGTGTATTGTCAGCAACGGCAGATGTTACAAGAATATTGATTTTTTCAACTATATGTTATTCAATATATTGATGACTAAATCATATTGGTCACAATATGCAATTATGACAAAATATATTTGTCCTAATATACAGTTATGAGAAAATATATTCGTCACACATGCATTTATGACAAAAATTATTCCTTGCAATTATGTGATATCAAAATATAATGGTGTAATATGACGAACAATTCTGTCAAAATAAGCAATTATGAAAAAAGTAATGACAAAATATATCGTCTTAACATCTCTGTTTGTTACAATAGATTACCTAGAACCTCAGTTATATTGAAAGCAAATGTGACAACCTTGTTTTAAACTTTTATCACATTTGACCTATCCTGACGGCGATAAAATGACAAACCTTTGTGACAACCTCTTTGTCATATTATACCTATTATGACAAAATGGTTATCTAATATGACAAACTTAACTTGTCATAATAGGCCAAATTTTTTGTAGTGGAAGGAGGAAGATATGTAGAAGAGGTTGGGGAAGTCTTGATGTTCAGGAAGAGAACTCCTCTTCTTCTAGCTCCTCCTCCTTCTTCTTCCTTCAGCTTCTCTCTCTAAAATCAGAAATTCAAATTCTATCTCAAAATCAGCTCCCTCAATTGGGGGAAAAGGGTCTTCTATTTATAGGTCGCGATCTGCCGATACTGTCATTTTGGTCTTCAAACGTGAGGGGTTCGCGGGCTGCATTTAAGGTCGCAATTTGTGAGTCGCGGCCGCAAACTTCCTTACGGTTAGTTTGCACTATGGTCGTGATCTTACTGGGGAAACTCTCTGTTTCTCCTCGACTGCTTCTTTAAGAAGTTCGCGCCCTAAGCCTCTAGAGGCCGCGATATTCACCTTGTGTTCGTAGTCTTGGTTCCCGGCCGTGATCTCCATCGTTAGGCCGTGATCCTCAGTTTTCTGCCCCTTTTACTACACTTGTGTCATTTTTCATACCTAATTCCCGTGTATTGTCTAAAGCACCCTAAAATCACATCGAAATAAAATAAGAACAAAATAGGGATGCAATCGACGCTGTTCAAGGTGTGCACCAGGTGACTTATCAATCAACAATTAAGCACAAGAACTCTTGAGGGTGATCTTTATTCCTTCTTTCAATTATGGAGTTGTCGTTATTGGTCTTCCTTTTCAATGTTGACGCGCATTGCACCAAACTTTTGCAAATAAGCATCTATCCCTCATGACCAAGAGCGGATGGATCATAGTCTTCCCTTTCAAGGTCACATGTGGGGAAGTTGATAGGGGGATTTGTCTTAGCCCCAGCACCACTTACCAACCTGCACTCCACATTGGGTTGCCACACATGTCATCTACAAACGAGAGCTTTGAGGTCTCATGGATCATAGTCTTCCCTTCTCAAGGTGACAAACGCATTCGGTGAGTCAATCAAATTCGCAGGGTAATCCATGGCTCTTGTAAATTCCCGGAGCGACAGTTGGCAATGTTCTCCTCCTAGTTGGAATTGGATGTTGTCTTCAAGGTCGGAAACACCTCTCACATCTTGAATGGTAAGTGTACTTACGAACTCCCAAACAAGTACCTGATAGATGTTTTCTAAAATGGATAGCAATTTAAGCCACTCCAAATAATAGTGAGTGATGTGCTCTATGCCGCCTCCAACATTAGATTCATTATGTTGATTAATTTCCCTTGGTAGGTGGGGAGAGAGTGATGATGAATGTGGTTCTTCAAAACAAGTAGTATAAAATGCACAAACCATCAATCCAAACATCACATACCATAAAAGAATTTTGAAAAAACTCTCATAAACTCTCTAAGTCCCCCCGCACACTTGAGTGAAACTAGATCATGCACAAAAGAGAGTACTTAGATGAATATGAAGTTCAATGACAAGGAAATATGCTAAGGTCCCCCCCCCCCCCCCAAACAACACACAATTAAGTAAAGAAGAGTTAATAAGTGCACGGGAGTTGATGCCCAATGAGTATGATTGAAGAAAATGGGAACTATTTAGTTGGAGACTTTCTTTGAATACTTGGTTGGCAGTTTCCGAAAAGTTAAGAAATGCATGAAAGTAGCCCACCAGGGTCTCCCATATTGCATAAGAAGAACATTGAAGCAAAGGAAACAATCCTATGGCATCAAAAAGTCATGCCAAGATAAAATGAGCATTTCAAGTCCTCAAAGCATTCAACACATGGTTAGAAAAATGAGGTGATTAAACTATGGAGAAATGAAAAAGTGTACCTTATCTTGCTACGAGACATGTTGGAAGTTCAAAATCAATAAAAAAATACTTCTCAAAAGATGATGAAAAGTGAAGTAGAGAAGGTATGCTCACAAAGCTATGAGATGTGTGTGGAAACATGGCATTCGGATCTAAAGATGAGACGGAGAGACTACACATGGGTGCTATGTATAGCTCCCCCTTGAAATAAGCACGAACAAGATCACAGGCTATTTCTACGAGATCGGGAGCGCGATCTCTAGCATGACAACCGGAATCCTAGTCCTTAACACAGACATCTATTTTTCATGCACTTCTTCAGCTTAATGATTCATCTAATTTAATCAAACATCCAAAGACAAGACGAGGCAAGAGTAAAGTTTTATCAATATTAATCTACACTATTCTACTCCTCTACTTAAGCAATTATTCAAAAATAAAAAGGAAAAGATACACAAACTGAGTTGTTGGGTTGCCACCCAACTAGCGCGTCTTTAAAAGTATTTTCGTCGGACTCGACTCCTTGAGATCAAAAGGTGAGAGCTTCATCCTCAACCGATGATTCTTCGTAGAAATTATACTTGTGGTGAAGTCCCAAGTGAAGACCATGGAGTCTCTCGGATGCCTCATCCGGTGCTTGAAATAGGAAAGACTAATCCGAAGATTCAGGCGTATGATTGAAGGAACTAAGCTCTCTTGTACAAGTGTCATCATCCGTGAATGGCTTATAGGATTCCCGAATTCTTAATCTTCGAATATAGGAGCTATGTTTTTCTTAACATTCCGATCTCTTTCCTTGGGGTATCTCTCTTCAAAGATGAAACTTTTAAGTTTCCTTCTATGATGATTGGCTTGAAGGGAAACTTTGAACAACTCTTGAGGATCCCTTTTGTAAGAAAACTGTTCTTTACCCGGTCTCTTCTTAATCTTGCCATAGTCGCTCAGACTTTCAAATCTTGTATCGTGAGGGTCAACATGTGAGATCATACTGAATTATTCTATCTTGGGGCTTGAAGGTGGTGTGGTAGGTGTGACCGGCTCACACTCCATCTTGACGTCATCCCATTTGTAATACTTGTGAAAATTGGAAATTGGAGTAATCTTGTAGCTTATCTCCTCCTCTCCAAACCTTAAGGTGATCTTGATTCCACTCACATCGATAATGGTCATCGCCTTAGATAAGAATGGTCGGCCTAGGATTATCGATGCATCACAACCTTTCGTGTTGAGAACCACGAAGTACACAAGATAAAGAAAATGAGCACACTTCACCAAGACATTTTCTATGAATTCTATTGCCTGGACCACAGACCTATTGGCCAACTCAATCCACATCTTAGTAGGTATGAGTGGTTCAAGGTCTAACTCATTGTATATTCTTGTTTGCATAATGTTGATGCTAGACCCCAAATATGCTAGCGGATTCCAAAAGGGTTTTGACTCCGAAGGTGCATGGAATAGTGAAGATCCCAGGGTCTCTTAATTTCAGAGGGAAGCCTTCACATCCGATGGATGCCAAAACCACTTCACTAATAGACACCATAGCAACTTCTTCCATTTTCCTCTTTTCCGGCAATATTTCTTTCAAGAATTTAGTATATTTCGGAATCTTCATTACGATGTCTAAGAAAAGGATCGTTACCTTTAATTGCTTCAAGGTATCCTTCCATGAAACACATTCATGATATAGGTCACTCTCGAATAACTGTCTGGAATAAGGAGCTCTTGGTTTTGGATTGGGTTCTTGAGTCTTATTAGACTTCTCCTTCTCTTCAATCTTGATTTCAATAGGAGGTGTCACTTCTTCCCGAACTAACTCTTCTTGAACGACTTTACATTGAACTTCTCTTACCGGTATCCTTGGTTTTGTGATAGGAACCTCCTTCAAAAGTCGGCCACTCCTTAGAGTTACCACATGACATCCCTCATTAGGATTAGGTTCGGTATTACCTGGTAAAGTTCCTTGTAGACTTGACAATAGAGTTTGTGCCAATGAGGTTTGTTGGGCTTCAAGATTTTGTAGTTAATTAAGCTTGTTGATTCCTTTGACCCGCTTACAAACTTGAGAATTTGGTCGTAGTATTCTCTATGAACTTATCAATAGCATCAAACTTCTTGTTGGAGTGTGTAACGAATTGACCTACTAAGTTTCAAGTTTAGTTACTCGACCATCAGAGGGTCGACTTTATTCTCGATACACCGCTTGGTATGAGGTCGACTCGGCCTTGAATAAGTATTCTGCATAGGATCTTGAGATAGAAACCCAGACGCTTTCTATTCGTCAGAGAAGACCAAAGAAAGTTGGGATGGTTCCTCCAACCCGGATTATATGTTGAGCTATAAGAGTTGTTTCCTCGGGATTTCCCCTCAACAAAGTTGGCTTGCTCAAACTGTATTGAGGCCTCAATCATTGATTTACTACTCCATATTGTGACTCGAGTCGCCATACCAATCACATTTCATGAGTTGCTTCCTACTACCTTTCATTGATGATGCAACTTGATCAATTTTCTTAGAAAGTTCTTGTATTTGAGCCGCTAACAACGATGGTTCTTTGACTTTCATTAAACTTCCTTTCTTCACACTTTTGCCTCTCCTTCTGTCCCCTCAATCGTAGCTATTAAGGGCCATTCTTCAATCAATATTGAATTTTACCGACTCCCTTGTTTCCAATGGCAGCTCCACTAGCCACATCGATGAGGTGGCATGACTCTTTTTTTAAACCATTATAAAAACTTTCTACTTGTATTCAATCGATGATGCCATGGTGTGGATATTTAATTAGGAGAGATTTAAACCTTTCCCATGCTTCAAACAATGGATCATCCTCTTCTTGACGGAACATAGTAATCTCGCTTCTCATTAAAGCTGTCTTAGAGGGTGGAATATATATTGCAAAGAACTTGTTGCATAGATCATCCCACGAGGTGATGGAGTGATGTAGGTGGTTATTCAACCATTGCTTTGCCGCTCCATTCAAAGTAAACGAAAATAACCTTAGACGAACTGCATCTTGAGGAACTCTATTTACCTTGATTCCATTGGTTAACTTGTAGAACAATTTGATATGTGCGTGAGCATCTTCACTCATCATTCCATTGAATTGAAACGCACTTAGAAGCATCGAAATTGTGGTCGGCTTGATCTCATAGTTGTTGTTCGGCACCATTGGGTTAAGAATATGTGATTTAACATTATGCACACTTGTTTGGAGTAAGATCCCATTATTCTAGGACTTGGTGGAACTTGAGCTTGATGATCCGCCATTGATGGAGATTGATGTATTGCAACTCTTCTTAGAATCCAAATGGTTCTCTCGATTTCTGTACTAAGAGGTAATATCCCCAGAGAATCCCTTCTTCACATGCAAATGTGCTACAAGACACAACTAGTTAAGAGAGTAAATAAAGATAAGAGCAGGTACTTTGGGGAACTATCCCTCACCCTAGCCTAGGACTGCTATGCAATGTTTAGAAAAATAAGGTTTGTTGAATGTGGTAAGTGAGCTCTTTCCCGTGGGCTTTTCTGGTTATCCACACGCCTCCGAGTACTCCTCCCCTAAGCACATGTCAGTCACCTCGATCTAGGCTATCTTATCTAGGGCATTAAGAACTTAGCTCATTTCAATGGGTATTATCCACCATCCACTTCGAGGTTTTATCTCAGGTTCTATCTAGGAAGGCATTCCTATGGCAGGGTTTTGGCCGCCTCGTCCATCATAAGATCCGATTCATACATCTAACCTCAATTTTCTTGATGGTGCATACTCGTCTAACCTTAAAACTCCATACCCAGCGTAGAAGCTCAAGTAGGCTAGTAGAGAAGATTAGGACGATTTACCCAAACACAATCAAAGCTATAGAAATAATGAAATCTACTAGATAAACACGTTCATTTATTAAAATCATAAAATATCCATTCATTAAATAGTAATCCTAAAACTACGGTTTGGGGTTTAGAACCCCAAGTACCTTGGAGGACTACTCCATAAAGGAGGGAAGAAGATACATAGAAGAGGTTGGGGAAGTCTTGATGTCGAGGAAGATGGATCCTCTTCTTCTAGCTCCTTCTCCTCCTTCTCTTCTCTTCTCCTTCCTTCAGCTTCTCTCTTCTCTTTCTAAAACCAAAAATTCTATCACAAAATCAGGTCCCTCAATTGGGGTAAAGGTCTTCTATTTATAGCCATAAGAAGACGAACAAGTTCACACGACCATGCAGGTAAAGATCGCGACCGCGATCTTCTTCATGGAGGCCGCGATCTTTAAACGCGAGGGGTTCGCGGGATGACTTCGCGGCAGCAAACTTCCTCGCGGTCAGTTTGCACTATACCGTGACCGGACTTGGGAAACTCTCTATTTCTCCTCGGTTGCTTCTTCACGAAGTCTGCACCCAAAGCCTCCAGATTTGCGGCCGCGATCTTGGGCCTTAAGGCCACGATCTTCACCTTAAGTTCACAGTCTTGGTTCTCGGCCGTGATCTCCATCACCAAGCCGTGAACCTCAGTCTTCTGCCCCCTTTTGATACACTTGTTTTTTTTTTTCGTACCTAATTCACATGTATTGTCTAATACACCCTAAAATCACGTCAAAATTAAATAGGAATGAAATAGGGATGTAGTCGATGTTGTTCAACAATTATGCACTTGAATTAGCATGAAACAAACCTAAATATTAAGGGAAAATAACACCCATTTGGGTGTTATCATATATACCTATTGAAATGGAATTTTGAAGCCACCAATTATGCCCACGAATTAGCACGAAACAAACCTAAATATGAACAAAAAATAACACTAATTTGGGTATTATCATATATACCAATTGAAGTGGAATTTTGAAGCCAACATTTAGTTCACATCAAAACCTCCATAGTGGTGTAGTGAAGTTTGCAACGATTAGGATCCAACAGTCAACCACTAGTGCTAAAAGTCGATTCAGATGCAACAGATATAATAGGGACATCAAGCATATCCCTTGCAATATCTTGCAAAATAGGATACTTAGCCCCATTCAACTTCCACCGCAACAAGATGTCGAAATCGGCAGTCCAAGGTAAGACTTCCTCACTCAAACAATTGTCCAAATTAGTTTGAGTAAGTGTTCCTCTCGATTTTTTCCTTTACTGTACAAACAACTGAAAGTCAAGATCCACAGAAGAAGAACCACAAGTGATTGAGCACTCGAACTACCAAAAGTAACTACAACATTCTTGTTCAATTGAGAATGATGTTCAATGATTAAATCATTCAAAACTAACCCATTTCAAACTTTCGAGCATAATATTCCAAAATATGAAGCATATATCTCGGATCCAACACAACAACCACAACTAGTATTTCATGAATATCATTCCGGTAATTTTTGAACTTATCCCACATCAATACAACCATCTTAGAAATCATAGCATTGTCACCAATTTCATGAT
Organism: Linum tenue; assembly: GCA_946122785.1. NCBI lineage: Eukaryota > Viridiplantae > Streptophyta > Magnoliopsida > Malpighiales > Linaceae > Linum > Linum tenue. The sequence goes on from CAMGYJ010000008.1 coordinate 39,233,584, forward strand.
CCTACTTTTATCACTCTTATATATCTTAAAATTGTCGCTTTTAAGAGTATTCCTTGTAGGAACACTAAACAAGGGTTGGACCAGACAAGAACCTCCTAAAGTATAAATGATCCATCATAGAGAGAGAATACTCATGCATAAGAGAGGCAACAACAAGATCTTGCCTTTAAACATTTGCTTTAAACAGAGTAGCTACCATTTCCCTCTTTCCCTTAGTGTCAAAGTTAGCACCAAGTACCTTTTGCTTCCCATCTTGAATATTTTTTTTTTGCATACAAGTCTTCAGATGATTTCTCAAGTCCGACGTGCCATGATTAGATTCACCTGCAAGCAACTTCTTGAAATAGCTGCATTTAGCCTGATGAATCCTACCTTTTTTTTTATCTTTGTAAAGTTCTTGCGCACGTTATTCTTGAGGTTTCCCAAATCAAGAACCTCTTCATTATCACCAGCAAGGGTGGGTTATGGATTAGTTACAATAGCCTCTTGATTTTGTGGTTGTGGATTAGCAACAACAGTAGCCTCTTGAGCCATTTTTCGCCTGCAAGTGAGCACAAAAGTGTAAATATTAAACATAACAACAGTGATTTAGCAACAATAGCAGTAGTGGCTTAGCAACAAAAGCAGTATGCAACTAACCAAGATCAATTATTTAAACAACAGTAGCATGCGACTAACCCATATCAACAACAACAATATGCAACTAACCCAATTTTAAACACAACATCTTGAGCCATTCTTCCCATATTAGAAAAAGATGGTATACAGAAGCAAAAACCGTTTGCAAGAAACCCGTTTTTAGGAGAAAAGAAGAAAATTACCCCCTGAAGGATAAGAAAGTGTTCGGCCCTGATTAATGTCGAGAGGCACTGCTGCAATATGCAACATTGCTCCACCATGCACTGCTACAACCTGCAAGAAAAATCCAGAAAACACAGTAAGAAGAAGAAGAAGATTAAACTTAGGGACGCTCTCGACATTTTGAAGAAATCGAAATTGGACTTGAAATGGCTACAACAAAATCGTTTTTAGGATTTCAACAAAAGGTCATGGCCTCGTCAATGAACCCAGAAATTAAAATCAAGAAATCGAACCTCTGTTAGTGTCGAGATAGAAGAGCAACAGAGGGTTAAAGAGGTAGCAGGAAGAGGAAGAAGAAACTAAGAATCCAACCTCTGCAAGTGTCTGACTTCCGCTAGTTCCCAAAGTGACGAGATAGAAGAGCTTCTTGTTAAGAACTCATTTAATGAAGGAGGCAGAGTCATGGGACGAGGAGGATTGGGCTGAATTGAATGGTTGGCTTGGTAATTTGGCTCTAAGAAGATAGAAGATGAGGAGTCGATTCTCGGATCTCAAGAGGACTGACAATGGATGGGAATTCAACCGCTACACGCGGACTTGTGGAAAGCTTGAGCCCTTCGATGTCGCCGATGAGTGATGAGAAATTGAGAGAGGGATATGAGTTGTATGGCTTTGCGGAGATGAGGGGAATGGGGATAGTGTTCCGGGATGGGGTTAGGGGTTATTGGTATTTCAAGCGGGTTTGGGTCGGATATCACAATATCCACAACCGGCCCTAGAATCTTCATTTTGGGTTTTGCCCGAGCCTGAGCCAGACCCAAAAGCAAAGCGAATTTTGCCCGTGTTGACCGGCTCGGGTTTGTGTGGATATCCAATATGTCGGTTTTACTTGCCAAACCTACTATAAATCACATGTATCATCTATTCTTCTTTAATTAATAAATTCGGTATTACTTATCCATTAGAAAAATAAGAAATTGATCGTTCTTTCAATGAATGAGATGTTTTATTGTTGTCAAAATAGAAGAAGCAAGGTAAAGATGGCCTCCATCAAGCTGCAACGAGCAATCAACTTTTTGGGGTCTCTCAAATCTCCAAAAAATATGGCCTTAACCCGGGGCCCAAGATGAGACAATAACAGTGACACCTTGGAGGCCGAGCTCAACACCAAAGCCCAATCGTAAATATCTCTAGTTTTCCTTTCATTTTTGTTTTCCTTTTCTGTGTTGGATTGTTTTTCATTTTCCTTACTTTTTTTCTTTTAATGATTGTTTGATGTTGCATTATAAACATATAGTAATGGTATAATAATAAGTCATGTTCAGTTAAGAAATATTCTAGTTGTTAGCAATTCTTTCCATTTCCTTTTAAATTCTCTTCGTTCTTACTCAATAATTCTACGAACTACGTTACGTGAACTTGACCCATGTAACAACTTGTATCATAATTTGGTACCAATCTTTTGTGATGATACCAATCAACGATGTGGACACTCAAGTAGCAACAACGATGAAGGCTTGCAATGAAGAGCTCAAGGCGAAGATAGCCGAGGTGGTAGAGGCTTTGAAAAATTTAGGAGCTCCGCTATCCGCACGGAACAACCAATGATGAACCTTACGATGCATGCCGCTCCTTATGGGAAGGATGTGACCAGAACCAATGTGAAACCCTTCATTTCGGTGCATGCCATGCCTTGCGAGAAGGATGTGACCGTGGGGGACGAAGTCACAACAATAGTGGACATCACCTCGTCGCACACATTCATTAGCGATAGTTTGGCCATTACCCTAGACCTGGAAACAAAAGATATCAAACCATTCACGGTCTGAATAGCCAACTACGCGTCATTGAAGTGTTACAAACATTATGATGAGGTGGCCTTAGGTCTACAGGGTTGCAAGTGTTATTATTCAGACTACCGTTGAAGGAACTTGATGTAGTGCTCAGAGTGCAATGGTGGAAACCATTGGGCCAATTACTTGCGATTGGAAGTGAATGACAATTTGCTATCGAGGTAAAGGGAGATCAAGAGAACTCCCAAGTCTATAGACCATGCTACAATGCAGGGTTAAGCTAGACGCACTCTTGGAGATTGAGAAGTAAGTGGATGAGATGATGCAAGTTGGGCTAGTCCGACCAAGCACTATTTTGTTTTAATCAACAATACTACTCGTCAAGAAGAATGACAAGACTTGAAGGTTTTGTATGGAATATCAGGATCTTAATGACGCCACCATTAAGGATCGTTTTCCTATCCCTACGGTGAAAGATATGTTATACGAGCTTCATGGTGCAACATACTTTAAGAAGTTAAATTTACTTGCAGGTTACCATCATATTTGCACGGCTGAAGATATACATAAGACGACTTTGAGGACTCATAATGGTCATTATGAATATTTCATAATTTCGTTTGGACTATGAAAAGCGTCATCTATATTCCAAGCCACAATGAATGACATGGTTTGGCCATTATTGCGAAAATTTGTCTTGGTCTTTTTCGACGACTTTTTGATCTACAACAAAGATTTCAAAAACCCATCAGAGGCTCCTGGCGAAGTATTTTCTATTCTCTGGCACCATCACTACTATCTCAAGCTTCCCAAGTTCTCGTTCGTGACAACGAAGTGGAATATCTCTGCCATCTGATATCTAAAGACGAGCTAATCCCCGGAAGATACAAGTGATGCTTGACTGGAACACTCCTAAAAGTATTACCGCCCTCTGCGGTTTCATTGGTATCACAGGGTATTATCAAAAGTTTGGTAAGCAATACATTTCTATCGCTCGATCATTGACTGATTTGCTCAAGAATGGAGCATTTAAATGGACTCCCGAGGTCGAACAATCATTTGGCAAGTTGAAGAAGGCATGACAACCACACATACTCTAGTGATGCCAGTTCCGCATTCCTTTTGAAATAAAGATCGACGCTTCGGGGAGGGGGATTGTGGAAGTTTTCTCATAGCATAAGATCTTGTACCTTCATGAGCCAAACTTTAGGACCCTCCAAGGCGTCTTAGTTCACTTATCAGCGTGCGATGCTCGCGGTAACAACGACAAACAAACACGAAGACCATACTTATAAGGACATAATTTCCAAACTTAGGTTGACCAACAAAGCTTGAAGCATTTGCTTAATCAGAAGATCTCAATTTCTGATCAACATAAGTGGTTGACAAAACTATTGGGGTACGATTACGAGATCCATTATAAACTAGGGTGTGTAAATAAGGCTACCGATGGGTTGTCATGCTGCAAGGGAGGAGCTCGAATGGATGCCCTCGCAACGAAAATGGTTTGAACTTTTATGGGATGAGATTTGCGATGTTGTGCAACACAACCCTTATCTACAAGGGCTAAAAGAGACAACTATTTCAAATGTGTCGAGAAATTTTGCGTTTGCCAAGGGTTGGTTTTCTATAAAGATCAGATAGTGCTTGCTTTGCCATCTTTGTTTGTCACAACAATCTTGAACGAGTTCCATGACTCTGTCGTGTAAGGGCATTCAAGCGTTAAAAGAACTATAAAACGAGTCCCCCCACAATTTTTTCCGGCTAAAGATGGCAGACAATACAAGGGATTACACTCCGGCTTATGATATATGTCAATGTGTAAAGAATTCACGGCTCGCAACTGGTTTGTTTCAACCCTTACCCCTGCCACATATAATATGAGAAGATATTTCGATGGATTCGTTAAAGGGTTACCAATGGTGAACGAAAAGGCAACTCATGGTAGTAGTGGATTGGATTGACTGACCAAGTCTAGTCATTTCATACCCTTGTCTCACCCATACACGGCTAATAAAGTGGTCGAGCATATCAACAATTCGTGTGGCTACACGAGATACCTGCTTAGATCGTTAGTGACAGAGATGTTGTTTTTAAGAGTGCTTTTTGGCGGGGGTCTGTTTGCACAATCGGGAAACATATTATGTATGAGTATGACATTACCATCCAAAATCGAGTGGGAAAATCGAGCGAGTAAACCAAGTCTTAGAACAATATTTGCATTGCTTTACTCAGCAGTAGATTCGAAGGTGGCTAGTGTTATTACCTTGGACTGAGTTCTAGTATAACTCATCGTACGACGTTAGTATTGGAACTTCTCCATTTAAGTCCCTATACAGGCGAGAGCCACCCAACATTGTCCTTACGCACGTAAAAAATAGTTGACCAATTTCTTCAGGAACGAGATGAGGCCAATAAGTAATTGGGATGTAATCAGATCACAGTCAAGATGCATACCGACATGATCTTCAATTCCAAGTGGGTGATTTAGTGCTTCCAAGAAGTTAGCTGGCAAGTTTTTTGGCCCCTATCCAATTGAAGTCAAGATAGGTGATGTCGCATATAAACTTCGTCTTCCCAGTGAAGCTCACGTTCATCTTCCACATTTATCTTCTCAACTATATGTGGGAACGATCGATCTACCCATTGTTGAGATACCGCCCTTACTGGATAATGCTCAACTCAAAATGGAACTAGAAGATGCACTTAAATCATGCGGACATGACAAGGGGGTCGAGTAGTGGAGGATTATTTGATTCAGTGGTGGCACTTACCGGTCGAGGATATAAAGGAGAGATTTCCTCATTCAATCTTGCGGACTAGGTTGTTGTTCAGAAGGAGGGGGATGTTACGACTCTTGGCTTGACTGCAGCCCAAGATGAGAGAGTAGCAATGGCAGCTCGGAGATAAGGCCGGACACCAAACTCTAATCGCAAATATCTCTATTTTTCCTTTCATCGTTGTTTTCCTTTTCTGTGTTGGATTGTTGCTTTTCCTTGTTTTTTCCGTCTTGGATTTGGTTGATGTTGCATTGTAAATAGATAGTAATGTGGTAATAATAAGACATGTTCAATTAAGAAATATTCTAGTTGTTAGCAATTCTTTCTCATATCCTTCTAAATTCTCTTCATTCTGACTCTACAATTCGACGAACCATGTTAATTTCATGGTTAAAATTGTGAAACAGTGGGCCAGTCAAATCAGGGTGGTTGTCTTTCATTTCAAATTGTTATAATAATGTTTGGTCCATTCCTAGCTATCAAAGAAAATGAACCAAATTGATATTATAACTGGTCTGGTGGTTCTACTAATCCAGATGTTGATCCGGTTTAGTTCTTATAACAATAGTAAAATAGTCGCAGGGCAGGCTAGAATGGGTTGGCCTAGATATGACCTGATATATGGAGTTTATGCTAGATGCCGCCCCTAAATGTGGCATGTTGGGTGAAAGTCGGTGAGGCGCGTTGATTTTATCATTCTTAATCATCAAGACTCTTGTTTTACTAGATAGGGTTAATAACCTAGTTTGACCCGAAATTTGGCGTAAGTCTCAAGTTTAGCCCTAATTTTTGAATAATACAACTATGCCCAACTTTTGAAAGTAATGGATAGATTTAGCCCGAAGTTTGGGTTGACCATTAATACTAACATTCAAACATTTATTTTGTCTGTGACTCAGCATTCAGTGTCGAGGTGGCATTGATGTGTCCTCCACGTAATTTATATTCGTATATAAAAATTAAAAACAATAAATTGAAAATTAAATAAAAATTAAAAATAAAATGTAAGAAACAAAAAATTCCAAGCAACCAAAAAACTTTTATCTTCCGTCCCTCCCAATCCTCAGCGACGGCAATTAAGAATTTCTCTTTTGCTTCCGTCCATGACAACTTGAATTCTGAATGAACCTCTTAATCCCTTAGTCACTCACTATCACCCAAAATGAACCTCCGATCCATCTTCCATAACCCTCAAATCCTTCCCTACTATATTATTGATAACTTGAAATCTGAATGACAATACAATGAAATTGGCCTCTTTGAATACGCTACAAACACCAATCCAAAACTAACAAAGAAAGCTAAATAGCTTAAAGAAAGGAACACTTTAATCTAAAAATTACAATTCCTTCTCTAAAAAGTATTTGACTAGGTTTTCCTTCCTTCTGGGCTTAGGAAATGGTAATCCTTTTGGCTAAGGACTTCTCAAAAGCTCATCCTTCATTCCATTGTCACCACTGTCCTCCAAGCCCATATTCCCACCTTCTTCCATGTATTGCAACACCATCACGGGCCTCACTTTGAGTATATCCACGTCCATGCTATCGTAGTAATTCTCATATGGTTTGAGATAGTATGGGCTACCAAATGTGATGATTTCAGTATGTGAAATATGTTGAATTTTTTTTGGCAAAAGATAATCATATATTGATTCACAAGAAAGAAAGTTACATCCTGGAATTTAGCCAGGCCTGTAAATCAAAAACACGACACGCAGTCGGCAACAATGAAAGGGCTTTTCTAGCCACCAGATGGGCTACCCTATTGTGACGCCAACCTACAAATCGCACACTAAACCCCGAATGAAAGGCAAAATATGAAACTACTTCTTCAAGCACAGCCCCCATCCGAGTATCACCAGTCTCTGGCCGATTGATTTTATCAATGACGACCTTGGCATCTCCCTCAAATTGCACCGCCGAGAATCCGTGCTCCAGACACCACCAAATCGCCTCCCGGAGTGCAAGTACTTCCACCACCAAAGGGTCATCAATACACTGGAACTGAATCCCCATAACCCCCAGAATCTCCCTAGCCGACGTCATGATTACCATCCCACCCGCCGAGTGAGACCCTTGACGTGTCGCCCCGTCCCACATACAAACTACCGCATTAGTCCGCACTGGACTTAAGTGGCTCGGCACGGGGGTTACCGGCACCATGACCGGATCAGCTGGGAGACGTACCCATTCATCCAGCTGCTGGTTATACTGCCTCATCAAAGCTGGGATCCCAAACTGCTTTCCTTCGAAGACTACCCAGTTACGAGATCGCCAAATTCGCCAGAGGACAGCCACAACAACTAACAATAGGTCTGGTTGGCGGATAATGGCCAGTAACTTCTTAAGAAAGAGAGGGAAAGTATGTCGGGGTAACCCTTGTCCTAAATGTTCCAACCCTGCATAATCCCAAAGGGCACGGGTCACCGGGCAATCCAGAAATAAATGTTCCATCGTCTCAGTCTCTGCCCAACAAATTGGACACCTGGGATGTACCACGACATCCTTCTCCCGAAGAGCCTCCGTTGTAGGCAGAATCCGGTTAAAATTTTTCCAAACAAATACCTTCAACTTAGGCAGAATGTTGGCCTCCCACAATCGAATCCAACTGGTCCTGTCCATCCAACTAACCGTAGCTCTCCAACGGTTGGTATCTTGATCCAATATGACTGCCACATGGTACGCAGACTTAATCGAGAAAACCCCATCAGCCGAATCCTGCCAGACCAATCTATCTACTACATTGCCACGGGGGAGCGGGATAGCTTTGATGGCACGACAGGTCTGTGGGTCAAACCACTGGTTAAGCTTAGAAACACAACACCGCCCTTCCCCCGGAATAATTACCTCAGCAACCAGCGGGTCACCCCCATCCGGAAGTACCATGGGGTTAAATTGCGGAGGAGACGGATGTAAGAGAGGAACCCAGTTAGATGACAGGAGAGAGGCTTTCTGACCATTCCCAACCTGCCATCTGATCCCCTTCTCAAGTAACTGCCTACCATGAAGAATACTTTGCCAACCCCAAGATGGGCGGGACCGCGCTTGAGCAGTGAGGAAGGTTCCCGTAGGGAAATACTTTCCTCGATAGACCTGCGCTAAAAGAGATTGAGGTTCAGTAATGATCCACCATCCAATCTTGGCCAGCAGAGCCTGATTAAAATGCTCAAAGCTACGAAATCCCATTCCCCCATCATGCTTGCTTCTGCACATATTACGCCATGATACCCAACGGATTTTGGACTGGTCCTCCTCAACACCCCACCGGAACCTAGCTACATGCTTATCGAGAAGCCTGCATAGGGACAGAGGGAGCTTGAAACAGAACATAACAAGCAATGGTAATGCTAAAGCGATAGACTTTATCAAGACCTCTTTAGCTGCCCAGGACAATGTCCTCCGTTTCCACCCCTGCAGCCTTTCTAGTAGCTTTTCCTCCAGATAGCGAAAAGTAGCCATCTTAGAGCGTGCAATGAGTGTTGGTAACCCCAGATATTTATCATGGACTCCTACTGCCCCAACCCCTAGGATCTGGGCCAAGAACTCTTGGTTAGGTAGCGCAATATTTCTGCTAAAGCACACAGCAAACTTGTCCAAGTTAACCCTCTGGCCGCTGAGCTCCTCATACTCATTCAACACCTCAATCAGGTTCTCGCATTCCTGGAGGGATCCCCTCAGAAATAAATAGGAATCATTCGCAAAGAATAGGTGCGAGATACGAGGAGCTCGAGGAGCCACTTTAACCCCTTGAAGTTTGTGTTCAGCAATTGCTTTATGTAGGAGAGCCGCAAATCCCTCAGTGCATAGCACAAACAAGAGAGGAGACAGTGGATCCCCCTGGCGGAGCCCCCTGGAAGGAGAGAAGTATCCTGACGGGGTGCCATTCATTAGTACCGAGAACGAAGTTGTTCTAAGACATTCGTGAATCCACCCCCTCCAGGTAGAGTTAAAGCCCATCTTTTCCAAAACATCGAGGAGAAAGTGCCATTCGACTCTATCATAGGCCTTTTCCATGTCGACCTTTAGATCCATGAACCCTTTCTTCCCTGTCTTTTTGATCTTAAGATAGTGCATCAACTCATGCCCTAGGAGAATATTCTCTACTATCTGGCGTTCGCGAATAAAAGCATATTGACCTCTAGAGACAACATGTGGCAAAAGCCCAGCTAGTCGTTCGGCCATAAGCTTCGTAATAATTTTGTAGACAAACTGACAAAGGCTTATTGGACGAAGCTGCCTCATGGTTTCCACGTTATCCACTTTGGGAATCAAGGTCAACCAGGTACGGTTAAAGCTGCGGAGCATCCTGTTTGTTCTGAAAAATGAGCAGACCGCATCTACCACGGAAGAGCCAACAATGTCCCAGAAGGCTTTGAAAAATTTGCCAGTGAACCCATCCGACCCAGGAGCTTGTTTCGAGCACATTGAAAAAGCAGTTTTCCTTACTTCACAAGGAAGGACATCAGCCGTCAGACTGGCATTCATCTCCGGAGTAATATTCTGGGATATGGGCAACTCCGCAACCCTCTCCCGTATGTTCCTTATCTGATTTTCCGAGGTAAAAAGGGTACTATAGAAGTTACAAGCAATTCCTGCCTTCCCAACTTCATCTGTGACCCACTCCCGGTTATCATCTCGGAGGCCTGCCACAAAGTTCCGTTTCCGCCTAGCCCTGGTGACTGTATGGAAATAAGAAGTGTTCTTATCACCTTTTTTTAACCAATGGACTCTGGACTTCTGCTGCCAATATATCTCCTCCGCCTCCCACTGCTATTTAATTCAACTTCCAGGCCGCGAATTGTATCCCAATCAATGGGGTGAACTAATTTCACCTGGTCGATTTCAGCCTGGAGAGTTTTGATATTCTGAAGGGAATTCGTGGTACCAGCCCTACTCCAATCATAAAGTAAGTGGCGTAGCTTCTTCAAGCGTTCCCACAGCTGAAACATAGGAGTACCAGCAATTTCTTCCCTCCAAACATAACTAACCATGGCCCGGACCTCAGGATTGTCCGCCCAGCGAGCATCAAAACGGAACAAGGGCCGTGTATTGCGGGAATAGGGTTTGTCCGAGAGGAGGAGAGCCCGATGATCCGATCCCTGGTCCGTGAAATGCTTGACCAAAGTCTCCGGAAAAAGATCAATCCAGCCTCTCACGAATACAGGCCATACCCATCCTTCTATTGGTCCATGTGAATGGGTCCCCTTGGTACCCAGGATAGTGAAGACCAAGGTCCTGGACGAAATCCCGCAGGCTAATAGAGTGGGCCATATTCCAAGCGTTCCCTCCATCCTTCTCACTCTCACGAAGAGTAGTGTTAAAATCACCTATAACCACATAAGGAAGCTGGATAGCATCACAAATTTGCTGTAGCTGAGCCAACTGAGTTGCTCTGATTGCTAGATTACATCTAATGTAGACAGAAACCACCACATAAGAAAAGGAAATTTCATTGATTTGAGAGCAAATACAAAAGTTGGAATTAAAAAACACCGAAGCGTCAACTTCGGGGGACCAAGCTACTACTAAACCACCAGATGCTTCAATCGCATCAACAAAGAAACAACGAGAAATATCAAAGCCTAAGCCGCGCATACGTCGGGACACTACTTTCCGGCTCGATCGTGTTTCGGAAAAAAACACGAGATCCGGTTTATTAGAACGAATTAAACCAACAGAAGTTTGGAATGAGAGGGATGGTCCAATTCCTCTCACATTCCAGGCCAGAAGCCTCATTTAATTGGGTGGGCCACTCCAGGCTGGCTTCCTCCACCTTTTCCATATCCTCATTGTCTTCCACAAATTGTTTCTTAGGAGTCGGGGCTGCCTCAGTATGATCCTCCAGCTCCTCCAAAGGGCGTTTTAAGCTCCCGCCCGATGGTGCCACGAGATTGGTCCCATATTCATTGAGACCAAACTGATCATGCCCTCCCCCTCGCACATCAGTCTTCTTGGATGGCCCAGCGTCCATCACCAACCCAGCTTCAAAAGCTTGGACGACTTGTTGAACCCGCCCCGCCTGAGTTTGGCGGCGTAGCTTCCTCTTCCCAGCCGTAGCACGCTTTTTGATCTAAAACAGGTTGACATCCTCTTCCGAAGTCGTGCCCGCCGAATTAGCTGGACCTTGACAGCCCGTACTCGGGATCATCCCCGGCGCAGCAAAAAAATGGGAGCTATCATCTTCAGCCCCTGCTCCCAACATCGGACCATGCTCCGCCAACTCTCGCCGAGGAGGACAAACACGCAAGGGCTTAGCATCAATGATCACACCACTACGAGAGGAAGTCTCAATCGGCTGAAGGAGTTGCTTGGGGATATCACTATCCGCCTCCTTAGACGCCATTGGCTGCTTGGTTCCGTTTCGCTGCTAGCTAGTAGACCCAGCACGAGGAGCATACAGCTGCTCATTGGTCTGGTTACTTGGAGCGAGATCATCCTTTCCCAACGTAGCCAATGGCCGAGTCTGCATGGGGATCTCATGCACAACAAACTCCTCTTCTGATTCTTCCTGGAGAATCAGCCGTCGTCGTCGAGCAGGGTCTAGCTCCTTGCCGTGGTTTGGCGACTCCAGCGAGGGACGAGGAGAGTGATTTCTCCTTTGCTGCCTACCACGCTTCTCAGGACGAGGAGCATTCATCACCTCCTGTTGCGAGTCCCTTCTTGGGTTACGACCCCTTCCATCATTTGTCTTTTTACGCATCAACATGGGAGGTTTAGCATCATGCTCCTATTGCAGGTGGTTTTTTCGGCCATGGCTTCCAATAGCAATTTTTGGGCCCTTAGTCACGGGGAAGCGAAGAGAGGGATTCCTCCCTTTGTGACCTATCGACTCCACCTCCATAAATGGGTTATTGGATGTACCCATCCATAGAGGGCTAGTTTCAACAGCAGGCCGAGCCCCCACCTTCGCCGCTTGATGCTTCCCACGACCAGCTTCTCCTTGGAGTTCTGTAGGCACGTGAAGGGTCGGTAGGTGCCCACTTCCCATGTGTTCTTTGTGCTCTGTGTTCACCCACACCGAACGAGGAGGGTAAGGTCTAGGGGTCTCCTCATCATCATAAATCTTACGGCCCATTTTTTTGTCAGCATATGCGGACCAAACCTTTCTTTCCCAGCCGGTGGATCATAGATGCAAGTCTGACGGGAATGACCCACTCGCCCGCAGTGAAAACAAAAGCTCGGTAAGTGCTCGTATTTCAAGCTTATCCAGAAGCTACCAGTTTCCTCATTAGACGTCAGGATTTGAGAACGGAGCGGCTTGGAGAAGTCGAGGAGGACCTTCACCTTGAGGAATTTGCGCGCTGTATCCGAGCACAAAAACAACCCGACTTCGAGCACCTTTCCGAGCGTGGCCTCGACCACTTTCTTCCCAAACTGCTTCGTACAGCAGTCCTCCCGTACCTCCCATAGTTGAACGCGGAAGGGTGCTATTGCAAGGTCGTCAAAGGTATGCTTGTTGATGGTAGGGGACCAGGCTCGCAAATGGAGAATCCTGTCCTTGATGACCCATGGCGATTGTTTCAGTACCCAAACTTTAATAGCTTCAGTTGGGAGAACAAATTCATATAGACCATGGGCAACCATCCTGATTCTGATCCGACTTCGTCCCTGCCAAGGGTTTTTTACCGACTCCCACAACTCAGTTATGGAGAATTGATTCTCTGAGAAGAGGTGACCCAACACCGTGCGAGCCCTAAGCATCTTCTCCGTTTGGACGTCCTCCAAAGAGAACTCGACAATCTGGTCCTTAGCAACGTGCGACATGGTATGCAGCTGCAAGGAAAGATGTTCATCATAAGTATCACATGGCATTACAGCCTCATCATCGTGAAGGGAGTCAAACACCGACCAAGGAAAGCAGGATTGTGGGACAGCAAGGATTCGAAACAAGGCTGAATCCAGCCAAAGCCAAAAACTGCCCCCGACCCCATTTATTTCCCACGTACCTGTGTAGCGGTCTTTGATGTCAATGGCGGCACTGGTTTCAGCTTCGGAGAACTGCTCTTGCTGTTGAGAGGGCGTGTGAGCGTCTCGTTGAAAGCCAGTCTTTAAATAAAAGGCCGAAGTGCAACGCCCCATTGGCAGCGAGAGACCTAGTCGGGTTGGGACTCGGCATTCTATTTTAATTTTTTTTTTGAATTGTTGTTCCAAGAAGAATCATTGGATTGACGTCGACAGTTACGTGAACAAGTAACAGCTGAAAAACCCAAACCGTTACAGCGAATCAAATGCCTCTGAGAATCCGGATTGGTTACGATAGTGGTGGCCGGTGGAGCCGGCTGAAGTGCCGTGTTACACAGTAACTGGCTGAACCTTGACGGCCGGCGTCCGGGAAACTTTCCGGCCATTTTATCCCACTATGTTGAATGAGAAAACTCGCCCCATCTCGGGATCTGAGTTTAAACTCAGTGGTTGTACTTGGGGAGATGTCATCCTTCTCCTGGACATCTCTATTACGGACGGGGATCGGGTGAACGTCCCCTTCATCCCATATCATTTCACTTGCCGACGGTAACGTGAATCTCCACACCTTCAATTTTCATGTCCACCGTTTTTTACTTGGATGTTGTTCCAAGGCGGCCTCTTTCACCCTAGGAGAACTGCGCAATCTTTTGAAGTTCCCATGCTTAGCACTAGGGGGAATTTGCTTAGTTCCAGGTCGATTCTTCAGCCGGAGCTTCAGAAGCAGTCTGCGCCGGTTGATATCCTGACAGGGTGTCGGGATCGCTTGCTGCTGCTTCCTGTCTTGATTTGCGATGGCCACTTTCAAGATCCTCACGCAAAACCGCAGGAGGAGATGGCCGGAGATTTGGAAGAGTTCCAGGAGAGAGGCGAGAGCCTCTGTCCACATTTTTTTTTTGTAATTATCAGGGTTATTAAAATGGAAGAGCAACGAGGACGCGAGCCCAAGAAGGACTCAACCAAGCTGCCTTAGAGAGACAAATCTACTCGTGATCCCTTGAATGCTCTCGAGGAGAGGGTCTCGAAGGTAGAGGCGAAGTTTTTTGACCACATCACCATGTTTGAAGACATGGAGATGAACGTCGACCAAATCGCCACGGAGGTGCATACCTTGAAGGGTGACGTGCAAGGTGTGGCTTCTCGAATGACGTGGTTGGAGGTGGGTTAGGAATATTTTCAAAATGAGTTTCTAACCATGATCACCAACGCCATCGACTCTTTGAAGGAGAACGTTCGGGCAGAGATGACCAATGTGAGATAGGAGTTTGACGAGCTGAAAGGAGAGCTCAATCTCGTCAAGCTAGTCGTGGCTAACAAACTTGTCACGACAAATCTACCCCAAGAATGGATGTTCCAAGGCCGAAGAATTTTGAAGGGACGAGGAACGCGAGAGAATTGTAAAATTTCTTCTGGAGTCTTGAGAAATATTTCAAGGCTTCGGGCACCAATGACAATGAAGTCATGGTGCGCACCGCCTCACTATACTTGATCGATATGACCATGGTGCGGTAGAGTAGGCGCCAAGGAGACATCCACATATGCACGTGTGAGATGAACACGTGGGAAGATTTTCGAAGGGAAATCAAGAAGCAATTTTATCCAGAGAATGTAGAAATGGAGGCTCGTGCGTAGCTCCGACAACTCACCCACACTGGTAGGATTCGTGAGTATGTCAAAGAATTCTCGGAGTTGTTACTTGAGATCCACGATTATCCAGACAAGGATGCCTTGTTCGTGTTCTTGTAGGCTTACTACCATGGGCGAGGTTGGAGCTACAACGACGAGGTGTACAAGACCTTGCCTCGACAATGGCGATTATTGAGTCCCTTGTCAAGTATCAGAGGCCGGAGGAGCAAGAAGCATTCAACAACAATGGTGGGAGAGACCATGATGACTACTCCAATAAGAGCAAGATGATACAATAATGTGGTGAAGCACAAAGGTTTAGCATCCCGTACAAGAAGAAGAGAGGATGGTTAAATACAGTAAATTCGGAAGCCACACCAACACATGGAGTTGCTCGCAAGGTGCGGATCACCCTTGGAGATTGCGCGAGAGAGGCGGACTTTCATGTGGTGTCGATGGAGGATTACCCGGTCATCATCGACATAGACTTTTTGTACGAGAAGAAAGCTTTTCTGATTCCCTTCTAGAATTCGATGCTCATATTCAAAGGAGAAAAGCTATGCAAGGTGCCACTATTGAGAAAGGAAGACAGAGCTTTAAAGGCTTGCTTTGCAATGCAAGTTGCGGCCACAGAAGCAAGGACCAAGATGGAGCGGGTGGGAAGCTCGAAGTCTTGACGGAAGAAGACCACGACAAAGAGGGTGCTACATCTTGGGGCTATGAGATTTATGCATGAGCCAGGGCCACCCTTGTCTCACCATTAAGCACATCGTCACCACACCAACAATGACGCTGATGCAAAGAATGCGACACGACAAGAACATCATGAATTTGGTGGGGGAGAATATCACGATAAGATTCTAGAATTCTATAGAAGGGTGTAGTTACATGCATGTATCTTTAGATTGGTGCATCATTGTACATGCATCCATATTTATTATGATTCATGTATTGGGGGCACTATTTAGCTTCATCCATTAATGATGGCCTACATACATTGTACTTGATGGAGAGGATGCCTATATAAGCAACCCTCTCCCTCATTTGTCATTCATCTAGAAATTATTCATCCACAAATTAAGAGCTTTCCATCTAATGATGGCAATTTGAACCCGCCCTGACCCGCAATGGGGAAGGTATTACCCGACCCGCAGTAGCGTGGGCCGAGACATGGGTATCTACTTCCGACCCGCCTGCCCGCCCCGTCGTTTTATCGTAAAAAGTAAAATTTGCGTATGTTTTATTCAAATAACATGTTAAAGTGGGTCGACCTGCCCTGCCCCGCCCTGTACCCGCGCAAGTTTTACCCGCCCCGACCCATAATAATGTGGGTCGGGGCATGTGTATTGAGGTATCCGCCCCGCCCCATATTTCCTTCTATATAATTTTCTCCATACTTGTGATTTTGAGTGCATATGTGGTAGGCTGACTGAGTGCTCGAACGAGATTTGAGTGATAACTGCTGCACGACGAAGAGTTTGGCCGTACTCGATGGAAGCCAAGGAAAATGTGTATTTTCCTTCGTGCCCGTCCAAATAAATGAACCCAAACCTCTTGATATATGACATGTCATCGTCATCCTTGCTAAAAATCCATAAACTGCCCGCTTTGCCTCCCTCTCCTGCTCAACTACTTTCTTCTTCTTGTTTTATATTACACTTGTTGATGCTTCTCCGGTTACGTTACTCAGTTCCTCCACCGATCAATCATGCTTGGAGCTCCTCCCTCTCAATTCCATCTATGTTAGCGCTCGCGGATTCTCTCCGCTCACGCAATTCTCACTTCCGACAATTCTCTCTCATCGCCATCTTAATCTTCTTCTGATTGGCTTCTTTGTTTGTCAATTCGATTCCGTCTCCCACCTACGCACGCTAATCTTTCCTCCTGTCCTGCAAGTCGTCTCATGGAAGCTGATGCATTACAATTCTTGGCAGCTATATTATTATCATCATTATTATTATTAGTTTTAGTTATTGTTTAGGAATCATCTTAATTATTAAAGTGTTTAAGGTAGTTTCTTTAGGATTAAGTTATGGTATCCTTGTAGGATTGGTAAGTGGTTAGGTTTTCTGGTTGTACTATAAATATGTACTTTGTTTCTACGTTTTAATCAGTCAATGAATAATAAAAACCCCTAATCTCGTGTCTTTA
This sequence comes from Linum tenue, assembly GCA_946122785.1. Lineage (NCBI taxonomy): Eukaryota > Viridiplantae > Streptophyta > Magnoliopsida > Malpighiales > Linaceae > Linum > Linum tenue. Next base: position 39,250,696 of record CAMGYJ010000008.1, read on the forward strand.
GTTTTCTAGTTCTTACGATTTACGCGATGGACGAAACGATCGTCCATCAGAAGCTCTTCCGGAGTTGGCCGATCCGGAAATGCCAGTGACAGACAATGGCGACTACCTCCCTTCCTCGCTCCTCCTACCAGGTCCGCTCTCCTTACCTCCTAGCTTCCAATTGTTGTTAGTGGGTGTTCACGTTTGGTAGTGAACTGATTTGCCGTTTTTTTTTTAATTCCTTCACAATGTTTAGTTTAGCTGCCCACCCCTTTTCTCATTTTGTGAGGGGAGTTTGCTGTGGAGAAGTTTATGGATGCCCTACCCGGAGAGAACGATGGGGTAAGGGTTTTGGATTATTGGGGCTCTCTGTTGGTTTACTTTCTTTGGCGCCATTCAAATCCATTGCTTGGTTGTGATCGCAGATTTGTCCGGATCTTTTCCAGGTGGAGGTGGGAAGAATATTGTGGGAAAACTTGGACATGAATGAAGTACGGTTCTTTGTCTTCTCTGGTTCTTTGTCTTGTCTTCCTATGCAACTCACTACTTTCTTTTTGTCTCTTCCCATCTCTGTCCCATTACAAATTTTTTCATATCAAGTATGACCATACTCCATTTCCATGTTCTCAATGTTCCCAGCCTTATTATTAGTTTCTCTCTTCGCGTTTCAGGTTCAACCGTTCAAATGGTGAGGATCAATAAGAGAGTAGTTAACACATTTTAAGTCGTTGGTATTGAACTTAGCTTGTGAATCTGCAGCCAGGGGAAAATGATATGCCAAGTGTTGATGCAAGGCCCTCAGAATATGTGGCCAACAGCTGCAAGGTACTTTCATGTGACATTCATGGCTTTGAGTATAAATTTAGCTACTCCAGGTTTTGTTCATTGGAATGATAAAATGGAAGATGCAAGGTTCAAATTGTTTCGTTTGAACCTTGTATCTGGTGAACACAACTGACAGTACTGAGGCTTAGCTTCTCCCTCAGGTTGATGGGGAAGTCGAGTTTCGTGGGCATGCATGGTTATATTAATATGACACCACACTACTCTGTAAACTGTGTACTCAAATATATCAAAGATAGATAGTAATAACTAATAAGCATTAGAAAACAGGTGTAGTTGACTGGTCTGAACAAATTAAGATTGGTCATCATATTATGATATGAGTTCCGACTCAACTAAAAGGGACAGAATTAACATCCTATGTTGTACAAGTTTACCAATGAAGAATCATGAGATGTCCAGGCTGTTGGAATGTGAAATCAAAAGGATTTGTTTTGTATTCGTCTGTAAAACAAATGATTTCACTGACTTGTGAAATAATGACAGTGCAATTGTACAGTGGAGACGTGACGAGTGGGTCCCTGCCGCCACCTTATTCTGAATATGGATGACGCATGCATTTAACTTTTCCTTTTCAGGCGCGTTAAATAGATAGATATATGATGTTTCAGCAGCAGCAGGAGCAAAGAAATATTTAATTTGGGTTCAAAACGTTGGCTCACTGTCGAGGATCTGTACGGCAGAAAGAAGGAATCCTTGGGTTGAGCCGCCGAGGCCTCATGAGTAGCATAGTGTCCTCATCTCCCCAAAGCGCATAAGCTTCTTCGCCATGGACAGCATCGTCTCCAATCTCGAGGTCCTCTTCCTTCATCCTCAGATCAATAATCCATCCAATCACAATGCATATCAAGCTCGTGACCACCACGTTCCACAGAGTAATGAAGCCTGCTCCCGCGAACTGACAGCCCATCTGTTTGAGCCCGTCTGCGAGCCTCCTCGAGCCCGAGACGCTGTAAACGAGGCCGGTCCCGTAGGTGGAGGTCGGGTACATGATCCTCAGAAGCTTGGGCTTGGCGAACAGCCCGGACACGACCCCTCCCATGACCCCAGCCACCGCGTGGGTGTGGAAGACGGCGAGCGTGTCGTCCACGCTCTGGAAGAAGGCGGACCTCTTGTGCAGCACCATCATGGTGTACCAGGGGACCGAACCGGAGAGAGCTCCCATGAGGACAGCTGTCCAGGGGTCCACCACGCCGGCGCCCGGGGTGATGCAGACGAGCCCCGTGATCATACCTTGGACGGCTCCGATGACGGAGCTCTTCTTGTAGACAACCATGTCGAGCGAAACCCAAATGAGGATGCTGGTCGCTGTGCAGAGATGTGTGTTGAAGATGGCGAGCGAAGCGATCAAGCTGGCGGCGAAGGGGGAGCCGCCGTTGAACCCTGTCCACCCCAGCCACAGGAAACCTGCTCCCGCCAGCATGTGGATTATGTTGTTGGGCGGGAAGTGCTGCCTGTCACGCGCGTGCCTGGGTCCCACCTATATATTTATATCCGCGCGCGCCCAAGTTGGGTCTTTTCTTTTTTGGTGTAAATGAATGTTAAGTGATGAAACGAAACTAGAAGAGAAGAATGAAATGTAATTACCCAGAAAGCAGCGGTGAAACCGGCGATGCCGGAGGAGAGGTGAATGACGAAGCCACCGGCGTAGTCTATGATGCAACCGCCGAGGAAGCCGCCGCCCCAGATTGCGTAAGCTCCGACAGTGTAGCTGAAGGTGAGCCAGAGAGGGACGAACAACATCCAAGCGTAGAAGTTCATCCTTCCCAGTAAGGAGCCCGCGAGGAGTATGACGGTGATCGCAGCGAACGCGAACTGGTAGAAGACGTAGTCCGCCATGGGCACCCATCCGATTTTGGACTGGCGGAGGAGGTAGGTTTCGGTGGCGGAGAAGGCCGGGTTGGCCACCAGGTGAGGGTTCTTCCTCAGGGTACCAAAGGCCATGTGATGAGCCCACAGGACCCAGCAGAGAAGCACGGCGGCGAAAGCGTAGAGGGCCATGAAGGCAGAGTTGACCGCCCATTTCTTCTTCACCACGCTGCCGTAGAGGATGACGAGGCCCGGGACGCTCTGGATGCACACCAGGTTGGTGGCGATGAGCTGCCACGCGTTGTCGCCTTTGTTGTTCCACAAGGGAGACCCTTCGTCTGTGGCCAGGGCAGATGGTAAGGACAGAGGAGGGTTTATATAGTCTGAATAGTTCATGGGAAAACCAGAAGATCGAAGAGCAGAGAAATGGAAGAGGAGGGGAAGAAGGGAATCTCCTGTGGAATTTTGAGGGGATATGTGGGTTAGGGGATGCGATATAAAGAAAGGAGGGTTTTTGGAGTTACTTGTTGGAGGGGGCATTGGATTAATCGATCTCCTAAGGGTTTCGATTCACAATAATAAAATACTGGTCTGCCTCTGCCTCTGCCTCTGCCTCTGCCTAGGATTCTCAAGTAAAGTGTTCAAGAAATTATCATACAGCTGTGGACAGGACAAGTCGATCGTGTGTTGTGATTCATCCTAGAATTGGGAGTTGGCTCCTTGGCGGTATATCAGATTCAGCAGCAGCCCCACTACAAAAAATGTGGGCTTTGCCAAGGGTTTGATAGCAGGGGTTTTATTGACCCTTGATAATGTTTCTAAATTTTACTTTATCATCGGTTCTTTTCAGGGGTTACAAAACCCTTATTAAAAATATTTTCCACTGCTGCCAAGTGCTAAACAATAAATTAATTACTTTTTCCTTGTTTCTAAATTTTACTTTTATCTCAAATTCACAGACAAAGTCGATTGAAGTTTCTGTTGTGAACCAGCTCTGTTATTTTGGGTAGAAACTAGAAAGAGAAAGCAATCGTCCCCTCTCTACCGTTTCTCGCATTCCCGTCGGCATCTGTCGTTCCTTCTTTCATCCTCATCGATCCCTATCCCTAGAACATACCGCCAACATCGATTTTCTTCATCGCCACCTCTGTGGAGTTTACCAACTTCGAAGTCAAACAAACCTCAAATCCCTCCTTTCTACTCCTTCATTGTCGTCGCTTCCGTCATCGTCGATTTTGCGATAGAGTTTGTGAGATTGAGATCTGATTTGATCAGGCCTGGCAGCTCAGAGTAGCAATCGATGTTGGAAAGAAGTAGTGCAGGAGCGGTGGACACATGCAATGGTGGATCTGCACTCTGCAGCGACGAACCTTCCCGAACTCGAGTTACCACAATTGTTGATGTTCGATGACCAAAGCAGCGACAGGTGAGATTGATTGTAGAATCACATCTTCTGGTGTTAGCTAATTGAAATCGGGAAGCTGAATTCCAATTTTCAGTTAAGTAGCAGCCTCTGAAGTTGTTCTATTCTGTGATTCTAAGGGCTGACAAGAGACTAGGGTTTCCATACTTAGAGGCGTTGTTCAATGGAATTGTTGATTTACTTGGGAAGGAGAGGGAATTCAACTTTGCGTGGTCTCTGATTCTTGATAGGATTGGAGGAGATGAAGCCCTTCGTTTTGTTTCCAGTGATACATTTGTCATTGCCATCAGAGGTGTGCTCGTGCAGGTAGTAGAATACTTGCTGAGCTATTCACTGGAGGAGGTATGGTTTTGAATTTTGCACAGAATGTGATGGCACATAACAGAGATAATGTCTGATGTTACTGCAATTCCCCCAGTCATTAGGCAAGTTTAGTCGGTGGGTAAGTTCCCTTTCTGTCTCCAAAATCCCTGAAGTATTCAAATCATTTGTGTCTTTTGGATTGTTCTCCTAGCTTCATTTTTCGTGCCTAATTATCAGTGTTCAAGAAGACGCGATTAATCTCTCGCCTAGGCGCGATTAATAGTTGGCCAGGACAAAATTGCCCCGTCTAGCCCTGGGCGATTGATCTAGGCACCTAGGCACTCGGAGGCGCGTTTTCACTCTGGTGGGCGACGCCCATAACAACTAATAAAGGGGGAAAGTGTAGCCTTTTTTTGAAAATCCCAAACCCTATTCTATTTCCCATTTCCATTCGACCAGCCGCTCCCCCTCATCGACCAGCAGTGAGATCCCTCCTCATTGTTGGCGACTTGGGATGTTTGGGATTGTGGAAAAGGGTTGTATGTGAATATGAATGGATGAATAATGATATGGCAATTTGGGTTTTTGTGGAATATGGCTTATCTATCGTATTTTTTTGCAACGTTTAATCTCGCCTAGGCAACGATTAATCGGCCTGGGCGCTGGGCGGTGCCTCCTCGCCTAGATAGCGCCTAGCGTCTTCTGGAACATTGGCAATTATTGTTTTGTTCTTAAACTCTTGTTCTTGACTATATATGCAGGTTGTAATTGCCATAAAATATCATGGAGAGCATTTGTTGGGAGGTTTGTACACTGGGATTAACTATTACACATTACTATGGCAAGCAAAATGCTAAATTCTCTTTAAGCTCTCTCAATACACAATTTGTTTCATGTTATTTAGTAAATATGGCTCCTGGTTGAAATGGTCCTTTAGGTGGAAGACCACAGGGGATTGCAAGTGCAGCCTCACAAGGCTATTGTTGGAGCTAATGCTTTTGCTCATGAAATTGGGATACATAAGGTTAGCTTGCAATTACAACTCATTTTCCAGCTTGGATTGATCTTTAGGATCCTACTTTTGTTGTGCTGAGTTTTCCATTTCAAGTAATTTATGGAAATATGATGTAAAGAGCATCTAGTAAAATAACGGGAAGTAATATCACTATATCAGCATATTGTTTGGTGAGGAAGATATTAACTAACATTAGTTTAGTGTGATAACATTAGTTTGGTGGAGAATCAAGGTCCTTCTTGATCCTTGAGCTGAGCTAAATGGAATTTATTTGTGTTCTGCAGGATCAAGATGGAGTATTGCAAATAGCTGATGATGTAAGAAACTCCTTTGCCTTTTATCTTCTCCTTAACTATTTGCCTCTTACTTTCTTCATTGTTGCTTCTCTAGTTGATATACTTCATTCACCACTCGTAGTTTGATCAAATTTATGTTTATGATCTTGCTCTAAATGTCAAAAAGAGTAGAAACTGTGGCAATCATAGACCAAAAAAAATCTCGCTCTTCTCTGGTAAGAAATGCAAGCTTAGTGGTAGGAAATGGGTGGCTATTTTAGAATACAATGATTTAATACTGTTGCAACTTTAAAACAGTAGTCTTTTGATTGAAAGATATAAAAATATCTGTTCCTGATTGTCTGTCAACGGAACAGGATCTTTTGGAGGACTCGGCTATCTTAAGTGCAATTGATGTGGAGACTGAATTTAACGAACTGGTGGTACGTGAAACTACTTTTTTTATGTGTGACCAATTGTGGATGCACTAGATGATGGAATTAGCTCATGAATGATTGATAAATTCAATTGCAGGAGGAAGAAGATGCTCTTATGGAATCTTTGATGGGCAAAAGTTGATTGCAAAAATTGTAAACACCATCAACATGTAAGCACATCACTCTTTTTACTGAATTCTCGTCCTCAGTAGTTGCGTGAATGCGGCATGCTTCAAATTTTTAACTGTCTGGGTGGGGTTTCTTAAGCAAAATAATGATAGACCAAGATAGTATGAATCACAGAAGGCCTAAAATTACATAACAGTAATCTGGAGCGGATCCCCATTGGATTCTTCCAGTATTACCAGTAGATTGTCTGTTGTGTTTAGGAACTCTTTGGGAACATGGTACCTGCATGAATGGAAATTCAACATGGTAATCATAATTACTTGGGAAACCTGTTGCTCATGATTAAAGGCCTGATAATATACCTAGTAGGCTGAAAAAATGAACAAACTAAAAAACAGAGGCCAACACATAGTTGAATGGGGTTGATGTGCGGGATAGGCGAGGCCCACAATGAGTAATAGTGATATTTTTTACTCTGAAATTCTCTTTGGTACATTCGTTTACATATGTTTTTCTCTTATGGCTGTGTTGAGGACTTATTTCTCCCCTTCAATGAACCCACTCTTAAAATCGCCTGTCCTTGTGGAGTGACTCGAAATTTGTTATATTTGGTCCAGGATGGAATGTTAAAGCATAAAGGAATGTATGAGGTTATAGCTCCTGAAGATATTGGTCTTGAGAGAGCCAATGAAGCCGGTATTGTCCTTGGGAAACTTAGGCATCATCCATCTTATCGCACTTTGTGGAACATAATGGTATCTTGATACATTTACTATCTTGCTCAGTATCACATTGGCACTTTCTTAGTATTGAAATGGCAAATATGCTAGGCAAAAATGGAGTGAACCGTGAAGCAAAAACTTCTTTCGAGGATGGAACAAATGATATTGACGGGGAAACATGTTAGAACATAGACTATTTAGAATGTTTAATGAATGATTTGTTTTTATATTTTTTTTTAAGATTATAAATCATAGAATTTGTGGCGGAAAGAATTATTTGTGTTGTTCAACCATTTGTAGGTTTTTTTTATATAATAAAGTTAAATATTGACGGCCCCCTCGCTAGCTGTTTGACTTCTGTTGCAAGAAAAAGGTCAAATTTTGAAAGATACCCATTTTTTTTTTTACAGTTTTTTTAATGTCAGTGTGAGTACCGTGATCTGTGTATTTCAGATATGTTGGAAGAATGTGCCTTATGAATGCCAACACGTACGTACTGGTTTAGAGCTCCAGCTTGCCTACACTCTGTCTATAACTATAAGGGAGCAGAATTTTTGTGGAAAAAATCCCAAAGTACACTAGTTTTTAAAAAAAAATTCCCAAAATACATAAGTTATAAAAAAAATTCCAAAAGTACACATGTTTGAGCATCACCGTTTTAGACAAAAACGGTGAAGGTCATCACCGCTTTTGACCAAGACGGTGAATACTTCACCGTTTCAAACTAAAACGGTGAAGGGTTCACCGCGTTTGTTAAGAACGGTGAATACTTCACCGTTTTAAACAAAAACGGTGAAGCCTTCATTTGAATTCCAAGTATTTTGATAACTCTAAATGGTTCTCCTCGTCGATACGATCGCGCTGCCGAAAACGGCTCGTCATTTCGACCTCAAACGAATAAGATACGCGCGTTTTAGTTTTTAGTACGCAAAAGTTACTTTAACGACATGTGCAGCTTTGAACTCACTTATCTCACTCGTTTGGACTCGGAATTGAGATCTGTAAAATTCTATGTGATCGTGGTTGATTTTCCCAACTTTTTTGTGTTGAGGGAAGATAATGATTCTTGATAAAATGATCCAGAATATTCATTCGACAACTTAAGTGCGTAGGATAGTTTTTAGACCATGCAAACTCAAATAACAACACCTAAAAATCACAAAAACAACATTGATAGTTCACTACAATGATAAAACGATAAATTCACTCATTTGCTTCATTTTGGCCCCCATCTCCACCTCTTCCTCCTCGTCCTCCACGAGTTTGTTGTTGCGGATGTTGGAATTGAGAGAACCATATGTAACAACATCATGGGTTCTCTTAATTCCAACATCCGCAACAACAAACTCCGAACCCCCCGATCATTCGTCAAGCTACCGGTCCAACTCAGCCACCACCACCACCATATGTAACCCCAGTTGGGGCTCGGGTCAAGAGAAATCCGCGACCAGCCGTTGAGCGAGCCCGCCAAGAAGCAGTGGCGGAGGGGGGAAGAAGGGGTCGAGGACGTCGTGGAGGACGAGGAGGAAGAGGTGGAGATAGGGGCCAAAATGAAGCAAATGAGTGAATTTATCATTTTATCATTGTAGTGAACTATCAATGTTGTTTTTGTGATTTTTAGGTGTTGTTATTTGAGTTTGCATTGTCTAAAAACTATCCTACGCACTTAAGTTGTCGAATGAATATTCTGGATCATTTTATCAAGAATCATTATCTTCCCTCAACACAAAAAGGTTGGGAAAATCAACCACGATCACATAGAATTTTACAGATCTCAATTCCGAGTCCAAACGAGTGAGATAAGTGAGTTCAAAGCTGCACATGTCGTTAAAGTAACTTTTGCGTACTAAAAACTAAAACGCGCGTATCTTATTCGTTTGAGGTCGAAATGACGAGCCGTTTTCGGCAGCGCGATCGTATCGACGAGGAGAACCATTTAGAGTTATCAAAATACTTGGAATTCAAATGAAGGCTTCACCGTTTTTGTTTAAAACGGTGAAGTATTCACCGTTCTTAACAAACGCGGTGAACCCTTCACCGTTTTAGTTTGAAACGGTGAAGTATTCACCGTCTTGGTCAAAAGCGGTGATGACCTTCACCGTTTTTGTCTAAAACGGTGATGCTCAAACATGTGTACTTTTGGAATTTTTTTTATAACTTATGTATTTTGGGAAATTTTTTTAAAAACTAGTGTACTTTGGGATTTTTTCCGAATTTTTGTTGGGTAATAGTAGTTTAGTCATCCATCTGCCTGTAATCCATCTACCAACAAGGGCTATGCTTTGATGGACTTAATACTTGGATATTGCAAGCAGTGGCGGATCCAGAACCGGTTAGAGAATTGGGCCGCATTTAATAAGCGATGGAGAGGGTTGTGCCATAATCCAATAAACACTGAAATATATATCCAAAATAAAAAATTTACAAGTACTACACGAGCTTTGGATCCGAAGAGAGCGAGGCCGTGGCCCAGGGGCGGCCCCCCTAGATCCGCTGTTGATTGCTAATTAATTAATAGCATAAGTACAATGCACTATTCCTTACGAAAATCTCTCTAGAAGTTGCTGTTCATTAGTGTTGTGATTAGCCAGGGTAAAATACCTCGCGTGCCACTTAAGTTTGATAATTGGGGTACACATACCACTTAAGTTAGAATAGTGTGTCGGGTATCATTAATGTCGTCAAAATGTGCATCCGTCTACTTTTCCATCCAACCCAAACTTTTAATTACTTTTTGATACCCAAAACTTTTAAAAACATCAAAAACTATATTTCAACAAGTTTTATCTAATATAATAATTAAAAAAACCTTCTAAACATATTATTACTAGAATGACTGATCAATTTTGTAATAAAATAGATAAATTAGTAAAAATAATAAACGAATATCAAAAGGAATAATAAATATACTAGAATATAATAATAAATATTTAAATTTAATATTAGAATATCTATTTAAACTCCTAATTCAATTAGAAGCACCATTAGAAATAATTAAACATATTCCACTAATTGTAAAAATTTAGAACAAAAGTAGATGGGAAGTAGCTAAATAATAAATAAAATAAAAAATCTAGTAAAAAATGTAGAAAAGAAAATATGACTATAAAAACTACAACATTTCTTAGTTACAACATTCATGGAATAATAATTCAATTATTAGAATCATGTTTGAAAATAATTATAATGATAATTAATTCTAAATTTTCTATTCAAAAATTGGTTTGGTATCAAGTATTAAAAAAGGATTCTAACTAAACAATAAAAAATGATATTTTTCATAACCCCAAATGATTTTTTTTATAATAAGAAAAGTAGAAGGACCAATTATGAAATTTAGAAAACGGAATATTCTAAAATATTCTGTCAACTTTAACGGAATGCACTTAGCAATAAACTTAAGTGGTACCGGGTGCACATATAATAGAGTGGTTAATTGCGTGGTTGGTCACTGAGATTACAAAAAACATTTAAATTTGGTCACTCGAAATATTTAAATCCATTGATGGTACTTGAGTTTACTGAAACCGTTCATATTTGGTCACTCTTCGTCCAACTTCGTTAACTTTTGCTTACGTGGCAATCAACTCTAAAAGTTGACCGTTAAATGTGTGACGTGGCAATTCATAAATAAATAAATAAATAAATAAAATTTAATTTTTTAAAATTTCCACCTCATTTCTAACTATTAAAAATATAAAAATAAAATTATAAATTATTAAAATTCAGAACGTGTATCGATGCAGAATTGGTGGATACTGCCCAGAAATGGAAAACTAGCATTCACACAAAACCTTTATCCAATATCTTACGTGTGTCTAGTGTGGAGATTATCCTCATGCAGTGGCGTTCTCTTGAGCGGTTGTCTTCTTCTTCCCCGATGCAAAGGAATTCAGGAGGTTTAGCAGGGGGAGAATTACCCCTGCTTGAATCAAACACCCTCTGTTGAAGATGTTGGATTTGGAAAGCAATCGGACCTCGTACGCCGCCTTGTTCTTCTCCTTTGCCGTTCCGAAGACCAGCATCCTAGCAAGAAACCACCGCCGTTTGTGGTCAAGAATGCGGCGGCGGAGAACAATAGAAAGGATTCTCTGTTAGTTCTTAATTTTACTAATTTATAATTTTTTTTTTATATTTTTATTAGTTAGAAATGAGGTGAACATTTTAAAAAAATTATTTTTTATTTATTTAATTATTTTTTAATTTCCACGTCACACATTTAACGGTCAACTTTTAGAGTTGACTGCCACATATGCAAAAGTTAACGGAGTTGGACGGAGAGTGACTAAACGTGAATGGTTTCAGTAAACTGAAGTACCACAAATGAATTTAAATATTTCAAGTGACCAAACTTGAACGTTTTTCGTAATCTCAGTGACCAACCATGCAATTAACTCTATAATAGAGTTTAGTGGTACTCGACGCCCTATTCAAACTTAAGTGGTATGTCTACCCCAATTCTCAAACTTAAGTGACACTCGAGGTATTTTACCCGATTAGCTGCGAACATACCAACCCAAACTTCAACCCAAACTTCCGGGGGAAAATCAAAATCCCTTTTATATTCTTCTTACGACATTTTCTTTTTTATCATCCCTTATTATTATCATAATCAAGTTGACCCTATAGTTCAACCCAGAAAAGTTCATAGAGCTCAAAGTCTCATCTCTCAGAATTCTCAATGCCTTAGTGTTCTCTAGATCCCAAGTCAGTATGGGGTTTAACGGTATATGAAGCAATTTAACTACATAACAAAATACATATCTTTCTATAAATCAATGTTTACAAAATCGTACCGTACCAGCAATTCGGCGATAAAAACGTCTAAGAGAGCCCAAGTCAGTATGGGGTTTAACGGTATGAAAAACTTGAACGACAGTAAAACCAAGATTTCAACATAAATCATCTACAACAGAACTTTCCTAGTTTTACAATCCTTGATTTAGAGAAGGATATGTATTTCTTATGTATCAAAACAGTTGAACCACAGTTAAACCAAAATTTCAACATAAATCCCATACCACTAAATTTTTCAGTATAACCTCCTCTATCATTTTACAATACTTAATTTATAGAAAGATATGTATTTCTTATGTATATTTTATTACATATATTCGGCTTAATATAAGTTTGATTGAACCAAATTTCGTTATTATTAACTTTGTTAACCATCTCATCAATTTATTTTACACAAAGGTTTTGCAATGTCAATTATTTCTTACATAATAGTTTAATCAAATGTGATGCTTTTGTAGCTTAATTACTTTGTTACGAACTAAGACTCCTTTATTATTAACAAAAATATTCAACATCTCATTAATTTTAATTGCACAATGTTTCTTAAGCTCAGTTAACTGACATAACAATTTAATAAGATATGATACATTTTGTAACTCAATTTTACAATTAAATCACACATTACGGAAACTTTAGGCAACACCGCTCTATAACAGTTACATAGATTACATATATATTATGCTAAATCTATAGAGTGGTTTTATCAACTAAACAAACGTATCATGTAAGTCTTACGTGATATAAATTTGAACGAAAATTTATTCATTATTAACTAAATTGTTGATCATCTTATCAATTTATTCATTTTTTTGCCAACATAAAAATCAAGTTTAAATGGACATTCCTTTGTTATACTAAATTCATGACTATCTTATCTGTTTGCATTAGTTCTATAAGTTAAATTCTTTTTACATAACCTTTTAATTAATTGTAATATTTTTCATAACTTAATTTCTCTATTAAGAACTAAAATTCCTTCATTATTAATAAAATGTTTGCCATGTTATTGATTTGCATTACAAAATATTTTCTAAGATCAATTAACTTTTATATAATAGTTTAATCAAATGGGATACTTTCAGTAATTTAAATTTATTATTATACCACACATTACAAAAGATTTGCAAAACGCCGATCTATAACTGTTATGTAAGTATGAATGCATTACGATGCTCTATCACGGCGATTAGAATAGTTATTTCTCATGTATCAATTAAACAAACATATGATATAAGTCTTTTGTAATGATTAAGACATTACATAAAAATTATAAAACTATCTAACCTAAACTATTTTGTGAATTATTTGATTTCAACATAATAATTAAATAAGCGAATGAAATTTTAAATATAGTTAATTACTTACCACTGCGGAGCGTAGATAAAAAAAACTAGTAATACTTAAATCCAATCCACTTAAATCTCACAAGTTTTTTTACCCGCCCGTTGGCCATTCCAAATTGATTTATTTTTCATTGTAATGTTCTATTTTTTATGGTTCATGTTATACATGAAATTTTTAATCTCCTTTACCTTATTTCATTTTCATCTATTGTTTAACCATTTTGTATCTTTCAGTTATGAAATATTAATTTTATTAAATTAATTTTCTATCAATCATTCTTTAATGATTTATAAAGTTATGTCGGACCAGCCATTTAAGATATAAACATAAGAGATTATTATTTCCTAGCATGAAAAATTGACAAAGAAATTAAATAATTTAAAGGACACAAACGAAAAAATTTTAATAAGCAAATATGTTTCAATTAATAAAAAAATAAGTGAATAGTTTTTCCTTTTCTCTCCCTTCTCGTTTGTTGGTAAATGATAATAGAAAATACCGTGATCTAGATCCCATGAATATCGTGCAATATCAGTTATCCGTGCAATTTTGATAGGGCAAGAAATGATATTAGCATCCACATAATCAATCTTCCGCTTATTCATTTAATTTACCTTGGAATTGATCTAGCATAACCAACCAGAAACCGAACTATCGACTATCACTAATTTATTAAAATAGTATTTTCAACCGATTAAATCGTATATAAATACAATTATATTTAGTAGAGGGTTACATATTCAATGTAGAAAAAAAATGTTTTTGTACTTCATAACAACATAGACGAATAGTGAAAGTTTCCGACTTCAATACAACTCAATTTTTTCTATCTTACAAAGTCGTCATTCATGAACTGGATTGATACATCAATCCAAATAGTAGTCGGTAAGAAAACAATTAGGCGAAAATGAAAGATTTAATTAGGGATTCAATTAGGCCAAAATCTACTATAAGAAAACAAACAAATGTCATTGCAACACATGTAGAAATTAAAAGAACATCGACATAGACACCACAAAGACCACCACCACTTTCTTTCTTATTAGACCATCTACATTCATGAAAAAGCATTTCTATTTCAGATGTGGTCCATACTGCCACATTAGCCACTTTTTTCATTTCTCTACAAATCACTTTCATTTCCTCTACATCAATGAAATCCATTATCTATTTCATAGTGGACCACAAACCAAAAATACACTATCTCAAAACTCACAAAATAGAATAGAAATAAAGAAAGAAAAAGAAAAATAGCATAAAACGTGGGTGAAGCCCGCTCTTGCTCTTCCATTTGGTATTTCATTAAGTGGAAGATCCCACTTAAGGAAATAGGGCTCCGACAATGAAAGTGGAAATGAAAGTGCCACGTAGGATATGAAATAGCAACATGACAGCCGTTGTGGATGCTCTTAGTGACCTTTATAAACTCCACATATGATTCCATCTACTTATAAGTTATAACCTCTGCTACATACTACTTACTAACCATATCATCACCGTAAAGATAGCTAGTGGCATGTCACTCATGAACACAATAAACATAAAATCATCCTCTGATGGAGAATGGTAAGAACCATCACAACAATGTTTTCCATTTCAGCATTCAAGGAATAAGGCTGTTATAAGCCTCCAAGAATAAATTATTCAACCCAAGGAGAGATGCTCCAAATCCAAGCAATTAACCTTTCTAATTATCTATTACTTATTTGCATAAGAGTATACCCATAATAGAAAATCATAATACAAACTACCTGAAATTAAGAAGGAATTAATCAGTAGAATTGAGTCGGAAATTTACAACCCTGCCGCCATAATAAGAAAGTAATTAAGAAAAGAATGGGAAGAAGAGTACAACTCGGTCAGTCAACTACATGCATCCAAAGATCCATGGGTTCTCTTCGTCTTCGCAATGATATGATGAATGACACGCCAAAACACAACACCAAACTGCGACCAAGTGTAATCGCAGTCCGGGAATGCAGTAAAGTAGCAAGTTCTATTGTCAACCCGGGTCTAGATCTACTGCCTACTCCGTGATTATCTATTATCTAGCCAACTAAGTCGAGTGATTGTTTTTTAAAGCAAAAGCAGTAAAAAGCAGGAAATGGTTCGATTTTCTGAAGTCAAGGAAGAGTCACTCGGGAATGAGTCCCCCTAGCTCCTTAGTTAGGTTTCAATTGTAATTACCCTGGGTTGATTTACTGTTGATTAAACTGCGGAAGATCCGACAGTAGCTTGGAATCTCTTAAGCTGACCAAGCCCTCTCAGTCTAACTACCCGGCAGACGGCTAGTCTTCATCGGGATAGAAAGCTGAGGCTATGAACACAGAACTCCACTACTAGAATTGGATTCCAGTACAAAGCAGTAAACTGACTAACTCTCGTATAGCCAATCTCCTACTACCGAATGATGTAGCTCTAACAACCTAATCAGATTCTATCTATCTCAGGTTGTAGCAGAAATCAAGAAAAGCTGATCAGACTTCAATCAATTCAATGAATCATGCATCATTCGATTAAAACCAAATAGTATAATCATCCCAAGTCATTACAATCAAATCCCTAACACATGGAACTAGGGTTCTTCATACCCAAGTGAGAGAAAGGTTCTACTCCATAGAGAGAGAGAGAGGAAAATAGAAATCAGAGTAATCATACTCATACAGATGAGGAAAATCTGCTATGGGATGTCAATCTTCACTCCTGGGGACGCAATCTGGGCTTCAATGGTGAGAAATCCACTCCAAATAGCTCCTAGGGTTTGTTTTTGCTCCAGAAAATCGATCCTCTCACTTGTGGCTCGGAATTGGGTAAAAACTAAGATTTCCCGACTCACACGGGCAGGCCACACGGCCGTGTGGCTCACCTAGTTGCCCGTGTGGCTTCCAAAACGCTGCGTCTCGATTAATCGAACTTCAGGCTTCCCACACGGCCAGAGTCACACGGCCGTGTGAAATTTTCACCATGCCCGTGTTTGCTCTCGGCACAAACCACACGGCCACGAGCATGACTTGCACGGCCGTGTGGGTTTCATGAATGCCCGTGTGGCTTCCTCAGCACCTCGCCACGCGTCCGATCTTCGTCCAATC
This sequence comes from Linum tenue, assembly GCA_946122785.1. Classification (NCBI taxonomy): domain Eukaryota; kingdom Viridiplantae; phylum Streptophyta; class Magnoliopsida; order Malpighiales; family Linaceae; genus Linum; species Linum tenue. The sequence goes on from CAMGYJ010000008.1 coordinate 39,266,861, forward strand.
GCCCCCAAACTCGCTCCCAAGCCTCCATTCACGTACTAGGACCTAAAATATCACAAACAAGCACAACCTAGCGTGAAATCGGCCTAAAACGCGAGAATCCACATCTCAAATGGTGTAAGAATAGGGGCGAAAATATGTGTAATTAACGGTCTATCAAACTCCCCCACACTTAATCGTTTGCTTGTCCCCAAGCAAACCATGTCATACACAAGGTAAGCTCACATTTTCAATCATACCAACATTGGGGACAAGTCATAAAGGCACAGAACACGTGAATCATACTGGTTTTCAAACATCAACACATGAACAACTTCAATAGCAACCTGGACAACCACCACGAAGGACATTCGAGTGCAGCAAAATCGAGTAAAGGAAGAGTCTCCCTTCTGTTCACCAACCAACCTAGACTTGACTCAACCACTTACTCAAAACAGTCACCTCATGCATCCAACTCAAGACATCAGAATAGAGACCGAGCAATCTATGTCCTCACCGGGGTACAAGAGTATTTATAATATGAAAATGAACCACTCACTCTCGACCAGTGGGGTCAGGACAATTTGATGCGAAAAATGCGCATGCTTATTCTCTCAATCCCTAACATCTCTTCACCATGATGGCAGCCTATAAATGCTAGAGTTCACATATGGGGTGTCACCACTAACTAATCCGGAGGTCTTAGACACAGGTTCAAATGACTGGCTAGGATCTTGAACATGGGGAAAAGGCCTTTTAGGTGGTGGAAGTATTCATAGCACAAGGTTCCACATTTCCAAACCCACACAATCACAATCAAACAAACCAGTATTTCCTTTCTGCCATTCTGCATTACTCAAATTCTCAAAAGCACAAGAGCGAAGGAGGTTATATAAATGTCAGCATTTCCAAGCCAGACTGCTAAGAAACACTACTTAATGGGCACTATTAAGATTTTTGGTGGTGGCTCTCTTTTGCTTTCATTTTTTTTTTCTTGTTTTTCTTTCATTTTCTTTTCATTACTTCAGAGAACCACCACTTCTGCACATTTATCAAACACATGCCCAACTTTTAAGCCCTACCTCCAACCCTCACATTAAATTTAGCAGAAACAGCAGAAAACATGTAAAAACCACTATGTGGAACCTTTTAAAAGATGCAAAAGGGTTATTTTTCATTGTAGACCGAAAGAAAGGATAACACACGGCTCAAAGGGTTGACTAGGGGATATGACACATCAGGACAGTCAATTTGGTCGTGGGCTAATCCTATGCCTCCATCATCTTAGCTAGTGACACGTGAATGCTACACATCATGGGAGAGGGATCTATCGCACAAGAAAGAAACGAGCAGGCTCAAATCTCACATGGCTACCTATATGCTCTATCTCACATTCTGATTCCCTGAACTAGATGCATAAACGACTGTCAAGATCAAGGGATCAATCCAAGTCACAGTTGGTAAGCAAACAGTTGAAAAACTGAACCCCTACACAACTCTACTGCACGTCTCAGTCATCATTATAGGTTGTCCTAGTCACAATCAAGCTGTCATGCATCAATCCGAAAACCATTCAATTCATCAATCAAAACACAGTGCCAATATGATCAAACAACAGTACTTGGAGCCCTCAAATCGTAAGATTCGAACAGCGGACTAGGCTCCAAGCACACAAATATAGATTCCAACCGATACAAAGCACCCCCCACACTTAAGCACGACATTGCCCTCAATGGATTAGAGGGAGAGATAAGGGGAACGATGTTACCGGATTGAAATACTGCTGGGGAGACTGGAAGTGGACCAGTCAGCGGGAAACAAACGGGAAGATGGACAGTTCTGCACGAATCGAACATCAAGAACACACTAGCACACTGTGCGTTAGGGATCAGTGTTAGCCCAGATGGCTACAAAATAAACAATCCTCAAAACAAAAACAAAAACAAAAACAAAAACAAACGACACTAAGTTCAAGCTCCTCACACATGGAGCAAACACACAAAAGTCTAAACGAAAACACACTCAAAGGGGCAACGAGTACAACCTACTCGTCGCCAAGGTTATCCAGGTCGATGTCGTCCATGAAGGCGTCATCACCATCATCACCATCAGCTGGGGGAGGTGGAAGTGGAGAGTCCTCCCAGGGAGTCCTCCAGACGGGCTGCTCGCCCGGCAGCAGCTGGAGTAGGTGCTGCTGGACCTCCTGCATGCGCCTAGATCGAGCCTTCTCTCGCTCGATATGAGCTAGAGTCACCCCTGCTGGGTCGCCATCATGTCCAGGCGCTCATCATAAGCAGCCATCCTAAGCTGGTACTCGGCCTGGTGAGCCGCATACTGCTGCTGGAACTGGAGCTGCTGGTCAAGGATCTGCTAGTTCTGGATACGCAGCTGCTCGAACTGGTGGGTGAAGTAGTCCTGCCCGGGGAAAGCGGAGCTGCCACCCCCGTACTCGAAGGTGGTGGAGCGGGGGGCAGCATCATCATCCACCTCCTCGGGCTCCACATGATCAGCAACCTCATCCTCCTGGTCCTCCGCGGGGATCTGAGGTTCCAGAAACCCCTCGATCCACAGAATGTCGCGGTCTCTCGCAGCAGGTGCATGCGATGAATCGTCTGCCTGCCAAAGACGCTGGTGCCCCCTGCTCTGTGCACCCCTGCAGTGAAAGCCCGAAGTAGGTGGCCAGGCGGGTGATGAGGGGGGTGCAGTGGAGGCTCTTCAGTTCCGAAGCACTCTTCTCGAAGGTTCTGGCCACCATAGAACCCAAGTGGAGAGGATGATCGTGCTGGCGGATCGACTCGATGAAGAACATGGCCCTCTTGGTGATGGCGCTGGCACTGTCTGAAGCTGGGGTGTAAGACTTCGCCAGCAGGTGGTGGAGAATGCGGTTGTCGAGGTGCAGGGTGGTGGCCTTCGTCTTCCCGGCCGAGAAGGGACGCTGGCCTGACCGAGCAAGGCGGGTGTACAGCGTCCTGAAGTTCACGTCCGGCGGGTCGCTGACCTGTGTGACGTAGTCCTCACCATCGGCCAGGCCGAGGTCGAGAGCAGTGGCCAGCTCGTGGTAGCTCATAGACCGGGGTGCACCGCCGAGCCGGAATTTGACGGCTGCACCGTCTGTCCAATCCTCTGTGGATGCGTGCTTGAAGGTCGTGTAGAACTCCAGCACGGGCTCGTAGTAAACCTTCTCGTGGATGGAGAGCAGACGGCGCCACGGGCGATTGGTGACGATGGCGGAGAAGTGCTCGTAGCAGTTCAACTTCTGAAACTCCCGCTTGGACCAGCAATGGTGCTGCCCAAACGAGCATGCCAGGACTTGCTTGAAACGATCCTGGTAGGGGCCCCTCTTCAGATCCCGTATGAACGGGTGCTTGAGGTCGGGTTTCGACATTGTCCTGCAAAAGAACAACCCAAAGTGGAACCAAAAGAGCCAAAGAAAAGGTTAATCACACCCCCACACTTAAGAACAGAAAACAGCCTAACCATGGTTTCATCCATAGTTCGGGGGGTCAAAAACTCGATAAATCAAGCATAATCTGAGTGGGGGTGCACATTCACGATAAAGTAGGCAACTTAAGGTTCACATCCATAGCAAATACACCCTCAAAGCACATCATTAAGGGCCCCAACCGGTGCCCACAACATGGCATGAAAAACAGGCATTTCATCTAACACCTTGTGTGCACTATTAAGTTAAGCATGAAATTGAAAAAATTCTTGCACACAAGGGCTCAAACAAGCAAGGGGGACATTGCCCAACACAATTCAGACATAATCCAAGCATTCCCCTCAATCAATTGCACAAAATTCACAAGATTCAAAGAGGTTCTCTAAACATGCACCCTAACACCCAATTCTCCATAATTAACATAGTTAAGGGCAAAATCAAACCTGGAGACTCAAGTAGAGGTGTAAGGGATGATGAGGGGAAGGCGGTGGAAGCGACGTAAAGCCGAAAAAATGCCTGGAAGTGCTCGTCGAAGCCTCACCGGAGTCTCGCCAAAAATCGCCTCCGGCGACTCAAAATCGATCCAAATCACCTAAAAAACGAGGGATAGGCCGATAATGGTGAGGGAAGGGTGGGTGTGGTGTTGGATTTGTGAAAAACCGACCAAAAATCGGCAAGGAGGGTGAAAAGGCGCGGTTTTCCGGCGAGGGGGAGAGGTTTCCGGCGAGTGATTTGAATTTTCTGACCACTCGGCCGTGTCGGCCGAATTTATAGCCCGTGGCTCGGCCTCACGGGCAGGCTCACACGGCCGTGTGAGGTGCAGGTTGTGCCCGTGTTGGCCGACACGGCCAGGCCGAGGAAATCCACACGGCCGTGTGAAATGCACAAATGGCAGTGTGGAAAATGCCGAGAGCTCACACGGCCAAGGGGTAAAAACCACACGGCCGTGTGAGTATCAGAGTTGCCCGTGTCGGACACACGGCCTGGCCGAGGCAAGCCACACGGCCGTGCGACCTGTTTTCACTCAAAAACGACATTCGACTCTGGAACAACACCTCACGACTCAAAAACACCAAAAATCAAAAGGAAAAAGGTAAGAAAATGCAAACCTCTGTGGGGTTGCCTCCCCACAAGCGCTTCTTTACCGTCTTATAGCTGGACGCCAGTAGAGGAACTAAGGGTCCTCGAGCTTGATCAGCAGCTCTGCGCGCTCGACCACACCTCCCAAATACAACTTTAGGAGGTGGCCATTCACCATGAATGGCTCGGTTTGAGCATTGCTGATCTCCACCGCACCGTGCGGGAAAACTTGGTTGACCGTGAAGGGTCCCGACCACCTCGAACGGAGCTTGCCCGGAAAGAGTTTCAGGCGTGCATTGAAGAGCAGAACACGATCACCTACCTAAAAATCCTTCGGGCCCCTCAACCGCGCGCCGTGGAGTAGCTTGGTGCGCTCTTTGTAGAGCAGGGTGTTCTCGTAGGCGTGGTAACGCCATTCCTCCAACTTCAACAGCTGCAACTTACGTTCTGTACCTGCAACACTCAAATCGATGTTTAGCAGCTTAATGGCCCAGAAGGCCTTGTGCTCTAGCTCTACTGGCAAATGACACGGCTTCCCATAGACAAGCCTATAGGGAGAAGTGCCAATCCGGTTTTTATAGGCCGTCCTATACGCCCAAAGAGCATCATCGAGCTTGGTGGACCAGTCCTTGCGGGACTGATCCACCGTCTTTTCAATTATTCGTTTTAGCTCCCGGTTCGTCAGCTCGGCCTGCCCATTTGACTGGGGATGGTAGGCCACCGGCACCTGATGCTTAACGCCATAGCGAGCGAGGAGTTTAGTGAATTGCCCTTGAAAATGGGTTCCTCTATCACTAATAATGGCGCGAGGTGTCCCGAACCGGGAGAACAGCTGCTTCAGAAATGAGCAGACCCGTCTTGCATCATTGGTGGGCATGGCTTGAGCTTCTGCCCACCTCGAGACGTAGTCCACTGCAACCAATATGTACAGATTGCCAAAATATGGAGGGAATGGGCCCATGAAAACGATACCCCAAACATCAAAAATTTCACAAATAACAGAGATATGTTGGGGCTTCTCATCCCGGGAAGAAATGTTACCTGACCATTGGCAGCGGTCGCACTGTCGTGCGAAGGTGTCTGCATCCTTGAAGAGCGAGGGCCAATAGAAGCCCGACTGTAGCACCTTCTGCGCCGTGCGGTTTCCTCCATGGTGACCTCCAGTAGGGCCCTCGTGTCATTGAGATAGGATGTCTCCCATCTCGTGCTCCATGACACAGCGCCGGATCACGCCATCTGCTCCGATTCTGAAGAGGTAAGGATCCTCCCAGAAGTAGTGCTTCAGATCGGAGAAGAACTTGCGCTTTGCATGAGTAGCCATCCCCTTGGGTAACTGCTTGCCCACCAGATAATTGGCAAAGTCAGAATACCAAGGGGCCACGCTGTCCACCAGTGTCATCGCCAGCAATCGCTCACCCGGGAAGGAGTCGTCGATCTCTTCCACGAAGTTGTCCACCGGAGGGGCTTCCAACCGTGAGAGATGATCTGCAGCAACATTCTCGGCTCCCTTCTTGTCCCGGATCTCTATGTCGAATTCCTGCAGAAGCAGGATCCAGCGGATGAGCCGAGGCTTTGCATCAGCCTTGCTCATCAAGTAGCGAATCGCCGAGTGATCTGTGTAGACCACCACATGGGAGAGCACCAGATATGGCCGGAACTTGTCAAATGCATACACCACAGCGAGGAGCTCCTTCTCAGTGGTGGTGTAATTCTCCTGTGCATCGTTCAAGGTCTTCGACGCGTAGTAGATGGGCTGGAAGTGCTTCCCGCGTCTCTGACCCAGAACAGCTCCGACTGCATAGTCACTCGCATCGCACATCAGCTCAAAGGGTAGAGACCAATCAGGAGTCACCATGATGGGAGCGTGGGTGAGCTTCTCCTTCAAAGTCTCGAATGCTGCTGTGCATTCAGAAGTGAACTGAAATGGTGCATCCTTCTTTAGCAGCTTGGTTAGAGGCAGGGCAATCTTCGAGAAATCTTTGATGAAGCGCCGGTAGAAGCCTGCATGACCCAGAAAGCTGCGAATCCCCTTCACAGAAACAGGAGGAGGTAGCTGACTGATCGTCTCAATCTTCGCGCGATCCACCTCAATCCCCTGCTTGGAGATCTTGTGCCCGAGCACAATACCCTCACGAACCATAAAATGGCACTTCTCCGAGCTGAGTGCCAGATTAGTCTCCTCGCACCTCTTCAGAACGAGTTCCAGGTTATGGAGACAGTGAGTGAAGGAGTCTCCATATACCGAGAAATCATCCATGAAGACTTCCATGATCTCTCCAACTAGTCGGTCGAAGATCGCCAGCATGCATCTCTGGAAGGTCGCCGGTGCATTACACAGCCCAAATGGAATCCTCCGGTAAGCAAAGGTACCGAAGGGGCAAGTGAATGTGGTCTTTGCATGATCCTCCGGTGCAATAGGAATCTGGAAGTAACCAGACATGCCATCCAGGAAGCAATAAAACTCATGGCCAGCCAATCTCTCCAGCATCTGATCAATGAAAGGTAGGGGAAAATGATCTTTCCTGGTGGCGTCGTTCAGGCGCCGGTAATCGATGCAGACTCTCCAGCCGGTCACGGTCCGCATCGGGATCAACTCCTTCTTCTCATTCGGGACCACAGTCATCTCGCCTTTCTTCGGGACCACCTGAGTGGGGCTGACCCACTTGCTATGAGATATAACGAAGATGATCCCTGCATCCATGAGCTTCACAATCTCTGCCAGGACCACTGCCTCCAAGTTAGGAGACAATCTCCGCTGTGGCTGCCTGACTGGCTTAACCTCATCCTCCATCAGAATTCTGTGGGAGCAGAAGGATGGGCTAATGCCTTTGATATCGGTGATCTTCCAAGCCATGGCCCGGGCATACTTCTGCAGCAGAGCCACCAGGCTGCTCTTCTGCTCGGGTGTTAGATCCGAGCTGATAATGACCGGGAGCTTATTCCCCTCCCGGAGAAAGGCATACTCCAGGTGAGATGGGAGGGGCTTAAGCTCCAACTCCGGCGGCTCCTCCAATGATGTAGCGATCCGGGGCGAGATAGGCATCGGCTTGAATGGTATCTCTCGCCCCTCGATCGTAGCCTCGGCCAGCTCCGCAAGCTGCTCCTCCAGCTGCACATCCTGTGATGCCTGTTCCCCTAGCAAAAGACAGCGCTCAAGGAAATCATCAGTACCCGCACTCGTGATGGCGAGTGCGGTTTCAAAATCAGCAACAACATCACAGTAGTCTAAATCATCATGGAGCTGGGGGTGTTTCATATTATGAGAAACAGAAAATGTGATTTGTTCACCCCCAGCTCGCAAAATCAGTTTTCCATCATTCACATCAATGAGCGCCTTGGCGGTGGCGAGAAAAGGTCTACCCAGTATCAATGGCACATTAACATCCTCATTTATGTCCAAAATCACAAAATCAACAGGATATGAAAATGGCGCTACTGCGATTATCAAGTCCTCTGCTATACCCCTAGGATGCACAATGGTTCTATCAACAAGTTGAATGCTCATCGTAGTATCACTGGGTTCACTTAGGCCTTGCTTTTTAAACAGTTTATATGGCATGACATTTATGCTGGCGCCTAAATCCGCCAAGGACTTCCCTACATGCAAACTACCAATCATGCAAGGGATAGTGAAACTCCCTAGGTCTTTTCGCTTCTCTGGTAGTTTGTTCTGCAGGATGGCAGAACACTCCTCGTTGAGCATCACCTTTGACAGCTCCCCAAGCTTCCTCTTGTTGGTGAGGAGATCCTTCATGAACTTGGCATACTTGGGCATCTTCGATAATGCCTCCACGAAGGGCATGCTTATGTTTACCTGCTTCAGCATTGCCATGAATTTGGGAAACTCAGTCTCCAGTCAGTCCTTATGCAACCGAGTAGGAAAGGGAAGCTGTGGTACATACTCCTTCACCACTGGTTGCGGTTTAGGAGCAGGCACCTCAACCTCCTTCTCCATTTCTTCCTGATTAGCTGGAAGTGCTGAAGCAGGGGTCTCTCTCTCCTGTGCCCGCACGGGTGGATCTGAAGTCATCTTGCCACTCCTGGTAGTGATGGCCTTGCAGTGCTCATTTGGGTCCTGCGGATTAGGGATGGTCTGACCAGGTAGAGTACCAGGAGTCCTCTGAGCTACAGCCTGGGCAACACTCCCAAGCTGAGTCTGTATATCCCACAGCACAGCCTGTGTGTTTCTCTGACCAGCTTCTAGCTCCAAGAATTTACCTGAAGCTTTCTCTATGAACTGCTCGATGTTATTGAACTTGTTTGCACTGGAGGTGGCCAGAGAACCCACCAAATCTCTCAATTCCGCCATCGGGTCAACCTGTACTGGGGCGGCAAGTGCTGCCCCTGTCTGATGAAATGGTCGCACCTGTGACTGAGGTGGAACTGGCCCCTGTCTGGGCGGGTAGAGAGGCTGCTGCGGCTGCTGAAATTTCCCTTGTCTTGGCTGGTAAGGAGGCCTCTGGAAGCCGGGTGGTCCCTGGGATTTGCCCCACCCCAAGAGAAGTTAGGATGCTGGCGCCACCCCTCGTTATAAGTGTTGCTGTAGGGGTCGAAGCGCCTGGCATTACCGATGAAGTCCACCTGCTCCTGGGGAGTAGACGACTCCCTCATCGCCTGAGAGTCCTCCACGGTGTGATGGGAGCTCTCACACCACTGGCAGTGCATCGCCTGCGGCTGTCCTGTACCTGCAATCAATCCAGAGCGATCGATAGCTGAAACCAGCTTCGATACCACCTGCACCAAATCAGATGACTGGGCGGCCACAGCATGCAAACCCCGCCCTGGTGCTCTTCTCGATCTCCTGGAAGTTCCCCAATCATAACCCTGCTCTGCCATCTCTTCAAAAAGTTGATTCAGCTGTGGCGGTGTTTTGGTGAGCATATTCCCGCCACAGACCGAGTCGATCAGCTGCTTGTCCTCCGGGAAGAGAGCATGATAAAAGGTGCCCACCTTGAAGGCGTCGGTGAAACCATGGTTGGGGCACTTGAGGAAGAGACTGGTGTATCTCTCCCAAGCATCCCGGATGGTCTCATCTTCGTCTTGAGTGAAGTGGGTGATTTGCTTCTGCAGGTCAGCCGTCTTTGACGGAGGATGATAGCGGGTGAGGAACTTGTCCGCCAGGTTGGCGAACGTGGTGATAGAGCCTGGAGGTCGAGTGTCTAGCCACTCCAGGTTGGCGAACGTGGTGTAAACAGGAAGTACCGCAGCTGGATGGCATCGGCTGGGACCCCATTTATCTTGATTCCATCGATCAGCTCATGGAATCGCCTCAGATGCGATCGGGGGCATTCCCCTCCTTACTACGAAACACCACTGAACCGCGTAGCATTGTGATGACCGAGGTTCTCACCTCAAAGTTTTTCGCTGGCACATGAGGATGTTGAATGGGTGACCTCATGTCCGCGGCTCTGGCGGTCCAGTAGGATCCCATGGTCTGCTCCTCTGGAATGACCACATCATGGTCCTGTGGGTCAGCCATCTCCTCTTCGTCAGTGATCTGTAGCTATGCTAGCGCCTCCTCCGCAGTCAGTCGCGCCTTTAGAGCCCGCTTGAAGTTCCTACAAGTTCGTTCAAGCTCCTGGTCTAATGGTAGTAGTTCTCCTGACTGGCTACGGGTCATGCACTACCTGCACACAACCAGCAAAAGCAACCCGTGAAGGCACACATGTGGAAGAGAAAACAATGCAGTAAAGAAAAAGCTAGAGTAACAAATTTTCACGTTTCCCAAATAACCTAGAGGTAGGGGTGTACATGGGTCGGGTGGTTCGGGTTTAGTCATTTTAATCACCCGACCCATGCACTACGGTTTGGGAAATATCAAACCCAAACCCACCCAAAAAAATTTAAACCCTACGGTTTGTTTCTAATTGGATTGGGTTGGGTTGACGATATTTTTAAGTAAAAATCCAACCCAACATAAAATATATAATTATTCTATATCATAAAAATATTTTATAACTAATTAAAATTTCAAACGAATGAACCGAGGTGAAAGGTATCAAAATTCACAAATGTTGTTTGAATTTTAAAAAATGTGATCTACTTCAACATATGTCTTTTTTTTTTCACAATATTTGTTGAAATAGGCTAAAAATGTTATAAACAAACGCACCCATAATATGTTATTCTATTAAAATTGTACACAAGAAAAAGGATTACGTGAATCATAACTATATTCAATTTATGTCTAAACTTTAAGTCGAAGAATGCATTAGATTAGGGAGACTATGAGAGAAAAACATGCCAAAATATCTTAATTTTCTCATAAGTATATAACTATATACGACATAAATATTTTTTAGATCCGAACTCATACTAATAGTTGGAACACGGGTTGGGTCGGGTTCTACGGGTTGTGTAATCCAAAATCCAAACCCAACCCAAAGGAGGCGGGTTGTACAAAAGAAAACCCTCACCAACCCAAAACTTTCGTTTTAGCGATAAATACGGGTGGGTTGGGTCGGGTTGAACGGGTGGGTCGGTTTGCGGGTGTGTTTGTTCACCCCTACCTAGAGGGTCCCCGGCAACGGCGCCAAAAACTTGACACGCCAAAACACAACACCAAACCGCGACCAAGTGTAATCGCAGTCCGGGAATGCAGTAAAGTAGCAAGTTCTATTGTCAACCCGGGGTCTAGATCTACTGCCTACTCCGTGATTATCTATTATCTAGCCAACTAAGTCGAGTGATTGTTGTTTAAAGTAAAAGCAGTAAAAAGCAGGAAATGGTTCGGTTTTCTGAAGTCAAGGAAGAGTCACTCGGGAATGAGTCCCCCTAGCTCCTTAGTTAGATTTCAATTGTAATTACCCTGGGTTGATTTACTGTTGATTAAACTGCGGAAGATCTGACAGTAGCTTGGAATCTCTTAAGCTGACCAAGCCCTCTCAGTCTAACTACCCGGCAGACGACTAGTCTTCACCGGGATAGAAAGCTAAGGCTATGAACACAGAACTCCATTACTGGAATTGGATTCCAGTACAAAGCAGTAAACTGACTAACTCTCGTATAGCCAATCTCCTACTACCGAATGATGTAGCTCTAACAACCTAATCAGATTCTATCTATCTCAGGTTGTAGCAGAAATCAAGAAAAGCTGATCAGACTTCAATCAATTCAATGAATCATGCATCATTCGATTAAAACCAAATAGTATAATCATCCCAAGTCATTACAATCAAATCCCTAACACATGGAACTAGGGTTCTTCATACCCAAGTGGGAGAAAGGTTCTACTCCATAGAGAGAGAGAGAGGAAAACAGAAATCAGAGTAGTCATACTCATAAAGATGAGGAAAATATGCTCTGGGATGTCAATCTTCACTCCTGGGGACGCAACCTGGGCTTCAATGGTGAGAAATCCACTCCAAATAGCTCCTAGGGTTTGTTCTTCGCTCTTTCTCTCTCTAAAACTCTGTTTTTGCTCCAGAAAATCGATCCTCTCACTTGTGGCTCGGAATTGGGTAAAAACCAAGATTTCCCGACTCACACGGGCAGGCCACACGCCCGTGTGGCTCACCCAGTTGCCCGTGTGGCTTCCAAAACGCTGCGTCTCGATTAATCGAACTTCAGGCTTCCCACACGGCCAGAGTCACACGGCCGTGTGAAATTTTCACCATGCCCGTGTTTGCTCTCGGCACAAACCACACGGCCACGAGCATGACTTGCACGGCCGTGTGGGTTCCAGGAATGCCCGTGTGGCTTCCTCAGCACCTCGCCACGCGTCCGAACTTCGTCCAATCGCCCCCAAACTTGCTCCCAAGCCTCCATTCACGTACTAGGACCTGAAATATCACAAACAAGTACAACCTAGCGTGAAATCGGCCTAAAACGCGAGAATCCATATCTCAAACGGTGTAAGAATAGGGGCGAAACATGTGTAATTAATGGTCTATTAATGAACGTTTTTATCAACAACAAAAAATATGTTACAACTACCCAATTTTTTCTTATCTAATTGTTGCCTCCTGTAACTCTTGCTTCCTATTCTCTCACAATGAAAAATCTCCATATCGCTTACCATTTCCTTCAATGTATCTATGCATAGAATAGTATAGAAGAGAAATGCTAGCAATCTCAAAATTTTGAGCAAATAAGAAGAGAGCTCTATTTGTTTTTACAGGGCTTCACCAAATTTCTTTATTTTATTCTTTTTAATGTTGGATTTTTTTTAGAGAGTTAATCTATATGGGAAAACGCATAGAAACAAACCCAAAGGTTGCATTCATTGTTATTAACTTAATTTAAGAGGTATTGAGGATAATGACGATTTTAAGTGAAGAAAAAAGTACATTATTTAGAAGTATCACTTGTCCTCTATGCAATGATGAGAGCTACGCATGTGCTTATATGGAAGCAATTTAGTTTTGAATACAACTACCTAAAACGAAGAATAAATACATTAGTAGAATCAAGTAGGCAATTTACAACCCCGTCCCCACGATATGAAAGTACTTAAAAATGGAAAGAATATTAGAACTCGGCCAATCAACTGCAAACAGCCAAATACCATTAGGGAAGAGAGACCTTCATCAGCTGCAGATCATGGAGATTAGGGAGCTGTCGTAAATCCTTGGCTTGGTTTACTTCATCTTCGCAATGATATGATGAACTTTTTTGTCAACAGAAAAAATATTTAACAACTGCTCAATTGTTTCTCATCAAATTGATGCCTCTTGTAACTCCAGCAATGAAAAATACTCCATGTCGTACCATTTTCCTTCCACGTATCTATGCATAAAATAGTAGAGAAGAAAAGTGAAATGCTAGAATCTCAAAATTTTGAGCAAATAAGAAGATAGCTTTGTTTGTTTTATAGGACTTGACCCAATTTCTTTCTTTTATTCTTTCCAATTTTGAATTTTATTTTTTGAAAGATCATCTATACGGGTAAATGAATAGACACAAAGCAAAAGATTGCATTAATTAGAATTAACTTAATTCACGTTTTAATGATAATAATGATGATTTAAAGTGTAAGCAAAACGAGAAGGCCACATCGAGAGGCACAACGAGAAGCGCCGCCGCATGAGAGGAAGTCCGCTGACTCGCTCCGTCGGGCCAACTGTCGGGTTTTGCCGGGTCTCATTGGGTTTGACCAGATACGGGCGGATAATCTAATGGGTTGTTGTAGCCTGTTTTTGGAGGCGGGTCCAGGTCAAACCGGGTTGACCCGCGGGCCGACCCCCGGGTTAATAACCTTGGTTGCAGCTTGTTGAAGTAGTTGTCGATCAGGTGAAAAACATCCATAGATGTAGAAATTAAAAAAATTCTTAGACTACAACACTTGTAAAACTTTTTCCCAAAATACCTAAATTTGTAGTAGATCGAGTGAGAGACCACTATTGGGTTTGAGTAAGAGAGCCTCGGACCAATACTTGACAACGCCGATCGAGTTAGACTACCTCGAACTACGTGGATCGAGTTAGACTGCCAGGAATCACCCCGATCAAAATTTCCAACGATCTTAACTTTGTGCTCGGTTATCCAGTTATAGCAGAAAACATTTTGTATTTCAAATAACTTTTTGAGAACTACAACTTTTGCCATAAAAAATTCTTTCATAATAAAAGTTGTAGTACTTACAAATTTATTCAAAATAAATAAAAAAAACTTTGGAGGACCAAAGGAGCTATAAAGAGAATAATATGGAGCTTTCATGATAAAAAATTCCGTCGACCTCATTTTTTAGAGGGTTGCTATTCATCGCCATAAAATTTATTATTCCTCGCTCTAATTAAGTTAATTTTACTCAAATGCCCTTATTTCATTTATTTGTATTTTAAACACTTAAACCCAAAATAAACTTATATATTACCAAAAAATTCACTTATAAAACCAGAAGCTAACTAATGTACTTGAGAGATCAAAACTGACCAAGATAGTCGAGGAAAAGAATCAAGAAAACTTCTTTACAACGCCATCAAGGAAGTGAAACGTCATGGGTCTAGATTGAGTGAGTGTAAACCTTACTGATGCTAGATCTTGCTTGTAGAAACCAGACGAACCCAACAAGGTTTTGGGGATAATTTCAATAATAAACACAGATTGAACAAGGCTTTGGGGATTATTAGTTTACCAAATAAAGCACATATTTTATTTAATTATAATTACAATGAGAGCAGTTTAGGGTGGACGGGAGCTTTATTGCGACGAGAGAAGTTACAGGGTCGGTAGCAGAGAGCAGTTTGGGGTGGACGACAGCTTTTTGGCTGAGATTTTGACAGTCGGGTTTGGGGAACGGATTGTTTGCTAGGGTTTGGTTTAGGTTTCAAGTTAGGGTATTGTTAAAATATCAAGCTAAAGGAGATTGAGAGATGAACACACAAAGTTTTTTAACGTGGTTTCGTCAATGTGACACTAGTCCACGGAGAGGATCTCCCTCTCAGGTTTTAGGCTTTTCTTATTTCTTAGTTCATGTTACAGGATACACCGAACTATATATAGTTTGCTATCACAAACCCTAGATACAAATTATATTATGGTACCTATACTTTCAGCACCCTCCCTCAAATTGATGTTGGGTACTCAACATCAATTTGTAAGATAGGAACCAATGACGACTTGACCCCAAGGCTTTTGTCAGAATATCTGCTGTCTGATCATCTGTTGAAAGATAACTGATTAAACAACTCCCTCTGCTACGAGCTGTCGTATATAATGAACATGTGCTTCGATGTGTTTAGTCTTGTCATGAAGTACTGGGTTGATAGCAATCTGTATTGCACTTGTATTGTCTCCATAGATCTGCATGGGCATCTTACACATAATCCCTCGCTCTCCAAACAGTCTCTGCAACCAGACCATTTCTGAACTAACTTTAGACAATGACCGATACTCTGCCCCAGTCGAAGATTTAGACACCTTATCATGCTTCTTGCATCTCCATGAAATAAACGATTTTCCAAAACAAATGCACCATCCAGAGGTAGGCCGTCTTGTATCAATGCACCCTGCATAATCAGCGTCAGCAAATGCTTCCACTGTCAGCTCTCCGTCTGCTGAGAAAACCAATCCCACATCGCTAGTATGCCTCAAATACCGCAGGATTCTGTGTACAACATCCAGATATCTAGTCCTAGCAAATCCCATAAATTGACTAACTACCTGGACTGCGTACGCTATATCTGGTCTTGTGTGAGTAAGGTAGATGAGGCTTCCAACCACACTCCTATAGAAAGTCTGGTCTTCCAACAAATCACCACTTTCTCTACTCAACTTCAGATTCTGCTCCATAGGTGTTGTGATAGGTTTAAAGTCAGAATATTCTGATGCAGCTAATAGGTCGGCAATGTATTTCTTTTGACATAAGAAGTACCCAGTAGGAAGACGAGTTACCTCCAATCCAAGGAAGTATGACACAGGGCCTAGTTCTATTAGATTGAAAGCTTCTCGCAGAACAGCTGTCAACTCTCAAATTCCTCCTTGATCACACCCCGTTACAATCATGTTGTCCACATATAATAACAAAACTACTATGCCGTCCACTGTATTCCTCACAAACATCGAATGATCATTTTGACTCTGAGTAAATCCTGCCTGAATGATCGTGGAGTGAAACTTTTCGAACCAAGCTCGAGGAGCCTGTTTCAGTCCATATAGCGACCGTCGCGGCTTTCAGACTACATCCTTTCCCTTCTTATCATATCCCTCTGGACACTCCATGTATATAGTTTCCTTGAGATCACCATGAAAGAATGTGTTCTTCATATCAAATTGAATAATCTCCCAAGAACGCATAGCAGCCACTGCAAACACACTACGAACCGTTTGCATTTTAACAACAGGTGCAAACGTTTCATCGTAATCAATGCCATACTCCTGCTAGAAGCCTTGAGCAACTAACCGGGGCCTTAAACCTCTCAATCGAACCATCTGGGAACATCTTGATTGTGTATATCCACCTGTTTCCAATCACATACATATCCAGGGTACATGGAACAATGTCCCGCGTGTGATTCTTTTCCAAAGCTTCTGATTCTACCCTCATCGCTTCATTCCATCTAGGATCATCTTTGCAAATCGGCAATGTGAAGGGACAGAAATAGGCTCAGCTGAGAATCCAATATAATCATGTAGACGAATGGAGGCTGACATTTGTTACCTCGCAAGGACCGACGAGGTGGTGGAACTGGGGGAGGTGAAACACTACTCTCTGAATTGCTACTATGACCAGAAGCCGAGGACTCTCCTGAATCTGCGGACAGCTGAGGTGATGGCGATGATGACGAACTAGAGGGAGAAGATGTATGGACAGCGCCCGATGGAGTGCGAGGAGGAGAATAATCAGAGCTCACATCGGTCCCCCATGGTGATCCAGGCTCGGGATCATTAGAAAGAGGTAAGGCGGGCGAGAAATCTGCGGCTGCACTGTCTTCAAGAAATCAAGCTCATGTTCAATGTCACGATCAACAGCCGAAAAATACATAACCTGTTCCAAGAAAACAACGTGACACGAGACACGAATCTTGCATTCCCGAGGGTCATAACAAACATAGCCCTTCTGTCGAGAGCTATAGCCAAGAAAAACACATCGAGCTGTTTTTGCCTCCAACTTGTTTCGCTCGCGTTTCGGCCGAAGCACAAAGCACACACAACCAAAAACACGAAGAAAGGAGTAGTCAGGCACCCGACTAAATAACCGCTGATATGGAGACTCCCCATCTAGGACAGGAGTGAATTGTCAGTTAATAAGATACACAACGGATTAATTGCCGCAACCCAAAAGCTATTAGGCACGAGTGAGTGATGAAGGAGAGCTCGAGTCAGCTCCAAGACGTGGCGGTGTTTGCGTTCAACAAGCTCGTTTTGCTGAGAAACACCTGGGCAAGAGAGTTGAGAAAGAATACCGTGTGCTATATAAAACTCCTGAAGAGGGTGCGAGGTGAACTCACCTCCAGGATCAGAATGAACAATCTTGACAGTGTGGCCAAACTGAGTGTGAATCATTTGAATAAATTCCTTGGCATAGGTGATCAATTCAGACTTGGATCGAAGAAAATAAACCCATGTGTAGCGAGAGATGTGACAACGAACAAGGGAAATTACCGAAAACCAAGTCGAGAAGTGACCGGAGATGGCCCCCATAAATCCGTGTGAACCAGATCAAAGGACGCAACATAAACTGTGTCACTGGAGGAGAAGGAAGCTTGAGACGCCTTGGCCTCTATACAGCTAACACAAGTATTAGGAACACTGAAATTTGCATTTAATCTTGCCGGAAGCATATTATTCGGAAACATGGATAACAAACGTGTTGTATGTGGGTGACCAAGACGGCAATGCCACAGATCCCAAACTGATGTCTTAACAGAAAAATCCAAAGGTCGTGACGACCGAACCAAAAAACAGATGACAAATTCAAAGTCTTAACAAAATCAGGATCACGATTGCCCAAACAAACTGGATCAGCAAGCTCTTCTTCCTCTCCCGCACCTGGCTCCCATTCCCGAGTCTGCACCCGCTGGCCAGTTGCTCCCAAGGTAGCTGGCTGCTTGTACTCCTCGAGAACAAAGCCTCGTCCTTCCTTCCTACCCGTCCCGGCCACCGTCCCGATTTTCTGATCCTGCACCACACACCCACGGGAAGTAAAGAGAACATCACACCCATCCTTCGTGAGTTGACCCACAGAAACCAGACTAGGAACCAATTTCGGGACATAAAGAGTGTTCAGTAAGACAATAGATGAAGTCACTATATCACCCTTGCCTTTAATAGGAACCCGATCACCATTGGCAACCTGTAATGACATATGAGAACCCGAGCGCAACAAAGAAAAAAGAGAACCAGTGCGCGTCATATGATTAAATGCCGCATAATATAATAATCATCGGGGATAAGTACCTGAATTGTCACAAGTCGCGAAGGCTACATTCAACGCATTGGGAAGAGCCTCCTGGAGGGCCTCGGCTACTAGTCGCCGAATAAGATCAGGAGCTAAGGAAGCTGAAGTGGCTGGTGTTGAATCAACTCTTGCGCCGCCAGGAGCAGAAGGGGCAGCATTATGATAAACTGAATATCCTGACCCAGACGAGACCCCCGAGGACGAGGAAGCAGATGAACAGTTCGATGAGCAAGACTCTTGCAGTCTAAGATAATGTGACCTTGTTTCTTGCAGTAGATGCAAAAAAAAATTCTTATGACAGTGGGGCTGAATATGCCCAAGCTCGTGACAATGATGACAAGTGAGATGAGTCGTGCTTCCTGGGTTGAATTGAGGACGTTGAGGACGATTATTGCTACCACGACCCACTACAAAAACAGAGTCAGCTCCCCCATGATTATTATCAAGTTGAGACTGACTTTGAAGTCGAGTCTCTTCATGTAGCAGCCTTGCGAATGCCTCATCTATGGACGTGACATTGCGATGAATGAGGGAAGCTCATATAGGTTCGAAGTCTGGGCGAAGCTTCATCAAGAACTGGAGAAGTTGAGTAAGACTGCGATCCTGAAGAATAGCCGCGGAACTCTCCGCAGGAGACAAAGATGCGGCCAGCAAGTCGGACTCCGTCCATTTCGATACAATTCCCTTATAGAAAGAGCGGATATCCATATTCCCCTCTGTGTATCGAGCAATCTCACATTCAAGCTGAAACTGTCGTGATGAATTGGCCTGAGAGTAAGTAGTCACGATGTGCTTCCACATATCATGTGTGGTGGAGAAACGTCTCAACCTCAAAGCAGTAGTAGGAACAACACAAGAGAGCAACCAGGTCACAATTTAAGCGTTACCGGCCGCCCAATCAGTCATAGCTTGAGCAGATGCCGAGTTATCAGGCTTCGGTAAAGAGCCATCCAGAATAGGGAGGAGTCGCTGCCCCTCAACAAAATTCCTGAAGTGAAATTCCCAAAGAGAGAAATTCTTGTCGTCGAACTTAATAATTGCTGAGTTCAATTTTCTAGAATCCATAGGGCCAAAATAAACCAAGCACAAGAACTTATGAGAAGATTCAAACCTGAGATCACAAACCCACTGAGAAAGCGAAGCTGAGCGAATATCCGAGAAAGCGCAAACAACTCGAGAGAGCGCTGAAATCGTCGGCTATGAAATCCATAGGACACGAAAATGAGAGGCAAGCCAAAGGAATAAATCCACCAATAAAGCTAAGTTGGACAATTAATTGAGAAAAAAAAAGCTGGGCAAATCCAAAAAGGCACGCAACACAAATCCAAGCAGAACAGGAAGAAGGACGACACCAAGAAGGATCTACGAATCGCGAGAAGAAGAAGACCAAAGATCCCGCTGACAAGCAATATATCCAAATCAGATGCGAACGAAGAACGCCAGGTATGAGATCGCCAGCTCTGATACCATGTTAAAATATCAAGCTAAAGGAGATTGAGAGATGAAAACACAAAGTTTTTTAACTTGGTTTTGTCAATGTGACACTAGTCCACGGAGAGGATCTCCCTCTCAGGTTTTAGGCTTTTGTTATTTCTCAGTTCATGTTACAGGATACACCGAACTATATATAGTTTGCTATCACAAACCCTAGATACAAATTACATTATGGTACCTATACATTCAACAGGTATATGTGTCAATTTAGTGTGGTTTACGGCAATTTTTTTTCTAATTTTAGGGCGACTAATTGCGATTCAGAAATCAACTAGAAATCGCTATGTGAGCACAAGGCAAGCCCAATAGAAGAAGAGTTGAATCAAAGTGAAGAAAAAACCACCCACGGCCCATCATCAAGTCAAATCGCCATTGAAGGAGACAGGGTCAAGAAGCAACCAAATTAAAGGCTACTCTGAGAAGAAGAAGGAGGTTCAATTGCTGGCTTTAGAGTTCTCTGACTATGCCATGGTATGGTGGGATATCCTTTGTACGAGAAGGAGGAGAAATAGGCACCCGCCTATTGGGATATGGGAGGATATGAGAGACATCATAAAGGACATATTTGTGCCCAATTACCATCAAAGAGAGATGCAATAAACTCTCCAACTTCTACGACAAGGTACTAAGAGCATATACGATTATTACAAAGAGACGGAGAAGTTGATGATTAGAGTAGATGTATAGGAGGATCATGAAGTGACTCGCTAAAACACAACACCAAACTATCAAGTGTAATCCTAAAATGGAAATTCAGAATAGTGGTTCAGTTTTAATGTCAACCTGTGGTCTAGATCTACTGCCTACTCCGTAAACATCTATTATCTAGCAACTAAAGTGCAGTGAGTTGTTCAAATGAAAATTGAACATAAAGCAGGAAATGTTCTAATTTTTCAAGTATGCTAAAGGTCATCCAGGTATGATTCTCCCTAGTATGCAGCTAGTTCAGATTATATGTTCCCAATTTACTCCGATTGATAGATATACTGCGGAAAGTTCTTGACTAGTATGGAATCTCGACTAAAGTAATCCAGACTCTCTCAGTTTGAATACCCGGCGGGCAACTAACCTCCACCGGCATAAACTAACCAATGAAATAACATACCAAATTTCCTCTACTGGTATTAATTCCAGTACAGAGTAGTGAATCGATTTCTCGACTAAAGCAATCGATTCACCACAGCCAAATTAAGGTTGCTCTATTAACCTATGCAGAGATTATCATTCTAGGTTAAAGCAGGAATCACAAAAGTTTGATCAAGACTCATGAAATTATGATTAATGCCTCAATTGAATATATAGAATCAATCATTCGCAAACGGGGTTCTTACAACCATTCCTAAGATGCAAAACTAGGGTTCTTCATACCCAGATGAAAAGGGAGTTTACTCCATGGAGAGAAGAGGAAACATTCCCTATGTTTGGCCCGGCTTTTAGAAGTGCTTTTCGGCTTCAAAAGATGAAGCAGGGCCAAACACCTATAAAAGCTCGGCTTTTGAAAAGCCGAAAAACGCTTTTGTATAACATAAAAGCAGAAGCTCCGAATCGGAGCTTCTGCGAAAAGCTGTTTTGAAAATACAAGATTAGCCTTACCATATTTTAATTTTATTTCAGAAAATATAATTTTCCTTCATTTATATCATTTTAAAAATAAAATAAAGTATAAAATCATATTATTTAATATAAAAGAAATCTAACAAGATCCATTTTGACTACTTTTTATTGTTTAGAATTTTTATTTATATTTTATATTATAAGTCATTTATAGTCATTTTACACAACCTCTCATATTAAAAAGCACTTCTAATAGTTTTACAGCCAAACACTCAACTGCTTTTTTTAAAAGTAATTATCTAAAAGCTCCAGCCAGAAGCTACTTCTACAAAAGCTACAGCAGGGCCAAACTAAGTTATTAAGCTAGGAGGAGAAATCATAATGGGAGAATGAAAATTTGGTCCAGGCGGCTAATCACTACTCCAAGAGTGAGGAATCGAGCTCCAAGGTCTTCAGGTTACTCCAATCCTTGCCCAAGGGTTGTTCTTTATCACTTTCTCCCTCAAGGGTTTTCTTTCTGCTCTTTAAAAGTAAAAAATCCGGATCCTTTGCAATTTGCCTGAGCTCCCCTTTGATATGCTGGAGATTTGCGAGTTATGGACAAAGTTACGGTCGTAACTCCATCTCCAAGCCTATAACTTCTCCATAAAACATCGATGTCTTTGTGCTCCATAAACCAAGAGGTACGACTGCTATAAAGATGTTAAGGTAGCGACTATAACCTTGAGGAGGGGGCCGTAACTTTGAAACTGCTCCTGCAACCTCAGCCACGCTTCTTCATAGTTGCGGGCCTGGAGGGTAAATTACGGTTCAGACCGTAACTTCAAGGGTCTGACCGTAACTTTGAAAGTTCTCCGGGATCCCTGGCTATTGCTTCTCCGAAGTTACGGGCTTATGCAGAAGTTACGGTCCAAACTGTAAATTTCAAGGTCTGGCCGTAACTTTTCCCTGCTCTCTGCCCATTCGCTCCAAACCGTCCCAAAACTCACTCCTTCGCACCCATTCAAGGGTCTGACCGTAACTTTGAAAGTTCTCCGGGATCCCTGGCTATTGCTTCTCCGAAGTTACGGGCTTATGGGGAAGTTACAGTCCATACCGTAAATTTCAAGGTCTGGCCGTAACTGTTCCCTGCTCTCTGCCCATTCGCTCCAAACCGTCCCAAAACTCACTCCTTCGTACCCATTCACGTACTAGGACCTGAAACCTCATAAACCAACACAACCTATCATAAAATAGCCCACGAAAGCGAGAAAGTGAGCTCAAACGATCAAGAAATGATGGGAAAAACATGTTCAAATACAGTGTTATCATGAAGCTTGCAGGGCCTCAATCGAGATTTAATGAACGTGGTAGAGATCCAACCCTTTGTGGAGTTGGACGATTTGGTGTCCATGGTTTTCAAGGTGGAGAGAAAACAAAGAAATAACCTTGGTAGACGTTACTTATCTCCCTAAAGTACACTAAGACTAGGAGTTCCTTCTCCTTCAAACCCTAGGACAACCATCTCGAAGCCATAAGCACCAAAACTGGCAGCAAAGGTTGAAGCACCAAGAGAAAGACTCACAGGTTGTAGTGGAGGCTTTCAATGCTTCAAGTGTCGTAGAAGAGAGTATATGGCAAACCAATATCCCAATAAAATAACTATAATCATGTTGGATAATGAAGAATGTCTCAGAATCCGAAGAGGAGGAGAAGAAAAATTTTGAATATGAAACTGATGATTCGATAGAGATGGATGCACCACTAGGAAGTCTTCTTGTGGCTAGAAGAATTTTATGTGTGCAACCAAAGAGGAGCTTGAACAACGAGATAACTTGTTCCATACGAGGTGCATGATGGATGGAAAGTCACTCTCAATGGTGATTGATGGTGGAAGTTGAACTAACGTTGTAACTGCAAGTGCAGCTAAAAAGATGGGATTGACCATGTTGAAGCATCCTAAGCTATATACGCTTCAAAGGCTTATTGATCATGGAGCCATCAAAGTCACAAAACAAGGCCTATTGAAGTTTGAGATTGGAGGATACAAGGACGAGATCCATTGTGTCATCGTGCCTATGCAAGCGGCACATGTCTTACTTGGAAGGCCATTGAAATTTGATGGAAGTGCACATCACGATAGAGTCCCCAACAAATAAAAATTATCACATGGAGGGAACAAGTACGTGTTGAAGCCCTATCTCTCAAGCAAGTCTATGAAGATTAACTCCAGTTGCAACAAAATAGGAAGAATAAAAAGAATGGCTCAAACCTAACTACACATCCCAATCGGCGGTCAAGCATAACCAAAGACTGGGTGTAGCATAGGTAAGCAAGAAATAAAATTTATTGAACGACGAGTCTCCTAGTTGTACCTTACTTCGGCTTAAGATTTCTTTAGCTAGAAACCTAGAATAGTGATTAAGCTAACTAACCTAACTACACTACCCTAGCTACTTACAAATTATAGAGCTCTCTTAAGCTTGAATCCCCCTAGTTCCATCATTTAGATCGATGTTGGGTATTGTCCTCGCTCGATCGACTCACTACCCTACCGTGACGACATAACTACACTACCCTAGCTAATTACAAATTATAGAACTCTCTTAAGCTTGAATCCCCCTAGTTCCATCATTTGGATCTATGTTGAGTATTGTCCTCGCTCTACCTACTCACTACCCTACCGTTACGAGATTGACTCACCTGGGATTGACCCGGAACTACGAAGTGATGGATGGGAAAGTGCTCTATTCAACCTAGGAATTCATATATTGGTAGGAAATAGATCGAATCAACTCCCTCGGAGATTACCTGAACGACGTATGATAGTAGTGACCCTAAGACGCAAAAAATGGGCTCTAAGGGGATTATCTCCCTCCTAGGTCAAAAGGTCAATTAACCTAAAGTGGAATCCAAAATCATGCAATCCTTGAAAACCATCCATCAAATAGATAAAATCACTAATCAAGCATAGAATATGCCACATACATCAACTTCAAACCAAAATCTATACCTAGGGTTCATCAACTGAAGAGAAAGAGGTATAGTTCGTAGAGAGAGAAGAGAGATTACAAAAATAGCTCAAGATCTTCATCTTCTTCAACTTCTAGGGTTGAATCCTTGACTCCAAGATCAAACCAAGCCTCCAATTAAGATCCAAGATCACTCAAGATTACTCTCTCTAGAATCTCCTCTTTTGTTTTGGGTCAGAGACGCAACAAACATTTTTAGCCCATCTACTATGCGTTGAAGACCTTGAACGATGCTCAAGAGAACTACACCACCATGGAGAAGGAGCTTTTTCAACGGTGTACGCTTTTGACAAGTACCAATCGTTCATGTTGCTATCTCATGTCGTGGTGTATACGGACTACTATGTCATCCGCTACTTGATGACCAAGGTTGACACCAAGCCTCGGCTCATCCGTTGGATCCTGTTGCTGCAGGAGTTTGACATCGAGATCCGGGACAAGAAAGGATTAGAAAATGTTGTTGTAGATTGACTCGCTCCTAACCTAACTCTAGAAAATGGCCAAGTGTAACCACCTCCTAAAGCGTAGTATAGCGGGTTTGGGTTTTAATGTCAACCCGGGTCCTAAGTGTGATGACTACTCCGTGAGTTCTTATTATTTAGTAGTGAAACTTTAGTGAAGGTCCAAACAAGCAAACAAGCAAAGCAGGTAAAAAGGTTGTTTTCAAGTCGAGAGAGGTCACCTGGATATGGTTCCCCCTAGACTGCAGTTAAGCCGGAGTGTAATTTACCAAGTTCATTTCCAATGATAGTTATACTGCAGGAAGTTCTTAAACAATCTGCAGTCTCGACTAAAGGTCTCCAGACCCTCTCAATCTGAGTCCCCAGCGGGCGACCAACCCTCAACAGAGTAAACAGATTGAGGCCCTAACAAACCAAACCTCCACTACCGAAGTAAATTCTGTACAGAATAGTGAATTGACTCCTCGACTAAAGTCGTCAACTCACTACCTTCAATCAAGGATGCTCTATCAACCTAGGCAGATATTCTAATTCTAGGTCAAAGCAGAAATAACAGGAATTTGATCAGGATTCATGCCATTCAAACCTCAATTGAATATAATCAAATCATAGAATCTGTACTTGGGTTCATACAATCAGACCTAACATACAAATCTAGGGTTCTTCATACCCAGGTGAATAAGAAAGTTACTCCATAGAGACAGATGGGAAATCTAGCTCAGATGCGGAAACCATACTGTGAAGGATGAGAATCTTCTTCTGGCACTCAATAAGCTCTTCTCCAAGCTCAAGCCGGGCTCCAATGGTGATGGAGATCGATCAAAGACACTTAAAGAATCAGGTTCGTCACTTTCTCTCTCTATGTATCGCTTTTTCTCTCTAAAACTCGGAACCCTTCACTTTTGCCCTTCTTTTCCCTTAAGAGGTTGTCTGTCGCGATCCCCGGCCTGAATACCCGGTCGGGTATTTTGGGTGGCGACCGGGTATCTTCAAAACGCACCGTCTGGGAATAGGGGAAAATCCCCGGTCAAGGCCAAGAATCCCCGACCGGGGATTTAAGCCTCACGACCGGGCCCCCTTCTGCTTCTCAAACGTCCAAAACGCATTTTCCCCGGTCTGCTCCAAATAATACCCGGTCGGGTATTTCTGTGCATGGCCGGGTATTTTGCTCCTCCAGCACACTTCGACCCAAACGTGCTCCTTTCGACCCGAAACTCGTTTCTTCGCCTCGATGCCAACGCCAAGCCCTAAAATATGACATAAACGCACAACATAGTGTGAAATCGGCTTAAAACACGAGAATCGACATCTCAAACGGCTCAAGAATAGGGGTAAAAACATGTGCAATCAATGGTCTATCATAGATCATCTTGTATGAGCGACTGCTGGCGTTGTGCTTGGTGGAGAGTGTCACACCTTCGTATTCTTATTTTGCCAATTATCTAGTGGGCAAACAGTTACCTAAGGGGATGGCCGCTCACGCTAGCGCAAATTCTTGTCCGACCTGAAGTACTATTTCTTGGAGGATTCATACCTCTTTAGGATCGAAGCTGATGGCATAATAAGAAGGTGCGTGATGGAGCACGAGATGGGCGACATCCTGTCTCACTATCACGAGGGACGCGTTGGCGGTCAACATGGAGGAAACCTCATGGCGGGTATGGTGCTATAGTCGGGATTCTAATGGCCCACGCTCTTCAAGGATGTAGACGCCTTTGCATGCTAGTGTGATCACTATCAGAGGTGAGGTAACATCTCTGCCCTTGATGAGATGCCCCAAAAGTCGTTCGTCACTTGTGAGATATTTGATGTATGAGGCATCAACTTTATGGGTTCCTTCCCTCCTTTATTCGATAATCTATATATTTTGGTTGTTTTGGATTACGCCTCGAGATGGACAGAAGCTCATGCCACGCCCACCAATGATGCAAGACGCGTCTGCTCGTTTCGGATGCAGCTTTTTTCCCTGTTCAGGACACCTCTAGCAATCATTAGTGATAGAGAAACCCATTTTCAAGGAAAATTCACTAAACTCCTTGCTCGCTATGATGTTAAGCATAAGGTGTACGTGGCCTGCCATCCCCAAACGAATGGTCAAGCCGAGCTGACGAATCAGGAATTGAAAGGATAATTGAAAAGACAGTAGATCAATCTCGCAAGGATTGGTTTACCAAGCTCGATGATGCTTTTTCTATGGAAAGGCGTGTCACCTGCCCGTCGAGCTAGGGCACAAGGCTTTCTTGGCCCTTAACCTGCTAAACCTTGATCTGAGTATTGCATGTACCGAAATGAAAATGCAACTGGTGGAGCTGGAAGAATAGCGTTATCAAGCCAATGAGAACACCAGGTTGTATAAGGAGACCAAACATCTCTACGACGTTCGTCTTAATGGACCCAAGGAGTTTCAAGTGGCGATCAAGTTCTCTTGTATAACTCCCACCTGCGAATCTTTTCTCCCAAGCTGTGTTCTCGGTGGTCTAACCTATTCACGGTCACCCTGGTGTTTCCCTATGGCACCATCGAGATTGCCAATTCCCAAACAAAGACATTCAAGGTGAACGTGCATCGCCTCAAGTTGTACTTGGGAGGCGATGTCGAACGCAGAGTTGGTGGTTGATCTAGCAGACCCTTAGTTTTGCCATCTGCGTCGAGCTAAAAGCCGGTAAAGAAGCGCTTGTGGGGAGGCAACCCCACCTCTGTTTTCAATTTTTTCTCCTTCTCCTTTTACTTTTTGATTTTGTGTTTTTATGTTTGTCGAGTGTCGAGCATGTATTTTTTTGGTTAATTGTGATGCCTCGATGGTCATTTTCTTTGAATTTTTATTTATATTTTGGAGGTCTGAGGGGAGTTCCATGGCCGTTTGGTGTCATTTCTGGCGTGTTTGGGGCGAACCAGCAGAGATAGCCTCAAAGTTACGGCATGGAATGAGAAGTTACAGCCACGGTCATAACTCTCTCTCCCCGCCCATAACTTCTCCAGGCCTTCTGGACGATCGAGCCCTTCTTCCTAAAGTTACGGGCTGGATCTCAAAGTTACGGTTACGAGCGTAAATTTGAAGCCTCAGTCATAAATTTCTCATTCCGGAAGAGGCACGAGTTACGCCCGTAACTTAGTCATCGATCCTCCCATAACTCCTGACTCGCCAGAGTCAGCCGAGTAACATTTGTTACTTTTTTGATGAGGCTGTAACTCTAGCCTCGTCTATAAAAGGAGAGTTACGCCCGAGCCCTCCTCTCCAGAAACCACCAAACTTCCAATGGAATACTCGCAGCTTTCATCTCGCCTCCACATTTTTCAGGCGTTGTTTGAGGCGCCGAGATCCCATCTGCGAGGCGCACCTCTCGCCGCCGTCTATTTCCCCATCACCTTATTTGCGTTGCCACCGGAAATTTCCTCCGGCGACCCTCCGGCGATGATTCCTGGTTCGGCTCTAGCATCTCTTTCTCTCGTAGTCTCCATCACCTTACTCTCCTACTTGTCTCTAGGTTGGTGAATTTTTTCTAGATTTTGTGATTATATAAAATTGGATTGTAGGGTGTTAGGGAGAATGAACCGGTATGCATGATTATATATTTTAGGCGGGAGAATGTTTGTGCTTGTGATTGTTTATTTTGAATTGCCTTGTGAGTAGGGGTGATAATCGGTTGGCGGTTTCTCGGTTAAACCGAAAACCGATCCAAACCAAGCGGTTATTCACCGAACCAAAAATTGATAACTTACCCTCGGTGGCGGTGTCGATGGGCTGTTTTAGGGATTTATGTTAATCGGTAACCGTCGGTGGCTAACCGAGATAAAATCGGTGCACCGCATAACCGCTCCGCCACTCCTTTTCTCCCTAATCTCCCTCCCAACCCAAGTCCCAACCCCTCCATGGCTCTCTAGAAGAAGAATCTTTGTTGCCCTTTCATACTCAATCGTTGTCGTCCGCCGTCGAGATCCAGCAAAAGAAGGCCAAGAAGGAGAAGGGGTCGCTGCAGCAGTGGAGATCGATCATCGGTCTTCGTCGCCATCCCATCCTTCTTCATTCGCGGAGGTTAACGAACTGCAAAGCCGAAAGAATCGAAGCGGTCTCAGTCTCCACCCCTTCTTCATCCTCCAGATCCAAGGCCTATCGGCAGTAGCAGGAGTCGATCTTCGATCGCCGTCGTCATCGTCGTCCCCTGCATCGCGTTGCATGTTCCATCATCGCCGCCCTGCATTCTTCCTCGTCGTCCCACTCCCATCTACCTCGCCGGCGCCCTTCGTCGGAGCCGATTGCCAGCTCACCGTCGCTGCAAAGTGAGAGGGGAAGAGGCTAGCCGCTAGGAGCAGCGGAGTCAAAGAGGGAAATCTCAAAGATTGGAGAAGATTTTGAGAGAGAAAGAGAGATACGGGAGTTGGATTAGGAAATTTCCAGAGAGAAGGAGAGAGACAACCCAAAAATTCCCCTTATTTTATTTTAATTTTGAGGGTAGAGCAGTAGGTTTTTAGAAAAAAGGCAGCAGGTGTGCAGGTCACTGAAATCGGTTTTATTGGCGGTTTCTGACCGAAAACCAAAAACCAGACCGACTCTGGGCGGTTTCGGCTAACCGCCCCATCAAACCGAAACCGACGGTTGCGGTTGGCGGTTAACCGATCCTCCCTTCGGTGTCGGCTTTGGTTGGGGGATATAGCCTGTTTTCGGTTTCGTCTAACCGACGGTGCGGTTCGGTTAAACCGAAACCACACCGACTAACAGCCATACTTGTGAGAATCTGCTAGCTATCATTTTAGTATCCCAATGCTGTGGGATTTCATTCTACAGTGCATTCTGGATTGAGCTTAAGTGTGGGGGAATGTTGCTCCTTGCCCCCAATTATTTTGATCCTAACGAGCCTTGAGGTATGTGTTTATTTGTTTATGCATGATTATGATCAACCTAGACCGCACCTTCATGCTGGGTCTCCACAACCACGCGGATTATGACAGGCCATTCTCCAAGATGCAGGAGGCGCAGATTGGGGGACCATAGTTGCCTTTATCTAAGCCTTCGAGAATTCCTCTACCGCAACACCTAAAAGTCGCAGGTCTCTCATGATGGTGCTGTTACCTTCCAGCTTGGAGTTCAGCACCACAGTCTGACCTATAATGAGTTCTCCACGGCCCTCGGTCTGGACCGCGACGACATGTTCTTGGTGGACCCCACCATCCAACAACAGAACTACCAGGCTTTCTACTAGTGGATTTTCCTGCACCAGCATGTCGCGGTCCCATATGCACACAGCCGGACCCGAGCTAGTCAGCTCTAGTAACCCTTGCGTTTCCTCCAAACTTTGCTTGCTCACTCCGCCATCCTCGTTCAGGTCAAAATGCACACATTTTACCCCATTTTTCCTTAGATGTTTGAGGCAGTTTCACCCAATGGGGTTTGGTTTTACGCTAGGTTGTACTTTGTTTTGCTATGTTTCAGATCCTAGTGCGTAAATTAATCCCGGGAACCAAAGTTGGATGAAAAGGAGCAAAAACGGGCCAAAAGGAGAGGACAACGGCTGATCACGGTGGAAGCCATCATTTCACGGCCTCCAAGACCATGCAGATCGCGCCATGACCTTGAAGCGCAATAGTTCCAAAAGGTTTTTGCTCACCTTACTACACCTCGATTGGTTCACGGTCGCTGGACCATGAACAGTCGGCTTGGACTGTGAAGTGCATAAGTGAAATGGTGCACCTTTGCTGAAGATCACGGTCCATAGTGAGATAACTTCTTCTTCAACAAGACTTCTTAAAGAGAGACGAGAAATGAAGAGGAAGGAGGCTAGGGTTTCATCCAAGCACTAGGTTTTGGGAATTTCCACCTTCAAGGTTGATCCCCACACAAAAGGAAGAAAGCATTCATCTCCAAGATGGTTTCTCTTCTCTCCTTTGTGTATTCCTTATACCTAGCATGGAGTAGTCCTTTATTTCACTTGGTTGTTTGTGAACCCTAGCTAGAAACATGTGAAAATTTGTATGAATTGATTGATTTGTGTATGGTTGTGTTAGAATGCAAGTATTGAGGTATTTTCATGGATGTTGTGTTGTGTTTTCCATTTCCAACTACTATGCCAATTTGACCTAGGTAGAGGGAAACTCCCTTCTTATGAAGAGGCTTTAAAAAGCTAGGGTTCCTTGGCCTAATTGAGTAACCTACCCAGGGAAAATTAGGGCACACCTCTTACTACATTTAATCACATTGTGTTGGTTATTATTTCGTCGTCAGAACTTTGATTCGAGGGTGAAGCTTGGCAACCCTTAGACGATTGGCTAGGAGAGTTACCTAGGTAGCTTGACTTGTGTCCCTTGGCTGATTGCCTAAGAGATTCTCCTAGGTAGCTTGGCTTGTAGCCCCTTAGCCAATTGATCAAAAGAGTGAACCCGATTCACTTATTGCGCTACCCTACGGTTAGTAACCACCTTCACCATGCACTTTCATTCGGTTTAACTCACCTTTATAACTAGCTATGGGGGACAACACCCGGGTGTAGCCTTCTCAACTAATTTTCACACCATTTACTTTTCCAATCGCTTTAGTTTAAATCATAGTTTCAACCAAAAACCAATTGCTAGATAATGTTTCAAACAATTGAAGTAGGGGTACATGAATGGCCCGGGTTTGACAATTAAAACATACTTGCCCTATACTGCAACTAATTAAGCTTTATACTCGGGCCTTGATTGGGATTTTTATTGTTGTATTCAGGACGAGTCCAGTTTTTGTCGTCGTTTGCGGGGAACTTCCGTTCCATTCTTTTGAAAAGATTGTTTGGTGTTAATCAGGTTTTACTTTGTGTTTTGTGTTTGTGAATCTTGCTTGTGTTAGACGAGTTGTGTTTCTTTGAAGTGTGTGCAGGAGGGTGTATGACCCGGAGTAATCCGACACCTTCACAGCCACTAGACGAGAATCTCAACCGCACTCTCCAACTCTTGGCTCGTGAGAGGGAGCTGGCGGAAGCAAGAAGAAGGATAGAGAAGAGGGGATAACAACAAGTTGGTCTCAAAGTTGAAGGAGTTGTATTTGAGGAAGAGTTTGAATCCGAAGAGGAATTAATTGAAGCCAAGAAGCTCAAGTGGGAGCTGCAGAGCAACGGGGGATCATGGGCTACTACATGGCTTCACGGGCGGCGGATATTCAACATACCATTTTGCATCCGCCCGTGGACGCCGACAATTTTGAGATCAAGCCCAGCCTCGTCACAATGATCCAAAACAATGTGCAATTTCATGGGCTTAGAGATGAGTGTCCTAGGGAGCATGTTCAGAGGTTTGTCGAGATTACAGGGAGTTTGAAGATAAATGGGGCGCCCGAAGATACTTTGAAGTCGAGGTTATTCCCCTACTCTCATGCGAGGAATGCACTCATGTGGCTCAACAATAAACCACCCCTCTTGATTCCTTCATGGGAGTATTTACTCAACAAGTTCATGACCTGATATTGTCCACCAACCAAGACAGCGAAGTGGCGCAAGAAGATCACCCATTTTGAACAAGAGGAAGATGAGTATGATTGGGGCTTGACAAGAAGTGGTAGAAGAGATACCGAGAGAGGAGGACGTTCGGTGGAAGCAAGTCCTCCTCTTGAAAGGCATTATGGCATTAAGATTTCCAAGGTTTAGCCGAGTGTCATCAGATTCAGACGAGATAGACTGGGCTTTAGAAGACTAAGAGTTCTTTTGCCGCTAAGATTGACCGTTTGATTGATGCTCTCCTTGAAGATGAGAAAGCAAGGGAAGAAGCCATTGATGGCATGTGATTGGTGTTCGAGCACCAACCATGAGATTTCGGAGTGTCAATTGATGAACGAGGAGGATGTCCCCATTGAGCAGCTATATTCTATCTTCCCCGCATATTCCGACAGGATGTCTTCTCGTGAGGAGCTCGTAAGCACCTTCGCTAGTTCCAGTTAGAAGAAATTTGAGAAAATAGAGAGGTTTACGAGAGAAGCTACAGAGAAGTTCTCTTCCATAGAGGTGGGGTCAGTGGCGGATACATGCACCTTTAGGGGGTGTTCCGGGACACCCCTAAAATTTGGGAAAACGATTATTCAACCCCCGATAGTAGTTTGGTATGGATAAAAAAATTATAATTGGCAATCCGGGATACCCTTAAATTTTGGAAAAATGATTATCCTGTCAGCGGTAGTAGTTTGCGTATGATTAAAAATATATAAGTGGTACTCTGTCTTAATCAAACCTAGGACACTACTATTATTAAACATATTCTCTAGGTTGCAACTCATTTGTTGTTCTATTTTAAATATTATGTAATAGTAAAAACACTATTCTTTATTCTCAATTATTTTCAAAACCTAACAATTAAACTCATTCGAGTTATTTTTAAATGATTTTATAGTTACATCGCCATAGTTGAAAGAGTCTTTCAAGTTTGAGTTACATCAAGAACAAGGTTACAAATCGAATATGCGATCAGTTCGTGAATTATTGTCTAATAGAGTATACAAATTTGGTGATCAATGTAGACATCGATTCTATTTTATATTATTTTTCATAATATGAAAACACGTCGTGGTCTTTGGTTCAAATTTGCACTAGTCGGATATTTTCTGATTTATGAATTATTTTATTTAATTTTTAATTAAATTTAATTTTTGAAAGAGGACACCCCTATAAAAATTTCCTGAATCCGCCACTGGGTGGGGTTGCAAAGTCATCAATCAATCTTGACGACCTTGACCACAAGGATGGGGATTATGACACAAGCGCCTCTTTCTTGGAACCAACTTAATGAATCTGAATATGAGATAGGAGCTGTAACACTCAAAAGCGGGAGAGAAACTCAAGAAGTGCCCTTCCGGAAGATGCCTATCAAGACAGTGGAGCAAACTAAACCTACTAATTCCCCAAACAAAAAGAGGGCGCGGGGGCATCTGGTGGGGAAAAGGTGGAGGCAACTTCTCCATTGGAGCAACAGAAGGGAAAAGCAAGTACAACGCTCCCCTACCCCACTAGACTTCACAAGGATCGCATGGCGGCAAAATGTTCTCACGTTATGGAGTTGATGAACCAATTATACCTCAACATCCCATTCATTAAAGCTCTCGCCCAGATGCCCAAGTACGCCAAGTACTTGAAAGAACTCCTCACCAACAAGAAGAAGCTGGAAGGGATGGCTACCGTGGCATTGAATGAAGAATGCTCTACCATCCTGCAGAACCATCTTCCCGCAAAGCGCAAAGATCTAGGGAGTTTTACTATCCCTTGTTTTATTGGCAACATGTGCATAGGGAATTCCTTGGTAGACCTCGGGGCTAGTGTTAATGTGATGTCGTATAGGTTGTTCAAAAAGCTAGACCTAGGTGAACATAGAGCCACTAGGATGAACATCCAATTAGCAGACGGATCCATAGTGCATCCTAAGGGTATCGTAGAGGATCTACTCGTTAAGGTTGGAACCCTTATATATCCAGTCAATTTTGTCATTCCTGATATCAACGACAATGTGGATGTTCCCCCTATTTTGGGTAGGACCTTTTTGGCTACCGCTAAAGCTTTAATTGATGTGCATGGAGGAAGATTGGTGTTTAGGGCAGATGATAAGGAGGTTACCTTCTCCATAGATAATAGCATGAAGTTTTCTTACCTTCATGATGATGATGAATATTGTGATAATGTGTCCTATTTTAATTTGGCACTCGCAGCTATGGGTGCCAATCCTACTAACCCTCTTGAGGAGTATTTTTTGGTAGGGATGCTGACTCGGAGATTCAAAGTGAGTAAGAGCAACCTTCACACGTTTAGGAGGCTTGTTTCGCAACCCCGGAAGTTGAAGTTGAAGCCTTGCCTCCCATGGATAAGATCCCTACCTCTTTGGAAGAGCCACCCGAGTTGCAGTTGAAGTCGTTGCCTAGCTATCTCGAATAGGCTTTCCTGAGGGACGATGGAAAACTTCTAGTTATCATTAATTTCAACCTCACATCAGAACAGAAGACCGAATTAATTGAGGTCTTGTGTCGCCATGAGAAGGCCATTGCATGGAAGATCACAGACATCCGAGGGATTAGCCCTCATTATGTTCACATAATATTCTCATGGAGGAGGAGGCCAAGCCGGTCCGACAACCTCAACGAAGGGTGAATCCTAACCTGGAGGAGGTGGTGAAGGCTGAGGTGATTAAGCTCTTAGATGCTGGTATCATTCACCCCATCTCCGACAGTCAATGGGTGAGCCCTACACAGTTAGTATCTAAGAAAGGGGGTAATGACGGTGGTGGTCAACAAAAAGGACAAGCTCATTCCCACAAGAACGATAACTGGATGGCGGGTGTGCATCGACTACCGTCGACTGAATGATGCTACCCTGAAATACCACTTCCCTCTTCCCTTCATTGACCAATCCTAGAGAGGCTTGCAGGTCACGACTACTACTATTTTCTGGATGGAATGTCTGGATACTTTCAACTACCCATCGCCCTGGAAGATCAAGCAAAGACGACATCACTTGCCCGTTCAGAACATTTGTATACAAGCGCATTCCTTTTGGATGTGCAACGCTCGACCACATTTCAGAGGTGCTTGGTGGCTATCTTCGAAAAACTTGTGGGGGAGATCATTGAAGTGTTCATGGAAGACTTCTAAGTTTTTGGAGATTCGCTTTTTCATTGCTTGGCTAATTTGCAGAAGGTCCTTGCATGTTGTGAGGAAACTATGGTTCAAAAAGTCACGTTTAAACTTACGCTTAGGCACGCCTAGGCGCAAGACATTGGCAAAGTGCCTCGCCTAGAAGTTTTGCACCTAATTAGATACTGGAACACGTCAATGGAGTAAGGCGACACATAAATCTCTTATAAACAGTACTAAATGGAGCTAGGAAGTCAATATTAAAGGAGACAATTAACGTCAATTACGAAAACAATTTTCTATATCAATATTCTCAATAGCTCAAGAACTTTGTGAGCTATTGAGCTTTGATTATATGAATTCACGAGCTATGTTCTTGTCTTTAAGTGCTGAGCAAGTTATTAATCATTTTAACTGAAGTGAAGAAGTGTTGTAGATTATTATTTCATTCATCGTGCAGTGCGAATTAACTATTTTTCTTCTAACGCCTAGGCACGCTTAGTCTTACGCCTAGGCGAGCTAGGCTCTAGGCAAAGCGTCACCCCCGCCTTGCGCCTTTTTGAACCTTGGAGGAAACCAATTTAGCTTTGAGTTGGGAGAAGTCACATTTCATGGTGCGGGAAGGCATTTTGTTGGGGCATAAAATTTCAAAGAAGGGCATTGAAGTTGACAGAGCTAAGATTGATACCATAAACAAGCTTCCACCATCGACATCAGTCAAGGGAATCTAGAGTTTCCTTGGGCATGCAGGGTTCTATAGGCGGTTTATAGAAAAATTTTAAAAGATTGTGTTACCATTAACGAAGCTTTTGGAGAAGGTTGCTCCTTTCATTTTCACAAAGGAATGCTTTGAAGCGTTCAACATCCTCAATGCTAAAATTAAAAATGATCCAATCATGATTTCTACAAATTGGAACCTCCCCTTTGAACTTATGTGTGATGCCAGTGATTATACAGTGGGAGCGGTATTGGGTAAAAGGCGGGGGAGGCATTTCCAACCTATATGTTATGCCTCAAAGACATTGAACGGGGCTCAAGAGAATTACACAACTACTGAAAAAGAGTTGTTGGCGGTCATCTTTGCTTTCGATCAGTTTCGATCCTATCTTGTGCTTTTGAAAGTAATTGTCCACATCGACCACTGTGCCATCCGATTCTTGATGAGCAAAACTGATGCCAAGCCCCATTTGATCAGATGGATCTTGCTTATTCAAGAGTTTGATGTGGAGATCAAAGATAAGAAAGGAGCCAAGAACCTTGCAGCGGACCATCTCTCCCGACTCGAAGGTCCCCGATGGAACCAATTCACACGACGAGATTAATGACACTTTTCCCGATGAAAGGTTGTTCATGATTGTCGTAGTGGAGAACCAATCTGCTACTACTTTTGGGATGATCCTCGCCTATTCACGATTGGTGCCGATGGGATCATTTGACGATGTTTCTCGGAGGAAGAAATTATGGCTATTCTTAACCAGTTCCACGAAGGGATGGCAGGAGGGCACCAGGGGGCAACCGCACGGCGAGGAAGGTCCTCCAATTGGGGTTGTACTGGTCTTTGTTGTTTTGGGATGCCGATTCATTTGTGCGGCAATGCAACAACTGCCAAAGGACATGTAACATTTCTAATTGTAATGAGATGCCCCAAACCATTTCCATTACATGTGAGATTTTTGACATTTGGGTTACGACTTCATGGGTCCTTTCCCTTCATATATTGGAAACAAGTACATTTTAGTGGTCGTTGACTATGTCTCGAGGTGGGTTGAGGCTCAAGTCCTCCCCACCAATGATGCAAGACGAGTCTGTGGATTTCTTAAGAAATTATTTTCACATTTTGGGACCCCTAGGGCCATTATTAGTGATCGAGTTTCAGGGACAATTTAATAAACTCTTGGAACGCTATGTTGTCACCCACAGGGTCTCTATGGCCTACCACCCTCAAACTAATGGTCCGGTGGAGTTGTCAAATAGGGAATTAAAAAGGATTCTGGAAAAGACCGTTGACCGATCCCGCGAAGATTGGTACACAAAGCTCGATGATGCTTTATGGGCATACCGCACGACCTAAAAAACACCAATAGCTGTCTTGCCTTACCAATTGGTGTACGACAAAGTGTGCCATTTGCATGTATATAGAGCATAGGGCTTTCTGGGCTACCAAATTATTGAACATGACCCAACTTTGTGCGGAAATGAAAGGAAGTTTCAGGAG
This sequence comes from Linum tenue, assembly GCA_946122785.1. Lineage (NCBI taxonomy): Eukaryota > Viridiplantae > Streptophyta > Magnoliopsida > Malpighiales > Linaceae > Linum > Linum tenue. The sequence goes on from CAMGYJ010000008.1 coordinate 39,304,504, forward strand.
CTGGAACTTGAGGAGTGGCGCCTTCATGCCTACGAGAAACCAAGATTTGCAAGGAAAAGACAAAGCATCTGCATGATGCTAGAATCAAAGGGCGCAAGGACTTCTAACCTGGGGAGCAGGTGCTCTTGTACAACTCTAGGCTACGCCTATTCCCTAGAAAGCTGAGATCGAAATGGTCGGGCCCATATGTGGTGAACCGAGTGTTCCCGTATGGGGTGATGGAGATTTCCCATCTTGAGCAAAGGGTAATCAAAGTGAATGAACACCGCCTCAAACACTACCTTGGGGATGTGGTGATGCGGCAAAAGGAGGTGATGCTCCTACATGACGTTTAGTCCAAAGGCTCCGTCCAGCTTGAGACGTTAAACCAGCGCTTGTTGGGAGGCAAACCAACAGAGGTTTGTGTGTATCGTGATGTCGACTATTATTATCTGTAATAACCTCTACTAGAGCGAGAATTTGTGTGTGTTTTTTGTTTTCTTCTTCTTTTTGAAGCTCAATTCTCCTACCCGCTATTTGTCCAACTTTCGCTTAAGTATTAGGGGGTGTATCATTTGGGATTGGCATGTGATTGTGTGTGAAATTGGTTTGCTAGGAGCCTAGATTTATGCCCAAATTTCAAAAATTTGAGGGCTCCAAGCATTGCATGATCAAAGTAGACGGTTTGTGGGAGAACCTCATGTTTATTGGCTTTGACCTTGGATTGTTTGCTTGTGATCGAGTGCATCCTATTATGATGATTGAGAATTAAATTAGGTTGGTGCAAGTGTTTAGTTCTCATATGTGTTCAACTGAATGGATGCCTTGACTTGATTACTCATTGATTACAATTGCCATGCGTCGAAATTCACGAAATTGGACTAATCATATACTCTAAGAAAGGGTTTATTGGCACTCAAACCATTGAAACATCTAATTGCTTGTTGACCTCCTTCACTACTTTGATTGAATTGTGGATAACAAGATAGAATGAAGAAGTGTGCTTGAACGTAGTTCATGATTAGTAGTGGTTTGGAAGAAGGGAAGTGTGGTTTTTGGCCGATCCTAGTGGCCTTTGATCGTAGGGAAGGTTCTAGTCGAAACCATTGAACCTTGTGTCTTAGGTTGAAGGTGTAGAACCTCATGCTTTTGATGCCACCACCCAAAAGGACTTTTCCCCATATCCAAGACGATTACCAGTCATTTGATTTAGTGTCTAAGACCTCCAGACAAGCTAGTGACGATAATCATCCCGTGAACTCTAGCATTTAGAGGTTGCCGCCATGGTGGAGAGATGAAAGGGTTGAGTGTTGATGATTGTGCACATCTTTTACACCAAAAGGTCCTGACCCCACTGGTCGAGAGGGACTGATTCAGTCACATTTTGCATGTTCATATCTTATCCCGGTGAGGACCTATGTTGCCCACTCGTTTGTTCCTTGGATTTGAGCTCTATGCATGGTTATTTTTGGTTGGTGAGTAGTCCGATCGAGACTTGTTTTGATTTATGAACAGGGTGAGAAATTTTCGTTTGCACGTTCTTAATGCATTCGAATGTCGTTTTTGGTGGATACCGGTATTGCTTGTGACGATTCATGTGTTGACGTTCCATAGCCATTGAGATTCACCCACTTTGAGCCTTTGATATGTCCCCAAGTTATTTGTGAGGTTGAGATATTACCTTGTTTGGAATTGGTTTGCTTGGGGACAAGCAAAAGTCTAAGTATGGGGGAGTGATTCGGGTCAAAATGCACACATTTTACCCCCTTTTTCCTTAGATGTTTGAGGCGGTTTCACCCAATGGGGTTTGGTTTTACACTAGTTTATACTTTGTTTTCCTATATTTCAGATCCTAGCAGGTAAAATCAACCCCAAGAACGAAAGTTGGATGAAAAGGAGCGAAAATGGGCCAAAAGGAGAGGACAGCGGTTGATCACGATAGAAGCTATCAGTTCACGATCTCCAAGACCATGAAGATCGCGCCCCGATCGTGAAATGCAATAGTTCTGGAAGGTTTTTGCACACCTCATTGGACTTCGACTGGTTCACGTTCGCTGGATCGTGAACACACCCCTTGGACCGTAAAGTGCATAAGTGAAACGGTGTACCTTTGCTGAAGATCACGATCCCCACCCTATTTTCACGGTCGTGAACTGGGACCGTGAAATGCTTTCGATATGGGTATATAAAGAGAGTTGAGCTGAATTAAGAAGGTAGGAGGGAGCCTAGTGAGATAACTTCTTCTTCTTCTTCAAGACTTCTAGAGGGATAAAGTGACGAGCAAGGAAGAGGAAGGAGGCTTTGGTTTCATCCAAGCTCATGGTTTTGGGGATTTCCACCTTCAAGGTTGATCCCCACACAAAAGGAAGAAAACATTCATCTCCAAGATGGTTTTCTCTTCTCTCCTTTGTGTATTTCTTCAACCTAGCATGGAGTAGTCATTTATTTCACTTGGGTGTTTGTGAACCCTAGCTAGAAACATGTGAAAATTTGTATGACTTGAATGATTTGTATATGGTTTTGTTTGAATGCAAGTATTGAGGTATTTTCATGGATGTTGTGTTGTGTTTTCCATTTCCAACTACTTGACCAATTTGACCTAGTTTGAGGGAAACTCCCTTCTTATGAAGAGGCTTTCAAAAGCTGGGTTTCCTTGACCTAATTGAGTCACCAACCTAGGGAAAATTAGGACACAACTCTTACTACGTTTAAGCACCTTGTGTTGGTTGCGATTTAGTCGCCCGAACTTTAATTTGAGGGTGAAGCTTGGCAACCCTTAGACTATTGGCTAGGAGAGTTACCAAGGTAGCTTGACTTGTGTCCCTTAGCCGATTGGTTAAGAGAGTCACCTAGGTAGCTTGGCCCCCTTAGCCAATTGATCAAGAGAGTGAACCCGATTCACTTGTTGAGCTGCCCTACGGTTAGCAACCACCTTCCCCATGCACTTTCATTCGGTTTAACTCACCTTTATAACTAGCTAGGGGAACAACACCCGTGAGAAGCCTTCTCAACTTGTGTTCACACCATTTACTTTTCCAATCGCTTTAGTTTAAATCATAGTTTCAACCAAGAACAAATTGCTAGGGGTACATGGCCGCCCCGGGTTTGACAATTAAAACATACTTGCCCTATATTGCATCCAATTAAGGATTATACTTAGGATTTGATTGGGATTTTTATTGTGGTATTATCCGCAACCAAAAGGCTTCCAGATAGGTGACTATACGCTCTGCTCACCATGTCCTGCGTTCACAACCACATCAACCTCGGCTCGGTCTTGGCTAACTCCTTCTCTCAAATGAAGAATCACTTGAAGGTTCTCACGCTGCACAGAGGGCCCTACATTACTCGAATGGCCTAGTACTTTGGAGTTCCCCTCGACGACTGTAGTTGGGTTGGGCGCACATAGGACTTCCTTGACTAGACCTTGTACTCCATGGGGCTGATCCGAGTTGCTGCACTTCTACCCTGGCCCCTCTGGTGCCGGTTCTTCTTTAGCTACGTCGTTCCGTGACCGTTGGGCGTCCATGGAGACTCGTTGACCAGATTAAGGCGCGCATGGACCGTGAGAGAGATGCCCACCGCTACTCTCATTTCCTACTAGAGCTCCTGTGCAAGGAGGGCGACATTGGTTGCACCCAGACCTTCTGGCACCATTCGCCAGACCAGAATGATGGCGATGATGATTGAGGCTGGCCTTTGACCATGGGCTCTATGGTTATGTTTTGTGTTTTTCATTATTTGTGTGTGGAACTGGATATTTGTGTGTTTTGTTTTGTTTTAATTTTCATCCTCTTTTGGCCATGGGGCTGACAACTGTTATCCTAACTCTTACCCTATGTGAGTGGTTGTTCTTGTTTTGCTTTATTGTGGTTATCAGCGACTGGTCCCTCCTCCAGTCTGACCCTAATGACTGGTCCCATCTCTAGGCCCACTCAGTTTGTTTTTCCGGTAACATTGTTCCCCTAACCTTTCCTGCTTCTCCATTGAGGGCAATGTCGATCTTAAGTGTGTGTGTGGGGGGGGGGGATGTGTTTACCTTTGACTGCTTAGATGCGTTTGTGTGGTTGGAGCCTAGTTCACTGTCCAAACTTTAAGATTTGAGGACTCAAAGTACGTGTTCTTCGCAATTTCCTACTCAGTATGCTTTGAATTGGTAGTCTTTATAGTACTATGCAACCTAGGGAGGTATTTGTAGTACTATGGAGGATGCTGAAGTATAAGATCTTTCCTATTTTTCTTTTTGTTGTGTCGGTTGATTGTGTGAACTAGTGGCTTAAGGACCTATGATTCATGTGGTATCGATGACTCACCTTGTGTTGTTGACTAATGTATCATAAAAGGGTGCTCAATTGAGCTTAACTAGAAATAGTTGGTCCTCCATGTCGAAAGTTTGAAACATGGGTAAGCCCAACATGTATGGCACCATTCATTGCACAAAATTGGATTTTGGTAGAGATATTAGTGATCCTTAGTGGGATAGGCCTACAAGGTGAAGCTAAATCTGTCTCTAATACAAGTAAAAATTTCACCCCTTGAACGGACCGCCTACTCGAGGTGCATTTGTATGAGCACGAATAGAGCTTCCGACCCCCATAATTTCATTGACCCTCCACACGAATTTAGGAAAAGGATTTAAAAGATGTACTCTAGCGAGCGACAGATGTACATAAATTGCTCTTGTTGAACCAATAAGGGACAACCGCGCATAAAAATGCAGTTTAGAACCCTAGTAAAGCGTGAATGAAAAATGCATAAAACAAGAAAAAGGGGTTCCAACAAATGAAATGAAATGGAAAGAGCACCCAATACGAGGAGTCCTTAGTTGTTGTTTTGGAGTAGTCTATTCATCCATGAATTGTCTGTCAGATCGGTTCAATCCATGCAGATTATTCTCAATGGTTAGCATGTGACAACAACTACCCCATCCTAAGCCAAGTTTAACTTAAGATGGCATTGTCATATAGTGGTGATCAAGGTCGTATTTTACTCGGGTCCTGGTACCCTAGCCTACTTCCCACCTAGTTGCTAATTAGTTAATCGGTTTTGGAGGTTTTAGTGGAAGACTTGAGGAGATAACTAGACTAAAGATTGATCAAAGCTAAAAGCAGGTACGTCGGTGAACTAATCCTTCCCCTATCTTAGGGTAACTATGCCTGCATAAATACTTAGGGTTATCAAATGTGGTGAGTGAGCCTTTTCCGTGGGCTTTCGTGGTTATCCACACGCCTCCGAGTATGCCTTTCCTAAACCCATATAAAGTCACCTCGATTTAGGCTATCGTATCTGGGGCAATAAGTTCATGGCTCATTTCATTGGACACTATCCACCGTCCACACCGAGGTTTCATCACGGGTTCTATCTTGGACGGCTAACCTACGGTAGGGTTTCAGTCGCCTCAACCACCATAGGTCCCTATTCATACATCTATCTCGATTTGCTTGATGGCGCATACATGTCTAACCCTAAAACTCCATACCCAACGTAGAAGCGTAAAGTAGGCTAATAGAGAAGATTAGGGCGACTTACCTAAACACAATCAAGGATAGAATAGCAATAGATTCAACTAGATAAACACATTCATTCATTCAAACCCTAAAATATTCGTACATACATAATAAACCCTAAAACTAGGGTTTGGGGTTTAGAACCCCTAGTACCTTAGAGGACTACTCCATAGAGGAGGGAAGAAGAAACATATAAGAAAATGAATAAGACTTGGGTTGAGGACGATGCTCCCTCTCTTCTAACTCCTTCTCCTTCTTCTCCTTCCTTCTTCTTCCTTTAGCTTCTCTCTCTTCCCTCTCCCTAACCATAAATTTATCTCAAAATCAACTCATACAAAAGGGGTAAAATGGTCTTCTATTTATAGGAATCTAGGTATGGAGAAGTTTGCAGCCAGAAGCACAGAGATCGCGGTCATGATCTTTAGACATGAGGCCGCGATCTTGAAATGCTGTCGTCCTGGCCTTTAGAAATGATGAGATCGTGGGCTGACTTCGCGGTCGCCGTCGCGATCTTCTTCGCTGTCAAATGATGTTATGGTTTTGATTCAACTGGTGAAAGTCTTTGTTTCTCCCTGGCTCCTTCCTCACGAAGTTCGCGCCCTGAGCCCTCTAATTGCAGACGCGATTTGGGGCTTCAGGGATGCGATCTTTAGCTTGAGTTCGAGGTCTATGTTTCCGACTGATACGAGCACGAACCCTATACCCGTAGTTATCAAAGTACGCAGCTCCAAGAACGAACATGAAAAGAGATGTTTAGGGGGTGTTTGGTTTGTTTGGAATAGGGTGGAATTGAAAGTGCAATCTCAACACAAATCGGGAGAAGGCTCAATCAATATAGAAAGGTAGAATCTCGACCACAATCAAGGGTAAAACTCGATTGATATAGAGAAAATTTCACGCCCCAAGCTCAAAACCAAGGTAAAAATCAATATTCTGCTAAAAACTAACCATAAAACCCGAGTTTCAGCCTTTATATAGGTCTAGACAATTAAAAATAACAAAAACAGCTTAAACACACAAATTCCCGTCACCAAGGCAAAATACCTGCTCGGAACCTAAAATACCCGGTTGGGTATTTAAGTGTCACGCCCGAGAGGGTTTTCTGTTCCCTTGTGTCGGCCTCCTGCTCCTTTACCCAGTCTCCCTTCAGAATACCCGGTCGATTATTTTTCCATGCTGGCCGGGTATTTGCTTTCCCACACACGGTGCCACTCTCTCTCTGTCTTGGTCGGTCAACAGGGGATGCATCAGTCCCTCCCCGTCGGAGAAGCTTTGCCCTCAAAGCTTGTGTGTTTTCTGCAAGAGACCACATAAACAATATTTTCAAATGAACTTCTCCTCAAAGTAGTCAACATGTTCCTTCGAACCATCAAATGCACTCCACTTCCGTCCTGCGACTTCGAGCGACTTGAACTTCCTTTCTCGTTGTCCCAGTTCGTGGCCAACTGTTGTTGATCTTCCCGGACTTCAGCTGGTGACAATGGATTCAGCAAAAACTTTTGATTGCCTTTGTTGAACTGGTAGCTGTTGTGCCTTCCATCATGTATGACCTCTCGATCGTATTGCCATGGACGACCCAATAAAAGATGAGCAGCCTGCATTGGAGCAACATCACACCAAATCTCATCTGCATAACCACCAATTTGAAAACAAACCTTGGCCTTCTTGTTGACTTTGATGTTCCCATAGCCGTTCAGCCAATGCAGAGTGTATGGTTGAGGATGCTTGATTGTGCCCAATCCCAGCTTCTTGACTGCATCCAGACTAAACACATTGGTGCAACTACATGACCATCTATGTGCAAGCTTCAATAGATGAAGCTCGGTGGTTGACCCCTAGAATTTTACCTATTGGAGGTGTCTCAGCCTTGATGTGCTCATCCATATCATCATCTTCAAAATCAACATCAGAACCGAATCCATTCCCCATGGGCTTAGTTCATAACGAAATCAATAAATATAATCATGTTCTTAATCATCATGAAACTAATTAAACAAAAGAGAAGGAACAAAAATAGTCGAAATTTCCAAACAATGCACGTCGATTCCTTCTCCCTGGCAACTCGCTCCTCCCCGGCCAACAATTCTGTAGCTTCTCTCCGCGCTATTGCTCCAAGTCGCGCCGACTGCTGCATGCCGAAGAAGCTGTCTCCCGTCCTATTATTCTCCCCCGTTCTGCTACCTACTGTCCTTTTTCAATCATTCCTCTTATGCAGTGTTCCCTAGTCCAAAAGAAGTTCGTCTTCCCAGTTGTTTGAGCCTAGAATGTTCTAGGCGGTTTGATGAAGAACGAGCAAAGCGTCTGTTCCAGACGGCGGGTGTAATCCTGATCTATGCAAGACAAGGGTCCATGGGCGGTTTCCCATGACACTCTCTACTGCTTAAGTTAGAGAGAGAAGAGAGAATTTATGTTTATGTTTAGAGAGAGAGAAAGTAGTCGAGTTACCATCAATGCAGATATGAAGGTATTTATAGTCAGTTAGGTTGGGGCATTAAATGCCATTTCAGGCGCCCTAGACACGCCATGATTTATCCAGACCGCCTACGGCAGACAATTAATGCTCATTCCTGCAGTGTTCGAGGCGAATATCCTAGGAAGATCTTCTCTTCCTGCCACCAACGGTACTTTGTGTTAGTCGGCCTACTCCTTGTCCCATCCTAGACTGGACGCCCGCCATTCTCTTTTCCCTATGCGCGCTCCCTCCTTGGGTCCTCCGCTTGGCCTCGCCTGGGTCTTCCATTGGGTCTTGCCCGATTTACTCCTTTTGGGCCTTAAGCCCAACACCGCTCAACCATGGGCCCAACAATTGCCCTTTAGTCGTGAAAAGTTACGGGTTTTGGCGGCTACTAACTTTGCCCCATGCATGTTGAGCGGTCATCCCTGTAACCGCTACTTATATCTTGCCCCTGGCCGCGCCCAAGACGCGGAGGTTTTCCATCTAGTCTCGATACTCTTCCGATTATTGACACCGATGTCGGCGTCTTGTCCCTTCTCGCATACGAAACGAGCGGTCGCCCTATTCACCTATGAATGCTCCTGTTTACTCTATGCGTAATCTAATGCGGTCTACCATCATTTCTCTTGCGTCAATTCCTTTTGAGCCGCCTAGTAAATGAGCGGTTGCTTTGTCCACCCCCAAATGATAAACTTCGTCCCGCGTGTGACCTCACGCGGTTTGCTCTGAATTGCCCTTGTGTCGATTCCACTTCTGCGACTCTTCCCACTGCCTGCATGCTATGCCACATGTCAATTCTCGAGATTTGGGCCCTGACAATGGGCAACCCCCACGTACAATCACCTGCCCGTCTTTTTGAATTTTGAGACTTAGGGTTTTTTTCGGTCATCCAACCGTCGCATCACTTCCTCTTTTCTTTTATTCCCTATTTATACCTTCCTTTCTTCTTTCTTCTTTCTTCTTCATTCTTCTTTCTTCTTCATTCTTCTTCTTTCCCAGCTATTACTTCGTCAAGTTTTTCTCCATTCCTCGCCAAAATTGCTCGCTGCTCCCAATTTTCCCTCTCTTATTACTTGCGGAATAATCCTTTCCTGACGCCAGCACGATCAGACTTCCTCACCAAGCTTAGGCGAACTCAGGAGCGAGCAAAAAGGAAACGACGACGACTGAAAAATGGCGATCGAGTCTCAAAGCACCACTCGTTCTGATAGTCGAAACTAGAACCTTTCCAGCGACGTTGCCGCCGCTACGGCCTCCAGCGACGTTCACACTTCCAGCGTTGGAATCCAGCGTTCCCCGCTCCTACTCGAAGACCGGTGGCGGCTCTAGAGGATCGTCTTCTGGGAATAAGCAGCCTATCCCAGGTATGTTGCACTCTCTTTTTTCCTTTGCTGCGTTCTCCTTAGGTTAGGGTTTTTTAGAATTGAGATCTTAGTGTGTGGCTTTTGATCGGGTTGGGGTTTAGAAAATCGGTGCTTGGGGTTTATCCATTAGAGGTTAGGGTATAGTATCATACCCCAAACTCGATTTAGTTCATGGTCTAGATAGAGATATCTCACTAGTAGTACCTGACGTATAGTATACGCCTGACGTACGCCAGTCTAACCCATATATATAGCACCTTTTTAAAATATTACAAAAATAGCACCCAGCCTAGAAAAATTCCAAAAATAGTACCTTTACATATAAACCGCACCTTCAAGGTGCGTTTTATGGGCAAACCGCACAACGGGGGAGCGGTCCACGCTAGGACAGCCTGAAAACCGCACTCAGCGTGCGGTCCACGTTCCTGAGTCGGCGGTCCCCAGCACCATTCGATGAGGTGGCGATCCAACGGCTAACCGCGCGCCAGCGCAGCGATCCTCGTAATGGTGTTACAACAGAAAATTGAAGAAGAAGAAGAGGTGTGAAGAGAAGAGGTTTCCCAGGGTTGCCTTATATAGGCTAAATCATCACTAAAAATAGCAGGGGGAGGGTGCAGTTTTCATCTGTCATGCAGCCCCACCTCTGTCAACCTGCATGGCCAACATGCTGGTTGTCGGGAAAATGGGGACGACACACAAACCGCAGGGGGAGGTGCAGTTTGTGTGTTGGCAAATGTAAACCTCACCTTGAGGATGTGGTTTGTGTTAGAGAAACAGAACCGCATCCTCAGAAGGCAGTTTTGCTAGGTCAGCCTAAGAACCGCCTTGTCATGATGCGGTTCTGGTAGGTCAGAAAGCAAACCGTCTGGCCAAGTTGCGGTTTAGTTTTTGAAACTCAAACCGCACCCTCAGGTTGCGGTTTATATGTAAACCGCACCTTGGCCGTGCGGTTTTTAAAAAATGTGCTAATTTTGGAATTAGTGTGGCCTGGGTGCTATTTTTGTAATTTTTTTAATGGTGCTATTTCTAGAAAAATCCCACATATATGTATGTAATTGTTTATGGGCTAATAACTAAATTAACCATTAGTTACAAAATCATTTGTTTTACATATCACTTAATTTGTCTACTTGTTTTCTACGCTTCTACATTTATTGCAACTTCAACACTACATGATCGTTATTTTACAACACTTAGTAAAATTTTGACACATTTAATTTGTGTTCGTGTTGAACTTTTATTTCAAAATGGGGTTTAAACTTAGCATGTTAAGTCATACGATGGCAGTAACTCAGTCATACGATTGTTAAGGTATATATGGTTTAGGGTGTATATGGTTAGGGTATAAGGTATTAATGATTTTTAAGGTTCTAAGTTTTTTATTAACATATGTTCACTTGAAGTCATTTGAAGTCTTTAATGGCAGGAAATTGACACGCTAAAACACAACACCAAACTGCGACCAAGTATAATCGCAGTCCAGGAATGCAGTAAAGTAGCAAGTTCTATTATCAACCCGGGGTCTAGATCTACTGCCTACTCCGTGATTATCTATTATCTAGCAAACTAAGTCGATTTATTGTTGTTTAAACTAAAAGCAGTAAGAAAGCGGGAAATGGTTCGGTTTTCTGAAGTCAATGAAGAGTCACTCGGGAATGAGTCCCCCTAGCTCCTTAGTTAGGTCTCAATTGTAATTACCCTGGGTTGATTAACTGTTGATTAAACTGCGGAAGATCCGATAGTAGCTTGGAATCTCTTAAGCTGACCAAGTCCTCTTAGTCCAACTACCCGACAGACGACTAGTCTTCACCGGGATAGAAAGATGAGGCTATGAACGTAGAACTCCACTACTGGAATTGGATTCCAATACAAAGCAGTAGATTGACTAACTCTCGTATAACCAATCCACTACTACCGAATGATGTAGCTCTAACAACCTAATCAGATTCTATCTATCTCAGGTTGCAGCAGAAATCAAGAAAAGCTAATCAGACTTCAATTAATTCAATGAATCATGCATCATTCGATTATAATCAAGCAATATAACAATCCCAAGTCATTATAATTAAAATCCCTAACACATGGAACTAGGGTTCTTCATACCCAAGTGAGAGAAAGTTCTACTCCATAGAAAGAGAGGGGAAAACATAATACAAAACAGTCATACTCATAACAATGGGAAGAATCTGCTCTGGGATGATGATTTTCACTCCTATGATGATCTCCAAGCTTGATTTGATGAAACCCAGCTCCAAAACCACTCTTAGGATGAGTTATTCGCACTTTCTCTCTCTAGGGCTCTATTTTTGCGCCAAAAAGTCGATTCTCTCACTTTTGGCTCGGAATTGGGTAAAAACCCAGATTTCCCGATCACACGGGTAGGCCACACGGCCGTATAGATGAATTAGGCTTTACTTACGGGATTTTTGGATCACTAGGGCTCAAGGTTGGACCTTTGGAATTTTTCTACAGAGCTCGCCTGCGCACTGCTTCTCACTCTGTTGCTCTCGACCGGAAATTGAAAATGGAGATGGGGAGGGAAATAATGCTACGGGATAAGGGAATGGTCATTTTTTTATAAGCGGTTACGACCCTATATGGCAAAGGCTAGCGTACGCCCGGGCGTACCTTAGCCTACCGTACGCCCGTTGAGTTTTGCTATTTAGACAATGAATTAACCAAAGTTTGGGACATGATACTATACCCTAACCCCTAATGGGTGAACCCCAGTCCCCAATTCACTAACCCAAAGCATAATATTCATTTAATTTTGAAATGAAAATCAACGGTTCAGATTCGTCGAAATTATTGTTGATTTACATTTTAAGATTAAACGATTCTCATGATTTAGGGTATAGTATCATGCCAAAAACTCCGGTTAATTCATGATCTAAATAGCAAAACTCAACGGGCGTATGGTAGCCTAACGTACGCCCAGGCGTACGGTAGCCTAACGTACGCCCGGGGGTAGCCTAACGTCCGCCCCATTGAGTTTTGCTATTTAGACAAAGAATTAATCGGAGTTTGGGACATGATACTATACCCTATATATATATACATACATATATATATATATATATATATATATATGGACGGTTCTATCGTACCTTGGGTAAAATCAAGGGTACGACATACCCTGAGTTAAAAAATGCTATCTAGACTTCAAATTGACCGGAGTTTGGCATCTGGTACTATTCCCGAACCCGTAAAGATTGAAATCTATGTCTTAGTTCTATAAATATCATACACTAAGATCAATTTAATTAGAAACAAAAACCGACGGTCATGATTCGTTGCAATATATGCCAAAAGTTACATGTAGAATCTTAGGGGTTAGGCTCTATGATTTAGATAACTAAGACCTAGGGTTCACCCATCAAGGGTCAGGGTATAGTATCATGCCAAAAATTTCGGTTAATTCGAGGCCTAGATAGCGTTTTCTTACTCAAGGTATGTCGTACCCTTGATTTTACTCAAGGTACAATAGAAGCCACCATATATATATATATATATATAATTAATACGTATACTTATCCGATCGATAATCCGATTTTCGCCGAAATACAATCAAAACGTTCAATTTTAAATCGTGAAATTTTCTAGCGACCGAAATACAGGTTTAGCCGAAATGGGATGTTACAGGTTACATGGAAGAGACCGAAAAGGGGGTACGTTACGTCGATGGTAATTTTCATAAAGTGAAGGTCGCTACGAGACCGAACCTTGAAGAGCTCTGTCAAATGTGTACTGAGGTTACTTGCATGGATGGCACGAGGAGAGTGGATCGTATGGTGTATCGATATCCAAACAGACATGGCAGGTCGTTGTGGCATGCGGAATTCCTCATAACCACTCAGGCGGAAGTAGATGCCATGCTTGAATTTTTGAACGCCAATAATCTTTCCAAAGCAGAGATGTTTTTTTTACACCGAGGCGGTCGAAGTTGGTGGAGGTCATTCTGGATGTGGCCAAACATCTGGTTACCATGGTAGATGTGGAGTATATGAAGATCATCCCTATCAAGGTTCTCATGGTCATCATTCCTACCATGAGTACCAAGAAGGAGGTGAAGGTCATCATCAATCATTCCCATCATATGAAGAAGTCCAACGATACCATGATAACCAAGAAGAAGGCTACCAGTACCAACCCGAGTACAACTTCCATTCAGGCGGTGGTAGTTTTCACAACTACCATTGCGGAGCTGATGAAGGTGCATTTCATTATCTGGATCAGATGGAAGATGTCATGCCAGCACCAATATGTGATCCCTCCGACGAAGAAGAAGAAGAAGGCAATCTCAGTGCAGACATCTCCGACCCTCTTGAAGGTGCCGATGATTCAGACCCAGAGTCAGACTCAAATGATGATGAGGTGTCTCATGAGCGTGTACCTATCTCGTACTACAGTCACATTCCAAATGAGAATTGGTATGTCGACGCCGACAACGAGCCGCCAGAGGTGCCATTATGGGGTCCACTCACTGGGTTTACGAAGGGCCGGCAATTTGGTTCGAAGAAGGAGGTGCGACATGCTATTGAGACGGAAGCAATGAATCGGAGTTTTGAATGGCGTACAACTCATTCCAACGTGAACATGCTCATTGTTAGATGTCGAAATCAACACAAGGAATGCAAGGGTAGGGTCCATGCCATCAACAGCAAGAGAGTCGGCTATTGGATCATATCTCGTGCGGTGAACACTCACACATGTGTTTCATCCATAACATCACAAGGACATCGACAATTGAAGTCTAGAGTGGTTGCCACGGCTATCAAGCATCTGATTGAGCAACAACCCTACCAAAAGGTTAAAGCCATCATCGCCGACATTTCTAGTCGGTATGGATATATTATCAACTATAAGAAGGCGTGGTATGGAAAGCAGAGAGCCATGGCCGACGTCTATGGTGACTGGGAAGAATCATATGCATTCCTACCCAGATTGATTTTGGCATTAGAGGCGTCTAACCCTGACACTGTTTTCTCCCCTCGCTATCAAGATGAAAAGATCCAGCCTCCGAATCCCTGTAACAAATGCCATTTTAAACTTATTTTTTGGGCATTCAAACCTTCTATTGATGGTTTTGGCTTCCGTGTCCCTGTGATGCAAGTGGATGGAACATTCCTTATCGGCAAGTACAAGGGCTGTCTCCTGATTGCTAGCGGAGCGGATGCAAACAGACATGTCTTTCCCTTAGCATTCGACCTTGTAGAAGGAGAGAATACCAATAGCTATGCATGGTTCTTCCGAAAAATTCACCTCCACGTCATCATGAGGACCAACCTGACAATTATCTCTGATCACCACGTCGGGATAAGAGCTGCCATCTTAGGGTTGGATCCAGCCTGAAAGTGGTCATAGAGGTGGTGCAACACCTTACCATGAGCCTCATCCGTCCTTACCACGAGCAACACCTTTCGGCTCCTTGTACGACAACCGATTGGTGTGACAATGGATGGCTGCGGTGGCAAATAGTGACGCTCAGTAGAAGAGTGCTAGTTCGTGCTATGGCGGGCCGGTCCGTGGAAGCTAGCTCCTCCGGATTAGGGCGGGGGGCATCCACGCTCATACGGTGGGGAGTAGGGGCCATCGATGCTGAGGGCGATTAAGTTCGGTGAAGCCTTGTTGTGCATTCGAGGAGGAACCATCATTCCAAGTACCCGAGAATGTGACGTCATGTTGGTAGGATGATCTGGGATCTTGATGGTAGCTCCGGCGAGGCTCGTAGTAGGAGCTCGATCGGGGGATTATTGAAAGCTCGGACGAGGATTGTAGTATGAGCTCGGGCGGGTCTCATAGTAGGAGCTCGGGCAAGGCTTGTACTAGGGGCTCGGACGAGGATCTTGTTGAGACAAACTCGGACCAGCATCGTGTGTCACATCCAAAGGAGGAGGCATGCATTGCTCCCAACCAAATTGACGTAATCATCGATCTGGCAGATGCCACTCCATAATATGGTGACAAATGAGAGGGACTCTCATGCACCATTGATATTCATGCCCAGGGAATTGTTGCAAATTCCAGTTAACAATGTTCTCAGGGTAAGGATCGTATATGATCTACAAAAGAAATGTCCACATAAAGTTAAACGTAGTTGTAACATACATGTCGTTAATAACAAGTGAAGAAGTTTGAATTATTATAGTTACCTCTCCTTCCCAAAGTCTCTCTAGCCTCCTATGATACTCTGTCAACTTGTGATCGGAAAGGTTGTCGCATGTTGAGGCTCCAACCCACCTTATTAATAAGGAGTACTATAAAATGTTATAAACAAATAACTCACTAATGGGTTACGGAAAGCATGAGTGGGTATGAGTAGTTTACCTACAACCATAAGCTTCGAGTCTTAGGGGATGATTGGGACCCCAATCCTTGTCGGGACGTTGGACCTGTTCAATCCATGGCAGATGCTGCCATGCCCAAAACTGGACAATGAACATTGCCCCGCCAACCTCCTTCACGGTTTTAAGAGATGCATTACACAAATGGTGGTAGATATGAGTTCAAGCGAATGCCTAGCTGAAATTCCCCATCGCATCCCAATCACCAAGGAGGATCCTCAGCCGCCCAAAACTAATTAAATTGTTGGATTTCTTGGGGAATAATACTCCTCCGACCATGCCTATGTGATAGACACGAGCATATCTTTCCTTCTCAAACTCTGAACTTTCCTCGGTTAAGGGGATCCCACCTTGTGCTGGGTCGTGTCGGTTCCTAATCTCGCTAGTCAACCAAGTGATTGATACTTGCTGCTTCCTCAATGGTGCGTTGCGATTCTCCGTATCAACACTTCCCTTGACTGGCACTCGGAGGCCCAAAACGTTGTGGATCAAATGCTGCCAACCGGTCATCCCGCCAACATCCGGTGGTGCACGATCTCTCACACATACCGCATTGCCGTCGATGGGCAGATGGGTTAGGATGGCGACATCCTTTAATGTGATGGTGCACTCTCCTTCGCGAAAATTTAAGCAATGTGTCTCCTTTCGCCATCTCTCCACCAATGCGGTGATAAGTTGACGGTCGATCTTTATCCCTAAGAAGTGCCTAATCGACTCCAACCTTGCCCTTTTGAGATAGGGCAAGATGACGTCGTTATATGCGAGCACATTGGTTGTACCCCTATAACGGATTACATGGTATGGATCCTAGAGAAAATTTTAACTTTCCCCATAAGTATACTATAATAAACAATTATAAATTTATTATAACAAATAGTTTAAATAAACAACAATTTAATCGAAGGACAATGCACATTGAAAATAGTAATAAACAGTTTAAATAAACAATAATAATTATAACAAAAGGTAATCTTTTATAACAAACAATTTAAATAAATATTTGAAAACATACACATTGAATCCATGAAAATATTGTGTAAATCGTATTGGTTGTTTTCAATAACTTAATCGAATACAATGCAACACTCGTTAGACTCTTAGAAGATGTATACATTCTTCTTAGAAGCGCACCCTTTTTGACAGAAAAGGGGGGATCCGAAGATCGCTTAAAACCCGATTTTCCCTGGAAATGGGAGGATCGTCATAATCGCTTAAAACTCCATTTCCTTAGCCATGCATCTCTTTATAAAGAGTCTAGGTAAATGGCGCATTGTATTAGACCAAACCATTGAAAATAATCAATACAATTAATATTATCAAGTTTAATTTATAAACCACTAACTACATAAACCAAATAAAAAAGTGACTAAGGAGACTAATCCATGTATGTACCTGGTGATAGTTCCAAACATCTTTTGAAGTTGGTCGTACAACACGCTTGGATCAATCGGTCCTTGATCGATATAATATCGTTCGTTGTATATATCGGCGGCGTCCCCAACCTACGAAAGAATAACAACATGCATAATTAGTTAGTATATAGATTAATTTTAAAAATTATAACAACAAAATTTTTTTTGGTAAAATGAGTACATACCGCTTGATATTCATCTTGGAAAATACCCTCATCTTCGAACCAATCATTCATTTTTTTAAAAAGTCGAACAGAGATTCAACGGGTTTTGAAGGAAAACCCAAAGAAATGTTTTTTTATGACAGATCGGACTTAGCCGCAACCAACAGAACACTATTTACTAGGTTTTTTTGTGGGGAGGGGGGAGGGGATGGATAGAGAGATAATTTTAGAGAGAGAGGGAAGAATGTGTTGTGGTGTAGAAAAAATGGGAGGGGGAGAGGTGGTTTATATAGCACTCGGACCGCCCCCTTCAGGGTCGGTTTTGTCAATTTGGCCCAACAGAAACAGCTCCCTCGGAACACGGTTTGCATATATCGAGGACGAAGACCGCAGCTTTGGCAAGCGGTTCGTGATCCATGACGCGGATCGCTCCCTTAGCATGCATTCCATCGTTGGACCGAGCTTCGATTGGGCGGTTTAAGAAACCGCAGCCAGCTAATGCGGTTCCTCGACCTCCCTAGCACAGACCATGCCTTCCATGCGCGGTTTCTGTGTAAACCGCCGCTTTGGTATGCGGTTTATGGAGAAAGGTGCTACTTTTGAAATTTGTCTTGTTTGGGTGCTACTTTTGTAAAAAAAAAATTAACAGTGCTATTTCTGGATTTTTTCCAGAATTCCTTCCCAACTCAACTCCAATTCTCCCCACTAAATGACAAAGAAGATGGGCCAACTAATTCCCATAGTTTCCCTTTGTTGTTGCTCTACGATTCTCGTACCAACTAATGGATTAAAGAGCCCATTCCTTCTCGGGCTTCTCCTTTTGGGATGGGGAAATTAATGGCGGAGAAAACTGGGCCTTTTAGCGTGCTTCCATGGCTGCGTTTTGCTTGTACAATCACATTTCTCATTTTCCTCACCTAAAACACACAAACGCATGGCACTCGGTGGTAATGGTTTTATGGCCATTCCAAGGTCAGTTGGTCCTAAAACAAGCATTATATGTCTAAAAAATATCACAAAATAATCTCATTAAGCACTTTGCACTTATAATCAATATGTTTTCGACAATTATCAATATGTCACATACATCAAATTCAAACCAAGATCTAGATCTAGGGTTCATCAACCTAAGAGAAAGAGGTCTAGTTCATTGAGATTACAAAAATAACTCAAGATCTTCATCTTCTAGGGTTGAATCATTAACTCCAAGATCAAACCAAGCCTCCAATTAAGCTCCAAGCTCACTCTCTTTCTAGAATATCCTCTTTGGTGTTTTGAGTTGAACCCCTACAGAAAGAACCAAGTTCTTCTCCAAAAATCAGCTCTCATTTCTCTCACTCAGATGCTGTCTTTTTACACAGCCCGAGAGCATATATCAGGATCTTAGATCGCGGTCGTGATCTCGATAGACTGGCCTCTTCACAAAGATCATGGTCATGAGACCGTGATCATGGATCTGCCAGCAAGATATGGAAGTGCTCCTGGAATCATGTGATCTTCATGGCCTGGTCTCTATTTTCACAGACCGAGGTCGTGAAAATCACCCCCAACCCGTGATCTCTGCCCTTTCTTCACATTTGACGCTTTTCGACCTCCAATCGTTTCAAATTGACTTCATTCCTTGAGATACCATTCCTAATAAGGAGGCTTATAAGACGAATCTAGAGGATACAAAGAATTTAACGAGGCACATTGATGAGCTAATGAAGAAAGGACATGTTCGTGAGAGCATGAGTTCTTGCGCAGTTCCTGTCATCCTCGTGCCAAAGAAGGACCATACATGGAGAATGTGTGTTGATTTCCGAGCAGTCAACCAAATATACTTAAGTATCGTCATCCTATACCTCGTTTAGATTATATGCTTGACGACTCACATTGTTCTAGTGTGTTTTTGAAGATTGATTTGAGGTCAGGTTATCACCAAGTTCGCATGAAGCAAGGAGATGAATGAAATGGCGCTTTTAAGACAATGCATGGTCTACACAAGTGATGGTTATTCCCTTTGGCTTGAGTAACGTGCCGAGCACATTCATGAGGTTGATGAACCACATGTTGAGAAATTTTATTGGGAAGTTTGTGATTGTCTACTTCGATGATATTTTGATTTATTCGAAGAACATGGAGGAAATCTTGATCATTTACAAGATGTATTGACGACTTTGAGGAGGGAGCAGTTCTATGAACATCTTAAGAAGTACATGTTTTGTACTTCAAGTGTGGTAATTCTGGGATTTGTGGTTAGTTCTAATGGAGTTGTAGTTGATGATGAGAAGGTGAAGGCAATTCAAGCATGGCCTACCCGAGTTTTCATGGGTTGGTTGGCTTCTATCAACGATTTGTTCCTAATTTTAGCACCATAGCCGCCCCATTGACATTGATTATCAAGAAAAATGTGACATTCCATTAGGGTGAAGAGCAAACTAAGGCATTCGAGCTACTCAAATAAAACTCACTCATTCTCTTGTTCTAATGTTGAATGGTTTTAATAAGACGTTTGAAGTAGAGTGTGATGCATCGAGATTGGGAATCGACACCGTGTTAATGCAAGAGAAGAACGCTATCGCATACTTTAGTGAAAAGTTGAGTGGAGCTACGCTTAATTACCCTACATACAATAAGGAGCTTTATGCATTGGTTCGAGCAGTGGAGACATGGAAACATTACTTATGGCCAAAAGAGTTTGTGATTCACATTGATCATGAATATCTCAAGTATTTGAAGGCCCAACATAAGTTGAACAAGAGACATGCTCATTGGGTTGAGTTCATTGAGTCATTCCCTTACGTGATCAACTACAAGCAAGGGAAAGAGAACATTGTTGCGGATGCTTTGTCGAGAAGATACACTTTAATCACGACTATGGATTCTAAGTACCTAGGGTTCGAGAAAATCAATGGTGCTTTTATAGGGGATTTAGACTTTCGAGAGATTTACAAGGTTTGTTAGAATCATGGAGAATGCAAGTTGTATAGAAGTGATGGTTATCTATTTTGTGGTAATCAACTATGCATTCCAAGCACAACACTTCGAGAGTTTTTGTTGAAGGATGCTCATGGAGGTGGATTGATGGCTCACTTTGGCGTAGCCAAGACTTTAAGTTGCTTAAAAGAGCACTTATATTGGCCTCACATGAAAGGAGATATGGAGAACTTGTGTGCTAGATGAGTGGACTGCAAACAAGCTAAATTAAAGGTGCAATCATATGGATTGTACACGCCACTACCTATCCCTTATGCACCTTGGTCACATCTCTATGGATTTTGTGATGGGATTTTCGAGGACTAGAAGTGGACAAGATTTAATTTATGTGGTGGTGGATCGTTTCTCAAAGACAAAACACTTCATTCCATTCCATAAAACTGATGATGCGATTAATGTGGTCGTGAGGTTGCATGGAATGCCACGTACCATTGTGTTTGATCGAGATGCGAAGTCCTTGAGCTATTTTTGGAAGACATTGTGGAGCAAACTAGGAACAAAGCTCTTGTTTTCCACGCCTTTTCCTCCTCAAACAGATGGACAAACTAAAATGGTGAATCATACTCTATCCCAAATGTTGCGAGTAGTGATAAAAAGCAATATCAAGGTTTGGGAAGACTGCCAACCGCACGAGGAGTTTCCCTACAACATGGTTGTGCATTCGAAAACCAAATACTCACCTTTTGAGCTCGTGTATGGATTCAATCCACTTACATCATTGGATTTGACACCTTTACCTTTGATGGATCAAGTCAACATAGATGGAGCAAATAAGGCCTAGTATGCGAAGAATCTCCATGAAAAGGCATGATTGAACAACGAGAGGAGAACATAGCAGATTATGAGGAACGTCAATAAGCATACAAAGCCTCGACACTTCGAAGCAGGAGATTGGATGTGGATGTACATGAGGAAGGAGATGTTTCCACATCAAAGGAGATTCAAATTACTTTCGAGAAGTGCAGGTCCCTTTCAAGTGATTTCGAAGGTTGGAAATAATGCGTACAAGCTTGACCTACCACGAGCGTATGAAATAAGCGCAACCTTCAACATTTCTGATCTAGCACCATTTCTAGATGATAATTTAGGCTAAATACTTTTCAAGAGGTAGGGACTGATGAGGTCATCAAGACCAATTGGAAGAAGAAAACCCACCACAGCCCCTACACTGTACACACAGACTACTTTTACTATACAACATGACCTTCGATATATTTTCACCTCGGCAAGGCTACTTTTTGGTAAGGTTTATGAGTGGAATATGTTATGATAGGGCGGTGATGGGGTCTGTAGCTCGTTGGAGATAACTATCTTACAATTCATTCATGGACAAGTGAGTTTGACCCCTACAACCATGAGATATCTTCAACACTCTTATGGGCTCCGCTATTGGATATTCCGATTCATGATTTTCACTCGATGGCAATTATGAGAATTTGACAGCGCATTGGGAAACCAATTAGAGTTGACCATGCAACCAGTTCGGGAGCTCGAAGTGACTATGCTTGGGTGTGTGTTCAGGTGGATATCACCAAGTCCTTGCTATCTCAGTTCACTCTAAATGTGGAAAATACTTTATCAAATACGAAGGGCTTGAAAGTATCGACCTGCAATGTGGAACTTACTTTGAGCGCACCAAGTGCTATTGTAATGCACAAGATGAGTTAGTGGAGTCAGTGAGTACGGAGACCACTCTAGCCCTGAAAGTGAAAGAGTCTGAGACTCCCTATTGCGAGTGGATGATAGCAAAAAAGAAACCCAGAAACTTCAAGCAGGGAAGGGTAAGGAGAAAAGTAACAATCTTGGTTCTCGGTTCAATGTGTTAAATACGGAGGAAGGAGATGGCCACAATAGGGATGTACACCATGAGAAGAATCCTCACTCTGGAGAGGCATCAAGTGGTGGCTCAGCTGTTACCAATGAGACGCAACCGCGGCAAGGACAACTTGAGTGGCAGCAAGCACATTTGGAGACAGGAGTGGGGGGGGGGGGGGGGGCTAGAGTGGTGCATAACACCAAGAAACCAAATTCGACATCAACAACATCTCTCACTTGAGAAACCAATCTCCGAAGTGCACCTAGTGTGTCCCCGTCCCCAACAATGTGAATCTACGCATGCAAGCAATGTAGGACATAAGAATGAAAAAGGAGGTGGAATGGGTATCAACTCAGGAAAACCTCAAGCTAACAGATAAGAGAAAACTGAAGGCCCCAGACCCTACCATTTTGAACAATGGGGTTTCTAATCAAAATGCAAAAGCAAACATCACAATAGAGAGTAAAAATACCAAAGGTGTGGGGAACCTATCCCCTTTGGGTAATGTCATGGCCTTACTCTCCGTCGTGCGGCCTTAACTCTCAAATCCGTTAGAGAACTAAGCAGCCTTCTCTCAAACTCACGCGCAAGCAAAGAAAGCAAGAAGAAAGACAAAGAAGATGGAAGAACTCTCTAGTATGTATTATTCTAAAAAATGATGGAATGAGTTAAAATGAGGAAGATGACTCCTTATATAGGCCTCTCCTCATACAAGGCATCAATGTCTCTTATAATGGTTCCTCTACATCAATACACCCATTAAGTCCCCCATAATGCACTGTCTTAATACCACCCATAAAATGGCTAAAAAAAACTAGATTAAAGCCCGTAGCCGGTAGGAGTTCAAATACATATGAATCATGGGCCTGATTCATATGTACTCATTTTTGTGCTGCACCCTTCCTTCTAGGGCTGGACAATCGATTAACGGTTAGCAATTAACCGATCGGTTACAATCAAAACTGGCCGATTATCCACTAATTGATAACCGAAACTCGGTCGGTGTTCGGAGACTGGGTGATATGGTTTTGATCTTGGGGGCCGTTCAGTTAACTGAAAACCGAGATAATCGAATGCTTAACCCCTCTTTCTGAGTTGGTAGGGTTGGGAGGTAGTTCGGTTGACCAATAACCGACCCTTTGATTATCAGTTATAACCGAACCGACCGGCCCTCCACCCCTACTTCCTTCCAGCTGTTTGGTGTTTTGATCGGTTGACCAGTCCTCTCCCAATAGAAGCAGAAGAATGTAGTGGTCTAGTAGACCACTTGCTCACATTCACAGCTCCAGAGAGAGACAGAGATAGCATCCAACAATGGCGAAGTTCATGAGCATATCCTCTGCTACATCCATTCCTCGGACCTCCTCAACTCCTTCCCCACTCCCTCTTCGTCCCCTCTCAGCAGCGTTTCACTCCAAGGTATTCTCTTCTTTGATCTGCCTGATCCTCCATTCTCCTTCTTTTTGCTGTTTTGGATGTCAAGTTTCTAATCTCTTCAATTCAATTCCATTTGTAAGGTGGGCTTGAGATGGAGAGTCAAGTGCATGACTTCCCCCGACACCAAACCCGATACCCAAGTCCCCGCTTCTTCACCCCCGCCTTCTTCATCATCTCCCGCTTCGCCGGGCCTTTCCTCATACAGTTGGTCGGCCGCTCTTGGAGGTTTAGGGTTCGTCGAAACTGCATACTTGACTTACCTTAAGCTCACTAATTCTACCGCCTTTTGCCCCCTCGGCGGTGGCATTGTTGGCGATGCCGGCGGCTGTGCCGACATACTTGGAAGTGATTACTCCCTTGTTTTCGGTAATGAATAATTTCCCAAGGCTTCACTTGCACAAGGGATTTAACTGTTTTACCATGCCCATTTACAGAGGTTCTCTGATTTTGCTTCAACTTCTTACAATGTTCGTCCAGGTGTTCCTCTCCCGTTGCTGGGGATGGCTTCTTATGGTTTCGTTGCTGCACTGGCTCTTCAGTTGTCTAAAAATAGCTTGCCTTTTGGCTTTGGAGCCTCTGATAGCAGGACACTCCTTCTAGGAGCCACCACTTCCTTGGCCGCTACAAGTGGATATCTTCTCTACATTTTAACCACCCAATTCCCTGGACAATCATGTCCTTATTGTCTCTTCTCTGCTTTCATATCTTTTTCCCTATTTCTCATCACCGTCAAGGTCTGCTTATCTACTGCTAGTCCCTCTTTTGTTTCACTTTTCGTTGTGCTTCTTCCTGCAAACTGCTGGATTAGGTGTTTCCATAGGATCTGACAGGGCTAATGGTGGGATTTGCATATTGTTATCTCAGGAACTTGGGTGGCAGGAGACTCAAAAGGTGTTGGGGTTGCAGCTTTGTATAGCAAGCTTGGTAATTGCCAGCTTGCGATTCTCATACGGGGCTCCTCTGCCTTTCACTCCCAGGTATCGTGTGTATTCCACACCTCTTCTATGTTCTTTGATGTTTAACCCTTGTAGTGGTTGCATAGTTTCTATGCATGTGTTGGCTGTCTTGGCCGGATTCTTATGTCCACTGCTGGCTTTTCCGTCTTCTCAGGCAACCTGAAATCAACCTGGAATATATCCCAACTGAGATAACAACACCTTCAGCTCCTTTTACCATTTCTCTTGCAAAGCATCTACGTTCAATTGGTGCAAGAATGTACGGGGCATTCTGGTGTTCACACTGTATCGAGCAGAAAGAGGTACTTTTTTCTTATACATTGATATGGTTTGAATCTATTTATCTGTCATCGATTGGGAGTCACAGGGGTCTCGCTACCTGGCCAGCAAGTTGGGGTCCAGGGATGAAGTGCCAGATTTGGGTGCTTGGGGGCTCAACGTTTCCCTTGATGGGGGGTTCGGGGCAATGCTAATGGTGTATGAGTTTCTATACTTATGTATTGAACCCGTCTGGTATTTCGTTTAGAGTTTGGAGGAGTTGTCTATATAAACCTTCTAAACCCTCTATTCTATGTAATTCTCTCAAAATAGTGAAATTAGTTTCTCCTACCCGTGAACTAGCTTAACACACATCGTTAGTGAACCACGCAAATATGTTCGTTTATATACTTTCTTGCTTTATCGATTTGTTATTCTTATTCCGTCTCAGTGGAAAGGTTATTGGAACTGGTAATTGCAATATGTAGGTGTCTGTTTGTTATAATATGACAAGAATAAGAAATTGCAGGACTGTGCAGAAGTGGTAACTGCAGTTGACCACATTTCTGTTATAGAAAAGACTATAGGAAGGAAAATAAACATTTGAAACTAACCTGTTCTAGTAAAGGCTATAGGAAGGATAATAAACATTTGAAACTAACTGAAAGCAGCTAAAGGAGAGAATCTTTAGAATGAAATATCATGATTTTCAGAGGACTACTATGACTTATTTCATATTTCTAAGTGTTGAGTGGCTTTTTTGACTAGTTGTTTTTCTCGGTCTCATTGATGCAGATGTTTGGTGAAGAGGCAGCCAAATTATTGAACTATGTCGAATGTTTCCCTGATGGATTGAACAAAAACACGAAAATGGCCCTGGAATGTGTAGCTGCAGATATCAAGGGTTTCCCAACGTGGGTGATCAATGGCGAGGTGAGGAACTGCCCAACTTTCCAATTGGACTATATGCTAAAACATGCGTTGAGTTAGAAAATGTGATCATAACTTGTGCCAACTGCCAGTGGTCATGGGATTCCTTCGTAAGGAGCTGCAAGTCGACTGACTTGTGTTGTAATTTTGGATGGCAGGTTTTGAATGGAGAGCTTACGCTGTCGGAGCTCGCACAGAAATCTGGATTCGAGCTTAGCGATAATGGATCATCTAGTGTGACCTTGATGGACTAGGGAGGTTGGACTGTATCACTTGTACAGCTTAGACAGACGTATACAACTTTCATGGTTAAAAGATAGTAGTTATTACAGATAAGCGTAGTGGTAATGGACCTGGTGATGTATATCGTGAAGCATGTCACTGTCTGGCCATTGTTGTACCCCTTTCTTCTTTGGTGTGGAGCAGATCCACGCACTGCTTTGGTTGAGTCAATTATGTATGGAGCGCACAAATGAATAAAACTATGGGATAATACCACTCCGAACTATTAAGAATGTGTCATTTGTATCCTAAAGTATTTAATATGACATTTGTATCCTAAACTATTTTTCTGTTAGAATTCATCGGCGTTGACCGTTAGTATTTAACAAATGACACATTCTTAATAGTTCGGGTTCGGACATAAATGACACAAAAAATTATAATAAGTTGGGACACAAATGTCATATTAGATACTTTAGGACACAAATGGCACATTCTTAATAGTTCGGGTTTCCTAGTGGTATTAGCCCTAAAACTATTGAGATTTGTTTGCAAATTTGTGGAACTTTTTTGAAATTTGAGAAGTTTTTTCTGAAATAGTATGAGTTAGAAAGGTGGCGCCTTCGGTGCACTCACTTTTTTTGGTGCGTTCAGTGCACTCGCTTCACAACCGTCATTTTAAACATGCGATTTATGTCAAAATGATGTTAATCATCAATTATGATGTGATGAACAATAACGCTCATGAACTTGCACAAAAACAATTAAAGATTTACTTTAATTTGAAGGATTTAGAGTTTAGCGATTTAGGGTTAGGGTTAGGGTTAACAATTTGGGGTTTAGGGAGAGAACTCAAAATTGGAGGTCTAGGGCTTAGGGTAATCCGCTAATTAGTTGTTATCATATGTTATATCATCATATTACACTAATTCTACAAATTAAAATTTAAAATCCGACACCTTAAGACTAGTTTCTGAGTTGGGTGCATGAATTATTTCGGCCTGATTGTATGAACCCAAGTATGGATTCAGTGATATGATTATATTCAATTGAGGTTTGATTTCTTGAATGGCATGAATCCTGATCAAATTCATGTTATTTCTGCTTTGACCTAGAAAGAGAATATCTGCCTAGGTTGATAGAGCAACCTGGATTGAAGGTAGTGAATTGACGACTTTAGTCGAGGAGTCAATTCACTATTCTGTACCAGATTTACTTCGGTAGAGGAGGTTTGGTTCGTTAGGGCCTCAATCTGTTTACTCCGGTGGAGGTTAGTCGCCCGCTGGGGACTCTGATTGAGAGGATCTGGAGACCTTTAGTCGAGACTGCAGACTATTTAAGAACCTCCAGCAGTATAACTATCATTGAACTTGAACACGGTGAATTACAACCTGGCTTAACTGCAGTCTAGGGGGAACCATATATGGGTGACCTCTCTCACCTTGAACACAACTTTCACTGCTTTTGCTTGCTAGTTTAATTAAACCTTCACTGCACTTGAACCGCCAAATAATAAGATTTTCACGAAGTAGTCATCACACCTAGGACCCGGGTTGACATTTAGAACTGAACCCGCTATACTACGCATTAGTAGGTGGTTACACTTGGCCACTTTCTAGTGTGACGGTAGAAGCGTGTCAAGTTTTTGGTGTTATTGCCGGGGACGGCTAGGTTGTTGAAGAAACGTGATTTCTATTACTTTAGCATTTCTTTTCCGCATAGATTGTTTGCTTTTTCCCCTTTGTGCCTTCACGGGTTTGCTTGCTTGGCTGTGTACAGGTAGTGCATGACCCGTAGCCAGTCGGGAGGTTTACTACTGTTAGATTTGGAGCTAGAACGCACATGTCGACAACTAAGGAGACAACATCGAGCGAGACTGGCTACGGAGGAAGTGCACATGGATGGCCATCTGAGCAGCGACTCCGAAGAGGAATACGAGATGGGCGACGAGCACAACAGGGGGAACCTCAACCTGGGGCATAACCAACCCCTCGGGATGCCCATGCAGGTTCCCCCAATGAATCAGATCCTGGGGAACAACCCAGTTCCCCAAGCAAATGGGGCTCAACATCCACCACCGCCGCCGGGTCCTACTATGGAGGACTACTACACTCCACGGGTCGCCGACATCCGTCTCGTCATCCTTTATCCGCCCATTCCAGCAAACAACTTTGAGATCAAGCCATGCTGGATTCAACTGATTACAACCTTTACCCAGTTCCATGGCTTGAAGGATGAGGAGGCGAGGGTGCACCTTTCCCGATTCCTGTAGCTGACAAATGGATTCAAAATGAATGGTGTACCCGATGATGCGATCCGTCTCCACCTTTTGCCCCATTCTCTGGCGGGGCATGCGAAGAGGTAGTTAGAGACCCAACCCCCACTCTCCATCATGTCGTGGGAGGACTTGGCCGACAAGTTTGTGCATAGGTACTATCCGGCCTCGAAGACCACAGAGATTCAGCGGGAGATTACTCATTTCCGCCAGGAGCCAGATGAGTCACTAAGTGATGCTTGGGAGTGGGAATCGGGATTCTTCTGGTAGTGTCCCCATCACAGTTTCAGTGATGCATTTACAGTGGGGAATTTCTACAATGCTCTGATCCTAGAGAGTCAGAGGGTGATCGAGTCTCTATGCCTAGGAGGGGACATTCTCACCAAGACTCCACCCAAGCTGTTACACCCCGATCTTTCTAAGGGTCAAAATGACTATTTTACCCTTCGATAAATTGATCAAGTTTCATCGTAATATCGAGTAAGGATTAAAAACGTGAACTATTGGTTCGAACGGTGTCGAATTGCGATATAAAACGAGAAGGTTACGGATGTTTTAAATTGTGACTAGTTGCTATGGGTTGGTTTGGGCCGAGAAGGAGGAGAGGGTCTGGGTTGTGAGTGGCCAGGTTGTGAAATAAGTGGAAACGGGCTTTGTCCCGAATTGAGAAGATGAGAAGAGAGGAAAGAGGAGTGGACTGGGCTCGCGGACCGGAGAAGGAAGGGAAGGACGGGGCGGGCCTGAGGCCCGAGGAAAGGAAGAAGAAGCGGGTTGGCGGCCCGGGTCAGAGAAGAAGAGAAAAAAAGAAAAAAGAGGGAAGGAGGAGGCTAGCTGGCGTCCCGGAGGAAAGAAGAAAGAAGATGGGCCTAAGCCCGTTGTGTAAAGGAAAGAGGAAAGATAGGCTGGAGCCCAAGGAAGAGCGGCTTGCGAAGGAGGAAGAAGAAGATTGCCTTCTCGTGGATGGCCGCCGACGAGGGAAACTGAAGCAGAGTCCAAAGGCGGTTGGAATTTCACCGAGGGAATCAAAGGTAACGGAAGCAATTAGTTTGGACAGAATGGATTGGTTCCCTCTCCAACAAAACGGATGTGAGGAAAGAAGAGGAAGTGAGGCGCGAGAAACAAGTTGGGAAGCAGAGAACGAATTGAGGAGAGGAGCTTGGTGGTTGTCTCGTTTGACCTGAACCCGGAGTTGGAATGAAGAGTACGACGCGGTCCCTGAGGAGAGGAGGAAGGCGGGCGATCCGTGGACGCGCAAGGAGTCCCAGGAACGCAGCGGCGATGACAAATCTCGACGGTGACTTCGACGTTCTCGTCGTTCCCGGCGTCGACAAGGCGTTTAATAGAGCAGGGGAGACCAGAGGAGGCAGGTCTACCCTCCGAAGCGACCAAGGGCGTTTGCAATCCGGAGCTGGCCTCCCAATTGTGGCCCGAGGAAGAGCGATGGGCAGGGCGGTGGCAGAGTTTCCACGGAGACCGTCGGCGGAGCACGGCTGTTCGAGGAGGAAGAAGAAGAGGACGAGCCGGAGGAGGGGCCGGAGGAGGATCCGGAGCCGGAGGAGGAACTCGATGGTGGCCGGGATTTGGAGGTCGACGGCAGCGGCGGGATTGAGGTAACAATCTCCCGTTTTGTTGGAGTTCAAGGGCATGGTTTTATAAATTTGATGAATAGTTAGGGGCGTATATGTCTTTTAGGAGTTGGAGCGATTTGGTAAATTTAATAAGTTTGGGTGCCGTAAAGTAATTGACCAGACTTGGGGTGAGTTGCAATTAGTGAATGTTTGGGTGTCGGATTGGAAATAAGTCGTTTGGACTAAAATGTTTAAATCAGGAAGTGGAAATTGGTATGGGGGACTGAATTGAGCAATTCTGGGTACCATTTTGTAATTCGCCATTTTGGGGCAAAAAGGGTAATTTTTCATAATGTTATGGGGAATCCTAGGAAAGATTAAATGGAGGAAATTGGGGTTGAAATTAACCAAATTGAAGGTGGTTTGGTTAGTTACGCTTAGAGATAAGTGAGTTAAGTTTTGCCTAAATATCTAATAGGAGGAAATGAAAAAGGAAGCGAAGCACGAGGAGTTGGAGCGTGGAGTTTCGGAGGATGACGTGGGTCAACCGGCAATTAAGAAGAGTCGTCTGTTCGAGGTGAGTGTAAAGGGGGTAAAATCTCTGTCGAGGTCTTTTATTTTATGTCTTTTAATTCAGTTATCTTCGTTAATTTTCAAGTAAGCGCGATTATGTGTGTGAGACATCCCACCGCCTACTTAAGGTGGAGGCACGCGTTGTGCTTGTGTGTGTATGAATGTGCATGGTTATTGGTAATTGAACCCCCGAGCGGTTGGGCCACTACTGGACGCGGTAGATGGTCGGGTCACTACTGGACGACGATACGTAACGCAGTAGTTGACCGGGCATGGACTGGACGGCGATACGTAACGCAGTACCATTGCCTTGAGGATAGGGACACTGGACGGCGATACGTAACGCGGTGAACCCTAGTAATAAGTATATAAATTAAGATAGAAGTACAGAACTTCTATAAGCTATCAGAGACTAAAATATTAAGGATGAGAGCGAGAACGGCTTCCATGTCGGATTAAGTAATTTCTAATAATGTGTTAGTAGGGCTTGCTTAGGCAAAGACCTTAGAAAGTAACGACGAGACTGACCCCTTCTCACTCACCAGGTTGAGGATGGGTTAGCGGTGGTGGACGCCAAGAAGGAGCAAGGCTATGCGAGCAGCCGTACCAGCACTGATGAGAAGTCAAAGAGCTTGTGAGGAGTCAAGTTAGATGAGTTAATTATTTTGTTCATGATTATGAGTTTATGTACTGGAGATTCAAGGTTCAAGATTCTGGGTTAAGTTGCTTTAAGTATTTTGATAATGATTGCCCAAGTGTTGGGGCATTTCGTTTGGAAATCTTAAGTAATGTCAGTTTGTTTATTTAAAAAAAAAATGGTTTGGTTGCTCCGGAATAACTGGTTTTGGGTTTGAGTTGTGGTTTGATTTTCGAAAAAGGTCGGGACGTTTCACAAGCTGAATAAGATGATTAGTACTCTGGCTGCCAGGGATCACTCTTGGGGGCAGAGCACCAGAAGCAGGAGTTCCCGGGACCGAGGTGTGCACGCCATGGAGGCTAGGTCCGGGCTAGAGCGGGAAGTGGTCGAGTTGGTCCATACATTGAAGCACCCCAACAATCTTATTCCGGGCAGAGGTCTGGTCGGACCTTCAGTTGCTCAATGTCAGTGGTGTGAGAGTTCGAACCATCTGGTAGAAGACTATCAGGCCATGCGGGAGTCTTCTACACCCCAGGAGTAGTTGGACTTCATCGCCAATGCTTGGCGCCTTGATCCTTACAGTGGAACATATAATGAAGGGTGGTGCCAGCATCCCAACTTCTCTTGGAATAATAGCAACACCAGAAGTAGGAGTTCTCGGAACTGAGGTGTGCACGCCATGGAGGTTAGGTCCGGGCTAGAGCGCGAAGTGGCCGAGTTGGTCTAGACATTGAAGCATCCCAACAGTCTTATTCCGGGCAGAGGTCTGGTCGGACCTTCAGTTGCTCAATGTCAGTGGTGTGAGAGTTCGAACCATCTGGTAGAAGACTGCCAGGCCATGCGGGAGTCTTCTACACCCCAGGAGTAGTTGGACTTCATCGCCAATGCTCGGCGACTTGATCCTTACAGTGGAACATATTGTAACACCCCGACTTTGGATTCAGGTTCGACCAAAATACGGGAACGGTTGGGTTAACGGTTACGTACGAAGGGTTGCAACCGTGAATTAGTAATAACAATTTAATAACAATTTGATGACTGGTGTACGTCAGGCGTATACTATACGTTAGGTGATCTAGCCGTTAGATGTGGTTAGATGAGCTTCGGCCGATCTCAACGGTCAATTTTTGTTTTTCATTAAATCAAACTTCGGGTTAGGGTTTAGAAAATTGGTGCCTGGGGTTTGATTTAATGAAAAACAAAAATTGATCTTTGAGATCGGCCGGAGCTCATCTAACCACATATAACGGCTAGATCACCTGACGTACACCATTCATCACCATATATATATATATATATATATATATATATATATATATATATATATATATATATATATATGTGGTGGCTATTTCGGTGCACTCACTTTTTTGGGTGCACTCAGTGCACCCATCTCTAAAAGTGTCCATAACACATCAAATTTTGAACTTTAATGAGTACTCTCAATCTAATATGATGATATGCCATAGAATCATAACAAATCAATCGATTACTCTAACTCTTTAACCTTCAATTTTGAATCCCAATGCAAAATCCCAAACTGTAAACCTAAACCATAACCCTAAACCCCTAAATCCTAAATCCTACAAATTAAAGTAAATTTTTAATGATTTTTTTCAAATTCACGTGCTTCTTGTTCATAATATCATAAGCAACAATTGATACCGTTTTGACATGAATCACATGCTCAGAATGATGATTATGAGGCGGGTGCACTGAGTGCACCCAAAAAAGTGGGTGCGCCGAATACGTCACCATATATATATATATATATAATTTGTACAGGAGAGGGCCGAGCGGCCACTCCCCATCTCTCCAAACCCCATCAAATTCACCCTCCCCATCACAAACGCAGCAGCAGCAAAAGAAAGAATCACCCCACATCACTCTCACCTCGGCCACCATCAATAAGATTAAACCCTAAGCTACTGTAGCCGCTTCTCTTTTCCCCTCACCACCACTGTCCCAGCAGCCCACCACTGATTCTTTTTCCGTTCCAACACGTGTAGCAGAGAGAGGGACATGGGAATTAATCCCCCATGCCACGTGAGTTCGAGACCAAGGTTCCCAGGAGGGTGAGCCTCGATCGCTCAATAGCTAGAGGAAAGGAAGGGAATTGGGACGATGCCATCAGATGAGCCATGGTAATGGCATATAAAATTGGCCAATAATGAGTTACTGGTGATGAATTTGGGTATTGCCAATGATGGACTAATTGATATGGAAACGATGAGACTTTTTGGGATGCTATACGTAGGTAGCAATTGGAATTGCATGTAGGGTGCTATTCGAGATAGAAAATATCGATCCAAGCTAGTGGTCAAATCACATCGAGTGACATAAGGTGAGTATAAAGGGGTAAATTCTACGCCTTACGTATTCTTTTAAGTATTATGATTTTAAGTATTTTAGCGAATTGGTTACTGTTGCTTGGTTATGTTTATGATTGCTTATTTGTGCTTTGTTTGAGCTATGATTGAGGTGATTTTGTGCTATTTACCTGAAAGCGTTATGTCTGAGTTACGGTTAAAGTTTAAGAAACAAGTTCTTTTAAAGAAGTAATTCACCTTCAAGAAGGTGAAGTCGTTTTAAGTGTTTTTAGTCACTAGCGCCAGTCCGTTGCCTTTTGAGACATTTTGAGATAGAGCATCAGTTATGCTCTTGAGACTTTTAAGATGAGCAGCAGTTATGCTCTTGAGAATCGTGGTGAAGAGCCACCACGATAAGTTTAAGATATTAGGGGGATGAATCGTTACAGCTCCCCTAACTAAGTTTAAGTTTAAGGAAATCATGGATGGCTTCTCATACGTATGAGTTGGCAACCGGACTAGCTAGTGAGGGATCCCTGTGTCAGTCAAAAGATTTAAGTCAAGATTTGAGCTTTAAGAGAGGAGAGTAACTTCAACTCCCTCAAAGTTTAAGAGTTAAGATTTTAAGATTGGAAGTACAAACAACTTCCACTAGTCACAGTTAAGTGTTTAAGTAAAGTACTCAAGTATTAGAATTATTGGCATAGACTGACCCCATCTCACTCACCAGGACTTGGTAAAGGAATAAGCGAGAACTAGATCGATAGTTGCAGCTAGAGGAGCAGTTAGTGAGCAGCGAGATCGAGAAAGCTGCTCGAGGCAAGCCAGCTAGAGGAGGATAGTACAAGCGTCACTGAAGGTGCCAGAGATCAAATTCGAGCAGACAACAAAGTAGAGTTTTAGTTATTGGTTTATGATTATGAGTAGTGATTGGAGATTCAGATTAAGATTCTATGGTTGAGGTTCGCCCAAGTGTTAGGGCTTTGTTTTAAGAGATTTCAGTTTACTTAAGTATTTGTTATGGTTATTTATGGAAAGCTTCCGTTTTTTTTTTTCAAGCCTTTCGTTTCTGATTTTGGATTATGATTTATCAAGGGCATTTTGGTAAAATTAGTACCCGGCCGGGTTAGGGTGTTTCATTTTGGTATCAGAGCCGGTCTTCCTCTTTTCCTTTGTCTCCAAGGAATACTGGAATATCGGTCTCGGTTTTAATGGTTTTTGTTTTTAAAGGAATTGAAAGTGAGTCAAGGAACGTCTTTTAAGAGTTTATAGAATCTCCAGTCTACTCTAATCATATTAGGATAAATAACGTTAGTCCTAATAAAAGGGTGCGCCAATCGCAAAGTTCTATCCCGAGGTATAGGGACGAGTAATCAAAGGAGTTAAAGGAGCACTACGAGGATTTTTCTATTTAGCCACTAACAAGCGATCTAATAGGTTAAGATATTCAAATAGGAGAACTATGAATCTCCGAAAAAAGAGCTACAGTCTGTAGCTTTAATGATGGGAGGTTTTCAGGGTCCTTGACCCCTAAGTAGTGGCGAGGAAGCAACGAGTCAAGAAACGAAGAGGTACCACGAGAAGTCCCCCAACTGGTTTTAGTTGTCGACAGCTCGGCGCTTTTACAACATAGTGACAAGGAGCAGTGGAAAGCTTCCACTTTAAGAAAAGCTAGGGTAGCATAAAGGAAGCTAAGGAGTTCATAGGTAAGTTATAAGTAAGTTACAGGGAGTATGAAAGGACGTCAAGAAGTCAAAAAGGTCAAGGCGGCGAGGAGGCATTGCCGTTTACATATAACAATAAAGGAACCCTTATAGATAAACTACGTCACTAGAGAATAGGGTACACGACCCTCGGAGTTAGGCCGATGACAAGCCGTTAGAAGGAACAAGACAAGAAATAAGGTAAATGATGTAGAGGACAAGTTATGGTCTCAGTACGGCCACCATTTGACGAGACATGGGGGAAAGGGCCACCGAAGTCTAAAGCATGACTGGTAGAAGATAGTGGGGAGTCAATACGTAACAAAAGACAGGGAATGTTAGAGGGAATAACAATTAGCTAGTAAATGGCAGTACGAATAGAGAACCACTTCTCAGTAGTGCGTGAGTTAGATACCAAGATAACACCGAGTTAAAAAAGAGGATATTAGAGACCCTACAAACTACGCAGATCACGAAAGTTTGGGAGGTCGTTGGGACCGTTGAAAGGGGAATGCCAGAGTTCGTGATGAGCTGTTATGTGGGTGTCCTATCCTAAAAAGCGGTAGCAACTAGCCACCTAGGGTACAAGAGGGGTGACAGAAGGAGGAACCTCTGTAGTAAGTTGGAACTAGCGGGCTAAGAGCTGGAGTCTCGGAACTAGCTGTAGGAGTAAATCATTCAACCAACCGGGTATAGACAAGCAAGTACAACGTTCATTAGAAGTTCTAATGAAAGTTGGAGAATTCGAGGAAGAGTCTAAACGGTCGTAACGAAGAGAGTTTGCGAACAATACCAAGGAAGAGCAAAAAGGCCAGAGGGAGTTTGACGAGATTTCAAGAAGTCAATGGGTCAAGTCTCAGGTGACTCAAGGTCAAGAAGCTGCTCAAAGAGGTACAATGAGGGAAAGCATTACCGGGAAGGAGGAAAAAGAGAAGTTACCTTATCCAAGGTGCCCCACTCTGAGTGGGCGCGGCATAGTAGGAGGGCTCAAGAGGAGACAGGTAGTTAAGGATGAAACAGGCATGCTTAGTTAAGCCACTAAGAATCCTAACTAAGAGACTAAGTTTATGTACAAGATCGATCAACAAAAGAGACATGGAATGAGTTATGTTAAAGGTTACCAAGGGCAAGCCACCATTGGAAGTTGTGACCTAAGACAACAACGAGAAGATACTCAACAGAGGTTGGTGACCAAATATAGTACAAGCAACAATAGAAGAATTGTAGTTTGGTGGTAGTAAAGGTAAAGAAGCAAGAAGAACACCATGGGAAGTTATAGAAAAAAAATGGTTGGCATCAACCTGGCGATGTATGCGTCAAGGAAGATAGTTAAGACGGGCGGAAGCAGGAATACAACAAACAACAAGAAAGCATTAGGTAGAGGAAATGTAACACCCCGACTTTGGGTTCAAGTTCGACCAAAATACGGGAACGGTTGGGTTAACGGTTACGTACAAAGGGTTGCAACCGTGAATTAGTAATAACAATTTATTATATTATTATTACTAATTAATATATATATATATATATACATATATGGCAAAGGCTAGCGTACACCCGGGTGTACCTTAGCCTACCGTACGCCCGTTGAGTTTTGCTATTTAGACAATGAATTAACCAAAGTTTTGGACATGATACTATATCCTAACTCCTTATGGGTTAACCCCAGTCCCCAATTCACTAACCCAAAGCATAATATTCATTTAATCTTGAAATGAAAATCAACGGTTCTAATTTGTCGAAATTATTGTTGATTTTCATTTTAAGATTAAACGAATCTCATGATTTGGGTTAGAAAACTAGAGACTGGGGTTTATCCATTAGTGGTTAGGATATAGTATCATGCCCAAAACTCCGATTAATTCATGATCTAAATAGCAAAACTCAAACGGGCGTACGGTAGTCTAGCGTACGCCCGGGCGTACGCGTACGGTAGTCTAGCGTACGCCCGGGCGTACGCTAGCCTGAACCATACATATATATATAATTTGTACAGGAGAGGGCCGAGCGGCCACTCCCCATCTCTCCAAACCCGATCAAATTCCCCTTCCCCATCACAAACGCAACAGCAGCAAAAGAAAGAATCACCCCACACCACTCTCACCTCGCCCACCATCAATAAGATTAAACCCTAAGCTACCGTAGCCGCTTCTCTTTTCCCCTCACCACCACCGTCCCAGCAGTCCACCACTGATTCTTTTTCCGTTCCAACACGTGTAGCAGAGAGAGGGACATGGGAATTAATCCCCCACGCCACGTGAGTTCGAGACCAAGGTTCCCAGGAGGGTGAGCCTCGATCGCTCAATAGCTAGAGGAAAGGAAGGGAATTGGGACGATGCCATCAGATGAGCCATGGTAATGGCATATAAAATTGGCCAATCATGAGGTAAAATCTTTATGCTTTGGGATATGAATATAATGAGTTACGGGTGATGAATTTGGGTATTGCCAATGATGGACTAATTGATATGGAAACGATGAGACTTTTTGGGATGCTATACGTAGGTAGCAATTGGAATTGCAGTGCTATTCGAGATAGCAAATATCGATCCAAGCTAGTGGTCAAATCACATCGAGTGACATAAGGTGAGTGTAAAGGGCGTAAATTCTACGCCTTACGTATTCTTTTAAGTAATATGATTTTAAGTATTTTAGCAAATTGGTTACCGTTGCTTGGTTATGTTTATGATTGCTTATTTGTGCTTTGCTTGAGCTATGATTGAGGCGATTTTGTGCAATTTACCTTAAAGCGTTATGTTTGAGTTATGGTTAAAGTTTAAGAAACAAGTTCTTTTAAAGAAGTAATTCACCTTCAAAAAGGTGAAGTCGTTTTAAGTGTTTTTAGTCACTAGCGCCAGTCCGTTGCCTTTTGAAACATTTTGAGATAGAGCAGCAATTATGCTCTTGAGACTTTTAAGATGAGCAGCAGTTATGCTCTTGAGAATCGTGGTGAAGAGCCACCACGATAAGTTTAAGATATTAGGGGGATGAATCGTTACAGCTCCCCTAACTAAGTTTAAGTTTAAGGAAAGCATGGATGGCTTCTCATACGTATGAGTTGGCAACCGGACTAGCTAGTGAGGGATCCCTGTGTCAGTCAAAAGATTTAAGTCAAGATTTGAGCTTTAAGAGAGGAGAGTAACTTCAACTCCCTCAAAATTTAAGAGTTAAGATTTTAAGATTGGAAGTACAAACAACTTCCACTAGTCACAGTTAAGTGTTCAAGTAAAGTACTCAAGTATTAGAATTATTGGCGTAGACTGACCCCATCTCACTCACCAGGACTTGGTAAAGGAATAAGCGAGAACTAGATCGATAGTTGCAGCTAGAGGAGCAGTTAGTGAGCAGCGAGATCGAGAAAGCTGCTCGAGGCAAGCCAGCTAGAGGAGGATAGTACAAGCGTCACTGAAGGTGCCAGAGATCAAATCCGAGCAGACAACAAAGTAGAGTTTTAGTTATTGGTTTATGATTATGAGTAGTGATTGGAGATTCAGATTAAGATTCTATGGTTGAGGTTCGCCCAAGTGTTAGGGCTTTGTTTTAAGAGATTTCAGTTTACTTCAGTATTTGTTATGGTTATTTATGGAATGCTTCCGTTTTTTTTTTCAAGCCTTTCGTTTCTGATTTTGGATTATGATTTATCAAGGGCATTTTGGTAAAATTAGTACCCGGCCGGGTTAGGGTGTTTCACATATAATGAAGGGTGGTGCCAGCATCCCAACTTCTCGCCTGAAACTCTTTCCTGGAAAGCTCCGCTCCCAGTGGTCTGGACCGTTCACGGTCACACAGGTGTTCCCGTATGGCACGATTGAAATAGCCAACCCGCAAACTGAGCCGTTGAAAGTGAATGACCATCGTCTCAAGCTCTATCTGGGAGACGAGGTCGAACGTGTGGAGTTGGTGGTTGAACTCGCGGACCCTTAGTTCCGCCATGGGCATCCAGCTAAAAGACAGTAAAGAAGCGCTTGTGGGGAGGCAACCCCACCACGGTTTGTATTTCTTTTTCCCTTTTTCTTTTGTTCTGTGGTGTGTTTGAGTCAGTTGCGTGTCTGTTGTGAAGTTAGGTCGTCTGATCTGCCTCGGTTTGGTGTGTTCGTGCAGGGGTGTTTGAAAAATTGAGAAAATTTGCTTTTTGGCTGAAAAAGGAAAAATACCCGGCCGTGTCTCAAAATACCCGACCGGGTATTTTGGCGTCACGGCCGGGACCCATTCTGACCCAAGGGCACGGAAAGGGGAAATCCCCGACCAGGGATTTTGGCTTCTTGGCCGAGTTTTTCCCTCAGTCAGGAAACGCTGCGTTTCCGGAATCCCCGACCGTGGCCTCAAAATACCCTGGGGTATTTTTGAGGGCCGGCCGGGTATTTTTGCTATAAAAGCGAACCCCCAGTCTCCACTTTCTCTCTCCTCTCACTTTTTTCAGAACACTCCCTCTCTTCCCCCTCTTTTCCTCTCCCTTCTCTCTCGCGTGAGCGACCACCGGCCGCCGCCGTCGCCACCGGCCACCTCCGGCCAATGCGCCGCCGCCGTCGCCGTTTTTCGGCAGCTTTTCCGGCGAGCCTTCCCGGGCCATTTTCTGAGTTTTTCTCCGCGTCCCTCACCCTTTGCTCGCGTCCATCTACGATTCTACTTGTGTTTCCATGTGTGTTTCTTGCTTAATTATATCTTTTTCTTGAGAATTGGACTGTAGATGTTAGGACCGAGAACTGTGAATTGTCTGGCATGTTTGATTTAGAATAAGGTGAGGGCTGCCGTGGGTATGATTGGTTACTGCTTGTGTGATGCCCGGTTGCTTGAAATGGGTTGTTTGTGCATGATTCTTGCTTTAGGTGCAGTTGTTTTATCATTCGTTTGGGCTTGATTGTTTGCCCTAGGTGGTGTCCTTACAGTGTGGGGAACTGTTGAACCCATAATGTTGGTCCTAACAAGTATTTTCTTGGCTCCACCTTTGGTTTGTTATTTTGCAGGATCATGTCGCTTGACCATTTGTTCATGCAGGATTTGCGCCTGCACCCGGAGTACGCGGACCAGTACGGTCGGGTCATGCGTGGAGTGCTCCAACGCCATCACCACTTGGAGTGGGGAGTTTTCGAGCAGCTCCACTGCCTGACTGAGATCTCCACCGCCATTAGCCACCCTGACTGGCGAGTTCTGTTGTGCATCGATGAGCCCACCTACAAAGAGCTGGTGTGGGAGTTCTACACTACATTCCGGTACCGCTCCAAAGCGGCCTGGGACTCCCCCACCGGTGTCACCTTCAGGCTGGGTGGGCACCTGCGGGAGATGAGCATCGATGGGCTGGCCTATGCACTGGGGATCCAGTACCACCCCTACTCCTGCCATGAGATCGAGATCCCACATCCGAAGAACTGGAACCAGGACGCGTTCTACCGTCGCATAGCTCGACGTGCCTACGGGATGGACTACTTCGACGCTGCCAGACATACGTCTCCACCCTCAAGCCATAGTGGAACATCCTCAACCTCCTGATCACCCGCTCGATAGTCCCCAACGCCACTAGTTCCCACAAGATACCGAAGCGGGTGCTCTACGCCATGTATTCGATGGAGGACCCGGATCACATGCTATATTTGGGTTCTTTCGTGGCCACCACCTTCTCTCGGTGCCACGGGAAACCCAACCACCTCTTCTGTGGTCCCCCTGATCACCAGGCTGGCGCGCCATTTCGAGATCGACTTGGCGTGACTCACGGATGCCACAGCACGAGGTGGCTCCACCCCTCTCAGCCGGGAGGTGCTTCACAACGCGCTCCTGCTGGCCTCCGATGGAGCTCATTCCTAGGTGGATGGGTTGTCCCTTCCTCCCGAGGAGGATGCGGATGTTGATGATGAAGATGAGGAAGACGAGGACTACACCGGCGAGGATGAGGCCGATGATGATGGCGGGGCCATGGATGCTGATGAGCCGGAGCCCACACTCTCCCCCCCAGGGGATCTTCAGCCACGATGAAGATCCGTGCGAGGCGAGTCCTCCTCCGGTCCTTCTCGTCCATCGATGGCTTCTGGTCCGTCGATGGATTTCTTCACAGAGCATTTCCAGCAGATGGGGCTCCAGTTTCAGCAGCTCGGGGTCCAGAACCAGCAGCTCATGGACCATCAGGTCCAGTTTTACCAGCAGTATTCGACCCACCAGGCCGAGTACCACTCGGGGATGGCAGTTCTGGACGAGCGCCTTGACCAGATGGAGGCTCAGAAGGGATTCACCAGTGCTCGCATCGAGCGGGAGCGGGATCGTAACCGCCGAATGATGGAGTATCAGGAGCACCTGCTCCAGTCCTGCCACTCGCCATAGGAGCACCACTGGACTACCCGGTGGAACCACTCACCACCCCCGCCACCACCGACATATGGGGTTGATGACCTCATGGATCAGATCGATTTCAGCAAGCTCGAATAGGCTGTACTCGCTGCTCGTTTTGTGTTTCTTTTGTCTTGGTTCAGAGTGCAAACTGGCTTTTGTTTGGTTTATTTTCTTTTCTTTTGGATGATGTACTATGGGGCTGTCATTTGACCTAGCATATCTGTCCTTAAGTGCTTGTGTCTACTTTAGCCTTGACTTTGACCGACTGGTCCCATTCCAGTCCGTTTCACTCCGGCTGGTCCACCTTCCAGTCTCATTGCAGTTCCCGCCTACCGTTAACATCGTTCCCCTTATCCTTCCCTCTTCTCCATTGAGGGCAATGTCGAACTTAACTGTGGGGGATGTTTCTATTAGACTGCTTAGATCTGTTTGTGTGCTTGGAGCCTAGTCCACTGTCCAAATTTCGATTTGAGGGCTCCAAGTACGTGTTCCTTGAAAATTGCCTACTCAGTATGCTTTGAATTGACAGTCTCTATAGTAATGTGCAACCTAGGGAGGTAGTGTAGCACTATGGAGGATGTTGAAGTATAAGATTTTTCATATCTATCTCTTTGCTGTGTCGGTTGATTTTTTGAATTAGTGGAGTTAAGACCATTGAATTCATGTGGTATTGGTGACTCTTTTTGAATTCTGTTGTGAACTCGTGTATCGAACAGGGTGCTCATGTGTGAAATTAAAGGCAGTTGGTCCTCCATGTCGAAATAATTGACATCTTAAATATAAGGTAAGCCCAACGTGTGCGGCACCGTTCATTGCACAAAACCGGGTTTTGGAAGAGATTTTAGTGATCCTTAGTGGGGTACTCCTACAAGGTGAAGCTAAGTTGTCTCTAGTACAAGTAAAATTTTCACCCGTTGAACGGTTTGCCTACTCGATGATGTGTTTTTAAGGGCACGGATAGAGCTTCCGACCCCCCTTAATTTCATTGACCCTCCACACGAGTTGAGGAAAAGGAGTTAAAAGAAGTACTCTGGCGAGTGTCAGATGTACAGAAATTGCTCTTGCTCGACTAATAAGGGTCGACTGTACAAAAGACTGCAGTTGGAACCCCCGCCAAGTGAATGAAAAAAAAATGTAAAATGAAAGTGAAAAAGGGGTTCCAACGGTGAAATGAAGTGAAAGAGCACCCCGGTACAATGAGTCCTTGGTTGTGAATGGTGTGAGTCCCTTTACCCATGAATTGGTTGTCTTACTTCCACTGCTTCTCATGATCCTGGCTTGAGTCTAGCACTCGCATTGAGAGAGATAGGGGACATCTTAGAAGACCAGTTGACCTCGTAAGCTTCTATATGATCTAGGAAATCCTCTACCGATGATCGGGGTTGTTTGTTGCTATAGAGGTCTGGAGAGCTGCATTACTTTGAGTTAGGTTTGCTTGGGGACAAGCAAACGGTTAAGTGTGGGGGCATTTGAGAGACCATTAATTTCACCTGTTTACACCTCCATTCTTGAGCCGTTTGAAAGTCGATTGTCGTGTTTTGAGCCGATTTCACACTAGGTTGTGTGTTTATGTCATATTTCAGGACTTGGCGTTGGCGTGAAGGCGAGGAAACGATTTTCGAGTAAAAAAGGAGGACACTGGAGGGAAGGACGCTGGAAGAGGAAAATACCCGGCCAGGAGTTAAAAATACCTGGTCGTGTGAAATTCTGAGGGAGGCCGGGGATTCGCGTTTTTGGACGCCAAGAAAGCAGGAGGGGTCCCGGCCAGAGAGCAAAAATACTCGATCGGGTATTCTGGAACACGACCGGGTATTAACCCCCTATGTGCTGCTGTGCATTTTAAAATCCCCGGCCGGACACCTGAAATACCCAACCGGGTATTATGGCCGGGGATTGCGATCTGCTGATTCTTAAGGAAAAGAAGACCAACTTTTGAAGGGTTCCGAGTTTTAGAGAGACAAAGCTGATACCTAGAGAGAGTGAGTGACGAACCTGATTCTCCAAGTGCACTAGATCGATCTTCATCACCATTGGAGCCCGGCTTGAGCTTGGAGAAGTGCCGATTGATTGCCAGAAGCAAAATCCCATCCTTCACAGTAGGGGTGGGCAACGGGTATTTGGGTATACCCATACCCGTACCATTTTTTGAGGGTTACGGGTACCCAAATACCCATTTTATTTTTAATGGGATGGGACTTGGGATCAATGATTTCTACAATGGATACCCACGGGTTACCCGTCAATACCCGTTTGGGTATTACGGGTACCTGTAATACCCGTTAGAAAAATTCCTACAATAGATATGCATATAACAAGTACCATCTTAACAAAAATTCCTACAATAAATATATATACAAAATTTCTACGATAAATATACATACAAGAAGAACAAAAATTCCTAATCATCACTATAAGCAG
Source organism: Linum tenue (assembly GCA_946122785.1). Lineage (NCBI taxonomy): Eukaryota > Viridiplantae > Streptophyta > Magnoliopsida > Malpighiales > Linaceae > Linum > Linum tenue. The sequence continues at coordinate 39,348,128 of CAMGYJ010000008.1, forward strand.
CCTTGGCAAGATGGCAACAATGAGCAACAATGCTGTCCAAACTCATAATAAAATCCAAGCCCAGCCCTTCCCTGAGATTGAAAGTCCTTTCAAACAAATCAGGGAAAATCAACAGCATATCCAACACTATTATTATGTACTCTTTTTGTTTGAATTCATCATTAAATTTATCTTCGTACGATCAGATTACTAGGCTAAAATGTTTTAGTTTACACTTTGATTGTTTTATGTTAGCTCTATAGGACTCTTTTCTTTTCAATTGAACGGGTATGTACGGGTAGTTTGGGTACACGTTATCTGTCCCGTACGGGTAACGGGTACCGGGTACCCGTTAACCCTTATGGGTTTGGGCCATGGGATGGACTTTGCTCTTCAAACGGGATTGGGTACCCGTTTCAAACGGGACGGGTATCCCATCTCGTCCCGTTGCCCACCCCTACTTCACAGTATGGTTTCCGCATCTAAGCTAGATTTCTCTTCTCTCTATGGAGTAAACTTTCTCATTCGCCTGGGTATGAAGAACCCTAGATTTGTATGTTAGGTCTGATTGTATGAACTCAAGTATGGATCAGTGATATGATTATATTCAATTGAGGTTTGATTTCTTGAATGGCATGAATCCTGATCAAATTCCTGTTATTTCTGCTTTGACCTAGAAAGAGAATATATGCCTAGGTTGATAGAGCACCCTTGATTGAAGGTAGTGAATTGACAACTTTAGTCGAGGAGTCAATTCACTATTTTATACCGGATTTACTTTGATAGAGGATGTTTGGTTCGTTAGGGCCTCAATCTGTTTACTCCGGTGGAGGTTAGTCGCCCGCTAGGGACTCAGATTGACAGGGTCTGGAGACCATTAGTCGAGACTGCAGACTGTTTAAGAACCTCCTGCAGTATAACTATCATTGAACTTGAACTCGGTGAATTACAAACTGGCTTAACTGCAGTCTAGGGGGAACCATATCTGTGTGACCTCTCTCGAACTTGGAAAACAACATTTACTACTTTTGCTTGCTAGTTTAGTTGGAACTTCACTACAAGTTAACCGCTAAATAATAAGAATTTCATGGAGTAGTCATCACACCTAGGACCCGGGTTGACATTTAAACCTAACCCCACTATACTACGCATTAGTAGGTGGTTACACTTGGCCATTTTCTAGTGTGACGGTAGAAGAGAGTCAAGTTTTTGCCGTCGTTGTCGGGGACAACTAGGTTGTTGAAGAAAAGTGATTTCTGTTACTTTAGCATTTCTTTTCCGCATATTGTTTTACTTTGTCCCACTTTTGCCTTCACGGGTTTGCTTTCTTGGATTGTGTGCAGGTAGTGTATGACCCGTAGCCAGTCGGGAGACTTACTACCGTTAGACTCGGAGCTAGAACGCACTTGTCGCCGCTTAGGAGACAACATCGAGCAAGACTAGCTACGGAGGAAGTGCACGTCAACGACCATCTGAGCAGCGACTTTGAAGAGGAATACGAGATGGGCGATCAGCACAACAGGGGGAACCTGAACCTGGGACAGAATCAACCCCTAGGGATGCCCATCCAGGTTTCCCCCGTGAATCAGGTCCTGGAAAATAACCTGAGGAGTCAATTCACTATTCTATACCGGATTTACTTCGGTAGAGGAGGTTTGGTTTGTTAGGGTCTCAATCTGTTTACTCCGGTGGAGGTTAGTCGCCCGCTGGGGACTCAGATTGAGAGGGTCTGGAGACCTTTAGTCGAGACTGCAGACTGTTTAAGAACCTCCTGCAGTATAACTATCATTGAACTTGAACTTGGTAAATTACAATCTGGCTTAACTACAGTCTAGGGGGAACCATATCTAGGTGACCTCTCTCAATTTGAACACAACTTTCACTGCTTTTGCTTGCTAGTTTAACTAAACCTTCACTGCACTTGACCGCCAAATAATAAGATTTTCACGGAGTAGTCATCACACCTAGGACCCGGGTTGACATTTAGAACTGAACCCGCTATACTACGCATTAGTAGGTGGTTACACTTGGCCACTTTCTAGTGTGACGGTAGAGGCGTGTCAGCTTCTGGATTCTCGCATCAATTAGAATTGTAAGTTGACATTCATTTTTAAATATGGCTTGCAAACCATAGATTGTTGCATCTAGTTTTTTTAATTGATTGGGTTGTTGATTGGAAGAACCTTCTCCTTGAAACTTATATTGCGGTTGGTTCCTAAATCCCGGTGGATTCGACTTCTTACTTCATTATTGATAATGAATATAAGGGGATGGTTGTACCTTTGATATGGGGCATATCCTCCTTGAGGTTGCTTATTTTGGTAACCTTGGGCTATGTAATTGACATCAGCATGTTCATGCCCTCCAAGGTTCCAACATTCTTGACCGTCATGAGCTTCTTCTCCTCATGCATCACACACGGACAAGGTTTTTACTGGTCCATTCTTTAACTCCACTGCAACATGGTTCAGCTATTGAGAAAGCTCTTTCATCTGTTGATGCAAGATGATATTCACATCCTCACTTGCTTGCGCCTATTTTAATGGCTTTATCATCGATCTCTTGGACCCATTCTTTGACTTCCTTTATAGGATGGCCAAATGCTCCTAGCATTGGACTTCCATCCTCTGGGTGAAGTCACCATCGGCATATTAATTCACCAACATCGTGGTATCTCAATCTAGTCATTTGGAGAAGTACTTTGCTACTTGCTCCAGTGTGAATCCATGATGCGGCGCCTTTAGATGCCCTTGGAATCTCCTCCAAGTATCATAGAATGTCTTACTTCTGTTGGCATTGAGTGATGTTATCTTTAAACTCCTTTGGCTTCCATGGTGAAAAGAACTCTTCAATAACTACTTGAGATGGGGTCTCCCAGCCCCAAGTGGTGAATGTGTTGGGAGTATGATAGTCTAGCCACTACTTTGCCTTTCTCGTTGGTGAGAAAGGAAATACTCGTATTCAAATTGCATCTTGAGTGGCATAAGTTCCTGAAATGTAATCTATGATCTCTAAAAAATTCTTTAGGTGTTGCACCGGATCATTATCATTCCTTCCTTCTAATCTCCCAGCTTGTTGCACCATCTGCATCCATGATGAGCAGATCTCCATGGTATTTGGTGGGGCTTAAAGCAATATTCGAAGCTTTTGGTCTTGAATACTCATATAGAGTAGGTGGGACCACCATTATTTGCTCCTCTCCCATCGGGAATGATGTAGTAGATGATTTAGAGGATTCTTCTTCTTAAAGATCGAAGTTGCGATCTTTGTCAATTTTCTTCTCCCAAATCCAGATCACCTCGAGATGATTGTTGCTTGAAGTGTCCTCCTCTCCAGAGCTAGATGTGCCTTCATTCGATTTAAATAAGGGTTAACTCAATCCTCCTTTGTTGATGATCTCCTTCACGATCTTTTGGTTTTCTGTTTCTCTTCGAGTGCACACTGGACTCATGAACAAATCCTATAAATCAAACTAAATCAAAAGATAACAAAGAGACATAAGATGGTTATTACTTTCATATACTATTAGAAATCTCCAACAACTGTGCCAAAATCTTGATGTGCAATATGAATACACGCAATATGTAGTAGTATTGCCAAGTGATAAAATCCTAGAAATGTCTAGAGATGTATTCCACAAGGTCTTCTAATAGCAACTACTCTCAAACTAATCACTTATGTTCAAACAAAGACACAAAATAGATAAAATTGATGGGTTGAGGTTCCCTAAGTTCAGTTGGTTTTGGAGATAGGCAAGGATAAACACAACAAGAAAGTAATTGATAGGCGTAAAAAAGACAAGATAAGTAAAAGATGCTTTGTTCCTTCGCCCTTCGGTCTCACATATTTCTAAACCTATCGGTCGAGCTGCTTCCTTCGGCTAAAGTATTCCTAATCTTGCTTTCGCTTCATGCAAAATGAAATACAACTAGCTAATGCATGCTTTTGCTTTATGTCATTAATTAATCAACCACACAAAGAAGTAAGGATATCATATTGTCATTTACGGCCTCTATGAGCTCATAACAATGTTTTATAGCATCGATGATCTAGTACGTCAAGCATCAAACACATACAAGCATGAAAGTTTGATCGTTCAATTCATATATGCATAAGGCAATAGCATATCATATAAGAGTAGTTTTCGAACAACCTATAATGATATTATAAACAACAGTATAGTAGCATACAATAGATGATATATTATAAACACATTGATCAAATAGTTATGAAATGCATACATAATATAGTAAAATATACTAAAGATCATGGTTCAAAAAGGCACGCTTAACCTTACGCTTAGGCATGACTCGGCGCAAGGCAATGCCAAAACGCCTCGTCTAGGGATTTCGCGCCTAATTAGATACTGGAACACGTCAATGGAGTAAGTCAACATATAAGTCTCTCCTAACCATTAATAGATGGAGCTAGGAAGTCAATATTAAAGGATAAAATTAACATCAACTACGAAATCAATTTTCTATATCAATATTTTCAATAGCTCAAGAACTTTGTGAGCTATTGAGCTATGATTCTATGAGTTCGTGAGCTATGTTCTTGTCATTAAGTTTTGAGTAAGTTATCAATCATTTTAACTAAAATGAGAAAGTGTTGTAGATTATTATTTCATTCATCATTTAGTGCGAATAATTATTTTTCTTCCAACGTCTAGGCACGTTTAGTCTATGCCTAGATGAGCTAAGCGCTAGGCAAAGGCTCAATACTCGCCTTACGCCTAGCGCCTTTTTGAACCTTGCTAAAGATGCATCGATAAAAAGAGACATATAAATATGGTAAGCAATAAACACTATAATTTGAGTGTTATTAACCATCTACTTTATTATTCCCAAATAGCGATGGCCCATAAAGTACCGAAATGGCCAATATATCCATGCATGAGCGAGTGAGTCTATGTTTCCCACAGACGTAAATGCTCCAGCCTTCGGAAAAAATCCAAAAGTACCACTGTTTAAAAAAATTTACAAAAATACCACCCAACCCCAAAAATTCCAAAAATACCGCCCTTTCTCGAAAACAGCGTGGTCCGCTTGGTGGAGGCGCGGTTTTCGATGAAAACAGTATATATATTTTTTTATCCAAATAAGTCTCATAAGTAGTCTTGGCACAATTGGTTTATTTGTTTCCTTATGTACAAGAGGTCCTAGGTTCGAATCACCATCATTCCTATTAAATCTTCTTATTTAGTAGAGAGATTAAAAAAAGTATCTTATTTAGTAGAGAGATTAAAAAAGTATCTTATTTAGTAGAGAGATTAAAAAAAGTAGCTGTGGTGGAGAGATTAAAAAAAGTATCTTATTTAGTAGAGAGATTAAAAAAAGTAGCGGTGGTGGTTCGAACCCAGATTCATTAAATAGTTAACTAAATTTAGCCCAGTATCTAAACCACCACACTACAACTCCTCTTTTGAAACAATTATATATTAACAAAGTTTTAATCCTTGAATGCTAAAAATCCTCAATAACTTTGGACGGCCATAACTTTGTGCTTCAAAATCCGAATGTCAAAATCCGAAAAACTTAATTTGATATATGAAAATTCAATAATTTATGTTTCATGTGATTACTCATAGTGAGAGAGTTATTTTTCATATAAGATAATCAACTTGATAATATACCAACGAAAATCCACTTTAAAATATTAGTTCATTATAAATTTTTGATATTTCATTTTTTTAACGATCGATATTAGACAAACCTCTTGTAAAAAAATTACATTATTAACAATTTTTTCCGTAATTGACCTAGATTATTGTTCCTTAGTTGATAAATCATACGTACAATAAATTCAGAAATATGGTATAAGAAAAACAGATTGTTTATATATCCAGAACTCTTAAAGCATACTATTTATCCTTGTTATAAGAACCGAACCGGATCAACGGCAGGGCCAGTAGAACCGTCAAACCAGTTACGATAGCGGTCCGGTTCATTGTTTTAACGGTTATTGATGGACCAAACAGTTTTTCACGGTTCAACATAAAATTAGATGAACCGACACGGTTTAACTGGTCCACTGGTTCGCTATTTTAACAAAAAAAAATATTTTAACATAAACTAAGACCATCAAATCATAATTATTAATTTTATATATGCTTCATCAACCTTATTGTCGATTTTACATTGTCTACTACCAACTAGAACCGTAATTTTAAATTTGAATTAAAAAATATAGTTTCTTTTGTGAGATGGTTGGAATGATTTTTTAGATATTTTCGTAATGATATGAATTTGAACTTGTTTATGGTCAATGATAATTTCATTCTTAAATTAGTGCAATATACAAGTCTTGTATGTTATATATCATTAACGGTTCTATCAACGGTTCACCAACGGTTTTGTAACGGTTAATCGATGAACCCTAAACCACTAACTTTTCCGGTTCAACCTCTGGTCCGGTTCCGAAACAGAGCTATTTGTATTCTATATATGAGCTATTATTTGTGCAACATGATTGGTTTTTACTCCCATCTAAATCTCTCCATTCCACATCGCATTGTAGTGCTATTATATAAAATTCACAAAATTAAATTGATTAAAGACGTGTAGTGCATTGAGTCAAATGAAACATTTTGAGTTTGGCTTACCAATTCATGTAGTTTGTCGTATATTGCACATGTCAAGAGATAGACTAGACATTTGTGCCTATGTTATGCTCCTATACTACGAAGGAAATATATTCAATTGGTTATCCTTGTTAGTAGAGTCTATGACCAAATCAAGACACTTAAACCAAAATAACTAAAAAACATAAGGAATCAAACAAATTAGTCAAATAAACAGAACCACAATTGAGCATATGCGATTGGGTTTAGGGATGACAACAAAACTCGAACCCACGGGTACCCACCCGACCCAATTCGGTCAACGCGGGTAAAATTCGTGTTGACAGGTTTTGAGCCGGGTTCGGGTTTAAACCCGCTACACTATTCACCGGGTCGGGTTGGCTTTGGGTTTAGGTAAACCCGCCCCATGGGTACCCGCCCACACACATATAATTACTTTCCCGGTATATTTAATATTCTAAATAATATATATTCCTTAAACAACTAATATTCTTTATGTTTTAATACGACCCTGGGGGTGTATTTTTACCAAAGTACGCAGCAACACAATCAATCCAAGGATTGGATTGATTAAAACGAAATTTGAACCAAAAACAAGGATGTTCTTGCTCGAACGAATTGGGGAGTTTCTATTAAAGGATCCACAGACCAATTCAAAGACTCCACATGCTTCAACAGGCTCCCAATTGAAGTTTTGATCCCTTATCCAGCATCGATTCATCACCAGGGTCTTCAATTCGATGAACTTCACTCTCCCGCCGTCGACCCCTTTCAAATTTTCCATACCCAGAAATTTTAATTCAGAATTGGGGGTTTTCATTCCAGGTATCTCTGTGCCAATTCGATCATTCCAAAAGCTTACTGGGTCATCCTGAAGTGGTTCCTCATCGGTAGTTAGCGTCGAATTGCGCCCAAGCGCGCCACCCCATTCAGCGAATTTGCTGCCTAGTTCCTGCGTTTTCAGAGGCAGATGATCTCGATTTGGTTCTTGCGATCGGGGCATGTTTGAGTCGATTCCGCCTTCAGAGAAGATTCTTGGGTTCTCTTGGAAGGCTTCGGGGGCATTGGCGAAGCTCGACAGTACTCCAGCTGCTCCGACCAATTCAGTCGTTTCCTTGCCGTGGCCGAGCTCTGGCAGAGCAAGTTTATCCCGAATGGGATCGTTCGATTGGGAAACATTCGAAGGATTCCAGTCCAGGGAAAAGCTTCCTGATCCTCCGTCGAAGGTTTCGAGACCACTGGCCATGTTCGAATGGCTTTCCACTTCTCCACCCAAATCTACCTCTCTCTTGCCCTGTTCTCTCGTGGAAAAACAGAGACTCTTTGCTGCAGAACACAGACTCTGTTTTATCAAGGGGAAACAGAGACGCCCAGCGCTAGTGGCCTTCTCTTCGGCAACGAGATCGGGCTCGGGCTTAACTTCTCCAGCTCTGTTGGCTCCAGCGAGCTCGTTTTCAGAGAGGTCCGACTCCTCATCATTGTTCCTGTCGATGAATTCAAAGGCTGAATTTCGGGTAAGCACCTGCCGAGAGACGTCAGTACAGTCCTGCGAGCAATTTCCTTCTTGCACTCTAGATTCTATTTCTGGGTTTGTTGGGATTGTAGTTGACTTATTTGATAACAAGCTCACCCGATACTCTTCCTGTAAGAGTTGAACAGCCTTCAAATCACTTGCTGCTTCTTCTGGCGGCAAAGGTTTCAAGATGAACGCTTTGCCTTGATGCTTCAATCGAAATTGGTTGCTTCTTCTGCTAACTAGCCGAACTTGTCGATCACGAAACCAAGGCTGTCCCAAAATAATACCACTGGGAAGATTGTATACCACATCACACATTATCCGATCTTCGTATTTGCCAATCGAAATCTCCACAACCACTTGAGACATCACAATGTTTGGATATTTCTCGTATGGCAATTGCAAACTGTAGGGAGCTGGATGGAATTGAGATTGCAGCCCTAGCTTGCTCACGACTCTAGAGGAAATCAAATTCCTCTCCCTGCCTCCATCAACGAGAACCAAACACACTTTCTCATGGATTAAACAGCCGGTGAAGAACATGGATTCAGCTAACTCTGCCGCCATGGTGCTCTGCATCTCCTCTGTTTTTGTGATTGAATTTTCGCACGAAAACACTGCCCTTTAATCCTTCCTTGCCCTGACTTGAACGGGGCTCTGATACCACTTAATACGACCCTGGGGGTGTATTTTTACCAAAGTACGCAGCAACACAATCAATCCAAGGATTGGATTGATTAAAACGAAATTTGAACCAAAAACAAGGATGTTCTTGGGTGTTTGGATAAAACGGAATCAAACGTGCAATCTTTCACGTGGAAGAAGGCTCGAATGATATAAAGGTAGATGCCCGGCCACGATCAACGCGTTCTTGATCGATACAAGAGCTCAACGAGTTTGGAATCCACCAAAGCTCAACACAAGTACGCAAACTTGCAAAAACCCAAAGGTTCAATTTCAATTCATCAAAGTCTTCTGTTTTTACAACGTAAATGGAAGGCTATTTATAGCCAATAAAACCTAATACAAATCTAGATGAACAAGGAAATAATTAAGGTAAAAACAAACTCTAAAAAGGACTCAAAATTCGGCCATAAACTTCCTTTCTTGGCGCACAAGTAATCTGCCCGCAAAACAGTCAAAAAGAAGCTTTCGTACTAACTTCGCGCCTTTTGTTCGAGGCCTTCCCGAACTCCAATTCTTCATCCAATTCCTTCCCTTTGTTCACAAACATACCTAGTTTCATGTTGTGGAAGCCTTTTGACTTGAATCCCATCCATGCTCCTTGAATTGAGCTCCAAAGTAGGCTTCACAAAACAGTTTCCAGACTTAACCATTTTCTGGCAGTTTTCCAGTTTTGAGGTAGCAACTTTGAGGCCTTGGAAAACAACCTTAATGACATCATATGGCTCCACAAAGCATATCATTGGAAACATGGAAACTTTATCTACAAAACAAACACTTAACCTTGAATTTCCACCAAGCCAATTGAAAGAACCATGCCTCCAAAGTATGTATCCTGAACATGGATTTTGACTTAGCCAAATTCTGCCTTTCTTCTTCCCAACTTCGATAGCTTCTTTGTCAAGTAATTGTGACGTGAATGGTGCGCCATTTGGGATCATATCATGTTTTGTGGAGACATGTTTAATTTGTTATTTCTAATTGTTTAGAATGAAGTTGATATTATGAAGTGGAGAGTGAAGAAACTTAGTTGACGAGGAAGAAGCTTTTAATTAATCTTATTGTTTATAGATGTTTTTATCTTTAATTTTGAACAATTTGTATTGATCATTTGCGGGTTGCTTGTATGCTCTAGATTGGTGTTTTTTGTATGATTAATTTGTATGAGAAAATTGATGTTAAACTTTTATTTGAAAGAAACTTGTTATTGTAAAAATTTTACCACAAAAACCCACGGGTACCCATGAACCCGCGGATACCCAGCGGGTTGGGTTGGATTTGAGTTTTTCAAACCCAACGGGTTTTACCCCGGATTTTTTTGGCGGATAAACTCATGGGTTTGGGTTTGACAAAACCCGCCCCAACCCGACCCATTGTCATCCCTAATTCGGTTCAAGTGCTTGGAGAGCATATCTACCGAAACAAATACGATTGCCTCAATAAGACATTCATTTCATTCTTCCTATATGTTGTTTACGGAATTTGGAGTTGTTGTACCATTGTGGTACACGACAAACCACTTGTGTATAAGTACGTCATTAACTGTGTTACTTTTCTTTTAATACACAAAAGTGGATATCATTTTATAGATTCTGTTAAATTTGACTTTTTTGTTCTAAAAACATTCCAGTTGAAATGAAAAAGATATGATGTTACTAAAATTTGCGGGAGAGAAAAAATAAAGGAGAGAGTGTGACATTTGGAGGGTCTAGATGGCCGTAAAATTTATTTGTTTCCACATTTAAGTTTTAATTTTAATTAGAAAAATCTAATTAGTACTTCGTACAATCATTCTGACAAGAAATTTCAAATGGTGAAAAAAGAGATTCTTAAAACTCCATCACATATTTGGTTGATTACACAAACCTCCTTCAAACATTTAACGTCCTCCGCTGCATTCATCCAATACGCCAATGATAACCTCCAGCAGACACTAAATCCGCCCTGGAAGTCCTGCTGCCAACGTTAATCGGTTAATCCCCAATATACCACTCTGCTTTTAGCTTATATTGTGTGAGTTGGTGGAGTATGGCGGCAGCTATTAATGGCGGCCACAGTAACCAATTACTTTCTGTCGTGGTTGTACGGAATGTTTTTCTTTGAATAAAATATTTGTAACGATCCAAAAATTATAAATAGATAATTTTAATTTTAATCTTTCAAATACAAAATGCAATAAATCCATCATAAATCCAAAGGTTTTCAAAACTCAAATCCTTCATTTTCAAATCCAACAAGCAAACGAGCTATTTTATGTTTCCTTCGTAATATGAAAACTAGTCATGATTGTTTATGAAAATACCGATTGTAGTAGTCGTTATTTTTTATATATGTAAATAAATTATTTGGATATTATTAATTATATTTATTAAATATTTATAATACGAAAAGATGACAGGGATAGTTTCAAATGCTACCTCCGCCACTGTCTCCGGTCGCAGACCCAAAAAGCCATCACCTACTAAGTTATGGCCTCATCATTCACAATACATACTAGTTTAACGAGAGTCATCGAGGCTTGCGTAACCGCATCGAACACCCGCCCCTAGTGTGAATCTGGCTTTTTTATGGGGTGTGGGACTGCATTCTGAGATTCACATGTAGGCAGGTGAGCACTGGGGTTATGTTATGTTTGGCTTTTCCTTTTCTTTGCTTATTTGTGGCTTCAATATATGTATATATAGTGTTGCTAGAGGAGAAGGCGATGGCAGGGCAGATGCGGAGGGAAAGGGTGGTCTCTGCTGGCGGAGAAAATTGGCGTCGGAGGCCGGCGGCGGTCCTCGCTGGCTGTGAAATGATTTACATGTTTGGTTCGTGACTTTTATTTTGTTTGTTTTGGAGAGTTTTGGTAGTAAAGTTAGAGCGATATTTAACCATTCAGTATCCAAATTCACGCCAAAGCAACAATTGGGCTCTTTTATAACAGTGTGTGTGTCCACCCATTGTCGTGACTAGTTCAATAAGTCTGTGAGAAATGGTTTCCAACTCTCCACAAGTGAATGTTATGATTTATGAACATCAAGAAAGGTGCCTGAAGCAATAAAGGAGAAGTTGACATTGACAAAGCCGAAAATGCACCAAGGCAAAGCTCTGTAGTCCATAGCAGTATGTACAGTTGCACCAAATAGAAGCTTAAACGAAAAAAGAAATTATTTCTTATGATACCAATCTGGCTTTTCCAGATCTAGTTGTGGCCTCTCTTGAGCGACGAGAAAAAGCCACCAGATGTTCGATCCTTTCGGCGACCTTCCTTCCCGTCTCCAACCTGTTTCCATTCCAACCGTTACGTAGTTGGTTTGTCATTATTGCAAGTTTGAACCAGAATCAAAAGGCCCTAACAGGACTATTAACCACTTACCTCTTTGGCGATTTTCTGAAGGATATCCTTGATTTCACAGAAGTTGGGCCTTTGAGTTGGGTCTTGTTTCCAGCATTTCTCAAGAAGCTCCGCCAGTCTTGGGTGAGTCTGTTTTGGAATAGTAGGTCGCAACCCCTACAACAAGCAAGGTTTATAGTAGTCAGCACCGAAGAAAGGCCGGGAAAGTTCAACGCATGCATGTAGAGAATGTACTTTTGATTGCTGTTAAATGTTACCTTTTGCACCACGCCCACAGCTGCTTGTAATGGGGTTAGGTATGAGTACGGAAGCTGGAAGTAAGATTAGTAAAACCCAGTTCAGCCAACAGAATCAGCATTATTAAGAACTCCAGTCGGAAGTTTACCTCTCCGGTTAGAAGCTCCCACAACACTATTCCGAAACTGAAAACGTCTGCCTTGTGATCATATGGCTTGTGTTCAATCACCTTCACCCAGTTAAATATATCTGTAAGTAAGGGCATGCCAAACTCAAACAGCCAACTCTGACAGCAAAAGAGTTTTATTTATCTCAAGAAAAGTACATGCCTCGGGAGCCATCCACCGGTACGTCCCAGTTTCAGCAGTCATTACTCCAGATTGAGTCTGTACTCTGGCTACTCCAAAATCAGCAACCTTAACTACCTACAGCAAGAATCGATAAAGAAACTGAATGATGAATCTAAATCAACAAATGCAAAAGAAAAGTTATGCCCCTATGCTGGCTGGTCAAGGAGACAATTTGAGAGACAATATACTGGAGATATGGCCTTACTTCATTTTCATCCATCAGTAGATTGGCCGTCTTCAAATCCCGGTGGATTATGCTATTCTGGTGGAGATAATTCATTCCCTTTGACACATCTATTGCAACTTTGATTAAGGATGGAAGTTTGAAGACACCATTCTGCTTATGCAGAAAATCATAGATACTACCTCTTGCCATGAATTCTGACAAGTGAAAACACAAGGACCAAACCCATTTATCAGTGAACATAAAATTTCAGCCCAAGAAATGAATTCCTCGAAAACCAGTTGCGGTTACTAAGAACAGAATGGCTGACTTTGTATGAAGGTAGTGACAAAAATTTTATATTTCGCATTGCTTAAAGTCCATGAATATTACTAGTACAAATGAGTAAATATAGAGATCAACAAGGCTACCTGTGACTATACACAAGTTTGGAGGCTGAGTGCATGCTCCTATGAACTGTACAACGTTCTTATGTCGAACTTTCCTGCAAATTAATTGACGTCACTGAAATGTTATGTAAAGAGATCTGAGCAAAGACCCACTACACAGGAAGAGGAAATAGGAGCATTCATTAAGAGAAGCATTATTTATGATGTGGCATGTTGAGAGAAGACAGTGCTCACTAGTTACATTACTTACATCCAATCTAAGACCCCATTTAGAGGGCCACAAAAAGTGAATGCATGCATTTCTCTTTATTTTTTATTTCCTTCATTAAAACCCAGGCAGAGTATTGAATTTATCAGCTATAGATATCGGTGGAGAACATTAGCCCCACCAAAAAAAAAAAGTCATGCAAACTTAGCCATTCACCAACCTCATTATATAAACTTCTTGAGAAAACTCTCTAAGCATTTCGGCACTGACACGCTCTGGCTTTAGGACTTTGACAGCCACTTCCTGACTGCAATACGTGCCTTTGTATCTGAAGAATTTTGAAACCAATTATTTGATAGGCCACTTGAAAAGCATCTACGTGTCACTTCACACGATGAAACTTACAGATCGCCATAAGATCCAGATGCGACTTTGTTTTCAACTTTTAGTTGACTGGCATCAATTTCCCAGACGTCAGTGCCATCACTTGGTATTTCTATGCAACCAGGAAGTGGTACAATCCTCGTGTTATTAACAATGCTGATGGTGGGAATAGAAGGCTGTTTTGAGCACTGCTGTTCCTGCGTGGAAATTTTAAAAATAAAAATCAGAAACATGCCAGAGATAGCTTGAGGCGATGCACCACGTGGCAATTGAACACCTGCTACTCTAATATGGTTATTAGAGCAACAAATATACAATCTATGACAGGAATAGTTCAAAGTCATAACTGATATCAGAAACTGGATTAACTCCTCTAATCAATTAGGATAAGGTAAACTGTCCTGTCGAAAACTCCACATCAGGATGAACACAAAATTTACATAGTATAAATAAATTACTCCATTAATAAGGTTTAGGAGTTATTGTCAATCTAAGGGTATCCCAGGCAAGAAAATATAGGAGACGAGAAAGGTGACTGTAAAATGTCCATGAGGTTGCATGTTTCTCATTTCCAGCTCAAGGTTCAAGAAAAGAAACTAATAGCCGTAGAAAAGGAAAGGTGAAGGTTCCTTTGGATAGTGAAGTGACTGGAGTCCCTAAGAAGAAACCCAGCATGTATCTGAATTCGGCTATTCAAAAGTTTTGGAAATTATGAAGCTTAGTGAGGACCCTCATGTGAACCAGTGTCATGATCATGAAATGCCTATGAAGCAGTACGTACATCAATATTGAATAGGCTGTGACCTCTACCACACAACAACAATAGTATTAAAACTAGATTTATCGCTTGGTTCCCCTTGTACTTCTTATTAACTCTCACTCTTTTGAAAAGATTTTCACATCTGTAACAAGTTCACATCGTTGCCAAGAAAGGACCGAGAAATAATTATATTGATGCATATCAAAGGGATCGGATGAATAAAGGATTTGTTGAACCCAAAAGAACCTTTCGACAATGCAGGGAGAAGCAGGTTGAGTAACTGTTCCATGATCCATAGAAAACCCAGTAATGTACCACTGTAGTGAGTGAGATATGCATGTAGAAAAAGACTGGCAGTCTGTCTGTCTTTATTTAATTTTCTTTTAGTGAAATATGATAGCTATATGTCAACAATTGATGCTTTCAGTATTAGTCACGATGAAGTGAAAATCATCGTGCTCCAAGATCAAACTGGCTAAAGATATTAAAAATTTGCTTCAGAACATAACAAAATATAAGCGCAATTTACCTTGGTCTTCAGAATTTCCTTCTCCAGGGCACTTCTAAGCTCCTCGGTCTCCTGAAGTTAACAAGAAAAAGAAAGGACTGTAGCTGTGGTATAATTTGTAGGTGCTTGTCAGGCAAAACTGACAGCAACTAGCAAGCAAATGACGTACCTCATGAGGCCAACCATCCACGACAAAGACATCAAGGGAAAACCCATCAACAGTAGAAAAGGCATGGGCCTCTTGGATATTTAACCCAACTTCAGCAAGCAGGAAGGTCAACTGGAACATTATAAATCAGTATATATTACTAGCCCCAACATTATGGGGGAAAATGAGAGTGTGGACTGAGAAATATAAAGGAGAAGGAGAGGGAAACCTGACTAAGGAGTTTAGGCCTGTCTACAGTCGAAAAGGTGATCTCATGCATGGGCCTGTAGGATTGCAATGAGTTGTGAAGGTATGATGAAACTCAAAAAGAAACATGACACTAACAACACAATAACAATGCCAGATCTTCTAGCCGATTCATTGTATTACCACTATGAACATACAACATTCTCAAATTTGAAGTTGATGAAGTGCAACTTGCTGACAGCAATAAATGAAGGCAGGAGCCTAAGTACTTGAAAGTCCATACCTGACATGGTTTGATGTTGAATTTACAGCGCTATCACCATCGTCAACATGATATCTGTGCGTGAGCGCTTCAAGATTTGATGACGAACCAAATGTTGGAGGAGCATGGGTGCTGTCCAGAGGGAAAAAAGTAAAGGGAAAAAAGAAAGCCAACCAATCAGATGAGTGCCAAAGTTGAAAGTTCTACAACTAGCAGGGATAATCAAAAGTGGAACACAGTAAGTACACTAGCAACAAAAAGGAGTGAACATACGCTTGTCTGCTTGATAAATAAGAACTTTGAGCATCTTCTCTCAGTGAAGAATCTAAATGAATGGAATCAAGAGCTTTTCCATTTGCGACAGGGAACACCTAAAGAACCAAGAAGAAACAAGCTATATCTATCAATAACCAATGGCGCAAACAACCCAAATCCGGTGAGCCCGAGCACCTCCAAGCACTAAGTGCTACAGGATATCTGATATACTAGCCAAGTGAAAAGAAGAAGATAAAAGATGGACCGGAAGTGCTCACCTGCACCAAAC
Source organism: Linum tenue (assembly GCA_946122785.1). NCBI lineage: Eukaryota > Viridiplantae > Streptophyta > Magnoliopsida > Malpighiales > Linaceae > Linum > Linum tenue. The sequence goes on from CAMGYJ010000008.1 coordinate 39,364,408, forward strand.
GAACTTCAAATGCAGGTCGATTAGCAGGATCTTCTGCCAATTGTAGCAGTCTCTTGTGAGTAAGCACGTCCTCCGCCCTCTCGACGTTAACGTCTAGAGCATATCTGTCGTAACATAGATAAACAAACGATAAAATAACATAGAAGATTTTGAACCCGGATCAAGTATCAATTGCAGCTGATTCAGCCATGGATTTCAAAATCTAAGGGTGAATATCCAGTGGCAAGGGCAACAAAATATGACTTTCTAAATTGAAATTCGCGGCTCCCCATTGTTGGACAGCACAATCCGATCCCCCAGGTTCACATCACTCGCATAGATGAGGAAACGAAGACTAGTGAAGGCAGCATGCAAGAGAAATGGAGAAGCAACAAACAGCGCGAAAAGGGAAAACTAGGAATCTCGTAAAGTAGCAAATAATAATCCAGGAGATTCAAGTAGAGCACAACTCGGTACAGCGTTTTCTAATTCCAAGCAATCAAACAGGATTGTGGAGGGAGAGAGAGAAGGGAGCGAAGCGAGATTACCGTGCAGGCAAGCGATTGAAATGAAGCCAGAGCTGATCGTCAAAGCCAGGAAGATTGGCGTCTTCGTGAGCGGAATCCTGAATTCTGCGGAGAACCTCGTTGTAGACCTCCAGCTTCTGCCTGTGATGGCGAGGATTGATGTGCGAGAAAGAGTCGGCCGCTCGGCTGCCGCAGCTCTCCACGTCCTCCTCAATTGCCATATTGTTGTTGTTGCTATATTATAAAATAATAACAATAACAGTAAACCGCCGCCGCCGCTGCTTATCTCCGACGAACCAGAGATTCAGAGGAAGAGAAAAAAGAGGTTCACGGCCGGCCGAGCACTGGTTGAGTAGAAGGGCAGGGATGGATTATGTAGAGTACGAATCAGAATGAAAATTCAATTCAGGATTGAAAGTGGGAACCAGGGAAAAGTGGAGGAAAGTTGGAGCGGACAAAAGCTCCAATTAGCCGAGCGCTAAAAAAGCCATTGCGAGAGAGAGAGATGAAGAGAATCGTGGCGATGCTTTTGGGAGTGTTTGTTGTACTTTGGAGTATTTGCTTTTCTCCCTTTTTTTTGTTTTATATATTTAATTTTCTATCTTTATTTTTGGTGTCTACTGTTTACGGGGGAAGTGGCGCTTGCTCTCTGAAGCATAGCGGGGAGGCCAGGCGAGAGCGACGGAGAAGCATTTGGGCGGATCGTCGTTGCTGGCGCGGCTTTGTTGCTGCTGTTAATATAGTGATTTTATTTTATTTTTGAACTGCAAGAGGAAACGGATTATTATTCGTTTGTTCGTGCTGGAGTTTGGATGGCCACCCTACGTCATGAGGTGGGGTCCATGATGAGGCCACCACTAGGTAACTCGTGACCATCAGCTATCTATATATGGTATATACCAACGATTAAAATATCGTAATGTACGGGCTATTCTACTAGAAAAAATTTATATTGTTGGTAAATCAGTAGGTGGTATTTAACGGTATGAAACGGTCGAACAATAATTTTGTCCTAAAATACTTTACCGTTGACTTTTCTGGTACAACTTTCGATACGGTATTTTAATCCTTGATATATACTAGCACTAGGCCTGACCTATTGGTCGAGAGAGGTTAGACCGGGAATATGTTATAGAATAATGGATATAATAGATGCTTAAATGGATGCAACATTTATCTATGCATAATATGTTTAAAATATGATAAGAAGAAGAGGAATATGATCTAAAAAATAAATATAATTAATTATTTAATGTAATTGAACATATATGGTGCCTTCTATGGCACCCGGGGTACCACATACCTTAAGTACGAAAACATATAACTAGTTGTCTTTCAAGTAAATCATATATATTTGAATATTATAGGTGCTTCCAATAATACATAGTTAATCAACTTAATGTGTTCTCTTCTTCGTTTTGTGCTTCTTTCTACCACCTAGAGTCACTAGGATGGAAAGTATTATGGGCCAAGGGATATCATTTACTACTATGTGTAAATCATACAAATAAGAAGAAAAATACTATATGATCCATCATTTTCTTGCAGTATTATTATATTGGGTTAATACCTTAATCTGATCGAACTTTCCACAAATATACTATTTTGGCTTGTATTTTTCGAAACTCTCATTCTGGCTTAAACTATGCCTCATCTATATTATTTTGATTGGTCGTGTTGGTTGACCGTCAATCTTAAGTCAGTGTCATGTCAAACAAAATACAAAATTATAATTTAAATCAATCAACCTTTTTCTAATTTCATTTCTTCACTTATTAAACCGTAAAATGGAAAAGAATGGATAGGTCCTACTCCCCTGAATCAACCAAACACAAACCCTAACTCCAGTTCCCAACCCCATCTTCCCCCAGTGATTATCCTTTCTCACCATCTCTAACGGGCATGCATTAGCGGGCGGTCGTTTAAAACCGTCGTCGACATCTGAATTAAATTCGGTCGTCGTCGACCATATCCTCTCCGGCCACTTCCTTCCTTCTCTCTCGATTAGTAGGGGTAATCAACCGTGACCAGTTTTAATTTCTCTTCTTCCCCACGGCAAACAGAGGTAAGGAAGGCAAGATGACAACGTCTCAATCACCACCCAGAGGGTGATGGTGGAGGCGAAGATGCTGAAGACCTCTATCAAAGTTATCTTCTTCTCGGGAGCTTCAATGGTTACCATCACGTTATCTTCTTCTCGTCATAAGCAAGGACCCCTTTTGGAGTCTGACCCAACTATGACAAGTAGTATAATTTCAATCAAAATGCAATGCCTTCTCTAGGCTAGGACGAGGACAAATTATTCTAGCTAGTGACAAAAAGATTAGTAGTGGGAGGAGATCTAGAGACGGAAACAGAGATTGGGGAAGGTCTGGGGAGGGAGGGAGAAAGTGAGGAGCAAGAGGGATGTATTTTTTTTATTTTTTATTTTTTTTGTTTTTATTTATCTTCAATTGTAGATGTTAATAAGAAATATGAAAAGATTTATTGAATTTGGATTAAATTATTTTTTTATGGTGATATGGCGCGTTGATAGTTAGTCAACGATGTTGACTATCCAACTCGATGGTCAACACAACCCGTCCTGCCAAAATAGTATAGATGGTACATAATTTAGGCCATGGTAGGATTTTCAAAAAATACAAACCAAAGTATTATTTTTGTGAAAAGTTGTGAAAAGTTCAGGCCAGATTAAGGTATTCACCCTATAATATTCTAGCAACACATATCCATAAAATTTCATTTTTCTTACACAAATCATCAAAATTCATTCACTTATCCTTTATATACGGAATATAGTGTAATTTTCACATTAATTTGATTGCTTTACTTCATATTTGAAGCCACCTGTCATCGTGGATTAACAAAAGCCAACAAATCAAAAACGAAAAAAAAAAAAGAATTATCAAAGAAGAAAGATAATAAAGGTAGCCAAGTGGAATCCTTACTCTTCAACGTGTACATCATGCACATATTTATAGATTTATTGCACGCCTCGTTATAGTATTTCTCAAAGGGTTAATACCCTAGTTTGACCCGAAGTTTAGCGTAAGTGACAGTTCTGACCACATTTTTCAAATAAGAAATTTATGGCATACTTTTGAAATTATTGGACAAATTTGGCCCAAAACTTATGTTGACCGTCAAAATTGATGGTCAACTATTATCTCTGTCAATGACTCAACATACGAGGATGACTGGACTCGTACACGTCATTAATTTTTTTTATGGTTAAATCAAAATTGCATTAAGAACCGGCAACCTTTAGCAAAACACTAAGCCGCCTCTCAGCACAAACAAGTCTGTATGATGGAAACTTCCGGCACAAGGAAGAAACATAAAGAAGAAACTACCCCAGCCCCCTAGACTCCAAACAACATAACAGAGTCAGATCTAGTTGGCAACAGAAACGAAGGATCCACTTGCCCTCAAGCTCAAGTTGAAATGGACTTCTTGCACTTTTCGAGCCATACATCCTAGTGCAGCGCTCACGCCATACAAGGCTCAGAACTACACACCAAGTCATCCGATTAAGTGTAACATCAGCCGCCTTACCACTCCATCGAGACACACACCATTATAAAACAGACAGCCAGTCACCCAAGTCTGAAGGAGCTGCAGAGTCGCGAAATTGGCTTCCCCCCACGTAATCAATTTGTCCTGCAATTTTAACCTGTCATGGACAACAAGCCACAGAATAAACCCATGTCTAGGTATAATATGCTTTCCCCATACCAGGTTGAGCCATGGTACAGGACTGCCATGCTGTCTCAACGAGTTTCAGACCTTCTTAACCGAGTAAGTTTCCATCACATCGACATCCCATGTCACAACAGTTCCCATCTGTGAAATGAAAGGACGTGCCATCTCACGACATTTTAGAATGCGCTTCAAAATCCATGAGCAAGTTGCGGATACTTTAATGTCCCGAATGGAAGATTGCTTAACCCGATCACGACGAATCCAGGCAACCTAGATAGAGCCCTCCTCGGCAAGAATAGCCCAAAAGTGCCGAAGCACGCATGCTTTGTTCCAAAGAGAAAAATTACGAATTCCAAGTCCCCCTTCTACTTTTGGACGAGCAAGGAATTGCCAAGATGCAACAGCCCGCTTCCTTACTGATGCATCATCGATATCCCATAAGAACTTGTTACAAATTGACTCAACCTCTTTGATGGCAAACTGTGGAAGAAGAAAAATGCTCATCCAGAATTGCAGAGTACTAGTTAAAACCGAGGAAATCAACTAAAGTCGACCAGCACAAAACTTAAAGACTTTGTCCTCCAACTACGTACCTTGGCAATAACTTTCTTCACTAGGACTCGACATTCAGCGCGAGTGAGCTTCCCTGTAATTAAAGGAACACTGAGGTAGCGTACAGGGAGATGCCCCAAGGGGAACTTAGAAACAGTAGATATAAAACTCCGCTCCTCCTCAGATATCCCCCCCCCCCCCCCCCCCCCCCGCAGAACAACTGCACTTATCTGGGTTGCACTTTAAACCAGAGACGACGTATAAAGCATCAAAGACCCGATAAATACCAGTCATTCCTCGCATTGAACCATTTGTAAAAACCAGTAAATCGTAAGCAAAACACAAGTGTGTTATTGCTAACGGTTTACACCGAGGATGGAAGGGGACTTGGTTCTGTCTCACTGCCAGTTTAAGCATAGCATCAAGAACTTCCATTGCAACCGTAAACAAATAAGGAGACAGCAGGTCTCCTTGACGGAGACAGCAGGTCTCCTTGACGGAGACCACGTTTCATAGCAAAGAAGCCACAAATTCCACCATTCAGGCCTACACTAAACTTCGAGCAACAGATGCAGGCTTTTAACCATTTCATGAACTGATCAGGAAAACCCATCATTTCAAGGACAGAGAATAAGAATGACCAATTGACTGAGTCAAAAGCTTTCATTATGTCAATTTCACAGCACATCGAGGAGTAACATGCTTCCTATGATAGTCTTTAGCCAATTATGACGCCAAAAGAATATTATCACAAATTGAGTGACCTTTTATAAAAGCAGACTGACACGCTAAAACACAACAGCAAACTGGGACCAAGTGTAATCGCAGTCCGGAAATGCAGTAACAGGCAAGCTCTAATTGTCAACCCGGGGTCTAGATCTACTGCCTACTCCGTGTATATTTGTTATCTAGCAAACTAAGTCGATTGCTTGTTGATTTAAGTAAAAGCAGTAAGAAAGCAGGAAATGGTTCGGTTTTCTAAAGCAAAGGAAGAGTCACTCGGGAATGAGTCCCCCTAGCTCCTTAGTTAGGTCACAGTTGTAATTACTTTTGGTTGCTTTATTGTTGATTATACTGCGGAAGATCCGACAGTAGCTTGGAATCTCTTAAGCTGACCAACCCCTCTCAGTCAACCCACCTGGCAGACGACTAGTCTTCACCGGGATAGGAGTCATAGGACGCTGAGGCAATGAACACAGAACTCCACTACTAGAATTAGATTCCAGTACAAAGCAGTGAATCAACTAACTCTCGTATAATCGATTCACTACTACCGATTGAAGAAGCTCAAACAACCTAATCAGATTCTATCTATCTCAGGTTGCAGCAGAAATCAATAAAAGATGATCAGACTTCAATTGACTCATTCAAAACACTTCAATCGATTATAATCAAGCAATATCACAATCCAAACGTAATTACAATCAAGATTCCTAACACATGGGACTAGGGTTCTTCATACCCAAGTGAGAGAAAGTTCTACTCCATAGCGAGAGAGAGGGAAACAGAATACAAAGCAGTCATACTCATAACAATGGGAAGAATCTGCTCTGGGATGTCAATCTTCACTCCTGGGGATGCAATCTGGGCTCCAATGGTGAGAAATCCACTCCAAATAGCTCCACTTTCTCTCTCTAAAACTCTGTTTTTGCTCCAAAAATTCGACTCCCTTTCCTTTGGCTCGAATCTACCTCAAAAACCGATTCTGGGCAAAATACGGTCGAGGGCACGGCCGTGTTTTGCATTTGCCCGTCCGTGCCCTTGCCACGTGTTAAAAACACGCCCGCGTCGGCCAAAACACGGTCGTGCCTAAATATGGAAATGACCGTGTTTTTCTTTAGGCCAGCCCGTGTTTTGACCCCAGCAGCCCTCACGACACGCCCTCGGCAGTAAAAATACTAGCGGGTGCCAGATAAAACACGGCCGTGTTTTTAGGGTAGTCTGCCCATGTTTTTACTGCCGAACCTGTTCCCCTATATTCAATGCTTCGTTTCTCCCTCGTTTCATGACTAGCTTGCATGATTCTTTGTCCATAAAGTGAGGTAGAAATCCATTCTTATTCAGGTCATGCCCGAGTTTCTTCTCCCGAATCGCAAATTGATCTCTGATTGACTTGAAACTTGCGTCTATGCTTCACTTTATGTGCTAGGACCTGAAATGTGACAAAGGAACACAACCTAGCGTAAAATAAGCCAAAGACGCGATACTTAAAGCTCAAACAATCAAGAAACAAAGGGGAAAACATGTGCAAATATCGAGTCATCAAATCCCCCCACACTTAACCGTTTGCTTGTCCCCAAGCAAACCAAGTCAGACACAAGGTAAGCTCAAAATGTTTTAGTCAAGCAGGCTTTAGGGACATATAATATCGGCACAAAACACACGAATCATACTGGCTTTTGATCATTAACACATGGACAACCTCAACGACAACCTAGACAACCACCACAGATGACATTCGAGTGCAGCAAAGTCGAGCAAAGGAAGAGTCTCCCTTCTGTTCACCAACCAACATAAACTTGACTCAATCACTTATTCAAGATAGTCACTTCATGCACAAAGCACAAGATATCAAAATTAAGACCGAGCAATCTAGGTCCTCACCGGGGTAAAGAGTGTAGAAAAATATAAGGAAATAAATCGCTCGCTTTCGAGCAGTGGGGTCAGGACAAAATTTTGATGCAAGATGTGCATACTCATACTCTCAATCCCTAACGTCTCTTCACCATGACGGCAGCCTCTAAGTGTTAGAGTTCACATATCGGGTGTCACCACTAACTAATCCGGAGGTCTTAGACACAGGTTCAGATGACTGGCTAGGGTCTTGGACATGGGGAAAAGGCCTTTTAGGTGGTGGAAGTATTCATAGCACAAGGTTCCACAATTCCAAACCCAACACAATCACAGTCAATCAAACCACTCTTTCTTTCTGCCGTTCTGCATTACTCACATTCTTTAGAGCATAAGAGCGAAGGAGTTCACATAAATATTAGTATTTCCAAGCCACACTGCTAAGAAACACTACTCAATGGGTACTATTCAGATTTTGTGGTGGTGGCTCTCTTTTGCTTCCATTCATTTTTTTTTCTTTTTCTTCATTTCTTGAGAGAACCACCACCTATGCACATTTTTCAAACACATGCCCAACTTTTTTAAGAACTACCTCCAACCCTCACATTATATTTAGCAGAAACAGCAGAGAACATGTAAAAACCACTCTGTGGAACCTTCTAAGAGATGTAAAAGGGTGATTTTCCATTGTAGACCGAAAGAAAGAAAAGTACACGGCTTAAAGGAGCTGACTAGGGGGTATGACACACTAGGACAGTCAATTTGGTCGTGGGCTAATCCTATGCCTCCATCATCTTAGCTAGTGACAACGTGAATGCTACACATCATGGAAGAGGGATCTATCGCACAAGAAAGAAACGAGTCGGCTCAAATCTCACATGGCTACCTATATGCTCTATCTCTCATTCTGATTCCCTGAACTATATGCATAAACGACTGTCAAGAACAAGTGATCAATCCAAATCACAGTTGGTAAGTAAACCGTTGAAACACTGAACCCCTACACAGTTCTACTGCACGTCTTAGTCATCATTATAGGTTGTCCCAGTTACAATCAAGTTGTCAACTTGTCATTAATTAATTCGATAGCCATTCGATTCACCAATCAAATCCACAGTGCCAATACGATCAAGCAAACAACAATACTTGGAGCCCTCAAATCTCGAGATTTGGACAGCGGACTAGGATCCAAGCACACATATATATGTTCCAATGAATACAAAGAACCCCCCCCCCCCCCCACACACACACACACTGAAATGCGACACTGTCCTCAATGGAGCAGAGGGAAGGGGAACGATGTTACCGTGAAATGAAGATCAGGAACGGGGACTGGGAGGCAGACCAGTAAATAGCAGGGGACTGGAAGGGGGACCAGTCCAAGGCACAGAGCTAAAGTCATCAAAAGACACACACTGGGTGAAAGAACCGGACTTCCAAGTGGACAAACCGAAAAACAAACGAAAGAAAAACAAACCTTGGTGGGGCTGCCTCCCCACAAGCGCTTCTTTACCGTCTTTTAGCTGGACGCAATAGGTGGATGCTCAGAGAGGTGTAGGAGCAGGTGCCTTCAAGAGCGGATCCACATCGCTCTTGAGGTACAGCTTCAGATGGTGGCCATGTACACGACGAGTGTGACCACCAGCACTCGTCAACTCGACCTGGCCATCCGACAGGTTGCAAGCGAGTGAATACTCGGATGGCCAAGGCGGTCGAAGCTCAGGAGCCAGGACCAGCTCATAGTGGTCTCCTACTTCCTTTTCAGCAAGCTTAGCTACCTGCAGTTTCGGCCGCCACTCCTCCTTGATCTTTTCCTTTGATGACGGAGTGGACGGGGGTGGCGGCGAAGGTATGGAAGGGGGGTCCTACAAAATGGAGAGCACAGAAGGATACACGACAGACTCGTGCTCCTGGTGAGAAACAACATGCAAAGGTGATGAAGCAGGGAGAGTATTAGCAATGGAAAATGTTATTCACTCCTCGCCATCCCTCAAGACTAAGATCCCATCATGTACATCTATGAGAGCCTTGGCAGTGGCCAGGAAAGGCCTTCCTAGTATAAGGGGCACTTGTGTGTCTTCATTGATGTCCAAGATAACAAAATCCACAGGATAAAAGAATTTGCATACCTTAACCAGAAGGTCTTCCACTATGCCCCTAGGATGAACTATAGATCGATCAGCTAGTTGAATACTCATCCTAGTTGCACTGGGTTCACCTAGGCCTAGTTTCTTGAACAATTTATATGGTATCACATTAATACTAGCACCTAGATCCACCAAGGACCTCTCTACATGCAATTTACCTATAGAGCATGGGATAGTAAAACTACCTGGGTCCTTCTGCTTCTGCGGAAGCTTGTTCTGCAGAATGGTCGAGCACTCTTCGCTGAGCTCCACAGTGGCCAGCTCACTCACCTCCGCTTCTTTGAGAGAAGCTCCTTCAGGAACTTCGCGTACTTAGGCATCAGAGATAGTGCCTCCATGAAGGCACTACGGGAAAAGTGGCATTTGGCAACACTTGAAATGTGTTGCAAAAGGTGCCGAAAGTGTTGTGTATGCAATATGCAACACTTTTACTAGTGTCCTCTATAGGTGGTGTTGTATAAAGTAATAGGTAACACTTTTGGCACGTTTCGCAACAACAAAAATGTGTCGCATAAGTATACTCTATATGCAACACAATTTTACATATGCAACATTATTTTAGGCAACACTTCAAAAAGTTTACGTAACACCTTTTGAAATGTATACCTAACATGTATAAGGTTTATTGTGACGGGTTAATTCTGTCACATAAGATGTGCTCAATTGTGAGAACCTTCCAAGTGTAACAAATACTTTGCATTTGTGACGAGTTTGTATAGTCACCAATGTTTTCCACTCTGTAACAATTTTAGTTGTCACAAATGATGCGTCTTTTCAAATACGCATTTATCACAAAAGGAGGTTTTTGTGTCAGGGATATTGTCGCAAAAGGCGGATTTTGTGACATAGTTTATGTTACCGCTGTGACAACATTAGTGACAAGAAATAAAATTTGTCACGAAAGCAAACTTTTATGATAAATGGTTTTTATCACTTCTAATAGCATTTGTGACGTTGGTGTGTTGTAAGAGAAGTATACATTAGTGACGATTTGATACATGATCAAAACCATTTAATGTAAGACATATTGTCGTCACAAATATAATCAATAGTGAGAACTTTAGCCATCACAATTTTGTATAGTTAGTGAAAACCGTGTTGTCACGATTATATTTTTCGGTAACAAAATTAAACTCGAAATAATATTGTAGTGACGTACTTTTTGTGACGCAAATGACAATTTTTGTGACGATTGTACATTGTAGCAAATAGTATACATTAGTGTCAATTTGATATGTCACCAAAAATTATTTATGTGGCAACTATTGTCATCAGAAAATACAACGATGGTGATGATTTGACTCGACATAAATACAATTTTTTTATATCAAAGTTGTCTTGTATATCACATTTAGTGACAATAACTATGACTTGTTTTTGTCATAATTGTAGTGATTTTGTGACAAATTGCTAGTCACAAATACCAAATTGCAACAAGATTTTGTTAATAATAAAAATAATTCATTATAAAAAGGGAATAGATTTCGTTTAACTCAATCCATATGTAAGAAATATCTTTAACTCCAATCTCAACAATGATATAAACTAAATATAGTAGAACAATGTACTAATAGACTACTGTTTATGTTGAAAAGAAAATTGTCTCTCATGTCGATCGCATTTCTCTCATCTTTTCTTCATGGTTTTTCTGCTTGTAGACGAGCTATTGTCTCCTCAAACTTCTTCTTTTCTTCGGCTAACTTAGCATCATACTGTTGTTGCACCTCTGCTTTGATCTCTGCCCTCAACAGAGACTTATCTTTCTCTCTTCTTCTGGACCTCCTACTACTCTGAGTGAGAGCCTTTCCCGAGGCAAGACAAACCATCTCTTTATACGTCAACTTAGATCCAGCTTCAACCAACTCTTTTATTTTACCCTGTAAAATGAAGAATGTATTAGTAGTTTCAAAATAAATTAGCACATACTAATAGAGACATCAAATATAATTTGAACTGATAAATTTGATAAGATGGTAAAAGGAATTTATATAAATGGTTGACTTACGTATATTATTTTTGACCTAGGATCCGGCCATGATATTTCTCCTTTGTTTTGCCTCGTATGTTGAGCAAAATATACCTCATCATGAGACTTCATTTTTCCAGTTAACGGATCCCTCTGAAATTTGAATTTTATTAATTAAATTTACAAGCTGAGAATACAGTTTAAATATGCGAAATGGTAAAAGATAATAATTAGATTATTATTTATGAACTGAAGTTAGAAAACTCATTACCGTATTTTCCGCCACTTCGCCATATGTTCTTGAGCCACAAGTATTTTTCCCTTCCACCTTTCCTCTGTTTTGCTTATTCCTCTTACTCATTTTCTATATATATTTTTCATATGTCAATAATAATCAAAGATTAAAATAAGTGTGCAGCATCTCATATAAAAAGGATACTTATGCCAATAATTGGGAATATAACTTTTCCATTTTCCTCCACACCCATCTCTTCGTGATTTCTTGAAGGTCGAGTGAATCTTGTATCACCATCCTCACTCAAATACCTTGAGCAGAATGATAAACATTCATTAGCTAGATACACTTCAGCTATGCATGCCTCTGGTTGACTTCTATTTTTTACATAGTCTTTCAAAACACCCAAAAATCTCTCGATCGGGTACATCCATCGAGTTTGCACGGGCCCGCCAAGTCTAATCTCTTCCACCAAGTGAATAGGTAGATGAACCATTATATCAAAGAAGCTAGGTGGAAATATACGTTCTAATTGGCACAGTATCTCAACAATCTCAGTTTGCAAGTGATATAATTCGCTCAAGATTATCACCTTTCGACAAACAGCCTTAAAGAATGAACCAAGTCTGATCAAAGCGATAGCCACATTCTTTGGCAAAGTTCTACGTACCACAACTTGGAGCAAGTACTGCATAATAAAATGAGCATCGTGACTCTTGTACCCAGAGATTTTCTTCTCCTTCACATTCACACAGTGAGATATATTGGATGCACAACCATCTGGTACTTTAGCGCCTTTTAAGACCCCACAAAAAATCTCTTTTTCATGGTTAACCAGTGTATAACAAGCTTTCACCAACTTACTCTTCTTAGGATTTTCAGATTCTCTTGGATGAAGACTCTTTCTAATTCCCATATCCTTTAAATCTAGACGAGCATTTAAATGATCCTTGGTCTTTCCTGGAATGTCTAACAACGTTCCCAAAACATTGTCACATACATTCTTCTCTATATGCATAACGTCAAGGTTATGACGTAGTGTATTATGCTCCCAATAAGGCAATTAAAAAAAAATAGACAACTTCGAGAACGCACCTCTTTTCTCAATTATCTTCTTTTCTTCCTTGCCAAAGTCGTTGATGAATCCAATCAAGTGTTCCTTAATCTCCGAACCAGATAACGGTTTCGGCTTCAGGCTAAGCTCTATTTTTCCATCAAAAGAGCTTTTGTCTTTCCTCCACCTGTGTTTCGCATCAAGAAATCTGCGTGCCCCCATGTAACATATTTTCCGACTCTTATATAAGTACTAAGAGCATGTGTCATAATTACAACTAGGACAAGCAAAGTATCCTTTTGTACTCCAACCAGATAGCATGGCCAATCCTGGGAAGTCACTGATACTCCACATTAAACAACCATGCATGTTGAACATTTGCTTACTATGAGCATCATATGTCATCACTCCTTCATGCCATAAGGTCTTCAACTCATCAACAAAAGGTTGTAAGTACACATCAATATCATTCCCTGGTGATTTTGGCCCCGGGATAAGTGAGGACAAAATCAAGTACTCAGGCTTCATGGACATCCATGGAGGTAAGTTGTAAATGGAAACTATCACCGGCCATGTGCTATGAGAACTAGTCATATTCCTGAATGGATTGAACCCATCTGCAGCAATGCCGAGCCTGATGTTTCTGCAATCAGCTGCAAACTCAGGATGTAACTTATCAAAGTCTTTCCAAGCTTGACCATCTGCAGGATGTCTAAGTTTGCCATCCTTCACTCGCTTCTCATCATGCCATCTCATAAATTCAGCGGTCTTGGAGGACATGAACAACCTCTGGAGTCGCGGTATCAAGGGAAAGTAACGAAAAATCTTGGCTGCAATTTGTTTCTTGGAACTAGTGCCATCTTCACTGCTATCCCCCTGACTATCAGCTGTAAACTTGTATCGGGATTCACCGCATTTTTTGCAATTCTCCAATTTTTCATTGTCACCATAGTATAGCATACAATCATTTGGACAAGCATGAATCTTCTTGTAGGTCAAACCTAAACCTTTAATCATCGCCTTCATTTTACCATATGATGCAGGAATCTTTGCATCTGGAAAAGCATCAACGAGCAAGGAAAGGAGCGAGTCCATTGATGCATTACTCCATCTGTTCTGGCACTTAAGAAGATAAACTCGAATGGTGAAAGAGAGCTTTGAAAATTTCTTGCAGCCTGGGTACAATTCTTGATCAGCATCCTGTATGAGAGTAAAAAATTCCTTCACTTTGTCATTTGATTCTCCACCACTCTCTGTAGCATAGACATCATTCAATAGGCCATGCATATCATCATCACCAATCTCTTCGACATCTCCTATATCCTCGACAACATTCTCTCCATGATCAGTCCACTGATTGTATTTCGGAGCAAATCCACGTACAACCAAATGCGTACGGACGATATCTCTTGTTTTCCAAAACAGGTTAATACAGTCCACACAAGGACACACAATCTGATCTCCCTCGGCTGAATTAGTAAATGCAAAGTTTAAAAAGTTCTCTACGCCGTTGCGATATGCAATACTTTCTCGTGGTTTTGAAACCCAACTCTTGTCCAACATTTCAATTGCAACCTGCAAAATATTTCAACTCCTATTAAAGTTTGCCAAAACAAAGGGGTATAGCAACTATACATTTGTCTTCAGACTGGTGTCTACTAGCATTTGTTCTTAGAATGAGTGACTCACGAAAGGAGAAAAAATGATGGCTGCCAAAAAATGCATAAATGAAGGAATTACGGTGCAGAAGAAACATTAGGATTGACAACACAGCAAAAGAGACAAAATATCTACTAAGAAAATCTTCAATCAAACTAAATAAATCATGATATAATCTTTGTTTGCAAGAAAGGGTGCCTCACGAAAAGAGAAAAATGCTAAATGGTTGCCAATAACTATCACTTAGCACATTATAATCAAATCAAGATAGTAATTTTTTGTCTTATGGCATTAGTCATGGCAGCTGTAAGTTTAAGACTTTTGGAGCACTAAGTCTAAATGTTTCTTCTATTGTTAGCAGCTGCTGCAATTTTTCACATGTTCAGCCCCAATTAATACGGAGATTGACAACCAAACTACAGATGAAAATACATCGAATTTTGCCAGTTACCCATTGCCATGAGCCGCAAAGGGGTGACCTATAGGAGCTTGTACCAGCTGCTTATGGGGTTGATATTAGCTACTTATAGAATCTTATAGAGCCTGAATCATTTAGTTAATAGGTTGTATTTTGCTATACGAATTAGTGTATCATAATTTCATGGGAGGAGAGTCGCATAGAAAGAAAAATATCTAAATGAACTAAAGTCATGAGAAAATCATTGCCAAACCTCTCGATCCTATATGTAAACGACAAAGGCAGTGTACAGCCAGTAAATGCAAGACACCCATTGCCATGAGCCGCAAAGGGGTGACCTATAGGAGCTTGTACCAGCTGCTTATGGGGTTGATATTAGCTACTTATAGAATCTTATAGAGCCTGAATCATTTAGTTAATAGGTTGTATTTTGCTATACGAATTAGTGTATCATAATTTCATGGGAGGAGAGTCGCATAGAAAGAAAAATATCTAAATGAACTAAAGTCATGAGAAAATCATTGCCAAACCTCTCGATCCTATATGTAAACGACAAAGGCAGTGTACAGCCAGTAAATGCAAGACACTATAAGATCTTACGATCACAATTAATCTCCTCATCTCCACATTCTTATAGAAGAAGTAGCAAAGCTACTAGCTGCTATGTTTGCCATATCTTGGAGGATTCATTCGAGAACAACTCACGTGAAGAGATTGAACATGGTATACTGTAACAACCTGAAATGAAGGGAGGTAGGAAGGCTACAGGTCTAATGTGAGCATACTTGTCCCTCTGTATATCCTCTGTAGTCTGCTCACAATACTTTATTGAGATTGAGAATATTTCTACTGTCTTAAAAATCATAATCAACTGTTGTAATTGATTTGCAGTTCAAATTTCAAGAAACGCACTACCATTGGCAAACAAAAAACACCCAGTCCATCACATTTCAAACACAATGTTGAGAAGAGAATTGCACAATTAATCTAAAGCAGTAGCTGCGTAATATAACCCCACCGAACAGTATTGAAAGCTATGAATTTGCCAACCTGCCTGCAATTCATGATTCAAAGGGCAAGTCTACAAGCTGTTGAATTTAATTAACAAAACAGTCTCTTTATAGCAGGCATTCCTCCCATTGCTAGGAGATCTAGACTATAGGGCTCCCTTGTTATCCTAGTTCTACATCATCTAATTAGTAATTTCTTAAAGCTCAGACAACTCTAGAACTGAACAAAATAGATAAGACCCTTGTAACAACACCAGAATCTGATGAATCACATCCACAGGAAGATTGGTAATTCTGTCGTCGACACTTATTTCGCAAACCCGCTTCATCCCTGCCTCCATATATCGATACCACCCAAAATTTCAAACAAGTAATGCCAAACCCAACAGGTCAAACAATCCAGCGATCAAGTATATACATCCTGATCGCCCTAGCAAGCTTTACAGTTCTCATGCACTGCATCGCATAGATTAGCGATTACCTTGTCTACGATGGGTTATTTTCTGCAGGACCCGAAGCAGTAATTCACAATATCCCCAAATCCAATTCAACTTCAAAGAAATTATCCTTCCTTATTCCCCTCTTCCTTTTCTGACATTCCACGACAAAGAACTCGTAGGAATTCAAACCAAACAACAAAACTAAAATATAGATATTATTAAACGAACTGACCAGGAGATAAGGTGCTTCTTTAGTGACAAATTCTTGGATAGATACAGCAGGTAGTTGAAGATTGTGTGCCGACTGCAGCTCCAAGGAGTAGGTGCTCTGCTCCTTTTCCGAACGAGACGAAGAACAGGGTTTGCGGTTGCTCCTTTCTCTATTTTTCCCTTTTCGCGTGAATATGTGGTCTAATCGTTTCCCACTAAAATGTTTCATGTTTACTTTTGGGATTCCGTATCTTTCTCTGTTTAGGAACTTCTTTTATTATCATTATAATGATCTCACCTTTTTTGTTTTTACCAAAGCAGAGGCAATGATCTCACCTTTCAAAAGGAACGTATATGAAAAAAGAAATTGGAAAAAGTTATTAAGTATTTCTTTTTCTTTTCTTCATTCATGATGATTGGTGAGAGATCAAGTTAGTTTTAATCCCATAAAATTAATGCAATGATATTACTTAATAATAAATATCAAATTGATAGAATAGTTACATTTTTTATTAAGTGTTGCCTAAAATATAGGTATATGTAACACAAATTATTTATTTTACAAGTGTTACATATTATTTAGGTATACACAACAAAATTTATCGTGCTGTTAATTTGTGTTGTATTAGGTATATATTACGCGACACAAAATGAAAGTGTTACCTATTTTTATTTTATGTGACACTTCTAAAAAGTGTTGCAAGACGAGTGTTGCATAAAGCCACTTTTCCTGTAGTGAGGGCACTTGAACATGCAACTTCCTAAGCATGGACGAGAAGTTGCCGAACTCTGCCTCTAGCCTGTCTTTGTAAATCCTGGTGGGAAAAGGGAGCTTAGGCTTGTATTCAGCCACTACCGGTTGTGGCTTTGGAGCTTGATCCTCTGGGTCCTTTTCCATCACCTGGTCTTCTTCCGGCTCTGGGGTGATCTTGGTCACCTTCTTGGCACTCTTCTGCGGTGCATCCGTAGTCACAGTCCCACTTCGCAGCGTAATGGCGTGCAACCCCTCCTTATGATTTCTAGGATTCGGTAGGGGTTGGCCAGGAAGTGTGCCAGCCAGTCTGGAAGCAAGGGCATTTGCCAGGTGCCCGATCTTGGTATTCATATCCTGCAGGAGTGCTTGCTGGTTTCTCTAGCCAGCTTCAATCTCCATGAATTTGCCTGCAGCCGCTTCCATGAATTGCTCCAATTTATTGAACTTTTGGGTACTAGTGCTCGCCAAGGTAGTCACTAGATCCCTCAGTTCTGACACGGGATCGCTCGGTGCTGGGACTGATGGAGGTGCACCAGGTTGCTGGTACTGCTGCTGTGGGGGCTGTTGAAAAGCCTGTCCCTGTCTGGGCTGATAGAGTGGTTGTTGTTGCTGCATCTGCCCGGGGCGAGGCTGGTATGGCTGCCTCTAGTGTTGGAAAACTAGGTGCAGGAGCCTGGAAGTCAGGTGTCTTTGGATTGCTGTTGCCACTCCAGGAGAAATTTGGATGCTGGCGCCATCCCTCATTGTAGGTATTACTGTAAGGATCATTGCGCCTGCATTGTTGATGAAGTTCACCTGCTCCTGGGGAGTAGACGACTCCCTCATCGCCTGGCAGTCCTCCACGGTGTGATGGGAGCTCTCACACCATTGACAGTGCATCGCTTGCTGCTGTCCTGTACCTGAAATCATCCCAGAACGATCGATGGCTGAAACCAGTTTCGATACCACCTGCACCAAATCAGATGACTAGGTGCCTACCGCATGCACACCCCGCCTTGGTGCTCGTCTCGATCTCATCGCAGTTCCCCAATCATAGCCCTGCTCTGGCATCTCCTCAAAAAGTTGATTCAGCTGTGGCGGTGTTTTGGTTAGCATATTCCCGCCACAGACCGAGTCAATCAGCTGTTTGTCCTCCGGGAAAAGGGCATGGTAGAAGGTGCCCACCTTGAAGGCGTCAGTAAAACCATGGTTGGGACACTTGAGGAAGAGACTGGTGTATCCTCCCAAGCATCCCGGATGGTCTCGTCTTCGTCTTGAGCAAAGTGGGTAATTTTCTTCTGCAGGTCCGCCGTCTTGGACGGGGGATGGTAGCGAGTGAGGAACTTGTCCGCCAGGTTGGCGAATGTGGTGATCGATCCGGGGGGCCTGGTGTCCAGCCACTCCTTGGCCTGCCCCTCCAAAGTGAATGGGAAGTACCTCAGCTGGATGGCATCGGCTGGGACCCCATTTATCTTGATTCCATCGATGAGCTCGTGGAATCGCCTCAAATGTGATCGGGGGCACTCCCCCTCTTTGCCACGGAATACTACCGAGCCGCGCAACATAGTGATGACCGAGGTGCTCACCTCAAAGTTCTTGGCTGGGACATGAGGGTGCTGAATGGGCGACCTCATGTCCGCAGCTCTGGCAGTCCAGTAGTACCCCATGGTCTGTTCCTCGGGAAGGACCACATCATGGCCCTGTGGGTCACCCATCTCTTCTTCCTTGGCGATTTGCAGCTGTGCTAGAGCCTCCTCCGTAGCCAGTCACGCCTTTAGAGCCCGCTTGAAGTTCCTACAGGTTCGTTCAAGCTCCTGGTCTAATGGTAGTAAATCTCTCGACTGGCTACGGGTCATGCACTACCTGCACACAATCAGCAAAAGCAACCCGTGAAGGCACACAAGTGGAAGAGAGAAAATGCAGTAACAGGCAAGCTCTAATTGTCAACCCGGAAATGCAGTAACAGGCAAGCTCTAATTGTCAACCCGGGGTCTAGATCTACTGCCTACTCCGTGTATATTTGTTATCTAGCAAACTAAGTCGATTGATTGTTGATTTAAGTAAAAGCAGTAAGAAAGCAGGAAATGGTTCGATTTTGTAAAGCAAAGGAAGAGTCACTCGGGAATGAGTCCCCCTAGCTCCTTAGTTAGGTCACAGTTGTAATTACTTTTGGTTGCTTTACTGCTGATTATACTGCAGAAGATCCGACAGTAGCTTGGAATCTCTTAAGCTGACCAAGCCCTCTCAGTCAACCCACCCGGCAGACGACTAGTCTTCACCGGGATAGGACCAATATAGTCAAAATCGCGCTTTAAAACTTAAAAACTTACAATTTTACGTTTCTAGGACACTAAAACGCTTCTACACAAAATCTCAGTTTTTATAACTTACGTAGTTAAAAACTCCGCTTTAAAATTTAAAAACTTACGATTTTACGTTTCTAGATCGCCAAAACATTTCTACGTAGAAACTCGCTTTTGACTACATTGGATAGGACACTGAGGCAATGAACACAGAACTCCACTACTGGAATTAGATTCCAGTACAAAGCAGTGAATCGACTAACTCTCGTATAATCGATTCACTACTACCGATTGAAGAAGCTCTAACAACCTAATCAGATTATATCTATCTCAGGTTGCAGCAGAAATCAATAAAAGATGATCAGACTTCAATTGACTCATTCAAAACACTTCAATCGATTATAATCAAGCAATATCATAATCCAAACGCAATTACAATCAAGATTCCTAACACATGGAACTAGGGTTCTTCATACCCAAGTGAGAGAAAGTTCTACTCCATAGAAAGAGAGAGGGAAACAGAATACAAAGCAGTCATACTCATAACAATGGGAAGAATCTGCTCTAGGATGTTAATCTTCACTCCTGGGGATGCAATCTGGGCTTCAATGGTGAGAAAACCACTCCAAATAGGTCCTAGGGTTTGTTCTTCGCACTTTCTCTCTCTAAAACTCTGTTTTTGCTCCAAAAAGTCGACTCCCTCTCCTTTGGCTCGAATCTGCCTCAAAAACCCGATTCTGGGCAAAACACGATTGAGGGCACGACCGTGTTTTGCTTTTGCCCGTCCGTGCCCTTGCCACGTGTTAAAAACACGCCCGTGTCGGCCAAAACACGGTCGTGCCTAAATATGGACACGACCGTATTTTTCTTTAGGCCAGCCCGTGTTTTGCCCCCAGCAGCCCTCACGACACGCCCTCGGCAGTAAAAACACTAGCGGGTGCCAGATAAAACACGACCGTGTTTTTAGGGTAGTTTGCCCGTGTTTTTACTGCCTAACCTGTTCCCCTATATTCAATGTTTCGTTTCACCCTCGTCCGGACTCCGAATCAGTCGCCGTTTGATCCCAGACACTCGTAGTCTCGTCCTCTTTCTTTTAATGACAAGCTTTCTTAATTATTTTTCCATAAAACGAGGTATAAATACATTCTTATTCAGGTCATGCCCGAGTTTCTTCTCCCAAATCGCAAATTGATCTCTGATTGACTTGAAACTTGCGCCTATGCTTCACTTTATGTGCTAGAGCCTGAAATGTGACAAAGGAACACAACCTAGCGTAAAATAGGCCAAAGACGCGATAATTAAATCTCAAACAATCAAGAAACAAAGGGGAAAACATGTGCAAATATCGAGTCATCACAGACTGAGAAGTTGAGATAACATAAGGTAAGACTGCTGCTAACCTCTTGGCCAAAATTTTTGAAATACCCTTGTAAATTGTATTGCAGCATGATATCGGCCAAAAATCTATCATACACTCTGCATTTGGGACCTTTGCTACCAAAGTAAACAGTGTAGAGTTCAGAATTTGAGGCATAATACTTGTCCGAAAAAAATCCCGAGCCACTTCCTCAACCAAGTTACCAATTAAATCCCAATGAAGTTGATAAAACTCAGATGGAAAAACTTCTGGACTTGGAGCTTTATCCCTACCAAGCTTCATAAACACTTGCTGAATCTCCTCCCTAGTAATTCGAGCAACTAGAGAAAGAGCTTCCTCAAATGAAATCTGCTTTAACGATAATTGTTCATAGAAGCTAGAGGGTTGCACAATAACATAAGAATTAACCTCCCCAAGTAAATCAACTGCCACTCTGCCCATATCCTTAATATCTGTATCCTCTTGCCCTTGGGAATTAATAAGTCGAGTAATCTATTTCCAGTGAGTATGAATTTTCACAGAGCGATGAAAGAAAGAGGTATTCATATCCCCTTCTTGAACCCCTCTAATCCTGGCTTTCTGTTTATAGAAACTCTCATCGGCACGTTGTAAGTCATGACACTTCATAGCTAGATCCTTTTCTTCCTCCACCAACTCCACAGTAGGGTTATGAAGGATCTCCATTTGCATTCGTTCTAGACTCTGCTCACAAGCACGGACCTGAGTAGATATTTCAGAATATACCCCATGTTTAACTTCTTAAGCTTCAGCTTCACTTGCCTCAACTTGCCATAGAAAATGAAATAAGGGCGACCCTCCACTATAGTATCCCAGGCTTCTGACACCAAGTTACTGTATGTAGGATGGTTGAACTAGAATTTGAAGTATTTAAATGGCTTGTGCAGACTGTCCACTTGAGGAATAACTTGTAATAACAAACCACAGTGATCAGAAACTACGGGAGGAGTAGTGGTAGCAGTACTTGTTGAAAATACAGACAACCAGACTTCATTGATAAAAATCCTATCCAATCTCTTGGCTATTGGATTCTCCTTCTGTTTATTCCACCACGTACACCACGCACTCATGACCTTATGATCCACCAACTTCATTTCATCAACCCAGGACTGGAAATCCACCATACTTGAGTTCACAGCAGCTAAGTTTGAAGTTTCCCCTGGATTCAAGACAACATTGAAATCACCTAAAATAGCCATAGGCAATACACTCTCCTGATGAGGAACAATCTCTTTGTAAAGGATAGATCTCTCACATTCTTTATTCAGGATGTAAACCACCATTAGAATGAAAGGAGCAGCCCCCCAAACTTTTACCTTCAAGAAATTCCTCCCATCACCAACTTTTGTAACCTATAAACCTTCATTCCATAGCAACCAAATACGACCATTAGGGGACTTGGGATAGTTATTCAAATGCTTAAAATGACTAAACTGTTTAGTAAGAATATCCACACTAGTATCTTCTGCAACTCTAGTCTCTATAATAGCTATAATATCCAGTTTCAACCGACAAAACTTCTTGAGCACTGCAGAGTGCTTCTCAGGGGCATTAAATCCCCTGATATTCCAACACATGACCTTCATTTACCTCGTTTCTTCCCTCTACCCCTACCTTTTGCAGGAGCAAAGAGAGGGGGAGGAGGGGCAACAACTCACTTGGAACTAGGCCGACTCAGAGAAGAAAAACTCGCATAATCCAAGGGTAGATTCCCATGAGCAGAACCAGTTAAACTAGGGCCCTTCTCTCTCTTCCCTTCTCTCTAAATCGGCATTTTCCTTCCTCTTTCAGCTGATGACGACTGTCACGGTGAAGCCTCTTCAGGTGCCGTTGGTGATGGGCGCACCTGGGCTTCTCTTTTCTCAATCAGTCCTAATTTTAAGCTGGATTACTACGAGTTGGAGTTTGTTAATGGCTCCTTGCGGATTCCTGCGTCGGTCATCGATGAAGGATCTAAGCGTTGGTCAACTATCTCGTTGCGAAATTCCTCGACCGTCCGGCGTCGCTATCTTCTATTCACTTTTGGGCGAATTGGATTTGGGGGCGTGATGGAGCAATAAGGGTTTCATGGCTTGGGGATAGGATGGTTCTGTTTTAAGTTTCGACTGCGAAGGTGTGTCACTGGGTTTTCGAAGGGGGACCTTGGCACCATCGTGAGTATATGCTCTTCCTGCGTAAATGGGAACCAGGTATCCAACCTCTTGCAATTGATAACTCCGTTGTTCCAGTGTGGGTTAGGTTGTCGAATCTGCATTCGGAGATGGCTTCAAAGGAGGGGTTAGGGAGTATTGCCAGCTCTTTGGGTAGGCCACTTTGTATGGACTTTCCTACGAAGCAGGGGACAAGGTTTGGGGTCGCCAAGATCTGTGTTGAGATTACTGTAAAATCGAATATGGTCAACAAGCTAAGTATAACCCCTGATGGCAGACTTGAGATGTTAGTAGATGCTGAATACTGTCATGTCCCGAGCAAATGTGAGAAGTGTAATGTTTTTGGGCATGATTGTCTAATCCAGGGGGAAAACAAAGAGAATTTGGGTGGTAAAGCATCCAAAAGTAAAAGAAGTGTCTCAGCCCTCAAAGGAGGATAAAGGTAAGGGTATCTTACTGGAGCAGGATAGTGCCCCTGCTAGTTCCCCAGTTCATATGGTGCAGCAGTCTGAGGGGGTTAAGCAGGTTGAAGTTGTTGAGTCGTCCATGCCTGAAAAGTCTCATGTATCGGTGGAGATAAGGGACCCGGTAATTGCTGATTCTGAAGATGGTTTCCAAATGGTTACGAATAGGAAGAACCGAGTGAAAGCCCCTACTCCTAGATCTATTTCTAAGAGCCCATTATTATTTTAAATAAAAATAACAACTACAAATAAAAAAATCAGAGAGAAGGGTCACATCACGAGGACCACTCTTGACTCTTCCCTTCCTTATCTTCTTTCTCCATCGTCTTCTAACCAAGACTAAAAACACCACCGACCAGAAATCCCCTTCCCTACCTTGGCTTCCATCGACATCTTTCCCCACTTTTCTCTTTCTCCCCTTGCCAAATCGCGCCCTAAACAAAACTCAGCGTCACCGTCTTCTTCTCCCATGGCCAAATTGACGCCTGTTAGCCAATTAACCTAACGTGCGTCGTGCTCTTGCCGCCAGACGCTATCCAAGCTAGCTCCCTGTCGTCATCATCATCTCCGACTGTTTCTTCTTCCCTAGGATCGCCCCGCTGCCTACTAATTCGACATCGAGACCTGCAGGTTTGGGACAGGGAGATGGTGACACACCTTCGTCGGACCAGACACGCACGTTGCACCGCCCCCGCCGCTACACTCCCCATCGCCTTCGCCTCCAAAGAGAGGCACTGTCACGAGCCCGACGAGGACAAGGACATGATGGGTAGCGATGCGATGATGAAGATGGTGGAGGTAGCTGGAGATGTGAATGGTGGCAAGATCGATAGCAATGCGATGATGAAGATGTTAGGGTTGGGGAGTGAATAGGGCCGTGAGGGGAGGGAGTTAGGGTGGAGAGTGTATTTTGATTTTTTGTTTTGTTTTTTTCTTATTTTAAGTTTTTTGTTTTTTAATTTTTTTAACCTAAATAAATGATGTGGCAGCCACCTCGGAGCCACCTCAGCATGTTGATGTTGTGTCACCGACGGAAAAATAGCTGACCTTCAGTTTTAACGATCAACATAAATTTTGTGCAAATGTGTCTAATAATTTCAAAAGTACGACATAAATGTTTTATTTGAAAAATGGGACCAGAACTGACACTTACACTAAACTTTGACCCAAACTAGGGTATTAACCATTTCTCAAACCACAAAACAAATAAACTAACAGTTTTGAAGAATCCTCATTCAATTAGAATATCAACGACCCTTTTAATTTCCACTCTCTGTTTAGCCATCATTCTTATTCTCTCACTCATCCTCGACTTTATTCACTCCTTCGGCTCCAATATGCTACCCATATGTAGGTTCAGTTGATGGGCTCTAGATGCTCTGAGAAGAAAAGGAACAAGTAGGATTTGGTGAAGGAGTTCAAAACCTTGAGAGCTTCCTTTTTTTGATTTCTCATATATACACAAGCCTGTACAAATCACCATTAGGCAAATGGCTAATCTCCAGTAAATGCTAATTAACTATTAAACTAACAAATGAAACAATGTCATTTTTTCTTTATGCATGGATTAATTGCAGTGACTGGCGAAGTAAGAGAAATGTTGTTGTCTTGCTTATTCTTCTCTTCTATCAAGGAAATGCCCACGTTTTGGACTAAGCACTAATTCTGGATTTAAGCAGAACGTTATCGTTTCTCTAGACAAATTAACTTCAACTGCAATCCTTCTTCCTTAGTAGCATCAACTCCATTTTGTTCTCCTTTCAAGCTCCAGCTACTGCTGCCCTGGTTCATCTCTCTGTTAACCCCCCCCCCCCCCCCACACACACACACCAAGCTGGCGAGTGTTGACCATATACTCCCAGTTTGCCGAGAAGCATATCAAAGTGATCGATGCCAAGACTATTTGTAAAGAGATATGCAAGATGATAAGTGGTAAATACACGATGTAAAGCAATCAAACCATTTACCAACTGTTCTCAGATAGCATGAAAATCAACCTCAATATGTTTTGTTCTTTCATGAAGGATTGGATTTTGTGCAATATGTATGGCCAAATGGTTGCCAAAGTAGATCATTGCTGATTGTGGATGAGCAATCCAAAATCTTAGAGAAGTTCAAGAAAGGTACCTCATGCAACAATATAAACTTTTATCTGCCATTTTTCAGTAAGGAGAAGGAATTTTGTCGTAATAAACCATGGAAAAGTGTCTACAGGTGACATATATTTGTTTTCGAGAGAGCTGCATAATGATATAATGCAACAAACTAGTACGAGCTTGAGATTTTTTTGGGGGGGGGGGGGGGCATGATTTATATACCCATGAAAAAGCAGGATTAGAAGCAGAAATAACAAGAAGATAGACAAAGTAACCACTACCAGTACCTGGAAATAATGTTGTGTCAGTTACAATATTGCTTCATTCGATTGTAATACAAATTCCAACAAGTAGAGATAAGCTCTCAACAAGTTATCATACATACTATGAAGATCTTTGCCTTTAAATATGTGATATATAAGATGTCGGTCCATAGGCACAATGTTGTTTCCCCATAGATGTACCACCTAAAGTATTATATCATACAAAATTAGAAGATAACTCAGTGAGAATCTATGGCGCAGCCGGCATAAGCAATGGCCAAAGTGAAACGGTAAAGCACTTCATGGAAATATAACTGATTTTGAACATTCACCTAATGACCTAGCAACTTAACATAACAAGAAACTAAACTTCTAGGTGGCTGCTCAACCAACAATAAGAAAATAAAAAAATTCACGCAGTGAATAATCATCTCTTTGTTCAAAGGATAAAAAAACATGACAACTTACCAAAACTGATAATGATTTCTCTAGGCAATGCATGTTCCCAGCCAAACACAGTGACGATCAAACTAGAGAACACATTTGTCACAATCATGACAATGCTTTGCTCGGGGAGGTTGCATTTATATTAGAAATGGTAGGTAATGGAAAGGCAACGACAACGAAAACAAAGCTAAATTCCCACAAAAATAGCAGAAGATTCTGACAACCACAAAGATGTCCAATAATTACCTACTCAACATTGCAATAGGAACAAGTGCAGTTTCTACATAGATCAGAAATAACTAAATAAATTTATCAAAATATATTGGCATTAGAAGAAATTACAGTATCGCCAACACTTAAGTTACACAACCACTATATCAGTTGCCTAAAGAAGGAACATCACTTAGAACCTAACAACGAATAGAAAAATTTCAAGGCTTAGGTGTCTTAATCAGCTGAAGCTTTACACGGTAACACATGAGTATCAGAAGAATTGGGATGGAGGATCTAGCCTTAAAATTCTAGCTCTTTCACATAATCAATGCACCATTTGAGCCTTTCCTATTAAAAATATGGTCCTACATGATACCGGCTAATGTGACGGAATTAAGATTTATTGTCTCCCCAATTGAGAACAATAAATATAGCATACCTCCAAATGAACAACCAAAGGAGGCCATAATAGATCAAACGCACGATGTTAATAGTTATACCTGAATGATGTTCCAGGGGGATAGAGGTCTAAAACCAGCTTTGTCCATGACATTATATCACTTCCATGAAGCAAGCATCCTTGTTAAGTAGCATTAATGGTTATCACCAAGTTCCCATTTTTACTTGAAACATGTTGTCTTTGCTTAAAACGAAAAAGGTAGCAATCAGTAAGCAAAGTGTCAAAACCGACATCCGAAAACCCCACCTTCATCCCCTTACAAACCCAATGTACAATCAATACATATTCCTTTAATCTAAGAGAGATCAAAATCATACTTACTTTGAGGTCATTGTTGCCCGCCTAGCAATTATGTTTCTCTCATTAAGGTCCCTCGTTGCATCAATGACATAGCTAAGAGAATAAGGGGAAAATTTTTGGGTTAATAAGAATGTCAATGATACTCTCCCAGAAGTTTAGCTACTTAATGTTTTTAAGGATGAGGCAATTAGCGTACCTTGGAGATGAGCTGAATGTAATGAAGTAATGAATCAAAGTTGCGAACAAGCCATACAGACCTGTAAACCTGAAGAAAGAAAGGAGGGGAGATCAACAATAGCGCCACTAAACCCTATATGCCAACTATAGTCCAAATGAATAAGCTCATGAAGTACCCATCCAGGATATTCCAAAACCACCCTAAACCTCCAATGCGCCAGAAAAGGGGCCAGAACAGTATATCCAAGCGTATGGAAGAGAGTCATGTAGTGCATTCAAGTAACTGAACCGAAACCTCACCTATGCTGTAAATATCTCGAGTTAGTTTGTTCACTCTCCAACTTCAGCTCACCCTAGTCTCATGCTAAGAAGCGACAAACAAAGCTGTTGTGTGAAGGACGTGTTTATACACCGCGAGGTGGGTGAAACTAGCTAGGTACAAACTCCCTTAGTCTATCAATGAAGGAAAATCAACAAATATAAGCTAGTAGGACTAGCTCTCTTAACCGTTAGGTTAAGGATTGTGATTCATAGCTAGGGAACCTAGCCCTTTTCACCGATCAACAAATGAGATCCCTAATTCTCTTAGTTAGCTAATTGAGAATCGTTTCAACAAGTTAGAAAGCTAACTCACTTAAACTTTCGGCTAAGGGTGTGAACAATAGGCTAGGAAACCTAACCCTGTCGACTAGCCGACTAAGGATTGCAAACCAAACCCTCGGAACTTAATCCGGTCGGTGGAGAGACCAATCCCGGTGGATTCACGGCCCTACTCCGATACTTGAGATTTTGGTCTTAAATCGACCTAAAGGAAGTTACCCAAGTGGCTAAGAAGTCTAGCTTCCTATTGGACCAAAAGGGGATGTCCACGCTCTAGGTCAATTTTACCCAATATTGAGTTAAAGCTAGCACACTCAATCATTCATGAATAATACCTCAAATATCATATAAAACACTCAATCAACACAATAGGTTCATATTCTTACATATTAACACATGAGAGACTAAGATTCACAATACCCAAGTGAGTAGGTAGGATATTCCATAGCTAGGCAAGAGAAAACAACAAAAGGGGAAGAAAGAACCATGAAGTGATGCCAATCTCTCCTCCTTGTTGCTTGAGCCACCCTTGAGATAAAGAAATATTCAATTCTCTAGCTAGGAACAAGCCCAAAGCTCTTTCTTCCTCCTTTGATTTGCAATTTCTCACTCTAGAAGAAACCCTAACCTCTCACTAGAATCCTCTTTATTCTGAAAAATGAAAACCTCACCTAAAAATGAAGCTCCCCCTCTTCTTCCTTTCAGCTCTCCCTTTATACTCAGATCGAGCTGAGTTCACAGACTTCCATCACGGCCATGAACACCTAAACGCGTCCACAAACTCAGTGTCGTCTCCAAAATGCACCGCTTCACTCTCCAGGGTTCACGGCTTGCACTCAAAGTTCATGGTCTTAGAGACCATGAACTGCCTGGTCGTCAGTAACCTCTGGAACCCTCCTGGACACCTTGGTGTTCACGGTTTGTGGATCCAGTTCACAGCCTCAGAAGCCATGAACTCAAATGCCTGGCCGTGAACTGCAGCTAATTCTTGGACGCTTTGGACTTGTCTTTGGTTTTTGCACTTTTTGACCTCCAATCGTCCCGAACTTGTCCTCGGCCCTTCCACATGCGCTAGGACCTGAAATGTATCAAAACAAGCACAACCTAGCGTGAAATATGTCGAGGAACGATGAAATGCAAAGTCAAACTATCAAGAAACGAGGGGCAAAATGCGTACAATTGGACCTGAATCAGGCCACTCGACCTAAATGCCTTTTGTGTTGCATATTGAGAAGGTTGTCCACTCACTCGCCGATCCATTTCTAGTTACTTCATCACCCTCGGAGCAACGCCCATTTCTTGGCGAACCAAGAAACCAAATGTGTACTCGCTCGCTCTTCCATATAAGCATAATATCGAGCCATGATCGGCTGTACTAGTGAACTGATATCGATTTGATGGCTCTTACATGAGCTTGGGGGTCCCTCAACATCAACCGGCTATCCTATATTTTGAAAATCAAGATGCTCTTGATATTGTCGCTAATCTAGTATTTCATGAATGTACCAAATAAATTGATATGATCCGAAATACCCCCTTGCACAAGGTTGAATTTCTTGCCAAAGTATCCATTCATGTTGAAAGGTAAAGGGGGTGAATTTGGCTAAGTGTTCAACCCGTTTCATGGTGCTTACTTTGGAGATTCATATCGTACATTTTAATCGATGGAAAAGCAAGAGGAAGGTTGGGAACTGAAGAACAAGAGTTTGTTTATGACTCTGAAGGATTGGTTGCTCAATTACAAGTCTTTAATTGCATGAACAAGTGGTCGCAAATTGCTATGAAGAAACTTGGAAATTGCCTGATTTTGGCCAAGTCCGGAGACATTTCGAGCTGCCTACTATGAGGGCTTATTCGAGACGACTAGTGTACAATCGAAGGAAGCTGGGAGTTGGAGGATGAAGCTGGAGACTTGATGAAGAATCGATTGAAACCTGATTGGCTTGAAGCTCCTTGGAAAGCTTCGAACGAGAGCCTCAAAGTAGCTATGGAGGCTGAGTTCGTTACTTGCGCATGAAGTCAAGTACTTGTGTGTTAAGCAACCTAGAATTCTTTCCTTTTATAGTTTGGATTTATGTTTCCTAGAGTTTGATCTGGATTTGATTCTTGTTAGATTAGATTTCAATTTTAGTTTGTTGAATGCTATTTAATGGCTTGAAAGCCTCGATGTAAATCTAGTTTTTTTTGGGATAATAGCATTTTCTGTCCCTTTACTATCCAAATTAACAAACGTGCCCCTATACTATTATTTTGCACAAACATACCCCTCTATTATTGTAATGGAACAAATATAACCTTCCATCCTCATTCCCGTCAGTCGGCCGTTAACAGACTTGTAAAATGACTATAATAACCTTTATTGACAACCATTGTACAACTCATTTTTAAGGAGAATCAAATAAATAAATAAATTTTAAATTATTATTTTCATTATCTTTACCATCGGTGAGTATCCCTACAACCCTTCAATTTTATCTTTTCGCAAAGCAACCACAACTGCAAATCTGATCTACCCCCAAGTCCAATTTTCTCTTCTCCCAAAGCAACCACATGTTGTCGCCGCCTGATGGAATCATATTAGGATTTTGGCGACTCTCACGTCACAGCTACCCCTGTCGGAAACTCCAAACACATCTGAATAAGTTGTTGAAATTGAGAGAGGTTCTTTTGATTTTGGAGAAGGATCCATCGTCGATGAATCAGCTGCGGGGCGGGTTTAGTCGAGCGATTCAAAATTGAGGGAGGTTCTTCTTATTTTGGAGAAGGAAGCAGATTTGTAGAAATTAGCGGCATGGAGAGTTTCGATTGAATGGTAAGAGGAGGTGGATGATACCGTGAGATTTTGATACCATATCTAAAACGAAAATTTAGAAAGAGGAGTTGAATTGGCCGACGGATTATTGTCTCTATGTTATCGGTCGAGCGCTTGCTGTTTTAGGGTTTGGATCGAGAAATGGTAGAGGAGGTTGGGTTTTGTTGACGTAACGTGAAGGTCGCCACAAGAGAGGCGACGGAGGTAGAGGGGGAGCGAGATGCAACTCATCCGTGATGGTTTAGTGTTTCCGACTGCGATAGCTAGGAGGTGAGAGCGGCCTCAGGCTCAACCTCATTCCCCCAAGTGTCAGCGGCGGGTGGTTGCATGGCTATTCCTCGATGGGAATGGAGAAGGGGAAGGAAGGGAATAATAATAAATTTAATTAATTAATTGTTGGTTTTGCTGTACAATAATTGACAATAAAGGCTACTGTAGTAAAACAAACCTTTTAACGGTCAACTGACGAAAATGGAGATGGAAGGGTATATTTGTTACTTTGGAATAAGAGAGGGGCATGTTTGTGCAAAGTAGTAGTATAATGGTATAGTTGTTAATTTGCAATAATAGAGGGGCATAAAATATTATTAACCTTTTTTAGAGTTAATGAAAACGTGACATTGTCACCAAATCCTTTTGTTGTTGGTCGTGTTCCAGCATCGTTTGTGCTTCGTATCAATTGAAAACCACATCAATCGTGGTTAAACTTCGATCATAATCCAATCGAGCCTCTTCCCTTATGTGTAATTGCACCTTTGGTCCGTTTTAGTTTTCATTTTTCAATTTGCACAATTCAATCGAGTTCTTCTCATTGAATCCCAATTGCGTGACTGTGATAATCACGAGCCGGATTTGGCTTGCATCACACATTGAGATTGATTGTTATTTTGTTTGTCAACGTGCGATCTCCATAACATTCTCCCAAGCAAAATACCACCGATCCGTTATCAAGTAGCTGGCATTTTACTAAGGGACTTGGCGGTGATCGTTTTGCAACAGACAATACCTAGTCATTGATTCCCCATTCCACCAACACTTTCTCCATTCAGCCACCATCGTCCCTATTTTAATTTCTTCTCACAACTTTTCAGTTTATCTTATCTTATGGGAAGCATGTGATATGATAGTATCTATTTTGCTTGCTCTTTGTGTCAATTTAACATGTATTGCAATTAAGAGAGAAAACAGATTCCATCAATAAGTGATCATTCAACTTATATAGATTTGTACAGGCTTGTAACAAGGAATACACAATGCAATCGAGTGTTCTACTTCATTCCCAAGCATATATAGTTGGTTTGCCTTGTCAACAAATAAGCAAACTATGCAGAAGTGGTGACGTGTTTCAGAAGTGCATTGGTAGACTGATGAGCGAAAAACTTCTGCCTTAGTTGAACATATGGGTACCCTACAAAAGACAGGAAGTGGGCTGGTTTCGACAAAGACATAATCTCGTACCAAACTTGCTTGTTCTCGTCCATTTCAATGGAGAAACGCTCTTCGCCAGCCTGCCATCGTCCCCAAAAAGAAAGAAGAACAAACTCCTCATGTCAATATTGAGCCGTGTCTTCTTTTTCCCCATCCATTGTCAATTTTGCAAAGAGTAGCAATTGAATAACCAAGCAACTTACCAGTAAGTGACCCCGGAGCGTGCCACTGCCGAAACCATACGAGGCAGTGGCCTTGTTAGGATTCCTTGCATCGTTCACATACACCACCTGAAGCGGCATCATCAACCACGGCACAAACTCCTTCACACAAACGCAGAACTTTACCCCACTCTGAACTGGGGTTTTGTGATCCACGAACGCCCAATTGAACCCAAAATGTCTACACTAAAACAAAACCAGAAAACTCCCACCATCAATCATAATGGGGAGAACTCTTGTGTTTCCAATTACACGAAACTGACCAGCAAAAACACAACGTACCTCCATGTCTGAAGAGCCGACTTGGCCTTTTCGTAAGCTTCTGAACCAGAGCCAACTAAAACCCTCGCATGGTTAAGAGAGAAACCATCCTTGGCGAGTTCGTCGTCTTCTTTGAGGGATTTCAGCGGCTTAGCAGTGGCTCCCCTGAACTTGGAATCGTAATTGAAGCTACTGCACCTGGAAATACAGAGTAACAAGCAAAGGAAGAAGGAACCCACTAATTCCAGATTAAAACAGGGACGAGGCAAAGCGGTAGTTGGGACAGCGAGACCGATATAGATATATAATAATGTAATTACATCCGGAGGCAATCCTGCTGTTCCTGCGGTGACGGCCGCGACCAGCACAAGAACACCATCTTTGCGCGATTAGAATTCACAAGACTCCAACTACGCTGAAAACAATTTACCTCCAGTCTAGCTCCTAAGCTGCGAAAAAGCTTCGAACCCCAGCCATCTGCGCCAGCAAATTATTCTGGAGCTTTGTGTGTTGGTCGGAGTGAGAGACAGAGCGAGTTTGAGTGGGCTAGCCCAGCCCAGAGTTCTAGCCCATTTAGAATGGCATAGTCCAAATTCTAGTGAGCCCGCGAACCAGTTCAAGTGACTGCAAGGTCAGGCGCGCAAGTATATGATTTTGGACCGTGGTACTCTATTTTACCCTACCTCAGTCCGAATTGGTCGATGTGGCGGGTGAAAGGAGCTCCGACGTCCCGGCGATCAAGAGCTCGGCAGTTCATTGGCCTTCGTTGGATTTCCAGAACGAGACCACTAGTTGCGATAGTAGATTTTACGTCGTCGTCAATTAGGCGGTGTGGCCAAGCGACATGAAGAAATTGCACAACTGAAATTGTGTAGCGAATTCCGAATTGGGGGAGAAAAATGAAGAAGCCGTTGTTGCCGGCGAAAAAAGTATGCGGCGGCAATAAGCAAATTACCGACAGGGAAGGACTGGTGAAGCTATTGAGATGGCATTTCGGCCACTCCGATTTCAGAGGGAAGCAGTTCGAGGCGATTCAAGCTGTTTTGTCCGGTGCCGATTTCTAACTCCTTGGAAATTTGTTTCTCGTTGGAATCGTTTCATTTTTCTGCTTGCTAAGAAGAGATTTTTCGGCCGCTGCTACAGGAAGAGATTGTTTCTGCCTGATGCCGACGGGAGGAGGGAAGTCAATGTGTTACCAAATTCCTGCATTGGCAAAACCTGGGATTGTGCTTGTGGTTTCTCCTTTAATAGGTGCAATGCCGCTGTTCTTGCTTTTTGTTTCGTTGGTCATAGCTAGATTGCCTGCCACGTAATATATGGAAAGGTACTGAGTATCTCCTACTAACTATATTTCGGTTGCCTTTGGTTGTTTTCTATTTCCAGCTCTGATGGTAAGTCTGCTTCAGCTTTCTCCATCTCTTCCTTTTCTTTGGATTCTACGTAGTGGGACTTTGCGGCATCAGGAGATTGTATTCTGATTGTTAGGAAAACCAAGTTACCGCATTGAAGGAGAAAGGAATCACTGCTGAATTTCTATCTTCAACTCAAACAACCCATGCCAAAACTAAGGTGCGGCTGTTCTGTGCTTGTGACCCTTTTTGGGTGTCTGGGATACTGGTTTTGAGAGAGAGACATATATTAGTTGGCTAAGTTTTTCTTCTTCCCACTTTCAAATCGATTTAACACCGTTTAAAACATGTAAATTTAGGATTACAAGTCCATGTTCTCTGGCATCTGATATTCTATGAATTCGTTAGATTCATGAAGACCTTGATTCTGGAAAACCATCCACAAGGCTGTTATATGTAACGCCAGAATTGATTGCAACACCAGGATTTATGTCCAAGCTCAACAAGATTCATGCTAGAGGGCTGCTGAATATCATTGCCATTGATGAGGTGTGGCTTATTCACGGAGGTCTAATATTTTAAGTGAAATCGAAACTCAATTTTTTAATGGAAGGAGATGGTATTTGCTCTCATCTTTTCTCCATCACCTCTAATTTCAGGCGCATTGCATTTCCTCATGGGGCCATGACTTCAGGTTGGTCATCCTTTCTTGGAATGAGCTACACTTGCATAATCTCATTACTTTGTTTCCCTCTTCCTCCATGGGGAAAATGTCACCTGCTTATGTTGTCAACATTTCTGTTTCTGTAACCTTGCTTGTCGCATTGCATTGTGTCACTTGGCTCCAGTCAAATCGGACATGTCTATAAATTTGCTTAGGTGTTTCGGTACATCTAGTACCTGTTTCTGAAAAAAAAAACAGCATGTTATTTTAGATTTTAGCTACTACTAGAATTAATCATGATTGTCTTGTCTCAAGAAAAAAGAAAAAATTGAAATTTGATTAATTCTAGTTATTCTTTTCACGGCACAGGCCTAGCTATCGCAAACTTTCTTCCTTGAGAAACCACCTTCCAGATGTACCGATACTGGCTCTCACAGCTACAGCAGTTCCTAAGTACGTATGGTGCAGCAGTGCATTTTCTTTTCTGATTTTCCTATGATATATACCTGTCTACTCAAAGAATGAAAGAAAACTAGAGTTTTGTTTCATGATAAGAAAGCAAAGAGTGATGATGATTCTACTTGTGTTTTCCCCCCTTTGTTGGGCAGAGTTCAGAAGGACGTAATAGAATCACTGTGCTTGGAGAGCCCTTTATTACTCAAATCTTCTTTCAATCGCTCAAATATATATTACGAAGGTAGGTTCTGCTTGCTTATTGCATAGAACCAGAAGAGGTTAAAAGACAGTTACTGAAAGATTAAACACAAATGGTTCCTTAGTGGACCAGTAATACCAAGTTTCTAGTAGAAAGGAATACCATTGTCAAGTAGGACAACACGCATTTCCAAATTTTTTGCTCATGAAATCTTTTGACTTCTGCTTCTCTTAAGCATGTTCTTGTTGTCCAAAGTGAAAGATAAGAAGTCTCATGTTTTGTGATTCACTCACTTAAGTTGGTTTGAGATTCAGAATTTTTGAAAGTTAATTTTGAAGTTTCATGTCGTAACAACTCTGATGCAGCTTAAGCTATTTCCTTAAATGCAGTTAGATACAAAGATCTTCTAGATAATGTCTTCAACGATTTATCCGCTCTGCTCAAATCCAGCGGTGATGTTTGTGCTATTGTTTACTGCCTTGAAAGAGCAACCTGTGATGAATTGGCTGCTCACCTCTCCAAACATGGCATTTCATGTGCCGGTAGTTAAAAAGTTTTCGCTCAGATTCTTCATTCCCCTTTATCACTCATTGATTATGTCCAGTTAGTAATGTAATCTTTGTTCTTCCTGATGTTACCTTCAGCTTACCATGCTGGCATTAACAACAACCTGCGTAGCTCTGTTTTGGATGATTGGATGTCTTCGAAAATACAAGTTGTTGTAGCCACCGTGGCTTTCGGGTAATGATGACTGATCTTTGTTTCGTCCACATGTCCTTTGTATCGAACAACATTTTTTAATCATTTTCTGCTTTTCTTTCTTTTTCTTTCGAGTGTTTTCCATCCAATGGTCAGTACTTGAGACAGCTATGTTCTTTCAGGATGGTAAGCAACTTTTCCTTTCAAACTCATTTATCGGAATATTTCTCATTTGAATCAAGCCTATTTTAGGGAATGTTGGCAATGACTAATGATCTTCCAGGGCATAGATAGGAAGGATGTTAGATTGGTTTGCCACTTTAACATACCAAAATCAATGGAAGGCTTTTATCAAGAATCAGGTAGAGCAGGACGTGATCAATTGCCATCAAAGAGCATACTATACTATGGCATTGATGATCGCAAAAGAATGGTATTTGTTTATTCGCTTCAACTTTTACAGGTCTTCTGAGTTCTATAGCAGATTTAGACTTACTAAGTTTGAAGTATCTGGGCAGGAGTTTATTATAAGTAATGCTGAGAACAAGAAAGGGCAGTCTTCAGGTGGTTCACGAGAAGGATCGTCAAAGAAATCCCTTTCTGATTTTAAGCTGGTGAGTGTCTCTATTCATGTTGTCCCATTGTCTGGTTAGTTCCAGCGTAGTTTTAATAAAAAAATGTGCATGACATCATCTAGATGGTTGAATATTGCGAGG
Organism: Linum tenue; assembly: GCA_946122785.1. NCBI lineage: Eukaryota > Viridiplantae > Streptophyta > Magnoliopsida > Malpighiales > Linaceae > Linum > Linum tenue. Next base: position 39,401,285 of record CAMGYJ010000008.1, read on the forward strand.
GTTCTGGTTGTCGTCGGAAAAAGATCCTTGAAAACTTTGGGGAAGAGGTAATAAGAATTCCTTCTTTTTATCCCTATAGGGTGTGTGTTCAGTCAACGGTATCTTTGTTTCCTTGCATTTCCATTTAACAATAGCCAAAGTTAGAGAACATTGTTGGTCCATGCAGGTGCCTCCGTCACTATGTAAAAAATCGTGTGATGGGTGCAAGCATCCGAACCAACTTGTTCAGTATTTGGAGGAGCTGGCAACTATAGCTGCTGGCCGACAAAGAAGTGGCCTTTCACGAATATTCTTGTCCAGGTCTCTGCTTCTTCTCTTATCCAATCCAGTGTGAGCTAAGGCTACCAAAGGACACTAACCCATCTTTGTGCCCTTCTACTTCAGCTCTAATGACAAGGTAGGTGGGGAACAGATGTCTGAGTTCTGGAACCGTGATGACGAAGTGAGTTGTTCTGATGAAGACATTTCTGATAGTGATGGTAATTCCTTGACACACCCCATCCTTCATCCTCAATACTTTCTGGAACTAGAAACACCCCTTTGATAGACTTTAACAATGGCTTAGTCCTACTATAGGATCTGTTAGAGCATCTACTTTGGTAAATTTAACACTCGCTTAATCCAACTAGGATGTTATGGGGCATGGCAACCGCAAGTGCAATTGTAATTGGGCATACCTGCAAACTCGCAAGGATTGCTTATTTTGCAATTGCATTTGTTATGCCATGGGAAATTGTTATGTTTTTTGCGTTTTGTTGTCAACAAATTTTAAAATTATCTGGAATGGGTCGTCTCACAATTGAAATTGACTACACAATTTCAGAAATGTACATGTTTCGAAATTGTTTGTTAAATGGACCGCAGCTGAATGCAAGTCGAATATATGGATAGAGATAGTCTTAGTCTTACACACCCATTGTATTGTGCGCTGCATTTGCAGATGGTATTGAGAATGCAAAGAGGGAAGCTGGATGTAAGGCATCAAGAAGAGCAGGCGTCAACGCAAAAATAGAGCTGCTAGAGAGAGCCGAGGAAAGATACTACCGGAACCAGAATTGTGATAAACCATCTCATAAATCTGACAAGAACGCCATAACCGAGGCACACAGAGAAGCCAGTAGGAAAAGACTAACAGATTCCGTGAAGCAGGCTAGCCAGCGTCTTGGCAACCCAAGGTATATTGCAGTAGCGATTAACCCGACTGCTCAAATTCCATTTGCTTACCATTTCTTCCGTTTTCAAGCTGAAGGAAGGTGTTTTTTCTGAATTTCGCAGCATTGAGATCGAAACATCTGCCAACTTCCTTGAAAATGAGTGCTTCAACAAGTACGGGAAGAGCGGGAAAACATTCTATTATTCTCAGGTAGCAAGCACAGTGAGGTGGCTGGCAACTGCAACTTCTTCCGACTTAACAAACAGGCTTGGCAATGTTACTCCCACTTCCCCTTGCCGTTCCAAAGTACCAACCGAGGCTTCTCCAAAGGAAACGGTGGACGAGGGAAATCGAACAGGAACCACTAGCCCAGAGCTTCATGACAATACTGCTGCTGCTGTTGAATCAGGAATTTCTTCAGCAAGCACTCCAGGGCCACCTGCTTCTGCATCCACAAAACTCCCACCAATTCCTTCCTTTTCTGAATTCGTGAACCGGAATAAACCTAATCACAACAGCCGTACAAGACCTCTGGATGATTCCCAGTCTCAGAATAAGAGACAGAAGAAGACGTGAGCAGCAAAAGAAAAAGGGCCAGTACGGCTACATTGTCAATAACAAAGATCCCAGAGGCAGTGTTTTATATTGTAATTTCCGAAGAAGGGTCCACCCATTATGAACTTTGTTCTTTCGAACTTTGGTTGTTCACTGCTTTTCTAAAGATAATATTTACAATGCTTGGAGTTCTCGTCCTTTCCTAGAACTCCAAAACAAAAACAAACAGAAAATTTTCCGAAGAGCTCGGCCGGCTACGAGATACACCTCATGGAGTAGGTGGAGACAGGGGAGTCCATGATGGCCGTCCTGCCAATGTGAGCCCTGGGATGATCGCTCTCGATTCCGTAGTCCATCATCGGACGATCCTCCAAATCCTCGTCGTGATCGGTGACGAACTCTGGAATCTCCACCTCGTGCCTCCTGATGTGCTCCCACAGATAATCAAGGCGGCTTATGTATTTAAGCTTCCCGTACAACCTGGGATGGAAATTTTGGTTAAGCCGGAGAGGAGCAGAAAGATGACAGGAAAGCAGGACTAAGGAGGAGGAGTTTCCTCACCCGCCGGAGAAGAGGAAACGGCCGAAGGTGGCCAGGAAGAGCCTAGCCTGAAGGCCTGGATGGACAAAGTAAACGGCCTGCAGATTGTCCTTGACATTGGCCGGTATGGCGTCGTAGACCGATCGGAGAGCAGATATTCCGGGGAAGTTATCCGACCTCTGAACCCCGGTGTGGAGGTAAACCACCGTGAAAGGCTTCCTGCTGAGCTTAGGGAAGATCTTCACCTCCAGATACTTCTTTAGCGCCTCAGCGGTCACCAATCGTGCTACAATTTCACGCGGAGGAAAAAAGGAAAGGCACCACCATTACCATATGAGGGAGAGAAGAAAACCCTAATTTCTTCCAGGAAAAACAAAGAGGAAACGGAAGCCAGAGAGAAGAAAAAGGTCTTACAAGGAAAATATCTGCCGATAATCCGTAGGACCTTGCGGCCGCGTTTATCTCGGCCGCTGATCCTCACAACTTCCAGCTTCTCGAGAAGCTGCAGCTGTTCCGACTCCGAAATCTGGCCGCTGCTGCACATTCTCCGGTTGATTTTCTTTTCTGGTTTCTGGCGGGTAGAAGCGGTTATATATGGTGACGACGATGGCGAAGAGGAAGAAAGAAAGGGTTACGTAAAAGAAGCGGATGAGCGAATTTAAAGGGGATTGGGGGGATTTGGGAAACAAGGAGGGAGGAGAGAGAAAGAAGAAGGTGAGAGATGCGGGCAGAGGCGGAAACTGAGTCAAAAGTCAGAAAGGAAAGGGGGGATTGGATAGGATAGGGCAGAGGCAGAGGCAGACAGAGAGGGTTCGACTTCCTAGACAGAATATTCCCTCAAATATTCTGTGCTGGATTTGGACTTACATTATTGCTAGGTCTGGAAGACTGTAACTGATCCGCAGGAGTGGATTTGGTTGGTTATAGATAATTTTCCTTATTTAAATTTAATAGGAATTTAATTTTCCATTTAGAATAAAATAAATTAACCAAAAAATAGAAATTAACAGAATTTGCAGAAGAATTAATTGATAAGGTTCAAAATTATATCCACTTTGATATATTTCAAAATAAAAAAATTTTGAGGCATATATCATAGTCTCTACTCTTTACCGCAATGATAATGTTTGGGGTGTGCCTATGGTGACATGCATGTCACGGTGACTTGCACTTTCCGGTCGACCTAAGTTAGGATTAGGTCGACCTCATTTAGAATTCGGTCGACCTCATATGTTGTTTCGGTGTAACAGACATGGTGCATACTTTGGATATTCATATCATACAATTGGCTAGATGGAAATTGAAGACTAATGACTTGTTTTGAAGCTGGAGTGTCCCTCTACATATTGAAGTGATTGAGAGCTCGATAGGAAGTTTAGAAGACCATTTTTGAACCTCATCAAAAGACTATGCAAAAACTAGGAAACTGCCTGGAAATGGCTAAGTCTGGAAACGTGTTTGTGAAGCCTATTTTGGAGCTCAATTCGAGAAGCATGAATGCGAGTCGAGTCCAGGAGCCTCTACCACGCTAAATTAGGTATGTTTTTATACAAATTCAAGGCATTGGATGAAATATTGGATATCTGTAAGGCTTCAAACAAAAGGGTCGAAGTTGCTACTAAGGCTGTTTTCTGGTAGACTTCGACCACAAGCAAGCTGCCAGAAAAACAACATTCGTAGCAACTTCGAGCCTTTTGTTTGAAGCCTAAAAGATATTCAATCTTTCATCCAATGCCTTGCCTTTGTATAAAAAAAATGCGTAATTTAACGTGGTAGAGGCCCCTGGACTTGACTCGCATCCATGCTTCTAAAATTGAGCTCCAAAGTAGGCTTCACAAACACGTTGCCAGCAGTTTCCCAGTTTTGGCATAGCCTTTTGGTCAGGTTCAAAAATGGTCTTCTGGACTTTCTATTGAGCTCCCAAGTACTTTAATGTGTAGAGGGACACTTCAGCTTCAAAACAAACTTTTAATCTCCAATTTCCATCTAGCCAATGGTAAGATATGAATCTCCAAAGTAGGCACCATGAAACTTTTTTTACACTGAAACAACAAATTATGTCGACCTGTTCCTATATGAGGTCGATCGAAAAGTGCATGTCACCGTGACATGCATGTCACCGTAGAAAAGTCCTAATGTTTGGTAGTAAAATTATACCATAATGTATGGAAGTGAAACATGATGGTGTAAATATATTATAGTGTAGAGTGATTGTATATATAATAATAGGAATATTATAACCATCATTTATGAGTTACCATATTGCATCCTTGCCTGCCACCAATTATCACTCCATAAAATGGTGGTATATATGGTTCTGGAAAAAATTAATAAATTTATATCAAAATATACAAAAATGACCTCATTCATTTTGTACAAATATTTCTAAAATTTGAGTTAAAAAACGTGGTACAAAGTATTACCAAAGTGGTAATGAGTAGTAATGCGTGGTAAAAAAGAGTTTGTCAAAATATATCGAAATTGAATATCATTTAGTAGATCGTTATGAACTAGACCTGGTAAATTACAACCCGATCCGTTGACCCGACCCGAAATCGCCCGAAAACTAGAAAATTTTGTAACCCGAAATCCGAATGACCCGAACCCGCTAACCGATGATTTTTTCGGTCGGGTTGGGTGGGTTAGCGGGTCGACCCGTTAGACCCGTTCCATTTAATATATTACTCCCGAATTATGATAAAATCACTCATAAATTGGTGAGATGTTTTAAAAAAAATTACAAAGATTTGAATGACAGATTGGAGTTTAAGGATAATCAAATATCATGTGTTTTTTGTAGTAGTATTACTCTTGTGTATGTTTTTTGACGATTTGCGGAATTTATATTTCATTTTATTAGCATGAGAGTATTTGAGAATATGGTAATTGACATGTGTAAGGTAAACTACTGTCATGCATATGTGAAAATTTGTGTTCTTTAAGAAAATATGAAGCATGTTTGATATTGTTTTTGAGAACGCTCATAACCCGAAATGACCTGTAACCCGACCCGAAACCGAATGGGTTGGATCAATATTTGATCAGAAATAAGCCAACCAAACATGACCCGACCCGTAACCAAAATTCCCAACCCGAAATTACCCAACCCGACCCGATTGCCAGGTCTATTATGAACTTGTTCCATATGTTTGAATTTTTTTAAAATCTAGTTAAAGTAATGAAGATACAAGCCGATTAAAATGTAGAAAAATAATATGTCATTTAATATCAACCCTTATATCTTACCTCATTCAAAATTACGGGATCAAATCTAGTTATACACAAATATGTGTATACCAATGAGCTAAACTACTCACGAGCGGCTTAATGTTCGACTTGAGAAAATCTCGTTCAACACTTGGCTTGTTTACTAACGAGCCAAGTTTGTTCCTTGTTCGGTTCCTAAGGATGGTGAGCCAGCTCGACTTGGTGGCTTATTGAGCTCAACTCATGAGCTAACTCATTTTGAGCTATGAGATGGCTCAACAATACAGGTAGTGAGTCACCTCAACTAGCATCTTAAAATCGAATCTATTAATCCTTATCATTGTTTTGTTAATAATTCATAGGTTTGTTAGATTATATATCTCACCATATATGTTGTTTAAGAATTTGAAGACTAGATCAAATATGCCTCGCTTAAAATTTAAATGATAAATTATGTATAATAGATTACTCAGATACTAATTAGTATTAAATAACTGGCTCGCTCTAACTACAACTCTCAATCGAAGACCAAGTATAACCAACGACCGGGTGTAGCATAGGGTAAGCAAGTAATAACATTATCAAACCACGGGTCTCTAGATGTACATTACTTCGGCTTAAAGTTTCGTTATCTAGCCACCCTAGAATCGTGATTAAAAAACTATCCTAGCCACACTAACCTAACCACTACCCTAACTAATTACAAGTGGGGACCTCTCTTAGCTTGATTCCCCCTAGTTCCGTCATTTGGATCGCTGTAGAGTACCATCCTAGTTTGATTGACTCCCTATTTCTACCGCGGTGAATGCTGGACTAGGTTGGGCCCCCTATTCGAGTGCATCCAACCCTACCCAATTGCGCTACCCGGAGTGGTGTACCGAATAAACGAGGGAGACAATTGAGGTGCTAACCAAAATTACCACGATTGGGCTACACCTTCTTGTCACTACCCAATACGACATTATGGACCCGTTGCTTTCTGATTCGGGTTCAATTGTACATATTTTACCCCTCATATCTCAATAGTTTGACTTTGCATTTCACCGTCCCTCGACATATTTCACGCTAGGTTGTGCTTGTTTTGATACATTTCAGGTCCTAGCATGTGTGGGAAGGTCGAGGACGAGTTTCGGGTCGATTGGAGGTCGAAAAGTGCCAAAAAGTGAAAAAAACGTCCAACCTAGCGTGATAATTGCCCCGTAACAGTGAAGCGCAGGCGTCCATGAAGCAATCGCAGTTCACGATCCAACATTGGAGTTGACGGTCTCCCAAGAACGTGAACTGGAACCTCAAACCGTGAACAGCGAGGCATCCAACGAGGTTTCAGGGGTTACTGACGACCAGGCAGTTCACGGTCTCTAAGACCGTGAACTGTGAGTGCAAACCGTGAATCCCGGAGAGTGAAGCGGTGCGTTTTGGAGACGAAGCTGAGTTCACAGACGCGTTAAGGTGTTCACGACTGTGAACAAAGGCCATGAACTGGGCTCTACCTGGGTATAAAAACAGCAGCAGAAGGAAGAAGAAGGAGAGCTGATTTTTGGAGAAGGAACACTTTCTTTCTCTAGGGTTTCAATCCAAAACACCAAAGGGGAGTTCTAGTGAGAGAGAGAGAGGGTGATCTTGGAGTTTAATTGAAGGCATTGATCAAGCTTGGAAGCTAGGAATCAAGCCTAGAAGAAGAAGATGAAGATCTAGAGGTTTCTTTGTAATCTCTCCTCTCTCTCTCTAGAAACTCACCCTCTTCTCTTGGGTTTAACTGTTAGAGTTAGTGAATAGAGTTGTAATACCACATTGATGGGAGAAGGAAAGTCTAAGAATTGAGTCTTTTGGCAGTTTAACTAATTAATTAATTAGTGTTTGAATATTGTGAAAAGTGGTATCCTTTCAGAAAAGGTAACTTCTCTTTTTCTGTGAAAGGATGTGTCTTTTTGGGAAAGGTAACTACATTTTTTCTATGAAAGGATGTGTCCTTTCGAGAGAGGTAACTACCTTTTTCTGTGAAAGGATATATCTCTTCGGGAGATAACTTTTAGTTTTCTCAAGTATAAATGGAGGACTGCCATAACTCTTTTTAACATGAGACGAGAGAGAATTCTTCTTCTTCCCGTTTTCCTTCTCTATTTCATAACCACAGAAGTTTGTAAGATTGTTGCTTCCAGACATAGAATTGAAGGGACTCCTGGGGGTGGTTTGCTCAATCCTACCAACAATTTATAGTGGGGGAAAATAACACTCTAAGGAGAGTGATCTAATCACGCCTTCAATCGTTTCTTTCCTACCAGTTCCTGACAATCTTAGAGTGTTATTTTGCTATTGGAAAAATGAATTCTGGAGTAAAAAGTACGTTGAAGGCGTGCATTCATTTGAGATGGAACGTTGCATGCATTGAAAAGAAAAGATGTCATGGTCCAAACTTGCTTCTATTAGTTGCTCCCGAAGGAAAGGAAAGGAAGCATTTCGACATCGCTAAAATCGGGTAACACCTTGTTCCTTTTTAATTCTTGGTGTTGAGAGTAATCTAATCACGATTTCAATCGTTTCTTTCCTACCAGTTCATGACAATCTTGAGAGTGGGATTTGAATTTGGTTGCCACCGGTGTTAGAAAGGAATTTGATTCCTGTTGTCTCTAGGTGAGGGAAATTATTATGATGCTCTGTATCTATATATACGCTCAATCTGTTTCATGTATTGATTATATGGATTGGGGGTTAATGTCTACGTTAGTTAGTCTCTGCATGAAAAGGGTTTAATGAATTCGAGTCATTAAATTGTGCGAGCATCATAATTAGTCAAATTGCTTGGATGGCTCTGTGAATATACTTATACTTTTATATATATATATATATATATATATACAATATCATCAATCTAAAGGTAGAATCATGAAACATAATTCCTACGTTATAGGAACCGAGTGTTCCTCTGCATGGAACTCATGACTATATATATATATATAGTACAATATCAATCTAAAGGTAGGATCATGAAACATAATTCCTACGTTATAGGAACCGAGTGTTCCTCTGCATGGAACTCATGACTATATAACTTAGGAGAGTGATCTAATCACGCGTTCAATCGTTTCTTTCTTACCAGTTCCTGACAATCTTAGAGTGTTATTTTGCTATTGGAAAAATGAATTCTGGAGTAAAAAGTACGTTGAAGGCGAGCATTCATTTGAGATGGAACGTTGCATGCATTGAAAAGAAAAGATGTCATGGTCCAAACTTGCTTCTACTAGTTGCTCCCGAAGGAAAGGAAAGGAAGCATTTCGACATCACTAAAATCGGGTAACACCTTGTTCCTTTTTAATTCTTGGTGTTGAGAGTGATCTAATCACGCCTTCAATCGTTTCTTTCCTACCAGTTCCTGACATTAACAACCCCAGGTCTAGATTTGGGTTTAATGTTAATGTGACAAACTCCATGATTGATTGATGATTTTACTTAATTGATGGATGTTTTCATGAATGGCATGAGCTGGGTTTCCATTTTCATGTATTGAGCTTTTGACCTAGGAGGGAGATAATCCCCTTAGAGCCCCCTTTTGGCGTCTTCGGGTCACTCTTATCATATATTGTTTGGGTAGTCTTCGAGGGAGTTGATTCGACCGGTCTCCTAGCATTATACGAAACCCTAGGTTGAATAGAGCACTACCCATCCATCGATTCGCCGTTCCGGGTCATTCTTGAGGTAGTCCATCTCCAAACAGTAGTGTAGTTGAGGCGATCGAGCTAGGAGGATACCCAACCTCAATCCAAAGAAAGGACCAGGACGATTCAACCCAAGAGAGCTCCCAACCTTGTAAATAGCTAGGTTAGTGGTTAGTCCAGGTCATTAAGTTTAGTTTTATTAATCACTATACTAGGTTGGCTAGATAACGAAACATAAACCTGAAGTTGGGTATGCCTAGATTCCCGTGGTACGATAAATCTTTATTGCTTGCTTGCCCTATGCTACACCCGATCGCCAGTTATACTTGGTCGTCGATTGTGATGTTGTAGTTAGAACGAGTAAAGTTTTTGGCGTCGTTGTCGGGGAACCGTTCTAGGTTATTTAAAAAAGGGTTAGGTCGTTACTTTAGCCGTTTTATTTTGTGCTTTGTGTTTGTTGACCCACTCTTATCTTAGAAGGGTGGTTTGCGTTTGTTTAATTTTGTTTTTGTGTTTTTGTTTGTGTAGGTTATGAATCATGGATCCTTACGACTTCACTGACATGTGGGGGTATCCACCACCACTTGAGAGTGGTTACCCCGGAGCTCCATGGGACGATCAAAATGGGGGAAGCCTAGGATCCGGGTTCTAGTACCAACCCCCCTTCCAAGAGAAACAAGCATACCAATGGGTGTATCAAGAAGCTTCCCCATATGGGAAAAACTTCCCTCCTCAACCGGAGGAGAAATCCAAATTGCAGTTGGCAATGGAAGCCTTCATGGGGCATTTCTTCAAGGCCATGTGCTACTCCACAACCGGAGCCGAAGAGCCAATTGGAGCTCATGGTGGAGCGGTTTGTTCGAGGCACCGATGAAGGGTGCTCGAACTTGGATCCCTTCTATGATCTTGCATGGCATCTTGCCCTCTAAACGGTGCTTGGGGACACGAATGGGAAGGAGAAGGAAGAGGTTGAAGAGGAGGAAGAACGCATTGAAGAGGGGGAAGATCTTGAGTTCTCAAGGGGAGGAAATTGAAGAAGAAGGAAGGGAGGTTGAAGATGAAGTAGAGGAGCAAGTGGTGTCCAATATGAGGACGAGGTCGAGGTGGATGAAGCATCCACAAGTTACGAGGCTATGAAAGCTTTCCACCCGACCTCGACGCGCTTTTGGAGAAGGACCCATTTGCGGCTCTTTTCCAAGCCAAGGCCAAACCATCGGCGATCCCTCTTGGTGGATGCGATGGTGCTAAATTGATGATGCACTACATGGTATGGGGCAAGGAGAAGAAAGAAGAAGGAAAGAAAGAGAGGTCTCGTGGGTGGAGCCTCAAAGCCACTCAAGTTCACGAGCCCTCATTCATGAACTCGTACAATGCTCATGACTTGAGACATCACCTCATCGACGAGAACCTCAACTTCAAGGAGATCTAGGGTGGACCAAAACTTGAGGAGCAACCGTCCGGCTCACGATGTTAAAGAAGCGCTTGGTGGGAGGCAACCCATCTACCATCTTTTTTTGCTTTCCACTCCAATAAGAAGACCATTGGAGAGATTTTGGTGGTGTTTCTCCGTCTCCTTGCTCTTCCGGATCTCGCCCGACCACCGATCCCTACCACCAACATTAACATCGTATCCGGTAACATCGCTCTACCTCCTTACTTTACGCCATTGAGGGCAATGCCAAGCTTAAGTGCGTGTGGGTGTGTGTGTGTGTGTGGGGGGGGGGGGGGTAGTCCATTATGCTTGTTTGTGTGAATGATTGGTGTGATTTTGAATGCTTGGAGCCTTGTTGTGTGCCCAAATTTTTAAAATTTGAGGGCTTCAAGCATAACAACTTCTACATTTGCATGATCATATAGTCACCTTTGGTGATTTGTTTTGAATCTCGTGGGTATTAGCATGATCTATGGATGATTTTCTTGTGATTGTGTGCATCATATTACGATGATTGAGACTTGTATTAGGTTTGTGCATAGATTCATTTCTGATGTGTTTGTGAGCCGATAAATGTTTTGAATCGATTACTTGCTTTTCACTGTTGCCTATGCATCGAGTTTAGGGAATTAGAACGAATGATTGAGCACCTAGGTAGCCATGTGAGACTTGTGTCGTTCATTTTGTTCTTTTGCGATAGATCCCCCTTTACATGGTGCGTAGCATTCACGTTGTTGTTAGCGAGGAAGATGGAGGCATAGGTTTAGTCCATGACCCAAATGTTGTCCGACCCAATCATATCATCCCTTAGTCAACCCCTTTGAACCGTGTGTCTAAGGATTGTTCTCGTGTTAGGTAGCTCACGCTACTTGAGCTTGATTGATTTAGATAGAACGACCCTACTTTCTTCGTGTCTACACTGTTATCGAGTCACCCTTGTGTTTGGAAGCTCCATTCACACCGTTTGAGCTTAAATGAGGTTCCACATGAGTGATTTGTGTATGGTTTTGCTAAGAGTGAAAAAGTGAGTGTTGGAGGTAGTTTTTCAAAGCGAGCATTGTTCCTTAAGTTAAAAAATGTGGCATGTGTATATAGCTCTCTATAGCCCTCAAAAAAAGAATAAAAAAAATTAATAAAAGGCCAGAGAAGAAAAGAGAGTGGCCGCCAAAAATATAATAAATATTGAACATGCTATTAGAAGTGTTTCTTGGCATGCAAGCTATTAAGACACATGTTTTTGACCTCTACACTCTTGTGCTTGAAATTGACTAGAAAATATAGAAAGAAGGTATTTGTGACTTGGTTTGGTGATTGGTTGTGGTTTGGAATTGAGGGAAGTGTGGTTTTTGGCCGATACTAGTGGCCATTGTGTATAGGAGAGTGTTCTAGTCGAAACCTTAGAATCTTTTGTGGTTTTAGGATGGAAATGTGGAACCTTTTGCTATGTTTGCCACCACACAAAAAGCCTTTTCCCCATGTCCTAGACCCTAGACAGTCATTTGAACCTGTGTCTAAGACCTCTGGACAAGCTAGCAACGACACCCATCTTGTGAACTCTAACATTTAGAGGTTACTGTCATGGTAAAGGGACGTTAGGATTGAGCATGAATATGCACATCTTTTGCATCAAATAATCCCGATCCCACAGGTCGAGAGTGAGTGATGCATTCATCATCTTTTGTTCATTTCTTATACCCCGGTGAGGACCTAGGTTGCTCGATCGTTCGTTCCTATCATGTGATCTTCATGCATGAGTAACTATGACTGGTGAGTCGTCGAGGCATGTTGTGTGTTGGTTTGTGCATAATATGAGAACTCTTCATTTGCACAATCTTAATACAGTTGAATGTCGTTTGTGGTGGCTGCCAAGATTACATTGTTTTTTGTCCCTAGGTCGGTGTCAAATAACCATTGCGATTCATTCGTTTTGTACCCTATGACATGCCCCAATTTTTTTTTTTTTTTGAAAAAGAAGTTGTAATCTTACCTTGTTTTGTACTTAGTTTGCTTGGGGACAAGCAAATGTTCAAGTGTGGGGGAGTGATTCGGGTCCAATTGTACACATTTTACCCCTCATATCTTGATAGTTTGGCTTTGCATTTCATCGTCCCTTGACATATTTCATGCTAGGTTATGCTTGTTTTGATACATTTCAGGTCCTAACATGTGTGGGAAGGTCGACGACGAGTTTCAGGTCATTTGGAGGTCGAAAAGTGCCAAAAAGTGAAAAGCGTCCAACTTAGCGTGACAATTGCCCCGTAACAGTGAAGCGCAGGCGTCCATGAAGCAGCCCAGCTCACGGTCCAGCATTGGATTTCACGGTCTCCCAAGACCGTGAACTGGAAGCTCAAATCGTGAACAGCGAGGCGTCCAACGAGGTTTCAGAGGTTACTGATGACCAAGCAGTTCACGGTCTCTAAGACGGTGAACTTTGAGTGCAAACGATGAACCCCGGAGAGTGAAGCGGTGCATTTTGGAGACGACGCTGAGTTCACGGATGCGTTAAGGTGTTCACGACCGTGAACTGGGCTCGACCTGGGTCTAAAAACAGCAGCAGAAGGAAGAAGAATGAGAGCTGGTTTTTGGAGAAGGAACACTTTCTTTCTCTAGGGTTTCAATCCAACACACCAAAGGGGAGTTCTAGTGTGAGTGAGAATGATCTTGGAGCTTAATTGAAGGTATTGATCAAGCTTGGAATCTAGGAATCAAGCCTAGAAGAAGAAGATGAAGATTTAGAGGTTTCTTTGTAATCTCTCCTCTCTCTCTAGAAACTCACCCTCTTCTCTTGGGTTTAAGAACCCTAGGTCTAGAGTTGGGTTTAATGTTGATGTATGTGACAAACTCCATGATTGATTGATGATTTTACTCAATTGATGGATATTTTCATGAATGGCAGGAGTTGGGTTTCCATTTTCATGTATTGAGCTTTTGACCTATGAGGGAGATAATCCTCTTAGAGCCCCCTTTTGCGTCTTCGGGTCAATCCTATCGTATATTGTTCAGGTAGTCCCTGAGGGAGTTGATTCGAACGGTCTCCTAGCATTATACGAAATCCTAGGTTGAATAGAGCACTACCCATCCAGCGATTCGCTGTTCCGAGTCGTTCTTGAGGGAGTCCATCTCCAAACAGTAGTGTAGTTGAGTCGATCGAGCTAGGAGGATACCCAACATCAATCCAAAGAACGGACCTAGGACGATTCAACCCAAGAGAGCTCCCAACCTTGTAAATAGCTAGGTTAGTGGTTAGTCCAGGTTAGTTAGTTTAGTTTTATTAATCACTATCCTAGGTTGGCTAGATAACGAACCCTAAACCTGAAGTAGGGTAAGCCTAGATCCCCGTGGTACGATAAATCTTTATTGCTTGCTTGCCCTATGCTACACCCGGTCGTCGGTTATACTTGGCCGTCGATCGGGATGTTGTAGTTAGAACGAGTCACTTTCGCAATGAAAGACTCGTAGTGATGGATTCAAGATGTTATATTCAACCTAGGGGAATATTCACTCCCTCCGGGACTAAACGAAATGACATAGATCGAGGAGTGATCCTAATTATCAAGAATGGGTCAAAAGGGGATTTTCTCCCTCCTAGGTCAAAAGCTCTATTGACATAAAATGGAATTAACACTCATAAAATTCATAATAGACATCCATCATATAGATAATAAGAGTAATCAAACATAGGATTTGTCACATACATAAACATCTAACAAAAATCTAGACCTAGGGTTCATCAACCTAAGAGAAGAGGTCTAGTTCATAGACAGAAGAGAGATTACAACAAGAAGCACAAGATCTTCCATGTTCTAGGTTTGATTTCTTGACTCCAAGTTTGATCAATGCCTCCAATTAATCTCCAAGATCACTCAAGATCTCTCTCTCTCTCTCTCTCACTCTCTCTCTCTCTAGAAATGCCTCTTTGATGTTTCAAGTCGGAACCCTACCGAAGAACCAAAAACCTAGGCAAGCTCTCACTTCTCTCTCATAGCTGCCTTCTATTTATAATACCCGAGTGTTGAATTCATGGGCTAAAGGTCAAGGTCGTGATCTCGACACCCAAGCTGTGATCTCGACAAAAAGCGCAGCGATTTTGCCCAAACTTCACAGTCTGCTTGCAAAGATCACGATCCGAGACCGTGATCTCTTTATTGCCCACGAGTTGTATATATGCTCCTGGAACTATGTGGGATCAAGACCTGCTTGAAATGTTCACGGCCCGAGGCCGTTATCTTGATCTCCAGGTTGTGATATTTGCACCTTCTTCACCCTTTGGCATGTTTCTACTTCCAATCGTTCCGAAACTTGTCATCAACCTTCTCACACCTACTAAGACCTAGAATCTGACAAAAATAGAGCAACCGAGCGTAAAATAGGTTGAGGGACGTCGATGTCCAAGCCAAACACTCAATATATGAAGGGGTAAAACATGCATAAATTTGACCAAATCAAACTCCCCCCACACTTAAACGTTTGCTTGTCTCCAAGCAAACCTACTCAAACCATTTCACTATGGTGCACGTTCTCAAGGAGAACACAGGAGGCCAAGCTGGGAATGGGTGGCCAGGTTTATGTGGCGCTGGGATGGGCAGACGGAAGAAGAGAAAGGTGGGAAGGGAAGCCGGCTGAGCTGAGCAAAAGGAAAGGGGGTGCGGTTGGCAAGTGGGAGACAGTCCGTAGGGTAAATTTAGTGGTGATTGGCGGGATGTTTTGCCAAAAATTATACAAAAAAACCCCACAATTGATGCAGTCACCTACCAATTCTCTCACAACTCTCTTCTTCCTCTTTTTTTTTTTCTCTCCGTCCGCCATTGAAGAGCAAAAGGCCAAAAACCAAGACAATATTTTCGAAGAGAATAAGATACCATCTGGGTCTCTCATGCAAGATCTGTCCTTCGAAGAGAAGAAGAAACCACCGGAGGACGATCTTTAGGAGATGTGAGTAGGGGTGGGCAACCAATTCGATAAACCTGAATCGAACCGAACCAAAACTGAGTTTAACCAAACCGAAACAAAAAGAATGCTATTTGGTTCGAAATTCAGAAGGGAAATATGAATATTTCGGAAACCAGGGTTCTTTCAACCGAACCAAAATTCCGATATTCCTACCGAAAAACCGAATTACTATAATTGCAAGCTCTAAATGATGAATTTTTATGTTTGTACTTGTTTTGAGACTTAAATATTTGAATCATGTTAGTGTTTTATGACTTATGTGTTGAAATGTTTTCTTTTATCATTGATAATGCATATAATTGCACATTTATTGTTTACATTAGGGGTGAAAAATAATTTAAAATGGAGAAGATACAAGTATTCTCACAAATTTGATCTTGTGTGAAATTCCGAACCGAACCGAATTATAACTCAGTTTGAGATTTGGTGGAATTCGGGGGACTCGGTATGCAAAATTTCGGTTCGGTCGAAACCAAACCGGCCGAATGCCCACCCCTAGATGGGAGACAATGTTGATGGGGATGCACCAGAAGTGGTCGATCTTGAAGATATGTTGACTGATCTTGCGGATACCATCCTCAATACGGATGGTTCAGCTGATGGTTTGTGGGGCTCTCGAGAGTAGATGGTTGTTGTTGATGAAGTGGAAGGGGGTATGTGAAGACCACAAAATAAGGTTCATGTAGACTTATCTGTGTTTTGGTTGGTGTTGAGCATTAGATGTCTTCATATGGTTGGATTTAGGGTTTTCATTTATTATGTTGTTGACAAAAAAAATTAGGGCTTGCATTTATTAAGTTTGTTAAAAAAATATGGGCTTTTCAGTAACTAAATACTTCGTCATATGTTTTTTAATACACGTTGTGAGTGCATGAATATGTGTTGGCAGATGAACAGAAGCATGTATTCTCGTGCTAGAAAAGAAAATTTGTTCATAATTATATAAAATACATGTGTGTCATAAGAAGCATATTACTTGGAATGTTACGAATATTAGTCTGACGTAGTGGAATATTATTTGGTTCATAAGTGCATAGAAAACTTGTCGTCTTAAGAAGAATATTATTTGGAATGTTTATGAATATTAATCTGGCGTTAAAGAATTTTTGTTGACATTTTTTCAAATACGCATTCATCTGTTGAAGAATACATACTTTTGTGAGTGCATGAATACTTAGTCGTGTTTTCATGAATATGTTGGCAGGGGAACAAGAAAATGTGTGTTTCTCTCACTAAATAATATTGGTTCATAAGTTTGTAGTTTAGAAAATACTTCTTCGTTCTACTAATCATATTAATTGGAATTTAAATGAATATTACTCTGTCTTCGTAGAATATTCATTGACTTTATCTCCAATATGCCAACACATGAGGATGAAAACTTATTACTTGATAAGGTTCTAATTGACCATGAGACGAAAATACTCTTGTGGTCTTTACATACCCCGGAGTTCACCCAATTGTGGTCAGGTCAAGAACATGTCCAAGTAATGAATTATGATTAAGCAAGATAGATATGAATCATATATAAGGACACCAAGTAAGAGTATTTTGCTCTCATGGTCAAATACATAGTAATTAGGGATCCCCATGCTATTACTCTATTATGACATGATAGTCACACCTCTATTGTGGTGCTGACTGAAGATTATGATATGCATGATAGTCACACCTCTCATGTGGTGGTGACTGAAGATTTCTCATGAGATACCACACCCAGATCGGTGTTGGTTATGACTTCACTTATGGTTTCACTCTTCCTGCCATGATCGATGCAGAGGCTGGCCCAGCACCTTCATCCCCTACTCCGGATGGTGTTCCTCTCATTTCCCCTCCTCCCTCCCCACTAGGCAGTCCACCTGACATTCCGCCAGGCAGTTCGCCACCTACTCCTCTTTGCCGCTAGTATGGTGAGAATGTTGCATCCTTCCTTCTAAACATTATCTCTTCAATGTATAAAGTACATCACAACAGGACTTATGGTTTATTCTATTTTATAACATTAAACCATAGGTTACCACATCTTACCATATGGTAATAAACCAAAACACAACATGAGTTATGGTTTATTTCATTCTATAACATCAAACCACATCTTACCACTTCTTACCATATGATAATAAACCAAAACACAATAGAAGTTAAAGTTTACTCCATTCTATAACAACAAACCATAGCTTACCACATCTTAACATATGGTATTAAACCAAAACAAAATAGGACTTGTAGATTACTAAATTTTATAACATTAAACCATAGATTATTACATCTTACCATATGGTAATAAACTAAAACACGACAGGACTTATGGAATACTCCATGCTATAATATCAAACCATATCTTACCATATGGTAACAAACTATATCACAACAGTATTTATGATTTCTTTATTTTTGTAACATCATATAACATTAGAAGTTTTAAGGTGATGACTTACCTGTTGGCAACTTTCTTGTTTTTGCATCTTATGTACTCCAGGATGTTGCTAAAAAGTTCATCAGGTGTTGTTTCTGCTGGTGTTGTCATACTTGAAATGGGTGAGCTTTGTGATTTTGCAGCAGGTGGTTGAACAGTTGGTGTATTCAGGTCCTCGAGGTAAGCATTTATACATTCATGTACTTCCTTGAGCTTTTCTTGGCTGTTTGTGTACAGATTTGACCATGCTATATATGACTCCTTTTGTGACTGGGTGCTTTGTGGCTGTGTAGGTGGTGGTGTTGTTCTTGCCTTCTTTTTGTTTCCATGCACATTCTTCACCACGATTCTTCTTTTGCGAGGCTCTTCTGGTTGATTGGTTGTCGTGGTGGTAGTCAACTTTACTGTTGTTGGTGGTGTTTGATGGTTGAGAGGGCTGAGATAGAAGGATGGAATGTCTTCTTCCCTTGTCACTTTAGTCTTCTCAGTATCCTTGGTTGGCCATTTAGGAGTCTCTTCTCGTACAACATCATCTGACTCTGTCTTCTCGCTGTCACTTTATCCAGGTTCTTTCGCAGCTTGACCTGCATTCCCTTCTTGTGGTGTTTCCTTATCAAGATCCATTGGATCTGCTGTTTCTCTAGGTCCTTCTTCTCCTGTTTCTTTTGAAGGTGTCTTTTCTGGAACTGCTTTTGGGGTGTTTCCCTTATTCAGACCTTCTTGAACAGATTGTGCTGGTGGTTCTGTTTCAACTGTCACCAGTGGAACTCCTTCTTGGTTGCTTTCCCTATTCACACCTTATGGAGAAGATTTTGGTTCTTCTTCTTCTCTTGCAACAGGGTTTTCTGGAACTTCTTTGGTGGTTCCCTTGTTTGAAGTTTCTGGAACATACTTTGATGATACATCTACTTCAACAACAGAATCATCTTGTTCCTTTTCTTTTGGCTTTGGTGTAGGTGCAGCAAGATCGAATGTAGTTGGTTGTGAATCATCTTCTCGTTGTGTTCCCTCCTTGTTCTTCTGTTACTTCTTGTCTAGCTTTGCCTCTTTGAATATTGTCTTCAGGGTTTTATCCAAAGCGGCATCGATTTCTTCATCGTTCTATTCTTCATCATATTCACCCTCACTGTCTGTTCCTACCACCTGATTGCCAGATTTTTCTCCTTCTGTGGGCTAAACATATTCATCAGAGCTTTCTTTCTAAAGATTCTCTTTTTGTTTGATCAGCTTGTCTAGTTGGCTGTTGTACTACTCTTTGATTGCTTTCATCATTGCCTTCATCGATGCTTCAAGCAGTTTGATTGCATTCTCAGCCTGCATAATAGGATTTTAGTTTTGTAAGATACCATGGTGGTAATGTGTGTATGGTGTATAGTTAGTTACCATAGTGGTAATGTATTACTATGGTGGTAATACATGGTATTGGCAAATATTATCACTCTATTACATTATATTAGCATGAAATGGACAACTGGAATACATATAATTTGTACTTACTTGGTAGACTGATCTGATATCCTCATCAGTTGCATCATCAGGCTCATCAACAATAATGTTGTCAAGCTTTGCTATCTGGCTCAACTCTTCTCCATTGTAGTAGCTCTTAATGTTCTCAAAGTTGCTTTGGACATTGAGATCATCATAGTAGTTTACTGTTGGGGATCGAAGCTGGGTTGAGAACGTCATTTCGTCCAGTTTGTATATGAAGCATACCTTTTTTATGCAGATAGTTGTATTAGTTTTTTCAAAGACTAACATTTGTATACAAAATATATGAGTAATAAGGTTGAAATGGCCAAGGGAATGGAGACTTACTATAAGGAAGTGAAGATCTGCATTAACGTAAAGGTTTCCTGATTTCAATCCTTCATTCATGTGTTTGAAGAAGTATTTGCACCAGTTGTAGCTGGTGAAATGTTTCATTTCATCAGTCTTCAAGTACTCAAGCATGTTGAGTTCAGAAGTAAGGGTTGAAGTTGGACACAGAAAGCCTCCGGTGACCAGCAAAAAGAATAACTCTAACCATCTCTTAGTGTTTTTAGTTGTAGGAAGATCTTTTTCTACCTGAGTTAGCTTTACCCTTGGAGTTGTTCCTGATCCGTCTACTTCCAGTAGAGTTTCTATTGCATAATCTGTTGCGTCGTCCCAAGTAATTTTGGGAGGTACAACTTCCCTATTCCCCATTGGCATACCATATACTCTATGAAAGTCGATTGCTGATATCTTCATGCATGTCCCTTCAGGTAGCTTGAACGATTCTGTCATTGGATTGTATTTGTTCATTGTGGACAATACAAAATGTGAGTTTATCTTTGTCTACTTGATTGATGTTAAGCCTACTAGGCCTAATATCTCAAGTTTCTCTTTCTGTTTATCTTTTAATGTCCTTGTAATTGCAGATACTCTAGTTGGGCTGCACCTTGTGCGAAAACTTTTTCTTTCTTTCACCATAGTGTACCTGAATGTAGAAAACAGGAGTAGTCTATTAGGAAGCTTTTTACCATGATATACCATATGGTACCATAAAGGTTTCCTACCATACCAAATCAAACCATAGATTTATCACATCTTACCATATGGTAACAAAGTAAAACACGACAGGACTTATGGTTTCTTCCATTTGAAAGTATGAAACCATAGCTTATAAAATCTTACCAAATGGAAACAAAGTAAAACACAACAGGTCTTATGGTTTCTTCCATTTTTATCACATGAAACATAGCTTATCACATCTTACCATATGGTAACAAAGTAAAACAGAACAGGACTTATGGTTTCCTCCATTTCTATAACATAAAACCACAGTTTATCACATCTTACCATATGGTAACAAAGTAAAACACAATAGGACTTATGGTTTCCTCCATTTTTTATAACATGAAACCACTACTTATCACATCTTACCATATGGTAACAAAGTAAAACACAACTGGACTTATGGTTTCCTCCATTTTTTATAACATGAAACCACTGCTTATCACATCTTACCATATGGTAACAAAGTAAAACACAACAGGACTTATGGTTTCTTTCCATTTTATAACATGAAACCACTGCTTATCACATCTTACCATATGGTAACAAAGTAAAATACAACAGGATTTATGGTTTCTTTCCATTTTATAACATGAAACCATAGCTTATCACATCTTACCATATGGTAACAAAGTAAAACAGAACATGACTTATGGTTTCCTCCATTTTTTTAACATGCAACCAATGTCACATTGTATCATATGGTAACAAAGTAAAATACAACAGGACTTACGGTTTCATCCATTTTTAGCGCATTACAAATCTTAATACAATATGGTAACGATTCTGCACCAGTTCAGCAATGTATATTAACGATTTGGTAATCAAGCAAGTTTACTTCAATTTTCACATGAAGAGTGACTGAAATACTGTTTCTATTGTTTTGTGGATGGATTTCGAAGAAAGAAACGAGGTTTACCTTGATATTTTGTGCGAAAATGATTTTTGAGCCTCGTTGAAGTTGGAAACCCTTCGTTTTCAGACGAAGAAGCGAGAACAGTGTATTGTTGAATGATTCTTCGAAAACCTTTGCGAAAATCCTTCGATTTTGAAGTTTCTTCTGTGTTTTTTGAAGTTTTTGCTGCGATTTTGGTGAGAGAATTGAGGATCGGGAGGAAGAATGGAGAGTTAGAGAGCAGAGGGAAGTAGAACTGTCGCGTGAAAGGTGAGAGAAAGAAGGAGAGAAGGCGGGATGGGTTGATGTCGTTGTCACGTCTGCTTTTCAAATTGTCAGAGGCGTGATTACTATTTTGCCCCCCCCCCCCCGTGTAGTTTGACGGTTGAAAAGATGATGCGATGGACGGTGGATCAGGCGGTTACTGACAGTTACTGATGCTTTGGTTACTGAGGTGATCCGCTCCCCAAATTATGTTCAACCCGATATCATGAATAAGCGGGTTAAATTTAATTTTTCCCTCTTTATCTCTAAGATCATCGTTCCAAACAATATTCATTCACATCCCGTTGACTCATTCCCTCCACAAACCCGATACTCTGATGCCTCTTCGATCGTCTCCACCATCTCAATCATCTTACATTTGATTGTCAGCCACCACCTCAATCATGTCGTAGTCAAACCGACGGTGGCTTCTACCCCCAACCCGGTCACCGATTTCCTCCCCTCCGGCGACCCCAACCCCTCTACCGAATTCAACCATTTATTTTCCACTAGCTGCCACCACCGCATCATCGTCGTCAATCTCCGGGGGCCCTCTCCGATCAGGTCCACTCTTTCGCTGCCCTATGGCCTAGATTCATTGGCGACTGCACCCGACTCTCTTCCACTGTGAAACCTCTGTTTCGCCGCCACTCCGTTCCGCATGTCATCTCGGCCCAGATCTCTATTATCTTTTGTGTTTGATTCCTCTATTCCTAAACTCTAATTTTGCCATTAAATCCTGTACCCTCTCGATAACAGGACATATGAAGAAATAACTTAATTTCCCCTAGAACAAAATCCCTAAACAAAAAAATTGAAATCCCTAATTTTTACTTATACTTGTAAGCAGCAATTTGAAGCTGCTAATGAGAGCCCACAGTAATATGTGATTCTTATTTGCAAAAGTAAGATAGAAGGATCGAAGTTCGAACGAGTACTTCTAATTTCCAATTATTAGAACGATAATGTTAGGACTGGAGGGAATGGGGTGTGTGAATGTCATTGTTCAAACGATAATGTTAGAGCTAATGGTCTATTTACCCCGCCCAGTTCATGATATTGTGTTGACCAGAATCCGGTTGGACCTGATATAACGGTAATGGGACGGAAAAATAGTTAGAAGGGTGTGTTTGAGAAGTGTTTAATAGTATAAGGGTAAGTTTGAAGTGATTTATAGTAAAGGGGTATGTTTGAGAAAAATGTAAAGTAAAGGGGCATATTATATCTATAACCCTTTAAAGTACTAGCTAATAATAACTAATAATAATATATTAATTACTGTGTGGTTCCTGAGGTATTCGACGGGTAAGAACCCTATTAATATTTTTGCCATAGATCCACCGTGCATTACCCTGTTTTTCTGGTCAATCTCTTCCTTTTGGTTGAGGACCTTTGTTGTTAGAGCACTTCTACTATGCTATATAGCATTGGTGCTTTAATGTACAACTCAAAGTTGTACCATAACATTAAATTTATAAGTTTAGGTTGTACCATAAAGCAATTTGTACCATTATGTTATGGTACAACTTTACAACTTGAAGTTGTACCATCACATAAAAGTACAAGTTCAAGTTGTTTCATAAAAGAATTTGTAGAAAAAGTATAGGTACAATATGAAGTTGTACCATAACGTAAATGTACAATTTTAAGTTGTACCATAAAGGCAAAAACCTATAGCACCAATACTATATAGCATTGTAAAATTTCTCTTGTTATACCATTTGTTCCCTGTAAAATGATAATTCGTACGTTGAAAATACATATGGATTTTCCTTTTATGAATTTCTATTAAAATTTTGAGCTTAGGTTATTAAATAAAGTTGGTGATACAGTTCTATCAGGAATGGCAATGGGCAGGTTCGGGGCGGGTTTCTTGGTACCCAGACTTGCCTCGTGGCAGGTTGGGTCCAGGTCCAGTAATTTATCACAGGTCGCGGGTCGGGACAGGTCGACCGAATGGGTATGCAATTTATATGAAAAATATTAGAAATATTCGTTATTTTTTTATAAGACCAAGAAAACAAACAATATTATGATAAATTTAGTTAAATTATCGAAGAAATTGAGGTTTTCACTAATTTACAACTTTATTATAGCTAAAATATGATGTAATAAAAGTAGACCTGGCAATCGGGTCGGGTTGGGTAATTTCGTGTTGGAAACTTTGGTTACGGGTCGGGTCATGTTTGGTTGGCTTATTTCGAGTCAAATATTGACCCAACCCATTCGGTTTCGGGTCGGGTTACGGGTCATTTCGGGTTATGAGCGTTCTCAGAAAAAATATCAAACATGCTTCATATTTTCTTAAAGAACACAAATTTTCACATATGCATGACAATAGTTTACCTAACACATGTTAACTAACATATTCTCAAATCCTCTCACGCTAATGAAATGAAATATAAATTGCGCAAATCGTGAAAAAACAATCACAAGAGTAATACTAATACAAGAAACACTTGATATTTGATTACCCTTAAACTCCAAATATGTCATTCAAATCCTTGTGATTTTTTTTTAAACATCTCACCAATTTATATGATTTTATCATATTTTGGGAGTAATATATTAAATGGAACGAGTCTAACGGGTCGACCCGCTAACCCACCCAACCCAACCCAAAAAATCACGGGTTATCGGGTTCAGGTCATTCGGATTTCGGGTTACAAAAAATTCTAGTTTTCTGGCGGTTTCGGGTCGGGTCAACGGGTCGGGTTATAATTTGCCAGGTCTAAATAAAAGGAAATCCTAAGTAATTTAACTAAAATTACAAGTAATTTAGGTAAGAACAGGTCGAGAATGGAGCGGGTCAAGGCACGTCGGATCGATGAGAGTACCCATGCCCGCCTCGCCCCGCCTACGGGGCGAGTCGGATCCACCCAAAACAGGCCAAACAAGTTGGATAAAACAGCTAAGGTCAAAATTGCCATCTCTAATTCTATCCCGAAGAAGCAAAGATTTGGAAGCATTTTGCAACAATTAGAGTGAACGGAGTGGACTAGGCTCAACACACAACTTCCACCGAAAGAAGCTTTTTGATGGCAATCATCGAATTTTGCGTTCAAAGGAGTGTTGGGTTGGAGAAGCTCAAGTATTGGCTAGATGAATGGAGATCTAAGTTTCCAGGCTGTAGCATTTTTTGGTTGATTGTCGTTTCCTTGGATGTTTCATTCTCTAAGTGTGACGCATGAATCATGTAGTTCTATTCAGATTTTGGATTTGGTAATGAACAAAGTATAGGAAAATTCCATATTATGACCAATCTTTGGACTTGTGCGGTTATGGTTTGGATGGGGTTTAAGAAGACATACTGTACCGGTTGGTCAGACTAAAAAGACTAGATTTTGGAATAAAATCGGTAGACGATTTTAGTGGTAGAAAACGATTGACCACCGATTCTATCATAGTTTTAGTACAAAATTTTCAATCACTCCGATTTATTCGGTATAACCTCTGGTATACTTTCACAATCCTTGATTTTGACTATAAAATTAACCCACTTATATGTTAATGGATTGACAATTTTCCATCTAATAACACCTAAATCGGTTTTATATACCCTTCATATTAAGGTTTGTTTCGTGTCAATTCATATGTATAGTTGTTTGAAGAGTGTCAATTGCATCTCTATTTTGTTCCTATTTGATTTCGATGTGATTTTAGGGTGCTTTATACGTTACATGTGAATTAGGTACGAAATAGGTGCACAAGTGTAGACAAAGGGGCAAATTAGGACATCATAGCCGAGGGAACCAAGATCCCAGCCATGAAGAGAGGGCATGAACCAGAGCACAAGATCGCAGCCTGCAGAGCAAACATCTCAGCCGCGATCTTTTGCCTCCAACATGTGAACTTGACCTGAAGATCGCAACCTCAATAAATAGGGGAGTCCTCCCCATTTAGAAGATAGCTTTTGGAAGAAGATTCCCGTCCCTTTAAGACCTTTTCTTTATGATTTCTTCTGCTCTTTGTATGTCTTTTTCCCCCCGTTTCATGTGGTGATCTCCCAAGGTACTAGGGGTTCTTATTTCTTAAGGCCAAACCCTAGTTTTAGATTTATTATGTAATGAATGGATATTTTAGGGGTTTAATGAATGAATGTGTTTATCTGTTTGATTATATTGCTATTCTAGTTTTGATTGTGTTTGGGTAAGTCACTCTAATCTTCTCTATTAGCCTACTTTATGCTTCTACGCTAGGTATGGAGTTTTAGGGTTAGACGGGTATGAGCCATCAAGCAAATTGAGGTTAGATGTATGAATAGAGATCTATGGTGGTCGAGGCGACCGAACCCCTGCCATCGGGTTCCTTCCTAGATAGAACCTAGGATGAAACCTCGGTGTGGACGGTGAATAGTACACATTGAAAGGAGCTACGAGTTTAATGCCCCATATACGATAGCCTAGATCGAGGTGACTTATATGGGTCTAGGGTAGACGCACTTGGAGGTGTGTGGATAATCACGAAAGCCTACGAAAAAGAGTTCTCACCACATTCGATAAACCCTAAGTATCTAGACATTACATAGTAGTAGCCATAGGCTAGGGTGAGGGATAATTCCTCGAAGTACCTCTTCTCATCTATCGATCTTTAGTTTAGGAATCGTCAACTACCCACCTGCAAAATAACAAGTTGACTAGATAATGGTCGAGCCTAAGTAGCCTAGGATACTGTGACCCTTGAAATACGACTGAGCCGCTTTACTACATCACTAGGTAGGTTGTACATGGCCCTGTTTGGATTGACTAGTAAGTGCGCTTCGACTCTATAAATTTAAAGCTCGATCGAAGTAGCGATCACCATCTATCACCCATTCCAACTTATTGCGGGGTTGAATCAGGTTGATTGATAATTTTTCAGTTGTCACTTGTCACCCACCCACACTTACTATCGAGTTGGATCAGGTTGCTTGATAATCCAACTTATTGCGGGGTTGAATCAGGTTGCTTGATAATTAGTATTCTGTCTGTTTTCTTCCTGGCACTTGCTGCCTCCATTTTCTAAAAAAAAAAAAAATGTAGTTAAAAATCAGTACAAGTCTTTTTTTTTTTGTGTCAAAAGATTACACGTATTATCGAGGAAAAAGGTAGATACACAATAGTCAAGTGACTGATACTAGCCACAAACAAAAATAAAATCCCACAAGAATAGGGTACATATAGAGGGTTTTTTTGTCACCAAGTGGACCACCCTATTAGAAGACAGACCAATAAACTTAACATTGAAAGAATGAAAACAGGTTTGAGGGATAAGATTCTTCCAAGATCGTGCTCCCGGAGCATCATTGACAATGCCCGATGCCACTTTGTCTAGCACAACCTTCGTATCCCCTTCAAACGTCACTTGTTGCACCCCTCTAGCTAAGGCGCATCACATTGCATCTCTTAGTGCCACCATCTCTGCTAAAAAAGGGTCTATCATAGCCTCATAAAGCACAGGCGCACAAGAAGTTGTCAGCTAATTGAACTCTGAATGTTGAAGGCAAAATACAATACCATTAAACAGCTAGGCCTTGCTGTCTAGCTTTCACCAGCCACTTCAACGTACTCTCCAATGTAGTATATGCAGCTACATCAGTCAAACTCCTACTCTCTACTGCATAATCAAACACCTCATAAGCCTCCGCCACCCTACCTTCCCTACAAAGTGCCCTCACGAATGTGGCATAAGAAGCTGTTTCAATCTGCATGCCAACCTGTTTCATCAACCCATACAGCTCAATCCCTTTCTCCAACATCCTCCCCTTGCACAACCCGTGAAGCAAAGTATTGTATGTGCATGAATTCGGTTCACAGTTTTTCACTTTCATCTCCTCCAACAATTCCACTGCACCCATCACATTCCCTTCTCTGCACAAACCATTCATCAACGAGGTATAGGTGACAGCATCGGGCAGATAACCGTTGTCCACCATGACTTTCAAATACTTCCTAGCGTCACTGACTCTTCCAGATTTAGACAACCCGAAAATCAAGGTATTATACGTAACCATATCAGGCTCCACACCGTCCTCCTTCATTTGCTTGTAAATCCCAATAGCCTCACTCCCTTTACTCAGCATACAGTACCCTTTCATAATGGTATTGTACACATAACAATCCGGTTTATTCCCACATTCCTTAAGCACACTCACCAACCGTGTGGCCTCTCTAAGATTCCTAGAGTTACAGACGTTATCAATCAATATAGTGTATGTAATGAGATCAGGTTCCACATCAAAGGAAGTTTTGAATTCGTCAATAAACCCGTATACGGAGCTCAAAACCCTGGTCTTGCAAAGGGACTTGACCAGAAAATTGTAAGTATATGTATCAGGCTTACAGTGCTTTAAGGCCATTTCCTTCACCAATTCCACTGCCTCGTCGACGTGCCCGGCGGAACAGAGAGACCGAACCGCAATGTCGACAGTCACTTGATTAGGGTCGAAACCCTTGTTGACCATTAGATTGAGAGTCTGGCGGACGGCGGAGAGGGAGCGGGAGGATTCCGGCGAAGCACAGCAGTGAGGGAGCAAGAGGTGGAAGGTGGAGCGGTCGGGGGAGAAGGAAGGTAGGGTTTTGGACATGTGGTGGAGCAGAGAGATTGAATTGTCCGGAGTGGAGATGGCGGCGTAGGACTGTAGGAAAGCGTTGTTGAAGCGAACCTCGAGTGGGGCGCGGGCGGCGGCGACGAGGGAATTGAAGAGCTTCTTGGCGTCATTGAGATCCGGGGACTTTAGCAGGGGTTTCTGCTGAAGCCGGCCGGATTCTTGCTCTGCCGCGGAAACCTTGGCCGGCTTCCGTTTGATGGGTTTGTGGAGGAACTGACGGGGTTGATCGGAAAGGGGTTGAGAATCTGGAGCCCTTTTGATCAGTGACGTTGATACTGCTGAACGTAATGATGGTGGTATCCTCCCCATTTCAGCTCCCGCTCCGCTCCGGTCACGTCTGCTTTGCGTGTTCTTGGTATAATTCGTTTTCGGTTCATTTTCTGCCTTTTCTTTTATCCCCGTGTGTGTGTGAAGTCTGGAGTAGGGTTCGGTCGGGCTAGGCCCAATAAGTTGCTCACATAAATCAGGCTGGGCTCCTTTTACGTCATGACTAATGAGTAGGGGTGGGCATGCGGTTCGGTAAACCCGAACCGAACCGACCCGAAATCAAACTATACCGAACCAAAACCAAAATATTACTTTTCGGTTCGGAAGTCAAAAGGTCATAGTTCGGAAACCAGTGTACACAGATCGAACTCGAATTCGGATTAGCCGAACCGAGACACCGATATGAAACTTAAACCCACAATCCTACAGCCGAACTTGACTACTGAAGCCTCTCACAAAGCCCAACCCTCTAACAACTTAAACCAAGCATAGCCCAAAATTAAATTTCTTACAGCCCACCCCTCCATGTCTTCTGCTAGTGCTAACCTAACCCTAAGTAAAATCCATCCCTAGTCGCCGCCTGACCGCCTCCGCCACCGCTGCCCATCAAGGATCACTCAAAGGTGCCGCCGAACCCTCCTGATTGAAAGACGTCATAGAATCACCCCTGATCTCTGTTCTTTTCTCCTCGCCGACCACTGAAGGTCGAGACCCTTTCTCTCTCTCCGCTCTATTCTCCTCCCTGAGACAAGAAACCCAAATCCAAACATAAAAATACACATGCATCAAATCAGTATCGAAAATCAATCGAGAAACCTACATGCATGTCGAAAATGGTTTACCCGATTATAATACTATTTCCTTCATCAGCGCTCTCAAATTAATCTTCGATTGTGAGCGGACCCAGCTCGTTGTCGTCGCACGTCAGTGGGATTGGAGGTTCAACCCTCCTGTCGCTGCCGCCTTCATACACACACACTGAAATCTTGTTTGCTGGGGCGAGAGAGAAGGTAAAGAAGAAGAAGATAGGGGAAATTTGTTTGGTGAAGGTTGTTTGCTGGAAGGATCAATGAGGATTGGGGAAAACTAATTTGCCTTTTTGCTGGGCGAGAGAGTCAGAAATAGGTAAAGAAGAAAAGGGTGGAGAAGCTTGTTTGGTGGGAGAGACAGAGAGAGTGAGAAAAGAAAAAGAATAATCCCCTGGCCCTCATCTCATATGGGTTCTCTCTGGGAAGCTAACAAGTTCGGATGTGGTGAAATTTCGAACCGCACCGAGATATAATTCGGTTCGGCCGAACTGAACCGAGATATAATTCAGTTCGGACGAACCGAACCGAGATATAATTAGGTTCGTCCGAACCGAACCGAATTATATTTCGGTTCGAATTCGGTTGAGGGATGCTGTGATTCGGAAAATCGGGGTATACTAGTTCGGTTCGGTTCAAACCGAACCGACCGAACGCCCACCCCTACTAATGAGGCAGATGCAGATATCCACACTGTTTTCGAACAAGCAAAATTCTCTCTCTCTCCCTCTCTCTTCCAAAGATTCTCTGCTTTTCCTTCTCCGTCAACGATTTCTGGGACATCAATCGCCGGCCTCCAGCTGCTGTCAAGCTCACTTCGGTCCCCATCCAACAGCAACAACAACAACAACTCAGATGCCCGCTCCTAGTTCCTTTCAGAGTAATCCGATTCTTCAGTTCTGTTCACTCCACCTCCGGGCACAGTAAACTGCCGCTCCACCTCACCGTTTCAAGCGGTCTCTAGGGCATCCACAACCACCAATCATCATCACTTTCCCCGCTGCCCTCTCTCCGTTTGGTGATGTGTCTCCCTCCTTGATGTCGCTTTTAGGGACTTTGAATTGCTTAATTGGTGGCTCCAAGCAATGCAGTCAAAATCGCGCTTTAAACTGTAAAATCATACTTTTTACATTTTTAAGGTAGTAAAACGTTTCAATTCACTCATAAAATCGTTTTGCACTCAAAAGTAGTCAAAAGTGTAAGTAGAATCGTTAAAATAGGTGAAAATTGATAAAATTGCGTTTTCGAACCGTTTTTATACGATTTCAAACAATGGACAAAAAAGTCACAAATCCATCAAAATGACGATGTTTTATTATGTTAAAAAAGGAGGGGTGAAATCGGGTTGTCTACCACTCCCGTTCCCATCCCTAATTATACATCCCCTTCTCATTTCTCAACAGACAAGGACAAACTGAAGTTGCCGCTTGCCGTCGCCCACCGCCCACTGCAATCCTTGTCAATAGACGAAGAAGCATCTGCCACCGCTGCCGCCAAACCCATACCCGCCTCTGAAATTCTCCTCCGCGTCGCTCGATTCGTCACCATAATCCTCAATTCAAAGCTCTTCTTTTCACCCACCCGACTAAAGTACAAAACGCTATTGCCTCTTCCTCTTTGTTCTTTACCCACTCTGCACATAGCCAAAACAGAAGAATACAAAGAAAACTTTCAGTAATCATCAAATAAACTATTGGTTGGGATACTACATGCATCAAATAAATGACATTGCCAAGAAAATTTGCTTGAGTGATTAATAGGATTGGGTAAAATAAAATCAAACATGAGGTAAAGCCAATTGATTGATTTATCAATAAAATTTGCTAAACATAAATAATATATGTGAATTATAGTATAAGGTACGACTTTTTGTTTGACAGATCTATGATAACTAACAATCGGACAAGCGATAATGATAAATTGTAGTATAGTATAAATTCCTTCTATCATTTATAACATTTTGTGTGATTTTTTGATTTCGCTAACTTGGATTATTAAACTCGCATGTAATCGTGTAAACTTAAAATAGCTTGTGAGAATTTGGATTCTGAACTTGTTTGTGAACTTTGTTAAGATGTTATGAGTTTGATTTACTTTAGAAATGAACTACAGGTATATATTCACTTATCTAAGCTCTATCAACTCATATTTTATATAGTACAAGCCTTACTTAATAGATTTTTAGCTATTATACAAGATGCATAAAAAACTTACGCATTTACGCTTTAATTCAACGCTTTACGATTTTACACAATTTTCGCTTTTAGATAGAATCGCGCTTTTGACAGCATTGGCTCCAAGTAGGGCCTAAGCTTTTTATAGTTCTGCTTTGTTTAATTGGTGGCCTCTTAAGGGACGGCTGGAGGTCTTTGCCTCTTGTTAATTTTTGATTTGGTTCATTTGGGATTTTGTTGTGTCATTCTCCTTCTCAATTCTAGGGTCCCTGCTCTAATTGTTTTATGTGAATTGCTAGGTTCCGATCAATTTTGTTTTGGTTGTGTTCTTTGTGTTGAATCACTGGATGCAGGTTCTGCACTTTTGCTGTCAGCGCTGTCTCCTCCCTCTTTTCCTCTCCCAGCTCTTCCTCCATTGCGCCGCCATGTCAAGCCATCTTGTTTTACCTCTCGTTGTCCAGCTACCAGGTGGCAACCGCATGAGATTCGGATATTTGCCATTGGTGGATGGGAAAAAGTTAATCTGCTAACTTGAAGATTCGTTAGCAAATACTAACTGATATCCAAAATACATGAACTAGTATCCAAGTACTAAAGTATCTAGAGAGCACATACTAGTATTCAAATTTTGCTAACTAATATCCACCATAAATCAACTATTATCCCAAATTCACAAACTAATATCTAGACAACACAGAATAGTATCCATACAACACATAATTAGTATCCAGATAACACAAAAGAGTATCCATATTGAATACTAGTTGGTTGTTTGTGGATATTAGTTGGTATATGCTATCCGGATACTAGTTTGTGATGTTTTGAATACTAGTCTGTGCTATCTAGATACTCAGCAGACTTGGATATTAGTTCATACATTTTGGATATTAGTTAGTATATACTAACGAATCTTCTAGTTAGTAGAATAACTAGGTTGTTGGTGGATGGGGCCAGATGACATGGGATGTACTGTTATCCTTGTCATTTCCCTAGCAAAAGTTCGAGCGGCAGTGGGGTGATAAGGAAAATATCTCTTTGTCACGTTAGGTGACAGAACACCTAATACCAGTTCATTCACCCCATTTTATACTCACTTGCCCCATTTTATGCTCATTCAAGTAATACTATGGTGATTTATGTAAGAGTGTAAGTTTTTCACTTAAATAGAAATTCATATTTTTTCCCCTAATAATTTGTATTGGCTATAGTTTATGGAATTAAATTTGGATTATCATTTAATCTGCACAAATATGTTGCATTGATCATAATCTATAGAATGATATCCATTTTGATATATTTCAAAGTTTAAAATTTTATTTTACAATGACGTGAATAATTAACAATATGTGTGAATAAACATCAGGTGGCGTGACCTAATAATATTGATTGCATGAATAATCAACGCTCTTACGTAAATAACGCAAATATGACGTAAATAACACAAATATTGTGTGAATAACCCAAAATTAGGTGTTTTGTCACCTAAAGTGACAAGAGACTTCACTCCAAAACACTAACCTCTTTTTAGGGAAGATATTAATTATTATTATGGGAATTGTTATTTTTCATCCAAATCTTACTATTTGTCGTCTAAGTATGATAAATATTTACTATTTTGTCTAAGTTGTAAGACTAAATAGGTAAACAAACACCACTGAAAAGTCCCATACCACCTTACCACCCCAGCATTATCTTCCTCCTGCCGACCCTCCTCCACCAACCTCCACCGGCTAACAAATCACTGAGCGTGAACACCGTCGTCGGACAAACCTGTGCGTGAGGATCGAGCTGCCGCGCCATAACCACACAGCTCAGAACCTTCCGTGTCAAACTTTGGTAGTTTGGGAAATCTTTATAAAAGTGATGTATTCTGGGGATTACTTTTCATTATTATTGTATTTAGGGAAATAATCCCAACAAACCTCTCTTTTAAACTATGATCAAAACGTAGCAAATCATACTTTTACCCTCTGGTTGAAACGCAGCGAAGCACGGGTTTAACTACTGGTCGAAACACGGCCTCTACTGTGTTTAACACTGGTTGAAACAAGAAAACACTCTTTTAACCACTGGTCCGAACACAGCGAAGCATTCGTTTCACCACTGGCCGAAATGCAGCGAATCATGCGGTTGCCTTTGTCATTGTCCCCCGATCCAAACGCAGCGAAGCGTGCATTTGTCCAATGCTTGACCCTTAGGTAGATCGTGTTTGACCAACGGTTGCCCGTTGGTTTGACTACAGTACAAACCCTGTGTTTGACCACCGTGTGAGAGGGAAGGTTCTGCACCGACGGCTGGTTCTGCGAGAGGGAGGAGGTCGGAGCGCAGTCGGCGAGGGATTTATCACCGGGCTCATGCAAAAGGGAAGAAGCCGATGGGAGCTGATATGCGAGCGGCGGCTGGTTGTGCGAGAGAGAGGAAATCAGTGCGCATTAGGAGATGGGATTTTCTGCGGCAGCTAATGTGCGAGCAGGAGCGGGCATGAGATGTCAGCACCCTTCGCCGGCGGAATAGATTGTGCACCGGCGCGCGATGGGCATGTTGTTCATTGGCGGTTGATGGGAAAGGTAACATTGCTGGCCAGAGGGAGGATAGAGCGGGAAGAAGGAGGGAGGAGCAGAGTTTCTAATTCAAAATGTAGGAAGTGTTTGATTAAATCATAGTTTGAAATTTGGAATGGGACAATTAAGTAAATTACATTTTAAACTTACGAAGACAAATAGTAATTTTAGGACGCCATTTAGTATTTTAGTATCATTATATGATTGTTGGTTTCTTTTGTTTGTCTTTTTTTTTGTCTCACGACAGGTGCATGGGTTATTTATTTATTTTTTATTCCTATTTGCTTGTTCTTCAGGTTGGGCTTGTAGAGTGGGTCTTAACTTTGTTCTTCGGGTTGGGCTTGCAGTGTGAGTCTAGCTTCCATGTTTTTTTTTCTTGGTTTGTGATTCTTGGTGACGGGTGAGGGTAGGTTTTGCATGTTCTATTCTAGTATTAACTAGCTCCGAATACCACAATAATTCCCCGCCTAAGGTCCAAGTACAAACCTTATTCGGGTGCAGTACATGATAAGTATATTTAAATATCAACCTGGGCCAGTCCACTACCCCTACTTCAGACATTTGAATCATTATCTAGCAATAAGAT
The DNA here is from genome assembly GCA_946122785.1 of Linum tenue. Taxonomy (NCBI): domain Eukaryota; kingdom Viridiplantae; phylum Streptophyta; class Magnoliopsida; order Malpighiales; family Linaceae; genus Linum; species Linum tenue. Next base: position 39,435,868 of record CAMGYJ010000008.1, read on the forward strand.
TTAGGTTGAAAAATTTGCTAATTAAAGTAAAACAAGACAAAGGTGAATGGTTTTGAAAGCTCTTTTGTGGAAGTATCACTCGGGTTTCGCTTCCCCCTAACTACTACCATGGTATGTGAACCGAAATGATTGCTATGGGCAAGGTGATCGCTAACCGCTAGGGGACGCAAATAAGGTCGTAGACCATGCTCATATTTGCTAAACCGAGGCATGCATTATAGGTTGTCACTAGGCCCTCTCGGTTTAGGAAATCAATGGTCGACTTACTCCCTCACTCAACTCAAGGGTTGGGTGGCTTAATCGCGCTTAACCAAATTGCTTAATCCAATATTGAGGTTTGCCCTAAATTAACCTAGTTAGAAGACATGAGAAGCCCTAGGGATACCAACTCATTACCTCTCAGCAGCAGCGAGGGCGAGCAACCGTTCATCGGTAAAAGTTTCATTTATCTCTCTTGGGGAAGTGCTTCCTCCTGGTCCTTCGAGCTGCGAGAGGTGGTCAGCTGCAAGGTTTTCGGCCCCCTTTTTGTCCTTGATCTCCACATTGAACTCTTGAAGTAGCAGGATCTATCGAATCAGTCAGGGCTTGGCATTCGCCTTGCTCATCAAGAAGAGGATGGCGGAGTGGTCCGTGTAGACGACAACCTTGGAAAGCACTAGATAAGACCTGAATTTATCGAAAGCGAAGACTGTTGCCAGCAACTCTTTCTCCGTGGTTGTGTAGTTCTCTTGAGCATCATTCAACGTCTTTGAGGCGTAGCAAATAGGTTGAAAATATCTACCCCGCATTTGACCTAAAACCGTGCCCACTGCATAGTCAATAGCATCACACATTAGCTCGAAGGGAAGGTTCCAATCCGGTGAGACCATTATGTGGGAATTAGTAAGCTTCTCTTTAAGGATGTTGAAAGCTTCAAAACATTCTCTTGTGAAAAGGAATGGGGCATCCTTCTGGTCAGGGGAAAAGCAATCTTCGAGAAGTTCTCGTTGAAATGTCGATAAAACCCCGCATGCCCAAAAAAACTCTTGATTCCCTTGACTGTGGTTGGAGGAGGGAGGATTTTACTGTCTCAACTTTGGCTCGATCCACCTCAATCCCTCGCTTGGAGATTTTGTGACCCAACACAATGCCCTTCCGGACCATAAAATGTGACTTTTCCCAACTCAAAGCTAGATTGGTTTCTTCAGATCGCTCAATGACCTTCCCCAAGTTGGCCAGACAATGAGAGAATGAATCTTCGAACACTGAGAAGTATTCCATGAACACTTCCATTATCTCCCCAACTACCTTATAAAAAATGGGCACAATGCATCTCTCGAATGTCGCCGGGGCATTGTACAATCCAAACGGGGTGCGCCAGTAAGCAAGGGTTCCAAGGGGCATCTGAATGTTGTCTTGGCTTGATCTTCCGGGGCAATTGGAATCTGGAAGTATCCTGACATCCCATCTAGAAAGCAATAGTATCATGTCCAGCGAGTCTCTCCAAGATTTGATCGATGAAAGGTAGAGGGAAGTGATCTTTACGAGTGGTTTCGTTCAATCTTCGATAGTCAATGCACACCCTCCACCCCGTCACCGTTCTTAGGGACAAACTGGGTCGGACTCACCCACTGCTATCCGGGACAGGGTAGATGATCTCGTTATCCAATAACTTGATCACTTCTGCTTTAACTACTTCTTCCAGATTAGGATTCACTCGCCTCTGCGTTTGCCGAACTGGTTTAGCTCCCTCTTCCAGGGGGATTTTGTGTGAACAAAATTTCGGTCCAATTCCACGAACATTTGTGATCTTCCATGCGATCGCCCTCTCGTGACGTCTTAAAACCCCAATTAATTCTGCTTTCTGCTCTGGTGTAAGATCGGCGTTGATGATGACTGGGAGCTTTCCATCATCCCTGAAAAAGGAATACTCGAGATGAGGAGGCAGCGGTTTCAATTCCAACTCGGGGGATTCCTCCAAAGAGGTAGGAATTTTTGGCATTGAGGGTAAGGCCTCCACTTCTTGATCTTGTGGTGGTTGGTCCCCGTTCTCCGAGGAGTCCGGGGCTTCTGTTCCTACCAAACAACACTCATCAAAAGGGTCAGAAGTAAGGGCACCCACGATTGCGAGTGCCTCCATGAGTCAAAAACCTCTTCACAGTAATCAAAATCATCATGGCAATGAGACAACTTCATACTATCATCAATAGAGAATGTGACCTCCTCCTCTCCTGCCCTAAGCATCAACCTACCCACATGCACATCAATCAAGGCCTTGGCGGTGGCTAAGAAAGGCCTCCCCAAGATGAGGGGACCTCAACTTTCTCATCAATGTCTAAGATAACAAAGTCAACAGGAAAAATGAGAGGTCCAACTTTAATGAGAAAGTCCTCCACAACACCTTTAGGACGTACTACAGACCTATCTGCCAACTGAATGTGCATCCTAGTGGCTCTAAGTTCTCCTAGTTCTAGCTTTTGGAACAACTTATAGGGAATCACATTAATGCTAGATCCTAAGTCCTCCAAGGACTTTCCTATGCACATGTCACCAATAAAGCAAGGGATAGTGAAACTCCCTGGATCATTGTGCTTCGTAGGCAAGTGGTTCGGCAGGAGGGCGGAGCATCCTCATTCAAGCTCACTGTAGCAACCCCTTCTAGCATCTTCTTGTTGGTGAGGAGGTCCTTCAAGTATTTTGCGTACTTGGGCATTTGGGTGACGACCTCCAGGAAGGGGATGTTTAAATGCAACTGGTTCATCAACTCCATAAAGTGGGAGAAATCTGCTGCCATGCGGTCATTCCGGAGTCGCGAAGGAAAGAGGAGAGTTGCGGTTTTTTCCCCTTTTCTTGCTTCGCTTGAGGGGTGGGAGTGACATCCTCTTTTAAGGGGCCAATTGAGGAGTCGGAGAGTGGGAGTTGCCTTCCCCTTCACTAGTGGCTTCCAGTTATGAGGGGAAACTACCGCCCACTTGTTGCTCCTTTGTTGCGAGCTGCTTCTTCTTTGGGGGGGGGGGGGAGCTCTTTGGCCTCTCTTCCACTTTGAAGAGTAACCGCCCCTACGTCAGCTTCATCGGCTGACTTTCAGGAATGAGCTGCTTGTGAGATAATTCCTATGCTTGCGGCCAGATTAATCAGGTGGGTCTCTTGGCTCTCCAACCCAGCCTCGATTGCCGAGAACTTCTCTGGAGGCGACAAAGGTCATCACTACCTCCTCAAGGTGGGTCATTCGATGACACTCTACTTCGTCGAGGTCCCAACTTGCACCCCACTCTATGGGTGTCACTACTCCGCTTTCTTGCCCTTATCTTCGAGCATTACCTCGATCAACTGATCTAAGTTCGCTTCAAGTGGGGCCATAAAGCATCCTATTGAAGTCGGGGCTTCCTCTTCTCTTTGCCCCCCCGGGTCATGCACCACCTACACACAATCGAAAACACACAAAGTCTAGCATAAGCAAAGCACACACACTTTCAAAACTGGAAATTTAAAAGCTAGATTAACACCAAACAACTTTTTCAAGATAACAGACTGTTGTTCCCGACAACGGCGCCAAAAACTTGACTCAGCCCGAATACCACAATAATTCCCCGCCTAAGGTCCAAGTATAAACCTTAGTCGGGTGTAGTACAGGATAAGTATGTTTAAATATCAACTCGGGCCAGTCCGTCTACCCCTACTTCATTCATTTGAATCATTATCTAGCAATAAGATTTTGGTTGAAAAGTTTGTTAATTAAAGTAAAACAAGACAAAGGTGAATGGTTTTGAAAGCTCTTTTGTGAAAAGATCACTCGGGTGTCGCTTCCCCCTAACTACTACCATGGTATGTGAACCGAAATGATTGTTATGGGCAAGGTGATCGCTAACCGCTAGGGGACGCAAATATGGTCGTAGACCACGCTCGTGTTTGCTAAACCGAGGCATGCATTATAGGTTATCACTAGGCCTTCTCGGTTTAGGCAATCAACGATTGACTTACTCCCTCACTCAACCCAAGGGTTGGGTGGCTTAATCGCGCTTAACCAAATTGCTTAATCCAATATTGAGGTTTGCCCTAAATTAACCTAGTTAGAAGACTTGAAAAGCCCTAGGGATACCAATTCAATTGAGACTCGCTTGGAAGGAGGATTTCCCTCTCAAGACTAGGTTAAGTGGCTAATTAGATTGCTAAGCATAGACATGCACAATCCTTAGGTTGCTAAGCATAGACATGCACAAACCTAAGGATTCTAAGCACAAACATGCACAATCAAGATGAATAGTACCTCAAACATTTGAATTAAACAATACCCAATGACAATCATTAAATTCACATAAAAGAAAACTACATGGTAGAGTTAGGGTTTCACAACATCCAAGTGAAAAGAATTCTACTCCATGCTAGAGATGGGAGACACACAAGGAGAAGGGGTAGAAACCTATTCTTAGGAGGCTTCCAATCTTCTTGGCCCTTGTGTTGAACTTTCCTTGGAGGAAATCTTCCTAAAATCCACCTTTGAGCAAAACTCTAGCCTCCTTCTTCTTTGGTTCGTGTTTTTCTCTCTAGAAATCAGAAGAAGGCTTTCTCACCCAAATGGGCTCCCTCCTCTCTCTTCCTTTCAGCTCAGCTTTTAAACAGAGAACGGGCTGTGTTCACGGCTCCAGTTCACGGCCGTGAACACTGAAACGTGTCTGTGAACTCCAATTGGGCGCCGAAACGCATTGCTTTGCTTCCTTGTATTCACATTCTACAGCTCCTGTTCACAGTCTTAGTGACCGTGAACCCGCCTTGCGTCAGTAACTTGCATTTTGGCTCAGGATGCCTCAAGGTTCACGACCAATGGCTCTTATTCACGGTCATGTAAGACCATGAACAACCCAAGAAAACCGTGATCTCGCCCTTTTTCGCCTCTTCTCCCGGTTTTCGATCCTTTTCATTTAACTTTCGACTTTGAGGCTGGTTTCACCAGTTAAATCCCGAAACACACTAAAACACGAGAAACCTAGTTTAAAACCAACCTTTTAGGAGCGAAGTTGCCACAAATGACTAAGGAAAACGGGGGCAAAACATGTACAATTAGGCCTGAATCATATTGATCTTATGTTTTGTTTATATTTTTATTATTAGTCTTGTTGCTAGGGATGGCAATGGGTCGGGTCGGAGGCGGATAGTACATATCCGTTACCCTACTCAAAGTAGTTCGGGTTTTATCCACCCATTACCCATAATATTCGGGTTCGAGTTTTACCCGTAGCCACTAAATTCTTTCGGGTTCTAGTTTTACCATACCTGATTAGGTCGGATTTGTGCGGATTTCCATAGTTACAGATAATTTTGCTATCAGGATCTTTACTTGTTGCTTATTTGATAGGTCTGGATTCAATTGCAATTCTCGCCTCTCATTTCCCCATTCAACCGGTCAAGTTGTACTACCCCAACTTCTCCTTAAGTTTTTCGCCACGTATTCAAAAACAAATTTCTTCTTTTCTTAGGCCATCTATTGCTAGAGTTTCAAATTTAAGATCCTGTGCATTTGGTATGCGTTCCTACAATTTTGGTTAATTAATTTGTTCTCATCGATTGATGATATCAGTTTGTGTAATGGATGTAGTATTCCCTTTCAATTTGCTTTTGTTGTTCATGTTGGTTTTCAGTGGTTTCGGTTCTGCAGGTTGCAGGTGTTGGCCTTTGTTGCTTTTCTGGAAACGTTGGGATTATATCTATTCAGATGTAAGTAGTTGTTACTTCCTTTCACTATAGAATGTATGCTTTCTATAATACTTTCATACCTTACTTCTAAACAATTACATTCACTGATCAGAACATGTTTTTAACGGTTAGAAAAATAGTACTTAATAACAATTTGATGCAGTTGAATGTTGGTTTGTTTATGGTTGTGCTCTTGCTAAAATTCATGCTCTTTTTTGTTTGTTGCATTCTTGCTATTTTAGATTAGTGAGTTCCTTCATCATTGCGTGTATTAGTTGTTTGTGTATCTCAAACTAACAAGCTTCCGCTACTATTATCTGAGTTATGTTTCGACACCCAGGAGAGATGCACAAGAAGTTAGCTGCCCCGGAAGGTGAATGGTGACAATTGTTGATTATCATATTTAGAGGGTGATACGGTGACATGCATGTCACGGTGACATGCACTTTTCGGTCGACCTCATATAGGATCAGGTCGACCTAATCTGTTGTTTCAGTGTAAAAACAGTTTCATGGTGCCTACTTTGGAGATTCATATCTTACAATTGGCTAGATGAAAATTGGTGATTAAAGGCTTGTTTTGAAGCTGAAGTGTCCCTCTACACATTAAAGTACTTGGGAGCTCAATAGAAAGTCTAGAAGACCATTTTTGAACCTGACCAAAAGGCTATGCCAAAACTGGGAAACTACCTGAAAATGGCTAAGTCTGGCAACGTGTTTGTCAAGCCTACTTTGGAACTCAATTTGAGAAGCATGGATGCGAGTCAAGTCCAGGGGCCTCTACCACGTTAAATTACGTATTTTTTTATACAAAGGCAAGGCATTGGATGAAAGATTGAATATTTTTAAGGCTTAAAACAAAAGGCTCGAAGTTGCTACGAAGGCTGTTTTTCTGGCAACTTGCTAGTGCTCGAAGTCTGCCAGAAAAACACCCTTCATAGCAACTTCGACCCTTTTGTTTGAAGCCTTACAGATATCCAATCTTTCATCCAATGCCTTGAATTTGTATAAAAACATACCTAATTTAATGTGGTAGAGGCTCCTGGACTCGACTCGCATTCATGCTTCTCGAATTGAGCTCCAAAATAGGCTTCACAAACACGTTTCCAGACTTAGCCATTTCTATGTAGTTTCCCAGTTTTGGCATAGCCTTTTGATGAGGTTCAAAAATGGTCTTCTGGACTTCCTATCGAGCTCTCAATCACTTCAATATGTAGAGGGACACTCCAGCTTCAAAACAAGTCATTAGTCTTCAATTTCCATCTAGCCAATTGTATGATATGAATATCTAAAGTAGGCACCATGAACTGTTTTTACACTGAAACAACAGATTAGGTCGACCTGATCCTATATGAGGTCGACCGAATCCTAAATGAGGTCGACCAGATCCTATATGAGGTTGACCGAATTCTAAATGAGGTCGACCTAATCCTAATTGAGGTCGACCGGAAAGTGCAAGTCACCGTGACATGCATGTCACCGTAGGCACACCCTAACTATTATATCTATATCATATATATATTATGACAATTCAAAAACAATCTCTTCCCACATAAATACTTGGAGGATCCCAATTTGCCAAATTTGACAACTTTCTTACAAACAAAAAAAAAATAGTTATTAATGTATTTATGGAGCTACCTCTCTCTTCTTTAATATTTCCATTTCTTTTATCTAATTATTCTTTTTCATTTTTTTTTGCTTTGATAATACGTTACATGTTGATAAACTTAACCAAACACACATAAATAATAGTTTTTTGTCAAGTAACAAATTATAAATAAGAAAACAGAGAGTGACATATATCACATCTTTTAAATAAAAAATATATGATTAAACCTTATGAAGTAAAATTTCTACTCATTTTTACTAAAATTGAATGATAAGTTACATTTTGATGAAAAAATTAAACAAACAAACACATAAACAATATTGTTTTTATCAATTAAACATATATTAGTTTATATGTTTTGTTTCTATGAGAAAATAAACATTTGATATTCAATTACCTTTGAAAAATAAACTATATTACTTTATATTTTGTTGCAATGAAACACTCTCTTATTCGTAAAGTATATGTCTATAAAATAAAACAATTATTATTTAGCAAAATGTCATAGTATAATCTTGATCGAGTAGCTACAATTATTTATTTAAAAAAGACTTCTTATTCGTTCAGAGCATGTTCTACCTTAAACTCCTCAAATGAAGAGGAATCGCATGTGCAATAGTTTTATAATGTGTCCTAAGTTCACATTAATAATATTTGATCTATAACATGTTGATTGAGTAAGCTTTATTGAAGTCCTAAGTTGTACGCCAAGAAATTTTCGTTTAGACTTGGAGTTATCGTCGACAATTATAAATCAAAATTTTCAAAATACCTTAAGTATGACTGTTGACGAACTGTGACTTCATACCCCAGGATGAGACACAAGATTTCTTGAAAAATAACATATGTGGAGGTTAGAGAAATCTTTGTTGCGAATCTACGATAAACATTACGTTTCATCAACTACTAACCTAGGCATTTACCAAATAAAGGTTGGCAATTTTTAGTAAGATAGTCAATTGGGATAAACATATTTGTCCAGCAATCAAGTATCTTTATCCAATAATCTCAACTCTCATAATTGGTTGCCAGTTCGTCCAAATCGAGAATCATAAATTGATATATGTAGTATAAGATAATAAGTTAATGCAAATAATCAAATGAAATCCACCGATATTGTTCAAATGATAAGACATTTTAAATGCACTTGAAATATGTGTGTGTTGTAGACACTCTTTATCTATTATTAAAATATAAGTTATAAAATCTTTGAAAATTACACATTCAACGACCATGTTCAGACCAGAATCCTCGATAGTGTGTGTATGTGTCTTATATTGAAATTCTAAGCCAACATATAAATAATGACCACGGGTTAAGGTTTAGTCTAAACATCAAGAATTAATAATTGATATATATTGTATAATATACTAAATTTAAGAACACAATAGAAGATCCAAAATTATTTAAACATATAAATAAGTTAATTAAAATAAATTATAAAATAAATCTCTCCGGCCAACAGGCCAGTTAGAAAGCTAGTAAAATATTATGGCAATTCAAATGTAATTGTTTGCCACCTAAGCACTTGGAGAGTTCACAAATTGCCAATGAGACAATATTTTTACAAAGAAAAGTTATTGATATATTTATGAAGATATCTCTCTCTTCATTTAATATTTTATTTTTTTTATCCAAACTTTTTTTCTGTACATTACATTATATCAGTGTTCACAGTAATAAATAATGTATGAAGAGTGACATATATTACATTTAATATCTCTCACATTTTTATATTTTATTTTTCTTTTACCTAGTAATTCTTTTTATGTTTATGTTTTTGTTTGTGTATTGTATCGATGTACGCAACAATAGACTAATGTATTTGAGTCACATATACCATTTTATTTTTACCCAAAAATATATGATTTAAACTTACTAAGTAATATGTTACATTCTGATGAAGAATTTATACAAACACACATAAATTATATTTTCTTTAAAAAACCTTATTCATTCTTATTAAGTGAAAACATATGAATCATAGGAGCAATAATTTACAATGTAACCGAAGTTGAAATTATTAATATTTTTCTCTAGATCATGTTAATTAAGCAGAATCTATTGAAGTCTTACATCATATGTTAAGAAATTTATTTTTAGACGTGAAGTTATTAATTGTCAGGCATTATAAATTACAGTTTTCAGAATGACTTCAGTAGGATTGTTGACGAACTTGACTTTATATCCTAGGATGAGACACGAGATACATTGAAAAAGATACATGTGAAAGTTAGAGGAATCTTTGGTAAGGATGTACGTGAAACATAATTTTTCTTCAACCACTAACCTATGCATTAATCAAATAAACGTTTAAAATTTATGTATTGATATTAACCTATGCATTAATCATGTTTCTTCAACCACTGAACTATGTTTAATATTTGAATGTCTTGATAGGCATAACTAAATTTGATGATTGAGGCCATTAATAAACATTACTGTGTTAGTTGAGATATCTATAGTTACAAGAGTCTTAACCGATGACTAGGTTAAAATGAAGAATCTTTAAGAATGATGAGTTCACTAAGACAAATGTACAAGTCATTTGGTTATATGTTTGTGAGCATGTAATTCAATACCAAATTTTTGTTGTAACAAAAACTTGTCTTATATCAAAGTCTCAAAATAAAAATATTTTAGTTTGTAAGAGTAAAGAATTTGTATTTACATCGAGTTACCCTAGCCCAAAAAATTTGTTTTCATATTCCCCCACGAGCCGAGTTTAATGGTTTTTATTAGGGTTGAAAGTACAATAAACCTTTTATATGTATATGTTTAGCTATTAACAATAGATGTTCCTACAATACATCACATAATTCAAATGCATGTGAAATGTCACAATGTTTGTATGAACAAACACAATGAGTTAATTGCATGGTTGGACACTGAGATTACAAAAAACGTTAGGGTCACTCGAAATATTTAAATCCATTGCTGGTACTTCACTTTATTGAAACCGTTCACGTTTGGTCACTCTCCGTCCAACTCCGTTAACTTTTGCTTACGTGGCGGTCAACTCTAAAAGTAGACCGTTTAATGTGTGACGTGGCAATTTGAAAATAATAAAATTAATAAAATTAAATTTTTTAAAATTGCCATCTCATTTTCCACCTCATTAGTCGAAACCATAGAACCTTCGGGTTTAGGATGAAGATGTAGGACCTCATGATGTGTTTTCCACCACCCAAAAAACTTTTTCCCCATGTCCAAGACAATCGCCAGTCATTTGAACCCATGTCTAAGTGATAACATCGGATTTACACATGTTTGCACCCTCGTTTCTTGATCATTTTGGCTTGATCTAGTTTCTGCTTTCTTGGACTATTTTACGCTAGGTTGTGTTCCTTTGTCACATTTCAGGTCCTAGCATGTAAATTGAAGCATAGGCGCAAGTTTCAAGTCAATCGGAGATCATTTGGCAATTCGGGAGAAGAAACACGAGCATGACCTGAGGAATAATGGACTTCTACCTCATATTATGGACAAATAATCATGGAATTTTGTCATGAAAAGAAAGAGGACGAGACTACGAGCGTCTGGGATCAAATGGCGACTGATTCGGAGTCCGGACGAGGGAGAAATGAAGCATTAAATAGAGGCTGGGTAAGCCACACGGGCATCCTGGAACTCCACACGGCCGTGTGGGTCGTGGCCGTGTGGAAATCACCGAGCCTTCACACGGGCAGCTGGGAAAGCCAAATGGTCGTGTGGCCTGGCCGCGTGATCGGAAATTTCTGTTTAAAACCCGATTTTCAGCAAAAGGAAAAGGGAGAGCTGGGTTTTTGGTTCCCAAACACCCAAGGGACAAACCCTAGAGAGAGAGCGACTTGGGAACATTCTTGGAGCTATTTTGGAGGATTTCTTCGCCATTGGAGCTCGGGAATCAAGCTTGGATATGGAGATTGAAGATCTAGATAAGATTTCTGCAGTCTCTCTCTTCTCTATGGAGTAACTTCCCTTCACTTAGGTTTTGAGGAACCCTAGTTCCATGTGTTAGGATCTTTCTTGTATGAAGTTTTGGATGCTATATTGTTTGATTATAATCGATTGAGGCATGATTTATTGAGTCAATTGAATCTTGATCAAATTCTCTTGATTTCTGCTTTAACCTATGATAGATAGAATCTGATTAGGTTAAGAGAGTTTCCTTGATTGATAGTGGTGAATTGGTTGTGCGAGAGTCAATCAATTCACTGCTTTGTACTGGAATTCATTCCAGTAGTGGAGTTCTGTGTTCATAGCCTCAGCTTTCTATCCTGGTGAAGACTAGTCGTCTGCCGGGTAGTTGGACTGAGAGGGCTTGGTCAGCTTAAGAGATTCCAAGCTAATTTAGGATCTTCCGCAGTTTAATCAACAGTAGATCAACCAAAGGTAGTTGCAACTTGGACCTAATTGAGGAGCTAGGGGGAATCATACCTAAGTGAGTTCCCAAACTGTAATTAGTAGTTTTACTTAGTTTAGTTAGTAGAGTAGTTTAGTTAATCAATCCTTAATCTAGTTTGCTAGATAATGAACTGAAGCTGAGTAATAGTAACTCTAGAGACCCGTGGATTCGGTATTTATTACTTGTGCCACTATAATGCAGTCCATTTCATTGGTTACACTTGGCCATTGTTAGGTGTTGTGTTTTAGCGTGTCCCTAAGACCTCCAGAAAAGCTAGTGATAACAACCGTGCCGTGAACTCTAACATTTAGAGGTTGCCCCCGTGGTAAAGAGACGATAGGGCCGAGTGTTGATGAATGTGTGCATTCTTTGCACCAAAAGGTCCCGACCCCACTTGCTTTGCATGTCATATCATACCCCGGTCAGGAACTTTGTTGCCCATTAGTTTGTTCCTTGGACTTAAATGTTATGCATGGTTAGTTGTGGTGTATACGTGATCTTGTGGAGACTTGCATTGATTCATGAACAAGGTGAGAACTTTTCGTTTGCCCATTTTTGGTGATCTCGAATGTCATTTGTGGTGGATGTCGGTATTGCTTGCAACAGTCCATGTGTTAATTGCCAATAGCCATTGTGATTATCCACTTTGTGCCCTTTGATTTGTCCCCAAAGCATTTTGTTAAGTTGAGATATTACCTTGTGTGAAATGGTTTGCTTGGGGACAAGCAAACGTCTAAGTGTGGGGGAGTGATTCGGGCCTAATTATACACTTTATCCCCGTTTCTCTTTGACGTTTGTTGCAATTGAACTCCAAAATGGATGGTTTTATGCTAGGTTTCTTGTGTTTCAGTGTGCTTCAGATCCTAACTGGTGAAACCAACCCGGAATCGAATGTTGGAAGAAAAGGAGCAAAGACGGGGCAAACCCGGAATCCATGACCGTGAACTGAAGCCACAATCCGTGAACCAAGGAGCGTCCAGAGAGGGTTTTGAAGTTATTGACGTCAAAGCTGTTCACGGTCGCTAAGACCGTGAACAGAAGCCATATACCGTGAACCCCAGGATGCAAAGCGTTGCGTTTTGGTCCAGATTTAGAAGGCCAGGATGTTCACGCGTTTTGATGTTCACGGCTGTGAACTGGGCGAGATCTCAACTTAAAAGTCCAGCTTAAAGGAAGAAGAAGAGGGGGGAGACCTAGTGTGAGAAACTTCTTCTTCAGATTTTAGAGTGAGAAATTGACGAACCAAAGAGGAGGAGAAGCTAGGGTTTCATCTCCAAGCGAGGATTTGGGAATTCCACCCCAAAGGAGGATCTCTTCAACACAAGGAGCAAGACTTGCATATTCTTGATGGTTTTCCTTTCTCTCTGTTGTGTTTTCCCTTCTCCTAGCATGGAGTAGTCTCTTCCTTCACTTGGGTTTTGTAAACCCTAGCTATAATTATGTGAATGCTTGTATAAATTGAATGATTTGAGCGTGGTTGTGTTTAATGTGAATTTGGAGGTATTATTCATGAACATCTTGTGTGCTATGTTGACCTAGCTTAGAGAGGAGACCTCCCTAGGTTAAGAGGCTCAATTACAGATGGGTGTTCTTGGGCATTGCATGCCTCCTAGGCTAGTTTAGAGGGGGAACTCCTTTATCCAAAGAGGCTCAATTTGAGCTGGGTTTCCTTGGGCATATGACACGCCAAAACACAACACCAAACTGCAACCAAGTGTAATCGCAGTCCGGGAATGCAGTAACAGGCAAGTTTAATTATCAACCCGGGGTCTAGATCTACTGCTTACTCCGTGATTCTCTATTATCTAGCAAACTAGTTCGAGTGATTGTTGTGAAAAGCAAAAGCAACAAGAAAGCAGTAAATTGTTCGGTTTTCAAAGTCAGGAAAGAGTCACTCGGGATTGAGTCCCCCTAGCCCCTTAGTTAGGTTCAATTGCAATTCCTTGGGTTGATTTACTGTTGATTAGACTGCGGAAGATCCGACAGTAGCTTGGAATCTCTTAAGCTGACCAAGCCCTCTCAGTCTAGCTACCCGGCAGACGACTAGTCTTCACCGGGTGGGGGTGCACATTCACAAGAAAATAGGCAACTCAAGGTTCACATCCATAGCAAATACACCCTCAACTACATCATTAAGGGCCCCAACCGGTGGCCACAACATGGCATGGAAAACAGGCATTTCATCGAACACCTTGTGTGCACTACTAAGTTAAACATGAAATTGGCCAAATTCTTGCACACAAGGGCTCAAACAAGCAAATGGGACTTTTCCCAACACAATTCATTCACATCCCATGCATTCCCCTCAATCAATTTCACAAAAATCACATGATTCAATAAGGTTCTCTAACATACACCCTACACACTCAATTCTCCACAATTAACATAGTTAGGGGCAAAATCAAACCTGGAGACTCAAGTAGAGGTGTAGGGGATGATGAGGGGAAGGCAATGGAAGCGACGAAACGCCGTAAAACTGGCCGGAAGTGCTCGTCGGAGCCTCGCCGGAGTCTCGCCGGAAATCGCCTCCGGCGACTAAAACGTCGCCCAAACTCGCTCAAAATCGAGTGATAGGCCGCTTTGGGTGTAGAAAGGGTGGGTTATTTGTTGGTTTGGTGAAAAAATGACCCAAAGTGGCCGAAAAAATCGAAAAAGGGTGGTTTTGGCGCGGTTTTCCGGCGAGGGCAGAGGATTCCGGCGAGATTTTTGGGATTTCTGACCAGAATGGTCGTGCAGGCACGCACGGCCGTGCAGGGGTCGCTTTTGCCCGTGCAGGCCGACACGGCCTGGCCGAGGACTTCGCACGGCCGTGCACCTGGCACATTTGGCCGTGTGATTTTTAGCGAGAGCTCGTACGGCCAGGGTGAAAATTCCACACGGCCGTGCGAGACAAATTGTGCCCGTGCGGGCCACACGGCCAGGCCAAGCTGAGCTGCACGGCCGTGCCTTGTGAACTTTTGGCCGTGCGCTTTTTACCGAGAGCTCGCACGGCCAAGGGGGGATTTCCGCACGGCCAAGGGGGGATTTCCGCACGGCCGTGCAAGATGAGGACCTGGCCGTGGGACATTTTGGAGCCCCGAAATCAACCTGTTTTCACTCAAAAACGACACTTGACTCTGGGGGGTTGCCTCCCCACAAGCGCTTCTTTACCGTCTTTTAGCTGGACGCCAGTATGGATGCTCAGGGAAGTGTAGGATCAGGTGCCTTCAAGAGCGGATCCACATCGCTCTTGAGGTACAGCTTCAAATGGTGGCCATGCACGCGACGAATGTGGCCACCTGCATTTGCCAGCTCGACTTGGCCATCCGGCAGGATGCAAGCGAGTGAATACTCGGATGGCCAAGGTGGGGGCGGGACCAGCTCATAGTGGTCTCCGGCTTTCTTTCGAGCAGGCTTGGCTGCCTGCAGTTTCGGCCGCCACTACTCCTTGATCTGTTCTTTTGATGACGGAGTGGTCCGGAGTGGCAACGAAGGTGTGGGAGGCGGGTCCTGCAAAATAGGCAGCACAGAAGGATACACCACAGACTCGTGCTCCTGGTGAGATACAGCATGCAGAGGTAACGAAGCAGGTATAGTGTTAGCAACCGAAAACGTTATTCGCTCCTCGCCATCCCTCAGAACTAAGGTCCCATCATGTACATCTATGAGAGCCTTGGCGGTGGCCAGGAAAGGCCTTCCCAGTATAAGAGGCACCTCTGTGTCCTCATTGATGTCCAGGATATGTGATTTGCCAACCTTAACCAGAAGGTCTTCCACTATGCCGCTAGGATGCACTACAGATCTGTCAGCTAATTGAAGGGTCATCCTAGTAGCACGGGGTTCACCTAGGCCTAGTTTCATGAACAATTTATATGGAATCACATTGATACTAGCACCTAAATCCGCCAAGGACTTCTCTACATGCAATTTATCAATAGAGCACGGGATAGTAAAACTACCTGGGTCCTTTTTCTTCTGCGGAAGCTTGTTCTGCAGAATAGCCGAGCACTCCTCGCTGAGCTCCATAGTGGCCAGCTCACTCAGTATCTGCTTCTTTGAGAGAAGCTCTTTCAGAAACTTCGCATACTTCGGCATTTGCGATAGTGCCTCCAGGAAGGGCACTTGGACATTCAGCTTCTTAAGCATGGCCATGAAGTTTTCGAATTCTGCCTCCAGCCTGTCTTTGTGCAACCGAGTAGGGAAAGGGAGTTTAGGGATATACTCCTTCACTACTGGTTGCGGTTTAGGTGCAGGCACCTCAACCTCCTCCTCTACTTCTTGTTCAACCGCTGGAGACGCTACAACAGGGCTCTCTCTTTCCGGTTCCCGAGCAGGGGGATCAACAGTCATCTTGCCACTCCTGGTCTTCACCGCCGACCCCGGATGAGCGCTGCAATGCCATCATGACCAGGAGTGGCAAGATGACTGTTGACCCCCCTGCTCGGGAACCGGAAAGAGAGAGCCCTGTTGTAGCGTCTCCAGCGGTTGAACAAGAAGTAGAGGAGGAGGTTGAGGTGCCTGCACCTAAACCGCAACCAGTAGTGAAGGAGTATATCCCTAAACTCCCTTTCCCTACTCGGTTGCACAAAGACAGGCTGGAGGCAGAGTTCGAGAACTTCATGGCAATGCTTAAGAAGCTGAATGTCCAAGTGCCCTTCCTGGAGGCACTATCGCAAATGCCGAAGTATGCAAAGTTTCTGAAAGAGCTTCTCTCAAAGAAGCAGATACTGAGTGAGCTGGCCACTATGGAGCTCAGCGAGGAGTGCTCGGCTATTCTGCAGAACAAGCTTCCGCAGAAGAAAAAGGACCCAGGTAGTTTTACTATCCCGTGCTCTATTGATAAATTGCATGTAGAGAAGTCCTTGGCGGATTTAGGTGCTAGTATCAATGTGATTCCATATAAATTGTTCATGAAACAAGGCCTAGGCGAACCCCGTGCTACTAGGATGACCCTTCAATTAGCTGACAGATCTGTAGTGCATCCTAAAGGCATAGTGGAAGACCTTCTGGTTAAGGTTGGCAAATTCACATATCCTGTGGATTTTGTTATCCTGGACATCAGTGAGGACACAGAAGTGCCTCTTATACTGGGAAGGCCTTTCCTGGCCACCGCCAAGGCTCTCATAGATGTGCATGATGGGACCTTAGTTTTGAGGGATGACGAGGAGCGAATAACGTTTTCAGTTGCTGACACTATACCTGCTTCGTTACCTCTGCATGCTGTATCTCACCAGGAGCACGAGTCTGTCGTGTATCCTTCTGTGCTGCCTATTTTGCAGGACCCACCTCCCACACCTTCGCCGCCACTCCGGACCACTTCGTCATCAAAAGAACATCTCAAGGAGGAGTGGCGGCCGAAACTGCAGGCAGCTAAGCCTACTCGAAAGAGCGCCGGAGACCACTACGAGCTGGTCCCGCCCCCACCTTGGCCATCCGAGTATTCACTCGCTTGCATCCTGCCGGATGGCCAAGTCGAGCTGGCAAATGTAGGTGGCCACATTCGTCGCGTGCATGGCCACCATTTGAAGCTGTACCTCAAGAGCGATGTGGATCCGCTCTTGAAGGCACCTGATCCTCCACTTCCCTGAGCATCCATACTGGCGTCCAGCTAAAAGACGGTAAGGAAGCGCTTGTGGGGAGGCAACCCCACCGAGGTTTGCATTTTCTTACTCTTTTTCCTTTGATTTTTTGTGTTTTTGAGTCTTGAGACATTGATCCAGAGTCAAGTGTCGTTTTTGAGTGAAAACAGGTTGATTTCGGGGCTCCAGAATGTCTCACGGCCAGGTCCTCAACTTGCACGGCCGTGCGGAAATCCCCCCTTGGCCGTGCGAGCTCTCGGTAAAAAGCGCACGGCCAAAAGTGCACATGGCACGGCCATGCAGCTCAGCTTGGCCTGGCCGTGTGGCCGACACGGGCACAATTTGTCTCGCACGGCCGTGTGGAATTTTCACCCTGGCCGTGTGAACTCTCGGTAAAAGTCGCACGGCCAAATGTGCCAGGTGCACGGCCGTGCGAAGTCCTCGGCCAGGCCGTGTCGGCTTGCACGGGCAAAAGCACCCACTGCACGGCCGTGCGTGCCTGCCCGTGCGGCCGAGGCACGGCCTATAAATTTGGCCTGCACGGCCATTCTGGTCAGAAATCCCAAAAATCTCGCCGGAATCCTCTGCCCTCGCCGGAAAACCGCGACAAAACCACCTTTTTCGATTTTTTCGGCCACTTTGGGTCATTTTTTTCACCAAACCAACAACAAACCCACCCTTTCTACACCCAAAGCGGCATATCCCTCGATTTTGAGCGAGTTTGGGCGACGTTTTAGTCGCCGGAGGCGATTTCCGGCGAGGCTCCGACGAGCATTTCCGGCCAGTTTTACGGCGTTTCGTCGCTTCCATTGCCTTCCCCTCATCATCCCCTACACCTCTACTTGAGTCTCCAGGTTTGATTTTGCCCCTACCTATGTTAATTGTGGAGAATTGAGTGTGTAGGGTGCATGTTAGAGAACCTTATTGAATCATGTGATTTTTGTGAAATTGATTGAGGGGAATGCATGGAATGTGAATGAATTGTGTTGGGAAAAGTCCCCTTTGCTTGTTTGAGCCCTTGTGTGCAAGAATTTGGCCAATTTCATGCTTAACTTAATAGTGCACACAAGGTGTTCGATGAAATGCCTGTTTTCCATGCCATGTTGTGGCCACCGGTTGGGGCCCTTAATGATGTAGTTTGAGGGTGTATTTGCTATGGATGTGAACCTTGAGTTGCCTATTTTCTTGCGAATGTGCACCCCCACTCAGATTATGCTTGATTTATCGAGTTTGTGACCCCCGAACTATGGATGAAACCATGGTTAGGCTATTTTCTGTTCTTAAGTGTGGGGGTGTGCTTGACCTTTTTCTTTGGCTCTTTTGGTTCCACTTTGGGTTGTTGTTTTGCAGGGCAATAGCGACACCTAATCTCCAGCACCCGTTCATCTGGGATCTAAGGAGGGGCCCCACCGCAGAGCGCTTCAAGGAGGTCCTGGAAACCCCGTTTGGGTCACACCACTGCTGGTCCAAACGGTATTTTCGGCGATTGCACTGCTACGAGCAACTCTCCGCCGCCGTAGCCAACACCGCATGGCGCCGTCTGCTCATCCTCTGCGAGAAGGTCT
Source organism: Linum tenue (assembly GCA_946122785.1). Classification (NCBI taxonomy): domain Eukaryota; kingdom Viridiplantae; phylum Streptophyta; class Magnoliopsida; order Malpighiales; family Linaceae; genus Linum; species Linum tenue. The sequence continues at coordinate 39,454,659 of CAMGYJ010000008.1, forward strand.
ACTACGAGCCCGTGTGGGAGTTCTACACGACCTTCAAGCACAATTCCACGACCAATTGGCAGGACGGTACATCGGTCCAATTCAGGCTGGGCGGTGCCCACCGGTCCATGAGCTACCACGAGCTGGCCAAGGCTCTTGACCTCGACCTCGACGACCGTTCGGACTACATCACCGAGGTCAATGAGCCACCGGAGGTGGACTTCGGGAGGCTGTACACCAGCCTGGCTCGGCCAGGCCAGACGCGTCCTTTCCGGTCCGGGAGGACGAAGGCATCTACCCTGCGGCTCGACAACCGACTTCTCCACCACCTGCTGACGAAGTCTTACACCCCTGCAGGAGACAGTGCCAACGCCATCACGAAGAGGACCCTGTACTTCATCCATTCGATCCGCCAGCGCCACCATCCTCTCCACCTGGGTTCGGTGGTGGCCAAGACCTTCGAGAAGACTGCTACAGAGCTGAAGAGCCTCCACTGCGGCCCCCTCATCACCCGCCTGGCCACCTTCTTTGGCCTTTCACTGCAGGGGTGCACCGAGGAGGGGGACACCCTCATCTTTGGCAGCAAGACGATCGGGAAGATGCTGCTGTTGCGGGAGAGGAACGGTGTTCAATGGGTCGATGGGTTTCCGGAGCCTCCATCCCCGCGGAGCCCGAGCCAGAGGCCCAGCCAGAGGGCCAGGAGGGGCAGGCTGCTGATGAGGTAGATCCAGAGGAGGTGGATGCTGCTGCTGCTGCTAATGATCCACCACAGACTGACTTCCATTACGGGGGTAGCAGCTCCGCTTTCCAGGGCCAGGATTACTTCTCTCATCAGTTCGAGGAGCTGCGGATCCAGAACCAGCTGATCCTCGACCAGCAGATGCAGTTCCATCAGCAGTACGCGGCCGACCAGGCCGAGCACCGGAACAGGATGGCTGCTTATGACGAGCGACTGAACACGATCCAGACTCAGCAGAGCGTGACTCTCGCCCACATCGAGTGGGAGAAGCGCCGTTCACGGCGCATGCAGGAGGTTCAGCAGCACCTGCTCCAGCTGCTCCCGGGCGAGCAGCCTGTCTGGAGGACTCCCTGGGATGACTCCCCTCCACATGCCCCAGCTGACGGTGATGACGGTGCTGCTGGCGCTGCTGATGATGACGCGTTCATGAACGACATCGACCTCGATGATCTTGGCGACGAGTAGGCTGTACTCGTTGCCCGTCTCAGTGTGTTTTCTTTTTCGTTTTAGACTTTTGTGTGTTTGCTCCATGTGTGCGGAGCTTGAACTTAGTGTCGTTTGTTTTTGTTTTTGGTTTTCCTTTGTTTTTTATGTAGCCGTCTGGGCTAACACTTATCCCTAACGCACAGTGTGCTAGTGTGTTTCTGGTGTTCGATTTGTGCAGCATTGTCCACTCTCCCGTTTGTTTCTCGCTGACTGGTCCACTTCCAGTCCCCCAGCAGTGTTCTTATCCGGTAACATCGTTCCCCTTATCTTTCCCTCTACTCCATTGAGGGCAATGTCGTGCTTAAGTGTGGGGGGGGGGGTGCTTTGTATCGGTTGGAATATTTATTTGGGTGCTTGGAGCCTAGTCCGCTATCCGAATCTTACGATTTGAGGGCTCCAAGTACTGCTGTTTGATCATATTGGCACTGTGTTTTGATGGATGAATTGATTGGTTTTCGGATTAATGCATGACAACTTGTTTGCGACTTAGACAACCTATGATGAGGACTGAGATGTGCAGTAGAACGATGTAGGGGTTCAGTTTTTCAACTGTTTGCTTGCCAACTGTGACTTGGTCTGATTACTAGTTCTTGACAGTCGTTTATGCATCTAGTTCGGGGTATCAGAATGTGAGATAGAGCATATAGGTAGCCATGTGAGATTTGAGCCTGCTCGTTTCTTTCTTGTGCGATAGATCCCTCTTGCATGATGTGTAGCATTCACGTTGTCACTAGCTAATATGATGGGGGCATAGGATTAGCCCACGCTCAAAAACTGACTGTCCTGATGTGTCATATCCCCTAGTTAGCCCCTTTGAGCCGTGTGTTACCCTTTCTTTTGGTCTATAACGAAAAAATCACCCTTGTTGCATCTTTTAGAAGGTTCCACAGAGTGGTTTTTACATATTCTCTGCTGTTTCTGCTAAAGTCTATGTGAGTGTTGGAGGTAGTGCTTAAAAGTTGGGCAGGTGTTTGAAATTTGTGCGGGAGTGGTGGCTCTCTTAAGAAATGAAAAGAAAAATGAAAGTAGAACAAAGAAAAAATTGAAAGCAAAAGAGAGCCACTACCAAAAATCTGAATAATGCCCATTAAGTAGTGTTCTTAGCAGTCTGGCTTGGAAATGCTGATGTTTATGCCTCCTTCGCTCTTGTGTTCTTGAGATGTTGAGTAATGCAGATTAGCAGAAAGAAAATGCCGGTTTGTTTGACTGTGAGTGTGTGTTTGGAAAATGTGGAACCTTTTGCTATGAATACTTCCACCACCTAAAAGGCCTTTTCCCCATGTCCAAGACCCTAGCCAGTCATTTGAACCTGTGTCTAAGACCTCCTGATTAGTTAGTGGTGACACCCCATATGTGAACTCTAGCATTTAGAGGCTGCCATCATGGTGAAGAGATGATAGGGATTGAGAGAAATAGCATTCGCATCTTTCGCATCAAATTGTCCTGACCCCACTGGTCGAGAGTGAGTGATTCATTTTCATTTTCTATATGCTCTTATACCCCGGTGAGGACCTAGATTGCTCGGTCACTATTCTGATGTCTTGAGTTGGATGCATGAGTTGACTGTTTTGAGTAAGTGGTTGAATCAAGTCTAGGTTGGCCAGTGAACAGAAGGGAGACTCTTCCTTTACTCGATTTGCTGCACTCGAATGTCCTTTGGGCTGGTTGTCCAGGTTGTTATTGAGGTTGTTCATGTATTGATGTTTGAAAACCAGTGCGATTCACGTGTTCTGTGCCTTTATGACTTGTCCCCAATGTTGGTTGATTGAAATATGTAAGCTTACCTGGTGTCTGACTTGGTTTGCTTGGGGACAAGCAAACGGTTAAGTGTGGGGGAGTTTGATAGACCGTTATTTACACATGTTTTTACCCTCGTTCTTACATTGTTTGAGGTATTGATTCTCGTGTTTTAGGCCGATTTCACGCTAGGTTGTGCTTGTTTGTGATATTTCAGGTCCTAGTACGTGAATGAAGGCTTGGGAGCGAGTCTGGGGTCGATTGGACGAAGATCGGACGAATGGCGAGGTTTCAAGGAAGCTGCACGGGCAGACCAGGGAGACGCACGGCCGTGCAAAGTGCAACCCCTGGCCGTGTGGTTTTTGCCGACGCCGAGCACGGGCTGGATGGAAACCCTACACGGCCGTGCACCCTAGCCGTGTGAGAAGCCTGAGGTCGAACTAAACGACACGCTGCGTTTTGAGCCGCACGGCCAAGTGGATGATCTGCACGGCCGTGCGGCCTGGCCGTGCGAGTCGGGAAATCCTGGTTTTAGAGCCTATTCCGAACCAAAGTGGGGGAATCGTGTTTTCAGAGCAAAAACAGAGCCCTAGAGAGAGAAAGTACGAAGAACACATCCTAGAAGCTGTCTTAGAGCTGGATTTCATCGAATCGAGCTTGGAGATCGTCATAGGAGTGGAAAATCATCGTCCCGGAGCAGATTTTCCTCATCGTTATGAGTATGACTAATCCGATTACTGTTTTCTCTTCTCTCTCTATGGAGTAGAACCCTTCTCTCACTTGGGTATGAAGAACCCTAGTTCCTTGTGTTAGGGATTTGATTGTAATGACTTGGGATGATATTACTGTTTGATTTTAATCGAATGATGCATGTTTATTGAATTGATTGGAGTCTGATCATCTTCTCTCGATTTCTGCTGCAACCTGAGATAGATAGAACCTTATTAGGTTGTTAGAGCCTCTTCATTCGATAGTAGGAGATTGGATATACGAGAGTTAGCCAGTTTACTGCTTTGTACTGGAATTCAATTCCAGTAGTGGAGTTCTGTGTTCATAGCCTCAGCTTTCTATCCCGGTGAAGACTAGTCGTCTGCCGGGAAGTTAGACTGAGAGGGCTTGGTCAGCTTAAGAGATTCCAAGCTACTGTCGGATCTTCCGCAGTCTAATCAACAGTAAATCAACCCAGGGAATTACAATTGAACCTAACTAAGGGGCTAGGGGGACTCAATCCCGGGTGACTCTTGTCTGCTTTAGAAAACTGAACAATTTCCTTGCTTTCTTGCTGCTTTTGCTTTTAAACAACAATCACTCGAACTAGTTTGCTAGATAATAGAGAATCACGGAGTAAGCAGTAGATCTAGACCCCGGGTTGATAATTAAACTTGCCTGTTACTGCATTCCCGGACTGCGATTACACTTGGTCGCAGTTTGGTGTTGTGTTTTTGGCGTGTCAGGGAGCAACACCTAGGTGAAGCCTTCTCAATTAGTGTCAAATCCATTTTACCTTTGCAAAGCAATTTACCTTTAGACCTTTATTTCACCAAAACTAATTCGCTAGATAATGTTTCAAACAGTCGAAGTAGCGGTACATGGGCCAGCCCGGGTCAATATTTAAACATACTTTACCTATATTGCACTCCATCTAAGGTTTATACTTGGACCCTTAGGTGGGATTTTCTTGTGATAGTTAGAGCGAGTCATATATAGGGGACTCACATCAACCATCCTGCAAAAACATAAAAAAACATACAACAATACATGGAAACATTCATCATCTTAATTCATTGGGGGTAAAATAAACTTAGAATTCCACTACGGTCCTTATGCCTTTGAAGGCTTTTCACAAGACCGGATTTTAAAAATTTAAGCATAACAATGATCGAAACACATCAGACATGGTTCTAGGCGATTCAAGGTTTAGCAAACTAACACTATCAAACTCGAACCATGCCTCGATGGCCACCAATCACCATTCACAAAAGTGGATTCAACTTAACATTCAAACATTGCACTTAGTAAGCAATTCGCTCAATTTATCACAATTCATGCAAAACGAGCCCATCAAGGATCAATCAAGTAAACATGCACATCATTCATCATTCAAACTTACCTATTCGACAACCCCCTCGCCTCATTTTATCCATTCAAGCAAAATTAAATTGATTCTCCTCACCTAAGAACTCTAACCCAATTCTCCAAAATGACAAAGTAAATGCTTGAAACAGATCTAGAGATGGAAGTAAGGTGGAAAAGGAAGTTGAGGAGGAGGCAATGGTGCCGAAAAATCCAAGAAAAACAGCCCTGAGTGGCTCGCTGGAGTGTCACTGGAGACTCGTCGGAAATCGCCCACCCCGGAAAAATTTGATCCAAATTGGTTCAAAACTTAGGCGAAGGGGCGCCTGGAGGTGGGGATTATGGTACGAGTTTTGGTTTTTAAAATAGGTGGCCGGAAGTCGACGAAAACCACGATTTTCGACGAGTTTCAGAGGATTCCCGGCTATGGGGGCAGCCTGATGTTGAAGAAGAAGGGTTCAAGCCCTTAAATAGCCTGAGCCTGAGGTTCATGGGCGGAGGCTTCTGTTCACGGTTGCTAAGACCGTGAACATAACTCCCCGACAGTGATCTCGGGCAAAAACGATGTGTTTCAATTTTTTCTAGAGTGCCCTCATTCACGGTCTCCACCCTATTATAATGGTCGCTAAGACCGTTATAATGGAGCTAAAATCGTGAAACTAAGTAAAAACAAGGCATTTCCAAAATTTCAAAACGCGACCTAATCAACCGTGCCCCTAATTTAAACACACTCAAAACTAATCAAACAGACCAACAACAGGTTTATCCACTTGAAACTCTTTACGCAATCACAAAAAGAGAATATAAGGAAAAGAAAACAAACCGATGTAGGCTTGGCCTCCTCAAGAAGCGCTAGTTTAACGTCACTAGCTCGACTTTGCAGATCTATCATGCTTGAGAGCGTGAAGCCACCGAGAGGGGATCTGCCACGTCTCGGGGTGAGGTTTGTCCACCTCCGTACTTAAGCTCCATAGGATGGCCCTCTTTGCCAATTACCTTCGCTTTTCCCTTATCCTTCTTGCAGACATAAGCGCGACTCATCTTTCCTCTCCATGATCCTTTTTTCTTCCTCCGAGGTTGATACCCTCCTCAATTTCCTGTTTCGTGTTACCACAAGGAACAAGAGTAATAGTGGGGTTCGCCTTGTGAAGCTCACCTCCACTTCCAATCATACCACTCGAGTCCATTTCCTTCACATCACCATTCTTAGCCTTAGGATCAAGTGAAAAAGTGAGTTTCTCATCTCCATCTCTCAAAATTAGAGTTCCCTCATTAACATCGAATGTGGCCTTGGCGGTGGCAAGGAAGGGATGCCCTAGTATGAGTGGCATATTTGAATCTTCACTGATATCAAGGATAACGAAATCCGTCGGATAATAGAATTTTCCAACTCGCACTAAGACGTCCTCACAATACCTCTAAGACTAATGACAGAGCGAATCGGCCAGTGTGACACTAAGGCCTAGTAGTCTTTAATTCACCCACATGCAACTTTCTAAAAAGCTTGTAAGGCATCACATTAATGCTTGCTCCTAATTCCGCCAAGGATTTTTCTATATGTTGATTTCCGATGGAAAGAGGTATAGTAAAAGTACCTGGATCTGGTTGCTTTTTAGGAAACTTGTTGAGGATTAAGGCGGAGCACTCCTCGCCTAAGTGACATTGCCGAGGTCTTCATATTTTGGGTTCTTGGCAAGAAGCCCCTTGAGGTAATTGGCATACCATAGCATGTGCACCATGGATTTCAAGAACGGAATGGTGATGTGGAGCATCTCCATGAATCCACCACATTTCTCCTTCAATCGGTCCTTGTGCATCCTCGTGGGGAAAGGGAGAGGAGGCTTGTACTCAGCCACTTGTGGTGGCGTCAACAATGCCTTCTTTGGCGCTTCTTTCTTTTCTCCCACGTCTTCTTGATCATTGGTCGTTGGAGGAGTCTTCTCTTCCTCTCATTCATTTCGTTAGCCACAACTTTCGCGGTCACCTTCCCACTCCTTATAAGAATGGAATTGCAGCCATCATTTTGATATTTGGGTTGGCAATAGTTTGATAGGGTAGGGCTCCCCTTGGTCTCTCGGTGAGGATCCCAACAAGATTACCAATTTGCACCTCCAAGTTTTGATGGCTTGCTTGATGGCTTCTCAATCCCGCCTCAACTTAAGTAAACTTTGTTGTTGCCACATCCATAAATTGCTCAATCTTCTCAAACTTTTGAGTGCTCGTGCTCAAGAAGGTGGTCACTAGTGTCTAGGTCTTCAAGTTGTGAAAACTTATCGGGTTGTTGTTGGAACCCTTGACCACCGTAAGTTTGGAATGGTTGCTGGAAGTTAGAGCCTTGAAATTGCGACCTTTGTTGAATGAAAGGAGGCCTTGGTTGATAATTCCCTGTCGGTCCTTGGAAACCGGGTGTCTTGGGTTGGTAGGAGAGGACCAAGAGAAATTGGGATGCTTGATTCCTTCATCACTTGACAATAGCGGTTGTGTCTCCTAGCATTGGAGATGAAACTCACTTGCTCCTCGGGGGTGCTTGATTCCTTCATCACTTGACAATCCACAATTTCATGATTGGTACTAAACACCAATCGCAAGACATCAAAGGTTTCTTCCCTTTCTTCTTGTCTTCCTAAAGCGCATCAATCAAGCGGTCAAGCTTCACTTCAAGTGGACCACTCTCTCCTACAGTTTGCACTCCTCTTTCGGTACTCTTCTTACCACTCCTCGTCAAACCCCAACAATACCCTTTTGTCTCCATGTCCTCGAGCAACTCGATCACTTCGGGTGGAGTCTTGTTCATCAACTTCCCTTGAAATAAAGAGTCGATGATAATCTTGTCCTCTTGGTGGACACCGCCATGGAAGGTCTCGATCCGAAATTTCTCCTCGATTCCATGGTGTGGGCATTGGAGGAAGTAATAAGAGAATCTCTCCCATGCATCCCTCAACGACTCATCCTCCTCTTGCTCGAAATGAGTGATCTTCTTAAGCCACTCCGCCATCCTGGAAGGAGGAAAATATCGAGTCATAACCTTGTTGACCAAGTCATCCCACGAGATGATCGAGAGAGTCGGTCTATTGTTGAGCCACCGAGACGCAATCCACGCAAGAGAGTAGGGAAATAGTCTCAACTTCAAAGTGTCTCGGTGACCCCATTTATCTTCAAACTTCTCGCAAGCTCGATGAACCTCTAGACATGCTCCCATGAAGACTCATTGCTAAGCCCGTGAAACAATGCATTATTTTCGATCATGGTGATGAGGGCGGGTTTGATCTCAAAATTATTGGCGGACATGGTGGATGCCAAATAGTAGGTTGAAAATCCGCCGCCCATGGAGCCATATAGTAGCCCATGGTCCTCGGTGCTCCTCCGCTCTCGCTTGAGCTCCTTGATTAGCCGCCATCTCGGCTTCACTTCCTTCCTCTTCGGATTCAACTTCTTCCTTAACTAAAACTTCTTCAACTTGGGGAACAACTTGTGGTTGTCCCCTCTCCTCTATCCTTCTTCTTGCTTCCGCTAGCTCCCTCTCACGAGCCAAGAGTCGGAGAGTGCGCTAGAGATTCTCGTCTAGTGGCGCCAAAGGTGTCGGATTACTCTGGGTCATACACCTTCCTACAAACACTCAAAAGACCACAACTCGTCTAACACAAGCAAGATTCAAACACACAAAAGCGAAAAGTAAAGCTAAATTAACACCAAACAATATTTTCAAAATAATGGACCGTTTGGTCCCCAACAACTGCACCAAAAACTTGAGTTGTCCCTAATATCACAACAAAACTCCCAATTAAGACCCAAATATAAACCTTAATTGGGTGCAATATAGGGCAAGTATGTTTAAATATCAACCCGACCCAGTCAATGTACCCCTACTTCGATTGTTTGCAACATTATCTAGCGATTGGTTTTTGGTGAAAACAACCATCTATAGCTAAAACGTTTGGAAAATTAAATGAATTTGACACTAATTGAGAAGGTTTCACCTGGGTCTTGCTCCCCATAGCTAGCAATTATGACTTGTCGAACACGTGTGGTAAGGAGGTTGTAAACCGTAGGGAAGTGCAACAAGTGAACAAACGACACTCTCTCGGTCAATAGGTAGATTCAAGCCACCAAAGTAGCTCTCTTGGCCTATTGACTAAGGTTTTCCAAGACATCACCCTCGAATTGGAGTTCGGACGGCGAAATTACAACCAACCCTGGGTGTTAATACGAACAAAGAGGGTTGCCCTACATTAACCTAGATAGGAGACAAGATGTGCCTAAGAAAACCCAACTTTGCAAGCCTATTTCAAAGAAAGGGGGTTTCCTCTCTACCTAGGTTAGAATAGGAAATAGATCGATAGGGAAACACACAACACAATCTTGCATGAAAATACCTACAAATTCATATTAAGTCACATCCACACACAAATCATTCAAGCCATACAAACATTCACATAATCGTAGCTAGGGTTTACAAACACCCAGTTGGAAGAAGGGACTACTCCATGCTAGGAGAAGGGAAACACAAGAGAGAAGAAGAGAGAAACTGACACGCCAAAACACAACACCAAACTGCGACCAAGTGCAATCGCAGTCCGGGAATGCAGTAACAGGCAAGTTTAATTATCAACCCGGGGTCTAGATCTACTGCTTACTCCGTGATTCTCTATTATCTAGCAAACTAATTCGAGTGATTGTTGTTTAAAGCAAAAGCAGTAAGAAAGCAGTAAATGGTTCGGTTTTCAAAAGCAGGTAAGAGTCACTCGGGATTGAGTCCCCCTAGCCCCTTGTTAGGTTCAATAGCAATTCCCTGGGTTGATTTACTGTTGATTAGACTGCGGAAGATCCGTCAGTAGCTTGGAATCTCTTAAGCTGACCAAGCCCTCTCAGTCTAACTACCCGGCAGACGACTAGTCTTCACCGGGATAGAAAGCTGAGGCTATGAACACAGAACTCCACTACTGGCGTCAAGAACACCAGTACAAAGTAGTCCACTGGCTAACTCTCGTATAGCCAATCTCCTACTATCGAATGAAGAGGCTCTAACAACCTAATCAGATTCTATCTATCTCAGGTTGAAGCAGAAATTGAGACAAGCTGATCAGACTCAAATCAATTCATGAAACATGCGTCATTCGATTAAAATCAAACAATAATATCATCCCAAGTCATTACAATCAAATCCCTAACACAAGGAACTAGGGTTCTTCATACCCAAGTGAGAGAAAGGTTCTACTCCATAGAGAGAGAAGAGAAAACAAGAATCGGATTAGTCATACTCATAACGATGAGGATAATCTGCTCCGGGACGATGATGTTCACTCCTATGACGATCTCCAGGCTCGATTCGATGAAATCCAGCTCCAAGACTTTCTAGGATGAGTTCTTCGCACTTTCTCTCTCTAGGGCTCTGTTTTTGCTCTCAAAACGCGATTCTCCCACTTTTGGCTCGGATTAGGCACTAAAACCGGTCTCCCCGAGTTGCACGGGCAGGTGCACGGCCGTGCACCACACCATTCTGGCCGTGCACCCTCAAAACGCACCGTTTCATTTATTAGCTCAGCCTTCTTGCACGGCCAGGCGCACGGCCGTGCAAGCCTGGATTGTGCCCGTGCATGGCCTCGGCGAGGCGCACGGCCAAATGGCTCAGTGCACGGCCGTGCAGCCTCCTGGTCTGCCCGTGCACTCCTCCAAAAGCTCGCCCTTCGTCCGTTCTTCGTCCAATCGACCCCAGACTCGCTCCTAAGCCTTCATTCACGTACTAACCTGAAATAACACAACAAGCACAACCTAGCGTGAAATCGGCCTAAAACACGAGAATCAACACCTCAAACGGTGTAAGTATGAGGGTAAAAACATGTGTAAATGACGGTCTATCAAACTCCCCCACACTAGCACACTGGTGTTAGGGATAAGTGTTAGCCCAGACGGCTACATCAAAACACAAATGAAAAACCAAAAACAAAAAACAACCGACACTAAGTCCAAGCTCCGCACACATGGAGCAAACACTCAAAAGTCTTAAAAAAACAAAAACAAACACACTGAGACGGGCAACGAGTACAGCCTACTCGTCGCCAAGATCGGTGAAGTCGATGTCATCCATGAATGCATCATCACCAACAGCGCCAGCCGCGCCGTCATGTGGAGGGGAGTCGTCCCAGGGAGTCCTCCAGACCGGTGGATCGCCCGGAACCAGCTGAAGCAGGTGCTGCTGAACCTCCTGCATGCGCCGGGAACGGCGCTTCTCCCGCTCGATATGGGCGAGAGTCACGCCCTGCTGAGCCTGGATCGCGTCCAGCCTGTGGCGGTACTCGGCCTGATCTGCCGCGTACTGTTGCTGGAACTGCATCTGCTGGTCGAGGAGCAGCTGGTTCTGTATCCTCAGCTGCTCGAACTGCTGGGTGAAGTAGTCCTGGCCCTGGAAAGTGGAGCTGCCACCCCCAAAATGGAAGTCAGTCCGTGGGGGATCATCAGCAGCATCCGCAGCAGCATCCACAGTAGCCTCCACCTCATCGGGGTCCACCTCCTCGTCAGCCTCCTCGTCGGGCTCCGCGGGGGCAGGGGGCTCCGGAAATCCCTCGACCCACTGAACACCGTTCCTCTCCCTCAACAACAGCATCTTCCCGATCGTCACAGCGCCAAAGATGGGGGTCTCCCCCTCCTTGGTGCACCCCTGCAGGGAGAGGCCGAAGAATGTAACCAGGCGGGTGATGAGGGGGGCGCAGTGGAGGCTCTTCAGCTCCTTGGCCGTCTTCTCGAATGTCGTGGCCACCACCGAACCCAGGTGGAGAGGATGGTAGCGCTGTCGGATCGAGTCGAGGAAGTACAGGGGCCTCTTCGTGATGTGGCCGGAGCTGTCATATGTAGGAGTGTAAGACTTCCCCAGCAGGTGGTGGAGAAGTCGGTACTCGATCTGCAGGGTAGAGGCCTTCGTCCTCCCAGACTTGAAAGGACGCGTCTGGCCAGGCTGAGCCAGGCTGGTGTACAGCCTCTTGAAGTCCACCTCCGGCTCTTTAAGCTCGGTGACGTACTCCCGACGGTCGTCGAGGTCGAGGTCGAGAGCCTCAGCCAGCTCGTGATAGCTCAAGGATCGGGGGACCCCACCCAGCCTGAATTGAACGGCTGTACTATCATGGTACCTGGTCGTGGAGTTGTGCTGGAAGGTGGTGTAGAACTCCCACACCGGCTCGTTGTAGACCGTCTCGCAGATCTGTAACAGACAGCGCCATGCAGTGTTGGCGAGCACGGCGGAAATCTGGTTGTAGCAGTGCAATCGCTGAAACTCCCGTTTGGACAAGCAATGGTGGGCGCCAAACGGGGTTTCCACGACCTGCTTGAAGCGCGCTGCGGTGGGACCCCTCCTGAGATCCCGGATGAAAGGGTGCTGGAAATTAGGTTGTGCCATCGCCCTGCAAAACAACAACCCAAAGTGGAACCAAAAGAGCCAAAGAAAAGGTCAAGTCCACCCCCACACTTAAGAACAGGAAGTAGCCGAACCATGGTTTCATCCATAGTTCGGGGGTCAAAAACTCGATAAATCACGCATAAACCGGGTGGGGGTGCACATTCACAATAAAGTAGGCAACTCAAGGTTCACATCTATAGCAAAAACACCCACAAACGACATCATTAAGGGCCCCAACCGGTGGCCACAACATGGCATGGACAACAGGCATTTCATCGAACACCTTGTGTGCACTATTAAGTGAAGCATGAAATTGGCCAAAGTCTTGCACACAAGGGCTCAATCAAACAAATGGGACATTGCCCAACATAATTCAATCACATCCCATGCATTCCCCTCAATCAATTTCACACAAATCGCATGATTCAAAAAAGATCTCTAACATACACCCTACACACTCAATTCTCCAAAATTAACAAAGTTAGGGATAGTGAAACTCCCTGGATCTTTTCGCTTCTCTGGTAGTTTGTTCTGCAGGATGGCAGAACACTCCTCGTTTAGCATCACCGTAGACAGCTCCCCAAGCTTCCTCTTGTTGGTGAGGAGATCCTTCATGAACTTGGCATACTTGGGCATCTTCGATAATGCCTCCACGAAGGGCATGCTAATATTCACCTGCTTCAGCATTGCCATGAATTTGGCAAACTCAGTCTCCAGTCGGTCTTTGTGCAACCGAGTAGGAAAGGGAAGCTGTGGTACATACTCCTTCACCACTGGTTGCGGTGTAGGAGCAGGCACCTCAACCTCCTTCTCCATGTCTTCCTGATTAGCTGGAAGTGCTGAAGCAGGGGTCTCTTTCTCCGCTGCCCGACCAGGTGAATCGGCAGTCACCTTGCCACTCCTGGTTGTGATGGCACTGCAGTTTTCATCCTGGTTCTGCGGGTGAGGGATGGTCTGACCAGGCAAGGTACCTGGTGTCCGTCGAGCAACAGCCTGGGCAACACCACCAAGCTGGGTCTGTATATCTCGCAGCACAGCCTGCGTGTTTCTCTGACCAGCTTCCAGCTCCAAGAACTTGCCAGAAGCTTTCTCCATGAACTGCTCCATGTTATTGAATTTACTCGCACTGGAGGAGGCCAGAGAACCCACCAGATCTCTCAGTTCCGCCATCGGGTCAACCTGTGCTGGGGCTGCCCCTGCCTGTGGAAATGGTCGTGCCTGCGACTGAGGTGGAACTGGCCCCTGTCTGGGCTGGTAGAGTGGCTGCTACTGCTGCTGAAATTGCCCCTGTCTGGGCTGGTATGGAGGCCTCTGGAAACCGGGAGGTCCCTGGGGAGCTGGTGGTCTGGGATTTGGCCCAGCCCAAGAAAAGTTAGGATGCTGGCGCCACCCCTCATTATAGGTGTTGCTGTAGGGGTCAAAGCGCCTGGCATTCCCGATGAAATCCACCTGCTCCTGGGGAGTGGACGACTCCCTCATAGCCTGACAGTCCTCCACGGTGTGATGAGAGCTCTCACACCACTGGCAGTGCATCGCCTGCGGCTGTCCGGTACCTGCAATCAAACCAGAACGATCGATAGCTGAAACCAGCTTCGATACCACCTGCACCAGATCAGATGACTGGGTGCCCACAGCATGCACACCCCTTCCAGGTGCTCGTCTCGATCTCCTGGCAGTGCCCCAGTCATAACCGTTCTCCGCCATCTCCTCAAAGAGTTGATTCAGCTGTGGCGGGGTTTTGGTCAGCATGTTCCCGCCACAAACCGAATCGATCAGCTGCTTGTCCTCCGGGAAGAGGGCGTGATAGAAAGTGCCCACCTTAAACGCATCATTGAAACCATGGTTGGGACACCTGAGAAAGAGGCTGGTGTACCTCTCCCAAGCATCCCTAATGGTCTCATCCTCATCCTGAGAAAAATGTGTAATCTGCTTCTGGAGATCAGCTGTCTTGGATGGAGGATGGTAGCGGGTGAGGAACTTGTCCGCCAGGTTGGCGAACGTGGTGATGGAGCCCGGAGGTCGAGTGTCTAGCCACTCCTTGGCTTGCCCCTCCAGAGTGAATGGGAAGTACCTCAGCTGGATGGCATCTGCTGGTACCCCATTGATCTTGATTCCATCGATGAGCTCGTGGAATCGCCTGAGATGTGATCGAGGGCACTCTCCCTCCTTACCACGGAACACCACTGAACCGCGCAGCATGGTGATCACGGAGGTGCTCACCTCAAAGTTGTTGGCTGGGACCTGAGGGTGTTGAATAGGTGACCTCATGTCCGCAGCCCTAGCGGTCCAGTAGGATCCCATGGTCTGCTCCCCGGGGATCAGATCGTTGTTCTGCGGATCCCCCATCTCGCCTTCTTCTTCTTCTTCTCCTAACTGCAGCTGTGACAGCGCCTCCTCCGCAGCCAGTCGCGCCTTTAGAGCCCGCTTGAAGTTCCTACAAGTTCGTTCAAGCTCCTGGTCTAATGGTAGTAGATCTCCCGACTGGCTACGGGTCATGCACTACCTGCACACAATCAATAGAAGCAACCCGTGAAGGCACACAGGTGGAAGAGATAAAATGCAGTAAATAAAAGCTAGAGTAACAAATTATCACGTTTCCCCAATAACCTAGAGGGGTCCCCGGCAACGGCGCCAAAAACTTGACACGCCAAAACACAACACCAAACTGCGACCAAGTGCAATCGCAGTCCGGGAATGCAGTAACAGGCAAGTTTAATTATCAACCCGGGGTCTAGATCTACTGCTTACTCCGTGATTCTCTATTATCTAGCAAACTAATTCGAGTGATTGTTGTTTAAAGCAAAAGCAGTAAGAAAGCAGTAAATGGTTCGGTTTTCAAAAGCAGGTAAGAGTCACTCGGGATTGAGTCCCCCTAGCCGCTTGGTTAGGTTCAATTGCAATTCCCTGGGTTGATTTACTGTTGATTAGACTGCGGAAGATCCGTCAGTAGCTTGGAATCTCTTAAGCTGACCAAGCCCTCTCAGTCTAACTACCCGGCAGACGACTAGTCTTCACCGGGATAGAAAGCTGAGGCTATGAACACAGAACTCCACTACTGGCGTCAAGAACACCAGTACAAAGTAGTCAACTGGCTAACTCTCGTATAGCCAATCTCCTACTATCGAATGAAGAGGCTCTAACAACCTAATCAGATTCTATCTATCTCAGGTTGAAGCAGAAATTGAGACAAGCTGATCAGACTCAAATCAATTCATGAAACATGCGTCATTCGATTAAAATCAAACAATAATATCATCCCAAGTCATTACAATCAAATCCCTAACACAAGGAACTAGGGTTCTTCATACCCAAGTGAGAGAAAGGTTCTACTCCATAGAGAGAGAAGAGAAAACAAGAATCGGATTAGTCATACTCATAACGATGAGGATAATCTGCTCCGGGACGATGATGTTCACTCCTATGACGATCTCCAGGCTCGATTCGATGAAATCCAGCTCCAAGACAGCTTCTAGGATGAGTTCTTCGCACTTTCTCTCTCTAGGGCTCTGTTTTTGCTCTCAAAACGCGATTCTCCCACTTTTGGCTCGGATTAGGCACTAAAACCGGTCTCCCCGAGTTGCACGGGCAGGTGCACGGCCGTGCACCACACCATTCTGGCCGTGCACCCTCAAAACGCACCGTTTCATTTATTTGGAGCTCAGCCTTCTTGCACGGCCAGGCGCACGGCCGTGCAAGCCTGGATTGTGCCCGTGCATGGCCTCGGCCAGAGGCGCACGGCCAAATGGCTCATGTGCACGACCGTGCAGCCTCCTGGTCTGCCCGTGCACTCCTCCAAAAGCTCGCCCTTCGTCCGTTCTTCGTCCAATCGACCCCAGACTCGCTCCTAAGCCTTCATTCACGTACTAAGACCTGAAATAACACAACCAAGCACAACCTAGCGTGAAATCGGCCTAAAACACGAGAATCAACACCTCAAACGGTGTAAGTATGAGGGTAAAAACATGTGTAAATGACGGTCTATCATAGAGCTGATATTCCGATTCAAGTCACATCAACAAATCTCCACCTTGACTTGAATCTTCTTCCTCTGAAATCTCTGATGTACTCTGCTCCTTCTCTCTCTCCCGCCATCAATGCCCTGTAGGGCGGAGTCACCCACTCAAGACATTCAGCAAGTCCAAGCAGTGTTGGAACTTGCCATGTGGAACCGGCTTCGTGAACATATCAGCAGGATTATCCGCGGTGCCAACCTTCTTCACCTTAATCCTCTTCTCTGTCCTCAAGAAATGATACCTCACGTTGATGTGCTTAGTCCTCTCATGGTGGACTTGATCATTGGCCAAACATATTGCACTCAAACTATCGCAATACACTACTGCCTGATCATGATGTAGACCCAGATCACCAACCAGTCCCTTCAACCATATTCCCTCCTTAGCAGCTTCTGTCAACGCCATATACTCTGCCTCAGTAGTAGACAATGTCACCGCCGACTGCAGTTGCCTTCCAGCTCACTACAGAACTCCCAAGAGTGAATACATAACCGGTCATCGATCTCCTCGTGTCAACATCTCCAGCATAGTCCGAGTCAGAATACCCAGACACCAAGCACTCTGTATCACTTCCGAAGCTAATCCCCACATCAGGTGTACCCTTAAGGTACCGGAAGATCCTCTTCACAGCCTGCCAATGCTCCTTCCCAGGTTGTATCATAAACCTGCTGACAACACTAACAGCATGTGCAAGATCAGGTCTAGTGCATACCATAGCGTACATCAAGCTACCTACTGCACTAGCATATGGGACTCTCGACATGTACTCCTTCTCAGCCTCTGACTGCGGTGCATAAGCTGAGGATAGATGAACATTTGAAGCACTAGGAGTATTTAAGGGCTTTGCTGAAGACATGCCAAACCTCGACAGTATCTTCTGGATGTAGCTCTTCTGTGACAAGAAAAGCTTCTTCTTCGACCTGTCCCTGTAAATCTCCATACCCAAGATCTTCTGAGCAGCTCCCAAATCCTTCATCTCAAACTCAGCACTGAGAAGCCCCTTTAACTTCTGGATATCAGACTTTGACCTCGCAGCTATGAGCATATCATCCACATACAGAACTAGATATATCATCGAACCATCCTCTGCCTTGCTGTGATATACACAACAATCATATGGACTTCTGTTGTAGCCCAGCTCAAGCATGTAACTGTCAAATCTCTTGTACCACTGCCTCGGAGATTGCTTAAGTCCATACAAGGACTTCTTCAGCTTACAAACATAGTCTTCTTTTCCCGGAACCTCGAATCCTTCTGGCTGAGTCATGTAAATTTCTTCCTCCAACTCTCCATGTAGGAAAGCTGTCTTCACGTCTAGCTGCTCGAGCTCCAAGTCATAATGTGCCACTATTGCTAGTAGCACTCTGATCGAAGTATGTCTGACCACTGGTGAGAAAATCTCATTGTAGTCAACTCCTTCCCTCTGCGAGAAGCCTCGTGCAACCACCCGAGCTTTAAATTTCATGCCCTCTTTAGAAGTGATTCCTTCCTTCTTCTTGTAGATCCACTTGTTTGTAACAATCTTCCTTCCCTGTGGTCGTTTGACTAGCTCCCAAGTCTGATTCCTGTCATGGGATTCCATCTCATCTCCCATTGCGGCAAGCCACTGATCAGCTTCACCACCCGAAACTGCTTCTCTATAGGACTGTGGCTCTCCTGCATCCACTTCCTCAGCAACCTGAAATGAATACGCCACCATGTCCTCGAAGCCATACCTCTGTGGAGGTACTCCTGCAGTCGCTCTCTTCGGTCTACCGGAAGCAATAGACTGTTTAGCTCGTGCACTGGACTCTGAAGTTTCTGGCTCTGCAGAGACATCCTCATCATGTTGATCTTCTCCACCTTGGTGCTCAAACTCACTCTCATTGAGAGTTTGCAGCTCCACCTGCTTATCAACATTCCTGCTACCTTCAACAACAGTAACCTTCAACATGGGGTTAAACATAGACTTCTCATCAAATATCACATTTCTACTAAGTATAACTCGATGCTCAGAAGGTGACCAGACTCGAAATCCCTTAACTCCATCTCCGTAACCCACAAATACACCCTTCTTTGCCCTTGGGTTCAGTTTACCCTCATCCACATGATAATAAACAGGACACCCAAAAACTTTCAGTGAAGAGTAATCAGCAGGCTTACCATACCACACTTCATAAGGAGTCTTACACTCGATACCTGTGTGAGGTCCACGGTTGATCAGGAAGCACGCCATGTTTACTGCTTCTGCCCAGAATCTTCTCTCTAGTCCAGCATTAGAGAGCATGCACCGTGCTCTCTCCAACAATGTCTGGTTCATCCTTTCTGCAACGCCATTCTGCTGGGGTGTATCTCTAACAGTCCGATGACGGGCAATCCCTTCATCCTTGCAGAATTCGTTGAACTCAGAACTGCAGAACTCCAGACCATTGTCCGTTCGCAGCTTCTTGATCTTCTTCCGGTCTGATTCTCCACCAATGTCTTCCACTGCTTGAACTTCGTGAAAGCCTCACTTTTCTGCTTCATCATGAAAATCCAAGTAAATCTCGAATAATCATCAATAATAGACAGAAAATACCTGCTGCCTCCAATGGATTCAACTCGTGAAGGACCCCAACAGTCGGAGTGGAGGTAATCCAGTATCCCCTTCGTCCGGTGGATACCCTTCTTGGGAAACTTGCTGCGATGTAGCTTCCCAAACACACAATGCTCACAGAATTCCAAATTCTGCACCTTGTGCCCGCAAAGAAGATCCCTCTTCGATAGAACTTGCATCCCCGTTCACTCATATGCCCCAGTCTCATGTGCCAGAGAGTGGTCATATCTTCCTGTTGAACCTGAGACGATGCAACTGCAGCAGAACCAGACAACACAGACCCTTGTAATGCATACAAGGTCCCACGCTTCACGCCCTTCAGTACCTTCCTTGAACCTTGCAGACATACACAACTCCACCTTTTCCTTTGAAGCTGAAACCCTTGCTGTCGAGTAGACTCAAGGAGATCAGGTTCTTTGTCATTCGTGGAACATGCCTGACATCATTCACGGTACAGAACGAACCATCATGTGTCCGAACCTTTATGGACCCGATTCCAACAACCTTGCAGACAGCTCCATTAGCCATGACCACGTTACCACCATCTATCTGCTCGTAGGTTGTGAAGCAATCCCTGTTCGGAGACATATGGTATGAGGCTGCAGTATCCAGAAACCACACATCACCACGATGTGCCTTCTCATCTACAGCCAAGGCGAGATCGTCTTCAGAACTGTTGTCCACTTCTGCCACGGCAACTGAACCTTGTTTCTTCTGTTGCCCTCTTCTCTTGGGACAGTTGTACTTCCAATGCCCCACTTCCTTACAGTTGTGACAAGCATCACCTGGCTGTGGACCGGGACCCTTGGAATTCTTGCTCGAATTCCCTTTACCAGATTTCTTCTTTCCCTTTCCACCTGTAACAGCCAAACCCGATGCCTCACCACCTGTACCAGATCCGGACGCCTTATGTCTGATCTCTCTCGTATGAAGAGCAGACCTGACATCCTCCAACGACACGCTTTCTTTACCAGCAATAAAAGAATCAACGAAATTCTCATATGAACTCGGCAAAGAAACCAGCAGGATTAGGGCAGCATCCTCGTCATCAACTTGAACATCTATATTACGCAGATCCAGCAAAATAGAGTTAAGTGTTCGAGATGTTCCCTCAAAGGCGTACCTTCTTGCATCCTCAAGCTGAACAACCGTTGCTTGAGATGCAGCTTGTTGGTTAGAGACTTCGTCATATACAGACTCTCCAGTTTCAACCACAAGCCCGCGGCAGTCTTCTCAGCAGCGACTTCAATGATGACGTCATCAGACAACGATAGCATGATGGTCGAGTGGGCCTTCTCCTCCAGGGTATTCCACTCATCGTCATCGACCGCTGCCTTCTTCTGTTTCGCAGACAGCGGCCCCCACAGCCCTTGCTGTTTTAATAAAGCCTGCATCTTGATCTGCCATATAGCGAAGCTGTTCTTCCCCGTGAACTTTTCGATCTTCATGTTCACCGACGTCATTCTTCTGAATCGAAAACCCTAGCCTGATTTCCAGCCGCGGCTCTGATACCACTTGTTATAAACGCGCTGCTACGGATCGGGAAATCGCCGGAATCGACAAAGCAAGAATACGAAAGCGAGAATCGAAAACACGACACACGATTTACGTGGTTCACTAACACGATGTGTGTTAGCTACGTCCACGGGTGAGAGAGAGCCGTTTCACTATATCAGGAGATTACAGATTACAGAGGAGTATGAGAAGTATTTATAGTACTTCTCCATGTGGGTCTAAACCTAATCCAATCTAGAAAGGAAACGGTTACAGACCAGGCCCAGAACCCGAACCCAAATAACATTGAGCCCATACATGGGCCGGGGCGTTGCCCCCCACCCCCACCGCCCCCGATTACCAGTCGTAGCGGCTGATAGTCCGATTCAAGTCACATCAACATTCATAACAAATCAATTTGCTAATTAGTTAACTAAATGTTTAATCATTTTGGACCTATTGGACTGCAGCTGCTGGCGCTGGCGGTCCTCCTCCGACACGGCGGTGAAGAAGGCGCCCTGACTTGCGGCAGCGCCTGCTGGGGTGGTGTCGGCGGGGATTGGGGTAGACGGAGTGGATCTCTTCTTTTGGAGCGAATGGAGCTCATCCAGCGTCTGAGCTTTCACCGGGGACGCACTGTCGTCGTAACATAAATCCTCTGCTCCCGCCGCCGCTCCTCTGGCGCCGGCGCCGCTGCTCAGCTTCTTGTCGTTGTCCTGCGTCTGGATCTTCGGCAGCCCGTTGCGACCAGCACCGGCGCGGTTCCACGTCGTCCTCGGAGAGGACGCGAAGCTGAATTCCCCGCCGTTGTTAGATTGCATCGAATCCGCATCTCTTCACTGGCCATATCAATAGTAATAGGGTTCTGAAGAGCATTTGGATTTGCCCATTTGGATTTGCCCATTTGAACGATGGAGTGGATGGTGAAGGTGAGGATGATGAGCATTTGGATTTGTCCATTTTTGTAATTTATTAAATTATTAATATGATAAATGATATAGACAAAATGAGTGCAATGATGAGGTGGAAAGAAAATTTTATTTTATTTTATTTTATTTCCACGTCATCTAGTTAACGGTCAAACTTTATAGTTGACTGCCACGTAGGACAAACTTAACGGAGTGTAACGGCCGGTGACCAACCATGAAACGATTCGTAAAGTTAGTGGCAAATAAGAAAGAAAAGTAATTTGGGTGACAAACGTGAAAGATTTTTATAATTTGAGTGACCAAACGTGTAATTTAGCCCATGAAGATTATTAGAGTGTTGGATAGAACCTTAACTCCTCACTTCAAAGATTGCTTCGGGATAGGATTGTGAATGAGACGAGCTGAAATAAGTTTGGTCGAACCTTGGATAATGTTTTACTCTAATTTGACTTGACCTCACGAGCTCTACTCGAGTTCCGCTCATTAATTAGCTTATAAGTTCAGCTCGAGCTCGTGAGGGGTTATTTCTTGGTTTCGTCCAGCTCAACTCATTTATCATTCTAACTATTCGAACACCTAAACTAAACTCAAAAGTAATTTATAAACTAAATATCCTAATATGTGTATGCAATATATAAAAAATTATATAAATTTTATGATGAAAAAGAAAGAATAATAGTTGTATGTTCATTATTAATTGATCACATATTTATATTCTCTATTAGTATCATATTATTGGTACGCAAAAGATAAGTTAATGGTCGATCAAAGGAAAACAAACATCTACATTTATATTGATTCAATCAATTCAAAGAAACATGGCTAGAGTTCATCTCATCCAAACAACAAAGGAGATTAGCTCATAAGGAAGAGACAAATGAAGAAGAAGAAGACGACATGGAAGAGGAAGAGGAAATCTCGAAGAAAGAACAATGGGATAGCAGCGCGGAGGTAATAGCTCCGCGAGTGTTAACAAGGTTCCAAAGTCGTCTACTCATACTAGTAGTCTATTAGTCATAAATTAGTCTGGGCAGTGGTGTTCGTTTGGTTGATGTAGCAATTTTGAGAAAAATAAGAAGCATTTAAGTATGATGGCGTATTTCAAAATTTAAAAGGTTTCAAGGGCATTTTACTCAATTTTGACATTTGGGGATTTTAGTGTCGATAATCTGATTAACCGGCCAGGTAAGCAATAATCGATTACTCATTTACCCGTTAGTTCTCGTCAGTAATCGATTCTATTATTGAGAAGTCATAAACTAGTTAACCGATAATTGAGTAACCAATATTGGTTGGACCATAACCAAACCACATATCCCTCATGTCTGGTTTGATTCAATTTCCTTGCGAAACTCATGCTTCACATTTGTACCCGTATAATCCTTGATGATAATATTACCGTTGGTTTGCGCAAGAATAAGTTAATGGGTGTTGGAGCCGACTAGTAAATTCATTTTTAAAAATTAATTAATAGATCGATTGGTTCTATGTTAAACTGATTGAGGTTTGAGGATTATATTTCAAAACGCTATCGAGTTCCATAGAAGCTACGAATTTCGTTATAAGGGTTGTTAGGGTGCATAACTAAATTTGGACCTTACTTTCTAAGCGGGCTCAGAAAATCCAGATCTAAGAGTGGAGAATTAAAGACATTTTTATTTTCTCTATTTTTCTTAATCGGCTCTTATCTTCTTTGTTCCAACTTGGATTTAAATTTTTTTTTTTTTTGCACAGATAGAACAAGTTCGTTGTGCTCTACAAAATGATATCTATTTTCAATATTGTTTGAGATTTTTTTTTTCATACCTCTCGTTACCAACTCCTTACATATGGCATCTCCTTTGTTTTGAAGTCGTTTTTGAATATATTTGCACAGACGGAACGAGTTAATCATGATCTATTTGGATCGAAAAAATTATGGGTGGTATCTTGTGGTACACTTTCATACCATATTGTATACTCTTATTTTAATACCAATCAATACCACCATGGTATGGACTGGTAAAAAATGCCTTAATTTATTTTGTTTAAAAAATATATCAAAGTGAATATCATTTTGAAGAGCGCAATTAATATGATTTATCCGTACAAAAAATTTAAATTTTGACTTAAAACAAGAGAGAAATCGTCGGTTAAAAATTAAATGGGAAAATATTAAAGGCTTTCCATGAAAGAGAGAGGGGTGCTGATGTGGCGGATTCTGGTTGGTTATGCATAGTTATTCACCTATAGTTTACTGACGAGATTTGCTTTCCCCATTAAGAGGAGTGCAGAAAAGGAACGTCGCCGCACCACGTATCGAAGCCACCGCGAGAGAGAGAGAGAGAGAGCTGGTAATGCAGCATCAACGTCTTGGATTTAGTTTGGACAGATGGATTCCTGAATTCGGGGGCAACCAGTTGATCACAAAGGTAAGCATCAAGGTTGTCAAACTGGGTTAAGTTATCAAGTCGGTTTGGCAAGGGGTTTGAGGTTTAATGGTTAGATCTGGGTTCAGTTGGTTTAAACCGATTTTGATAGGAAAGATGGATAATGGATATTGGGGAACCATTTTTGTCACAGATTTTAGGGCGACTCATGAAAAGAAATTAATAACATAGAAAAATTCATTACATCAGCCCATAAATAAAGCAAAACCCCTCATTACTTTTTGGGCCCGAACAAACCTTAAGAACCCAACCGAATTCCATCTCCCTAGAGATGGAGCAGTCGCCACCTAGAGGAGCACAACCGCCACCTAAATGGAGTAGTCGCTAGTGGAGAAGGATTCTGATGACTCAGAACCCGCCGGACAGAAAGAAGCCACAAGAAGAAACCTACAAAATCCAATCCAAAGGATGACCTCAACCTGACAATCCGATGAGAGCACCAAGGAAAACTTATAGAGAGCCCATGATCAATGGACAAGAAAGAAAAGAGAGATGAAGAAGAGAGAGAGATGTTAGATTTGGCATCGCGTGAGCGGCATCAAGCGACGCGCGGGGAGCCATCGTCGAAGATGGGAGCAAACGGCGAGTCGGGGGTTGAGGAGCAAATGCAGGCCAAAGGACGGAGTTGGATTTTGGAGAGATGAGAGCAACTGTTGGCTGCTAGCTCGCTAGGCAGAAGGGAAGTGAGAGTTAGGTTTAGAAGTTAGATTTAGTCAATAACCGAAAGCCGCGACAACTGGTCAGACCCCGGGTTTTCACGATTTTGAGTGATTTTGACCGGTTACTGGCTAGTCCAAAATATGGTTGGTTGGAGCCGTTTGCATGCCCAGTTCTGGTCGAACCCGGTCAGACCGGTCGGTCGGATAAGGGTTTGACAACCTTGGTAAGCATTGACTCGCACGAAACTACACCACAAATTAATCCCGACTAGAGCCCAAGTTTTTAAACTCTAGTCGGGTGCAGTATAGGGCAAGTATTTAGAATGTCGACCCGGACCAGTCCATATATCCCTACTTCAATCGCTTAGATTGTTATCTAGCAAACGTTTTTGGGTTTAAAGCTAAGAAAACTACAAAATGAACAGACAAGGAAAGTAAATGGAGGAGAATTCTACTTGAGGGGACTTCACCTGGGTATTGCTCCCCCTAGGAAGGGACAAACAAAGCTCTAGTGTGAAGAAAGTGTTCATACACCGCAAGGTGGGCGCCACTAGCTAGAAACAAACTCCCTTAGTCGACAATCATGAGGGAAATCAACAATTATAAGCTAGGGGAACTAGCTCTATTAACCGTTAGGTGAAAGATTATTATTCATAGCTAGGGAACCTAGCCCTCATTACCGATCAACCAAGGAGATCTCTATCTCTTTTTGTTAGCTAATTGAGAATCGTTACAACAAGTTAGAAAGCTAAATCACTTAAAATTTTGGCTAAGGGGGACAACGATATGCTAGGAAACCTAACCCTCTCAACTAGCCGACTAAGGATTGCAAACCAAACCCTCGGAACTTAATCCGGTCGGCGGAGAGACCTATCCCGGTGGAATCACGGCCCTACTCCGATATTTGAGATTTTGGTCTTAAATCGACCTAACGGAGGTTACCCAAGTGGCTAAGAAGTCTAGCTTCCTATTGGACCAAAAGGGGATTTCCACCCTCTAGGTCAATTTTAATATTGAGTTAGAGTTAGCACACTCAATCATTCATGAATAATACCTCAAATATCATAGAAAACACTCAAACAACACCATAGGTTCATGTTCTTACATCCTAACACATAGATAGACTAGGGTTCACAATACCCAAGTGAGTAGGTAGGCTATTCCATAGCTAGACAAAGGGAAACAACAAAAGGGGAAGAAACAACCATGAACTGATGCCAATCCTTCCTCTTTGTTGCTTGATACACCCTTGAGATGAAGAAATCTTCAATCCTCTAGCGAGGAACAAGCCCAAAGCTCCTTCTTTCTCCTTTGATTTGCACTTTCTCACTCTAGAAGTAACCCTAACCTCTCACTAGAATCCTCTTTATCCTGAAAATGAAAACCTAACCTAAAAATGGAGCTCCCCTCTTCTTCCTTTCAGCTCACATTTTATACTGAGATCGGGCTCAGTTCACAGTCGTGAACTCTTCAACGCGTCCGTGAACTCGGAGTGCTGTGTCGAAACGCACCGCTTCACTCACTTAAGTTCACGGTTTGCACTCAAAGTTCAAGGTCTTGGTGACGGTGAACTCACTGGGCGCTTTGCGGTTCACGGCCTTAGGAGACTGTGAACTCCAATGGGAAACCGTGAACATGGCCTATCACTCCCGTTGCCCGGTCTTTGCTCCTTTTCTTCCAACTTTCGACTTCGGGTTGGTTTCACCTGTTAGATCCTCAAACACACTAAAACACACAAAACATAGCATAAAACCACCCTTTTAGGAGCACAAATGCCACAAATGCCCAAGGGAAACGGGGATAAAATGAGGCCCGAATCAAGCATTCTCTTCATTCCCTATTGTTTGCTATGAGTAGTTTTGATGGCATGATGAACGATTGAGATAATGTAACTGCGCTTCTTAGTGCTGACTATATAGCTAACAAAGGACACAACCTTCCTTTTGGTACCCACCTAATCGATGTTTTATATGGGGTTTCATCACTGTCTTTTTTTTACGTAATTGGAATCATCCAAGAACGGCTTTTACTTATACGAATTGGCACGCCTATGGTGTTTGTCTTCCTACAAAAAAAATTGCATGTACGAGTTATTTTTACATGTCATGTCGAAACTGAGGCAAGGAGAACGAAGAGGTTTTAGATGCAGCCTCCAAAGAGAATGGAATATAGATGAGTTATGTTCACACGTCATGACGAGCGGATTGATTATTTACTCTTCCTAATACTCTCTATGTACCAAAGTTGGTGCCTAATTTGGTCTAAGTTGGGCAGTTGGCTGAAGAGGGGTGTAAGGTTACTTTTAATTCAGGTGGATGTGTTGTGCATGATCAGATGATAGGGAAGGTAATAGGGACGGGAAGTAAGCAAGGTCGACTTTTCGTGTTGAATCAATATCAGAAGTCAGCTGGGAGTTATGGTGTGGGGCTGTTGCAGGATTTGACACGAGAAGAGGGTGCCGGAGAAAGGTTGTGGAGTAGTTGTACTGGGATCATGGGATATTCATTTAAACCGTTGAATTTTTCTGTTAAGGGTACTATTTGAGATTTATGGCATTGTCGGTTGGGTCATCCTCATACTGCTCGATTATACAGTATGTTCTAGAATAATTTATTAGCAGGACATATGGATTCATCGGTTTCTATGCATCCTTCTGCTTGTGTTAGCTGTATTGAAGCTAAGACTTCTCAGTCCTCTTCGAGTACTATGATCTATGAGTCTCCATTCGACCTAGTTCATACAGATTTGTGGGAACCATCTGCTGTTATTTCTCGTCTGGGCTATCGCTACTTTGTCTGGTTTATTGATCATGATGTCGCAACCGTCCCTCCGGGGTCGAGGTCGTCGCTTTCGCTTTTTGGGAGTTGCCATCGATCTTACTTGGAGTGGATCGAACACTCGAATCGGCTCTAACCTTAGGGTCAGAACCGAGATATGGTCTGCGGTTAAAAGATTCAGGTTCGGGAGTACGGTTACGTGTGGGGAAGTGAAATCACACCCCACAACGCCCTAAATCGGTACTACTTAAGTTGATAAGTTGAATGTGTGTTGGGTGTTATTTTGGTAATAATTTTGTATTTTTAAAATCCCACTGGATTATTAATATATTGCCTAATAATAAACCAATACGACAATGGACGTTTAGTTCATGATTAAATATTTTTAGGGCCTTACTGGACCACTAAAGAAATTTAATCGTGTTAATTTTAATTTAATTATACGCTCACTGACGAAAAAATTAAAAGATAAAATTAATTGGTTAGTTGGACTCGAACCTTATCGGTTGCCTACGTACCCGTAATACGGGATCAAAGTCCACGTAGTTCGTTATAACTTTGATAATTTGATTGTATGACTTTTGTCACGTTACACCTATAATGGTTCTCGTATTAAGGGTTTTTGTTAACTTTGATAGTTTTAATCCTAACTTTTATCACGGCCCACTGAACATTATCGTTGCATTATAATTTGGTTCATAGAATTTTAATTAGATTATTATGATGTTACTAAAATGAATGCAAGAATTTTAATTATTAAGAAGAAATTCGATGTATCAGAAAAGAAGCAAAACTAACTTAATCCGCATTTAACATATCGTATTAAGGACTTTAAACAAATAAAACTAAGCGGGATTATTATAATTACGCATGATGGGCGAGTATCCCAACTGGTTAAATTGCCAGTCACTAAACGCACTTGCTCACCCCAGTTTTATCGTCGCTTTTTTTTTTGGTTTCAGAGAAAGGGGAGGGGTAATTTCGTAATTGCTCAAAAGGACGGTGGCAGGGTCACGTAAATGTTTAGAAAACCTAGGGGCAATTTGGTCTTTTGCATGTGGGTATAAATTGATCTGTTGAAACCAAAATTAAACCCTAATTTAAACCCTAATCAAACGGCCGCCTCACTCATTCTCTCATCTCCATCTCTCGCTCCTCTCTCCCTCTCCCTCTCACGTCTCTCTTCGAGGAGAAAAAACGGAACTTTAGCAGACCCGCGCCGCCTTTGCCTCACCTCTCTCCCTCTCTCCTTCCCTTCCACACAACGAAACCCTAGCCGCAAAGCGCCGCCCTCTCCTTCTTCCTTCTCTTCGTGTTCTTGTCGTCTCTCTAAACCGAGAGGGATGGCGGCGCGAACCTTCTCCTCTAATCCTCCCCAAATTCTCCCCTTCTCATTGCTTCTGGATACGAAAAGGGAAGACGAGGAAGGGTGTTGCCAACGGCGATCTGGAGGCATGCACCGCCAGCAACGGTGACGAGGCTAAAATCGAAGGTTGGTTTACCTTCCCCCCTTTTTATGATTCTCTATTATCTTTAGGTCTGATTTTTAGGGATTTCGCCATTCTAATCATTTTCATTGTTTATTTTCCGGAAATCAGCCCAAAATCTAGGAGGAATACTAGATCTGTTTAGCCCCGACCTCGATCTCTTCCTTCTATTTGGAATAGAGGCGACAACGGGGAGATCTCACTCTTTGGTAAGCTCCTTCTCACATGCATGCTCATTTTTGTTCGATTTATGCATTACATCGAGATTTAACGTGTTTCAGTTTTTTTTTTGTTTCGGATCTTCGCCAAGAGAAGAAAGGGAGAGGCGGAAGTCGTTGGCAGCACGGTCGGAGCCAGAACCGACGGCGAGGGTTTGGTTTTGGGTAGGTTCTTTTGTTTTGATTTTTTGCTATTCTGGGTTTTTTAGTTTATTATTATTATTTGGGATTCTAACTCTTGATCTCCTTGATTTTTGAAGATCTCTACAGTTTGAAGAAACTAGGTGATACCTTTTCTAAACCTAAAGTGGATGGTTTGTTTATCGTGGCCATGATTGTTTATAAATCTCTTTGGTGTTATGAAAGTAAATTTTGTAAAAACTCCTGTTAGGTTTGTTTAGCTTTAATGTTTGGTTTTCGATAAGGTAGAGAACTTGCTTTATTAAATTTTGAAAATCTATAATGATCCTAGGGTAATTGGAAATCACATCTACTGATTATGAGTTATGACCATCAATTTGGTAGGAATCTCTCTAGAGTTGGGATTTGGTTAAAAGATTGATTAAAAAGGCTTATACGAATTGGTAACAGATGAAATTCTCAATGACATTAGGGCTTTTATTGTGTTTGGCATACAAAATAATAACTAAATGAGGACTTTGTAATTACCAAATTTTGGTAATTGGGTAAAAGCGGGTGCCCTTAAACACAAAAAGAGGTATTTTAAAATACTCTCCCAAGGGTATAATTTGAATTCTTTTTGTTGTTTTGAATTTATAGTTATCTATCAATCGAGTAAAAAGGGTTTATGATCATTTAAAGATAGCTATTCCCACCAAAGTAACAAAGTTTTGACAATCGTGTTTGTGACTTGCGAACATATTAGCTTGAATAGTTAGGGCTCTAGATCGAGTAACAACTCAAAATTTACTAGGAAGCACTAAAATAAGATCCGACTGCAAGTATGCACTAAAGAGCATGTTAATTTGAAAGACAATGTTAATAGAAATCTCTATCTTCTTTGAATTTGGATCTGTGCATAGTTGAACAATACACAACAAATTCTGATTGGTGCCAAATATTGAAGAAGTCTTCTCTTTTTTTTATACTTAATGTTTTTATTTGTTCATCTAAATGTAATAATTATTAAGTGTATAATTTGTAATTAGGCATGTAATTATTTTTTGACTTATCATTAGAAAGTTGATATAATTATTGAAATGCATGGCTCCAAACATTTCAATGATTCTCTCCAACCCAATTCGCTTGCTTTCCCCAATCGTAACCCAAATCCCGACTTCTAAATAAATAGTTGGTAACTACGAATTTCGATCAATATTAGTAAGATTACCATTGTCCTCCTATCCCATTCGACCAATTTCAAACCTATGCCACCAATCGTTAACCCCATACAATGATATTAGTATAGTTCGGGACGACATACTATTGCTATTCTAAATAAAGCGAATTTGGTAGTCATTAGCTACTGCTAATCCTACCTAGTACAAATATTCAAACTAAATAAAAAGCGGATTGGGAAATCGTTGGTACTTTTTGATTCGCCACTGCTAATCTCAACCTACCTCGTCCAAACTTTCACTTGAGTTTTCTTTTTAAGTTGGATATTCTTCTGAGTTTTGAGTAGGATGGTTGCTCCGGACAAAATGTGGTGTCTACAGTTGCCCCCCTTTGTATATCTCTTTGTATAAAGAGTTATACAAAGTTCCTATAAAGACACCACATTTTCAAAAAATAGCATGATGGTTGTGTTAGGGTCCTTGAGATAGGATGTGATTTGAGGACGATGCGAGGACTGTGAGTAATTTTGTGGGCTTTTGTGAGATCGCTGATTGCGAAGACTTCAAATTTCTTGATAGCCTCCGTCAATGAAGGGAAATTTACGGATTTTCTGGTATTCACTCTAGTGTAATTTTTTGACGCTCGACAACGTTGACAGATTTTCTTATGCTTGTTAATCATCATATGCTTTATTTCTTTAATGCTTGCCAATTCCAGTTAGGTATTTAATGGTGGAGACTCTCTTTATCTCTCGTGCGTTGTTGAATGATAGAGGGGCTCGCCAGATCCTGTGAGGTATTGAATGGTAGGGGGATTCTCAGCTCCCGTGAGATATTGATTGGTAGAGGGGCTCGCCAGCTCCTATGAGGTATTAATTTGGTAGGGGTGCTCCTCATCTCTCGTGCGTTGTTGAATGGTAGAGGGGCTCGCCAGCCAGCTCTTGTGAGGTATTAATTTGGTAGGGATGCTCCTCAGCTCCCTTGCGTTATTGAGTGGTAGAGGGGCTCGTCAGCTCCTGTGAGGTTTTGAATGGTCGGGGCGCTCCTCAGCTCCCAAGCGTTGTTGAATGATAGAGGGGCTCACCAGCTCCTGTGAGGTTTTGAATGGTTGGGGCGCTCCTCAGCTCCCATGAGGTATTGATTGGTAGGGGTGCTCCTCAGCTCTCGTGCATTGTTGAATGATAGAGGGGCTCGCCAGCTCTTGTGAGGTTTTGAATGGTTGGGTGCTCTTCATCTCCCGTGCGTTGTTGAATGATAGAAGGGCTCACCAGCTGTTGTGAGGTATTAATTTGATAGGGATGCTCCTCAGCTCCCGTGCATTATTGAGTGGTAGAGGGGCTCGTCAGCTTCTGTGAGGTTTTGAATGGTCGGGGCGCTCCTTAGCTCCCAAGATTTGTTGACTGATAGAGGGGCTCGCCAGCTCCTGTGAGGTTTTGAATGGTTGGGGCGCTCCTCAGATCCCGTGAGGTATTGATTGGTAGGGGTGCTCCTCAGCTCCCGTGCGTTGTTGAATGATAGAGGGGCTCGCCAGCTCCTGTGAGGTATTGAATGGTAGGGGCGCTCCTCAGCTCCCGTGAGATATTGATTGGTAGAGGGGCTCGCCAGATCCTGTGAGGTATTAATTTGGTAGGGGTGCTCCTCAACTCCCGTGCGTTATTGAGTGGTAGAGGGGCTCGTCAGCTCCTGTGAGGTTTTGAATGGTCGAGGTGCTCCTCAACTCCCGTGCATTGTTGAATGATAGAGGGGCTCGCCAGCTCCTGTGAGGTTTTGAATGGTTGGGGCGCTCCTCAGCTCCCGTGAGGTATTGACTTGCTCCCGTGGTTGTAGGGAAGACTTTGGAATTTGGTTGGCTCGTGTGGTATGCAGAGTGGGTGAAGGTTTTTCCGTTGTGGTAAGCATATTTGGGAATTCGGTTCTCTGCTTGTGGTATGCAAAGTGGGTAAAGGGTTTTTTTTCGATTGCAGTAAGCAGACTCGGGAATTTGGTTTCCCCCTTGCGATGATGCAGAGTGGGTAAAGGTTTTTTCGGTTGTGGTATCCAGACTCAGGAATTTGGTTACCCCCCTTGCAGTGTGCACAACGGGTAAAGGTTTTCTAGATTGCCAGTGATAGTCAACGAAGCAAATTGACTACGTTT
Source organism: Linum tenue (assembly GCA_946122785.1). Classification (NCBI taxonomy): domain Eukaryota; kingdom Viridiplantae; phylum Streptophyta; class Magnoliopsida; order Malpighiales; family Linaceae; genus Linum; species Linum tenue. The sequence continues at coordinate 39,487,075 of CAMGYJ010000008.1, forward strand.
TCTAAACTGCTGGTGATAGTTGACGGAACATGTTTCGTAGAGGGTGTAATTTTCTCGTGATAGTCGACGAAGCAAATTGACAAGGTTCTCTAAATTGTCCGTGATAGTCGACAGAACAAGTTTAGTAGGGAGTCTAATTTGCTCGTGATAATTGACAAAGCAAATTGACTAGGTAACTTCTAGGTTGCCCGTGATAATCGACGGAACAACTTTAGAAGGAGGGATTTCATTTGCTCATGAAAGCCGATGAAGCAAATTGACTTGGTTTTCTAAACTGTCCGTGATAATCGACGGAACAACTTTAGAAGTTAATTTGCTCGTGATAGTCGACGAAAAAAATTGACTAAGTAGTTTTTTGAATTGTCTGTGATAGTCGACGAAACAAGTTTAGCAGGGTCTAATTTGCTTGTGATAGACGACGAAACAAATTGACTAGTTAATTTCTAAATTGCCGGTGATAGTCGACAGAACAAGTTTAGAAGGAGATTTTTAATTTGCTCGTGATAGTCGACGAAACAAATTTATCAGGTAATTTTTGATTTGTCCATCATAGCCGACGGATCAAGTCGCAAAGATTGTCTGATTTGCTCGTGATAGTCGACAAAGCAAATTGACTAGGGTTTTTATAATATCGGTGATAGGAGACGAAACAAATCCATTAGAAGGCTCGCGATTGTTCACCAGCACCGATATCGTATGTTCCTGGTATTTGTTTAGGATGTACCTAAATCGATTGTTATGGCTTGTCATAAATGCACGTGAAAGCTAAACGTGAGACTTGAAGAATTCATGTGAATGCAGTGTTGCATCCTGCAATGATTTCTTTTAACAGACATTGGAAATCCAACTAAATGTATGAGTTATTTTGGGAATTGTTAGCAAGGAATGCATGATCCATTTTAACATATGATGATGTTGTTTAAGGAGTTTCAAAATGATTTTTGAAATTGGTTGTGTGATGAATCATGTTGATGAAGTCGTGAGTGTTCAGTGAAAAAGAGGACGTGATGCATTTTTATAATTTCTATGCAAATTTTTTTGCCCGGGTTTCCTTTAAATTGCTCATCTTCCAAGATTGCCAATCCCTTTTGATCAACTCGATACATAGTTCATGCTTATCCTGAAGCGACTTTGAACTTGTTATCTTGAGGTATATCTTCTTGGTGGTAGTTGCGCGAATATATACTTTGTGAGGTAAGGTGATGATGTGTTTATCTCTGTTCTTTTTGTCGATCAAGTTTGGACCCACATATTTCAGAGTTGTGCATCTCTTGATATGTGCAGTATATTGGTTCCTTCTCCTTCTGAACATGAAGTTGAAGGATAATAACTTGGATGGTTTAATGAGATTTGAATGTTCTCAAATTCCTTGAGATTTCTTCATCAACTCATGAGTGAAAAGTTGATTAATCCGATTCTTGGGTACTCAAACTTTCCCTTCTCCCATGGTGCACCATTTTTGCCCCCCGTAGATCTGTTACTCACTTTCTATTCTCTGAAACAAAGAGTGACTTTATCAATCTTGATTTAAGATGAATGCAAAAATGTTTGAAAACATTTATTAGAGAAGTAAAACGGAAAGCCATATCAAGAATTTGCTTTCGAGAAGTATGTGCAACCTGGATAAAACCGTTTTTGCGTGGTAGTTGCCATGTTGCCAAATTTGGTTTTTTTAAGAGAACTGTAAGCCAAGCCATGAGAATATCAGTAAGCCCTCGCTTTCACTCTCACTTTTGATTTTGCTCGCTTTCACTCCCACTTTTGATTTTGCTCACCACTCATTCCTATAGGTGATTTGAGTGTACGACTCTTCAGCTACTATTATGATTCTGGTCACCTTGAGATGTCTCCTTTTATGTTGGTGGCCAACTATGTGCCAACTGTTTTCCTTGTGCAGCAACATGGAAGACCTTGGTGTGATTGATTTAGGAGACCTTCATATGGTTTCGTTGTGGACGTCGGTTTCCCAAGAAAGGGGCTTTTGTCCCATATGACTGTGATTGCAGGAATCTTCTTGTTCTTGAAATGTAGTTTGTTCAGATGGGTGACAAAGATGCAAAATCTCGACCTTACCCATATAAGGCTTCTCGTTGAGGGATTTCTGCTTGCCCCTGAAGTATGAGATTGACATGATGGGTTGAGAACCACCATTATCTCGATCTTTTTCGACGAAGATTTGTTTGAAAATGTTGGCAGTCTTGGGCTTATTTGGGGGAATGTATGTTCAGCTGGCTTTGCCCCCTGACTTTGAGATTACGGTTTCATGAGTCGTGGTTTGAGGTTTTTGTGAGTGCAATCTGGCTAGGGACCTATCGAGATTTTTGTTTGACCTCTAAATGTTGACTGCAGTGGATTTTCTGCTTCTGGCTGTCTCCCAAAAATATGAGTAGGATGATGTGATTTTGGCTATAATGCCTTTCATATCATGAAAGTTTCTTGCTTGAAGTTCCTTCTTTTTGTATCTTGAGATTAATCGCAAAGACCTTGGCTTGGTGCAGACAGTTGGTACTTCAAATGCTAAATATGGGCACCTAATTTGTAAGTCCTACAACATTTTTTTTTTTGTGTGTGGGACTTACTTGAATTTTTTTATGCCCCTGGCTATGCTTTTTCTTTCTTAATCTGGAGTTTGTCTTTGGTGGGACGAGTATTGAAAAGATCGAGAGTCTGTTTTGGTGATTGATCGTGTGGGTGTCACTTCTCGTTAGCTATGTTGTATTGGCTATTCTTTTTGTAGAAATGAGGATTTTGATGCCATGTGCTTGTTTGTATAGATGAGTGCTTCACTCGTGTGGTTCTTGGGTTTTGATAAATTGGATCTTTGAACTTCCCGGTCTTCTTGTCATGAGACGTTGTGAGAGCTTCTTATCCATAATGTTGTGTCCCTTGTGCGTTGAGATTTGGATATTTGAGTTCATGTAAACTGAGTCTCAATTTGTTGGCAAAAGTCGAGTGTAGTGGTGACGAGATTCTACAAGTAGCATGATGTCGTATGCTCATTACACCTTTTTACTATTAGCTCACGTAATTTATGAACACCAGTAGGGTGTTTGTCTCTTGATTTTAGTGGAACATGCACACTCTCAACACCAGTGGGTGCTCAAAATATTGATTGTAGCAGGGTGTTTATAATCACTCAACACCAGCGGGGTGTCCCAAATCTCAGCACTAGTGGGGTGCTCATAATTGCTTATCATGGCAGTCTCATGGCTTAACTTCGAAAATAAAGTTGGATTTGGATGGCTTTCATTTTTATAGCAGATAAATCCATTTCAAAAAAAGGATCTGTAGTGGCATTCGTTATTTTGATATAAAAAACCATTGATGCGAACTCTTAAATTAAGATTGATAATGGTCACGCAATGCTCCGAAAAGGTCGAAACGTGAAAGATCTTTTATTCATGATGAAGAAAGCAAAAGTGATACATATTTTGTTATGGCAAATGATCTCGATATTTTATTTACTTAGATAGGCTCGATACCATCCTTGAATCGAGTTTTGCCTTGTAGTATGCCCACTAATTCTCATGCGTTGGCAGTGAATTCATGTTGACGTCTGGGCGTTTCGGCTCTTCTTCGAACTTCAACCAACCAGCTTTTACCATCTCTTGAATCCTTATCTTCATAGCGTTACAATTTTCCACTGAGTGCCCTTGGACTCCGGAATGGTAATCGCATTGCTTATTGAACCTATACCGTCTTGGATATGGAGGTCGTAGAGTCTCACCTGAAATAGGAGCAATTAGTCGTTCATGGAGTAACTGATGGAAGAATTCGGTAAACGTGATTGGGATTGGATCAAATACCCTTTTTGCTTTCCTTGGGATAGTGACATCTCGATTAACACCTTGTTTTGGTACCGATAATGGGATTTGATTTTCTGGTGTCATGAAGTTCAGAGGTCGCAATATTGGTGTGGTTGTTGCAACATAAGAAAGAGCTTGATTCTTTTGAAAGTGACACTTCCAAATATTCTCTTCTGCTTCCCCCTGGGTTGACTGTAGTTTTCTTTTATTTCTTACCCTTTGGATTGCCCTCTCATCCATTTCGTGATTCTCTAACTTCCCTTGTCCAATGCGGATCACACGCTCTTCAAGCCTTTCTGATCTTCGCGGATTGTCACATTTTGATTGTTCTACATCATGCACGTTATTTGAGAGCAGGAGTTGAGTCTTATCACTTGATTTTACTTTGTCGTGCGTTTGGTATAAAATTTCCTCGTCAAATGGCGCATCTCCAACTTTCGCTTCCATTTTCCTCTCAATTTTTGACAAAAGTCTCAAAATTGTGCTAACATCCTCTTTCATTTATTCAAGCCCAATCACTCTTCTCTTGATGTCATTTAAACCCTTCTGAAATGTCTTCATGACGAGCTGAGCCTTAGATCTTGTCGAGTACTTGAGGATTTGACTTTTTCCTTGTGGGAGAGCAATTTTAAGAAAACCTAGTTTTGTCTTAACATTGTTAAACTAATTATGTTCTTAATATGTATGCATGATGCTTATGCAAAAATGCAATGATGCATGAATGCAAGAATGATTTTTAGGGATGCATATGCTTTGCAAAAATATTTGTATGACCAATTTTGAATTAACGAATGAAAGTTTTTAGGAAAACATAAAGATTATGGGTTTTAAAAATAGCTTTCATCCAAACAATCACGTCAGTTAAGTAATAGACAGAACACAACATATCATATTAATAAAAAACATACATTTATATTATAGAAAGAATGTCGCCTATTTAGGTACACCTATGGCTTCGGGCGGCGTAATGACATGGTTTTAGGGTGGGTTTTGGGATTGTTTTGGACGGTTTAGGGAAGCTTCTATGCTTACTATATGCTGGTAGAGGAATTTCTAGCGATTTGGCTCTCAAGTTGTATCCTGTAGTAGCCCTTTCGAACTGGCTGGATACCTCGAGATAATCCTCCGATCCGAGTTCAACTTGGTTGGAAAGTTTTGCGTGACTACTACTACTGTGGATGTCACGGTGCTCCTTTCGATTTTCTAAAGGGATAGCTCGGGCATATAGCTTTTGTGCATGAATGCAAAATTTAAATTGTGAAAATATAATTGCGCAAATTAGTAGTATACACCCAACACGTAAAAGAAAGTTAGAAAAACTTATCGAACTTAATTATGTAGCTTGACTCTCGAATATCCCCAACGGAGTCGCCAATTGTTGCAATCGTCCCTCCAGGGGGTCGAGGTCGTCGCGTTCGCTTTTTGGGAGTCGCCATCGATCTTACCTGGAGTGGATCGAACACTCTTCGAATCGGCTCTAACCTTAGGGTCAGAACCGAGATATGGTCTGCGGTAAAGAGATTCAGGTTCGGGAGTACGGTTGCGTGTGGGAAAGTGAAATCACACCCCACAACGCCCTAAATCGGTACTACTTAAGTTGATAAGTTTTATGTGTGTTGGGTGTTATTTTGGTAATAATTTTGTATTTTTAAAATCCCACTGGATTATTAATATATTGCCTAATAATAAAATAATACGTCAATGGACGTTTAGTTCATGATTAGATATTTTAGATATTTTTAGGGCCTTACTGGACCACTAAAGAAATTAAATCGTATTAATTGTAATTTAATTAAACGCCCACTGACATAAAAATTAAAAGATAAAGTTAATTGGTTAGTTGGACTCGAACCTTATCGGTTGCCTACGTACCCGTAATACGGGATCAAAGTCCATGTAGTTCGTTATATCTTTGATAATTTAATTGTATGAATTTTGTCACGTTACACCTATAATGGTTCTCGTATTAAGGGTTTTTGTTAACTTTGATAGTTTTAATCCTAACTTTTATCACGCCCCACTGAAGGTTATCCTTGCATTATAATTTCGTTAATAGAATTTTAATTATTAAGAAGAAATTCGATGTATCAGAAAATAAGCAAAACTAACTTAATCTGCATTTAACATTTCGTATTAAGGACTTTAAACAAATAAAACTAAGTGGGATGATTATAATTATGCATGATAGGCCAATAGTCCAACTGGTTAAATTGCCAGTCACTAAATGCACTCGTTCCACTAAACAAGGGTTTGAAACACCCGCACACCCCATTTTTATCGTCGCTTTTTTCGTTTCAGAGAAAGGGGAGGGGTAATTTCGTAATTGCTCAAAATGACGGTGGCAGGGCCACGTAAATGTTTAGAAACCCTAGGGGAAATTTGGTCTTTTGCAGGTGGATATAAATTGATCTCTTGAGACCAAAATCAAACCATAATTTTAACCCTAATCAAACGACCACCTCACTCATTCTCTCATCTCCATGTCTCACTCCTCTCTCCCTCTCCATCTCTCGTCTCTCTTCCAGAAGCAAAACGGAACCCTAGCAGACCCGCGCCGCCCTCTGCCTCACCTCTCTCCTTCCCTTCAACACAACGAAACCCTAGCCGCAAAGCGCCGCCCTCTCCTTCTTCCTTCTCTTTGTGTTCTTGCCGTCTCTCTAAACTGAGAGGGATGGCGGCGCGAACTTCTCCTCTACTCCTCCCCACATTCTCCCCTTCTCATTGCTTCTGAATACGAAAAGGGAAGACAAGGCTAAAATCAAAGGTTGGTTTGCCTTCCCCCTTTTTTTGTGATTCTCTACTATCTTTAGGTCCGATTTTTATGGATTTTGCCATTCTAATAATTTTCATTGTTTATTTTCCGGGAATTGGCCCAAAACCGAGGGGGAATACTAGATCTGTTTAGCCCCGACCTCGATCTCTTCCTTCTATTTGGAACAGAGGCGAAAATGGGGAGATCTCACCCTTTGGTAATCTCCTTCTCCCATGCATGCTCATTTTTGTTCGATTTATGCATTAGATCGAGATTTAACTTGTTTCAGTTTTTTTTTTGTATCGGATCTCCGCCGAGAAAAGGAAGGGTGAGGCAAAAGTTGTTGGAGGTTCTTTTGTTTTGATTTTTTGCTATTCTGGGTTTTTTAGTTTATTATCATTATTTGGGATTCTAACTCTTGATCTTCTTGATTTTTGCAGATCTCTACAGTTTGAAGAAACTAGGTGATACCTTTTCTAAACCTAAAGTGGATGGTTTGGTTATCGTGGCCATGATTGTTTATAAATCTCTTTGCCTCTTTGGTGTTATGAAAATAAAATTTGTTAGAACCCCTGCTAGGTTTGTTTAGCCTTAATGTTTGGTTTTGGATATGGTAGAGAACTTGCTTTATTAAATTTTGAAAATCTATAATGATCCTAGGGTCATTGGAAATCACAGCTACTGCTTATGACCATCGATTTAGTAGGAATCTCTCTAGAGTTGGGATTTGGTTAAACGATTGAGTAAAAAGGCTGATACGAATTGGTAACATATGAAATTCTCAATGACATTAGGGCTTTTATTGTGTTTGGCATACAAAATAATAACTAAATGAGGACTTTGTAATTACCAAATTTTGGTAATTGGGTAAAAAGGGGGTGCCCTTAAACACAAAAGAGGTATTTTAAAATACTCTCCCAAGGGTCTGATTTGAATTCTTTTTGTTGTTTTGAATTTATTGTTATCTATTAATTGAGTAAAAAGGGTTTATGATCATTTAAAGACAGCTTTTCCCACCAAAGTACCTAAGTTTTGACAATCATGTTTGTGACTTGCGAACATATTAGCTTGAATAGTTAGGGCTCTAGATCGAGTAACAACTCAAAGTTTACTTGGAAGCACTAAGATAAGATCCGACAGCAAGTATGCACTAAAGAGCATGTTAATTTGAAAGAAAAGGTTAATAGAAATCTCTATATACTTTGAATTTGTATATAAGATGTGATGCATATATTACTAAAACATTATTTCCATTAAATCAAGCATAATAATCTATGTATGATGGCTATGCTTTTGGTGATTGGGGTAAGGGATACCAACCTGGTTTGCTGTGTCGTTTGATAGCGGTGGTTATTGCTCCTTGGCTCTTGCTGTTTGTCATCACCTTAGTGCTCTTCCCCCAACTTTCTTGCTAACTTTGCTCATTGGACCCTTGAGAACTAGTCCTCCCTTCCCTCTCTATTTTTGTTATTTTTTAGCCGATCTCCCCCTTCCAAACAGTGGGTAAGCTTTCCTTATATAACTGACGTGCACTATCCTTTCCTTTTGTGCTGGCCGTATATAGTTTTGCTTTCAGAGGAGCTGGTCGTCCTCTTCTTTTTTGTGGGCGTGGGAAATTTCGGCTACCCTTTGGGATTGCGAAATGGACGATGGAGTTGGTTGATTGGATTGACCAGAGTTGACTGGGTCGATCAGAATTGACTGGGTTGACCAGTGTTGACTTTGGTTGATTGGGTTGGTTGGCCCGATCGGAATGGGCCGAAAATCATGGGTCTGAATTGGGTTTTAAATGTGGGCTGCTGGTTTGGGCCCTATCCTTTTTTTTTTTTGCTTAATTGCAAGTTTGGTCACTCGAATTGCTACAAAATTTTATGTTTGGTCACTCGAATTGATTAATTCCATTTGTAGTCACTTAAATTAGTTTAACAATCCAACTTTGGTCACTCTCCGTTAACCTCCGTCAAACTCCGTTAGTACCGTCAGTTAACTACTGACGTGGCTAACTGAGGTGCTTAGTCATCCTATTTTAACCACACAAAAAAACATGCCACATCATTTACCCCTCCATATTTTAAAAGTCCACCCAAACCCAATCAACCCCTGAACCGACCCATTCAGCTGTTCCCCCTCTCCTTCCCCCCTCTTCTTCCCCAGCTCCGACCCCATTCAATCTCCCAAACCCTATTATTGACGACGGCGCCTTGGTGATTAGAGACCAAATTAAGAATGCTCACCGTCCTGAACACATCGAAATTCACCATCCCGTCGGCATCGACTCTCCGGATCATCTCCTTGCAGGCTTCCATCCGCTTCCCTTCCTTCATCCCAGCGACGACAGCACCGACCCCAGCTCCTCCACCGTGATCATCCCGTCCTGATCCCTGTCGAACACCTCGAACGCATCTCTCAATTCATCTCCTCCGACGCCGCCGCTGTCAATTTTGATTTCCTCTGCCTCCATATCTGAGGCCCTCGCCTCTCCCTCCCCGCCAGCGGCCATGTTTCTACACAGGATTTTGAACTCCTCGAAGTCAATCAGCCCTTTGGGATTGCGAAATGGACGATGGAGTTGGTTGATTGGGTTGACCAGAGTTGACTGGGTCGATCAGAATTGAATGGGTTGACCAGTGTTGAGTTTGGTTGGTTGGCCCGATCGGACTGGCCCGAAAATCATGGGTCTGAATTGGGTTTTAAATGTGGGTTGTTGGTTTGGGCTCTATTCTTTTTTTTTTTTTTTGCAGGTCATGGGTGTGTTTCTGGCCCAAATTGATGATCTATGGAGTCCCAAAAAGCCTCATTAGGCCTCCAATTATGATTGGTGTCAAATATTGAAGAAGTCTTCTCTTTTTTATATACTTAATTTTTTTATTTGTTCATCTAAATGTAATAATTATTAAGTGTATATTTGGACTTTGGAATTAGGCATGTAATTATTTTTTGACTTATCATTAGAAAGTTGATATAATTATTGAAATGCATGGCTCCAAACATTTCAATGATTCTCTCCAACCCAATTCGCTTGTTTTCCCCAATCGTAACCCAAATCCCGACTTCTAAGTAAATAGTTGGTAACTACGAATTTCTACCAATATTAGTAAGATTACCAGTGTCCTCCTATCCCATTCGACCAATTTCAAACCTATGTCACCAATCGTTAACCGCATACAATTATATTAGTATAGTTCGGGATGGCATACTATTGCTATTCTAAATAAAGCGAATTTGGTAGTCATTAGCTACTGCTAATCCTACCTAGTACAAATATTCAAACTAAATAAAAAGCGGATATGGAAATCATTGGTACTTTCTGATACGCCACTGCTAATCTCAACCAAACCAACCTCGTCCAAACTTTCACTTGAGTTTTCTTTTTATGTTGGATATTCTTCTGAGTTTTGAGTAGGATGGTTGCTCCGGACAAAATGTGGTGTCTACACATGCTACGCGATATATCTGGATTTATTTTCTGTTTCAGAAGTCAGAACTAATAATTTATGCACATGAATTTATCCGGATGATCTAGACTCAGTTTAAAACCACTGTGAAGGTCATTAGATCTGATCCTGGAGAGGAATTCAGCACGAATAAACTACTAGATCGTTATATAAGTCACAGGGTATTATGTCTCAACAGTCATGTCCGGGAGTCTCACAGCATAATGGGCTGGTGGAACGCAAGCACAGACACGTCCTTGAGTTAACTCGAGCCTTGTTGTTTCACTCGCATGTTCCTCGCAGTTTTTGGGTTGAGGCGATAAACACAGTTACTTACTTGATAAATCGTCAGCCTTCCTTGAAGATAGAGAACCATTGTCTGTATTACCTCTTCTATCATAAGCAGTCGGATTACTCATTCTTGCGCATCTTCGGTTGTGTTTGTTTTGTCTTACTTCCCAAGAAAGAGCAGAACAAACTCGATCTGAAGACACTAAGTGTGTCTTCGTGGGGTACAGCGAAAAACATAAAGGTTATCTTTGCTATGATACGACTGCTCGGCGAATACGAATCTCCTGTCTTGAAGCTTTCTTGGAGCATGTTATGCATTATCCCGTGGAAAAGCAAACTAGTGATAACTCTCTTGATTCTTTGAGAGCTTACCTGCCTATGATCATGTTCCCATTCCCGCAGCTGTTGGTCCACATGATGATCCCTCTACTACTCATGATGGAACCTCACCTCCCGACACTCATTCTATTGGGGTAAATAATTCCCCATCCACCTTCGAAGCTTCCACATCCCATTCCTCTTCAGCGCCAACCGAGAACACATCCCCCTCTTCTGTTTCCTCTCGGCAGTCTTCACATGCGGGGTCTTCCTTTTCACATTCCAGTAGCACCGGCCCATCTTCATCAGGGCATTCATCGCAAGATGCGATGGAAATTTCCCCTCCTCCATTACCTGCTCCCAGGTGATCCCAACAAAGCATGCATGGGCAACTGCCAAGCAAGCTACTGGATTATGATTGTGTGGGTTACTCCACTGAGTCTATCCTTATTCCTAAACATTATCGAGAGGCAAAGGATGATCCCAACTGGAATGCGGCCTTGGATGAAGAGTTTGATGCGTTGGAAGCTAATCATACATGGGATCTCGTTCCTCGTTGCCCAGAGATGTCTGTAATTGGCAGTAGATGGGTTTGTTCTCTACAAATCAAGCACGATGATGCTATTGAGCAATTTAAGGCTCGAGTTGTTGCCCAAGGTTTTAGGCAGAAATTCAGGATAGATTATGACAAAATGTTTGCTCCGAAGGCCAAAATGCAAACGGTTCGCATTGTTCTTGCTGAGGCAGCTAGTAAATCATGGTCTCTTCATCAAATGGATGTGAAGAATGTGTTCATGTATGGAGATTTGAAAGATGAAGTGTATATGGAGTGTCCTCCTGATTATGCCAAGGGAAATAAAAATATGGTCTGCAAATTAAATTGATCATTGTATGGGTTGAAACAAGTGCCTAGGGTGTGGTTTGAGAAATTCCATAGCACTATTCTGTAGGCTGGTTTTACACAGAGTCACAATGACCCTTCTTTATTCACATGACAGACAATTTCGGGCATTACAGTTCTGTTGATTTATCTCGATGACATGATTGTTACAGGAGATGACCAGGACAGTATTCATGAACTAACTAAACATCTCCATATGGTTTTCAATCTCAAAGAATTGGGTTCTGTATCTTATTTTCTGGGATTGGAAGTTCAACATTCCAAGTCCGGTATTCTGTTATGTCAAAGGAAGTATATCATCGACTTATTGGCGGCCACAGAGTATGCAGATTGCAAGTCGTGTGCTACTCCCATGGAACAGAACCTGAAGCTGAGTCGTTCTAGTGGGGATCTTCTCGAAGACCAGAATTTTTATCATAGTGTTATGGGTAGTCTTATCTACCTCACGCATACTAGGCCAGATATTGCCTACACCGTTCAGGTTTTGAGCCAGTTTGTGGGCATGGCGCGTACTACTCATTTGGATGCAGTCCATCGGCTTCTTAGGTATCTCAAGCATACTACAGAGGTTGGAATTTTCTTCCCTGTAGGAGGGGAGCTAGTGATCGAGGCATTTGCAGATGCAGACTATGCTGGATGTTTGGATACGCGGAGATCTACGTTTGGCTGGTGTATTCGGGTTGGCAAAGCCTTTGTATCATGGCGGTGTCGTAAACTGGAAAGGGTGTCCAAATCATCTACTGAGACAGAGGATAGGTCCATGTCTGAGGTTAGTTTCGAGACGATCTAGCTACAAAGATTGTTTCTTGAGCTTGGTGTTGCTTGTAGAATGCATATGCGCCTGTATGGAGACAACACGAGTGCAATTCAGATAGCCATCAACCCCGTCCTGCATGAACGAACTAAGCACATAGAAGTTCATGTGCCTTATATCCGTCAGTTGGTGGCAGAGGGAACTATACAGATTAGCTATCTGAATACTGAAGATTAGATTACAGACATATTCACTAAGGCTGTATCTTCAAGAATACACTAGTACCTATCTGGCAAATTGATGTTACGCACCCAACATCAATTTGAGGGAGGGTGATATGATCCAAATTGGACCAATATACGAGTCACAATTACTTGAAATGGAAGCAAACTCAAGCTGACTGAAGAACATTAATTTTTGGTTAAGTGTTTTCACTATTTCAGGTGGCCTACTTTGGAGGCTTGGTTCTCACAATTGGCTCAATGAAAATTTGAGTTTGATAGATTGTTTTGAAGGTAAGAATATTATCTACACGATGGTATGCTTGGTAGTCCAAGAGAAAGTCCAGACTGTCATTTTCTATACGTACAAAGTTGATCTCTGGAAAGCTGAAAACTGCCAGAATTTGGCTAAGTCAGAAAACTATTTTGTAAAGCCTACTTTGGAGCTCGATTAGAAGAGCATGGATGTGATTCAAGTACAAAGGCTTCCACAACATGAAATATTTATGTTTGTCTACCAAGGGAAGGAATTGGATGAAGGATTGGAGTTCTGGAAGACCTCGAACGAATGACACGAAGTTAGTACGAAAGCTGTTTTCTGGCAGTTTGCTTGTGCTAAAAGGCAGCTTACTTGTGCTTGAAGAAAGAGAGTTTGTGGCCAAATTTTGTGTTCTTTTTAGGGTTTTTTTTACCATAATTATTTCCTAGTTCTATTAGGTTTGTATTAGGTTTTTATTGTCTTTAAATACCTCTCAATTCACATTGCAAAGTAGACTTTGTTGAATAGAAAAGAAACCGTTTGGTTTTATGCAAGATGAATACTTTTGAGAGCTTTGGTGGATTCCAAGCTCGATTTTAGCTCTTTATCGATCAAAACCATATTGATCATGGGCGGGCATCTACCTTTATATCATTCGAGCCTTCTTCCACATGAAAAATTACACGTTTGATTCCGTTTTATCCAAACACCCACTACAAGAAAATTGACTTTAGTGGCTAAACTATGGTGGCAAATATTATAAATGCCTTTAAAACTATCCTCCAGCAACAAATATGTGAATTGCCCCTAAAGTGATCAAACTCTGTCGTTAATAGTTCAATTTTTATTTTATTTTAATATCAATGAAAGTAAATTGTTGCTTTACCGACAAATTCCTAGTAATGGCTGTTAAAGTCTTGGCTCGTTTCCTTTTAGAGGAAAAACTATCTATGGGAAAAACCAACTTTTTCGAGGGACAATAACACAAATATTGTTTTTTAAAAAAAAATTACCACCAGTATGGTGGATTAAAAAGTATTGACAAAGATATTGTGTTTTGGAGAAAAGAATCGGCGAGACCACCTGAGACTCAGGCGCTGCCGCTTTTGCTGACTTTTTGGATCGTTTTATTAATGTGACAGCGGCGGCGCCCAAGACTCAGGTGGCACCGCCTGAGACATAGGTGAGTTGGTGGGGAAATTATCCCAGGCGGTGGCGCCCAAGACTAAGGTGGCACCGCTGGCTTATTGGCCACCCCCCTATAAAAACCAGCCAATTTCGTTTCAGTTTCACACCACAAAAAAAAATCGTCCAAGATAGAGGAGAGAGCTCTGGTTGCTGCTGCAAAAATGGCTAATAGGCAAGAGACACATTTATTTTTGTAATTATATTATTCAAATGCTATTATGATTGTGTTTAGTTTTAATTACTGAGTTTGTTTTTTTTTTTGTAGTGATTTTAGAAGATTTGAACTAGTCGTTCGGTGGAAATCGGAGAAAGTAGAGGATAGTTTGGGCGTCAAATTCGTTGGTGGTAGTAGTTTTCAGATGAAGGTTCCATCCAGGGTCACATATCATTATCTTTGTGAGAATCTAATTCCGAGAATACTGCGTAGAGATGAAGCAGTACAAGATAGTGATGTGATCACAGGTTTCACTTACCGTCTTCCAGAATGGCAGAATGGTGTTTTATTTCATTATGCGATGCCTATTGTGGATGATGATAGCTTGAATGTGCTTTGGAATTTTATGGATCAAAATCCTTATTGTTTGGGTGCTGAGATACATGTTGAGCTCAGTGAGGATCAGGGCGGAGAGGAAGAAGATGATACATGGAGCGTGCCATCCGATCATGACTATGATGACGGTCATGACGGAGAGGAGGAAGATGAGGAGGAGGAGGAGGAGGAAGAGGGGGAAGGAGAGCAGCCTAATTATCCTCCATATTTTTACTTGCAGGGTAATGAAGAGGACGAAGAATTATCACTTGCTGATTCATATGGCGTAATTCCAATGCCTATTGTTGATAGTTTGAAGGAGAATTCTACAAGGGGCAGATATTTCACTCGAAACAAGCTGCACAGATGGCGATTAAACACCACGCACTACAACGCAACTTTTAATATGGCGTGGTGGATTCGTCACCTTCAATCTGGAAGGTCAGATGCTTGAGGCACAAGGATGACAATTGTCCTTGGATGGTGCGGTTTGGATGTCGAGATGTTGGAGGCGAATGGACTGTGAGAAAGGCTGAGTTGGTGCATTCTTGTAGCAGTACGACTCAACCGACGGATCATCGCCATCTTAATGTCAACATGATATTTGAGGCCGTCAAACATTTGGTACGTGCCCAACCAAATCTGAGTGTTCTAACTGTGCAGGCCGAGTTGAAAGATAAGTTTAATATGCAAGTTACTTACAAGAAGGCTTGGTATGGGAAACAAAGAGCATTGGAGAAGTTGCATGGAAATTGCGAAGAATCCTACGATTTTTTGCAAACATTCTTGCGGGTAGTCAAGAGAAAAATGCCAACATCGGTGATTGATTGGGTAAGAGTTCCTTCGACTCAACCAGGTCATTCGATATTTCAGCGAGTATTCTGGGCTTATGGACCTTGTATAGATGGATTCAAGAATTGTCCAGGCGTCATGGTTGTTGATGGAACATTTCTTACTGGGAAGTATAAAGGAGTGCTACTCATGGCGAGCTCATTTGATGGACGGAAGAAGATTTTTCCAATTGCATTTGCCATAGTGGAGAGCGAGAATACCGAGAGTTGGCCATGGTTCATAAGGAACGTTCAGGGTTTGACTGATCGAAATGATGTATGCATCCTCTCATATAGACATGCAGGACTCTATGAAGCCATGAATAACATCGGAAGAGGTTGGGAGTGGAGGTGGTGCATGCGACACTATGCAAGCAATTTGCAAAGGAAGACTAAAAGCAGAATTATGTATAAGCAACTATTTCGAGTCGGTAAGCCTTCTTCATGTTTAAGCAACTATTTGCAAAGGAAGTATGTACTGTAGGTGCACCGTAGCTCCAGACCGATCCGGGAAAAGTATACCTCCCATCAGAGATAGAGCATAAGCTCGTGCAAACTGCTCTATAACCTCCTGTGATGCATTTCCCGACAGATGACTGAATTCATCCCTCAGCCAAACATTCCTAACGACACCGACTGAAAGATCTGCCGGAACCCGTCCTAACAGTCTCAAACAGATCGCCGACCACTCCTCATCCGGTATATCAACTACGACTGCATCACCGTCGATCGCCAGACCGGACAGTGTACCAACGTCCTCTAATGTGATCGTGATCTCACCAAACGGTATATGGAAGGTCGACGTCTCGGGTCGCTACCGCTCTACGAGCGCAGTAATCAAACTCGCATCGGAGTTCATAGGGACTAGGGGCACGACACTTAACAAGCCTACCGCTTCCAGATATGGCCGATAAAGCTCATGGTACGTCACTAAACTGGTCGTACCTCGAACATGGTAAGATCGATCACCAGCCTATAGTGCACAAAACTTATATTAATTCATTTTCATTCGTAATAATTCTAATTTCACCTAATAAATTCTAATCTATCTAATCTAATCTCAAATTATACTAATTTCAAAAAATTGGATACATAATCCTATTCTAATTTCAGTACAGTTCAGTTCACCAACTAAAATAATCTAATTAGCTAATTAACTTTACATGAATAATTATCAAATACTTACCTCGTTTGTCCAAACAGAGTCCATACGATGTTGGCCATGTCCCCAAAGAAGTGTCGGATCGACCGGACCTAGATCAATTGTCGCCGGCGGTAATCTCATCGAATAAGGGTCCATAAGCCTAGGAACTGCAAAAACAAAGCAACAAAACATTAATTAAAAAAACACTGCATTAAAATATAAAAAAACAAGCCGCCGACGAGAGTCTCACCGCGTAAACGGCCGCCGACTCCACCACGACCTCGCCGGCCTCTCCCCCTGCCTCTGCCGGCTACTGGTTCTTCGTCGGAGGACATCTCTGTCGGGCGGGGGCGCTTCTGTCAGCGTCGGCGGCGCTTCACTAGGCAGCGACGGCGCCTGGCTCTGCGGCGTCGGCGCCTTGGTCCTGGGCGGCAGCGCTTGAGTCCACGGCGGCAGGGCCTACGATGGCGGTGTGTGTGAGGAAGGCGCTGCTCTGGTTGGGGGGTGGAGGGAGGAAGAAGAAGAAGATGATAAGAGGGTCCCTAGGGTTCGTCGATTTAAAAAAAAAGAGGGTGAGGCGGGGGCGCTGGAGACTTGGGCGCCAGCGCCGAGGACTGGGTAAAATATATAGAAACCGCGGCCCTGCCTTAGTCTCTGGTGGCCCCGCCCCAAACTTTACTACAAAACACAATATTTGTGTCAATTCTTTTTAATCCGCAATATTTGTGGCAAATTAAAAAAAAACACAATATTTGTGTCATTTATCCCTTTTTCGAGACAAATAAAAAAGTTGCTATTGCCTTCTAATTTACAGATAAATGAAGAAAAATTCAGATAAGTCATGTGCCTCTAAACATATCTTTTCCCCAGCAAACTAATCCGCCTCTGTTAATCACTTAATCTTTCGTTAAAATAATATGAGAAAAAAGATTTTACTTGAAATTAAAATATTATATATTGAGCCAAAAAACTCGGCTCACAATAACTGCACCGTGAATCTAATATAGTAATATTCCTTATGCTTGAAGTTGATATCTAAGGTAACTTGTTCTAAGTTGATGAAGATTTGTAATTCAATCTCTTATGTTGAATTAATTAATTGATTGTTGTTGTTTTGATCTTGCAGCAACAACGGCAATCATGCAATAACTGGTGCAAGAATTTAAAGTCTACTTCAGGCCAAATTACTTTCATCTTTGCGATCGAGCGGCCTATTGAATCCCGTTGGTGTTATTGTTTCTATTTGGGATGTTTATATCCCTGCAGCGATTTGATTCATGGATACACAAATATGTTGTGCTACTTTTCTAACTGTTAATTTAAATTTTTTGTTCAGTTGTTTCATTGATTTATGAGATTATAATTAAAATCATAATCTAATATTTACTACAAAGTTCTTCATCAGTACCACGAAAACAAGTTATTGTTACAAACAAGTATTTGTGCCACTAAAATTAGAATTAGAGGTGGTAAATATACCTCTGAAAATAGAAAAATAGTTATATAAAGGTGAAATTAGCAACAAAAAACTACCTATTAGAGGCACATAATTTGTTCATGTAGATTAATTTTGAGACAACTACAATTGTTCCCAAAACAAAACTAAGGTAGCAAAAATATGTGCAGCCAAATACAACATTAGGGGCAAAAATTTATGCTGCTAAAGTGAGAAGAAAGGACAATCAAATTGTCCATCAAAATTCAAATTAGCAACAAAACTATCTGCCGCAAATTTGACCATTACCGAGATATAGCATTTGCCGCTAACATCTGTTGATAAAGAGATTTAGCGGCAGCAGTATTGACAACACACATTTTTGTGCAGCTATAAAGCTATCGCGGCACATAAATGGCTTATCGTAGCAAATACACATAGTCTCTAATTGTCATTTTTCTTGTAGTGACCCAAGAACATCCTTGTTTTTGTTTCGAAATTCCGTTTAATCAATTCAATCTTTGAATTGATTCGTTGTTGCGTAATTTTGATCACAAAGTACCCCCTGGTTCTTTATCAGAGGGTGTTAATAATTATAGGTACCCAGTTGTAAATAGTCGTTCAGTAATTAGGGGTGTATTAGCAACCTATTTATATCGTTGTAAACTATACTGGAGAATTAACGAAATAAAAAACCTAAAATCTAAGAGGTAGATTCTCTCTGTGGACTAGTGTTATACCGACGATATCACGTTAAAAAAATTCTTGTGTTCTTTACGATTCTGCTTAATTTATTGACAAGTCACACCCTACCTTTGTGATATCGAAAATGCCAATAATGTACACTAACCGCGGGACTGAAACGTGGCCTGTTAATGGCACAACAAAATACCCGCGCGTAAAGGTGGCAAATGGATTGGATCCATGGATTGGTGGATTCATGGATTGTATCAAGTGGATTGGTGGATTATCCATGAATCCAAATGACATCCTCAACCTTGGACCAATATGTAAAATGTAAAAAGTTTAGGTACTGAAATGTCGTGATGAAAAAATTTAGGTACCAAAACGTAATTTTTCAATGATATTATTCGTATAAAAAATAAAATTTTAGGTACCAAAATGTAAAATATAAAAAGTATAGGTACCAAACCGTAATTTGTCATTTGAATCCATGGAAAAATCCATGAATCCACCAATCCAATTGGATTTGGATCAAATGGATTGGATTTAAATTAGGTGAATATTTTTAATGGATTGATGGATTGGATTGGTGGATTTGATTGAGAATTGCCACCTCTACCGGCGGGGCAGAAGCCGACGGAGGAGAAAACGGGGATTTTTCCAGAAATAGCACCTTTTTAAAAAAAAATTACAAAAATAGCACCCATGCCATGGAAATTACAAAAATATCAGCCTTTTTTTAAAACCGCACCTCTAAGGTGCGGTTTATGATTCTGGGCCAAAACCGCATCTTGGTCATGCGGTTTTTGGTCTGACCTAACAGAACCGCATGGCCTAGGTGCGGTTCTAGGGCTGACCTAGCAAAACCGCATGTGTGGGGATGTGGTTTTGTTTCTCCAAAACAAACCGCACCCTCAACATGCGGTTTTGCACACACAAACCGCACCTCCCCCCCCCCCCATGCGGTTTGTGTGTCGTAATTATTTTTCCGACATCAAACATGTTGTCATGCAGGTTGACAGACGTGGGGCTGCATGGCAGATGAAAACCACACCCTCCCCATGCGGTTTTCATTGATGATTTTGCCTATAAAAGACAGCCCCGGGAAACCTCTTCTCTTCACACCTCTCCTTCTCCCTTTTCAATTTTCTGTTGTAGCTCCCTACTTCTTTAGTGTTTTTGCGGTTATTGTGATTTGTGATTTTTATAATATTAACTGAACTACGGGTTTTTTTTTTTTTTTGCAGATGGCATTCCAAAAGTTCACGCTTATGGTGGAATGGTTGCACGGAAGAGACCAGAAAGGGGGTCACCTACGTCGGTGGCAATTTTCACAAAATAAAGGTCGCTACCAGATCGATGCTTGAAGACCTCTATCAAATGTGTACTAATGTTACTTACATGGATGACACGAGAAGAGTTGATCGTATGGTGTATCGATATCCAAACAGAGAAGGCGCATCGTAGGAATATCTCATAACCACTCAGGATGAAGTAGATGTCATGCTCGAATTCTTGAGGTCCAACAATCTTTCCAAAGCCGAGATGTTCGTTTACACCGAGGCGGTCGTAGGCGTTGGAGGTCATTCTGGAGACGGTCAAACATCTGGTATCCATGGTGGAGGTGAATTATATGGAGATCATCCCTACCAAAGTTACCATGATCCTCATTCCTATTTTCAGTACCAAGAGCAAAGTGTAGGTCATCATCAATCTTTCTCATCATATGAAGAAGAAGTTCAACCGGACCATGCCAACCAACCTGAGTACAACTTCCAATCAGGCAGCGGTAGTTTTCACAACTACCATTATGGAGCCGATGAAGGTGCCTTTCATGAGCTGGATCAGATGGAAGATGCCCTGCCAACACCAGTTAGTGAACCCTCCGATGAAGAAGGAGAGAACAACGTCAGTGCAGACAGCTCCGCCCCTCTTGAAGGTGCTGATGATTCAGGACCAGATTCAGAGTCAGATAATGATGATGAGGTGGCTCGTGACCGTGTACCAGTCCCCTACTACAATCACATTCCATATGAGAATTGGTGCGTCGACAGCGACATGGAGCCGCCAGAGGTCCCAGTATGGGGTCCACTCACTAGGTTTATGAAGGGCCAACAATTTGGCTCGAAGAAGGAGGTGCGGCACGCCATTGATACTGAAGCAATGGCTCGGCATTTTGAATGGCACACAACTCATTCCAACACGAAAAGGCTCATAGTCAGATGTCGTAATCATCACGAGGGATGCAATGTTAGGATTCGGGCCATCAACAGCAAGAGACACGGCCATTGGGTGATATCCCGTGCGGTGAACACACACACATGTGTGTCATCCATAACATCCCAAGGCCATCGACAGTTGAAATCCAGGGTGGTTGTTGCGGCTATCAAGCATCTAATTGAGCAAGATCCTGACGTGAAGGTCAAAGTTATAATCGCTGACATTGCAAGTCGTTATGGTTATATGATTAACTATAAGAAGGCATGACATGGAAAGTAGAAAGCTCTTACCACCGTCTTTGGTGATTGGGAAGAATCATATGCATTCCTTCCCATGTTGATTTTGGCATTGGAGGCATCTAACCCTGCCACTGTTTTCTCCCCTCGATACCAAGATGAAGAGATACAGTCGCAAGAGCCCGGTAACAAACGCCATTTCAGACTACTTTTTTGGGCATTCAAGCCATCTATTGATGGTTTTGGCTTATGTGTCCCTGTGATCCAAGTGGATGGTACATTCCTTACCGGCAAGTACAAGGGCACTCTCCTGATTGCCAGTGGGGCGGATGCAAACAAACAAGTCTTTCCTTTAGCCTTCTCCATTGTTAAGGAAGAGAATGCTGATAGCTATGGATGGTTTTTTCGGAAAATTCAGCTCCACGTCACTAGGAGAACGAACCTGACAATAATCTCTGATCGGCACGGCGGCCTTAGAGCTGCCATCTTAGGTTTGGATCCAACCTGGAAGTGGTCCCAAAGGTGGTGCATACGACACTTCAAGAGCAACTGGAACCATCATTTCAAGCGAAAGAAGCTTGCTGATAATTTGTGGTGGATTGGTAAGCTCTCTATTGGTTGTTTAATTTTGTCAAATAACAATATCTTATATCAAATTCAATGGTACACTTGTTAGACTCTTTATAAAGAGATGCATGCCTAAGAAAATGGGGTTTTAAGCGATTATCATAGTCCTCCCATTTCCTAGGAAAATCGGGTTTTAAGCGATCCTCGGATCCCCCCTTTTTTCTGTCAAAAAATCTGCGTTTCTAAGAAGATGTATACCTCTTCTAAGAGTTTAACGAGTGTACCTGTTGGTTGTTCTAATTGTACTAAATTGCCAAATCCATACTAACTTAATACTTTTTTGTCTGCTCCTCAGCTGTTGCCTACCAACAAAAAAAATTCCAAGAGAAGTTGCAAAAGAGATATACATCTTCTTAGAAACGCAACCTTTTTTACAGAAAAAGGAGGGATCCGAGGATCTCTTAATACCCGATTTTCCCAGGGAATGGGAGGATCATGATAATCGCTTAAAACCCCATTTCCTTAGACGTGCATATCTTTATAAAGAGTCGAAGTAAGTGGCGCTATGTATTCGATTAAATTATTGAAAACAACCAATACGATTAAATTATTTCAAGTTTATTTTATATTCAACTAAGTACATTAGCAAAATAAAAGAAAGACAAATGATGAAGAATTATATGTACCTCATGATCGTTCCAAACATCCCTTGAACGATGGTTGGGTTGGTCTTACAAGTCGGTTGGATCAATAGGTTCTTGATCCAAATAATACCGTTGGTTGTATATATCCATGTCGTCCCCAACCTACGAGAGAATAACAATAAGGTTAGTACATATAATAATTAGAAAGCTTATAACAACAACAAAAAATTGACCAGAATAATGAGTACGTACCGCTTGAAATACATCATAATAAACTCACTCTCCTTGGAACCACTCGTCCATTTTTTCGCGAAAGTCGGACACAAATTCGGCTGGTTTTGAGGGAAAAACCAAAGAAATATTTTTTTTATGGCAGATCGGACTTAGCGCAACCAACAGACCACTATTTCTTAGGCTTTTGGGAGGGGAGGGGATAGAGAGATAATTTTAGAGAGAGAGTGAAGAATGGGTTGTGGTGTGAAGAAATGAGGAGGGGGGTATTTATACTATTCAGACCGCACCCTCCAGGGGCGGTCTTGTAATTTTGCACTCATTGAAACTGCATCGGGGGGTGCGGTTTTCGTTTCTCAAGGCGCGAAATGCAGGCGGGGCGAGGGGTCTTCGATCCTTGGCACTGATCGCTGACATAGCGTGTGGTCCGCCGTTGGATCGCCGCCTCATCCAACGGTCTTCAAGGCCGCTTCCGAGAAAACACAAACCGCACCAATTGGATGCGGTTCCCTGACTGACGTGGAATGAACCGCACCTCCATCCCGAGAATAGGCCCGCCCGATCTAGTTTGTGAGAAAAGCTAGATAGCTAGGTGATTGATTGGGGGCAGCGGCCGAGCTAGCTAGTAGCGAAAATGATGGAATTTACCCTTTGCTTGGATTGATCCTCTCTTCTCTTTAAGCTCGCTCTTGTTATTATGTTATATAAGTTTGCACTTTGTACCCTTAAAATGGAGCAGGCAGGCTAGTGTCCAACAAGTTGGAACGATAGGGACCAGTCAACGAGAAAGCCTTTCTTCACTGTGCTATGCTCATGGTCACGGACCCCTTCCTTCCTTCCTTCCCCACTGTCCTTCTCGTCTTCTCTCTCTCTCTCTCTCTCTCTCTCTCTCTCACAGAAAGGCTGGTCAAAACCCTAGCTAGTCAAAGCCAGCTCTGCCATTGTGGGTATACCATTCCTTTCCTCAGAGTCTGATGCAATAGCTGGCAAACATATGTATATCTCTCTCTTTCTGCTGATGCTGGTGTGGTGGCATCTTCCAGGCTTTTCAATATGTCTTTCCTCCTCCCACCCAATCCCATCTCCCATCCCTCGCTCTGCCAGCTTTGATGGCAAATTACCATTTTGTACTTGCCTAGTGCCTACTCTCTTGGAAAAACTGGCACAACCGTCCAAATCCCCTTTTCCCTGTACAGTTTACAGTACTGCTCCCTCCCTCCTTGCTGTGATGATCTATTATAATTACTTCCATGAGGAGATGGATTTGCTTTACGCCTTGGATTTCCACACTCATCACTGGCCCACGTTACAGTGTTTTCCAACTGCATGCAATAAAATGCAAAATATATATATATATATATATATATGGAGATTATTTGCTTAGGTCATTCTACTATCAAGAGGTAGTATTTGTCGAAAGGGTCTATACATTTCAAGTGTATTAATTATATTTCGAAACGTGTTTCTTTAGCAATATTCGGATGATGATATGTCATTTACGTATTTTACGTTCTCAATAACACTTATTAGCAGTAATCTAGCAAAGTCCATCGTGCTTGGCCTTGACTCATTTTGTTTCTAATGTTTCAGTTAATAAATTAAATTATCAAGGATATAAATGGATCGTGCATGGAGCCTGTAAATCCCTGTGTTGGTGTTTGATATTAAATAAATATAGATTGCTGGAGAAAATAGTCTTTTAGTAGCAGTAACCCTAGCTTCGTAAGACATATATATATATAGCCTCTAATAGGCTGCGGCAGTGTATGATGTAACCGAGCAACCTTGTGCTCGTCATAGTAAACAGTCCTGGGAACTCACGTTCTCCGTGGAGTAGTCTCGTTCATATTGAACGGGGAAACCACATATATATGGTGTCTCGCTTTACTTCTATTTCTATTCCGTTTTACAAAAATGGAAAAAGAGAGATGCCCTTTTGGTGTTTGAGAGGCATAGAGAAATGAGAATCCAAATGAGGATGATAATTAAAAGGTTAAAGGTTACTAATTTTTAAAGATTTACCTGGCCAATGCATGAATATTTGGAAATGGTGTGGGTGGTTCGCAGAGTCTTTTGATGAAGATTTTGTGCAGATCATCTGCGTAATCATGATATCCAATGCCTCATGCAACAGTAACAATATGCGAAACCAATAATGAGATATATATATATATACTCACTAAAAAATCAAGGAAAAGGATGCCATCGAGCCTCGATATCTGTCTGCAAAAGGGATTCTTCTTTCTTTCTTTCTTTCTTTTTTTCCACAACTTTCCCCAGTATTTTTTATTTATTTATTTTTTGATGCAAAATGCTTGGGGGTTCTCGTGAGGTTGTATATTAGCTTCGCAATTCAAACTCTAGTTATTAATTTTGGTAGCAAATGATTGTGTATGAGTATTCACCGCATTTTAGGTTCGAATTTTAGGATATAGTTATCGAATTTTAGGATATAATTAGTAAATATATCGTTTATTATGTGTATATATGAACGTATGTATTTCATCCTTTCAAAACTTTAATTTTCGTACTATTTTCATTTGTCAAACAATTTCATTTTTCTCCGTTCATTTTATGAATTCCGTAATAAACACATACAGAACCCTTATGACACGTTTAACACCCATATTTAATGAAATATTTTGGTAATATACATATTATTTATATTTTTTTCTTCTTCAAATAAATAGGTTAATAGTTTATGACTATTAACCTATTATTAAGTGGTATATTATTTTCTTATAAAAAAAGTGTTTCCATCATACTCTCTACCTTGAAACCAACCTTGTCCTCAAAGTTGACTCGCATCATCATGGTTCACGTTACCTGCTTCGACCGCCATTTCTGAAAGCTTGTCCTTAAGATTTCCCGGCCACCAGCAACATCATATGAGCATCAATACACTGGTGACCATCGTGCAACTCTCGTAACAACTAAAGAAATTTTCACCTCTACCGTCAGTAGTCTAGCAAATCCTTCAGACTATATAGTCAAGGTCCTAATCGAGCAGCCACGCAGGTCGCTCCCGCCACTGTTGGTGCCGCTCCCACCATTGACTAATTGACACGCTACGACACAACTCCTAACAATGCGAAGTGTAACCAATGAAAGGGACTGCATTATAGTGGCACAAGTAATAAATATCGAATCCACTGGTCTCTAGAGTTACTATTACTTATCTTCAGTTCATTATCTAGCAAATCAAATTAAAGATTGATTTACTAAACTACTCTACTAACTAAAATAAGGTTAAACTACTAATTACAGGTTGGGAACTCACTTAGGTATGATTCCCCCTAGCTCCTCAATTAGGTCCAAGTTGTAGTTTTCTTTTGTCATTTTACTGTTGATTAGACCGCGGAAGATCCGAAAATAGCTTGGAATCTCTTAAGCTGACCAAGCCCTCTTACACGGAATACCCGGCGGGCGACTAACCTCCACCGGAGTACAAAGCTATGGCAATACACAAAAATCTCCACTACTGGAATCAATTCCAGTACAAAGCAAATGAATTGACTGACTCTCGCACAACCAATTCAATACTATCAATCAAGGAAGCTCTATTAACCTAATAAGATTATATCTATCATAGGTTAAAGCAGAAATTAAGAGAATTTGATTAGGATTCAATTGACTCAATAAATCATGCCTCAATCGATTATAATCAAACAATATAGCATCCAAAACTTCATACAAGAAAGATCCTAACACATGGAACTAGGGTTCCTCAAGACCTAAGTAAAGTGAGACAAATACTTAGGTTTAGGGATAATTATTCTTCTCTTAACTACATCCAAACCACAATTACAAAATATATAGCCCAATAAATTCCTTTAAAATCCATAATTAATCTCTATTACAAGTATATCAAATGGCAGCAAAATCCAACAAAATACCCTAAAAAGTACTGAAATATTTCAATAATCTCAAAACTACCACAAAACATAAATAATTTTTCAAATATAAAAACGAGAAGGAAACTAGGTTTGTACATGTTCTTATAAAAAATTAATTTCTACATGGTGACAAACTGGCAACGATTTGTAAACCAACATAAAATATTTGTAAATATTTACATGTAAGATTTGAAATTGTAATTTGGTGTTATAAATTAGAATTTTCGGTTACAAATTATTTTTTTAACCATAGTAGTGTACTGTATGCAATAAGAAATTAGTGTGTATATTAAAATCGCACATCATATTTATATTTGAACTGCTCTCAACCACTCAAATTATTTAAATCAACCAGTTCTTTACGTGACATAAAAGTGTGGTTTGGTGGAGATTTCCTGTATTAAATCTCCATCATCCTAATATTAATAGTTGGTTTAAATAATAAATACAAAGTATATGGGGCAGTGCAAATTTCGATGCCGCTGTTCGTGCCCCGGATTGCTCGTCAGGTCTTGTTGCTCGAGGATCAGATGGGCAAGTCTTTTTGGCCTTGGGGTTCCATCACCCTGGAGTTTCCAATCCTTATCTGGCTGAACTTTTGGCTGCAAGGGACGCCATCTCTCTTGCCATCTCTCGTAGGCTTCCCCTCGTCATCATTGAAGGAGATTGTGAAGTAGTCTTTCGACAACTTGATGGGAGATGCTGTGAAGATTCTGTGGGTGGGCCCTTGCTTCGTGATTGTTTTCAGTTGGTGAGGTCCTGTTCCTCGTGTTTTGTTTTTAGTGCGGTTCCGAGGACTGCCAACTGGGCTGCCCATAGAGTGGCAAGACAAGCCCTGTTGTTGTCCCCTGTAGAGATAGCGTCCTTTGATTTTGTAGGGTGGTTGCTTTAATGGTCTTTTTTGGGGTTCGGGTAGAGGTTGAACTATTGTATCTCGGTCTTACTTGGAAAAAAAAAAAAATTCGAGCTACACTACAAATTGAAAATAGACAACTGTAAATTTTAAACCAAGTAATGTCACAAAGACTCTCTTTGGGAATACTTATTGAGTTGAATCAAATCAAATTTGAGATGAGTTGAGCCGAGCCAAATTTGATCTTTCATAATTTGTGTTGGGTTCCAACCCGATAAAAAACTGGACTCCCCTTAACTCTTTTGCAACCCGATAGATGATCTATGTGCTTGACTAAAACTTGTATTTTTTATACCTTTTTGCCCTAGTATCCAATGGTAGGACCTTAGGATATTAAGAATGAAAATGTTTCTTGTCATGGGTGACAAAACACCTAATTCCAAAGAAATTTACGTATTTTTGTGTTCATTCACGCCATTTAGTGCTTATTCACGTAGTAGTATGGTTATTCACGTAAGAGTGTAAGTTATTCACGTAAATGGAAAATCACACTCCCCCCTAACTATTGGCTATATTTTATGAAATTAAATTTAGATTCTCAATTGATCTGTAAAAATGTGTTGCATAAATCATATTCTACAGAATGACATCCATTTTGATATATTTCAAAACTTAAAATTTTATTTTATAACGGCGTGAATAAACATCAGTTTGCGTGAACTAACAATATTGGTTGCGTAAATAATCAACATCCTTACGTGAATAATCTAAATATGACATGAATAGTACAAATATGACGTGAATAAATGAAAAATGAAGTGAATTAGATGATTTGTGGCAAAGAAAGAATATGAATTTCCATTTTTGGTTTGTTAAGTTAAGGAGGGAGATTTGACTGGGGTTTGAACACCACACTCATTGGCAGTGCAACATCAAATCCAGCCCCCAAAAGCACAGTCTGAGCAGAAAAGAAACACACATTGCCATAAAGCC
The DNA here is from genome assembly GCA_946122785.1 of Linum tenue. Lineage (NCBI taxonomy): Eukaryota > Viridiplantae > Streptophyta > Magnoliopsida > Malpighiales > Linaceae > Linum > Linum tenue. Next base: position 39,515,261 of record CAMGYJ010000008.1, read on the forward strand.
GGCCATCCAATTGGATGGACCCATTGCCCAAACACCTTCTTCGTTATCTCTCTCTATCTCCCCACATGTATCCTTGACTTGGACCTCATTTGTTTTCTGATCTTTCGCCTTTCCAGTTTCTCTGTATCTTATAGAAGAACAGTAGTTGCATGCATTTAATCTAGCCCGGTAGGGGAAATGATGGCCGATCACGGCGGTGGAGGTGGGGGATCGGTGATGATAAGAGATTACAGGAAAGGGAACTGGACTGTGACCGAGACCATGGTGCTGATTGAAGCCAAGCGGATGGACGAGGAGAGAAGGACAAAGAGAATCGGCGGCAGCGGCGGCAGCAAGCCGGCGGAGCTGCGGTGGAAGTGGGTGGAGGATTACTGCTGGAGGAAAGGGTGCTTCCGCAGCCAAAACCAGTGCAACGACAAGTGGGACAACCTCATGCGCGACTACAAGAAAGTCCGCGACTACCACCGCCGCCTCCCACCACCACTCCCTCCCTCCGCCGCCGAAGAAGCAGCAGCGGCGGCGTCGACCACCTCTTCCGCTTCCAGTTACTGGAAGCTGGACAAGAACGAGCGCAAGGAGAGGAACCTTCCCAGCAACATGCTTCCCCAGATTTACGACGCCCTCGTCGACGTCGTCGAGAGCAGAGGCGGTGGCGGCGGCGGCGGAGGAGGTTCTCATCCCACTTCCGGCGGGAACACGCCTAGAACCCCTTCCGTCTCTCCATCCTCCGGCAAGCCCATGATTGACGAGTCAACGAGCGTTCTTCTTCATCATCATCCTCAACACCAACAACAGCAGCAGCCTCCTCCGGCGATTGCACTGCCGCCCCCTCTTTTAACGGCGCCGCCACGCCAACATCCAATTTCAATCTTGCCCCGGGCTCAACAAGCAGCACCGCCGCCGCCACATTCATTGACGGCGCTTCCTCTGCCGCCTCATTCTCTTCCTCCGCCGCCTCCAATCCACCCTCCTCATCAACCATCACCCACAGTAGGTATCGTTTCAATAATCCATTATCTTTCCAGATCTAGAAATCATACATACAATGAGAACAATGTTTGCGATTCGGTTTTTTTTTTTAAATTCTAGGGTTTATTGATTTTTTTGTTGTTTGTTTTCTTCCCCAAATTGATGGGTTTGGAGACGTCTGACGGTACGAGCGAAGAAGAAGACTCCTCGGGCTCACCACCACCGGCGCCGAACAAGCGGATGAGGACGGCATCATTATCCGGCGGCGGCGGCGGTGAAGACGGAACAAGCCGCGGCGGCGGGGGGACGGCTGCAACCTCCAGCCGGTCCACGTCATCGGCGGATGAGGGCGATCGAGTTGTAGTAGCGGGCAGGGAGATATCGAGGATAGCGGAGGCGATTCAGGCGTGTCAAGAAGGACAAGAGCGGCGGCACAGGGAGATGGTGAGCTTGCAGGAGCGGAGGCTGGAGATAGAAGAGTCCAACACGGAGATCACCCGCCACGGGATTAACGGCTTGGTGGGCGCCGTTAATAAGCTTGCTCACTCCATTCTCGCTCTCGCTTCTTCTTCTTCTTCTTCCTCCCCTTCCCCTTTCCACATGAACAATAACAGCACCGGCAACACTAGTAATAAACCCCATAACCAGAACCCGAACCCGAACCAGGACCCGTCTTCATCTTCTCAACCACCCAACTGATCAAGTGGCCCAACCGGCTCCTCATTGGAAGTAGTTAATTAGTGTCATCTGATCGTCATTTGAGATCCATTTGTTATCATCATCATATTCAATCACATGTGTACATAATTTTGGCTCTGTTGATTAATATGCATGGTTGGTTAATCAACGTAAACCTAATTGATAGGGTTCGTCTGTTGTGTATTAGTCAACAATGGAGATTGACGTACACTTAAGAGTTGGATTGTTGTAGTTTGTTTGTTGTCTAGTAGAAGTGAAATGAATTGCCGGTTTGGTCGCAGCATTTCTGATGGGATCATTATGTTAAGCGGAGGTTGGTTGGGTTCAGATCTATCTCTGGGGCAGTGAGTAGTTTCGGCAGCAGGGAGTGGGGCAGGCTGGTCAAAGAGGCTTTCGGGGACCGGTCAATGATATCAATGGAAGAAGACGAGAAGAGATACCATTTACGTACCATACCATTGTCCCATCGCCTCCTGGGCCACTGCTCAGAAATCAGAATGCTCACCAATCAACAGTATAATTTATAGCTGAAAAGTAAAACCGCCACCCCCATTCAAATTTTCCTGTCCATAGAGTGATTTTAGGAATCTGATGTGGCAGGGTGTTGAGCGGGAAAAAAATATAACTCCCCGCCAGATTGCAGAACTAGGAATCGTCCACTACCCACCTTTTTCTCCTGGTTTCCCACGTTATCATTTAGTTATTATTTATTTTTCATTTAATTTTCGTTTGGCTGAAATACCACCTTTTCTACTGGGTTCCCACGTTATTCTTTTGCCTACCCGCAGGACAGGAGGAGAATCAGTTTCCATCGGAAAATTCTGGTAAGAGGGCGTCACGGTTTCGTGTTCAGCGGAGGAAGCCGCTGACGGCCGGCTGTTGTTGAGTTCATGGGAAGACGACCAGACGTTTTGGTGGTCAGTGGCGGAAAGCAGTGACGGCCCGCTTCTGCTGCGACTGAGGAGATCGCGTTTGGGAGTGCAACGAACTATCTCCGTGGCGAAGAGGTTGTCGACGATCGAGGCTTTCCCTTCCGGCGAGAAGCACAACTACTGCCGCCGCCACCACCGTCTCCCCCGCCGCCACGAACCCTGCTTCTTCTTTCTTCTCTGCTTCAGCCTCTAGAAGGTCGCTACAAATCGCTCCAGCTACTCGCATCCGTTGAGGAGCCATCGCCGCTGGGCTCGACGCAGCTGCTGCGGCCACCGCCGCCATCAGCGAAGCGCTCATCATCCCCTTCTTCTCCCACCCGCTGCCGTTTTTTCCGTTTCCTTCCGCCGAGCACTTCACCACTCTCCCTCTCTTCGCCATCGACGGCAGCCCTGCATATCACCCAATCGATTCAATTTCTTGGTTCCCCCAAGCTGAATTGATAAAAGCCAGAGGTAATTGTGAATTTCAGGGGAGGGGGCGTCAAGAGTACTCACCGAGAACTGGAGCGGAGGAAACCCCTAGAGAGGGGTTGCGACGGAGAGATGCATGGATGAAGGAATAAGTTGTGATTTTGGCGGAGATGGACGCCATTTTTCACACTCTGACCCTGGGAAGGAAGGAAGGAAGGGATTAGGACGGTAGCTGGTTCTGTGAGAAACTACTGGAAGTAGTGAGCTTTGCAGAGGTGATATAATTTGCACAGCTTAATACTGACCATAGAATTTGCCCCCATCACAAAGTTCCATGCTAAGTTACTCTCCTTATTGGATCTTTTAGTTGTGTATAATTCTTGGTTTCGTGATATGGTATTGGAGATATGAGCAAGTGAGGTTTGGAATGGACCAGAGCATTAGCAGCAGTTGGTTGTGAGATGGTATGTGTAAAATGGAATCATGGTAATTACTTGGCTCTACTCATATAGGTAGGCTATATTTGAACCTCAAGGGAAGAATTCTCTTGCCACTTTTTAAGCTTTTTGCTTAGGTTTCCAACGTCAATGTGTGCCTGCTTTATGTCAACATAATCAAGCTTAATTGAAAGCAATACTTCCCACTTTGTTCACTCAATTTTTCTGTGTTTCACGAATTTCTTATCTAACTTTTTTGTTTCTAAATTGCCTCTATGTTGGATATAACTTGCAGTTTAGGCTATGTAATCGACAACTAATGATTTAATCCATGACCTTCGGAAGAACGGTTTGAGTTTACATTTTCCTTATGTCATTAGTTCTTATAAGTAATTTGTTGAGTTCTTATGCTAATGTACGGTCTCTTTTTTCTTTTTTTCCTTTAGTAGTTTGGTCCAAGAAATCATGTGATCATTAATTTTTTCTTTAAGATCACTGGGTTCATCGATTTAGTTTGCCAATCAAGCATTTAACCTTCGTTTAGTTCCTAATTGAGAGCGTAAGATCATTTGTATAATAATAGTACATGCCTCCGATACTGTGTTAAGATGGAACTGAAATGAGTTGGATGTAATGTCTTTGTTTGGTCCACTTTTATTCAGTGTTCAAGAAGACGCGATTAATCTCTCGCCTAGGCGCGATTAATAGCTGGGCAGGAGGAAATCGCCCAGTCTAGCTCTGGGCGATTGATCTAGGCACCTGGGCACTCGGAGACGCGTTTTCACTTTGGTGGGCGACGCCCAGAACAACTAATAAAGGGGAAATTGTAGCCTTTTTGTGAAAATCCCAAACCCTATTCTATTTCCCCTTTCCACCCGCTCTGTAGCCTCCCCGAGAACCTGCCCAATCCTCCTGGAAGATTGATCAATCTGCACTCGCATTTGCCGGATTTGTAGGCTAACTGGGATGCCGGCGCCAATAGTCTCTCGAAGGCCCAGAGGTTTCTATTTTACCGTAGTTGCCAACAGAAAGTAGCGAAGAGGGATGCGTCTATCGGTCTATGGTATTAATAGTCATCTTTATCACTATGCTTTTCATTTTATTTGTTGCTTCTAATTATAATGATCAACAGATACGTCAATAAAATATGTGATCGCGTTGACCAGTGGCGGATCCAGAAATTCTACATAGGGGTGTCCTCTTCAAAAATTAAATTAAATTAAATATTAAAATTAAATTAAATAATTATTAAATATGAAAATATCTGACTAATAAAAGTTACATTAAAAGTTCAGACATGTTTCGTAAAATGGTAAAATACATTCGGTGTCTATACTGCTCAACAATGATCTTTCGACATATCCTACTAGAAAAGGGTATCCAGTAATTGGGTTTAATCGTTAGGTTTTAAAAATAATTTGGGATAAGAATAACATTTTACTATTATATTTGGATCTAAAACACAATAACAAATGAGTTGTAGTGTAATTAAAAATATGTTTACTAATAGTGGCAGTGTCTCAAGTTTAAATCACATAAACTACTACTAAAATATTATTTGTACTAATACGCAAACTACTATGGGAGGTTGGATAATCGTTTTTCCAAATTTTAAGGGTGTCCCACTACCACTTAAACATTTTTTCCCCTCATATACAAACTACTATTGGAGGTTGAATAATCGTGTTTCCAAATTTTAGGGGTGTCCCGGGACACCCCTAGACATGCATGTATCCGCCCCTGGCATTGACCTATGAATCAATTTGGAATTGTGCAAGTTGTTGAAAATAAACACTATTTCAAGAGACATTGTTTTATGCAGGTATAACAGCTCCATTCTCTACTAGCAAAAGTGTTTGTGCCTAGATTCCCCCGAACACTGATCCTTCACCTTTCCGCTCTTCCGCCACCCGGGCGCCTGGAACCTACACCCACAAACGCCTAAGGGCCCTGGTCGGCCCGTTAGCACTCCGAAGCTCAAGTCAGTGCACCTTTCTAGAGAGATCAGTATTTGGAAGTGGTTTAGTGAGAGAAGCCAACCTGCGTAAATGCTATCGTCTGCCCCTATTTATACTCACCGAACTCGAGGTTGATTTCCGCCACGTCACCTTCCTCATTCAATGCTCTGCGCCCCCAGACAGCTAACCGCCCTGTCAGGCTCCTGACATCTGACTGGCATTCCACAGCTCTGCCAAGCTCCTGACACACGACAGGCGCCCGCAGGCCGTGGTCCACCATCCAGTTGGTCGCCACCTGGCTTTTGGTGCTCTGCGTGACAGCTAACCGACCTGTCAGACTCCTGACACCTGACAGGCGCCCCAGGCCGTGGTCCACCAGCCGGTTGGCCGCCACCTGGCCCCTGGTATTTTACTCTTTTGGGCTTTGTCCCCCAGCTCGCTGGGTAATACCCCCAACAATTGCCCCCCCAGTTAGGTGCTCGTGGTTTCTCCAACGAGCGCCTGACTGAACCTCTAGTTGTAGTCCAGCCTTCTGCTTAGTTGCAGGGCGCCTGTCACTTCGGCGCCTGCATCGTGCTCTTCCAGGTGCTTTTGTCCCTCCTGCCTGCCAAGGCGCCTTTTACCCAATCGGGGCGCTTTTTTGATTAGCCCTCGTTTTCGGGCGCTTCATGGTGTCATTCTTGACGAGTGTCCTTATCCCTTGTGCCCCCCTCACCCATACTGTGCTTGTGGGGGAAATTTGGATAAAAGAAAAATTCGAATTTCGAAATTCAAAATTCGAAATTTGGGAGTTGAGAAATTTCCCCGAAAAGGAGAGTGTGGGGGAAGCTCAAAGGTCCGCCTGTGTTTTGGTGACGCGCGAAAAGACCCAAAAGGTGGGGGGAGTGGAAGGGTTTCCTTCGGCATGACTGACACGTGTCATGCGACGGGTGAGCCTTCGTTTCTCTTTAAATACCCCCCCCCTTTGTGATGCTGTCACTTTCTTCTATTTGTCATCTCTCTAGCATCTTGCTCTGACTTCTCTCTAGAATCTTCCGCTCTGACCTCTGTCCTCTTTCCCCTTCGTTTTTCTCGGCCAACACCTCACTCTCGTCCAAAAAATGTCGTCTCCTCAACAAGACAAGACTTCTGCACCTGGCGCCTCAGGCGCAGGCGCCTCCGGCGACGGCGGTGAAGCAAGGCGCCCAGTTCAACGTGGTAAGTTGTCCTTCTCCTTTCGTCGATTTCATTGAGTTTTTACTCTAGTCACTTAGGGTAGGGGCGTCACTTACCCCTTGTCCCCGTTGCGTCCGGGTCATTTGTTGGTTTAGAGCGGGCGTCTGCTTCCTCGTCAGCGGGGCCGTCAAGTTCGTCGGCGCCTGGCTTCTTGCCCGCCGACGGGTCATACAAGATCACAACGTGGGAGAAGTGCTTCCCACCTGATCATTTGCCCACTGAGACGTCGCACTTGTCTTTTGAGGTGGCTGGGCCCAACCATACGTCGACCATCACCCTGGACCAGGTTCATGAACTGGTGACTAGTCTCCAGCTTCCCAGAGACTGGTGGTATGCGCCTCCATCGCCCATATCCCGGGTGGGAGTCTGTGGTCCCAAGTGGATCGGGCTCTACCAGGAGTACTTCCGTTTCGGGCTTCAGTTTCCCTTGGACTCGATCATGGAGGGAATTTTGACTACATGCGCCTGTCCTCTCGGGCGCCTATCCCCTTCGGTTATCACGGTTGTCATCCTCTTCAAGTTGAGGTGTCGAGAGCACAACGTGGAGCCCACCTTCAACTTGTTCCGACACTTCTTCAAGATGGTGCCTCTGGGACAACTGCTTATCCCTCCAGAAGCGCAAGAAGAAAAGCTGCCCTCATCACTTTGTCCAGAAATGCCCTAAGTTGAACCGAAGCTGGTTCAACGGGTTTTTCTTCGTGAAGGCCTATCAAGACTCCTTCTTTGCCAGTGGGGGCGCCTTTATGAGGAAATGGGGGTTAGGCCAAGTCGATGACTTCAATAAGCCGGTGGTTTTGACGGCGTCTGAGGAGGCAGGCGCCTCCTTAATTTGCGAGGGGGAGCCTGTTGACTTACGCCCCGCCGAGAATCGTCCGCCCATTATTCAGGCTTATTACAACGATGGTGTGTAGGCGTCTAGGTGTTCTGCGTCTTTATCCCTTTTTTTCTTGTTTTTGCGTTATGTACTAACTCATTCGTGTCATATGCAGGGGCGGATTATTCGAGCATCGCTAAGCTTATGAAAAGTAAGCTGGCGACTATGGTGGCGGCTGCGGCGGCATCTTCCCAGCAAGAGGCGCCTGCCCAGCAAGAGGCGCCCCGTCAACCAGCGGTACCTGCCACCCAATCACAGGCGCCGCCAGTCGTCCCCAAGAAAAGGAAAGGGAAGAAGAGGGCAGTGAAGGGTGGCACCGCTCAGGCGCACACGGCAAGCGTGGCGTCGTCCGCCCCGGAAGAAGGCGATGGGACGCCTGATGTCGACCCCGCGGATAAGGAGGTTAACTCCGCGGAAGAGGAAGAGGAAGAGGAGCCTTTGCTCCGTAAGGGGAAGAGGGCGGGCTCCCCCTTAACCTCAGCCAGTAAAAGGGCCGCCCACGGCAAGAAGAAGGTAGGCGAGGAGGACGCCTGCGAGGAGGACGCCTACGATGAGGTGGGCGTGGAGGCGGAGGTGGCGGAGGACGCCCGCGTCCATCTTAATGAAGAGGGGCGCTATGTTGGCTCCGATGGGCGCCCCCCCATCTTTCGGCCACGGCGTACCGAGGTGGGACGGGTCAACATGAACTGTTCCCCTTTGGTCGCCGTTGACCGAGGGTGTGCCATGGGCTTGGCAATAGCGGCCGCCAAGTCCTGGCAAGTACCATCCGAGGTGACCAGTGATCACCATTTTGCTGAGCTAGCCCAAGTGGGCGCTAAGGTATGCTTCCTCGTACTTGTTTGTATTTTCGTATCTTTTCTACTTGTTATTTTGCACAACTTGCTAACCCTTTTCCAATGGTTGCAGATCCTTCTTTTTGCTGAAAGAGGCGCCCGACGCCTCAATGAGACGAAAAGGGAGGCGCTCGAGGCTTCCTCTTCAGCTGCTCAGCTGAAGTTGGATCTGGAGAACGCAACTGCACGCCGCGAGCAGTTTGCGAAGGAATGCGAGGACGCCCAGATGACGGCCACCATGGAGTTGTCTCGTCTGCAAGGCGCCCTAGACGAGGAGCGCAACAAATTGGCCACCCTGCAGGCCGAGAAGGATGTGCTGGCGCAAGAAGCTGGCGCCCAGGCCAGTGAAATCGACATCCTTAAGGAGGAGAAGAGGAGGCTGAAGGACGCCCACAAGGAAAGTGAGAAATCCTTGAAGAGGGCCCGGAAAGAAATTTCCGAACTTCGGCAATCCTTGGACGACCTGATGGAGTCGGAGACCGGGAAGTCCATGTGCGCCAATGCCGTCCTGACCGGCATTGAAATCCTGCGAGGAAAGCTGCAGAAGGACCATCCTGACCTTACTTGGGATCTCTCGGAGATGGCCGAGTATGTGATCGGCGGGATGGAGACGCCTCGCGGGACAAGTGGGGCGCCCGAGCCATCAGTTCCCACCTCTCCTTCTCCAAGGGCGCCTAGTGCTGGGGATGCGAATTCAGGCGCCGAGTAGATTAGCTGTCCTCGAGTGTTATTGTCTTCTTATCTTGTGATGCCTGTCCTTGCGCACTTATTTTTATATATAAGAATGCATGTTTCTTTGTCAATTGGCTTTGCTTCCACCTTAGCTTTCCTTTTATTGCCAAGTTTCGCGTTTCTTGTGAGGGCGCAATGTTAGGGCGCTTTTGCAAAAGGCGGGCGCGAAACATGGCGCTTTGCTAAACGTAGCTTTGCCGGGCGCTATTTTTGGGCGCTTTAATTTAGGATTACTTAGGATACATTATTGGGCGCAACTGGTATGGGCGCTATATTGGGCGCAAAGAGGTAGGCGCAATGTTACTATCTCTTTAGATATCCACTTTCACGTATAATAATTAATCCGATTCCAAAAAGTTGGGGCGCAAAATTGGGGCGCTTTACATGGAGAGGGCGCGAGTATGGCGCTTTACGGAATAAGGCGGGCGCAAAAACTGGGCGCTTTGGAAAACACAACACACAAGAAAACACTACTCCGCCATAAAAGGACTAATCTTGCAAGTCTATTAGCTTTCGGGCGCCTCATATTTGCGCAAATTCTGTGCATTCCACGTCCTCTTGACCTTCTTGCCTGATAGGTGTTCCAGCTTGAATGTACTTGGACCAATGACCTCTTGAATGCGGTATGGCCCTTTCCACTTTGGAGCCAACTTCCCTTCGGCCGCTTTTGGGCGGAAATCCCTCTTTAGGACAAGGCTACCTTTCATGAGGTTGTGCGTCTTCATCTTCTTGTTGTAGTACCTTGCCACTTGACCCTTCATTGCCTCTAATCGCAACACCGCCATCTCTCGGCGCTCGTCCAGTAGGTCTAGCTCATCAATACGCTCTTGGGCCTCCATAGACTCGCTTCGATGGGTCATCCTGAAAGTTGGGACACGCATCTCGACGGGCAACACCGCTTCGCTACCATAAGTTAGCGCGAAGGGTGTTTCACCCGTGGCTACTTTGAAGGAAGTCCTGTGCGCCCATAGAACACTTGGTAATTCTTCAACCCATCTTCCCTTGGCTTCTGCCAATCTCGTGTGTAAGCCGTGCAAAATACTCTTGTTTGCTGCCTCGGCTTGCCCGTTGGCTTGAGGGTAGGCCACTGAAGAGAATCTTAACACGACCCCATTTTCATCGCAAAACTCTATGAACTTTTTGCAATCAAATTGCTTTCCATGGTCAGTGATGATGGATTCTGGGAGCCCAAAACGCGTAAAGATGTTCTTCCTTGTGAATTTCCGCACTTGCGCCTCGGTGATTGAGGCCAATGGCTCTGCTTCAATCCATTTGGTGAAGTAATCAACCGCGACAATTAAGTACTTGTATTGACCAGGCGCCCTCGGAAATGGTCCCAACAGGTCCATGCCCCACTGAGCGAAGGGCCAGGCGCCCACATTTCCCTGCATAGGTGCCGCTGGGAGATGAATGTCGTTAGCATGGATTTGGCATTGGTGGCATGATGTCACGTGTCTCCCTGCGTCCTTTCGCATTGTCGGCCAATAATATCCTTGTCGGAGCAAAATTTTCTCCAGACTGCGGGCGCCCGCATGCATGCCACACGTTCCCTGGTGCACCTCGTTGATCGCCTCTAACCCCTCTGCCTCGGTAAGGCATCTCAGATAGGCGCCGGAATGTGATCTCTTGTATAACACATCATCCACGATGGTGCATCGAGCTGCCTTCCGACGAAGGCGCCAGGCGTCCTTTGGGTTCTCCGGTACGACTCCCTGCGTTAGGAAGAGGCGAATTGGTGCCATCCACCCTTCTTGCACTCCCGATAGGCTGGAGGCCATTACCACCTCCTCGTGTGGGACTTCCTTTGCCACGATCACCGTCCGACTCTCCTCAAAGTCTAAAGCCGTAGCTAACTTAGACAAAGCATCTGCATGAGCATTCTCTTCTCTCGGGACATGCGTAAAGGTTACCTCGCGAAACCAAGCGCATCTCTTCCGCACGGATTGCACATAGGCGCATAGAGCCTCCTCTTTCACTTCGTAAATTTCGTTCAGCTGATTGACCACCAGCGCTGAGTCAGTTTTCACATTAACCCTTTGGGCGCCCAGCTCCCTTGCATAATGAAGTCCGGCCAGAACAGCCTCGTACTCAGCCGCATTGTTCGTTTTGAGGGTCGCAAAACGAAGCGCAATTTCATGAAGGGCGCCTAAAGGGCTAATGAGCACCATGCCGGCCCCGGCGCCTGCCCGACTTGCTGCTCCATCCACATGTACTTGCCAGTATTCTTCAATGCCCGTCCCTCCGTCGGCCACACCTTCGGCCATGAAGTCTGCCAACACTTGAGCTTTAACAGCTGGACGGGGCGCATAGCTTATGTCAAATTCACTTAATTGTACGGCCCACTTCACCAGGCGCCCAGACACATCCATTGATCCAAGAACCGTCTTTAATGGCAGGTTGGTGAGCACCACGATGCTATGAGCCTGAAAATAAGGTCTGAGCTTGTTCGCGGCCATTACTACCGCCAAAGCCGCCTTCTCTATGGGTGCATATCGCGTCTCATGGCCAACCATGGTGCGGCTGACGTAGTACACCGGTCGCTCTTCATTCGTTAGCGAGTCTTTGGATATCAGCACAGCGCTCACAGCGATGTGGGACACCGCTATGTACAAGTATAGCACTTCCTTGGCTCTAGGCGCGGTCATTACCGTAGGCGCTATGAGTAGCCCCTTCAACTCTTCGAACGCCTTGTTGCATTCTTCTGTCCATCGAAACTTGGTGGCCTTTTTCAATACCTTGAAAAAGGGGGCGCCCCGGTCCGAGGCTCGCGGAATGAACCGTCCCAACGCCGCTAGCCTTCCCGTCAACACTTGCACTTCTTTCGGCGTTCTTGGGGGCGCCAAGTTCTTGATGGCCTCCACCTGCCTGGGATTAGCCTCAATCCCCCTTTTTGTTATCATGAAACCCAAGAATTTTCCCGCCTTCGCAAAGAACACACACTTTTTGGGGTTAAGCCTCAAATTGAATCGGCGCATCGTCTCGAAAGTTTCCCGGAGGTCTAGGATATGATCTTGGCGCCTCTTGCTCTTCACTATCAAATCATCCACATATGCTTCCACGTTTCTCCCTATCTGCTCGCGGAAGACTTGGTTTACCATACGTTGGTAAGTGGCGCCTGCATTTTTTAAACCAAATGCCATGACACGATAGCAGAAGTTGCCAAAAGGTGTCATGAAGGCCGTTTTCGCCCGGTCCTCCTCCACCATAGGGATCTGATGGTAGCCTGAAAACATGTCCAAGAAGCTGAGCGCTTCGTGATACGCCGTCGCATCTACCAGCAAGTCGATGGTGGCATAGGGTAAGCATCCGTCGGGCATGCCCGGTTGAGGTTAGTAAAGTCCACGCACATTCTCCAATCTCCCGACGGCTTTGGGACAAACACCACATTGGAGAGCCACGTAATGTACCTTGCCTCCTCCACAAACCCCGCTTCTCGCAACCTGTCGACCTCATGCCGGAGCGCCTCTTCTTTCTCGGGGGTCAAGTTCCGTCGCTTTTGTTGCACCGGCCTTTTACCTTCTTCCACTGCCAGCCTATGCGCCGCAACTTCGGGGGACACTCCGGGCATATCCCGAGCGCTCCACGCAAACAATTCTCCGAATTCCCTCAGTAACTCGATTAAGGGCGCTCGCATAGCCTCTGGCGCCTGTGATGATATTCGTATTATCTGTTCTGGGCGCTCCTCGTCCAATATCACAGCCATCTCATCGTCCACTGGCTCTGCCCGGGGCGCCTCCTCCGGACTGATGTCTACGATATTCAGTCTATGCTTCCGACCCCGATTCTTTGAGTCCTCTTCTCTTGCATATCGCGGGACATTCCTTCCTCGCGAGACGCCTACACCTTGAGGAGCGACAAACTTCAGCGTCTGATGGCACGTCGAGGCTACCCCATTGAATTGTGCCAAAAGAGGTCGGCCAAGTATCACATTGTATGGCGAGGGACAGTCAACGATGCCAAACTCCACCGCATGCGTTACGCAATGCGCTTCGTCCCCGAGAGTCACAGGGAGGCGTACACGCCCGATGACTTGAGCAGGTGCCCCCGAAAACCCGACCAACACCGAATTTGAAGGGCGCACCAACTCAGGTGCCAGCTGCATTCGTTCGAAGGTGCTCTTGAAGAGGACATCCATAGAGCTACCCGTGTCTACCAACATTCTTTTCACTCTACATCCGGCTATCACTCCTTGTATCTCAAGAGCCTCTTCCGATGGAACTTGGCACGCCTCATCCGGTTCCTGATTAAAGTGGATGTGCACGGCTTCCCTGGCTTCAAGCGACGCAGCTCGCAGGCGCCTAGATCTCTCCAACTTCTCTCTCAAGTCAAGGGTACCCGTTATGGACTCTACGGTAAGCCTTACTCGGCTAGGTTCTCCCTCTTGATCTACCTCAAACGGAGGTGGCGGAATAATGGTCGCCGGCCCAGTTTCTGGTTCTTTGGGCGCTTCTCTGACCGTGTGCGGCACCACGGTTTGGGTTCTTGGTTCTCCAGTCGCCCTCCTCTGTTCTGGCACCTGCCTCGTCACATAGGTTCGATGCGTCCTGTCTTCCACCCTTCTGACGAAGTCGTTGAGCATGCCCTTGTCAGCTAAAGTTTGTAGTTCGGACTTCAGTTGATAACAATCGGCCGTGTGATGCCCCTTGTCGCGATGGAAGTCACAATATCTGTCAAGATTCTTTTCATTAGGCTGGCCGCGCATGGGCCCCGGCCACCTTATATGGTAGCCCCTATCCTTCACATATTGTAGCACATTCTTGAGGGTATCATTGTACTCTGTAAAATTTGCAGCACTCCTCGGCACCAGTCGTGGCGCCTCTGGTCTCCTTGGTGGAATGAAATTTCCGGGACCAGGTCTGGGCGCCTGCCTCACCTCTCCTTCATCACCTCTTAGGCGCCTCTTCTCAGCCCTTCGCGCCGCCAAAGTTTCTTCCAACATAATCACCTTTTGTACTCTTCGGTCAAGGTCTTCGGTGGATACTACATCTCGCTTGGACAGGACCCGGCACAGCTCTTCGCTTGAGGTGCAGGCATCCAAGCAGACCCCTAACACTGCTGGTTGCACATCTTTGACCGCCATGGCAACCGAAATCCATCGATCATAAAATTCTCTGAGCGCCTCACCCTCCCTCTGTTTGACTTTAAACAACGCCCCTATGGTCAATGTCCGACGCTTTCGGCTTGCAAACTTGGACAAAAACAACTCAGCAAATTCTTCGAAACATTCTATGCGCCCCTCCTCAATTTGGTGGTACCAATCCAGGACTACGCCCGCGAATGTGGATGGAAACACCTTGCACAATGTGGCGTCGGAGCTGTTGTAGAGCTGCATCTTAGTAAAGTAGCTATTCAGGTGGTCTTCCGGGTCGGCCACCCCATCATAACTTGGCAACGGGGGGATCGTAGTTCCCGCTGGCTCCATTAGGATGCGCCGCGCCAGAGGCTGCCGAACACCAAACCTTCGAGCAATCCTCCTAGGCGCCCATACGTCCTCTGGGCCTGTTTGCGCCCGCTCGATATTTAGCCTCCCCTCTCGTGGACGCCCATACGCGTCATGCCCCAGCTCGGAGGCATACGGCGGTCCGTATTGCAGAGACTCCGAATCTTCCCCCATTCTTTCCCGCTTTCTCGCCCCTGGGCTGTGCATCATCACATCTTCACTTCGTTCCCCTTCCAACTCCCTCTTGAGCGCCGCTATGGCCCGATCCTGGTCGGCTATGATTCGAAACAACTCCCTTTTCGTCAAAGACTCGCCATCATCGGCGGACAGGCGCCCAGGGCTTCCTTGTCCCTCCCCATTCATGCTCCTCTCTTGACTCAGTTGACGCCCGCCTCCTTCGTGATCCGAGTTCCCCGACCTGGAATTGCCTTCTCCATCGTTCCCTTCGTTCATATTTTCCATGCGCCTACCGTTTTCGTGCGCCTCTCCCCCTTCCTGGCGCGCCAATTGTTTGTGCCTAGATTCCCCCGAACACTGATCCTTCACCTTTCCGCTCTTCCGCCACCCGGGCGCCTGGAACCTACACCCACAAACGCCTAAGGGCCCTGGTCGGCCCGTTAGCACTCCGAAGCTCAAGTCAGTGCACCTTTCTAGAGAGATCAGTATTTGGAAGTGGTTTAGTGAGAGAAGCCAACCTGCGTAAATGCTATCGTCTGCCCCTATTTATACTCACCGAACTCGAGGTTGATTTCCGCCACGTCACCTTCCTCATTCAATGCTCTGCGCCCCCAGACAGCTAACCGCCCTGTCAGGCTCCTGACATCTGACTGGCATTCCACAGCTCTGCCAAGCTCCTGACACACGACAGGCGCCCGCAGGCCGTGGTCCACCATCCAGTTGGTCGCCACCTGGCTTTTGGTGCTCTGCGTGACAGCTAACCGACCTGTCAGACTCCTGACACCTGACAGGCGCCCCAGGCCGTGGTCCACCAGCCGGTTGGCCGCCACCTGGCCCCTGGTATTTTACTCTTTTGGGCTTTGTCCCCCAGCTCGCTGGGTAATACCCCCAACAAAAAGCAAAGTCGATCATTTGCCTGGAGGGAGGGAAACATCTTTGGGAATCTTCTTGAAATTCCCCGACTTTTATTGTTGATCATCTGACCTTCCAAAAATAGCGATGAGCATAATGTAATTGTCCATTTTTTTACAAGAGGATAATAGATTACCAACTAATTCACTAATAATTCTTGAGCTTTACGGATGGTATTCTTTTTAATTAATTTTCTTTAGTATAGTTATTTATTGTTGTAAATTTTCACTTCATAATGTTAGTATACGTGTAACTATAAACATAATTGTTGAAAGCGTACTAATATTTGTGGATACTCGAAACCTAATATGCTATGAAATAGGTGGCAGACACAAGGACTGTCGTAAATTTAGCATATGTTATACTATCGAGCTAAAAGCCGAGCACAAAGCTAAGAACAAATTTATGGGCACACAAATTTTTGACAAAAAAGTTTTTATTTGTTGGTGGTATATATTTGTTATAAATTTTTAGAATCTTTCAAATGACATAGTAGACAAATCTATAAGTGTTGACTTTTAGATATCAAAGGCAACACCAAAATAAATTATAAAAAATCCATATTGATTTTCGAAAATCATGAATCTTTTTCAGAAACTTAATTTTCACAACAAATGATTGTATGTTTGAACTATAGAGTGCCTTATTTAATTAAAATTTTGAAGAAATAATTGGAATATTTCAGATATGTCCATTATATTACAATTGTACTATCCGTATACATTAATGTTAGCTATTAACAACCACAACTGCTTTTGGAGATATATATTATTTAAAAGTGAATTATTAGTTAATAATTTTGTATTTTCTCAATTAGTACCTAATGGTTGTCGACCATAAAAATCTGAATCCTTTATTTGATAAATTTTTATCCCTCCAAATTACTAATAGGGAAAATCCCTTGGAGTTTATAATTAATACTTCAATGCTTAATTATTTTATTTTCATGGATATAATAGAAAAATAAGTGAATAATATAAAATTTTATGAAGAAATATTTTTTAAGTAATTTATTCTAACAATAAGAAGTGATTTTTTTCTTAGATGTAAAAAATATATAGACAACAGTAAGCGATAGCATGATCAATACAAATACTTATAAACTAACTAATGTTACAATCAATAATTCGCACAAATATTAGTTTCAACCCACTAATAAATTATTTAGACGATCCCAAATTATTTGAAAATATGAAAAAATAGATTAATATAAAAATATAATAAATAAAACTAAATTCATCCGACCAACGGGTCGGGTAAAAAGCTAGTTTATTTGTTTATTTTTTCCTCGGTCAGTGCAACTGTGCAAGCTAGCCCTGCTGCTGCACTGCATTGTGGAAAAAAAATCCATAGCACTATAAAAAAAAAATTTACAAAGCAGTCACCCAAACCGGAAACTTTTTAAATCTACTACCCTTAATTAAAATCCAACCACGAAGGGGTGGTTATAGGGAAAAACGCGCTGCAGAGGGGTGGTTTCTAATTGAACCGCATGTTGGAGTTGCGGTTTGTTTTATTTGGGAAAAACGCTCCTGTAAGAAGCGGTTTCCATGGCTGCCCCAGCACAAACCGCGTGCTCGGGGTGCAGTTCTGCGTAGGCAACAGAAATCGCCCCTCAAACAATCGGTTTATTAGGTCGATGCACAAACCGCACCCCCCTCTCCTCCCCAGAGGTTTGTGCCACGTCCCCATTCCCCCGACATGTCAGATGTCGGCATGCACGAGGTTGCAGGGGTGGGGGCTGCATGCCAGACTAAAATCGCTCCCTCTGCACTTTTCAAGGTAAATTTTGCCTATAAAAGAGAGCCCCGAAAAATTCTTCTTCTTCTTCAAATTTCTTCTTCCTCCTCCTCCTCCTCTTCTTCTTCTTCTTCTTCTTCTTCTTCTTCTTCTTCTTCTTCTTCTTCTTCTTCTTCAAATTTCAGTTGTGCACCTTTCATTTTTTTAGTTTTTGCGATTAACGTTAATTCATAAATTTGTTTTGTATTACTTTTCTTTGTGATTTTTATGACAATAACTTAATTAAGGTTTTATTGCATATGACATTCCAAAAGTTCACGCTTGGGTTACGGTGGAATGGTTACACGGAAGAGACCGGAAAGGGGATACGTTACGTCAGTGACAATTTTTATAAAATGAAGGTCGCTACGAGACCGATGCTTGAAGAGCTCCATAAAATGTCTACTGAGGTTACCTACATGGATGACACGAGAAGAGTTAGAATTCCTCATTACCACTCAGGAGGACATTGATGCCATGGTCGACTTTTTGACCACCAAAACATTAAACAAATGGGGATGTTCGTTTACACCGAGGCGATCGAAAGCGATGTAGGTCATTCTGGAGATGACCAAACATCTGGTATCCACGGTGGGGGTGGATTATACGAAGATCATCCCCACTAGGAGTACCAAGACCCTCATTCATATAAGGAGTATCATGATGGAACTGGAGGTCATCATCAATCCTTCCCATAATATGAAGAAGAAGCTAAATAGTATCATGGGAACCAACAAGAAGGCTACCAGTACCAACCCGAGTACAAATTCTACCAAGGTGGCGGTAGTTACCACAACTACCATTACGGAGCTGATGAAGGTGCCTTTCATGATCTTGATCAGATGGAAGATGTCCATCCAAATCCAGTTAGTTACTCTGAGGATGAAGAAGAGGAATGCGATGTCAGTGCAGACAGCTTCAATCCTCTTGAAGGTGCTGATGATTCTGGCCCAAATTCAGACATAGACAGTGATGAGGTGCCTCGCGACCGTGTACCTGTCCCCTACTACAATCACATTCTAAATGAAGATTGATATGTTGATGCCGACATGGAGTCTCCAGATGTGCCAGTATGGGGTCCACTCACTGGCTTTAAAAAGGGCCAACAAATTGTTGGATTTTTTTGGGAAGAAAACTCCCCCGATCATGCCGAGGATGTAGACATGTGTATAAATTTCTTTATCATGCTCCGAACTTTCCTCTGTGAGGGGAAGCCCTCCGAACTTAGGGTTGTGCTTACGCCTGATCTCCGCTGTCAACCAAGTGATGGATACTTGACCCTTGGACAATGGTGGATGACCCTTCACATCGTGGTCTCCTTTTTCTGGCGGTACCAACCCTGTGGCGCTCCATATGAAATGCTGCAACCCGCTCATATTCGCAACAACTTTAGCTGGTGGAGTAGTGTCCACACAAATAACATCGCCATCGATGGGCAAATCAGTTAGGATGACGATGTCCTTAAGTGTGATGGTGCACTCACATTCACGAAAGTTGAAGTAATGTGTCTCCTTTCGCCATCTCTCCACCAATGCGGTGATGAGTTGGCGGTCGATCTTTATCCAATTAAATTGCCTAATGGGATCCAATCTTGCCCTTTTTAGAAAGGGCAAGATGAAGTTGTTCCATGCGAGCACATACGCCGTACCCCTGTAGCGGACTATATGGTATGCATCCTAGCGAATAATTTAACTTTCACTATAAGTTTATGATTTATACATATATCAATCTATTATAACAAACAATATCAATTAATGAAATCAAGGTTTTTTTCCCATGAAATATACATAATTTAAAAAACAAACATATTAAGCGTACTAAAATAATTAAATAAAATGAATACCATTTTCAAAAACATACACATAAAATCAAATATATTATTTTGTACTTCATTTTGATTGTTTTCGATAATCTAAAGCAATACAAGTACACTCGTAAAACTCTTAGGAGAGGTATACATCTCCTTAGAAACACAGCCTGTTTGACAGAAAAAGGGGGGATTCCGAGGATCGCTTAGAACCCAATTTTCCCAGGAAATGGGAGGATCATGATGATCGCTTAAGAACCCATTTCCTTAGGCATGCATTTCTTTATAAAAAGTCTAATTAAGTGACACATTGTATTGATTTAAATTATTGAAAATAATCAATACGATTAACAATTAACAAATTTATTTTACAAACCAATAAATTACGTTAACAAAATAAAAATTGCAAGTGATGATAAATAATATGTACTTTGCGGTCATTCCAAACATCTCTTGAGCGATGATTATCTTGGTCGTATAACACAGTCGGATCAATCGGTCCTTGATCAACATAATATCTTTGGTTGTAGATATCAACATCCTCCCCAACCTATGATAGCATAACAAAACATAAATCAATTAGTATATAGATTAAATAAAATCATTACAACAACAACAACAAAAATTAGGCAAAATGAGTATGTATAGCTTGATAGTCAACATAGTCAATACCCTCTTTTTCGATAAAATCGGCCATTTATTCAGGAACCGGACAGAGATTCGACGATTTTTTATTGAAAAACCAAAGAAATTTTTTTGAGGGAAGATCTTAACCGCCACCAACAAACCACTATTTCCAAAGTTTTTAGGTGGAGAGGGGGATGGGTAGAGTGATAAACTTAGAGAGAGAGAGAGAGAGAGGAGATTGGTTTTGGTGTGAAGAAAATGAGAGAAGGGGGGTATTTATAGGGTAAGGACCGCCTGGTGGGGGAGGGGCGGTTTGGTATTTTTACCCGACCAGAAACCGCGCCCCCGCGCACGGTTTCCTCTTCCCGAAGTCTAAACCGCGCCCTCGGGGAACAATTACAAGGCCGAGACGCGGATCGCTCCACTAGCACGCGGTTAGCCGTCGGATCGCCTCCCAATCGCACGGTTGCATGAACCGCCACGTGGAGGAGCGTTTTTCTCGCTGCCCTAGCTAGAACCGCCTCTCGGCCATGCGGTTTCAAGGAGAACCGCCGCTTTGGGGTGCGATTTTCGATTAATGGTGGTACTTTTGGAATTTTGTTGGGTTGGGTGGTAGTTTTATAATTTTTTTTAAAACGATGGTAGTTTGGGAAAAAACTCGCATTGTGGCTACCTATTATTGGTCGCAAGTCGCAAACCATGAGTGGCATGCGGTTCCAATCATCTATGTATATGTGGGGTCGTTTTCTTCGTGAATTTGGAAAATGAAGGTTTTTGTATAACTTGGGTTTTGAAAAATTATGGATATATGAGGATTTTAGGTTCATTATGAATTTACAAAACACAGTTGTTTGTTTCATGGATTTAATTATGGATTTTGTTAATTAAATTTGTATGTATGAAGTGAAATATACATTTATAGAGAAAGAAAATATGAGGGGTAGGTTAATAAAAAATGATGGACTTCAAAGTCCATGATCAATTTCGACCTAAAGAGGTGGGATTTTCAAGCCCGTGGGGACTATGGATTTGGACCCTCAAAGTCCATGGGTCCCACAAAATTGTTCGCTCTAAATACTTGAAGCAAACAATGGATTTTGGACAAAGTCCATCATGAACCCAAATCCATCACCAATTCCTTCCCTAAAGCCATCGAGCAAACGACTATAACTTTTTCTTTTTGACAGTAATGGTAGGGGTTTATTCCTCCTGCCGGTAAGTGATTGATTATAATGGAACATTAGGAAATGAAATAATCTAGAAGCTAAGGGATTAATTCCCAAAATATTTTTTCCAAAATTTACCATGAATATAAGGATATAACGGTTTAAAAAGTATTGAAAGGGATATTATGTTTTGAAGAAAGGAAAAGTCAAATTCGTGTGAGTGGCAAAAATAGCCATACCATACACGAATCTTCCCCAGAATCAAGCGGATCCGCTGACTAAAAAATGTGAACCCGCCCCAGTCTCAAGTAGATTCACTAAGCTAATAAATACTTTTCTCCATCTTCCAACCCCACCTACCCCCAAACGATGACTAAAAACTCTCTTCTTCCCTCCCTCTGCTCACGCGGATCCGCAACCTTCAGCTCCCCTTCCTCCATTCCCTCATGCGATTCCAACCTGCCTTACTCCTCCCTTCCATTCTTCTCGTGCGAAACTGCCCAGCCCAGCAGGCCTTTCTCCTTCCTCTTGCGCAGAACGGCCCAGCCCAGCAGATCTGATGGCCAACTCCGACCATTCCGGTGAAGAGGAAGTCGTAGGACGAAGGGGTCGTGGAAGAGGGTGGCAAGCATGCTGCGGTGGCGGCCGGTACTGAGGTAAGGAATCTCGCCGGCGCCGGCTGGAATCTCCCTGACGACAATTTTTTTAATTATTATTTTTTTAATAATTTTTTATTTTACTGTTCCTGGGATTTTGGATACATATTCCATGAGGCGAACACCACCTATGATAATTGATCCAGCTCCAGTCGATTCAGTACTTCTTTGGGCACATGGCCAACATCGTGCCGTTTCAGTTTGGCAAAACGAGGTAAGTGTTTCTTAACAAATTTTCTTTAAAATTCATTAGCTAGTTAGATTAGATGTTTACATTTTTACTAGGCGAATTGAAATTATAATTACGCATGAAATTGAATTAATATAAGTTTTGTGCACTATAGGCTGGTGATCGAGTTTACCTGATTCGAGGTACGACCCATATAGTCAAGTACCATCCACATGATCAGATGTACCTCATCGAGGCGGGCTTGTTTAGTGTTCAATGATTGGTCCCTATGACTGTTGACCCATGTTTGATCACTGCGCTCGTAGAGCGTTGGCGACCCGAGACATCGACATTCAACTTGCCGTTAGGTGAGGTTACTATCGCTCTATAGGATGTTTCAACATTGATCGATCTGTCGATCGATGGTGATCCCGTCATAGTAGACATATGATCACTTGAATCCATGCATATTATTGTTAGTGGTTTGCACGTATCAACAATTATCCCATCCTAAGCCAAGTTTAACCTAGGATGACATTGCCGAATAGTGGTAATCAAGGTCGTATTCTACTCGGGTCCTGGTACCCTAGCCTACTTCCCACCTTGTTGTTAATTAAGTAATCGGTATTTGAGGAATTGAGTGGAGGATATGAGGAAACACTAGTCTAGAGGTTGATCAAAGCGAAAAGCAGGTACTTCAGGGTACTAATCCTCCCCCTAGCTTAGAGATACTATGCATGTATAGATACTTAGGGTTATCAAATATGGTGAGTGAGCTCTTTTCCGTGGGCTTTCGTCGTTATCCACATGCCTCTGAGTATGCCTCCCCTAAACCCATGTTTCAGTTACCTAGATCTAGGCTATCATATCTAGGGCATTAAGCTTATGGCTCATTTCAATGGACACTATCCAACGTCCACACCAAGGTTTCATCTAGGAAGGCTACTTATAGCAGGGGTTCGGTCGCCTCGACACTATAGGCCCACATGCACTCATCTAACCTAAACTCGCCAGATGGCGCATACCAATCTAACCCTAGAACTTCGCACCCAACGTGGTAGCATAAAGCAGGCTAAGAGGGAAGATTGAGGCCAGTTGCCCAAGCGTCATCATTTAGGAAAGAGTGGTATAAAGCAGGCTAGACAAACACATTCATTCATTCAAACCCAAAAATATCCATGCATACATAATAAACCGTAAAACTAGGGTTTGGGGTTTAGAACCCCTATTACCTTAGAGGACTACTCCATAAAGGAGGGAAGAAGATACATGGTAGAAATAGAAGAAGACTTGAAGTTGGGGAAGATCCTCCTTCCTCCTAGCTCCTCTTTCTTCTTCTTCTTCTTCTTCTTCTTCTTCTTCTTCTTCTTCTTCTTCTTCTTCTTCTTCTTCTTCTTCTTCTTCTTCTTCTTCTTCTTCTTCTCTTCTATCTCTCTAGATCCAGAAATTTCACCCAAAACAAGCTTCGTTAAAATGGGGAAAGGGGTCTTCTATTTATAGGCATTCTGGACTCGAGGAAGTTCGCGGCCTAAGGTTGGGAGATTGCGGGCGGGATCTTCTGAGGATAGGTCGCAATCTCAAGACGACTTCGTCAAGGCCTTCTAAAGGGGGAAGATCGCGAGCAGACTTCACGATCGCGATCCTCGTGTCGTGACCGTGATCTTCCTTGCGGGCAAAGTGAACGTTGGCCGTAATGCGACTGGGGAAACTCTCTACTTCTCCAAGGTTCCTTCCACGCGAAGTTTGCGCCCTAGGCCTTCAAGATCGCGGTCGCGATCTTTGGCTTATGGGTCGTGATCTTCAGCGAGTCTTCACGTCTAGAAATCCCGACCGTGATCTTTGGCTTCTAGGCCACGATCTTTGATCCTTGCCCTTTTTCTACACTTGTGACCTTGTTTTGTACCTAATTTGCACATATTGACCAATACACCCTATAATCACATCAAAATCAAATAGGAACGAAATAGGGATGTATTTGACAATGTTTAAACGCTTAAGCACATGAATTGGCACAAAACATACCCTAAGGTGGAGGGTAAATAACACCGATTTTGGTGTTATCAAACTCCTCCACACATAAGCGTTTGCTTGTCCCCAAGCAAACCTACTCAAACCTAATGCAATATGATAGATGAATCAATCAGGCATGCATGCTAGTTCTTCATTGCATAGATAAGAGTATATAGAGATGAATGAATGCTACTACCTTCCTACCGTGCAAGCACAAACTCTTGTGTGAGGACCATATCTACTACCTTAGACCGATCATTCAAAATGTGCTCCGGGTGATTCTTTGACAACAAACGACTAATAGGACTATTAGCGGTAATTTTATTCTTTCTTTTGGTGTAGGAGTTGTCATTTTTCGGTCTCCTTTTTCTCCGTTCATGCACATTGCAGCAAACTCTTGCAATGTCTTTCATTGCATAATAGCATCTCTCCCTCATGACCAAGAGCGGATGAATCATAGGCTTCCCTTTTAAGGTTACATGTGAGGAAATTGATGTTCGAATTCGTCTTATCCCGAGCACCACGTCCCAGCCTGCACTCCACATTGGGTTGACACACATGTTGGGTACAAACAAGAGCTATGAGGTCTCATGAATCGCTAAAAGGTACCTTTGGTCCTTATCATACGATTCCGTGAGGAGGAGAGGTGTTTGGGGGATGGTAGTAGTAAGAGATGATCAGGACGCAATAAAGCTATTCGAACCCCAAACACATCCTCGACGGGCACTCCGAGCCAAGAGAACAATCCTTTGATGGTTGATCTCAATTCTTTTCCGAGTTGCCACTCACAGGAGAACCTCTCTTATATTTTTAAGCACAAATTGAAAAAGTTCATAGTTCACATGAAAGGAGAGAATCCCCCACACAATGCCTTCCTAAGATAGAAAACACTATCGACTCACACTAGAGGAGGAAAGTAGTAAAATCCCTCACGTACCGATATTCAAACCATGCAACTATCACCTAAAATGCACAACACATCAATCAATCTAGTCAAATTAAAGCACATCGAGTAGGTAATTGCAAGGACAATGTGTTTTGGAACCCACAAATTTGAAAAAAATTGGGTGTGCATTCAAGGTTCCAAAAACACTAATACTTCACCATTCATCACCACAACAAAGGCATGATCACTAGCATACACTCCCATAAGCATTCATCAACGTCTTACATTCACAAACAAGGGAGGATACTAGCAATAAACGGTTTCACCAATCATGATAATTGATAAACATTCAAACATGCACAAACATCCCCCCCCCCCCCACACACTTGAGCAACACATTGTCCTCAATGTGGGAGTTTGCCAAGAAAAGATCGTGAATGTTACCATAGTTCGGGTTGTGGGTTGGTGAAGGTTCACAAGTGTAGTATTTGTCTTCTTGGTGCTTTTCACAACAATAAAGCGCATAAGATAGAGAGGAACACAAATAGGAGTTATAGGTACGATAAATATATATAATAAGTACTACTACTACTAGCGATAGAATATTTAAGGTACGAAAGGTAAAATGAAAATAAAGCAATAATTAAATATTGTTTTAATTTAAATAAAGAAAAAGAAAGAAAAAGAAAAGATAGAACTTAGGCCCTGGATGCCTAGACTCATTCCTCCTCGGAGTGTCCTTCTTCATCGTGGGAAAGTGCGGAAGGTGAGAAGCGGTCGAATGTGACCACTACATCTTTGATCGGAATGTTCATCTTCTCCATGATCGCCTGGATGCACGCCATAATGTGAAGCCGTGCTTCCTTCTCCCTTCGTTGGTTGTGAAGTATAGCCGCTATCATAGCCTCAATTCTATAATCTCTTCCATTGTTGCTCGGTAGGTGAACCGGTTGAAAAGTGGGAATATGCACCTCTCCTCCTTCATGCACGCTCTCCTATTGGTCTTCCTTGGTTGTCAATCCTCTTAGGTCCGTTGCCCTCCTAGCTTCTGGAAGATGGAATACGGTTCCTCTCACGTCCCACGTATTGGTGGCTGGGAATGGGAATCCCTGCACACCCTAAATGGCATCATTGCTCATGTGTAGAACCTTAAGTGTCGAATTCAAGACACCAAAGGATATAGGAACGGTCCTTCGATCCAAACAAAATTGCACAATTCCGAAGTCGACTTGGAAATATCTGGCAAGTCAGGTGATGTAAACTCCTCCGTGGAGTGTGGCAAGTCGGTGATCCGTCTCATAACGCTTGAAAATAGATAAGATTGATAGGCTGAGATGGAGAGATTGTGGGAGGCACATGCTATGAAATAGGGTGATGTCTCGGGTGGTGAGATTTCCCTTGCTCTGATTCTTTCCTCCAACAGACCTAGCAATCACGTGGTGGATAAGTCGCCACTCCGGTTGCACCTCACTAGTTTTTGATAGTCTCACGTCCCATTTGTCGGCTCTCGGGTTTCTTGACTTCAGACTCATAGAAGGCCATGAAACAAGGGAAGTTGGATTCCCTTGTCAAGGTGGTGAAATCTTTAGGTGAATCAATGAAGCCCGCCGAGTAGATGTCCATTGCTCTATTGAACTCCCGGATTGACATGTGACGATACTCTCCTCCGAGTTGAAACTGAATGTTATCCTCAAGGTCGGTGGCACCCCTCATGTCTCGAATAGTGAGTGTACTAATACACTCAAGAACAAGCACCCGATATATGTGTTCATGAATAGAGAGCAACTTGAGCCATTCCGATTTTTGTACTTATAGCGGATTGCATCTTCAATTCCAAGTTGGGCGAAAAGAATCCAATCGAGACAAGTACTTTTGCCTAAAGGTAGCCCTTGAAGCCACATAAGTTTGCTCTTGAATTGCTCAGGTACATGCTCTAAAAAGTAGTGAGTGATATGCTCTACGCCGCCTTCTTCATATTGAGGAACTACCCTTGATTGATGTTCGAGTTGTGATGGTGGATGAGTGCCTTCTACAACCACTTCCTTTGACTTGGACTTCCTTGTTTTCTTCTTTTGACCTTGGTGAGGACGAGATGTTCGAGAGTAGGAGCTCCCACCATGAGTCATGTCTTTAGTCTTGTGTATTGTCCTTCAAAACAAGTGGTGCACTGTTTACCACTAAAAAATCACTCAATACCACATTGATTATTTTCAAGGAGTGGTAGTGATTTATAAGGCCAACTTAACCATATTAATTAAATTGGTTTAAGCTGGGCCTAAGTGATGTTATTTTGGGCTTCATACCAAGTACCTCAACACACACTACTTGACCCACCAAATACCCATCCGTCACGCAAGAGGGGGTCAAATGTCAAGCGTGTTGACACCCTTCATCATCAACCACCCAAGTGGGCACCCCATCATACTTAGCCAAAATTTTGCCCCACTAGCCGCCTATCTACCTCGCGGGTAATTACCCCTAGACATGATGGGACGAAAAAAGCCAAAACTTGCCTAAATGTTGAGACCCACAACACAAGGGGGGTCATGCATGACATCGTCCAAGGGGGTCTCGTACAAGGGGGGTCAAGCATGACATCATCCTAGGGGGGTCAAGCATGATGTCATGCAAAAGGGTCAGCCGCCTAGACATGATGGGGCGAAGAAAGCCAAAATTTGGCTAAGTGTTGAGACCCACAGCACAAGGGGGGTCAAGCATGACATCACGCAAGGGGGGTCATGCATGAAACCGTCCAAGGGGGTCATGCATGACATCATCCCAGGGGGGTCAAGCATGATACTATCCAAGGTGAGTCGACGCAAGCTAACTGTGGTGGCAAAGAGAGCCAAAATTTGGCTAAGTGTTGAGACCCATAGCACAAGGGGGGTCAGACATGACATCAGGACAGGGGGGGTCAAGCACTATGCCATCTACCTATCTTGCACCAAGGGGTTCAAGCATGACATTACGCAAGGGGGGTCATGCATGACAACCACCAGGGGGGTCATGCATGACACCGTCCAAGGGGGTCAAGCATCGGATACCAAACACTAGGGTGTCAAGCATGATGCCACCCTAAGGGGGTCAGTGCGGATCCATCGAACCCCCAAGCACCCTGGTGTCGAGCATGGCGTCATGTCAAGGTGGTTAGCACGAGTACTACCAAGTGTGAAGCCTTCACTCATCAAACAAGACACCTCCATGGCACAAGGGTTAGTTATCAAGTGGCAAGCACGCAAGACAGTCAAGGCATCAAGCAAGCTACATCAAACACCAAGCAGTGGAGCAGCAGTTACCAAGAGGCGGTTGCACGACGGTTACAAGGGATGGCTATAAATAGGAGAAACAAAGACGAAGCAAGGGTTCCACAACCAATCATTTGACACACTATGTCAAAATTTATCTTTTCCCTGCAAATCAGCTTTTAGTTTTCGGAGCTCTCACTGAACCTCTATAGGAGTAGAGTAACGTAGCTTGTTCCCAAAAAACCATCAAAACATCAAACACCCTCGTTCGAACATTGTTCGGAGAGGAGTGGACCGTGTAATTATCGTTGTCCAAGAAGTCAAAGGTGCATTGATTGAAATCAAACACCATATTTACCTCGTCGGAAAACAAATTGACACACCTGGTGGGACACTGTGTGTTTGATTAGATGGATCCACGACTGAGAGAACGAGGAGGTGATCTTTCACCTAGGTTTGTAAAAGAGCTAGTGGCCAGGTATGATCTTGGTCAATTAGCAAAAAGTGACGCCGGAAACAATGGTGGGGCAAGAGGCCAACCATCACCGGCGCCATGTTTGAGTGTAACCGCCACCACCTTGTCTCTCCACCAGTCACTGCTGGTAGAAATAAAATTAATGGAGGAGTCTATGGTGGGATACACCAAACAAATGGTATCTCAACTTGATTGTTTTCATACTCGCATAAATCGACGTTAAGGAGTTCTGTCAACTTTTGATAAAACCAATGTTGAGATCGAAGGTTTTGCCGAAAGATGGTGTAGATCCACCGTCAAACATTGCTATTGGGTTTACGAGTAATCTAGACTCCGGTGGCCGGACTACTAAACCACGGTCAGAGAACGCATCGTCTCTGATGGAAAGTGAACTACCTTTTCAACATGGTGGTTGTGGCGAGAATCTCGCTCCCACGTTGACCACTCATGTAAAGCAACCGCTTGTGCCGACAGTTACTCATAAAACCATCTTAGAGGCTAGACCATGCTTGAACGTGAGAGTTGGTGGAGGGTTAATAACTAATGTGCTACCACAAGCTTGCCCAACCTCGATGCCATCTATGCTCAAGCGGCCTGGTGGATGCAAACCGCCAGGGGGGCATGCAGAGGGCCATGGAAGTCTACCTAACAAGGTGAAATGTCAGCATGGGGGCAAGTTGACGTCAAGAAATTGAACAAATGGGTGTGTTCAACAAAATACCATATTTGTTGTCTGGAGATGGCATGGGGGCATGTCATCAACCACAAGCAGTGGGTTGACAGTTGTGCGGAACAAGCTACAACAAGCTCAAGCCACATGTGTTTCCAGCAAGCCTGATGGATACAAACCATCAAGGGGGCAGCAAGGAGGGCATGGTAGCCTACCACCTGACAAGTTGAAGGTGAAGTGTCAGGCTGGGGGACACGTTGATGTCAAGAAAATTGAACAAAAGGGTGTGTCCAACAGAATACCATGTTTATCGTCTAAGGATTACATGAGGGACATGTCATCAACCACAAGCAGTGGGTTGAAAGTTGTGTCCAATAAGCCATTACAATCCCAAGCCGCATGTGCTGCTAGTAAGAATGTTAGCGTGGCTAAGGGGGGCAAGGAGGACATGTCTCCATCTCCACGCAGTGGACAGGGGGGCATGTCATCAATGAAGAATAGAGTGAGTGGCAAGTCTAAGTGGGTGTTGCCTACCCATGCCACCTATGATTTTCATAACTTTGACGTGTCAAAGAGTGCACAAGAAGGCAAGGCTCATTGTAGCATGCCATCCATGAAGGGTCGACAAGGGGGCATATCATCAACCACAAACAATAGAAATATACACGTGCCCAAGAAACAACAACAAATTCAAGCCACATATGCTTGTAGTAAGCATGACAGTGTAGCTAAGCATGGCAAGGGGGGCATGTCATCGATGACAAGTAATGGAAAGAAAAGCGTACCCAAGAAGGCTCAACGAGTCCAAGAGCATAATGATGTAGCTAAGTGTGGCAAGGGGTGTGTATCTCCAGCTTCGTACAGTAGAGTAGGGGGCATGCTATCGATCGTAAAAAAACGAGTAGGGGGCAAGTCTAGGAGTGTTGGAAACAATCAAGCCCCTCAAAAAGTTTCTAAGTATGAGAGTATGTTAAGGGATGGACGAAGAAGCAAGTCCATGCTTAACAACCCTCATGGCATGCCAAACATGAATGGCAGACAAGGGGTAGGAATAAGACATCTCGGCACACACCAACTAGACATGGTCCCACAAAGGGCCAAGAGTGGTTATGTGCTAATTGTAGGGATCATCAAGACATAAGGGTTGAACATGGTCAAGTTGGCCACAATGGTGACCATAAACTCTTTAAGTCCAAACACCCATCTTTCCAAACATATGGGAAGAATAAGCATGTGTCTTGTCAGGGGGAACTAAGACAAATGCCAACCTCATGGTCTTGTTGATGACTCAAAGGAGTTGAAGATGTTTAGTGTGCCACCCAGGATGAGGCAAACACATCGGGCTCAACATAAGAACAACATGTCTAATGAGACGGCTTAGGCAAAGGAGCATGAGACACCTTGCAAGCCTGCCAAGCCAAGACAAGTTGATCAGGTACCATCCGTTGTTAAGTTGGAAAATTCGAAACCAACACCAAGGGAATGGTCTTTCCTTAAGGAGGGAAGGCATGTAGTGTATGAATGGTTGGTCTGGTTTGATGCATGGATTTGGCAGTGGGTGTATACCTTTGGCACATTGGTAGTTGTCAAAGGGTGTGGAAATCAGTGACGTCTATCACTCCTTACTATATTAATTATATAAATAATAGTTAAAAAGAGAGAAAAAGTGAAAATAGGCCACTCATGGCTAAAAAAAATTTACGAGGTCGAAGTGACAAGTTTTAGTTAGATTTGTGATGTGAGAACCTGGTCATAACTGATAAGCCACACTCATGTGGTGGCTGTATCCATGCTATTTACATATCATGAGCAGGTGATTGAGTGTCGGTGTAGACCCTTTAGTGTCCAGGTCACCCGTCCAATGAGGCCTGCTTGTCGTAAGAGGATGGGATGCTATATGATCGATTGATCAGTGGTAAGTATCTCAAGTTCTATGTCCCTGCTCTATGGGACGTGGGGTGTCAAGGGGTTCAATGTTAGGCAGCCACCATGGTGGTCGACATGCCAAGCCTCCCATACCCTAAGACATGGTATGATACCCTCGTGATAAAGCATGGCTTGAGTAGCTAGCCATAACATGGAAAGGAAATCGAGCTAGTTAAGTTTTGCTTCCTTTGTCGGGGCCTAGCATTCTATAAAAGGCTACGGGTGCATGGCTTTGTAATTAAAGCCAAAATTTGGCTAAGGAAGGTGGTGACGAGATAAGTATTATTTTTAGGTGGTCAAATTGAGTTCAACAACTTAGTGCATAATTCTTATACACTAAGTTGTGGGGGGGCATTTGTTTACCACTAAAAAAATCACTCAATACCACATTGATTATTTTCAAGGAGTGATAGTGATTTATAAGGCCAGCTCAACATTAATGATTAAAAGAGCTAGCTGGGCCTTGTTGGGTTGGGTTTTTGGGCCTAAGTGGCCAAACCCCTTCTTCTCTATACGATGGCCGACCCGTCTCCGTGGCCTCCATAGTCGGACGATGCCTCCACCCCTTGGTATGAAATTTGACTAAGTATGGAGACCCAACCACAAGGGGGGTCATGCATGACCTCGTCCAAGGTGGTCTCGTCCAAGGGGGTCATGCATGATCTCGTCCAAGGGGGGTCTCGTCCAAGGGGGTCAAGCATGATGTCATGCAAAGGGGTCATGCATGACCTCGTCCAAGGTGGTCTCGTCCAAGGGGGTCATGCATGATCTCATCCAAGGGGGTCAAGCATGACATCATCCCAGGGGGGTAAAGCATGATGTCATGCAAAGGGGTCATCGTGCTAGACATGATGGCGAAGAAAGCCAAAAATTGGTTAAATGTTGATATCCATAGCACAAGGGGGGTCAAGCATGACATCACGCAAGGGGGGTCAGACATGACATCATCCCAGGGGGTCAAGCACTATGCCATCTACCTACATTGCACCAGGGGGTCATGCATGACACCGTCCAAGGGGGTCAAGCACTATGGTGTCAAGCATGATGTCGAGGTGAAAATTTGTTAAGTATGGAATCACATGGCCATAGCAAGAGGGTACCAAGCTAGCAAGGTAGGGTTTGGTACCAAGACATGAAAAGCATGAATTTGGCTAAGTATGAAGCCAACGGGGTCGGCAAGACAGGCTTGGCAGCCAAGCAAAGCGACAGGGTATCATACCCCTTGGTATCATGACCCCAAGGGGGTATCAAGCCGGTAAGACTGACTTGGTGGCCAGGCAACAGGGGGCCAAGACGGACTTGGTAGCCAGACATCAGGGTATCAAGGCAAGAAGACAAGAAATTCGACTAAGGCATGGTGGCCAGCTGAGGTGGCCACCCGACTAGGTACCAAACAGCCATGTATGGCCCTTATGGGGCCATATGGAGACAGAGTCCCAAGACGGGCTTGATAGCACCCTAACAGGGTACCAAGCCGGCGGGTGTAATTTACCAACTTGATGAGGCTACAAAAACTAAGTATGGATACCAAGCCACCAAGGCTGGCTTGGTAGCAAGGGGTGTCAAGAGATCAAGACCTTATCATGGTTCATGGAGGCTAAGGCAAGAGCCTCAACCCCATCCAGTCATGACAAGGCGACAAGGATCAACAACAACCCGACCCGGCATCGAGGCCATCAAGTACCCACCAGCCCAAGACGGGACAAGGGCCCTCAGGGTGACGGTTACCAGCTAGTACCAAGGCGGCAACAAGGACCCCGAGGCGGTTTGGAGCAGCAAGCCAACTAGCGGTTACAAAGGCAGTTACCAAGGCAGTTACACTCGATGACTATAAATAGGAGAAACGAAAACGAAGGAGGGGTTCCACAACCAATCATTTGACACACTATGTCAAAATTTATCTTTTCCCTGCAAATCAG
Source organism: Linum tenue (assembly GCA_946122785.1). Classification (NCBI taxonomy): domain Eukaryota; kingdom Viridiplantae; phylum Streptophyta; class Magnoliopsida; order Malpighiales; family Linaceae; genus Linum; species Linum tenue. Next base: position 39,548,185 of record CAMGYJ010000008.1, read on the forward strand.
CTTTTAGTTTTCGGAGCTCTCACTGAACCTCCATAGGAGTAGAGTAACGTAGCTTGTTCCCAAAAAACCATCAAAACATCAAACACCCTCGTTCAAACATTATTCGGAGAGGAGTGGACCGTGTAATTATCGTTGTCCAAGAAGTCAAAGGTGCATTGATTGAAATCAAACACCAGTTTTTCCTCGCCGGAAAACATGCACATATGCATAAATCATAAATCCAACATTAAACATTAAACGGGTAGAATACAATTGGGTATCATGAAATTTCCAAATTTCCCCCCACACTTGAATGTGACCAAAAACTTGGCAAAAGAGGGAAATTGGATAGAGAAGTATCTCCACAATAGTAAGAAGGATATCCCCCAATTGATGTAGGAACAATCAATGACCAACACCCCATGCAATGAAATTGATGCTTAATCCAAAGTGATGCAAATAATGAACTCTATGTGGTTGGAGACTTTTCACAAACACTTGGTGGGTGGCAGTTGAAGATGGCATAAATGCATGGGCACAACCCACCAAGGCATCAAAAGTAACATAGAGGGTTCATTAAAGAAAAGAAAAACAATCTCATGTCATCAAGATGTCATTCCAAGTAGAAAATGGGCATTAAAGACTATAAGCCATCAACACATATTGGGCAAGATAAGGCAATTAAATAGAGTAAAACAAGGAAAAGTGTACCTTATCTTGCTAGGGGACATGGTGGGAATCCATAATAAATAGAAAATCTTTCTCAAAAGTTGTTGAAACATGAGATTAAAGAAGGTTGGTTCGAAAAGTCAAGAGAGTTTGAGAGTAATGGCATATAGATCTAGAGAATGGTAAAAAAGTGAATGCACTTAGATCTAATGATGCTGCCAATGCATAAAGAGGGACGGGCAAGATCGCGGGCAAGGCACCCAAGATCGCGGCTGCGATCTTTGCCATGTTCAGGACAACTCATTTTCTCCATGTCTCTTAGTTCAAGCATTCATCTAAACATTCAATCAAGCATCCAAAAGAAAGGATAAGTCTTATCAATCAATTTCAATGCATCTAATGTACTAGCTATGCTACTATTTAATTAAAACGAAAGGAAAGGGAAAAGATACGCAAACCGAAGTGTTGGGTTGCCTCCCAACAAACGCGTCTTTAAAGTCTTTTTGTCGGACTTGACTCCTTAAGATCAAATAGAGAGTCCTCCATTCTTCACCGATGACCCTTCGTAAAAGTCATACTTGTGGTGAAGTCCAAGGTGAAGACCATGGAGTCTCTCAGATGCCTCGTCCAGTGCATGAGATAGAAAGGAACTATTTGAGAATTGATTTGCAAGATGGTGAGGGTGAGGCTCCTTTATAGAGATGCTATTATCCGTGAATGGCTTGTAGCATTCCCTGAATTCTTCATTTTCAAGAATAGGAGCTAAATCGCCCTTAACAAATTGTCTCCTTTCTTAGGATGTCTCTCCTGAAAGATAAACCTTCGGAGCTTTCTTCCATGATAACCGGAGACATGAGAAACCTTGAACAACTCTTGGGTTTGAATTTTGCAAGAAGATTTCTCTTTGCCCGGTTTCTTCATATTTTTGCAAGAATCACTCCCTCCTTCAACTTGAGCATCATGGCGGTCAACATGGGAGACCATATCGAACCATTCAATCTCGGGATTTGAAGGTGGTGTGGTAGGAGGTGTAACCGGCTCACAATCCATCTTGACATCCTCCCATTTGTAATACTTGTGGAAATTTTGGATTGGGGTCATCTTATAGCTTATCTCCTCTTCACCAAACCTTAATGTGATCTTGCTTCCACTTATATCAATGATAGTATGTGCCGTAGCTAGAAATGGTCGTCCTAGAATAATCAATGCATCATACCCCTCCGTGTCTAGAACCACGAAGTCCACCAGATAGACAAAATGAGCACACTTTACCAAGATGTTCTCTATGATTCCTCTTGGCTCGACAACGGACCTATTGGCCAACTCAATCCGCATTGGAGTAGGAGTGAGTGGTCCAAGGTTCAAATCATTGTATATCCGTGTAGGCATGATGTTGATGCTAGACCCCAAGTCGGCTAACAGGTTCCAAAATATTTTTATCTCCAAACGTTCATAGAATAGTGAAGATTCTCATATCTCTTATCTTGGAAAGGAATCCTCCATACCCAATGGATGCCGAAGCAACTTCACTAACAGATACTATAGCTACCTCCTCCATTTTCCTCTTTCCCGAAAAAATTTCCTTCAAGAACATTGTGTATTTAGGGATCTTCAATACCATGTATAGGAAAGGAACGATTACCTTTAATTGCTTCAATGTGTCCTCCCATGGAGCACATTCATGATAAAGATCTCTTTCAAATAAATGTATAGGATAAGGAGCTTTTGATGTTGGCTCGGGTTTATGAGTCTTCTTAGATTTTCCCTCATCTTCGACATTAACTTCAATGGAAGGCTGTACTTCCTCCCGAACTACTTCTTCTTCTTCTTGAACAACTTCTTGGTGAACTTCTCTTACCGGGATCCTTAGCATTGAAGTAGAAATCTCCTTCAAAGGTCGGCCACTCCTTAGAGTTACTGCATGGCATCCTTCTTTCGGGTTCGGCTCGGTATTGCCCTATAGAGTTCCTTGAGGTCTCAATTAGATAGTTTGAGCAATGAACTTAGTTGAGCTTCAAGATTTTGAAGTGAAGCTTGTTGATTCCTTTGACCCGCTTCCAAACTCGAGAATTTGATTGAGGTATTCTCTATGAACTTGTCATAAGTTTCAAACTTCTTGTTGGAATGTGTGACAAATTGGCCTACCAAATCTTCAAGTTTAGCAAGTCGACCATCGGAGGGTCAGCTTTGTTCTTGATATGCTCCATGGTAGGTAGGTTGACTCGGCCTTTGGTAAGAAGTTTGCATTGGAGCTTAAAATTGAAACCCCGGAGATATCCTATCCGTTGGAGAAGACCAAAGAAAGTTCGGGTGATTCCTCCATCCCGAATTATACGTCGAGCTATAAGTGTTGTTACCTCGAGATTGACCTCCAAAAGAGTTGGCTTGCTCGAATTGTATAGAAGCTTCAATCATAGACTTGCACTCTTCCATATTATGACTCGAGTCACCGCACCAATCACACTTCATAAGTTGCTTCCTATTTCCCTTCATTGTTGATGCAACTTGATCGATTTTCTTAGAAAGTTCTTGAATATGGTTTGATAGAAATGATGGTTCTTCAATCTTTAATAAACTTCCCTTCGACATGTTCTTACCTCTCCTCCCGTCACCCAAATCATAGCTATTAAGGGCCATCTCTTCGATTAATTGTTGTAGTTCTCTGACTTCTTTGTTTCGAATGGCGCCTCCACTAGCCGCATCAATGAGGCTCCGTGATTCCTTTGTTAACCCATTATAGAAACTTTCAACTTGTAGCCAATCGGCTATGGCATGGTGATGGCACTTGAGTAGGAGAGATGTAAATCTTTCCCATGCTTCAAACAATGGTTCATCCTCTTCTTAACGGAACATAGTGATCTCACTTCTCATCAAAGTCGTCTTAGAAGGTGGAATGTACCTTGCAAAGAACTTGTTGCATAGATCGTCCCATGAGGTGATTGACTGATGTAGTTGATTATTCAACCACTTCTTTGCCGCTCCATTCAAGGTAAATGGGAATAACCTTAGTCGAATAGCCTCTTGAGGAACCCCATTCACTTTAATCCCATCCGTCAACTCATAAAATGACTTGACATGCGCATGTGCATCTTCACTCATCATCCCATTGAATTGAACCGCATTTTCAAGCATCGGTATTGTGCCCGACTTGATCTCATAATCATGGTTTGGTAATGTCGGATGAAGAATAGGTGATTGGACATTGTCCACACTTGGCCTAGAGTAAGAACCCATTGTTCTTGGCCTCGGTGGTACTTGAGCTTGATGTTCCGCCATTGGTGGAGGTTGAGGTCTTGTAACTCTTCTTAAATTATGAAGGGTTCTCTTGATTTCAGAATCAAGAGGTAATACTTCCAAGGAATCCCTTCTTTGCATGCAACGATGCTACAAAACTCAACCTCAACAACCCGTGACGTACAAAAGTGGCAAATAACAATACAAACAAAGACGCAAATATGAACACAAAAAACGAAAGAAAGCACAAAAACAAAAACAAAACGAAATAAACCAACAACACAAAACAAACAACTAAAGCAAGAGAAAAACTAACTAACAACTTAATGGTTTTCTACTAGTTACCACTTACCAAGCTTCCCCGGCAACGGCGCCAAAAAGCTTGATCACTTGAATCTGTGCATGTTATTGTCAGTGGTTTGCACGCATCAACAACTGTCCCATTCTAAGCCAACTTTAACCTAGAAAGACATTGCCATATAGTGGTAATCAAGGTCGTATTCTACTCGGGTCCTGGTACCCTAGCCTACTTCCCACCTTGTTGTTAATTAGGTAATCGTTTTTTGAGGTTTTAAGTGGAGGATATAAGGAAACACTATTCTAGAGGTTGATCAAAGCTAAAAGCAGGTACTTCAGGGAACTAATCCTCCCCCTAGCTTAGGGATACTATGCATGTATAAATACTTAAGGATATCGTATGTGGTGAGTGAGCTCTTTTCCGTGAACCTTTATCGTTATCCACACGCCTCCCCTAAACCCATGTTTCAGTCACTGACACGCCAAAACACAACACCAAACTACGACCAAGTGTAATCGCAGTCCGGGAATGCAGTAACAAGCAAGTTCTATTATCAACCCGGGGTCTAGATCTACTGCTTACTCCGTGATTATCTATTATCTAGCCAACTAAGTCGAGTGATTGTTGTTTAAAGCAAAAGCAGTAAGAAAGCAGGAAATGGTTCGGTTTTCTAAAGCAGGAAAGAGTCACTCGGGAGTGAGTCCCCCTAGCCCCTTAGTTAGGTTCAATTGTAATTACCCTGGGTTGATTCACTGTTGATTAGACTGCGGAAGATCCGACAGTAGCTTGGAATCTCTTAAGCTGACCAAGCCCTCTCAGTCTAACTACCCGGCAGACGACTAGTCTTCACCGGGATAGAAAGCTGAGGCTATGAACACAGAACTCCACTACTGGAATTGAATTCCAGTACAAAGCAGTAAACTGGCTAACTCTCGTATAACCAATCTCCTACTATCGAATGAAGAGGCTCCAACAACCTAATCAGATTCTATCTATCTCAGGTTGCAGCAGAAATCAAGAAAAACTGATCAGACTTCAATCAATTCAATAAACATGCATCATTCGATTAAAACCAAACAGTATAATCATCCCAAGTCATTACAATCGAATCCCTAACACAAGGAACTAGGGTTCTTCATACCCAAGTGAGAGAAAGGTTCTACTCCATAGAGAGAGAAAGGAAAACAGAATTCAGAGTAGTCATACTCATAAAGATGAGGAAAATCTGCTATGGGATGTCAATCTTCACTTCTGGGGACGCAATCTGGGCTTCAATGGTGAGAAATCCACTCCAAATAGCTCCTAGGGTTTGTTCTTCGCTCTTTCTCTCTCTAAAACTCTGTTTTTGCTCTAAAAACTCCAATTCCCTCTTCTTTTGGCTGAAATCCGCCTAAAAGACATCACTAAGCAAAACACAGTCGAGGGCACGACCGTGCTTTGCTCCATCCCGCCCATGCCCTTTGCCACGTGGTAAATACACGGCCACGGTCTGGGAGAAACACGGGCGTGTTTTGATGTGGACACGGCCGTGTTCTGAATTGGTCCCGCCCGTGTTTTTAAGCTTGTGTAGGACAATTGTGGGGGAGCCTCGGCAGTAAAAGCACGGGCCAGGAAAACGGCCATGCTTTGCAAGCCTCCTGCCTGTGTTTTGGTCCTAGCTCGTCCAAATGACTTCCAAATGCCCCTAAACTCGTGCTTGGCCTTCCCTTCGACGCCTAGGACCTGAAATAAGACAAAGTAGCACAACCCGGCGTAAAATAGGCCAAAACACACAACTATGCCCCGCAAATGGATAAGAAATAGGGGTATAAAAACATGCAGTTACATCGTTGTCAAACTCCCCCACACTTAACCGTTTGCTTGTCCCTAAGCAAACCAAGTCAGACACCAGGTAAGTTCAAAACGTTTCAATCAAGCAGGCTTTAGGGCAAATCATATCGGCACAAAACACGTGGATCATACTGGCTTTCGATCACTAACACATGGCAACTCCAACGACAACCTAGACAACCACCACAGATGACATTCGAATGCAACAAAGTCGAGCATAGGAAGAGTTCCCTTCTGTTCACCCACCAACATAGACTTGACTCAACCACTTATTCAAAATAGTCACTTCATGCACAAAGCTCAAGATATCAGAATTAAGACCGAGCAATCTAGGTCCTCACCGGGATAAAGAGTATAGAGAATATGAGAAAATGAATCGCTCACTCTCGACCAGTGGGGTCAGGACAATATGATGCGTAAAATGCGCATGCTTATTCTCTCAATCCCTAACGTCTCTTCACAATGAATGCAGCCTCTAAATGCTAGAGTTCACATATGGGGTGTCACCACGAACTAATCCGGAGGTCTTAGACACAGGTTCAGATGACTGGCTAGGGTCTTGGACATGGGGAAAAAGCCTTTTAGGTGGTGGAAGTAATAGCACAAGGTTCCACATTTCCAAACCCAACAAAATCACAGTCAGGCAAACCAGTAACTTTCTTTCTGCTATTCTGCATTACTCAAATTCTTTAGGGCACGAGAGCGAAGGAGGTTACATAAATGTTAGCATTTCCAAGCCAAACTGCTAAGAAACACTACTTAATGGGCACTATTCAGATTTTTGGTGGTGGCTCTCTTTTGCTTTTTTTTTTCCTTTGATTTTCTTTATTTTTTTTCATTCCTTAAGAGAACCACCACCTCTGCACATTTCTCAAACAAATGCCCAACTTTTAAGCACTACCTCCAACCCTCACATTACATTTAGCAGAAACAGCAGGGAATATGTAAAAACCACTCTGTGGAACCTTCTAAAAGATGCAAAAGGGTGATTTTTCATTAAAGACCAAAAGAAAGGATAACACACGGCTCAAAGGGGCTGACTAGGGGATATGACACATCAGGACAGTCAGTTTGGTCGTGGGCTAATCCTATGCCTCCATCATCTTAGCTAGTGACAATGTGAATGCTACACATCATGGAAGAGGGATCTATCGCACAAGAAAGAAACGAGCAGGCTCAAATCTCACATGGCTACCTATATGCTCTATCTCACATTCTGATACCCTGAACTAGATGCATAAATGACTGTAAAAAGCCAGTGATCAAATCCAAGTCACAGTTGGTACGCAAACAGTTGAAAACTAAACCCCTACACAACTCTACTACACATCTCAGTCATCATAATAGGCTGTCTTAGTCACACTCAAGTTGTCATGCATCAAGTCAAAAGCCATTCAATTCACTAATCACATCCACTGTGCCAATACGATCAAACATCAAGCAAACAGCAGTGCTTGAAGCCCTCAAATCTCGAGATTTGGACAGCGGACTAGGCTCCAAGCACTCATACACACGTTCCAATTAATACAAAGAACCCCCCCACACTTAAATGCGACAATTTCCTCAATGGAGCAGATGGAAGGGGAACGATGTTACCGTGAAATGAGATAAGGAACGGAGACTGGGAGGCAGACCAGTCAATAACAGGGGACTGGAAGGGGAACCAGTCCGAGGCACAGAGCTAAAGTCAACAAAAGACACACACTAGGTGAAAGAACTGGAGATCCAAGTCTACAATCCAAAATAAAACAAAACCAAACGAAACAATAAGAACATGGAGTCTCAGTCTGGAAAACAAATGAGGCACAGAGCTAGCCACTCGCCACTAGAAGGCATCGCCACCATCGCCGGAAGGTGGGGGTACTCGTCCTCATAGCCCGGGGACTCCACAAAGGGGTAGTGAACTGCGTTCGGGTCCAGACCCAGGTAGGACATAATGTAGTGCTGGCCGGACATTAGACGACGGCCGCGGTCCCGCTCACGATCGAGGCGGGTGTGAATGCGCTCCTGGCCGGCCAGAATGCGCTCGTTCTGCTGAGCGATGGCCGCCAACTGATCAGAGATGGGCACCACCACGTGAAGAGGAGACCCCGGAGCAGGAGACCTGGGTGCAGCGGAGGGGCTCGCGGGAGCCTGGGCACGAGGAACAGTACGGCTGGGGACCCGGCGACCCCCAGCTGCGCTGGACTCCGGCTGATCTCCCTCTGCAGGCGCAGGTGGGCGGGGGAAGCCCAAAATCCAGTGCAGACGCCCCTGGCAAGCCACCAAATGCTGGGCGCGGAGGGTGACCTCGCCGAGCGAGGTTGGTCCTCGGACCTGGGTCATCCCGGTGATGTCGACCCCGTAGTAGCGGGCCAAGGCGGTGATCACCGGGCCACAAACAAGGTCGCGGTCCTGGCTGGCGGAGGCCTTGCCGAACGTCCGGGCAAGCACAGAGCCCAGCTGGATGGTGTCCTCAGAGCACCCAATCGCATGCATGAAGAACAATGTCCTGAGTGTGACCCGGTTGGCCAAGCCCTTGCTGGGAGTGTAGGAACAGGCGAGCAGATGGTTGAGGATGCGATCACTCGCTATGACACAACTCCTAACAATGGCCAAGTGTAACCAATGAAAGGGACTGCAGTATAGTGGCTCAAGTAATAAATATCGAATCCACGGGTCTCTATAGTTACTATTAGTCAGCTTCAGTTCATTATCTAGCAAACCAGATTAAGATGAAAGAACTAAAACTACTCTAGCAAACTACAGTTAAAGTTAATCTAATTACAGGTTGGGAACTCACTTAAATATGATTCCCCCTAGCCACTAGCCAGATTAATGATTGATGATCTCTAACCTGTTTCACTTTCATTCACAATGCGGAGAATCCTTGACTAGACTTTGAGTCTCGACTAAAGGAACAAGACCCTCTTGAGTCAATTGCCTAGAGGGACGTATCCTTCTCTAGAACAACCGATCAAGGCGTTCTAAACTAGACTCCCTCTATCGAAAGAGGTTCTCAATCGATACAAAGCAGTGAATCAACCCTCGACTAAAGCAGTCGATCCAATACTATCAATCTATGGTGCCCTATTGACCTAATCAGGTATTCGCTCTCATAGGATCAAAGCAGAATCAATAATCTCGACTAAAGCAGAATTAAATCATGAAAACATGCATAGATTGAATATGAACTCAAGATTATCAAGCAAGAGTACTCATACAATCATCCAATCAAACAAACATAGCTAGGGTTCCTCAAAACCTAAGTGAAGGGAAGTTACTCCATAGAGAAGAGAGAGACTGCAGTAAGAATCTTCAGATGATCAGTCTTCAAGTCCGGGCTTGTTCCTCGAGCTTCCAAGGCGAAGAAATCCTCCAATTCCACTCCAAGAATGCCCTCAAATCGCCCTCTCTCTCTTTGGTTCGTCCCTTGGGTGTTTGGGATCCAAAACCCAGCTCTCCCTTTCCTTTGGCTTCAATCTGCCTAAAAAACCCGATTCTGGGCAAAACACCGTCGAGGACACGACCGTGTTTTGCTTTTGCCCGCCCGTGTTTTGCCCCGTGTTAAAAACACGCCCGCGCGCGTCGGCCAAAACACGGTCGTGCCTAAATATGGGCACGACCGTGTTTTGATTTAGGCGCGCCCGTGTTTTTACTGCCGAACCTGTTCCCCTATATTCAATGCTTCGTTTCTCCCTCGTCGGGACTCCGAATCAGTCGCCGTTTGATCCCAGACGCTCGTAGTCTCGTCCTCTTTATTTTCATGACAAGCTTGAATGATTATTTTTCCATAAAGTGAGGTAGAAATCCATTCTTCTTCAGGTCATGCCCGAGTTTCTTCTCCCTAATCGCCAATTGATATTGACTTGAAACTTGCGCCTATGCTTCACTTTATGTGCTAGGACCTGAAATGTGACAAAGGAACACAACCTAGCGTAAAATAGGCCAAAGACGCGATAATTAAATCTCAAACGATCAAGAAACAAAGGGGAAAACATGTGCAAATATCGAGTCATCAAATCCCCCACAGTTAACCGTTTGCTTGTCCCCAAGCAAATCTAACTCAAACCAATGCAGCTCTCCAGACCTCTATAGCAACATACAACCCCGATCGTCGGTAGAGGATTTCCTAGATCATATAGCAGCTTACGAGGTCAACTGGTCTTCTAAGACATTCCATATCTCTCCCAATGCGAGTACTAGACTCAAACCAGGATCATGAGAAGAAGTAGAAGTAAGACAGTCAGTTCATGGATAAAGGGACTCACACCATTCACAACCAAGGACTCGTTGTACCGGGGTGCTCTTCACTTCATTTCACCGTTAGAACCCCTTTTTCACTTTCATTTTACTTCTTTTTTTCATTCACTTAGCGGGGTTCCAACTGCAGTCTTTCGCACAGTCGACCCTTATTAGTCGAGCAAGAGCAATTTCTGTACATCTGGCGCTCGCCAGAGTACTTCTTTTAACTCCTTTTCCTCAACTCGTGTGGAGGGTCAATGAAATTAAGGGGGGTCGGAAGCTCTATCCGTGCCCTTAAAAACACATCCTCAAGTAGGCAAACCGTTCAACGGGTGGAAGTTTTACTTGTACTAGAGACAGCTTAGCTTCACCTTGTAGGAGTACCCCACTAAGGATCATTAAAATCTCTTCCAAAACCCGATTTGGTGCAATGAACGGTGCCGCACACGTTGGGCTTACCCCATGTTTAAGATTTTGATGATTTTGACATGGAGGACCAACTGCATTTTTCATTTTCCACATGAGCACCCTGTTCGATACACAAGTCCATAACACAATCCAAACAGAGTCACCATTACCACATGAATTCAACGGTCTTAGCACCACTAATTCACAAAATCAACTGGCACAACAGAGAGCTAGATAGGAAAAATCTTATACTTCAACATCCTCCATAGTGCTACACTACCTCCCTAGGTTGCACATTACTATAGAGACTGTCAATTCAAAGCATACTGAGCAGGCAATTTGCAAGGAAACACGTACTTCGAGCCCTCAAATTTAAAAATTTGGACAGTGGACTAGACTCCAAGCACACAAACAGCCAAACATTCACCCGCATACATAATCGAACATCCCCCCACACTTAAGCACGACATTGTCCTCAATAGAGGAAAGATAAGGAGGATAGAACGAAGTTACCAGATCAAGGGTGAATGATGGTGGACGGGGCAGGCGGTGTATTCCAGAAGGAGAGAGTAATCAGAACACAAACACCACACAAAATCTCACAAAGGTTGAGTTACTGACACTAAAATCAAAGAACAAAACTGACTCAACCGAAGAGAAATAGGGAAAGAAATGCAAACCGAATGGTTGGGTTGCCTCCCAACAAGCGCTTCTTTCACGTCGTGAGCCGGACGATGGCTCCTAAGTTTCGGTCCACCCCAAAACCTCCTTGAAGTTGAGGTTCTCGTCGATGAGGTGGAGTCTCAAGTCACGAGCATGTGGTGTGGCAGGTGATGAAGGCTCATGCACTTGATGCAGATGAAGTCTCCACCCTCGAGACCTCTTCTTCTCTTCTCTCGTCTCATTGCCCCAAACCAGATATGACAGCACGATTGGCCACCATCGCGTCCACCAAGAGGGACCGATGTCGATGTGGCCTTGGTCTGGCAAAGAGACACTGCAAATGGGTCCTTGCTAAGTAGTTCCTCGAAGTTTGGTGGAGATATCACATGTAACTCATGGCCGGTGCAGGCCTCTTCCACCTCAACTCCGTCCTCAGCCTGGACGCCAATTACTTCTTCAACCCCCCTTTCTTCTTCATGTGGTATCACCCCTGGGAAATGATCAAGAACTCCTTCTGCTTCACTTTCGTCATCCTCCACAACTTCTTTCTACACCCTTTCTTGCTCTTCTTCTTCTAGCACGGATTAGAGAGCAAGTTGCCAAGCAATTTCTTTCATGAGATCTTCTTGCATCTCCTCACTCATGCCCGCCTCTTCAAAGCTCGGTGTGGGATGTGGGAAGGGATGGTCGGCTACGACAGGACATTCTTGATCATGATCTTCACGGGAGCTCTCCGTGATAATCTCTGTTTGCTCCACAATGTCCTTGTAGCCTTCTTCTTCCTCCTCCTCTTCTTTTATGGTAGCAGAAGGGTGATCTGGAGCAGGTTGTGCAAAAGATCGCTCAAGATCATCGGCGCTCTTCTTAAGGCTCAGGAGGATCTCCTCTGTTTCACGATAGGCCTGGACACAATGATCCATCCTGAAGCATGATCTCTCACAATCTCGAGCAAAATGCTCCATAAGAAGCCTCAATTCATAGTTTGGATCTGGCTGTGGAGTGTAGCATGGCTCTGCAGAATGGCCCGTGAAAGCCTCCATGGATAACTCCAGCGCCGATGGCCCTTCTGGTTGTGGGAGAAATTCTTCTTGATAATGAGGTTGTTCTTGATATGCCCAGGGGTCCGGTTGTTCTCCGTAGTAAGGGGGTTGGTACTGGAACCCGAATCCATAGTCTTCTCCTCCTTGATTGCTCCAGGGAGTCTCGGGGTAATACCACTCGGATGGTGGTGGATACCCCCAATGATTGGAGAAGCCATGAGGATCCATGATTCAGATCTGCACCAACAAAAACAAAAACACCCAAGTGAAAAGCAAGGGTGGAAAACAAAAGAAAAATGCTAAAATAACAAACTTCTGCCTTTCCTAATAATCTAGAAAGTCCCCAGCAACGGCGCCAAAAACTTGACTCGCTATGACACAACTCCTAACAATGGCCAAGTGTAACCAATGAAAGGGACTGCAGTATACTGGCTCAAGTAATAAATATCGAATCCACGGGTCTCTAGAGTTACTATTACTCAGCTTCAGTTCATTATCTAGCAAACCAGATTAAGATGAAAGAACTAAAACTACTCTAGCAAACTACAGTTAAAGTTAATCTAATTACAGGTTGGGAACTCACTTAGGTATGATTTCCCCTAGCCACTAGCCAGATTAATGATTGATGATCTCTAACCTGTTTCACTTTCATTCACAATGCGGAGAATCCTTGACTAGACCTTGAGTCTCGACTAAAGGAACAAGACCCTCTTGAGTCAATTGCCTAGAGGGACGTATCCTTCTATAGAACAACCGATCAAGGCGTTTTGAACTAGACTCCCTCTATCGAAAGAGGTTCTCAATCGATACAAAGCAGTGAATCAACCCTCGACTAAAGCAGTCGATCCAATACTATCAATCTATGGTGCCCTATTGACCTAATCAGGTATTCGCTCTCATAGGATCAAAGCAGAATCAATAATCTCGACTAAAGCAGAATTGAATCATGAAAACATGCATAGATTGAATATGAACTCAAGATTATCAAGTAAGAGTACTCATACAATCATCCAATCAAACAAACATAGCTAGGGTTCCTCAAAACCTAAGTGAAGGGAAGTTACTCCATAGAGAAGAGAGAGACTGCAGTAAGAATCTTCAGATGATCAGTCTTCAAGTCCGGGCTTGTTTCTCGAGCTTCCAAGGCGAAGAAATCCTCCAATTCCACTCCAAGAATGCCCTCAAATCGCCCTCTCTCTCTTTGGTTCGTCCCTTGGGTGTTTGGGATCCAAAACCCAGCTCTCCCTTTCCTTTGGCTTCAATCTGCCTAAAAAACCCGATTCTGGGCAAAACACCGTCGAGGACACGGCCATGTTTTGCTTTTTCCCGCCCGTGTTTTGCCCCGTGTTAAAAACACGCCCGCGCGCGTCGGCCAAAACACGGTCGTGCCTAAATATGGGCACGACCGTGTTTTGATTTAGGCGCGCCCGTGTTTTTACTGCCGAACATGTTCCCCTATATTCAATGCTTCGTTTCTCCCTCGTTCGGACTCCGAATCAGTCGCCGTTTGATCCCAGACGCTCGTAGTCTCGTCCTCTTTATTTTCATGACAAGCTTGAATTATTCTTTTTCCATAAAGTGAGGTAGAAATCCATTCTTCTTCAGGTCATGCCCGAGTTTCTTCTCACTAATTGCCAATTGATCTCTAATTGACTTGAAACTTGCGCCTATGCTTCACTTTATGTGCTAGGACCTGAAATGTGACAAAGGAACACAACCTAGCTTAAAATAGGCCAAAGACGCGATAATTAAAGCTCAACGATCAAGAAACAAAGGGGAAAACATGTGCAAATATCGAGTCATTAGTCACCTTGATCTAGGCTATCGTATCTGGGGCATTAAGCTTATGGCTCATTTCAATGGATACTATCCACCGTCCAAACCGAGGTTTCATCTCGGGTTTCATATAGGAAGGCTACCTATAGCAGGGGTTTGGTCGCCTCGACCACTATAGGCCCCCATTCACTCATCTAACCTAAACTCTTCAGATGGCACGTACACGTCTAACCCTAGAACTCCGTACCCAGCGCGGTAGCATAAAACATGCTAAGAGGGAAGATTGAGGCCAAATGCCCAAGCGTAATCATTTAGGAAAGAGTGACTTAGAGGACTACTCCATAAAGGAGGTATGAAGATACATGGGAGAAATAGAAGAAGACTTGAAGTTGGGGAAGATCCTCCTTGCTCCTAGCTCCTTCTTCTCTTCTTCTCCCTTAAGCTTCTCTCTCTTCTTTCTCTCTAGATCCAAAAATTTCACCCAAAATAAGCTCCCTTAAAATGGGGAAATGGGTCTTCTCTTTATAGGCATTCTGGCATCGGGGAAGTTCGCTGTCTGAGGCTAGGAGATCGTGGGCGGGATCTTCTGAGGATAGGCCACGATCTCAAGATGACATCGTCATGACCTTCTAAAGGGGGGAAGATCGCGGGCTGAATTAGCGGTCGCGATCCTCGAGTCGTGACCGTGATCTTCCTTGCAGGCAAAGTGAACGTTGGCCATGATGCGACTAGGGAAACTCTCTGCTTCTCCAAGGCTCCTTCCATGCGAAGTTCGCGGTCTAGGCCTTCAAGATCGCGATCGAGATCTTTGGCTTCTGGGTATGATCTTCAGCGAGTCTTCATGACTGGAAATCCCGGCCGTGATTTTTGGATTCTAGGCCACGATCTTTGATCCTTGCCCTTTTTCTACACTTGTGACCTTGTTTTGTACTTAATTTGCACATATTGACTAATACACCCTATAATCATATCAAAATCAAATAGGAACAAAATAGGGATGTATTTGTTAATGTTTAAATGCTTAAGCACATGAATTGGCACAAAACATACCTTAAGATGAAGGGTAAATAACACTGATTTTGGTGTTATCAACATACCAGATGAGGAGTGGTCGCCAATGTGTGTGAGACTGTTAGGACATGCTCCTACTGATCTTTCTGGCGGTGCCGTTAGGATTAGTTGGCTCAGGGATGAATTCAATAATCCACCGACAAATGCATCATCAGAGACTACAGAACATTTTGCACGAGCTTATGATCTATATATGATGGGAGGTGTGTTGTTCCCTGATCAGATTGGAGCTACAGTTCATCTACAATACCTACTCTTGGTGGAGGATTGGCAGAGAGCTGGACGGTTTACCGGGAGAGCAGCTATTTTAGCCTACCTGTACCGTGAGATAGGTGGGTCGGTTTTGCATATGGCGCAATCCTCTTCCCTAGGAGGTGACATTGGTGGATGGGTCCCCTTACTGCAGCTCTGGGCGTGGGAGCGATTTCCATAGATAACACCATGATATACAGTGACGAGGGAGCCTATTACCAAGAACGCACACCCATGTGGTGCTCGATGGATTTCGGCCAACACCTATCATCACGGTGACTAGTTGTACCAGTACAAAATGTTATTTGACGAGATGTCGACCATCGTGGTTAGTATATAACATTTCATTATAGAATAGTTTTCATTGGTTTGTTTTAGATTCAAGAGTAATCATGTGACCATTCCCTTCTCCATGAAATGGAGGAGACTGTTTATCACTTAGCAAAGCAAACAGAGTAGGTTGAGCAAGTTTGTGCACAGCTTGCTCAAGATCAGCGTTGTGCTACAATAGAAGAAGAGGAGGAGGATGAAGGAGGAACGAGAAAGGGTGAGGAAAGAGTTGAAGAGGATGACAAAAGAGAAGGAGACGAAGTTCTTGATTTTTTTTAAGGGGAGAGACCACATTCAGGAGAAGGAAGGGGGGTTGAAGATGCAATCGCCATCCAGGCTGAGGATGCAGTTGAGGTGAAAGAGGCTTTCAAGTTGCACCGGCCATGAGTTACATGTGGTATCTACAACAAACTTCAAGGAGCTGCTTGGCAAGGACTCATTTGCAGTGTCTCTTTGCTAGACCAAGGCCACATCATCTTTGGTCCCACTTGGTGGACGTGATGGTGGCCATGAGATAAGAGAAGAAACGAAGGAGAGGTCACGCGTGTGGAGACTGCATCTTTCTCGAGTGCCTGAGCCATCTTTATCACATGTAATACCACCTACTCGTGACTTGAGACTCCACCTCATCGATGAGAACTTCAACTTCAAGAAAGTTTTGGGGTGGACCTAAACTTAGGAGCCATCGTCCGGCTCAAGACATAAAAGAAGCGTTTGTCGGGAGGCAGCTCAACCAGTCGGTTTACATTTCTTTCCCTATTTCTCTTAGGTTGAGTCCGTTTTGTGGTATGATTTTAGACTCAATAACTCAACTTTTGTGAGATTTTTGTGGTGTTTGTGTTTCGACTATTCTCTCCTCCTGGAATGCACCGCCTGTCCTGTGCACCATCATTCACACTTGATCTGGTAACTTCGTTCTAGCCTCCTTATCTTTCCTCCATTGAGGACAATGTCGTGCTTAAGTGTAGGAGGATATTCCATTATGTTTGCATGTGAATGTTTGGTTGTATGTGTGTTCTTGGAGCCTAGTCCATTGTCCAAATTTTAAGATTTGAGCGCTCCAAGTAAGTGTGGAATAAGAGTAGGCGTGGTTGTTATGCACCGTGCACATTGGCAATAAAAATGTTTTTTCATCCATGCAGCTCGAAGCTCCCACCAACATCCGTCTCTAGCATTCTTGCATATGACATGAAATTATTTTTTGTCAGAATATTTGACCTTCCACTCAAAATCCCATCGCATAGCTTCTTCTCTAAAAGCATCACCAATAACATCCTTGGTGGGAAATGCCATTCCCACCTCCAAATCAGACGTCAGATTCCATACTAGCATAAAGAGAAGGTCGGGATCTTCGTTATGAGCATATAAGGGATGATTAGGGATATTTGTGTAGTATGGAGTAGGTGGTTCCTGGACACCACCCTCATCGTCCATATCCTCTTCCTCACTCAGAGATCCCAAATCTTCTTTGCTATCCTTGTCGCGTCCGAAAGGATAACTCGACATCTCATAGTGGGATGCTCGCGACCATCACCGTCAACATCATCATCGCGACTTTGAGCAGATCGCATGGATGCCTGAATGATATTTTCAATGTTAGACCATTATGGACCCCAGGTCGGCCATTGAACACCATCTGACTCAACAAATGTGACGGGCTCAACAGAAGTATCATTTGGAGCAGCATCGCCCCATAGTACCCCATCTCCCACATTGCCGCCTGCATAACTACCTCCTTAATAGCCGCTTGAATAACCACCCCATTCCTGCCCTCATGCAAAACATATGTCGTTTAGGGATTTTTATAACAACTATTGCATTTGGGAATTATTTTATATAAAAACTAGTGCATTTAGGGGAAAAATATCACCGTACTAATGGGGGATGATAAGAGGATTCTCCGCCATCATATCCGTAACTGGCTCCACCATGACCGATATCCTCGGTCTCAACATACACCTTTACAAGTCCGGTCTTGTTGTCAGCGAGGAAGTTCACCATCATATTAACCCCATCATCGTCAAATATGAAAACTCCTTCATACGCGACACCGCCTCCACCGATGTTTGGATATTGGTAAGCAATTTACAAACTCTTGGATGGCCCACCATACAAATCCTGTATGCACAAATGTCATATAGTTCTTTCCCGGGAATCTGATTACTTAATGTATTCATCATCTTCACAGACCCATTTTGAGAGTTTGTTACCCGACCATTCCACCAAATAAGAAGCTAGAACTTTCAAGATCTACCAATGTCTGCAATTTAAAATAAATAACGATCACATATAACATCCAAAATCATAACCCATTATATTCAACTTTTACTCCGAATGTTTAATATAATTAACACGATGCGTAATTAATGAACCACAAACACACAACTACTTAAACATTACCATACTAAACAAATTCATACATATCTTGTAGTCAAAATAAGGGAATAGAGTTCTGGTGTGGTCGTGGAATTTTATGCTAGTGTGGTGGAGAAGATGGGAGTTTCTGCTACGCAGGTGGAGAAAAAGGGAAATGAGAGTGAGTTAGGATGATGGGGTTGTATTTGTATATTGAGTTTAGATGAGGACAAGATCGCCTTAGACACAAGCGATAAATACATGATCGTTTCCGAAAAAAGCGATCAAGTTTTAGTAGCTGCACCAAACCATAAACTCGTGTCAAATATTGATAGCTTGCGACAAAAGCGATCATTGAAAACCGTTGCACCAACCCTAGCCTCGCGGAAAAAAACAAATGCACCAACCTTAATCTCGTGTTCAAATAAAATCGCGATTGAGAACATCGATTTACAATTGATCGCTTCACTTAAAAGCAATTTCATTAATCGCTTGTGACGACAACGATTATACGACAATTGATACACTGATCGCTTCTCTCAGAAGCGATTAGTGTTTCATCGCTGATGGGAGAAACAATTTGTCTTTCATTGCTTTTGGGAGAAGCGATTTATTCTTGATCGCCGTCCTCCCAAGCTATCAACGTCCTTATCACTTTTGTCACCGTTCACCAACGATCTGGCGAACACATATATAGTTGGGATGGCAGTAGAACCCGAATCCGTGGGTACCCTACCCTACTCAATATGGTCAACACGGTAAAACCCGCTTTTACGGGTTGCAGGTCAGGTTTGAGTTTAAACCCGCTATACTTTTTGTGGGTTGGATTTGGATTTAGCCATATCCAACCCGTGGATACCCCGCACCCAAGTTCTTACTTCCCAGTCCCCATGACCCACAAAACCCTTAACTGATTAACTATACTTTCTAAACTATTTCTTCACATGTTCAATTAATCATATTGTTTATGGATGTTTATCTTTAATATTGAACATTAGTATGAAATATTTGTGAGTTAGTGTGTATGTAGTAGACAATAGTAGTGCAAACTAGTGTAATTGCATCTTTGTACATGACCCATGGGTACCCAGGAACCCGCGGATACCCAGCGGATTGGTCGGGTTTGAGTTTTCCAAATCTAGTAGGTTTTGCCCTGGTTTTTTTATGGATAAACCCATGGGTTTGGCATAACCCGCTCCAAACCGACCCATTGCCATCTCTGAATTATATAGATTATGAATTTTTATGGCAAAATTACACGTCTGGTCACTCAAATTAAACAAAATTTTCACGTTGCCACTTGAATCACTTTTCTTTCTTATTCGCCACTAACTTTACTAATCTTTTCCACCATTAGTCACTGACCATCCAATTCAGTTAAAAGCATCCTATGTGGCAGTCAACCAAACCCTTTGACCATTAGTTTGATGACATGGCAATTAAAAATAATATATTCAAATTAAAAATAAAAAAAAATAAAATCATTTTCAGTTTGCTGTCAATTCCACGCTTTGGCCCAGGGTGCGTGCAACCCGTTTTTCTCACCGGGCCAGGGTCAAAGCGGGTCGACCCGCGGGTTGATAACTTTGACTTTAACAGAACTGGACGACAGATGACTAATGATAAAACGATTCGTAAAATTAGTGGCGAATAAGAAAAAAAATAATTTGGGTGACAAGGTGAAAAATTTGTATAATTTAAGTGAAGTTTAGCAGAATTTTTATAAAAACGGTTGGTTCTGGGAATTTTTTAAAGAATTATTGTATTTGGAAAAAATCCCTCCACCTGTCATCAAACATCCCTTCCCGCTGGACGGTGGTGGACGGTAAAGCAAAAAGCCCAACTATGTTGATTTTTCGGTATTTCAATTCAAAAGAATACAGAATTTTAAACACGAATTGTGCACAGACAGTACAAATGCACCACAACCCCAGCATCAAGAAGGAAAAAGGAGAGAAACATCAAAGACTGAAGAGGAGATTGGGAGATTGATCTGTTCTTCACTCTTTCTCTGCTCCTTTTCCCTTCTCTCTCCTCCGTTTCCCCAATCGGTTGCTTCATCCCTACTCCATTTCATCACTCTGCGCCGACCAATCCGTATCCCCTCGCCTTTTCCGTATTCAGCTACTCTAAAAACCCTAGACGACTGCATCAGACTTGAGGCTGACTGCCCTGTGACTTCCTACCACTGCCCGCCATGGACGATGACTGCTGCTCCACCCAGCTGCTTGACGGCGACGGTACATTCAATGTCGAAGGACTCGATCGCTTCGTCTCCACCACCAAGCTCTCTGACTGCGGTCTCTCCTATGCCGTCGTCGCAATCATGGGCCCCCAGAGCAGCGGTATGTTGTTCTCTGCTAACTTTCTAGTTTCACCTTGATCCGGTATATGGGCTGCGATTGCTTTGTTTTACTTGAAACCGAGCCTGATTTTGCTCCCTCACTGGCTCAATTTAGCTTTTTTTGGTTCATCTGAATCCCCTTTACTTGCATCAATCAAGATCATGTTGCAATCTCGTCCACCCCATGTATTTGATTGGTTTTTGGCGATTATTGCAGCTTGTTCAGATTTACATTCGATCAAGATCTGTACTTTAACTGATACTTTTCCGTTTTTTGGCGTTTGAGCAGGCAAAAGTACCCTGATGAATCATCTTTTCCATACCAATTTCAGGGAAATGGATGCCTTCAGGGGAAGGTTCGCATTGATAATTTTGTTGAAATTTTAACCTCGGCTAAGTCTTTTTTATTTGTTCCAGTTATTCTGGCTATCTTTGTTTTTATTTCTTTGCAACTCAGTTTCCTTAACGTGGGAAAATGACTAATTTGGTATCAGGGGTCAAACAACGAAAGGCATCTGGATGGCCAAGTGTGTTGGCATCGAGCCATTTACGCTTGGGATGGATCTAGAAGGAACTGATGGCAGGGAAAGAGGGGAGGTAAGTTATATGTATGTTTCAAATGATTGTCTTTTTTGCTTGATTGGCAGTATTTCATTTTACAATTTGGAGTATGAAATTTGAATGCCAGCTGACGGTCGGCACTGTTGTTCGGTATTCTATTTTTGCTTATAATTGATTCTGACTGAGTTGGTGCTTACATTTCATGTCATATGAGTTTTAACAATCTCTGTGGTAGACATCTAGTCTTTGAGCTGTTTGGGAGCATTTTCTTGGATAGTTGTTGATGTTTTAACAAGAACTGTAAAACCGTACCGGATAAGTCAGTGGTAGAGTATTTTGTGTTTAACCAATGGTTCAACCGTTTCATACCGGTAAAATCCTATACCGGTTTGAGCTCCAATAGGAAGTTTTCCGGTCAGACCACTGGTATGTATGGTTTAGCAAACGCTGGTTTGAATATGATTTAGCTTTGGTAGTTACCAATTGAGAATTAGGTACTTTAGGGCACTTCGCCTGTCCTGTGATAAATATGTTTGTGTTGAAACAAAGTGCATTTACTAGTTCAGTTCATTTACCTTCTTGTTCGCTAATTAACTGCATTTCTATGCAACTCTAATGATAATATTGAACGTCTTTTTTCCAGGATGATACTACTTTTGAGAAACAAAGTGCACTTTTTGCTTTGGCTGTTGCTGATATTGTGATAATAAACATGTAAGTTCTGTGAGCCTGACATCATAATTTTTTGCTCTCTCTTCACGGCACAGCAGTTTCTTTTGTGCTCCTGGATGTAATTAAGGGCATAGACTAGCGGTATATGTATGTTTATGTGCATGTGTATATACACAAAAGGCGTTGGAAATTTGAACCTGGTCTGAAGATTTGGGCTCCCGCCCTGCATTTGCACTACAGTAATTCATAATTTTATTGATAAGACGTTCGAGATGTTTGTTGCCAACACAACAATTATTCCGTACATGTTAGGTTTTCTCTGCTCTGAGTTCAAATGATAATAAAAGATTTTATCTATACAGGTTTATCTTTATATATGTATGAAATATTAGCTTTCAGATATAACCTTCATTTAAATGGCAGTGAAATACTTTGTAAGCTACATTGATTGGTGGAGAAAATGTTACAAAAAATTAAGCTTCAGCTGCTATTTTAGTCAGTTAGCCTTGCCAAATTGCTTATAATGTGCTCAATCAGGTCCTCTATCACCTAAGTGGGGGTAGTTGTTATTGTGTTTGCTACTGAGATTTCTTTAGGACTGAAAGTTGGTATTCATAGGTTAAATCAGGCAGACCTTTGATCTAAGATGTCGAAATGGTGTGTTTTTCTTGTTATTTTATGGTTTGCACATTCTTCCTGATGTTGTATTTCTGATTAGGTTGACATTCATCAGTTCATGTTGATATATATAGACACACACAACGACTTCGACCCAAGTTAAAGGTTTAAGTGACTTGCATGTATTTCTGATCTAAGATGTCAAAATGGGGTGTTTTCTTGTTAGTTTCCGGTTTTGCACATTCTTCCTGATGTTGTATTTTGGATTATGTTGGCAATCATGACTTGCATGTACTTGTACTTGGCTCGTTCTGGCTGATTTGTCTCTGTCTTAACTAGATGGTGAATACTGTGTTCAGGTGGTGCCATGACATCGGGCGGGAGCAGGCTGCAAACAAGCCCCTCCTGAAAACTGTTTTCCAGGTATTTCAATGGTTTGTTCATGGTCGCTAGGTCCTTGGCAAGTCTATTACTGTCATCACCTATTTGGCCATTTCCTGTGCTGTATGCAGGTCATGATGCGTTTATTCAGCCCTCGCAAAACCACATTGCTGTTTGTTATACGGGACAAAACGAAGGTATCAATTTATTGTCATGCAGTTAAATGATATGGCACAGAGCATGTCTTGCCTCCTGATGAAATTTATTTGTGCCGAATCTTGACTTTTGCACAGACTCCACTTGAATATCTTGAGCCTATTCTTAGAGAGGATGTTCAGAAGGTATTTGTACTCTTAGTAGCCCATTTATATTTTGTTGGTTATTGACTATCAGTTATTCCTTCCCAAAGTGTTCATAATGTTTGTAACTCAATGCAGATATGGGATTCAGTTCCTAAACCCCAGGCTCACCAAGATACTCCTCTGAGTGAATTTTTTAATGTAAAATTTCTGTTACTCTCACTTTATATCTTTCTGATTTGTTATATTGGGTGCACTTTAGATGAGTAATTTTTCTTTGTTACAAGTACACGATGGCCTTGACATTTTGACGTATAAGTAGATTTTTCCATGATGCCATAGTCTTTTATAAGCTCTATGGTTACCTCTTGAACTCACCCATTTATTATGTCTTAATTTGTTTGGTCATTGGTTTGAAGGTGGAAGTGACTGCTCTATCCAGCTTTGAAGAGAAGGAGCAACAGTTTAAGGAGCAGGTAAACGAATCTCACAATTTGCACAGCCTTAAGGTCAACTTGTGTTTCTCCAGTAAGCCGTTGGTCACTATTGTGCTTTTGTCCAATTGATTAGCTTCAAACCTGTAGTCTTATTCCCTAGGACACAAATATAATATTTTCTTGTTGTGCTGCACTTGTTTGTATTGTTTGCTCTTGGTATCATCACAAGCTTATCACTTATGGTCTATTTATGTCATCTTATGCAGGTTGCTCAACTGAGAGAGCGTTTTTTCCATTCTATTTCTCCTGGAGGCTTAGCTGGTGATAGAAGGGGTGTTGTCCCTGCGTCGGCTTTTGCTTTCAGTGCGCTTCAGATTTGGAAAATTATAAAGGAGAATAAGGATCTCGATCTCCCTGCTCATAAGGTTCGTCAACTGAGGTCTTCGTAGACAAAGATAAATCTTAGTTCTTTACCTGAATGTTTCATTATTTTGTTTGTCAGGTGATGGTTGCAACTGTTCGATGTGAAGAGATTGGCAATGAAAAGCTTCGTGACTTGAAGTCCGATGAGGTACTCCATTATTAAACCAGGATGTCTCATCCTGTTTTTTTTTTTTTTTTTTTTTTTTTTTTTTTTTTTTTGCTGGTTTATTCCTGAACTGTGAAATTTTTAGTACAAGACCTCAAGAGTTATTAAATTTGCCTTAAAAAGGGATGGCTGGAATTGGAGGAAGCTGTTGAAGCTGGTCCAGTATCAGGATTTGGGAAGACTGTCAGCTCTATCCTGGAAAGATGCCTTTCAGAGTAAGTCTATAACTTTTGGGAGTTGTCACCCAACTAATAATGATATTTTTTTTTATGTTTCTTCTGGATCACTTTATTATCTCAATATATTCTAAACCTGTTTCTGGACAGGTATGACATGGAGGCAACTTATTTTGAGGAAGGAGTGAGAAATGCAAAACGGGAACAGCTGGAGACAAAAGCATTGGATGTAAGACTCTTGCTGTGTTTGAACAGTCAGCCACACTTTTGGGGTTATGGAATATCTTTGTTATATAACTTTGTTCTTGAGATTTTGCCACTTCCGGTTACTGAGCTTCCTGTTTATCATGCAGCTGGTTCATCCTGTTTATGTTACTTTGTTGGGACATCTACGTTCTAAAGCACTTGAGGACTTCAAGAGTAGGCTAGAGCAGTCACTTAGCAGAGGCGACGGATTTGCTGCTTCTGTTCGTGCTTGTACTGAATCTTCCCTTGTTGAGTTTGATAAAGGATTCAAAGGTATTACAAATTTATGCTTTTTATTTTAAGTCGTCCCTAGAGTTGTGAGTTATGCCACTATGCTGTCTTATTTTGCGTCAAGGGAAACTTGTTGGAAAACTTCTTTCCTGAGGGGATCAGATGGTATCTTACTGATGTAGGTGTTCATATATGGATTAATCAAAGCACAGGTTAATTTAGCTTTAGCCCAAAGATTGCTTACTGGGATTGGGGATGAAAAACATCCAACCACTTTGGTCCTTAACCTGGAAAAGGAACATCACAGGATGGTAGCTTGTTAACTTTTGCGTTTATATGGTGCAATGTTACAGTTTTTGTGTTGTCTGACTTGTATTTTTGTATGGCCCATTTAAGCTCGTAGTTAGGACCTCTCAGATTGTTCTTATGACTAAGGTAATGCCAGATGTATATGTGCTTCTAATTGAATCCTTTTAAGTAGTTGTTAGATGTATGCATTGTGGTATATGTTAACAGTTAAGAAGGAGAAGGGGGGGGGGGGGGGGGGTATTTTATTAAATATTGGGCAATGCCTGAGCTGGTTCCTTGTGGAAGAATGACAGTGGAAATTGTGATGGGCCTAAAATAAACGGCTCATATAACTGCTGTGGGAGTATGCCTCATTAACAGATATATATGAAGTTGCGAACGACCACTGTAATCAGAAGAGTGTGTAAGGAGTTGACAGGTGACACTTTTAAATATAGGTAGCGTCAACATGATCTAGAGAACCTAACCTCTTCCCTGACTAAGAGGCATGGCTAGAATTACTTATGATGAGGATCCATTGCTTCAATGCTACATTGAGGCGCTATTACAGTGTCGTGCTGTATTGGACAAGTAAAGGAGGACGACTTGTAAACTTTATTCATACTCCTGGCAGTAGGAAGGTACAACTGCTTGGAAACCTATATTGTACTCATTAATTTGACTAACTCTAGCAGTTCTCATATTTCAGATGCTTCCATAAAACAAGCCAATTGGGATGCTTCAAAAGTTCGGGAAAAGCTTCACCGTGATATTGATACACATGCTTCATCTGTTTGCTGTGCCAAGTTGTCTGAAATGACAGCAAAGTATGAGGTAATTTATTTATCTTTAAGAGCTCACTTCATGCTAGGACCGACTAGCAGCATTTTATCTATCACCTCTTCTGAGGTCCTTTTGTGAACTTAGTAGCTGTAGCTCTGCATTCTGGTCTTGGATAACTGAATCTGGAGACATTGTTGATATGCAGAATAAACTCACCGAAGCTCTGAGTCATCCTGTAGAATCCCTCTTTGAGTCTGGTGAAAAGGACACATGGGTTTCAATCAGAAAGCTTCTAAAACGTGAAACAGATGCTGCTGTAGCGGAGTATTCCACTGCTGTTGTTGGTTTTGAATTGGATGAAGCTACAGTTGATGCACAAGTGCAGAACTTGAGGGACTTTGCAAGAAATGTAGTGGAGAAAAAAGCAAGAGAAGATGCTGGGAAGGTTTTGATACGTATGAAGGATAGGTAATTACTAATCTACATAATTATACTCTGGTGTATCCTCTGATGTAGTTATCACATGGTTAAGTAATTCATGGGATGTGTTTCAGATTTTCCACAGTTTTCAACCATGATAATGATTCAATGCCGAGGGTTTGGACTGGAAAAGAGGACATCAGAGCCATAACGAAGGATGCGCGATCTGCGGTAATCTTCAATGAACTTTCAATATGTGACTTTATGTTCAAACATATTGGTTTATATCTCAAACTGTTTTATGTGGTTGTGCAGTCCTTGAAACTTCTCTCAGTCATGGCTGCAGTACGTTTGGATGAGAAACCAGATAAGATTGAGAATGTACTTGTCTCCTCCCTCATGGATGGTGCTATTACTACTCAATCTTCTCAAAACAGAGGTGTTGGACCTACTACTGACCCTCTAGCTTCAAGTTCCTGGGAAGAGGTATTAGCAACCATTTGATGTTTAGGCATCTCTTTTTACTATGACCAATTGACCATAGCTTCTATGTATAGACTTTCTGTACCTCATTTTCGTGCCAGCAATTTATTGTGAGTATCACACGTGTGGCAGGTTCCTCCAAAAAATACAGTAATTACACCAGTTCAGTGCAAGTCTTTGTGGAGGCAGTTTAAATCAGAGACAGAGTATACCGTTACCCAAGCAATTTCCGCTCAGGTACAACAACACCCCCCGCTTTAAAAATGGTTTCCTGGTCCATCTCTTATGCTTGCCTTCACTAATTGGTTCTCATCATGCATGATATACAATAGTTGATTGTGCAAGAAGTTGGAGGCGTTCTGGGTTCCGCCCACTATTTTCTTGGGCCCATTGTCATTTTGATCTCTTAAATTGTTCATCTGATGTTTCTACCCCCATAACCTAAACAACTATCTGGAACTGACTCTTCCATCATCTGCTTCATTTTGTCTTACCACACTAATACACTGCTTTCTCTGAGCAGCACAGTTAATTGTGTATTGAAGCTTTGTGCATGGCAGTTATATTCTTTAGTATTGATGAAACCTAGTCAGACAAGTGTTTTCTTTTTATTTCAACTAGTTATATTCTTGGCGAGTGTGTTGAACTAGTGATTTCAGAAGATGCATGGATTTAAAATGGTAAATCGTTTTTCTGCCGTTTTTTTGTGAAATGCATGGATTTCAAACAGGTAGACATTTTTCATTTACTTTTAAATGATGCATTTGAAATCTGAGATTTTAGGTGAGATTTCAATGCTCCATTGTAAGTGATTTCCTATTCCTTTTCTGTCCTTGCTTTTTGTTTAGTATTTTGATTTTACCTACCTTATGAAACCGTCAATTCTGGATTAATTATCACAACTTTCAGATAATATATACTTATTTCAAATCCATGCATAATCAAAATGTGTTTCAAAACATCCTTCTGGACTTTTCCCGATCCAGACTGCGATTCATTTGTTGGATTCCTGCGCATCGGCGCTCTTACCTAATTATCCCTATTTATTTTGTTTTTGCCCCTTTCTGGTGAATCACTCCTAATTCCCTTCTAATATATGGTGGTAATGCAATTTTTTTTCAGGAGGCTCACAAACGAAATAACAATTGGTTACCTCCTCCATGGGCAATTGCTGCAATGCTCATCCTTGGTTTCAATGAGTTCATGCTTTTGTTGAAGTAACTCCCTTGCTGATATTTTTCATTGCTTGAAAGATATCCCCCTCTGTATCTTATTGCTCAATGAACACATCATCTGACATTACGGCTTAACAGGAACCCCCTTTACCTAATGGTTCTGTTCGTTGGATACTTGCTCTCGAAAGCCTTATGGGTACAGCTGGATGTTGCTGGGGAGTTTCGACATGGCCCGGTTAGTCTATAGATTACAAATCTTAGAAAATGCAGTCCCTGACAGAATTGCATAGCAAAAAGTAGATTGAACCCGGTAATTTAACATCACTTGGACGTTAACCGATTAGCTTTTCCTCCGTTTCTTGGTATGCAGGTGGCTGGGTTACTGTCCATATCATCCAGGTTTCTTCCAACAATCATGAATCTTCTAAAGCGACTCGCTGAAGAAGCTCAAGGTCAAGGCCAGCAGCAGCAGCAGCATCAAACACCAACAGCACAAAAACCATATACAGTAGATTCACATAGTTTCAAGCATGAAAGTTCCAGTTCGAATCCAACATCCACTGTGATTTCAGACTCTTCTGTATCCTCATCCAATGTCTCGTACTCTGATAGTGGGATGGAGTACTCGAGCCCAAGCCAGATGCACAGGCGGAGTTCAAAGGGTGAGGTAGAGCAATCCTGATGTTTCACTGCAGTTACTACTATGTTTGCTTCATTTTTTGAGTGGGCAGACAAGTCAAGCGTGCATCACCAGATACATTTAGGATTCCCGGAATGTCTGTAATCTCAGAACGAATAAGTTAGGAATATCTTTGGTGTGTGTTTGCTGAGTCTGGAACCGTGATCTCCAAACTTTTGTATGACAATTTGAGTATTGTTCGTTCTGAGCATCGCTGAAAAAGGAAAGAAGTTTCCACTTTTTCTTTGGTTTTGTTTTGGTATGAGAACTTTACACATGTAAGTTTTGATTGGAAGTTTGGAACATATTGTATGATTCAGTTTATACCTCAAGAAGAAAAGTTGTCATGCCATTCAGATCTTAGTCGAGTGTTCTGTTCTTGTTTGAGATGATCGAAGCCAATCAAGCATATACAAAATTGAGTGTGGCATTCAAGAGGATCGTGCAGCGAGGCAGCAATGCAGGTGTGCTTCACAGCACCTTGGCTGGCAACCTTGCGACATGATGCAAGTATGCTTCCGGTAGTGGAATGATATTACAACTGAGTATACACTCCGATTATGTACAAGGACGTGTAAACTGCATCTACAGATTTTGAGAACCAGACCATCGCTTCTTTAGTAGTTTTGTCACGGTCAAATCTGCTCCTCCAAACCCGTCCATTATTGCATTAGCTGGCGGGAACTCGGCTCTAGACGTCAAACTGTAAGGAAAGAACCAACAAGGCAAGTCAGTAATAGATCGAGTACAATTGACAAGATAGGTTGTTTTACAATTGGACATGAAGCATGTGAGAAATCAACACTGGTTGTTAACTTTTCATGTCCTCTTCCTTGGCACAAACTATCAGAGCTGCTCGAAATGACATGCACCATGTTCGATGCTCCATTAAATTAAGAAAAATTATTTCCACTAACGCCGATCACTGTAGCTAAAGACACGTTTTACTGGTCATACAGACTCAATTTTACTATTTACCCAGCCCTGATTGGTTGCTCGCCTGTGGTGGACCCCTTTTCTTGGACTTCGTTGTGGTGTTGGGGATAGCGTCGATCACGCGTCGGCCTCCAATGCTTCCTTCCTTTCTCCCGTCGCTTGCTGGGCTAACCCTGGTTTGGGATGTGATGGTCTGGAGAGAGTAAGAGGGTTGCTGTTGCGGTGGCAGAGAGGAGGGGTTCTTCGTGCAGAGCGCTGGAGGGAGAATTTATTTTGCCGCCAAATCAGAAAATTTTGGTGATGGTTCGAGAAAAGAGAGAGGAGCAGAGGAGGCTGGGAGTGGTTCGAGAGAAGAGAGAGAAGCAGAGACGTTTTCTTCTTCGTCTCTTTCCTTGGTGGCCAACTAAACCCCGACGCAGTTTTCAATGACAAAAGAAGTCCTCTTGCAAACACAACAATCGAAGTTTACAGAACTTTTTCTCTCATATTTCTTACCCTCTTCTCTCTCCCTCTCTTCACTCCATTTCTTCGGTGCGAGCATAGACGATCGAGCATATCGGCGATGATATGATCATCCTCCGTTTTGGATTTGCCTGAGAAAATCAAGGTCTTGCAGAAGATTGACGTGATGGGAGTCGTGGAGAGAGCGCCGGCGATCACGATTCCTCTTCTAGCTGAGAAGAGCATGCTGATGTACAGACCTGCAGGTTCTCTTAAACGTTTATGTTATGTTATGGCTCTTTCCTCTTTCTGTCTCAATTCTCTTCAACATCCCTCCAGCATCTCATCTCTTCATCTTCTCTCTCATCTCAGCTCCATGGTCGTTGCCAGCTGTTGATATGACTTGAATCGGACTATCAACCGCTACGACTGGTAATCGGGGGTCTCGCTGCCCGGTCAGCGAGTGGGTTCCAGGGGCAACGCCCCGGTGGGGGTGCGGGGGCAACGCCCCCGGCCCACGGTGTATGGGCTCAATGTTATTTGGGTTCGGGTTCTGGGCCTGGTCTGTAACCGTTTCCTTTGTCAGATTGGATTAGGTTTAGACCCACATGGAGAAATACTATAAATACTTCTCATACTCCTCTGTAATCTGTAATCTCCTCGATATAGTGAAACTGGCTCTCTCTCGCCCGTGGACGTAGCAAACACACATCGTGTTAGTAAACCACGTAAATCGTGTGTCTGTGTTCTTTCGATTCTCGCTTTCGTATTCTTGCTTTGTCGATTCCGGCAATTTCCTGATCCGTAGCAGCGCGTTTATAACAAGTGGTATCAGAGCCGCGGCTAGAAATCAGGCTAGGGTTTTCGATTCAGAAGAATGACGTCGGTGAACATGAAGATCGAAAAGTTCACGGAGAAGAACAGCTTCGCTATATGGCAGATCAAGATGCAGGCTTTATTAAAACAGCAAGGGCTGTGGGGGCCGCTGTCTGCGAAACAGAAGAAGGCAGCGGTCGATGACGATGAGTGGAATACCCTGGAGGAGAAGGCCCACTCGACCATCATGCTATCGTTGTCTGATGACGTCATCATTGAAGTCGCTGCTGAGAAGACTGCCGCGGGCTTGTGGTTGAAACTGGAGAGTCTATATATGACGAAGTCTCTAACCAACAAGCTGCATCTCAAGCAACGGTTGTTCAGCTTGAGGATGCAAGAAGGTACGCCTTTGAGGGAACATCTCGAACAGCTTAACTCTATTTTGCTGGATCTGCGTAATATAGATGTACAAGTTGATGATGAGGATGCTGCCCTAATCCTGCTGGTTTCTTTGCCGAGTTCATATGAGAATTTCGTTGATTCTTTTATTGCTGGTAAAGAAAGCGTGTCGTTGGAGAATGTCAGGTCTGCTCTTCATACGAGAGAGATCAGACATAAGGCGTCCGGATCTGGTACAGGTGGTGAGGCATCGGGTTTGGCTGTTACAGGTGGAAAGGGAAAGAAGAAATCTGGTAAAGGCAATTCGAGCAAGAATTCCAAGGGTCCCGGTCCACAGCCAGGTGATGCTTGTCACAACTGTAAGGAAGTGGGGCATTGGAAGTACAACTGTCCCAAGAGAAGAGGGAAACAGAAGAAACAAGGTTCAGTTGCCGTGGCAGAAGTGGACAACAGTTCTGAAGACGATCTCGCCTTGGCTGTAGATGAGAAGGCACATCGTGGTGATGTGTGGTTTCTGGATACTGCAGCCTCATACCATATGTCTCCGAACAGGGATTGCTTCACAACCTACGAGCAGATAGATGGTGGTAACGTGGTCATGGCTAATGGAGCTGTCTGCAAGGTTGTTGGAATCGGGTCCATAAAGGTTCGGACACATGATGGTTCGTTCTGTACTGTGAATGATGTCAGGCATGTTCCACGAATGACAAAGAACCTGATCTCCTTGAGTCTACTCGACAGCAAGGGCTTCAGTTTCAAAGGAAAAGGTGGAGTTGTGTATGTCTGCAAGGGTTCGAGGAAGGTACTGAAGGGCGTGAAGCGTGGGACCTTGTATGCATTACAAGGGTCTGTGTTATCTGGTTCTGCTGCAGTTGCATCGTCTCAGGTTCAACAGGAAGATATGACCACTCTCTGACACATGAGACTGGGGCATATGAGTGACAGGGGGATGCAAGTTCTATCGAAGAGAGATCTTCTTTGCGGGCACAAGGTGCAGAATTTGGAATTCTGTGAGCATTGTGTGTTTGGGAAGCTACATCGCAGCAAGTTTCCCAAGAAGGGTATCCACCGGACGAAGGGGATACTGGATTACCTCCACTCCGACTGTTCGGGTCCTTCACGAGTTGAATCCATTGGAGGCAGCAGGTATTTTTTGTCTATTATTGATGATTATTCGAGATTTACTTGGATTTTCATGATGAAGCAGAAAAGTGAGGCTTTCACGAAGTTCAAGCAGTGGAAGACATTGGTGGAGAATCAGACCGGTAAGAAGATCAAGAAGCTGCGAACGGACAATGGTCTGGAGTTCTGCAGTTCTGAGTTCAACGAATTCTGCAAGGATGAAGGGATTGCCCGTCATCGGACTGTTAGAGATACACCCCAGCAGAATGGCGTTGCAGAAAGGATGAACCAGACATTGTTGGAGAGAGCACGGTGCATGCTCTCTAATGCTGGACTAGAGAGAAGATTCTGGGCAGAAGCAGTAAACATGGCGTGCTTCCTGATCAACCGTGGACCACACACAGGTATCGAGTGTAAGACTCCTTATGAAGTGTGGTATGGTAAGCCTGCTGATTACTCTTCACTGAAAGTTTTTGGGTGTCCTGTTTGTTATCACGTGGATGAGGGTAAACTGAACCCAAGGGCAAAGAAGGGTGTATTTGTGGGTTACGGAGATGGAGTTAAGGGATTTCGAGTCTGGTCACCTTCTGAGCATCGAGTTATACTTAGTAGAAATGTGATATTTGATGAGAAGTCTATGTTTAACCCCATGTTGAAGGTTACTGTTGTTGAAGGTAGCAGGAATGTTGATAAACAGGTGGAGCTGCAAACTCTCAAAAAGAGTGAGTTTGAGCACCAAGGTGGAGAAGATCAACATGATGAGGATGTCTCTGCAGAGCCAGAAAGTTCAGAGTCCAGTGCACGAGCTCAACAGTCTATTGTTTCTGGTAGACCGAAGAGAGCGACTGCAGGAGTACCTCCACAGAGGTATGGCTTCGAGGACATGGTGGCGTATTCATTTCAGGTTCCTGAGGAAGTGGATGCAGGAGAGCCACAGTCCTATAGAGAAGCAGTTTCAGGTGGTGAAGCTGATCGGTGGCTTGCCGCAATGGGAGATGAGATGGAATCCCATGACAAGAATCAGACTTGGGAGCTAGTCAAACGACCACAGGGAAGGAAGATTGTTACAAACAAGTGGATCTACAAGAAGAAGGATGGAATCACTTCTAAAGAGGGCATGAAATTTAAAGCTCGGGTGGTTGCACGAGACTTCTCGCAGAGGGAAGGAGTTGACTACAATGAGATTTTCTCACCAGTGGTCAGACATACTTCGATCAGAGTGCTACTAGCAATAGTGGCACATTATGACTTGGAGCTCGAGCAGCTAGACGTGAAGACAGCTTTCCTACATGGAGAGTTGGAGGAAGAAATTTACATGACTCAGCTAGAAGGATTCGAGGTTTGACAGTTACATGCTTCGATCAGAGTCCTTGTATGGGCTTAAGCAATCTCCGAGGCAGTGGTACAAGAGATTTGACAGTTACATGCTTGAGCTGGGCTACAACAGAAGTCCATATGATTGTTGTGTATATCACAGCAAGGCAGAGGATGGTTCGATGATATATCTAGTTCTGTATGGGGATGATATGCTCATAGCTGCGAGGTCAAAGTCTGATATCCAGAAGTTAAAGGGGCTTCTCAGTGCTGAGTTTGAGATGAAGGATTTGGGAGTTGCTCAGAAGATCTTGGGTATGGAGATTTTCAGGGACAGGTCGAAGAAGAAGCTTTTCTTGTCACAGAAGAGCTACATCCAGAAGATACTGTCGAGGTTTGGCATGTCTTCAGCAAAGCCCTTAAATACTCCTAGTGCTTCAAATATTCATCTATCCTCAGCTTATGCACCACAGTCAGAGGCTGAGAAGGAGTACATGTCGAGAGTCCCATATGCTAGTGCAGTAGGTAGCTTGATGTACGCTATGGTATGCACTAGACCTGATCTTGCACATGCTGTTAGTGTTGTCAGCAGGTTTATGATACAACCTGGGAAGGAGCATTGGCAGGCTGTGAAGAGGATCTTCCGATACCTTAAGGGTACACCTGATGTGGGGATTAGCTTCAGAAGTGATGCAGAGTGCTTGGTGTCTGGGTATTCTGACTCGGACTATGCTGGAGATGTTGACACGAGGAGATCAATGACCGGTTATGTATTCACTCTTGGAAGTTCTGTAGTGAGCTGGAAGGCAACTCTGCAGTCGGCGGTGACATTGTCTACTACTGAGGCAGAGTATATGGCATTGACAGAAGCTGCTAAGGAGGGAATATGGTTGAAGGGACTGGTTGGTGATCTGGGTCTACATCATGATCAGGCAGTGGTGTATTGCGACAGTTTGAGTGCAATATGCTTGGCCAAGGATCAAGTCCACCATGAGAGGACTAAGCACATCGACGTGAGGTATCATTTCTTGAGGACAGAGAAGAGGATTAAGGTGCAGAAGGTTGGCACCGCGGATAATCCTGCTGATATGTTCACGAAGCCGGTTCCACATGGCAAGTTCCAACACTGTTTGGACTTGCTGAATGTCTTGAGTGGGTGACTTCGCCCTACGGGGCATTGATGGCGGGAGAGAGAGAAGGAGCAGAGTACATCAGAGATTTCAGAGGAAGAGGATTCAAGTCAAGGTGGAGATTTGTTGATATGACTTGAATCGGACTATCAGCCGCTACGACTGGTAATCGGGGGTCTCGCTGTTATTTGGGTTCGGGTTCTGGGCCTGGTCTGTAACCGTTTCCTTTGTCAGATTGGATTAGGTTTAGACCCACATGGAGAAGTACTATAAATACTTCTCATACTCCTCTGTAATCTGTAATCTCCTCGATATAGTGAAACTGGCTCTCTCTCACCCGTGGACGTAGCTAACACACATCGTGTTAGTGAACCACGTAAATTGTGTGTCTGTGTTCTTTCGATTCTCGCTTTCGTATTCTTGCTTTGTCGATTCCGGCGATTTCCCGATCAGTAGCAGCGCGTTTATAACACCAGCAGCCAATGAATCGCCGGGAACCCATTGGTTACGAGAATCCCTGTCTCCGGTGGTGAATTAGATGGTTGAGTTCTTATGAGATACAGACTAATTCGCAGGTTCCGTTTAGATTTTAGACTGGTAGTCTCTTTTTTTCGTAGATGGATCTTTGATCTTTCTCTCTTTTTCTGTTTGACCGAGTTTTTTTTTTATCTTATGTAGAGGATATAATGGTGAAGCAGTCAGTGTTGGAGTTGTCGATCGTAGACGGAATGCGTTTCTTAATTTCGGAGAGAGACGGTGTGTTGGGAGAAGAGTTCCGCTTAGTAGGAGCAGAACTGGGCAGATAGTAGTTTTG
The DNA here is from genome assembly GCA_946122785.1 of Linum tenue. Taxonomy (NCBI): domain Eukaryota; kingdom Viridiplantae; phylum Streptophyta; class Magnoliopsida; order Malpighiales; family Linaceae; genus Linum; species Linum tenue. The sequence goes on from CAMGYJ010000008.1 coordinate 39,583,668, forward strand.
GAGTCAAAATTTTCTAGCTGTACATGCGGAGGGAAAGCATAATAATGGAGGAATTTCCAGAATCTGTAGCTCCCAGGTGAACCTCCTCTCTCTTCAATCTTAATTGCCTTTTGGTATTTGGTATATGAAGAGTTCCGTTGGGAGAAGAACTCCAACTTAAATGAATGCACAAAGCAGGATCTTTGGCTCTCTCTTCAATCTCTGATTTAGCGCAACTACTGATAACTTGGGAGGGATATAATCCTTCTTTCATATAATTGAGGATATCCTCACGGCGTTGGAATAGGGTGTTGGTTTTCTGTTTGGCTATGAATATCAATGTTTGGCAAGTTTCTGGTGAAATTGATTTGATTGCTAGCCTTAATTTTTTGTTCTTGGTCCTTGGTTTCGACTAGGCTTTTGGGGTAGACTCCTGGCTTTAGTTCCATCAACCATTTTATTCATTAATGATTCTTTGCTCTGAAAGGATTTTCTATCATGTCAATTTCTTCGTTTCAGAGAGATGGATTTGGTGTTGATCTAAAGTGTATACGTATATGTATATTTGTGGATGGTTTGGTTGATTAGCAGGGGGTGGAAAGTGCTCATGGTCTGTTTTTACTAGGGGAAAACAATTATCTTCAGTGTTTCCTTTACAACAACTTTTGAGCCTTGGTAAGTTCCAGCTCTTAGAATGTGGTCGTTAATTGGATCAAGGTTGATGGTTTTATTTGTTAGTTCTTAGATTCATCATCAAGTTTCAAACTGAAGCTGGAAATTTATAAATAAGTAGGGGTCCTTTATAGTTTAATGGCACTGGTTGTTGTAAATGGATTTGGTTAAGCTATCTGGCCTATATGTTGTCTCATACATGTGGGGTCTGTCAATATTTCACTAAGTAGGGGTTTGTGTTTATGGGTATGTTCTATTTGTTGGTTCTAGAATGTGTTGTGTTAGGGATTTGCTATGGCATATAGAGTTAATTGCATGCGTGATGGGCATGTGGTTTATACTGAACAGCCTGATAACTCATATGAGCAGTGATCCAATTTGATTTCTTACTTTCGTAGGTACGGGAGGGAATTCATATGTAATTGTTGTCATGAGGATTATGATGCCCTTGAAGGATGCAACAACTGTCAGTCCCATGCCAACATCGATAAAGAAGTTGATCCCACTTTCAGAGGACAACAGCTATGCAAACTGAGTTTGGTGATCATGACTAGCTGAGATTCTCTCTTTTATGTATGAGATGATTTTCTTAGATCAGAAGGGTTGAGGATTAGGATAGGCCTATGAACCAAACTACTTTCTTCTTTCATTTTTTTTTGTTTGATTCGGGGAAGATTTATTGATTTGGTCATTTTTGGTTGCTGATGATGTGAACCAAACAATTTTGAGCTATAATAGTAGGCAAATGCATCATCTAATTCTCCCCATTTATGTTTCATCTACTTACAAAAAGAAAGGATGTCTATCCAATGAGTGAGAGGAATCTACTAATCCTGGACAAGAGACAATTCAATTGTCGATTGGAACTTCTCAATTGCAGATTGTGCAGTGTTGATACCAGCATGTTAATTATTAAGCAAACAAAAGACAAGTACCTTTTGAAGTTTCATGCTTTTTTTTGTAATGTTAATTGAAGTTTCATGCTTTTGTTATTGCTTGGTGAAACCTAAACTCTCAAAACTGTAACGCTTAATTTTACTGTTGCTAGGAGGATGAATTGAAAAGAAGTTGAAGAGTTTATTTATAGACTTAATGTTATGTGTTTATATGTTATCAACTAAATAAGTTGTTTTTGTTTCTCAATATTTTTAAATACAACACCTAACTCGGGTAAGGATGTTAGGTTTTCTCTGAACCACCAAGCATAGTATACTCTTTTGTACCCCAAGTGTAGTGAAATATTATTTAGCTAGATTAATCCAGAACATTGCATTTTTACTCGCTTACTTTTGCTGTAGTGATCGAGGAATACATAATGGTCCATCCAAACTCAAGTTACTCCTACAATATGTATTTTTATTATTTACATTCTTAAACTTTCGAATGTTCCATGTAAGATCCACGATGATTAAAAAATGGAACGTAACCCGTGGCAGATCGCGGGCAAATTACTAGTTTATATAAATCCTGACGAACCCAGCAGCAAAAGCTATTGTTTTGACTCCTAAGCCATATTTACAGCTGTTAAATATGCAGCACAAGCAAACGGAATAAGGAGACAAGCAATCATACAACAAGCTATTTACGTGGTTCAGCCAAGCTTGATATGGTAGCTTGGCTTAATCCACGGGGAGAACAAAGGCTGCAGATATATTTCGATGATCCCCCATTGTCCCTCGGTACACATATATATACTAATACTCCTACCCCTTCCTCAAGTTACACTACGGGTAGGACTAAGCTAGCTGCTCAAGCTAAGCTACTAAGAGTCATAAAAGAACTCTACAAACAAACTCCAACTAGGATACAATAGCTGCGTAAGCTGTACTAGAAAGATAAGCATCCGAATATGCTACACAAAGCATCCGAATATGCTGCACAAAATATGCTAAATCCAGAACACTCATTAGCCTCCCCCAAATTGATGCAGGCTCCGGAGCATCAATTTGCTAGAGAGATACCAATGACGCGCAGCGGTGAAGGCTTTGGTGAAGAGATCCGCAGGCTGTTCATCGGTAGGAACATAGTGTAGACAGACATCACCGGAAGTGACCAAGTCAAGAACGTAGTGGATATGAACTTCGATGTGCTTTGTGCGATCGTGAAGAACAGGATTAGCAGCAATCTGGATAGCACTAGTGTTGTCGACATAAAGTTCCAAAGGCGACGAGCATATCACACCAAAATCAGCTAACAAACGTCGTAACCAAATGAGTTCTAAGCTGACATCAGACATGGCGCGATATTCATCTTCAGTGGAAGACTTGGAAACTTTATCTTGCTTATTACAACGCCAAGAGAGAAAAGAGCTACCAAGGCGCACACACCACCCGGTAGTAGAACGCCAAGTATCAGCACATCCGGCAAAGTCAGAATCAGAGAAGGCCTGTAAAGTTGTCGAACCAAGCGAAGGATAAAAGATGCCAACCTCCTGAGTACCTTGAAGATAACGAAGAATGCGGTGGACCGCCACCAAATGAAGGTCACGAGGCGCTGTCATAAATTGACTTACTATATGAACAGCGTACGCCAAATCGGGGCGGGTATGAGTGAGATATAAAAGGCTGCCCACCATGGACCTATAGCGAGAGCTATCAAGTTTGTTAAGAGGCTCGCCAGTGTCCTTTTGAAGCTTTAAATGTAGTTCCATGGGAGTAGTAACAGGAGTGCAAGATGAGAAACCAGTACTGTCAAGTAAGTCTTCTATGTACTTACGTTGGCTAAGAAGCAGTCCTCGGCTGGAGCGAGTAACCTCTAACCCAAGGAAGTAGGAGAGGGACCCTAGCTCTTTGAGGTTAAATGAATCATGAAGGCCAGCAGTGAGAGCACGAATACCATCTTCATCGCTGCCAGTAACAACCATGTCGTCCACGTAGAGAAGAAGAGCAACAAGACCTTTTGCGGACTGACGAAGAAACAATGATGGATCATTTTGGCTTTGACGAAAACCAAGTCCCATGATAGTATCCTGGAACTTCTCAAACCATGCGCGAGGCGCTTGTTTGAGACCGTAAAGAGAGCGATTTAGACGACAAACATAGCCTGGAGACTCCTGTGAGTAACCCGGAGGCAGCTCCATGTAAATTTCTTCCTTCAAATCACCGTGAAGAAAGGCATTCTTGACGTCTAATTGAAGGAGAGGCCAATCACGAGCTGTGGCCACGGCTAGCAAGGTACGAACTGTTTGCATTTTAGCAACTGGCGCAAACGTCTCATCGAAGTCGACACCATATTCTTGAGTAAAGCCTTGAGCCACTAGTCGTGCCTTGTACCGATCAAGGCTTCCGTCAGGTTTGAACTTGAGAGTATACACCCAGTGGCAGCCCACAACTGATGTAGAAGGAGGTGGACGTGGAACCAATGTCCACGTATTATTGGCGTGCAGGGCAGCAAGTTCTTCAATCATGGCTCGCTCCCAGTGTGGATTCCCTTGTGCCTGTTTATAACGGGTAGGAACAGGAATTGAATCCACAGAAGAAGTATAAAAATCTTGATACCAAACTGGGAGTTGGCCCAAGGTGGCTCGGGTAGAGCGACGAAGCTGGGGAGCAGCTGGGGCATCGGGTTCGGTTGAGGAAGGAGAAGCCGATGAAGAAGAATCCGAAAGCCCTGGTGAAGAGGAAGGTGAGGAAGATGCTGAAGATGATGTTGACGACGAGGCGGGTGCGGGAGAGGCAGGCGGAGGTGAGACAAGGGGAGTATCATCTTCATTTGGAGAAAGCTCATCAGAAGGAGAACTACACGAGAACTGACTAATAAAGGAGAGAAAGAATTGTGACTCGGCTGTTGGCTGAAAGAAGAAGAGATGCTCGAAAAATACAACATTGCAAGCAATGCGAATTCTCTCAAGAACAAGGTCGAAACATAGATATCCATTGTGGATATCACTACAGCCCAAAAAGGCACAACGGGCAGTTTTCGAAGTCAATTTTGTACGCTCCCGACGAGACAGAAGAACAAAACAAGTGCTACCAAATATCCTGAGACGAGAGTAATCAGGTTGTTTAGAGTATAAGACAAAATAAGGACTACGATGATCTAAAACGGGGGTGATTTGATAGTTGATTAAACGAACTGCTGTAGCAACAGCCTCGGGCCAAAATCGAGGAGGGACATGTGAAGAAAGAAGAAGAGCACGTGTAATCTCAAGAACATGACGATTTTTCCTTTCAACTACGCCATTCTGTTGAGATACACCAGGACAAGCTTTTTGATACAAGATCCTTTTATCTTTATAGAGTTGATACAAGGGACCAGAACTGAATTCTCCACCTTCATCGGAGCGAATGATTTTGACTCGACGGCTAAACTGAGTTTCGACCATTTGAAGGAATTCGGTAGCTACACTTAAGAGATCAGATTTTAAACGAATAAAATAGACCCAGACAAAACGAGTAGCATGATCAACGAAAAGAACGAAGTATTTGTAACCATGACGAGAAACAACAGGACAAGGGCCCCATAAATCGGTGTGAATGAGATGAAAAGGTTCGGAATAAACTGTTTGGCTTGACGGAAAGGATGAACGAACTGTTTTAGCCTCAATACAAGTGATACACGAAGATTTGGAAGAGCTGCCAATCGTTTTATTACCAAGAAGGTTTTGTTTAAACATCATAACAAGCCGACTCGAATTTAAATGACCTAAACGGGAATGCCAAAGATCGAAAGTTTGATCATGAGTACTAGCAAAGGAGAATGGCTGTGAAACTGGAAATCTAGACACCGATACAGCAGAAATGGACGACGATTGACCCGAGAGCTCCTCCAATTCGAAGATACGTCCACGTTTACTCCCCCTTCCGACCTGCCTCCCCGTCTTCATGTCCTGTACAAAGCAACCAGAAGGTGCAAAGACCACAATATTTCCTTGTTCAGTTAACTGTCCGACAGAAATCAAATTTGGAACAAGCTTTGGGACATGTAATGTTGCAGGTAAATCCAATTTTGTATCACAAACTGTACCTATACCACGAACCCATAACTTCTGTCCATTTGCAACTCTCAATGCCATATTGTTAAGTGACTCAATGTGATTAAACTTATTCACATCACATGTCATGTGATTGAAGCACGCAGAATCTAAGAGCCATGGTGATGTGTTACCTGGAGATTGGATGGTTGCAAAGGCAGAACTAATTGCCGTAGGAAGCGACCTTTGAAGTGCCGCATTGACCATCCTTTCAACAGCTTCAGGTGTCATCAGAAAACCTTCAGAACTCATTGCTTGAGTGGCGTGAGCAGGCTGCTCGGATCTTGAGTCAGGAGCAGACTTGTTCTTATTCTTCAAAACTCTGCAGTCAAGGATAATATGGCCTTGTTTCTTACAGTAATTGCAGAAATTTCTCACCCGGCAATGGTTCTGTGCATGGCCCACCTCTTGGCAATGATGGCACTTGAGTTCGGATTGAGGTAGACGTCTTTGGAACTGGGGCTTGTTGACAGCAAAAGCAGAAGAGTCACCTGAACTTGGTGCAGCAGCAAATACTGTTTCTCCTTCTCCAGGCCTCATATCCAGCTGGTTCTGAGTGCGAAGTCGTGTTTCTTCTCGAATTAGGCTGCCAAGAAGACCTTCGAGCTGCAATTTATCTTTGTTCAGAAGTGTAGAACGTACCGCCTCAAACTCTGGTCTAAGCCGCATGAGAAACTGCAGCATCCAGGTCTGGTTGCGTTCTTCCTTGACTTCTTCGGACGCCTCCTTGGATCGCAGCGAGGCGGTGAGCAGGTCTTGTTCAGTCCATAGAAGACGGGCAACGTTGAAGTAGGATGTAACATCCTTATCACCTTGTTGAAGCCGAGCAAGATCGAACTCCAGCTCAAATTGTCGAGCAATGTTGGTCGTAGCATATGTGGTGGCGAGATGAGTCCACATAGAATGGGCGTCTGGTAGTAATTGCAGACCTATGACAATGGAAGGATCAACAGAATTGAGCAACCAGGTCATTACCTTCGCATTGTTTTGATCCCAGCGAGTAACATCCTCTGCAGAAGTCGGTGGAACCTTTGTTTTGGTGATGTTCCGTCAAGTATTCCCGCAAGCCCCTTTCCCTGAACAAAGATCCTGAACTGAAACTCCCATAAAGCTATTTACGTGGTTCAGCCAAGCTTGATATGGTAGCTTGGCTTAATCCACGGGGAGAACAAAGGCTGCAGATATATTTCGATGATCCCCCATTGTCCCTCGGTACACATATATATACTAATACTCCTACCCCTTCCTCAAGTTACACTACGGGTAGGACTAAGCTAGCTGCTCAAGCTAAGCTACTAAGAGTCATAAAAGAACTCTACAAACAAACTCCAACTAGGATACAATAGCTTCGTAAGCTGTATTAGAAAGATAAGCATCCGAATATGCTGCACAAAGCATCCGAATATGCTGCACAAAATATGCTAAATCCAGAACACTCATCAACAGCCAGTTAAGATTTACCTAAAATCATGACTGTACCCAGAATCTTATGCTACAGATTGTTACTTAAAATCGGGTAATTTCAACAGTTAAAACTTAAAATCTGTAAAATCAAACAATTTTTATGACACCACCAACCATGCAAAACATGATAGTTGGTCTATCACGTCTTCCTAAATACTTGAAACTCATGTCTAGTTGTGAATTGGAAGTTTCCATTGTTGTTAAAATCTTAGGATTCAATTGTACCATTCCACATACCACCACTTTAGTTTTCTAACTAAATGCTTGGGGGTCGTTTGCTTCATGGATTTAAAAATGAGGGTTTTGTAATTTAAAAACCCAAGGATTTATCAAGGATTTGAGGCATCATGGATTTGTAACAATCCTTTGTTTGTTGGGATGTTTTTATCATGGATTTAAAGATGTGGGATTTACTACTTGAAGTCAAAAATTACATTACTGCCCTTTTCTATATGTTTGACATGTTTATGATATGTACACAAAACAAGGACAATACATACTAATAAGCATAATGTTGCCACATGGACAATAATAATAAACGAGAAAATTCCGTTTTAACTTTTAACGTAACATAATCAATTACCAATTCTTTGTCCTCCTTTTCAAAAGTAACATATAACAACATATATTAGAATCGGGAGAACAAAGAATTACACGTTCCATGAAAAGGTCAAAGAAAACTAGAACACAAGAAATGATATAAAAAATCTAACTCATGTTTGCACATTAATTGAACGTTTATATTATTCATTTATTGTTAATTATAATGTATAATAGTTAAATTTGAGGGCAACCTTGGAATATTAAAAGTGCATGAGGGTATATGGGTAAAATCTCATCAAGGATTTATACCATATTCCAAATCCCACATCAACATGTGGGATTTATAAGTCCGTGGGGTCCACGGATTTGGACCCTTAAAATCCGTGGGCCCCACGGATTTGGTATCCAAAAAAGGTGCAAGCAAACAACGGATTGTACCTAAATCCTTGATAGTTGGTTTTTTGGTACCAAATCCATGTACCAAATCCTTGAAGCAAACGACCCCTTGATTTTGAAATATAGGAAAGATGGCTATGTTATGGGAAGAGCATGATCCGGTACAATATGAAATTGAACCAAATTGGTATCCAGATAAAAAATAAAAAAAAAGAAGAACCAGAATCGGATCAAAAGAGCATTCAATCTGATCCTGTCTGTTTTTCTCTTATCTTTTAAGATGCTACTAGTTTTTTGGCCCGCGCTCCGCCGCGGTAAGAAACTAATGATTTATTTGAAATCAAATCATTCACAAAATTATTCGATTAAGATACCTACCTAAATTTCACGTATAATCATTGCGAATAACATGTCATTTGTTTGTGTAAGTGATACATAATAAATAACTATCCCTACATAAGGTTTACGTAGTGTTTAATCATTATGTAAGATTACATAATATTTTGTTAATTGATACATACAAAATGATAATATGTTCATAAACTTTACATAATGTGTTAATCGTTAAGAAAGACTCATGTTACATACAAAATGATAATATGTTCATAAACTTTACTGTTAATCGTTAAGAAAGACTCATGTAATATCTTCGCTTACATAATAGCTATCACTTTATAAAATTTACTTTGTCTAGTGTCTATAAATTTTAAAAATGAAATTGTTATTTTATTTAATCGTTATATAATGTTGTTAATGTAACTGATATAGAATTTTTATATATAAATCTTTCATAAAATGTGGTCTAATAATAAAATCAAGTTATAGAAAGTAATGTTTTTAGTTAATTTGTAATTTATATAATTGTTATAGATGTTGTTACATAAATCTTTCAACATGTGCGGAGCTGAAAATTAGAAAACTATCGAAAGCATTAATATACGACTCTGACACAAGTACTAAGCAATAACTGACTAACATAATTTTGTTAAAAAGGAAGAAAAAAGTGAAGCGAGAATTGGAGGGAAAGAAATTAAAGTTTGGTTTGGGTGACCACTCGATTACATTTCAAATTATTTTCTAAATTACCCTTCTTTTCAGTGACATGTGACAATTCGATCTCTCTAGTTTTTATATATGAAAAACTTCTCCTTGTGTGGCAAGTATGGTGTATGTATGACTCTTGAATATGGGGCGGGGAGGCCAAAATCATACTTGTCTCATAAAACTTGCCCATACTCAGTCAATGTGGGAATTTTCTTCGTTGACTGGGTTGGGAGTGGTTGGGTACCCACAATTTGTGGTTTTGATTTGCATCCCAAGTGTAATTGGTAAATAAGAAATAATTATTTTCTGTAACCTTTATGTAGTATCTTAAAAATTTCAAAACAATTTTTTTGGTAAATATAATGCTAAAAGAGCATCCTTGTCATTGCGGAAGACTTACATAATTTTTTTTAAACTAATACATAAGAAATAACTATATCCTTATAAGTTCTAAGTAGTTTATTTATAAAATTTCAACTAAATATTTGTTTATTTGTAATTTATGTAATTGTTATAGAATGATGTTACTTAATGTGTGGTATAATAATAAAATCAAGTTTCAGATGTTACTTAATGTGTGTTCTAATAATAAAATCAAGTTTCAGAAAGTTTCACATTTGTAAATTAACTTACCTTACATTTGATTAAATGATCATGTAGAATTAGTGTACCTTTCATAACTTTTATGCAATGCAAATTGATGTAATGATCAATAATAGTAAAGGAATTTTCGTTCAAACTTATATTAATTCACAAAAATGTTATAGAATGGTGTTACGTAAATGTGAAGTAATGTGTGGTTTAATAATAAAACCAAATTATGAAAAGTATTGCATCTTATTAAATTGTTATATAAAAGTTAACAAATTTTAAGTGGTGTCTTAATAATTAGGATTCAAAAAGTGGACTTTGGCCCTCTGCTGGCATGGACTCGATGCTTATGATAATAGATGTAATAAAAAATGCAGCAAGAAGTATAAAAAAAGGGGGATTTTGGCGTTCTCGGGAGGTTGGGAAGTTTGGGTGGGTGCTGCTGCAGGGAATAATGGCCTTAGTGAACAGTGACACGGGGAGATTTTTTCGTGATGAACAGTGCATTAAACTTGCACTTTTAATTAATTAATTAATTAATATGACTAAAAAAATAAAAAAATGGTCTTGAATTTGAAAATAGAAATCAAATAGAATTTTGTTCACTCCAATCAGATTCAATCCAAATATCGATTTGATTTGTCTGATTTGGATCTAATTGTTGCCCACCAGTAGCTATGTCACAGTCCTCCCAGCCACACTTAGGAATGGCAATGGGGCAGGTCCGGGGCGGGTTTCTTGGTACACAGACCCGCCCCGTGGCAGGTCGGGTCCAGGTCGGGTAATTGATCTCGGGTCGCGGGTCGAAGCAGGTCGACCCAATGGGTATGCAATTTATATTAAAAACATTAGCAATATTCGTTATTTTTATTATAAGACTAAGAAAACAAACAATATTATGACAATTGTAGTTAAATTATTGGAGAAATTGAGGTTTTCACTAATTTACAACTTTCTTATAGCTAAAAATATGATGCAATAAAAGGATAATCCTAAGTAATTCGACTAAGATTACATGTAATTTAGATAAGAACGGGTCGAGAATGGGGCGGGTCAGGGCAGGTCGGGTCGATGAGACTACCCATGCCCGCCCCGCCCCGCCTACGGGACGGGTCGGACCCGCCCCAAAACAGGTCAAACAGGTCGGGTAAAACGGGTCAGGTCAAAATTGCCATCCCTAGCCACACTCATGTATGCACTTATCAAAACTTTGTAGCAAGGACATGAATGGCAGATGGGTTCATAAGTCATGCATATTCAATAAGGCAACAAACACTACCAAGACTATGCATACCTGCTCCGTAAAACAACACTCAGCATACCAATTTGCTTAGCTGCGGCAACTCCAGATTGGCTTCCGCTAACCAGAACACAATCTTGGTTCTTGGACACGCTGACAAGCAACCTCTGCCGCTGCACGCAGTGCAGCTACAACCTTATCTATGCTGCACGATACCCGACACATCATGTAAAACTAGAATGCCACTCGGGGTAAAGCGAGGTATTATAACCAATGTACTTGGAGCAAGAGTTTTACCAACCTCTCAGATGAACTACTACCAAGCTCTACTTTTAACTTCAACATCGATGCAACTTCTTCAGCAACCCTTTGTTTCTCAGCGGAAGCTGATGAGGAGAAGCAAAAACCAACCTATTTTCAGTGGAAGATTCTGGGACACAGCCAAGTGAGGAATCTACGAGGGTAGGATTCACCTGCTTTCTGCACTTGCCTAGCTAGCTGCTCATCCAAACCAGAGGACACTCCTTTGCCAAGAACAAGTTGTCCGTATAAACTCTGTCCCATTTCCAACAACCTTGATCTTCTGCATTCTTGACTCCCCAAGCTTTTTTATAATAGATCTAGAATTGCCAAGCACATTGAAGCAAAAGAAGAAGAAAAAAATCTGGACCTCCAACTATACTCCAAGAACAACAGTGTGGTGCGAGCAGGTGGTTAACCCAGGGATGAAGCAATTTTATCGACAATAAATCAGCCTTATGAGAGTACTGAGTACTGACAAATAAATACAGGGATTTCCTGAACCCGATAAACGAAGCAACACTTGGTACAAGCCATGTGCACTTTAGCAACAATCTTATGTTTTAGTTTGGTGATCAAAGTCAATTTGTGCAGCACTTTTTTAAATTACTGTTTCAAATTGCACCTTTTCATTTTATAGCAGAGTAGAAGTCAGTATTTGTCCCTTACAGCCTTACTTGAACTCCAGAGAATGGATCATACCTGGCTACTTTTTCATCACTTTTACCATCAGACTCTCCACAATGTAGTGTGGTTTAGGGGGAAAAGTGGGGAAATAACCCATAATGTGGGTGGGAAAGATGGAAAAAGTAGAGAAAAGGGGAAATTTTGGGTGGAAAATCCACCAAAAAAAGACAAAAGGTGGGGGAAGGGGAAGAGGTGGATCCTGCGTCTGTTTGTTATTTGTTTTGTTATTATTTTAATGGTTTAATGATTGTTTTTAGGGTTTAGTGTTTATTTGTTTGTTTTTATTTCTTCTTAATTATGTTTATGTTCAACTATCAATGTAACAACTTTCTTGTATAAATTATTGTGATTTCGTCATTAATGACGTTAATTAGTGATGAAAAAAATTATGTCCAAATTAAAAAAAAAATTATATCAAAATGTTCGTATTCATTAATTATCACTAACTATGTAAAAATAATGATCATTATATAAAAATAAAGTGTTGAAATCAACTATAAATTGATTTTACAAAAAAAAGTGTTCAACCAATTACCCCCTTTTCCCACACCCACATTGTGACCGAACCCTCTCATTTTCCCTCTTTTCCCACCTTTCCCACCCGGGAAAAGTTAATCTGCTAACTTGAAAATTCGTTAGCAGATACTAACTGATATCCAAAATACATGAACTAGTATCCAAGTACTAAAGTATCTAGAGATCACATACTAGTATTCAAAGTTTGCTAACTGATATCCACCACGAATCAACTATTATCTCAAATTCACAAACAAATATCTAGACAACACAGAATAGTATCCATACAACACATAATTAGTATCCACATAACACATAAAAGTATCCAAATAACACATAAGAGTATCAATATTGAATACTAGTTGGTTGATTGTGGATATTAGTTGGTATCTGCTATCTGGATACTAGTTTGTGATGTTTTGAATACTAGTCTGTGCTATCTAGATACTCAGCAAACTTGGATACATGTTCATACATTTTGGATATTAGTTAGTATATACTAACAACTTATGCAGTTAGCAAAATAACTAGACTGTTCCCACCCTCCCACATTGTGGATGGTCTAAGCTGTCATTATAACCACTGGTATCCCTTCATCATAGGCATCATCGATAAAATTGCAAAATACAACATTTCTAAGTTTCGCCTATTTAATAGCATAACATCTGCCTAACGTTTTCAAGGTTCATCTATGAGACGACATGACTCACTCCTCAACTCCAGGTCGTAAAGGTGAACCTTCAGATGCCACAAACGCATCCAGTGCTTTTTTCTGCCAACAATCACACATGCTGAAAAATTAATAAACTATTACTGTCACTCACATCCAGAAATCTCGGGGAGTTAAGAAACATTTGATGAACATGCAACCAAGAGAAAAAGATCTCAGCACCATAGTATTACAGCTAGCAAGAATACCTTCTCTTGTAGAACATTTTTCACGAACGCGCCTTTCTCGCTTGTCGGCAAAGAAGTAGGCCAACCAATCTGCAAGAAGATGCAGAAACTTTGTACAACCCCAACCACCTAAATGGTATTAATAACGTCGAAGACAAGAGGGATGGTGAACTTACCCGGTTAAAATACAAGAGCACCATTCTTTCCTCATCACCGGTACTCTTCCTGGGAACAGAGAATAGCCATGATTCTGGGACGTAAGATAGTTAATTTAAACAATGCCAACAACAAAAAGACATGCATTCTACCAATATAAATTCGTACAGACACTTAATTTGGCAACATCTAGATCAGAAACTATTCTCTAAATGCGAATAGAGCATAAAGGTTTGTATCATCATGACATTAGGCATGTGATTAACTAATAAATTCAACGAGGAGATTTCAGGAAACTGCATATACAATGAAAATGAACGAAGCCAGACCCTAAAAGGTCCATGTAGATAGGTTCAGTCCAATTTGCACAGTCAAGTCCAAGCTTCCGAAATGCTGATAAGAAAAGAAGGGACGGAAATTGGCAACTGAGAAAACAATTTAAATTTCCAGAGTTCACTTCAAGTTCAACTGAAGTTAACAGTGAACGAAGAAATAACCTCACCTACGTTGAAAGCTTGGTGATTTCCCAAGCGATATGCGTCCATAAGGACTCTGCAAGAGACACAAGAGATTTCAAAGGCGCCGTAGTGGGGGAAATAATTTAACACAAGGTGAAATAAAAAACTATGAAATGGGAGATACCCATCAACTTCAAGGAGAACAGCAAGCTCCGGAGATGGGTTTTGCTCCGGAAGAGTTGAGGCGAAGGGTGAATTGCTTAAAGCAGTGAACCGGTTGGGCGGCTTTAGATATTTACCCGCCGAACTCTGGAAAGGAAAGGAAAATGAAGGAGCCAAATAGAAACTGATGAAGCTACGTTGTGGGACTTGGGCATAATTTCTGCTAGCGCCGGCGCCGGAGGACCCGAGGGTGTCAAGAATTGAAGAAGAAGCAGACACTGAAGCCATTTCCATGGCAGGCATGGATACTAACTAACATTAACTGCGTTTCTTTTGGAGTGCAAAAGACAACCGACTCATTTCTTGCTCGCTCATTGTGGGTTGTCAAACGAGTTTATACCATTACCATAGTTTAGCAAGTGAAATGGTTTGATTGATGGTATAATTGATTTGTATCCGTTTATGTCAGTTTAACAAAGTATATAAATAATTGTGAAAAATCATTAATATCATATGAATTTAATCATATTAAGAAGAGTTAATGGAACAAACAACCATTCCCGGTACACATAGACATTAGACCCAACTCATTGTTCATTTGGACTAAGTTTCCGATAGAACTCGAGTCCGAGCTCTACCGAACGATTAGTGATTAGGATCAACTAGGGATTGATCCGGAGATTTGGGAAATGGAAAAAGAGTAGATTTTGGGGTTGATCAAGAGAAGAGAGGGAAAAAGAGATGCTGCCGCGGCAGCCAAGGGAAAAGGGAGGAAGGCTCGGCGGCCAGAGGAAGGGAGAGAGAAATTAAGCAACTAGGTTTAGATTTAATTTAGCTTAGTGGCTTAATCCCACTTACAAGTAATTATATAATAATTGGATAATTTCCTATTGCTACCCGACATATAATTTATTTCCCAATTCCCGAAATAGTCCCAATAATTTGAAATAACCATAGTCCGATAATTAATCAAAATAACTAAATACTAGTTTCTATCTTCCCCGCTTCCTTCAGAAAACAACCTTGTCCCCAAGGTTGGTCCTCTAACTCACTGGGTCTCCTTCTCGCCATTTCCGACGTCCTCGGTCGCGTCCTCTGCTTCGTCCTCCCATCGTCCAACTAGCATCATCAAATCCGGTTTCGGGCATTGATGACCCACCTCGGGCCGACCACTACTGGCCACCCAGCTCTGGTCCGACCCACCTCGGACTGACCACTGCTGGCCCACCCCGCTCCGGTCCGCCCCGGTTCAGTCCGCCCCGACCCGGGCCGCCCACTATTGGTCCGACCAGTCATGGTCCACCCAGGGCTGGCTCGCCCGACCGGTTCAGCTGTCCCGCTTGGTCTGCCACTCCTCTGGTTCACCCCTGGTCGGCCCACTGCACTGGACGAGCCACCAGACTGAACTCGCCCTACTCGGGCTCGTCCTCCAGGTCCAACCATCCAAGCCCATTGGTGCTTCTTGCGATCTGGCCCATCATCTCGGGCCCAACAGTCTCCGGAGGCCCCTCCGTGTCATAACCGGGCATTTTTCCCTTTCCTTTCCGGGCCGCCATCTCTTGGCCCGACGGTGTAGGCAAAAGCCCAGGCCCGCCACCCTGACCTAGCGTGCCGTGACCCGCACGCTCTCGAGCCGCCGCCTGGTCCCCCGCGCCACCAATCACCGGCACCGCCTCCAACTCCACTACTGGCGCCGCCGCTGACGCCGCCCCACTCCCCGCGGCCCGGCCGCCCGCGCTGATCCCTGCCGATCCCACTGCCGCCCCGGCGCCGCCGCTCGTGCCTATCGCCGCCGGCGCCGCGCTAGTCCGGATATCGCCGCCGGTGCCGAGTGCTGCGGCGTCCATGCGCGCATCCGACCCACCGTCCCCATCTGACGACAACGGCCGCCACCTACCTCGCATCTCCACCATCATGGTATGGAGATCATCGAGCCGGCGCCAAACCCGCCGTGACTCCTCCAACCGCTCCTGGCGTTCGGTCGCTACTAGATCCACGAGGATGCTGAGGCGGTTTTGCACCATCTCCTGCTCCGTCAAATCCTCCAGCTCGCCATCCACCGGGCTGCATGGTGAAGGAAGGGGCGGCCGCCCTTCCGAAGCCTTGGACGTGGGTGGAGCCCCTGTAGGCGCCTCCTGGGTGTTCTCCGGCAGCCCGACCGCCGCCGCCGCCGCTTGTTCCTGTGCAGCCTTGGCCGCTTTCTCAGTTGCCATTTGAGACTTGGTGGACACCATGATGCCAGTCAAAGGAAGAATTGGCTCTGATACCAATTGATAGAACTCGAGTCCGAGCTCTACCGAACGATTAGTGATTAGGATCAACTAGGGATTGATCCGGAGATTTGGGAAATGGAAAGAAGAGTAGATTTTGGGGTTGATCAAGAGAAGAGAGGGAAGAAGAGATGCTGTCGCGGCAGCCAAGGGAAAAGGGAGGAAGGCTCGGCGGCCAGAGGAAGGGAGAGAGGGAAATTAAGCAACTAGGTTTAGGTTTAATCTTGCTTAGTGGCTTAATCCTACTTACAAGTAATTATATAATAATTGGATAATTCCTTATTGCTACCCGACATATAATTTATTTCCCAATTCTCGAAATAGTCCCAATAATCTGAAATAACCATAATCCGATAATTAATCAAAATAACTAAATACTAGTTTCTATCAGTTTCTCTGTTCATTGGCCTCTGATTGGTTGTTGCCCTGGCGTGTGCCTGTGTGACTTCCTTTCTTTCGTTGTCAGCGGGCAGTGCCAGTTTGGGCACATTTTTTATCGCTTTCGGCGACTCTCTCTGACTGAGGGTTGTTTGCGGTGGGAATCGCACCGAATGCGGATGCATGCTGATTTTTGCTTCTCTCTCCTTTCCTTCCTTCCTTCTTTATTGTCCCCTCACCTTTATCGCTGAACCCTTGACGTTGCTCATACGGAGAAGCATTGTCCTCACCTCTTGCCTTCTCTCTTTCTCCCTCAAGTTTTGCTAATAATTTATGTCGCTGCTTTTCTATCCTCTTAGCCCTTTGCCATTGCCTCGAGGGAAGCATAACCTCGCTGCTTCACTTTGCAGAGATGACATCTGATGCGACACCTTCCTGCCCTTCTCCTCCACCACATGTGCTCTTTCCTTTTAGTTGGCATCCCCTAGGTTTATGTCAAGAACCAGTTGCTCCCAATAACTCGAGCTGTTGGGAGAGGTTCAATCGTGGATCATATACCGTTTACTAATACCCCCTTCAAACTCAAGCCATTCAAATAGGCTTGGAGTTTGGACAGACACAGGTCCGGACACCGTGTGCTTAACAGAAACAATTGGGGGTCACCGAGAATCGAACACAAGACCTCTCGGTCACAGAAGGCTCTGATACCATGTCAAGGACCAGGTGCGCGAGAACCCATATTGTGCTAATAAAGCCTTGCGCTGACGCTAATAGCCGAAAGGTGACAGAGAGGATGCCGAATTGCCTCGCCGACATCACAAATCGAGGCAGAAGCGGGATGACCGGTTGTGGTTTTCTACTAGGCATCAACCAGCCGCATCGACCGACGATACGGAGCCGAGTTGATGACACCCCGTGGGATTTTCTAGTCGGAGCTGCGGATCGGGCGAGAAATACAGTGGCTACAGGATGCTTCTTTTGTGTCGTCGACCGACAGGGAGAAGGAAGCCCGAATGAGTAGCGTGGTTGCGGAGCCTATTCCCCACTGCCTGTCATCGGGGTAGAAGACGAAGAAGAAGTTGTTGGCAAAAGGTGGAGGTCAAGGGGTGAAGCATAATCAGAAGAAAGGAAGCACAAGAAACGGAGGAGCCGATGTGCGGGTGGTAAGGGAAACGCAGAGAAGTGGATCAAGTTGGTCAACCTTGATGGCAAGTTGATCTCAAGGGAGTGGATTGTTAGAAAATCAGTTTTTTTTATATTTTTATTGTTATTATATTTATTATTGTTGTTATTAGTAATAATAATAGGATGACTAGCACCTAAGTAAGGCCAAGTAGTTATGATTTTATTAAAATTTTCTAGTATTTCCTATAAATATGTATTTGGGTTTCATTAAGAATAAATCAAGAAGTATATTAAGAAAAGTCTCTTAATGCTAATCTCTCCTAATCCTCTCAAATCTCTACCCCTCTCTCCCCTAAAGGCCACCTGCATATTCTTCCCCATTCTCCACAATTTTGTTCTTCAATCCCTAATCCTCAATTATTCTATCTTAAATCCCAAATTCTTATTCCCAATCTTTAAATCGTTTTCATATATCATATTTGTTCCGGGTAATTGCGGGTGTCTAAGATCCAAAATACGACCCCGAGACACCCTAGAACAAGGTTTCTTAGAACTTCCCAATTTGCAATTGAAAAATTACAATCCACGTCATGAAGAAATTGGAAAAGATAGTTGATGTGGATACCTTGAGAATTCGAAATGAATTTTTGTCATCTCATTCATGCCACGTAGGTTGGGTTTTTTTGTCGACTTCTCTCATAGAGACCCTGTCATTGGTTTCTTCATTTGTCGCCAATGGCATAACCATGTCCACTATGTTTTGGTCACCCTTATGAGGAACTTAGTCCCTCAAAAACAAAGACAAGAGAGTGTGACAGAGCTGCTGGAGGTTTAAGAGATAACTGAAGGATTTTTCTAGAATGTGATCTACAGAAGTGTCTGACATTTGAGATTTTAGACTGAAATTTCTTATTCCAACATTTCAGCACCACTACAACTGTAAAATTGAAAAGTTCTTTCACAAAGCAAAGTCCTATAAAACTCAATGGGAGTTGGATGATCAAGTGGTCACAATTATTCTAATGGATGAAAATCTAGCATTAAGAAGGTCGGTTGTGAAAAATCATGGTGAAAGAAAAGACATACTCCTCAGTACTAGGTGAGGCCACAAGGAAAAGCGAGGCAGGAATGAAAGGTGTTGGTTGGACCAAAGTTGTCTACCGAAGACGGATTTCATGAGACAAACTAAGACCTCTCTAGTCGTTTTGTCTAGAAATTAAGTGAAGACAAAGGAATCTACATCGGCAATGTGACTTTATGAAATACATGTTAATGTCTAACCTACCCCATTGAGTTCCATATTACTTATTGCCGACGGCCAGCCTTGGATAAGTTCCAAGTGATCTTATTCACATCTCGATTGTTAATAAAAATACCAACCGAGAATGGCATCGAGGCATTTCGATAGTGTTATAACTTATAATTCATCCTTAATCCACATTTAGGTGTCTAAAATGGATGCTTAAAAGGAGGAAGCGCACATCAAGCCTATTGATGAGGACCAGAAAGTCCCACTAGAGCTCTCTCACACTTTGTATTTATGGCTGTAAAAATGACGATGCCCTTAATTAATGTAATACGTTGAGAAACGGCCTAACAATAACTCATGAACTGGAATTTTTTTTTATAAATCAGAAGATAAGAAGGCTTATTGCAGAGATGTTTAAACGAGTGTTTTTACCGAGGTGAATCTTCCTTTCAGCCTGGTTGTTTAGTTTAACTGAAAAGAGGCTTGAGGTTAGGTTCTGCCGGAACAGCCGTATGTACCCAACTTATGCCAAATTGTTTCCAGGGGGATATACCACCACACATTATTTTACACAAGTTCCAAGTTTTATCGATAAGAAGATGATAACATCTAAATTGGTATTATTTGGCCTTTACTATTCACACGTTTGTTGCTAAATCACTGTGCCTAGGTCACATTGTAAGCTTATTTATGCTAATAAGCGTCCATATACATACACTATGAGTTTTAGCATGAGTTAGGTTGAGATGGAGGTTCTTCGTGGGGAAATCAGCCCACTTAGACATGTTTTATGTTTGTTAGGTGTTTTTTGTTAATGTTCTTTTTTGGGTTATAGGTATAATATGCCCTCTACTATGACGTTTTATCAAACATGCCCCTCTACTATTTTTACATCAAACATGCCCCTGTACTTTGTAAAAATGATCAAACATGCCCTTTTGTTAAAATTTTCATCCAAAAACCGTTAACCAAGGCCGAACTTTAGTTTGGGCGACATAAATGACTAAGATATCGATAATAAATCCACTTTAGAATTTTTTTGGTTCTTTTGTATAATCAAATCATTCAAATAATTTCACTTTGAAAAGACTCAGGGAAATAAAACAGGGGACAAAAGTGACATTTTCCCTCCCATTTGCCGATGTCAGGTCGTCTAAATCTCAATTCAACCATGATTGACGATTTTTTCAATGAAAATTTTAACAGAAGGGCATGTTTGATAATTTTTTCAAAGTACAGGGGCATATTTGATGTAAAAAATAGTAGAGGGGCATGTTTGATAAAACGTCATAGTAGAGGAGCATATTATACCTATAACTTTTTTTTTTAACAAACTTGAGTTCCATTGAATAGGTAAAGTGATGAGAACATTTTAGGCTTTTGGTTTTGATACGTTTATGTGTTATGGGTTTGGGTCAATGGGTCTTATTTCCTTTTGGTTTTGGTTTTCCTTTTGTATTTGGGAATGGGTTGGCCGAGTAGTCTAGGGAGGTTAGTAGGATTCGGGTAGGTTTAGGTCTCGTATTAGGTTTTCTAAGCCTATAAATATGTACCTTTGGCATTAGTTCCGTATCAATCAAATAAATCAAAGGTTTATAGACACCAACGTCTTTCTCTCGCTCGTGAGTTTCGAGCAAAACCCTTGAATCGTGGGTTACGGTTCATCAATTGGTATCAGAGCCTGGTTACGCTTCCTATAGGGAAGGGTGACATGGTCCTCGACCTAGGCCCGTACCGCGCCCTTGCACGCAATGCGAAGATCACGCTCGAGCAGACCAAGGTCGCCTGTGCACAGCTAGCAAAATCGCGTGAGAGGTTCACAACATTCTGCCGAGAACGAGAGCTGAACGGAAACCGCGTCGTCATTCCCGAAGGAAGGCGCAACGACGACAACGTAGCCCGCGTTGACGCCAATGAAACCAGGGCGGCGGAGGATACCGCGATCTCCGTCAACAAAATCGACGGGAAGGAAATAGTGCTCGTGGGTGAACAACGCCTATGTGAGGCTATCATCCCTCAAACCGAGGGCTACCGGAAGGAGGTCACCATTGAAACTCTGTCAATGGGAGGCGAAGCTATTGTTCGTGATGGAAGCTCTCCTGCGCCACTCAGCAAACAGCCGATAAACTGCTATCCGCAGGATGGTCTTTCTAATTTTGATGGATAGGAAATGGTTTTGCGGCAGCCAATTGTGGTCCGCCCACATAGGCATGGAAAGCCTATTTTTGCTTGGGGCAAAGAAGATAATGGTGAGGGAAGGATTTCCCTACTGTGTCCGTGCACCAAGTCAGGTGGGGTTACAAAAACCATAGCCTGCCGCGCCGATGACCAAGCTGCGAGACCAAGAGTCTCATCCAATGCGAGGAGGAGGATTAGAGGTCGAAGCACCAGCTGGAAGTTCCGGAAGCGACGCAAGCCTCGTCGTCGAAAGAGCTGTTGTTGCCATCGAAGTCGACCTCCGCGTCTCGGTATATGTACCGAACCTTGGGGACCAAGGTTCTTTGAGGGGGAAGGATTGATGAGAAGATTTTAGGCTTTTGGTTTTGATACGTTTATGTGTTATGGGTTTGGGTCAATGGGTCTTATTTCCTTTTGGTTTTGGTTTTCCTTTTGTATTTGGGAATGGGTTGGCCGAGTAGTCTAGGGAGGTTAGTAGGATTCGGGTAGGTTTAGGTCTCGTATTAGGTTTTCTAAGCCTATAAATATGTACCTTTGGCATTAGTTCCGTATCAATCAAATAAATCAAAGGTTTATAGACACCAACGTCTTTCTCTCGCTCGTGAGTTTCGAGCAAAACCCTTGAATCGTGGGTTACGGTTCATCATAAAGGCCCAAGTTGGTTAATAAAGTTGGGTTAAAAAAATCAATTAAAAGTAAAAGGGAATGCAAAAGCAATTAAACGGCCAAACATAACAAAGAGGACTGCAACCTAAACTCTACATGGAGAACCCCCTAACAACCCTAACATGCCAAAACCCTATCTTCCTTCATCTCCTCTACACCACAACCGCTTCTGGCTCAACGAAAGGCAACACCAAGAAAATACAACACAAGCCTACAATGGAAGAAGCTAGAAAACAGGAGCCTCCACGAGATCCAACTTCCCCAAGCACACAATCATCCCCTCCGAAAGAGCTAGCTGGAGTCTTCAACCGAAGATTGCATGGAGACGAAAAATGGCATAGGCATACCCTGTCTTCAATCTCATAAAAAATGTATACGAAAATCTTACCAATAGGCGTCTAGACATTTCCGAAAGCAAGGAGGAGGGTGATGAGATCGGAAAATGTGAAGACTAATTGTTGACATCTCCCTTTGCTCCCAAGAAAACATGCACAAAAAATTTAGATATGAGGAGATCATACTAATACTAGGAATATGTGGGGTTCATTCAGGCACGTTTGCAACACATAAAAGCAAGAAAAAGAGAGATTTACACTGGTCACGACTGTGACCTCCATACCGTGATGCACCCTCCAACACAGAAATGGACCTGACTTGCGGTTAAAAAGGATTCCAATTGTGAGAAGATCACAACCTTGACTTATGTAATCACGACTATGAACACATATATAGAGGCTGCAATTTGGCACAACAAGTCAAGAGACTGAGTTATTGACGAATTCAGCGAAGTTTACTGGAAGGGAAGCGCCAGGAAAGGCACCGAGACCGGTTGGATGATGCACGAGTTCCATCTCCCACCTAGCAACAGTTTCTAAGCAGTAAGTAGTAGTAGTATACTTAAATCAGTTGGCTCGGAACCACCATGGCTGCTATTCAATATCATCACCAATGCCACAGTAGCTTCTCGAACCAAAGTAGGTGAGAGCAGCAGGCAGAGAGTTTTGAAGATGGGAGCTGGGATGAACTCAGGCCAATTGTTGCCTTTGCTTTCCATCACCCCATCTTCTATGCGTTTTACACATACACAGACATAAACGATAGTCGCATTTTGAAATACGAATCTGCAAATTTATGTCCCTTCATATGTTTGTTGTGGTAATGAAGAGAGGCAGTAATATGTTACATGAGTCGAATTTTACGCTTCCCTACATGAACCAGAAACTTCATGGATCCTTTATACAAGAACCAGCTCCTAGTGATAAACAAAAATGGGCTGGTGATGCGTACTAAATCGGACATATGGTGGATCATTCCCTGAAAAGCTTGGCAGTGCTGTCAGAAACTTAGTCTGCAACCCGTTGAAATTTCATGGTTCCTTCATCCAAGATGGCCATGTTTTTCCTTTTCTTTGATTTTGCGCCCAATCCATTCTGCTCGTCAGCGAACTGAGCAGCAGTTCGCTCCCGTAGCTCTTCAAGTGTTTCTCCTTCCTTTGCTCTCTCCAGAATCTGCCAAGTTACAAAAAACAGCCGGTTTCAATGCAATTGTTTATCCACCTTTTAAACTCAACATAGGAAGCAGGGCAGGAACATGGTAGGTCCATGATTGTGCCAGGCAAACCTACCAAATGTCGACCGTACAAATGAGTGTTGGAGAGCGCTTCAAGTGCATTTTGAGCCTCCTGCTTCGTAACATACTCCACAAAAGCAAACCCTCTGTGGTTTCCAAACTTCTTTGGCAACCTCAAGCTCTTGATCTGCATTTTTCAAGAGTCAACCATTTCGGGGCTTAGAGAGGAGCGATATCAAAGCTATACTCACTGCGGCAACGGTAAAAGTGAACAAGTAAAAAGTTGGTATTTTAAGTTCAGATAACAGAAACCAGAGATCCAGTTATGTCGCACTTAACATGTACTATTTACATATGATTGCTTCTATCATATGAAATCATTATTGCGAACCCGTACTGATAATGACTTGTAACCACAGCCACAGGAGGAGAAAGAGATAACTGGGGATCAAAACGACTGGGATTTGTCTGAATTTATGGTCCTATACTGACAGGAAGGTCGAGGACCTGACAATTTTCAATATTCTTTCAAAATGTAGCCGAGGACAGAAATATGATTTTACTACATATCTACAAAGAAACGTCAAGCAGATAAAGATTAGCACAAACAAATGGAGAAGCTTCTCAGTTTCTTAGCAGAATCTAATGCTTCCAGAGCATCTGCAGATGACCCTGCATAATGACTGCACTTACATGTCTATTAAGAAGTTCAATCACCAAGTTGTCCCATCACCACAACTTTCATTTAATTCACTGCAATGTTAACTGTTCTTACTTGAAAACCGCCTCAAATAAACTGCTTCAGCTTTTCATGGCATACTTATTATTATGAGCTAACATGGCAGGGATTCCAATTTAGCTTCAACAGCCGGCTCACAGGAAAATCAATTAATTACCTGGCCAAATGGGCTAAATAACTGTCTAAGATCCTTTTCTGTTGCTTCAAAGGCCACATTTCTCACGAGTAATTTTGTAGAACTTTTATCCTTCTCCACCTTTTTGGTCATGTGCTCATCCCTATTTGTGTGACAAAGTTGCAGGATGAGTGCATGGCCATCCAAAACTGTTCCCTGATACAATAAGGATGCAAAAAAAGTATACGATTATAATAAGACCACCTAGGTCATATAAGTTTACGCTAAAAGGAACTAATAGCATAAGATGATTCAACAAAATGTCGGTGCAAAAGAAGTAGATGCAACAGAAGTAAAGAACATGCAAACATACGCATGCATGCATGCATACGTACATACATACATACAAATGAGTGGGTCGAGGAAAGGAGAAAGGATCACATTTTTTTTCAATCAAGATATAGATACCAAAACCCAAATTGAAGGGGAAATATTTATTTTAATTTCAATGACTAAATAAGAGCACTTTGCGTGGTGAATTGTCATCAGGATTGGTTTACATGCCTATAATTATGAAATGCACGAGGACTATGGATTTAAGAGGAGAGCCATATGACAGAGGCAATGTACTCCTTTTATATATCAGATAAAATACCATGCACTCAGAATAAACATTACCTGCAAATCTCTGCAAATATTTGTTGCTGTCTCCACCGAGTCAAACTCCAGAAAACCAAAACCCATAGAAACATTCTTTCCATTTTTTATGTGCTTCTTTATCTACAGACGATGAAGAAAACCGGTCTGAGAACACAAATAGTGTCGAAGGTATAATGCTACCAGTAAGACTCTCAAAGATAATTACCCTTGCACTTAACACTTTGCCTTCTTTCATGAGTTTGCTGAAGTGCTGCTTCAAACTATCATCGGATGTCTTGAAATTCAGGTTCTTGACATATAAAGACCGAGACTAAAACACAATTGACACCCCAAGAACAAAAAATAAGAATAAAGTCACAATTAGACATTTCAAAGGCATTTTGGAACCAACATTATGTACTTCCATTATACAGCAATTTTATCTGTCATCTCAAGAAAGTGATGAAAGTGCTTCACAAACAAGCAGAAGAAAGTGACACAAGCCTTGGCATTGGCAACACATGCAATACTACTAAAATCAATAAAATTGTACATTGTGTTTTGATATGGAATAGAAAAGGGAGCATAAAAGGAAAAGGAAACATTGCATAAAACGAAAAACCTCAATTCTGTCAGGGTCTATATCAGCTTCAGATATTCCTTCAACACTTTGCTCCAGCATCACCCTTTTGACATCATCTTGATCAGCAGCTGCATTACTCGGTTGATCGTCCTTAGAGGTCGACCTTGGATTAAGAATATCGGCTGGAGCCCACTCAAGATAAAGTGGAGCATCCCTAAGACAATGAAATGATGATAAGTTCCCAACACAAACATTGCAAGATGGTAAGCACCAAGACAGCCTTCATCTTGCATCAGCATAGCCATTCAACTTTAATCAAGAGATTGAAAGATGAACTCACTTGTAACGCTTGTATGCTAAGCCTCTAAAAGCAGTGCGTGCATCAGAAGGTTGGAGAAAAATAACCTGAAGCATCATGAAACAAAAAGACTTGGATGCAGTGAGCACAGCACACACGTTACGAATCCTAATCTGATGTCTCTTACGGCTTAGATATGTGTCAATTTCCCCATACAATGGTAATGCACTGAGTTATATGAATCAATTGCACAACAAAATAAGTAGCAGAGATAAATTTGAGGCATGAGTAATACTAATATTGGTGGTTGGGCGAGTTAGAGTAAGTTGGTAGAAATCATGATTGCATAAAACTAAGGACTAGGAATCGTTAATTGTTATTCTATCTTTTTGGGAAAACTACTGGTCATTAAATGATGGATTAAATTGGCAACTATAGATAGTAACAGTGTTTAAACCATGGGATATGACTTCATTAACATGGTATCTGATGAGCATTTGAAAGCTTATTCAGACTCCAACCAAATAACTACCCAATCCAATGATGCTATAGCCCTCTCACATACCAGGCCCATTGTCTTCGTCGGAGGAAGAACAATCTTGTCAAGACTACCAAATTTCCCGAACATCTGAGCCAGTTCGCCTTCTGAAGAGCCATATGGCAAGTTCTTTACAATAACCACATGTTTGCTTCTTTTCAAGCCATCAGTATTCCCAGCAGCAATTTCCTCTAAAGATTTTACATT
Source organism: Linum tenue (assembly GCA_946122785.1). Taxonomy (NCBI): domain Eukaryota; kingdom Viridiplantae; phylum Streptophyta; class Magnoliopsida; order Malpighiales; family Linaceae; genus Linum; species Linum tenue. The sequence goes on from CAMGYJ010000008.1 coordinate 39,610,299, forward strand.
TACTCCAGCAGTCGCAAGAGCCTTTTTTGTCTCTGCAATTACTTGAGTTTCTCCCAAAGCAACACGTACAGCAAGATCATCAGATTCTGGGTCAAGCAAATCACTTTTACTAATACCATGTCTTCTGGCGATGTTCTCAGCAACCTGAAGCATGTTAAAGATATTGTAAGTTAGACACCCAGAAGACTTTACTATATATTATTTTGTAGGACAGTGCAAGTCTAAAGAAAGCTCCTGTAAATTTAAGTCTACAACACACAGTATTATTTCATGCTCCCTCGACGCTAATTTCAGTGAACACTAACTGAAAACTTAATCTTTTCTGAATTTAGAAGATTTTGGTGCCTCGCTCATTAACCAGCCACGACACATATGGCCAGAGACAAAAGGCTCCATCAATATATCAGAAGTCCTTGTTTAACTTACCGGCAGGTCCAGCTTCCACATATTCAGAAAATGCATATTTATATGTCCTATTAACCAATTACTGAGGATTGTGGAACATCCCATTGACCTTCCTAAGCTCGACATCATCTCATAATCTGCTTATGCTAAAGAACCACGAAATTTACATTACTGCCAGTCCATACTAAATTCTGTAGTGTCTACCTAGGGCCTACCCTGTAAGTTTACCAATGTTACACTGAAAACCTCATCCTCGCATCTCTGCAGTGAGAAGTTGAATGCTGTTTTCAAGTAGAGCTTACATCCAACTTTCTTAGGCCTCTTCTGCTACTAGGTAAAGCCAAATAGAGAAAATGCACCCCTGGATGCAGGCGTCAAAACTTGGCAATCAGAAAAGATATATTGGTATCCAGTGACCACATACTGTATCAGAACGCATAAACAAACTATTCCATGCTCTCGTATCTCCACCGGCTTCAGCTGCCTTTTTTTGGTCCTCCCTTCGCTGTTTTAAGGTTTTTGAACCTTGGTCTTGGTGAACACCAAGCCTACATGTGTTAATGAAAGCTTATATCTTTAGCAAAAATCAGGTGGTTAAAGAAATAAGGGCCCAAAGGATACTTCTGCTTACTCTTCCTTATCAGCTGTGTATTTCTTTTTAGCTGGCATTATATGCAACAACCTGCCCTGGAAAATTGTTTTGTCCAATTCCTCCAATGCCCTGTAAAACAGCTTTGCAATTAGTCAATGTTATTAGAAGAATGAAGCAGATAAACTGATCAAGAATCAGACTAGAGGCAATAATTATAATAATGGTTCTAGGCTCTAGCACTTCAAGACATTTGCCAAAATGGATACCAAAGTAATGCCTGGATGTACATTAAGTACCAACAGACTATTTTGACTAAGAAAGTCATAAAAGTGAGCAAACCTTACAACAAAAAGGTGCATACTTTAATGAAAAGCAACCAAGAATCTGCTTGGTGAAGAAGAAAGTAAAAGAAAACATAACAGACAGGAGGAGATCATAAGTAGGATATTCTGCTACGGAAGTTTGAATTCAACACTGCACAATCTTAAGTCTAGTAAGAATTTACCAGCACAAAGTTATACATATTCAGCGGAAGCTAGTTTAGGATTCAGGGCAGGAGTAATACCTAGCTGCAGATTCTGCACGTGCATAGCGAACATATGCAAATCCTTTTGACTGCTTTGTATCCTTGTCAACAACAAGATGAACCTCTGAGGTGTCTCCAAGCTGGCTAAAGTGTTCTTCTAGTTCATCCTCTCTAAATAACAGGAAAACATAGTAAATCACACATGAGCAGCAGAAGTAAATAACATATTGAAGTTTTTCTTGATATCACTTTAAGGATGTGTCGGTGGCATACGTTGCTGAATATGATAGGTTTCTTATAAACAACCGACCAGCTTCAAAATCCTCATCTTTAAAATTCGAAGAAGTGTCAACAGTTTTGTCATTGAATCCTCCAGGAGGTATTCCTTCTTCTACCTCGGCTGGGTCTATATCTTCAGAGAATTTATCTACTCGCGGATCATTATTCTTATTAGGACTTTGATTAGGTGAACTTCTGACGTCATCATCACCATGACCTTCGCCATCCAAATCATCATTATCTCTATCACTGTCTGAATCTGACCAATGCTTCTTCATTCTACTTTTAAAATAATCCATATCTGAGACGACTGCTTCATTAATTATACTCGGCTTTTCAGAGGCACTTTCCTTTAACTCAACATCCAGAGCAACTGGCTTTTCTTTGTTGCCTTTCTCCTTTTGACTTGGCTTTTTGCCAACTTTGCCACTTTGGTCAGCTGCTGCGGCAATAAGAGAGTCATCTGCCCACAATTTTGACTTAGCACGTGGTTTCATGACCTCAAGAAATTCCCTTAGTTGCAGATCATAATTATCGTTGCCTTCCTTATCATGGTTTGCATCCACTGTGGAACCCTTAACCTTCGAACTAACAGCACCTGGAACTTTGTTCTCCTCTGCAGTTACTTCTCCATCTTTCTTCAATGAATGACGACTCCATGGACGAGGAATGTTTGGATCCCCATGTATTCGGGCAATCTGAAACAAAGAAAATGAATGATTTGTTCTTTAAATCAGAAAGTATTCAGCATATGATGACCAAGTAAATACTAGTCACTTTGGGGGACCCAATATAATGTGAAGGGCAAAAAAGAAAATGAGGACTTTGATTTCTTTGTTTCTTTCAGCTGATCATTCACCTAAAGCCCCGAAGCCTCCTGAGATAAACAAACAGTCCTTGAGCATGCTAGCCCCATCAACAGGGCGCCATGATTAGCCCAGTTATCCATTGCCATTCAACAGTCACTCACAAAAACATGATATCTTTTTTTTTGGTAATTCCAGAAAGGTGATGATTCAGATCACTATGTTCTAATAATAACAGGTCATTCAGACTATACATGAGAATATGAGGTTCCCATAGAAAAGGAACTTTCAGTCACACTTGAGAATAAGAAGTAAGTCGAGGATACAAACCTCACATTCAATTCTTGATGTGCCGAGGAAAGACCTATTGAAGTGTCTTATAGCTTCTTCAGCTTCAGATTCTGTGCGGAACCCAATAAAAGCAAATTGCCTGCTCTTACCATCTCTGCAAAAAAAGATGACAGAGGAAGAATCATAACAAATATTATATTTCATGATAAAAGAAAATGCTAATCTTGTCAAGAGCAAACAATCACCATTGTTATTCTTGTCAAGAATCAACAATCACCATTATTATTATAATTAACAATTAAGTAGTACTTGGTCCGCATTAGCTTGGCATCTGTTACGTCTCCTTTTAGAGAAAAATGCTCTCGCAATTGATCTTCCGTCACATATTTTGCCAAGTTCTTCACGCATATTCGAGACCTATACATGGCAAGCAAAGATACAAGCACATGAGAAGAGTAAAAGAATACATTATATTTAACACACATTATGAGCATCCTGGCACAATGTTATCAAAACATAATGCTAGCAAAACCATACTGTCAACAGGATTAGTTGTTTGCTTAGGTTTGACAAAATTAAACATGACCATCATTATACATACAATTTTAACAACACAATCACGACCATGTTTCCAACTGTAACCCGGTTGTCTGTGTTCAGTGATCCTCCTGGTTTTCAGAAATCTGAACTGTCAATCTCCTTAGGGATACCATAAAGACAATCACTCAATAGATGCTAACAAAGACAATAACCATTCAACCGAACGAATTCCGGCCTTTAACAGAGCAGTTGGCTCATTTCGATATGCCAAACTAGCTTACACCCATCATCAGCAGAGTAGCTGAACTAGCCATTGCCACACTAACTAACTGGCTAGTGCCATCATCACTCTGCCACCCCAGTCGAAATAGTATGTCCATTATATAAATGTCGCATCTTTTCCAAATACAGTGGCAAGGTCTTTTAATTGCAAACGCCAAATTAGTTCCAACTGACATATCATCGTCATTCAACTAAGCTCGCTGTTCAGAGAAAGGAAACTGCAATGGTTGATAATTGAACAAATAGAAGTGATATTCAGAAGACTAAGTGGCGCGACCAGTGAATAGAAGCAACCGAGTAGAAGAGGTAGCTACTGCAGGGAGTAGGGATACAACGGGCTAGAAGGGAAGGGATGAACTTTCAGAGAGTTGCACAGAATGATAGTAGTACTTACATGATTCCCCTTGATCGAAGGCGATAAACGATTCTACAGCCTTTCTTTCCTTCTCTCACCTATTTCAAGTCCAAAAGAATAAGGCGGCGCTGCTGGTCCTGGACGGAGAAAAAGAAACGGGGGCGGGGGAGGAACGGCGCGGCGGTGGTTGGTTTCGCGGAAGAGGTTACAGGCGGTGGTTTTATTTTGTTTGAACTTCAAAGCCAAACCGGGTTTAAACTTTTACACTATGTTTTTTTAGAGCGGAAAAGAGGGGGAAGGAAAGAATAGGAAGGAAAGTGCAATTTTCGATAAACTTTCCCCTGTTTCCGAAGGTGAGCACAGTAATCGGGTGAAGGAAAAGGGGGGAAAGTTTCACTGTGGAACCCTCTCCCCCAAATCGGAGAGAAAACGCTCCACTAACTCTTTCTTTTTCATCTTTTTATTTGCTAGGTTAATTAATCGTTCACTTTTCCTTTTTTATTCGCTACCCCTCTCCTCTCTCCTTGCTTTTTCTTCTTCTTATTCGTTCTCCTCCAAATGTGAACCCAAACTAGAAACAAAGATAGACAAACTGGAAGTCAGCTTGGCAGATTTGCTCCGTCGGAAAAGTCTCGGTCGGATTGCAGCTGCCGACCAGGGGAGCGTTGTTGTCGGCGCCGACGTGAGCACACAAAGGCGGAAGGGGGATTTAGAAATAGGGAGATTATAATTGTAGGCCGGAGAATCGTAGTTGGAATCGGGCGAGCACGATTGGGATCAGGTCGGGGCGGGCTGGGCGTTCGGGGTGAAGAATCCGACCTGGCAAACTCTGGGAACTGGGAGTTGCTGGCCGGAGAATCGGAGGGCGGCTGAGAGCTGGAAGGCAGCAGCGCCACCATTAACCTACAATTAACCTCACCGTCGGCTAACCGGGGGAACGAGAGTCTGCGCTAGAGGGGGATTGACATTTTTTCTTTTCTTTTCAAGAATGCTGGCCAAAAGTGATACAGGGGAAAGAGATCCAGCGGGATGGGGAAAATATATTCAATTTGCTTTTGTACTAACAGCTATTATTATCTTCTAGCCCGTTGTATCCCTACTCCCTGCAGTAGCTACACTATCAACGCTCTCAATTAAATCTATTACATGTTATTAGTGCCTGGGTTAGAGATAATAATAGCTGTCAGTACAAAAGCAAATTGAATATATTTTCCCCATCCCGCTGGATCTCTTTCCCCTGTATCACTTTTGGCCAGCATTCTTGAAAAGAAAAGAAAAAATGTCAATCCCCCTCTAGCGCAGACTCTCGTTCCCCCGGTTAGGCGACGGTGAGGTTAATTGTAGGTTAATGGTGGCGCTGCTGCCTTCCAGCTCTCAGCCGCCCTCCGATTCTCCGGCCAGCAACTCCCAGTTCCCAGAGTTTGCCAGGTCGGATTCTTCACCCTGAACGCCCAGCCCGCCCCGACCTGATCCCAATCGTGCTCGCCCGATTCCAACTACGATTCTCCGGCCTACAATTATAATCTCCCTGTTTCTAAATCCCCCTTCCGCCTTTGTGTGCTCACGCCGGCGCCGACAACAACGCTCCCCTGGTCGGCAGCTGCAATCCGACCGAGACTTTTCCGACGGAGCAAATCTGCCAAGCTGACTTCCAGTTTGTCTATCTTTGTTTCTAGTTTGGGTTCACATTTGGAGGAGAACGAAGAAGAAGAAGAAGAAAAAGCAAGGAGAGAGGAGAGGGGTAGCGAATAAAAAAGGGAAAGTGAACGATTAATTAACCTGGCAAATAAAAAGATGAAAAAGAAAGAGTTAGTGGAGCGTTTTCTCTCCGATTTGGGGGAGAGGGTTCCACAATGAAACTTTCCCCACTTTTCCTTCACCCGATTACTGTGCTCACCTTCGGAAACAGGAGAAAGTTTATCGAAAATTACACTTTCCTTCCTATTCTTTCCTTCCCCCTGTTTTCCGCTCTAAAAAAATGTTGGGGAAAATTGTTCACGTATACTATTTTCTTGCAACACAAGCAAACACATAAGATTAAGAAAAACATGCAAAGACACATGCAAGCGTCCTAGCCGATAGAATTCACTATCTCTCCTTAAAGAATCTTATTCCCCTCAAGTACCCAAGGTTGTGGAATGATTCCTCCCAGGATAGAAAGGACGTACCTTTTCCGGCGTAGCGGTACCTCAAACCCCGGAAACACCATCGAACGCAGCGAAACGGCGAGAACCACACTTGACTCTATTTCTCTTTGAAAAGAATGCAGAAAAACTAGTTTTGGATTTTGGCAGAATTTCAGTACCGGGAAAAATCCATGTAAAACTCGTTGTTAAAACAAGAGGGGGTATGGTGCTATTTATAGAGAATGAAGGGATGCATTGAAGGGAGGCAACTCTTCATATGGGTGGTTACACCCCAACCATTGCATTGGTTCGTTTAAAATATTTCAACCATTGCATTGGTTCGGCCTCATGGAAGTTGGACCGGTTTGGTTATTCCAACCGCCACATCGGTTCGGTTCGATTTGGTTCAACTCGGTTTGGTTCATTTGGTTACACAAACCAATTTAACCAATTAACCACATATTACATCAAATCGATCGAATTCGAGGCCATGCCTTCTCACATCTTACCAACATGGTACTTCAAGAGACTCTCTTGAAACTTTCCCCTTTTATTTCCATTCACACCACTAAAAATCCCAACAAAAAACATGTGTAAAGCGAGCGCCATTCGGGTTTCCCTTACCCGGATCTAATAGGTTTTTTACTTTTTTTTAAGGCAGCGAAGAGCTTACATATTGGGCCCAATTTACCTCTTCTTTCCCTTCGCGCGCTGCCTCGCACGCCGTCAGCCGCCGTCAGCCAAGTCACCGTCGAATTGTCCCATACCCTTCGAATTCTCGGTCGTCTACCGATTTAGGCTCCTCTTTCTTCCGCCCATTTGCCCACCGGTTAAAGAACCTGGTGTCTTCCTCCTCTCGGTAAGTCTCGCTCTCCAGAAATTTTGGCTTCCTTCAGTGTATTCATACATCGGTCCACCCAATTCATCATCGTCAATGGCGAAAGGGAGGACCGGGAATGCCCTGTTTTTTGTTGGCCGCTTAAAGCATCCAATGAATCGAATTTTCCCTCCAATCTTCAACGATAGACTCTACTGCTTCGTTCCTATTTCTCTTTTAAATTGTTTACGATTAGGGATTCATCTTTCTTTAGCTAGGTTATTGGTTGCGATTAGGAATCTCATGTTCTTATGAGCTATTGGTCGCATCCCACGTTCTAGTTACTGATTCTAGGGAGTGTCGATTGTTTGCCCTGTTGCAGCTTCCGGTGTCAACAATGATAGATGCGTTTACAGCTGAATGCTCTGTTGCAGCTTATGTGTGAAATTATACCTAACCTATCTTTGTCCCTCTCGTCGCTGTTGGTAGACATTGAATTACAATACTTCTTAAGAGTTTGTGATTTCAGGGGGTTTTGCATGTAAGTTGTACGAGCTAGTAGTAGTAGATTTACTGTGGATCCCCATACCAAACCCCAAATATATGAACGTAGATGTATATGGTTTATGCTTTTGTTCTGGAGGAGAATGGGAGCTTCATTGGTTTGATTATATTGGCATGTACGTGGTTCATACAGTTTTTAGTTTTACTCGTGAGTTTCTAGATTTTCATGGACAGTTGAATAAGAAGCACATGCCTTCTCTTGGAGGGGTTCATTCCGAATTTTTCTGCAATAAGCTTTTAACAACACTCTCTCGATCCCCTATCTTCCAGGTTGTTGTGGAGAATCAGGGAATTCGTGAGTTCCATCGATGGATGACCTATATGAAGTCATAGGGAATAACAGGATTGAAGATGTGAGTTGGATATGTTCCCTCTCCGAGTCTGAGCTTGTAAGTGCATCCCTTCATGTTCGAGCTGTATAGAGACTGAAACTTAATTTGTTGCTTTCTCTTTTCGGTTACTGGATCCATTCAATTTGCGGATTTAATCTAGCATACACATGACTGAAAGAACCAGCTAATAGGATGGTCTTGCCACTGGTAGGATCTTCTAATCAGCTTGAAAAAGCTGGTGATTCTGCGGGCAAAGGCTATTGGTCATGTGGAACTGGCAGAGAAATTTGACTTGAAGATGCTCCGAGCAATCGGTATTTTCTTTCTTCCCCCTTCTTTCTGTCTACTACATCTCTCTGTCTTGCTATCTTAAAGTTTACCTTTTTGGTTCCTTGCATGGTTATGCAGTTGAGATAACAAACCAAAACAAATGGTATGCATGTTTCATAACTTTAATTCTCCTCTCAGTACTATATGTATGAGTTTGTGTCTAAATCCAACAAGTATCTGGAGGAGAGAAAACTTTGGCTTCCCTGGTTGCTGGGAGTGATGATAATAGGACAGTTTGCTATTCTTGTAGCTGTGTTATTCTTATCGAGAGTACTGGTCGATCTTATTGATGAGAGTGCATTTCAGGCCTGGCCTTTATTTCCCTATTTACTCATTCCCAGTTGCACTTGACACAGGGTTCGTCGTAATGGAACATTTCAGACAAAAGGTCAAAGACTTACCACCAGTACCGGGCATGGACGAGACTAGTGCATACTTAGATGGTTGCAACTTACTAAAATCTAAGCTTGGCGACAACTTGAGCATTGAAGAGATGAAGTCATGTCTTGGTATGAAGAGTGAAAAAGACTATTTCAAAAGGTAGGTTAATTATGCAAGTTTTGCAACTTCAATTAGGATGGACAATGTTCCGCAAGAATGCTGCAGCATAAGTTAAGCATGCTTGGTCAGCTAGAAAATGGTAGGACAAAAGCTTTTTGCTTCTTAAGAAAACCCAGTTAACGTCTTGCTGACCATAGACATGACTTGTAGGTGCTGAAGAAAACCTTGTTTAGCTTGTTATCAGACCCTTGAAAATTATAGACCAGAGAGAAGCCTTCCATGCTTACATCTTCTTTCTTTGCCTTTTGCAGACCACAGGACGGGCCAAAAGTACGAACGCAGAGCCGGAGATAGTCAGATTGTCGGGACATAATTGACGATGCTCGATGTTATTTTTGCTATCAACAACTTTCAGTTATGCGTCAGAGTTGCACTGTGAACTCTTATCGTACGAAAAAAGGAAGTTCCGAGTTCATGAAGTCTGTAAATTGATTGGATGTCAAGCCATCAGCTTTACCACTTGGTTTGGTCAAAAAAAAAAAAAAAAAAAAAAAAAGCTTTACCACTTGGCGTGAATAAAGAGTAATTACAAAGATCAATTCCGGGGCAAATTAACAGATTTCATTCATTGATTCAAACATCCTTAACAACGAGGTCCCCATTGATGAACTCTCTGTAAGCAGCAACAGGCCAAGAGAATCCCCTGAAGATCAACCCAGTAGCCAGGGGAACATCGATGATGATCTCCTTCATGGCGGGCTTCTTCTCCCCGCTGATGGCAATCAAGTAGCTCCGTCCCACCCACCCGATCCAGCCGGCGATGTAGAGGAACAGCACCCCTGGGGTCACGAACTCGCCCCAGTGCCTCTGGTCGCCGCTGACGATCAGGTGCGGGAGGCCGTCGGAGCCGCACAGTAATCCCTGCTTGCCGTAGTTGTCGAACCGGCGCTTCGTCTTCTCCATGGTGGCCTTGATCGCCAGTGCCGGGGCGCTGTCGGGGGCGTACAGCTTCAGCGACGACTCCAGCTTCTTCAGGGACTGCTTCTCCCGCTTCGTGAACTGCTTCGAGTCCTTGCACGGGGTGAGCCCGGAGATGTCGGCGGCGGCAGGGAGAGGGGCGGCGGAGAGGAGGATCGAGGAGAGGGCCAGGGCGGCGGAGAAGGCCTGGAGAGGCGATGCGGAGGCGGCAGCTGTGTTGTTGTCTTGAGAGGCAGAGCATACTACCGCCGCGGATCGAGAGAGGGGTGATGATTTGGGGAGGAGGAAGGAGGCGGAGCTGCTGCTGCTGCCGGCGGCGAGCTTGGGGTTGAGCTTCAGCATTGGGTTGGAGAGGTTGGTGGGGATTGTGAGAGACATTTCCTCTGTTTTTTTCCTTTGCACCTCTTTTGCGTTCTTCTTCACCTTCTTCTCTGCTTGTTCGACTGGAGAGGGGAGTGTGGAGAAGTGGTCTTTAGATTCTATGGTGGAAGAGATGGGAAAGTAGTGGAGGAGGGAGGAGGAAGGGGATAAGGCGGGAGCTGAGGTGGAAGGTTATGATTGGCTGGAGGAGTGGTTTTTGGCCCTAGACTTCAGATTCTTCTGCTTTCTCTGTTATCTAATCCGTTATCGGATTGGTGGCAAGGGTCAGGTGGATACAGACTGCAGGAGGATCGTGTGCCTTGCATGCACAGGCGGAGACAGAATTTGGGCGCGGGGACGGGAATTCTTTAACATATAATAGTAAAAACAAAAAATATAAAGAAATTTTAGAAATTTCATAAACCATTATATTTTAAAATACAATTTTTTTTTAAACCCAAGATAGCTTGCATTACCAAGGAAAATAGATCAAACGATTACAACTCTATATGGAGCCAAGTGCAAAAAATCAAAACCAACTACATCACTAGACAACAATATGAGAGCTTTTCGTGCCACCAAATGGGCTATTCTATTATGTTGTCTTCCAACAAGCTGTACCACCACCCCAGGATACTCCTGCCTCAACGCCCACAACTCACGGAGAATGGTCCCACCAGTAACATCAACATCACTCCCAGTATTGACTTTGTCGATAATTACCTTTGCATCTCCACGAATCAACACCAAAGTGAGGCCTTTCGCCACGCACCAATGGAAGGTTTCTCGCAAGGCTACCGACTCCACCAGAGCGGGTTCATAACTCCCTCGAAGTCACTCCCCCTTAGCCAAAACCACTGCTCCCGAGGCATCCTGAACAACCCACCTGATTGCCGCATGAGATCCTCTGCATAAAGCACCATCAAACGAACACAACATCCCATCAGGCGAAGCCACATTGCTCGACACATCATACTGATCCTGACTCCCACGAGTTCCCTGGTCCACCCTTGCTGCAGCACCCAGCCATTCGTGAATCTAATGACTAAGTTGACGATGCAATTCCACCAACTGAACTTGCATCAACTAAAAAACGACCCAATTTCGTGTTTTCCATACACGCCACAAAACTGCCATAATCTTACAGATAAACTCAGTCGAAGAAGAACTCTCGAAGAATCGACGCAGGAAAAGGACAAAATTAGTGGAATCTATCGATCCAGCCCAGTTCTCGACTCCAGCAGCCGTCCACAGAGATTGCGCAACCGGACAATGAAGGAAAAGATGCTCCATCGTCTCCTCCTCCTCCCGACAAACAGGACAACGACGCAGCACTTTGACCTCCTTCTCAAGTAATGCCTCTGTGGTTGGCAGGATACATGTGAGTATCTTCCAAAGAAAGAACTTTAACTTAGGCGAAAGATCAAGCGACTAAACCCTCTTCTACAACCCACGATCCATCCAACTAACATCCACCTTCCACTTTCCTATAGCACGATTCCGATCAACTTTCCAAGGTGTTTTATAGCTTGGATCATAACTTATCTTGAAATAGCTAGCTTTAGTGTTACAGTTAAGGACAGTCTATTTGGTTTTTTCTCAGCTAAAAATGGGGTAAGCCAGGGGGAGACAACTCCCTTATCATCCCTTCCCTCTTTACTCTAGCAATGTATGCGTTATCAACACTCATAGATCAAATTGCTTGGGATAGACAGCTCTCTTAAGTCTTATCATCCCCAATGTAAAGCTTTTGGTTTAACACATCTATGCTTTGCGGACGATCTTTTAATCTTTATGGAAGGATATGCATTTTCTTTGGGAACTGTTAGAAGGATCCTAGATAGCTTCTACACGTTATCAGGCCTTAATTGTAATAATCCTAAGAGTGAGGTTTTCTTTGGAGGAGTTGGGGATAATGAGAAGAGGCTAGCTCTATCTTGCTATGGATTCAGGGAGTGTAAGATGTCAATGAAATATCTAGGCCTCCCTTTGCAATTTAGTAGTCTTTCAAGTGCATATTGTATAGTTTTGGTAGACAGGATTACAAGGAAGGTGCGTTCTTGGAGGGCTAGTAAGCTTACTTATGCAGGGAGACTTCAATTAATCTCCTTTGTTCTATTGTCTGTGACTCGATACTGGATGCCAATCTATGTCTTGCCAAAGACAATCATTCAGAGCATCCAGAAAATTTGCTAAGACTTCCTTTGGTATGGTGAAGGTATAGGGAGGGCCAAAGTGTACCGAGAGCTGATTTTATTGCCTAAAAGAGAAGGGGGTCTTGGTCTAAGAGATCTTTATTCCTGGAACATTGCCTATGTTGCAAGGATGATTTGGATGTTGATGCTGCAAGGAGGATCTTTCTGGGTAGCGTGGATATGCAGGCACACACTGAAAGGGCACTCTATTTGGGAAATGAATGAATCACAATCTGGTTCTTGGCTATGGAGAAAACTGTTATGGCCGAGGCCATAGTTTTAGGTTTGAATGCAACAGGAAGAAAATGGTGCAGTGAGCTGGGAAGGCAAGAAATTGCAAAAATTTACTATTAAAACCATCAGACCTACGCAACCAAAGGTTGAATGGAGCAAGGCAATATGGGGGAAATTTGTGGTTCCTAAGTACAGAGTCGTAACCTGGTTTGTGCTTTTGCACAAAGTCAAGACTTGTTACCAATTAAAAGAATGGGGATACATTGATTGTGATCTCTGTCCTTTCTGCCAGCAAGCACCAGAGACCAGGGAGCAATTGTTCTGTCAATGTTCATTCTCAAAAGGATTTCTGAACAAAATTTTCTTGACTATAGTGTGGCCTACTCAATGGGATGAAATGGTATATACTCTCTGTAGATTAAAGAAGCAAAGCAACATGATTGGAGTTTTGTGGAATTGGTACGTAGTTGTAGTATGAAAGGAAAGGTGCAATAGAATTTTCCAGGAGACAAGCAGAGTGGCGGAGGAGGTTTTCTGCCAAATCAAGCAAGAAGTGCAGCTTATGTGTAGCTCTGAGTTTTAGGAGTCTCTAAATAGATCAGGATACTTTCTGTTTCTTCAGAGTTAAGAGTGATTTGTGTAACTGTTTGAGAGTGTAGTTGTAAGCTTTGTTATACTGTACTAGAAACAATACCCGCGGCTACGCCGCAGGGAGGATGTTGCAATTGCATGTTCAATTGTGTTTAGTATCTTTTAATCCTTTCGGGACATCCAATAAAAAAGTATCTTTTAAAACTATATAACGAAAACAAAAACAAAAATTGTTAAGACTTTATTATATGTAAAAGAATACTAATATTGTACGGAAAAGGATTGATAGGCACCCTAAAACTTGGGCTAATACAAAGAAGGAAGTCATACTGCCACCAAATAGAACCACTTGACATTGGTATCGTTCAACTATATATCTAACCATTTCATTTTGTTTGCATTCCATGTAGCATTGGCATCCCTTGAAAGTATTCAAGGAAGACATGGTACGGCAATAGCTGCAGAAAAGTTAGCAATATAACAGCAGCAACAACAACATATCAACGACGACACAACATATGTTTGGAACACCTTACTTTGTCTGCTCACACGACATCAGCAACAACATCATCTGCAGCTTTCAGTTTCAACTCTCTTTATAGTTGTTTGCCAAAAGATACTCGAAAGCAAATTAACATAAATAATCCAAAAATCCAAAGTCTAAACTCATGAGCTTTGCCATCCGAACAACTCTTACCATATAACATACTTCACCAAACCAACTCCGCTAGGAAATTTCTACTAAGCATGTGATGTACTTATCTCACTTATGACAGTGAAAAACATGAACATAAGTGATTTCTCTACTTGTAGTAGCTTGCTCATACTCGGTTGATGTTGTATTTTCTACAGTTGTTGCTGTGTTGCTACTGCTACTCCTGATATGTGCAGAATCTGCCGCTTGAGGAAAAGAGCGAGGTACTGGCTGCAAAGTAAATAAAAAAGAATCAATACGACCTTCCGAAGGCATTTTGGAGATAAAGGGATCGATCGAACTCGATATGTATCTGTAGTTTCAGATTGCCTTCTTTGTTGAATAAATTGACAGAGATGCATCGTGGTGGCTGTCTCAATGGCCTTCGATTGGGAGTAATTATGTGTCCTTCCTGCCTTGAGCTCGGTGAGGTCGAGCAAATAATGAGCAAGCTTCAAGAAACACATATTGGAAAGGAGCATACTTCTGAATACCATCTAAAGAAGGAAATACCAGGAGAAATGTCAGATATACGTTGATTGGGGGTTTATTTGTTAATTGGACGTTTTATGTTATGTCGGATATTTCGGGAACTATTGGGGTTAAATCGGTTAGGTTAAGTCTTTAGGTAGTTATAGGGAATTAGTCGGATTATATATATTCTGTGTTAGGCATAAGCTAGGGTTAAAGAATAAGAAAATAATTATTCCCTAACCACACACACACACTCTCTCTCTAGACGAGCCCCCTTCCTCTCCCTCTCTACCCGTCGGCCACCATCGCGGCGACCGGATTCCTCTTCCTCTCAACCTAATTCCTATTCTACCTCACCCAAATTCCCAATTCTCATACCAATCGCAATCCCTAATCGCACACCTAGATCCGTACTCTTTTAGTGGTATCAGAGCTCCGGTTACGAATATGAATTCATCACAACTCTCAACCGGGGGCGGGTGCATCTATGAAGACTTCGACCCAAAAAATCTGCAGACAGGAGTATCCGAATCGCATCAGCCTATTCTTCTCCTTGCCTGGGTTCGAGGTAGGGCACATAGACGTACAGAGAACTGCATCGAATGAGCTAAACATCACGGCGGAACGTCCAGTGGGCTCTGGCCATCGATGGTTTCGCCTTGGAAAGCAAATCGAGTTCGGAGAAGTCTACAACATCACACAATGCTCCGCTTGCTTCGAAAACGGTAGTCTTATCATTGAAGTCCCCAAAATCACCACATCGGAAGCTCTTGAATCACCACCACCTATCCACGAGGAGAAGGGAGTGCAACCGGCTGTGGAGGAGCAGTGGCGACTGTTTAAGGAGGAGTTTGAGCTAGTCGAAAACTCACCTCCACAAATTGAGCCAACACCGCCAGCCAAAGTCGCAGAAGCCCTGTAGAAAGAGGAGGAGGGGAGCTCAGTTGGTGAGACGACTTTCCCTGCAGTGGTCGGAGAAGAATTAGATCTTGCTTCCTCGGACGTTGTCTTCGACCATGAAAACGTAGTCAACTCCGAAGGAGAATGCCGGGAAAAAAGTACAGAGAAAAAGGCCACGATAGGTTGCATGGCGAACTAGCGATTTCGGAAAAAGAAGTCGGCCAGTACGGAAAGCCACGGAGCTAAGATGACGACCCACCGTGGGCTTGACGTGCCTGAGATGGGATTTGCGCCTGTGCCGCCTCGACCGACGAACTCCGTGGGTGAAAAGGGACAGCGAGGCTGCAAGATTGCCTGGGGGCCTCCAGGGGGATCGCTCGGGGTCGCAGGAGACGGCGAAGAAGGAATTGCCGGAGCTGGAATCGCGGGGAATGATGCGATCTTTATCAGCTTCCTTCGAGCCGAGGGCAGAGCAAGAGCCACGCGGGATTTGTCTAGGATTGGGCTTTTCTCGTTTGAAGAGCTGCTCCTCACCAGAGGCTGGAACAGAGAAAGTGATGAAAGAGCTGGAGGATAGGCCGCCATTCAAGAACGAGACGGAGGAGTCATAAAACACAGTGGCGGAGCAGAAGAGAATGGTCGTCTGGTCGAGATTGCCTCCGCGCCGCGAGATTGAAGTCTCGCTGGAGAGGAGAATTGCGCGAGGGAAGCCACGATCCTTGGCGGTTGCTTTCGCGGCAAGGTCGGAAGGGAAAGGGGAGCAGCAGGCGAAGTCGAACGGGGAGGAGGAGCTGAAGACTGTTGTCGCGGCTTCGAGATCGATCTCCACCCACTTGGCAGATTGGGTGTCGCCGAAAATAAGAATGAGGAGGAGTTATAGGCGTTGGGTGATTGGGTTGCCTCACCGGAGTCGGAGGTCGAGAAGAAGGAGCTGCCGACAACGGAGGAGATGCTGGCGGCGCTCTCTAACAGACGGTCGCGTAGCGGTGGCGAGGAAAAGCTCGCGGTGCTGGAGGAAGAAGCACCGGCCAGCAAGCCCAAGGAGGAACCAACGTTGGTGGCTCTGGCAGAAGCTTCGCTTGTCGCCGACGTAGACGAAGAGGAAACCAAGGAATTGGAGGATGAAGAAGAAACCGAAATGCCAATAAAAGAAGAGCCAGCACTGCTGCCCGAAAATGTTAACCAGCAACACGAGAAAGATCAATTCACTGGATTGTTGTGTAGTTGGGGTGATGTGTCGTGGGGAGCTTCCAATTCAATTCTTCCTTGGGTGGGCTTTATTCATGGTCAGGAAGGTGTTTTGGGGAGCTATGCAGCACAATTTCTTTGCATAGGGCATTCTTATACACTAGGGCAAGTGCTTAATGTTGGTGATGGGAACTTGGATGACAAAAAGGTGATCTGCAGAACAGGATTATTTTATTCGACCGTCAATGGAGGGATGTTAGCAGGAGATGTTGGTGCTAGAAATCTGGT
Organism: Linum tenue; assembly: GCA_946122785.1. NCBI lineage: Eukaryota > Viridiplantae > Streptophyta > Magnoliopsida > Malpighiales > Linaceae > Linum > Linum tenue. The sequence goes on from CAMGYJ010000008.1 coordinate 39,626,947, forward strand.
TCGAGCACTTGGACGAAATTGGAGGAAGAGGAAGCGCGAGCAAGGACATAATTAAATTTGACTACAACCTTGAGGGCAAGGTTGTTTTCAAGCGGTGGGGATTGTAGGAAACATAAATATTAGGGTTAGTAGGGGGTTAGGCGGCCGGTTGTGGTATAGTAGAGTTAGGATTCTTGTTAGGATTTTGGGTGTCTTTTACTATAAATATGTACGTTCGTATTAAGTCAGGGTTAATCAACAATTGAATGTCAAACCTTGTATTCTCTCTGAATTCATTCAAGTACATTCTAAGTACTACTCTCCTAAAATAACGAATCAAGCAAGTGTTATGACTTATGACACAAACCTGACCCAATCCAACACGCAAAGTGGGATCCTCTCTCTGGAAGGGGTTCAAAGCTATCGAAAACTGTAGAATGGAAAAAGAAAAAGGAGTCATTTAAGCCTAATTCCCAGAGCAGAGTCAGAGAAAATGAACCCAATTCCATCAGGAATCACTCACTTGTCCCGCATAGTCTTTTGAAACTGATTGAACATCTAAGGACATTATAGGCTAGGGTACATTCATAGACGTCATAGTGTATTTAACGGGAGGATAAAAAATGTGAAAGCACAGTTGTCAGTCATCATTCAAATACCACATACATAAACTATACATACATCATCTGCTTCTTGAATGTCCAGAATATCCTGCAGGTAAGGAAAACATAGATTTTCATCAGAGCTTAAAGGAAACGAAAGGAAAGGAAACCCAAATCAAGGACAATGTAGCCTACTATCAATAAGTGAGGTATGAATCCCCATAACATGCCATACTTTTCACTGTCAAATACTAATACTTCAACCGTAGACAATGTTATACATTAATCAATTAGAAGAAAAAACTGATATTTTGACTCATGTATCTCTTGACAAATTGGAATGCTTACTACAGCACAATAACAAATTGACTATACTGCACCCAAACCTACAAACACAAACATGTTACTACATCTTTTTCTTTATGACTACCATCATGTTTAAAGTTAATGTAACATGCCACCAGTTAATGTGACCATTCAATTGAAACTTAAGTCTGCAGAACTTTTATCGTACGACACTGGGCTTCCCCATGTAGTGAACCTGAACGGTAGTTTTGATGAAATACATCCCATCAACCAACCCAAAGACACAAAGAAGAAAAGCTGGTTAATTCTCATCGGTTGAAACTGTGACTCACAATCAATTAGGCGGAAGAACTTTAGCCATAGATGTATTTCATTCTTTCATTCCAAATGTGTTCGTATCTCATTTCCAGATTTGTTTCGTTCTCCCATTCTTGTAAATTAATCAGCAGCCAGCAACAGGAGTCACATTTGGTGTAGATGGTTCAGCACGAACGTTCTGCAAAGACTGCTTCAATATCTTACAAAAATTTGAAATTTCCATAAATCACAAAATATCGAGTAAACTTCAAATATTGAAAGAACATAAGATCGTTGAGAGTTCCAAGTTCATTAGTACCTGAGCTCTTCCAAGTGAAAATGTTGGAATCAGGACCTTTCCTCTCGCAATAGAGTCATGAACTAACTTTTTAAAGGGACACATATATGTAAAGTAGGATACTGAAACACTTAAAGGTACAAACATGGAGTAAAGCATCAATTACATATAAAATGCAAAACACATCCTACAATTGTTCATGCAAGATAAAAATAATTCTGAAATCATAGGCCATTGATTGCTCTCATTCCCAGCAACGATGCAATGCTTCTAGAAACAGGAAAAGATTTCAGTAATATCTCACTTGTCAGAGAGATTCATTCTTCTCAGAGATACGGGTTGGAAGGCTGCACAAAATCCAGAGGCAATGTCAGATAAACAGTAGCAAAACAGATGGTTGCCAGCCATGGCAATTAAGTCCAGGCTTCAAGTGGAGCATGTAGTTGCATGGTACTCTAAAAACAGCTGATAAAAAGGGACATACAGGTCTCCTACTCCCACTACTTTCTCAATGCTCTAATTTTGAGCTCAACCAGCAAAATCGCAAAAGTGTTATTAGGTAAGAGCATGTTTTAGAAGCTTCAACTCTGTGGGTGAGAAGAATGGAGGAAATGTCCAGTAAGCAAGCAGACTTGGAGGGCACCAACAATGAAAAAGGGAGGGAACGACTTACGGATCAGCTGAGAAACAAACCAAGAAGACAACAATCTGATTTGCATCAAAGGCAAATTCTACTTTTCTCACCATTTCATAATCTTTCTCGTCTCCTGCATAATCATTCAAATCAATCCAATGAGTTAGTATTAAGCTTTAGTAAGTTGCTGACATATATAATAACCAGGAACAAAATTGTTTTAAACGGGCATGAGTCTTATAAGCAAACTAACAATTAAATAATTAAGGTTGAACACACAGAACAATGATAACTGTTTGTGTTGAGATATTTGTTGTGCAACACGGGTCAGTTTAGTAATGCCAAACCATTTTTTTTCTGAGACGAGTAACGAACACAGAATAAATTATCTACCTCAAAAGGATATGAAGCAAGGGAAACCCAAAACTCGAGCCTGACCTTCAATCCCAAACATAAGACTTCGCTGCAAATTCCCCAAACAAAAACCAAGTGTAAACCTCAAATTAACCGTATTAAACTTCGAATAGGGTGGCAAGGATGATGCTTCTCACCATTTTCCAGCTTCTCAGTTGAACTCAAGAAATGCAGAAGATGTTGATCTAAAGACATCTGAAATTCTCTTACGCAACGAAGTACTGATTAAACTCCGTTCAAGTCCCCAGCTACTTCTCTTTTTATCTTCCTACCCGATCCCAACCCTAATCTCTAAAGTTGAGCTTCTTCTTCCCTAGTTCCATTCTGCCTGGAGACAATCGAGCCTTCCAATCGCAAAACTCTCACACTCTGCCTTCCCTTTCCGAGCTACAGGCAACATTCACAGAGGCAAGCAATTCGTTGGTAAATGGAGAGGAAACTACCAAAGAACAGAATCCCAAAAATCAGAACACACATTGTCAAATCGAGCAAAGATCCGAACTTGTAACATAACCCATCTCAATTCTACGACTAAAAAGGATGGAGAAAGCAAAGAGAAAATTCACTCGCCGTTGTTTTCACCAGCCACCAGCGGGTCCGCCTCTTCATCCAAGGTAAGGCCCCTCCTCTCCGGCCATGGTTCCTTTGCATCTCTCGCTTTCCTCCAGCGAGTCATTCTTGTCGACTCTTTCAGCATACCAGTTTCGGTGAAGACGAATCGATGGATGAGGAGAGGGAACACACCAATTCATCTGGCAAAAATGCGGAGAACTCCAAGAACGCATCATGACGCCAAGGACTTCCAACAATCCATGTATGCATGAGACGCAATTTGAGGGAGGGAGCTTGGTCTGTCCATTTCAATTTGGAGAGGACGGCTTAGCCATGGTGCGAAGGTATAGAAAAGAGGTGAGAACGGATGAGAGAGCTGGGTGGAGAAGAGGGTTTGGAAATGGGGAGTACATAGAGAAAGGGTTTCAAAATGAGTTGCAGCCAAAACCGAGACGGTGGAGGCAGAGAAGAAAAGCGTTCTCTCCTTCCATAGGAATAAGGCTACTGGCGAGGACTGTAGAAAACATGGGCGGTGGAGTATGGAAGCAACCACAAGGAACCGTCAAATCGGCGAGGTATCACAGAGTGATGAGATGACAGGAGATGATGTGCGGCAGCGGATTTCAGAGAGTGGGGGTGAAGGGAAGGGATTGTGAGAGGGTACGAAAGCATGGACGCCTGATAGACCGATAATTATACATGTTTTTACCCCTATTCTGAGGCCGTTTGTGACGAGGAATCTCGTGTTTTAAGCCGATTTCACGCTAGGTTGTGTGTTTATGTCATATTTCAGGTCCCGGCGTTGGAATCGAGGCGGAGAAACGAGTTCTGGGTCGAAAGGAGCAAAGTTGGGACGAATAGGGCTGAAGGAGGAAAATACCCGGTCGGTTGGCCAAATACCCGACCGGGTATTAACCACTTTTGGGCGCCCGAGAAGCAGAGAGGGGCCCGGGCAAAGCAGTTAAATCCCCGGTCGGGGATTTTGGTGTTGGACCGGGGATTTCCCCCTTTAGTGAAACGGTGCGCTGCAGAGATACCCGGTCGAAACCCAAAATACCCGACCGGGTATTTTGACCGGGTATCGCGACCAGGCAGCTGATTTAAGGAAGAAGAAGGTCAACATTGAGGGGTTCCGAGTTTTTGAGAGAGAAACCGATACCTAGAGAGAGAAAGCGTCGAACCAGAGTTCTCAAGCGCCATAGATCGATCTTCAACACCATTGGAGCCCGTCTTGAGCTTGGAGAAGTGCGATTAAACGTCCAGAAGCAGGAATCCAACTTCACAGTATGATTTCCGTGTCTGAATCTGCTTTTGCTTCTTTCTCTATGGAGTAGTTTCCCCATTCATCTGGGTATGGAGAACCCTAGATTTGTATGTTAGGTCTGATTGTATGAACCCAAGTACAGTGTTTGTGAATTGATTATATTCGATTGAGGTTTGAATGATTGAATGACTTGAATCCTGATCAAATTCCTGTTGTTTCTGCTTTGACCTGGAATGAGAATATCGGCCTAGGTTGATAGAGTACCCTTAATCGAATGTGGCGAATTGGTGACTTTAGTCGAGGAGCCAATTCGCTATTCTGTACCGAAGTCAATTCGGTAGTGGAGGTTTGGTTCATTAGGGCCTCAATCTGTTTACTCCGGTGGAGGTTAGTCGCCCGCTAGAGACTCAGATTGAGAGGGTCTGGAGACCTTTAGTCGAGACTTCAGGCTAATTGAGAACCTTCCGCAGTATAACTTTCATGAAAACTGAACTTGGTAAAATGCAATCCGACTTAACTGCAGTATAGGGGGAAACCATATCCGGGTGACCTCTCTTGACTTGACAACAAACCGTTTACTTGCTTTCTGTTTTGTTTGCTTGAGTTTCACTAAAAGTTCACCGCTAAATAACAAGAATTCACCGAGTAGTCATCATATCTAGGACCCGGGTTGACATTAAAACCCGACCCGCTATACTACGCTTTAGGAAGTGGTTATACTTGGCCATTTTCTAGGGTGACAGTAGGAGTGAGTCAACGCCGGAAGGGTGAAGGCCATCTCGGTGGAGGACGGGCAAAATTGGCGAAGTCGGGGAAGTTCTCTTCAGCCCGTTCAGAAGATGCCAAAATATGATACAGTAAATAGCGGTTTTGGCAATAAAGCGTACCCACTCTTTATGTTTTAAAGAATAATGAAAGGATAGTAGTGATGCTGTAAGTGCTTATTTCTAAATATGAAGTACATCTTATTTCCATCCATTTGAACTTTCGAGAGAACCCTCGACAAGAGAAGAGCGGGTACAGTAATTACAGCAAGCAATGAGCTGGAAATAGAATAATTACCATGATAACGAAGGTTAACTCTGTCAGGGGAACTCTAATGGCAGCAACCATATTGAACAAAATATTAAACAGAAGCTGTTTTAGTTGCAACGTGGAAAATAAAATCTCTATCTGTCAAGTTTTACAACCCTTCACATATCATCACTTAACTACACCCATTTGGGAAACGAGTTCCTCCGTCTCTGGCGATGGATTGCCGCCACCAGCATTCTCTTCTCTTCTGATCTTCAATCATCTCTTGCCATTACCAGTGGCTCGACTGGCGACGAAGTTCCTGAGAGAAGGCGACTGGGTAAGACCGTCGGGCGCGATCGTGGTGTTCTGGGTTCCATTCTTAATCTGCATTCTTCTCCTGGCCATGTAGCCTCTGATCCAGGGTGTCACATCCTCGCTGATCTTGATCATGACGAAGAAGATGATGCGGTAGATCACTATCATGCTGAAAATCACGCTGAGGTCAATCCACTTGGACCTGCGGATGTTGATCTGGAAGATGTTCTCCAGGATGTACTCCCCTGGGATCTTGGGGAGATCCGGGCTTTGGTTGTTGAACAGCAGCCCGTTCAGGTCATTCTGGTATTGCCCCTGAAAGATGTTCGACGAAATGTCCCAACGGGTTAAGTTAAAACTCTGTTTCAGTTTGAATCAAAGGAAGAACCAATCGAGGTTTCTGGTGTCGAGAGTTTCAATTCACCTGAAGAGCCCAGAAGTGGAAGCTGATGTATGACATGGGGTAACGCCAGACGGGCTTCGGAATGTCATTTGGCAGCCTGAAGTAGCCCGAGACCAACATGAAGATGCCCTGAAAAATGTTTCCATCAACCAACCCAGGATTGTTATGGATTAAGCTTCATTTGGGGAAATTAAGAGAACGACAGGGGAAGAAGAAGGGTGGGAGAACCTGAATTCCAGCTCCAATGATGATACCCATGAGGAAGTTGGGGACAATACTGGCGATGGCCATCATCAAGCTCTCAACAACCGTGACACTTGCGTAGAGGCAGAGCACGAAGAAGAGGTAATGGGTGAAACCCGGGTGGAGCCTGACCATGAAGTAGCAGATTGTTCCGGAGAGGAAGGTGATGGTGATGAGGAACGGCATCGCCGAGAGTGTGTTGCTGATCACAAATGCTGTCACTCCGTAGTGGCCATTCAGCCTCTCTCTTTGGAAAACCTGAAGCAGGGTTCCCAAGGAAATCAAGCATCAGAAAATCAGAATCGGTCCAATTTCTGCGAAGAACACTAATAAAGTTGTTGCGGAATTGTTTTAACCTTCATGTCTTCCACGAAAGATGGGAAGCCTCCAATGGACATGAACGTGACGAAACCGAAGACGAATGAAGCACAGGAGCCTCTTGCCTGGGTTCAGAAACAGAGAGAGTGTAAACTTAAGAGGCAGAGATCACAGAATGTTCAACGAAATCTCGAAAGTAACGAACTTTCTTTCTTTCTTCTTAATTACCAGGATTGAGTTGTAGCTAGTGCCGACATTGAAGTATATGGTTCCGATGCAAATGGTGACCACGATGTAGATGACGAGCCTGAGCCAGTAGTAACCGAAATCCCTTGACATGTTGACGAAGGAGCGCTTGGTCAGAGTGAAAGCCTGCATCGGGAAACTAGCCTGGCTCCCTCCTGCATCAAGCACCGTCCCTTTCTGCACACACCAGAAAACGAAATTCAGTTCAAATGGCTCTAATCTTACATCGAAATATCGTAATTGACGGTCGTTCCACTATATTCATCAGGAACAGAGAGCACTTACGACTTTGGAGATCTCATCCACCTTCTGCCTTGCAGCATAACAATACTGAGAAGTTCGGTAGTAATCAACCAAAGTACGGATCGCTTCAGCTGTGGTGATCTTATCCAGAGGATCCTCCGATGCATCAAACTGATAAACACACCAAAGGGAGGGAGGAATAAGAAATTCAATCAAACTGGTTTCCATTGGGGGGAAGGTAAGAAACGAGAGTGAAGAAAGGCAGGGTACCCGCAGTTTCATGGATCCTTTGAGAGTGGCCTTCACTTTGTCGAAGTCGGCATTGACGCATCGGAGGAAATGATCAGATGGGTTTCTCAAAGCAGGGCAGGGGAATCCGGCTTGCGCAAAGAACTGTTCGATAAGAAAAATTATCTTGAGATTGCAGAGATGGAGAAGGAGAAAACACAGAAAAGTAAAGAATCCATAGCGTGAACTGAAACCTCGTAGGCATCTGAAGCCTGGCCGAAATACACCGTTTTGCCACCAGAGAGAAGGTAAAGTCGATCAAAGAGCTCAAAAACTTCACTGCTCGGCTGGTGGATGGATGCAATCACAGTTCTCCCGTCCCTCGACAGTCCACGCAGCGTCTGCGTCACAAAGAACGCCGAAGCACTGCCCAAAGAAACACACCCACAAAATTGATCATCCATTTCCGTAAAAGAAATCAGCTTTCACAGGTTCGTGGGCTAAGATAAGATACTCGAATGTGTAAAAGGAAGAAAAGGGAATAAACCTGTCAAGCCCGCTGGTGGGTTCGTCGAGGAAGAGCAATCTGGGTCGCATCAGGATTTCGAGGGCAATGCTGACTCGACGCTTCTCGCCGCCGCTGATCCCCCGGAGATGCCAGTTCCCAATCACCGTATCAGCACAGTCCTGCAAGCCCATCTCCACAATGGTGCTCTCAATCAGCGCCCTTTTCTCCGACCACGGCATCTTGTCCGGCAGGCGCAGCCTGGCCGAGTAAGATATCGTCTCCCTCACCGTCAGCGTCCCAATCAGGTTGTCGTCTTGCGTCACATACGCCTGTGACAAAAACAGTAAGTGTCCGAAAAACAGAGAGGTATAGTTCCTAACCCAAAATTAAAAAATAAAAAACAAGACTTTACGGCGGTTCCGAAAGAGAGCTTGGTTTTGCGGCCGTTGAGAAGGATGGAGCCGGAGAGAAAAGCGTTCGCCGCCAGGCGGCTAGACAGAGCATCGAGCAGAGTGGATTTGCCGGAGCCAGAGGGACCCATCAGCGCGGTGAGGCTGCCAGGCTCCGCATAGCCGGTGAGTCCTTCGAGGACATTCTGAGTCTCGCCGTTGCCAAGGGTGACCATCACCGTCAGATCCTTCCACGTCAGCCTGGCCGAGACGTCGCCGACGAACTCCGTGTTGGTCCGTTCCCGCCACAGCGTCTCGCTCAGGGGGCTCAGCCCGCCGACCACCATCCCGTTCCCCGCCGGTTTGCTCGCCTCTATCTCCATCATCACCGTCGCCGCCGCCGCCGTTGCAGAGGGATCAGAGGATGAGTTCCTCATATCTTAGGGAGGAATTACGACTACTTATATACCAGAAAGAAGAGAAAGATGAGAGAAATGGGATTGGCGTGTTAATGAGTGGTTGGGTGGGGGAGAAGGCGGTTCATATGAGGAACCAGTAACTAAATTAGGTTTGAATGAAGTAAGCGTGTCTTCCTCTCCTCAATGTTTCATATGGATGGTGCCTTTGGCTAAGCCTCTTTTTGGGTTTGACGATGGAGACCGGGTGACGCCAAGTAGGAATGTTATGTTTGCTTTCAGCTTCCCAAAACTGTGGCTTTGCTCTGTTTCTTCTTCTTTCCCTGAGCAGTATGAAAATGATCAGTTGGGGAGATAAGAGGGAAGGGAAGGCGGATGGCTGGATGGCGATCTGATGGAGACCACTACTGCTAATTAGTTCGTTGGTATGGGGAGGGGAAGGGAATTAAATGGGAGGGTTTGGGTAGTTGTTGGGAAGGAAGGGGCATTAAATACTTGGACCGACCTTCATTCATTAAGTTGTTCGTGCCCTACTTTCATCTTCTCCAGTTGGGTAGATAAGAGGGAAGGGAAGGGAAGGCGGATGGATGGCTGGATGGTGATCTGATGGAGACCGCTACTGCTAAATGCTAATTAGTTCTTTGGTATGGGGAGGGGAATTAAATGTAGGGTTTGGGTCAAGTTGTTCCGCGGGGTGACCCGGACCTGGTTGAGCTAGTGGGTCAAGGGTTAATGGGTCATCCGTTGTAGTTCGTTTTAGCTCGGAAATATGAATTATCCTGATAAATTATACCAAATTTCATCTAACATATGAGTAATAACAAATAACATTACACCAAAGTAACATGTCGTACTTAGATCCAACATATAGTAAAAATTCACACACACTTATATAACATCAATATTCAAATGTTTAACTAAAGATTCCAAAGATTGAGTTAGACGAAAAGAAAAATTGGAAAATAGGCGCATTTCTCAAACCAAAGAAAAAAATGACACAATTTGACCTCTAATCCGATACCTTGTAGCGGTCGACCCGACGGGTGCGTGTGACCCATTTTTCTCATCGAGTCAGAGTTAAAGTGGATCGACCCGTGGGTCGACCCACGGGTTGACAACCTTGGTTTGGGTAGTTGTTGCCTGTTGGAGGAAAGGGGCATTTAATACTTGGACCGACCCTCAGCCTCATTCATTAAGTCGTTCGTGCCCTACTTTCATCTTCTCTTTTATCCTCTCCCTGCCTTGTGGGCGAGCTAATGGGCTATGGCAACTTGGCAATGTGAATGGTCTCCATTGACAATTGTTTGGTTTCTAGTGTTTTACTTTTTATGGGCAAAGTATAAGTGGATGGTCAAATCTTTAATTTGCATGATAGATATACCAAAGCGTTTTAATATTACATAAATTGTTAGAAATGTATTCTTTTCTTCATTTTTATATTTAAAAATAATTTTATACCACGTCGATTAATTACAAAGAAAAATAATTAATGTTTTTAGAAGACCAGCTCAACTTTAAGGATTAAATTATTAAAATAGGGCCTTAAGGGGTTGGATTTTTGTGCGTAACACCCCTGTTGCTAGCCTAAGTGACTGACAGCCCGTCATCATCATGACCTAGGTGGCCAGCCAGTCCCAACAGGCTAGATGATAAGACGTATGTAACTAGCCCGTGAGTATGAAATTGAGATTCCCAGAAACTAAGTATGGAATCCTGATGGTTTGTCGGCAAAGCGGCAAGTACCAAATCGACAAGACAAGTTTGGTCACAAGTTGATAGAGCCCCAAGCTGGCAGGGTGACGAGGATTCAAGTTGATTACACATACTTGGTGACAGACGACTGGGTACCAACCCGATGAGATGGAGGTGATAAAGTGGCCAGTTGACAGGGTACCATGCAGATAGGGTCACAACTTGATGAGGCTCCAAAACTAAGTAGGAAGATCAAGTAGAAAAGATAGGCTTGGTGTCTAGTGGGCATGGTACCGAACCCTACAAGTGGAGACTTGTTAGGCAAGGTACCAGCAAGACAAGACAGACTTGTCAACAAGCCGACAAGACGGGTTTGGTGGCAAGCTAGCAGGATACTAAGTCGACAAGGTAATAGGGTATCAAACAAGCTGACAGGGTACCAACCCGACATGATGGAACAATACCATGAGACTTAAAAAAGCATGGAGATCAAGTCGGCAAGATGGACTTTGGTGGCCACAACAAGGTACCACCCCGATGAGACAAAGGTGACAAGGTTGGTAGCTGATAGGGTATGAAGTCGACAAGACTAGCTTAGTTGCAAGAATGCCCTGGTAGCAAGTTGGTAGGGCGGCAAGGTAACAACTTGATTAGCCTAAAATTTTTATGGAGATCAAGTTGTCATTATGGACATAATTGGTGACCACATGACAAGGTACCAAACCGGTAGGGCGGCACTGTACTAGTTTGATGAGGCTGCAAAACAAATAACCCTATAGAAAAACAAATAAAAGAAAAACACGAAAAAAAATTATATAACGTTGAACCTGCACGGCTCGGCGGTGGCCCGTATTCGTCCCACCCTCAAGAAGAAGGCAAAAGGAGGAGAAAAAAGGGGAAGGGGCGAGTGGGATTGAGCCAAAATGTAATCTTTTTCCTTCTTTCCCACCCACACCGTGGGTAGTCTTATGTACATTCATAATGGCCTTAGCTATAGCAAGAAATGATCTTCCTAGACCAAGAAGAACTTCTATATCCTATTTAATATCTAAGATGATGAAATCACCGGCATATACGAATTTATCTACCTTAACTAGCAAGTCTTCTACTATACCCTTCAAGCACACAATCTACCTTAACTAGCAAGTCTTTCTACTATACCCTTCAAGCACACAATCGATCTAGTAGCTCGTTGAATTTCCATCCTTGTGCACACAATCTACCTTAACTAGCAAGTCTTTCTACTATACCCTTCAAGCACACAATTGATGATATGATCCCAAATGGCCCATCATTCACGTCACAATTACTTGACAAAGAAGCTATCGAAGTTGGGAAGAAGATAGGCAGAATTTGGCTAAGTCAAAATCCATGTTCAGGGTACATACTTTGGAGGCATGGTTCTCTCAATTGGCTTGGTGGAAATTCAATTTTAAGGGTTTGTTTTACAGATAAAGTTACCATGTTTCCAATGGTATGCTTTGTGGATCCATATAATGTCATTAAGGTTGTTTTCCAAGGCCTCAAAGTTGCTACCTCAAAACTGGAAAACTGCCAGAAAATGGCTAAGGCAGAAAACTGTTTTGTGAAGCCTACTTTGGAGCTCAATTCAAGGAGCATGGATGGGATTCAAGTCAAAGGCTTCCACAACATGAAACTAGGTATGTTTTTGAACAAAGGGAAGGAATTGGATGAAGGATTGGAGTTCGGGAAGGCCTCGAACAAAAGGCACGAAGTTAGTACGAAAGCTGCCTTTTGACTGTTTTGCGGGCAGATTACTTGTGCGCAAAGAAAGGAAGTTTATGGCCGAATTTTGAGTCCTTTTTAGAGTTTGTTTTTATCTTAATTGTTTCCTTGTTCATCTAGATTTGTATTAGGTTTTATTGGCTATAAATAGCCCTCCATTTACGTTGTAAAAAAAGAAGACTTTGATTAATCGAAAAACAAACCCTTTGGTTTTGTGCAAGTTGCGACTTGTTTGAGTTTGGTGGATTCCAAGCTTGTGAGCTTTGTATCGATTGAATATTCTCTTCAATCGTGGTCGAGCAGCTACCCTTTTATACCATACGAGCTTTCCCCAGGTGTGGAATTGTCCGTTGGTTCCGTTTTATCCCAAGTTCGTATTAAGAGCGCTTCGTTCTTGATTTGAGCTCAATCGATTCTTCGATTGAGTCGTTGCTGCGTTATTTTGATAAAAATACACCCTCTAGGGTCTAGTAGCTAGTTGAATTTCCATCTTTGTGACTAGTTGAATTTCCATCTTTGTGAGGATGATTCACCTAACCCTAGCCTATTGAACTTTCGATAATGCGTCTTTGCTTGTGATGCAAGGTATAATAACACTCATAGTAAAACTACTTCTCTGGGACTTCTCAATATGCAAATTGCCTGTGCCTACAATGCAAGATATAGTTAAACTAACTCCTTGTGTTTCTCCGGGAGCACGAAGCATTCCTTGACCATGGAGACTTCCTGTCAAGCTGTCACCACCTGGTTTGGTTTCTAGATTAGTGTTTGCTATGGTGCCCAAAAACGCCATGCCTATTCTTGTAAATCTTATATAACTCATTCGCTTTTATCAAGGGGAACAAAGATGACACAAATTTTATTTCCATCACAGGACACTATGAAGGGTTCAACAAAGACACATGGCATTGACAATGAACAGAACACTTAAGAAAAACCAAGTCTCAGTCCCCGGTAAAAAGAAAAACAAAAACAAACACAAGGTGCAGATAAGCGTGCTGCTTTACAACTCTTTGAGATCCACTCAGCAATGGCAGTAAGCTTTAGTAGTCTTCAGGAGCCAAAGGCTGATGATGGGTATGAAGCGGCGGCTCGGTAGGGATTATCATGTACTCGTAGATGATCGCCGCCAACCCTCCACCGAGGAAAGGACCCAGCCAGTAGATCCAATGGTTCTTCCATCTCCATCCCACCAACGACGGCCCGAACGCCCTCGCCGGATTCATTGCCGCGCCATCGAACGGGCCACCGACCAAGATGTTCGCCCCGACTATGAGCCCAATCGCTAGTGGCGCCATGATCCCCAAACTCCCTCTCTTGGGATCGATGGCCGTGGCGTAGACCACGTACACCAGCCCGAACGTCAGCACAATCTCCAGTATCAGCCCGTTCCCCTCGCCCACCCCGGATGTCACATAGAACCCAACCGGCCTCTGCGCAAAAGAGATACAATCACAAAAATTATATTACGGAATGTTCGAAATGGTACCCCAAATCAGAATCAGAACGTGTACTCCGCCCAAGTACGTTTAACTTCGTGACCAACAGGGTTTAAGTATGAAATGGTACCATGCCGTTTGTGACGAGACGGAGCAGGAGAGAGGCGATGATGGAACCGAGGATCTGCGCAATCCAGTAGTAGATTGCGCGAACAACCGAGATCCTCCCTCCAACAAGGGCCGCAAAGGTGACAGCTGGATTGACGTGTCCACCGGAGACGTTGATGCTAGCTGCCACCGCGGCGAACAGTGCCAGAGCATGCGCCAGGGCGATCATCACCAGGCCGGAAGCCGGCGGCCCTGTTTCCTTGTACAGCTTGTCTGATGCACCAAAACACATGCTCTCCGATTATACCAAACCAGAAAATTGAGAAACACAAAAGCAAAAAAAAAAACCCAACGAATGTTAAGATGAAAACTGTACCAAGAGCAAGAACAGAGCCTTCCCCTGCAAACACAAAGATGAAAGTGGAGACAAGCTCGGCCAGAGTGGCTCTCATTGAATCAGGATGGGTGGCCTCGTCCGCCCTCCCGAACGCGTATCTTCGAGGCATGATCTCTGATTTCCCCCCTAAAATTAAGCAGTCAAATGGGTTTGAAGCATCAACCAACTAAGAATGTAGAGAATTCGATGGATTAATAGAGGTAGATGAATGGAAGCAGCAGAGGAGGCGGAAGAGAGAGAGAGAGAGAGAGGGCGGTTGCATGGATGAGAAGTGGAAGTGTTATAGATGAAGATTGGGAAGAGACGGTTTGGAGCCATGGTGGACAGCTGTTGGATTCTTATGCATGCTGCTCGCCACGTAGAAGAACTAGCATTCCAACTGGACTGGTTTTTTCCTCCTTTGTTTCGTCCCTATCCCTTTTCGTTGCTTCTCTGTTAATCCATTTGACACAACAGTCAAAAGGAAAAAGCAAAGGCAAACTCTGTGTTCTGGTTTGTTCGCCGCATACCGGAGCAAATTTAACCTCTTCTGCATTTAGTGATCTTGCGACGAATTCTGTTCCCCTGTTGCAATTGAAGAACTCAGCGATCTTAAAAGGTTGCATTTGTTATTTGAGCTACAGAATTCAGAATAAACGCATAAGAAAAAAAAAAAAAAAAAGAAGGTTAATCGTCCTTCTACAGTCGATCAAATGGTTGACCTTGCTCTTGTAAGATTTGGAGCATGATTACGGCATTGAAAAGGTTTATGATTCTTGTTCGCAGTTTTGGCCTAGTTAATGTGAACATATTCATATTGTCATATACTCTGATTTAATACAAAACATATCACATATTGTCACTACCCATAAATAAATGTTTATCAAACTCCAACTACATTTTACTTAATTTTCTTACCAAATCGCCATGAGCATTGTTTATTAGGAAAAAAAGTTTATGATAAAAACTAAAAGATGTCTGATGTGAATAATCACAAGTTACAACAGAAAATGCTTATTATGAAAAAAATTGCAGGCAACAGTACCCCATGGTCTAAACTCATAGGAAAAGCCTTTGTCTTATACAGGGATTGTTAAGCCTCCAAGCATTTTAACTTTAATTCTTTATTCAATAAACATGGCTCTTTCTAAGTTTCTCTCTACAACTCTCTCTAGATTTACACAAACCATCTCCTACATCAATACTAACTCTAACACAGTAAAAAAATTTAAAAAACATTTCAATGTTACTATCAATTAAAAATTTTATTTTAATTTTCATTAACTATAGGGCCATTACTCGAAGAGGCCACATATTTTGCATAAAATTCTCGTCTTTTATCCCTTTTCTTTCATTTTCAATTGGACACATATTTTCGTCATTTCTCTTTTTTTCATTTCTTCTAATAATTTCCGTAATCATCTTTTTATTATTTATTATTTAATTGTTTTGTTATCCTGTAATCGATACCTTTGTTTGAATTTTAAGCATATTTCGGCAATGAGTTTTTCATTCTCCTATGTTACTAGCTTTTACCCGACCCGTTGGTCGGATCAATTTCATTCTATTTCGTATAATTTATTTTATCAATATTTATGATTTACTTGATTTGGGATCTTTAATTTTATATGATTCACGAAAAATATTTGTGGTTTTAAGAGTTGACAATGACGTAAAAGGATAGTCCAAGCTATTATATTGACCAAAATCTCAAATATTTGAAGTATTTATTTGGAATTTTATTAAATAAAACACTTGTTGATTCAAATATACAATCGTCTGTCGTGAAAGTGGGATTTTATGAAAAAAAGATCCATGACTTCATAAAGAAAGAAAATCAATTTGATATTCAATAACAAATGTGAACATCGTTTGGATCATATATTTCAGTTATGTATTTGGTATCTATATTCAACACATGCGAGATTTGTCTAACTCCTAAATTTGGAAGAGGTGTTAAAACTCTATTCAACTCAAAGGTCAAGGATGAAAAGTTTTGCTATCGAATTTGAAATTTGTTGGTCCCCATTAATTTGGAATAAGTGACATCCATAAATTAGATTTGTAAATCGAGCATTCAAAGAGACCGATGGGAAAGACATAAAAGTAAAGAAAACAGTAAAACCATCCAAACAACAAACCTGTGAGGAATTATCATGGTGCCATATTAGCCAACATACAATACATTATTAGTAGTTGATTATCAACATGCCATCTTCAAGATTCTCTGGCAATCTCATGGTTTATTGATTAAAACGCGATTCCCAATATGAGAAATCTGTATGAGACTTGGTCACAATTATCTTTTCGCCTATGTTGGTCCTTGCAATTAACAACCCATAACCAAATGAGCTAGCATGTGGCATAGTTATAAGGTATATGCACAAATATGAGTTATTAAATGTCCAACGGATCAGGAAGGAAACATTAATAACCCACTTAGCAATCATCCATATCAGCACAAAACATAGTAATCGAAGTAGCTGTTGTTTTAAGAATATGTTATCACCAACATAAACAATGTCGTGTGAGAATGAGGATGCATGGTAAGCTATTTCCGTACTATTATCTGATGTTGCATTGAAAACAAATTGTCTTGTCCCCCATCCATCTTGTAATGAAATCCTAGCCCGAGTCATCTACTAAAACAACGGCTTTCACCATCAACAACAACTACATGAAGAAAAGAAAGGGGGCTTCAAGTAATTAGTATATGCTAGCATTAGGAATGTTTAAACTTTCACTAATTGTTCTTGCTTCTAATTTTAAAAAATATAGCAGCGTTACCAAAGAATGCATTAGCAAAATATGACGGGGAACCAATCAAGAGCACACACAACAATTCATGATCTCAAAACGACAACTTAACCAAGAACCCCACCCAGTGAAGACGAATTGCAAAATATTTTAACACATACATATATGCAAAGCGATTATCCTCTAATTGATTCATTTTATAGTTATTATTTCCTTCCCTTCATTTATGTCATTATCTAGATGATTTCATATTTTTATTATTTGGGTACTTTTTAATTCTCAAATACTGATTCAATTCAAAGAGCACTTTAGCTAATGCACTACATTTATAGCCTTAACACCCTTTACTTCTTGGGAACTCCGTTTAGATAATATCACACAATAAGTACTTGCTATCAAAACTATGCATGTGGCTTAATAAACCCCTCGATGCAACCCCTTAACTTACGTGACTAAAGAAGCAACAAATGACAGTCATATTTCTTAATCCCAGAAGACATTCGCTACTCACATATTAGATGTCTACCGTAGATAAATGAAATTTACTTCGTAGTGTCAGCAATTTGATGGTATTCAACCTTAAACAAAAAGTGATAGCGAAAGCAGTGGCTTTACTATTTTTTAGACATCAGATGCAACAACTCCTTCCCCTCCCTTTGAGGACCATCACAACATAGATCTATGTTCCTACAAATTCCACACCTATACTAAAACTTCAGACCCATGACAATAAAGATCTGTAGGAATTTTTGCATCCAAACAACATGTAACTTTAGACATACCAGAACATAATTTTGTGTTAAAAGAGTTTAAGTATCATTTGACTCAAAGGCTAAATGAAATTTGCAAGTGAATGCCCCCAAAAGGAACTTTTTTTTTTTTTTTTTTTTTACATAGACAGTAGTCAGGTAAATCCCTGACCAAAATATAGTCAAAGAACAGAAAATAACACCGTGCGGCAGTCGACAAATAGTCGAACTACCGATGAAAGGGCCTGATATGCCACAAAATGGGCAGCCCTATGAGCAGCTGTACCTGCAAAATGAACAAACACATAGCCACAAACGGCCGAATATCTATAAATATTGAAAACAACTATGCCAAAATCATTGCTCCTATAACCTCAAGCAAAACGCTTCCTCGTCAAGATTATCCAACCGGCCATTAGAGTTGCCAAACATGACATTCATCGGCCCTCCAAACGACTCCGTCCAAAAGCCCGGATGAGCAGTGTACCCGGAATGCCAACCGAAGCCGCACCCTTTCCGTAGAAAGCCATAGAGCTCCATAAGCAGTTAGAAGTGACCTGCAAAACAAGAAAACAAATAGGCAATCCAAATGGATCTCAGAGCTGCCGGTTGGACATCCTCATCAGCAAAACAGTACGAAATGAATGAGAAAGGAGGACTCCATCGTGGAGTAACATTGATAGGCTCCACAACGGAGAGGGCCATCACCGGCAAAGCACGATGTCAACCATTATGAGTCAATACGGACTCTGCAACCCACTTACAAAGATGGGACTAATATTTTCTTTTCTAGAATAAAATTTTTAAAAAGATTTCATAGTTAAAAGAAAATAAAACGGATAAGCTTTGGAAAGAATAATAAAAAAATTAATTAAGAAGGAAAATTATAAAAGAAATTAAATAAATAATAGTAAAAATAAAAATGAGAGAGCACTTATCCGGCGTAACCGCCACTGTCCCGGAATCGTAACCGCCAATGCCAACGGCGACTTTGTCGTCTCCCATCGTCACGAAGCCGTCCTCCTAGCACCGTCGTCGTCGCTGTCCTCGTTCATGGTCGGCGTCTGATCTCCCTTTGTTGGTCGCCAGAGCAAAGGACGGGAGAGGAGAGAGAGGAGTCGCCGCCATCATCGGCCCTATTCTCTCTTATTCGGTGCTCGGTAAACCGTAACCCGGTGGCGGCAATATCTGGGTAGAAGATTCGTCGTCGTTGGAGTTGAGAGACGGAGACGACGACTTTGGCGATGGGGCGTGAAGGGTCGTCGGGGAAGGGCGAGCGGAAGGAGCGAGAGATTCGAAACGGTATAGTCGATCCTTACCCCCCCAAAAGGAACTTGATAATGAATTTAAGAACGAACTAACAAAACAACCAGCAACAACCTTGAACCAATTAATTACCTCAATCCAAGAGTTGAAACACTTGCCCAGCCTCAAAGGGTGATGTAATGGAAATACTGTAGCTCTGGTTTTCCTTGTTGATTCTTGCAATAGAGGCAAAAGGTGGGATTATACAATCAGTTGATAGAAGAAGATGATTTGGAAACTATAGTCTGCCATCAAAGACAAATTATCAAGCATTTCAGTGTTCTTTTTCTTAACTTTTTGGGATCATCATTTTAGAAATACTAAATGTGTTGTGTAAGAACTTACAGAAGAAGCAGCAGCTGAAAAGAACATAGGCTAGAATCACACAAAAACCTTGGGTTAAGGCATCTATGAACATTGACTCAATCAATAATGCTCAGTATCTCAAAATCATTAACCCCAATTGGAAGCTCGCTACTGATTCCTTTAGGCCAACTCGAATCAAAACAGTCTCATCCTAATGGAATGGATTATAATACACTACCATAAAAACAAAATATCTAAGAAAAATGCATCACTCATCATTATGTTCTGCAGAAGGCATGTCTTGTTTATGGTCGCTTTATTTTGACAGAACTGATGACGATGTAATCTTCCCTTCCGGATGCACTCTTCCCTGAACACCAATACAAACAATTAGCATAGCACATGACTTTAGTTCCTAGCACACCTTGTTGATTAAGAAGGTGACTACTCTTACATGTTAGTTGTCGTTTATGAAATGACCACATCAATGTACCCAGCCACTGCATAAGAACTCGGATAATAAGGCCATTTCTATGTGATAATGCATATCGTGCAGGTAAACATAATAGCAACGTAAGAACTCAATAATTCGAAAGCTATTTGAGTTACAAACCGCGAGGTCGGGAAGATATAAAATGGAGCCAAACACATCCAAACCACCAGTGATGGCAAGCACTTGATTAATAAGTTGAACTCGGCAAGTGAAAGCTTCCTAATATGCTATTTGGAAGGTAAATACCCAAAACTGGCATAAGCTCATTAACCTGCGAATAAATCACAATAAATTAAACCAAAAAAATAAGAAAGCAGAAGCAAAGAGAGAAGGTCACCACCATGTCGATTTCGTTATTCCTTCACAATCGTAATAGAGTTCTTCACCTTTTAGATTTTGTGCGTCTTCTTATTCCTCCTTCCACTACCGTTCTCTTTGCCTTCTATGTCTTTGTAAACTGCGACCAGGGGATTTGACCAGGGAAAATTAATTCTCTTTTGTTGCTTCTTCTTCTTCTTCTTCCTCTTAGCCTTTTTTGTATTCATGAAAGTCCTCATATGTTGACCAAACTAAGACTTATCACAAACACCCATTCAAACTGAAAGGAAGTCGCCAAACTTGAACTACCTGGCTTTGCCTTCTTTCTACTCCGCTAACTTAATCATCCTTATTCTCCCCTCTGCAAACCCAACGCTCCTTTTCCACTTTCTCCTTCCATCATCGATTTCCCGTTGTTGTTCCTTCAATCTGAAGGAATGGGCAAAAATGATGAACCAAATCCATGTAGTATAGTAAGGGAAAATCATAACGTAGACCCAAAAATCAACACACTAAGTAAGAAGTCAGAAAGCGAATATTAACGAAAGAGAGCCAGAAACCCACCGCCGCCGCTAACCCATCTCTCGTCTTTTCTCCTTATGCGTATACAAAGCTCGTTTTCTTCTTGTATGGTTCACTCTCAGTAATCATAATTTAGTTTCGTCGTTGTCTCTTCGATCAGAAAAAGAATTTGTGAAGATGATGAACCAAATCTATCAAGTACGGTGGGCTAAACCCAAATTTAGAACTAAAAATCCGGAACAGAAAGGAGACTGAAATGTGATATCAATGAAAGAGAGCGAGAAACCTACCAGTTGCAGCTGGGATCTAAACCAGAGCTCAATTATTAATGCCTTCTTTGGAACTCGGCTCCCCTGGTTTTCCCTGTTTTCCTTGGCTTCGAGGGGCTTGTAGTCGCCGAATTCGCCGAAGACGTGGTCTCCTTCTAAGCTGCGATAAGGACACAGGAGGTACAGGAAGGGTTGACCTATCAATTTAGCTGTGTACAACATGGAAACTCAATTAGATAAAACTAAAGATAAGCGAAGTAAATTATGAAAACAGTAATAGGTAATATGCAGATCAGACTACTAAATCCAATTGCGAATTGAGGAATTGCGGGCTTCCCCGAAACGCATATATATCAGACTAACAAATCTGACAGCGCGAAGCAACAGGGGCAAACAAACAGATAAAAATTACTGACTCCCATCAAATCGTCGATTGGCTGGCAAGGGTTCAACGCAGAACTACCTAATCCGAATTGAGAGAAGCAGTGGGAGCAAACTAACCGAAACAATCTCGCCTCCCCTTCAAATCGGCGGTTGTCTGGAGAATTGTTCATCACTTAACTACCAAATCTGATTGTTCGAATTAGCGGGGTAAACAAATACCACAAATCATGACTCACCTTCGATTCGCCGGTTGGCTGGGGAATTCACCGTCAATTAGCCGCAGGTCTTCCTCGCTCAATCAGGTGTTCGCCGCTCGTTCCAAATTGCAGAATCTCGGCACGGTGAACTCCACATCAGCGGGCCGTCAGTGTCTTCCTCCGCTGAGCAGCAAGCGTCATTCCCTGTTCCCAAAATTGTCCGCTGAGAAATGGATCTCCTGCCGTGCTGCGGG
Source organism: Linum tenue (assembly GCA_946122785.1). NCBI lineage: Eukaryota > Viridiplantae > Streptophyta > Magnoliopsida > Malpighiales > Linaceae > Linum > Linum tenue. The sequence goes on from CAMGYJ010000008.1 coordinate 39,648,534, forward strand.
AAGGAGAAAGCAAAACGTAGAGTCGTAGACAACCCAGGAGAAAATGGAAGATGATTTCAGCCGCAAAAAAAGTAGTGGCAACCGACGGTTTCTTATCTCTCCTGTTAGGTGGGGATTTCTAATTTAATCCCGCGTAACCACCCTGCCACGTCAGACTCCTAAAATCACTCTATGCGCAGGAAAATTTGAATGGGGATTGCAGTTTTACTTTTCAGCTATAAATTATACTGTTGATTTTTTGTCATTTTGAATCATATTTATTGTCATTTTGTGAGTTTTCCGATTATTCAACTAGAAACCGACCAATCACACCTTTTTGGATTATGTGTATATCGACGATGCGCTTTCCATTTTTTAATTCTTATAGATTGAAAATCTATGTGAATTTTTCGACTATTCAACTAGAGGTCGACTGATCACACTTATTTCATCACGTGTGTTTCGGGAGGCATTTTTCATTTTGATAGTCTTTATCGATTGAAAATCTTTATAAGTTTTCCAACTATTCAAATACATATTTTGTTTTTGCACAAAGTCCTATTTCCAAATACGAGACGTTTGACCATCGAACCCAATTTACTCTCATAGCCTCATAGCTTACTGGAGTATTATAACTGGAGTTTGACTCAATAGTTTCAACTTGATCTTATATGTGGTTGAAACACACTTTTTTGAACACACGCTTTATTGAAGATTGTATTGTGTGACTTTCTATTTTTAACACATTCCTTCATATTTACAAAAATACAATCTTAATAACATAACATAAGAACTGAACATCGGTTTCATATTTACAAAAATATAATAAAAAAATAAAATAACATAAGAATTGAACATCTCGAGGTGGGGGTGGGCAATGGGTAACGGGTATTCGGGTATACCCGTACCCGTCCCGTTTTTTGAGGATTACGGGTACCCAATATACCCGTAATATTATTAACAGATGGTACTTGGGATTGTACATTACTACAATGGGTACCCGCGGGTTACCCGCAAATACCCGTTTGGGTAATATGAGTACCCGTTAAACCCGTTCAGTGTACAAATGATGAAACTGAAACACACAAAACCCGTTTCTCAATTGCCTTCCTTCAGGTCAGGCCCAGCCCAGCCTGAACCCTTTCGACGGCCTTTCCCAGTTTCCCTAATTCCCTTGTCAATAGATCACAGACGAGTGAGACTCCTCTCCTCGATCGTCCTCGACAGGCAGGAGCACCGCGCAGCCAGCGCCCAACAGCTCGCCCTGACTCCTCTGACCTCTTCTCAGACTATAGTCTCTTCGATTGTTGCCGCATTCAGAATCTCTGTAGCCCAGCCGTTGATCCACCCAGCTGCGGCAATCAGAATTCTCATCTCGGGACTCAGCTCAACTCTCCAATTGTCGCGACACTCTGGTCATTCCACCCAGCCGTTAGCAGCACTCTGGGCAACTCTTCAATCATCGCAGATGAGGTGCTCGTTTATTTGCTGTTGAATTGATTTATTCTTGTTGGACAAGGTTTATATTTATAATACATGTTGAAAGATAGGTACGGGGTAGCTGTTTATTTTTAATTCCAAGAAGAACACAGTTGAAAGATAATGGATTTGTTGTTTTGCTTGTTATTACATAGATGTTTTGCAGGTTGTAGAATGCAGCAAATAATGCTTGTTAGTTGATATGGTTTTGGTGTTTTGCTTTCCCCTTTAATTTGTTGATAATGAACTCTATTTTGGGAAAAAATCCCACTGTACACATGTTTTTAAAAAAAATTCTCAAAATACACATGTTATGAAAAAAATTCCCAATCTACGCATGTTTGGGCCTTCACCGCGTCTGACAAAGGCGGTGATTGAATCACCGCGTTAGACGAAAACGGTGATTGCATCACCGCCTTAGACAAAAACGGTGATTGCATCACCGCTGTAGAGAAACGCGGTGAATGCATCACCGCGTTAGAGGAAAACGGTGAAGGCCTGGTGAAGGCCTGACCTACGTCAAATCTTTAAAAAAACGTAACTTTTTGCTCGGTTATCCGATCGTGATGAATTTTTTTTTGATTCCGCATAATTTTTCGAAAATCTATGTGGAATCAAAAAAAATTTCACCACGATCGGATAACCGAGCACAAAGTTACGTTTTTTTAAAGATTCGACGCAGGTCAGGCCTTCACCGCGGCCGTCGAACACGGTGAAGCTATCACCGTTTTTGTCTACAGCGGTGATGCAATCACCGTTTTTCTCTAACGCGGTGAAGACCCAAACATGCGTAGTTTGGGAATTTTTTTCATAACATGTGTATTTTGAGAATTTTTTTTAAAAACATGTGTACAGTGGGAAATTTTCCCTCTATTTTGTAGGTTACAGCTACCTGGGGGTCAGCGGAATCGGAATTCAAGAATTGGCCAATTGCAGAACACTTAGCAGTTTCTTAGCTGTTAATGTTATGGGTGCTTGGAATGCTTTATTCTATGCCTTGTGATTGTTCATGAATTTGTATTAAGAAGGTACAAGTTAAGTTTAGAATTTTAGTGATTCAAACTTTGGGTATTTGTGGGTAGTATGGGTACCCGTTTACCCATATGGATTTGGGAATGTGATGGACTTTGAGCTCCAAACGGGATTGAGTACCCGTTTCAAACGGGACGGGTATCGCACGGGCTTTCGACCTACTTATAGTTCCCGGGGTTCGCACGGGCTTTCGACCTACTTATAGTGTAAATAATTTGGATCACTTCTGCCTTTTACATATTTCAACCCGTCCCGTTGCCCATCCCTATCCCGGGGTTCGCACGGACTTTCGACCTACTTATAGTGTAAAAAATTTGGATCACTTCTGCCACTTCACATATTTCCTTCATACCCGTGGAGATGAAACAGAAAAAAGCTGAATTTGGGTGAAAATGTTGTTATTATCATCATCATCATTGCCTAGTGTATAATTTATTAAATTTGGTAGAAACAGATGGTTCTAGTTGAATAAAATAAAATGTGATAAATGCACAAGTGTATATTTATCTCTGTAATTGTCCTGCCCTCTTACCATTATTTGTTTATTTACATCACAAAAACATTACAAATATGTTTTACTTGAATTTTTTACTAAGTCACCACATACATTGTTTTGAAAGAGACAAAAAATAAAAGATTCAAGGTGAGAAGTAAAAGAAGGTGCCTAAATGGTAAATTGGGTATGAGAAGTAATCACCGTGGTTATTAAGGGTAAATTGGGTATGAAAAATAAATTGTATTAATTAATTTTTTAATAAATTACATTTTCGGTAGTTACAAGAATCTATTAATTACAATTCTCTCTCTTTCTCTCACATCCATAATCTCCAGCCAGATCCCCTTTCCTTATTTTTCTCAATCTTTCTGCAAAAGAAAAAAAAAACTCTAAATCACTACCAATACATTAGACAACCACTAACCACTTTGAAAAATATCAATACCATTGCAAAAATAATTATATACCATTACACGAAAACTACCAATATAAACAATCTACCAATCTAAATCTATACCATTTCACAAAAAATCAATACCATTGCATATTTAATCAATACCAATACATGCAAATTAATACAATTACTTGATAATCAATACCAATGCAACAAACACAATACCAATACAGCAAAATCAATACCAATGCAACAAAATCCATACCAATGCGAAAAAAACACTACCACTACGGAAAAAATCACTACCATTAAGAAAAACTAACTATACCATTTCATAAAAACAAACAATGAACCAATACCAAAACAAAAAATTATCAGATCTAGATTTTTATGTCTACAATGGATAGAGACTTAGAGAGTTAGGGAGGGAAGGAGAGAGAGAGGTTGGCCGGCCTACCAGGCTAACATCACGTTGTTGCTATCTGGGGGGGGGGGGGGGGGGAGGGGGGATGGAGATCATGGATCATGCGAGAGAGGTGGGAGGGGAAGGAGGCCGGCTGGCGGTGGTGGGGGTTTTGGGGAGAGAGGGCGGCGGAGAGTGTTCTGGGGAGGGAGGAGGGACGGCGAGAGGGAGTTTGGTGGTAGGCGGCCGGTTGCAGTAGGCAGTATGGTTAGGGTTTGGATATAATTTATAGAATAATCAAGTGTGGTGTATTTTTTATTTCCAAAATTACCCTAATATAAACTTCATCGTTAATCTAAAAATAGGATGAAAAAGAAATAATGAATGATGTAGATTAAGGTAGCCACCGTAATTATTAAAAATTTAATAACCACACTAACTCATTCCTGCCTAAATGTGAATAATGATAATCACAAGTCACAACACAAAATGCACATTATGAAAAAAATTGCAGGCAACACCTCCTAGTCTAAACTCATAGCAAAATGCTAAGTCAAATATGTAAACTCTTGTCTTATATATATTAAATGTTAAGCCTCCCAGTTAAAGGATCTTAACTTCAAATCCTTATCCTCTACAAATGATACTCACTCTCAATTTCTATCTAAAACTCTCTCTAGATTTACATACCTGTTGAGGTCTATTCTGTAGAGTTACTCAAATTGGACAAGTGATCGATTTCTAGGTTTCGCTATAAACCTAATTGGTTACTTACAATTACGTAAATCCATAGTTCAAATCGCACTTAAAGGTAGGGCATTTCCCATTTTTATAGGAACTTCTGTATCAGAAATAATGATATCTCCAATTATAGCCCATTTGGGATGTAAAATATATCTCTTCTCATCTCCATACTAAAATACATACGAGTGTAGATCACTAAGATCACTTGTGCCACTACACATTTCTTTCATACCGTGGAGATGAACCAAAGTAATTCGAATCTATGATAATAATAATAATAATAATTATTATTATTATCAACAATCAGGTCTAATAATTTTGGTCCAAACATAACCTTGTATTATGAATGAATAAAATGTGATAAGTGATGTATATTTATCTCTGCAATTCTTCTTCCATTTAAAGATGTACCAGATATGCGTGATTGCTTGCGCTACGCGACGAGTAGAAGGTAGTACGATGTTATAAATTAGAGGACCAATCTACATATTTGGAACTCCGCAACTGTTACTTAGAGTATTTACGAAGTTTCTGCATTTGAAATGGAAGAAAAAATAAAGACAAAAAAGACAAAAGAATGTAAAATCTGATTCCTTTGGTTTCGAGGCCACTGTCGCCATTTTAAGGAGAGCAAGAAAGAGGTGATTAAGAATGCAAAATCAAATCCAAACAAAGAGGTCGATTTCAGCACAACAACAAAAGTTATGCTTAATGAATGATAACCTATATTAGAAGATTTCTCCTGTCATTTTCTTAGTTGAGCTCGAGTTCGAGTGAGATGACTAAAGTCGTAAAACTAAACATGAAGAAATATACAGATTTGAGCACCATAACATATTTAGAAAGGTCATAATTGAAAAAGTTCTGGATCACATAACTTCCAATAGTAGGATAAAGGAAAAGAGGGAGGAAATTGGGTGGGAGTGAGACCCACTCTAATGGATCATTGCCCTCCGAAGTTATGGTTAATTATCAAAATACCATTAATAAACATAACAAAATTGTGACTTTTATATACCAAAAAATTAAAGATGGGTAAATGACAAGGTTGGTCTCTGATATTACTAAAAACGTTCATGTTTGGTCACTAAAAATATTTATTTTCATTCATGGTCACTAGATTTAGTAAAACATGTCATGTTTAGTCACTCTTCGTCCAACTCCGTTAACTTTATCTGACGTAGTAGTCAACTCTCATAGTTGACCATTAAATAAATGACGCGCCAATTTGAAAATTAAAAAAAAAATTCACATCATTATCACTACCATCAAAAATAAAAAAATTACTCATTTTAATTCACTACACCTCACTAATTATCAGCTCCGCCGCCTCTGTCGCTCCTTCTCCGCCACATGGATCTGTAGCCAGTTCCATGCGAGTTCAAGCAATAGCTAGCTTTAACAATGGCATCGTGAAACGATAGATCACCAGCACTAGAAGCCTGGGTGGACAGAGTTGCCGCAGAATTGAGGAGCAAGCTGAGGGAGATTGGGATGTTAAGGTTGATCCCCAAAATGTTGGCGTTAATCGCCGTGCAGAGGCCGAGTGGTGCCTCCAAATCCACCAGCCCGTCAAGGAGGATGCAACAAGGCTTCACCGGCGGCGCACCCACCGTGATGTTGACCAGGTTGAGCACGTGGTCACACACCCACAGCTTTACTGCTTTAGGGTGTCCCGAGTTCACCTTCCGGCGGCAGAGCTCGGGTTCTGGCTGACATCCTCTCACCTCCTTCTCCTCCGCCGACATCAAGCGGCTGAGCTATCCCCGTGAGTGCATTAAACCCTAAATCCACAAAATGAAGCCCTTCCGCTGAAAAATTGTCGGTGCCTATCCAACATTGCAGAAAATAGACGATGGGATTGACCGGAGAGCTCGTTCCGCGACAGGGAGAGCACTAGGAGCCGAGGAATGGAGTCGTTCGTAGCTGAAATCAATCCCCTGCTTAGGACATTCTCCTTGTGAAAATTCCTCGTGAGTTCAAGGGTTTGGGCGTAAGTTATCTTGTTCTTGAATATTACCAGCTTAGGCCCTCCTCCGCCTCCATTGTTAGGGCCATTGATTCCTCTTCCTCTACCCCTGTCGGAGCTTCCACGAGTCGGTATGCTTTTCTTTCTGGCGGCCATTTCCCTCAACTTCTTTCACCTCGGAGGATGCCATTTCCTTCAATTTTTCGATCTCCCTTGTCAAACCATTCTGCCACAAATAGAGAACGTTTAGCCGGGATAAACGAGAGATGTCACCTGGGATTTCACCGGTCCAGCGATTCGAACGAAGCTCGAGCACTTGGAGACAATATGTTCTCCTCCAGAGAAACAACTTCCAAGCTCGGCAACCCAAACTGCTCGATGGGAAATTCTATGGAACTAAAAAGAACAATTTTTTATTTTTAATGATAGTGATAATGAAGTGGACATTTAAGAAAAAAATTGCCATGTCATACATTTAATGGTCAAATTTGAGAGTTGACCGCCACGTCAGACAAAATTAACAAAATTAAATATTTTTAGTGATCAAACATGAACATGACATGTTTCACTAAATCTAGTGGCCATGAATAGAATTAAATATTTTTAGTGATCAAACACGAAACGGTTTTAGTAATCCTAGTGACCAACCTTATCATTTACCCCCAAAAGATGTGTGTGATTACGTCCAAATATTGTAAAACTGTACCAGAAGTTTAATCTCTTAATATTACTAAAAATCATCTATCGATTTAGACTCCGATAGAAGAAGAAAAAAGCAGTCGTACCGTACATTCACAAAACAAAAATTACAATTGCCAAATCTAGCTGCTTAATTAGTAAAAAAGGAATTAAAAAAAAAAAAGAATCATTACCAGCTTCTTTCTTCACATAAGTATCACTACTAAACTAGCTAGGCAACATAGGATTTCTACCTTTTCTTCCCCCTTTCTCCCACGAATAATGAAGCCCCGACCACATCCGAGTTAGCTTTGAACAAGAACAATCAAAATCGATTCAATTTTGCATCTCTACAAAGTGCCTTCCATTCCCTCCACATACACGTCTCTTTATCTCTTTCTCTACCCAATCTCCTCAATCCTTCTCAACACTTCGCTCATCTTTGGCCTCTTCTCAGCCAGACCACTAGTACACTCCAGCGCCAAGTCAATAAACCGAAACATCTCGCCGTGCCCTTCTCTCGACTGCATAATCTCTACATCCAATATCTCCGTCTACCAATCACTGTTCACCGTCGACCTAACCCACCCGGATAGGTCATCCAACGACGACGCCATATCGTCCCCAGTCAGCGGCCTGTCGTCAGGGATCTTCCCGGTGATGACTTCCAGGAGCAGGATTCCCAAGCAGTACACGTCAGCCTTGTGCGTCAATCGCTTTCCCTGACAATACTCCGGCGACCTCCCGACGGCCAGCCTTTCGTGAAGTTTCTGGGACTGAAGAAGCGGGAGCAGGCCGTAGTCGGTGAGCTTGCAGCAGTAGTTTAGACCTTCCCGGCGGACAAGGACATTGGATGATTTCAGGTTGCCGTGAGGCGCCCTGTGGGAAGGCAAGGCAGCATGGAGAAACGCCAAACCATGTGCTACGTCTTTGATTATCGATACCCTCGCTGTCCAATCCAATGCAATCCTTCCTGTTCCTCTGTTATCTACGAATGCCAAAAACAGAGCATCAGACCAATAAGCTAGTGATCAATGCAGTAAAAAATGCGATTCTACGAAGAATCGTTTTGGTGATATAGAAGCGTAAATTCGTAAGTTTTTAACTTTTAAATGATAGATATTTTGATTACACTTGTAAAGAAAAGGAAAAAAAAGGGTGATTCTACGTTAAAAGCGTTCGGGTGACATTGAAGTGTAAAAACGTAAGCTTTTAAAGTTTATAGCGCGGTATTGACATCATTGATAGTGATGATCAATCATAGGCTTAATGATCGTGTAGTGGAAAGAGGAACTGACCATGTATCAATTCGAAGAGGTTGTAGCCATGGACGTACTCGTAGATGATGAGCTTTTGATCCGAGGAGTAGTAGAAGGAGACGATCTGTGCCAGGTTGTGGTGCTTTAGCTTTCCGAGGAGCTGCATCTGCTGGAAGAATTCTTTCTGAGATGAGACGTCCAAGTTTTTTAGACGCTTAACCGCCACAACGGCTCCCGATTCTAAGGTCGCCTTATATGTGATACTATTTTTACCATTCCCCAGGATTTCCGCAGAGGCCCTCAGCAACTCTTCCATACCCAAAGAAGGAATGTCTTTCACGAAGAAGTCCAATTCCACTGTTCTCTCTGCTGGGTTCGTCGTCGCGCTCCCTGAGTAACCCTTCATCTTCACTGACCAGTCTATGTAGCTTCCGCCTATTGGGGAGCAGTTAAATTTCAAAAATGTAAACTACTCTCCAACTTGACAACAAATTCAATTGTAAGGAACGAAAAAAGTTTATTACTTTGCGGAGTTTGGTTCCCCTTCCCCTGTTTTCGGCGACAGAGCAGGCAGAGCATGATGATACTGAGCGGCATTGTTGCACCTCCTAGTGCGATCACCGCACTCACCCATAGCTTAACTCCAATTTCCCTTTTCCGCCACGGAGTCGGATTCGGCAGCGGCAAAACAGGGCAGGGGTCCAACTGGGGGCCGCAGAGTTCCTTCGAGTTGTGGTCGAATGAGCTAAGGGGAAACCTCTCCAGAGCCATTGTACTAGGAATCCGACCACCGAGCAGATTGTGCGACGCGTTGAATCTGATCAACCCGGATTGATTAAACCCCGGAATCGTCCCCTGTAGAGAATTTCCCTCCAGCTCCAGGATCTTCAAATTGGGCAGGGCAGCGTACTCCGGAGGGATCGAACCGGTGAACCAGTTGAAGGACAGAGAGACTTGCTCCATCCTGACGAGACCGGTCAAATTGGGGAGCGGCCCACGGAGGGAATTGTTGACGAAGCTCAGTTTGGTCAGAAAGGTTATGTTTTGCAGGAATTGGGTCGGAAGGTTGCCCGTCAGGTTGATCCCCTGAAGCACCAGGTGGACCACGTGGCCGTCCTCACAGGCGACGCCTCGCCACCTGCTGGAGCTCCGGCGACATGGCGGACCCGTCCACAGCGCGTGGAGATCGGCCGTCGACGGTAGGGAGTCCCTGATTTGCAGCAGTGCGTCCCGCTCCTCCGGGTAGAAGTCATTAATATCGGATTGAGCGGAGTCAGCGAGAGGTGAAGAAAAGGAAAGAAGCAATGAAGCCAGAAAGATTGAGATTGATACTCGCAGCAGCTGGGCTAGATTCATGGCAGAGGGTTTCTTAATTCGTTCTTTCTTTCTTTCTTCTCTGGTGGGGATTTGTTTAGAGGGTAAAACAGAGGACGGGAAAACAGCAAATGAAGCAGTGAAAATGGAGGCGGCGGAGTATAAAAAGGAGGGAATTTGTGTCAATGGTCATTTCTTGAAGAGGAGAATGACGGTACTGACTGGGTGTTTAGGAAAGCGAACGCCACAAGGAATTGTGATTTAACTGTGAATTGGCAAGGTAATTAACTAATTATGTTATGATTCCTCGATACAACAATAATCGTAATTAATTTTGAGATTGGTACTTCATGCGACAGATTGGCTTCTAATGGCCTATGAAATGTGATTATTCACCAAATTATCTTTGATCCGACTTTTCTATTCTTCTGTAGAACAGTAGAAGCATTCGATGATGATAAACTGAGAATAGACGGTGGTGACTGGTGTTGGCGAAAACTACATTTCCAAACTCACCTACGTGGCTCTGAAGTTCTAGGGTATGGCTAGGAGTGAATTATCAATTATGTGTACTTTATGAGTTACTAGATTTGTTGCCGCGCTTTGCTGCGGTAGTTGAATTGAGTATTAATTATCTCGTGTTTTATTTGTGGTTGATTTTTTCTTTTTTCGAATACTTAATTTTGAATGAAATCTGTTAAAAATATAATTTTGAACCAAAATTTTGAAATTAAAAAAAATTATGCGTAAGGTTTGGCCACATTTTTGGTTGAGTGTCAAAGCTTCTTATGCATATAGTTAGTAAAAAATTTATTTAATACTCTGTATATGTACTAAATGCGTCGAAACTCTCAGTCTCACACTATTATGGAATCCTCCTTTTTACTGTTTATTTAATGCTCGGACGTATTAATCACATGAAAATTTTAACACATAATTTAAGGATTTGAATTGATAATATAATGGTTTATGTTTTTATTCCATTTTGGTAGCGAATTTCTAGTACATTATAACTAATGTCGAACTTAAATGTAATGTTATGTTTGGTCACTCGAAATATAAATGACCAATTCTTAATATCCTTGTTTTTATGTTTAGGGTTAATTGCATGGTTGGTCACTGAAATTACAAAAATCGTTCAAGTTTGGTCACTCGAAATATTTAAATTCATTGGTGATACTTCAGTTTACTCAAACCGTTCACGTTTGGTCACTCTCCGTCCAACTCCGTTAACTTTGATTGATGTGGCAGTCAACTCTCAAAGTTGACCGTTAACTTAGTGATGTGGCAACTAAAAAATTATTAAAATAAAAAAACAAAATTTTATATTTTCCACCTCATTATTGCGTTCTTTAAAAAATAAAAAGAATAAAACACCTAATACCCTACCCGACCCAGCAACCTCCACCGCCGCCATGGAATCCGACCACCGTAGCAACACTCCCCAACCACCCAACTCCGACTATTGCCCCATCCCCGTCCCCGGCGCCGGCTTCAATCCCTCCTCCCACTCCTCCGCGCCGCTACTGCACAAGGTAATTAACGACTTGATTACCAGCTCTTTTTTGTCTCAATTTCGAATTTAAGGCCAACAATCACTCTGCAGTTTCCGCTGGTTTCTCGAAGCGGGAGGATTTGGAATCTACTGTTGGAATCCAAGGACTCCAAAATTGCACGAATCAGCATCCCCTACATCCCCGGCGGAGCCCCGATCTTCGAGGCAGCGGCCAGATTCTGCTACGACATCCACGTTGACATCAACCTCTCAAACGTCGCGATGCTGCACTGTGCATCCCATTTCCTGGAGATGACGGAGGAATTCGCCGACAAGAACCTCGTATCCCGAGCCGTAGTGCAAGTATATATATTCATACTCCATCTAGCGCTAGTGCAAGTATAAGGATATTAGGATAGAAGCGAACGAGAGAGTTGTATGATTCTTGCTCTTAAGAACGTCAGGTAAGTCTTTGCAGGTGGCGGCAATCGGGAGTTGCAAAACCCTAACACCCGCAGCAAGAAGTAAGGATCCGAGTCATTCCATTGGGTATCAGTTGGGTTCAGGGCGTTCGAGGAGTACCGAGACTTGCAAGAGGGGGAGGAGTTTTTTGTGGTGGTTCCAATCGATGAGAGTTCCAACTGGTGGCAGGGGAAACCGTTGAAAAGCTTGTTTTGGGAACCTGCAGCTGTGTGAAGAAAGGAAAGAATTTGTGGACGGTGAGTGCTAGTAATGGACTGAAGGTTATGTTCTTTTTGGATCTTCGAGCTCCATGATTTCAGACGAGGGCCAAGGATGGATTGACGATGGTGCTAGCAGCAAGTCGATTCGGGTTGAGGGCAGAGTGGTTGAACGTCTGAAGCCTAGGTTTCGAAAAGATGGTCATTCATTGCTGCGTCGACGGCTAATTCCCGTAGATACGATTTGGAGAGGAGGATTGGGCTCAGCTTGACTAGGCCATGTGGAAAGGATTGAAGCGGTGGTGGAGGTTGGGTTGGGTCGGGTAGGGTATTAGGTTTTTTATTATTTTTTTATTATTTAATGAATGTAATAATGAGGTGGAAAATATAAAAATTTAATTTTTTATTTTTAATAATTCTTTAGTTGCCACGTCACTAAGTTAACGGTCAACTTTGAGAGTTGACTGCCACATCAGCCAAAGTTAACGGAGTTGGACGGAGAGTGACCAAACCTGAACGGTTTGAGTAAACTGAAGTACCACCAATGGATTTAAATATTTCGAGTGACCAAACTTGAACGTTTTTTGTAATCTCAGTGACCAACCATGCAATTAACCCTTTATGTTTATGATGAAATATTTTATAAGAATGAATTGCTTAGTAGTATTGATGAATTATTATAGTGAAACTAAATTGATATTTAGAGAATTATGAGTGATTTAATAATATTGAAGTTTAAGTTTAGACCATTGCACATAATACTTCACTTTTAACATGCATAAATAGAAAGTTTCAATTCAAACCACCTTATAATTGTTTTTAATATGACGTTATTTAATTTAGTATTTGGTATATAGTGATGCAATTTCGAAACATTTTGGATTGGAATTGATTTTAGTCATTATTTAGCATTTGAGATAACAATAAACCGATTTCTCCTAGTCATAGTAAAGTCCATACACTAGTTATTGAGTAATCATGAGCATTGAACTTCAGCATTCAGTGAACAACCATTTCACACATGTGCACTAATATATAACCCCTTAAGAAACGAGAAAGGGGAAACTTTCCTAATCTACATTAGAAAAAGCCCAAGAATAGAAAAAGAAAACCATTAACATAAGTCCTAGCAAAATGGAAAACTTGCCTAATTGACAAGGAGAAGAATGTGGGTTAAGTGGAAAACTATACGTGAGAGAAGAAGAAAAAACCCCTTTAAGGTAAGTCCTAGCGAAAGGAAAACTTGCCTAATGAACAGCTAGGAAAACATGGGTTAAGAAGAAAAAACTCTCCTTTAAAGTAATTTCTAGCGAAAGGGAAAAATTGCATAATCGACAACTAGAAAAATGTAAGTTAAGAAGACGAAAATTGTTCTTAAGATAAATCTTAGCAAGTCCTATGGTGCACCCTTCCACATCCCACTAGCCCACTTAAAAAAACTTGTGCTATTTATATACTTATATATGGACCATTCAATTTGGGTTGAGGTTTAGTCAAAATTTTGGTCATGCAAAGGGGTAGCAATGGCTACTAGGCTTGGGTGGGGGCGGTTGGTGTGCAGGATAAGTATTAAGGTTTACCTGATGCTAGTTGCCTGGTCCAGAACCGCCACCTTCCGATACTTGGAGGATAAATTGGTAGTGAAATTGCAAGGACGGAAACAATGTGACCTTTCATGGGTGACGAAGCAAACTGTACTTAAATCGGTTGTATCGGCATAGCCAACAACTTTATGCCTTGTTTCTAGTTACCGACAACTTTATGTCCTAAATTTGCAAGTATATGACACGATTTTGGTGGGGAAATGAGGGTGGTAGATGGGCTTCTTGGAGTTCGTTGTGTATGAGTAAAGAGGATGAGGGTCTGGGATTTTCAAGGTATAAGTAGTTTAATCAAACATTGTTGGCCAAACTTAGATGGTGTATGCTGGAGGAGCCCTAATTATCTAAATAATAAACTATAAACCCTAAGATGGTTCATTCATTTTTTGCCTATATTTGGAGGAATCACAACCGTCGATTATTGTTTCTAATTAAATTGATCTTGGGGTATAAGATTTAGAGAATTAAGACCTAGATTTTGATCTTTAAGGGTTAGAGTATAGTATCATGTCCGAAAGATCAGTCAATTCAAGGTCTGGATAGCGTTTTCATACTCAAGGTATGCGGTACCCCGGATTTCACCCTGAGTACCATAGAACTCCACATCTAACGGCTAGATCACCTGACGTATAGTATACGCCTGACGTACACCAGTCATCACCATATATATATATGGTGCCTTCTAGAGTACCCCGGGTGAAATCCGGGGTACCGCATACCTTGAGTATGAAAACGCTATCTAGACCTCGAATTAGTAGGTTTTTTGGGCATGATACTATACCCTAACCGTTAATGAGTGAACCCTAGGTCCTAATTATTTAAATCATAAACTATAAACCCTAAGATGGTGCATTGATTTTTTGCCTATATTTGCACAAATCATAACCGTCGATTATTGTTTCTAATTAAATTGATCTTGGGGTATAAGATTTAAAGAATTATGACCTAGATGTTGATCGTTTAGGGTTAGAGCATAGTATCATGTCCGAAAGATCAGTCAATTCAAATTCTGGATAGTGTTTTCTTACTCAAGGTATGTGGTACCCCGGATTTCACCCTGGGTACCGTAGAACTCCCCATATATATATATATATATATATATATATATATATGGCAAAGGCTAGCGTACGCCTGACGTACGTTATACATCTGTGTTCACACCAATAAATTAATTATTAATTATTTTTAAATTAATTATAATGATAATTACAATCATACTCATCGATTAATTGTTTGTTCGTTTTACTCCCCATGAATTTGTACCGTCCACCAATTTCATCAGAGGTGAAAATTGCTTTTCGTCTCCATCCCTCTATCCCTTCATTGGACGGATCAGAAATTTCTGGCTTTCTCCTCTGTCCTTCTCGACCAATTCTAATCGACCCGCCATCGTCTTTTTCATGATCCCAAGTCGTCATCTTCCCCTGCCCAAATTAGACACCTGATCCTCTGTAATTTCTACTGGTTCTCATATATCCAGCATGCGCGCTCAAGTATGGTCCCCTTCTTGTAATTCTTTAATTTGTTCTCGTTGTTGATGATACATGTGGATTCATCACCAGAACTAACAATTATTAATTAGCAATGGGTTGCATGTGATAATGTATGTTTACTCTCCATTGACAAGAGCCTACAGTGAGAGTCTATACAACTCCCCCTTGAGCGAAATTGTAAAATTTTATAACTCAACTCTAATATGGTGTTAACTGAGCATGAAGATCAAACCCACTTTTATCCACTTCCTCGATTTTTAGCATACCATGCCAAATTGTGAAGAAAATGATGGGTGGCTATTATGTGATCATAAGAATTCCATGGCTCATATAGTAATTCAATTGTTTTCAGAACAGGATCAGACATTGAACTAGAAAAATTAGTGGTATAGGGTTCAGTGGTTAACCGTTACAAAACTATTGATTAACCGTTGATAAAACTGTTCATGATAGGATTTGTATAATACACTAATTTAAAAATGAAGTTATCTTTGATCATAAACAATCTCAAATTCATATCATTACCAAAATATCTAACAAATCATTCAAAGTGTCTCACAAAAGAAGTCATAATTTTTAATTCATGTTAAAAATTATGGTGCCAGTCGGTAGTGAAGTCGACAACGAGGTTGGAAAATGAGAAAGGGAATAAAAAATAAATTAATAATTTTGGTTGATGGTCTTTGTTAACGTTAGAATTTTTTTTTAATTGTGGTTAAAATAGTGAATCGGTGTGGACCAATTAAACCATGGTGGTTCATCTAATTTTATGTTTAACCGTAAAAAATCAGTGAACCGGATCACTATCATAACTGATTTGGCGGTTCTACTGATCCCGTTATTGATCCGGTTCGATTCTTATTACAATGAGTAATACTCTTGTACTCCATATTGTAATACATCGGCATATAAACTTTGATAAGAACATTTGTAGACTGGGATTTGTGGAGGAGGAATTAGGTGCTCTTTCAGTTAAGCTTTTGAACAAAATGGTTTAATTTA
This sequence comes from Linum tenue, assembly GCA_946122785.1. Taxonomy (NCBI): domain Eukaryota; kingdom Viridiplantae; phylum Streptophyta; class Magnoliopsida; order Malpighiales; family Linaceae; genus Linum; species Linum tenue. The sequence goes on from CAMGYJ010000008.1 coordinate 39,664,552, forward strand.
AGAAACAGTTAGGAAAGTTTCTAGATTGGATGATTATGTTGAACAGGAAAGGAAATACATATCGGTGAACTTATTAATTGGTTTAAATGTAACAAAACATAAAAAGGTTGAGGGAGTAAAGTGTATGCCATAATTCATTTAATGAGTGTGCGCGTAATTATAATTTTACCATTATTAATTAAATTATCAATAATTCATTAATAAGTGTGAACTCAGGCGTATAGCGTACGCCTAGTGTACGCTAGCCTTTGCCATATATATATGGTCTCATAGTACCCCGAAGACACCATATATATATATGGTCTCATAAAAGGAAGGACAAAATTAATCTTTCTCACAAAAAGTAATATAACATGTTGAATACTAAAAGAACTATCACCAAAACCAAACAATGTAAAGTACATGACATCATTTTCCTAAATTGCATGTATATTACAATAATGCATGAATTCACCACAATGCATTGATTTAAGTATCACCAAAACCAAACGGCCCCCTAAGTTTTAGCAATTGCATATGAAAGGAGAATAGGAGATGAAGATGGTTCATCCTAGCAATTTTTAAATGTGTTCCCTACAACCACATCATTAATTTTAGCAATTTCTCTTAAAGAATTGCAAACCAACTACACTCCTAACTTTGTTTGCAATTGCTATTATGGGTCCCGATTATTATTTTAAATTTACCAAAATATTTTAAATCTGAATTTTTTTGGGCCCACTTAAATCTGATGGCTGAGATTTAATTACTTATGGCAAGTAACCATGGAGTTACTCACGGGAACTTGAGCCTGTATCAATGATAAAAATACTAATTTAGAAACAAAACAATTAATGATGATCAGAAAATTGAAGTCAACTAACGAAATAAAAGGAGAGGTCACCGCCTAATATTTACATTATATATCAGCAAAACAGAGCGAGCATGCAGTTCCCCTTTTCTGGTGAAGGAAGGTACGTAGCGCAGCACTCATTGACCCCGCGTGAGTTGTACAACTGAGAGGAGCAAGCTGGGGAAAGTCAACCCAAATCCGCCTCCCGTCACGTGGCCACAGGCAGACAATTCCCACGCCTGGATCCTGCTCTGCACCTTCTTCCTCTCCCTCTGGCTATAATATAAAAGCAGCCGATATGGTCAGCGCCGGGAAATGGAATACTCAGCGATTTGCCTACCTAGCGCGACCTCCGTATTTTGTTTGCTTGTTCGATTCTGTCAAGGATCGGAAATAATGGCAATACCGTCTTGGGCGTCCACGTTTCTACTGCTGCTGATTGCTCTGTCCTCGCTGCTGCCTCTGATCTCCTCCGATCGCTACACTGCCCTTTCATTCTCAGGTACGTCGACCGGTGCTCTCTCCGATGTACTTTGCCTCTCTGCCCTTAAATAAGCAGAGTTGGATTTGAATCATTATTTCATTTCTGCCGATTCGCTTAGGCTTTCTCCGGTGACCGGCTGCCGTTATATTGCCTGGCTAAACTTTCTAGTCGAGGTAACTAGCTAGGCTAGCTATATCCGAGATTCGAAACGATACAAAATTTCAATTCGTATTTGTTCAAATAAGTTATATTTTAGATTTATTTTATATTAGCTATTGAAAATTATATCGGTATAGCATTTTGTCATAAACAATGCATACAAAAGTCTAAAATCAGGGTAGAAAGCGAAATAATGGGTGAAATTAGATTAATTTTTGTTTAGATTTATTAATTTTACTCGTATTTTGGAATCCTCGAATCAACCGCTTATCTTATTCACCTGCTTTTGTTGGCAAACGAGTCAATTTGGTATTATTATCTCAAAACGAGACAATTGTGTAAAATTGATCGGTTACAATTCCTTATATCCAAACGGAAGCCCCTTAGACATTTGTTGAGCTTTTGGTGCAAAATCAAGGTAAATTTGAATGAATGGCTAGAAAAATAAGTTGTCATGATGAAAAACTCCATACAATTTGCAAGGTAACTTAATTAGTCCAAGGCGTATGAAGTGAAACTGAATAAACTAATCCTCGAGGCAGGAGATCATAGAAGAAGAAATTATTCTAGGCATGGACGGTGCAGTAGTTACCCTCCCTGCAGCAAGTGATTCCCATTTCCCGTATCAACTCATTGATCTCCGTGCTCATTAAAAGGTTCCAATAGTGGAGGGAGCAGCCTTAATTAGCTTGTTTCCGATGATAATGGCACCTTAATAATATATATCTTACTCAATCTAACACACCCTTCCCAATCAGAGTCTAAGTTAATTGTTCACCGGAACTTATTTTTTTAGTCGGTGTAAAGTCAGAAATCTGAAAGATAAAAGGTTAAAAAGTTTATATGGGAGAGATTTGAACCGTGGTTATTGAGCAGAGGACAACAGCTTTAACAACTAGTGTATTTTCCACACAATTTATGTATAAATTTAACTAGCGTGGTAATCGGTCATTTGGCCGGAGGAAGGTGATGTATGAAATTTGATAATGTAATGGGGTGTATAGCTTATTGTTGTATAACTTTTTTTTGGAAACACGTGATAAAAATAGTGAATTTTAGTAGGAAAGAGACATGACTGATGCATCGAATAAAAAATCAGCCTTATGAACCAAAATCAAGTACCTGTTACCTTGTGAAACAATATTGTTTCTGGTAATATGATGAGGTGGAGTACGTTTTATAGAAACCGAATTCCAGAAAATCGAATAAAAAATCGCCTATCCCGCCGGTTTTAGGGAAATGAGCATTTCTCAATCGTTGCTAGCTTTTACTCGGCCCGTTGACCGATTAATTTGCTTTATAAAACTTTCATCTTGTCATCATTGTGCTTTCTGGTTTTTTGCCAAGCCATGATAAAATCTAAAGAAATCAAGAATGAACAACACGATTTGGGATAGGAACCACCGTTCCTGCATCCCTAGAAAATGGTGGTAAACACGAACTCACCTGCCAAACTGGTTTGGATTGAGATTTTTATCGGGTATCAGGGAACAATGTGATTATAAATTAGACTTGATCAAAACGAGCCAAAACTTGAAATTCAGCCTGTTTGACCGACCCATGTCAAACTCTAATTATTCTTTACTTTTAAACTTTCTATTTGAAAATAAAAAATAATAAAGAATCGGCTTGCGTATATTCCACCGGATGTGTTCAAGGGGGGTATTCGGATGCCGAAGATCGTTTGTGACAAAGGAGCTGCTCGATGGAAGCATAGTCTGGTCGGTCAGTTCCTCCATCCCTCTCCACCTCATCTTCCGGAGCTATGGCGCTGGGCGAATAAGTTGTGGGGGTGTATCTTTGCTCGACAATCAGTTGATTCTTATTCAGCTCCCAACGCAAGAAACCTGCGATTAGATTCTGGAGAGTGGGCCTAGGTTCTATTTTGACAATTTGTTGTATCTTCGACCATGGACCCCGGGAATTGATGTTGAAGATTTGGGGAATAAAGCTCTTCCTATCTGGGTTAGGTTTACGAATGTGCCGCTGGAGTATATAAACTTTCAGGGTCTCAGTCGTATGGGTAGTTGGCTTGGGATCCTGCTGGGTGTTGATCACACAACGAGGCTGGGCGGTTGACTTGGCTGTGCGAAGGCTCTTGTGGAGTTGAAAGCATCTGGTGAATTCCCTGATCACGTTCTTGTATGGCCGACGGATGATCGTTCAATTTGGGTGGGGGTGGCTTATAGCCATCTCCCTCCAATTTGTGGGCATTGCCAATCCTTTGGGCTTAACTGTGATTGTGGGAAGAATGAGCGTGTTCAGAAGGAAAAGGGGATCCAAGACAACAGGGATGTGGAACGTGTTTGGGTAAGAAAGAAGGCTGATCGAGGCAGGGTTAAGGTAGCTCCTAATCATAATAGTGGTAGTCCAGTCACGATGAATAAGGGGAAGAGTGTTGTGTCTGACAAGCGGGATAATGATTTTGGTTCTGTGCAGCATTCTAGTCTTTTGATTGGGTCTAATTGCGTTGGTATTAACCTGGAGCATTCCTTCCAGTCAGTTGCAGAATGTAGTTCACCAAAGCTTCCAACGGAGGATGAGTTCCAAAAGGTTGTTAATGGGGCAAAGCATAGATGTTGGTCACCACTCCCTAGCCCTACCATTGTGTTGCAGATGTCGCAATCTTTTGATGCCCTGAAGGGTTTGGGAGATAGGAAGATTACGCAGCTACAAGCAGCTCCTAAAAAGGGTGCAAGGAAGGGTGGGGGTCCCCAATCCCCTCCACCAGGATGAAGGTTCTATTCTGGAACGTTAGAGGGTTTAACAAGCCCTCTAAGAGAAGGGACTGCTCACAAGTCCTGAGGAAGTATAAGGTGGAGGTGGTAGCTATTCTGGAGACTAGGGTAAGGAAAGCAAAGTCCGATGAAACTGTAGAGGATTTCTGTGCAGGGTGGAAGAAGTATCTCAATTATTTTGAAAGTGATATCGGGAGAGTATGGTTATTCTGGGATCCTGATTGTATTGATCTTAGAATTCTTGCTCCTAGGAAGAATTATGTGCATTGTGTGGCTCGTGAGGTGGGTGGTGGTAGCTGTTTCATTACAGCTGTGTATGCTTCAAATGATGAGACTGAGAGACGTGATACTTATAGGGACCTGGCTAGGTTCAAGCTTTCTTCAGCGCCTTGGATAGTTGGGAGGGATTTTAATTCTGTCTTATCCCCAGTGGAAACTTCAAATCTGACTTTGGTAAATAGTTGTATGGTGGATTTTAAGAGCTGGGTTGATGATATGGAATTAGTGGATCATCGATCAAATGGGCCTTTCTTCACTTGGAAAAACAGGCAAAAGGGAAATCCTATTGCTAGAAAGCTTGATCGAGCTCTTGTTAATGAGGCATGGTTTGACGCTTTCCCTAATTGTGCCATTAATATCTTAGTGGGGACTTTTTCTGATCACTGTGGAGTTTGTGTTGATACAAAGCCAGGGCAAAAGTCACTCCCTAAGCTATTTAAGTACTTTGAGCTCTAGGCTGGTCATCCTGACTTCTTCAAAATCGTTGAGGAAGGATGGTCTACTCCTGCTCAAGGGAACCCATTACTAGTTGTAAAAACCAAACTTAATGATGTCAAGAATGGACCGAAGAGACTAAATAAGGAAGTTTTCAATGATATAAGTGGTCAGGTGAAAGAGGTAGAATGCAAACTGCTTGCTTCTCAAGAGTTGGCTTTCTCCAATCCATCTGGTGCTTCCTTTGCTGAGGTAGCAGAATTACAAAAACATCTTGAGAGTTTGAGAAAGGCGGAGGAAATTTTTTATTGGCAAAAATTTCGGGTTGACTATTTGAAGCTCGGTGATCAAGGTACCAGGTTCTTTCACCAATCTGTTAAGATCAAAACTGCTCGGAAAGCTATAAGAAAGCTAGTGCTCGAAGGGGGTGAGGAGGTAGTGGAGATGGACAAGATTGTTGATGAGGAGGTTGACTTTTATAAGAAGTTGTTTGGCTTCATTGATCCTGAGGTGCGGCCCTGCAAGCAGTATCAGGAGGATCTTGTGAAGCTTAAGCTCAGTGTTGCGCAGGGGGATTTTTTATGCCAAGGTTTCACAGCTGAAGATGTGAGGAAAGTTGTGTTTGACATGAGTGTTCATCGTGCCCCTGGCCCTGATGGATTCTCTGCCGGTTTTTACAAGCGCACATGGGGGATTATTGGAGAGGATGTGACTGCTGGGGTACTGGATTTCTTCACTACAGGTAAGCTGCCTAGTAGCATTAACTCTACTACTGTGTCTTTGATTCCAAAGGTGGCTTTTTCTTGTAAGTTGAAGGAATTTAGGCCGATTTCCTGTGTGAATATTCTCTACAAAATCATTGCAAAGTTGTTAGCAAACAGATTAAAGAAGGTTTTGGCTAGTGTGGTAAGTGGAAACCAGTCTGCTTTTATTGAAGGAAGAAGAATTGTTGATAATATCCTAATGGCTCAAGAATTAGTAAGTAGTTATCATAAAAGCAAACTTTCTTCTCGTTGTGCTATAAAAGTTGATCTCATGAAAGCGTTTGACTCTGTTCATTGGGGATACTTGTTTCTTATGATGGAAGTTATGGGTTTTCCTCAAAGGTTTATTTACTGGATTAGATTGTGTGTTAAAACTGCAAAATTCAGTATCTGCATTAATGGTGAATTGTGTGGTTTCTTTGGGGCGCAAAGAGGGGTGAGGCAGGGGGATCCCCTCTCACCCTATTTATTTACAATTGCAATGGAAGGGTTATCAATGCTTTTGAATCGAGATGCTGCTGTAGGGGAGCTGGCTTTCCATCATCAGTGTAAGAGAGTGGGGTTAACCCACTTGTGTTTTGCAGATGATCTCCCTATATTCACAGAGGGGTCAAGCCAAGCTATTCAGAAGGTTCATGGCATATTGCAGGAGTTCCACACTATCTCTAGGCTCAAGTGTAATCCAGTAAAGTGTGAGGTGTATTTTGGTGGGAAATCTGTGCAGTTTAAACAAAATGCTTTGCAGCTTTCAGGGTTTGCAGAGGGGGTTTTACCTGTTAGGTATCTTGGAATGCCCCTAATCTCAGGGAAGCTACCATCTAGTGAGACTGATAAGTTGGTGGCCCACATTACGAAAATGATATGTTCCTGGAGATCAAAGAAACTTAGCTATGCTGGAAGGCTGCAGTTAGTATCATCGGTTTGATGGGGACTCTTCAATATTGGATGCAGATCTTCACTCTGCCCAAAAGGGTGATCAAGCAGGTTCAGTTAGTTTGCTCCCAGTTTCTCTGGCATGGGGGGGGGGGGTGGGGGAAAGGGCGTGCTAAAGTTAGTTATGAACGTATGGCTAGGCCTCGCAAGGAAGGGGGTTTGGGGTTACGTGAGCTTACTGCCTAGAACAAAGCATGTACTGTTCGGCTCATCTGGTTATTTTTTATGAAAAGTGAAGCCATTTGGGTGGCTTGGTTTCAGCAATATAAGGTCAAGAACAGAAGTATATGGACTGTACCTGCTAGTCAAAGTAGTTCCTGGGCCTGGAGGCGTATCCTCAAGCTACGCCCAGTGATCCAGTCTCATCTATTGATGAGGAACAATCAAATCCTTTGGGAGAACAACCCTATACCTGTGTTTAAAGTCTTTGTGGTTTGGAATACCTTGAGAGTTAAATATGAGGTGGTGGATTGGGCAAAGCTTATATGGGGAAGTGTCACATTCCCAGAAATAGTTTTTTGGCCTAGATGATCATGGTGAATGGCATTGTTATTAAGCAAAAGCTTATAAAATGGGGTAAGAAGACTGATGGTTTTTGCGTGTTTTGTGGCGTTGAAGTGGAAACCCAAGAACACTTGTTCTTTAAATGTATTTACTCTAACCAAGTTGTATTAGCACTGCATATGGGAGCGTTTTGCTATGACTCTTGGGAAGCTACTGTTGCTGCGGGTATTGCTAGTTGCAGGAAGGCAAAGGTGGGACGAGCGACCAGTCTTATCTAGTGCTTGTGCAACGCTGGGATATGGAAAGAAAGGTGCAGGCGTGTCTATGGTGCTGTAAGTAAACCTGTGGAGGAAATAGTTCGCGAGGTTAGTGTTGAACTGCAAATTGTCTGTCGAGAAAATGATGATCTGTTAGAAGGGTTGAGGGTATTAGGACTGTTGGAGAGTGCATAGGAGTGTGGTAGCAGTTTTGTTTCAGGTTTTTTTGTGGAGAAAATGTTTGGGGTAGAGGATCTTTCTCTTACAGGGCTGCTCATTTCGAGCTTTACTTTCGTTGTATTGGTTTGTCATTTGTACTCTACAAGTGGTTTCTTTTGGAGCAATAAAAGAGTAACTGATTCAACGAAAAAAATAATAATAAAGAAAAGAGATAACTGAAATTCGCCATTTTCACATCACTGATTCGGGAATAAAACTATAGAATTTCGAAAGGAAACTGAAAATGTTTAGGATCGTTTTAGTGTTAAAAATAACCAAATAGATCTTTCTGTTTAGTTTTTTACTAACAAATACCAAACGATTCCCTATAATATACACTATAATATAATCATTATGATATCAAATAATTACATAATATATATTTGAAATGATAAAAATCTGACTAATTGAGTTGGTCGAGATTGAACCATTGAATAACTTTAAAATACATTATATTTTAGCCACTAAGATATAAAATAATAGCATAATATATATTATGCTAGAGAAAATAGCTTGTTTTAGAATGACAAACCCATGATGTTCATTTATTTTTCTTGATGGGAAAATCCCGTGTAGGTCAGGCCCATTCAACTCTTTTATTTATGATTAGCGGTTAGCCCATTAGAATCCATGCATTAGTTTATTGTTAAATTTTTTTCTTTTTAGCAATAAAAGGAGTATTGTTTGCCTTTTCATATATATTTTACCACCACAGAGAAATAAAAGGACTTAAAGAAAAAATTGACACTCCTGGACCCGTTTAAATCCGCATGTGTACGGTATGTTGGCACGTTCCACAGAGGAAAAAGAAAAAAAAATTGACACTCCCGATTCTACCCTTCTTACAAACGCTCTTGGAGCAGAGAATTTGAAATGGGAGAAGGGTTTTTTCCTCTCTGCGATTTTATGTTTTAATTTAAAAAGATACAACAAATGTACTTAGTGTGATTGGTTATGATCTTTGCTTTTCTTTAAAGTGGTCATGGTTTGAATCCTAGTAAGTGTCTTTTTAATGAATAAAAAAAAGTAATTGTGAAGACCAAAATGTCATTCCTACTTTCACTCTGGATACAGAAAATTTCAAATGAGACTTCAAGTTTTCTCATTTGACTTTTATTTATTGTGTAGATAGATTCCTCATTAATCTTAAAATTCCTACTCACGTTGTGGTGGACTAAACCTAGTGTATTTAGTAGTTACATGCATCTCAAAATCGAACGTTATAAAATTTACCAGAGTTACTTTATTTTCAATTACGAGGTTAAATTCTTGACAAAAATGCAATAAAACTTAAAAATTCTTGACCCAAAATTGTAAAGTTAGTATGATAAATTCGTAACACGAACAACACGACACGAGGATTTACGTGGGTCACGCCACTCGATGTGAGCGTCGCTAATCCACGGAGAAACTAACCCGTCCTCAGGGGTTTTAGGGTTTGTATTATGTTGTACGTACGTTCTTGCTTTCTGCAGGAGAAAGCTACATATATATACCCTACAAATCAAAGCCCATCATCTAACAACTAGGGCACAAAATATAAAAGGCAAAAGACAAACATGCCCATGCAGCCATACACGCACAACACGTGCGGGAGAGGATCACGTCCTGCACTCGTGACCTCCAATACGCCTCCTCAAGCGGAGGCATGAATATCATACATGCCAAGCTTGGAACGAAGGAAAGCAAAACGCTCTGCGCCCAAGCCTTTAGTGAACAAATCCGCTGTCTGCTCTGCTGTAGAGATCTTTTGCGGCACTATCTCGGAAGAGGCAACACGTCACGAATGAAATGACAATCCATTTCTACGTGCTTGGTGCGCTCATGGAAGACTGGATTGGCCGCTATGTGTAGAGCCGCCTGGTTGTCACAATACAACGGCGTAGGAGCAGATAAGGATACACCCAGTTCATGAAGTAACCAACGCAACCAGACCACCTCACTGACCGTACTGGCCATGGCACGATACTCGGCTTCTGCAGAGGACCGTGCAACAACAGTTTGCTTCTTAGTACGCCAAGAAATGGGACTAGCACCAAGGGTAATAAAATAACCTGTGGTCGAGCGTCGGGTTTGCTGACAGCCTCCCCAATCAGCATCACAGTAAGCAGTGAAAGTAGGTTCCCCAGCAGCAGAGAAAAACAGTCCTTTACCAGGTGCACTCTTCAAATAACGAAGAAGACGAGTGGCAGCATCAACATGAGCACGGCGCGGAGAATGCACCGCCTGGCTTAAAATGTTGACTGCATAAACAATATCCGGATGAGTCACTGTAAGATATAACAGGCGACCTACCAGACGACGGTAGGCAGCAGGGTCGGGAGCCACATCACCCTCATCCAAACAGGTGAGCCGGTGATTTTGCTCAATAGGAAAAGAACATGGTCGTGCACCCTGGACACCGACATCGGCAAGGATATCCAGCATATATTTGCGCTGAGTAAGAACAATTCCCTTTCGTGACCGAGCAACCTCAATGCCCAAGAAGTACTTCAAGGTTCCCAGATCCTTGATACTAAAACGAGCATGTAAGAATTCCTTGACCTGTTGAATGTCAACCAAAGAGTTGCCTCCCAGGATCACATCATCGACGTAAATTAGGAGGACGAGGAACACGTCTCCACGACGATAAGTGAAAAGCGAGTGGTCAGCCTTAGATAAAGTGAACCCAAACTCGACGATTGCAGATGTGAACTTGGTATACCAATTCCGAGAAGCCTGCTTCAAACCATAGATAGACTTGCGAAGACGGCATACGCGATTGTCTCCGGGTCGGCTAAAACCTTGTGGAACCTTCATATAGACCTCCTCTTCCAAATCGCCGTGTAAGAAGGCGTTATTGACATCGAGCTGGTGCAAAAACCAACCACGTTGAGCAGCAAGAGCAATGACACAACGAACAGTCACCAACTTGGCAACAGGAGCAAAGGTGTCATGGAAGTCAACGCCTTCAATCTGCGTAAAACCTTTGGCGACTAGGCGTGCTTTATAGCGCTCGATGCTGCCATCGGGATGGTATTTAATCTTATAGACCCACTTGGAATCGATAAGCTTACGGCCAGCAGGTAAGATGGTAAGTTCCCAAGTGCCATTTGCTTCAAGGGCGGTCACCTCCTTTTGCATCGCCTCTCGCCACCACACATAGCGAACTGCCTCATGGAAGAACCGAGGCTCAGTGGTGCGGGAAATAGCTGCAAGGAAAGCCCGGTGATCAGGAGACAGGCGACTATAATTAACAACGGCAGCTAAGGGGTACTTGACAGCTTTAGCAAAACTAGAATGGAAAGAAGGAAGATCAACATCATAATCTCGAACGAGGTGACCTGGAGGATGGCGATTGCGGTCGCTACGACGAAGGGGAGCTGGAGCAACACTAGGGAGGGCCTCCTCGGCATTTGGAGAAGCAGGTGAGGATTGGCCATTATTTTCTCCATTAGGCTGAGGAGAAATGTTGTCGGAGCTAACGCTAGGGGACAAATCTCCAAGATTGGCGGACGTGTGCATGTCCGGCGGGAAGGGGGTATCATTATCATGCACATTAGCATGATCACTAGCAAGCAGCTCCTCTTCATCAAAAAGCTCTCGGCTGGGAGAAGAACATGGACCTGAACTGGGATCATTGGCGACGTGAAAAGGGAAGCGATCTTCATGAAAGACCACGTCACGGGACGTGAACAGCTGGTGTGTTTCTAGGTCTAGTACGCGATATCCTTTCTGTGTAGCCGGGTAGCCCAAAAACACACAAGCTCGTCCCCATTCGCCAAACTTATCGAGGTGATGAGAAGTGTCTTTTGCATAAACCAGGCACCCGAAAACACGGAGGTGATTATATGATGGAGGCCGGTCAAACAACCGTTCATAGGGCGTGACATTACCAGTAGCCACTGTAGGTAACCTGTTGAGAAGATAGGCAGCCGTCAGAACACATTCTCCCCAGTACTTGATCGGGAGATTGGCATGGAAGCGGAGTGCTCTAGCCATCTCTAACAAGCTGCGATGTTTTCTTTCAACAACGCCGTTCTGTTGTGGCGTGTTAACACAACTGGTTTGAAGAATAATGCCCTCGTGCTCATAGTAATCACGTAACTCATTTGTTTGAAATTCCAGCCCATTATCCGCTTGGATTCGCTTAACCACACAATTAAATTGTCGAGCCACCTGTTGGCAAAACATCTTGAGGTAGCGACTAGCTTCTGATTTGAAACGAAGAAGATAAATCCACACTCCACGACTAAAGTCATCAACAATAGTCAAAAAATAGTGCGCTCCACTCAAAGAAGCAGTGTGATAACCACCCCAAATATCCACATGAACAAGCTCAAAAGCTTTAGATGTACTGATCGAACTCAACGGAAAAGAACTGCGAGACTGTTTTGCTCTCAAACAGGCGGAGCAATGCTTATTTTCTAACCGACGAGTACTAGAAGTGAAATGCAACAAAGATAATTTTGCCATTGCTGGATGACCCATCTTGAGATGCCATGTTTCCGGGGAACAACTACTCTCTCCTTGTGCTGCGTGAACCATAGCATCTCGGAACTCATCGAACAAGCGCAAGAAATATAGACCATCAAGCTGCTTACCCATCCCAATCATCCGCCTGGAGTGTAAGTCCTGAATAACACAGAAGTCGTGCAAGAATATCAAGGCTAGGGGAAAATCTGCAGTGAGACGACTGATGGATAGCAGGTTGCATTTAAAATCCGGAACTAAGAGCACTCGTGGCAGAACCATCCCATTGGAAAGCTTAACTGAACCTATACTTTGCACAGCAACAGAATCTCCATTGGGCACATTAACATGCAAGTTCATTTCCATAGACTGATCATCCAAACTACATACATCCTTGACTATGTGCTCGTTGCAACCCGAGTCGAGAATCCATGAGTTGCCCAAGTTGAGAGAATTACCTGGAGCTTTAGTGTCACTCGAGGCCTTGGGGTCGGTGCCAAGAAACTGACGCAGCTGCTCGACCTGCGCTTTAGTGAGGCCAGGGATGGGGCTTTCATCCGTCCCAACCGCAGCTGCCTTAGGAGCGCCTCCTCGCCCGCGATTCTCCGGGCGACCTCCACGGCCAGCACCATTCCCTTTGTTGCCACCTCGATCAGTATACCAGGAAGGGTAACCAAGCAACTCAAAGCACCGTTCCTTTGTATGGCCGAGCTTGCGGCAATGAGAGCATCGGGGACGTGTCTCTGGGTCACCACCGGTGTCCCCATCATGATGTTCTTTACCATTGTTCTCCTGAACCGCAACGAAAGCTGCCGCTTCTGCTCGAGGTTTTCGATTTGTGGATATCCGCTTCTGTTGCTCATCCGTGGCTATCATATTGTAAGCCTCGCCAATAGCAGGAGTCGGCTTCATGGAGAGTATTTGGGATTTTACGGTCGAAAAAGCATCGTCCAAGCCCATCAAGAAGTCAAACAAGCGAATGCTCTCATCACGGTCGCGCGTTCGCTTTTCCAGATTGCAAGTGCATTGTCCACACGTGCAGGTAGGCGTCGGGGAAATCTGTTGGGCCTCCTCCCACAATGTGCATAGCTCTGTGTAATAGGCGGACACGCTCAACCTTTCTTGAGGGAGAAGGCTGATCGATCTTCGAATCTCGTAGTGTCTCGGAGCACTACCTTGACCGAGACGGGACTTGAGATCATCCCAAATCTGCTTCGCCGTTTTTGCAAAACGAACACTGCGGCGTACCTCTGGAGACATAGCCGCCTTGAGCCATCCTTTTATGGTGGCATCGCACCGAGTCCAAGCATCAGCTTCCCGAGCTGTGGTCGGTTTCATGAGGGTTCCATTGACAAACCCCAATTTATTTTTCGCTAGAAGGGAGTCCGTCATATCGATGACCCATTCCCCATAGTTGCTAGGAGTTAGAAGATCCCCAACATGCTGTGGATCCGACTGTGGAAGGAAATATATGGAATTAACATCAGAAGTAAGAGGCTTTTCACCAGTGGTTACCATTGCACTGCTGCCGAAACTCTCTTCTTCCTTGGTGTCCATTGATCAAAATAAATTTCAGCGGAATGAACGTCGCTGAGACAAGAAGAATCGGACCAGCGGGATGAGCGTCGCTAGTATGCGGAAGAAAGTGCTGAATCTACAGCTCTGATACCATGATAAATTCGTAACACGAACAACACGACACGAGGATTTACGTGGTTCACGCCACTCGATGTGAGCGTCGCTAATCCACGGAGAAACTAACCCGTCCTCAGGGGTTTTAGGGTTTGTATTATGTTGTACGTACGTTCTTGCTTTCTGCAGGAGAAAGCTACATATATATACCCTACAAATCAAAGCCCATCATCTAACAACTAGGGCACAAAAAATAAAAGGCAAAAGACAAACATGCCCATGCAGCCATACACGCACAACACGTGCGGGAGAGGATCACGTCCTGCACTCGTGACCTCCAATATAGTATTGTAAAACCGTATTAGAAATTGGACATAAAAAATTAGTGATAAGATATTTTATACTGAAATCGTGGTTTAACTGTGGTTCGGTTTCTTTTCTTACAGCTAAATACCGCTAAATACCACCTGCTAATTTAACCTCTAATATAAAAAAAATCTAGTGGTTACGGTTTTTTAATCTTTAATTTATTTTAAACGGCATATTTTGTATTACTATTTTGACAGAGAGGGAGGAGACGATTAAGGTGGTGGAGGGGAGGACACTGATGAAGGTGTCGCTCGCGGACTATGGAGAACCTTCAGCCAACCAGGGCCACGATCCTTCACAAAACGAGCCCGGTGATCGTGGTGACGGCGATGATCAAGGGCGCGGCGGAGGCAGCGGCGACGACCGGGCTAAAGGACATCGTGGGCGCCGTCGCAAAGGCTAGCTAGATAATATATTGTTCAGTTGAATGGTCATTGTACTTCCCACCATTTTATTTTTCCTCCCTCCTTTTAGTCACAAAACAGAATTTGATATGAACTGCTCCCTCCCACAGTCCAAGTTTCGCATTTCGTATTACGATCTCTAGTAATTTCATCTGTCAACCTAACTCAAAGTATGTGCTTGCTATATATATTCTCTTGAAAATTTTAGGGGTACACAATATATTTATCGCTTCTATTAGAGGGGAGATTATGGATTTGTTTGTGTTCATCAGCAAATATAGTATAGCAAAATTAAAAGCGGCTTTTTTAACATCTCAAATTTCGTAGAACGAGAGTGAGAGTACAAAGGTGGATTTGTCTTCATAGTTGTTTTTTTTATTTTGTATAAAAGAGATAGGGTAATTAATAGCATAAATTGCCCCTCTACTATAGTTTTTTTCTCAAGCATGCTCCTCTACTATGTTTTACGTCAAACTTGCCATCCTACTATTATCATAATATCAAATCTACCCTTCTGTTAATATTTCCATCCGGTTGCCGTTAATCCCAATTCGATCGGTCAGAATCCAAAAAAGGGGACGGGAAAAATCTAATTGCCCTCCGTTTTGGTTAATTTCGTCCCTGTAATTTCCGTCCCACTCCAAAGAGGTGGGTCATCAACTTCCTCTCCTCCGTACTATGTCTCAAGTGCGATCGAAATCGCTCTATCATGCCAATTCTTAAGACTTTTTTAGGGACATTATTCATAAAAGAGTATTATAGTAACTCATAGGAGCAACTTCCTTCACACCATCCTTTTGAAATGGGTTTATAAGCAAATTACAATTTTGTACCTAATCTTAATTAATAGATGTTAAGATTTAGTATGTAAAATTAATTTTTTTGCATATAAGACCAACAAATATTGATGACAATTTATATTTTATAACACTAAAAAATTTATGTGTTACATTTTATTGTTTTACAAAATCAGAAGGAAAACAAAGCAGAAAAGAAAACCTCTAGCTAATGGCGAGTGGAGTAAGCAGGAGGACGAGGCGTTACACATGCAAACTCCCACTAGAGTTCCTTAGACTCCTAACGTCGATCTTGGAAACATACGCATTGCTTGATCCTTGTGATATCTATTACTACCTTGTGCTAGGGCAGTCACCGAATCTGGTAGGCAACAAAGAGTACTCCACGGATTCCTCCCTTAAGGTGTCCTACAGTTCAATCGCTATTACCGATACGAAAAGAATGGGAAAAATTGGATTCAATTATCAACTGCTCCTATCGGAAATAGGATTGACTACGGATTCGAGCCATAAACTTAATTAAATTACTATATTGAATGATATACATATTCAATAACATACAATACATATTCATTAATAGTATAAATTCTGATACTCACTAGGTGTCTGAAAATATAGCTTATTTTTTTTATTAAATGAATAACGAAAGGGAGAAATACGTGGAGTACTCTTTGTTTCCTATAAGATGGTTTTGTCCGGTCTTCACCCTATGCGACTAGGATTTCAAGGCATAAATCTAGAAGGGAGGTATGCTACGTGAAGCTCTCAATCAATTTCACAATAGATAAAACAAAAGAAACATAATCAAAAAATCTTATATATGCCAAAATCAAACATTACAAAGTCAAGAACCTCTAGGGTTCACCCACCTATGCAACTAAGGGAACTAGCCGGTCATGGGGACGAGATCCAAAGAATACATAAGAGGAAACGAGATTCTCTTAGAGCTCTCAAAATTAGTGCGCATAACAGAGATTCGTGGCTTAGACCTCCGATTCTGGCGTCGAATTCCGTTTGGTAACCAATTTCGCTCTAATTCGGGTGACTCACTCTATCAACAAAGTAAGAACTCTCTAATGCCTCTGATAACACTAAAATCGGTGTTATTTACCCTCCATCTTAGGGTATGTTTTGTGCCAATTCATGTGCTTAAGCGTTTAAACATTGTCAAATACATCCCTATTTCATTCCTATTTGATTTTGATGTGATTATAGGGTGTATTAGTCAATATGGGCAAATTAGGTACAAAACAAGGTCACAAGTGTAGAAAATGAGAAAGGATCAAAGATCGTGGCCTAGAAGCCAAAGATCACGGTCGGGATCTTCAGTCGTGAAGTCTCGCTGAAGATTGCGGCCTAGAAGCCAAAGATCGCAAACTCAATCTTGGAGCCTCAGGGCGTGAACTTCGTGAGGAAGGAGCCATGGATGAGCAGAGACTTTCCCCAGTCGAATCGTGACCAACGTGCAAAATGCCCGCGAGGAAGATTACGGCCGCAACTCAAGGATCGCGACCGCGAAGTTAGGTCGCGATCTCCCCCATCCTTAAGGCCTCAACGACAACGTTTTGAGATCACGACCTAGTGACCAAAGATCACGACCGCGATCTCCTGTGTCAGGCCGCGAACTTACTCGAAGCCAAGTTGCCTATAAATAGAAGACCCCTTCCTCCTTTTCAAGAGAGCTGATTTTGGGTGAAATTTCTGGTGCTAGAGAGAGAGAAGAGAGAGAAGCTGAAGGGAGAAGAAGGAGGAGGAGTTAGGAGCAAGGAGGCATCTTCTTCTATTTCTACCATGTATCTTTCTCCCTCCTTTATGGAGTATTCCTCTAAGGTACTAGGGGTTCTAAACTCGAAACCCTAGTTTTAAGATTAATTATGTATGTGTGGATATTTTATGGGTTGAATGAATGAATGTGTTTGTCTAGTTGATTTTTAATGTCACTCTTTCCTAAATGATGACGCTTGGGTAAGTCGCCCTAATCTTCCCTCTTAGCCTACTTGATACGGAGTTCTAGGGTTAGACGGGTAGGCGCCAGCTGGCGAATTTAGGTTAGATGTGTGAATGGGGGCCTATAGTGGTCGATGAGACCGAACCCCTGCTATAGGTAGCCTTCCTAGCCTTCCTAGATGGAACCTGGGATGAAATCTCGCTGTGGACGGTGGATAGTGTCCATTGAAATGAGCCATAAGCTTAAAGCCCTGAATACAATAGCCTAGATCGAGGTGACTGAAACATGGGTTTAGGGGAGGCGTACTCGGAGGCATGTGGATAACGACGAAGGCCCAAGTAAAAGATCTCACTCACCACATTCAATAACCCTAAGTATCTATACATGCATAGTATCCCTAAGCTAGGGGGAGGATTAGTTCCACGAAGTACCTGCTTTTAGCTTTGTTCAACCTTTAGACTAGTGTTTCTTCATATCCTCCACTCAAAACCTCAAAACCGATTACCTAATTAACAACAAGGTGGGAAGTAGGCTAGGGTACCAGGACCCGAGTAGAATACGACCTTGATTACCACTATACGGAAATGTCGTTCTAGGATAAACTTGGCTTATGATGGGGGATTTGTTGATACGTGCAAACCACTGATAATAACATGCACGAATTCAACTGATCAGCCTCTTATCACTGGCTACCGAACTCCCCCTATAAGTCTATTTAATATTTGTAGACTTACTATTAGGTTTCTGGTAGGGAAAGGAAGGTCATCCAATGCGTCTTCAAGTCCCAATCGATCTCTTCCAAGTTTGTCGCCACGAAAAGCATATTCCTTGAGAAAGGTTTGAGGTAGTCAATGGCCCTGTTTTGACAACGTGTATGAACAATTCCAAGATTTTGGTGATTTCTAAATGAACCTTGATTAGGCTGATGAATCTACAACGTTTTTTACTTTTTTCCTCTCTTCATTTCCTGCTTCTGGCTACTTGTAATCCAGTCTTGTTGTCCCCAAAAATGTCAAAAGTGGTCCACTATGTTGTTATTGACTAAAAACACATGAAACACTACCAAGAGTGCATCAAATTGATAACAGCAAGCCTAGTACTACTAGAATGCACTTTGAGTGATCACGTAGCAAATCCAAGATATTGAGAAAATAAAAGTATTAAAACCATGGGGTCTAAAAGACTACTTTTCAGTTTTCACATGTCATCAAGCACCTCCTTTTCCACAAGACTGTAAAATCAGAATGGATCATAATCAAATAAGAAGGCTTGTCATTGCCTTTGGTCAAGGGATTTTAGATGTAGAGGAAATTGCATCAGAGGCTATAAACTTTTAACAAGCCTTATATAGAGGAAATTGCACTATGAAGCTTCCAAAAGTTATTAACGTGCCCTCCCTGACTCTAGCTCCAAAAATTCCAAATGTTGAGAAGTTATATGATTTTTGACCTATTGTATGCACTAATATTTTGTACAAAATCATTTCAAAGGTCTTAGCAAACATAATACAATTAGTACTCCTAGTGTGATTAGCCAGAATTAGTCAACTTTTATTAAAGGAAGAAGTATTCTAAATAATATTCTAATGGCACTAGAGATGGTACAGAGTTATAATAAGAAACACATTGTTTCTTTAGGTGTTATGAAAAGTAGACTTGCACAAGGTTTTGATTATATAGATTGGTCCTACTTGTTTTGTGTGATGGAGTGATGCGCCAGATCGAATTTTACATTTATAATCAATTCTCACTAACTCCTTACCCTAGAAATGGCAGGTTTTCCAATTGTTAAGCTCTTTATATGGTGGCACGGTCGTATTCCAAGTGCACCTTAGGCTTACTATTACTTTGCTCCGACCTACTAACTAATCAAATAAAAAAGTTAGTTTAATACTACACTAACCTAAAAGTGATTGGGAGATCGCTAGAGATGAGATGGTTGTCTAAGTTCAAGTCCTCCTAGTAGTTGTCGGGTAGTTGATTGATGCTAACCTAATTTGTGGTGTAGAGGTCGCTAATATGGGGAGCGATGAAATGGTCAAGCCGATGTTCCCCCTCCTATCCAAGTCCACCGGTCTAATTTCATCACAACCGATCTTCTAGACTAGGGATGGATTCTACCTCCTCTAAATGGGTTCTATCCATCCATACACTAGGTCAATGGTCACACACTTACCTTTCTAGCATCAACTAGATGGGCTCCTAATTGGCAGAGAATGGTCACCTTGTCCACCAATTATGACCCTAGATCATCTAACCTAGGCATAAGACTCTTTACACATATCAACGTAGTGAACCCTAGGGCTAATAATGCAACATGCTATTTTAAGCAATCAAACCTTGCAAAGAAGCAATAAACACCTTATTTGAACACGAAGATCTATTTTCTCATTCAATCAATCAAACCCTAACTACATACTAGGATTCATCTCCACTAAACAACCTTAGGGTACAAGTCACAGAGAGAGAAGAAATACAAACAAAGAAGAGAAAAATGCTTGAATTCGTCTTCTTCTTCTTCTTGGATTTCACCCTTCTCATTGAATCTTGGATGAATTCCTCCTTCCCAAGCTCCCTCAAGGTGTTTCACTCACTAAGAACTTCCCTAAACCCTAATTTCACACTCTAGGTTGACTCTCCTTCGTCAACTGCATAAAAGGGTATTATCATAAATCTGGTATAGGTCACGACCTCTTTGTACATGTCATGGCCTCCCTAAGCGTGACCCGATGGTCAAGGGCGTATCCGAGGGTGTATCCAAGGTCGTGATATGCAAAAGATCTTTGATTTGCCCGGGAATTCGCGTCTTGACTTCGTCTTCAAGTACCAAGATCAAGGGCATGATATTGAGATCATGGTCGTGATCTTGAAGTTGAGGCCGTGAAAAACCCTGCTTGGCCACCACTTAGACTGCAAGATCTTATATTCATTTCATCCTTTCATCTTCAAGTTTGGGATCAAAGCCTTGAGTTTACGTCAGGGAAGACGGTCACAGCCTGTAGGTTAAGGGTGTATCCGTGGTCGTGACCTATGAAACTCTTTAAGTTTTGCTTTTATGCTATGCAACGTGCTCATATGAACTATAAATCAATCTATGATCGATTGTAGATGAGTACAAGACATGGAATATCATCACAAAACACCAATCAAGCATAAAACACGGCAAAGTGGGGATAAAACACGACAAAGTGAAGTGATTTCCCTATAAAAAGCATTCATAGCAAAATAACTCATGCTAAAGCCAACGATTGACGAATATGAGAGAATATTAGTATAAATTAGCACTTGAAATATGGCCCAGACATGATATTTTAGCACGAAAATGCCTCAAGAATGGAGGATAAATAACACCAATTTAGGTGTTATCATGGAGGCCCTGATTTTTTCTAGCACTTATATTGAATGGATTCGAGCATGTCTTAGTTTTTCATATTTTAGCATTAAAGTCCACTTTTCATTTTTTGGTTATTGCCCAGTCAAGAAGACTGTGAGGCAGGGGGACCCATTGTGCCCATACTTGTTCATTGTGGCTCCCAATGCTAGATATAGCTCAACAGTTGGCGCATATTTCCTATCACCTTCAATGTAAGACAATGGATCTTACACACCTTTGTTTTGCGGAGATTCTGTTGACAGTTACTGAGGGTTCAGCTACTTTCCTCAGTAATGTGAAAAGGAATATGGAACAATTTTACCTTATATGTGGTTTGCGCTGCAATCCAAATAAGTGCGAAGTTATATTTGGAGGGGCTAACTACTGTTTTTAAGCATAATGATTTACCTGTCACTAGTTTCAAAGATAGTATTATTCTAGTTAGGTACCTTGTGCTTGAAACATCCCTTCAAAACCGACCACTTTTCCTAATTATTTTAGTTTTGGACGAATTTTCCACCTAGCTTGAACCTTCTTAAAAATTCGGATAATAATTTTCCTACGTCAAGCATGAGTACTTATACCCTGTAAAATTATCAAACCCTTATAAACTCCTCGGAAATATTTTTATTTAATTAAAACGGATGTTCGAAAAATTTCCAAAATTAGAAATACATCTTCAAAAATCCCCAAATTAAATCACAGCCATCTCCTCGACCTCCCTCAATTTATAAAATTTTAAAACTCAGGAAAAAAACCCCATAAAGACTCGAAACCATTTAAAACATCTAAAACAAGTTTCTGAAAATTACCAGCAGCTTTAGTGACCACCCAAATCCTGTCACTAAAAGCCTGAACGTCTGTTGCTAAAACCTCAGAATTGCACCCTCACGAAAATCACCAAATCGATCGATCTAACTCAAAGGGATCGAGTTCCCTTACCTCTAGAACGTGCCGAGGACTAGGTTGGACGACCCGGGACGTTGATCTCCTTGTTGATCGCACCCTCAACGTCACCGCTAATAAAAATCTGAGCTTCGAATTAGTCTAACGATGAATCGAGTTTAGAAACCATGAAGGGGTTCGTGATCCTTAACTAGAAACGCGAAAGGGATGGGATCGGGATCGGGGTCGGGGTCGGAACCAACTCCTTCTTCTTCTCCTATCGCCCGCGCGGGGCTGGGTTTCTCGCGGCTGCTTGGGGTTTTGGATTTTTTTTTTGCTTGGGGAAACTGGCGGCTAGAGAATGGGAAAATTACAGGGGTCGAGGGTTTATTTTGCGGAATTGAGGCGGGGGCTGCGAAATAATTGGGAGGGTCGGGTTTATTCTCGCTGCTTGGGGTTTGGGGAAAAGAAAAGAGAGGGGGCGGTGATTTCACAAAAACAATGGAGAGGCGGCGGGGGTTTGGGGACAGCAAAATATGCGGCTGGGGAAATAGAGAGGGCCGCCCTCTCGGCCCCAGGTCCGCCCTTTTATTTTAATTTTTTTATATATAATATAATAATAATAACTTTATTATTATTATTATTATTACTAATCCGCGATTGCAACTTTTAGTACGCAGCTGTCAACCCAACTGATCACGTAATATGGTCGAACCATAACCCAAAATTCGGGGTGTTACATTTTCTCCACCCTTATAAAAAATTTCGTCCCCGAAATTTGAACGGTAGAGCAATCACTTGAACGATTTAACGCTGTACTCGAAAGAACGATGCTAGTTGGGATATAACAGTGTTCCCCTTAATATATGATATGCTCACGAGAAAGGATAGTGATGTGCTATTTGGTATAATGTCTAGTAGAATTTGATCCTCGCATGTAAAAAGGTTGACTTAAACATGTCGAATTCGGCTGGTCTCTTTTGTGTAGTATTGGATGTCAATCTCCATTTTGTCTAAGAAGGTATTGGATCAGATTTCATAAGATTAATTCAGAATTTATATGGTTTGACGATAGTCAGGGAAGGCAAAGGTCTCATGGGATAACCTAGCTACTAAGAAGAAAGAGGGAGGGTTGGGATTAAAGATTTATATACATGAAATATGACTTGTTTAGGGAGGCCAGTCTGGCTATTATTCATGTATGGAGGTGGTGTTTGGTGACATGGATTAGTCACTATAGGCTGAACGACCGAGTTGTGTGGATTTTACAAGCAACATTTGTAGGTTCGTTGGATTTGGATGCAATTGTTCAAGTTTCAAAGTTGATTGCAATTTCAAATGGATGTTGACACTGCGGAAAATGTACTTGGGAGGGAAAACCCTTTGTGAAATACCCAGTGAAGTAGGTTTGGGAAACAATTAGGGTACATAGACCCTAGGTGCCTTGGTGGCAAGTCTTGTGGAATAGATTCATCATTCCAAAATACATGTTTCTTATTTGGTTGATAATTTTGAACAAGATGAATACCAAGGACAAGTTCTAGGCATGAGGGATAATAACTAATGACTCTTGTGTCCCTAGGAGCAATGGTGTAGAGAGAAGAGGCCGTTTATTTGAAGGCTATAATTATTCTAGATAGTTGTTTGTTGTTTTTGTTAGTCTGCAAGCATGACAAAATTGGTTGCATACACAGGATGGGGAATTACAACAAGCCTGTTCTGTAGTAGGAGCAGGGATGCATTTGGTCGTATCTATTGTGAACTTTGGTGTTGATTAGTGATTTTCTTATTGAAAGAAAGATGTGGTTGTGTTTTGGAGGAAGAAGTTTGATTGGGCAGACTTGTTGCTTTATTTCAATAATGAAGCAGTGTTGTTTGTCATGGGCAATAGTGAGTTTAGTGAGGAGTAGGAAAGTTTATATTTATTTTTTAGGTTGGTTTGAGGAGTTTTGACAGGTGA
This sequence comes from Linum tenue, assembly GCA_946122785.1. Taxonomy (NCBI): domain Eukaryota; kingdom Viridiplantae; phylum Streptophyta; class Magnoliopsida; order Malpighiales; family Linaceae; genus Linum; species Linum tenue. The sequence goes on from CAMGYJ010000008.1 coordinate 39,687,975, forward strand.
TGTAGCCAATTTTGTACTTTGTCCTAATTATTTTGAGGTTTGATGTATTGATCAAGTGAGCTTAATATAAATCCTAATTATTGAGAAATGTTTTTGGATTGATGTTTCTACCAAAATAAAATTGGATTGATGTCACATGTAGCATGTAAGGAGCATATCAAGTGCATAAACATTTCCCCCATTAAATTTTAATAGACTATATCTCATTGATTTTAGTATATGTTATAGTAGTATGAAAAATAGTCTATGATGATACGATGTTAGTATATGTGGTCCAAAAATTTTATTCTCAAAAAATATTGAAAATGAATATCTTTCTTTTAAAAAATGTAAGCCATCTTAATGAATTACTTTCTTAAAAAAAGGTATCCAAGTCCTGAGCATTGAATCTTACAATCAAAGTCTGATTTCATTCCTTAATGGCTCTCTTGAGAAATAGTATCCAAATCCAGAACATTTATTGTTAAAATCACAACTAATTTTTCTTAATCACTTACTTTCCTTATAGTGACTCAATAATTACATTGCATATCCTAAAATCGTAAATTCTCATTTTTTTCACTCCATCTTGTATAGTATATAAATGATGACCTACTCAATCATTTCCATCCAGCCTCCTCCCCCACCTGCCTTTTTCACTGCGCTCAACTCAATCCCCATCTCCGGTAAGTACATATATTCACATGTTGTAGTACAAGAATATTCACATGTTGTCCGTCGACTATGCCTTTCGGCTTGATCTTAGACCCTAACTCACCCTTCGTGGATGGACCTTGCAGGTAGGGCTGGGAAACGGTGCGGTCTGGTCCAGACCAAACCATATATACGGTCTATGGTCCAGACCGAGAGACTGAAGTATAGACCACAGACCAGACCACAGACTATACGGTCTGGTCCAGACCACGCCTGTGCAGTCTGGTTCGGTCTGGTCTGGTCCAGATAGACCACGCTCAAGAAAAATGAATAATTTGTTTAGTCAACCACGCAAAAAATTGAACCAATAACCAAGAAATATAATTGTTATTTGCCTTAAAACAATAATCCTAACATGCACGAATAATTTTGATACCCTAAATCTTAGTACATAACAAAGATACAAAGTAAAAGCATCCCAACTTGCATCATAACGTTATAAACATTAACATAATGTCATATGGAGACAAGGTTATCTCTACTCTCGGGTTAAATGTGGTTGTGCATGAAGGATGGACAAAATTCTCAAAATTAAGGTTGAGACTTGGGTGTCGTTGTGGGAGCTGGGAGAGTGGTCGAATGGGCTATTAACACTTATTGGCAAGTCGGTTGGGTCCACGGTTTGGTCCGGTAAACCGTGGTCTAGACCAGACCAGACCAAGAGATCAAAACATAAAATAATACAGACCATGGACCAGACCAAACCATACTAAAACGGTCTACGGTCCAGACCAAACTGTGCGGTACGGTTTGGACCACGGTTTTTCTAACGGTCTGGTCTATTTTCCCAGCCCTACTTGCAGGTAGGGGTGGGCATTCGGTCGGTTTGGTTCAAACCGAACCGAAATTATGCATACCGGGTCCCCGAATTCTATCAAACCTCAAACCGAATTCGAACCGAATTATAATTCAGTTCGGTCGGTTCAAACCGAATTATAATTCGGTTCGGTTTTTCATACAAAACCGAAATAGTGAGGTTAGCTTGTATCTTCTCTTTTTTAAATTATTTTTCACCCCTAATGTAAACAATAAATATGCATCATCAATGATAAAATCAAACATTTCAACACATAAGTCATAAAACACTAACATGATTCAAATATTTAAGTCTCATAATAAGTAGAAACATAAAAATCCATCATTTAGAGTTTGCAATTATAATAATTCGGTTTTTCGGTTCGGAATTCGGAAATTTCGTTCGGTCGAAAGGACCCTGGTTTCCGAAATATGCTCTTTTCTCTTCCGAATTCCGAACCGAATAACATTAATTCGGTTTCGGTTCGGTTTATATTCGGTTCGGTTCGGTTTTACCGAACCGTATGCCCACCCCTACTTGCAGGGATTGAGTATTATGCACCTCCAGGCGCCAATCTGTGCCATCATCAACCAGGTCATCCTTGTTATCATCCTCCTTCAACTGAGACGGACCAATAGCTTGAGGATTATCAGCCTATTGATCCAGTACCAAAGCCTCCTCCAGTTCCAAGCCCTCCTCCTTTAGCAGAACGTCACTGAAGATAATATGTGTAATTTATATATGGAGGGAGGATTATGCATGTGAATTAACTAAGAATAATAATGGTCTTTCACTTTGGTTCTAATTTGGTTTTCTCAACTTTGTGTTCAAGCTGCTCGTTTCCCTTACTAATAACTCGTCCTTAACATGATTATCTATCTTGCTCTTCCTTTTCCGTTTGTAATTTTATTATATGCTACTGAATATATTGACAAGTGTGGGTGTCTGACACGCTAAAACACAAAACCAAACTGCGACCAAGTGTAATCGCAGTCCGGAAATGCAGACTAGTGGCAAGTTCTATTTGTTAACCCGGGGTCAAGATCTACTACCTACTCCGTGATGATCTATTATTTAGCAAACTAAGTCGAGTGATTGTGATTTTAAGTAAAAGCAGTAAGAAAGAAGAAAATGGTTCAAAGTTCTTTATCAAGGGAAGAGTCACTCGGGAATGAGTCCCACTAGCTCCTTAGTTAGGTCAAGATTGTAATTACCCTGGGTTGATTAACTGTTGATTAAACTGCGGAAGATCCAACAGTAGCTTGGAATCTCTTAAGCTGACCAAGCCCTCTCAGGCAGACTAACCGGCAGGCGACTAGCCTTCACCGGGATAGACTCGGGACGTTGATCTCCTTGTTGATCGCACCCTCAACGTCACCGCTAATAACGATCCGAGCTTCGAATTAGTCTAACGATGAATCGAGTTCAGAAACCACGAAGGGGTTTGTGATCCTTACCTAGAAACGCGAAAGGGATGGGATCGGGATCGGGGTCGGAACCAACTCCTTCTTCTTCTCCTCTCGCCCACGCGGGACTGGGTTTCTCGCGGCTGGTTGGGGTTTTGGTTTTTTTGTTTGCTTGGGGAAACTGGCGGCTGGGGAATGGGAAAATTACAGGGGCCGAGGGTTTATTTTGGGGAATTGAGGCGGGGCTGAGGAATAATTGGGAAGGTCGGGTTTATTCTCGCTGCTTGGGGTTTAGGGAAAAGAGAGGCGGCGGTGATTTCACAAAAACAATGGAGAGGTGGCCGAGGTTTGGGGACAGCAAAATAGGCGGCTGGGGGAAATAGAGAGGGCCGCCCTCTCGGCCCCAGGTCCGCCCTTTTATTTTCATTTTTTTTAATAAAAAAGTAATAATAATAACTTTATTATTATTACTACTACTAATCCGCGATTGCAACTTTTAGTACGCAACTGTCAACCCAACCGATCACGTAATATGGTCGAACCAAAAAACAACTCTGGGTATTTCTCTCTCATGCTACTCTCTGTCTCCCAAGTCGCAGCCTCGCTGCCCTGGTTTCTCCATACCACCTTTACCATGGCAATCTTCTTCCTCCTCAACTCCTTTTCCTGCCTATCCACGATCTAGATTGGAACATCCTCATAGGTCAAATCATCTTCCAACTGGATGTCCTCGTGTCTGATCACATGCTCCGGGTTGGATCAATACGCCCTTAGCAAGCTGACATGAAAAATGTCGTGGATCCTAGATAGGCTAGGAGGTAAGGCTAGTCGATAGGCTAAAGGTTCAATGCGCTCCAACACCTCATATGGGCCTATATATCTTAGACTAAGCTTTCCCTCTTTACCAAATCTCATCACTCCCTTCCATGGGGACACCCTTAGGAATACCATGTCACCCACTTCATAACTTCGCGGGTTCCCTGGCCTCTCCGCATTACTCTTCTGCCGGTCCTGAGCTGCTTTCAAGTTCCGGCGAATCAACTCCACCTTCTCCACTGCCTTCTGTACCATCTCCGGACCCTCTAGCTGTCGCACACCCTCTGCATCCCAGGGCAATGGTGTACGACACTTCCTCCCATACAATACCTCATATGGAGCTGCTCGTATCGAGCTGTGATACTGGTTGTTGTAAGCAAACTCCATTAAAGGCAAATGCTTGTCCCAAGCTCCTTCCATGGTTAAGACACACGCCCTCAACAGGTCCTCTAGTGTCTGAATCATCCTCTCTGACTGCCCATCTGTCTGGGGGTGATATGCGGTAGAGAAGTGAACTTTAGTGCTCATTGCCTTTTGAAGACTCACCCAGAATCGTGCCGTGAAGCTAAGGTCGCGATCAGACATGATACTAAGTGGAACTCCATGCAATCTCACTATCTCCCTCACATACAGCCTAGCCAGCTCTTCCAGTCCTGGCTTGAACTTGATGGGTATAAAATGAGCCACCTTCGAGAAGCGATCCACAATCACCCATACTCCATCATTTCCTCTTGGGGTCCTCAGTAAACCATACATAAAATCCATGGTGATCTTCTCCCAAGTCCACTGCGGGATCTCCAACGATAGGTGCTCAATGATTGGGGCTTGATTTTCAACCTTAATCATTTGGCACTCCAAGCATTGGTAGACATCTTAGTAGCCCCAGGGTGCATTGCATAGGTTGCAGAGTGAGCCTCGTCCAGAATATCCTTCCTTAGCTTGTCAACATCTGGGACACACAGCCTTCCTTGATACTTTAGCACCACATCTACCCGTCCAAATTTGGTGTCCTTCCCTTCTAACACTTGCATCTTGTACTTCTCTAATTCCAAATCTTCACTCTTCTTCTCCTTGATTCGTTCCTGCAGCATAGGACGGATTTTCAAAGTTACTAGCAACTTTGTTACCTCCCCTAGCTCCAATTCCACGTTCATGGCCCTCAAAGAGACCAACTCCGGTAAAAGGCTCTCCCTCTTCCTACTCAAGGCGTCAGCCACCACATTTGCCTTTCCCGGATGGTACTTAATGGTGCAGTCATAATCGCTCAACAGCTCCATCCACCTTCTCTGCCTCATGTTCAACTCCTTCTGATCAGTCAAGTGTTGGAGGTTCTTGTGATCCGTGAAGATGGTGAACGTCTTGTGGTAGAGATAGTGTCTCCATAACTTCAAGGCAAAGACCACTGCGACCAACTCCAGGTCATGGTTGGGGTAGTTGACCTCATGGGGTCGTAGCTTCCTCAAGGCATCGTGCATCAGTACACAACCCAAGCCTTGGAAGGATGCATCACTATAGATGGAATACTCCCCACCGCTGGTCAGTAGTGCTAGCACCGGTGCAGAGGTCAGCTTCTCCTTCAGCAACTCAAACGCCGTTTGACACTTCTCATCCCAAACAAATGCCTTCCCCTTCTGCAATAGCTGTGTCATGGGTCGTGCAATGCTGGAGAACCCTTCCACAAACCTCTGGTAGTACCCAGCTAAACCTAGAAAACTCCGCACTTCGGAAACATTCTTTGGTGGAGCCCAGTTTGTTACAGCTTCTATCTTCTTGGGATCCACTTCAACTCCCCGTCCCGAAATCATGTGACCCAAGAACAAGACCTCCTCCAACCAAAAGTCACACTTCGAGAACTTGGCGTATAGCTTCTCCTCTTTCAATTTCTGTAGAACCACTCTAAGGTGTTCTTCGTGCTCCTCCTTACTTCTCGAGTAGATGAGTATGTCATCTATGAAGAAGATGACAAACTTGTCCAAGTACACATGAAGAACCCGGTTCATTAGTGCCATAAAAGCTGCCGGTGCATTGGTCAGTCCGAACGACATGACCAAGAATTTGTAGTGGCCGTACCTAGTGCGAAAAGCTGTCTTGGGTACTGAACCATCTGCCACTCTCAACTGATGATACCCTGACAGTAGATCAATCTTCGAGAACACCCTTGCTCCTTGTAGTTGGTCGAAGAGATCATCTATCCTTGGCAAAGGATGGCGGTTCTTGATGGTAGCTTTGTTCAACTTCCTATAGTCAATGCAAAGTCTCATGCTTGCCATCCTTCTTGTTCACTAATAACACCGATGCTCCCCATGGTGATACACTAAGGCGTATGAACCCCTTCTCCAACAACTCCTGTAACTGCTCCTTTAATTCCTTTAACTCCACTGGTGCCATACGGTAAGGAGGAATAGATATCGGTGCCGTTCCAGGAATCACTTCAATATCGAATTCCACCTCTCGCTGTGGCCGTAGCCCAGGAAGATCTTCCGGAAATACCTCGGGGTATTCCCTGATGACAGGTACATCTTCTATCTCCTTATCTTGCACCTCCTTAACATGAGCTAAATATGATTCTTAGTCCCTTTGAACAAAGCAGTGCTCTTTCCTTCCACCTCCAGGCTAACCTCCTTCTTGTAGCAGTCCACCTTAGCTCTATTCTTTGACAACCAATCCATACCCAAGATAACATCGAACTCATTGAAGGGTAGTAGAATTAGGTTCGCCTCAAATTCGTGCCCCGCCATGGTGATAAGACAATCACGAATGACCGAATCCATTATAAGGGTATCCCCCACTGGGGTCCTGACCCCTAAATTCTGCCCCAAACTCACAAATGGGACTCCTAAGGTTCTAGCAAGCTTGGTAGAAATGAAAGAGTGCGTGGAGCCGGAATCAAATAACACAAAAGCGGGCTGGTGGTAAAGCGAGATCATACCAGTCACCACCTCAGGTGCAGCGTCAGCTTCTTCTCTCCTCATGGCAAACAGTCTTGGTTGCCCAGATGCTTGAGATCCTTGCCCTCGATCTCGCTCATTGCGGTTGAACCGCCCTGCATTTCCTCCCTGCTGGTGATAAGACCGGTTTGGCTGGTTGCCAAACTGCTGTTCGGTCTGAGTTCTTCCTCCTCCGCCCAGGACTGGTTGTTCGGACTGGGCTCTCCCCTATCCTCCTCTCCTAGGGCAATCTCTGGCATAGTGGCCCGACTCGTTGCAGTGATAGCAGATGCCTCCCAGATGCACCTTACACTCTCCCGGGTGAATTCTCCCACACTAGTTGCATGGGTCCCGAGGAATGTCGGTCAGCCCTGATCTGGTTGAGCCGGCCTGACTCTGGGTAGCCCCATAGTAGCTCTGGGATGGTCTCCTTCTCTGCTGACTTGGCTGTCCTGGCCCCTCAGACAGGCTAGCAGCCTTTCTCTTGTTCCCTTCTCGTTGCATCCCCTCCTCATACAGAGCCGTATCCGCCCTCTCCAATCGAAGAGCCGCCTGATAAATCTCTTCCCTGTTGTTTCAATTCAGTATACTCAGTTGACGGCGAAAAGCAGGCTTTAGGCTCTCCAGGAACTGGGTGCGTTGAGCTGCTACATCCTGAAATTGAGGCCCTCTATAGGTAAGTAGCTTGTCAAACCTGGCCGTGTAATCAGTCACACTCTCCCTGCCTTCATTGCCCCACTTCTGCCTGATCAGCAGAAATTCCCTCTGCTTCCCCATCCGGTAAGCCTCCAGTATGAAGTGGTCTTTGAACAACTGCACGAACTCTGGCCAAGTGATGGCCGGTGGATCCTCTCGACTAGTTGGCTGGTTAGTCCACCAGTTATATGCAGCGTCTTGCAGCAAGGACACTATCAGCAGTACTCTGTCCTCGTCATCAGCTCTCATCTCGACCAGCGTACGAGTGACCTTAGCTAGCCACTGCTCTACTTCCATGGGGTCCGTTGAACGCTCCACCTTAAAATCTTCCACCTTTCTCTTCCGGAACCTTACATAGTTTGGTGGACGTCTCTCTAGTAATGGCATTGGTGGTGTGGGGTGCGGGCCAACACATGCAATGTAGACACACAGGGTTTCGTTAGATCTCAGTTATTTCTTCCTTGATATGGTTTAGAGTAGACTGGAGATTCTAAATTCTTAAAAGAAATCCTTGACTTGTTTGGCCAAACTTTGACTTGAAATATTTAAAACAAAACCTTTAAAAACTGAGACCGACATTCCAATATTTCTTGGGAACCAAGAAACAGAGGAAGACCAGCTCTGATACCAAAATGAAACATCCCTTCAAAACCGACCACTTTTCCTAATTATTTTAGTCTTGGATGAATTTTCCACCTAGGTTGAACCTTCTTAAAAATTCGGATAATAATTTTCCTACGTTAATCATGAGTACTTATACCCTGGAAAATTATCAAAACCTTATAAACTCCCCGGAAATATTTTTATTTAATTAAAACAGATGTTCAAAAAATTTCTAAAATTAAAAATACATCTTCAAAAATCCCCAAATTAAATTACAGCAATCTCCTGGACCTCCCTCAATTTATAAAATTTTAAAACTCACTAATAAACCCCCATAAAGACTCGAAACAATTTAAAACATCTAAAACAAGTTTCTGAACTTCTGTTGCTAAAACCTCAGAATTGCACCCTCACGAAAAATCACCAAATCGATCAATCTAACTCAAAGGGATCGAGTTCCCTTACCACTAGAACGTGCCTAGGACTAGGTTGGACCACCCGGGACGTTGATCTCCTTGTTGATCGCACCCTAAACGTCGCCGCTAATAAAAATCCGAGCTTCGAATTAGTCTAACGATGAATCGAGTTTAGAAACCACGAAGGGGTTCGTGATCCTTACCTAGAAACGCAAAAGGGATGGGATCGAGGTCGAAACCAACTCCTTCTTCTTCTCCTGTCGCCCGCGCGGGGCTGGGTGTCTCGCGGCTGCTTGGGGTTTTTGAATTTTTTTTTTTTGCTCAGGGAAATTGGCGGCTGGGGAATAGGAAAATTACAAGGGCCGAGGGTTTATTTTGGGGAATGAGGCGGGGCTGGGAAATAATTGGGACGGTCGGGTTTATACTTGCTGCTTGGGGTTTGGGGAAAAGAAAAGAGAGGCGGCGGTGATTTCACAAAAACAATAGAGAGGCGGCCGGGGTTTGGGGATAGCAAAATAGGCGGTTGGGGGAAATAGAGAGGGCCGCCCTCTCGGCCCCAGGTCCGCCCTTTTATTTTAATTTTTTTATATAAAATATAATTATAATAACTTTATTATTATTATTACTACTAATCCGCGATTGCAACTTTTAGTACGCAACTGTCAACCCAACCCTTTGTGAAATACCCAGAGAAGTAGGTTTGGGAATCAATTAGGGTACATAGACCATAGGTTCCTTGGTGGCAAGTCTTGTGGAATAGATTCATCATTCCAAAATACATGTTTCTTATTTGGTTGATAATTTTGAACAGGATGAATACCAAGGACAAGTTCTAGGCATGAGGGATAATAACTAATGACTCTTGTGTCCCTAGGAGCAATGGTGTAGAGAGAAGAGGTCGTTTATTTCAAGGCTATATTATTCTAGATAGTTGTTTGTTGTTTTTGTTAGTCTGCAAGCATGACAAAATTGGTTGCATACACGGGATGGGGAATTACAACAAGCCTGTTCTACAGTAGGAGCAGGGATGCATTTGGTCGTATCTACCGTGAACTTTGGTGTTGATTAGTGATTTTCTTATTGAAAGAAAGATGTGGTTGTGTTTTGGAGGAAGAAGTTTGATTGGACAAACTTGTTGCTTTGTTTCAATAATGAAGCAGTGTTGTTTGTTATGGGCAATAGTGAGTTTAGTGAGGAGTAGAAAAGTTTATATGTATTTTTTAGGTTGGTTTGAGGAGTTTTGACAGATGATGTAGCCAATTCTGTACTTTGTCCTAATTATTTTGAGGTTTTATGTATTGATCAAGTGAGCTTAATATAAATCCTAATTATTGAGAAATATTTTTGGATTGATGTTTCTACCAAAATAAAATTGGATTGATGTCACATGTAGCATGTAAGGAGCAAATCAAGTGCATAAACACTTCCCCCATTAAATTTTAACAGACTATATCTCATTGATTTTAGTATATGTTATAGTAGTATGAAAAATAGTCTATGATGATACGATGTTAGTATATGTGGTCCAAATATTTCCTTCTCAAAAAATATTGAAAATGAATATCATTCTTTTAAAAAAAGTAAGCCATCTTAATGAATTACTTTCTTAAAAAAAAGTATCCAAGTCCTGAGCATTGAATCTTACAATCAAAGTCTGATTTCATTCCTTAATGGCTCTCTTGAGAAATAGTATCCAAATCCAGAACATTTATTGTTACAATCACAAATAATTTTTCTTAATCACTTACTTTCCTTATAGTGACTCAATAATTACATTGCATATCCTAAAATCGTAAATTCTCATTTTTTTCACTCCATCTTGTATAGTATATAAATGATGACCTACTCAATCATTTCCATCCAGCCTCCTTCCCCACCTGCCTTTTTCACTGCTCAAAATTGTCAATCCATGATGAAACCCAGAAACAAGTCAATGGGTTTCTTTTATGTTATCGTCTGTATGTTGTTTGCCTTTGCAACAGTTGCTTGCGCTGCTCTCAACTCAATCCCCATCTCCGGTAAGTACATATATTCACATGTTGTAGTACAAGAATATTCACATGTTTTCTGTCGAATATGTATTTCGGCTTGATCTTAGGCCCTGACTCACCCTTCGTGGATGGACCTTGTAGGCGCCAATCCGTGCCATCAACGACCAGGTCATCCTTGCTATCATCCTCGTTCAACTGAGATGGACCAACACCTTGAGGATTATCAGCCTATTGATCCAGTACCAAAGCCTCCTCCAGTTCCTAGCCCTCCTCCTTTAGCAGAACATCACTGAAGATAATATGTGTAATTTATATATGGAGGGAGGATTATGCTTGTGAATTAGCTAAGAATAATAATGGTCTTTCACTTTGGTTCTGATTTGGTTTTCTGAACTTTGTGTTCTAGCCGTTCGTTTCCCTTACTAATAACTCGTCCTTAACCTGATTATCTATCTTGCTCTTCCTTTTCCGTTTGTAATTTTATTATATCCTACTGAATATATTGACAAGTGTGGGTGTCTGACACGCTAAAACACAATACCAAACTGCGACCAATTGTAATCACAGTCCGGAAATGCAGACTACTGGCAAATTCTATTTGTCAACCCGGGGTCTAGATCTACTGCCTGCTCCGTGATTATCTATTATTTAGCAAACTAAGTCGAGTGATTGTGATTTTAAGTAAAAGCAGTAAGAAAGAAGAAAATGGTTCAAAGTTCTTTAGCAAGGGAAGAGTCATTCGGGAATAAGTCCCACTAGCTCCTTAGTTAGGTCAAGAATGTAATTACCCTGGGTTGATTAACTGTTGATTAAACTGCGGAAGATCCAACAGTAGCTTGGAATCTCTTAAGTTGACCAAGCCCTCTCAGACAGACTAACCAGAAGGCGACTAGCCTTCACCGGGATAGACTCGGGACGTTGATCTCCTTGTTGATCGCACCCTCAACGTCACCGCTAATAAAAATCCGAGCTTCGAATTAGTCTAACGATAAATCGAGTTCAGAAACCACGAAGGGGTTCGTGATCCTTACCTAGAAACGACAAAGGGATGGGATCGTGATCGGGGTCGGAATCAACTTCTTCTTCTTCTCCTCTCGCCCGCGCGGGACTGGGTTTCTCGCGGCTGGTTGGGGTTTTGGATTTTTTTGTTTGCTTGGGGAAACTGGCGGCTGGGGAATGGGAAAATTACAGGGGCCGAGGGTTTATTTTGGGGAATTGAGGCGGGGCTGAGAAATAATTGGGAGGGTCGGGTTTATTCTCGCTGCTTGGGGTTTGGGGAAAAGAAAAGAGAGGCGGCGGTGATTTCACAAAATCAATGGAGAGGTGGCCGAGGTTTGGCGACAGCAAAATAGGCGGCTGGGGGAAATAGAGAGGGCCGCCCTCTCGGCCCCAGGTCCGCACTTTTATTTTAATTTTTTTTATATAAAAATTAATAATAATAACTTTATTATTATTACTACTAATCCGCGATTGCAATTTTTATTACGCAACTATCAACCCAACCGATCACGTAATATGGTCGAACCATAACCCAAAATTCGGGGTGTTACATTTCCTCAACCCTTATAAAAAATTTCGTCCCCGAAATTTGAACGGTAGAGCAATCACTTGAACGATTTAACGCTGTACTCGAAGGAATAATGCTAATTGGGATATAACACTTCCCCCTCCCTTAAGAAATTTCGACCTCGAAATCGTAGGTTGAACTGGTTTGCTAGCTATCGTGAAACCGGACTGAACCACCAGGTCTTATTATTGAAAAATTCGAGAAATGGGAACTAAAAAGAGTACTAAAAGTGAGAGTACACAGAAGTTCACCCACTAACGATCTAAACACCAAAAAACAACTCTGGGTACTTCTCTCTCATGCTACTCTCTGTCTCCCAAGTCGCAGTCTCGCAGCCCTGGTTTCTCCATACCACCTTTACCATGGCAATCTTCTTCCTCCTCAACTCCTTTTCCTGCCTATCCACGATCTGGATTGGAACCTCCTCATAGGTCAAATCATCTTCCAACTGAATGTCCTCGTGTCTGATCACATGATCCGGGTTGGATCGATACGCCATTAGCAAGTTGACGTGAAAAACGTCGTGGATCCTAGATAGGCTAGGAGGTAAGGCTAGTCGATAGGCTAAAGGTCCAATGCGCACCAACACCTCATATGGGCCGATATATCTTAGACTAAGCTTTCCCTCTTTACCAAATCTAATCACTCCCTTCCATGGGGATACCCTTAGGAATACCATGTCACCCACTTCATAACTTCGTGGGTTCCCTGGCCTCTCTGCATTACTCTTCTGCCGGTCCTGAGCTGCTTTCAAGTTCCGGCAAATCAACTCCACCTTCTCCACTGCCTTCTGTGCCATCTCCGAACCCTCTAGCTGTCGCACGCCCTCTGCATCCCAGTGCAATGGTGTACGACACTTCCTCCCAGACGATACCTCATATGGAGCTGCTCGTATCGAGCTGTGATACTGGTTGTTGTAAGCAAACTCCATTAAAGGCAAATGCTCGTCCTAAGCTCCTTCCATGGTTAAGACACACGCCCTCAACAGGTCCTCTAGTGTCTGAATCATCCTCTCTGACTGCCCATCTGTCTGGGGGTGATATGCGGTAGAGAAGTGAACTTTAGTGCTCATTGCTTTTTGAAGACTCACCCAGAATCGTGCCGTGAAGCTAGGGTCGAGATCAGACACGATACTAAGTGGAACTCCATGGAATCTCACTATCTCCCTCACATACAGCCTAGCCAGCTCCTCCAATCCTGGCTTGAACTTGATGGGTATAAAATGAGCAACTCAAACGCCGTTTGACACTTCTCGTCCCCAACAAATGCCTTCCCCTTCTGCAATAGCTGTGTCATGGGTCGTGCAATGCTGGAGAACCCTTCCACAAACCTCTGTTAGTACCCAGCTAAACCCAAAAAACTCCGCACTTAGGAAACATTCTTTTGTGGAGCCTAGTTTGTTACAGCTTCAATCTTCTTGGGATCCACTTCAACTCCCCGTCCCGAAATCATGTGACCCAAGAACAAGACCTCCTCCAACCAAAAGTCACACTTCGAGAACTTGGCGTATAGCTTCTCCTCTTTCAATTTCTGCAAAACCACTCTAAAGTGTTCTTCGTGCTCCTCCTTACTTCTCGAGTAGATGAGTATGTCATCTATGAAGACGATGACAAACTTGTCCAAGTACTCATGAAGAACCCGGTTCATTAGTGCCATAAAAGCTGTCGGTGCATTGGTCAGTCCGAACGGCATGACCAAGAATTTGTAGTGGCCGTACCTAGTGCGAAAAGCTGTCTTGGGTACTGAACCATCTGCCACTCTCAACCGATGATACCCTTACCGTAGATCAATCTTCGATAACACCCTTGATCCTTGTAGTTGGTCGAAGAGATCATCTATCCTTGGCAAAGGATAGCGGTTCTTGATGGTAGCTTTGTTCAACTTCCTATAGTCAATGCAAAGTCTCATGCTTGCCATCCTTCTTCTTCACGAATAACACCGGTGCTCCCCATGGTGATACACTAGGGCGTATGAACCCCTTCTCCAACAATTCCTGTAACTGCTCCTTTAATTCCTTTAACTCCACTCGTGCCATACGGTAAGGAGGAATAGATATCGGTGTCGTGCCAGGAATCACTTTAATATCGAATTCCACCTCTCGCTGCGGCAGTAGCCCAGGAAGATCTTCGGGAAATACCTCGGGGTATTCCCTGACGACAGGTACATCTTCTATCTCCTTCTCTTGCACCTCCTTAACATGAGCTAAATATGATTCACATCCCTCTTGAATTAATGAGAATGCCTTAACCGAGGAGATTATGCACCTAGGAATAAGCTTCTTAGTCCCTTTGAACAAAGCAGTGCCCTTTCCTTCCACCTCCAGGCTAACCTCCTTCTTGTAGCAGTCCACCTTCGCTCTATTCTTTGACAACCAATTTATACCCAAGATAATATCGAACTCGTTGAAGGGTTGTAGAATTAGGTTCGCCTCAAATTCGTGCCCCGCCATGGTGATAAGACAATCACGAATGACCGAGTCCATTATAATGGTATCCCCCACTGGGGTCCTGACCCCTAAATTCTGCCCCAACCTCACAAATGGGACTCCTAAGGTTCTAGCAAGCTTGGTAGAAATGAAAGAGTGCGTGGAACCGGAATCAAATAACACGAAAGCAGGCTGGTGGTAAAGCAAGATCATACCAGTCACCACCTCAGGTGCAGCGTCAGCTTCTTCTCTCCTCATGGCAAACAGTCTTGGTTGCCCAGATGCTTGAGATCCTTGCCCTCGATCTCGCTCATTGCGGTTGAACCGCCCTGCATTTCCGCCCTGCTGGTGATAAGACCAGTTTGGTTGGTTGCCAAACTTCTGTCCGGTCTTAGTTCTTCCTCCTCCGCCCCGGACTGGTTGTTCAGACTGGGCTCTCCCCTATCCTCCTTTCCTAGGACAATCTCTGGCATAGTGGCCTGGCTCGTTGCAGTGATAGCAGATGCCTCTCAGATGCACCTTACACCCTCCCGGGTGAGTTCTCCCATACTAGTTGCATGGGTCCCGAGGAATGTAGGTCGGCCCTGATCTGGTTGAGCCGACCTGACTCTGGGAGGCCCCATAGTAGCTCTGGGATAGTCTCCTTCTCTGCTAACTCGGTTGTCCTGGCCCCTCAGACAGGCCAGCAGCCTTTCTCTTGTTCCCTTCTCGTTGCATCCCCTCCTAATACAGAGTCGTATCCTCCCTCTCCAATCGAAGAGCCGCCTGATAAATCTCTTCCCTGTTGTTCCAATACAGTATACTCAGCTGACGGCGAAAAGCAGGCTTCAGGCTCTCCAGGTAATGGGTGCGTTGAGCTGCTACATCCTGAAATTGAGGCCCTCCATAGGTAAGTAGCTTGTCAAACCTGGTCGTGTAATCAGTCACACTCTCCCTGCCTTCATTGCCCCACTTCTTCCTGATCAGCAAAAATTCCCTCTGCTTCCCGATCCGGTAAGCCTACGGTATGAAGTGGTCTTTGAACAACTACACGAACGCTGGCCAAGTGATGGCCGGTGGATCCTCTCGACTAGTTAGCTGGTTAGTCCACCAGTTGTATGCAGCGTCCTGCAGCAAGGACACTCTAAGCAGTACTCTATCCTCGTCATCAGCTCTCATCTCGACCAACGTACGAGTGACCTTAGCTAGCCACTGCTCTACTTCCATGGGGTCCGTTGAACGCCCCTCCTTAAAATCTTCCACCTTTCTGTTCCGGAACCCTACATAGTTTGGTGGACGTCTCTCTAGTAATGGCACTGGTGGTGTGGGGTGCGGGCCAACACATGCAATGTAGACACACAGGGTTTCGTTAGATCTCAGTTATTTCTTCCTTGATACGGTTTAGAGTAGACTGGAGATTCTAAATTCTTAAAAGAAATCCTTGACTTGTTTGGCCAAACTTTGACTTGAAATCTTTAAAACAAAACCTTTAAAAACTGAGACCAACATTCCAATATTTCTTGGGAACCAAGAAACAGAGGAAGACCAACTCTAATACCAAAATGAAACATCCCTTCAAAACCGACCACTTTTTCTAATTATTTTAGTCTTGGACGAATTTTCCACCTAGGTTGAACCTTCTTAAAAATTCGGATAATAATTTTCCTACGTTAATCATGAGTACTTATACCCTGGAAAATTATCAAACCCTTATAAACTCCTCGGAAATATTTTTATTTAATTAAAATGGATGTTCAAAAAATTTCTAAAATTAAAAATAAATCTTCAAAAATCCCCAAATTAAATTACTGCCATCTCATGGACCTCCCTCAATTTATAAAATTTTAAAACTCAGGAACAAACCCACATAAAGAACCGAAACAATTTAAAATATCTAAAACAAGTTTCTGAAAATTCCCAGCAGCTTTAGTGACTACCCAAATCCTGTCACTAAAAGCCTGAACGTCTGTTGCTAAAACCTCAGAATTGCACCCTCACGAAAAATCATCAAATCGATCGATCTAACTCACAGGGATCGAGTTCCCTTACCACTAGAACGTGCCTAGGACTAGGTTGGACGCCCGGGACGTTGATCTCCTTGTTGATCGCACACTCAACGTCACCGCTAATAAAAATCCAAGCTTCGAACTAGTCTAACGATGAATCGAGTTTAGAAACCACGAAGGGGTTTGTGATCCTTACATTAGAAACGCGAAAGGGATGGGATCGGGGTCGAAACCAACTCCTTCTTCTTCTCCTCTCGCCCGCGCGGGGCAGGGTTTCTCGCGGCTGCTTGGGGTTTTGGATTTTTTTTTTGCTTGGGGAAACTGGCGGCTGGGGAATGGGAAAATTACAGGGGCCGAGGGTTTATTTTGGGGAATTGAGGCGGGGCTGGGAAATAATTGGGAGGGTCGGATTTATTCTCGCTGCTTGGGGTTTGGGGAAAAGAAAAGAGAGGCGGCGGTGATTTCACAAAAACAATGGAGAGGCGACCGGGGTTTGGGGACAGCAAAATAGGCAGCTGGGGGAAATAGAGAGGGCCGCCCTCTCGGCCCCAGGTTCGCCCTTTTATTTTAATTTTTTATATAAAAAATAATAATAATAACTTTATTATTATGATTACTACTAATCCGCGATTGCAACTTTTTGTACGCAACTGTCAACCCAACCGATCACGTAATATGATCGAACCATAACCCAAAATTCGGGGTGTTACATTTCCTCCACCCTTATAAAAAATTTCGTCCCCGAAATTTGAACGGTAGAGGAATCACTTGAACGATTTAACGCTGTACTCGAAAGAACGATGCTAGTTGGGATATAACAGTGCTCCCCTTAATATATGATATGCTCACGAGAAAGGATAGTGAGGTGCTATTTGGTATAATGTCTAGTAGAATTTGATCCTCGCATGTTAAAAGGTTGATTTAAACATGTCGAATTCGGCTTGTCTCCTTTGTTCTTCATTCCTTGGTGCAGTATTGAATGTCAATCTCCATTTTGTCTAAGAAGGTATTGGATCAGATTTCATAAGATTAATTCAGAATTTATATGGTATGACGATAGTTAGGGAAGGCAAAGGTCTCATGGGATAACCTAGCTACTAAGAAGAAAGAGGGAGGGTTGGGATTAAAGATTTATATACATGAAATGTGACTTGTTTAGGGAGGCTAGTCTGGCTATTATTCATGTATGGAGGTATTGTTTGGTGACATGGATTAGTCACTATAGGCTGAACGACCGAGTTGTGTGGATTTTACAAGCAACATTTGTAGGTTCGTTGGATTTGGATGCAATTGTTCAAGTTTCAAAGTTGATTTCAATTTCAAATGGATGTTGACACTGCGGAAAATGTACTTGGGAGGGAAAAACCCTTTGCGAAATACCCAGAGAAGTAGGTTTGGTAAACAATTAGGGTACATAGACCATAGGTGCCTTGGTGGCAAGTCTTGTGGAATAGATTCATCATTCCAAAATACATGTTTCTTATTTGGTTGATAATTTTGAACAAGATGAATACCAAGGACAAGTTCTAGGCATGAGGTATAATAACTAATGACTCTTGTTTCCCTAGGAGCAATGGTGTAGAGAGAAGAGGCCGTTTATTTCAAGGCTATAATTATTCTAGATAGTTGTTTGTTGTTTTTGTTAGTCTGCAAGCATGACAAAATTGGTTGCATACACGGGATGGGGAATTACAACAAGCCTGTTCTACAGTAGGAGCTGGGATGCATTTGGTCGTATCTACTGTGAACTTTGGTGTTGATTAGTGATTTTCTTATTGAAAGAAAGATGTGGTTGTGTTTTGGAGGAAGAAGTTTGATTGGACAGACTTGTTGCTTTGTTTCAATAATGAAGCAGTGTTGTTTGTCTTGGGCAATAGTGAGTTTAGTGAGGAGTAGGAAAGTTTATATGTATTTTTTAGGTTGGTTTGAGGAGTTTTGACAGATGATGTAGCCAATTCTGTACTTTGTCCTAATTATTTTGAGGTTTGATGTATTGATCAAGTGAGCTTAATATAAATCCTAATTATTGAGAAATGTTTTTGGATTGATGTTTCTACCAAAATAAAATTGGATTGATGTCACATGTAGCATGTAAAGAGCAAATCAAGTGCATAAACACTTCCCCCATTAAATTTTAACAGACTATATCTCATTGATTTTAGTATATGTTATAGTAGTATGAAAAATAGTCTATGATGATACGATGTTAGTATATGTGGTCCAAAAATTTCCTTCTCAAAAAAAATTGAAAATGAATATCATTCATTTAAAAAAAGTAAGCCATCTTAATGAATTACTTTCTTAAAAAAGGGTATCCAAGTCCTGAGCATTGAATCTTACAATCAAAGTCAGATTTCATTCCTTAATGGCTCTCTTGAGAAATAGTATCCAAATCCAGAACATTTATTGTTACAATCACAACTAATTTTTCTTAATCACTTACTTTCCTTATAGTGACTCAATAATTACATTGCATATCCTAAAATCGTAAATTCTCATTTTTTTCACTCCATCTTGTATAGTATATAAATGATGGCCTACTCAATCATTTCCATCCAGCCTCCTCCCCCACCTGCCTTTTTCACTGCTCTAAATTGTCAATCCATGATGAAACCCAGAAACAAGTCAATGGGTTTCTTTTATGTTATCGTCTGTATGTTGTTTGCCTTTGCAACAGTTGCTTGCGCTGCTCTCAACTCAATCCCCATCTCCGGTAAGTACATATATTCACATGTTGTAGTACAAGAATATTCACATGTTTTCCGTCGACTATGTCGTTCGGCTTGATCTTAGGCCCTGACTCACCCTTCGTGGATGGACCTTGCAGGCGCCAATCCGTGCCATCAACGACCAGGTCATCCTTGCTATCATCCTCCTTCAACTGAGATGGACCAACACCTTGAGGATTATCAGCCTATTGATCCAGTACCAAAGCCTCCTCCAGTTCCAAGCCCTCCTCCTTTAGCAGAACATCACTGAAGATAATATGTGTAATTTATATATGGAGGGAGGATTATGCATGTGAATTAACTAAGAATAATAATGGTCTTTCACTTTGGTTCTGATTTGGTTTTCTGAACTTTGTGTTCAAGCCGTTCGTTTCCCTTACTTATAACTCGTCCTTAACCTGATTATCTATCTTCCTCTTCCTTTTCCGTTTGTAATTTTACTATATGCTACTGAATATATTGACAAGTGTGGGTGTCTGACACGCTAAAACACAACACCAAACTGCGACCAATTGTAATCGCAGTCCGGAAATGCAGACTAGTGGCAAATTCTATTTGTCAACCCGGGGTCTAGATCTACTGCCTGCTTCGTGATTATCTATTATTTAGCAAACTAAGTCGAGTGATTGTGATTTTAAGTAAAAGCAGTAAGAAAGAAGAAAATGGTTCAAAGTTCCTTAGCAAGGGAAGAGTCACTCGTGAATGAGTCCCACTAGCTCCTTAGTTAGGTCAAGATTGTAATTACCCTGGGTTGATTAACTGTTGATTAAACTGCGGAAGATCCAACACTAGCTTGGAATCTCTTAAGCTGACCAAGCCCTCTCAGGCAGACTAACCGGCAGGCGACTAGCCTTCACCGGGATAGACTCGGGACGTTGATCTCCTTGTTGATCGCACCCTCAACGTCACCGCTAATAAAAATCCGAGCTTCGAATTAGTCTAACGATGAATCGAGTTCAGAAACCAACTCCTTACCTAGAAACGCGAAAGGGATGGGATCGGGATCGGGGTCGGAACCAACTCCTTCTTCTTCTCCTCTCGCCCGCGCGGGGCTAGGTTTCTCGCGGCTGGTTGGGGTTTTGGTTTTTTTGTTTGCTTGGGGAAACTGGCGGCTGGGGAATGGGAAAATTACAGGGGCCGAGGGTTTTTTTTTGGGGAATTGAGGCGGGGCTGAGAAATAATTGGGAAGGTCGGGTTTATTCTCGCTGCTTGGGGTTTGGGGAAAAGAGAGGCGGCGCTGATTTCACAAAAACAATGGAGAGGTGGCCGAGGTTTGGGGAAAGCAAAATAGGCGGTTGGGGAAATAGAGAGGGCCGCCCTCTCGGCCCCAGGTCCGCCCTTTTATTTATTTTATTTTTTTAATAAAAAAGTAATAATAATAACTTTATTATTATTATTACTACTAATCCACGATTGCAACTTTTAGTACGCAACTGTCAACCCAACCGGTCACGTAATATGGTCGAACCATAACCCAAAGTGTTACATTTCCTCAACCCTTATAAAAACTTCTGTCCCCGAAATTTGAATGGTAGAGCAATCACTTGAACGATTTTACGCTGTACTCGAAGGAATAATGCAAGTTGGGATATAACACTTCCCCCTCCCTTAAGAAATTTCGACCTCGAAATCGTAGGTTGAACTGGTTTGCTAGCTATCGTGAAACCGGACTGAACCACCAGTTCTTATTATTGAAAAAATCGAGAAATGGGAACTAAAAAGAGTACTAAAAGTGAGAGTACACAGAAGTTCACCCACTAACGATCAAAACACCAAAAAACAACTCTGGGTACTTCTCTCTCATGCTACTCTCTGTCTCCCAAGTCGCAGCCTCGCTGCCCTGGTTTCTCCATACCACCTTTACCATGGCAATCTTCTTCCTCCTCAACTCCTTTTCCTGCCTATCCACGATCTGGATTGGAACCTCCTCATAGGTCAAATCATCTTCCAACTGGATGTCCTCGTGTCTGATCACATGATCCGGGTTGGATCGATACGCCCTTAGCAAGCTGACGTGAAAAACGTCGTGGATCCTAGATAGGCTAGGAGGTAAGGCTAGTCGATAGGCTAAAGGTCCAATGCACTCCAACACCTCATATGGGCCGATATATCTTAGACTAAGCTTTCCCTCTTTACCAAATCTCATCACTCCCTTCCATGGGGACACCCTTAGGAATACCATGTCACCCACTTCATAACTTCGCGGGTTCCCTGGCCTCTCCGCATAACTCTTCTGCCGGTCCTGAGCTGCTTTCAAGTTCCGGTGAAACAACTCCACCTTCTCCACTGCCTTTTGTACCATCTCCGGACCCTCTAGCTGTCGCACGCCCTCTGCATCCCAGTGCAATGGTGTACGACACTTCCTCCCATACAATACCTCATATGGAGCTGCTCGTATCGAGCTGTGATGCTGGTTTTTGTAAGCAAACTCCATTAAAGGCAAATGCTCGTCCCAAGCTCCTTCCATGGTTAAGACACACGCCCTCAACAGGTCCTCTAGTGTCTGAATCATCCTCTCTGACTGCCCATCTATCTGGGGGTGATATGCGGTAGAGAAGTGAACTTTAGTGCTCATTGCCTTTTGAAGACTCACCCAGAATCGTGCCGTGAAGCTAGGGTCGCGATTAGACACTATACTAAGTGGAACTCCATGCAATCTCACTATCTCCCTCACATACAGCCTAGCCAGCTCCTACAGTCCTGGCTTGAATTTGATGGGTATAAAATGAGCCACCTTCGAGAAGCGATCCACAATCACCCATACTCCATCATTTCCCCTTGGGGTCCTCGGTAAACCATACACAAAATCCATGGTGATCTTCTCCCAAGTCCACTGCGGGATCTCCAACGATAGGTGCTCAATGACTGGAGCTTGATGTTCAACCTTAATCATTTGGCACTCCAAGCGTTGGTAGACATGTGTAGCTACCTCCTTCTTCAATCCTGGCCACCAGAAATGCTCCTTGAGGGTACGATACATCTTAGTAGCCCCAAGGTGCATTGCATCGGGTGCAGAGTGAGCCTCGTCCAGAATATCCTTCCTTAGCTTGTCAACATCTTGGACACACAGCCTTCCTTGATGCATCAGTACCCCATCTACCAGTCCAAATTTGGTGTCCTTCCCTTCTAACACTTGCTTCTTGTACTTCTCTAATTCCAAATCTTCACTCTGCTTCTCCTTGATTCGTTACTGCAGCATAGGACGAATTTTCAAAGTTGCTAGCAACTTTGTTACCTCCCCTAGCTCCAATTCCACGTTCATGGCCCTCAAAGAGACCAACTCCGGTAAAAGGCTCTCCCTCTTCCTACTCAAGGCGTCAGCCACCACATTTGCCTTCAGCAACTCAAACGCCGTTTGACACTTCTCGTCCCAAACAAATGCCTTCCCCTTCTGCAATAGCTGTGTCATGGGTCGTGCAATGCTGGAGAACCCTTCCACAAACCTCTGGTAGTACCCAGCTAAACCCAAAAAACTCCGCACTTCGGAAACATTCTTTGGTGGAGCCCAGTTTGTTACAGCTTCAATCTACTTGGGATCCACTTCAACTCCCCGTCCCGAAATCATGTGACCCAAGAACAAGACCTCCTCCAACCAAAAGTCACACTTCGAGAACTTGGCGTATAGCTCCTCCTCTTTCAATTTCTGCAAAACCACTCTAAGGTGTTCTTCGTGCTCCTCCTTACTTCTCGAGTAGATGAGTATGTCATCTATGAAGAAGATGACAAACTTGTCCAAGTACTCATGAAGAACCCGGTTCATTAGTGCCATACAAGCTGCCGGTCCATTGGCCAGTCCGAACGGCATGACCAAGAATTTGTAGTGGCCGTACCTAGTGCGAAAATCAGTCTTAGGTACTGAACCATTTGCCACTCTCAACTGATGATACCCTGACCGTAGATCAATCTTCGATAACACCCTTGCTCCTTGTAGTTGGTCGAAGAGATCATCTATCCTTGGCAAAGGATAGCGGTTCTTGATGGTAGCTTTGTTCAACTTCCTATAGTCAATGCAAAGTCTCATGCCGCCATCCTTCTTCTTCACGAATAACACCGGTGCTCCCCATGGTGATACACTAGGGAGTATGAACCCCTTCTCCAACAATTCCTGTAACTGCTCTTTTAATTCCTTTAACTCCACTGGTGCCATACGGTAAGGAGGAATAGATATCGGTGCCGTGCCAGGAATCACTTCAATATCGAATTCCACCTCTTGCTGCGGCGGTAGCCCAGGAAGATCTTCGGGAAATACCTCGGGGTATTCCCTGACGACAGGTAAATCTTCTATCTCCTTCTCTTGCACCTCCTTAACATGAGCTAAATATGATTCACATCCCTCTTGAATTAATGAGAATGCCTTAACCGCGGAGATTATGCACCTAGCAATAAGCTTCTTAGTCCCTTTGAACAAAGCAGTGCCCTTTCCTTCCACCTCCAGGCTAACCTCCTTCTTGTAGCAGTCCACCTTCGCTCTATTCTTTGAAAACCAATTTATACCCAAGATAACATCGAACTCGTTGAAGGGTAGTAGAATTAGGTTCGCCTCAAATTCGTGCCCCGCCATGGTGATAAGACAATCACGAATGACCGAGTCCATTATAAGGGTATCCCCCACTGGGGTCCTGACCCCTAAATTCTGCCTCAACCTCACAAATGGGACTCCTAAGGTTCTAGCAAGCTTGGTAGAAATGAAAGAGTGCGTGGAACCGGAATCAAATAACACGAAAGCGGGCTGGTGGTAAAGCGAGATCATACCAGTCACCACCTCAGGTGCAGCGTCAGCTTCTTCTCTCCTCATGGCAAACAGTATTGGTTACCCAGATGCTTGAGATCCTTGCCCTCGATCTCGCTCATTGCGGTTGAACCGCCCTGCATTTCCTCCCTGCTGGTGATAAGACCGGTTTGGCTGGTGGCCAAACTGTTGTCCGGTCTGAGTTCTTCCTCTTCCGCCCCGGACTGGTTGTTCGGATTGGGCTCTCCCCTATCCTCCTCTCCTAGGGCAATCTCTGGCATAGTGGCCCGGATCATTGCAGTGATAGCAGATGCCTCTCAGGCAGACTAACAGGTAGGCGACTAGCCTTCACCGGGATAGACTGCTGAGGCAATAAACGCAGAACTCCACTACTGGAATTGGATTCCAGTAAAAAACAGTAAATCGATTAACTCTCGTATAACCAATCTACCACTACCGATTGATGAAGCTCTAACAACCTAATCAGATTATATCTATCTCAGGTTGCAGCAGAAATCAAGAAAAGATGATTAGGCTTCAATTGACTCAATGAATCAAGCATCAATCGATTAAAATCAATCAGTATATCAATCCAAAGTCATTACAATCAAGATTCCTAACACATGGAACTAGGGTTCATCGTACCCAAGTGAGAGAAGGTTCTACTCCCTAGAGAGAGAGAGGAAATAAAAAATCGGAGCAATCATACTCATAAAGATGGGGATAATCTGCTCTCGGATGTCGATCTTCACTCTTGGGGATGCAATCTGGGCTTCAATGGCTAGAAATGCACTCCAAATAGCTCCTAGGGTTTGTTCTTCGCACTTTCTTTCTCTAAAGCTCGGTTTTTTGCTCAAAAACTCGAGGCGGGGGTGCACATTCACAATAAAGTAGGCAACTTAAGGTTCACATCCATAGAAAACACACCATCAAAACACATCATTAAGGGCCCCAACCGGCTCCCACAACATGGTATGAAAAACTAGCATTATATCGAACACCTTGTGTGCACTTTTAAGTTAAGCAAAGAATGGGCAAATTCCTAGCACACAAGGGCTCAATCAAGCAAGGGGAACATTTCCCAACACAATCCACACATAAACCAAGCCTTCCCCTCAATCAATGTCAATCAAATGACAAGATTCAATGAAGTTCTCTAAATACACACCCTAACACCCAATTCTCCACAATTCACAAGGTAAAGGGAAAAATCAAACCTGGAGACACAAGTAGAGGTGTAGGGGGTGATGAGGGGAACGCAATGGAGTCGACAAAATTTCTAAATTCTGGCCGGAAAGTGCTCGTCGGAGCCTCGCCGGAAATCGCCTCCGGTGACCCAAACCGGCCCAAATCGCCCCAAAATTGAGGGAAAGGTCAAAAAAGTGAAACGTCGCGGTTTTCCGGCGAGGGGGAAGTGGATTTCTGGCCGACATGGCCGCGCAACAGCTTTTATAGCCGCCACACGGGCAGGTCCACACGGCCGTGTGGAGCAGATTTTGCCCGTGTGGCGCCGAGAATTCCACACGGGCTGGCCGAGGCTGTCACACGACCGTGTAGCGGCCCCCCTCTGCCGGTGTGGAAATTCCAGGGGCTTCACATGGCCAAAGGGCAATTCGAGGAGGCTGTGCAGAATTTAGCCCTGGCCGTGTGAAATTCCAGAGCCCGGGATTTGACCTGTTTTCGCGCTAAAGCGACATCCGAACCATGGACAACAATTCAAGACTCAAAACACAAAAATTAAAAAGAAAAAGGAAAGGAATTGCAAACCTAGGTGGGGTTTCCTCCCCACAAGTGCTTCTTTACCGTCTTTTAGCTGGACGCCAGTAGAGGAACTAAGGGTCCTCGAGGTTGATCAGCAGATCTGCGCGCTCGACATCACCTCCCAAGTACAACTTTAAGAGGTGGCCGTTCACTTTGAACGGCTCAGTTTGAGCATTGTTGATCTCCACCACACCCTGCGGGAAAACTTTGGTGACTGTGAAGGGTCCCAACCACCTCGAACATAGCTTGCCCGGAAAGAGTTTCAGGTGTGCATTGAAGAGCAGAACACGATCACCTACCTGAAACTCCTTCGGGCCCCTCAACCGAGCGTCGTGGAGACGCTTGGTTCGCTCCTTGTATAGCAGGGTGTTCTCGTAGGTGTGGTAACGCCATTCCTCCAACTCCAGCAGTTGCAGCTTACGTTCGATACCTGCAACACTCAAATCCAGGTTTAGCAGCTTAAGGGCCCAGAAGGCCTTGTGCTCTAGCTCTACTGGCAAATGACATGCCTTCTCATAGACAAGCCTATAGGGTGAGGTACCAATCGGGTTTTTGTAGGCTGTCCTATATGCCCAAAGAGCATCATCGATCTTGGTGGACCAATCCTTGCAGGACTGATCCACCGTCTTTTCGATTATTCTTTTAGCTCCCGGTTCGTCAGCTCGGCTTGACCGTTTTATGGGGGGTGGTAAGCCACCGACACCTGATGCTTAACACCATAGAGAGAGAGGAGCTTATTGAATTGCCCTTGAAAATAGGTTCCTCTATCACTTATGATGGCGCGCAGTGTCCCAAACCGGGAGAACAACTGCTTCAGAAATGAGCAGACCCATCTTTTGTCATTGGTGGGCATGGCTTGAGCTTCTGCCCACCTCGAGATGTAGTCTACTGCAACCAGTATATACAAATTTCCAAAGGATGAAGGGAATGGGCCCATGAAATCGATGCCCCAAACATCAAAAAATTCACAAACGACAGATATATGTTGGAGCATCTCATCCCTGGAAGAAATGTTACCTGACCTTTGGCAGCGGTCGCACTGTCGTGCGAAGGTGTCTGCATCCTTGAAGAGTGAGGGCCAATAGAAGCCCGACTGTAGCACCTTCCGCGCCGTGTGGTTTCCTCCATGGTGACCTCCAGTAGGTCCCTCGTGGCATTGAGACAAGATGTCTCCCATCTCGTGCTCCATGACGCAGTGCCGGATCACGCCATCTGCTCCGATCCTGAAGAGGTAAGGATCCACCCAGAAGTAATGTTTCAGGTCGGAGAAGAACTTGCGCTTTGCATGAGTGGCCATCCCCTTTGGTAGCTGCTTGCCCACCAGATAATTGGCAAGGTCAGAATACCAAGGGGCCACGCTGTCCACCAATGTCATCGCCAGCAATCGCTCACCTGGGAAGGAGTCATCGATCTCTTCCACGAAGTTGTCCACCAGATGGGCTTCCAACCGTGATAGATGATCTGCAACAACATTCTCGGCTCACTTCTTGTCCTGGATCTCGATATCAAATTCCTGCAGAAGCAGGATCCATCGGATGAGCCTAGGCTTTGCATTAGCCTTGCTCATCAGATAGCGAATCGCCGAGTGATCTGTGTAGACCACCACATGGGAGAGCACCAGACATGGTCGGAACTTATCAAATGCATACACCACAGCGAGTAGCTCCTTTTCAGTGGTGGTGTAATTCTCTTGTGCATCGTTCAAGGTCTTTGACGCATAGTAGATGGGCAGGAAGTGCTTCTCGCGTCTCTGACCCAGAACTGCTCTGACCGCATAATCACTCGCATCACACATCAGCTCAAAAGGAAGAGACCAGTAAAGGAGTCACCATGATGGGTGCATGAGTAAGCTTCTCCTTCAATGTCTCGAATGCTGCTGTTCACTCATGAGTGAACTGGAATGGTGCATCCTACTCCAGCAGCTTGGTCAGAGGCAGTGCAAGCTTTGAGAAATCTTTAAAAAACCGCCTGTAGAAACCTACGTGACCTAGAAAGCTACGAATACCCTTCACAGAAATGGGAGGAGGTAGCTTACTGATCGTCTCAATCTTCGCGCGATCTACCTCAATCCCCTGCCTGGAGATCTTGTGCCCGAGCACAATCCCCTCACAAACCATAAAATGGCACTTCTCCCAACTGAGTGCCAGATTAGTCTCCTCGCACCTCTTCAGAACGAGTTCCAGGTTATGAAGGCAATGGGTGAAGGAGTCTCCGTAAACTAAGAAGTCGTCCATGAAGACTTCCATGATCTCTCCGACCAGTTGGTCGAAGATCGCCAGCATGCATCTCTGGAAGGTCGCCGGTGCATTACACAGCCCGAATGGAATCCTCTGGTAAGCAAAAGTACCAAAGGGGCAAGTGAATGTGGTCTTTGCCTAATCCTCTAGTGCAATGGGTATCTGGAAGTAGCCAGACATGCCATCCAAGAAGTAGTACAACTCATGCCCAGCCAACCTCTCCAGCATCTGATCAATGAAAGGTAGAGGAAAATGGTCCTTCCTGGTGGCGTCGTTCAGGCGCCGGTGATCGATGCAGACTCTCCAGCCGGTCACGGTCCGCATCGGGATTAGCTCGTTCTTCTCATTCAGAACCACAGTCATCCCGCCTTTCTTCGGGACCACCTGAATGGGGCTGACCCACTTGCTATCAGATATAGCAAAGATGATCCCTGCATCCATTAACTTCACAATCTCTGCCCGGACCACTGCCTCCAAATTAGGAGACAATCTCCGTTGTGGCTGCCTGACTGGCTTAACCTCATCCTCCATCAGAATTCTGTGGGAGCAGAAGGATGGGCTAATGCCTCTGATGTCTGTTATCTTCCATGCCATGGCCCAGGCATACTTCTGCAGTAGAGCCACCAGCCTGCTCTTCTGCTCGGGTGTCAGATCCGAGCTGATAATGACCGGGAGCTTATTCCCCTCCCGGAGAAATGCATACTCCAGGTGAGAGGGGAGAGGCTTAAGCTCCAGTTCTGATGGCTCCTCCAATGATGGCGATCCGGGGCGAGATAGGGATCGACTTAAATGGTTTCTCTCGGACCTCGATCGCAACCTCGTCTAGCTCCACGAGCTGCTCCTCCAGCTACAACTCCTACGATGCCTGTTCCCCTAGCAAAAGAATACGCTCGAGGAAATCGTCAGTACCCGCACTCGTGATAGTGAGTGCGGTCTCAAAATCAGCAATAACATCACAATAGTCTAGATCATCATGGAGCTGGAGGTGTTTCATATTATAAAAAACAGAGAAGGTGATTTGTTCACCCCCAGCCCTCAAAATCAACTTTCCATCATTCACATTAATAAGCGCCTTGGCGGTGGCGAGAAAAGGTCTACCCAGTATTAAAGGCACATCCACATCCTCATTTATATCAAGAATCACAAAATCAACAGGATATGAGAATGGCCCTACTACGACTATCAACTCCTCTGCAATGCCCCTAGGATGCACAATGGATCTATCAGCAAGTTGAATGCTCATTCTAGTATTACTGAGTTCACCTAGGCCTAGCTTTTTAAACAGTTTATATGGCATGACATTTATGCTAGCGCCTAAATCCGCCAAGGACTTTCCTATATGCAAACTACCAATCATCCAAGGGATAGTAAAACTCCCTGGGTCTTTGCGCTTCTCTGGTAGCTTGTTCTGCAGGATGGCAGAACACTCCTCGTTGAGCATCACCGTCGACAGCTCCCCAAGCTTCCTCTTGTTGGTGAGGAGATCCTTCATGAACTTAGCATACTTGGGCATCTTCGATAATGACTCCACGAAGGGCATATTGATGTTTACCTGCTTCAGCATTGTCATGAACTTGGCAAACTCAGTCTCCAGTCGGTCTTTGTGCAACCGAGTAGGAAAGGGAAGTTGCGGTACATACTCCTTCACCACTAGTTGTGGCTTAGGCGCAGGCACCTCAACCTCCTTCTCCATTTCCTCTTCATTAGCTGGAAGTGCTGAAACAGGTGTCTCTCTCTCCTGTCGTGCCTGGACAGGTGGGTCAGCAGTTACTTTGCCACTCCTAGTAGTAATGGCCTTGCAGTGCTCATTTGGGTCCTACGGATGAGGGATGGTCTGACCGGGTAAAGTACCTGGCGTCCTCTGGGCTACAGCCTGTGCCACACTCCCAACCTGGGCCTGGATATCCCACAGCACAGCCTGCGTGGTTCTTTGGCCAGCTTCTAGCTCCAGGAATTTACCTGAAGCTTTCTCCATGAACTGCTCGATATTACTGACTTGTTTGCACTGGAGGTGGCCAGAGAACCCACCAGATCTCGCAAATCGGCCATCGGATCACTCTGTACTGGGGCTGCGGGGGCTGCACCTGACTGCTGAAATGGCCGCACCTGTGACTGAGGAGGAACTGGCCCCTATCTGGGCAGGTAAAGAGGCTGCTGCTGCTGGAATTGCCCTTGTCTGGGCTGGTAAGGAGGCCTCTGGAAGCCTGGAGGTCCCTGAGAGACTGGTGGTCTAGGATTGGCCCCAACCCAGGAGAAGTTGGGATGCTGGCGCCACCCCTCGTTGTAAGTGTTGCTGTAGGGGTCGAAACGCCTGGCATTGCCGATGAAGTTCACCTAGTCGGCTACAGCATGCACACCCCGCCCTGGTCCTCGTCTCGATCTCCTCGCAGTTCCCCAATCATATCCCTACTCTGCCATCTCTTCAAAGATTTGAGGAAAATACTGGTGTATCTTTCCCAAGCATCCCGGATGGTCTCATCTTCATCCTGGGCAAAGTGGGTGATTTGCTTCTGCTGGTCCGCCGTCTTGGACGCAGGATGGTAGCGGGTGAGGAACTTGTCCGCCAGGTTGGCGAACATGGTGTTCGAGCCTGGAGGTTGAGTGTCCAGCCACTCCTTGGCTTGCCCCTCAAGAGTAAATGGGAAGTACCTCATCCTTTCATCTTCAAGTTTGGGATCAGAGCCTTGAGTTTACGTCAGGGAAGACGGTCATAGCCTGTAGGTTAAGGGTGTATCCGTGGTCGTGACCTATGAAACTCTTTAACTTCTTGCTTCTATGCTATGCAACGTGCTCATATGAATTACAAATTAATCTATGATCGATTGTAGATGAGTACATGACATGGAATATCATCACAAAACACCAAGCAAGCATAAAACACGACAAAGTGGGGATAAAACACGACAAAGTGAAGTGATTTCCCTAAAAAAAGCATTCATAGCAAAATAACTCATGCTAAAGCCCACGATTGACGAATATGAGAGAATATTAGTATAAATTAGCACTTGCAGTATGGCCCAGACACGATATTTTAGCACGAAAATGCCTCAAGAATGGAGGATAAATAACACCAATTTAGGTGTTATCATGGAGGCCATGATTTTTTCTAGCACTTATATTGAATGGATTCGAGCATGTCTTAGTTTTCATATTTTAGCATTAACGTCCACTTTTCATTGTTTGGTTATTGCCCATTCAAGAAGACTGTGAGGCAAGGGGACTCATTGTGCTCATACTTGTTCATTGTGGCTCCCGATGCTAGATATGGCTCCACAGTTGGCGCATATTTCCTATCATCCTCAATGTAAGACAATGGATCTTACACACCTCTGTTTTGTGGAGATTCTGTTGACATTTACTGACAGTTCAGCTACTTCCCTCACTAATGTGAAAAGGAATCTGGAACAATTTTACCTTATATATGGTTTGCGCTGCAATCCAAATAAGTGTGAAGTTATATTTGGAGGGGCTGCATAATGATTTATCTGTCACTAGTTTCAAAGATAGTATTCTTCTAGTTAGGTACCTTGTGCTCCCCTTAATATATGATATGCTCACGAGAAAGGATAGTAACGTGCTATTTGGTATAATGTCTAGTAGAATTTGATCCTCGCATGTAAAAAGGTTGACTTAAACATGTCGAATTTGGCTGGTCTCCTTTGTGCTTTATTCCTTGGTGCCGTATTGGATGTCAATTTCCATTTTGTCTAAGAAGGTATTGGATCAGATTTCATAACATTAATTCAGAATTTATATGGTATGACAATAGTCAGGGAAGGCAAAGGGCTCAAGGGATAACCTAGCTACTAAGAAGAAAGAGGGAGGGTTGGGATTAAAGATTTATAAATGTGACTTGTTTAGGGAGGCCAGTCTGGCTATTATTCATGTATGGAGGTAGTGTTTGGTGACATGGATTATTCACTATAGGCTGAACGGCCAAGTTATGTGGATTTTACGAGCAACATTTGTAGGTTCATTGTATTTGGATGCAATTGTTCAAATTTCAAAGTTGATTTCAATTTCAAATGGATGTTGACACTGCGAAAAATGTACTTGGGAGGGAAAACCCTTTGTGAAATACCCAGTGAAGTAGGTTTGGGAAACAATTAGGGTACATAGACCTAGGTGCGTTGGTGGAAAGTCTTGTGGAATAAATTCATCATTCCAAAATACATGTTTCTTGTTAGGTTGATAATTTTGAACATGATGAATAAGGACAATTTCTAGGCATGAGTGATAATAACTGATGACTCTTGTGTCCCTAGCAGCAATGGTGTAGAGAGAAGAGACCGTTTATTTGAAGGCTATAATTATTTTAGATAGTTGTTTGTTGTTTTTGTTAGTCTGCAAGCATGACAAAATTGGTTGCATACACGGGATGGGGAATTACAACAAGCCTGTTTTGCAGTAGGAGTAGGGGTGCATTTGGTCGTATCTACTGTGAACTTTGGTGTTGATTAGTGATTTTCTTATTGAAAGAAAGATATGGTTATGTTTTGGAGGAAGAAGTTTCATTGGACAGACTTGTTGCTTTGTTTTAATAATGAAGCAGTGTTGTTTGTCATGGGCAATAGTGAGTTTAGTGAGGAGTAGGAAAGTTTATATGTATTTTTAGGTTGGTTTGAGGAGTTTTGACAGGTGATGTAGCCAATTCTGGACTTTGTCCTAATTATTTTGAGGTTTAATGTATTGATCAAGTGAGCTTAATATAAATCCTAATTATTGAGAAATGTTTTTGGATTGATGTTGCTCCCAAAATAAAATTGGATTGATGTCACATTTAGCATGTAAGGAGCAAATCAAGTGCATAAACACTTCCCCCTTTAAATTTTAATAGACTATATCTCATTGATTTTAGTATATGTTATAGTAGTATGAAAAATAATCTATGATGATACGATGTTAGTATATGTGGTCCAAAAATTTCCTTCTCAAAAAATATTGAAAATGAATATCATTCTTTTAAAAAAAGTAAGCCTTCTTAATGAATTACTTTCTTAAATATAGGTATCCAAGTCCTGAGCATTGAATCTTACAATCAAAGTCTGATTTCATTCCTTAATGACTCTGTTGAGAAATAGTATCCAAATCCACAACATTTATTGTTACAATCACAACTAATTTTTCTTAATCACTTACTTTCCTTATAGTGACTCAATAATTGCATTGCATATCCTAAAATCATAAATTCTCCTTTTTTTCACTCCATCTTGTATAGTATATAAATGATGACCTACTCAATCATTTCCATCTAGCCTCCTCCCCCACCTGCCTTTTTCACTGCTCTAAATTGTCAATCCATGATGAAACCCAGAAATAAGTCAATGGGTTTCTTTTATGTTATCGTCTGTATGTTGTTTGCCTTTGCAACAGTTGCTTGCGCTGCTCTCAACTCAATCCCCATCTCCGGTAAGTACATATATTCACATGTTGTAGTACAAGAATATTCACATTTTTTCCGTCGACTATGCCTTTCGGCTTGATCTTAGGCCCTGACTCACCCTTCGTGGATGGACCTTGCAGGCGCCAATCCATGCCATCATCGACCAGGTCATCCTTGCTATCATCCTCCTTCAACTGAGACGGACCAACAGCTTGAGGATTATCAGCCTATTGATCCTGTACCAAAGCCTCCTCCAGTACCAAGCCCTCCTCCTTTAGCAGAACATCACTAAAGATAATATGTGTAATTTATATATGGAGGGAGGATTATGCATGTGATTTAACTAAGAATAATAATGGTCTTTCACTTTGGTTCTGATTTGGTTTTTGAACTTTGTGTTCAAGCCGCTCGTTTCCCTTACTAATAAGTCGTCCTTAAACCTGATTATCTATCTTGCTCTTCCTTTTTCGTTTGTAATTTTATTATATGCTACTGAATATATTGTCAAGTGTGGGTGTCTCACACGCTAAAACACAACACCAAACTACGACCAAGTGTAATCGCAGTCCGGAAATGCAGACTAGTGGCAAGTTCTATTTTTCAATCCGGGGTCTAGATCTACTGCCTACTCCGTGATTATCTATTATCTAGCAAACTAAGTCGAGTGATTGTGATTTTAAGTAAAAGCAGCAAGAAAGCAGGAAATGGTTCAAAGTTCTTTAGCAAGGGAAGAGTCACTCGGGAATGAGTCCCCCTAGCTCCTTAGTTAGGTCAAGGTTGTAATTATCCTGGGTTGATTAACTGTTGATAAAACGGTGGAAGATCCGATAGTAGCTTGGAATCTCTTAAGTTGACCAAGCACTCTCAGACAGACTAACCGGCAGGCGACTAGCCTTCACCGGGATAGACTGCTGAGACAATAAAAGCAGAACTCCAAAAATGGAATTGGATTCCAGTACAAAGCAGTAAATCAATTAACTCTCGTATAACCAATCTACCACTACCGATTGATGAAGCTCTAACAACCTAATAAGATTCTATCTATCTCAAGTTGCAGCAAAAATCAAGAAAAGATGATCAGGCTTCAATTGACTCAATGAATCATGCATCAATCGATTAAAATCAATCAGTATATCAATCCAAAGTTATTACAATCAAGATTCCTTACACATGGAACTAGGGTTCTTCATACCCAAGTGAGAGAAGGTTCTACTCCATAGAGAGAGAGATGAAAACATAAATCAGAGCAGTCATACTCATAAAGATGGGGATAATCTGCTCTGAGATGTTGATCTTCACTCCTGGGGATGCAATCTGGGCTTCAATGGCTAGAAATCCACTCCAAATAGCTCCTAGGGTTGTTCTTTGCACTTTCTCTCTCTAATGCTCTGTTTTTTGCTCAAAAACTCGATTCCCCTCCAAAAGACCCAAAATTGGGTTAAAACCCAGAATTTCCCGACCACACGGCCGTGCGAAAATCTCAGTTGCCCGTGTGGAGGTGAAAACGCCGCGTTTCACTTAAATGGTCTCATGCACGTCACACGGCCAGAACTGCACGGCCGTGTGGAATCTCGGCCTGCCCGTGTGACATCTCTGTGATTTCCACACGGCCTCAAGGGACCCAGTACATGGCCAGTGTGGTTTGCCCGCACAATGGAATTCCACATGGCCACGCCACACGGCCGTGTGGTTGCTAGGTCTGGCCGTGTGGTTTCCTCGGCTTCTCGCCAAACCTCCAACCTTCGTCCAATCGATCCCGAACTCGTTCCCAACCTCCAATCACGTACTAGGACCTGAAATATCATAAATAAGAATAACCTAGCGTGAAATCGGCCTATGATACGAGAAATGAGGCTCAAACGGCATAAGAATGGTGGACAAAAACATGTGTTTATATCAAGTCATCAGTGTCCCCTCCCCATATAAGACGATGATCAAGCTGATGCTCATGTGTCCTATTTCGTATACTCCATGGTGGCAAGTATATAACTAATCGGGTCAAACTGGTTTAAGATTGGACTGAACAAATAGGTCTGGGATTAGACTGGTCAAATCAAATGTTTTGATTCTATAAAGGAGCACATCTCTTTGGTTTAGCGGCTGCATTTCCATGTGCAATGACAAACTTTTTATGAAGAAATGTAAGGTTTCCAGTTAGAACAATGCGTGGATGTTGCAACTACACTGGTAGGTTTATGATACGGTATCAGAGTTTGTTTGTCCTTGAGATCAGATGTGCAAGTCCTCAAAAACCCCTATATTAATCATTGTCTTAAAGCAAATCATAATGGCGGACCTCTATTAGAGGCAGACCTAGGTGATCTCTTAGGACCCCGGAAATTTTGAAATTACATACATAATTGTTTAGGATTTGAGGATTTTATTTTTGCAATTAGTCTTTCTATTAAGCCCACATGGTCTTTAGATCAAGACTAAAAAAATCTAGTACAAAGTCCACAATTTGACTACGTCACAGCCAAATAACTATCAAAGTAACCTACTCAAAATTCATTACATGCTAATTCCTCTGAACTCCCAAGTAATAGTGCCTGCAACATCGACATCCAAATGAAAATGAAACCAACTCCGTGACTTCAAAACTTACTTCGATAGCCATGAACCTATATGTGTGGATGATAAATTCCAGACAAAGCTGCTTTTCATCCTGAATTGTCGAATACATGCCACCCAAAAACTTATCCCCCTACATGAATAAAAACAAGACGAAGCGACCCATGTCAGATTGACAGCAATATTCCATGTGGATATATCTCTCAATCTCAAACCACCTTCTTTCTTCGGAGTAGATGAAAAATTCCATGCAAGCTTTGCCTTACCTGAACCATCCCCAAACCACAGAAAGTCCAGAAAGTTCTTGTAAATTTGATCTAATAATTACCTTGGTAAAATGAAAATCGACATCCAATACAACACAAGAGAGTAAAGCATCGGTGAGACCAGTTGAAATCGACATGCATAACACAATTTATCAGGGGCGGCTTTATTTTTTAATTTGTCCACCAGGATTCGAGAAACTTTCGTATAAACTAAACTGCATTTAAAATATACCATGTGCAAAGTTGTTACAAATGAATAGCCCACTGGTTAGTGTAATGCGTTCCCGTAAATTGATGCAATTTTGAATCTATAGTTTTTGTTACACTTTTCATTTTTATTTTTATTTGACAAAATAGACAATTTAGTCCTATACTTTCAAATTAATTCAATTAACTACTTCAATTTTTTTATGATAATTTCTTCTACTTTAAAAATTCCTACATTTAAGAATTTTTATTATATAATTAAACAATTTTTTCAAACAATAATATTCATGGAAATTCATTTTTCAAACATGAAAATATTGAAAACACGCTACACATTGAAATGCATGATTAAAAATTCATGAAGCATATCACAAAACAAAGACCAGGAATACCAAGGTTCAAGAAGGCGCTAGGTAGGCGTTGCGCCACTGCCCAACGCCTAGTAGTGCTTAGGCGATGCCTAGTCGTTTTAGCAACAAACATCACTACAAATAGCATAAAGTAGACCAAAAAGCTTATAAAACATACCAGAACATCAACATCAAAAAAATTCATAAAGCATACCACAAGTTTTTTTAAAGAAGATAAAAAAACCTCATAAAACAGACCACAAATTCACTGAATCATATCTGAAACCTCATAAAAGCATACCACAGGTTTCTTGAAGCATACTAGAAACTTCATAAACTATGTCACTAGTTTCCTAAAGCATACTATAACCCTCATAAAGCATATCTCAAGTTTACTAAAGTATACAAGAAACCTCGTAAATCATACGTCAAGTTCCCTAAAGCTAGGGGTGTACATGGGGCGGGTGGTCCTGGTTTAATCATTTTAATCACCCACCCATATACTAAGGTTTCAAAAATTCTAAACTCAAACTCACACATAAAAATAAGGACCATACTGTTTGTTTAAAACTTAGTTGGGTCTAGTTGATGATACTTTTAAGTAAAAACCCAACCCAACACAAAAAATGCCACAATTTTACACCATAAAAAATATAATATAACTATGAAATCATCAATGAAGAAAATTTGTTGCTAATTATGACGTCATCAATGAAAAAATACAATAACTGGCTAATATATCATAGATTCATCACATGTTTGTTAGAATGAGTTGAGCCACCATCTGCTCATCCAACTTTGAATAGAATAGTTGTGTCATTAACTATTCACTCAACTTTAAACAGAATGACTTGTGTCATCACCCTTGATAATATTATTGCAGATGGAATCTCATAAGAAAGATTATAAATAAACTCTCAAACTTGGTCATGTAATCATCCATCATGTGGTTATTTATAGAGTTATTTGAAGAAAAAAATAGTTGTTAGAGACGAAAAGAGCCATTGAGGTTAAATTAGGGGTTGGACTAAAATTTTTCTCCTTTTTCTTTTGTGAGAACAACAAAAAAACAAACGAGCAGCCACAAGTAGGAATGGCAATGGGCAGGTCCGGGGCAGGTATCTCGATATCCATACCCATCTCATGGCAGGTCGGGTCCAGGTCGGGTAATTTATTACGGGGCGCGGGTCGGGGCAGGTCGACCCAATGGGTATGTAATTTATGTGAAAAAAACAATAGAAATATTAGTTATTTTCATTAAAAGACCAAGAAAGAAACCATAATATGATAAAATCTAGTTAAATTATTGAAGAAATTGAGATTTTCACTTAATTACAACTTTATTATAGCTAAAATATAAGGGTTAATTGCATGGTTGGTCACTGAGATTACAAAAAACGTTCATGTTTGGTCACTGT
The DNA here is from genome assembly GCA_946122785.1 of Linum tenue. Lineage (NCBI taxonomy): Eukaryota > Viridiplantae > Streptophyta > Magnoliopsida > Malpighiales > Linaceae > Linum > Linum tenue. The sequence continues at coordinate 39,725,947 of CAMGYJ010000008.1, forward strand.
AAATATTTAAATCCAATCTTGGTCACTCAAATTAGTTAAATGGTTCAAGTTTGGTCACTCTCCGTCCAACTCTGTTAAATTTGTCTGATGTGGCAGTCAACCCTCAAAATTGAAAAATAATAAATAAAATAAATTTTAATCTTCTACCATTTCCAACTCGTTTTCACATTAAAGTAAAATAAATAAATAAAAATTATAATTACAAATAAAGGGCCGCTTCCTCCCTCTCCCTCTTCAACAACTCCATCAAATTTAGCTCCTGAGACTGCTGAAGAGAATGATCATGGATTTAGCTCCTGATTCGGCCGCTTCTCCTTGTTTAGAGGCAATCAATCATGGCGCTTATGCTCTCTTCACAGACCGGCCCCGTCCTCGAAGCTCCTCCGCTCCACAGGCACAAGCCCGGCAGGATCACGGCCTCCGCATCTCTACCATTGCCGAAACCTCTGTCACTCTCCCATCGAATTAACGCACCAAATCCCAGGGTTAGGGTTTTCGGCCAGTTCCGCAGCCTCGAGCGGATCTCACTCGCCGACAATCTCAAGTGGTCAATGTATACGAGGCCTAGCAAGATATGAGTCGATGCAATGACCGAAAAATTCGTCGTCCACCAGGGTCAGATTTATGGCTACCTTGATTACTATAAAAATTGGTGGAATCGTGCGGCGAGCTCTTACATATAGTCGAATGTTTAGCCGGCGAGTGTCTCGGGGAAGACGATATCGGGGCTACTACAGGCGGGAGAGTCTACAAGCTGGATTTGGCCGAAGCGGGCGGGGATCTGGCCGGAGAAGCTGTTTCCCTGGAGGTCGAGGTGGCGGAGGTCGGCGAGAGCGGGCGGGATGGGACCTTGGAGGAGGTTCTGGGAGAGGTCGAGGAAGCGGAGGGCGCGGCAGGCGGAGATGGCGGCGCCGGGGAGGGAGGAGTTGATGGAGTTGTTGAAGAGGGAGGAAGGGCCCTTTTATTTGTAATTATAATATTTTTTTTATTTATTTTACTTTAATGTGATGAGTTGGAAATGGTAGAAGATTAAAATTTATTTTATTTATTATTTTTTAATTGTCACGTCACTGAGTTAACAGTCAACTTTGAGGGTTGACTGCCACATCAGACAAATTTAACGGAGTTGGAGGGAGAGTGACCAAACTTGAACCATTTAACTAATTTGAGTGACCAAGATTGGATTTAAATATTTACAGTGACCAAACATGAACGTTTTTTGTAATCTCAGTGACCAACCATGCAATTAACCCTAAAATATAATGTAATAGGAGGAGAATCCTAAGTAATTTGACTAAGATTATATGTAATTTAGGCAAGAACGGGTCGAGAATGGGGCGGGTCAGGGCAGGTAAAGAGTGGTATGAAATTTTGTGTCAAAATATATTGAAAATGGATCTCATTTTGTAGATCACAAAGAAGTTGTTCCATCTGTACAAAAAAAAAATTGAAATCCAAGTTAAAACGAAGAAGATAAGAGCCGATTAAGAAAATTAGAGAAAATAAAATATTTATTAATTTCTACTTCTTAAACCTGAACTTTTCTGCATCTACTCAAATCTACGGTTCCAAATTTAATTAAAAATAGGAATGACAATAAACTCATGATCGCGGGTAGTCGACCACCCCTGATTTAGTCAATCTTGAGAATCCCCGCATTGACTAAGTATGGTTAAAATATGCAAAACGTTTGGGTATGGGGTGGGTATGATTTTAGTCTCTCCCGCCCCACCATGAGCATTTCTTCACACATAAAAAATACATGAGTCAAATTGTAACCTATCAATGATAGTGATGGCAACTCAAGAAAATAAATAGTAGAAATGCAATTGAGTGGTCATCCAATCAAAACCTTATAACTTTTTCTCAACTCTCTTTTCACTCATTCACTTTTTTCCCTCATGTTAACAAGATTATGTTTGTTAGTTATTACTTAGCAGATGTATCAAAGTCAGAGAATTATGATTTGGATTACATTATACCATATCTTATGAAGTAATGAATATTTTTTAGGATAATATGTTTTGAACTGTATTAAGAATGATTATCTCTTTGTTGGCTTCATAATATAGTAGGTGCGTTTAATATTGTAATTGAAAATTTACATGTAAAATTTTAGGTATTATAATGTTAGATGAACGGGACGGATATTATCCATGGATATCCGAAATCCACAGGTATAGGGATGAGTTTGCAAAACCTTTCGAGATAGATATAGGACGGGAAAAATTTGGATATTTAAAAGCGAGAATGAAGATGGTTTAGAAGGGAGGCAGGGAGCGGATCAGGTCAGTAACCTTATGATAAGTAACCATGAGTAACACGTCCACATCAGCATGACATCAGCATCCCTTTCTCTCTTGGAAAGCCATTTATCTTTTCCCCTTTGATCTTTAACAGACGATTTCTCTCTCGTTTTAAGTCAAAATTTATATTATTTTGCACAAATAAATCAGATTAAATGTGCCCTTTTGAAATGATATCCACTTTGATATATTTTTAGTACAAAAAATTGAGTCATTTTTTACCAGTCATTAGCATATGGTATGCTACTATTTAATACCATATGGTAAGAAAGCGTACCATGATGGTATGAACATACTAATACGGTAAGAAGGTTAAATACATGATAGTAGGAGTATACTAACTGTCATTTACGACTTTCATCTTTGTTCACTACAAGTTACCACCCACATACCATAGTGGTAAAGTATGGTAGTTTTTGGTCCAGTATTTTTTTCACCTGGAAATTTGTTGATCCAATAGATCATGATGAACTCGTTCCTACTGAGCAAACGTTTTCGAAAACAACTTAAAAACGAAGAAGTTACCATATGGTATGTAGTTGGTAACGGGTGGTATGAAAAACAGTTTCTCGAAATATATTAGAAAATTGATCTCATTTTGTAGAGCACAATGAACACGTTCCATCTGTGCAAAAAAAAAACCGAGTTAGAACGAAGAAGATAAGATTCGATTAAGAAAACTAGGGAAAATAAAATACATTTAATTGACAACCTTTACATCTGAATTTTCTGGACCCACTTAGAACTAAAGGTACATATTTAGTTACTCATAGGTTAGTAACCAATGGTTGGCTCAAGATAGGGTGCATAACCTGATCCGTTTTTCCAATGGTTACTAACCCTATACTAAGCCGGTTTAGACAAACCCGCTCATTCTCATCCCTAATTATGGGTTTAGGATAGGGTCAGTAACCATTGGTTACTGACCTATGAGTAACTAAATCTGGACCTTTAGATCTAAGTGGGCACAGAAAATCCAGATCTAAGGGTTGTCAATTAAAGACATTTTAGTTTCCCTAGTTTTCATAATCGGCTCTTATCTTCTTCGTTTTAACTCGTATTTCAATTTTTTTTTGTACACATGAAACGAGTTCGTTGTGCTCTACAAAATGATAACAATTTTCAATATATTTCGAGAAATTTTTTTTACCAACTACATACCATATGGTAACTTCTTTGTTTTTAAGTCATTTTTGAAAACGTTTGTTAAGAAGAAACGAGTTCATCATGATCTATTGGATCTACAAATTTCAGGGTGAAAAAAATACTGGACCGAAAATTACCATACTTTATCACGGGTAAAATACCTTGGGTATCACTTATGTTTGAGAATTGGGGCAGGCATACCGTTTATGTTTGAATAGGGCGTCGGGTACCACTGAACTCTATTATTTGTGCACCCGGTACCACTTAAGTTTAATGTTAGGTGCATTCCGTTAAAGTTAACAGAATATTCTTGGAATATTCTGTTTTCTAAATTTCTTAATTGGTCCTTCTACTTTTCTTATTGTAAACAAATCATTTTGACTTATAAAAAACATCAATTTTTATTATTTAGTTGGTATCCTCTTTTGAAGACTTGATACCAAATTAATTTTTAAAAAGAAAATTTAGAATCAACTATCATTATAAGTATTTTCAATTATCATTATGTTTTATAATAATTGAATTATTCTCTAAAGCAAATATATCCTATGAATTCTATTTAGTTGAAATCCCCTTTTGAAGACTTTGATACCAAACAAATTTTTGAATAGGAAATATAAAATCAATTATCATTATAAGTATTTTTAATTACAATTATATGTTATAATAATCGAATAATTTTCTGAAGCAAATATATCCTATGAATTATATATCGATATAAATAATATGAGGATGTTATATTTAATTCTTGTACATCATGAGGATGCTGTATAATTTTCTATGTTAAATATCCTTGTAATTTTCTATTTTATTTTCTAGATTTGTTACGGAATTATTTAGATTTTATTTATTTATTACTTGGTTACTACCGTTCTATTTTCGTTCATTTTTTTTTTCAATTACTGGAATATGTTTAATTCTTTCTGACTGTGTTCCATTTATCCTTCTTTGGTCTTGATCGATTAGGTTCTGTTTTAACTATTTTTAATACTACTTCTAATTGGATTAGCGATTTAAATAGATATTCTAATATTGATTTTAAATATTTATTATTATATTCTATATATTTATTCTTCTTCTTGGTATTTGTTGTTTTTACTAATTTATCTATTTTATTGTCAATTTTGATTAGTCATTTTAGTAATATTATGTTTAGAAGATTTTTTAATTTCTATATTAGATAAAAACTTGTTGATATATAGTTTTGGATGTTTTTAAAAGTTTTGGGTACCAAAAAGTAATTAAAATTTTGGGTTGGATGGAAAACTCGATGGATGCATATTTTGACGACTTTAATGGTACCCGGCGCCCTATTCAAACTTAAGTGGTATGTCTGTCCCAATTCTCAAACTTAAGTGGTACCAGAGGTATTTTACCCACTTTACCATTATAGTATGTGTGTGGTAACTTGTGATAAATAATGATGAAAGTCGTAAATGACAGTTAGTATACTCCTACTATCATGTATTCAACCTTATTACCATATTGGTATGTTCATACCATCATGATACGCTTTCTTACCATATGGTATTAAATATGAGCATACTATATGGTAATGACTAGTAAAAAATTATTCAATTTTTTGTACTAAAAATATATCAAAGTGGATATCATTTTAAAGAGCACATTTAATCTTATTTATCTGTGAAAAAATTTTAAATTTCGATTTAAAACGAGAAAGAAATCGTTCGTTAAAGATTAAAGGGGAAAAGATAAAAGACTTTACAGGAGAGAGATGATGTCGATGTCATGCGAATGTGAGCAGATTAGTGATGGACCTAGGGATGGAAATTTTGACCTGACCCGTTTTACCCGACCTGTTTGACCTGTTTTGGGGCGGGTCCGACCCGCCCCGTAGGCGGGGCGGGGCGTGCATGGGTACTCTCATCGACCCGACCTGCCCTGACCCGCCCCATTCTCGACCCGTTCTTGCCTAAATTACACGTAATTTTAGTCAAATTACTTAGGATTTCCCTTTTATTACATAGAATATTAGTTATAATAAAGATGTAAATTAATGAGAACCTCAATTTCTTCAATAATTATACTAATATTTATCATAATATTGTTTGTTTCCTTGGTCTTATAATAAAAATAATGAATATTTCTAATATTTTTCATATAAATTGCATACCCATTGGGTCGACCTGCCCCGACCCGTGACCCGTGATAAATTACCCGACCTGGACCCGACCTGCCACGGGGTGGATCTGAGTACCAAGAAACCCGGCCCGGACCTGCCCCATTGCCATTCCTAGATGGACCTGATAGTTACTCACCATATGAGTTACTGATATGATCCGCTTCCCTAATTATGGAAAAAATCCAAAAGTACCACTGTTTAAAAAAAAATTCCAAAATTACCACCCAACCCCAAAAAAATTCCAAAAATACCACCCTTTTTCAAAAACCGCCACCCCACCCAGCGGTTTGGTCCAATTTTTTTTTTTCGATCAACTCCTAACTTCGGACAAAACTTCAAACGAACGTAACTTTGCACTCGGATATCCGATCGTAGCGATTGTTTTTTTCATTTCGCATAACTTTTCAAGATCTACAATTTTTACTAGGATGAAATTTTCAAAAAAGGAACTATTTGTGGATATACGGGACCTTGGGAATAACTTTACCTTTATTTTTCAGAAATCCATGTACATTTTGAAATCATGACTATATTAAAAGTTGTAGATCTTGAAAAGTTATGCGGAATAAAAAAAAATTCATGACATTCGGATTTTGGAGCACAAAGTTATGGCCGCCCAAAGTTTGACGAAATAAAAAAAAGGCTCGTTCGGGGTGGCAAATGACATTTTCTCGAGACGAAGGCGGGACCCCGCTGTTTGAGACTTGCAAGATCTCAAAAATTTATTCGGATTCAAAAAATGGAGGCCGCAAACTTTTTGAGATATTGCAAGCCGCAAACCTCCGGGTCTCGCCTTTCGTCAAACTTTGGGCGGCCATAACTTTGTGCTCAAAACTTCGAATGTTATGAATTTTTTTTTGATTCCGCATAACTTTTCAAGATCTATATTTTTTAATATAATAATTTCAAAATGTACATGGATTTCTGAAAAGTAAAGGTAAAGTTATTCTCAAGGTCCGATATATCCACAAATATTTCCTTTTTTGAAAATTTCATCCTAGTAAAAGTTGTAGATCTTGAAAAGTTATGCGAAATGAAAAAAAATATCGCTACGATCGGATACCCGAGTGTAAAGTTACGTTCGTTTGAAGTTTCGGCCAAAGTTAGGAGTTGATCGGAAAAAAAAAAAAATAGACCAAACCGCTGGTTGGGGTGGCGGTTTGGCCCAAAACCGCCACCCCACCCAGCGGTTTGGTCCAATTTTTTTTTTTTTTATAACCGCCCCCTAGGCCCGCGGTTTGCATAAAAACCGCGCCGCCGATAAGCGGTTTTCGACCAAACCGCTGGTTGGGGTGACGATTTTTGAAAAAGGGTGGTATTTTTGAAATGTTTTGGGGTTGGGTAGTATTTTTGGAATTGTTTTTTAAAATAGTGGTACTTTTGGATTTTTTCCCCTAATTATGAAACACTACAGAGCCAGTTCGGCGGCCGGATAGAGTGGGTCCCAATGTGGAGCCAGACCTCCCAAGAATCTTCCACGTTTCCTTTTCGCACCGAAATCAAATAGTCCTGCCTGGCTGCTGACTCACCTCCCCGATCGTCCAAATCCAGCTCAGTCCCTTCAATGTTGCTGTTCCACCCGCCGTTGGACTCTTGGCTAATGAAAATTTCTCCATTCATCGTCTACGTCCAAAATCCCAGAATCCCGATTCCCTAACTTGACACCTTTTTTCCAGATCAATCATGGCCTGGTTTCGGACCCTGACCCGAATGTCCGCCACAGCCAAATCTTGGCCGCCTCCGCTTCTACCTTCGCCACTCAGAACCGTACCCACCGCCCCAGTAGCCTCCGCGTCTCTGCTGCTGACCTCGCTTCGAAACTTCAGCACAGGCACCGCCGCCTCCCCTGCCGTCGAGGATCGTCCTCCGCCGCATCTGTCGCAGTCTCCGACCCACTGCGGAGACCTGGGGCCCACCGGAGGCGGCGAGAAGCCGAGGGTGGTGGTGCTCGGATCCGGATGGGCCGGCTGCCGGCTGATGAAGGGAATCGATACCAGCATCTACGACGTCGTGTGCGTCTCGCCGAGGAATCACATGGTTTTCACGCCTCTCCTGGCCTCCACTTGCGTCGGGACCCTGGAGTTCAGGTCGGTGGCCGAGCCCGTGGGTCGGATCCAACCCGCAATTTCGAGGGAACCCGGATCCTATTTCTTTCTCTCCAATTGCAAGGGGATCGACGCTAAGAACCACCGGGTACGCCTGCTATTTCTTTTTTTCATACTGTTTTGCTCAATTTGAAGTTGGATGCTGAGAGGAGTTCGGGTTTTTGCATTGAAAGGTGATTTGTGAAACTGTGACTGATGGACCCAACACGCCGGACCCGTGGAAGTTCAACATTTCGTATGACAAATTGGTAATTGCCTTGGGAGCTGAGGCCTTGACGTTTGGCATCCATGGTGTGAAAGAACATGCGATTTTCCTCAGAGAAGTTCATCATGCCCAGGAGATAAGGAGGAGGCTGCTCCTGAACTTGATGCTGTCTGATGTTCCAGGTAGGAAATTGAAACCTTGAAGTGTAATTTCTGCTGGATGGTGGTGGTGTTGGTGTTGGTGGTGGTTGAAACTTGTTGGCTCGGATTGTTCTACAGGCACTACAGAGCAAGAGAAGAGCAGGTTGCTGCACTGTGTTGTTGTTGGGGGCGGCCCGACGGGAGTTGAATTCAGTGGAGAGCTTAGTGATTTCATCATGAGGGATGTTCGCCAAAGGCACGCCCACGTCAAGGATTACATTCGTGTTACTTTGATTGAGGTCCCCTTTTGCTTTACGAGTTGCTATTTCAATGAAATGGCTATTAGATTATCTTTCCGATAGAGGAATAGAAAAGGAAAGTGGGGATGTAACTTCTAGGACAAAAAGAAACGACCTTTTAGTTTTGGAATCTCATGCTAGAATAGATTGGTGGAGGAATATTGAAGTGTGTTTTCTGTTGTCATCAGGCGAATGAGATTTTGTCTTCCTTTGATGATCGTCTGCGGCGGTATGCTACCAGACAGTTGACTAAGGTGAGGTCAGGCTTGCTTGAATATGAAAATACAAGTTGTTATATCCCTTTAATGGTTGAGATAATTGGTGTTTGGTTGGTGTTGGATAAATCAATTGTTTCTTTTGTCATTCCTATTGATTCTCAGTCAGGGGTTCATCTTGTTCGTGGGATAGTCAAGGATGTTGAACCTGACAAGATAGTTCTTGATAATGGGACGGAGGTTCCATACGGTTTACTGGTTTGGTCTACAGGCGTTGGCCCTTCATCGCTTGTCAAATCTCTTGACCTGCCTAAAGCTCCTGGTGGAAGGTAAGTTTTGTGCTCTTTATTATTCTCCGTCACTTACGCACTGGTTCTCTGGCTATCTCAAGTTTCTAGTTGCTTCTTCAGATAGTGTCTTTAAGTAATCTAAAGTTTTGAACTTTAGTATAATGGATAATGGAAACTGCATCCGGTTTTGAAGTACGTAAGCTCTTGATAAATGGTTCGACTACCTCCTCTTTGCTTATAGAATCGGGATTGATGAGTGGCTGCGGGTACCCAATGTGCCGGATGTGTATGCAATTGGTGACTGCAGTGGGTTTGTCGAAAGCACTGGTAAACCAGTCCTGCCCGCTTTAGCCCAGGTGAGCGCTAAACAAACCATAGCATCTAATACCGCGTTTATTTCCACTGGCTCTTCAGTGTTGGCTGCCACATTCTCAGCTGGTGATTTTTTTGGATAGAGCAGGTTGCAGAGCGGCAAGGAAAATATCTTGCGGGCCTACTGAATAGAATTGGCAAAGCAGGAGGAGGGCGTGCAAACAGTGGAGCGGAAGTAGACCTTGGGGATCCATTTGTGTACAAGCATCTGGGAAGCATGGCTACACTTGGGCGGTACAAGGCTCTTGTGGATCTTAGACAGAGCAAAGTCAGGACCCTTCTGCTCTCTCTTTTCTTTTCTTCACTTGTAGAGCTTTTAACACACAGCACAAACCCATGTCACCTGATAGGGGCACTCATTTTCCGTTTGCTTTCGAACACAGGAAGGTAAAGGGATATCCCTGGCTGGTTTCTTGAGCTGGTTCATATGGCGGTCAGCATATCTTACGCGGGTGATAAGCTGGAGGAACCGGTTTTACGTTGCTGTTAACTGGCTTACTACCATGGTGTTTGGTCGCGATATCAGCAGAATATGAGAGGCAGAGGGAGGATTCAGGTAAGAGTTGTTAGACAGACTATCTTGGATTTGGTGGTGATAACATACACTTACATAGTTACATTGCCTTTGATTTGCATGTTTATGGCAACTTGTTTTCCACCTGGAGACAGTTGAATTGCAGGCACGGCGTAATAGCTAATTCCACGACGAGCAATTATGCCTACTGTTCCTCTGCTTCATATCTAAAAGCTTATTCTGTGGTTGGTGATTATTGGAGCCGACAACAAAGATGTCTAGGTACAGTTTTATTTGATGTTTCTCAAACAAACAAGGGATGTACACTGTTAAAACGTCATTCCTATACGACACATAAATGTGCTGTACATTTTCCGTGCTCGAGCTTGTACTTTAGCTTTAGTTACCCTGTTCCATACAGCTTCACTTCAGTGCAGACGACAATGCATTATAAAATTGCACGCCTTGGGCTTTTTTTCACTTCTGCATTAGGATTTTTTTTATATTGGATGTAATGCATTGTTGGATCGCGCTCGACGCAGCTGCATCGATGCTGTAGTATTTTCATGGAAACGTACAAGTTAGTCAAATGAGAGGGATTAGAGTTGCAAGAAGGATGTTGGGTTAATGAGGTATATCCAGTCCTGCATCTCTGTTTCCAGCGAAGAGCCAGAGCAATCCACTCTACTTATTCTGCTTTCTGTTAATACTAGTATAAGCTCTCTTGTGAGCGAGAACAAGAGAGAACATGATATTTTAAAAATTGATAGTTTGAATTTTGACCCAAAATTAAAGAGCTTGTCATCTACAATTCCATGTAGTCGACCCAGAGATTACCTTTAATAAAGGAGAAGGGTGATTGAGCAAAATGAGATTACCTTTAATAAAGGAGAAGGGTGATTGAGCAAAATGATGTTATGTACTTTGCATTGTTTGGTTTTGGAGATAATTCTTTTAGTATTCAATAAACTTTTTATGAGAAAGATCATTTTTGCCCTTGCTTTTTTATTAGAACGCATATATATAACTAGTGGTATAATTGGAACAAAAAAGAAATCCAACAATCTCCCAAAAACTATCTCAACAATCTCAAGTTTTAGTAGAGAATGAGTGATAGTTTCAATCACATCAACAAAACAATGCATGTATTGTTTATGAAGAAAATTCAAAAAAACAATGCATTGTGGAGAATGCATTTATTGTAACTATCTCAACCAAACATTCACAAAAAACAAAAGACCCCTATGTTTAATATTCTCTCTAGTTTGTATTTTTTTGCTTTGTTTTTTTAAAGTCCATCTTGATTCTCCTTTTTATGGATTTTTGAGACTAATCGCAAGTTTGAGCAGGTTCAACTCACTTTGGCGGGTCGAATTAGGTTGAACCCATGGGTCTTGGTTCAATTTCATTCTCAACGAAAAGGGAAAAGAGAAATTAACAAACACCTAGAGCAAATAAAACTCGCTCACGACCCAAAATTCGGGAACATTATGTTCAACTCTCTTTGAACAAGTTGAACAGAGTTCGTAACAAATTCACAACCGACCCGACCCGCCAATTACAAAAGCGAATAAAACTCACTCCCGCCCGAAAACTTGTAACAACCGGGTTCAATTTGTTTTGATCAGGTTGTATTAGGTTGGATACCCATAGGTTTTTGTTCTCAACCAAAGGTAAAAGGATAAATAAAAAAGCACTAAAGCGGATAAACTCACTCCCTACCAAAAACTCTACACATCAGCTAAACATGTCAATTCTAAAATAAGATAAAACTCTCTCTCTATACAAAACTCGTCAGCATTGGGTTCGGGTTCAATTGTTATTCTCAACCAAAAGGAAAAGGAGAAATAAAAAATATTAAAGCGGACAAAACTCTCTTTCAATCAAAAACTTGTCAACACCGTATTCAGCTCGCTTGGACTGGGTCGAATTGAGTTTTTAACAAATTCACACTCGACCCAAAAGCAGATAAAACTCGCTTTTGATACAAAACTCGTCAATACCATGAGTCTGAGTTCAATTGTCATTCTCAACGAAAGGAAAAATTAGAAATTTAAAAATACTAAATCAGGTTCAAAGTCGCTTTGACCTAGTCGAATTATGTTGGATATCCATGAGTTTGAGTTCAATTGTCATGCTTAAAGAAATTGAAAAGGAGGGATAAGAAAACACTAAAGAATATGAGACTCGGTCATGATACAAACTTCGGGAACACAAAGATTTTCGATAGCGATCTTGGGACACGGTGGATGGGTACAACTTAGGATTTCACCGAGAATGTTTGGAGAAGGGTTGTGCATTATTGGGAGAATGCGAGGATTGTGCATAATAGATATGGTATGGATCCTCATTAGCAGTCGTGGCAAACGGTGGAAGAGGACAACTTATGATTTTGTCAATAATGTTTCGAGATGGTTACGAATTGGTGGGCCAAGACGATGATTTGGCCAAAAGATCATAGACGAAAACGTAATGAATAATTGTTGCAACAGGGAAAGCAATGAACAATAGATGAAAACTTAGTAGACAATAGATGAAAACTAGTAGACTATTATGGGAAACCTAATAAGTAATAACTAATATGGGAAACCTAATGGGAAATAGATGTAGAACCGACGGACAATAGATGAACACATAGGTTATAGAATAAGAGAGTGGGATAAAAGAAGGACTTTAGACTTCCCCACTTGCACTTGGAGAAGTTTGGGAGCCACTAAGAAAGAGAGGCATTATTCTCCCTAAGAATTTATCTCTAGTGCAAATACATGCATACTCTTCTTACTTGGCCGTTCAAAGAGATTTTCCATGGCCAATTACCATCTACCCTGCTCGTTGGGCTGATCCTGGAGGTCGTCATCGTCTCCGATAAGCTCACCGGCAATCCCCAATCCCCTTCCCTTCTATTCCAATTCCACTAATGAATTAATTATTCATCTAATTAATTAAAATCAAGACCACAAGTGATTTTCAAGGAGCCGAAGCTACAAAGAAGCCCTCTGAGGACGCTACTCCCGTTATCAACGGTCGCCGCGCTAACTGTAATCTCGCCCCGAAGGATCTAACAGAATCGGGCGGTAGCAAAGGAGGTGGTGCAGCCAAGGTAGATAGTGGAGCGTCTCCAGAGGGACATGGGGAACAACGATTTGGATTCTCCTTCCTACTTGACTCGGTGGCAGGGCAGCAATGCCAACGTTATCCTTCCTCCTTAGCTCGACAACGCCGACATGGGAAGAATCCTATGGTGAACGGCAATGATGGTGAAATGGAGATTTCGGCGACTGGGGAAGAATCCTAGGGCGAACGGCGACGATGGGGAATGGAGATTCTGGGGACGGGGGAAGAATCCTAGGGCGAACGGCGGTGACGGGGAATGGAGATTTCTTAGGGAGACGACTGCCATTTTAGGGATTAGGGCAAGCAGGGTAGAATCATATGTGTGGTTAATTTAGGGCGAAAATTTTAAAAAGTTTGCAGCTTTAAATAGATATTCACCTAATGAATAGTAACTCCAATGTTAGGCTTTTATATATTAAATTAAATATTAATAATTAATATTAGGCTTTTATATATTTATCTTTTTACTGTGAAGAGTTTGACGAGATAAGAGCACCGTAGAAGTTGTGACCTTCCTATAGATAACTTCACATAACCGTCTACTCACCAATGTCGAGGGAAGACATTGCGGGTTCCATTCATTAGGCCTGCATGCTAATTCCTTTGGCATTTCCAGGGCGATCTATTTTTTCTCGGACACTATGAAAGCTCCTAATAAACTAGTGCTGAAAATCATCGTCGAAGCCTCGTCGAAGCTTGGTCATGGTGTCATGAAAATTGGCTCAGAGAAAGTGAACCACAGTAAACTCTGATAGATCTTTGTTAAGACTATTGGGGTCTATCGCTCCAGAAGGTGTGCTTAGAGCCTAGCAAGATTGCTTATTAGTGAGCCTACACAATTTACGTGGAAAAATGCACGATCACTCACACATAAGTTTGGGTTGCACTATGGATTGGAGTTCTCTTGGGATGGTGGTTATTATCTCGTCACCCTTCAGACAGACTTTGCTACTATAGTGACCCTCTTTCGATTACAGGGTCGGTGGATAACCAATATGCGAACTTGATTCATTCCTTACGTACTTTGGTAGTCCGTGACTGGAAGGTTACTATTTCTTGTTAGATTCAGATATCCAACATTTATTTTTGTATGATTGTGTGGGACTAGGGTTGACCATTGAACTTGGATCTATGGACACCAGACCCAATATGGTCAAAGGGGGTAAGACTCAGTTTTGACTGGTTTTGGCTCACGTGAAGGTTTTACCTGCTTTTTAAAATTGACGGGTTGAATTTTGACACCATACTCGCACCCCCGAAAGTAAAACGACATCATTTTGTGTCTAATCTTAACAATATGGATAATTTATGGATGTTATAGTCTTTATGGTAATATATTTATGGAATTTTGTTTTGATAATGTTATGATATGAGTTTTTGTGAAATAATGTGTGGGTTATGTTCGTCATGGAATAGCAAACAAGTTATGGGATGACTTTCAAGCGGGACTTATTTGATATTTGATGTTTTAATATTATTTATTTGATTAAGATGTTGTACTTGTATTGTGTTTATTAGTAGTTTGAAAACCATATGATTCGTATTAAAAATTATAATCATGATTAGAGTTGTATGACACTCCATGAAAAAATTATAGTAATCAAGTACAAAAAAAAGTATGAAGTAACTAAACAGGTTTTCATTTTCAGAATTCAGTTTCAGAACTCACCAAAATTCTCAACTAAACAAGTTTTCTGCAGATTTTGATTATCAGAAAATGACAGCTTCGTTTTCATTTTATTTTGATTTCTGTTGAGAAATCTATAAGAAACGGAATGACAAGTGAACGGGCCATTATAGTACCAATTAGATTGAGTTGAGTTTTTCTTTTTAAAACCCAATGAATTTTATCGATTTTTTTTATGTATATGCTTTATTGAATATTTTATCGGTCCATTGTCATCTCGACGTGGGAGGCCCTCTCCCAAGGTCGTTAAGTCGGGGGTTATCTCGGACCTGAATCCCGCCACACATCCGTTTAGGATTTCACCCGGATTTATCAAAACTCGACAAAATTGGCTTCAACTCGATCAAAATCAGACAAAACTATTCAACGAACTTTCATTCCATAAGGCCACTTTGCTTGGTGTTACAGACAAAAACCTCACACCGCGCTACCACTTTATATGAAATTCACCCATTAGTTTCCTCCACTGATCAAGAATGGGATAAGGAACCTTCCTTTCTACCGTTTCTTCAGTTTGGGCGAAACCTTTTTTTTTTGTTCCATATTGTAATTCAGATTTCATTGTTCGATTGTTCTATACACGGATGTCTTAATCTTGGGAGGTCAATCCTTTGGAGTAAAATCACAAACGATGGTTACAACTCTTCTAATCACGACTTCTATTTATACTCCTCGGACTATTGTACTTTATTAAAGGTGACAATCACGAACTCATAGAATTCCATTCCATTTTTGCTTTCAGCAAGTAGGCGACTCGAATCTATGCTTTCTATGTTGAAATCGGGTTTGGATGCGTTGGAGTGGATTTAAGTGTGGTTAAATTTTTCCTATATGTTGGGTTCAAGTACGAACTATTATTTTGGTGTATTGTTATATGTTGTTGCTCATATATCAGACAAAATTTGATATAATTTATATATGTATCAACAATATGATAACCTTTTCTATATATCTAGCTTAAATCAGATTTTACCAGAATAAAACGATCGGATCATTAAATCCTTAATTCACTTGTTTGACCGGGCTAACAAACTAAACCGAATTAACAACATTGATCTCTCCCAAATTTGCTTAATGATTAAGAGAAAAAAAATGGTGCCACCATTTTCATAAATAATATTTTTTTTTTTAGTATAACGACCCACTTGGCTGTGAGTTTGGGTTTCTCGAAGTTCCGTAATCGGGTCATCCATCGGGTTCGCTTCCAAATTAATAATTCACAGAGTTACAATTTACAAACGGATCCAAGCCATCTTGGCTCCGGTTACCCGAGATCTTTTCATGGTCTCCTCACCTTCCCCGCTAAGGGAGAGGACCCGTTAAAAGTCAAGATTTTGACTCTTCTCTACTTCAGCTTCAGCAGGCACGCGGGCACGAAGAAGAAGAAGAGGCTCTCCCTCCTCCACCTGCCGACAATGATTCCGAAATGCGACGTCTAGACATTCCATTTCCAAAGTCCGCCGCACCTTAACACCTCCTCCTCCCGCCTGAAATGTTTTCGGCGCCGCCACTTCCCGCGGCCGTGGACTCAATCCACCGCTCCTTATCCGACCTCTGCTCCGCCGGCCCCGACCAGGAGTCCTTCGAGAACTCCCGCCAGTTCACCGGATACGCGCACCGCCTCCAGCTCATCGTCAAACAGCTCCTCCGCTCCTCCCCGTCGCTCTCACCCTCCGCGGAGACCGGGCTGAGAGGCATCTCCGGAGATCTCTCCGTTGCCGCGGAGACGATTTCCGCCTACAGGAAGAGGAGCAAGATCGCCGTCTTGGTCAACTGCCAGTCCCTGTGCTCCTCTCTTCTGGAGCGGACGGTTGCGATTGGAACCTGGCTGGAGCTGATTGAGTCAACGCTGCTCGACGACGACGACATCGTCGCCGATCTTCGCAAGAAGACCGCCGATCTGGCCCGTGACATGAAGCACGCGAAATTCAGAGTAAGTTTAAACAATCGATGTCAACCTCTCTTCTCTGTCAACTAGTTGCTCATCGAAAATGGCGGTCTGAGTTCAGGTGACGGAAAACGAAGAGAGAGTCCGTCGAACATTGGAGAAGGAAGGGCAGGGAAGGCCGACGACCAAGCCGGTGCAGAGCGCGATTGTCATGGATTTAGCGCGAGCGCTAGGGATTGATTCGAGCAACCATCAAGAGCTATCGGAGCAAGTGAAGCTATTCAAAGCCGACGTGGTGCGGTCCAATTCGGTCTCGGAGCGGCGAATTCTGATCTCTCTGGAGAAAATTCTCGAGAGCTGGTCGACTGACTCTGAATTGGACGCACTGAAATTGGACTTGGATTCGGAGGAGGAAGCTAACTTGTCACCTTTCAGGAATTTTCTCTGCCCCCTGACCAAAGAAGTCATGAAGGAGCCTGTACTGTTGTTAGAGTCTTCCCAGAACTATGAGAAGAAAGCCATACAGTACTGGTTTACCAGATGCGTGGAGGATGGACGGGACCCGACTTGTCCGATCACCGGAGTGGTTTTGAAGACCTTGGAACTGAAGCCGAATCTTGGGTTGGCCGGAGCAATCGACGAGTGGATTAGCAGGAACGTTGAGGTTCGGGTTAAATCCGCGGTGGAGAATATTGGTAGAGAGCCTGTTGTGGCGGAGTCCATTGAACGTGCATTGGACAATGTTTACTGGATATCTGAAGAGCATTCTTCCCATCGGTATAAAGTAAGGAATGCTGGTTTGATTGTGTTTATGGTTAAGTTGCTTAGGAATTCGTCTAAGGATATGGGCTCTCGTCTGAGGAGCAAAGCTCTTATGGCTTTGTTTAGTATGGCTAAGGACGAAGAAAGCAAGGTTAGTTTGTTTAGCTCAGTTTTGCCATTGTGATGTTCCACTTTTTCTAGCCATTAGCTTACTGACGCAGCTGTGCCGGTTTGACGCAGTATTGTTTGTGAATTATAGTCGTCATAACATGCCACCATAGCTGTATTGAGAGCTATATGGGAATGCTCTTTGTCTGATTGGAGTGTGTTTGAATTTTGTAGAACATAATGCTAGAAGAAGGTGTGAGTAGACTGGCTATACATAGCCTTGTTGGTAGCTCAGAGAAAGAGCGAGAATATGCTGTGAAGTTACTGCTGGAGTTCACAAATGACGAAGATTATTGCACCAAAATCACGTCAGAGAAAGGGGCACTAGTTCTTCTTTCCAGTATGGCAGGCAATCTGGAGCATCCTGCCTTGTCAAATCTTGCAGATGAGCTTTTGAAGCGGCTGGAAAAGATGGAAGAGAACATTCAGCCATTGGCAGCTGCAGGAAGATTCGAGCCCCTACTTGCTCGTTTATGTGAAGGTATGCTTATGACGCCCTCTTTGTGTGATTCCATGTAAGTATTTCTCAGAAAATTGGAGCAGCAGTATAGCTACTGTATATTCTTTTTGTGAACTGTCGAATGGATTAGAATGCAGTACCAGTAAGCTAGATGCAGGTGAACCTATGATGGCACAAATTTACCAACTTACTTGAGATTGTAATCTCTTACTTGAACAGGTTCAGATGACGTTAAAACAGAGATGGCATCTATTCTGGGAAGGATGACTTTAACCAATAGCAGTAAAGAAGAACTTGCCAGGAGAAGTGCTAAGATACTTGTTGGGTTGCTCACTAACCCTGAAGCTCGAGGGCCAAGCTTGAAAGCCTTGTGTAACCTGTCAACTTTAGATGACAATGCAACGATCCTTGTTGATGCTGGTGCACTTCCCGTGCTCACCGATATCCTTTTGAAGAATGAGGTGGTTGCATTGGAACTCACAGACTTGGCTGCATCAACAATTGCAAACATAGTGTCAAATCCAGGGCACTGGGAGTTGGCAGCTGTGGACCAACGAGGTCACACAATGCAGTCTGCTTCAATAGTCTCGAGTCTCTTACAGCTTCTATCTGTTGTCTCACCTCAAGCTCAAGCTTCTATACTCCAAATCCTCTATGGAATAGCATCATCTCCCAGGGCTGCAGGTAATTATTCTGCACTCATCAGCATGAAACTCCTTTTCGTTAACCTTTAATCTCTCATCTCATCCAATACTTGGTTACAAACTCTTTGTGCATGAGACATTTACTCATGGCATCAGTTGAAATGAGAAATTGCTGATTTTGCAGAATCAGTTGCAAATAGAATAAAGAGTGCTGATGGCATCAAAACAGTTTTATGTTATCTTGAGCACCCGGAAGTTGGACATCGAATCAATGCTTATAGGCTTACAAGATTGCTGTCCGAAAGGTTTGCTCAAGACTTATACTATGAGCTACAAACTTGTAACAAGAATTTAATGTTGAAAGACAAACTATTCGATGACCAATCTACAGATACTGAGAGATCTGATGCCGCGTGCATACTGGCCAACCTTCCCCTCGTGGGCGATGAAGTGAAAACACTGCTTGATGCTAGTTTTGTAAGATGGATAGTCTCCACTCTGAAAAATCGAAATCGCAGCGCCAATGGCAAAGCATCAAGGACAACATCATCAAGCATAACGGAAGGGCTTCTTGGCCTACTACTACATTTCACCAAGCGTCTCGATCATCATCAAAATGTTACCCTGGTGAGAGAGCTTCGTCTGATGAGTCTTTACTGTGAGGAGCTCAGTTTTCCTTCAAAGCCGAGACTGAAAGAACTATCTGCTCTTGGACTGAGAAACTTATCAGAAGCTGGAAGGTTATCAGCTGCCCAGAACCCGGAACCGATCCCTCCCCAAGGATTTTGTGTCCCCATCCTCTTCATGTGCAGCAGAGGCCCTCCCGAACTTTCCACTTGCCCGGTGCACAACGCGTCATGTGATGATGGCGTTCAGTTATGTCTTCTGAGTAGCAATTGCATCAAACCATTGATTAATCTCCTTGGGGAAGACCAGACCGGGGTTCAGATCGCTGCAGTGGAAGCACTTTCAACCCTGCTGCCTGATTCTTCGAACATTCCCAAGAGAGCGACGATGGAGCTCGAAAACGTCGGTGTGTTCGATGCAGTGATCGAGCTGTTCATGAAAGTTCGACCCGGGGAGCTGCAGGAGAAGACGGTCAGGATGATTGATAAGTTCCTGAGAGCAGAGGGTTGCAGCCATAGGCATTCTCTGAATCAAACTCTGGTTGGTGCTTTGGTGGAGGCATTGAAGCATGGGAATGGTAACGCCAAGAGGTATGCGCAGGAAGCTCTCACCAACCTGAAACAGTTATCAGGAGTTAGTGGGACTGCTTCTGGTCAAGGTCGATCACAAAGATGACATACAATAGGCAGTAGGTAGGTTTTCCTGCAAGCCTCTCTCATTTCTTGCATGTGTACTGTATTCTTGTATCTTCTTGCCAGTAACCCGCACAAATTTCTCACATGTATAGCGTTTCTTCTTTTGCCTGTTTCTTGTATCCATGGATTAACCTTGATTGATTTTTGTTTTATGTATGCTGTGTGATGATTTAAATTAAATTCGAGGATTGTTTACATGGGTTCACTTCTTGGTAGCAATTTTATTTTATACTAGTTTTTTGGCCTGTGCTTTGCCGCGGTAAGATATTAATTTTATTTGCAATTTCTTTTACTCGTTTAATGCTTTAGTGGAAATCAAATAATTCAAAAATAGTTTGAATAAGATATCTTTATATGCTTTACGTACTATCTTAATTACTACAGAAGATTTACGTAATATGTTTTTTATTTGATACATAAAAAGTTAAATATCTCTCCATGAACCTTACGTAATAAATATAATTTACGTAAATATTATAGAATAGTGTTACGTACATCTTTCTTAATTTGTGATTATCTCACCAAGTATAGTGAAACTGATTTTCTAAATAGTCTGTTTGACTACTATTCCTCTCTTCTCTCTCCTATTTTGAAATTCTCTGAAACCTTCTTCGTTCGTCGCGATGGCCGCCGTCGCCGACGGAGCCACGCCTGGCGCCGTTGGTGGCGGTAGGTCTTGGGCTTCCTTGTTTCCTGTTTCGGAAGAGGTTAGGTTGGATTTCTTTGAGCCTGAGTTTATCAACGGATCACTTCGGATTCCCAAATCGGTGATTGAGGAGGGTACGAAGAGATGGGAGCATAGCCTTGTGGGTCAGTTCCTGGTGGCTCCGCCTTCACTTTCGGCTCTGAGATTCTGGGCTAACTGGATTTGGAGTCGGGATGGGGAGGTTAAGGTTTCACTCCTTGATGACAAGCTGGTCCTCTTTCAATTCCCGTCGGAGGCGACCTGTCGGTGGGTGTTTGAAGGGGGGCCGTGGCATTATCGTGAGAAGATCATTTGCCTGCATTTATCATTGGTATTGAGTACTGTGGCCTGCCCCGCTGTTGTGCTGCCTGTGGGGTTTTTGGGCATGACTGCTCTCTTCCACCTGCTGGGGTTCCTACTAAACGGGTCTGGCGTCGTAAGCAAGCCAATATACTTGAATTGGGACAGACTGAGGTAGCTGTTACAGAGAATCAAATGACGGAACAAGTGGTGGAGGATACTCCTGAGAAGGGAATTGTACAGGATTCAGGAGAAGGGGTTGCTGTTGATAAAGGTAAACAGTTAATAGAAGATTCTACCCCCCCCCCCCCCCCCCCCCCCCCGCGTTACCCCGAGTGATTGTAGACTGCGACCTTATTGAGGGGTGTTTGAGTGAGAAGCTTACTGGTGCAGATAAAAGAATGCTCTGTAGGTTGGTATCTGGGGAGGAAATTAGGCAAGCCCTTTTTGACATGAATCCCACTAAGTCCCCAGGACCAGATGACTGGACAACAGGGTTCTTTCAGAGAAGTTGGGGTCTTATTGGACCTGATATCATTAAGGGGGTCCAAACTTTCTTTCAGGAGGGGGTTCTCCCTAGAGGTATGAACTCTGCCTCGTTGACATTGGTTCCAAAAATCCCTAATGCAGATAAACTACCTTCCTTTCTACCTTCCTTTAGACCTATTGCTTGTATAAATGTTCTTTACAAGATAATCGCAAAAGTCTTAGCAAATAGGTTAAAGAATGTTCTCCCTGCTCTTATTAGTCGAAATCAGTCAGCCTTTATTCAGGGGCGTAGCATCTTAGAGAATATATTAATGGCTCAAGAAGTAGTTCAGAATTATCACAGAAGTCAGCTTTCATCTAGAGCTGCTATAAAAGTTGACCTTTAAAAGGCTTTTGACTCTGTTCATTGGGGCTATCTCCTGAGTGTGATGAGGTTAATGGGATTCCCAAAGGACTTTATTAAATGGATCTCTCTCTGTCTAAGTTCAGCCACCTTTAGTATCACTGTCAATGGCAGTCTCTTTGGTTTCTTTAGTACTGTAAAAGGGGTCAGGCAGGGGGATCCTCTCTCCCCCTACCTCTTTACTATTGCAATGGAACCTTTGTCTGGATTATTAAATAAAGTAGCAGCAAATGGTGGTTTCCCTTATCACCCACAATGCAAACAGCTTGGTCTCACTCACCTGAGCTTTGCTGATGACCTCATGATATTCTCAGAGGGGTCAGGTCAGGCATTGCATGGAATCAGGAAAGTCTTGGATACATTTTATCAGCTCTCGGGTTTACAATGCAATCCAGATAAATGTGAAGTGTTTTTTGGTGGTTTTGCTCATCAGTTTAAGGCCACTGCTCTGCAAATCTCTGGTTTCAGGGAGGGTAAGCTGTCAGTTCGATACTTGGGATTGCCTTTGATCTCAGGTAAATTGTCAAGTGCCGAGTGTGTTGTCCTTGTTGACAAGCTAACACGAAGGATCAGAGGGTGGAGAGCTCAGAAATTATCTTATGCAGGCAAGATCCAGTTAGTTGAGTCAGTTTTATATGCAGTAGTTCATTACTGGATGGCAATATTTATACTCCCCAAGAAAGTGCTTAAAAGTATTCAGAAGATTTGTTCCAACTTCCTATGGCATGGTGATGGTGTGGGCAGGGCCAAGGTTGCCTGGGAATCAATTGCTTTACCAAAGAAGGAAGGAGGTCTTGGCCTAAAGGACCTAAGTACTTGGAATATTGCTTGTTTAGCTAGACTAATCTGGCTACTGCTGATTCAGGGAGGAAGTTTTTGGGTGGATTGGTGTACCAGATATAGGTTAAGGGGACACTGCATTTGGGAGGTCAGACTCACTACTTCTGGGTCTTGGATCTGGAAGCAGCTGCTCAAAATCAGGTCCTGGTTCCAGTTCAGGATGTGTCTCGAAGCTGATGGAGTGTATCTTGGTTGGGAAGAACAATGAAGGTATTTTCTGTATCAATAATCTGGGATTCCATTAGACTTAAAAGTCCTGAGGTGCCTTGGTGGAGGGTGATTTGGGGACGATTCATTCTACCACGTAATCGATTTATTGTCTGGCTGATCATATTGGACAGAATTGCTACTCGTGATAAATTGAGACACTGGGGGGTGGTAACTGATGATTCTTGCCCTCTGTGTCATGCTGCTGTTGAGTCTCGACAACATTTATTTTGTGAATGTTCTTTTACCTTGGATTTTATTGCAGCACTTCTTAAGAGAGCAGTGTCTCTTCCTCGGACATGGGATGCTATGTTGGATAGCATGATTGGCAAGTCTGGGCAGGGAGTTAGAGCAGGGTTAATTGACTGCTCAGTTTGGAGCTGGTGTTTGTGTTTCATTTGGAAGGAGAGGTGTCGTCGTTGCTTTGGAGAGCAATCTTATTCCCCTGAGGCTCTTGCTGAGATGTTGCACAGGGAGATCAGTATGTATAGGTGTGGCAATGCTGATTTTTAGCAGGAGATCAGTAGGATTTCGACTTATAGTGAGCTGTGTTAGCTAGTCTTTTTCTGGTTTTCTCCTTTATGTTGAGTTGATAATCTGTAAGGATGTTTTGGGCGTTTCGCCTTTGTATTTTTCGAAGCTTTCTGCATATTTGCAGAAAGTTTGTGCTTAATGGAAACTGCTAATCACCGGGGGAAAAAAATTTGTGATTGAATCGTAAAATCAATTATCATATTTGGTTAAACTATTATGTAAAAGTGATTTTACCTTATGGAAGCTTACGCAAATGATGAGATGGTGAAAATGCAGATAATAATACAGGAATTTTAATTATGAAAAGTATCACATTAACTAAACTGTTATGTAAAAAATAATCGATGCCACAAAGTCTTTATGTAATGCAAACTTATGAATTGGTCAACGGTTTAGTTCATAATGCATGAATTTTCGTTCAAACTTATATTAAGGAAGGCTTGCATAATATGTTTGTTTAGTTGGGACATAAGACATTATTTTCTCTCCATAAGTTTTACGTTGTGTCTTAATCATTACAAAAACCTATGTCGTATGTTTTACTTAATTGATACATAAAAAATAATTAAAATTTCCTAATATGTATTAAATATATTTTCCATTTGTGTAATTTTTATTGAACGGTGTTACGTTAATATTCTGTAATGTGTGTTCTAAATTTCTAATAATAAAAGCAAATTATGAAAAGAAAATATTTTTATTGAATGATGTTACGTAAGTACTCCGTAATGTATGGTCTAATAATAAAATCAAGTTGTGAAAAAATTATAATTTGATTATTTTGTTTTGTAAAACCTAACTTACTTTACATATTTTGTTATGTAAACCCTAACTTACTTTAAGAAAACTTTGTATAATACAAATTATTTTTCATAACTTGATTTTATTATTAGAGCAACGTAATGAAACCTTTGATATTCCTTCCTCAATTTACAAACAAATTATATAAGAATTCATTTGGACATTTGAGGAAGGAATCGACCCTCAATGCTTCATTGCACACAGGAAATTGTGTGGTCTGCTACCGTGGAAAACATTCGGGTGAACAATAACCCTCACATATATATATGCAGTGAATTAGAAGGGTCCCGTTTTTCCGTACTGAGTTAGGAGGCATTTAATGATTCCTTTTTGTCATAAGGAATAGTAATTTGGTTTTTGATTACTTGCGTTTTAATAGATTAATTTTTAAATTGAATGCCAGATATGAGTTGCCTCATATGAAACTCCATTTCTTTTACGCCTTTGAGCGAAGCGTAACTTCAAAGCTCTTCAAACTCCCCAACTAATTGTGTGTCATCCTCATTTCTTCTTTGACTTGATGATGAACTAGGGGTCGCTGTACGGCCTGGTTAAATTGGCCCGAATTGATCCGATCCTGGTCTGATCATTTCGGGAATATAAGGACCAAAGATTGAATTGGATACAGTCCGGTCTTGACCCGGTCCGGTCCCAATTCGGTCTTGACCCGGTCCGGTCCCAATTCGGTCTTGATTTTAGATTGAGCTTATGGGGATTTGAGTGGCCTGAGGCCTCAAAGGGTGAGAAGTTGGTTAGGTTTTGGGTGTTGGGCTCTCTTATTCGGTTTTCGATCTGGTCCCAAATGGTTTTTTACCTCAAATCTAAACCTGAAGATGGGATTGGATTGTTTGCTATCCGGTCCCGTTCTGGGTTATACGGTCCAATTTCGGGTAAAACCATAAAGCTCGGACCAAATAGCCCCTATGATGAACCATGTAAAAGATGCTACCTTAGTTTCCACCTTGCACAATTTATCCCACCCTTTGATTGTGACTTGTGAATTTAGTAGAGGTTCCGATGCAAGGATATAGTTATGTATTCCTCTATCTGGGTTAGATAAGATGCTACAATCTCATGACTCTCTAGAAATGATGCGATGGATCTAATTCAATTGGCCGGGAGAGGTCTGGCTTGACTCTATGATGCATTTTCATCAAAATTTTGCAGTTTTCTTTATGATTTCCAATTCGGGAATGACAACATCCTTCTTTACATCAAGAGTTTCTAGAGTAGATGAAATTCTTCTACTATTGTTATTGATGTAGAGGATGATGTAGATGATCCTTCTTTCCCAAGATCAAAGTTACAGTTTTTGTCAATTTCCTTTTCCCAACTCGAACTTAAATCGAGATGGGTGTAGCTTGAAGTCACCCATCGAGCTAGATGTTATTTCTTCATTGATGAACCCTCCACGATCTCTTGGATGGTGGTGGTAACTTGCTTCCTTCCTTGGGTGGATGCCATATTGGTCTGATCCTCAACATTTCTGAATGATGACTCATGTTGGGGTTCCTCCTTTAACTAGATAGGTTGAGATGGTTGCTCCTCTCATGACTCCTTAGCTTTATGCTCCTCCTTAGGTTGATCAACCTTGATGGAACTCTTCTCCTCCACTTGCTCTTGTTCATCAGTTGGTTGTGTTAAACCTTGCCTAAGAGGTGAATGGGGATCATCAAGCTAAGCTTGTCTCTCCTGGATATCTTCAATGATTGAGGAATCACTGGTAGGTAGATTTCTTGTGGATGCAAATTGAATATAGCGTGCGAACTGATGAAAGTCTTCAATTGGTGTGATGCCTTCAACATACTCCTACGAATCCAAGAAGGTTTGGATTAGTGTGTATTTTTCAGTACTACAACATTTTTCATCCATTGCATCTTCTTCTCCTTCTGAATATAGAGTTTCAAGCTCATCATCTTCTTCCTCGTCAAATGGGATAACCTTTAGATGGCCTTCCTCTCCATGGTCCTCGTCTCCTTGAGCTCTCCAAATCCTTTTTACAACTCCTTAGGGTGCCCTTCATTGGCTTTCTTGACCACTTTGGATGCTTTGAACATCTTCAAGCAGTTGCTTTAGCCTTTTGTCATTGATGCTAGCGTTGGTGCTTTTAGGAGGTTCGGTATTGATCATCGACTGGCTCCTCAACATGGAGACGGCTACTCCTCGCTCCATTTCTTGAGGCTTGCATCAAAGGTGTCAAGTTCTTCATCATCTTCTTGCTTCGAACTTTGATGCCTTTGGCCTAGAGTACTTGAATAGATATCAAATGACCATCGTGCTCGTCCTTGTGTGCCTTGCAATGCCCTTCAAGTCTTATAAGACAAAACAAACTAGAGCATAGTATTAGTGTGTGTGTGTGTGTGTGCGCATATATATATAATTGGAGACTGAGTTTCTACCATAGAGGTTATGGTATTTTATCCTGCCCCAAACTCTGGTTAGTTCATGATCTAAATAGTAAAACTCGACTAACATACGGTCAGGTTAGCGTACTCAAAACTAACAACCTATGCTTGAGATATCAATGCAAATAAAAGTAATAGCAATGGACTGAAGTGCCATTGGTTAAAATTCTACTTTACTAAAGAAAATAAACGATAAAAAAACAAGCACTTAAAACTATTGTCTAGGTATCTTCATCTAAATGATCATATGCATACATTCTCATTAACAAGATGCTTCAATGCATCATCTATTATGATACCCTATCCCTTCCACGAATGCATTCCCAATCGAGCTTTCATCGCATGCGAAAGGAACGATAACTAGCTAATGTGTGCTTTTGCTTCATGCCATCACCTAGAAATTAATAACAAGGAAGTAAGGAATAAGGTTATCACATGGTTAAGTGTGGGCCTCTTGAGCCATAACTCATTGTTTATATCATTGATGATCTAACAATCAAGCATTGATACTTTGCATACACTAATAGGTTGCCAATCAATCCAGACAAGCATAGGGCAATGAGATATCACTAGAAAGTAGTTTCATAAGATCCTATATGATATCATAGACGATGCATATAGTAGTACATAACAGAGTCATAACCATTGATGATTAAAGCATAGAATAATGACATAAGGCATCAGTGATATAAACAATATATGAATAAAGCATCAATGGCCTAGAGCATTGAATGAAATAAACATCTCATTAACTCATTGAAAGATACATAATGCATCATAGAATTCATACCCATAAACAACACTGAGTTAGCACACCACCACAGAGTAGGAAGACATCACCACTAATATTTACTTCGATGGTGAAGTGCTTCAACTCCTTAGGAGTTGCTAACTCATGCCCGAAGGGCAGAGTGTGTGTAAATGTCACTATAATATAAATACATGCATTGGAACAATAGATGCAATTTGACAGTATATTAATTGGTTGTTGAGAATCTAGTATATAGATTGATTTACATAAAATTACTTTATAGGCAAATGTTATTTTTAAGTGTTACCATCTACTTTTAATATAAAACAAAAACTACAAGGGATATAAATGGAAAGAAAAAGTGGATATAATTTAAACCAACAATCACAACAATCAACTTGAGATTGTATAATGCATCATTTTTTGTTCATTGTTGATGGGACCAACACAAAAAATACATACATTGTTTTACAATTTGAAACTTCCATGGTTTGTATTGTGCACGACACATATATTTAATAGGGCTAATACCACTGGAAATACCAACCTTTAGCAAAAGTGTCATTTATATTACGTAACTTCAATAAATATATTAATATTCCAACCTATTAGGTGTCTTTGTCATTTGTGTTACTCGAATTTCTGTTGACAGTTAGATTTAACAGTTGACCTAATAGTGGTCAACCTTTATCTGACCATTGGTGAATCGGTGCCTATGTATTGTCCACGTACGCAACACATAGATGCCACGCAAGAAAATAATATTTAAATTAAATATCTAATAATTGAATAATTAATATTTTATAGAAAATTGATTTTTTCTTTGAACCCACCCACCCTTTCCTTTTTCCCAGCTGCTGTACACAAACACTATTAAAATACATGCACTCTACCAAAGCAAGGACGCCTGTGCCCAACTTCGATGTCGATGAAGAAGAAGCGAGTGCTATTTATGCCGGGGGAAGAAGAGGCTGCAACCTGCATGTTCCCGAGGAAGGTTACTTCTAGGGGTGGCAGTCGGTCGGTTTCGGTTTAACCAAAAACCCGGTTATCGGTTAAACCGAGCCACCCTCTATAGCCGCCGACCACCGACCGAAGAGAGGTCACGGTTAGCCGGCCAACCGACCGGTCGATTCCGATTTTAGGCTCGGTTAGCCGGCCAACCGAAAAAAATAATAATTAAAAAAATAGAAAAATCTCCACCACTCCTTTCTTATCCTTATCTCCTCCTCTCTCCTTCACCAGACCTATTCTCTCTCCATCCTTCTTCTTCTCTCACCTTCTTTCTCCATGGAAGGAGATCTGCAGGGGCGGCGACTGGCGGCCAAGCGCGGCGCGGCGCCGGGGAGGAGGAGGTCGTCGAGGCGGCTTCTTCACCGCGAGCGGAGGAGCGATTGGGAGAAGGCGGGAGGACATCAACGCGGCGGGTGAAGCGGTTGCCGAAGTAAGCCTCGCATGAGCGGTCCTTGGGTTTGCGAGTCCAAGGGAGGTGAGAAGGGAGGATGGGCCAGGGCTTGAGGTAGCCGTCGGGGGTGGTGGCGTTGGACGGCGGCGCGTGGTCGGTGAGGAAGTGGCGGTTGGAGTCTTGGAGATGAGAGGGAGGCGGTGGCGTGGATCGGAGAAGGGAAGCGGCGAGGTGTGGTGGCGGAAAGAGAAGTAGAGGAAGATTGTGATGGAGTTGAGAGCGAAGAGGGGAATCAGGATCCAGAGGAAAGTGTCGACTGATTTGGGGGAGGAGGCTGCGAGTGTTAGGGTTAGTGGGGGCCTGGGGCGGCGTCGTTTAAGGGGAAAGGGAAGGGGTCGGTTAGCCGGTTAACCACCGGTTTCCGACCCCGGTTAGTCGGCTAACCGCCCCCCTGATATTTCCCACCGCCAACCGACCGCCCTCTTCAGAATCGGTTTTTCGGCTAGCCGAAAACCAGTCAGTTCGGTTGAAACTGACCGGTTAGCCGCTAACCGGAAAACCGTCCGCCAGCCCTAGTTACTTCAACCCTCCGACCTACCTCTCCATTTATTCTTCTTCAATCTCCCAAACCTAGACTTCTCCGGCGAGTTCGAGGTGGCTCAGCCGTCAACCCTACTGCGGCCTCCCGGAGTTCCATCTCGGTTGTTGTGTTGGCACAATCTTGATGATCGGCATCTTCGGCATACCTTACAAGATTCTCCAAATCGATGAACCGTCTCGGACCCTTACCCTTCTGCAAGAAAGCTATGGTGGAGTCCTCTGCCTCCCTCCCCGAAGCATCACCTTGGCTCCGGTTCTGTTTAATTACGCGCCGAACACCCAATTCGTTGTGCTCTTCTACGATTATTGGCCGTCTCGATTACGGCGATTATTGGCCAGCTCCCGGCGATTAGTGTTGCATTCAACCCCCGACGAGTATTGGCCAGCTCCTTTGCGGCGATTTAGGGGATTACTTTATGTTGAGCGAGCACCTGCTCGTGGTGTTCAAGGATTCCGTGGAGAAGTTGGGGGAGATGGAAGAAGATGTTGTGGCAGAGGGGAGAGATTGATAAAGATATGGAAGATGAAGAAATATATTTTCTCTTTTTTTGCTTTTGATTTTTTATTTGTTTTTTATAATTATTTTTTATTAAAGTTTTCCACATCAGCTGCCATGTCGTCATCTCTGGCTGTGTTTTCTGTTAGGTACTAACAGAAAACTTAACGGCTGGTATACAATTGTCATATCCTACGTAATATAAATGGTACTTTCGCTAAAAATTGGCATTTCCAATGATATTATCCCTATTTATTAAACACAAACTCTAAAAATAAAAACATCCAAACCACCATAATGTAAAACTTCATATGTATGAGAATATATACCCCTCTCATAATTTCTAACAACGACAAAAAAAAAGGGTTGTTTGGAAATTGAGATTGTTTTTCTAAGATTGCTATTATGCGTGTATTGTTTAGAATGCATCATTTTTTTTAATATTTTAACAGATATAATACATGGATTGTTTCTCGTGTGAGAGAAACTATCACTCAAAATTAGTGATTGTTATATCTCAGCTTTTAGCTAGATTGTTGAGATAGTTGTGATTGTTTTATCTCAAGTTCTAGTTGATGTTACATACACAATCACATATACAAATGTTGTATTTTATAATTATCGAATTTATCAATACATGTATAATATTATACATGTATTTACAACAATACATTTATTTAACAATCGCAATTTTCAAAGCAACGATAACCTACCGTTGCTCTCACCCCACTTTCCACCCACCCACCCACCCACCCAGTTACTCGTACAAATGATTCATGGCCCATTCCCAGAAAAAGGGGTTCCGAGGTTTGAAAGGGAAACTGCTATGGCTGTCTGCTAAAGCACGGCAGGTGTGGCAAGCGGAGTTTCCTTCATAATCTTATGGTCAGTTAGGAATTATTAGTTACTCCCAATGTATAATCCTTTCCCATTATAAGAATATTTTCCCATTACAATATAGGAAGATAGAAAGAGAGTAATGAAGATAATTAGGGGTGTATATTGGTTGTGTGGTTCAAGTTTGGCCATTTTAATCACTCGACCTATATACTACGGTTTTGAAAATATTAAATTCAAATTCACCAAAAAAAAAAATCCTACGGTTTATTTATAATTGGGTTGGGTCGGATTGGAGATACTTTTAATTTAAAACCTAACCCAACTCAAAAAGACACTATTATACACTACAAAAATATTATATTACTAATTAAAAATTTAAACAAATAAATTGAGGCGATGAGTATCAATATGCATAAATGTTGTTTGAATTTTAATAAAATGCAATTTACATCAACATATGCATATTTTTTCATAAAAATTTTATCGAAATAAGCTAAAGTGGTTATAAACTAACGCATTCTTTTTTTCCAGTTGATTCAGATTCCTTTCATTAAACAAGCATCACAAATCACGATAAACTAACACATTCATAATATATTGTTCTTCTAAAATTGTACACAAGAAAATTGTACACGTGAATCATAGCTTATATTAAAGTTACATCTAAATATTAAGTTGATGAATTTATTAGGCTAGGGAAACTACAAGAGAAAAATATGAGAAGATGATAATTTTCACACAAATATGTTTAGGACACGAACACTTATGATAATAGTTCAACATGAGTTGGGTCGGGTTCTACGGGGTGTATTACCGAAAATCCGCACTTAACCCAATAGAGGTGGGTTATACAAAAGAAAAATATCACCCAACATTAAACTTTAATTTTAATGGTAAAGACAGACGGGTTGGGTCGGGTTGGACGTGTGGGTCGGTTTGCAGGTTGTTTTGTCACCCCTAACGATAATTATATAGTAAATTAATAGGAGAGAAGAAGAAAAATATTAATTTATTGATGAACCCCTATATGAGGTTTATTGATCAGAATAGCACAGCTAAGGAATCCAAGAGTTCCCTCGAGCAAGAACTCCACCAACAGGGTATGATTTGAATGTGTGTTGGTGGAAGTTTCGTGCAATTCTCACAAAGGGAGAAAGGCTCGTAAACTATAGGTAGAAGCTCGGCCATGAACAACGTGATTAGCTGAACGATACAAGCACTCAAGCTGCTTAGAACTCCTTCTAAACAACTCTCAAACTCACGAAAGCAACAAGCTTTGTGAACCAAACTCAAGTTTGTATCAATTCTATCAAATCTTAAAATTACAATGAATCAAAGCTACTTAAATAGACCTAGCCAATCCTACTAATCTTAGAGAAGTCCTAAACAAATTATAACTGGAAAAGAAAACCAAAACAAACAATGAAAACGAATTAAACACAAAATAGCAAAGGAATCCTAATCCGATAAGGATTCAGATTGCCTTAAACTCAGCTTCGATACGATCTTTGGAGCTTTCGTTTGAGGCCTTCCATTCTTCATTCCAGTCATCCAACGCCATGTCGTTGTAGTAGAAGAAACCTACTTTCATGCTGCACAAAGATCCAGCCTCGACTCTCCCCCATGTGCTTCGAATACTCCTCCAAAGAAGGGTTCTCAAACTGGTTCTGACACTTGGCCAATTTTTGGCAGAATTCCAGTTTCGACATAGCGTTTTGAGACGCTTTAACCATGACCGTCCTGCCTTGTTCTTGAGCTCCAGAATACTCTATCTTGTAGAGAAACTCACCAGCTTCAAAACAAGACTTCCTTTGCCCATTTCCATTGATCCAATTGGAAGAAACTTGAGTGCCAAGTAAGGTACCTGAAACGGATAAAACACTTGGACAAAATCTGGAATTCATTTCATAGCTTGAGATGGATTTGATTCAATCCATTCTGGCTTGTAGACTGAGCCAAATGGGATCATATCATTTATCATGGTCAATAACCATGCATAACTGCCACATCATCATTTATGGAAGACTTCTAACCTTTTCTTCTTTAAATTTTAATAGGCAATATCTGTTTTTTTTTTAAGTTAGAATTTAGTTCTTTTGCACATATAAATCATATTAATATTGCTCTTCAAAATGATATACACTTTTATATATTTTCGGAATAAAAAAATGAGACATTTAGTACCAATCTATACCATGGTGATATTGTTTGGTATTACACATAAGAGGATACCACGTGGTATGGAAATGTATCATGATGCTATGATCATACCAGACTGCAGAATGGTTGAATACATGATAGTAAAAATATACTTACTTTCATTTACAACTTTCAACATTGTGTACCACAAGATACCACCCTGGTATGGGGTGACACTTTTTGGTCTTGTACTTTTTTCCCTAGAAATTTGATGATCTTCTATGGCTTAGAAGACAAAGTCGACAAGTTGATGTTCGTGACAGGGCTGCTTGCATGAAGTCATGTATGCTGGTTTTTGTTTGTTGTTTAAAGAACTCGGACAAGTTTTTTGTTTTAGTTATGCACTTATGCTAGTTTACTTATGTCAAACAATCAAGTCTAAATTGTAATGGTCTAGTTCAAATCCCAACTTAATCGCTTCATCATTCTCTTCTCCATTGGCTTTCTCATTCGTAAATTTCTGGACGATTGAAAAATAGCAAACTGTAATAGCAAAGGGGATTACCTCATGAAGTTGAGTCTGGACGTATTGCGGTTACTTAAACCATGTTAGTATTGGGCCTTGTCTGATTTGTTGGATTAGGGTTTTAACCCTACGTCTATATAAGCTTAGCTATGAGATTGTCGTAAGCAAGCCGTCAAGATGTAATCCTAATAAGAGATCAGCTGTGAGCTCTTATGAGCTCACCGTGGATTAGTCTCGATCAATCAATCGATCGAGGATACCACGTAAAATCTTGTGTCCTGTGTGTTATTTCTCTTCCGCATCATCAAATTCTACATGGTATCAGAGTGAAACTCGATCCTTGTTAGGGTTTTGAGCTTCCGCAGTTAACCTGTCCATAGGCGAAGTCCAAACCGCCATCCATCTATCTCTCATGCTACTTTCACAGTAGCCACTGCCGGTAGTCAGCCGGCCTCTCCAACATCATCCCGACGTCCCCATGATTAGTCACGGTCGTCGTCGAAAGAAGAGCCGATGTCCAGTCCGGCCCCGACATCAGATCCGTATCGTGGGGTCTCCGCGAGTCTCAATCCACAGTTCAACATCTGCGGCAGGTTGTGCTTTCAGACGTCAGCTCTCACAAAAACCCTCGCCATTTGCCATCATCTTGGTCAGCAGGGATGATCTTGTATTTGTTCGGTAGTAAACAAGAATCAGAATTAGCTCCTGAGTCAAGCATGGTTTGTTCGCAGCTCGTGGGAAGTCAAGTCACTTCCACCCGGGTCTTCCGTTGTGGTTCTTCTGTGGTTGCTCAGTCAACGTATCCGAAGTACACAGTCAGCTGGAGGCAACTTCTTCGCCTCCATCATCGCCAACCAAGCTTAGTCGCAGGGCAGAAGTTGGCTGTTCAATCCGCGTCGTGATGTCGTTGCGAACGGGGTTCTCTCTTCGGCATAGTAGATTGGTCGAGTACCGCATCCTTTTGGGTCTCATACATGAATTGCATGTTTGGGGACGACTTGAATATGATTTTTATGGTGGTCTATCATTGGGTAGTGGAAAGTGAGTTTTAGCACCAAGATCAAGCACTCCCAGCCGCTACTTGTTCACTTTCGTTCGGTTTCAACCATCCGGGTATCGAGGCCTTCACGTACCATAAATTGGTCGTCCCCTGGCGTTCAAAAGGTAGTACGATCAGAGAATTCATCGTCCCTTCATCGTCCAGCTGGCATTCACGATCCAAGAAATGGTCATCCCCTCTTCCGGTTCATTAGTGGGCACATATCAACCATTCATCGCTTTTTAAGCCGGGCATTAACGATGTTCATGCTCCGGATTGAGGGGGAGAATAGGAGGTCAACATATGTCGGTCGACTAACTCAGTCATTAGGTCGACCGCAATGTACCAAGTGTGTTCAAGTTCAAGTTCAAGAGACGCAGTCAATCGTCTCCATCATCAGGTTGTTCAGAGAGAGTCACTCGTCTCCAATCAACCTCGTCCGAGATATTTTTCATCTCGAGTTTTGTGGTTCAAGCCATCATACTTGTTCTTCACATTTACTTCTTCAAGCTCGACATTCTTGTCATTCATGTCTTCGCTTGAGGGGGAGTGTTGCGGTTACTTAAACCGTGTTAGTATTGGACCTTGTTGGGCCTTGTCTGATTCGTTGGATTAGGGTTTTAACCCTACGTCTATATAAGCTTAGCTATGAGATTGTCGCAAGCAAGCCGTCAAGATGTAATCCTAATAAGAGATCAGCTGTCGTATGCTAGTTTACTTATGTCAAACAATCAAGTCTGAATTGTAATGGTCTAGTTCAAATCCCAACTTCTCGCTTCATCATTCTCTTCTCCATTGGCTTTCTCATCCGTAAATTGCTGGACGATTAAAAAATAGCAAACAGTAATAGAGAAGGGGATTACCTCATGAAGTTGAGTCTGGATGAGATCCTCGACATCTTCGCCGAGGTCGCCTGGAGGTCAGCTGATGGTGTGGGGGAGATCGGAGGAGGCAGCGTCGGTGGGAAGAATTCGGTGAAGGTTAGCTGAAAGTCGATGGTAAGTGACAGCGAATACAGGAAAGGGTATGACTGTAATTTCTACTATTGCTTTCATAATTAACAGCCTGTTTGGATACAATTCCGGAAGAAATGGAAATGGAAATGGAAATGGAATTCAATTTTTTATTTTTATAGAATTCCATTTCCAATTCTAGTGTTTGGTATAATTCCTACAACTATGGAAATGAATTGCACTTTTAACCATAATGAATAATGTAATATGTTTGTTTTATTTTGGGAAATGAAATATGAATGAGAGAGAAAGAGAGTAAAATGATAGTGGGTCAACAAAATAATAAAAAGTATTGATGGGTCCCACTAATTCCATCTTCATTCTCTCAATTCCTATCACTTTTGATAGGAATTGCAATTCCCATATTTTAGACCCATTGGAATTCAATTCTCAACCTTTTTATTATTCTCAACCTTTTTCAATCCAAACAGGCTGTAAATTTCCTAACTAATAAATCCCTATTCATAAACAAACAACATATTTCACACAAAACCTGGGTTTAAAATACTAGGTATTTTAATTGAGTGATTTTGGGCCACATCTCTATTTAACTAATAAATTCTTAATCCAAACAGCATCTATGTGTATTAAACCTGTTATCTATTTTTAGGTCTCCGTTAAAATTAGCACCAAAGTTTAACTAATTACTAGTTAATGGCCTTTTGTCATGCTTAGTCGGTAAAATTTTACTCCCTCAAATGTCATATATGTTTGAAATTCAGCTTTTCTCCCTTAATTTTTCTCATCCTATAAAACGGTCGGCCATTAGCATGTGTCGGCCGGTCCTACATAACTTTCATTGTAGGGACGAAATTACGTTAGTTGTTTGGGGACTCGAGTTTTCGATAATTTTATAATTTGATCTACATAATTTGTAGTGCAAAATTAAATTATTCATTTGTGTTTGATTTATTGATAAACATGTTGAATAATGCATATTTGGTCATGGGTTCAAATCTCTTTTATTTATTTTTGAAAATGTTTTACATACCTATTTATTTAGCTTAGATTCACTAAAATGTAACTTTAGTCTCACACTTTAATATTTTGATCTTTTTCATTCTTAAATTTCAAGTTTATTCATTTAACTCACATTATATGAATAGCCATTTATATAATTTAACGTGGCTGAAGTGTTAGTTTAGTCTCCGTTTTAATATTTTGATCATTTAGTTCTTAAACTTCATATGTGTCCATTTAGCCGTCATTATATGAAAATATGTGTTTTTTAAGACAATTTTGTAATGACTAATTGTAAGTTTAGACTTCAAACGTCCAATGAATCCATTTAAATCATTTACTTAAAAGTTTATGTTTTATAAGACAATTTTGAATTGAGTAGTTTAAAATCATTATACTATGGCAAAGCCTAGCGTACGCCTGACATATACTATACGTCTGTGTTCACACATATTATTTGTACTTTGATAATTTTGACGAATCAGAATCGTTGATATTTATTCTAAGATTAATTGAATCTTATGGTTTGGGTTAGACAATTGGGGACTGTGGTTCATACTTCATCCATTAGAGGTTAGGGTATAGTATCGTTCCCAAACTCCGATTAATTCATGGTCTAAATAATAAAACTCGATGGACGTACAATAAGGTAAGTATACGCCTAGCGTACGCTAGCCCGAACCTTAATTATATATTCAAGGCAAAATACACTTGTGTAGCCAAAACTTTCACATTTGTGCCACTTATAGCCACTTTTGGCGAAATACCACTTATAGCCACTTTTTAAAGATGTTGCGTGCTAGATATAGCCATTTCCGTAAGAAACTACAACGGTGTTAATAACACCGTCAACTTATTTGACAGTCAGCTGACGAGGCGCCAATTCAGCAGACACATAAATGACAACTAAGCGAATAGTGACACGTCATATTTTTTTATTATTATTTACACATTAGAAAAAATTTAATTTTTTTACCCTTATATTCCCCATCTCAGTCTGCTTCGCACGAGTCACGACCCTTCTTCCCCAACTTTTGGCCGATTTCAAAATTAGGGGTTTTCCACAAATTTTCCGACGATCCTCTTCCCTTTTCTCATCGATTTGGCGAATACTAATCCCCATTCCCCACCAATCCTCTTCCACTCTCTAATCATTCCCGTTCTACACCTCGCGGGCCACGTCCTGTTCGACACCTCACCGGACGGCTCCGATCCCGACAACTTCCTCATCTTCATGGAGCAGTATATCCAGTTGTCTTCTTCCCTGGCTGGGAACCGATCTTCGATCTACGGCCTCAGGGAACAGACCAAACCCAATTTCAAGCTGAGACCTGAAACGCCGATCTCGCTAGCGCGACTACCAACTTCAATCTGTACGGGTCTCATATTTTTCTTCCTTCCCCCTCTGTTCTTTCTCTGAAAGACTGAAACCCTCTGTTTCTGTAGGGTTTCATCAATGCAAATACGGGTACAAGAACGTGACGGAGCTAGAGGAAGTGGACGCCGGCTATGCCAAATCAGGGATTCCTCTGGAAGTGATGTGGACGGATATCGATTACATGGACACTTACAAGGATTTCACTCTGGATCCGGTCAATTTCGCCGTTCTTCAGATGAGGAATTTCGTCAACAAGCTTCCCCAAACGAGGGATGTAAGCAGATATCTTCATCAAACGAGACGGGTTGCCTTACTTGGGATCGGTTTGGCCGGGACCCGTTTATTTCCCCGATTTAATGAACCCAAATGCATCGGATTTCTGGTGGAACGAGATCGAGACGTTTTGCTACACTCTCCCCGTCGACGGGATATGGTTAGACTAGAACGAATTGTCAAATTTCATCACCTCACCGCCAACTCTGAATTCGACCCTTAACGACCCTCCTTACAAGATCAACAACACTGGAAACCAGAGGCCGATCAACAAAAAGGTGGGTGGGTCAAATGAGGGGTTTTGGTTTTTTTTACATTATTTTTTAATTAATTATCATCCACGTGGACAAGTAGAGAGAAAAAGGGAAATAAGTGTTGTCGACATTGTTGGCAAAAGCTTGTTCAACGACTCAAAAGGAATGTACGATGAGAGGAGTTAAAGAGGGAAATTCTAAATTCTATCAAGCAAATTGGGAAAGTCAACTGTGAATCAAGATCAAATCACAATCACTGTGATTGAGCAAGGAGAACCTAACGGTAATAGACTTGGGATACTTAAAAAGAGGAAAAGGGGGAATTGGGAGTCACTTTTGTTCGGGTGATTTCAAACAGAGAGATAGAAAAAGTTCTGGGTTTGAAAGAGAACAAAAGAGAGTTAGAGCTGTCGGGGAGAGAGCTCTGAGTGATCAGTATTCTTGATTTGGAACAGGTGACGGGGAGTCAGTGTTCCAGAGGGAGTCTGAGTGTGTGTGACAGGGAGTCACAAGGGAATCGTGATTGTATTCTGTAAACTGAATACATACATCCCTAGTATATCGTCAAAGGGCTCAATCAGAGTGCCTTTGGACGTGGACTAGTCGATACTGATTTATCAGTATCGGAAACCACGTAAAAATCCTGGTGTCTTGGTCTGAACTTTTATACTTCTAACTCTGCTGCAGCTGAGTCTCTGTTTTGGCAAAAGTGCTCTGTTCTTTTGCAGGGAAGAACTTTTGATTCAGACGAACACAGGGAAGGGAGAAGCTAAACGTAGACTGACTTCTTGGAGTTGATCGACTTAAAGAGAATTGGGCCCAAGCCCAATCAGTTCACAAATTACTCGTTCACTTACTTGCGTTCAATTCATTCCATTCGATCGATTTTACTTTCCCTTCCAAACCTTTGTTCTCAATTTCAGAATCTGATTAGGGTTTTTCATTGCTCCTTCGAGAAGCACTCGAAAAGCAGGAAAAGTCTCGCGCTCGACCGAGTTAACACGTGGTATCAGAGCCGGTCACCGTAGAACAAGGCTTAGCAACCTCCGGTGAAGTCGAAAATGGCGTCGGGCTCGTCGAACAGCGGAAATGTGTATCTCGCCGATGGATTTTCTCAGACGCGACCTCCCATATTCGAAGGTGTCAACTACGGATACTGGAAGAACAGGATGGAGCTCTTCATCGGCTCCACTAATCCAGATCTATGGGATATCGTGATGGATGGGCCACTTGAAGTCAAAGGGGCGGGAGGTAAATGGTCTGAAGAAGACAAGAAGAACTTCCAGCTCAATTCAAAGGCTACTAATATGATGTATTGCGCTCTTGTTCCTGAGCAATATCACCGAGTCTCAGGGTGCAAGAATGCTAAGGAGATTTGGGATAAGCTACAGGTTGCACATGAGGGCACCTCGCATGTTAAGATCTCCAGAATTAACCGACTCAAGCAAGAATTTGAGTCGTTCGTGATGAAGCCTGATGAATCTATCAAAGAAATGCACGATAGATTCACAACTATAGTCAACAGCTTGAAGAATCTCGAAGTGGAGTATACAAGTGCAGATCTGGTACGAAAGATTCTCTGGGCTCTTCCTAAGAAGTGGACGCCTAAAGTCACGGCAATAGAAGAATCCAAGGACTTAACTCGACTGAGTTTGGATGACCTCATGGGGTCACTTATCACATATGAAGACAAGTTGAAAAGAGAAGAAAATGATGAACCCAGAAGAGAGAAAAGGAGTATAGCATTCAAGGTAACTGCTCCAGAAGATGAGTTTGACAGTTTAGAAGACATGGAGGATGAAGAGTTGGCGATGTTGAGCAAACACGTTGCAAAAATGCTTCGTATAAGGAAAGAAAGAAGAAAAGGAGCTTTTATCAACAGATCAAAGGAAGGGGAATCAGAAAAGGAGCAATTGAAGCCTTTCAAGACAAACTCAGGATTCAGAAAGGAAACCAACAGCAGTGACAGGGGTGGAATGCAAGCTGGTTGCTTCAAGTGCGGTAGGAGTGGACATATCAAGGCTGAGTGTCCACAACTGAAACGCGAGAAGGCTTATGTAGCTACCTGGAGCTGCAGTGAAGATGATGATGATGAACTGGAGTCAAACGGGAAATACGAAGCCTACATGGCAATTGGGGAAAGCGAAGATGACTCTCATCCATCTCAGGTACACAATACTCACTACTATTCGGATTCTTACAATGAAGATGATCAAATGGTAGAAACTATAAGAGATATTCAGTCTGAATTTGCTAATGTTAAGCTCAAACATTTGAAGCTTAAAACATAACTTAGAGAAATCTCTAAGAAATATAATAAGTTAAAAGAGGAGAAACTCAGAGTTGATGAAATGTTAAAAGAAACTACTGATAGAATTATAGAGCTAGAGGCTGAAATCATTAAGTTAAAGAAATCGATAGGAAATCAGTACCCTGTCAAACAACAGAACTGGATTAAAACCAAAGTAAGAGAGTCTCATAATAAGAAATCAACTACTGAATGCTTTTACTGTCATGATTTGGGACACTATATTGCTCAGTGTAAAAAACGGATAGCCAAGGAAACTAGGATGAAAGAAATAACATGCTTCTCATGTCATGATAAGGGACATTTAAGCTATAATTGTGCTAATATAAGGATTAGGGGAGGGGTATCCAGACTGGTATGGGTACCAAAAATCAAATAAACGTGCTTTCATGTCCAGTTCTGCTTCCAAGTGAGCATGGAAGACAGTGAGTGGATACTGGATAGTGGATGCTCACACCACATGACTGGAAACGAAAAACTTTTCACTAAACTGATTAAGGGTAAGAGAGGTAAGGTTTATTTTGGGGATAACTACTGCACTGATATTCTAGGAAGAGGTGAAATTGGAACTGGTCCTGTTATTAAGAATGTCATGTTAGTTGA
This sequence comes from Linum tenue, assembly GCA_946122785.1. Lineage (NCBI taxonomy): Eukaryota > Viridiplantae > Streptophyta > Magnoliopsida > Malpighiales > Linaceae > Linum > Linum tenue. Next base: position 39,766,976 of record CAMGYJ010000008.1, read on the forward strand.
CGGTCTAAAACACAATTTATTTTCAATAAGTCAAATGTGTGGTGAAACTAATAGAGTTATTTTTGAACCAAACAGATGCTTAGTAGAAAACATTGAAAACAGTAGAGTTCTGTTTACTGGTAAAAGAAAAGGGAAACTATTTTGCATAAATCTGGAAAACAAAAGGGAATTCAATGAAATGTGCTTAGTTTCTTTAGATAAAAACAGTCAAATGGAGTGGCATAGGAAACTAGGTCACATAAGTGTGGGATCTCTAGCAAAACTGGCCAGTTTGAATATTGTAACAGGGATACCTAGATTAAACAGCAGAAAAGAATTATTCTGTGAAGCTTACACTAGAAGTAAACAAGTTAGAACATCTTTCAAAAGTAAAAATGTGATTTCCTCGACCAGACCTCTAGAATTGTTGCACTTAGACTTATTTGGTCCTAGTAATGTAATGAGTCTTGGAGGGAAATATTATGCATGTGTTGTAGTGGATGATTACTCTAGATATACCTGGGTACTGTTTCTGGCTAGTAAAGGAGAAACCTTTGTGCATTTTAAAAGTCTGGTGAAACGATTGGAAAATGAAAAGGATACCAGAATTGCAAGTGTAAGGAGTGATCATGGGGGGAGTTTATTTCTGATAACTTTGAAAACTTTTGTGAAGAATCAGGTATATTTCACAACTTTTCTGCTCCAAGAACACCTCAGCAGAATGGTGTTGTGGAGAGAAAGAATCGAACCCTGATTGATATAACAAGAACAATGTTGAATGATTATGGATTGCCTAAGCAATTCTGGGCTGAAGCAATCAACACTGCTTGTTATACAATAAATAGAGCTTTAATTAGGTCCAAGTTAAACAAAACTCCTTATGAACTTTGGAAAGATAGAAAACCTAATCTGGGGTACTTTCGCCCATTTGGATGCAAATGTTTTGTGCTAAATACTAAGGACAATCTTGGAAAATTTGACTCAAAATCAGATGAAGCAATTTTTCTGGGGTATTCTACACATAGTAAAGCATATAGGGTTTATAATAAACGGACCCTCAAAGTTGAGGAGTCCATACATGTGGTATTTGATGAGTCTCCAAGTGAGTGTGCAGAGTATATTGAGGAAGATGATGATCTTGGACTTGGAAGATCGTATCAAAAGGACCTGTTAAGGGAGAAAAGTCAAGACAGAGCAGATGCTGATGTAACAGAAGAAAAAGTTGCAGAAACAGAAAAAGAGAATGACCAAAATGAAGGTAGACAGGCACCACTGCATATTCAGAGACGACATCCTTTAGATCAGATCATTGGTGACATAAATCAAGGTATGGTCACTCGATCCAAATCACCTTCTATGCATACTGCATTTATCTCTTTGATAGAACCTAGGAACATTCGTGAAGCTTTAAATGATGAATTTTGGACAGCTTCGATGCAAGATGAAATAGGGTATTTTGAGAGACTAAATGTATGGGAACTGGTACCTAAACCAAAAGACAAACCTATAATTGGCACTAAGTGGGTATACAAAAATAAGACTGATGAAATTGGTGATATAACAAAAAAATAAATCTAGGTTGGTAGCTCAAGGTTATGATTAGGAAGAAGGAATTGACTTTGATGAGTCATTTGCTCCTGTGGCTAGACTAGAAGCTATCAGACTATCGTGTGCCTTTGCTGCTTCAAAAAAATTCAAACTATATCAAATGGATGTGAAAAGTGTGTTTTTAAATGGGGATCTAAAAGAAGAGGTATATGTAGCTCAACCTCCTGGTTTTGAGAATCAGAAATTTCCAGATCATGTATACAAGTTGAATAAAGCATTGTATGGGCTAAAGCAGGCTCCTAGGGCTTGGTATAACAAGCTAAGCAACCTTTTGATTTCTGATGGGTTTCACAGAGGTTCTGTGGAAAAAACCTTATTTATTAAAAGCTTAAATGGTCATACAATACTTGTACAAGTATATGTTGACGACATAATTTTTGGATCCTCTAGTCAGAAATTATGCAAAGAGTTTGAAACAGCAATGAAAGGGCTTTTGAAATGAGTCTAATGGGTGAATTAACTTATTTTCTAGGTATGCAAGTTCATCAAACTGAAAAAGGCACCTTCATAAGTCAATCTAAATATCTACTTAATATCTTGGAACGTTTTGATTTGAAAAACTTAAAGTCTGCTGTCACACCCATGGGATCTTCAGTCAAACTTACAATGGATGAATCAGGTGAACCTGTAAATGATAAAATGTATAGAGGGATGATAGGTTCACTATTATATTTGACTGCTAGTCGGCCAGACATAATGTTGTGTGTGTGTGTGTGCACGGTTCCAGAGTTGTCCAAAAGTCAGTCATCTATCTGTTGTGAAACGAATTTTTAGGTATCTTGTAGGCACTACACATCTTGGCTTGTGGTATTCTTGTGATTCAAGTCTTGAATTGCTGAGTTATAGTGACTCGGATCATGCTGGTTGTGTAATTGACAGAAAAAGTACTTCTGGGGCGTGCCATTTCCTTGGTACCTCTTTGATTTCTTGGTCAAGTAAAAAACAGAGTTCTGTTGCATTATCTACTGTAGAAGCAGAGTATATTGCAGCAGGACTAAGTTGTACTCAGTTATTGTGGCTGAAATATCAGCTTCAAGACTATGGATTAGATGTAGGATCTCTTCCAGTCTTGTGTGATAACACTAGTGCGATTAATATGACTAAGAACCTCATTCAGCACTCTTGTACTAAGCACATTGAAGTGCGCTATCATTTCATCAGAGATCTTGTACAAGATGGAAAAATACATCTGGAATTCATTGGTACTGATATGCAATGGGCATACATTTTTACAAAGCCTCTAGGATCAGACAAGTTTTTGTCAATACGACATGAACTTGGCATGTTTTCTCAGAATGAGATCGATTCACCCTAGTTGATTCTGATTGATTTATTCTGATTGTCTCTGATTGATGTGTTCGGATATTTTAGAATATTTACTTAACAAATCTTCGGGACTATGGGTATGCAAGTAAATAATTTCTTTCCTTTCTCGAAGAGTTTCCCATTATGTGTACACTGTGAGTGTATAAAGTCAGGGTAACTCTTCCTCTTCTCATTCCATTCAACGTTGCTTACAATCATTCTTCTGAAGCCTTCCTCTCACTTCAATTTGTTCCAATGGCCCTAAATCATGGTCAGATGCATGCTAATGCTCTGTTCAAAAACCAGAGCTTTCGAAATGCTGCGACCTATTCCCGATATCTTCGTAGATTTCGAGACCGTCCCCTTTATCCCTCTTTCTTCATTCAGCCTTCTACCTTCTCAAAGTATGAGATTAATATCCCTGCATATCTTTGGAGTCTCGGTTGGAGTTCTCTGGTCGAGAACTTGCGATTCAGTCAGTGTCCTGAAGCTGTTCGCTTGTTCTTTGTCAATCTTCGATGTGGTTCAGGAAGTGACCCTTCCTATTTCACCACATTGGTGTATGATTATGAGATCAAAGTTACTCCTGACTTACTGGCCTCTATTCTGGGAATTCCACATGATGGGTTGCAGGCTTGGTCTGATAGAGAATTTTATCACTTCGGGTTCCGATTTGATGAAACTCTTAAATCTCTGGCTCATGATATTGGACGTTGGTTCCCTTCTCATCTTTCTGTTGGGCGTATTCCTGATGATCTAAAGGTGCTCCATTTCTTCTTGACTCGTTGTTTTCTTCCTCGAGACCTGTCCAGCACTGAGCTTCTTCACTCCACTAATCTTTGGGTGCTATCCAATGCACGCGCTGGACGCCGGATCAGCTTTGCATCACTTATGTTTTTCCATATGATCCGATTTGGCAATGAGTATTACAGTGGGCCTTTGCCATTTGGTCCCCAAATCACTCGACTCCTATCCCGTTTGGGTATCGGCTTGCGTGATAAAGTCGTGGTCTGTGATATTCTGGATGACCTTCGACCCCAGCATGTACTCGCTCGCCTTGATGCTCTGGTTGGCCCTCGTAAGCCTGTCACTGGCTCAGGGGGAGTGAGCAACCCGCTTGTCACAGAGCAAGCTACTGCTCTGGTGGATTGCAGCAGCTGCAGCCTTTAAGCACGCTGCACATTTTGTGTGTGGACCTAAAAGGAGGAAATAGTTGGAAAAGGATCTGTTGCTGCCTAGGTTTGTGTATGAGTCTAATCAGATCAATGATCCGATCAGTTCAGACTCAGAATCTTATGATGAGGATAGAATTTCAAGCTATGCATCACCACCTAAATATCCCTTTTGAGCAAGTCTAGAAGTTGGTTCTGATTTGGTTGTGTAAGGGTCTTTTCAGTAGCTGTGTGAGTGCATCTTTAAGGGATATCCTTTGGATGTAGTCTGAGTTGTTTGTTTTCTTAAATAAAATGAAGGTTTCAATAAAAATAGAATCTGTTGCGTATTGCAAGTTTTGGTTTGGACAGGCTGCACCAATGGTGTGTTGAGTGTGTGCAGGTTGCAGGTTGAGCCATTGACAAGCTTAGGGGGAGAATGTTGGCAAAAGCTTGTTCAACGACTCAAAAGGAATGTACGATCAGAGGAGTTAAAGAGGGAAATTCGAAATTCTGTCAAGTAAATTGGGAAAGTCAACTGTGAATCAAGATCAAATCACAATCACTGTGATTGATCAAGGAGAACCTAACGGTCATAGACTTGGGATACTTAAAAAGAGGAAAAGGGGGAATTGGGAGTCACTTTTGTTCGGGTGATTTCAAACAGAGAGATAGAAAAAGTTTTGGGTTTGAAAGAGAACAAAAGAGAGTTAGAGCTGTCGGGGAGAGAGCTCTGAGTGATCAGTATTCTTGATTTGGAACAGGTGACGGGGAGTCAGTGTTCCAGGGGGAGTCTGAGTGTGTGTGACAGGGAGTCACAAGGGAATCGTGATTGTATTCTATAAACTGAACACATACATCCATAGTATATCGTCAAAGGGCTCAATCAGAGTGCCTTTGGCCGTGGACTAGTCGATACTGATTTATCAGTATCGGAAACCACGTAAAAATCCCGGTGTCTTGGTCTGAACTTTTATACTTCTAACTCTGCTGCAGCTGAGTCTCTGTTTTGGCAAAAGTGCTCTGTTCTTTTGCAGGGAAGAACTTTTGATTCAGACGAACACAGGGAAGGGAGAAGCTAAACGCAGGCTTTTTAAGAAGAAAGGCAATCAAGAAGCTGGGCTGACTTCTTGGAGTTGATCGACTTAAAGAGAATTTGGCCCAAGCCCAATCAGTTCACAAATTACTCGTTCACTGACTTGCGTTCAATTCATTCCATTCGATCGATTTACTTTCCCTTCCAAACCTTTGTTCTCAATTTCACAATCTGATTACGGTTTTTCATTGCTCCTTCGAGAAGCACTCGAAAAGCAGGAAAAGTCTCGCGCTCGACCGAGTTAACTGACATAAGCCTCTTCCTTTTCCCAATCACACTTAACGTTAACAGCGTTAAAGAATTGGACGGAAATGGCTATAAGTGGTATTTCGCCAAAAGTAGCTATAAGTGGCACAAACGTAAAAGTGTTGGCTATACAAGTGTATTTTGCCTATATTCAAAGAAAATTAGGACACTTTTTAGTTCTGAAACAAAGCTTTCAATATGTATGGGACGGTCCTGACTACGATCCTCTTCACTCGTTTTCACTGATGCATATTTTCATCAAAAGTACAATTAGAGAGTGAAAAGGAGAATTTGTAGCATATTTGGTGTTTGGCTTAATTAGCAAGGACCTGCTACCTAAACATGGGTGGACCAACAGTAATACATTCGTGCAGAGTTTTTCGCCATAGGAACTAGTTATGGAGTACACGCAGGTGTTTCTCAGGATCACATGATGTATATGGACTAAAAATGTCATAAACCCTTTATATTTTATTAATATTCATTATTAGGGTGCGCAATAGCAATATGGTTCGATCTGCAACGAGCCAAACTGTCATTTTAATTGGAAAAAACTGGACCAAATAAAATGTGAATATACTTTTCAGTCTAGTTCTAATACTCAAATTTCATTTACTTTCGGAAGAACTATAATACGAAAAAAGTGTGATAGTTTTCTATTGTGAAGAAAGTGTAATTGGTACCATGGGAAATTTAAAGTCAAGTTCCTTTCACACCTCGACAAGTCAACAACCATCTAAAGTGGCGGTTGCTTGATTGCTTTTATATCAGATGATGGTGTCAGTTTGGCTTCCGCCGACCGATTTGTAGCATTTCAGCCTCGACATCATCGATGTTCAAGTGTGTTACCTGGACAAGTTGTGACTTCTTTTTTCTTCCGGTAATTTTTTAGTGAAAAACTAGCTATATGATTAAGTACCTAAGATATTAAATCTACATGATATTTAGTTTTTTCGAGGGCAACAGAACCAATTCATAATATAAATAGGTAGCGTTAGAAGTTGGATATTTTAGATACACTGAATATCGTAATAAATTTATCATTATTTGTTATTTCTAAATATTGAGTTTTTTTTATCGAGATTGATTTTGGAGATTTATTTAATATTTGGCTTTCGAATTAAAAAATTGAGCTCGGTATGTACCAAAATATCGATAAATATAAAAAAATACAATTAAATAAGCATAGCCCACAACCGCCAGTCCTTCCAGACACTTTGACAGCTTGCAAACTTTCCAACTCTCCTAGGTCACTCTTATTAGGAATTACGTATAGTAATTAGTTTACCTTAGTTTCCTTGTCCATGTATAATTGTATTTTCGTATCATACCTGTAAACCTGTACTCTAGTGGGTATAAATACCCCTTCTATACATCAAAACAAACACAGTTTACATTCATTACATGGTATCAGAGTTTGGTTTACCTCACTACAACTTTATTGGTAATCGGTGACTATCGAATCAAATTTTGACCTGATGGTAGCATTGAGCGCTTCAAGACTCGACTAGTTGCTGAAGGGTTCCCTCAGCGCCCAGATGTTGACTTTCATGAAATATTTAGTCTCATTCTCAAGCCCGTCACGGTCCGCACCGTGTTCACGTTAGCTCTCTTCCACAATTGGACGATATATCATATTGACGTGAACAATGCATTTCTTCAGGTTCATCTTCATGAGGAGGCTCAACCTCCGGGCTTACGTAATCTTCAGTTTCCCAATCATGTGTGTCGTCTACGTCAAGCTATCTATGGCTTGCGTCAAGCACCGCGCACTTGGTATGATGAACTGAGCTCTTTCCTTGTTCAGTGTGGGTTTACATAGACTCACTCGGAAGCTTCTCTATTTGTGTATCATTGTGTTGGTGTGTTTGCTTACTTCTTGATATACGTGGATGACCTTCTTCTTACCGGCAAAAACTCTGAGTTCTAACACCAATTTCAGGATCAGTTGTCCGCCCGGTTTGCTCAAAAGCATCTTGGCCAGGTCAATTATTTCTTAGGCATTGAAGTCATCCCTACTTCCACATGCTATATTCTCTTGAAGCACAAGTACATTTAGGACATTCTTACTCGGTTTCAAATGCATGAGGCCAAGTCATCGTCCACTTCTCTGGCCTCTACGACTCATCTTCTTCTACGGGATGGGTCGGTTGTTGCTGATGGGCTGATGGTACTCTCTATCGACAGGCTCTTGGTGTTCTCCAGTATCTTCTTACAACTCGTCCTGATGTGGCCTCCGCTGTCAACAAAATGTCACAATACATGAATGCTCCCATGTCACTTCACTGACAACATGTTAAACGACTACTCTTGTACTTGGCTAGTACTCGCTCTCTCACCATCTACATTTGCCACCAGTCTTCTCTACTAACACTTTGTGTTTTCTCCGAATCAGGCTGGGCTGGTGGCCCTTATGACCGCACCACCACGTTTGCTTTCTCATTTATCTTGGCGGCATGTTGATCTCCAAGAAATCCACAAAATAGCGGACAGCTGCACGGTCTAGTGCTGAAGTTGAGTACCAGGCCATTGCTCTTTGCACATCTGGGACAACTAGGGTGCCGTCAATTTCAGCTCGAATCCTGTGTTCCACTCCCGCATAAAACAACTTGCGTTGGACTATCATTTTGTGCGCCAGCTTATCCAAACTCGGCAACTTCACATGCGCCACTTGCCTATTGTCTCGCAACTTGCCGATGCACTCACCAAACCACTCTCGACTACTAGGGTTCACTTGTTACGCTCACCAAACCACTCTCCCTCTTACGGGGCATATTAGGGATTAGACTTTATCCGTGTAGTATTTACTATTTAGCATACCTTAGTTTTCGTGTCCATGTATAATTGTATATATGTATCATACTTGTAAACCTGTACTCCAGTGGGTATAAATACCCCTTCTATACATCAATACAAACACACAAATTACACTTCTTACAACTCTGGTCTCTCATTCAATTTCTTGTTATTTTGAAAAAACCAAATAGCGAACAATCTCGCAAGTTATCTCTAGCTCTCTTAGTCTCCAATCATCGAATTGAAGACTACCAAGCGCAATAAATTGATATATTACCATCTCGTCACTTCTCCTTGCCTCTGTTTTAGTTTTTTTTTTTTTTGCGAAAAGGGAGGAAAAAGCCGAGAGCAGGAGTACAGGGAGAGAGCTAAGAAGTAGAGTGGGAAGGCGTCACAACCCGACGCTCGAAAGTAATGCCCATGGCGTCTTCTCTAATAAGGGAAATTAGTCTAGGGGGCGGGTTTGCAAATTCATGCATACCGTAGGGATAGACGAGATTGTGCTTCGAGAGCCAGTCCGCGACACAATTCCCTTCCCGATATATATGAGAAATGCTCACTAGCCAATCTTGACTAATCTTCCTACGGATCGCAGAAAGCAAAGTCGCATGAGGGTGAACAGGGTCTTGACAGTTGTTGATAAGTTGGATCGCTAGCTGGGAATCAGACTCAAGTCGGACAGCCCGACATCCCAATCTCCAAGCCAGATCAAGTCCATGGAAGATTGCCCACAGCTTAGCCAGGGCGGCGGTCGCTGTCCCAATATTCGCAGTGAAACCAGAGACCCACTTGCCAGTCCAATCACGAAGGACTCCTCCCGCTCCAGCCGCTATGGGATTGCCGTTGGAGGCCCCATCAACGTTAAGAGCTAACCATCCATTAGCCGGAGGAGTCCAACCAATCATGGCCATAGTCCGGGCACCATCTGACCTCTGAGGTTGGGAAGTGGAGAAGGAGCTTGCCAAGCCTCATGCCAAAGTCTGCACTTAGCCACAATCGAGAACTCAAGGGAGGGAGGAGAGAGAGTTGAGTTCAGACCTCTAAAACATGAAGTGCATCTGTTCTTCCAAATCAGCCAGGAGGAAACGCTGAAGAAAGCCGCCAACTCATGCCCGAGTCCAACACTCGCTACTCTTACGATTATCTCGCAGCCAGCTGCTCTGATCCAGACTGAAAAAGTGTTGCTGCAGAGTCGTCAGGATGTGCCGAAGCCAGACATACCTAGCAGGGGGGCAGTCCCGGAGGATGTGGAGAATGGACTCCACCTGGTCACCGCAACGAAGACAACACTGGTTGTTTGTCACTTTCCTGGAGAAGAGAAGCGCCTTAGTGGCCAATTTCACCAACGTCGTCATCCACATGAAGCTCCTGATTCTTTCCGGCACCGGAAGGCTCCAAATGATCTTCCACAGCTTCTCGTCTGGGTCTGCCGGTCGCTGGTTCAGAAGGGAGTACGCAGACTTAGCCGAAAATCTCCCATCCGACGAGACTGACCAGAAAATGGTGTCCTCTTCCGAAGCCATCTTGTCAACCCCAATGCTGAGAATCTTCTGAAAAATATCGCTCGAAAGGAGATCCATGAACAAATCCGTCCGCCAAGCTCTCCACAAAAGAAGCAATCGGCTCAGCTTCTATCGACTCCGGGACGGGGCCGATAGCAACGTCCCTATGAGGAACCTGCAAAATCCAAGTATCCAACCAGAACTTAGTATGCTTACCATTCTTAATATTCCAGGCGCAACTCTTCCGAAGAAGGTTAGAAGCTTTGGACAAGCTTCTCCACGTAAAGGAACTTCCCTGAATTGGTCGAATCATCTCGAGATTTTCTCGTTGTCGACCATACTTCGCCACCATTAGCTGGATCCAAAGGCTATCCTTCTCCTTAATCAGTCGTCACCCACTCTTGGCTAGCATAGCGAGATTGGCGTTTTTTAGGGATCTTAGGCCTGCCCCTCCCTGCTATGTTTTAGTTTTATTCAAACTCAAACCCTTTGCCTAGTCTCTCAGCCCACAATCATAACTTGTGAATAAATATGTTTGATGAATAATTTGATTGGTTTATTCAATACATGCTTTGATCAGCACTTTTATATTAGAAATTTCTCACCGTCAACTTCTCATTACCAATATTTTTAATATTAAAAAATTAATTCTACAATCCTACACCATATAAAAAGCTCAAAATTAGTGAATGTTTGAACCATTATGTATTTATATATTTAATTATAAATTTGTTATTCGTAAATACCAATATTATACATAAATATTTTGCGATTGGAATGCCAAATTTATTCTTGGATTGAAATTAATTGTTGTCATTATTTACAATTTTGCTGTTTGATATTGCGATATCAATAGTATATCGATTTCCATCTTTGAAATTAGGGTATTTAAAGAAACATGTGGAACAGTGGGAGTTACAAAATGAATAAAATAACTATACGTGCTTTTGATTTATATAGCCGAGGAGTAAAATTTTGAACATATAAATTATAGTTTTATATATAAAAAAGTAAAAGATAAAAATTTAACACAACAAATGTGTGTTATTTTTTACAAAAGAAATTTGTAATAAACTGCTAAAGTTCGAATTGGGAGCTTTGTTAGTCTTCCCATGTAGCCATCATGCAGTCAGAAAAAGAATATAGATATTTGTAAACATTGAAAACAATAACAATAGAACGAATGAAAAACTAAACGTGACAACCTGACATGACACGTAGCGATAAAAACACATACACGAAATATACCGAAACATAACAGTAGCACGAACCGAACTTGAAAACGGGCATTTGATATCCTCAAGAGTTATCAATAAGAGTTTGCTGCCTAACAAAATTATTGGCCGCCTCCACATTTGGTAAAGGTCAACTCAATCTGCCCCCTTACGGTACCCAAGCCGGCCAAATCTTGGACTCAAGAAATTGCAAGTTGCAATATTAATTAGACAAAGGAAAGGAGAACAAAAAGTCAAAAACACAGAGAAGAAGGTAAGTCGTAATTTGTCTAACCCTAGATTTGGGCAGCATTTCAGTACCCAAAAGGGGGGAAAAGCCTCGAATTGAGACAACACCAACACGAGCCGCTTTATTAAGCTGTGGTGTTGTCTGAATTTGGTCCATGTGCATTTCATTTACTGTTCAACTTAAATTATCAAAACAGAAATAACAACCCCCTCTTTTTTCCCTTTGTTTGTTTGTTATTTTTTTGTGTGTGTTATTATTTACTAATTTGCCTTCCCCAAACCCTACTCAGCCAGCCCAATTTATTTATTTATTTATTTTCGTTTTGCTGCATTGGTATATTCGGATATAAATATTGGGGGCTGAGAGGGGGGAATTGGCCTCTGCTGCAGAATACAGTGACTCACTTTCAAAACTGTGGCTCTCGACCACGCCACCACTTCCAGCGCCACGATGAGCCCTCCTAACTCCATGGCTAATGCCAATGGCGACGGCAATGGCGTGTTGATGAATGGGGGCAGGGTGGATTTCGATCCCAGCGAGGCTCCTCCCTTCAAGATTGCCGACATCCGCGCTGCAATCCCGCCGCATTGCTGGGTCAAGAACCCATGGAGGTCGATGAGCTACGTCCTCAGGGACGCCATCGTCGTGCTCGGCTTCGCCTTCGCCGCCGCGAAGCTCGACAATTGGGCTCTCTGGCCGCTCTACTGGGTCGCTCAGGGGACCATGTTCTGGGCAATCTTCGTCCTCGGGCACGATTGGTAATTCATGACATTCAGCCACCATTGTTCTGTTTTGTTTTGTACATGCACCCTCAGATTGAATTGGATTGGATTGGATTGGTTGTTCTTCATAGACTCAAATCCCTAAACTTGTTTGTTTTTTTATTATCTGGGTACTGGTTCAATTTGTAGTCTGGCATTCGTGTGTATTGGGGATTGAATTTTGTTTTGGTTGATTGCAGCGGACATGGGAGTTTCTCGGATAGCAGGATGCTGAACAATGTGGTTGGACATATCCTGCATTCCTCAATCCTTGTACCTTACCACGGATGGTACATGCACGCCACTGAAATCTGAATACCAGGCTTAACCCTTTCATCTTTTTTTGTTAATTTCTCTGGCTGCCCCAGCTGAATCTGAAGTTTCATTATTTTTTAATTGGAACAGGAGAATCAGCCACAAGACCCACCACCAGAACCATGGCAATGTTGAGAAAGATGAATCCTGGGTTCCGGCAAGTTCCTTCACACCTTCCCTTCATCCTACTTCCTCTGTTTTATGACTCTGATGGATGCCTTGGAATGAATCAATGTTCATGTACGTAACTGTAACTCTCTTGACGAATGGTTTCTCATTTGGGATGGAAATATTGCAGCTGCCAGAGAAAGTGTACAAGGAGCTGGACACAAGCACCAAGTTCATGAGGTTCACTATCCCTCTCCCGATGTTCGCTTACCCTGTCTACTTGGTAAGCAAACCAACCTTTTATTGTGTAGCTATGGTGGGTTTATGGATTGCATTTTTAGATTTGAAACCAACGAATTTGAGTGAATGGTGCAGTGGACAAGAAGCCCAGGGAAGAAAGGGTCCCATTTCAATCCCTACAGTGACTTGTTCGCCCCACATGAGAGGCAAGCCGTCTTAATTTCCACCCTCTGCTGGACATCCATGGTCCTACTCCTCCTCTACTCCTCTTTTCTCTTTGGCTTCCTCCCTGTCCTCAAGATCTATGGCCTCCCTTACCTCGTAAGTTATTCTCCTCTACCCTCCCTTCTTCTTTCTTACCACTTTTTACAGCAAGCAGCAAGCAAGTTGAACTGTCTTGTCTGCCAGCCGCCTGGATGATGCATTATTGTTAAGCTTGACTATTAGAGGTGTTTTGTATTATGCTTTTGTAAGCATTGAGATTTCATACGTCTCATCATATTGAATTGGGGGTTTTTTTCTCTGGCTTTGTTGTTTTGTCTCTCTTGTCCTGTAACAAAATGGTGGTTGCAGATATTTGTGGCATGGCTGGACATGGTGACATACCTTCACCACCACGGGTACGAGCAGAAGCTGCCATGGTACCGAGGGAAAGAGTGGAGCTACCTGCGTGGAGGGCTCACAACCGTTGATCGAGACTACGGGATCATCAACAACATCCACCACGACATTGGCACCCATGTCATTCACCACCTCTTCCCTCAGATCCCACACTACCACCTCATAGAAGCGGTAAAAAAAAAAAAGACATTGTTACTGCAGTGATTTGTGAACAGTAAATTCTTGGTGGGTTTTTGTTTACTGGTTTCTTACATGCACTGTTTCAGACAAAGGCAGCGAAGCCGGTGCTGGGGAAGTACTACAGAGAGCCAAAGAAGTCAGGGGCATTCCCGTGGCATCTGTTCGGCTACTTGGTGAGATCCCTTGGAGAAGATCACTATGTCAGCGACACAGGGGAGGTTGTCTTCTATCAGTCAGACCCTGAGATCTTCACATTCTCCAAGCCCAAGTCCAACTGATGAAGGAGAGTGAGACTCTCACTCCACCTCACCAATGTAGTTTAAAAACGATGTCATAAAATGTAAAAACGTACGTTTTTTTACGTTTTAGACCAGGCCAGCCAAACCCATCAGTTTCTACATAAAAACGTTTTGTGTGCAAAAAACGTCAAAGAATGCAATAAAACGTACGTTTTTTGTACGCCTCTGAACAACATCTGAAATTGCTGATCAGCAGCTAAATCGACGCCTTTTTCTTCCTGTATTAACGTCTCAACGACCACCGACTCTCTACCTCCTGAGCGTCTGGGGTTAATATTGAATCCTCGTGGTGGCAGCATTACGCTTTTACTCATATTTCCGTTTACGCTTAAAAATGCACATTTGACTACATTGCAATGCACTGGTCACTAGCTACTACTCAACCAAAAAACACAACCAATAAAGAGGCCTAAAGAGAAAATTTGTTCCTCTCTCTTCCTTGAAGTATACGTATAATTGAGGCAATTGTAAAAGCAGTTAAAAAAAAGAAGAAAATACAGACGTTTAAGGTAGTAAGTAGTTGTTGCATTGTTTCATGATTAATGCTGAAACCGAAAGGACAGAAAAGAACAGAGAAGTTGTGGACTTTTTGTCTATTCTCGGAAAAAATCCCAAGTTACACATGTTTTTAAAAAAAATTCTCAATATACACAAGTTATGAAAATAATTCCCAATCTACGTTAGTTTGGGCCATCACCGCTGTCGACGAAGACAGTGATTGCATCACTGTTGTCGACGAAGACAGTGATTGCATCACCGCTGTCGACGAAGACAATGATTGCATCACCGCTGTCGACGAAGACAGTGATTGCATCACTGCAGTACACGGCCGCGGTGAAGGCCTGACCTGCATCGAAACTTTAAACAAACGTAACTTTGTGCTCGGTTATCCGATTGTAGCGAAATTTTTTTTGATTCCGCATAATTTTTCGAGATCTTGCAAGCCGCAAATTGCCGTAGGCGGTTTGGTCCCGCCTTCGTCTCGAAAATATGTCATTTGCTACCCCGAACGAGCCTTTTTCGATTTCGTCAAACTTTGAATGACCATAACTTTGTGCTCCACAATCCGAAAATCATGATTTTTTTTTTATTTCGCATAACTTTTTAAGGACTACAATATTTAGTAGGAGAGAATTTTCAAAAAATGAATTATTTATGGATATAAGGGGTTTTGGGAATAACTTTACCTTCCTTTTCAGGAATGCAAGTACATTCCGAAAATATGTCTATGATAAAAATTGTAGTCCTTAAAAAGTTATGCGAAATAAAAAAAAAATTCATGATTTTCGGATTGTGGAGCACAAAGTTATGGTAGTTCAAAGTTTGACGAAATCGAAAAAAGGCTCGTTCTGGGTAGCAAACGACATATTTTCGAGACGAAGGCGGGACCAAACCGCCTACGGCAATTTGCGGCTTGCAAGATCTCGAAAAATTATGCGGAATCAAAAAAAATTTCGCTACGATTGTATAACCGAGCACAAAGTTACGTTTGTTTAAAGTTTCGACGCAGGTCAGGCCTTCACCGCGGTCGTGTACTGCAGTGATGCAATCACTGTCTTCGTCGACAGCGGTGATGCAATCACTGTCTTCGTCGACAGCGGTGATGCAATCACTGTCTTCGTCGACAACAGTGATGCAATCACTGTCTTCGTCGACAGCGGTGATGGCCCAAACTAACGTAGATTGAGAATTATTTTCATAGCGTGTGTATTTTGAGAATTTTTTTTAAAAACATGTGTAACTTGGGATTTTTTCCTCTATTCTCTTGGTGCTTGCATTAACTGGTTTCACTGTCTGGTGAACTAACTTGTACACAAACTAGAAATCCGTATTTGTAAAATCGTATTGTATTGGCAGTCCGACCAGGAAAGTCACATACCGGGGTCTAAATCGGTAGACAGTTTTACCGGCATGAAACGATTGAACTATGGTTAAACTATGGTTTCAGCATAATATACTCTGCCACCGACTTTTCAGATACAACCTCTCTTGCGGTGTTTCCACGATAAGAAATGGTGTCAAAACTAACTCACAAGTGCTGCAGAAACCAGAGTGGTCAGAATTCAAACGGCCTAGCGATTTTTCGTGGCAGGAGAGGCAGTGCAAGGCTGATGATGAGTGTACACAGACAGAGCAGATGAATGACTGCAGGTGTTAGGTAGGATCCTGCAACTGCTAGCGAGGTGGCTGGCCCTCAATACAAACAGACACATGTTTGGAGCAACTTACGCATGGGCGCCACCCATCTATCCCAGTTCGTTTTGAGCTTCTGTTTCATCGGACAAACGTGAGATGGAATACAGGCTAAGTTGTCATCCTATTCCACCTCATTTTAAATCGTCCATATCTTACCTTTCCTAGTGATGCTTTCTTGTATTTCACTGATCTTTATTCTCGTAAATCATATTTAATTCCTACTATTTAGAAATCGAACAGGAAAAATTAGGGTTACCGATCTAGCTGAGTCGCGGACTAGGTCGCTCTCTTTAAAACGTTCGCGGCACTGCCTCGTATTGCGCACAACAGATTATCAGTCAGTCGCCTCCAGGATAAAATAGTCATTCTAATTTTCTTGTTCATCGATTTTGTGCGAAAAACCGGAGCTCTATGAATTCACTCTCTCTCGTGTTTCTGCTCTTCTGAGGTGTGTTTAGAGGGTCTGGGGCGTCTCCTGTTTATAGGAGCAGAAAACCCAGAATATTCCCTCTTTCTTTGGGAATAAGTCAAATTTTAATTAGGGAGATAATTACTCCCATAATTAAAATATAATCTATTAAGATAATTATTCCTAATTATCTCCATAATATTCCTTTTATTAATTATCCATCTTATTTATGTATTATGGGAAAATACTGGATAATTAATTAGGAATTTCATTTATAGCTTTTCAAAGCTATTCATCCCAACAATCCCCCACTTGAATAGTTTTGAAACTATCTTGAGCATCAACAGTTCCATAAGATCGGGCATAAGCTAAGGTATCGCGAAGATTTGAACCTTAACGTAGTGGTTACACTTCCGATTTCATAAGGGTGACTCGTAGTCTTGAACCCTATCTCAGACAATGTAGCACACCGGATCTTTTCATTGAGTGATATTCTCTCATAGGCCGTGCGTTTATGGCCATGCACGTTATCCCGGTTTAGTGAACACTCTAGCAACTTTGTGCCTCCAAAGTTCCATAGGGAGCGGCCCCACTCCCACATTCACATAGGTGAGTCTATCAGAAGTACCCCCCAAAGTAAAGTACTTCACTGCACATAGAGTATAGATCTCATTAAGAGTTTAACTCAACCTACAAGGCTTTGGGATTCATGTTTCACTATGCATGAACTTTTCGCATACTACTCATGACTTGTTATTACCCATTGAACCCATTTCTTGGGATCTCCAGTCTATTGGGTCGGGTTACCATCACTTGTAGTTCGTGGTTCGGTAGGCATAATTCCTATACCCTTGGCAGTATTTTGGACTTTCTCTCTAGATAATCCTTTCGTCAAAGGATCAACTAGATTCTGTTAGGACCTTACAGGATCCACCATCATTGCTCCCATCGTTAGGAGTTCTCTTACAGTAATGTGCTTACGACGAATTTGTCATCTCTTTTCGTTCTAGAACCAGTTCCCTTCTTTTACAATAGCTGCGGTGCTATCACAATTAATCAACTACCGGACGGATCGGTCTTTCCCATAAGGGAATCTCTAGTAGTGACCCTCTCAATCAACTTTCCTCTTTACTAGCCATTGCTAGTTCTATCATTTCCGATTTCTTAGTTGATTGAGCCAGGATCGTTTACTTCTTAGACTTCCAAGACATAGCTTCTCTATCGATGTTTAAAACACATCCTCTTGTTGTCTTGGAGTCCTCTATAGGGTATTCTAATCCGCATCATTATACCCTACCAATATAGCAAAACCTTTGATAACAAATACCAAGGTTTTTCTGTTCTTTTAAGGTGTCTCATGACCCCTTTCAATAGCATTTCAATGCTTCATACTAGGACAATCAGTAAGCCTACCAAGTACCCCCCCCCCACTAAATCGGGTCTCATGTTTATCAGTTGCCTCTCGCAGACTGTAAATGCTAGTATATTCTAACTTTCTTACATCGTCTTAGGTGTTCTTTAAATATTTATACGAGCATCATCAAACATGTATGCAGGTGTACATCTTGTATTTTCCTAGTTATTAGGATCTCTAAGCATAACATTTGTTTCATTCAGATCATTCACATTCAAAATTCTCAACCATCATGGTTTTTCAATATTGACATTACGAGTCTTTGTACCAAAGATCGACATGTCATTCATAATGCAAATGTCATTCTCAAATTTGTACTAAATGCACTTGTCACTTTCACTTTTAAAACCAATGGAGAGAACCATTTTATTCATGTCATCGTCTTAGAGTCTATTTCAAATCTTACAATGATTTGTCTAAAATAGACTCCCTAAGCATGTTCAGGAATAACAACCCTATAGGTTGTCCCATGTAGATTTTCCTATCTAAATCACCTTTCACATAAACATGTTTAACAATCCATCTGACGCACAACACTAGCAATCAGAACATACATGGATGTTATTCTACATATGGTGAATAGATAACAAGAAAATTTACAATTTTTCCTTTTCGCTTCAAGCCTTAGCTATTAGGCGATCCTTATACTCATAAACTAAACCAATAGGTTTCACTTTTCTTTTAAGAATCCATTTATTACCCATGACTTCATTGCCAAGAGGTAATTCTCAAAGATGCCAAATCTTGTTCGATTCTATCGATATATTACCCAAGGCTTTTCAACCAAGAGCTAACTCTACAAGATTTTAAGTCTTATTAGACTCCGCAATATATTACCCAAGGCTTTTCAACCAAGAGGTAACTCTACAAGATTTTAAGTCTTATTAGACTCCGCAAATTCCATTTCGTTAATAATGGATTCTCCCACAATTCTGCATCTTTATGGAAGTTCGAACTTCTAGCAGACTTGTAGGATCTTTCTTTCTTAGGGTGTAAATAACAAGTTCATAACCAAAATCCTTTCGAGATTTATGGTTCATTTGTCTCTTCCGAGTTCATACTCAGATTCATCACCCCCACTAGTTATCCATTATTTCGAATAGTAGGCAGGATATCACCCCCACTATTTCTTAATATAAATGGAACTATATTGGCATCATCTAGATGGATTAAAAATGAGTATTCAAATCATGAGGCATGTGCATTTTACAATTGACGACATAATTAAACACACTCATATGCTTTTCTAGTTATCATATTACACTGATTCATTAACTCTGCAACATATCGAATAATCAGTGCAATCATTAATAATGCGATAAAGCATTTCTCAAGTCATTTCAAATTAACATATCAAATAACTAGACAGAGCACCTTATAGAGCAATAAATGATTTATTGTCTTTCCATCATGTTTATCCATATCAAATAAATAAGATCTTTCGATTCTTCACTACATGATATGGGAATACGACCTTAGATATTATAATTCTTCACAATGACGCACATGCCACACAGAAGAATTCATTTAATCTAGTTAATCATTCTATTTCCACATATACTCCAGAACCTGTGCACCCATTTAACCAAAATTATGTACACAAAGTTGTACTCCAATCATTGAGGAAGATATATCTCAATGTCAACATGATCATGCATCAATTCTTGATTCTCTAGCATTCTCAAAATTTCTCAATTCTATGCATAGAGACATACGAAGGAGATTCTAATATATCATTCACTAATGACTCACGAGAAATGTTTCTGTTCTTACCTCTTATTGAGAAACTATTGCTTTCTGATTTTGCAACGAATAGCTAGCACAATGCATGTAGCTTCTTTGTTCCTCATTATGCTTCTCTCCACAATACCTTCGTCCTCGTTTATGGATTATTGTTTCCATGATTCATGAGAAGCTTCCAAGACTTGGTCTGTGCCCCCACTATTTGCTCTTCAATAGTGCGACTAGGACTTTAATTCCTTTTGCAATTACTAATTCGTTTGGGCGGGAAGCTAAGCTCTATAGCCAACGCTGTTATTGCGCCATTTAGCCTGGCCAAACCAGCATTCCTTTGTGGACACCGTGATTCAAAAAACTCAAATAATTCACATTAGTACCCATAACAAGCACGCTGGTACCAAGATAATGCAAAAAGGATAAGTAACAAATAATACAGATCCAAAGTTTCTTTAACCATGGAGGTAATTAATTCCTCCAGATTTCATCCAGTACCCCTTTTTCTGATGGGGGCTCAGATAATCAATTAATTGGACCGGGTGCATCCTTCCATTAGCTTGGCCCTGGAGGCCTGGACGGAATTGAAGGGCACAAGACAGCCTACCATGTCGCTGCTTCTCCTTCTCTGATCTGTTTATCAAAATAATAATAACAACCACAAGAATAATAATAACACCGTCGTCAAAGTCAATACCCCTCCAAAGTCTTGTTCCTTCCGGAAATTGATCGGGGTTGAACTTCTCGGTGCCTCGTCCGCTTAGTGAGCAGCCCACGAAGGAAAGCCCTGGATGATGCGGGCTTGCCGTGGTCACTCGGCCGCCGAGCATCAACTAGATCACGGGACAGAACCCTTTCGTCATCTTCCGTCTTCACTAAGTACTTGCAGCTCTTTCTCTCGCCAGCGATTAATCTCTCAATCGTCTCAAATCATATATTTGATTATCTAGAAGGCGAACCAACAACAAAAAGCGCAGGGGAGAAGTAATTAATTAATCAAAAACTCTAACTGTGTAGAGTGTTCGAATTGTGAAGTCGTGGCAAAAACGGGTTCAGGCGACGATCTGCGAAGTCAGTCGATTTCTTTCAGAGGGCTACGACTCCGACATGATTGTTTGCTTCCCTCCGCACGTATAATATCCAGAATCGGCTTCCTGTTCGTTCGTTACACATGACAGCAACCGAACGTCTTAAAATTATTAGAAATCGAACAGGAAAAATTAGGGTTACCGATCTGGCTGAGTCGCGGACTAGGTCGCTCTCTTTAAGACGTTCGCGGCACTGCCTCGTATTGCGCACAGCAGATTATCAGCCGGTCGCCTCCAGGATAAAACAGTCATTCTAATTTTCTTGCTCATCGGTTTTGTGCGAAAAACCGGAGCTCTATGAATTCGCTCTCTCTCGTGTTTCTGCTCTTCTGAGGTGTGTTTAGAGGGTCTGGGGCGTCTCCTATGTATAGGAGCAGAAAACCCAGAATATTCCCTCTTTCTTTGGGAATAAGTCATATTTTAACTAGGGAGATAATTACTCCCATAATTAAAATATAATCTATTAAGATAATTATTCCTAATTATCTCCATAATATTTCTTTTATTAATTATCCATCTTATTTATGTATTATGGGAAAATACTAGATAATTAATTAGGAATTGCATTTATAGCTTTTCAAAGCTATTCATCCCAACAGAAACTCGTGCTCTGCATATGATGTTTTTATTTTTGTTTATTAAGATTTATGTTTTTAAATAGTAAGTAACTAATATGATCATTTTCACATAATACAGTTTTCCAACCGAGCGAATCCATACATGCAACAATATAATCTAAGATCGATTCAAGAAAAAGTAAAACCATGTTGAAACTACTTAGTCATCCTTCTATTAAGATAATATAATATACGGGCTCAAGATAGGTTCAAGATAGGGTGCATAACCCATGGTTATGCACCCATCAATAACCAAATCTGGACCCTTCATTTAGAAAATCCAGATCTAAGGATGGAGAATTAAAGGTTATTTTTATTTTCACTAGCCTTCTTAATTGACTCATATCTTTTTCGTTTTAACTCGGATTTTAATTTTTTTTGCACAGATGGAACGAGTTCAGCGTGCTCTACAAAATGAGATCAATTTTCAATATTTTTTTAGGAAAAAAAATTCTGGCCTCTCGGTACCAACTGCATACCATATGGTATCTTCTTCGTTTCTAATTCGTTTTTGAAAACGTTTGCGCAGCAACGATGAGTTCATCATGATCTACTGGATCTACAAATTTCTGGGTGAACAAATTACAGGACCAAAAAATACCACACAATACCATACAATACCACCCTGGTACGGGGTGGTATTGTATGGTATCTTCTTCGTTTTTAATTCGTTTTTGAAAACGTTTGCACAGAAGGGACGAGTTCATCATGATCTATTGGATCTACAAATTTCTGGGTGAACAAATTACTGACCAAAAAATACCACACAATACCATACAATACCACCCTGGTACGGGGTGGTATTGTGTGGTATACAATGTTAAAAGTCGTAAATTACAATTAATATACTTCTACTATCATGTATTCAACCATCATACAGTATTGGTTTGTTCATACCACCATGGTACGTTTTTCAAAACATAGGTATGCTTTTATTTCAATACCAGTCAATACCATATGGTATAGGCTGGTAAAAAATGACTCAATTTTTTTTGTTCGAAAAATATATTAAAGTGGGTATCATTTTGAAGAGCACGATTAATCTGATCTAACTGTGCAAAAAAAAATTAAATTTCGACTTAAAATGAGCGAGAAATCGTCCGCCAAAGATTAAAGAGGGAAAAATTAAAGGCTTTCCATGAGAGAGAGGATGCTGATGTCATGCTGATGTGGACGGGTTACTCATGGTTACTCACCATAAGGTTACTGACCTGATCCATTCCCCTCAAGATAGGGTGCATAACCCATGGTTATGCACCTATCAATAACCAAATCTGGACCCTTCATTTAGAAAATCCAGATCCAAGGATGGAGAATTAAAAGCTATTTTTATTTTCACTAGCTTTCTTAATTGACTAATATCTTTTTCGTTTTAACTCGGATTTTAATTTTTTTTGCACAGATGGAACGAGTTCACCGTGCTCTACAAAATGAGATCAATTTTCAATATTTTTTTAGGAAAAAAAATTCTGGCCTCTCGGTACCAACTCCATACCATATGGTATCTTCTTAGTTTTTAATTCGTTTTTGAAAACGTTTGCACAGCAGGGATGAGTTCATCATGATCTACTGGATCTACAAATTTCTGGGTGAACAAATTACAGGACAAAAAATACCACACAATACCATACAATATCACCCTGGTACGGGGTGGTATTGTATGGTATCTTCTTCGTTTTTAATTCGTTTTTGAAAACGTTTGCATAGAAGGGACGAGTTCATCATGATCTATTGGATCTACAAATTTCTGGGTGAACAAATTACAGGACCAAAAAATACCACACAATACCATACAATACCACCCTGGTACGGGGTGGTATTGTGTGGTATACAATGTTAAAAGTCGTAAATTACAATTAATATACTTCTACTATCATGTATTCAACCATCCTACAGTATTGGTTTGTTCATACCACCATGGTATGTTTTTCAAAACATAGGTATGCTTTTATTTCAATACCAGTCAATACCATATGGTATAGGCTGGTAAAAAATGACTCAATTTTTTTGTTCGAAAAATATATTAAAGTCGATATCATTTTGAAGAGCACAATTAATCTGATCTAACTGTGCAAAAAAAATTAAATTTCGACTTAAAATGAGCGAGAAATCGTCCGTCAAAGATTAAAGAGGGAAAAATTAAAGGCTTTCCATGAGAGAAAGGATGTTGATGTAGACAGGTTACTCATGGTTACTCGCCATAAGGTTACTGACCTGATCCATTCCCATAATATACGTATAAGCTATGGCAGTAGGACTCGATGGACAATGATGTCTCAGATTTCAAAATTGGACTCTATACAGGAAAAAAAATAGAATACTTATTTAAATAGGAAACACTCAAAGATTGTCAGTTGATAAGATTTCTAACGGAAATGGATTCTCGAAATACGTACGATCAAAATATGAGTGATCAGTCGAATTGGAGTTAAATCACCGAAAAATCACAAAGCTTTTTGGTCTATAAGAATTAAAAAAAATTGATTAATATGGTTGATAGGTTAAGGTTTACTCGCTAATTCGCAAGTCCTTTGCTCTTTGAGGGCTCTCCGGCCTGCTCCTTTCCTTTAATCAATCATTTAGGAAAATTTAATCAACCAAATCAAATATAGAGAAATCATACAAATGCATATTGGTTGGAATGCATCGAAGTTTCGAAACGAAAACACTTCTATAGCCCAAAACGAGGAAAACACGGCCTCCATGGTCACAAACCCGGCCGTTTTTTAGAGCCTAGAGGACGGGTTTTTAGGAGGTGTTTATGGAAAATTCCTCCCCAAAAACACGACCTGAATTGGTCAAAACCCGGCTGTGTTTGAGGCCGGATTTTTAAAAAGCCTTGCTGGAAATCACTACCTCTGTTCATGGTTTTGGCCATTTCTCCCTCATATTCAACCAAATCGATTGATTCTTTTTTCTAATTATACTAAATTCATAGGGATACAACATATCAAAATTTCAGCCCATTTAGACAAGTGAATTAGGTTTGGAACTCAATTGAAGTTGAAGGTTCAAACCGGTTTTTTTCTACTTCCTCTTCCACTACTCCCCTTCCATTGATCCAATCCACTCTTAAACCCCAAACCATAACTTCTCGGACAATCTCCATGATAAATAATTTATATACACACTCACACAAATCATCATAACCCTTTACTTCATTCGTCAAACATGGTATGGGCAAGAACCCGGTTTTTGGCCAATTTTGCGATTTTGAACCATAACTAACTCTAACTTTATTCCCATGATTTCTAACATCTTTAAACAAGATTCATAGCATGAACTCAAGAAACAAATCCATATTTTTCTCCCTATAATAATTTCTAGGTCTTAGGGTTTTTGCTTGGAGAAAGGAAGAAGATGATGGAGCCATGGTCTCTTACTTCTTCAAGCTCTCCCCTCCTTATTTTCCAACTCCCAACTTGCCTTAGCTACCTGAAGTTCCATATTTTTAGGATGATGGAAGGTGGTGGTGATGGGGAGGTGGTGGTGGAGGTCTGGAAGAGAAAGGAAGGGATGAGAAAGAAGGGAGGGAGAGGGCAAATTTTTGTCTCCCCCAAAATTCCTCTAGAACACTGTTCTCCAATTCACAACTTTCACTTGGCACCCAATTACCATTCACTCCTCCAATTTTCTTTTCTCTACCAGTTTAGCCCTTAAAGTTTGACAAACCACCAAATTAAGGTACTAATCTCTTCTAAATCACCATAATCATTCCATTCCCGACTTAAGGGACAATACGATTATGCTCGTCATTAATGACTTTATCATAATAAAATTATGCTTGAGGGGAAGGATGTTACATGTTCCCTTTTTGATCGATAAAAGGTCGGCGATTGTGGTGGTGACGGTTTGGGAGATGAACGAAAAATTGCAACGGAATGGGGATTAGGCTAATTGCGAGGGTGGTGGGGAATAAAATACGAGCTAATTCGGAGGGTGGAGGAATTCATTGATGGAAGGAGTTAGGTGTCGGCGTGCTGAAGAGGAAGAGAACAAAAACAATTGAAGGTCGACTATCAGGTTAGGGTTGTGTTTTTCATTATGTTGGGTCGGGGAAATGAACTTGAACTGGTTCATGGGCAAAAACCGACCTGGCCGGTCTAATTTTGCTCCAGTTGACATGAACCTTGACTACATTGCATTTAACAATATTAAATGTCTCATTACCGTTCTCAGGAATTGATGAGCCATGATGAAATAGATAGAGGAAAGGAAAGGAACAATGAAATATGGGCAACATTTATGTTTAGACAATTTTGGGTCTTACACCCCTCGCCAGGACCATTCACAAACTCATGTTCTGATTCTGCCCACCGACTTGAATACAAAGCTTGTTCAGATGAAGCAGAGAGAGTCATCCCTCGCATGAAAATGAACAATATTTTATTCATTGCCTCGACTCAAACCTATGTATAGTCCCTTGACGTATATCAAGAATTGCATTATTCGTACAATTACATAATACTCCAAATTCGTACAATTACATAATCGTAGTTTGGCACACACTGTTGACCACGGCGAGATTTCATATTCTGAAAGCATTTTAGAACAAATTCCTTGTCCAAACTAACATACAAATCGTGTTCTATGTCATCTGCATCGTTTAATCACTCATCGTTCATCCTGTTTCAAAGATCGTTCTTGATATATTTCATGGATGGAAATGATCTCTCCACAATTGCTTTTCCAACAGGAAGAATAAGTGCCAACTTGATAAGCAAAGAGACAGATGGATACAATTTGTGATAATTGTTTCCACCATTTTTTTTCTAACTCATCAACCCCTTGTAAGTCTTTGAACCTTTCATTGAATGTTAGATCACAGATATATGAATTCAAAAGATGATGAAAAAGTTTCATAAGATTCAAAAGGAACTCGAAGGGTTAGAGAGTAGCCAGTTGAATCAGTTTCTCCTTATCAAAAACGGCAAATGAATTAAGTGAATTTAAGCAAGCCATAAATGACAATAACTGAAAATTGACCTCAATTATTAATTTTTTGTTACTACATATATACGACAGTAAATACCTCAACCTGAGAGTGATGTAAACGTGTGACTAGTTCACTTACGCGCTTAGACTTTCCATGGCAAACATATGTCATCGATGTTAGGAACTTCAATTGTTTCTTATCACAAAAGAATTACAACCAAGGCCCCATTCTCTTCCAAAGGTCTCAATTTCCGACACCAACATGTCGTATTGCTAGTTGGTCTTCAATTCTATTTTGTCAACTCTGTTAGGTGTCGATTGGCTGATTTTTTGGTTGACACACCCTTGAACACTCCCGTGTTACTGACCGTATTGTCTGTTAGGTTAATAAACTCGTTTGAAACATGCATAAATTCGTCAACACACTCTCCAACACGGACGTATTAGACCCCATTGTAGATCACACAAACGATAGTATCATCAATGTCATCCTTCTCTGATGACATGAATGAAAAACACATACTAGAAGCGAACACGCCAAACAAAATTTTTCGGAAAACTTCAAAACACAGTGGCAAATTTGATATTTCATATTTCTAAAGTACATCAGTATTTTTCCATCTAAAAAATGATAGAGGGACTTGTTTGAAAAAAATAAATTTAATAGAGAAACATATTGTACCAATAACTAATGTTGCAAATGAATCCACTTGCTCAAGAGAGATTCGACGTTCAGTTCACGCAAATCTCATTCGACACTCGAGATTGAATCGTTTATTAACGAGTTGAGCTCAATCAACATCAAAACTCATTCAACTCACCTCATTTGCGGCACTAGCCATACCCCTTTATAATTGCACTAAGTCACGTTTGGTGGGTGCAACTCCTAGCTGTCTTAAAGTTACAATTATGTATATGCCCCCTTTAGAGTAAATAGGATATATGCTCCTTAAACTTGCATATGGTTATACTTTCTCCGATTGCTGTTCTTCTCACAGACTCGCTGAGGCTACAGCAACCTTTTAAATCTGTCTAAGCTCATTCATCCTACTATCTTACTATAGACCTATGCACTGCAAGCCAACCAAAATTACTATATTGTATTCACTATGCCGAAAGAGAATATTATCAGTACAGAAACCTCCAAACATAAGGGAGGCATACAAAGATCCAAACATAGTTTCATAATCGTTCAAGACTGTTCAATCACCTGACCAGCCAAGTGAAAGAGAACAAACAACAGCATTGAGACGAGACATGATTTTCCCAGAAAGACCAGTCACCTCTCATATGTCTGTCTCGTTTGAATTGCAAGCTAAATGCACCAACAAAACATGATCTCAGACAAGAAAGGAACTACTACTGCATCATCAGCACTAGATACAAGCTAGAAAGTCCCCAAAGTTCCCAACTTTGTTGTATATATGCAGATGGACATGCTCGAATCTAACTGAACAATGAAGCACATTTATTCATCATAAAGCCAAATCAACACCGGAGAAGTTTATGTCAATTGCAGCAAACTAACACTTGGAAAATCGACATTTGACCATGGATGGATATGTCTCAGAAAGCTTCACAGAGCTAGCAAGTAACGGCTTAAGAATGTGAAAGGGGATGGATGATATGAATTAGAGGTTGCTAACAGAGAACATAAAACAAAAATGGATGTGCCAAACGGTTCTGCAATGCCAAAGGCTCTCCTCCTTCCTTATTCTGATCGATTGGCGTACCTTTCAACCTTAGCGTCACTCAGATTGATTCCTACCATGGCCTCGCCCAATCCACAGCTCACCTCTGCAAGAACATCAGGGTCCGTGTAATGGGTCACGGCCTGCACAATTGCCCGAGCCCTCCTGGCCGGATCCCCACTCTTGAACACCCCAGAGCCGACGAAAACGCCGTCACAGCCGAGCTGCATCATCAAGGCCGCATCAGCTGGAGTCGCCACTCCCCCGGCGGCAAATTGGACCACGGGGAGCCTCCCGAGCTGCTTGGTCTGCATCACCAGATCGTACGGGGCGGCAATCTTCTTGGCGAAAGTGAAGACCTCATCGTCATCCATGTTCCTCAAAACCCTAATGTCTCCCATCACCGACCTCACGTGCCTGACAGCCTCGATTATGTTGCCCGTCCCGGCCTCGCCTTTGGTCCTGATCATCGCCGCGCCCTCCCGGATCCGGCGCAGGGCTTCGCCGAGGTTCCTGCAACCACAGACAAAAGGGATCCGGAAATTGTGCTTGTTGATGTGATTCTCGTCATCGGCCAGGGTCAGGACCTCGCTTTCGTCCACGTAGTCGATTCCGATGGCTTCCAGGATCTGAGCCTCCACGAAGTGCCCGATGCGGGCTTTGGCCATGACGGGGATGGTGACGGCCTGCTTGATTTCCTTGATCAATTGGGGGTCGCTCATCCGGGCGACGCCTCCTTGAGAGCGGATGTCGGCGGGGACTCGCTCCAGAGCCATGACGGCACAGGCGCCGGCTTCCTCGGCAATTCTGGCCTGCTCGGCGTTAACGACGTCCATGATTACGCCGCCGCGGAGCATTTGGGCGAGGCCGACCTTGACAGAAAAGGTGGATTTCTTGGTGCTCTCGCAAAGCGCGCCGTTACCGTAGACGGTCACTACGCCGCTGTCCGCCATTGTTGTGAATTTTAGAGATTGGGGGAGAAGGGAGGAGGAGGGTTGTGGATAAGCCGAAACAGGGAGTGAGTGGAGAGAAAGCTGGAGGATTGAGAGCTCCTTTACTTTGTTCAGATTGTTGGTAGGGGACGTTTTGCTAGTTCCAATACAAAATTATCGGGGGTTTTTTTTTTCTAATATAAAAAATGAGAATTTGGTTATTTAGTTATTATTATTATTATTTTTTTTTTTTATAGAAAGTTCCTGGAATTTTATTAATGGCTACAGCCTCATTTGTTAACAAATCCAACCGAAAATTGATAGTCTTTTAGCCCATTTTTCATGGGTTTCCCAATCACATCTGACATGGGCCATTGCATGTGCTGCTTGGTTCTCTTCCCGTCGACCGAACCGCCATTCAACCGAACCGAGCTGAACTGCCTGATCTTGAATCTTCCTCACACGCACACCTGTCTCCAGTCTCGAAGACTCCTGTCTTTGTAGCTTGAGAATGGCATTTTGACAATCCGATCCCACTAGCACATCGACGATACCTTCTTCCCTCGCCATTTCCAGGCCGAATTCGATGGCTCGAAGCTCTGCCAGCTCCGGCGTCCAGGAGTTGCGCTCCCTGCGGACTGCCGCCATGACGAAATTCTCGTTCCAATCACGAGCTACCACCCCTAAACTCGTCCCTCCTTCATTCAGCATCGCCGCGTCCACATTGAACTTTACCCAGCCCGCTGGTGGGCGCTTCCAGGTACGTGGTTCTTCCACCTTCTCAATAGTAGCTTGACGATGGTGATCTGTGAACTCCTCCAAATAATTAAGCGCCTTTTGAACAATCTCCCATTCTTCCGCCTTGTTGTTGTTGAACATTTGATTATTTCTTTCATTCCACATCGTCCAAATAAGCATTCCCACTTGAGCGAGAGTTTCATCATCGATCTTCTCCATTATTTAACGTAGCCAACTGCGCATTGACAGTTCAGGCTCTAATTCGAATAGGGGTCGAAACATAGAGGATCGCCAAACCCTTATTGCCCATTGACACTCCCTGAAGATATGGTTATGTGTTTCCTCTTGGTGGCAAAAGGGGCATTCTGTTGCAGCATCCTTCTTACGTCCCTCGATGTTTTTCCTAGTAGGGAGTATGTTGTGAGCAGTTTTCCATAGAAAAATTCTGACCTTAGGGGGAATCACAAGACTCCACAGCCTCTTCCAGTTCATAGGGTCGTCGTGTTCAATCTCACCATCCTCTTCTGCTAGATTCCCATCTTGAGAGACGTCCTCGTGTAAGATGGCTAGGTCCCCTGTGGCGAGCTTGAAAGCTGATTTGACTGAGTAGACACCATTTTTCTCTCTACTCCAAACATATTCATCAGCTGCAGACAGTCTGGGAATAGGGATCCCTGTGATCCTCCTTCTATCTTCTGGGTATAGGTAAAGTTGGAGCAGATTACTTCTCCGGGTTCTATTCTCATGATCAATTAACTCAGAGACTTTAACTATCTCATCTGATTCCAGGGGAGGTGTTAAAAGCCTATAACCTGAATCCTCTCCTCCTGCTATCCACTTATCCCCCCATATGTTCACTTGAGAACCATCCCCTATTCTCCATCTTAGGCCACTCCTCACCAATTGTTGTGCTGACATAATGCTCCTCCAAGTGTAACTCGGGTTGTGCCCCACTCTAGCTTGTAGGATGTTTGAGTTAGGGAAGCCCCTTTGACATCTCTTCATCTGCAAAGAATTCTCGATGTGAAAACACAGAGACAAAGGGCATGGCGACCTGGTGGACTTGGGAGAAGCCGTAGGTATTATTGCGGGGCAATCCATTGGAGAGCCGGGTACTCAACTAACATTAAGAACGTTTCATACCGGCGGAGTATTCACAGTATTTTGCCTTGAGCATTCTAGCAACCAGGGATTCTTGATTGGTAAAGAGATTACATACATGTTTTCCCAGTAGAGCTAGATTAAATGCTTTCAGGTCTCTAAAACCCATCCCGCCTTCCTCCTTTGGTTTACACACTTGTTTCCAAGCTTTCCAAGGAATCCTCCTCTCTTCCTTCTACTGTCCCCACCAAAAGCTAGAAATAGCTTTTCTTATCTCATCAAGAACACCAATAGGCACCTG
Source organism: Linum tenue (assembly GCA_946122785.1). NCBI lineage: Eukaryota > Viridiplantae > Streptophyta > Magnoliopsida > Malpighiales > Linaceae > Linum > Linum tenue. The sequence goes on from CAMGYJ010000008.1 coordinate 39,797,803, forward strand.
AAACACTGACATAGTGTAGGTAGCTTGAGATTGAGCTACTGCTTTTATCAAAACCTCTCTGGCTGCTGCTGACATCGTTTTCCCTTTCCAATGCTTAATTTTCTTTCTTATTCTGTCTATTACGACATCAAACACAACTCGTTTTTCTCTGCCTATTACAGTAGGCAATCCCAGGTATTTGCTATGGTTCTCCACCTGCTTCATTCCCAAACAGTTGGCCAACAATAGACGTTTCTCGGTCTTCACACTAGGGCTAAAGCTTATCTCAGATTTCTGGATGTTCACTACTTGGCCAGAATCTTCCTCATAGTGTTTTAGAATCTCTTTCAATTGCTGGCACTCCTGAGTGGTAGCCCTTAGGAAGAAGATGTCATCTGCAAAAAGCAAGTGTGAAATGGAGGGTCCTCTCACAGATGCTTTCAAGCCATGTAGCCTCCCTTCATTTACTGCCTTACTAGTGAGAGCAAAAAGACCTTCAACGCACATCAAGAATAGATAAGGAGAGATAGGATCTCCCTGTCTCAAACCTCTTTCCGGGGTGAAAGACTCAGACTGGTGGCCATTGACTAAAACCGAATAAGAAATAGTGGTGATGCAGTTCATAATCAGTTTAACCCAACGCTCCTCAAAACCTAACTTCATCATCATTTCCTGAAGAAAAGACCACTCCACCCTATCATAAGCTTTAGAGATGTCCAGTTTTGCTGCCATCAGCCCCGTTTTTGCTTTCTTTTTCTGTTTCATGGCATGAAAGCATTCAAAAGCAATTAGAACATTATCCGTTATAAACCTACCAGGCACAAAATCACTTTGTGCCTCTCCAATAACTTTGTCCAGCACTCATTTTAGTCTGTTGGTTAGGACTTTGGACATAATCTTGTACAAAACCTTGCATAGACTAATTGACCTGAATTCAAAACGAGGTGTAGGTTTTTTTCTTTTTTGGTATCAAAGCTATTAGAGTGTGGTTCAACTCAGGGGGGGAATTCACCACTTGCTAAATAGCTTCTAAGTTCCCCTTTCACTGTTGGCCCCACGACTGTCCAATTCTTTTGGAAAAATCTTGTTGGCATACCATCAGACCCGGGAGCCTTATTTGGCCCCATGTGTTTAAGAGCATACCAAATTTCTTCGTCCGTAAAAGGCAAAAGAAGCTCCTGGTTCATTTCTGAGGTGACTTTTGCTGTTACTGCCTCCATGATTGTGATGTTGCCTGGTCTTGTTCCTGCCTTAAATGAGGTCTTCTGATAAGTGACTAGGCAGTGGGTCACCCCCTGTTGACCTGTGAAAACTTTCCCTATTTCATCCTGAAGTTTTCTGATTGTATTCCTTCTTCGTCTTTTAGATGCTTTTCGATGGAAATAGCTTGTGTTTTGGTCTCCTTCTTTGAATCAATCCTCCCTAGACCCCTGTTTCCATTTAATTTCCTCTTGTAGAATAATCTCATTAAGTTCCTTCTCTATTACTTTCCTTTGCAGTAACACTGCTTTTAATCTTTTCCTCTTTTCCAAAATCCCCAGAGCTTTCTCAGCTTGCTTTCTTCTCTTTTCCAGGGATCCAAAAGCTTCAGAGCTCCAGGTTTGGAGTTTATCCCTGCAGCTCTGCACTCTATCCATGATGCCAACAGGGCCCTGTGCCATCCATCCCTCCTCAATTACTGTTCGACAGTCTTTGTGCCTTTCCCAATAAGGCCCATACCTGAAGCTCCATCCCCGGGTAATTTCCTCGTATTCTAGGTCCAACTTTACTTGTATTGGGATGTGGTCTGAGCCACATCGATCTAAATGATACACCCTCATATTAGGGAAGCAGTCCATCCACTCCTTTGTTCCCACCATCCTATCTAACCTCTCTTCAGTGTAATCCCCATCACTTTTTATTGTTATCCCAAGTGAAGGTTCGACCATAGTACCCACAGTCCTCCAGGCCACAGTAGTCTAGGGCCTGTCTGAACATGTTCATTTCTCTAACCTCAGGATCGTGGTTGCCATTCTTCTCTAGGTAATCAGTTATCAGGTTGAAATCTCCCACCACCAACCAAGGCATTTGAACTCTATGGTAGAGCTCTTTCAGCAGCTCACAGGTCTTATGCTTGTTTTTTGTTTATGGCCATCCATAAATGCCAGTCAAGCGCCATTCTCTCAGAGAGTTATTCCACTTGACCTTTGCATCTATGTAATTTCTTATACAATTCTTCACCTCCACTAAAACTTCTTCTTTCCACATGAGGAGTAGTCCTCCAGCTTTATTCTCTCATGCTGCTACTCCTTGCCCATCATAGTAGCCAAACTCTTTTATCTTTTTTTCCATTCTTTTTCATACTATCGTGTCTCCATCAAGAAGACCACTTCGGAATTGGTTTGACGTAACAATGTCTTCACCTTCTCAACTGTCGGGGTTCCCGAGCCCTCGACAGTTGTAACTTAGGATGCTCATTGGGCTGGGCGGCCCTGAGTACTATCAGGGTCCGCCACATCGCCAACCATCTGCTCATTGTGTTTGAGGTTCTCTGTGTCTGCTGGTTTGGGGAAAACTAAAGTCTTCGCCTTCTTCTGACTTTTGCTCCCATTTTCCCCCTGAATGATGTTCTCCTCCGTAGATTTTAGTCCTCTCTTTTGCGAGGTAAGCTGTGGAGGTTTGTTTCCCTTGTCCTCCCTTGTTCCTGTCTTCTCCACACCCTCCCTCCTGGCTTCCTTTGTGTTTGTACTGTAATATTACAAGCTTTAAGTTGTTTCACTGCTCTCGCTCTACCAGCTACATTGCTGCGTTCCTTAATGGTAGCATTGTCCACTGGTATATCTTCCTTTGCTTTCCCTGCACCATTAGATGCTTCAATATGTGTTGGTGGTATCTGAGTAGTGCCCTCTTGTCCTGTCTCCATTGAAACATGCTCTTGTTTAGTCTTCTATGCTTTAGAAACCACCTCCGCCTATTTTTCTTCTGGTTTTGAATGTGTTTCCTTCTCCGAATTTGATCCTGAACTCTCCATATCAAATTTTTGTCAGAGTTGTCTCCATATATCTGCTTCCTCTTTTCGTGCCCTATGTGATAGCCAGTTCCTTGGAGCTGGGGACGCTATTCTCATATCAAAGCCATAAGGATCAACCTCTAACTGTGAGGGTTTTGGACACTTCACTTTTATATGGCCTATCCTACCACACGAGTGGCAGAATAAAGGCAACTTCTCATACTGTATTTTGAATTCCATCAGCTCCCCACCAACATTCAGCTTGATTTTCTTCTTTAACGGGTTGTTGATGGAGATGCTGATCCTAATCCGTAGGAAGTCATCCCACATCTTATCTGCACCATCATTAAAGTAAACGAAGTCACCAATCCTGTTAGCCACTTTCTCAACCATTGACTGTGTTCTCAACTCTGCTGGGAAGTCTTTGATTTGAACCCAAACCTCCATTTTATGTAGGTCTTCAGGTGCTGGCTTCTTGATCCACCAGCTAGCCATGAACAACATATCGTTGTTTTCTTAGTGCCATGGACCACCATAGCACACCTTATTGCGATCATCCATCTCAAGGAACTGAAAAGCAAAAAGGTTATTACCTAACTCTGTGATCTGATAACTCTTTTTAAGCCCCAAGCTTTTGTTAGGGCTATCTTCATGGACTGAATATTTGGTTCCTTATAAGACAGGAGCCTCCCAACCAGACCCATATGGCGAACCGCTTCCATTCGTACCACATTCACTTCAGCATCCTCAACCTCAAGGGGACCTTCTTCTTCCTCCTCTAGGGAGATCCGGTTGAGTTGTTCTTCAATCCCCCCGTCGGGGCGTTCTCCTTTCTTTCGGACTCTGAGCTTCTTCATTTGCCTTATTGTTTGTGGACGCCATTGTGCTTTCGTCAAGAACACTAGGAATCAACCTTCTCACGTTGCAACAAAAAACTTGTAGAACACTCTTTCTATAGCAGCTTGAATCAAAAGGGGATGTCTATGAAAATTGTATCACCAGAGCAGCGTCAGCTGTGGAGAGTTCTGAGAGAGCTTATAATTGAGATCGGAAAACAGTAGTTTGTCGTGCGATAAGAGGAATCCAATCACCGTGTTTCAGCCGGAAAACCCTAGGGTTTCCGCCGCCAGAGAGCCAGCCCTCACTAAATGAGAGAATTAATTATGAATAAAATCCAAATTTAGTTATTATTTTGTTTCACATTTACCACTGAAATATTTTAATTAATTAATCATCACTATTTTTTTTTGTGCAATTATCACTAACTTTACATATATGTTCCATTATTAATCACTTTCCTTTTAATTATGATAAAAATTCTAATAGTGATAGAATGGTTCAAAAAGGCATGGTTAACCTTATGCTTAGACACGCCTAGATGCAAGGTAATGGCAAAACGCCTCGTATAGGGGTTTCGCGCCTAATTAGATAATGGAACACGTCAATGGAGTAAGGTGACGTATAAATCTCTCCTTAACATTACTAGATGGAGTTAGGAAGTCAATAATAAAAGAGAAAATTAAATCAACTACGAAACCAATTTTCTATATCAATATTTTCAATAGCTCAAGAACTTTGTGAGCTATTGAGCTATGATTCTATGAACTTTGTGAGCTATTGAGCTATGATTCTATGAATTCGTGAGTTGTGTTCTTGTCATTAAGTGTTGAGTAATTTATTTATTATTTTAACTTAAGTAAGGAATTGTTTTAGATTACTATTTTATTCATCATGCAGAGTGCGAATAACTATTTTTCTTCCAACGCCTAGGCTAGCTAGGCGCTAGGCAAAGGCTCAACTCCCACCTTACGCATAGCGCCTTTTTGAACCTTTAGTGATAGTAACATTTTTAAGTCAATTCGTGTAAATCAGAAAATAATATTCTTTTTTAATTTTTACCAATTGTTTTCCTCACTTCCCGTTCTCTCTGATTATTGACAATTCAGGCATGGCGGTCTCGCCGCTGGGGGCAAAACCGGCAGGTGAGGCGAATTCATGGACTCAATTATTTGTTGTTGCCCTGGAGAATCGACTTTGCTAGAGACCACCAGAACGTATCAAAGATGGATGCACAATTCTTAAGGAAGTTAAGGAGAAGGGGGCGATTCGTTGGAAGAATAACCTTATCGGACAATTTCTCAGTGAGATCCTTCGCCTCCCTAAGTTGGAGAGTTGGGCTAATCTCTTTTGGGGAAGAGAAGGTTTGATTCGAGCCTTTGTATTAGGATCGTGTCTTTTGGTGCTTCGGTTTTTGTCTCTGGGTACGAGTGATTGAGTTTTTAAGTCGGGTCCCTGGCATTTTCAGGGGGACTCTATCTTCTTTCGAAAGTGGAGTCCGGGGATTCGATCGATTGAGCCTAAGGTGGAGACTCTCCCCATCTGGGTTCGTTTTCTGGTATTCCTTTGGAATACAATTCTCTAGAGGGTTTGGAGTGGGTGGTTAGCACCATTGGAGTGTCGTTTCTTATGGATCGGTCAACTATGGTTGGGGCTCAGTTTGGTATTACAAGGGCTTGTCTGAAGATGAGTGATGATTCCAATTTTCCTAGCTTGGTCCGACAGTACCCTGACGAGGAAGTGGATTTTGAGGTTAGCATGTAGTATAGTCATTTACCTCTTGTTTTTTAAAGTGCGAGATGTTTAGTCAAAATTGCAATAGTAATCGATACGATGGCAAGGTTTGAGTTCCGAAGGCCAAACCTAGCAAGCAACAGATGGAGGATCTGTCTCCGCATTTGGGAAATGGGGTTGAGGAGGATAGGGAAGTGGTTAATTTTGAAATAGATAAAGGGAAGACAATTGATACTGATGTGGATATTGTTGGCTCGTCTTTTCTTTGTGATGAGCTTGGTGTCAAATATAATCAAGAACAGAAGAACAAGACGAGATTTACGTGGTTTCCCCAACGTTTGAGTGTTGGGACTAGTCCACGGCACCAGGCAGAGATAATCTTATTCACCCGAATTGTACAAGATCGGCTGCCCTAATACACATATATATGTACAGACCATGCTAGGTTAAACGGCAATCAACACACTAACTCCTTAATACCACGGCTAATTACAATTTGATACTTGATCTTCTAACACCCTCCCTCAAATTGATGATGCTGACGCAACATCAATTTGTGAGCCAGAAACCAATGTCGAGATGAAGAGACCGCTTTTGTCAGAAGATCTGCCGTCTGATCCTCCGAAGTAATGTATGATAATGCCACCGAACCGTCAGCCACCAGCTGCCTGATATAATGAACATGGACCTCAATGTGCTTTGTCCGGTCATGAAGGACAGGATTGGTAGCAATCTTGATTGCACTGGTGTTGTCGGCATACAACCGTGCAGGAAGCGGACACTGAACACCAATCTCAGTCAACAGACGATGCAACCAAACTATCTCAGAGGTTACTTCACTCATAGACCTGTACTCAGCCTCCGTGGAAGACTTCGAAACCCGTTCTTGTTTCTTGCAGCGCCAAGAAACAAGAGAGCCACCGACTTTAATACACCACCCAGAAGTCGATCGCCGGGTATCCAAACACCCAGCATAGTCAGCATCAGCATATGCTTCAATAACCGGGGCCCCACTAGCTGGAAAAATGAGCCCAATATCCTGCGTCCCACGCAAATAACGCAAAATACGCTGCACAGCTAAAAGATGAGGAGTACGAGGCGCAGCCATGAATTGACTGACAACCTGGACAGCATATGAAATATCCGGACGCGTATGAGTCAAATAAATAAGACTCCCCACTAGACTGCGATAACGAGATCCGCCATCGGGAAGAAGATCGCCATCAGCCTGTCGTAGTTTAAGATTTTGCTCCATAGGAGTAGCTACTGCAGCACACTCATCCATCTGTGCAGTCTCCAAAAGATCAAGAATGTATTTCTTCTGACCAACAAAGATACCTGCAGACGACTGATACACCTCAAGACCAAGAAAATAGGACATATCCCCAAGTTCCTTGAGATGAAAAGCTGTGCGAAGGATACCTGTGAGCTCCTGAATGCCGAGAGTATCATCACCATTCACTATCATGTCGTCAACGTATATAAGGAGAACAGTAAGACCACGAGGAGAAGATCGCAGGAATAGAGACGGATCATTATCACTTTGGGTGAAACCAGCCTTGAGAACAGTATCATGGAATTTCTCAAACCAGGCACGGGGAGCCTGTTTGAGACCATAAAGAGACCGACGAAGACGACACACCATGGACGGATCACCATCATTATAACCTTTCGGTCGTTCCATGTATATAGTCTCCTTAATATCACCATGGAGGAACGCGTTCTTCACGTCCAACTGAAGGAGACGCCAACCCTTCATAGCCGCAACCGCTAAGACACACCGAACCGTCTGCATTTTGGCAACGGGAGCAAAAGTCTCCTCATAGTCGATCCCAAACTCTTGTTTGAACCCTTGGGCCACCAGACGGGCTCGATGGCGCTCGATCGTAACATCGGGAAACATTTTAATGGCATACACCCATTTATTACCAATAACCGGGTGAGAGATTGGTCGAGGCACAAGATCCCAGGTATGTGCTGCCAACAAAGCATGAATCTCGGTCTTCATGGCAGCGTCCCATACATCCACCCCACATGCTTGCTTGTACGTAGCTGGAACCGGCATATGAGTAGTGGCAAAAGCTATAAAATCATTATGGGATGGTGGTGGAACTCCCTTAGTGGCCCTTGTTGATCTTCGCAGTGGAGGCGGAGCCACCTCTTCCTCAAAATTAAGATGACTAGCGACTGAGTCATCAGCTAAAGAGTTCAAGTGAGAGGACATAGAGGAAGAGGAGTTGGACGAACTGCTGGCAGGAGAAGAGTTCGGCGGCGAGGCGAGTGAGCTGCCGCCTGGCGTTGCAGCAGAAGAAGACATGGGCGAGCTGCTGCCTGGCGTTGCAGCCGAAGAAGACGACGAGGAGGAAGTGTCCTCCGCGGAGCTGCCGGAGGAAGCAGAGGAGAGAGGCAATGGCGATGGACCATCCCCTGGGCTGGGAAATGTCATGGTTAAGAAGTCCAGAGACGAATTAACCGAAGAAGAGCTGGCAGCCGCAGGAGAAGCATAGTAGAATTGATCTTCTAAGAAAACGACATGACAAGAGATGCGGATCCTCTGACCAGCAACATCGTAACACACGTAGCCCTTGTGTTTATCACTGTAACCAAGGAATACACACCGGGCTGCTTTGGGAGTGAGTTTCGTCCTTTCTCGGCGAGCCAGTAAAACATAACATACACAACCAAATACTCGTAGGTGCGTACAGTCCGGAAGCTTCAAGTATAACGCGTGATATGGACTTCTTTGGTCAAGCACCGGAGTAATTTGGCGGTTGATTAAGTACACAATGGTGTGTACAGCTTCAGCCCAGAACTTAGGTGGCACTCAGGACTCGAACAGAATCGCTCGGGTAAGCTCAAGGGCATGACGATGCTTACGCTCCACCAACCCATTTTGCTGCGAGACACCGGGGCACGAGTGTTGCTGTAAAATACCTCGATCCCGAAATAACTCAAGTAAAGAATTTGACGAAAACTCGCCTCCAGGATCCGAACGCACGACTTTTACCATCTTTCCAAACTGCGTCTGAACCATCTGCAGAAATTCCCGGGCAATAACAAGCAAGTCCGATTTTTGCCGAAGAAAGTATACCCAAGTAAATCGGGTAGCATGATCAATAAATAAGGCAAAGTAACGAAACCCCAAACGAGACGTAACCGGAGAAGGGCCCCAGAGATCTGTTTGAACTAAGTCAAATGGATCAGTATACACAGTAGAACTCAACCCAAAAGACCGTTGAGAAATCTTTGCCTCAATACAATGAACACAAGGATGATGAGTATCTGAACCAGTATAATGCCCGTGCAACAATTTATTCTTAAACATATCCGCAAGTGGACTAGAATGCGGGTGGCCTAACCGACTATGCCACAAATGCCAATCCGAAAGTTTCACAGAATATCCAGAATTTGCAGAAACAGAAATCAAATTCAACTCCTTGTGCAAAGGCGCCCTCCCTGCATCCGTAGGCTTTCGATCACCAGGCACAGCAGCAAGACCCTTCTTCGATTACTGATCCAGAGAGAACACACGTCAACGCTTACTCCCGCGGCCTATCTCCTCCCCCGTCCTCATGTCCTGCACAGTACACCCATGAGGATCAAAAACAATACGGCAACCATCTTCAACCAACTGACCAACAGAGACCAAATTGGGAACAAGCTTCGGGACATAGAGGGTATCTGGTAGCCGTAAACCAGGACTGACGACTGTACCCACCCCCTGAACAGGCAAGGTGGACCCATCGGCCACTTGGAGATTAACAGGAGGAGCGGACCGTAAACCCGTAAAGGACCGATACGAACTTGTCATGTGATTGAATGCAGCTGAATCAAGATGCCAAGAGAGACGGGAAGAAGGAACCATACCAGTGGAAAAAGCAGAGGTGAGAGCCGAAGGAAGAACATCCTTCAAGGCCTCATGCACGTACTGACGTATGGCTTCCGGAGTAAGACCAGGAGCAGCCGGAGAGGAAGGAACAGTCGACTCCACCATAGTCGCATACGCTGGACCTCGGGGCGCAGACAAGGAGGAAGAGCCCCCACCACCTGGGCCAGAACGACGAGACCCATTGCGACGAGCCAAAATGGGACAATCAGCTATCTTGTGCCCATCCGATTTGCAGTAAGCACACCCATTACGTTTCTTGCAATGAACGAGTATATGGCCCGGTTCCTTACAATAATGGCATATAACTTCACCGGAAGGAGTACGATGAAACCGGAGCTTACCAGGTTGAGCAGAAAAGACCGAACCAATGTCAGAGGAGTGGACATCCAGTTTGGCTTGACTTCTCAGTCTTGTCTCTTCACGCAGCAGCTCAGGCAAGACTTCTTCAATAGTGTTTACATTCCGATGTAGCAAGGATGCGCGGACCGACTCAAAACTCGGATTGAGCTTCATGAGAAACGTCATAAGACGTGAACTAGCACGGTCCCTCAGCACCTCAGTAGAGGCCTCGGCAGAAAGAAGGGTTTGAGTTATGAGATCATGCTCAGTCCATAATTGGAGGGCAGCTTGATAATAGGCTTTGATATCAAGATCACCCTGCTGCAAGCGAGCAAGATCAAGTTCAATATCAAACTTCCGAGAGGCGCTCACGTGAGTATGGAGATTGACCAAATGCTGCCACATAGCATGGGCAGTGGAAAAACCCCTCAATCCTAGACCGATGGCGGGCTCAACTGACGATAGTAGGATGCTGGCAACCTGAGCATTGCTCATAGCCCATGCCTCAAGTTGTTTCGGATCAGCATCAGCGGATGGAGCCTTGAGCGAACCATCCAAAACACGGAGCAACCCCTTCCCTTGAATAAATAAGCGAAATTGGAACTCCCAAAGGGGGAAGTTCTTTCCGTTGAGCTTGACAGAGACCGCTTCCATCTTGTGGGAATCCATGACACAAAAGAGGCAAAAGAAAACGGAACCAGAATAGCGATCAGCTGCGGAAACAAACCGAACCTGGAACACAGCAGAAAAAGGTGCGAAAGCACCAATAGCAGCACGCAAAAACGAACCCAGAAGAAGCTGCAAAAGCCAGCAGCGCACGAGACCCATAGAAACAGAAGCTGCGAAATCCCAGCTGCTCACAAGTCCCAGAGAAATCGACTAGAAGAATGGGATAGGCTCTGATACCATGTCAAATATAATCAAGAACAGAAGAACAAGACGAGATTTACGTGGTTTCCCCAACGTTTGAGTGTTGGGACTAGTCCACGGCACCAGGCAGAGATAATCTTATTCACCCGAATTGTACAAGATCGGCTGCCCTAATACACATATATATGTATAGACCATGCTAGGTTAAACGGCAATCAACACACTAACTCCTTAATACCACGGCTAATTACAATTTGATACTTGATCTTCTAACACTTGGAGGTAGTGAGAATGTGTTTCAAGTGCTTTGGGATATAGAACAGGAGCTGAATTTGTCAGATCCTCTACCTCTCATCATGGGTCCTGCAATGAGCTTTGTAGAGGTAGTACGTGGGTAACCTTGGGGGTCAGGGAGCTCACGTTCTCCTTTGCAATTGCCTTATGCTGGAGAGTCAACAGTCCTAACTCCTAAAGAGTGAGAGCTTTCCTCATCCGGCACCTCTAGCAGGTCATGAGGAGACAGTTTTGGAGGTAACAACGAAGCTTCCTTCTCTGATTAAGAAGAAAGAAGGTAAAGGAGGGGTGGCAGTCATGGAAGAATCATGAGATGAATATTTTAACTTGGAATCTACAAGGGTTTTATGATGACAATAAGTTTACAACTTTACTTAGAATTATTAGACAGAATAATATCCATATAGTAGCTATATTTGAACCTGGGGTTAGAGCAAGCAAGGCTGGTAAGATATTGATGAAGCATTTCCTTGACTAGGAGTCAAAAGTTAGTAATGATGATAAGGGTCTTCGCAAAATTTGGCTTATGTGGAGAAAGAGGTGAATATTTTAGTGAAACTATGGACTGATCAATTTTATCCAAGTGTAGGTGAATGGAGATACGTCTTTCGGTGCAACTTTTGTGTATGCTTCAAACTGTGAGTATGACAGAGTGAGATTGTATAATGATATTAAGAGATGTAAAGTGACCTCGCTTCCTTGGCTTATCCTAGGTGATTTTAATGCTATCAAAAACCCATCTCAGGCATCGAATGATCCTGGTTACACAAGTAGTATGTCAGATTTCAATAGTTGGATACTGGATTTGGAGTTGGAATAACATAAGTATGTCGGCCCCTGGTTTACTTGAATGAACAAGAAAAAGCGAAATCCTATTGCTCGAAGATTGGATAGAAGTTTTTGTTAATCTCACTTGGTCGAATAAACTCCCCGATAGTAGAATGAAGTTGATTTACCCTAATGTCTCGGATCACTGTCCTATTGATAATGCAATATTCTAACATGTTTTCCACATCATTTCTTGACCGTTTGAGCTTTGTTTCTCGCTCTCGTGGCTTTTTTATGTTTATGCGTTTTAGTTTATGATGTTTCAGGACTTAGTACGTGAATGGGCGCGAAGGAGCGAAGTTTCAGGACATTTTGGAGCAAGTGGGAAGTTCGATCCTAGGAGTTACGGCCAGACCTTGCAAGTTACCGTCTGGCCCGTAACTCACCTAGAGTAACCGTAAGTTGCAAGTGGAAGAACGAAGAAGTTCCATCATTGTCCATCACTTCTTGGGACGATCTGGCCAACAAGTTCGTACACAGGTACTATCCGGCCTCTAAGACCTCAAAGATTCAGCAGGAGATCACTCATTTCCGCCGAGAAGATGATGAGTCGCTGCGAGATGCTTGGGAGCGGTACTCGGGTCTGTTCTGGAAGTGTCCCCATCACAGCTTTCGTGATTCATTCACTATGGGGAATTTCTATAGTGCTTTGTCTTCGGAGAGTCAGAGATTGATTGAATCTTTATGTCCGAGTGGAGACATTCTCACTAAGACTCCACCCGAGCTGAATAAGATGATCAGTACTTTGGCCGCCAGAGATCATTCTTGGGGGCAGATCACCAGAGGTAAGAACTCTCATGATAGAGGTGTGCATGCCATGGAGGCCAGGTCAAGGCTTGAGCGAGAGGTGGCAGAGCTGGTTCAGACATTGAAGCAACCTAACAGTCTCATTCCAAGCAGAGGCATGGCCGCACCTCCTGTAGCACCGTGCCAGTGGTGTGAGTGTTCGAACCACTTGGTGGAGGATTGTCAGACTATGCGGGATTCCTCTACACCCCAGGAGTAGTTGGACTTTATCGCCAATGGTCGGCGCCTTGACCCCTACAGTGGTACCTATAATGAGGGGTGTTGCCAGAATCCCAATTTCACCTGGGGGGAGGGCAACAACAACAGCATCACCAAGCCTCCTAGTTTCACAAAACTAGCTGATTGTTTTCAACAGAGGCAGCAGTACAAGACCCGACAGGGTCCATTTCTGCAACTGCAGCCATTTCAGCCCAGACAGAGGCATCCTTCCAGCAGCAGCAGAGGCAATTCGCCTAGTCGGCAGCAGCCCCAGCACAGGGTGACCAGATGTCGGAGCTGAAAAATATGGTGACGGCTATCGTGAGCACTTGTATAGAGAAGTTTGCTAGGATGGACCAGTTCATGGAATTCTCTATGGGGAAATGCAATGCACTGGAGGCAGGCCAGAGAAACCAGAGTGCTATTTTGCAGGACCTCCAGAACCAAATTGGAGGAATTTCTCGTAACAATAACACCAGGGCACCGGGAACTCTACCTGCCAACACCATCCCAAATCCTCACGAGCCTCACCAGCAGTTAGAGACAATCACTACTGGAAGTGGCAAGAAAACGTCTGCTATACCTGCTCTGGCCAGACAGGAGGAACCAACACCTGCTCCAGCACTTCCAACTGAAGATGAAGAGGTGGGGATAGGGAAGGAAGCACCTGCTCCCAAGCCACAGCTAGTGGTTAAGGAGCATGTTCCCCAGCTTCCCTTCCCCACTCGTATGCACAAGGACAAGTTGGAGACTGAGTTTGCCAAATTCATGGCAATGTTGAAGCATGTCAACATCAGCATGTCGTTCATGGAGGCACTGTCGAAGATGCCCAAGTACGTAAAATTTATGAAGGATCTCCTCACTAACAAAAAGAAACTTGGGGATCTCTCGACAGTAATGCTGAGTGAGGAGTGTTCTGCAATCCTGCAGAACAAGCTGCCAAAGAAGCGCAAAGACCTAGGGAGTTTTACTATCCCTCTTGCTATTGGCAGCATGCATGTAGAAAAGTCCTGGCAGACCTAGGCGCTAGCATCAATGTCATGCCTTATAAACTGTTTAAGAAGCTAGGTCTAGGTGAACCTAGAACCACTAGGATGAGTATTCAGTTAGTTGATCGGTCGATTGTGCATCCTATGGGTATCATAGAGGACTTGCTTGTTAATGTGGGTGCATTCACATATCCTAATGATTTTGTTATCTTGGATATAAATGAGGATGTGAATGTGCCTTTGATTTTGGGTAGACCATTTCTTGACACCGCCAAGGCGTTGATTGATGTGCATAGTGGCAAGTTAATTTTGTGGGCTCAGGGCTCGGGATGAACAAGCTACATTTTCTGTGTCTGATAATGCGAAACATTCCCATATGCATGATGACTTGGATTACTGTGACATGCTTGCTGATTTTGAAACCGCACTTGCCATCACGAGTGCGGGTACTGACGATGCCCTTGAGCGTAGCATCACACCACCGTCTTCAAGCTACTATGCTTGACTTGGAAGCCAAAATTACTCGACAAAGCAACTCTAGCAAGTAATTTCACTTGATTGTTTGGATGGTGAAGTATAGAAAGGTTTGTGATGCCATATATGTGTTTATGTACTAACATGTGAGTGGCGTGGTGGACTGCTGCATTTGGGTGGAGAAGCTACAGAGGGCCTGCTGCTTGTTTTTTATGCTTGTTTTGGGTGGAGAAGCATTATGTGTTGATGCTTGTTTTTGGGGTAGAAGGGTTAGGCTGTTAAACTGAACTATTAGCATATAATGGTTCTTCTGTGAACAGATATTGCTAGATATTAGCTCTTCTATAAGTTTAGGATAATGGATTCACTCATGAGCAGCATATATTGAATATTTTGTAGTAGCAGATTTGGGCTCTTTTGTGGAATGAATAAAAATGGACTTTGTTTTGTCAAACAGCTATTGATGTACCTCAGATGACAGAACTATATTTTTTCACATGATTTTTTCCCAATAACCTAATTTAAAATGACAAAATGTGGGCAAACGATTCGTCAAAACAGGTTAGAGCAAATTGTGACAAATATGCTTTGTCATAATACTAGTTAAAACTGTGACAAAAAATAACTTTGTGACAAAAAATGAGACCATCTATATCATCATAACCTACACATTTGTCACAAACGGTGCCCATAAATCACGTATAGTGTGAAGAAATAGAAGTGCGTTGTGGCAAAGATATCACCTTGTTGTTACAAATTATTGTCACAATGACGTCCTATTCTGACGTAATGTTTTGGTCACAATACAGGAAATATTGTTGTGATGTAACGTAAAATAGTTTGTCACACTAGATCTAATACGACTGGGCTCTTGCAACGAAACTTTGTGACAAAGGATTTTGTCACAACAGTCGTATTTTGACAAAGTTGCCAGTTATTGTGACAAAAACTATATGTCATAATAGGCATATTTTGTTGTAGTGACGATCGCAGCCGTGAACTTGGTATCCCTCGGCAGAGAACTTATGCTTTTGCCTTCTTTCCTACTTTACTTCAATTGAAATGTTAAAGTGCCCGGATTAACTCCAAATTGATCCCCGATTGATTGTAGACGAGTAAAAGTCCCGGAATATCATCAAAAACACCAAGCAAGCATAAAATATGACAAATTGGGGATAAACATGACTAAGTGTTGTTATTTTCCCATAAAAGCCTTCATATCAAAATAACCCATGCTAAAGCTATTGATTTACAAATAGGAAGGAAAATTAGCATAAATTAGCTTGCAATGTGGCCTAGACATGATATTTTAGCATAAAAATGCGTCAAAAATAAAGGTAAGATAACACCATTTTGGGTTTTATCAGCAGTATTGAGCTAGAGAAGACTTTTAGTGAAGCTATGAGACCCAGGGAGTTTTGCATTACTTTGTAATATTGGTACTTTTAAGATTTCTAGAAGTTTACATCGATTATGGCGCTAACATTAATATGATGTCATATTGCTTGTTTAAGAAGCTCAATTTAGGGAATCTAACACCCATTCACATGAGTATCCAGTTAGAATATGAATCCTTACATCAACCTAGAGGCATGATGGAAGGTGTGATGGTAGACATAGTGTCATTTACATTCTCGACCAATTTTTTGTCATGGATACTAATCAATCTGATGCCACCTTAACACTTGGTCGACCATTCTTGCATTAGTCGACGTGCATGGTGGAAAATCATTCTTAGGGTAGGATCCACAAGTGGCACCTTTAAAATGGAAGAGGGAATGAAGCAGTCTCACACCAATGAGGATAAAAATGAAAATGTGTAACAGTTCTATAGAACTAATATCTTCGGTAATTGCATGTGTCTATGATGATCCACTTGAGGTATGCCTAGTTTTTGGTTTCAGGTAAGAAGGGGGTTGAATGGAACAAGCATCATAGTAGGAATATCTTAAATGTCAAGGAGATGTACCAAAGGAGGAGGAAGAGCTGGTGAAATTCCAGCAATTCCTACCCCTTAAGTCATCTTATGAAGAGCCTCCTACTTCGGATCTCAAACCGTTACCCGAACACTTGGAATATGCTTACCTGGCTAACGATTCTTAACTAAAAGTTATCAATATCTCCTCTTTGACCCCTGAACAGAAGGAGCTTTTGATATACCTACTTCGAAAACTTAAGAAAACTATCGCATGGAAAATCACTGACATACAAGGGTTTGACCCCTTTTGTTGAACTCATAAGATCTTGGTGGAGGATGAGTATAAGCCAGCTGTGCAACCTCAGAGGTGGCTAACTATATCTAACTATAGTTTTCACTCTTCGATTATAATATAATGACCACCGTTTTCACCCTTCAACATATAAAAGCAATAATTACTAGACCATGGAACGAAAATATCAATCAAAATATATTAAATATGAAATAGCATTTAAAAAAAAAAGATGAAATAGCATTCTGTAACAACTCTGGGTTCCACTAGTTAAATAAAGGGAGTTCTAGCCACTCATAGTGAAGGAGAAAATATTAAATCATTGGGGTCTTCTTGTATCCTCGTTTTATGACACCTCTCATCCGTCATTTCCAGGTTGTGGAGTCACCTTCTCATCGCCTAAGTAATTAAATAGAATTTTCAAAGTGCAAGGTGTGACTAATCAGAGGCCAAAATTCATTGTGCTTTTCCGTACCCTCTTTGAGTTTCATGCGATACGTCATTGTGAAGTTGGGTTAGTTTGTGAAGGAAGAAGAATTGAGTCACCATTGCTTATCTTCATACAAGCAGTATTGAAGAATTGGAACTGGGCTTCTTTTAACCCAGACCAGACGAAAGAGATGAAAGAGACTCAGACGGAGTCGTAGTAACTAAGTGGTTGAATCCCATAAGGGAATGCGACGCCATATATAGCAAAGGAGAAGGATAAAATAATTATAGTTTGTAATTAGCCACCTGGCAGCTTGTCATTGGCTGATTTCAATATTTAGTTTATTACCGTTACTGCACATATAGTATTCCACCAAACTGCCGACTTGTTTTTCTCTTCTCAAGAAAACCCTAATTCCCTTATGGGTTTCAACTTTTCTCATAGTTTGACCCAAGTCTGCACAAAATTGGGAAAATATCGCTAAGAAATGGTATGATAAATAATACATTTCAAGTCGAACATGACCTCATATATTCATATTTACCAACACAATATCATTGTATTTCATAGTGCTAACACCTCATTTACGACCGACGCATGCCTCCTAGTGTATGTTATAACTATCGAAACTAACATATTGTCATGTGTATCCTTAAGCACCCAACCTATTGTCACGTGAAAACCCTCTACATCACTCCATCAAACAAGCGACGAAGTCTTCTACCCCCTCCAACGGGGTGAGATACGGTCACAACCCCTTTGGGGGTTGTGAGATTCACAACCCACTTTCTAACCATTGGATATGCTCTCTCCTGTCTCTTTCTTCTTTTTTCAAATCAATGGTTAGGATTAAAAGAATGATATTTTTGGAATGAAAAATGTTAGCATACCCAATTATTCTCCCTCCCATATAAATAAAGAAAACCCTAACTCCTCCCTAACCCTCTCCTCCCTCTCTCCCTCCTCCAATTCTCCATCAGACGTGACTGCTACCGGACTGCATTGTTGCCGCCGTCCACCACAACCGCTGCCGCCCTTCGCCTCCCTCCACCCACCACAGCCTTCGCCGCCCTCCACAGCCTCTGCCGCAGTTGTCGCCTCTACAATCATCCGCGGCCCTCCACCCTTGTCGTTGTCTCATCTCTTCGTTTTTCAGATCTCTTCCCCGTGTGAGTCCCTCTGCCTCTCCGTGCCTTATCTCTTCTCCTCCCCTTCGTCTTCCAGATATGAGATTTTTGGTTTTTCAGATCTGGTTTTTTCTATTGGTAGTGGTACGATACCACTACCAGGTACAAGATGGTACGGTACCACTACCATTTGGTACCTGGTAGTGGTAACGTACCACTACCAGGTAATGGTACCAAATGACAGTGGTACTCTACCACTACCAGATGGTAGTTGTACCGCTGTACTGGTAGTGGTGCCAGTGGTAGCGATAGCGTACCACTAGCGCACTGATGGAGCGATAATTTTTTGCAGGTGGCCGGAGCGAGTCTTATTCAAGGATTTCGCCGGAGAAAGTGTGTCGGTCGCAAAGTCAGCCGGTCGGAGTGGTGTGGCTGCTAGAAAGGAAGAGAGAGATATGAAGAGAGAGTAATATTTATTGTAGGATTTATATTTAAAAAAGCATGTATTTAATATGGGTTTTTAATTCCCAATCTGTAATTAATAAAAAACAATTAATTAATAAATTTGTTTTTTTTTCATACCCAAAATGCCCATGGTTGTGAGATAGAACTCCATCCCCTTTTCGGCAGGCAGGGCGGATTCTTAGTCAAATCATATACATTTTCCTATCTGGAACCAAAATCAGAGCTCACCTTGAGTGAAAATCCAACTAATCTTCCACTTGAAAAAGATAATTGGCGAGCAAATATTTCAAGTCAACTGAAACACAACATAAATCTTGACTTCAATAATCGCGAAAACAAGCACAAATGCACCAAAACATTAAAAAAAATCATATTTGACAACCCTTCCTTCAAACCATCGTTTATTCCTCCTTCAAACCATCGTCATAATATTTATAACAATCATTACGAAAAGTTCATGCTACAAAGTTTAGGGTTGGAAGGATATTTGTTTAATTGATACATAAGAAATCATTATTCAGTTAAAAGCTTTACGTACCATCTTAATCATTTCAAAATATTTATGTAATAATTTTATTTAATTGATATATAAAAAATAAATATTCGTTCATAAGTTTTTTGTAGCCTATTTGTAGTTTGTATAATTGTTATAGAAGGGTGTTATGTAAATCTTCTGTAATACTTGGCCAAATAATAAAATTAAGTTTCAGAATGCTTCATATTTGACTAAACGGGAATGTAAAATTTAATTGACCTTAGAAAACATTTGTGTAATTTAAATTAATAATATGTTGGATATTTTATTAAGAACGAAGTACTTTTAGTTAATAATAAAGTAATTAAATGACATAAAGTATCATATTTGATTAAAATGTTATGTAAAAAATAATTTGATAAGATGATCAACAGTTTAGTCAATAACAAATGAATTTTTGTTCATTATATTACGGAAGACTCACTTAATAAGAAATAATTATCCCAACATAAGCTTTACATAGTGTATTAATCAATAAAGAAGCCTTACATATATAATAAGTTTGTATAATTGACTCGCATAATAAGAAATAATTATGCCTCCATAATTATCACTCTATAATTCTTACGTAATATATTTGTAATATGTTTAACTATTGTAGAATGACATTGTGTAGATCTTCTGCGATGTGTGGTCAAATTACAAAATCAAGTTACAAAACGTATAACATCTTAATAACTGCTTTGTAAAAGTTAACTGACCTTACGAAACCTTTATGTAAAACATAACAATTTATTCAACTTTTATGTAAAAAATAACTACCTTTGCATAATCTTTGTGTAAAACAAATTGATAAATGGTCAAGAATTAAGTTAATTTTTAAAAATTTGGTTCGCTCAAACTTATACTATGACGGATATATGTTAATTAGTTTGTTTATACATAAGAAATATCTATTCTTCTATAAATGAAGGATTGTAAAATCGTAATGGAGGTTATACCGAAAAATTCATAAAAGAAATATTTATCCTTCTATATATCATGGATCATAAAATCGTAATGGAAGTTATACCGAAAAAGTCAGTATTAGAGTAATTTGTTTTGAGATCATAGTTTAAATGTGGTTCAACCATTTTATACCGTTAAAACTCTCTACCGGTCTGGACTCTCTAGACATTTGTTTGTCTGATTTGTTTGGCCGAATGATAGGGTGAATTTGATGATTATGATAATAATGGCCAGTTAAAATAATTGCTCCAAGAAGAATGGGACCGAAATAATTGGTGGGTTCGGCCACACCTAATCACACCACTAATGAAAAGTAATTTGGGGAGAGATTTTTGTGAGGAACAGAAGATTGACTCGCGTAATAAGAAATAATTATGCCTCCATAATTATCACTCTATAATTCTTACCTAATATATTTGTAATATATTTGTAATATGTTTAACTATTGTAGAATGACATTGTGTAAATCTTCTGCAATGTGTGGTCAAATTACAAAATCAAGTTACAAAACGTATAACATCTTAATAACTGCTTTGTAAAAGTTAACTAACCTTACGAAACCTTTATGTAAAACATAACAATTTATTCAACTATTATGTAAAAAATAACTACCTTTGCATAATCTTTGTGTAGAACAGATTGATAAATGGTCAAGAATTAAGTTTTTTTTTTTTTTTAGATAAGGGTGATATAGGTTATATTTTGTAATTAGGTACTACTGAAGGGATTCGAACCTGAGACCTCCAGGTTCAAGGCTAGTAGTATTACCACTAGACCAATCCCTTGTTCTTGGTCAAGAATTAAGTTAATTATAAATAAATTTGGTTCACTCAAACTTATACTATGACGGATATATGTTAATTAGTTTGTTTATACATAAGAAATATCTATTCTTCTATAACTGAAGGATTGTAAAATCGTAATGGAGGTTATACCGAAAAATTCATAAAAGAAATATTTATCCTTCTATATATCATGGATCATAAAATCGTAATGGAAGTTATACCGAAAAATTCAGTATTAGAGTAATTTGTTTTGAGATCATAGTTTAAATGTGATTCAACCATTTTATACCGTTAAAACTCTCTACCGGTCTGGACTCTCTAGACATTTGTTTGTCTGATTTGTTTGGCTGAATGATAGGGTGAATTTGATGATTATGATAATAATGGCCAGTTAAAATAATTGCTCCAAGAAGAAGGGGACCGAAATAATTGGTGGGTTCGGCCACACCTAATCACACCACTAATGAACTGTAATTTGGGGAGAGATTTTCGTGAGAAACAGTAAAATGACTGTAGGCTTACTTGCACCTTTAATTAATTAATTTATTCTACTTTTACAATTCAAAATGGGGGTCCATGCTCTACCAAATTTCCTATCATGATTGTTGCTCCATTTTCCTAACTTCCTCCTGCAATTTCAGCTTCTGACACTATCGTCGGCAGACATGAGGTTGCAAGGAGGCTCCAACGAGGGAGAAGTTGAAGATTTTTCAAGGAATAGCCTCTGCTTCTCATCGGCAAAGCACAACACAGAATCTGGACACACCTCAAGAGCAGAGGGTGGTGGGACAGGCTTGAACATCTGGAGCTTTGAATATTCAGTGATGAGGTGGAACATGTAGTCGTAGATTTTGTCCATACTTAAACTCTCCATGAAGTCTTGTCCTGCTTTCGCTATCGCCTGAGCCTGTTGGTGGGAAATGCAAGCGAAAAATGGCATCCAAGTTGAGTATAGAATCATACGCAAGCAGATGAGCTAAGCAAATTCATATTGGTTATCCATGCCAACTTGAAATAAGGTTGATAAAGGTAGGTTCAAGTAGGGTAAACATACCTCAGCTGGGTGTGAGTTCCCCCAGTCAACAGCCGACTTTATCGATTTACATAGGTCGACGGGCGATACTGGCCAATAATTTTTCTTGGGTATAAGGCCACGACTGAAGAAATCCTCATACTGTGGCGAAATGATCAGCGTCATGGCACCACAAGATAGGATATATTTCAAGCTCACGGACCAAGCGAAGCCTTCTGCATATATCTTGTACCTACAAACAGATGGAATGGAAACATAAATAATTAGCAGTAGGAAACATATAACTCCAAAAGGGAACCACGTGATTGATCCTATCAACCTGCATCCTCATATGGAATGTGCTACATAATGCATGTTCCATTACTATCTTTCCTGTAGTTTTTTTATGATCACCCAAATCCAAAGAATTGATCTAGTTGAAACAAACTTGTCATATGCTCTCAAAGGAAGTATCTTGATATATGGCAGTTCCTAAGTGAATAAGTAGATAACATAATCAACTAAAGCCCACTCACCGATAGGTGCACTGATTTGATAGCTTGGAGGCCTCGAAACCTTCTCTTGCCTCTTGCACCCAATCCTGTAATACACACAACCTTCAGTAACAACTTCATCGAACCCTCCTCAAAAATATATAATTTTCGATGAGAATAGCACTATGAAAAACTAAACCTGTCGCATAATTTGTGCTCCCCATTTTCGGGAGTCATTGCATTGCAACAACTCTAGACGAACAGGGGAAACAACGTCTGGATTTCCCTTCCAAAATGCACGAGGCTGCTTTGCTGCCCATCGTTTAGCTTGAGAACCCTTTTTAATGTCAGGGAACTCCTCGCTCCATGGCTTGATATTAATCTCCGACCAACCCCAGAAGGACCAATCAGGGAAAGGAATGTCGAAATGCTCACGGGTGGTGCAATACCGAAAAAGAGGCACAGGGTTGGATTGACGTTCGGTCCGATTGAGAATAGGCTTGTCCATGCAATCAAACATTAGATCAACATCAGGAACCATGCCAGGATACTTCCGCAATAGTTGTATGAATCCCCATATCGTCACCATCATTCGACTCTGGAAGCAAGCATAGTAAGGATCCAAATAGAGCCTCCCCTGGAAGATTACAATTCGAAACGCCGCAAAGTTCTTGGCCTCCATGACCTGATTCTCCGTTATCCCGGACTTGACCCAAGGGGCCAGATCCCGGTGTATGTGACTGAAAAACTCGGGACACTGTGCTGCAGGTTTGTTGGTCTGGAAACGAGGTCGCTCGATTATGCTTCTATTGAAATATGGACAACTAAGGTAGGAGCACTGGATAATCTTGTATGCTCGGGACTGGCGGGTTTCATCATCGAAGCTCTTGGCTGGAAAAATGTGCCATGGGGTCGGCTCCAGGTTGTGGCCTGCCATCGTTTTGGTGCTCGTCACGAAGTCATCTACCTGTTCGACGAAATTCCAAAACCAACAATTATTCAAGAACTCTAAAGGAAACAAGGAAAAAATTAGAGGGTTGACTATTATGGGAAAATGGGTGCTCATTGATCTTACCTTGTACAGGAAAAGGAGGGTGAAGAGGGCTAAAGCGAGTAGGGAAGGGAGGAGATAGGAGGGTGATCGAGGGGGTGAGAGTCTCAACAGAGCCACCATTGTAATTGGGTTGGAGACCAGTTAGAACACAAGAGGGAGAAGGAGAAGAAGGGGTCGTGGTTTTAGGAAAAAGGGAAGAGGGAAGGAGAGATCAATGTCACTTTCAAATGGCGGGTAGTTAGCCTATTTGGTATACAAATTTTATGATATCTCTCCTTTTATTGGGAGATTCACCTCAACTTTCTAAGCCAGAGATGTCTCCCCGCTTTTCTCTCTGCTCGACTGATTTAATTGTTTGCTTTTTTTCCACCTTCGTCGTAGTCAATCCATTTTCGGCAACATCTCTTCTTTCTCCTGCACCATCACTTGCTACTTTAACCGACGACGAGAATTCATTTTCTCGATGAAATGTTGTACACTGAAAAGCTTCCTCTAGTGCCCAACCATGTCCTAGGTACTGTCATAAAATATTAAATAAATACGTGTCTGTGTTTAGTTGTTTGACAAAAAAAAAATTTAAAAGAAGTGTTTGACAAAATTTTCAATTCCAATTCTTGAAAAAAATAAGTTCAACACCAAAACGAGAAGTTTTTTTTTACAGTAAGGTCTCCAAATCCGAACGTCATGAATTTTTTTTTTGATTCCGCATAACTTTTCAAGATCTACAACTTTTAACATAATCATAAATTCAAAATGTACATGGATTTGTGAAAAGTAAAGGTAAAGTTATTCCCAAGGTACCCGTATATCCACAACTAATTCCTGTTTTGAAAATTTCATCCTAGTAAAAGTTGTAGATCTTGAAAAGTTATGCGGAATGAAAAAAAAATCGCTACGATCGGATACCCGAGTGCAAAGTTACGTTCGTTTGAAATTTCAGCCGAAGTTAGGAGTTGAGCGGGGAAAAAAAAATTTGGACCAAGCCGCTGGGTGGGGTGGCGGTTTTGGGCCAAACCACCACCTCACCCAGCGGTTTGGTCCAAATTTTTTTTTATAACCGCCCCTAGGCCCGCGATTTGCATAGAAAACCGCGCCCCCGCCCAGCGGTTTTCGTGTAAACCGCAGGGTGGGTTGGCGGTTTTTGAAAAAGGGTGGTATTTTTGGAATTTTTTGGGGTTGGGTGGTATTTTTGGAATTCTTTTTTTAAACAGTGGTACTTTTGGATTATTTCCTAGATTTAGAGTATCAAAATTATTCATGCATGTTAGGATTAATGTTTTAAGGCAAATAACAATTATTTTTTTTGGTTATTGGTTCAATTTTTGTGTGGTTGACTAAACAAATTATTCATTTTTCGTTGAGTGTGGTCTATCTGGACCAGACCAGACCGAACCAGACCGCACAGGCGTGGTCTGGACCGGACCGGATAGTATGTGGTCTGGTCTGTGGTCTATACTTTGTTTAGTCAACCCATCGGCAGACTCCCTTCGACCACCTGCAAAAAATATATAACTGCACTGATACGTTGTACCACTGCACTGGTAGGATATCAGTGCAATGGTACCAATGTCATATATGAGTATCAGTGCAGTGGTACAAATACCAATACAGTGGTACAACATATCAGTGCAGTGATATATTTTCGCAGGTGACCGGAGAGAGTCTATCGGCGGGATTTTACCGACGAAGTGTGGTGGTTGGAGGAAACTTGGTCGTCGGAGGCTATTGGGAAAGGAAGAATCAGAGATAGGAGTGGGAAACATCAAAGATGAGAGATAGAATTGTATTTTGTATATGTTTAGATTTTTTATAAAAAATAAGTAATTAATGTGGTGTATTTAATGCTTACTTTGTATTTAATAACAAAACATTTATTATATTTACCTTTATTAATACTTGTCAATGATTAATGAAAAAGTTGACCAATTGAAATTGAGGTGTCAAAAAACCAACCCTTTTAATTTTTTTTTTTTTTGGTAGAAAATGGGACGCTAAAAGGGCGTCCCTGCCTGGCACTTAAATTAATCGATTTTGGGCAATACCCATAATGTCATACAAGATCCAAAAATTCAACCCAGGATCTGAAAAATCAATCCTATGAGTTCCCAGACTAATAGAATGACCCTTGTTAGCGAGGTAATCCGCCGCTTTATTACATTCTCTGTAAATATGAGAAGTTTGAACTTCCCAGTCTTTCCGAAGTAACTCCTGGAATTGGGCAATGAGTTTGTAATACTTATTTCTTCTCCCATCCTTAGTATTTCCGAAATAAAACCAACCCTTTTAAGGGTAGGCATAGTATCCTACCCCTTATTTGCTGGTTTGAATTTCCGAATTCTGAAATCAATGGCTTGGAAGCTTAGTTTTTATTACTTAACTCAAATTGGTGGTTTTATTTCAGCACTTGAAATAAAAAAGAAATTTAGATTGGTTTGATATGGTTCAAATGATCTGGGTTTGACTCTATCATTAGCGAGTTCTGTATTTTTGTGATGGTTCAATGAGACTCAAATATGGGAAACTGTGTTGTGGTGTTCATGATAAATTTTGTGGGTTTTGAGGTTCATGGTCTGAAAACTCAGATCTGATATTTTGATCAATGGGGGGTTTCGAACGGTTATGATTGTTTGGTAAAGATATGAATGAATATGGAAATTAAGTGTTTATAACTGGATTTTTGTGCGAATCTGGTGTTTTGTAAATCTGAGATTTCTATGAGCTTATAGTGGCTTCTGTCTTTAGATGTTAGCTTGATGCAGCATAAGATAGAAATATTAAACAAACTTAAACATTCTAAGCTGGAAAAGATAGAAAATAAATATGATGTTTTGTTGTGATATGCTTAAACATGTATATGCATCAATGGTAAGACCACAAAACAGTCACAGATCTGATTTCGGTTGCCTTGGTTCGTTAAAGTCGTTACTACCATGTCGTAGTTTGCTCGAAAATCAATTGTGTTTGACACCTTTGGTACGAAGTAAGCCAATGGTTTTGTTGGATAGATTTTCTTAAAAGAAAATACAAACTTGTAACCAGATGATTATAAGTGATGCAAGATAGAGATTATGAGATTTACTTCCGGTTACCAACCTCTGTTTGTAGTTTGGGGAGGGTTCCGACCTTTGATGAAGTCTCCTGGAGTGCTCTTTCTGCTTCTTCTGCAACCTTCAGCCTGATCCGTCTGTTTTTTTTTTTTTTTTTTTTGTTGCTGTGATCTTGCTGTGGGATGTTTGTTTGTGGGTCTTTTAATTTCTTGCTTGTCAAACAAAGGCAGAAAGTGTTGTGTGGTTTGGTGGCTTGTTTGCTTGTGAAATCTGTCGGAAAACAATGAAAGAGCCAAGAAGGTTGTTGCTTTTCAGTGTTTTTCTAACTCCTGATCTGCCATTTCTCTAGGTTGCTTCGGCTGCTTTTGTGTTTCTCTAGGGTTTCTGCCGCCATTTTCTTGGGTTTTCTCTTGCTACCCTCAAACAAAGAGCCAAGTGATTCTCAAGTTTCTGTCTTCCTATTGGCTGCTTGATGATATTGATGATTTCTTATTGGCTATTGGGGGATTGCCCCCATCTGTTGCAATAGTTGCCCTCTGTTGGACATGGACCAGGTTTGGATCATAGGTCAAACCGATCGAGTTTGATTCAGGCTTAACCAGGCTGATCGGACCTCACTGTTGGGCTTTGACTTTGGTTGACTGGCTTGGCTTTGTGGCCCGAGTTGAGTTGGGCCTGAGCGGGCCTGAATGGACCTGGTTCTATTACTTTTTTATATTTGGTCATTCGGTTTGGGCCTGACTGCTGAGTTTGATTTGGCTCTTTTAATTTTACACTAGTAGTTTAGACATTGTAATTTAATTTATGTTTATTGTAATTATTATTTGGTAATTATAAATTTATAATAAAATTGATATGAATTGGACTTTTAATAAAAAAAGTTTTATTTTGTTATATTTCGTTCCAAAAGTCAAGGCCCAACCTTGCTAAGCTCAACGCCTTAAGAATCAATTTGATTGATAAATTTCACGTGACAATCAAAGTCGAGTGCATCCTTAATTCGTCTAAATAAAGGCAAAACACGCAACTCAAACTATTCAATTATGGCCATCGAGATTTGTTATCGTTTAATCTCCAATGAGTTATGGCAAACAAGACCCTTCCCCAATACTACAAATACTTTTTAGCTAGTAGTTCATTTAAAATTTTTATTGCAAACCCTAAACAAAAATAAATTATTAAGTTAAATATGTTTCAACCCAGACAAAAAAGTTGTGTCTACAGCAAGGAAGCAGGAGGAAGTGTCCACCCAAGGAGAGAAGGAGAATTGAAGAAAGTCATTGATGGCTACTCAAATCAACACAAAGGACACATCTCATGTCACGGAGGAGGACAAAGACAATCACACAACCTCAGCGAAGGAGATGACCATTCATAAAGAAGCATCTTCTTGACAACTCTAATGCTGTAGAGATTGATAGATGCTTTGGAAGGAGAAGAGAATGTCATGTCACTACTGGAGAGCATTGCTGCTACGGAGAGTCCAAGAAAAAAGCTCTAGCAACTTCTGGAGAAGGAGAAGTTGGAAAAGACCAGGATCAACTCAACTGCTTATGAAAATAAAGAACTCATTCGAGTATACAAAGAAAAAAAAGATTCTAGTTATTGCACGATCAATTGTTTCCTATATGACAATTTTCTAGAGCAATGGTTAGTGGATCTTGTTTCTTGTATCAATATACTACCGCTTCCACTCTATGAAGATTTAGGTATCGCCGACATAGATGAGATACAAATAGAGATCGAGATAGCAGACAACACCCCATGTCAACATCTTGGAGTAGTTCGAGGATTGAGTACCCAAAACGGGTCATTCGTCTTCTTTCTAGATTACGTGGTGATCGGGATGGAGATATAGATCCCGTACTCCTTGATCTTTGGTAGACCATTTCTGGTCAATGCCGGTGCCATGATCAATGCGGTAAAAGGAGAAATCACAATACAAGTGGGAGATGTCATGCATCGAATAGTGTAGTTTATTGAAGATGAAGTAACAAAGAAGCCCATTGGTGATGATGATTTCGAGGAGAATGAAGAGGCGAAGCAGGAGATAGAGATCAAGTTCATAACATGATCTCTATATGAGGATTCCGTACATGGAACAATCATCATAATGATGAAGACCTAGTATGGGGACACAAGTTGAAAGAAGCTCTACCAACTCCGATTTGAAGCTAGCACATATGGCGCTCAAGATAGCCAGTACAAGGACAAATATGTTGCTAGAGAAGATCAAGGAGCTGGAGTACAAAGCATTGGAGGACTTTCAAGAGTTCGTGCCATCATGGTTTCAATCCACATCCCATGGAGCCAACAACGATGGATGTAACTGGGTGGTATGATGAATGAACGTCAAAAATCGATTGGTCATCCGATGAGAGCATGTTTTTTGAATGGGAGTAACATCTACCTCCATAAACTATAAAAGTGCTAGTAGCCTAAGCCCTTATTTTGAAATTTGAATGACAAATGAAGTAACTCGTTTTAAACTTTTACATAACTCACTATCTTTTAGTCCATAGAGGACAATGTTCATTTTCAAGTGTGGGGTGGAATTGGGTGCTTACTTGATTGTACTTGATACATGATAAATCCTTAGTTGTTCAAAATTCGAAGGTTTCGATCCAAAATCTAGTAGTAATGATCCATTTAAAAAAAATCAAAAGATATTTTCCACCTAATGACTTTTAGTACTCCCTTATAAGCTTTTCACTACTCATCTTACTTTAAATCAATGAGTCTAGAGAATCTCATTCAATCTAGGGAGGATAGTGTAGTGACTACGAAGGATCCGATAGTTAATGAGATATAATTACCATTTCATGTGCTTGAATGCTATGTTGTTTGATTCATACAACATAGCATTTCATTCATGTTGGTAAATGATTCATTCATTTAGTTCACAAACACAAGCATCATGACCATTCTAGTTATGCAAAGGAGTCTCACGTTTTAAAAGTTTTTCAAATGGTGAACTATATCTTTATAAACTAATTATCAAGACATTGGTACCGTTCGAAATTTGTCATGCTATGTTGATAAATGAAGTGTGGGGTAAGATCAATGTGTGAGGCATCTTTTCATTGCACAACTTAAGGATGTGTTCTTAAGGACACGGATAAAGCTTTCGACACCCCTTAATTTCATTGACCCTCCACCGAGTTGAGGTATAGGAGCTTCTAGATCTTGATCAACCATAAGTGTAAAGCTATAAAGAGCTCTCCACACAAGAAAAGTCTAGAAAAATAAAATTAGAAAATAGTTGTTTGCAAGAGAGAAAAAATCGAGAAAATCAAAAGAGGTCGTATTTTTGAAGGAAAAAGTGCTTAGAGGTTATGTCAAGTTGATGGTAAAAGGATTCAAACTTCCAAAATGTTTATCAAAATTCAAAAGCTTCGCCCTTGTGTTTTGAAACTCTAATGCATGGTTAGTTGTTATGCTTAGATTGGATTACATTATGTTCTTGTATGTTGATGTCGTTAGGGTTCTCTCTACTATTGTTGACCTTGTAAGTTGCCTATGATCCACTAACTAAGATCGAGATCAAGTGATGTTTTTTGGTATTTATTCAGTTGCATGAATGTGAGCAGTGTTTGCTTGAGGACAAGCAATTACAAGTGTGTGGTATTTTATTACACTTTATTTTTAGTGTTTGTCCGTTCTTGATATACTTTTCCCTTTTATCAATGCATCTTTAGTAATTTTGATTATATTTATTATGTATTCATAACTATTTGATTTACAAGCTTATGATAGACCTTGAGTGTATTTTTGTACGATGCCTTTATGACATTTTTTGTGCTTTTCAGGGATAAAATGCACCCAAGACGAATTTAGATTATCAAGGGACCCAATTGATTGTAATGAGGACGAGAATGAAAGCTCATGAGCCCAAACTGAGATGGATTTGGAAATTGGATGCTCACTTTATGGCCAAAACAAGTTGACCTGGTAGTACAACAGACCCAACATAAACCAAGATTCAAACGGAGCTATACAAGTCAAGATGTGCCCAAGTTTGGAGGAGAGGCTGCCTGTAGGCAAAGCTACCTAGCCCAATTAAAAAGGAACATAGGCCCTAACCGTCGTACCCCTGATGCTCAAACCCTAATCCTTCAGAAAGTTTCGCGAATAAGTTACTTCATCCCCAAGTCGAAGGAATCCTAGTTCAAGTCCTACAATGAAGGTTTAGGCCGACTTTAGGAGGAAAAAAACTAGAAATCCCCTTATGTAACTAGCATAAATAGGATACTAGGCTATAGCTTTTATACAACATCTCTTACGAAAACTCTGTCATAGGACATGAATAGCACTCCATAGAGAGGAGGAAAGTTGTTGTTGAAATTCGATGGAGAAGCATCCATCAACCACTACAAGACAACTATCGTTTTGATCGGGTTATTTCTAATGTTTTGTGTCAATTCACTTAATCGACACCAAACCTGCCTACACTAGAGTCGACATTTAGATTGCATATATCATTATATGCAATAAATTTGCTTCCAAATGTGTATGGTACTCGAGGCGCATGTATGCATATGCTTCATACCTGTCACATCCACCCATGCATAAGCATCTCGATACCAAAGGCACGGCGAGGCAAATTTGGATAAACACTCTTATTCGTAATCAAGAATCAACTCTTGATTCCGGCAACACATGGGATGCTTGGTCCAACACGTGGTCTAATCCTACCTTGTGTCAAGCCTCTCGCTCGATGTCTGAAATCAACAAGGACCCTACAGATTTCTCCCTTGAGGCATCATGTCGTTCGACCAATTTAGGATCGATCGAGTAGGACTGCTATTTCTAGAGTCTCCTCATATGCTTCTGGTCTCGTGAGGTCTGGAGGTGCCTTGGGGGCAGAGCAACCCCTCTGAAATTCTAATCAATTTGGAGCTTCCCAAGACCTATTTATATGCCTAGGATTAAGGTTTGGGAGAGGAATTCGTCCTTCCACATCGTTCAGCTAATCAAAACTCTCCAAACACGTGGAAAATGAATCAAGAGACACTAGGGTGGCTTTATGACGAATTAGGGGCTTCCTCCAAAAGGGGGCCCAAAAGTGAAAATTCCCAGTCTAGGTTGTTGATGTTGACTGCTTCAAACTGCTAACTCGTCCGAACTCCTAATCAAGCCTCGTTTGATCTCAGACGCTCATATTTTTGTCCTCTTTCATATCATGATGAGCTTACTCGACTACCAAGTGGTCCACTAGTCTGATTTGACCTGAAAATTGCACAAAACGCTACCAAAGCGTATCAATTGTATAAAAGCAATTCTAGTGTTTCTAAAACACACTTGAAGCAGTCATGACAATAATTCAATGTATTATGATGACAATTATGAGAAATGTATGCACTTTAGTCTTTAGGTCACAATATAGGAGTCTATAATAAATACTTTCACGTTTCATCACTTATCATTATTATACCAACATCATATCACTTGATAAATACATCTACACCAAAGCAATCAAGTCTACTCGACCAACTTCAACAACAACATTGGTGCGAGATTATTCTACTCAAAATAAATACTCTGCTAACACGTCTAGTCTTGGACGTGGAGTATGTTAACCTCAATTGCAAGCTTATTTGGCAGAGTATTTCCCATCTTTGGAGTCTAATTCATTTGTGGGCCAAGAGGTTAACATAATCCACGTCCAAGAGTAGAAAGAAAAACCAGAAGAGTCCAAAGAAGTACATTCTTGATACCAAAGCCGTCCATACCTATTGCCCAAGTTGTCCTTACACGAAAAGGAGAAGGAAAGAGATTGCTTAACTTCTAACGAGTTATTGTTTTTCCTAGTTAGTTGAGACTTGGTATACCCCTTTTTATGACCTTTATAAATATGTTTTACCTCTAGGCGAGTCAACTTTTGATCAATTAAAACCCCTTATTTGAGTGTTCATTTTTGAAACTATTTTATGCTCCTTAGTTCGTTCGTGGAAGCGATCCATCTAGAAGAAACCAACGTTATCAGCTAGTCAATCAATATAATTATAGAGTCACTTGGTATACTTGCCACTTACCCAATTGTGGCTTTTGTTTCAATTATTTTTTGCTTCCTTTGCTCTTTGTTTTGTTAATTGTTTTTTGCTGCATATTCTTATTGCTTAAGGCCAAGAGTTCGAATCGCAGCTTATATCACCACTAGATAACACATCATAATACCATCTCACTATTTTTATAGCATGATCTTACCACTATGGTTAGACTGACAACACCATCATAGCACTAAAATATCATGATATTACCATAGTGATAATATCACGATGACAATGGTAAGACGGCGTGAAATTTTTTTATATCACCACTATGGTAACACTTCATAATAGTGTCTCGCTATTTTTATAGCATAATCTTACCGCTATGGTAATATCATGATATGACAATAGTAAGATGGCATGAAAGTTTTTGCTAAAAAAACATCAAAATTGATATTATATTGTAGAGCACAAAAAAACTCTGATTTTTCTACTTGCACAATTTTTTGAAATTCAAAACGAATGATACATAGTCTATTTAAAATTTGTAGGAGATTTAAAAAGTATATTATCTGTCGCATAAAGACCCACAACAGCCCTAAAAAATCTGCATAGTTATCCCCCAAACCCCTACTTTCCCACATTTTCTCTTTCCGAAGATGATCGTTAGATCACAACTTCTCCAATCTCAACCGTCCATATATGATTTTGTAGTACTACGTAATAGGAGGGCTTTGTACTATAACATATCCTATTAAAATGTCATGGGATAGGTTGTAACAGAAACCCCACCTATTTTGTACTACGACAAAACCACATGTGGATGGTTGAGATTGGAGAAGGTTTGATCTAATAGTCATTGCATAAGGTAAGGAGGGAAAGCTCGGGTTTAGAGTACATTTTGGCAGACTTTTGGAACTGGCGCAGGTCTCTAAACGACAGTAAATGTACTTTGTAAATCTACTGCGACTATTCAATGGACGATATCTCATTCGTTTTTGAATCGGATTTCAAAAATATTGCGTAGAAAAATCAAAACATTTGTGCTCTACAAGATGATATTTTTTTTAGCAAAAATTTTTACTCATCTTATCACTGTCATATCATGATGTTATCGCTATGGTAATATGTCTAGGACTGATAAACTATCTGGTTACAATTTAACCAAACCAACGGGTTGGTTAGCCTAGATGAGAAAGGGTCGAAACCTCCAACCAAAGCCAACACCAACACTCCAACGAGGCAACGACGCTTCATCCAGTTCGATTGGTCGGTTATTCTGTAACCTAGTAGTTCCCCTCGACATTCTCGACTCTCAATCCTTCTCTACCTCTTCTACCCTTTCCTCTCTCCAAAATAACAAGAACAACAATCATCTCCCTTCACCATTCCCAATCTCTCTAGCTCTCTCTCTCTCTCTCTTTGCTTCCCTCTCCCTTCACCAAAACAACAAGAGAAAATCATTACAAATTGTCAAACGTCGTAGACTCGTTCCTTTGCTCTCACTCCTACCATCAATCTTCACCACACTAGCTAGCTACTCTATTATCCTTCTTTGCCTTCTGACAAAGCCAAAAGTGGTTGGATCTGGACCATCTCTACTTTCTTGTCGACTCCTTTCTCTACTCTCACTTTACGGCGACCTCCTTTCGTGTTTGCTTCTCTTCCTTCAAGCGGAGTTGTGGCTGGATCTTGTCGTTGCCACATGCCAATTTGTAAGGAAGACAACGCGGGGACCGCTAAGGATGAAAAGGTCAAGCGAGCTTGTGATGGAGAGTTTAGGTGATAG
Organism: Linum tenue; assembly: GCA_946122785.1. NCBI lineage: Eukaryota > Viridiplantae > Streptophyta > Magnoliopsida > Malpighiales > Linaceae > Linum > Linum tenue. The sequence continues at coordinate 39,831,916 of CAMGYJ010000008.1, forward strand.
GTGGGAGAAGAATAGAGTTGGAAATGGAAGGAAGGGGAGAGATCAACGAGATCAAGAAAGGCAAGCGGTGAGTTTGGGATAGAGAGGTCGAGATGAACTATTGCATTAAGGGTCGTTTCATTCTCCAATGTGGATCTGGAAATTGGAATGTAGATTGATGTTGAGAACGAAGAGAAGAATCTAGATAGGGAAGGAAGAGCTATGGCGTCGTTGTTTGTGTGACTGGGTTCAGCTGGCGGGTTAGTTACCGGTGACCCGAATAAACGTCGCTTAGTAACCAATAACTGGCGGTTGCAAATAACCTTAAATTTCCCAGTCGAAGTCGAGACATAGACCTTTTTATCGGTTTTCGGTTAGCCGAATAACCATGGTTTTCGGTTCGGTTTTTCGATTACCCGACTAACCAACAATCAATTATCAGCCCTAATCTGCATAATGGTAAAATCATTGTATGGATGTAGTAAGATTATATTATGAACTCTTACCATAGTATTTGATGTTAGTATGAGTGTATGACAATGGTAAGACAGTATGAAGTCTTATCTTTGAGAAAAAAATTGATGTTATAGTGTTATATCACAGTGGTAAGATCATGATATGATAGGATAAGATGAAAGTAAACACATGTTTTTCAATGGATAATTATTATTTTGCTTAAAATATAACAAAATGAATATCACTGTCTGGATCATAATTAATGAATTCTTTCTAAAAGTTAAAACAAGAGAAATATACCATCATACCACTTAATATCATAATGATATAATAGTGATAGTACTAAAACGAACATGTATTTTGAAGAGTTCGTTTTTGTTTTGCTCAAAATATCATTGTGTATATCTTAATTAATAAATTATTTCTATGCAAAAAAAATTAATTTATAGTTACAACGAATGGGATATAATTAGATAAAGATATATGATTATATAGTGAGATATATGATTAGATAATGAGATATGATTATTCGGAAAAAAAGTAGTATTTGATTGATCAAAATGTTGGAGGAAATCAGCGATTGCATAATCTTCATCGCTAAAAATGGAAGTCGAAAAAGGACAATCTAATGAAAGAAAAGGAAGGTATCAAATCAGTGGAAATTCGATTTTGAATTTCCTTATGATGAAGTCCAGCAACGGCTAGAAGCTTCATATATATATACTTGTGGTTGCCTACTGTTTTTTTTGGGATCTTCGGGTGGCAAGCGGCATAGGGCTTGTAGGCAAAGAGGGTTAATCGTGATAGAGGAATAGGTTCTATCAGATTAACGGATGTAACGGGTCTGGGATTTTGGATCTGGGTTCTTATATTTTTGTTCTTGTTATCTTAGTTCTTGAGTCTGCATCCTTCTATTATTCGAATGCTTGATAGGAAAAACAAAATAAAAAGTGTCTCCTAGCAATCAGTGGGTACTGATTCTAGGACGAGGACTGACCCATATCTTGGGGAACCTCGTTAAAATCGATTGTGTCATTTCCTTTCTGCCTTTCATTGTTCGTTCTCTTCTCTGCTCTGTTTCTGGGTTTCATACTTGTAGAACAGATCATGATCTAAGCCTTCTTGGAAATTCTAAGCAAAGCTTCACGCTTAATTCAAGTAGGCCTAGTGACAATTTATGTTCTATTGGATAGTAGTTTTTATTTTCTTCTATTGGGCTCAGTCAGTTTAAGCCCATCTTAGAGAGCAAAGGGTAGTGACGAGAGAATCCTTTGATTCTCTTCCATTCATCATCTTCCTTCGTTTTTTTTTTTTCTCGCAAAAATCAATTCAAAATCCCTAGAAATTCAGGCCAGTTTACAATTGGTATCAGAGCCTCACCTTGAGAGAGCTCACTACTGCCTAGGAAAACGATCCATGGCTACATCATCTTCGTTTTCGTTTGGTTCTGCTCCGTGGTTTACAGGTTCTAACTACACAGCATGGAAAAGACGGATGCAGAACTTTCTCTGGGGAATCGATGAAGGTTTGTGGTCTGTTGTCCGTGATGGGCCACTTGAAATGAATCCAGAGGAGCAGAATACATGGACGGCAGAACAGAGGAAGAGCGCACAGCTCAATTGCAGAGCGATGCACATCCTGCAGAGCGCTATGAGTACCGATGAAGTTGAGTGGGTTGTACATAGTGAATCGGCAAAGGAAATCTGGCAAGTTTTGGAGAACACCTATGAGGGAACCTCCAACATCAAAGAAACGAGGATCGATCTTCTTCTACACGACTATGAAGATTTTGTTATGGATTCAGGTGAGAGTATCCATCACATGTATTCCAGATTTACTAGTTTAATTAATCAGCTTAAAGGATTAGGAAAAACCCTTCCATCTACGGAATTAAATCGAAAAATTTTGCGTTCCCTTCCGAAAGAATGGCTTCCAAAAAGGATAGCCATTGAGGAAGCAAAGGACCTTCAAATTCTGTCGGTTGATGAATTAATAGGTTCTTTGATGAGTTATGAACACGTCATTCAACAAGTTGCTAGAGATGACAAAAAGCGTGCCCGTAATTTGGCTTTCAAATCCCAAACTTTTGATTGTGATTCTGATAGTGAAGCAAATATTGATTTTGAAAAGGAGTTTTCTTTAGTTAGTAGAAAATTCCACCAAATGCTCAAATATAAAAATGAGCAAAAGAAGCAGCGTAGATGTGATACTGAGAGCTTTAATTCTTATGATCATAACCAATCAATTTCCCAAGATAGGCTGCTTGTACAGCAGACCAGAGTTTCAAATGCAGGAACACAAGAAAAAGAACCTCAAGCGTGCTATAAATGCGGGAAGAATGGACATATTCGTGCAAAATGTCCTCGGAGTTCAAAGTCAAAAGAACGCAGGATTGTGGCTACCTGGAGTGACTGCGAATCCAGATCAGATATTGACAAAATCAATGAAGAAGCATATATGGCGTTCTCTATTGAAACTGAAACAGGTACATCCATTACTAATCAGGAGCTCTCCTTGAAATCAGATCATATAGAGGTGCAACCATACGCTGAATCATCCAAGGTAAATTCTAAAAATTTCTTGTATGTTTTGAAAAACTTAGAGGATGAGTGTCGTAGCTTAAAAATTAAGTGTTGTTGTCTTCAGGAAGAGGTTCGTAAAAAGGCTGCTGATGTAGTGAACCTTACTAGAACCATAGAATTAAACAACATAAAATTTGTTGAGCTGCAACGTGAGAATGATGTTCTTAGAATGGACAAGGATCGCCTATACAAATTATTAGAGCACAAATCACTTTCTGTCTCCTCCTTTGGTAGCAAGTCAAACATTATTTCAACCTTCAAAGAACCTACCAAAGCTATAAAGCACCTTGTTAGTCGACCTCAGTCCCATTATGCTAAGATTTTCAGTAGAAATCATTCAAGCTCAAATATTAGCCACAAGCACAATAGAACAAAATATGATAAGAAAAGGACAACCTTCAGATCTAGCAGTTCTCATCATATTAGCTACAATAGGGCTGGTTTATTAAATTGTTCTGCTTGTTTACAGCGTGGTCATGTTAGTCAATATTGTTATGTTTACTCTCGACATTGGAAACCCATACTCAAACAAGTTTGGGTTCGAAAGAAAACTAATATTTGATATTCCAGAGTTGGGAGTCGAATGATGCATTTGATTCCTCGTTAGCGGGTGCTCCCACCACATGACGACTAATGCATTATCTTTTGTTTTCTCTAAATAAAGGTAAGGTTTCTTTGGAAAAATTGGATGTAAATTGATTAGTTATTTTCTCAGCCAGTATTTACTTTTATGATAGTTGTTGCTAGGTTCAGCTTGCAGCATCTTCTCCAATTAAATTTAAATAGGACAATTGATCATGACTTAATGTCCTTTATCATTATGGGTAGAAGTAAAACGTGAAATTCCTTGTTGATGCACTGCAAGTGTACCTTTCGATCATTCTTTTTGTGTTTGGTAGAGTTAGTGTAGTAACAGTTAGAGTACGTGGGACTGTTTTCATCATTTATTTGATTATTTGGGAATGAGATTGCAAATTGAGGGGGAGATACTCCTGCAGTTAGTGAAGAATAGTAGGGGAGTTTGCTCCAATATCTTGTTTATTATTCCTATTATTCCTCTTATTGTGACGCCCTGCTGTTTACATGCAAAGGAAGGGCTGCTAGTAAATTTGTCTGTGATTGAATCAAGTTCTACTTGTGGTTCAGCCGGTAATGAACTTGTTTGAGCTTAGGGGAGACTATGACTAGAACTGATGTGCTTCTATGTTTCAGGTTATATGATGTGGCTTTCTATGTTTCAATAATTTGTTGGGAAAGGTATTTGATTTTGTGTGCAGATAGTTAGCAATTCGCAATCTCTGATTTAGGGGGAGATTGTTGGAGGAAATCAGCGATTGCATAATCTTCATCGCTAAAAATGGAAGTCGAAAAAGGACAATCTAATGAAAGAAAAGGAAGGTATCAAATCAGTGGAAATTCGATTTTGAATTTCCTTATGATGAAGTCCAGCAACGGCTAGAAGCTTCATATATATATACTTGTGGTTGCCTACTGTTTTTTTTGGGATCTTCGGGTGGCAAGCGGCATAGGGCTTGTAGGCAAAGAGGGTTAATCGTGATAGAGGAATAGGTTCTATCAGATTAACGGATGTAACGGGTCTGGGATTTTGGATCTGGGTTCTTATATTTTTGTTCTTGTTATCTTAGTTCTTGAGTCTGCATCCTTCTATTATTCGAATGCTTGATAGGAAAAACAAAATAAAAAGTGTCTCCTAGCAATCAGTGGGTACTGATTCTAGGACGAGGACTGACCCATATCTTGGGGAACCTCGTTAAAATCGATTGTGTCATTTCCTTTCTGCCTTTCATTGTTCGTTCTCTTCTCTGCTTTGTTTCTGGGTTTCATACTTGTAGAACAGATCATGATCTAAGCCTTCTTGGAAATTCTAAGCAAAGCTTCACGCTTAATTCAAGTAGGCCTAGTGACAATTTATGTTCTATTGGATAGTAGTTTTTATTTTCTTCTATTGGGCTCAGTCAGTTTAAGCCCATCTTAGAGAGCAAAGGGTAGTGACGAGAGAATCCTTTGATTCTCTTCCATTCATCATCTTCCTTCGTTTTTTTTTCCGCAAAAATCAATTCAAAATCCCTAGAAATTCAGGCCAGTTTACAATTGGTATCAGAGCCTCACCTTGAGAGAGCTCACTACTGCCAAGGAAAACGATCCATGGCTACATCATCTTCGTTTTCGTTTGGTTCTGCTCCGTGGTTTACAGGTTCTAACTACACAGCATGGAAAAGACGGATGCAGAACTTTCTCTGGGGAATCGATGAAGGTTTGTGGTCTGTTGTCCGTGATGGGCCACTTGAAATGAATCCAGAGGAGCAGAATACATGGACGGCAGAACAGAGGAAGAGCGCACAGCTCAATTGCAGAGCGATGCACATCCTGCAGAGCGCTATGAGTACCGATGAAGTTGAGTGGGTTGTACATAGTGAATCGGCAAAGGAAATCTGGCAAGTTTTGGAGAACACCTATGAGGGAACCTCCAACATCAAAGAAACGAGGATCGATCTTCTTCTACACGACTATGAAGATTTTGTTATGGATTCAGGTGAGAGTATCCATCACATGTATTCCAGATTTACTAGTTTAATTAATCAGCTTAAAGGATTAGGAAAAACCCTTCCATCTACGGAATTAAATCGAAAAATTTTGCGTTCCCTTCCGAAAGAATGGCTTCCAAAAAGGATAGCCATTGAGGAAGCAAAGGACCTTCAAATTCTGTCGGTTGATGAATTAATAGGTTCTTTGATGAGTTATGAACACGTCATTCAACAAGTTGCTAGAGATGACAAAAAGCGTGCCCGTAATTTGGCTTTCAAATCCCAAACTTTTGATTGTGATTCTGATAGTGAAGCAAATATTGATTTTGAAAAGGAGTTTGCTTTAGTTAGTAGAAAATTCCACCAAATGCTCAAATATAAAAATGAGCAAAAGAAGCAGCGTAGATGTGATACTGAGAGCTTTAATTCTTATGATCATAACCAATCAATTTCCCAAGATAGGCTGCTTGTACAGCAGACCAGAGTTTCAAATGCAGGAACACAAGAAAAAGAACCTCAAGCGTGCTATAAATGCGGGAAGAATGGACATATTCGTGCAAAATGTCCTCGGAGTTCAAAGTCAAAAGAACGCAGGATTGTGGCTACCTGGAGTGACTGCGAATCCAGATCAGATATTGACAAAATCAATGAAGAAGCATATATGGCGTTCTCTATTGAAACTGAAACAGGTACATCCATTACTAATCAGGAGCTCTCCTTGAAATCAGATCATATAGAGGTGCAACCATACGCTGAATCATCCAAGGTAAATTCTGAAAATTTCTTGTATGTTTTGAAAAACTTAGAGGATGAGTGTCGTAGCTTAAAAATTAAGTGTTGTTGTCTTCAGGAAGAGGTTCGTAAGAAGGCTGCTGATGTAGTGAACCTTACTAGAACCATAGAATTAAACAACATAAAATTTGTTGAGCTGCAACGTGAGAATGATGTTCTTAGAATGGACAAGGATCGCCTATACAAATTATTAGAGCACAAATCACTTTCTGTCTCCTCCTTTGGTAGCAAGTCAAACATTATTTCAACCTTCAAAGAACCTACCAAAGCTATAAAGCACCTTGTTAGTCGACCTCAGTCCCATTATGCTAAGATTTTCAGTAGAAATCATTCAAGCTCAAATATTAGCCACAAGCACAATAGAACAAAATATGATAAGAAAAGGACAACCTTCAGATCTAGCAGTTCTCATCATATTAGCTACAATAGGGCTGGTTTATTAAATTGTTCTGCTTGTTTACAGCGTGGTCATGTTAGTCAATATTGTTATGTTTACTCTCGACATTGGAAACCCATACTCAAACAAGTTTGGGTTCGAAAGAAAACTAATATTTGATATTCCAGAGTTGGGAGTCGAATGATGCATTTGATTCCTCGTTAGCGGGTGCTCCCACCACATGACGACTAATGCATTATCTTTTGTTTTCTCTAAATAAAGGTAAGGTTTCTTTGGAAAAATTGGATGTAAATTGATTAGTTATTTTCTCAGCCAGTATTTACTTTTATGATAGTTGTTGCTAGGTTCAGCTTGCAGCATCTTCTCCAATTAAATTTAAATAGGACAATTGATCATGACTTAATGTCCTTTATCATTATGGGTAGAAGTAAAACGTGAAATTCCTTGTTGATGCACTGCAAGTGTACCTTTCGATCATTCTTTTTGTGTTTGGTAGAGTTAGTGTAGTAACAGTTAGAGTACGTGGGACTGTTTTCATCATTTATTTGATTATTTGGGAATGAGATTGCAAATTGAGGGGGAGATACTCCTGCAGTTAGTGAAGAATAGTAGGGGAGTTTGCTCCAATATCTTGTTTATTATTCCTATTATTCCTCTTATTGTGACGCCCTGCTGTTTACATGCAAAGGAAGGGCTGCTAGTAAATTTGTCTGTGATTGAATCAAGTTCTACTTGTGGTTCAGCCGGTAATGAACTTGTTTGAGCTTAGGGGAGACTATGACTAGAACTGATGTGCTTCTATGTTTCAGGTTATATGATGTGGCTTTCTATGTTTCAATAATTTGTTGGGAAAGGTATTTGATTTTGTGTGCAGATAGTTAGCAATTCGCAATCTCTGATTTAGGGGGAGATTGTTGGAGGAAATCAGCGATTGCATAATCTTCATCGCTAAAAATGGAAGTCGAAAAAGGACAATCTAATGAAAGAAAAGGAAGGTATCAAATCAGTGGAAATTCGATTTTGAATTTCCTTATGATGAAGTCCAGCAACGGCTAGAAGCTTCATATATATATACTTGTGGTTGCCTACTGTTTTTTTTGGGATCTTCGGGTGGCAAGCGGCATAGGGCTTGTAGGCAAAGAGGGTTAATCGTGATAGAGGAATAGGTTCTATCAGATTAACGGATGTAACGGGTCTGGGATTTTGGATCTGGGTTCTTATATTTTTGTTCTTGTTATCTTAGTTCTTGAGTCTGCATCCTTCTATTATTCGAATGCTTGATAGGAAAAACAAAATAAAAAGTGTCTCCTAGCAATCAGTGGGTACTGATTCTAGGACGAGGACTGACCCATATCTTGGGGAACCTCGTTAAAATCGATTGTGTCATTTCCTTTCTGCCTTTCATTGTTCGTTCTCTTCTCTGCTTTGTTTCTGGGTTTCATACTTGTAGAACAGATCATGATCTAAGCCTTCTTGGAAATTCTAAGCAAAGCTTCACGCTTAATTCAAGTAGGCCTAGTGACAATTTATGTTCTATTGGATAGTAGTTTTTATTTTCTTCTATTGGGCTCAGTCAGTTTAAGCCCATCTTAGAGAGCAAAGGGTAGTGACGAGAGAATCCTTTGATTCTCTTCCATTCATCATCTTCCTTCGTTTTTTTTTCCGCAAAAATCAATTCAAAATCCCTAGAAATTCAGGCCAGTTTACAATTGGTATCAGAGCCTCACCTTGAGAGAGCTCACTACTACCAAGGAAAACGATCCATGGCTACATCATCTTCGTTTTCGTTTGGTTCTGCTCCGTGGTTTACAGGTTCTAACTACACAGCATGGAAAAGACGGATGCAGAACTTTCTCTGGGGAATCGATGAAGGTTTGTGGTCTGTTGTCCGTGATGGGCCACTTGAAATGAATCCAGAGGAGCAGAATACATGGACGGCAGAACAGAGGAAGAGCGCACAGCTCAATTGCAGAGCGATGCACATCCTGCAGAGCGCTATGAGTACCGATGAAGTTGAGTGGGTTGTACATAGTGAATCGGCAAAGGAAATCTGGCAAGTTTTGGAGAACACCTATGAGGGAACCTCCAACATCAAAGAAACGAGGATCGATCTTCTTCTACACGACTATGAAGATTTTGTTATGGATTCAGGTGAGAGTATCCATCACATGTATTCCAGATTTACTAGTTTAATTAATCAGCTTAAAGGATTAGGAAAAACCCTTCCATCTACGGAATTAAATCGAAAAATTTTGCGTTCCCTTCCGAAAGAATGGCTTCCAAAAAGGATAGCCATTGAGGAAGCAAAGGACCTTCAAATTCTGTCGGTTGATGAATTAATAGGTTCTTTGATGAGTTATGAACACGTCATTCAACAAGTTGCTAGAGATGACAAAAAGCGTGCCCGTAATTTGGCTTTCAAATCCCAAACTTTTGATTGTGATTCTGATAGTGAAGCAAATATTGATTTTGAAAAGGAGTTTGCTTTAGTTAGTAGAAAATTCCACCAAATGCTCAAATATAAAAATGAGCAAAAGAAGCAGCGTAGATGTGATACTGAGAGCTTTAATTCTTATGATCATAACCAATCAATTTCCCAAGATAGGCTGCTTGTACAGCAGACCAGAGTTTCAAATGCAGGAACACAAGAAAAAGAACCTCAAGCGTGCTATAAATGCGGGAAGAATGGACATATTCGTGCAAAATGTCCTCGGAGTTCAAAGTCAAAAGAACGCAGGATTGTGGCTACCTGGAGTGACTGCGAATCCAGATCAGATATTGACAAAATCAATGAAGAAGCATATATGGCGTTCTCTATTGAAACTGAAACAGGTACATCCATTACTAATCAGGAGCTCTCCTTGAAATCAGATCATATAGAGGTGCAACCATACGCTGAATCATCCAAGGTAAATTCTGAAAATTTCTTGTATGTTTTGAAAAACTTAGAGGATGAGTGTCGTAGCTTAAAAATTAAGTGTTGTTGTCTTCAGGAAGAGGTTCGTAAGAAGGCTGCTGATGTAGTGAACCTTACTAGAACCATAGAATTAAACAACATAAAATTTGTTGAGCTGCAACGTGAGAATGATGTTCTTAGAATGGACAAGGATCGCCTATACAAATTATTAGAGCACAAATCACTTTCTGTCTCCTCCTTTGGTAGCAAGTCAAACATTATTTCAACCTTCAAAGAACCTACCAAAGCTATAAAGCACCTTGTTAGTCGACCTCAGTCCCATTATGCTAAGATTTTCAGTAGAAATCATTCAAGCTCAAATATTAGCCACAAGCACAATAGAACAAAATATGATAAGAAAAGGACAACCTTCAGATCTAGCAGTTCTCATCATATTAGCTACAATAGGGCTGGTTTATTAAATTGTTCTGCTTGTTTACAGCGTGGTCATGTTAGTCAATATTGTTATGTTTACTCTCGACATTGGAAACCCATACTCAAACAAGTTTGGGTTCGAAAGAAAACTAATATTTGATATTCCAGAGTTGGGAGTCGAATGATGCATTTGATTCCTCGTTAGCGGGTGCTCCCACCACATGACGACTAATGCATTATCTTTTGTTTTCTCTAAATAAAGGTAAGGTTTCTTTGGAAAAATTGGATGTAAATTGATTAGTTATTTTCTCAGCCAGTATTTACTTTTATGATAGTTGTTGCTAGGTTCAGCTTGCAGCATCTTCTCCAATTAAATTTAAATAGGACAATTGATCATGACTTAATGTCCTTTATCATTATGGGTAGAAGTAAAACGTGAAATTCCTTGTTGATGCACTGCAAGTGTACCTTTCGATCATTCTTTTTGTGTTTGGTAGAGTTAGTGTAGTAACAGTTAGAGTACGTGGGACTGTTTTCATCATTTATTTGATTATTTGGGAATGAGATTGCAAATTGAGGGGGAGATACTCCTGCAGTTAGTGAAGAATAGTAGGGGAGTTTGCTCCAATATCTTGTTTATTATTCCTATTATTCCTCTTATTGTGACGCCCTGCTGTTTACATGCAAAGGAAGGGCTGCTAGTAAATTTGTCTGTGATTGAATCAAGTTCTACTTGTGGTTCAGCCGGTAATGAACTTGTTTGAGCTTAGGGGAGACTATGACTAGAACTGATGTGCTTCTATGTTTCAGGTTATATGATGTGGCTTTCTATGTTTCAATAATTTGTTGGGAAAGGTATTTGATTTTGTGTGCAGATAGTTAGCAATTCGCAATCTCTGATTTAGGGGGAGATTGTTGGAGGAAATCAGCGATTGCATAATCTTCATCGCTAAAAATGGAAGTCGAAAAAGGACAATCTAATGAAAGAAAAGGAAGGTATCAAATCAGTGGAAATTCGATTTTGAATTTCCTTATGATGAAGTCCAGCAACGGCTAGAAGCTTCATATATATACTTGTGGTTGCCTACTGTTTTTTTTGGGATCTTCGGGTGGCAAGCGGCATAGGGCTTGTAGGCAAAGAGGGTTAATCGTGATAGAGGAATAGGTTCTATCAGATTAACGGATGTAACGGGTCTGGGATTTTGGATCTGGGTTCTTATATTTTTGTTCTTGTTATCTTAGTTCTTGAGTCTGCATCCTTCTATTATTCGAATGCTTGATAGGAAAAACAAAATAAAAAGTGTCTCCTAGCAATCAGTGGGTACTGATTCTAGGACGAGGACTGACCCATATCTTGGGGAACCTCGTTAAAATCGATTGTGTCATTTCCTTTCTGCCTTTCATTGTTCGTTCTCTTCTCTGCTTTGTTTCTGGGTTTCATACTTGTAGAACAGATCATGATCTAAGCCTTCTTGGAAATTCTAAGCAAAGCTTCACGCTTAATTCAAGTAGGCCTAGTGACAATTTATGTTCTATTGGATAGTAGTTTTTATTTTCTTCTATTGGGCTCAGTCAGTTTAAGCCCATCTTAGAGAGCAAAGGGTAGTGACGAGAGAATCCTTTGATTCTCTTCCATTCATCATCTTCCTTCGTTTTTTTTTTCCGCAAAAATCAATTCAAAATCCCTAGAAATTCAGGCCAGTTTACAATTGGTATCAGAGCCTCACCTTGAGAGAGCTCACTACTACCAAGGAAAACGATCCATGGCTACATCATCTTCGTTTTCGTTTGGTTCTGCTCCGTGGTTTACAGGTTCTAACTACACAGCATGGAAAAGACGGATGCAGAACTTTCTCTGGGGAATCGATGAAGGTTTGTGGTCTGTTGTCCGTGATGGGCCACTTGAAATGAATCCAGAGGAGCAGAATACATGGACGGCAGAACAGAGGAAGAGCGCACAGCTCAATTGCAGAGCGATGCACATCCTGCAGAGCGCTATGAGTACCGATGAAGTTGAGTGGGTTGTACATAGTGAATCGGCAAAGGAAATCTGGCAAGTTTTGGAGAACACCTATGAGGGAACCTCCAACATCAAAGAAACGAGGATCGATCTTCTTCTACACGACTATGAAGATTTTGTTATGGATTCAGGTGAGAGTATCCATCACATGTATTCCAGATTTACTAGTTTAATTAATCAGCTTAAAGGATTAGGAAAAACCCTTCCATCTACGGAATTAAATCGAAAAATTTTGCGTTCCCTTCCGAAAGAATGGCTTCCAAAAAGGATAGCCATTGAGGAAGCAAAGGACCTTCAAATTCTGTCGGTTGATGAATTAATAGGTTCTTTGATGAGTTATGAACACGTCATTCAACAAGTTGCTAGAGATGACAAAAAGCGTGCCCGTAATTTGGCTTTCAAATCCCAAACTTTTGATTGTGATTCTGATAGTGAAGCAAATATTGATTTTGAAAAGGAGTTTTCTTTAGTTAGTAGAAAATTCCACCAAATGCTCAAATATAAAAATGAGCAAAAGAAGCAGCGTAGATGTGGTACTGAGAGCTTTAATTCTTATGATCATAACCAATCAATTTCCCAAGATAGGCTGCTTGTACAGCAGACCAGAGTTTCAAATGCAGGAACATAAGAAAAAGAACCTCAAGCGTGCTATAAATGCGGGAAGAATGGACATATTCGTGCAAAATGTCCTCGGAGTTCAAAGTCAAAAGAACGCAGGATTGTGGCTACCTGGAGTGACTGCGAATCCAGATCAGATATTGACAAAATCAATGAAGAAGCATATATGGCGTTCTCTATTGAAACTGAAACAGGTACATCCATTACTAATCAGGAGCTCTCCTTGAAATCAGATCATATAGAGGTGCAACCATACGCTGAATCATCCAAGGTAAATTCTGAAAATTTCTTGTATGTTTTGAAAAACTTAGAGGATGAGTGTCGTAGCTTAAAAATTAAGTGTTGTTGTCTTCAGGAAGAGGTTCGTAAAAAGGCTGCTGATGTAGTGAACCTTACTAGAACCATAGAATTAAACAACATAAAATTTGTTGAGCTGCAACGTGAGAATGATGTTCTTAGAATGGACAAGGATCGCCTATACAAATTATTAGAGCACAAATCACTTTCTGTCTCTTCCTTTGGTAGCAAGTCAAACATTATTTCAACCTTCAAAGAACCTACCAAAGCTATAAAGCACCTTGTTAGTCGACCTCAGTCCCATTATGCTAAGATTTTCAGTAGAAATCATTCAAGCTCAAATATTAGCCACAAGCACAATAGAACAAAATATGATAAGAAAAGGACAACCTTCAGATCTAGCAGTTCTCATCATATTAGCTACAATAGGGCTGGTTTATTAAATTGTTCTGCTTGTTTACAGCGTGGTCATGTTAGTCAATATTGTTATGTTTACTCTCGACATTGGAAACCCATACTCAAACAAGTTTGGGTTCGAAAGAAAACTAATATTTGATATTCCAGAGTTGGGAGTCGAATGATGCATTTGATTCCTCGTTAGCGGGTGCTCCCACCACATGACGACTAATGCATTATCTTTTGTTTTCTCTAAATAAAGGTAAGGTTTCTTTGGAAAAATTGGATGTAAATTGATTAGTTATTTTCTCAGCCAGTATTTACTTTTATGATAGTTGTTGCTAGGTTCAGCTTGCAGCATCTTCTCCAATTAAATTTAAATAGGACAATTGATCATGACTTAATGTCCTTTATCATTATGGGTAGAAGTAAAACGTGAAATTCCTTGTTGATGCACTGCAAGTGTACCTTTCGATCATTCTTTTTGTGTTTGGTAGAGTTAGTGTAGTAACAGTTAGAGTACGTGGGACTGTTTTCATCATTTATTTGATTATTTGGGAATGAGATTGCAAATTGAGGGGGAGATACTCCTGCAGTTAGTGAAGAATAGTAGGGGAGTTTGCTCCAATATCTTGTTTATTATTCCTATTATTCCTCTTATTGTGACGCCCTGCTGTTTACATGCAAAGGAAGGGCTGCTAGTAAATTTGTCTGTGATTGAATCAAGTTCTACTTGTGGTTCAGCCGGTAATGAACTTGTTTGAGCTTAGGGGAGACTATGACTAGAACTGATGTGCTTCTATGTTTCAGGTTATATGATGTGGCTTTCTATGTTTCAATAATTTGTTGGGAAAGGTATTTGATTTTGTGTGCAGATAGTTAGCAATTCGCAATCTCTGATTTAGGGGGAGATTGTTGGAGGAAATCAGCGATTGCATAATCTTCATCGCTAAAAATGGAAGTCGAAAAAGGACAATCTAATGAAAGAAAAGGAAGGTATCAAATCAGTGGAAATTCGATTTTGAATTTCCTTATGATGAAGTCCAGCAACGGCTAGAAGCTTCATATATATATACTTGTGGTTGCCTACTGTTTTTTTTGGGATCTTCGGGTGGCAAGCGGCATAGGGCTTGTAGGCAAAGAGGGTTAATCGTGATAGAGGAATAGGTTCTATCAGATTAACGGATGTAACGGGTCTGGGATTTTGGATCTGGGTTCTTATATTTTTGTTCTTGTTATCTTAGTTCTTGAGTCTGCATCCTTCTATTATTCGAATGCTTGATAGGAAAAACAAAATAAAAAGTGTCTCCTAGCAATCAGTGGGTACTGATTCTAGGACGAGGACTGACCCATATCTTGGGGAACCTCGTTAAAATCGATTGTGTCATTTCCTTTCTGCCTTTCATTGTTCGTTCTCTTCTCTGCTTTGTTTCTGGGTTTCATACTTGTAGAACAGATCATGATCTAAGCCTTCTTGGAAATTCTAAGCAAAGCTTCACGCTTAATTCAAGTAGGCCTAGTGACAATTTATGTTCTATTGGATAGTAGTTTTTATTTTCTTCTATTGGGCTCAGTCAGTTTAAGCCCATCTTAGAGAGCAAAGGGTAGTGACGAGAGAATCCTTTGATTCTCTTCCATTCATCATCTTCCTTCGTTTTTTTTTTTCCGCAAAAATCAATTCAAAATCCCTAGAAATTCAGGCCAGTTTACAATTGGTATCAGAGCCTCACCTTGAGAGAGCTCACTACTACCAAGGAAAACGATCCATGGCTACATCATCTTCGTTTTCGTTTGGTTCTGCTCCGTGGTTTACAGGTTCTAACTACACAGCATGGAAAAGACGGATGCAGAACTTTCTCTGGGGAATCGATGAAGGTTTGTGGTCTGTTGTCCGTGATGGGCCACTTGAAATGAATCCAGAGGAGCAGAATACATGGACGGCAGAACAGAGGAAGAGCGCACAGCTCAATTGCAGAGCGATGCACATCCTGCAGAGCGCTATGAGTACCGATGAAGTTGAGTGGGTTGTACATAGTGAATCGGCAAAGGAAATCTGGCAAGTTTTGGAGAACACCTATGAGGGAACCTCCAACATCAAAGAAACGAGGATCGATCTTCTTCTACACGACTATGAAGATTTTGTTATGGATTCAGGTGAGAGTATCCATCACATGTATTCCAGATTTACTAGTTTAATTAATCAGCTTAAAGGATTAGGAAAAACCCTTCCATCTACGGAATTAAATCGAAAAATTTTGCGTTCCCTTCCGAAAGAATGGCTTCCAAAAAGGATAGCCATTGAGGAAGCAAAGGACCTTCAAATTCTGTCGGTTGATGAATTAATAGGTTCTTTGATGAGTTATGAACACGTCATTCAACAAGTTGCTAGAGATGACAAAAAGCGTGCCCGTAATTTGGCTTTCAAATCCCAAACTTTTGATTGTGATTCTGATAGTGAAGCAAATATTGATTTTGAAAAGGAGTTTTCTTTAGTTAGTAGAAAATTCCACCAAATGCTCAAATATAAAAATGAGCAAAAGAAGCAGCGTAGATGTGGTACTGAGAGCTTTAATTCTTATGATCATAACCAATCAATTTCCCAAGATAGGCTGCTTGTACAGCAGACCAGAGTTTCAAATGCAGGAACATAAGAAAAAGAACCTCAAGCGTGCTATAAATGCGGGAAGAATGGACATATTCGTGCAAAATGTCCTCGGAGTTCAAAGTCAAAAGAACGCAGGATTGTGGCTACCTGGAGTGACTGCGAATCCAGATCAGATATTGACAAAATCAATGAAGAAGCATATATGGCGTTCTCTATTGAAACTGAAACAGGTACATCCATTACTAATCAGGAGCTCTCCTTGAAATCAGATCATATAGAGGTGCAACCATACGCTGAATCATCCAAGGTAAATTCTGAAAATTTCTTGTATGTTTTGAAAAACTTAGAGGATGAGTGTCGTAGCTTAAAAATTAAGTGTTGTTGTCTTCAGGAAGAGGTTCGTAAAAAGGCTGCTGATGTAGTGAACCTTACTAGAACCATAGAATTAAACAACATAAAATTTGTTGAGCTGCAACGTGAGAATGATGTTCTTAGAATGGACAAGGATCGCCTATACAAATTATTAGAGCACAAATCACTTTCTGTCTCCTCCTTTGGTAGCAAGTCAAACATTATTTCAACCTTCAAAGAACCTACCAAAGCTATAAAGCACCTTGTTAGTCGACCTCAGTCCCATTATGCTAAGATTTTCAGTAGAAATCATTCAAGCTCAAATATTAGCCACAAGCACAATAGAACAAAATATGATAAGAAAAGGACAACCTTCAGATCTAGCATTTCTCATCATATTAGCTACAATAGGGCTGGTTTATTAAATTGTTCTGCTTGTTTACAGCGTGGTCATGTTAGTCAATATTGTTATGTTTACTCTCGACATTGGAAACCCATACTCAAACAAGTTTGGGTTCGAAAGAAAACTAATATTTGATATTCCAGAGTTGGGAGTCGAATGATGCATTTGATTCCTCGTTAGCGGGTGCTCCCACCACATGACGACTAATGCATTATCTTTTGTTTTCTCTAAATAAAGGTAAGGTTTCTTTGGAAAAATTGGATGTAAATTGATTAGTTATTTTCTCAGCCAGTATTTACTTTTATGATAGTTGTTGCTAGGTTCAGCTTGCAGCATCTTCTCCAATTAAATTTAAATAGGACAATTGATCATGACTTAATGTCCTTTATCATTATGGGTAGAAGTAAAACGTGAAATTCCTTGTTGATGCACTGCAAGTGTACCTTTCGATCATTCTTTTTGTGTTTGGTAGAGTTAGTGTAGTAACAGTTAGAGTACGTGGGACTGTTTTCATCATTTATTTGATTATTTGGGAATGAGATTGCAAATTGAGGGGGAGATACTCCTGCAGTTAGTGAAGAATAGTAGGGGAGTTTGCTCCAATATCTTGTTTATTATTCCTATTATTCCTCTTATTGTGACGCCCTGCTGTTTACATGCAAAGGAAGGGCTGCTAGTAAATTTGTCTGTGATTGAATCAAGTTCTACTTGTGGTTCAGCCGGTAATGAACTTGTTTGAGCTTAGGGGAGACTATGACTAGAACTGATGTGCTTCTATGTTTCAGGTTATATGATGTGGCTTTCTATGTTTCAATAATTTGTTGGGAAAGGTATTTGATTTTGTGTGCAGATAGTTAGCAATTCGCAATCTCTGATTTAGGGGGAGATTGTTGGAGGAAATCAGCGATTGCATAATCTTCATCGCTAAAAATGGAAGTCGAAAAAGGACAATCTAATGAAAGAAAAGGAAGGTATCAAATCAGTGGAAATTCGATTTTGAATTTCCTTATGATGAAGTCCAGCAACGGCTAGAAGCTTCATATATATATACTTGTGGTTGCCTACTGTTTTTTTTTGGGATCTTCGGGTGGCAAGCGGCATAGGGCTTGTAGGCAAAGAGGGTTAATCGTGATAGAGGAATAGGTTCTATCAGATTAACGGATGTAACGGGTCTGGGATTTTGGATCTAGGTTCTTATATTTTTGTTCTTGTTATCTTAGTTCTTGAGTCTGCATCCTTCTATTATTCGAATGCTTGATAGGAAAAACAAAATAAAAAGTGTCTCCTAGCAATCAGTGGGTACTGATTCTAGGACGAGGACTGACCCATATCTTGGGGAACCTCGTTAAAATCGATTGTGTCATTTCCTTTCTGCCTTTCATTGTTCGTTCTCTTCTCTGCTCTGTTTCTGGGTTTCATACTTGTAGAACAGATCATGATCTAAGCCTTCTTGGAAATTCTAAGCAAAGCTTCACGCTTAATTCAAGTAGGCCTAGTGACAATTTATGTTCTATTGGATAGTAGTTTTTATTTTCTTCTATTGGGCTCAGTCAGTTTAAGCCCATCTTAGAGAGCAAAGGGTAGTGACGAGAGAATCCTTTGATTCTCTTCCATTCATCATCTTCCTTCGTTTTTTTTTCTCGCAAAAATCAATTCAAAATCCCTAGAAATTCAGGCCAGTTTACACAAAAGTCTCCCCTTTCTCATATGAATTTCATGTCCGAAAAAAAGAGGATAGAGGGGTGCAGAATTACTAGTCCATTGCTACTTGTCTTAATGAATTTTGAGTTATTAGATTACATCTTGATAGACGGTTTTATATCTGAATTTTGTATCTTATCCACTTCAAGGTTATCGACCTACGGGTTGACCTAGATTAACCTGGATCCAATGAGAAAAACGACGCCACACCCACAAGTCGACTCACAACAAGGTTCAAGGAATGAAGGTCACACGACGTCGTTTTTCTCTTTAGTTTGCAAATGCTCGTCTCTCCAGGTTCTCACCTTAGTTCTAACCTTATCGTTGAAATTCTAAATTGAACGTTTGAAGATCAATATTATATGAGTGTGTTGAATTTTCACTATATGTTGGATTCGCTATTCAAGTACAAATTGTTATTTTAAAGTAATGTTATATGATATCAATTACATGAATAATGACTAATGTAATGTTATATGATATCAATTACATGAATAATGACTTTTCATATATCGAAACTAAACTGAGCTACACAAATCGGAACATTAACCTTCAACCATCCATTTGGAATAGGAAGTCTCAGAATAACAGCTAGTGACATGACTGAACACATTTTGATGATGATACATTATGTAATCACGAACATCAACTACACACACCAAAGAATGATCATACCCAGGATCCTTTTCCCAGTATGACCAAACTTGGTAAAACAGAGGTTTCAATTTTCCTCCCTCAACGATACAAATTACATCACTCACATCTTCTAATTGCCCAGTGCCCCACTCCCACTTTAAAAAGGCGGAGGGAGCACCAGTCTTACTTTTGAAGTTCACCAAAGGCACCCCAAATTGCAGAGTACCTGGGAACTTACTGACTTTCTAGTTTCTAACCAACAAATCACTACTTACAGCAGGACTCTTTGTCACTAATTGGACCATAATTTAACAACCAAGAACAGTTCAATGGCAGCCTAACCACCATTTTCTGCAGCTTCTCACAACTGGGTGCAGGAAACCATACTACAAATCTTAGCTAAACCTAACTCAAGAACCTTCACTTTCCTTCTTACCTGTACGTAGTACTGTGTGCGGCTTTGGTTTTCTCATCATTTTCTATCTTGTTTCTTCCAGGTGTGAAGTTAAGTTGCCTTGCTCGCGTGTAAGTTACAAAGTCTTGATAATCGGAGAGCTAAACCCTCAAACCCGTTGGGGCACAAACTGCTTCAACTGACAACCTTTTCAACACATTGGGGCATGGGTCCTGCCCAAAGTTGCTGTTGGATATTGTCACTGCACATCTCTGTTTCCCTTTGCACTTCTGTTTAAGAAAGAAACGAAGAAAAAAACACAACATGGTAATTGATCATCAATAAGTTGCTTGGAACAAGTGAAGGGAATGCGAGAAGGGACGAACGAAAGCGTTACCCTCTCGATGATGTCGTATGATGTGGGAGCATGACAAGTTCCTTGCTGATAAGTTCCACAGGTTCCCAACGGAGTACCAAAGCTCGCAAATTTAATGGACGAAATGGTCTGGCCTTGGTTACACCGAAGATGAACTTTCGGGCTATGGAACTCTTCCGCTCTTCCATAGCTTTCGATATGCCAGTTCTTGAGAGTCGGATGAAACTCGGCTACCTCGGCACATACAGTAGCCACCGATCTCTTAACAAGTGAAATCCTTGAAGGGTCCCCTCCAAGTTCCTCAAATACTACCAGTAGGTTTTGGGTTGGTTTCAACCATGATCTAGGCACATGATACCTGTAATAAGAAATGACGTTCTTCCAAGGCTAAGTACATCTGTCCGAGTGTTGACATTCTGTGGGCAAGTACGGATGACATATGAATAAGGAGAATTTTACCATCGTTGAGTTGGCTTGCCACAACCAAGTTGACACTTTGGAGGGCGGAATGAACCCGCATAACTGCAACCGTTGCATTGACCATTTGCATACGCAGTCCAGTATCGTCCTATGCTCTGGCCATTGATCCATATCTGACCTTTCCCCATACCTTCCATGTCCAGTGCCAATGGCTCGTCCCCATCAGGTGAGTTGAAATAGGCCTGCAATTTTTTAGTGGGTTTTCAATGAAACTCTGATGCAACAAAGTTCACCAGACAAGCTTTAAGTTTTATTTCATATTAATGACACACACACACACCTTATGCCATGTCAAAGGTTGTTGTTTCTGAACAACCAAAGATGATTGCATCCAATCAACAGAGGAGACACTAGTTGGAGAGAGGAGATTCATGGCTTCTCCTTTAAGTCCAACCTGTTTGGGAAGTGAAGGTTAAAGTTGGGGGCAAAATGGTACTTTCGTCTTTACCTATCAATAAAGAGAGGAAGAAGATACGATCTATTAATAATTACCTGGTAGGTCCATGTTTGCCAGGACAAGTCCCATTTACCCTGGTCAAGCCCATGAAGAGCAACTGGACCTAGGATTCCTGTGTTCCATGTCTCATAGTGTCCACCCACATTCTGCCATGATCACAAAAATAACCCATCTGAGTTTTAAGGAAACTAGATACCATTTGCAGAGACTTCATTTCTTCCACTGTATGTTCAAATTTTGACACTAACAGATATGAGAAAATTTAATAGGGTCAGAAACTAACTGGTAATCCAACAGCAACACTCAGCAATGCAATTTTGTTCTTCCCAGCTCTTAGATTGACCTTCCCGGTGTATGTAAACTTCCGGTTCTCCCTAGTTCCGAATGCAGACCCTGTACATACAGAGAAATAACAGTTAGTAGTAAGAAAACTAGCTAGCTACTCAGTAGCTATAGAAATTTGAAAATGGTAAGAAGATAATTAACATGTATTTCACCTGATAGCTGCCCGTTGATGAAAACATGAACAGCATGGCCACTCGATCGAACAATTAGGGTAGGCAGTTCCCCTCCACGCAGGAAGGCTTCAGATGAACCAATGTCGACATTAGTGATGTACCACAAGTAGTCACTTGCGTCCCTTGTGACATTTATCTGCTCAAGGAGACCAGAAGCAGTGAATGTTGAGCCATCGTATAGAGACGAAACATCCTCGTCGTAACTTTCCCATGAAAGCATTTCAGTGTTTGTTGGCAGCATTTCCATTTGAGATGTTTGAACTCCAACCTGGGTAGAAGAAGCACAAGCAATTAGTATATCATCATTAATCCAGCATTTGACTCTGGTCCAAAACCTCGATTCATAACTACCTTAGCGGTGTTAAACACCACATTTCTGCAGTCTGGAAGAATACTAATAGACCAAGGAGGCAAGTTGTAATGCATATTGTTGAACAACACTCTTGTAGCAGACTTTGTATCATAGTTGGCAAGAAAAGCTGCACAATCTCCATGTTCGGTTGAGTACACATGAGCCTGTTGGAATGCTCCTAACTGAGTTACCATAGGATCAACTGAAACCAGAGCACGCTCGCACATCTTAATCGACCTATGGAGCTCCTTAAGATGACCGTACTTTGGCTGCCTTATCAAGCCTGAAGAAATTTTGTACATAAAAAAAAGTTAAGGATGCCTTGACATATCCGTCTATCAGACAGTAACAACATAAGGGTGGCCAGTTTCAAATCCCTTACCATATTCATCCAAGGGAGCATCATAGTCATAGCTGGTAGTGATAAACGGACCTCCAGCACTCCGGCCGAAATTGGTCCCTCCGTGGTACTGTTTCATGGAACATTATAGCCAATTGAGTTTTCGATTTATATCCTCTCTAAACTATGCTTCCACGGAAGAGCCATTGGGCGGAAGGAACTAACCATATAGTAGTTGACAAATGATCCCCCCTTTTGAATAAACCGGGCAACAGCAAATGCCAAATCTTGAACTGGACGCTGGTGAAGAGGGCCCCCAAACTCTGAGAACCTTCATAACATTGTACCAAGAAAATTAACAGGCAAGTCAACATTTCAGCTCAAGCTAGCAATTCCAAGGTTACAGAAGGAAGGAACAAATGCTGCATGCAAGTACCATCCACTCCAAGCTTCAGTCCACATTGTAGGCTTATATGGTTTGTTGGGAGCAAATTGATCACAGTAAAACCCGTTGCATGTGTTTATCTGCCATTGCCAAATACAACCTCTCTCTTAGCTTGGGACATATATTACTTTAATGTAAGATCTGTGTATAATATGGAGTTGATGTGGCACAAGAGGACAACTTACAATTGGATCTGGAGCATCTTCTTCCTTGCACATTACCCATGGGACTCCTGTTCCTAACTTCACAGCCATGTCTGCAGCCCAACTCATGTAGTTATATCCAGCAGCACCAAACAGCTTGCTTTGTACTCCATACTCATTTTCAATCTGGACATCCATATTCATGCGTTAGATTACTACAAATCTGATGGAATCTGTTGCTAACATTCATCTGCAACCTCGAAGGAATGTGAAATTACCTGAGAAAGAATGATAGGGCCACCTTGGGACTCGAACAAGTTTTCACTCTTCATCAATCCCACAATCTTCTCAGTGAACCCTTGCATTGCTTTCTGCAAACACCACATGACATAAGCATAAGGGGGTCTTCATCACTTCCATAGTTATAGTTTAAGAAAGGAATTTAAGATATCCACTTGTTTTTTGCTTGGAATAAGCTTTGCTTTGACTTGTCAGAGACTTTCAATTAAAGGAAGCCAAAACAAGTAAAACAAAGAATTTATTTATAAAAGAAACCTTGAAAGGCTCATTATCTGTTCTGAAGCTGATTCCAGGGACATACTTCAACCAAACCGGAAACCCTCTGCAAATAACCACATCCAACTAATGAGGCAAAGAAGAATAAGTTCTCTTATCATAAGGTGGGTTGAGAAGTAGTGAATCTGAAGCTGCAGCAGAAGAGAAGGTAGAAGGGAAAGAAGCTTAGCAGCAGCTAGATCTCTACAGAGTGAAAAGAAAATAAATGGTACCCGAAATTCCATTCAGCACAGACGTATGGTCCAATGCGAAGATGAGCATAGAGCCCTGCTTTATGGATGGTCTTGATGAACCTCACCAGATCATTTCTGCCTTCAAAATTGTACTGCAACCCACCATAGGCAAGTATCAGCAAATCCAAACTAAATGAATGGCATAACCCCAAGACGAGAGATAGGAAAGAGATGGAAGTTAAAGTTACATTTCCAGGACTGGGCTCATGGACATTCCAGAAGACATAGGTCTCAATCACATCCACCCCACCATCTTTAGCCTTCTGTATCAGATCTTCCCACATCTACGAAAGCAAAAGAGCAACCCACATTTTTTCTTCTCACTCAGTAAATTCAACAAAGAGCTTCTGCCCATTAAAACACACAGAAGAAAGATGGGTAAACTGCAAAGTGACAGTGTAGAGGCTTTACTTACATCAGGGGTGCTTCTCGGGTAGTGAATAGAGCCAGAGAAAAGGATTCTCCTTTGCCCATTAATGACAATTGCCTTCCTATCGTAAGTAACAGTAGCTTGGATCAGCTGAGAACCCAGCAACCCAAACAAGCACAGCAGCAGCCATAAGAACAGCTTCGCAAATGAGCGAGTTCCCATTCCTCAAATTTTCCCCCTTTTCTTTTCTTTTTCCCTCCCTCCTTTTTTCCCCTCAACCCACTACTGGAACCCAAGTGGGAAAGCAAGGGTAGGAAGCAGAAGAACGAAGAAATAACTACTAATGTAGAGGAGAAGAAGAAACAAGACTCATTGATGCTTCTTCTTCTACTACTACTGTTGCTGCTGGCTTTGCTGATCTGGGGGGGAAGGACACCACAAAGCAAAAGCTTTTTCACAAGGTTTCAGACTCTCTCTACTGCCAACCGAAGCAGTTATATATACTGAAACAATATAGTAATAAAGGCTAGGAAAGGCTACAGCTACAGAAGAAGAAGGAGAGTACAGCTATGCAGCAGTACAGTTCACATTTCACAAGTGTCAAGGCTCATCCCCTTGCGTGGCCCATCTCCCCCATAGCAGTAAATAATAATACTAAAAAAAGTTTTACAGGAAAGCAGCAGCAATAACTAGGGAGGGAAAGCAAGAAAAAAAGGAGAAAGAAAGAAAGAAGCAGCCTTGCCTTGCCTTGCCTTGCCTGACATAGGAAAAAGAAGAGGAGGAAAACTGAAAAAGAGGCATATGTAACAGTAAATCTAAGGAGCTTTTTTGACGGGAAGCGAGAACAAGAGAATTTTGTTAATTAATTACATGATTAAAAGAGTAAAGGCGAGCGACGGAGCGAACCAGCGGGTGAGTGTTAAGCACGCGTTAACAGACTCCAGTAAGTAAGTAAGTAAGTAAGTCGTAAATAGTGAAAGTCGTGCCTTTTCCTGTTCCGGAGGTAACTTTCTATCTCACTTGTGCTTGTGCATTGCTGCTGGTATCCAGTGAATAATGTGATATACCCATTATTTTATACTAAAGTTTTTATTTCAGTTTTTCTTCTTTTCTTTTTTTGACAATTATTTCAGTTATATTGATATGCATACGAATATAGGGTTTGTATAGTAAATTGAATTCATGTTCAAATCAATAGACACTAAGAATATTTTTCTACTTGTCATTTTAAACTAGTGTTACCAATCACTAGAATATTAGACATTATAAAAGTGAATTTTATTAATAATTTTAAACCACTAATATTAAGAGAAGTCATAAAAAAAAAGAACACTAGTTCATGTAGTGTGTAAGTGTATAATGAGTATCAAATATGTTTAAGAGAAAAAGGATGATTTATAGAAAAAGTTGAATATGTAAGTATGTATAACTTGTCAAATTCAGGTATGATAATAAAAAAACAAGTCATCTTTTACCCATTATATTTGTGTTCAGGTTTTATATATATTCAGAAAAAATTTCATTTGTTGGGCTCGTATTATGCCAGCCAAACTCGAGGATTCGCTCCATCACCCGAGCCAAATTGAGAGGCGATCTTGAAGGACTTTAGTTGGCGCGAGGCTCGTGATATCGACAATCGCCTATTGAGCTCGACTCCAAGTGTGTGGTCTAACTTCTCAAGATCGAGCATCGAGCGCTTGGACCACCGGCATATCGCCATTGTTCACCGTTTCTAAGATTTGCTCGCCCAAATAGAAGGTATCTATCTCCCATATTTACCATGAGGATAACAATTAACAAGTGCGTTATTTTTCTTGACGGTCGAGAACATTCTTTGTCCTTTGGTTTCCATAACAATTGAGATTATGCATAATTTTAATTAGCTTGTGTGATTATCATGAACTTTCAGTCCCTCGTTTCGTCTTATTTACAAATCAGTTTTTTTTAACGTTAAATGAAAGTTTGGATGAGTTGCAATCATTTATAAGAAACACGTTTATTGAGAAGTAGGTGATGTAAAAGTAGAAAAAATGGTGCTAAAGTATTTAGCATAATTAATTTTTTTTATATCATCCATTCATCATTGTGAAATAGGGGTGGGCAACGGGACGGGACGGGATACCCGTCCCGTTTTAAACGGGTACCCAGTCCCGTTTGGAGACCAAAGTCCATCCCATATCCCAAACTCGTATGGGAAACGGGTACCCATTTCCCGTACGGGACGGATAACGGGTACCCATACTACCCATAAATACCCAAAGTTTAAACCACTAAAATTTTAACAAAAGTTTAAACTTAACTTGTATTTGTTTAACAATCACAAGACACAGAATACATCTCAATCACAAATACTCGGTTTGCAAATAACACATTCATGAACAATCACAACACATAGAAATAAATTATTCCAAACACCAAATTATCAAATAAGAAGTTTCATTCAACACAACCAAATGGGAGGCATGCTGCTACTTTTCTTGTGTTGCTGAATGCAGAAAGTGTCCAAATTTTTAGGTTCATGGGAAGCTAAATCTATAGCAGAGAAGCTGAGTCTCACTGAAAGGGTAAGGGCCCTGGGCTCAAATGGCAAATGGAATTGAAATTGCAAGGGTGATGGCCGAAATGGCCAATGGGTTCTGAATTGAGCTGGGCTGCCTTTGTATTGAATGGGTATAACGGGTACCCATATTACCCAAACGGGTATTCGCGGGTACCCATATTAGGAATGTACAATCCCAAGTCCCATCCGTTTATAATATTACGGGTAATATGGGTACCCGTAACTCTTAAAAAACGGGACGGGTACAGTGGCGTAGCCAGGATTTTGGGTAAGGGGGTGCCAACTTAAAAAAATTAAAGTGACTATCAATTTTTTAGAGTAACCCATGACGAATTCTCATAGTTTGAAAACTCTGTAAAATTCATTCATCATCCAGACTATCAAGAATGTCACTCTCAATGTATCCTACCAAAAAATCATTCATGATATCGTCACTCATTCCACTTCGAAGAGTGTTTTTCACGTAGTTCACTGTCGAAAGAGAAAGAAGAACGAAGGGAGATGAAAGGTGGGACTGGGAGAAGTCTTCCTTGTTAGGGCTAACGTTCCGATTACTGCTTGAATAAGGATACAATTGTGAGTTTTTTTTAATTTACTTATTATTTACAAACATAAATTAATTATATATATACAATAAAACGTATTGATGTATCACATAAGTAGTTGTAGTTTAATGGAAGATGACAAAGCTAATAATATGGGGGTTCCATGTTCAAATCAGAATTATAGCATAAACTAATACCCCTATTTTTTGATGTTCTAGTCCCAATCCAAGGGTGTGCCATGGAACACCCTATTTACATGCTACCTCCGTCCCTGGACGGGTATACCCAAATACCCGTTTCCCGTTGCCCACCCCTATTGTGAAAAGCAATTTGGAGAATAAGTTAAGATTTCATCAAAGGTTTTTGGAAGTATAATAAAATTACGTAGTGACTATCCAACAATAATCTGAAAATACAGATTGTTCCACAACACAATACCAGTTTCAAGAAATGTTAAAATGTTAATTTCCAATTAACCCTTTTGTTGCCATATGACCTGACAAACGTATGAAACAAACGTTTCCTTTACTGGTGATTCCCAGTTCCCACCCCAATATATGATTGGATGGTTATGGAAATTTACTGCGACGGAGGTTTTGACCTGTGAATGTGGGGCTTGACCAGGGGCAAAATGGTCATGAGGAGCAGAGGGTGTTCCTTTTGTCTAAGGCCAGATGATACATACAGTAGTTAGTGGTAGCTGATGAAATCAAATTCTTTTTTTTTTTATAATGCAAACAAAATGAGATCATCAAAAGCCAAAATATAAATAAATAAATAGCAATCAGCCCCAAAGGGAAATGAAAAGAAGGATCCAAAGAAGGATGAAAAGGAAAGGGGGAAGATGGCGAAGGAAAGGGAAGGGAAGGGGCCACCAACCATAAACATAGATGTCTTCTTCTTTTCTTTCAACCATGTGAACCAGCCCACAAGCTCTCCGCCATCAACCTTTCCATTCCCACGAAAGCTCAATTTTTTTTGGTAGAAAAAAGCTCGATTGATATTGTATTAAAATCCCAACTATATTATGTGAATGTTTACCAACTCTAATAAAAATCAAAATTGAAGGAAAACAATTAATTATTTACCCCTCATAAATGAATCCTACACGATTTTAAATAAGCATAGTAAGGTCGACCTCTATAGATTTATAGACAAATTCCAATATTAGATTTCAATTTTTACTTTACAAGCCAACACTACACATTGAGCTCTGGTTTGTGCTACGTCTACGGTCTATTACTTAGATGCTACTTTTAAGTGCGACATTCATCTTGCGTATATCTTTTGGAATGAAAACTTAATATAGTGTATCAACGTACTCTTCATTTACGTTGCATGATTAGCTTGTCAATCGTCTAAAAATGAATCGAGTCTTGGGAGTTCTTGATGAAGATGGCCAAATATAATCCGAAAGCTCTTAATTAATTTTTTACCTGGTCAAAATAGGAATATTAATACTTTCTCGTCATTAAATGCCTGCTTAATTGGCACTGACTACTTAAGGTAAGTGTAAGTAATTAACTAACTGCATCTGCTCTGCTCAGCCTGTCATTCCAATTAATAGAAACTGAACTCTTTTTTTTTTAATTTGAATTTGAACTATGTTATTGTTATTTTATTTCCAATAGAAACTGAACCCTCAACCAGTAATTAATTAATTATTTATTATAAGAGCTTTAATAAGCAATGCAGGATGAGATGGCGGGTCGTAATCTTTAGGCCCTTATAAACAATATTCTAGCCTAACGTTTTTATTCTTATTTTTAATGTCGTTATGTTCAAATTTCGAAAGCTAAAAAAATAAAATGCCAGGGAGAGGCAAATTATTAATTAAGTTGCATGCTAATATAATAAAAATAATGGGAAAGGAAGAAGCTTCCTCGGGTTCAAACCTTTGAAATCTTTGTTCTTCTCCCTCCCTTCCCCTAACCAGCAGTCTGGCCGTGAAGGGCGGAGCCAAGTGCTGACTGCTGAGCTTTTACTTATTAATACCAAAAAAAAGACAGAAGCTGAAGAGGAAGCCAAAGGAAAAGGAAAAAAATAAAACCCTAGCTGGTGCTCTTTTGGCTCTTTAGTCTTCCGGCCCGTCCTTGTTCCGCTCCCAATCTCCTCCCGTTAATTACGGATTATCTTCCTTTAAATAAGGAAACGAAATATCTAAATATACATTGTTTAGAAGGTTGATAACAAGTACAATCCATACCAAAACTCAATGTACTAGCTAGTATGAAATAAAGAGACATTGTTCCTAACTATCAAATTGTTCTACCCACAAATCTTATCATGTATCTTGGGTTATCTACACATAGCCAACTCATCTCTTCCAAAATTACCCTATGACATCTTTAGTGGTTGCGACATTGATATTATCAATTATTATCTTTGTTATAAACGCGCTGCTACGGATCGGGAAATCGCCGGAATCGACAAAGCAAGAATACGAAAGCGAGAATCGAAAGAACACAGACACACGATTTACGTGGTTCACTAACACGATGTGTGTTAGCTAGTCCACGGGCGAGAGAGAGCCAGTTTCACTATATCGAGGAGATTACAGATTACAGAGGAGTATGAGAAGTATTTATAGTACTTCTCCATGTGGGTCTAAACCTAATCCAACCTAGCAAAGGAAACGGTTACAGACCAGGCCCAGAACCCGAACCCAAATAACATTGAGCCCATACACCGTGGGCCGGGGGCGTTGCCCCTGGACCCCACTCGCTGACCGGGCAGCGAGACCCCCGGTTACCAGTCGTAGCGGCTGATAGTCCGATTCAAGTCATATCAACAAATCTCCACCTTGACTTGAATCCTCTTCCTCTAAAATCTCTGATGTACTCTGCTCCTTCTCTCTCTCCCGCCATCAATGCCCCGCAGGGCGGAGTCACCCACTCAAGACATTCAGCAAGTCCAAGCAGTGTTGGAACTTGCCATGTGGAACCGGCTTCGTGAACATATCAGCAGGATTATCTGCGGTGCCAACCTTCTTCACCTTAATCCTCTTCTCTGTCCTCAAGAAATGATACCTCACGTCGATGTGCTTAGTCCTCTCATGGTGGACTTGATCCTTGGCCAAGCATATTGCACTCAAACTGTCGCAATACACCACTGCCTGATCATGATGTAGACCCAGATCACCAACCAGTCCCTTCAACCATATTCCCTCCTTAGCAGCTTCTGTCAACGCCATATACTCTGCCTCAGTAGTAGACAATGTCACCGCCGACTGCAAAGTTGCCTTCCAGCTCACTACAGAACTCCCAAGAGTGAATACATAACCAGTCATCGATCTCCTCGTGTCAACATCTCCAGCATAGTCCGAGTCAGAATACCCAGACACCAAGCACTCTGTATCACTTCCGAAGCTAATCCCCACATCAGGTGTACCCTTAAGGTACCGGAAGATCCTCTTCACAGCCTGCCAATGCTCCTTCCCAGGTTGTATCATAAACCTGCTGACAACACTAACAGCATGTGCAAGATCAGGTCTAGTGCATACCATAGCGTACATCAAGCTACCTACTGCACTAGCATATGGGACTCTCGACATGTACTCCTTCTCAGCCTCTGACTGCGGTGCATAGGCTGAGGATAGATGAACATTTGAAGCACTAGGAGTATTTAAGGGCTTTGCTGAAGACATGCCAAACCTCGACAGTATCTTCTGGATGTAGCTCTTCTGTGACAAGAAAAGCTTCTTCTTCGACCTGTCCCTGTAAATCTCCATACCCAAAATCTTCTGAGCAACTCCCAAATCCTTCATCTCAAACTCAGCACTGAGAAGCCCCTTTAACTTCTGGACATCAGACTTTGACCTCGCAGCTATGAGCATATCATCCACATACAGAACTAGATATATCATCGAACCATCCTCTGCCTTGCTGTGATATACACAACAATCATATGGACTTCTGTTGTAGCTCAGCTCAAGCATGTAACTGTCAAATCTCTTGTACCACTGCCTCGGAGATTGCTTAAGTCCATACAAGGACTTCTTCAGCTTACAAACATAGTCTTCTTTTCCAGGAACCTCGAATCCTTCTGGCTGAGTCATGTAAATTTCTTCCTCCAACTCTCCATGTAGGAAAGCTGTCTTCACGTCTAGCTGCTCGAGCTCCAAGTCATAATGTGCCACTATTGCTAGTAGCACTCTGATCGAAGTATGTCTGACCACTGGTGAGAAAATCTCATTGTAATCAACTCCTTCCCTTTGCGAGAAGCCTCGTGCAACCACCCGAGCTTTAAATTTCATGCCCTCTTTGGAAGTGATTCCTTCCTTCTTCTTGTAGATCCACTTGTTTGTAACAATCTTCCTTCACTGTGGTCGTTTGACTAGCTCCCAAGTCTGATTCCTGTCATGGGATTCCATCTCATCTCCCATTGCGGCAAGCCACTGATCGGCTTCACCACCCGAAACTGCTTCTCTATAGGACTGTGGCTCTCCTGCATCCACTTCTTCAGCAACCTGAAATGAATACGCCACCATGTCCTCGAAGCCATACCTCTGTGGAGGTACTCCTGCAGTCGCTCTCTTCGGTCTACCGGAAGCAATAGACTGTTGAGCTCGTGCTCTGGACTCTGAAATTTCTGGCTCTGCAGAGACATCCTCATCATGTTGATCTTCTCCACCTTGGTGCTCAAACTCACTCTCATTGAGAGTTTGCAGCTCCACCTGTTTATCAACATTCCTGCTACCTTCAACAACAGTAACCTTCAACATGGGGTTAAACATAGACTTCTCATCAAATATCACATTTCTACTAAGTATAACTCGATGCTCAGAAGGTGACCAGACTCGAAATCCCTTAACTCCATCTCCGTAACCCACAAATACACCCTTCTTTGCCCTTGGGTTCAGCTTACCCTCATCCACATGATAATAAACAGGACACCCAAAAACTTTCAGTGAAGAGTAATCAGCAGGCTTACCATACCACACCTCATAAGGAGTCTTACACTCGATACCTGTGTGAGGTCCACGGTTGATCAGGAAGCACGCCATGTTTACTGCTTCTGCCCAAAATCTTCTCTCTAGTCCAGCATTAGAGAGCATGCACCGTGCTCTCTCCAACAATGTCTGGTTCATCCTTTCTGTAACGCCATTCTGATGGGGTGTATCTCTAACAGTCCGATGACGGGCAATCCCTTCATCCTTGCAGAATTCGTTGAACTCAGAACTGCAGAACTCTAGACCATTGTCCGTTCGCAGCTTCTTGATCTTCTTCCCGGTCTGATTCTCCACCAATGTCTTCCACTGCTTGAACTTCGTGAAAGCCTCACTTTTCTGCTTCATCATGAAAATCCAAGTAAATCTCGAATAATCATCAATAATAGACAGAAAATACCTGCTGCCTCCAATGGATTCAACTCGTGAAGGACCCCAACAGTCGGAGTGGAGGTAATCTAGTATCCCCTTCGTCCGGTGGATACCCTTCTTGGGAAACTTGCTGCGATGTAGCTTCCCAAACACACAATGCTCACAGAATTCCAAATTCTGCACCTTGTGCCCGCAAAGAAGATCCCTCTTCGATAGAACTTGCATCCCCCGTTCACTCATATGCCCCAGTCTCATGTGCCAGAGAGTGGTCATATCTTCCTGTTGAACCTGAGACGATGCAACTGCAGCAGAACCAGACAACACAGACCCTTGTAATGCATACAAGGTCCCACGCTTCACGCCCTTCAGCACCTTCCTTGAACCTTTGCAGACATACACAACTCCACCTTTTTCTTTGAAGCTGAAACCCTTGCTGTCGAGTAGACTCAAGGAGATCAGGTTCTTTGTCATTCGTGGAACATGTCTGACATCATTCACGGTACAGAACGAACCATCATGTGTCCGAACCTTTATGGACCCGATTCCAACAACCTTGCAGACAGCTCCATTAGCCATGACCACGTTACCACCATCTATCTGCTCGTAGGTTGTGAAGCAATCTCTGTTCGGAGACATATGGTATGAGGCTGCAGTATCCAGAAACCACACATCACCACGATGTGCCTTCTCATCTACAGCCAAGGCGAGATCGTCTTCAGAACTGTTGTCCACTTCTGCCACGGCAACTGAACCTTGTTTCTTCTGTTGCCCTCTTCTCTTGGGACAGTTGTACTTCCAATGCCCCACTTCCTTACAGTTGTGACAAGCATCACCTGGCTGTGGACCGGGACCCTTGGAATTCTTGTTCGAATTCCCTTTTCCAGATTTCTTCTTTCCCTTTCCACCTGTAACAGCCAAACCCGATGCCTCACCACCTGTACCAGATCCGGACACCTTATGTCTGATCTCTCTCGTATGAAGAACAGACCTGACATCCTCCAACGACACGCTTTCTTTACCAGCAATAAAAGAATCAACAAAGTTCTCATATGAACTCGGCAAAGAAACCAGCAGGATTAGGGCAGCATCC
Source organism: Linum tenue (assembly GCA_946122785.1). Lineage (NCBI taxonomy): Eukaryota > Viridiplantae > Streptophyta > Magnoliopsida > Malpighiales > Linaceae > Linum > Linum tenue. The sequence continues at coordinate 39,865,225 of CAMGYJ010000008.1, forward strand.
TCGTCATCAACTTGAACATCTATATTACGCAGATCCAGCAAAATAGAGTTAAGATGTTTGAGATGTTCCCTCAAAGGCGTACCTTCTTGCATCCTCAAGCTGAACAACCGTTGCTTGAGATGCAGCTTGTTGGTTAGAGACTTAGTCATGTACAGACTCTCTAGTTTCAACCACAAGCCCGCGGCAGTCTTCTCAGCAGCGACTTCAATGATGACGTCATCAGACAACGATAGCATGATGGTCGAGTGGGCCTTCTCCTCCAGGGTATTCCACTCATCGTCATCGACCGCTGCCTTCTTCTGTTTCGCAGACAGCGGCCCCCACAGCCCTTGCTGTTTCAATAAAGCCTGCATCTTGATCTGCCATATAACGAAGCTGTTCTTCCCCGTGAACTTTTCGATCTTCATGTTCACCGACGTCATTCTTCTGAATCGAAAACCCTAGCCTGATTTCCAGCTGCGGCTCTGATACCACTTGTTATAAACGCGCTGCTACGGATCGGGAAATCGCCGGAATCGACAAAGCAAGAATACGAAAGCGAGAATCGAAAGAACACAGACACACGATTTACGTGGTTCACTAACACGATGTGTGTTAGCTAGTCCACGGGCGAGAGAGAGCCAGTTTCACTATATCGAGGAGATTACAGATTACAGAGGAGTATGAGAAGTATTTATAGTACTTCTCCATGTGGGTCTAAACCTAATCCAACCTAGCAAAGGAAACGGTTACAGACCAGGCCCAGAACCCGAACCCAAATAACATTGAGCCCATACACCGTGGGCCGGGGGCGTTGCCCCTGGACCCCACTCGCTGACCGGGCAGCGAGACCCCCGGTTACCAGTCATAGCGGCTGATAGTCCGATTCAAGTCATATCAACAATCTTGGTGTTGCCCTGAAGGTTGAAAGACAAAAAAAAAATTATACATATCTAACTTGGAGCATAAACGTATCACATCCTGCAGGACTGCCAATTCCACGAGATTTGGATATTGTAAGCCAAGTAAGATCCATCTGACAAAGTAGTACCTCACACCATCTGAGTCCATAACCATGAACCATGTCATTGCATGGGAACAAGATAACATTTGACGTTTCATTCTAATTATATTTCAAAATAAATTGAAGCATTTGGAAGTCTCGCAATTAAGTCATGTTTAAACTTAAAAATATTTGGACTCCTTGTTTGGTGCGCCAGTGTAATCTGCAGACGTGGGAGAGTGGCTTGCAATTTCGGTGCCTCTAGAGGATATAAGGGGCCTAGTTCAAGGACCTCTAGTGAGTTTGATACATAAGGCTTAGTTAATGGGGTTTGGTGTGTTCCTTTAGTGGTGCAGTATACTCAACAATATGATTCGGGGTGCGTCGGGGACGAAGTGATTGCTCATGGTGTTTGTCATGAAGAAATGGAAGATATGGTCATGATAGAGTTGGTGGCTTTATGTGATGCACTTCAGTGGTGCAAGCAGGTTGGATTAGTGGGTTTTGCTCATCAGCAGCCACGTGTTGGATAAAAAGAATAAATATTCTTTTTATTATTATACCCATTCTTCGGTGCCTCTAGAGGATATAAGGGGCATAGTGCAAGGACCTCTAGTGATGTTGATACATAAGGCTTAGTTAATGGGTTTTGGTGTGTTCCTTTAGTGGTACAGTATACTCAACAATAAGATTCGGGATGCGTCGAGGGACGAAGTGATGGCTCATTGTGTTTTTTATGAAGGAATGGAAGATTTGGTCATGATGGAGTTGGTGACTTTATGTGATGCACTCATTGGTGCAAGCAGGTTGGATTAGTGGGTTTTGCTCATCAGCAGCCGTGTATTGGATAAAAAGAATAAAATATTCTTTTATTATTATACCCATTCTTCGGAACCCACTACTTCACCATTCCCTGTACATTCCCCTTCTTTCCTGTACACTTCCTCTCAAACTCTCAACAGACTCTCCCTGTAATATTGTATAAAGATAACTGAATACAGAGAAACAAATCAAGTTTTTTATTTCCAATTATATCCTCTCATCACAAAATCATAATATGGTATCAGAGCTAGCAACAATCAACTACTATCGATCCAATCAATTGTTCTTTCTCTTTTTTTTCTTCTCTGCTTCTCTTCCCTGCCACCATGTCTGATGGCTCCGCGGTTCACAACACAACTACCTCACCCGAGGTCCCCACAATTATCACTTTCGGTCCTTACGCTCAGCTCCCCTTGAAGCTCACCCCAACAAATTTTGCCTCCTGGCGCTCCCAGCTCGAAACACTGCTCATGGGTCTTGATCTATTCGGCTTCATCGATGGTACACAAGTTGGTCCCGCTTGCACAATCACGGTGGCCGGCACAGTCGTACCCAATTCGGCATATCAATATTAGTTCCGCCAATATAAGCTCATCCTACACGCTCTGCGTTGTTCGATTTCTGAACCGATTTACTCTTTGTTTCTGTTGCCTCTACCTCTCATGATGCTTGGCTAGTCCTTGAAAAGCTCTATGAGAGCCATGCCCAGTCTCGTGTTATTCATTTGGAGGGCAAGTTAGCCAAAACCGCCAAAGGGGATCGAGATATACTATATTTCGTGAACGATCTCAAGAGCACAGCGGTTGAAATTGCTCTCATCGATGCTCCCATCAACGACATCGATCTGGTTGTCTTCTGTCTCTGTGGTTTAGGCGAAGAATATGTTGCCTTTTATGCTTCCATTCGTGCTAGAGGACCTGGACTAAGTCTAGAGGACTTGGTTGATTCGCTCGATTAGTATGAGGCGGATCTCAAAGCTCAGGTGAAGCACTCTGTGCTGACGGCCTTTTTCTCTCAAGCACAGTGTCACGACGGAGGTAGCCCTTCCTCTCGTTCACCGCAAGGAGGGTTCTCTTTCCCAGCGGGCCTATGATGATTTCCAGCGGGCTTCAGATCCCCCATCCACAACACATTCCTCTTCTGGCCTGCATAACCATTACTCTTATAGGCCGCATTCCTTTGGCCCGCGCAAGCCCCCGTCATTGGTCAATTCTGTGAACGATCGGGGCATCCGTCCGACAATGTTTTAAGCTCTTTCCACAGGCGCGCTATACATATCAGGCCCGTTAGTCTCAAGTCCACCTCACGACTGCCAGTCGTGCTCCTCCCTCCAGTCCATGGTTGCTTGATTCTGCTGCCTCCCATCATGTTACCTCTGATTTAGGGAATCTGTTCCCTCTATTCAGACTACACTGGACCTTACGAAATTCTAGTGGCGATGGCACAGGTTTGCAAATAACACACATGGGTTTTCTACATTACACAATTCCACTACTTCTTTTCAATTATAAGATGTGTATGTGCCCCTGCCATCAAACGCAAACTTATCTCTATGGCCAATCTTTGTTGTACTAATCCATTTCGATGGAATTTTTTGCTGATTATTTTGTTGTGAAGGATCTTCGCACGGGGGCGCCGCTACTGAAAGGGGCAAATAATGGCCATGTCTATGAGCTGTCTAGTGATGTGGATATAGTTCGTCTTACTTTTGTCACCACCCTCACTTCCTTTACATCCTGTCACGCCCAGCCTTGGTCACCCCTCTCATCACTCGCTCACTAGTCTCCTCCGCCCTCGCTCTTTACCAGTATCGTCTCCCTCGTCAGTAGTCATTTGCAAGTCATGTCTTTCTAATAAAAGTCATAACTCCATTTTGTCGGTCTCTTCCTTATCCATCACTAGGACCATTCGTTATTGTATACGAATGTTTGGGGGGCCGCATCGATCACCTCCATTGATGATTTTTTTTATTATTTAATCATCGTTAAACATTTTTCCCGCTATACTTGGTGTTATACTTTGAAATATAAGTCTTATGTTCTGCCAGTGTTATTGTTTTTCGCAAGATGGTTGAAATCTATTTTTCCACCACTATTCGTCGCATTTACTCTGATGGTGGTGGTGAATTTCAAACATTTTGCTCAACACTTGCTAATCATGGGATTAGTCATCTCCTCACACCTCCACATACTCCTGAGCATAATAGCCTCGCAAAAGAAAACATCACCTTCTTGCTGAAACGTGTATCACTCTCCTGCATCATGCTAATTTGCCTACCATTTTTGGTCTTTTGCTTTTTCCACTGCTACCTATGTGATTAACTGTCTCCCGTCCTCTGCACTGTGTGGTCACATTCCCTATACTACTCCTTTCAACATCGTCCCTAATTATCATAAACTCCGTGTCTTTGGTTGCTTGTGTTACCCTTGGTTGCGTCCTTACTCCTCCCATAAGCTTGAGATCTCCTAGCCCCTTTCCACTGCTTCTCGGCCCACTGCTCCTCCTCCACTCCTCCGCATCCATCGGATGACTACCATGGCCCATACTGGGATTTACAAACCCAAACACCTCTTTCCTTCCAACTTCACCACTTGCGCACCTCCGCTAGAGTCGCATTCTGTCTATGATGCAATGAAATATCCCGAGTGGAATGCTGCAATTCACGAGGAACACATTGTCCTTCTTCACAATCACACATGAGATCTCGTTCCCCGCTAGCCTCACTTTAATTTTCTTGGGAACAAATGGGTCTGTCGTATTAAGCATCACTCTGACGGTTCTATCAACCTCTTCAAGTGTCGTTTTGTTGCGAAGGGTTTTCACCAACGCCTCGGCGTAGACTTCCAGGATACTTTCAATCCAGCGGTCAAGCCGGTTACTGATTGTACTGTCTTCACCATTGCTTTTTCCCATAATTGGCCTATCAAGCAATTCGACGTCAACAATGCCTTTTTTCAAGGACCACTTGATGATGAGGTCTACATGGTGCAACCTCAAGGCTTTGTTGACCCCAGTCGTCCTACTCATGTTTGTCGTCTTCACCACGCCATTTATGTTCAGCGGCTCTCCTAGGGTTCCCTCATCTGGGATCCCGGGGGAAGAGGATCAAGTTGCCCCTTGCGAGGCTCCTCGAGCATGGTACAGTGCTCTCAATTCCTTCCTTCTCGAATTTGCCTTCCGGAATACTCAATCTAATTCCTCACTATTTGTCTATATATCATCGTTCCGGTGTTACCATGTATTTCCTGGTCTATGTGGATGATCTCTTACTCACAGGAAATGATGTGGCCACTCTCTCTGCTTTTCAGCTGGCTTTGGCACGCCAGATCTCTCTCAAAGCACTTGGTGATATTAATATTTTTTGGGCATTGAAGTCATTCCCACGGCTACTGTTTATGTTCTCTCTCAGCACAAGTACATGACAAATATTCTCACTTGTTTTCATATGATGGACACCTTCCTGATCTCAACTTCATTGGCCTCCTCTGTCACTCTCTCACTCTGTGATGGCTCCTCTCCTACATTGGCAATGCCTCAAAAGATTACTCTAGTATGTGTGCGGCACAATCTCCTATGGTCTTGGTATTCTACGTGCTACCCATCCTTTGCGCCTCACTGCGTTTGATGACTCGGACTAGGCTGGAAATATGGATGATCGCACCTCCACATATTCTTATCTTGTCTACTTGGGATCCACTCTCATTTCCTGGCGCTCTAAAAAACAACGGATCGTTGCTCGCTCGAGTACTTAGGCTAAATATCGTGTCATCGCCCATGCTACTGCCGAGTTGGAATGTGTTCAGAATCTGTTGGCGGAACTCCACCACCCGCTCTCATCATTGCCAATGCTATTCTCTGATAATTTGGGAGCCACCATTTTCAGCTCCAATCCGGTCTTCCACTCACAGATGAAGCATTTGGCTCTCGACTTCCGTTTTGTCTGTCAACTTGTTCAAGCTGGTCGCCTCCAGGTTTGCTAGATTCTGACTACCCATCAGCTTGTCGACATCCTCACCATGCCTCTCACTGCTTCGCGCTTTCTTCTTCTACGGTCCAAGATTGGCGTCGTTGATAGCTCCTCCATCTTGCGGGGGCGTATTGGAGAAAAAGAATAAATATTGTTTTATCATTATGCCCGTTCTTCGGAACCCACTACTTCACATCCCTTGTACATTCTCCTTCTTTCCTTTACACTTCCCCTCAAACTCTCAACAGACTCTCCTGTAAGAGCACTTCTACTATGCTATATAATATTGGTGCTTTAATGTACAACTTAAAGTTGTATCATAACATTAAATGTATAAGTTTAGGTTGTACCATAAAGCAATTTGTACCCTTATGTTATGGTACAACTTTACAACTTGAAGGTGTACCATCACATAAAGGTACAAGTTCAAGTTGTACCATAAAAGAATTTGTACAAAAAATAGGTACAATCTGAAATTGTACCATAACTAAGTTGTACCATAAAGGCAAAAACCTTTAGCACCAATACTATATAGCATTGTAAAATTTCTCCTCCCTGTAATATTGTATAAAGCATAACCAAATACAGAGAAGCAAATCAAGTTTTTGATTGCCAATTAAATTCTCTCATCACAAAATCCTAATTTAGTTTACTTTTTTCTCAAATCTGCCCCTTTAATATAATTCACATCAAACTTGCCCTTCTACTATCTAACAATCATCAAACCTACCCTTCCATGACTCCGAACAAGGTCACAATACTTTGGGGAATCATCATCAACGTTCCGCGAGGCCCACATATTCAATAGTTTCAACAATGAAATCCAAAGTTCCCCTTTCTTAACTAAAATCAGTAAGATGATATAAAAGTTTATGGGTAGAAAATATATACATGCACCCCGATGAAACCAAGAAACTTCCAATTAACTTATCACCACTTTAGTATTCACAGATGTCCCAAAAACAATATTCGCCAAAGCCAAAGCGGTTTGAAAATATGACAATGCCAAAATCAGGGCAATCGGGTGAGAGTTGGCGGGGCGGAGAACTCATTTTCCGACAGAGGCTTTGAATGGGGGTAGGGATGGGGAGTTGGGATGCTGACGGTTAGAATGACGGAGGGTAAACACATCTTTTACTCTTTCATTTTTTTGGGCAAATCATGGTTGGATCAAATTTAACATATTTGAGATGGAAAGACTGACAGAAGGGTAGGATTGAGAATTATTTGATAGTAGAAGAGCAAATTTGATGTGATTTATAGTAGAGGGGCATATTTGAGAAAAATGCAAAGCATAGGGGCATATTATACCTATAACCATAGATAGGGGTATGGGTGCTCATGATGTAGCCTTGGCGCAGTTGAGGACGAGACTAGCCACCTACACCAATTAGATGAAGCATTTGGAAGATTACGAATGTCGTGAGGAAGAGTTCGAGGATGGGGATGGTTTCTACTATGGTTGCATATGCATCGGCATACATTGTATTTCGGAGGGTTTATCAGAAGTTTGATGCCTTCTACTTCAAGTCCTACCAGGTGACGGGGCACATTAGCGTTGTGGCATACAAGTTGCAGTTGTCGAAGACAACACACATCTGCCGACCTTCCATGTGTCTTTACTTCATAGATATCGAGGCACTACTACCCCAGATCAATCGTATCGTCCCCCGTTCAATAAAGATGGCGGGTTGGAGCTTGAGCCAGTGGAGGTTGTACATACCGTATGCGTTTAGAAGGGAGGCAAGCTAATGGAGAATAGCCTGCTTCGTTGGCAGCATACAAAAACAAATGATGCCAAGTGAAAGGACACAAGGACCATTCGCCAGAAGTACACGACATTCGACCTTGAGGGCAGGGACGGAGCCTGAATTTGAGGTTCGGGGGGGCAAAAAAAATTTCGTTTACTAATCAGGAAAATATGAAGTATATGAACACGTTATTAAATTATATGAAAAATAAATTTATAAGGTATTATGTTCCAAATAAGTAATTAGATTATATGAAAAAAAAATCATGCATTTCAATAGATAGCATGTCCTTCAATATTTTTATAAATGATAATATTAATCTTTGAAAAAAAAATCATGTATTCTAATGTTTAGCATGTCTTTCAATATTTTTATAACCACAAAATAAATATATGTATGTTAATCTTTGAAGATAATTAATATAACCAAGACAAATATGAATTCAAAAGTTGGAGAATTAAATTTGTATAGTTAAAATGACCAAACTTATAAAAAATATTAAAATTAAATTAAGTCTTTGGTAAATACAAAAAAAAAATTGAAAACATTACGTAATGTATTTTTTTTAGTAACTTTGAGGTAAAATTTTTGAAAGAAAAAGGAAAAACTGGGCAAAAATTAAAATTCATATAACCTGCTCCCACTAGCACTAGAACTCGGGTCTACTGAGGGGAGGATAAAATGTGCTCCTGCTAGACTAGGAGGGCTGGAGGGGCTTTATAATTCTTTCTTAGTCACGTAAGTATATACAAATATTTCGTATAAAATTACACATAGGTTCTAAAATTCTCGGGGGGTCGGGACCCTCCTGAGACCTCACCTAGCTCCGTCCCTTCTTGAGAGCAAGGTTGGTTTTTCAGAGGATGAGAATGTTAGAAACCTGATAGTGAGTCGAGAGGGCTCGGTCCTGGGGGTATTTGGCGATTTTCTTGTTATTTGATAGAACAAATTTAAAGGGTTGAGACGTTATTTGTCAAAATTAAGAGAGAACAATATTGAAAACCCACTACTCCGTATATCTTCTTCTTTCTAATCTTCCCCAATTCTCCTAAATATTCATCTACCCAATGGCTAACCCTAATTTCTCTTTTCAATCCCTCTCATTTCTCTCCAATTATCCTAAATTCTCACAACAAGACTAGTGACCAAAATCAGTAAAAAAATTGAAGAAGTTTTGCTTGGTAGGCTAATCTGGGATGGTGCTCTTCGCGCAAGTTTTAGGGTAAGAAAGCCAAACTAGGATTGCTAATAAAATGTAACAACAAGAATTAATCAACAAAGATAAAGAGCATTAATCAGCCGTTGCTATTAGTAATAAAATAATCCATTTTCATGGCAGTGGAGGAACAAATCAAAGGATAGTGCGGGCGGGGGCTGAACCGACAACGACTCTAGCAGCAAAATCCAAACACCATAATAATAAGGTTTAATACACTTTTATATCCAAAACTTTCACGGTTGTGCCAATAATATCCAAATTTCCCGAAATACCACTTATATCCATGTTTTAAAGTTGTTCTTTGCCAAATATATCCATTTTCCAATATATTTTTGGTTAAATACACTTGTATATCCAAAAACACCGTTAAAGAATGTGAAGGAATTGGATATAAGTGGTATTTCGGAAAATTAGGATATTATTGGCACAACCGTGAAAGTTTTGGATATACAAATGTATTTGACCTAATAATAATTATAAACGTTGTAAAGGGAGTTTGTGCTGGACTGGTAATTACGACGATCCGCCGAGACGGTGACGTGAGCGTGAAATGTGGACCGTCTAATTGTTCCGACGGGATGAATCGGATGTGGGGCCCACCGTTGTGAGCTGAGCGTGGACAGAGAGAGAGAGAGAGAGAGAGAGAGAGAGTTTGGGTGCGTCGGTGCACATGAGGTGCATGATTGCCATATGGACCCGCAGGCAGGCAAGCAACATGCTGCCAACTGCCAAGCCGAAGCCAAAGCAGCACCGCTCATGCGAATGCGATGCACTGCTGCAACCACCGCTGATATGGTACGGAAGAGTGTCTGTCTGTATATATTAGCTTAGATAGATTAGATTGGATATTAAGAATAAGATACGTCTCCCGTCCTCCGAATCTGGCATCTGGGTCTGCTCGGGGGAAGATTCTGGTCTCCGTTATCGTCGGTGGGAGGCCTCGCCGTTAGCATGGTCTCTTGGTGAGGAATATTCCGTCACGAGGCTGTTACGTGGCCGATGCGACTTGCGAGAGACCTTTGCGCCATGAGTATCTAACTATCTATCTTTGGTTGGATCCTTTCGTGGGGTAGACATGAAACGTGACGCCACGTGGTCCAACTTTAATGTCTTTTAGCTTTTTGTTCAGACTAAAAAATTAGAATCTCCGTGAAATACAATTTATTAGTTAAAATTTTCAAAATATAAAATATTAATTAAATGTTAACCTTCTACAAGAGTTTTGCTAATAATATTTACTTGGCAACATGATACTAACTTGAAAGAGATATGTAGATGTCAATATTTCAAAATTTTAGTACTGTACCTAAAAATAGAATTATAAAATTGCTGACAGTAACAAACAAATGACTAATATTTCGATGTTTTGGCTAATATATTTTGTATTTCGAAAAAATTGACTAGTAATTGAAAGGTTTGGCTAATAAATTATATTTATCCATCTTATATCAATGATAATGACATTGGTGCTCTTATTTAGGTTGACCAATGGGTGGATTTGGTAGATACTTATCTCAAACTGACTCATCCGCTTATTAATAAGTTGATACGATAGTAATATATAGTCCACCCAGAATACTCGCTTTATCTCCCGTTGATCCGTCTAGTATTTGTGACATGTAAAAAAAATTTATTGTTCATACCAACTTTTAAGTTGTGCAGTTTAAATGAATTATTTGTTGACAAAGAAAGAAAATTCACTAACCGAATGTTCCTAGAGACCAAAACTCTTTATGTGTGTGTGGATTTTAGTTAATTGACAAGGTATTAAATCTATTTGTTACTCTATTAACCAATTGTGTTAAAAAAATTGGAACATTTTATGACTTTGGTATAATTAACAGTTTATAATTTGCATCCCAATATCGAATGAACATTACAGAACATAGTAATCAATAGTAATTCAAAAATATTATTTATTTTCTGCCTTTAGAAGTCGATGATCATTGTGTGGAGCAATTAGGAAACATGATGAATATTAGATAGTATAAACAAGAAAAAATTCCTACCCATGTGAAAGTAGGATGCAAGTCATTTGGGTCTCACAATCCAACCACCCGAATAAGTGTGGGTAGAAAAATATTTATCCACGATCCACCCACATCAATCACTGATCCCTAGTGACTACTACCATAATACAGACTAAGTGAACCAATGAAAAGGATGCATTATAATGGAAACAAACTCTAATTATCGAATCCACGGGCCTTTAGATTTACTGTTACTCAAATTCAATATATTATCTAGCTAGTTTCGGTTGAGAAACGATTACTTTAACCAACTAAAACTAACAATGCACTTTGTTTCAAGACTGGTAAAGGTCACTCAGTCTTTTTTTTATATAGAAAAGGTCACTCGGTCTTGATTTCCCCTAGTCACTAGTCGAATTGATTATTTATGATTCTCTAATTCATGTCTCTTTGTTTATAATGGGAGAGTCCTTAAGAAGTGTCGAATCTCGATTAAAGCAACACCATCTTGATTGGACTTCTTAGAGGGACTTTAGCCCCAACTAAGAGTATTAGAACTCGACTCCCTTCATTAGATTCACACCCAATACAAAGCATTGGATCGACTCACTCTCGTAAAATCCCTTACTTCCAATTGATGTTCGCTATATCAACCTAATAAGATATTCCCTCTCCTAGATCAAATAAGAAATTATCTGAACTTGATGAAGGCTCAAACAATTCAGTGAAACATGCATAAACTAGATATAAAATTTGAGTTCAACAAATCAGAGTATCATACAATCATCAATTCAATGAATCACGACTAGGGTTCCTCATACCCAAGTGAGGAGGGAGTTTACTCCAAAAGAGAAGAATATACAGAGGAAAGGAAGAACGACTCCATGACAGATGATACCAACTTGTGATCTTCAATTTACTCTTATAAACTCGTTCCTCGAGCTCCAATGGTGAATACATCACCAAATTTCGATCCAGGAACTCTCCAAAGTGGCACTCTCTCTAGGGTTCGTTTCTCTTAAGTTTTTTGTCCAATACTCAATTCCCCCCTCTGAAAATGCACAAAAATCCTATTTATACTCGAAAACATGAAAATCCCACCCAGAATTCACGATCGTGTTTTTTGGGTTTGTAGCCATGACTTTCAAAAATGCAACACATGAGTTAGTGCCAAGAAAAAATCACCCCATGATCAATACAGTCAAAATCATGATTCCGCATAGAAGCATTTTTGTGACTTAGAAGCATTAAAATGCAAGCTTTTAAGCTTTAAAACATAGATTTTAACTATATTTGGAATTGAAAAGCGTGATTATACGCAGAAGCGTTTTAGTGACCTAGAAGTGTAAAAGCGTAAACTTTTAAGTTTTAAAGCATGATTTTGACTTCATTGCCCTGTGATTGCTTCAGAACTCCTAGAATGGTTGCACAATATGATACTTTATTCTCATGCATTGATTTTCATGCCCCTGGCCGTGAGGATCATTGTTTGCCTTCTTTTGCTCCTTTATGGCCTCCAAATGCCGGAAACCGGTCTGAAGCTTTCTCTACACACTAGGTCCTGAAATATGACAAAGGAAAATAACCTAGGGTTAATAAGATTAAAGGAAGAGTGTTTCCGAGGTATATGGTTAAGAAACAATCAAGAATTGATGGCTCAAATATGTATAAATTAGCATGTCTCAAACTTCCACATACTTAACCGTTTGCTTGTCCCTAAACAAACAAAGCGAAACACAAGATATTCCAAAGGCAATCATTTGAAAACCAATTCGGTCAAAGTCATAGGGGCACACGAAAAATGTAAATCACAAACGCCCATCAAAGTTGCTACACGACGTAATATGAGAACGATACCAACAACTACCACAAATGACATTGAAATGCAGCAAGTCCATGACATTGAAGACTTCTTATCATACTTATAGAACTTTTTGTGAACACAAATGGTCGTTTGGTACCCCCTAAATCATCCAAACACAGAGAACAAGAAATAAGAAATGTGAATTCGAGCAAACTAGGTCCTCACCAGAATTTCAGAACATATGAAATGAATCACTCAATACTGTTAGAACCATGGTTTCTAACGCATTTACGGTTTTGGACTTATTTGTCATTTTATGATTATTTGGATATTCGATTGTTATTTTTGCAGATTATTGGTAGGAGGTATTACTTTGGGTATTTATAGGGAATTTATCGGCTTATATATATTGTATTAGTGGGGTTTTCGCATAAAGCAATAACAGAACAAGTATTACATAAACCTAAATCTTTCTCCTTCTCCCTATCAAACTCGAATTCCCTCTCTCTTTCCCTCTAGCTGCAGTCGGCCTCCTCCCTCTCTGGAGACCCAGTTTCTTCCTTCTTTCCACAATTCTCATCTCTTCTCTTCCATAAATCCCTAATTCTCATCCTTAATTCCCAATTCTCTATCAAATACCTAATCCACAAATCCTAAATGTACACGCCTAGATCCATGTTGTTTACAATTTGTATAGGAGCCAGGTTGGTGTGGGGTTCTTGAAGATGGCCGACAAACCTCAGAAGACACAGAAAGAGCCGGCCCCAACCAAAGACGTTACCAGGCATGAAAACCTGCACCAGATTCTGATGGATATGATGGCAAAACAAAACGATTTGGCCTCCCAAGGCTAGGATACCGCAAATCAGACCGCGATAGAGTTCACGAGCCTAAGAGAACAACTGATTGGGGTTGGTAACAGGTTGGAGGCAACCATGAAGAGGTTGGGGCGAACGATGGTGGAAGCGATCGTGATGATTAGCCAGGGTAAGTCAGCCGCAAAACCATAGGAGAAGCAGAACACGGCGAGCAACGCCGGCGAGCTGGCGGCCGAGATGGAGCGAACCCGACAGGTGACAACCAAGCCAAGCCAAGTTGCGGCGGCGGTGGTGGAGCAAGCCCGAACAATGCCGAAGTTGTTCTTGGAAACGGGAGCAGTAAAGTAAGCGTGGGCGGTGGTAATGGCGCCAGGGGTGGGATACGGTCGGTAAACGGTAAATTGTTTACCGAATTTACTGGTTTCGGTATACCGACGTTGGCCAAATTGGAATCGATTATCGATACCGGTTTGTAACCGGTTTACCGATTACGGTTACAAACCGGTATTACCAAAATACCGTGAGAAGCGACGTCGGGAGGTTTTTCGGTTCGGTTTACCGAACCGAATTTCTGGCAGTTGGGTGATGTTGTAATATTTTGATTTTTCTGAGTTTTTTTCTTCATTTTTGTAATTAATAATTTATTATTAACTCTTATTTATAATATTTTTGAGGCCTATACTTACTTACTTTCATGTATGTAATATTTTGTATTTGTGAATAATGAAGTATATGTTATATGTTAATGTCTTAACTAGTTAACTTAATATTTGGAAAACTCAAAGTAGCTATCTATTAATCTATTTAATTTAACATAAGTTCAAAGGGTCAACAATAATGATTCATGAATCAACATCAACTCTCATCAAGCATCATCATTCATCAAATATTCAAAATTTCAAATTCATCAAACGACAATTCGACAAACATCGTCAAATTCAAAGGGACAACAAGTCAACAATCAACATAAACACATAATCGTCAATCGACTAAAGTGCCCAATGATAATGTCTAAATTCAACACAAGTTCAAAGTCCAAACTTAAAAATTAAAATAGACAACCAAATAAGTTAATAACCAATAGCTCATGCTCCTCCTTCTCCGGTAGAACTTGTAGCACCACCAACATTTGCACAACCTTTCTTCTTCAAAGTCATGAGAAGAGTATCATCGGGATCATCATCGGCATCTTGGTTCATGTCTTCGTCGGACTCGGTGGCTTCATCATCATCATCACTATCCTCCTCTTCCTCCTCCTCCTCCTCATTCTCCTCCTCGACCTCCTCCTCATCAACCCCAACAGGTAAGCTAGGTGCTCCACTTGGAATGTCACTTGCAGTTTCTGCTCGAGATTGGAAAGTACTAGTAACTAGTGCAAATAAAATACACAAATGTTAGTATGTTACTAATGGAATGGTTTAAAATTTAAATAGTAAAGAGTATAGACAAATTAGAATAATAAATTGAATTCTTACCACTTTCATAATCGATTGTCTCTTGATCTTCTTCCTTATCATCCAGTTCATCTGCAGTCTTTCCACTTTCATATCTATCCAATCTTCAGCACATATCAATGCCTCCACAATGTTTGGGCTTAAAGAAGACCTGAAAGGACTAAGAACTCGACCTCCACAATTGAAAGCGGACTCCGATGCAACAGAGGAGACTGGAACTGCTAATATATCCCTAACCATCTATGAAAGAATGGGATATCTAACACTGTTCCAAGCCCACCAGTTCAGAATGTCAAACTTCCGATCATCAATCTCCTCATTAATAGCATCACCAATATCCCTCAAATACTGCTCCAGCTCACCAGAACCTCGACCCCCCCCTCTCAATTTGCTCCTTTCTCTTCTACTGGAACCGAGCTTCAAATGCGGACTCCATATCAACAGATCCGTCACTAGTCTCAGTAGGAGTAGTAGTCTGGGTAGTAGGCACAGAACCAGAGGATGGAGTTGCATACTTCATCTTTTAGACATCATACAATGCAATCATCTCCTTCTTTACTTCATCTGCCAAAGCTCCCCCTTTTGAGATCCCATACATTTCCTCCAACATCATAGTCAAATAGTCTAGCTTACGCCTGGGATCCAACACACAGGCCATGTAAACTATCCTATTTATCCTAAAGTTATCCTCCTCGTCAGCAACATCATTCTCAAACCAATACTTTCTCACATTTGCCTCTATTCTCAATGTCATTCTTTGTATCTGTCCATCTGCATCTTTCTTCAATTTTGCTATCACTTCATGAATATCCATAATGGCTTTGCAGAAAGTATGTGCAATGACATATGATGTTCCTGATACATGAACGTAAAAACCTGCTCAAACCTCTCCGCGGAATCCAACATCAGATAGGTGGAATTCCACCTAGTCGGAACATCCAAAGACAACAGTCTTTTCCCATCCATATCTAGATAGCTTATGCTTTCTTGAACTTTGCCATCCGAGCTGGGGATGACTTCACCCATTTCACACAATCCCTTACCCTCTCCACATCAACTCCAACCTCCTTCAATCCATCAGAAACAACCAGATTGATGATATGTGCCACACATCTATACTGCAAATACTTCCCATCTAGCAAATCTGTTCCCCACCTCTTCATTTTCGTTCTCATGCACTCAACAAGAACATCATTCGAACTGGCATTATCCATTGTCTTGCAAAACAAACTCTTTACTTTCCATTCTTGTAAACACTTCTCCAAAGTATCTGCAATATCCTTCCCCGTGTGACTAGTAATGGGAACAAAGCAAATAATCCTCTTCAGCAACTTCCAATCATCTCCAATAAAATATGCAGTCTCACACACATAAAATTCTGGTTATTATCACTAGTCCATGTATCTGTAGAGATAGATATTTTTCCTTTGCACTTTGAGTTAAAAAAACTCAATCAATATTTCTTTCTTCTCCAGAAAAATGACATAACAATCAGATCTTATTGTTTGCCTTCCAGGAATCACAAACAAAGGCTGAGTTGTAGCCATAAATCTCCTAAACCCCTCCCGCTCAACAAATCTAAACGGAAGCTCATCCAAGATTATCATCATAGCTAATGCATGTCTAGATCTGTTCTGATCAAACTTCCATGGAGTAAGAGAGCCTACCTCACCATCTCCACTTCCAGCTCCAGGTTGATAGTTCAATACAGACTGACCACTAGCTTCCTTCGCCTTCCTCTTGCACATTAGGTGATGACTCTTCAAACCACTAGTCCCATTGAAGGTTGAATGAGCTTTGATCAGCGTCCCACACCTTTTGCATTTGTCGTATGGGTAGTCATCAACCAACTTATGAGTGTAAGGAATCCACCACTTAGATTTTGACTTCCTCCCCTTCCCTTGTCAATTTTCTTCTGTACACTAGGTACCTCAACAGATGGAAGAGGATTTGCCGCAGATGGAGGAGGATTTGCCGCAGGAGGTGGATTTGCTACAGCTATAGGTGGATTTGCAGTAGTGAAAGGTGTGCTACTAGTCGAAGCCTTCCCTTTTTTTGAAGAGCTTCGAGGAGGTAGAGAACTAGCTTTCTTCTTACTACCTCCTCCACGGCTGCCAGCAGAAGGTTTCATCCTACAAAAAAACAACAAAATGAACACAATAAACATCCTAAACAACCATTCAACAATTACTCATCAATTTTAATTCAATCAACCTCAATTCAATTAATCAATCAACCTCAATTCACTCACAATTTATCATCAATTACTCAATAGTCAATTCTCATCAATTCTCATCAATTCAATACAAACTTTAAACTACAATTCAACAAACTTATTAACAATAACATACATAGATAGATTTTGGCTAATAGCTAATTGGCTGCTATTGCTGAATGCCGAGTACTGGTGTTGGCTACTTGGCTTGTTGTATGCTGCCTCCCTCGGTCATTTGCTCTCCAAAATGCACAAACCGATTCAAAATGCTTTTCCTCCTCCTCCTGATTATCAAATTCAACAATGACAACAAACACACAACGCTCAATACTCATAAATCATAATTCACATTTCACATAATCCTCTTCTATTTCCCAAACACACAGCTCGGCTGCTCGGGTGGGTAAATCAGAATTCATAAATAAATAAAAAAAATAACAGTATAACACACAGCAGGGAACCCAATTCTTACCTCCAGGCGAGGACGGCAGGAGCGGGGGAGGACTGGGAACTGGGAACGGGAAGGGCTGGAGACGGGAAGGGGAAGCCGGAATGTGGCGGAGCCGCGGAGGAGGACTGGGAACGAGAAGGGGTGGCGACTGGCGTCGCGTCGCGCGTTGGCGAGGCCGCAAGGGAAGGGTGAGACCCGACGAGGGAAGCGCGCGAGTAGTCCGTCGCAATCGCTCCACGATCGTCGCCGTCGCCGCCAGCAGAAGAAGAGGCGATCAGTCGAAGCCTCGAAGGAAGACGAGAAGAGGAGAGTTGGAGGTGGCTGCGCGGCGGGTCTGAAAAAAAAGAAAAGAGGAGAGGGCTCGGGCTGGGTCGCTGGCGCTACTGGGTAAGTGTTTTTAGGGTTTGGGGGGAAAGCAGCCAAACGCAGCGTAGTGAGTGGGAGGGGAGATTTTGGTATCGGTATTACCGACTTACCGTCGGTATTTACCGATATCGTGTCCGGTAAACCGAGTCCTCCAACTTCCCGCTCGGCCGCCGATACCGCCGGTAAACGGTTTACCATTTACCGCCGGTTACCGGTTCGGTAAAACGGTAAACCGTTTACCGGATTACCGTTTACTACCCCTAAATGGCGTCGACGGGGGTTGACAGGGGCAGTGAGATTCGCGGGAACCCTAGCAGTGTAGGTCACGGTTCGAGCAAACTGGATATCGAGCCGGGCTTGCTACCCACTCCTCCTGGGCCAGAGATGATGTTGGCCCAAGGAAAGTGGAAGGCAGCAGGCTTCGAAGGGGAGCCATGTCTGGGGACCCTCGAGGCGGAGGAACAAGACCGCTGGGTCCAACCCACGCAAGGGAGGAAATGGAGCTCAACTTTGTGGTTCAGGAAGGGACTTAGGTCGACCCTAGACTACCAGGAGCGGACCAAGGGTGGATTTCAAACCCAAGTGGCGCAAGATGGGTCGGATCGGAGCTGGCAGAACTAGACTTGGTCCAATCAGAGTCGACCCGTGGGGCGGACGGTAATATGGGAGGCCGAACATAGGGTGGGGAGGACACAACCGACCTCCCAGTCCAAGGTATCCTCATTTGTCAGTCCTAGTGTTGAGTAGGGAAGAGTAGGGCGAATGATGGAGCCTGGACAGGGGTCTGGAGCCAGGATGGGAGACATTGGAGGGTACATGGAGGAGAGAGATGACTGCTCTTTTCCTCATCCATTTCAGTATGACATGAGCAGCGCTACAAAGGAGGCGCGAATGAGTTACACCAGGGAATGAACAAGTATGAAGGACACCACCCTTTCTATGACATGACCGATAACATGGTGTTCAGAGTTAAGCCACTTGTCATAGAGTTCCCTAAGTTTGATGGTCAAGGCGATGTGGGATTGTGGCTATGCGTGGCAGAGAGGTTGTTCAGAAACCACCCAACTAGGGAGGAAAGGAAGGCGCAACTAGCATCTTTCTACCTAGAGAGGGATGTGCTGCAGTGATGGGAGTAGATGGAGTGGTTTTATGCAACAATAGAGACCGTGATTACCTGGAAAATATTCCAGGAAGAGCTCAAGTACCAGTTCGGTGAGTCGGAGGGATGGGCGCCAGAGCAGTTGGCAAAACTGAAGCAGAGTGGGATTGTTGAGGAGTATAGGGCAGAGTTTCTGAGGTTGGGTAACCAGTACAGGGGGGTAGAGGAGACCCTCATTGGGTTATGTATAGAGCATGGCTGAAGCCGGAGTTGGCGACCTTGGTTTGTGTTTTTAGCCTAACTCTTTGCGAGTTTCTTTTAGCCTTGCAGGTCGTTTGGAGGAGGAAATGGCTAGCTGGAAGGGGAGCATGGGGTGCTTCTCGAGGAGTACAAGAGGATCAGGAGGGGGACCGCCTTCTGCAGTGGCCTCGGGAGGACAGACCACACTGACACCGGAAACTGCAAGCCCGATAGCCATTGGAGTCGCGCCTAGAGGACGCATCCCAACTCGCCTACCGCTGAACGGATTTGTGAAGCTAACGCCAGTTGAGATGGAGCAGAAGTGCAGGGATGGACGTTGCTTTAACTATGATGAGAGGTACACCATGGGTTACCAGTGTGCCAAGGGACATCTCATATTGCTGGTGGGTAACTGGGAGGATGAAGGCGAGGAGATGGCAGCCGCAGAAGTCAAGGAGCCGGAGAAGGGAGAGGACCAACCTTGAGGGCAAGGTTGGTCTCAAGGAGGGTGGATTGTTAGAAACATGGTTTCTAATGCAATTACTGTTTTGGACTTATTTGTTGTTTTATAATTATTTGGATATTCGGTTGTTATTTTTGGGGATTATTGGTTAGGAGGTATTACTTTGGGTAGTATAGGGAATTTATCGGCTTATCTTTCTTCTTTCCACAATTCTAATTATTGATGTGACTTGAATCAGACTATCAGCCGCTACGAATGGTAATCGGGGGTCTCGCTGTAACCGTTTCAATGTTATTTGGATTCGGGTTCTAGGCCTGGTCTGTAACCGTTTCCTTTGCCATATTAGATTAGGTTTAGACCCACATGGAGAAGTACTATAAATACTTCTCATACTCCTCTGTAAACTGTTATCTCCTCGATATAGTGAAACTGGCTCTCTCTCGCCCGTGGACGTAGCTAACACACACATCGTGTTAGTGAACCACGTAAATCGTGTGTCTGTGTTTTCGATTCTCGCTTTCGTATTCTTGCTTTGTCGATTCCGGCGATTTCCCGATCCGTAGCAGCGCATTTATAACACTAATCTCTTCTCTTCCCTAAATCCCTATTTCTCATCCTGAATTCCCAATTCTCTATCAAATCCCAAATCCATAAACCCTAGACGTACAGACTTAGATCTGTGTTTCTTACAAACACTCGTCCAGTGGATCGGGACTATAATGTATGCAAAAGATGTGCATGTCAAAAATTTCAATCCTATCATCTCTTTGCCATGAAGCTATCCTCTAAAAGTTTTGCAATATGATCAAATCTCCATAAATGGGTTGCCACTAACTTGTCCTAATTAAGGGATTTCAAACTGTAATAAGAGCAACATGGCCATTGGGCAATAAAACAACTCCTTTTTAAATCTATCAAACTTGTGGTTAATCTCATTATTTCATTCTTTCTCTATTCTTTTTCAGTTTTTTTTTGTAAAGAGCAAAAGATCAAACAAGCCACATTTTCAAAGATTTCATCTAAAAATCACTTTGTAATGAAGGAGAAAACTATGTAGAAACCAACCACGTGGAACCTTGAAAAGGGTTCAGACAAATGTAGACTTGAAAGAACATGAATTGGCTTTAAACAAGGCGGTAGTAACAAAGAAACAAGGATCAACAATGATTGACTAATGAACATATGATCAGGGTAGTCAATTTGATCATGGGCTAAACGTATGCCTCCATCTTCCTAATTAGTAGTGTAACAATTCGGTCTCATGAAAAGGCCAAGTTGAGTCATCACTCATCATGCAAAGAGGGAACTAACACACATGAAATAAAGGAACATTCGCAAATATCACATGGCTACTTAGATGTTCAACCTCTCATACAGATTCCTCACTCTCTATGCCTAAACAATCGGGGGTGGTGATTGACCAAGCAAATTCATATGCAATTTTCCTTAAAATGAAGAATGACACTAGTTACAATCTTAATACACCCTCACACATCATCGTAGGTTGCTATCGATCTCAATCACATTAATCATGCATCAACTCTAATGGGCCACAAAATTCAAAGCAATAGTTCAATAGTCCACTATGATCATGCAACAAGAGATAATTGTGCTTGGAGCCCTAAAATTGGAAAATTTAAACAATTGGCTAGGCTCCAAGAATTCACAATCATTCCAATCATTAGTTCACACCCATCATAATTAGACACCCCCGCACTTAAGCATAACATTGCCCTCAATGGAGACAAGATAAGGAGATGTTGGGAGGACGTTACCGGAGTTATGATGAATGTTGAAAGGAACTCGAGAAATTTCCATAGATGAAAGAGGACATTGGAAGAAAAAACACCAAAAAAAACTCAAAAGTGTTGGGCTATTAACTCGAAACTCACACAAACACATCCTACAACTCAAAACAAAGGGAAAAGGAAAATAAAATGCAAACTGATGGGTGGATTGCCTCCCAATGAGCTAGATGTTTGCTCCTAAGTTTCACTCCATCCAAAAAATTCAAGGACATGGAGGTTCTCGTCGGTGATATGGCACTTCAAGTCCCAAGCATTTGTTCTCTTTGGTTGAAAATTCAAGGAAATGGAGGTTCTCCTTAGTTGAAAATCAAGAGATTCCTCTTCTTTGCTCTCATCTTTCTCTATAACTTCATCTCCGACATTTCCATGCTCTTTTTCTAATATGAGATGGAGAGCAAGTCACTGCCCAATATCGTCAACAAGATCAACTTTCTCTTCCACCTTTGTTACCACCTCCCGAAAGCTTGATTGGGGATGTGGAAGAGTGTTTGGACAAAATGGGACATGCTTGATCATATTTATCACGGTAGCTCTCCATGACAAGGTCCATTTTCTCCACAATGTCCTCATGGCTTAAAGGCGAGCATGAGCTAGTTGTAAACACGCTTGATCAACAATCTCTCCTAGCTTCTCTAAGTTCTTGAGAGTCTCCTCCATTTCACATAAAGCATTTGGACCGGGAGTAATTCTGGGTTAGAAGACCACATTGGAGCTGCTCTTTCGCCACCCATAACAATATAAGTACACCCACAATATCAGTACTAGCGTACCACTACATCGATAACATTACAACTACATTGATTATATTACTAATATATTGACAACATTACCCTACATGTAATGCTAACACCGATAACATTACCAATAGATCAAAAACAATGTTAGTATACCCACAATATCAGTACCACTACACTGATAACATTACCATTGCATAAAAAATGTACCACTGTGCAAAATAGTACCACTGTTGAATAAAATAAGTACCACTGTGAAAAATTGTATCACTTCAAATAGAAACTCATATATGCGTTTTCAAACTGGCGAGAGAGGACGACTAGAACGAACTGACCGCAAACAGTGAAGAGGAAGGCCATCGACGAGCTAGTGGATAATGGTGCGATGAACACATTGAGCAAATGCAACATCAATAACGTCGTCATGCCAAAGGAGAAAGGAAAAGTATGTTGTCTTCTCCACACCGAAGAGAGAGGAAGATTCATCTTCACCTTCTCCGTGTCAGAATGAGAGGAAGATTACGTCGAAGAGAGTCATCATTGTGGGGCAGGCCACAAGCGATGGCAAGCAACAATGTCGAAAGCGGCAACTTTGTCTCTGTGGGAGAGGAAGAGAGAGGAGGTGGCGAGTAAGGATCTTTGTTGGGAGTAGGGTTAGAGGAGGGAGGAATAAGGGAAGAGAGAGAGGAGAATCTGATTTTTTTTATTTTTTTGTAATGAAGAGGTAATATACAAAATGAGAGAGAGACGTCACAACTTGTAAGGTTCTTACATTCCAAAATTTCCCCTAGGCTTACTTACAATTAATTTAAAATTAGAAAGAAAAAAAATATTACAAAGTGAATATGTGGGTTGTCCTACTACAACCCACTAATGGGTTGCCACCAAGCAGAGCTGGCCCAGTGTTGGTAGGTCATCCAACACTGTACCTCCAAATTTTGAGGGCCTCCATAATCCAATCTACTAACCATAACATAAACGTTGTGGGTTGTGTTAATATGCTCAGCTCATAAAAGAGATGGTTATGGGAATAATCTTAAGACAACAAAGGTAAATGGAAGGGCCCAATACCAGCTGCCTACACATTATTAGAAGGTCTAATAATGAATAAAATGGGGCCAACTTTAAGAAAAATAATGAGGCCCCAACGGATAGAATTTAATAAATGAACTCATATTTAACGTCCTAACTTTTAAAAAAATTTGCCCTAACCTTACATAATAGACGATACTACCCCGAATCACTAAAATAGCATCAACTGCACACAAACCCTAATTTTGCTCTACTCCGCCCGTCGAAGGAGAAAAGAAAAGAAAGAATCCTCCGTCGGCCACTGCCGCCGCCGCGAACTCGAGGAGGAAGAAGAAATTCGATGTCGCCCACCTCTTCGTCTCCCTTCAACTTCAATCCAACCTCTGGAACCACAATCATGAAATTGGATAGGGAAGCAACGGAAGAAGGACGAATGAGTGGAAGACCCAATCCTCTAATCCAATCTGCGGAGGTAATCCTTCCATGGCCGAACCCACTAGAACTCGCCACCGCTGCTTCCATCGCTCCAACCATTGCTCTGCTTCGCCCGTCGACGATGCGGGGGATTCTGCTATTGCTGGCATCTGTTTGGTTCTCCGCGGTCGAGTAATGAGGAGGAAGGAGCCGAAAGATCGACGTCGTTGAGGAGGAGGGAGGGTGAAGCAGCCACTGCGAGGAATCCCTAGGGCGAGCGACGCAGCGTAAGGCAGTTGCAGCACAAGCACGTTTTAACTAGTAGGTCGATTAAGATTTGCTTTAGCAAACCTTAAACAAAAGCTAAAATTTATTTGAGCAAAGTTGTTTTAACCCGGACAAATGTGGTGTCTACTGATGATATTATTACTTTTGTAATCATTTTCTAAACTTATGTATTTTTTTTGGGTAAATACAATATATTAGCCACATTCAACGAAAAAACAATATATTAGCCACAACTATTATGAAGCGGGGAATTGTAGCCACAACTATGAAAATTCAAATTATTAGCCAAACGTTAACTATCTGTTAACAATTCCGTTAGTAATACTGACTAAACTTTTATGTTTTAAAGTTATAAATTAAAAGCATTCCGACGTGGCCGCTGCCGCGGCCGATGACGTGGCCTTCTCCCTAAAAATTTTGATAACAGTAACGGACAGTTAGCCATATCTTGATCCGCAACAATAGTTATGGCTAATAATTTGAATTTTCATAGTTGTGGCTATAATTCCCGTTTCATAATAGTTGTGGCTAATATATTGTATTTACCCTATTTTTTTACTATATATATATATATATGCGGGAATTTTTTTCTAGGATCACATTTTAAATTTTCGAACAGGGCCTCCGAATATGATGGGTCGGCCCTGCCCCAAAGATTGTTAACCCAGTTTAGCTCGTTGGCTAGGTCGAGCAAGTGGGTTGAGTGGTAATTGTCTGATCGCTTTAGTCTGGACATATGAAAAAAGTCATTATATTGTTCATTATTTATAAATTATATCAAATCTCATCTAACATATGGGTAATAACATATAACATTACACCAAAATAACAGTTCGTACTTGTATCCAACATATGATGAAAATTTAAACGCGTTCATATAACATTAACATTCAAATGGCAAACTTAGGAGTCCAAAGATCGGATTAGACAAAAGAAAAAATAAGAAAACATGCACATTTCGCAAATCAAAAGAAAAATTAACGTTATGTGATCTACAATCCGAGAACCTTATTGTGGGTTGACTTTCGTGACGCCAGTTTTCCTCCTCCGTCACCTAACTCATCCCGTGATTCTGATTCCATTTCGACTGGTTGACATTCCTGAATGGAGATTTGAGACCGCAACATTATTAAATCAGAAAAACCATATCATGAAAAAG